>OX336389.2:1007221440-1009896389 GCA_946902985.2 Meconema thalassinum
ACCAGAACAGAGATAACCTTAGTAGTGTGCAAATCATACTAACAGGTTTGTTACTACTATGGAACTTACTACAACTAACCGAGGTAAACAACGTGTACTCTATAAAGGCTACTCTTATAACTATAGACGACAAAATGTAAAAGGAATAATATTCTGGCGACGCTCAAAACAGAGGTCAACAAGATGTCGAGGCAATATGAAAAGTAGAAATGGTGTAGTTTTAAGTGAGAGTGATCATCAATGTAGTGCTCCAGACAAAACACTGATGGTGTTGGCAAAAAATCATCAGAATGCTAATAAGTTAGTACAAGAGAAAGATGTTGCTACTCAAAATAGTGCATTGTTTGTTGAGCAACGTTTAACCCCTGTTGTAAAAGTTATGTTGTATCCATCTTCCACGCCTCAAGAGTCATCAACATCACAGACTATGCAAGAGGTAGTGTTGTTGTTGTTTTAAGGGGCTGAACTACAAAGTCATCTGCCTTGTTATGCAAGTGGATCGAAAAGGACTAGATAGTAATAGACAAAAGAGAGTTGTAGTTTGTATATAACTATTGTACAAGTACTTACATTAAATAAATAAATATAGTGTATGGGTATTGTCTGTTTTTCTTAATTGCTATCCCTATGTCCCACTATTAATGCAATTGTTAACCATCAACAGTCTCTGACTATGTTCGCAAAGAGAGTGACCTTAAACAATACACTCTATCTATGGTTTGTGTACCGAGTACACAATAATACAGTGTGGTCAAGCCATGTTGAGGTAATAGTTATATCAGGTAAGGGATTCGAACCCTTGCTTTTTTGTACAGAAAATTTGAACTTAAGTCAAACACCATAACCACTCGGTCAACCTGACAGTTACTAATTTAATTATTTTTGTGGACTTGAGTGTTTATAAAACTTTTTCCAGTATACATTGACTAAACCACTTGTTTGTTTTGAAATATAGATTTTGTTTTGTTTGACCATAACATTGCAGTTATGAGTCTTGTGAACTGGGTGCTTAATATAGGGTTAAAGGCATTTTAAAATAATTTTAGAAAAGCTCTTAGGTATCGTGTCATGGGTTTTAGTAATGCATTACTGTTCGTTGAATAACATTTACCGTTACACAACATTATTTTGGTGAGCTCTACATGTTGTTGTTTGAGTCGTCAGTCTTTTGACTGGTTTGATGCAGAACTCCATGCCTCCCTGCCCTGAGCGAAACGTCTCATCTGTATATAACAACCACACCCTACATTCAAGGCTATCTGTTTAACATATTATAACCTTGGATCCCCCCTACAAGCTCTTGGGTTCAATTCCTAGATTTAACACAAACTTTTAAAAGTGGTATGACAACTAAAACTAGTCTACTCAGTCTCGAATGGTCCAAATAAGTAGAGAGGGTTTGATTCACACCTCAACCATAGAGCACCATGTTCTTTTTTTTTTAAATAATGATAGCCATTTGTTCAATTTCACATTTCACACATTGCAATTTGTCAATTTTCCATTTGCATTTTTTAAAATGACAGTTTGATGGTTTTCAATTTCATGATATGAAAACATGGATTTTTCCATTTTCATATTTACACATTTGTCAATTTCCCATTTGCATATATTTCCTTAAATGTCCGTTTAAGGTTTTTAAATTTTGTCTATGTGGAAACATGGATTTTCCATTTTGCTGTTTACAAATTTTTTATATATTTATTTGGTGTGTATGTTGAAAAACGATATTTCCAAAACAAGATTTTTTATTTTTCATTTTATGATTTTGTAAATGATCTTAATGTGAGTGCTTGACCATGGCAATACTACAGTCTATCTATGTGTTAGCGGAACCATAGAGGCTTATTACTACTGCAAGTAAGAATGTTTTACAAAAAACGACTATCTACCACTGCATTTGAAAAACAAAACGATTGAAAAAAAATCTATTTTCCATTCATATATAAGTGCCAATTCTCCCTCTCCCCACCCTACCTCACCGTATTTTCTCTTGTCAAACAACCAATGCTACCCACACACACACAAGCTTTCTATATATCTCTCTCTATATATATGTTTTCTCTTGTCCACGAGATAAAAATTATGGTTGCTGGATTGTATCCTGCACTGTTTATGCGACCTACCTTTGCCAGTTCATAAAACCGTTAGGTATTTCTCTACACATAGCGATTTTACCACTGCTCTACCTACGCCTTTTGCTTGTTTGGCTTTCTTACAGTCTAGTATGTGATTGGAAGCATTAACTGTATGTCAAACCCAGTCCACGTTTGTATTTGTAATCTAAGTAATAATTTGAAAAGAGACAAGTGTAATCATTTTTTAACATTATCTCTGCTTTTATTTGTTTGTTTATGACATGTATATTAACCTAAAATCAAACCCTAGTCTACCTTAGTGAAAGGCTAACAGTTTAACCACTGCGTCACCATACCCTTTTTTCTTAGTTTGATTCGTTCTAGGCCTTAGAGCTAGAAATCGAGTTAAGATCTCCAGTGAAAGAGGCACATGTGCTCACTACTATAGCACGTAATGTTTAGCTGGTAACATTAGACAACCGAAAATGATTGTATTTCTGTTAGCCAAGCATTTCTGTCATTTACCTACTGTGTGAGCTCTGCCAGCAAGACAGTTTAGTTTAGAACAAGTGTGTGTGAGTGTGTGTATAGATTATTAGCCTCAAGTATTTAAAGCTTGTTGTGTGTAGCGACCATCTTGTCCCAGTAACCACTGAGCAAGTTTTAACAGTCAACCCATAAAAACTGCATAGGATAGTTGTGTGTGGTTCATGTACTTGTGTGTGTGCATTAGCATCATGCACTAGCTTTACCTTACCCTCTATAGGTAGAGCGTTGTCCCTTTCCTTTCTGACATTACCAATGACCACATTCACCCACAAGTTTTACACTTAAACCATTGGCTTGTTTTTGATTAAGTTTGGTTCGGTTTGGTTGGGTTTGATTCAGCTTGGTTCAGTTTAGTTCAATGTAGTCACCATTTTGGATTTTAGCTATCCTCTTTAACCAATCAATTAAAGATTGTCTACTCTTATTTCTTGAATCGATAAATCAGATTTTGTATACACCATTTGTCATTTATTATCCCATACCTATAACCTATACTCTCTCTGTACTGCAGTTTGATCTGAAAACAAGTTCCAATGGTGAAAGATTTGTCAGTCACTATACATGTAGCCTACAATAATTCTTTCACTACCTAGCTATGTTTCATCACTCACTGTAAACATTTCACATGTCCATATCCGATTATAAGTTTATAAAATCTCAGGTCGATGACCTTGATGTATTGGGTATTTTTGGGTAAATTCATTAGCCATGGGAAAGGGTTGACCATTCTAAGTCCTATGACACTTCACATGTTGATATCCGATTATTAGTTTATAAAATCTCAGGTCAATGGCCTTGCTGTTTTGAAATTTTGAGGTAAATTCATTGGTCATGGGAAAGGGTTAACCATTCGTAGTCCTATGACACCTCCCTTGACCCTCTCTACTGATACGTTTATAAAATCTTAGGTCAATGACCTTGTTGTTTTGGGTATTTTGGGTAAATTCGTTGGTCATGGAAAAGGGTTGGCCATCCTGAGTCTTGTGACACCTCACTTGTCCCTCTCTGATTATTAGTTGATAAAATCTTAGGTTAAAGACCTTGCTCTTTTTTTGGGGTAAATTCATTGGTCATGGAGAGGGGTTGGCAATTTTACGTCCTATGACACCTCACTTGACCCTCTGTGATTATTAGTTAGCGAGATATTAACGAAAGTGCAGTTAGGCCCTTTTGACAAAAAATTAATAATACATTCAAAAACAGGGCGTCACCCCAAGTCCAACGACCCCTCATACAAGTCCCTAGCTTTCTTAGTTCATAAGATATTAAAAAGCCGATGACTTATTAGTTTTTGGATCTCTGGTTAATTTGTAAAAAAAACGTATCTATAAATCATTATTCAAAAAGCCCGCCCTCTTACAAAAACCCCAATTGTGCATTCGTAAAACAAAAAACAAAAATGATAAATCATAGCGGCATTCAGTTGTATGTATGCACTTTATGTGGAACGAGTTTAATTTCATATTGGCATACAAACTCCCACATGTTGCACATGGAAAGCGACTTTTACCTAAAAATTATTATTTCACCCCCTAGTAGGGGTAGATTTTATTTTTGAGTGGAAATAAGTTATCCATAGGAAAGGGGTTGTCTGCCGGAGTCATTTGACTACTTGTACATGTCTCTAGCCTTATTCCCACCACTGTCAAAACAGGTTGTGACTTGTTAGCTCTTATCGTGCACGTGCACATGTGTACACATGTGTGTTAGGTCATATTACACATGAACTTGCATTTTCTCACGTATGAACCAAAACAGGATGTGACTTGTTTCACAAGGAGGACGGTAATAAGGTCATCTCACACGTGTTCACATGTATTTCGTCACTTTCCTTTCATATCGTTATCACATTATAGTAGTAGGGGTTGGTGAACAACGTCAGTTCAACACACGCAAATGTAGTTAGGCCCTTTGACATAATTTAAATAAATTCATGAGCCAGTCCGTAGGAACCAGGCCAAAGGGACCCGTCCAAAGGGATCAGTCCAAAGGGACAAGGACTCGTCCACAAGGACTTGTCTACAAGGACTCGTCCACAAGGACTCGTCAACAATGACCTGTCAACAATGACCTGTCCACAAGGACTTGTCCACAAGGACTCGTCCACAAGGACCTGTCAACAATAACCCATCAACAGGGACCCGACAGCAGGGGGCTCGTCAACAATAACAGGGGCTCTCACCTCAAGGCCTAACATGCCCCTCTTTGATTATTGGTTTGCAGAACAACGTTACATTCCATATCGGCATTCAAACTCTCACATGTTGCAATTGGAAAGAGAGATTCTCTAAAAAAATTCAATTTCACCCTCTAGTAGGGGTAGGTTTTATTATGGGGTGGAAATATGTTGTCCAATGGAAAGGGGGTGTTCGCCTGAGTAATTTGACACCTCGTACAAGTCTCTAGCCTGATTGGTTCGCGAGATATTGCCATTTTAGTATTCCAGTGGTGGAGCGGTGGCGGTGGTCACAGAACTGTCCAAAACACACTACTGACGTGGACTTTCTTCGGAAACGAATAGAGGAAGTGGCCATCACTGAACGTCTTCAGCTGAGTAATAACGTTCGCAGACCCGTAAGGAAAATCGATACTACTCTGAGAGGAGAGATTCATAGGTTGCAAGAACAGATGAATAATTTAACTACTCAGTCAGATCCACTTAACACACCAGATATTGAGCAACTTGAGCCGAGATTGCTGGCTAAAATAGAAGCTCAATCGAAGCTGACAACTATGGTCACAACATTATCAACTACACCCATTGTAAGACAACCGAGTACCAATGCAGACAGGACCATCTGTACCACTGAATTTTGAAGCACCTGTGTTTACTCCGATGAGGAATTACAATCAGGGCGGTAATGTCATGATTATTCGACAAAGAGAAGAGCAACCAGCTCAGTTTTCAGGGACTGGAAGTAGTGTTACTCCGGTAGAGTTCCTACAAAACTTAAGAGATACGATGGTTACACCTGAGAGGGAGCTCAGGGTAATTGAACGTTTATTGACAGGTCAAGTTAGTCCCTGGTTTCGAGCGTTTAGATACTCGTTCAAAGGATTCCTAGACTTTAAGGAAGCACTTCTAAGGACATACTGGTCGAATGATGTTCAGCAAAGTATACGGGCAGAAATGTATACGAAGTGATACAGTACGAACCAGCCCACACGATACGCTAATTATTTTGCAAATCAGTTAGCCCGACTTAGATGGTTACAACTGCCATTATCAGAACCCGAACTTATCCAAACCATTACGCGACAGTATCCCGCTCATGTACAGCGCGTGTTGACAGCTGCAAGCCCATCAACTTTCTTGGAATGCGATCAGATTTTGCGCAGGATTGATTCCACCAACGATCAGTTCGTCGTTCAACGACCCAAAGGGGAGACACGCCATGTGAATCTGACCACTGTTGATAAAGTATGCTAGACACCAAAACCGGCACCTGTAATCAATGAGCCATATCAACGCAATAGCGCAGGACCCGACCGTCGTACGTGGAACCATCGACCGTACGAACGCTCGAGGCAACAGGACAATCGAGGATATTGAGAGCAGAAATTAAGAAAATCGTCGACAATATAACAGGCGAGGAAACCACAGTGCACCTCGCAATCAACAATCTGGAATCGTGAGAAGAGATTACCGGTATAGTGGAGGATACCGAAGGGACCGTGATCCACGTTACTAAAGGATTACGAGGCACACAGGCAATTGAAATGGAACACACGTTTAATGCACTTGACATTTACTAGAACAGAACTGAACGAACAAGGTGATACAACATTCTTTTATACACACCAAAACTAAAGCAAAAGAGAAACATATCTCTATGGACCAGGTTTATAATTAACAGTGTGACATACACAAACCATGGTCACATATTTCAACACACCTCCTTAAACCTGTGGGAGTAGAGGACATGACTCAAGACCCAAGTCTTTACAAAAAGAAATATGCTTAGGCTTAGGAAGAGGCTTTGTTAGGATGTCTGCACACATTTTTGAAGTCTCCTCATATTTGATGCAATGACTTTAGCATCCAAAGCATCTCTAACATAGTGATATTTAGTGTCAATATGTTTGGTCCTATTATGGTGGACTGGATTTTTGCCAGTTTTTGAGCTGATTGACTATCACTCAATAATATGATGGGTGACTTGAGATCTATAAAGTTAGACAAAACACGTTTCAACCAAACAGCTTCTCTTACACCTTCACTCAGTGCAACATATTCGGCTTCAGTAGACGATAAGGAAATGCATTTTTGCTTTTGAGCCCCCCAGGATACAGCACCACCTGCCATTTGAACACAAAACCACTGTATGATTTTCAGTCAGTGCTATCATTAGCCCAGTCAGCATCAACAAATCCCATGAATTGACCTCCATTCCTGACATACTTAAGTGACAAGTCTTTTGTGCAATTTAAATAACGCAGCACTCGCTTTGCAGCAGACCAGTGAGATTCATTGTAACAATGATTAAATTGACTGAGATATGATATCGCATAGCTTATATCTGGACGCGTGCAAACACTTAAATACATGAGTAAACCTATGAGTTCTCTATAAGGAAGATCACTAGTTTCTGTATCAGAAACACCAAGATTTGGTTTGGTTTCCAAAGGAGTACCAATGGGATGTGCTTCGTGCATACCATATTTCTTTGCAATCTCACTGATGCACTGCTCTTGGCTAAGATATATTGTACCTTTCTTCTTATCTTGCCTTACTTTAATACCTAAAATATAAGAAATTGGTCCAAGATCTCGTACCTTAAATTCTTTATCAATACAGGTCTTCAATGACTTGATCTCAGACTCATCATTATAAGCCACAATGAAATCATCCACATATAATGCAATAATTACCATACCTTGGGCTTGTTTCTCAAAGTACACACAGGGTTCATCAGCACAATTTTTGCAACCCAATTTGACAAGAACACAGTGAGCTCTCTCATTCCACAAACGAGAAGGTTGTTTTAAGCCATAAATAGATTTTTAACTTGCAAACTTTATGCTCTGAATCTTTCTTGACAAAACTTTCTGGCCGATACATGTAGATCTCTTCATCTAACTTTCCATTGAGGAATGCAGATTCAGCATTCCAATGTACCACCTTCAGATCTGTTTGGACAGCCAAAGCCAAACAGCATCCTTAACGTGCTGTGTCGAACAACAGGAGAGAAAGTTTATGTAAAATCTACTCCGTACCTTTGGGTGAAGCCCTTGGCCACAAGTCTGGCTTTATACCTTTGAATGTTACATTAGAGTCTCTTTTTACTTTGAAAACCCACTTACTACTGACAACATTCTTGCCCTGGGGTTTATCAACTAGATCCCAGGCGTCATTTAACTGAAGTATCTCCATTTCCCTTTTCATAGCCTGCTCCCACTTAACCCTATCAGGCATGGACAGTGCCTCCTTAACTGTACTAGATTCAGAGTCATCAGTGAGAGTCAAGTATGTCACATAGTCTAACATGTCTACAGGCTTTTGTTGGCGCCTAGGATACCTTTGATTACCTTCGGCATCCCCCTCCATTGGCTCATTGACGATGGTTGTAGACCCCACAGAATCACTGCAGTCTGAATCTGTTCCACTAGGGACGTAGCTTAAATCAGCTGAGTCAACAGTCTCAGCCACACCAGCACTGCTAATGGGCGATACGCTTTCTAAAGTTCCGAAATGCACTCTGCCTCATCCCCTGAGTTATCGGGTTCTGCCCCACTGTCAGTGGGAACTGAGATCTGCAACATTGCAGGTTCATTAATCTGCAAGGATGGACCAACATTACCTGGAGACACATCAGACACCTCCTGGAACACATCTTCAAAGAACTGTGCATCCCTGGACTTAACAAGTTGATGAGTAACAGGATGCATGAATCTATAGGCTTTACTGTCGTCACAATAACCACAGAAAATGTGTTTTTCACTTTTAGGATCCAACTTGTTTCTACTTTGATCAGGGACATGAACTTGTGCTACACAACCAAAAATTCTTAGATGCTCCATATTGACCTTGTTACCAGTCCAGATCTCCTCTGGAACTTTACCTGGAATTTTTCTGGTTGGGGACCTGTTTACAAGATAGGCTGCTGTATTTATTGCTTCAGCCCACATGCGTTTACCTACTTTAGACTCGCTCATCATGGCTCTACATTTATCAAGCAATGTTCTATTCATGCGTTCAGCTACACCATTCTGCTGTGGAGAATAGCTAGTTGTAGTTTGATGCTGAATACCTTCTGATTTAAGTAGCCTCTCAAAAGATTTGCTACAAAATTCACCACCATTATCAGTGCGTAGGACCTTAATAGATCTTTCACACTGATTCTCGACCTGTGCCTTGAAATCAATAAAGCAATCCAAAACATCACTTTTCTTAGCAAGGAAATACACAAAAACCTTTCTAGAATGATCATCAATGAAGGTCAAGAATTAGCGAGCATTGCTCCAAGATGGAACTGGCATAGGCCCACATAAGTCTGAATGAATAAGATCTAGCTTATTTTTTACATACAGTTTTACTCTTACTTGACTTAAATGGTTGCCTAGCTTGTTTACCTTCAGCACATGAAAAACAGTTTTTAAAACCATTATCTGAGAAATGAATTCCATGAGTGAGACCATCTCTTAACAACTTCATGCTGTGGTTGTTAAGATGGCCTAGTCGTTTATGCCATAAATATTCTGAGTCCTCTGTACAAATATTAGCTTGAGCACTGAGAGCATTGACTTGGTAAACACCCCCCACATTACTCGCAGTCAGTGCTACATTACCTGTAGCAACAAAGTTTTCACTTTCATAAACTTCACAAGTATTGTCAGTGAATACCACAACATAACCCTTTTGAGTAGCAGTAGACACAGATAAAAGATTAGCAGTGAGACCAGGAACATATTCTATATTGAACAAGGTTTGTGAAATACCATTTTCTAATTGAACAGGTACATTACCAGATCCTTGGCCATAAAATTTTTGATTGTTTGCTGTACTGATCTCCAGATTAGGACCAGCAGTGAAGTTCACCATCGCAGTCTTGCTTGAACTCATATGCTTAGTAGCACCAGAGTCAACGAACCAGGCCCCTGTAGAGGCCCTTGCACTTAATGCCTGTCCATCGGTCGCCAGCATCATCTTGCCTTTCTTCGACTTTTGTTGAGTTGAGCTCTGCATCTCCTCTTTCCTGCAATCCCGCTTCCAGTGTCCTGGCTTCTTGCATTTCCAGCAGAAAGGCTTCTTCTTCGTCTTGTCTTCTCGTGAAAACAGAACAGAATCCTTGGATGGCTTGGAAGTACTTTTCCCACTCCAAGTAGTATCTTGTAGCAACTTGGTTCGGACTGTGTCTGCAGTAAGGTCTGTTCCGGATCTTTCCAGAGCCATAATCATAGGCTGAAACTCATCTGGTAGACCTTTCAGCATAAGAGCTGCCACAAACTCGTCGTCCAGTGCCTTATTCATAGAAGCAAGTTGCTGAGCAAGTCCCATAACCTAAAGGATTACGAGGCACACAGGCAATTAAAATGGAACACACGTTTAATGTACTTGACATTTACTAGAACAGAACTGAACGAACAAGGTGATACAACATTCTTTTATACACACCAAAACAAAAACAAAAGAGAAACATATCTATATGGACCAGGTTTATAATTAACAGTGTGACCAACACAAACCATGGTCACATATTTCAACAGTTACCGTGAAGCCTCCGTGGCTTAGGCGGCAGCACGCCGGCCTCTCACCACTGGGTCCGTGGTTCAAATCCCGGTCACTCCATGTGAGATCTGTGCTGGACAAAGCGGAGGCAGACAGGTTTTCCCTGTCAAAATTTAATTCCAGCAACACTCTCCACGTCATTTCATTTCATCTGTCATTCATTTAATCACTGCTCCAGAGGAGTGCGCCAGGCCTCGGCAGCCGACACAGTCCATATCCTCGCCGCTCGACGGGGGCTTCATTCATTCCATTCCTGACCCGGTCGGAGACTGGAAGCAGGCTGTGGATTTTCATTTCATTTCACCAGGTGGACCGTGATTGGAGAGGTCGAGCTCAAGAAAGTCAGGAATACATCCGACAGTTAAGGAATGATGGGGGAGAAGAGCGAGACCAAGCTTCGTCGCTGGAACTGCAGGAAGTTCCAGAGGAGGAACCTGAAAATAGCAAACCAGGGACATCCAAAGGGGAAAAAAAAACTTCAAATTAGAAATTCTCATGCTACCGACGATGTACAGTAGTTTCGGGTCCCCACAGTAATGTACAGGTTGCAGTGATTCGAGGTTTGTTTTCGAAGCAACCTATTTATTACGACTTCGGCGTAACAATGACATCTGATCTACTTAAAAGCATCCTCAGTGCAGTCGAGGGCTGTGGCATTCATTTGGCTGATGTGACATATGGTATTGGGGGGAAAGGGGAGGGGGAGGGGGAATTCCTGAGTCTGGAAGGAATTAGGTGTGAACACTGACGAAACATTCTTCTCTAACCTAGTTTCAAGTGAGAAGGTCTGGATCGCTTCGTCATCAAAAACTCAAGTCGCATATAATAATAATAATAATAACAATGTTACTGGTTTTACGTAACTACTGCTGATTTTAGAGACGCCGGAGTGTCGGAATTTGATCCCGAAGTGGGTCTTTAACGTGCCAGTAAATCTACTGACACAGCTCCCTCGCATTTACAAACCCTCAAATGCCAACTGACTGCGCCAAGATTTGATCCTAGAACCTTGGAAACAGCAGGCGAGAACGTTACCGCTGAGCCTCTCAGACTGTCCAAGTCGCATAGAAGGTGTTTATAAACTGATCATTTTCGAAGCAATATTTCATTAATAATGTTTATACAGGTTGTTGGAGCTGGGAGATCTTGGTCATCAGCTCTGTGTACTTGTGTGTTCAATTTGTAATCTCTGCTTAGTAGGTGACTGTTGTAGAGTGTGTGTGACCGTAATTATTAGGGACGGAATTGGGGTAAGTGGCCCGGGACTCGAAACAAGGTACTATCTCGGCATTTGCCTGGAGTGTAGAAAACCACACTCAGGATAGCCGCTGTCAGCACCCGGATTTGAACCTCCGAACACCCGACTTGCTGCAGCTTCCCATCGCGGTCATAGTGAGTAATTTAACGCGCATGGCTACACCACAGGGTCGCTCAAGCATGATTATGTAGCCTATCTATTGCTATATTTCTTATTTCCATTCTTAGCACGTCTTTTATTGTGTTTTGTGTGGCTTTCTTTTTAGCTTACCTGATACTAAGGTCCGGTAGCGTAGTTAATCTAAAGTACTTTTTTGGGTGTTTATGAAGTATATTTCGCATTACAAACCACTGAAATACTCCTGCAGTAAAGGTCTGCGCACACCGGCGCGGGATGCGGGAACGGGAGCGGGAGCGGGAATGTCGCGAACATTTGCGCACTTGGCAGGATATGCATCCACTCAGACAGCTGCGTCACAATCCCGCACAGATGGCGGGATTGCTGCGTTGCTGCAGGAGTACGCAGCTTGCTGCGTTTTCCCGCGTCCCGCATCCATTTAGCAATGGCGACGGAACTGTTAATAGAGTGTGTCAGGAAATATCCTGCCTTATATCAATAACATGAGTAATGAAGATTAAGAAATATAAGGAATAAAGATAAGCTCAGGGACGAAATAGGAAAGGAACTGCAAGTACCTGGTTAGCATCAATTTAAATAATATCACTCTTTGTTTCTGTGTTCATTTGTCACGTGGTGATTAACCTAAAGATAACCGAACTGAACTACCCTAAAACTAAATATAAACTGCACTATCGCATCGTATCGCAGATAGCTTGGCAAACCTCTCTCACGATAGCTCCAACAGTTGTGAATCCAACACGAAAACTGTGGCCAATTGTCGAGAAAGAATCCCCAGTAGCCAAAAATCTAATAGCAAGGCGAGATAGCTTGCCGATAATTGTTATATATTTTCCTTGTGTTGCACTTCACATCAGACGAATTCATTTTGGAACTGTTTCCCGCGCTGGTCAGAATACAAAGACGATTTCGCAGCGACTGCGGGTATCGTGTCAATCCCGCTCCCGTTCCCGTTCCCACATCCTGCGCCGGTGTGCGTAGACCTTAACGCAGCAATCCCGCCATATGTGCGGGATTGTGACGCAGCTGTCTGAGTGGATGCATACCCCGCCAAGTGCGCAAATGTTCGCGACATTCCCGCTCCCGCTCCCGTTCCCGCATCCCACGCCGGTGTGCGCAGACCTTTTATCACTCCCTAACCCCGGATAGGTTGTTTAAATTTAAACTTCGCGCCACCGACCGATGTGACTGTGGGCAAGCTATCGGTACCATCCAACATCTTTTATTCCAATGTATTCTCTTCGAACGTCCTCGCTTAAACTTCCTTCGTGAATTGCTCCACCTTGGATTTGTACAGCCCTTGAATATTACATGTTTGCTCCACACTCCGACAATTCCCATTGTCCGTGCGATCGTCTATTTTTTAGACGCCTGCCACCTTCACTTATAATGACGTTGTAAATGATTCCCTCATCTGTTGACCCGGTGTTACCCAGTTGTAGTACCCCAAGTCGCCTTGGTGGGTCACTAGGCGTGAAGATATTGCACCTTGTGTTATATTCCTCCCTTTTCACCTATATCTCCAATTATTATTATTTTTTTATCCCTTTTCTTTTTTACGTTTTTCACTAATATTACATTCCCATGGTTCTGTATCATACATGAGTTTACTTTCAATTCTATTTCCAACCACATCGCGCGGCTCTCTTTCTCAAAAAGTATTCATCCCCTCAACTGGCGACTGGGTGAAGTGCTCTCTCAGGCCCAAAAAAATCTAACTAAAGCCGAAGAAGAAGACTATGGCCATTGGCTGCAATCACAAATTGTCTGCAATATATTATTTGAATATTGCGCCAGTTTTGTTACCCTACTCGTCAGAGCGCAGCATAAAATAACAATTGAAGATAAATATTAGATTGTCATTCGGAACAAGGATCATGTAAGTATAAGAGATTCGTCACTTTTGGTTATAGAATTTCCGAGAGAGAACACCGCCTGAGGCTATGGATTGTACTGCCAAGTCTGGCAACATAAAAAGTAAAAAGCCATATGAATGTAGCCTTTATTACACGTAAATGAACAGTATGTTCTGCGACGAGTTATTGATTATTGATGAATATAACTCAAACATAACTGCGCCTTTCGCTAGGTGATGAAATATACGTCCAGATAGGAAAAGAATACATTTTGATATATATCAATGTTGGCAATGGATTTGTCACGAAAGACACCGTTATGCCGTTCTAGAGCTTAATTCACCTCTAGGCTAATTAAAAAAGCTCTCATACTCTACAGAATATTTGGGATATTCGATGAATATAAAGAAAATCGTCCGAATGCACACACTACATTGCCATAACCTCACTTTTTGCCTAGCATGCCCGCAACCACCCACCCCTCCCCGTAGCCCTAAAACAAATTTTATTGCAATGCAAAGGAGAATGGGTAAGGAAACAAACAAGAGATGAAATGCACACATTTATTCTCTATATATTTTTATTCGCGAGCAGTCCATATTGCCCACTAGTTTTTCACATGGTCAACACCAGAAAGATAAAAATTGCCGTATTGTTCTTACTATCATTATAATTCTTACATCCCGGTGCTTGGCAATTTTTCCTCCCTTGCAGTGGCATGATTGACTCTCAATTCAATTCAAATAAACAATGAAAATACTGAACAAATCAAAACAACCAACAACACCACGAGGAAAATCAATCAAAACAGACTATTCCCGGTTTGATGTGAACTTTCATGAGTGCCAACTACGGAACCTTAGTGCTAAAATTAATTCTTCATTGGTTGGCAGAACAAACAGTACAGGGCCTTACCCCGACCCACGCGCTTCCTATGAACTGTCGTCGTCGTCGGAACTTCTTGTTGATGTCCATACGACGCGTGTCTTTTCTTATGTCAGGTACCTGTTTACGGCGGTTTGGGCTTGTTAGTTGGTAAACTGAGTTTTAGTTTTTGTATAAAAGCCGAGTTTCGCGTTCTATTTTGTTAAATTATCGAGAAATGGGTTTAGACAGCATGAGAGGAAGTTACTACGGACGTTGTCCCCCAATTTTAGTTGGGGCCCTGTTTTTAATTTGTTTAGTTTTGATGTTCAATTGGTGGTCATCATCGGCACAAAATTATGACTTGATCAAACAGTTGAACGATTTAAGTGAACAATTAAAGATAAGGTGAGTACTATTTTCAGTATTTGTTTTCTGTCCGAACATGTCTCTATGTTTTCTTCGGCCTCGGTGCAATATTGTGACACCTGAAAGGTTATGTTTTAGTATATAAAAATTTAAGAAGCCATTGTTCAGTGTTGCCGTCGTACTCTAGTAAATAAATGCTTTTCAGTCATTCAACATGTTAATTTGCCCAATTAAATTGGGTGGGGAGTAAAACTTCTGTAGGCTACTCGCACCTGCTAGCCTGGAAAGAAATACTTGGATTAATTATAAACTTCTTGAATTTGCATTCATTGCAGGGTCCAAAAGTGTGAGAAATTGGCATATGCAGGTTTACTGGTAGGCCTACTTTAAAAAAATTCTATTGAAAATCTTTTACTAACATATTTCCAGCCAAGTGTCATTTAAACCTTAACCTTTACGTTAGGCTTCTTAAAACGTGTATCTTAAAGTTTGATGTCCTATTTGATGCTTAAGTATTATAGGAGGCTGGCATGTTGGTGGTTCACATGGGGTGAGATTCAACAAGGAGCTCACTCCACCCCTCCACTCCCTACCGTCATCTTGTTTCACCGTACAGCTGTCAGCTCAGGCACATAAATTTGAACTTTACTCAGACTCCTCATCATTTTGTCAAGTTCCTTTTGCATATTGATTTTCAAATTCTCTATGCCTGTCCTATTTTCTTTTTCTTTCCCGGTATTATCTGACCTTCCTATTTATTGGAACGCCAGGACCAATATTGGATATGGATTCCACTATTTGTCACTACAGCAAAATATATACTGTACAATCTATATTGTACCCACATACTTTTAATAACTTTTAAGACTTATTTACATTTTTGCTGGTGCATCACGTTACCACCAAAGGTCTTGTTCAACATAGTCTTTAGGCTGAAACATACTCTGCTTATAAAAAAGATGTTTCTTTTACCATGTATTATTTTCTTAACTTCTAACGTACAAGCACATAAAATTTGCAAATGTTCAATTTTTAACTCTGGCCTTACGGTTGTTTATTGATGAAAATTGGTAACACTGAATGAGACATCACTGTACGATAAAATTTTCTAAAGAGCTGAAATTAGCCAAAATACCATTTCTAATGTTAAAAAATAAATCAGGAAATGATGTAGTAATAGATGTTAACACCTTCTCTGTAACCCACATGCCATCCCCTTTTTAGAACATGACTTTTAAACTAAAATTCCAGCTGTGTCTGCCACAATGCGCGTGAATTATCGTCAAATACAGTATTGCCAACCTCGCGCTTACGGTACTTTGAAAAATTTGTTAAATCCAGACCAATGGCATTTGCCTAGACCAATAATCGGAGCCACGTTAGCCATATGTGCTCCCCTGGTTTTTGTCACGCCCAGTGGGGTACTCTCGCATCATTAATCTTTATCGAGACCAGACCTGTGCGGTATATTTTGTATCCCAGCTTTATTCGACTCCATAATGGAATCCATTAGGTCCGTTGGACAAGTACTTTTGATTTGTGATGGACAGAAGAAAGAAATTCTGTGCTCTTTAAGTTTACTAGTACAGTACCTAATATTAAGATATGAAAAATTTTCCCTTGTCGCATTGTGGGACAAATATGTCTCAAATTCGAAATACCGACAACTCCATTTGAATAAAATATATAAATTTGAAATTTGTGTTCTTGACTTTCAGTCAACATAAATTTAGGAAAATAATAGCGGCTTCGGTGGCATAGTCGGTAGCATGCTGAGCTTCTATGCCCAAGATCGCGGGTTCATACCCGGCCGAAGTCGTCGGATTTTTTTTAAGTGCGATAAAATCCTTCAGTATGCCGGGATTAGTATAGATCGCGAGTCCCGGCGGCACCAAATTCCCCTAAAACAAAATGGCGGCTTCCGTGACGTCATCAATGACGTCACGAAATACTCCTCTAGCAAGCTTACGGGAAAAGCCTGGGGAATAGGGGGTTTTGGGTGGGGAACAACAAAAGACGTGAAAAACGGGATGGGTATCGCGATCTTTACTTGAGCCCCCCCGCTCAAGTAAAGATCGCGATACCCATCAAAAATTTGCCATTTCACCTCATTTTCAAACAATCGCGATACACAGAAAAAGATCCACATTTCACCGCATTTTTAAAAAAAGCCGGTATCGCGATCTTTACTTGAGCTCCCCTGCTCAAGTACAGATCGCGATACCCATCAAAAATTTGCCATTTCAGCTCATTTTCAAGCAATCGCACTACGCAGTGAAAAATAAAGATCGCGATACCCATCAAAAATTTGCCATTTCAGCTCATTTTCAAGCAATCTCACTACGCAGTGAAAAATAAAGATCGCGATACCCATCACAAATTCGCCATTTCAGCTCTTTTTCAAGCAATCGCGCTACGCAGTGAAAAATTAAGATCGCGATACCCATCACAAATTTGCCATTTCTACTCAATTTCAAGCAATCGCGCTACGCAATGAAAAATAAAGATCGCGATACCCATCACAAATTCGCCATTTCTACTCAATTTCAAGCAATCGCGCTACGCAGTGGAAAATTAAGATCGCGATACCCAACACAAATTTGCCATTTCTACTCACTTTCAAGCAATCGCGCTACGCAATGAAAAATAAAGATCGCGATACCCATCACAAATTCGCCATTTCAGCTCTTTTTCAAGCAATCGCGCTACGCAGTGAAAAATTAAGATCGCGATACCCATCACAAATTTGCCATTTCTACTCATTTTCAAGCAATCGCGCTACGCAATGAAAAATAAAGATCACGATACCCATCACAAATTCGCCATTTCAACTCTTTTTCAAGCAATCGCGCTACGCAGTGAAAAATAAAGATCGCGATACCCATCACAAATTCGCCATTTCAGCTCTTTTTCAAGCAATCGTGCTACGCAGTGGAAAATAAAGATCGCGATACCCATCAAAAATTTGCCATTTCAGCTCATTTTCAAGCAATCGCACTACGCAGTGAAAAATAAAGATCGCGATACCCATCACAAATTCGCCATTTCAGCTCTTTTTCAAGCAATCGCGCTACGCAGTGATAAATTAAGATCGCGATACCCATCACAAATTTGCCATTTCTACTCAATTTCAAGCAATCGCGCTACGCAATGAAAAATAAATATCGCGATACCCATCACAAATTTGCCATTTCAGCTCTTTTTCAAGCAATCGCGCTACGCAGTGAAAAATTAAGATCGCGATACCCATCACAAATTTGCCATTTCTACTCATTTTCAAGCAATCGCGCTACGCAATGAAAAATAAAGATCGCGATACCCATCACAAATTCGCCATTTCAACTCTTTTTCAAGCAATCGCGCTACGCAGTGAAAAATAAAGATCGCGATACCCATCACAAATTCGCCATTTCAGCTCTTTTTCAAGCAATCGCGCTACGCAATGAAAAATTAAGATCGCGATACCCATCACAAATTTGCCATTTCTACTCATGTTGAAGCAATCGCGCTACGCAAATAAAGATCGCGATACCCATTACAAATTTGCCATTTCCGTCCAATTTTAATATTTCACACACACACACACACACACACACACACGGTTTTTGTCAATAGTTACAGCCTCACCTGCCTAGAGGAATTGATTTTTGGTGCCCCTCTGTGGCCACAGCCAAAGGCTGCACCTACCCTCAAACTTCTAACCTTCGTTGCGTCCTATCCAATGGTTTTGACAATGGTTACAGCCTAACCATCCAGACCAATGGTTTAGTGTCAACAGTGCCCCACTAGCTGCCGCACACCTACCCAAAGACTTCTAACCTTCGTTGCGTCCAATCCAATGGTTTTGACAATGGTTACAGCCTAACCGCCCAGACCAATGGTTTAGTGTGAACAGTGCCCCACTAGCTGCCGCACACCAACCCTCAGACTTCTAACCTTCGTTGCGTCCAATCCAATGCTTTTGACAATGGTTACAGCCTAACCGCCCAGACCAATGGTTTAGAGTGAACAGTGCCCCACTAGCTGCCGCACACCTACCCACAGACTTCTAACCTTCGTTGCGTCCAATCCAATGGTTTTGACAATGGTTACAGCCTAACCGCCCAGACCAATGGTTTAGTGTCAACAGTGCCCAACTAGCTGCCGCACACCTACCCACAGACTTCTAACCTTCGTTGCGTCCAATCCAATGGTTTTGACAATGGTCACAGCCTAACCGCCCAGACCAATGGTTTAGTGTCAACAGTGCCCCACTAGCTGCCGCACACCTACCCACAGACTTCTAACCTTCGTTGCGTCCAATCCAATGGTTTTGACAATGGTTACAGCCTAACCACCCAGACCAATGGTTTAGTGTGAACAGTGCCCCACTAGATGCCGCACACCTACCCACAGACTTCTAACCTTCGTTGCGTCCAATCCAATGGTTTTGACAATGGTCACAGCCTAACCGCCCAGACCAATGGTTTAGAGTGAACCGTGCCCCACTAGCTGCCGCACACCTACCCACAGACTTCTAACCTTCGTTGCGTCCAATCCAATGGTTTTGACAATGGTTACAGCCTAACCGCCCAGACCAATGGTTTAGTGTCAACAGTGCCCCACTAGCTGCCGCACACCTACCCACAGACTTCTAACCTTCGTTGCGTCCAATCCAATGGTTTTGACAATGGTTACAGCCTAACCGCCCAGACCAATGGTTTAGAGTGAACAGTGCCCCACTAGCTGCCGCACACCTACCCACAGACTTCTAACCTTCGTTGCGTCCAATCCAATGGTTTTGACAATGGTTACAGCCTAACCGCCCAGACCAATGGTTTAGTGTCAACAGTGCCCAACTAGCTGCCGCACACCTACCCACAGACTTCTAACCTTCGTTGCGTCCAATCCAATGGTTTTGACAATGGTTACAGCCTAACCGCCCAGACCAATGGTTTAGTGTCAACAGTGCCCCACTAGCTGCCGCACACCTACCCACAGACTTCTAACCTTTGTTGCGTCCAATCCAATGGTTTTGACAATGGTCACAGCCTAACCGCCCAGACCAATGGTTTAGTGTCAACAGTGCCCCACTAGCTGCCGCACACCTACCCACAGACTTCTAACCTTCGTTGCGTCCAATCCAATGGTTTTGACAATGGTTACAGCCTAACCACCCAGACCAATGGTTTAGTGTGAACAGTGCCCCACTAGATGCCGCACACCTACCCACAGACTTCTAACCTTCGTTGCGTCCAATCCAATGGTTTTGACAATGGTCACAGCCTAACCGCCCAGACCAATGGTTTAGAGTGAACCGTGCCCCACTAGCTGCCGCACACCTACCCACAGACTTCTAACCTTCGTTGCGTCCAATCCAATGGTTTTGACAATGGTTACAGCCTAACCGCCCAGACCAATGGTTTAGTGTCAACAGTGCCCCACTAGCTGCCGCACACCTACCCACAGACTTCTAACCTTCGTTGCGTCCAATCCAATGGTTTTGACAATGGTTACAGCCTAACCGCCCAGACCAATGGTTTAGAGTGAACAGTGCCCCACTAGCTGCCGCACACCTACCCACAGACTTCTAACCTTCGTTGCGTCCAATCCAATGGGTTTGACTTGACAATGGTCACAGCCTAACCGCCCAGACCAATGGTTTAGTGTGAACAGTGCCCCACTAGCTGCCGCACACCTACCCACAGACTTCTAACCTTCGTTGCGTCCAATCCAATGGTTTTGACAATGGTTACAGCCTAACCGCCCAGACCAATGGTTTAGAGTGAACCGTGCCCCACTAGCTGCCGCACACCTACCCACAGACTTCTAACCTTCGTTGCGTCCAATCCAATGGTTTTGACAATGGTTACAGCCTAACCGCCCAGACCAATGGTTTAGTGTGAACAGTGCCCCACTAGCTGCCGCACACCTACCCACAGACTTCTAACCTTCGTTGCGTCCAATCCAATGGTTTTGACAATGGTCACAGCCCAACCGCCCAGACCAATGGTTTAGTGTGAACAGTGCCCCACTAGCTGCCGCACACCTACCCACAGACTTCTAACCTTTGTTGCGTCCAATCCAATGGTTTTGACAATGGTTACAGCCTAACCGCCCAGACCAATGGTTTAGAGTGAACAGTGCCCCACTAGCTGCCGCACACCTACCCACAGACTTCTAACCTTCGTTGCGTCCAATCCAATGGTTTTGACAATGGTTACAGCCTAACCGCCCAGACCAATGGTTTAGTGTGAACAGTGCCCCACTAGCTGCCGCACACCTACCCACAGACTTCTAACCTTTGTTGCGTCCAATCCAATGGTTTTGACAATGGTCACAGCCTAACCGCCCAGACCAATGGTTTAGTGTGAACAGTGCCCCACTAGCTGCCGCACACCTACCCACAGACTTCTAACCTTTGTTGCGTCCAATCCAATGGTTTTGACAATGGTTACAGCCTAACCGCCCAGACCAATGGTTTGGTGTGAACAGTGCCCCACTAGCTTCTTTACTTTTTTTCTACGTAGCGCTATTGCTTGAAAATTAGCAGAAATGGCAAATTTGTCCGATCATTACTTTTTCTGCGCGGGCGAAAATTTTCCATTTCACCTAATTTTCAAACAATCGCGATACACAGCAAAACATCCATGGGATGTTGATCCTTCAACTACCAGAAGCACTGTAATAAGCATATGAAGAAATACAACACTTACCCCATTTGACACCGGAGTCCAACAGCAACTTCATTAGGTGTAATTCACATGCACAGACACTGCCTTCTTACATACACACTACCAACCATCAAAAATACCACAATCACTATAAATATACCATCCACATTACGGTATACCATACCTAAATCTTATTTTAATTTATTTTCGCAACGCATAAGTATCGCAACCGAGCATTTCAAAATCTCCCCGGCAACTAAATTTCAAAATGGCGCCTGACAAGCACGGCGCATATCAGCTGGCGCACATGAGCTGGCCAATCACAATCGAGAAAATGAATTTCAACTCACCAATCAGGTAAGTATTTTTAACACGTCATAGGTGACGTCATTGAGATCACCAAAAGCTCACTAAACCCCGGGACTCGGGATATATACTACAACCAGTATGCCTTCCGTCGGAGGGGAAGTAAAGCCGGCGGTGCCATGCCATAGATTTATGGCATGTAAAAGAACCTTCCACTAATTAAACTTGTTTGAAGCTAAATTTGCAGGTTAGATTTCATTGAAATGCTCTATCAAAGCTCCAACGTTCACCACTGGGTGTCAGTGACATCTGGTAGCGAAAGTTGGAACTACTTGAAACTGAACGGAACTTGTAGCTCACTCCATGGGTGTCCGCATTGAAGCAGCTACAGCCTCTGGGGAGCCGAACATGTCCACGGACACTCCCTGCACTAAAAGCCATATGCTAAATAAATAAATAATAGGAAAATAATGCTAAAATTTACATTTCCAAACCATTTTTCCTTGCATGCGCCGAAGGGTTAACTTGAACATCTAAAAGTAATTTATAAACATTCGTTACTCAACACTAAAACCTCGCACACTGTTGGACTTCAATACATGTGGTTGCATGCACATGTGACCACGCACTGTTTTAAACCTCAAACCAATCTTTTAGACAAATTGAAACAGCAGAGTTACATAGCAGCAATTTGAGGCACTACATCAAACGCACCAACATCAAAGTCCGTAGATCATTTGTGACGTCTTGGACTACAGACACTTTGGAATTGCGGTAAATACTTGAACTTGAAGTGAGGTCTAAAGCCCCTACACAATGGTACAGTGCGTAATGTAACCAGGACTCCATGTGGTATAGAATACTGCTGTCTGCTCAACATGGTGTGCAGTGGCTGTTAAATGGATAGGTGCGGAATAGATTCCAGGCTTGGGCAAGTTGCTTTTCAGAAGTAACTACGTTACAGTTACCGTATCTTGCAAACTAGTAACAAATCTAGATTTTCAGTTACTTGTCAAAATTAGTAATGGGTAACTTAATGACATAACATTTACAAATGTAGAAGTAACGAATTGCTACTTATTTTGTTACTTTTGTATAAAATAAAATATGTTTGCTTAATAACATTTACTCCACTGCTACAATTTACTTGATTTGTAGGGAATGGTGAATTCCAGTAATAGCGTAGGGAAAATCAAAATAAACTACCACAAAACAAAACTACTACACAATGCTACAACAACCTGGCGATCATTGTGTGGTAGCACACATCATGCCTTAAAAATATTTCATTTCATGGAAAGGGAAGAGTATGCATTTAAACTATAAAATATTTTGTAACCAGGACATTAAATATTATCATGCTATTGAAGTGTCTGCAGATGCTTCTTTAAGTTCGCTGTGGAACTGCGACTGCTTTGTATTTTTTTCCTTCTTGTGTACACTAAAGTGTACATTTAAAAGCGTCATTCTTCTCATCCGATTTTAAGAAATTAAATATACCAGTGTATGGTGGCCAAGGCATCAATATCTCTTCTTTCAACCCCTTAACAATGGCACCGATCTGGACAAGCAAGCCTCCTTTTTTGAACAAGTCGTCTCCAAGATCCCCTTCTAATAGTTACGACTGTGGCCTTCTTTGCTTGTACACCTCTCACTTTGAACTTGTTTAACAGTGAATCTAACCATCTGCTAGATCTGCCCCTGTCCTGATTCTCTTATCCTCTATAGCAGAGTTCATTAACCTCCTTCGTAATCTCTCCTTCCCCATTCTCATCACATGTTCATACGAACAACCTTATCTAACGTTTTCATTCCTAACTTAGCCTCTCTATTAAGAGTAATGGTACCCTCCTGCCATTACAATCATTGGTGCTGTAATGTAAAGTTCTGAAGCCATTTTATCAGTGGTGCCTATACAAACTGTCAGTTGTAACTCTTCAGTCGGTCAACATGAATTTGCCCAATGACTGCACAGGGGTACAATGTATACGTTGTTTGAGTCTTTAGTCTTTTGACTGGTTTGATGTAGCCCTCCATGCTTCCCTGTCCTGAGCTAATCGTTTCATCTCTACATAGCTACCACACCCTACATCTGAGGCAATCGGTTTAACTTATTCAAACCTTGGTCTACCCATAGAGTTCTTATCCTCGACCCATCCTTCCATAACTAACCTTGCTAATCCTGAGTGTCTTAGTTCGTGACACAACAACATCTCTTCATTAGCAGTCACCACAAACATCTCTCCTCTTCCAATCATCTTAATACCCCGTCATTTGTAACCCTATCTGCCCATCTGGTCTTCATCATTCTCCTTTAAAACCACATTTCAAATGCTCCAATTCTCCTCTTTTCAGCTGCTCCAACAGTCCCAAGTTTTACTTCCATAGAGTGCCACACTCCTGACAAAGGCTTTCAAAAATGGCTTTCTAATACCTAAATCTATATTAGATGTCAACAGATTCCTTTTCTGTATAGTAAAGCCATCATTACTTCCGACTTGACGTTTCAGTGTTACCCTAGAGTTAGAAGGTCAGAAGGAAAATCACTTTAAATAGCCAATCACAGGCTGCACGGTGGGTGAGAGGTTATCGTGTCGGACTACCAACCCCAAGCTTGCAGGTTCGCTCCTGGCCGTGGTAAGTAATTTTTGAAAGGCAACAAATATTACGGCATGCATGTCATACGTTGTTGGCATGTTAAAGAACCCATTTGAATTCAGTAGGCCATGTTCATAATGGCAAAATTAATCTCGGGATTTTCTGCCAACACAAAGTTCCTCATTTCTCTACTAGAAAGCGCTATAGTGTCAAGGAGCTTAGATATCTAACCTCCTTGACTTTCATAGCACTCCAAAGAACGACAAAATACGACATGCAAGCTGCCTCTGGGCGTCAAATAACAAAGCTTGCACCCAGCACCCGAGGCCATACGATATTATTATTTATTATTACATGTACAGTTCGCATTGAATGCAAGTGAACGTAGGTGAGAGACAGTTCTGCACCCGCAAACCATATTGCTTGGCACAATTCATCTGGTTAAGCCCTGCTTTGTAAGCATCCAGTAAGACTATCCTGGATTAAATATCCTCTGGGAAGGATTTACTATCCATTTGATCCATTAATTAATTCCTTTCTTACTCTTTTGAGCATTAAATTCTGTCATTTAAATTTGAACAGTCCCTATGGTACGTTTTACCACATCTCCCATCTTACCCAACTGCTAAGTCTTTTTCAATAGTGGCCACCTGTTACTTGTCACAAAGTGAATTTATTTCTTTGCTCATGTCATTTATAGTTGATTGATTGGTTGAGATATCGACAGTGGCACAGCAACTTTGTTTTCTCCATTGGTTGGAGTCTGAATGTTGATACATTTATGCATTCCGGCTTCCTGTTGCTAATAGTCCTCTGTAGCCCAAGGTTGCAGGTTCGTATCCTGGCGCAGTCAGCTGGCATTCGAGGGTGCACAAATGCGAGGGAGCCGTGTCAGTAGATTTACTGGCACGTTAATGTTCCCCTTTGAGGCAAACTTCCGACACCCCGGCGTCTCGAATAGCTACAGTAGTTAAAAGGGTCGTAAAACTAATAACATTATTATTAAAAGCCCTCTGTAGATGTTGCAGTTTAATGAGATAAAGGGTATCGTTCTGTGAACAATGTTACCGTTCATATTGCTTTTCTGTGACTCTGTAAGGCAACATGTTTTTCTTAATTGCTGTAGATATCAGCATGGTATTAGCATAGATAACACTGCCTATCTCAGGTGAAAGCAACAACCTTGGAATGTGCTTAGTACGGTGTGTTTGACAGCTTATGTATTGCTTATGTACACATCACACACCATGTTGCCAGTGCCAACATTTAAGCCATTGATATCCCTAAATGTATTGAAGTCATACATGTAAAATATATTCTGTCCTCCATTATTTCAAATCAAGCTTTTTTTTAATCATTAGGGAAAACTGACATGTTCTATTGAGGAAAGGAAAACTTTGTGCTAAAACAAATGAAAACAAACTAGCTGTTGGTGTACTAATTGACCTTCAAAAAGCCTTCGATCTGGTTGACCATAAGATTCTCCTTAATAAACTAGAACTTGCAGCCATCAGAGCAGTGGCACATGACTGGTTTAAGAACTACCTCACAAACGGAAAACAATACGTTGCAATCGATAATATAAAAGGATCTCGAATGAGAATCGACACAGGAGTACCTCAAGGTTCTGTCTTACGACCGATTCTTTTCTTGGCCTATATTAATGATATAGTATTATTAGAATTGAAAGTCAAGCTTAAACTATTTGCAGATGATATTTTTATATTCTATCTGGGAACATCTGAACAGGAAATTATGCTAAATATTACTTATCATCTCAATAAGCTGGTGGATTGGATGACAGCACACAAAATGGTTATCAATATCACTAAAACAAAATATTTATTCTTCCGTAAACCATCTTACAAGAATGAGACCACAAACATAGTCAACATAGCCCACAAAGAAATAGAAAGGGTTAAATCGGCAACATACTTACTGTCGACCAAAGTATTATGTGTACTCGAGTTTGATGGTTGTTTGTGAAGTAACCAATAGACCTACATAAAATCCAATACCATCAATATTTTCGTCGTTCTATTTTACGTTAGTTCATGTAGGTTTGGATTTTTTAATTTATATTTTAATATTTTTTATCGCAGTTGGAACACAAAAAGTGCAAGTTTTTAAGCGTGTTTCAACCATGCGTCACATTTAATAATTATTATCTAAAAAGCCCTTCATCAGATCGAATCCAAATTTTAACACAATATACATTGGAATGTTGTATAACAGGTTTATTAATTTCACAATTTTGTGTGTCCAAGAAACAAAGTTGTTATCATTGTTGTAAGGTACCTTTTTCTCGGCTCGGGGTGGATGGGAAATGTAGTTCTAGGTTGCGTTGTAATCGTTATACATCAAAAAGTTATGCTGTATGACTGTGAAATACGCAGCATAACTTTTTGATGTATAACGATTACAACGCAACCAAGAACTACATTTTCCAACCATCCCGAGCCGAGAAAAAGTTACCTTACAAAAATGATAACTTTGTTCCTTGGACACACACAATTTTGAAATTAATAAACCAGTTATACAACATTCCAATGCATATTGTGTTAAAATTTGGATTCGATCTGATGACGAGTTTTTGAGATAATAATTCTTAAATGCGACGCATGGTTGAAACACGCTTCAAAACGTGCACTTTTTGTGTTCCAACTGCGTTAAAAAATATTAAAATATAAATGAAAAATTCCAAACCTACATGAACTAACGTAAAATAGAACGACGAAAATGATTATGTCATTGGATTTTATGTAGGTCTATTGGTTACTTCACAAACAACCTTCAAACTCGAGTGCACATAATACTTTGGTCGACAGTAGGTATCACACTAGATAGTACACTAACCTGGAAAAATCATGTAGAAAATGTAAGACATAAAATCAGCCCTATAATTGGTATATTTTTTCAGATTAAGATATAGCTGTCTTACCAGCCAAAAATTGAAAAATATATACTTTGCTGTGATACATTCACATGCCTACATGAATTTCATATGGGGGTATTGTAAGAAGGAGGTGATAAAAGAACTTGAGATACTCCAGAAACTAGCAATAAAATCTATCTTTGGATTTCCTTGGCTCACACCCTCAAATGAATTATACACAAGAACTAAAATTATGCCACTGCAAAAACAAGTAGCTATGTCAGCAACAGTATTTGTATACAAATTAGAAAACAAATTGATACTCACACATCCATTTTACCGATGCAAATGACATTCATTATTATGCAACAAGGGGGAGTTAATCGAATATTCACCAGCCATCCCCAATCAATTAAATTTGGAACTAAAGGAATTATGTCCTCTATAATAAAGGAATATAACTCGCTACCATTAGGCATAAGGGAAAGTTTCTCTATAAAAACATTTAAGAGGAAAACAAAAGACTTCCTATCAAGAAATGAATAACCCATATCCAATAGCCTTAAGCAATACAATGTATCGTACCGAATCACTTCTGTAAAGTTAGTCACTAGCAACCTAATATACTGTTACGTGCCACCCCCCTAGTGGCACTTTTTGTTAACTGGATTACGGTGGGTTGAAGCACAACACAGATGTTCCTTTAAAGAAATAATTAACTTTATTGCGGCCAGAATGATACACCACTCAACAGCAAATACAAGCAATTAGAACCTTACTCCAGTTTCCTCAAGTCTCTTCCTTCAGCGCTCTTGCCCCTTTCACTTGTCAACAAACCACAGAAGTTAAACCGTCTTAATGAGTCCGGTGGCCTTGACAGAAGCTACCTGCACCTCTTCCTCATGTACAGAAACTACAGTTACTTACGATAACTTGCTACACGCTGTTTCGCTGTCCACAAGCTGGGGAAACAACGTCACTGGATTTCGTAACCCGCACGGCACTTCGTCACCACACTTCTGTCACTCAGGAAAAAAACACGCACTAGCTCAGAAACACACACCCGCATGACTCAATGAATTCTAGAATCATCCAGGACACACGGCTTCTCGAGATTTCCTTCACTGGCTGGGTCACGAATATTCTGGACCATCCCTTTCACTTCGCAGCCCGTTGCGTAACGCGCACGTAATACACTGTGGCAGAGCACACACAGCCTGGGGCAGCTGTGACTCAACGCGGCGAGGCGACAAAACAAACTCACAGCCGTAACAATACCATTAACCTAAACAATATCATGTTACAAAAATTATATATATACCATGCTGTAACTATGCTACTTGATTGTCCCTAACACGAGCTCTGGCTCATTGGGACCTATGTAAATAAATAAATAAATAAATAAAAATTCCCAGTTCACTGGAGTGAGGGTAGTCCTTTTAGTTTGTGAGTTTTGTATGTGGAAACATTCCTGTTGACTTTTTTTTTTTAACATGATCGTTCTCTAAAACATTTCTATACTAAGAACAAAGTTCCAACTGGTTCCGCCTCGTCAATACTGTTTATTAAAATGTCGTGATACAATCACCTGTCTTTTAACACATCACATGGTACATGTTTCAACGTCTAACACGTATTGACGTCTTCATCAGCCTAAATATTTGTGCAGCCCTTAAAACATTCCCTTTATCTACTGGGTGTAGTTAAAAATTATACATAAAAACACACATGGATCACTGTAACACATTAAAAGTTGTTAAAACATTTTCTTATGTTAAAAGCTTAATAAAAATCCGCAGCCGGGCTTGGCAGTCTTTCTTGGCTTATACCTAATGTTGGCTTCCAAAAGCCCAAGCAAGGGGTGACCATTCCCAAGATGTAATGCGGCAATGAGCTAACAGGGCCGTGCTGAGTCGGACGGAGACAGTGCTGTAAAGGGAATGTTTTAAGTGCTGCACAAATATTTAGGCTGATGAAGACGTCAATACGTGTTAGACGTTGAAACATGTACCATGTGATGTGTTAAAAGACAGGTGATTGTATCACGACATTTTAATAAACAGTATTGACGAGGCGGAACCAGTTGGAACTTTGTTCTTAGTATATTTCAGTCAATACGGAAAAAATGTGCGACTCTCAGAGTCAAAAAGAAAAACATTTCTAGTTGCAATTGTAGGTCGAGCCCCCAGTGTGGCCACAGTGTTTATAATTAAACTTGCAAATGCTTATCAAGGATTTTGATGAATTTACATATTATGCTGAAATTTCCCCTTCTGCCCCCTATTAAAGAGCTACATGTTCCATTTTGCATATTTTTTGCAATGTACACTTTTCAGTCCTGATTCTGTCTACGTGTGCTATTGTCCTTCCCTCCACGAAGCTAGTGTAGGCGCAGCGCGAACATTATTGGGATGATTCTTGAGCTTAATTTGACCGAGATGTTCAACAAACAATGACTTTCATTTACTACTATTGTACAGCACTTGTAAGTATGTATACTATCTAATATGTAAAATTACATAATTACATAATTAAAATGCTTCCAGTACCGAAAATAAGCCCTTTTTTCTTTAAAATACAGTACATATGTATTTATACCATTTATGTAAATCCAATTAAGATCAAAATTTTTAATTATCCGACTGGCATCCGGCCCCAATTGATTTGGATAAATTGGAGTTCTACTGTTCTTAAAATCATGTTCTTGCTATACTTTGCATAACTAGTCTTGTTAATGTTAGTATTGACGATTTGCAGTGATTCGCGTTATTTAAAGACAAGATGTTCAGTTAACATATAGCCTACGTTCTCCTAAATGTATGGATATAGCTAGCTCTTAGTCCTTATCAAGGAGTATAATTGAATGCTCTTGTGATCAATGTTAAGAGTTGTGCCGTATGTACGGCACCCAAGGCCATACGATATTATTATTATTATTGAATGCTCTTGTGATCAATGTTAAGAGTTGTACCGTATGTAAGACTAAGTTTCGTTGTAATTCCAATTTTGCATCCAAAGGAATGGATTGAAACATTAGAAAAGTATGCCCATCCACCATCTGAAATGTATGGAATCATTTATTGTGCACCTTCTCCAGCGAAAACCTTTTATGTGACACTACATACATGCTGCGTTTCGTCATCGTAACTAATTTATAGTGATTGTCGATATTAATCTTCTATCTATCTATCTATCTATATATATAAAGCACAAAGTTTGTCTGTCTGTCTGTCTGTCTGTTATGTATACAAATCTACACCGTTTCACCGATCTGAACCAAAATTTGTATACTTACCCTTTGGGACCCTGCGGGTAACCCTGTCAACATTAAATTTCGGACAGACCACCCCATGCCCTGCATTTAGGCCCTTTTGCCCAAATCTACACCGTTTCACCGATCTGAACCAAAAGTTGTATATTTAACCTTTGAAACCCTGCGAGTAACACTGTCCACTTAAAAATTCGGACAGACCACCCCATTCCCTGCATTTAGGCCCTTTGGTCCAAATCCACACCGTTTCACCGATCTCAACCAAAATTTGTATATTTAACCTTTGGAACCCTGCGAGTAACACTGTCCACTTAAAAATTCGGACAGACCACCCCATTCCCTGCATTTAGGCCCTTTGGTCCAAATCCACACCGTTTCACCGATCTCAACCAAAATTTGTATATTTACCCTTTGGAACCCTGCGAGTAACACTGTCCACTTAAAATTTCGGACAGACCACCCCATTCCCTGCATTTAGGCCCTTTGGTCCCAATCTACACCGTTTCACCGATCAGAACCAAAATTCGTATTCTTACCCTTTGGTACCCTGCGAGTAACACTGTCTGCTTGAAATTTCGGACAGACCACGCCATTCGCTGCATTTAGGCCCTTTTTGCACAAATATACACCGTTTCACCTATCTGAACCAAAATGTGTATACTTACCCTTTGGAACCCTGCGAGTAACACTGTCCACTTGACATTTCGGACAGACCACCCCATTCCCTGCATTTAGGCCCTTTGGTCCAAATCTACACCGTTTCACAGATCAGAACCAAATTTCGTATTCTTACCCTTTGGTACCCTGCGAGTAACACTGTCCGCTTGAAATTGCGGACGGACCACTCCATTCCCTGCATTCAGGCCCTTTGGCCCAAATCTACACCGTTCCACCGATCTCAACCAAAATTTGTATACTCACCCTTTGAAAGCCTGCGAGTAACACTGTCTGCTTGAAATTGCGGACAGACCACTCCATTCCCTGCATTCAGGCCCTTTGGCACAAATCAACACCGTTTCACCGATCTGAACCAAAATTTGTATACTCACCCTTTGAAGGCCTGCGAGTAACACTGTCTGCTTGAAATTGCGGACAGACCACTCCATTCCCTGCATTTAGGCCCTTTGGCCAAAATCTACACCGTTCCACCGATCTCAACCAAAATTTGTATATTTACCCTTTGGAACACTGCGACTAACACTGTCTGCTTGAAATTATGGAGAGGCTACTCCATCCCCTGCATTTAGGCCCTTTGGCACAAATCTACACCGTTTCACCGATCTGAACCAAAATTTGTATACTTACCCTTTGGAACGCTGAGAGTAACACTGTCCACTTAAAATTTTGGACAGACCACCCCATTCCCTGCATTTAGGCACTTTGGCACAAATCTACACCTTTTCACCGATCAGAACCAATATTCGGAAATTTACCCTTTGGTACCCAGCGAGTAACACTGTCTGCTTGAAATTGCGGACAGACCACTCCATTCCCTGCCTTTAGGCTCTTTGTCCCAAATCTACACCGTTTCACCGATCTCAACCAAAATGTGTATATTTTCCCTTTGGAACACTGCGACTAACACTGTCTGCTTGAAATTGCGGCGAGGCCACTCCATCCCTTGCATTTAGGCTGTGTGGCACAAATCTACACCGTTTCACCGATCTGACCCCAATTTTATATACTTACCCGTAGGAACCCGACAAGTAACACTGTTCACTTTAAATTTCGGACAGACCACACTATTCCCTGCTTTTTGGCCCTTTGGCAGAAAACTACACCGTTTCACCGATCTCAACCATATTTTACATAATTACCCTTTGTAACTCGACGAGTAACACTGTCCACTCGAAATTTCGGACAGACCACTCCATTCCACGCATTTAGGCCCTTTGGCACAAATCTACATCTTTCACCGATCGAAAACAAAATGTGTATACTTACCCTTTGGAACCCGATGAGCAAGACTGTCCACTTTAAAATTTGGACAGGCCACTCACTCTATTCCCTGCATTTTGGCCCTTTGGCACAAAACTACACCGTTTCACCGATCTCAACCAGATTTTACATAATTACCGTTTGGAACTCGACGAGTAACACTGTCCACTCGAAATTTCGGACAGACCACTCCATTTCCCGCATTAAGGCCTTTTGGTACAAATATACATCGTTCACCGATCGAAAACAAAGTGTGTATACTTACCCTTTGGAACCCGATGCGTAACACTGTCCACTTGAAATTTCTCACATACCACTCCATTCCCTGCATTTAGCTCAGGAATTCCTCGGGGTTGCCAGCTTCCTAACTCACCAGTCATGAGCCCTTGAGGGTGTACCAGAAGTGGTGGGTCTACACACACCCTGCCTCTTTGAGGGCCTTGAGCAGAAGACAGGAGATATTATGAAAAGGAAAAGAAGGCAGACCCCTCGAAGAATGAGGGTATCAGGAAAGATGAGACAAAGCCAATTAAGGCGGGAAATTGAAAGACTCCCTAGCCCTCGGATACCCTAATACAGTCTGGGTCGGAAGAGAACAAGAGTTGACCAAGGGAGGCCGACAGGAAAGAAAACTGAAATGAGCCCGGCACCAGGAAGCAGAAGCGATGCCAGACTCAGCTGGGGTCCCGTGGTCGCCAACCCACGTCCCACAAGTTGTGAGACCCTGGGGGGGAGGTCAGTTGTTAGAATAGCTTGCTGATTCATCGCGAGGTGACTTGAGATTACTTTCCAGAGCCCGCCGTGTTATCTCCTGCTGTCTATGCTGATGCCAGCACAGGGCCGTTGCGAAACAGTGAGTGATTCCCGGTCAATCTAAATAGGACGGGGAACCCCGAACGCGTGTCATCATATTTCGTCATCATCTGTGATCATCTCAGGTTCGTACAGCTTGGACCTATATTCTTTGTCTTTGCCGAGCAGTACGCTCTTTCACTAGACGCATCGAGTACAGGCCTAAGCCAGAAAATAAGGTAGAGACTTTGGAAGACATCGAAGCTACTATCGGATTTTTTATTATGGATACTCGAGTTTAGGCCTTAATTACAACCAAACCAACAGACCTATTGAAAAACGAGTTGTACCAATATTTTCCTTGTTTAATTCTGCGTTAGACTATATAAGCCCATTATTTTCAAGTTTATTAATTATTTATTTATTTGTGGTTGTATGAAAAATTGTCCGTGTTTTTGACGTCTTTTCTTGGAACCGCTCACTTAAAACTATATACATGGAAAACTACTTGGCTGAGGGTAATGAAATTTTTATATGTGATAGGCACAAGTATTGGTAGTGCAAATCTCAAGTTTCAATTTTTTTGAACTACCCGATAAAAAGTTCTTATACTTTTTCTGACGTAACGTTTTCTCAGCCCAGGATAAACGTACAGCAGGCAACATGGTCTCATTTTGAAACTCTCATTTGTGATTATCGGAAACTACGACCACTGTAAACGTACAGTGTGATGACGAATTTATGAAGAGTAATATTAATGGTAGGTTTTGTGTGTTCCGGTCCGTGCGAGTAAAAGCGAGCGGACTTGTGAAATCCGGTGCAGCGTTGCCGCGTTAAGTTGGAGTCGTTGCGGCTTGCTACGAACGAACACTGCTTTAAGTTTCCTTTCAACCTTTTATTTTCTTTCCTCGCACAAATTTCATTTTCCATCACCTTTTTCACACAAGGCCTTTAGACCTTCAACGGCAGGTTTAAAAGTGGTTTGTCTTCCTAATTTGGAAATGTCAGACTACACAATTTTTACATGGGCTATCTGCATTATTTACATAATATCTTTACGATATGTAAATCAGTCAGTATTCTTCGTCTGAAGAATGGCCCTGTTCCGATTAATCAGAACTGCTGGCATTCATGTTAATTATGACCTACTCGAAATGAGGGACATTTTCAGACAGGCCATCTATCTCCCATTAGTGGTCTTCAATTCTTTAGCGTGTTTAATACATTGTTTCCAGAGTTCAGGAGTGTTCAGATTTTACTATGTTTTAAGATATTTGACTTCAATAAAGCACACACGGTTTCTCTATTTTAAACACAAGCAAACATAACAATTTAATACCTTCATTTGTTTCGTCTTACACCAAAACAGTGCAGAAGAAAGAAAGTAAACTTGGTAAAATAAAAATATCTCACAGTGGAACATTTTGGACTTATGATAAACTATTGCTATACTTCTAACAAGGAGCAACGGTAAGCAAGGCTTCTCGGCATAAAACATTCATTGCTTCCATACTTCTACCATTTTGTAATATGTTAGCGCAAGTTCGCCCTCAGACAATGGTGGTCTCTGAGGTATTTGGATGTGATGTGATGTGGCATATAAGTAGTAAACAGGAAGACTGAAAATAGCATGTGGACATAGCCAGGTCAGTCGCATTCCATTACACAACTGCCCGGCAACGCTGCACTTGAATTCACCGGCTCGCTCGCTTTTACTCGCACGGACCGGAACACACAAAACATCCCATTAATATTACTCTTGATAAATTCGTCATCACACTGTACGTTTACAGTGGCCGTAGTTTCCGATAATCACGAATGAGAGCTTCAAAATGAGACCAAGTTGCCTGCTGTACGTTTATTCTGGGCTGAGAAAACGTTACGTCAGAAAAAGTATAAGAACTTTTTATCGGGTAATTTAAAAAAATCGAAACTTGAGATTTGCACTAACAATACTTGTGCCTATCACATATAAAAATTTCATTATCCTCAGCCGAGTAGTTTTCCATGTATATAGTTTTAAGTGAGTGGTTCCTAGAAAAGACGTCAAAAACACGGACAATTTTTCATACAACCACAAATAAATAAATAATTAATAAACTTGAAAATAATTGGCTTATATAGTCTAACGTAGAATTAAACATGGAAAATATTGGTATAACTCTTTTTTCAATAGGTCTGTTGGTTTGGTTGTAATTAAGGCCTAAACTCGAGTATCCATTAATAAAAAATCCTATAGTAGACACCTGAATTACCTATATCAGTTTTAAAATAACACCATGTTCGTTTAGTAGTCATTTTTTAATTACCTTATTATTATCATCATAAGTGCAAATGACCTAGATGTTACGCGCATCTTACCAATAATCACCGCTACATAAAGTATTTCTCGACTGTGATTTTTAAAATATTTATTTTTGGTTGGTTCTTAAGTTTAGGGGCTGCGACAACGCGGTCATGTAGCCCCGTGTACTTTGGGGGTGTGTAGAATCTGTCTGATAACCGGTGTTAATTGTGATGACTGTATTAGTGTGTGTTATCTGTTTTTTAATTTAAGTACAAACTGCAACTTAGAATTCTTCAAATAGTTCGTACTTTTGCCGTCACGACTACTAGGCCAAGTTCGGAACTTAGCTACTAGACGCCACTGCAGTCAGCTCTTGGCAACGGACGTAGACATCTAAGAGCGTTGTTTACCGATACAATTTAGCTTCACACAGGTGTAATTAGTGGAAAGTTCTTTAACATGCCATAAATCTGACATGGGACCGCCGGCTTTACTGCCCCTCCGAAGAAAGGCATACTGAGGGATTTTTAACGCTCTTGAACCCGCTATCTTGGGCATTGAAGCTCAGCATGCTACCAAATACGCCACCGAAGCCGCCATATTTTTATTACAGTACATTGTGTACATTATAAGTTGAAGTGTCAATTCAATACCGGTAGTAGTTTCCCTTATCATCCTCATCATAAGAGCAAATGACCTACAGTGGATGTTACGCCCATTACACCATTAATCACCACACACAATAAGTCTTCCTCGCCTGTGAATTTTGAAATATGTATTTCTATTAAGGTAGTTTGTAAGTTTGACGTGTCAATTCAACAGTAGTTTTTATTATCATCCTTATCAAAAGGGCAAATGACCTAGATATTACTTCCTCATTGTCTTTGGGGGCAAATGACTTAGATTTTAAGTCCATTATATTTCTAAGGAGACCTTAAAACATTATCATCATTCCACCGGGCGAAGCCGGGTACTACTGCTAGTATCTTATATATTCAAGATGGCCACTACATGCTATATGTAGTGGGATAGTGTTATGAGTAATGCAAGCGAGGTATTTTATCTGTTTCTCCCCTCTTATAAAATTTCATGTTAATTGCACAATTGGACCCTGACCTATTGATTTAGAATTTTAATAGTAGCCTATGCTCAGCCACTGTCTCTAATATATGGTGGGGGTGTTCTTTTGCCTTTGGCATACAAAGCTCGTGTATGGTTCTACATTAACGCTAATTTTAAATATTGTATCTCTAAAATATTTCTAGTTACAGTATTTGTTTGCATATTTTAAAATTTCAAGATGTCCACTGCACGCTATATTCAGTGTAATATTACTCTAAATAATGGCAGTGAGATATTTTATATGGTAACCCTCTCTCACCAAATTTTGCGTTAGTTGTGCTATTATATCGTGAGTTAAGTAAGTCTTATGAATACGCCCAGCTGCCATCATGAACGTATGGAATCGCCGTTCTTTTTCCTTGATCATAGGAAGCCACATACAAGGTTCTATATTACTCCCGATTTTTGTTGTTGTACTGTAACTTAATCGTTCTTTGAGCTATTCTTTGTCATATTCTATATTTTCATGGTGACTGCCGCACATTGTATTCAGTGTTTTATTCTTATGGCTTATTTCAGCAAGATCCCATATATTGTACTTGTTTTATGTCAAGTTTTGTTTTAATCGCTCGATTACATTCTGCATTTTAATATTATGCCCAGCCACCATCTTGAAAATTTTAAGTACCATAGCTATTATTTTGATTTGGGCATATGACATTCCATATGAGTTTCTACCTTATCACTAATTTTCATTTGTAATTTTAAATCATAGAAAGTTATTTATTTTAAAATTATGAATTATCAGGATGGCCGCTGCACACGATATTCAGTTGGATAAATTTATCACTCTTGCTACTGACACCTCACTTCTCTTCCACCATTTTTTGCCTTAATTGTGTTATAACATCCTTGGTTACTAATTTGTATGCAGTAAAAACTCGATTAACCGTCATCGTCGAAACGCTGGTCATGTCGGTTTAAGAGCGGATAGACGGATATCAGAAACACTGTATTATTTCTCCAAAACATGACCTCAATCAATTATATTATAGACAGATATCACTCTCACAGTAATGTAATATATTTCGGAACAAAAGGAAATTAAACACGATTGTAATAGCAAATAAAACTATTTATTACATGGTAAAAACATCCGTACAGTAGCTACAAATGTGGCAAAATAATGTACAGTACAGTAATATAAACTTACAGGTGAAATAGTTCATGTAGCTTGAAAATAGTCATTTTCTTCTGCCTCTTTGATGCTCGAGCTTTCACCGCAGCAATATTTCGTATTTTTCGGAGCAGTAGTGTCTGCGTTGTTGCATTGGCCTCTTCTTGACTTTCAAACCTTTCTATACACTTGGACAGCATTGTTTCAGCCTCTGAGTGGCTAATAGTTTGTTTTTCGGCATGGTTTGAACACTCGTCTTCATCAGCCCCTTCTTCTTCTTCTTCGGTGGCACTTAAGCTGGCAACAATTTCATCATCACTCAAAATTTGAAACCCCTCGTCCATTCTGTCACTTTGTTATTGCAGTATTATTATGCTATTACAGCAATGACAGTTAACAGAAACTGACGGTTTAAAGAGTGATGTTAAACGAAGTATTACTGTACTTCTAATAGTATGCCTAGCCATCATCTTGTATCTATGGAGTCAGTGTTCTTTTGCTTTGGGCATACAAAGTTACTTATATGGTTCTATTTTATTATTAAATTTCATTATTATTGCTCTAGAGTACTGAAAATTATCAATTTATTTTAAGATTTCAAGATGGCTCAGAAGAGCGCATAGCAACACAGAGCTGAGACAGTTCCGACGCAGGATTTGACGAGTAAAGTTTACTTCGTTATTTCGTTTATAGCCTATTTTAAGTTACACGTGTTATAAGTTTATAACGTGTGTATGTGGTTATTGTTTAATTGTTATTGAAATGAAAATCCACAGCCTGCTTCCAGTCTCCGACCGGGTCAGGAATGGAATGAATGAAGGCCCCATCTAGCGGCGAGGATATGAAGTGTGCCTGCTGCCGTAGCCTGTCGCACTCCTCTGGGGCAATGATTAAATGAATAACAGATGAAATGAAAGGATAGTGGAGAATGTTGCTGGAATGAAATTGTGACAGGGAAAACCGGAGTACCCGGAGAAAATCCTGTCTGCCTCCGTTTTGTCCAGCACAGATCTCACATGGAGTGACCGGGATTTGAACCACGGACCCAGCGGTGAGAGGCCGGCGTGCTGCCGCCTAAGCCACGGAGGCTTTGTTTAATTGTTATTGTGTTTCATAATTTTATAACATGTTATTGCTAAGTGTTAAAGCCTATTGCTTCAATTTTTATTTATTGGGGAAAATTGAAAATTAAGGTTTATGCAACAAATCCTCACACTCTAGATGAACTCAACTAAATATCAGGAGAGAAATTGAGGCTATCTTGGTAGATGAACTAATGCGTGTGAATGAAAATTTCCTTAGAAATGCCAGAAATGTGTAGATGCAGGGTGGAGGACATTTTCAACATCTTCTGTGACAATGATTTTACTTTGATTATGTGTTATGGGTGCTTGTTATTTACATGCGATTTGTACGGGCACACTCTAGACCCCAAGCTCAGCGAGTTGCCATGTGCTCGTCCGACTCTCCACGCGCCGCGCCGCACAGCCGGGGGCCCTACTTCGAGTGAAAGCCCCTGTATTATACTCATCCCTTGGCAGGATTAGTTTTAATTACTCAATTTCATTCTGAGTGCTCAATTTTTATGTTGTAATAGTTCGCACAGCAGCCATCCGGATTGTATGGAGAGTAGATTCTTTTGCCTTGGCCATACGAGGCCACATATACGGTCCTACCTTATCACTAATTTTTGTTACTGCAGCTCTTGGTAAGTGTTGAGTTATTTATTTTTATATTTTATAATTTCAAGATGGTGCACATTACATGCAGTCATATGTAGTTATATCACATTGACAACAGAGGACCCTTCTATAAAACTATCTGAATGCCAAACACTGTAAACATTGGATCATAGGTTATGGATTATAATACTCGCCTGATTTGCATGGCTACCATTTTGAAATGGTTTAGCTGATGACCTTGTAGTTATGTTGCAAGATGCTTTCAACATGAGGGTATGTATTCCTAAAATTTGGTAGAGATCCGATGATTAGTTAAGTCTCAATTTGATCTAAGCTTTGAACATTTAGCGGTCCCCATTTTGTTTTCGTTAAGATTGCGGCGGTATAATACATGCCACTGAGATGTCCTTTGCTAGTGCTACCTTTGTACCAAATTTGTTTCAATTCGGTTTTGTTATGTTTCAATTGATAGGGGGAACGGACAGACACATGAAAATTTGGTCCATATTTTAGCAGAAACTAAATTAGGCTAAAAGGTTAGTCTATTCTATGATGTTACTGTTGTGATCTATGTATGAATATTATGCATGTGTAAATATCTAAGCGATACAACAGTATAATAAAATGCAGCATGCACACTGATTCTACTACTATTATGAGCACTTATCCATTAAAGAATCTTATTCAAGCATGGTCATCGCTAGTGATGTGGGCCGGGCAAATGCCCAGTGGGCAGGACATCTATAAAAGGGCATTTGCCCAAAGCAGTTTTAAGTGCCCAAAATCTGGGCATTAAAAAAAACACATTCTTTTTTTACTTTTTACTACTTGTGATTGTTACTGGGAGCGTGATGGCGCAGTGGCTTAGCTGCTTCTCTTTCACCCGGACGGCCGGGGTTTGAATACCGGTGACAGCTGGGTGGAATTTTCACCTGAAAAATCACGTGGTGTCAGGAAGGGCATCCGGCCTTAAATTCCTGGCCAAAACCAAAATGAGCCTGGTTGGCTCCGGTGACCCCAATGAATTGGGAAAAGCCGAAGACAGTATACTACTTGTGATTGTTACTAGAGCTTCTAAAACATAATAAAGACCATTAATCAAAGATACATTTCATGGATAAACTAGTAGCCTAATGCCTTAATACTGCTAATAATAATTTAATTATCCTGTTTCAATGTTGTCAATAACATCTAAATGGGAATTATGTATATCTGGTTTGAATAAAACATTGTATATTTAGGAAAAATTAGATAGGAGTTTCATTATGGTGTGAATAGTGGCTTTGGGAGGGGGGGTGGATGGGCTAGGCCCTGGGCAGCCATTGTGCTATGATCGTGGAGTGGGGGTAGGGTGGTTGTGGCCTTGAGATTGGCGAGGCATTCTACCACCAGCAGCCCAGCCCAGTTAGTTGTGATGTAGAACTGTCTGTTGAGTTGTTGAGTCCGAGATAACCTCACTTCTTTCTTAGGCAATTTATATTTTTAAGATAGATTTTTATTAATAGATAGATTCTTATTAATTCCATTTGATCAAATACATGTATTCAATACTTTTTTGATATAGGACACGTCAGAATTTACATCTATAAATTAAAAGAACTAACAGGTATATATTACTAGCCTCCGTGGCTTAGGCGGCAGCACGCCGGCCTCTCACCGCTGGGTCCGTGGTTCAAATCCCGGTCACTCCATGTGAGATCTGTGCTGGACAAAACGGAGGCAGACAGGTTTTTCTCCGGGTACTCCGGTTTTCCCTGTCACAATTTCATTCCAGCAACACTCTCCACTATCATTTCATTTCATCTGTCATTCATTTAATCATTGCCCCAGAGGAGTGCGACAGGCTTCGGCAGCCGGCACACTGCATATCCTCGCCGCTAGATGGGGGCTTCATTCATTCCATTCCTGACCCGGTCGGAGACTGGAAGCAGGCCGTGGATTTTCATTTTCAACAGGTATATATTACTAATATTATAACTACTTATAACTTATTATAATAACAGATCTTAATAGATACAATCGTATTGCACAACTATTTACACCTTACTCTATTATCATAATATGAAAACTTAATTCTATAAATACAGCAACATGCAGCTAGGTATTACAGTGAAAATAGAAAAGTAAAATATAATTATAGATTTCATCGCTCCTATATGCTAAGATATTCAACTAAAAAGCAATGGCACTGCAGATAAACTTTCAACATTCTATCAAAGGTTTTTATTTTTGGGGCCAGTTTTATATACTGGGGTAGTTTATTGTATAATTTAACTCCAGTGTGAAAAGTTCCTTTTTGATATATGTTTGTGTGTGTGTGTGTGAGTGAGGAATAGGACTGTTTTGATTTTGTCTTGTGTTATGCCTATGAACATCATTGTTTTAAGAAAAACATCTTTATTCATTAAATTCTTTTTAAAAAACATAATACTTTCAAAGATATATTATACCCTTCCGCGTTCTTCTAGGATGCCGACTCTCACTCGGGTGGTGCTCTGTTCGGGGTGGCTCTAATTTATACTAAACATCCTAGGAATATTGTCACAGGATCACAGGTGGCTTATCTTAAAATCAGTAGGTCAGAGATCTCCTAATATAAAATAATTTATTTCACAAAAACATCATCTCCCTTTTCTCCCAACCATAGACAAATAAAACAAAATCAACTCCCTTAAATTACTGAAAAACAACAATATCAAAAAAAAATGCAAAATAATGTTTCACACTGGCTGAAACCAGGAATAGAAAATAGTCTATTTTACTGCAGTCCACTGCTTCAAGTCCAAGAGTTATTGTCAACAGACTTAATTCAAATAACTATGGCTTAAATAAACCAGCCATTCTATCACAATAATATTGCGCACTCATTTTCTATAACTTGCAAAACTTGTTCTTTGGGAAATCGGACACGTCTATTCGTACAATCATCATCTTTCCTCACAAGAGTCAGATAATGAAGGCAATAGGTTTATTCTAGGTTACGGGCATGTGTGTTTTTATTTATACAACTTTAAAGCAATTACTTCACTCAGAGCTATAACTCCGTTAATTATGGTAAAATAAACAAGTCAACATACATGAAGCATCAAATAAATACTTCGGCTGCCGGTGCGCCGTGATTATAATAAACAACAACATCATAATAATGAATGCACTCCAAAAAAATAATGACAAATAACCCATCGCTTCCTGGAGCGGCACAAAAAAGAAACCCCGGGGAGTGGGACTCTCTCCCTTCACAGAATACAATGCCAACTCGACCTTGTGACAGACGTGCTTTCACCATGCTAACCGACAGGCCAGCACAACCTTCTTGGCTGCTTTGAGAATTCAGACGGCTAACCAATTTATACCAGCTAATGAATTCAATCATTTTACTTACCATTTATATATCGTCGAAGACTGCGGGAATACCACCTCCGCTATTATTTCACTTACCATTATATCATCGAAGAACGCGGGAATACCACATCCGCTTTATTTCTGCTCGACCCAAGATCGACTCTTAGCCTCATCTGAATATATCTCATACTACCCTGTAGCCATTCATGTCTTACCACTTGTACCTTCGCGTGATAATCACTTACCATTTTCATTACTCTTATAATTTCATTGTCACTTACCGGTCTTGTCACACTATCGAGTGGTCTTCCCCATTTAGCTTTTACAATTACATTGTGCATAAGCACTATCAAACAAATATTCCCTTGACTGCATTCACAAAGATAAATGACATCCCAAAAACAAAACCATATTTAAAATAACACTTTGATGCTCATATACTTATTACATTATAAAACACACAAAATCCTCATTACTGATAAACACACAAAATTCACAACCATGCCCGGTACGCCTAAAATATCTATTTTTATCATAACTGCTTATGATCGAGATAGACTTATCCGATCCCAATAATGGGAAACATTATGACCCTCATGCCCCATACAATATTTACTTATCTCCCATATTTCCTGATGCTGTTCTGGTCCATGATATCAGTCTTCTTCAATAGTTGATTCATCTTGATGGGAGGAGAATTTACACACGGTTTTTCTCAAAATTTCACCAAAAACAAAGGTCCACTGTGAATTATTACCATTAACACAATGCACGGTTCTCATACATGAAGCTCCTATCTCATATAGCTATCATTACAACTGCGTCATACTGTTATGATATGCACTGTTCTACATTGCACTCGCGAATACTTAGCGATGTTCAATTTCGGAGGTATGCTAGCTCCTACTTATAACTTGTAACAATGTTAATTATTCCTATGCCTCTACGCAGGCTCTCGCGTCCACAGCGTATTAAGATTTATAAAACTTGTAAAATGTTAATTTCTGAACGCTCAGGGCACGGGCTTTAGCCTTTGACGATGCCCCAAAGTATACTTATAGAACTTGTAAAAATCTCCGTATTGTCCGAAGGTTCGCGGCACGGGCTTCCGCCGCTGTCGTGGCCCCAGAGTAGACTAACTTCGCTGTGTTTCAATCCATTATTTATACGATTTCTCTTAAAGGGACGTGGAGTAGGGGGTTCCCAGAATTTATTTCCAAAATAATACTCACATGAATATGTGAACTAGCTCCTTAGAACGTCCTCATTCCCAATGTCTCAATGACTCCTTCATATTCAAAATTCGATCGTGGGATCGTTAGATAATGAGCTCCGTAATTTGCTTCATTGTCCCTCAATTTCGGCGGGATTTGATCGCGTCTAGCGTCTCTCACTGCCATTGGTCGTTTCAAATCCACCCCCTGATTTCATTTTAATTCTGGCAAAAATCACGGAATAATCCGATTTAAATTTTGATGATATTTCTGAGAGGCTGGGATCATCCCCTATACGATGGTATAACTCCTGTCTCTGTATTCTAATTGCTGCTCTAATTCCTTTCAAATGGGCGGGGTTTATTTGGTAGGTAATCGTTGAGTTTTCTGCATTTGCCCGCGCAGTTGAACGACCTTCGCGCGTTGTCTGGAACATTTGGTGTCCAGATGTGGATTTTCTCTTTCCTGCCACCTTTGTTCGCGCCGGGAGAAAGCTCCTTCAAGTCACGTACTAACCGTCCTTTTGTCCTTCTAGTTTCACAAGCAACTTCATTCTCACTTCAGCTTTGAGACATGACTTAAATTCTGTTGGAATAATTGTAACGTAATCTTGATTACGGTACAAATTATTATTATTATTATTATTTTTAATATCATTGTGTAATTATTATTATTATTATTATTATTGAAATATCAAAGTTATATCGTTTTATTCACCCATTAATATCAAGGGAGGGGCCATACCATATTCACGTCATTACCATAGTCATATATAATATTGTCAAGTGCTTAGATTAAGAAACAGGGTTTTTATAGAGGTCTAGGGCTGTTTTATTAGTTAAATTGTAAAGACAGGACGGGCATGGTTGGAAGAAGTTACGGACGGTGAAGCAACATATTGCAAGAAAATGTATTTCTGGAACGAAGCCACGCTGACTGGAGACAAGGGCTTGGAGAAAGATTTCGGCGGAATATACACACATCAAAAAAAGTTTTGCATCACCTCGGTTCCAAGAGTTCCGGAACCGTTAAATACAAAGGGAATAGAGATCAACACAAACAACATTTCAGCTCGTTTTATTGCTCATGAGACCCACACATTGCATGTTGTACCATCATACAGCTAGACTTTCAGCATTTGTGGTCCAGATTGCAGTACACACCACTACCTCTAATACCCAGTAGCACGTCCTCTTGCATTGATGCATGCCTGTATTCGCCGTGGCATACTATCCACAAGTTCATCAAGACACTGTTGGTCCAAATTGTCCCACTCCTCAACGACAATTCGGCGTAAATCTCTCAGAGTGGTTGGTGGGTCAAGACGTCCATAAACAGCCCTTTTCAACATATCCCAGGCATGTTCGATAGGGTTCATGTCTGGCGAACATGCTGGCCACTGTAGTCGAGCGATGTCGTTATCTTGAAGGAACGCATTCACAAGATGTGCACGATGAGGTCGAGAATTGTCGTCCATGAAGACAAATGCCTCTCCAATATTCTGCCGATTTGGTTGCACTATGGGTCGGAGGATGTCATTCAGGTATCGTAAAGCCGTTTCGGAGCCTTCCATGACCACCAGTGGCGTACGTCGGCCCCACATAATGCCACCCCAAAACATCAGGGAACCACCACCTTGCTGCACTCGCTGGACAGTGTGTCTAAGACGTTCAGCCTGACCAGGGTGCCTCCAAACACGTCTCCGACGATTGTCTGGTTGAAGGCATATGCGACACTCATCGGTGAAGAGAACGTGATGCCAATTCCGTGGGGTCCATTCAGCATGTTGTTGGGCCCATCTGTACCGCGCTGCATGGTGTCGGGGTTGCAAAGCTGGACCTCGCCATGGACGTCGGGAGTGAAGTTGCGCATCATGCAGCCTATTGCGCACAGTTTGAGTTGAAACACGACGTCCTGTGGCTGAACGAAACGCATTATTCAACATGGTGGCATTGCTGTCAGGGTTCCTCCGAGCGGCAATCCGTAAGTAGCGGTCATCCACTACAGTAGTAGCCCTTGGGCGGCCTGAGCGAGGCCTGTCATCGACAGTTCCTGTATCTCTGTACCTCCTCCATGTCCGAACAACATCGCTTTGGTTCACTCTGAGACGCCTGGAAACTTCCCTTGTTGAGAGCCCTTCTTGACACAAAGTAACAATGCGGACGCGATCGAACTGCGGTATTGACCTTCTAGGCATGGTAGAACTACAGACAACATGAGCAGCGTACCTTCGTCCTGGTGGAATGACTGAAACTGATCGGCTGTCGTACCCCCTCCGTCTAATAGGCCCTGCTCATGCATGGTTGTTTACATCTTTGAGCAGTTTTAGTGACATCTATGAACAGTCAAAGGGACTGTATCTTGGATACAATATACACAGTCAACGTCTATATGCCGGAGATCTGGGAACCGAGGTGATGCAAAACTTTTTTTGATGTGTGTATAAATGCGCAACGAGAGGAATAGCGGGTTCTGAGTGGAATATTTGAAGTACGCGGGCCTGTATTCCCGCTCGGAGAAGTTTTAGCGTCGCTTGAGGACTGAGAAATGCTTTGCTATAATTGGTCTGATGGGTCGCGGGCAAATTTATGCCGCGAAACATCGGGACCATTCAGAGTGTATAAAAGCCCAGCGCGACTTCAGCACTGGCTATTCTATAGATTCTATTCTGTCATTCACATATTCGATCACGCACTCACTCATTGACTTTGTGAGTCGTAGACTCTGTCAGTCCCTCAGTAAGATGGGACTTAGTGAATTCCATTAGCCTGGTTTGTTCAAATTTGCTTACCATGGTGATCAAACTCAGAAACAAGCAGCAACAACAACAACAACAACGAGAAGAAGAAAACATATGTTTTCAAAGGTCAATAAACGTGTGTTGGCGTAAGATCTCAAATTAGACTGCAAGTAGACCAACGAGATGGACTTTGAACCACAAGGCACCAGGTATGTGGACCGAGTTATTATCAACACAGAAGATCAGCGCTAGCGAGAAGACAGTCAATATTGCCCCGCAATTAGGGAATATTAATGCACATATTGTACACAGCTCGAAACCTCAGATCAAATGTTAATAATTTTGTTGTAAATAAACCAGTATTAGTTAAAATGTCTTGTTCATTGGGAGTTGAATATATAGGATAGTTGGAATGCAAAGAGTATCTCATAGAGCAAGTTTATTGCCCTACGCTCCGATGATAGATCTTGGCTCAAGGAAGGGAGCGGCCGTGGCTAAATAAAATTTTAATGTGTTATCTCTACGATAACTGGCGCCCAGTAAATCTAAATTAATAAAGTGTATGTCGTCTGTCTAGACAGGCCAATGCTAAATAAGAACGATGAGGTGGTTTTAAGGAGTCTTGAGTGTAATATCTGTAGAAACGTTATAAATGATCGCCCAACTTGTAGAGCGATATCCAACGACGAAGGTAGCCGTTACAAATGGCACAACCAATGTGGGGCTACGAAATATCGTACTGAAGTGAATGGATATTATGTATAAATTCAGTTTATTTCAAGTATGTTAAAGTTTAAAGTTGTTTTCATGTACGATATAAACGAGTACTCTTTGCATTCATTCCGAGTTTTTCAATAAAGAGGCATATATCAAGTTAGGGAACTACGGTTATAAATTAGGAGTGTTCCTTTGATGAGTTGTTTTTTGGGTAATGAGTAACAGGGATAATTTGGGGAACATAAATTTGAGAAACCGTAGTATTATAAGATCAGTTAAAATGTCGAAATTAGATGTGCAGGGTACCAATGATGAGATGTCAAAAGTAAGCGAAAATCAGGAAACTGAGGAAAATAAACAAGACGGGGCTACAAACATCCAGATTAATGAGGGGGAGAATCCTTCCTGGCTTCGAAACCTGACGATGCTGATAACAGAACAGAACAGAAACATAGATATTAAGTTAGGCGAGCAAAGTGCAAAGTTAGCTGAACAGAGTAAGAAGCAAGAGGAACAAAGTAAGAAATTTGACGTGCGTAGTGATCAATTAGAAAAAGCAATAGATCATAAGTTAGCTGAGCAGAGTAAGAAGCAAGAGGAACAAAGTAAGAAATTTGACGTGCGTAGTGATCAATTAGAAAAAGCAATAGATCTTAAGTTCACTGAGCAGAGTAAGAAGCTAGATGAACAAGGTAAGAGGTTTGATGAAGCCACAGAAAACTTCAATAGACAAATTAAAGAAGTAGGCCGAGAATTTCACAATAAGTTAGAAAACAGGATTAGTGAGGTGGAGGAATCATGGTCACTTAAGGTTGACGCCAGAATGCAACAAGTGTCGGAGCGAGTTGACAAAATTGACGAGGAAGTGAAAATTGAATGTAGTAAGGTTAGGGTTGACTTAGAAGGTGAAGTCAACAGCATGAAGGTCAAGTGTGATAATAATATTGCTAAAATAGGTCATTTAGAAAATAAAGTAGAGAGCGATAATCAAGAAATTAGGGAAGAGGTTAACAGTAAATTTAACAGTTTCAGTGAAGAAGTAGCGAGTAAAACAGATAAAATAGAGGAGAAATTGCAGAGATGTCAGAAGCAAATAGCAACAAATAGCGGTAATGTACAAATAGGAAATTTAAGTAGATTTCTAACTAAAGAGGCAGATTTGCCAGTATTCACAGGCAAGGCATATAACCCAATGGAATTCTTAAAAACAGTAGAAAAGAAGTTCGCTAAAGATTTAGAAGAGGGGATCGTTCAATGGGAACAAGTACTTGAGATGCTAGATAAATCTTTTGTTAGGGATTCAAGGTCATGGTTCAGTGTGTATAAATACCAGATGACTAGTTTTAGAAAATTTAAAGAGAAGTTCATAGCCAAGTACTGGAATGAAAATGTGCAAGAAAGAGAAAGATGTAACATTATTTTTGGAAAGTACCAAAGGAGAGATGGTGTTTCGTACACAGAGTATTTCTTAGCGCATGTACTTATATGCCAGAATTTAGAAGGTTTAGAGACTGAATCACAGGTAATTAAAACATTATTAAGGCATTTTCCTGATATAATTAAAGAAGCATTCTTCATGCAGAATATTACTACTATTGACGGGTTCGAGAAGCTATTGGAAAACTTTGACTCTCTTGAAAATAGTAGGACCGAACGCAAGCCAATAAGTCGAGGAGATAATTTCGGGCAGGGTGAGAGAGAGAGGGGAAGAGAACAAGGCAGGAATGCGAATTACGAAAGACGACTTGACAATGGGGGACGCACAGCAAATACGAGGAACGAGAATTTGAACAGAGTAGGGGAAGGTACTAGGCCAGACAGACGTACAGGTCAACAACAACAATCTACATCAGGGGCAGGTAGGCCTAATTTAAACGAATAACGGGTTGCAGTGAGGTCAACAGACAGCCCGAAGTGATTGCAGTTCAATGTCCTAGGAATATTGAGTATTTAGGAGATTTTAATATAGATGTTAGAGAAGAACTGCTTTATGACCTAAATGGTGGAAATTTAGATAATGTTGAGAATGAGATTATGTCACCAGTAATTAAACTTAATGTGTGGGGTAAAGAAGTTGATGTTTTATTGGACAGTGGAAGCGAAAACTCTTGTATAAATTTAAGATTTTTGGAAGATGTAATGAGAGAAGGTATTCATGTTGATATAATTCCAGTTAAGTCCACTTTCATTGTCACAGCTGTAGGTAGTAGGTCTCAGAAAATATCTAAGCAAGTCGCAGTTCCAATTAACATTAGTGAGTTAGTTAAATTTCAGCCCTGTTTGGCAGTTCCAAATTTAGTATATCCGGTGATTCTCGGTGCGGAATGGTTATCATTATATCAAGTTAAATTAGATTTTCATTTTGGCAGGATATGTTTATTTTGGCAGGATAAAGAAGTTCAGGTTACGTATAAGGTGTCTAAGACTGACAAGCAGATGAAAGTGTGTATGTTTGAGGAAGAAAGCAACGTGGTTGTGAGTGATGAGTTTCCTGAAGTAAATGAGGTAGACCGCGGAGATGCTAGTGAGAGCAAAGTTTTTAAGGTGTGTCAGGTTGCAATGGAGTCTGAACTTGAGAGTAGGATCCATGATGCATTGTCACAGTGTAAGCTGGATGATGAGCAAGGTCATCAGTTACATGAGGTATTAATAAAATATAAGGAAATTTTCAGCTCAAAACCCGGAGCAACACACTTATATGAGCATAGTTTTGTCGTTAAAGACACAAGTAGTTTCGTAGGGCCTAGGTATCCTGTCGCAACTAAATATATGAAAGCCGTCGAAGAACAGATAGAATTAATGTTGGAAAACGACATAATTGAGCCTTCAGCTAGCCATTGTTTAAATCCATTAGTTGTAGTAGCCAAGAAAGACAATTCAGTGAGACTGTGCATAGACGCCAGAATGTTAAATACCAGAATCGAAAGCGACCAGCTGAGAACTGAAACAGTGGAGGAATTAGTTCAACGTTTTCAGGGGCGGAAGTGGTTCTCGACAGTAGATTTAAGTAGCTCATTTTGGCAAGTTCCACTCCGTGCTTCAGATAGGTATTTAACTGCCTTTGCTTTTAAGAATAGACTCCTACAGTTCAAAAAAGTACCATTTGGGACTAAAACTAGCAGTTCCGCCTTAATTCGAGCTTTATCTATGGCTCTAGGTCCAGAGACTAGTGAGTTTGTTACGAATTATGTGGATGACATAGTTATTGCGTCACATACATTCGAGGAACATATAGATCACTTGAGTATAGTTTTTCGTAAATTATGGGAAGGGGGTTTCACTTTGAAACTGGAAAAATCTGAATTTTGTGTACACCACATAACTTTTCTAGGACACACTGTTTCTGCAGATGGTGTTACACCAGAGTCATCTAGGCTAGAGAAAATTAGTAGTATGCCGTCTCCACGTAATAGTAAGCAATTAAGGTCATTTATTGGTGTTCTCAATTATTTCAGGCGTTTTGTTGTCCAGTATGCAGGGTTATTAGAACCATTTAGAGAATTGTTGAAGAGTAAGAGTGTGTGGAAATGGACACAGGTCCACGAGGAAGCCTTCAGAACGCTGAAAGAAGGATTCAGTAGAACAGTGATGCTGAAACACCCTAGGTATGATAGAGAGTTTATAGTAATCACGGATGCATCAGAGGTTGGCATTGCAGGCTGCCTATGCCAATACGATGATCAGGGTCAGTTAGGCATTGTATCGTTGGCAAGTAGAGGTTTGTCAATGGCTGAAAAACGCTATACAATTACTGAGATGGAATTCTTGGCAATTATTTACTCAATGAGTAAATTTAGGGTTTACGTGCTAGGCACGCACTTTCAAATCTGGACCGATCATCAGGCGCTAACGTTCATTAAATCTAGCAGGTTAACTAGTAATAGGATGACACGTTGGACGCTAGCCATGAGTGAATATGATTTCAGTATCAAACATATCAGTGGAACGAATAATAATTTAGCAGACTACCTGAGCAGACACATTCATAGTGAAGAGTGTGATATCAATATAGGAGTGAAAGAAGGAATCTTAGTGTGTGTTGGTAAACGTATAGTGCAGGAGGATGAGAGAGTACGTTTACGAAATATGTCTGTTGAACAGGAGAGAGACAGAGTATTGGGCGACATTGTCCGCTTGGTGAGAAGCAGCAATGATGGTGAGTTATCAGTAGGGAGGCTCAAGTACGGGCTATATCAAGGTATGCTATCTAGGAAAGATAGAGATGGTGAGTGGAAAGTGTGTGTACCAGAATCTTTACAGGAAGATTTAATCTGGTTCTTTCATGCTCAATTGGGTCATTTCGGAGCCAGGAAAGTTCTGTATGCCATTAAAGGGCATTTCTTTTTTAAAGCTATGGGAAGGAAGATTAGGAAGATTCTTGCTACTTGCGATCTCTGCCAACGCGCGAAGCACTCAAATCGGCACTTGATTGGAGAGTATCAAGCGGTAATAGCCAAGAAGCCTGGAGAGCTTGTGTGTGTTGATCTGTATGGGCCACTGGTGAAGTCTCGATACGGATACCAATTTATAATGGTAATAATTGACGCATTCAGTAAATTTGTCAAATTATATCCCTTGAGACAAGCTACGGGAAGGTGTTGTGTCAAGCAGATAGCAGAAAAGTATATTCCTGAGTTTGGATGCCCACTCAGTATACTCAGCGATCATGGAAGCCAGTTCACGTCTAAAATATGGACTACCAAGCTGACGGAACTAGGTACCCGGATTATCTACTCTTCAATTAGATATCCACAAGGCAACATGGTTGAACGGTCTATGCAATCCATTGGAAGAATATTCCGTACATACGTGCACGACAAACACAACGCGTGGTTCTCACGGTTGGGTGATGCCGAACGCTGGTTAAACTCAGTGTTACACGAGAGTACGGGATGTTCACCATATGAAATTCGTTATGGAAGGAAGCCCTCCAACGAAATAGCAAGAATGATAGGTTTAGATCCGGGTGAGGGACACTCCACGGAGTATTATCTTCTGTTGGCCAGGGACAACTTAGTAAAGTCAGGAAACCAAAGGAAACGCCGACAGAAGGGGGTCTACGACGAATTGGAAGTAGGTAGCGAAGTTTTGTTACGTAAGCCGTTGCCATCTTGTGCATTGGAAGGGAAAATGTCAAAGCTGTTTTTATTGTTTACTGGACCTTATGTCGTTTCGAAGAGGATAGGAAAGAATGCCTACTTATTGAAAGATCAGGAAAATTGTGTCATTGGTACATATAACATTTTCAATCTGAGGAAATATCATAGAAAAGAGCAAGTGCTGCAAGAAGGGCAGACTGCCGTGTGTTTATAATTAGAGTCGTGTCGTGGCTCTAAGGAATTGGTGGAAGTGAAATAAATTACTTGTGTTGCGTGAAACAAGAAGCAATATATTGCGTTCTGTTATTGTAAGGGACTACAAGAACAAATGTAGCATGTAAATCCTGTATGACTGCACAGGACAATCAGAATGTTTATGTAACATTGTAAGAAGAGTGCAGATCAATCAAGGAAAATGAAAAGGGTATAATCATTATGTATGTAATTTGAAGGGTCATATATGTATATTCAGTGTATTTCCTGTTAAGTTTTAAAGGGAAGATTTGTGATTTCATCATTCATTACATTCTTTATGAAACCATGGGGACGTTTTGTAACGTAATCTTGATTACGGTACAAATTATTATTATTATTATTATTTTTAATATCATTGTGTAATTATTATTATTATTATTGAAATATCAAAGTTATATCGTTTTATTCACCCATTAATATCAAGGGAGGGGCCATACCATATTCACGTCATTACCATAGTCATATATAATATTGTCAAGTGCTTAGATTAAGAAACAGGGTTTTTATAGAGGTCTAGGGCTGTTTTATTAGTTAAATTGTAAAGACAGGACGGGCATGGTTGGAAGAAGTTACGGACGGTGAAGCAACATATTGCAAGAAAATGTATTTCTGGAACGAAGCCACGCTGACTGGAGACAAGGGCTTGGAGAAAGATTTCGGCGGAATATATAAATGCGCAACGAGAGGAATAGCGGGTTCTGAGTGGAATATTTGAAGTACGCGGGCCTGTATTCCCGCTCGGAGAAGTTTTAGCGTCGCTTGAGGACTGAGAAATGCTTTGCTATAATTGGTCTGATGGGTCGCGGGCAAATTTATGCCGCGAAACATCGGGACCATTCAGAGTGTATAAAAGCCCAGCGCGACTTCAGCACTGGCTATTCTATAGATTCTATTCTGTCATTCACATATTCGATCACGCACTCACTCATTGACTTTGTGAGTCGTAGACTCTGTCAGTCCCTCAGTAAGATGGGACTTAGTGAATTCCATTAGCCTGGTTTGTTCAAATTTGCTTACCATGGTGATCAAACTCAGAAACAAGCAGCAACAACAACAACAACAACAACGAGAAGAAGAAAACATATGTTTTCAAAGGTCAATAAACGTGTGTTGGCGTAAGATCTCAAATTAGACTGCAAGCAGACCAACGAGATGGACTTTGAACCACAAGGCACCAGGTATGTGGACCGAGTTATTATCAACACAGAAGATCAGCGCTAGCGAGAAGACAGTCAATATTGCCCCGCAATTAGGGAATATTAATGCACATATTGTACACAGCTCGAAACCTCAGATCAAATGTTAATAATTTTGTTGTAAATAAACCAGTATTAGTTAAAATGTCTTGTTCATTGGGAGTTGAATATATAGGATAGTTGGAATGCAAAGAGTATCTCAGAGCAAGTTTATTGCCCTACGCTCCGATGATAGATCTTGGCTCAAGGAAGGGAGCGGCCGTGGCTAAATAAAATTTTAATGTGTTATCTCTACGATAACTGGCGCCCAGTAAATCTAAATTAATAAAGTGTATGTCGTCTGTCTAGACAGGCCAATGCTAAATAAGAACGATGAGGTGGTTTTAAGGAGTCTTGAGTGTAATATCTGTAGAAACGTTATAAATGATCGCCCAACTTGTAGAGCGATATCCAACGACGAAGGTAGCCGTTACATAATATGTGGACTTTATGCTAACAGATATGCATAAAGGTCACATTACCCTTCTGCTAAGACCCGCCTCACGGATGCTGCAAGGTTCCGTCGTCACTCCTTATTGTTTGTTTGGTTCGCCACTGCTGTCGTGTGCAGGGATTCCCTTGGTACGATTCTTGTCTCCCTCTCCACATTCTTGCTAAGATTAGTGTCTCCGCTGTCTGGCGCAGGTAGCTAGCTATTGTCCGCCTGTCTCGCCCAGTTTACTTGCTTCACGGTCTTTCACTGTAAACACCGGGTCTGTTTATGATCGACTACTTCCTCGTTCCACGTGCATTTGGCTCATCTTTATTCCATTTCCATACTGTTGACACCCGCGGTGTTCCGTGTTTGATCAAACGGTTCCCTTTTGTAATATATTTTGAGGTTTGAGCAATTTACAACTGATGTGTTTCCACTGTTTACGTCCTGTATCTTATATGCATTATTCCCCAAATTTCTTATGATCCGATACGGTCCTACGTATGGGAAACACCATTTATGAAATACTTTGTTTGCTGGATCAGAGATAGGTGGCCTCTTCAAGAAAACTAGTTCATTGACGTTCAATTCCCTGTGAAAGCGTTTTCCCTTCAATCTTCTCAGCCTCCTGTCAGCCTGTTCTCTCATGTAGGTGACCGTCCGTTCGACTCTCAACTGTGGTGCTGGTTGCGGATCTCTTGGGCAATCTAGTACTGTTGTCCAAGATCTCGGTGGTTGCTGGTTCAAGTGTAACGTGTACGGTACTTGTCCAGTTGACTCATGACGTGTCATATTGATGCAAATCTCAATATTTTTCAATGTATCGGCCCAACGGTGGTGTTCTGTAGGAATGAACATCCGAATGTGTTTCGAGACCTCACGGATGACTCTCTCGCTTGGATTTCCCTGTGGATGGCGTATGCTAGATAGTACATGCTTGATGTCTAGCTCATTCAATCCGCGCTTAAATTCTGCTGATGAGTAATAACTTCCGTGATCAGAAAGAATAAACTCAGGCTTTCCCATTATAGGTATAACTCGATTCTTGATGCGGCTCAGGACCTGTTTCGAAGTTGTTTTCTGGATAGCACATAGAACAACAAATTTAGAAAAGACGTCCACACATACAAGGACATGTCGCACTCCCCTACGTCCTTTTGGCAATGGACCAAGACAGTCCGTAGCAATGAGCTCTAACGGTTTCTGTGGCAATATTGGCTTTGGGTATTGTCTCATGAGGAAGTTATTGGGTTTTGCGCGCTGGCAAATATCACATGTCTTCAGGACATCGCGTATAGTAATCCTCATCCGTGGCCACGTGAAAGCTTCACCTATTGTTGCTTGCGTCTTGTCTAACCCTATGTGACCAAGTGTGTAATGAGTATGCCACACTAATTTCCTCTGTAACGAAGCTGGTAACAATATCCGTAACTTGACATGATCCTCATCTATAAATTTATGGAGCATATTATTGAAGTACGAATAACTTCTCGCTTGAGCTTCAATTTCTCGATATGCTGGGGTATCAGGTGTTATCTCTCTCTTGAGGAATTTAATCATCTGCATCATCCATGGCTCCTTTTCTTGTTCCTGCGGTAACCTCCTCAGTTCCTGTAAGAAATCTCGATCTTCATTTGTCAGCTCAATGTGCTGCACTAACATTTCCTCCTGTTGTGCCTCTTCTTCTGGATTTCGGCTCAAAATATCCGGGATTACATTCAATTTTCCTGATATGTGCTCAATTTGTATATTAAACTGCTGCATATAAATGGCCCATCTGTTGATAAGTTCACTCACCATGGTAGTCTTAAATAAGAAGGTCAGCGCCTTGTGATCAGTGCGGATTGTTATGGAAAAACCATAGATAATACGACGCCATTGTTGTAGCGCGTATATGATCGCCAAAAGCTCCAGCTCTGAGATGGTATAACTTTTCTCATGTTTTCTTAATTTCCTGCTGATGAATGCTAGGTATGAGCGGTTTGCTGTTCTCTCTGCGTTTTCTTGGAAAAGCATTGCTCCAATCCCCACTAAAGATGCATCTGCTTGAATTATAAACCCCTTCGAAAAATCTGGGTAGCTCAGTTTGATGTTATTTGACAATAATTCCTTCGTAGCTATGAATGACCTCTCACACTCTTCGTTCCAAAACCAACGGTTGTTCTTTTTTAGCATCTCTTGTAATGGTGCTACTACTTCGGTGTATCCTGGACAGTTTTCACGAAAGAAGTTGGTGGCTCCCAAGAACATCCTTATGTGCTTGACTCTGGTCGGTCGAGGAAAATTTTTAATGGCTTCGATTTTCACTGGATTGGGCCTAATCCCTTCTCCATCAACAATATGTCCTAAATATAAAATTTTGTGCTGAAAAAAGTGTGATTTTTTTAGATTGATCTTGAAATTTGCCCTTTCTAGGTTCTCTAACAACTTGCTTAAATTTTGCATGTGTTCCTCATTGCTCTCTGATGCTAGTAAGATATCGTCGACATATCTGACAGTCATGTCTTTCACTTCTTCTGTTAAATTTCGATCCAATGCTCGGATTAGTGCAGATCCGGCTGTCTTAACTCCAAATGGTAAGCGACACCAGGTGAAACTCTGATTGTCGAATAGAAATCCAGTTAACAGCTGTGATTTCTCTTCTAACTCGATGTGCCAATAGCTATTCGCAAGGTCGACAGACGAATATATTTTCTTCTTATGGAACTTCTTGAGTACATCTTTAATTAGTGGTGCCCGGTCGGTTTCATCTATTAATCTGGAATTGAGGGTGCGAGCATCGAGACACAACCTCACTGAACCATTTGGCTTCGCCACCGCTAATATGGCGTTCAAATACGGGGTTGGAGCTTTCTTAATTTTGCCCCCTTTAAGCATCTCACCTATAATTTTCCTAACTGCTGCACGCTGCTTTTCTGGAATTGGGTAGAGTCGGCTCTTAAATGGTGTCCAGTCATCTACCTGCATAGCGTACTTGAAATTTAAAATTTTTCCCGGTAGCGTATTAAATGCTGCTGAGTGGTTACAAAGCATTTGTGCCAAGCAATTTCTTTCATCATCATTCAGCTTTGCCTCTCTTAATTTTTCTTTCAAAAGTGCCTCAAAACTGTCTTTGTTGCCATCTTCTTCTACTGCCATGGACCACATTTCATCTTCCAATTCTTGCTTTCCCTCCAGGAGTCCTGTGTTCGAGTCCTCTTCATCTGCTTGACTTTCTTCTTCTTCTTCTTCTTCCTCAGGAATGGCCTCCAGCTTCCAGATGTCAGCTTGTCTATCTAAGCCGTGGTTATTCATGTTCAGTCCTACTGCTGATAATCCTTCCATATTTCTGAATTTAATTGCGTTATTGCGCAGGTCAATCACTGCTTGGTGCTCATACAGGAAATCCGCCCCCAGAATCAAATTTACATTCATCTTGTTCATTACCATGAATACATGTGAGAAAGTGTGTCCTAATATTTCTAGATCCAGTTGTACCTGAAATTTGCATACAGCTGATTTTTCGGGAATGATTCCTCGAATTTTGACCTGTGGCACTGGAATCGTAGGTATTCTCTGTTTCTCGCTTAGAGCTTTAATTAATGCCTCTGATACTAGACATAGCTGTGCCCCTGTATCCACTAATCCTTTTACTCTTAGTCCTTCTATCCTCGTAATGATGACTGGTAATCTCCTCAAACAATGTCGTTCCGGTTGAATAATTTCACGTGTAAAATCCTCAGGAGTTGCGACCCATTCCTCGATGTTCGCTATCAACCATTGTGTCTTATCTGGCGTGAAATTTAGCCTATCTCGTTCACCCTCTAATACGTTTTTTTTATAGCTCCCGTGTTCCTTTTCTCATTCTGGCTTTCGCGGTGCTGCTGCATTAATTCACTCTCTGCTCCAGTGATTTCCATATCTGGGTTCTCGCGATTCTCCATTGTCCTTCGCCAGCGATCCTTCTCCGTCTCTTGGTTGCGATGCAACTCATCTAGGTATCGTTGTGATGCCTCATGCCTGCTTTGTAATTCCCGTCGACTGTCTTCCGGATATCCTCGGTTCTCCTCTCGTCTTCGGTTCCACGTTCTATTATCTCTCCTATCATATCTGCGATGATGATATGGACCTTCGCGACCACGCCCTCTCCATTCATCTCTCCTGTACTGTTGTGGCTGCCAGTTCCTCTCGTTTCTTGGCTCATATCTCCTCTGCTCCTCTTTCGGCGAGTCTGGCCTTCCGTTATTATTCCCGCTTCTATGGCTAACATTAGTGTTGGTGCTTTGCTCTCTAGTTTTAACTAGCTCGGCTTGGTGTACTAGCGCTGCGCTGTCACTCGCTCTGACGTGTCTATTTTGATTATTTAGTGACGTCTCGTCCAACTGACGTAACACCTCCTCTGCTTGCAGTGCGCTCGAGACGTTGGCCGCAATTAAAAACTGTTGTACTGGCAATGGAAGCTGCTTTCCAATTGTCATCACCAGTTCTGACTCCGGTGGTAAAATATCCATATCCTTCAGTCTAAGTAGCTGAGCCGAGAAATATTCTGAGTAGCGTGTCGGTTGGGACGCGTGGTACTTCCTACTATATAATTCCATCCTTAAATTATGTTGTATAGACATGCTCCAGTAACGACGTAAAAATGCCTGTTTGAAGGTGTCCATGTCCTCAAAGGTGTAGCGAAAGCTTCTAAACCACGTCAGGACGCTATCCGCCAGTAGTTTCTCTGTTATTCTGAGTTTCTTATTCTCAGGAATATTATTGTCTGTAAGGTAGTGTTCCAAATCTTTTAGAAAAGCTTTCGGTGTTTGTGAACCATCATTGTTAAATTTTCGTGGGCGATCCTCCTGCATCCTAATTATTTGAACATACTGTGTAGTTGAGTTATTGTTATTATTATCGCCAGTCGGCTGTTGAGGTGTTGAGGCCAGTCCTCTAAATGTTTGAAACCCTTCATTATTTTCGCTACCTGCGGTCGCACGGCCCGGACTAAGTTCATTCATTCTCTCTACCTGGGTCTGGCTTGTGTTGAAGTGATTAGCCACACTGCTCGTTTCTTTACCGCTGCTGTGAGCTTTCAGTTCCAAAAGCATTTCCTGTTGTTGTAGAGACTGTATCTCGGTCTTAATGATCTTCCTTTCTTGTATCTCCATTTTTCCCAGTAACTGCAGTTCGACCTCCTTTATTCTCCTTTGGTTTTCTTCCATCTGTTCTATAAGTTTCTTTCTATCCTCTTTCCCGTCAATTCCAATTTGTTGGCATGTCTTGTTTATTTCCAGTCTTATTGCCTCATATCTATTTTCCTCTTTTCTCTTTCCCTCTTTCTTCTCGCTTTCCAGCTGATCGAGCCTGCCTCCTACCATTTCATTGCTTTCCCGGATCCTCTCTTTAAGTGCATCATTCTCGTTTTCCTGAATGCTCCATCGTTCCGCTGATGTCAAAGCTGCCTTGTCTATTTCCGTTCTAATCTCTATCATCTCTCCTTCCAGGCTGTGCAATTGTTTTGCCGCAGACTTAACCTCGTTATCTACTCCTTTTATGGTAGCTTGAATTGCTAATTGTTCTGTCTTTATCCCTTCTGTGTTAGCGTTACATATCTCTTCTAGCTGTATGAGTTTCGCTGCCGTCTTTTCTTCACTGAACGCTATTGATTGCCTTAAGTTCGTCTCCATCTGACCTAACTGTGTGGTAGTCTCGAGCGTGATTTTAGCTATTTGCTCTGCTAATTTATCTGTCAGTTCCTCTTTTAACGCTTCCTTATTCAGCCTACCCTGTTCTACAATTTGTTCCATTAACTGTGTGTTAGTGACTGTATTTTGTTCCGCGAGTAGTGCATTATTTGTCTTAGTGTGTTCCGCTATCTGCTTCACTAACTGTTCCGCAATACGTGCATTGTTTAATTCGTTCTGCTCCGCTATACGTGCATTGTCTAATTTACTCTGTTCTGCAATTTGTGCCGCAATACGTGCATTGTTTAATTCACTCTCTTCTGCAATTTGTTCCGCAATACGTGCATTGTTTAATTCACTCTGTTCCCTGCATTCCCTCTTAAAGTGTTCGAACTGTTTCATCGTTCTAGCCACTGAATTCTCGATAATAAGTCGAATCTCCTCCACGGACGCCATATCACACAATATAATACTTATTTGAGAAGACTGGGGCATGGAGTCTCATGTTCCCATCTTCTGCAATCATAAAATGAGTCGCTTATTCCCAATTTACGTTAATCCCATTAATGACTTTAATATGCTTGAAGAGCTGCCTATCTGATGTTTGCTTTTGTGAATAAACTTTCAGTTTACCCTTCTGCATTAATTTTAACTTCCCAGTTCTGTCAATAAAGTACTGACATCACTTTTACGGTTCACGCCGTCCTACAACATACATTTGGAGTTTGCTACTAATTATTCAAATATAAGGGCGCCACGAAAACGCTGCTTCTACCTAACTTATGCAAAATAAACTCAGCATTTTCGATTATTTACTTTAAACAAACTCCTGGCTTTACTTTCCCCTGAATTACTTGTTAATTTGGCCACACCGTTCGGCGCCATTAAATACCTCTAATGGTTTGGCTCGTAAGACATCGCAGCAACCATCCAAGGACTCGGTCGTACTGTCGAATGCCCCACTTGGACCTCGCCATTAAATGTATAGGGGAATGCTCTACATCTGTTAATATGACCTCAAGGCGGCATATAGACTTCAGTAGGCTCCGGCTAGCTACTCTCTGACACTCTCCATCACTGTGATCCACTAATTAATAAAAGAAAAACTAATATGGACATGAATAACTGCATCATTATCACCAATCCATATATACCCTTCCGCGTTCTTCTAGGATGCCGACTCTCACTCGGGTGGTGCTCTGTTCGGGGTGGCTCTAATTTATACTAAACATCCTAGGAATATTGTCACAGGATCACAGGTGGCTTATCTTAAAATCAGTAGGTCAGAGATCTCCTAATATAAAATAATTTATTTCACAAAAACATCATCTCCCTTTTCTCCCAACCATAGACAAATAAAACAAAATCAACTCCCTTAAATTACTGAAAAACAACAATATCAAAAAAAAAATGCAAAATAATGTTTCACACTGGCTGAAACCAGGAATAGAAAATAGTCTATTTTACTGCAGTCCACTGCTTCAAGTCCAAGAGTTATTGTCAACAGACTTAATTCAAATAACTATGGCTTAAATAAACCAGCCATTCTATCACAATAATATTGCGCACTCATTTTTATAACTTGCAAAACTTGTTCTTTGGGAAATCGGACACGTCTATTCGTACAATCATCATCTTTCCTCACAAGAGTCAGATAATGAAGGCAATAGGTTTATTCTAGGTTACGGGCATGTGTGTTTTTATTTATACAACTTTAAAGCAATTACTTCACTCAGAGCTATAACTCCGTTAATTATGGTAAAATAAACAAGTCAACATACATGAAGCATCAAATAAATACTTCGGCTGCCGGTGCGCCGTGATTATAATAAACAACAACATCATAATAATGAATGCACTCCAAAAAAATAATGACAAATAACCCATCGCTTCCTGGAGCGGCACAAAAAAGAAACCCCGGGGAGTGGGACTCTCTCCCTTCACAGAATACAATGCCAACTCGACCTTGTGACAGACGTGCTTTCACCATGCTAACCGACAGGCCAGCACAACCTTCTTGGCTGCTTTGAGAATTCAGACGGCTAACCAATTTATACCTGCTTCTTGAGATTCCTTTTTACCTGCTTTGGGCTCGAGCAATTCAACCTCTTTCCGACGGAGCTAAAGTGGGCTCTCATCAGCTAATGAATTCAATCATTTTACTTACCATTTATATATCGTCGAAGACTGCGGGAATACCACCTCCGCTATTATTTCACTTACCATTATATCATCGAAGAACGCGGGAATACCACATCCGCTTTATTTCTGCTCGACCCAAGATCGACTCTTAGCCTCATCTGAATATATCTCATACTACCCTGTAGCCATTCATGTCTTACCACTTGTACCTTCGCGTGATAATCACTTACCATTCTCATTACTCTTATAATTTCATTGTCACTTACCGGTCTTGTCACACTATCGAGTGGTCTTCCCCATTTAGCTTTTACAATTACATTGTGCATAAGCACTATCAAACAAATATTCCCTTGACTGTGCATTCACAAAGATAAATGACATCCCAAAAACAAAACCATATTTAAAATAACACTTTGATGCTCATATACTTATTACATTATAAAACACACAAAATCCTCATTACTGATAAACACACAAAATTCACAACCATGCCCGGTACGCCTAAAATATCTATTTTTATCATAACTGCTTATGATCGAGATAGACTTATCCGATCCCAATAATGGGAAACATTATGACCCTCATGCCCCATACAATATTTACTTATCTCTCATATTTCCTGATGCTGTTCTGGTCCATGATATCAGTCTTCTTCAATAGTTGATTCATCTTGATGGGAGGAGAATTTACACACGGTTTTTCTCAAAATTTCACCAAAAACAAAGGTCCACTGTGAATTATTACCATTAACACAATGCACGGTTCTCATACATGAAGCTCCTATCTCATATAGCTATCATTACAACTGCGTCATACTGTTATGATATGCACTGTTCTACATTGCACTCGCGAATACTTAGCGATGTTCAATTTCGGAGGTATGCTAGCTCCTACTTATAACTTGTAACAATGTTAATTATTCCTATGCCTCTACGCAGGCTCTCGCGTCCACAGCGTATTAAGATTTATAAAACTTGTAAAATGTTAATTTCTGAACGCTCAGGGCACGGGCTTTAGCCTTTGACGATGCCCCAAAGTATACTTATAGAACTTGTAAAAATCTCCGTATTGTCCGAAGGTTCGCGGCACGGGCTTCCGCCGCTGTCGTGGCCCCAGAGTAGACTAACTTCGCTGTGTTTCAATCCATTATTTATACGATTTCTCTTAAAGGGACGTGGAGTAGGGGGTTCCCAGAATTTATTTCCAAAATAATACTCACATGAATATGTGAACTAGCTCCTTAGAACGTCCTCATTCCCAATGTCTCAATGACTCCTTCATATTCAAAATTCGATCGTGGGATCGTTAGATAATGAGCTCCGTAATTTGCTTCATTGTCCCTCAATTTCGGCGGGATTTGATCGCGTCTAGCGTCTCTCACTGCCATTGGTCGTTTCAAATCCACCCCCTGATTTCATTTTAATTCTGGCAAAAATCACGGAATAATCCGATTTAAATTTTAATGATATTTCTGAGAGGCTGGGATCATCCCCTATACGATGGTATAACTCCTGTCTCTGTATTCTAATTGCTGCTCTAATTCCTTTCAAATGGGCGGGGTTTATTTGGTAGGTAATCGTTGAGTTTTCTGCATTTGCCCGCGCAGTTGAACGACCTTCGCGCGTTGTCTGGAACATTTGGTGTCCAGATGTGGATTTTCTCTTTCCTGCCACCTTTGTTCGCGCCGGGAGAAAGCTCCTTCAAGTCACGTACTAACCGTCCTTTTGTCCTTCTAGTTTCACAAGCAACTTCCATTCTCACTTCAGCTTTGAGACATGACTTAAATTCTGTTGGAATAATATGTGGACTTTATGCTAACAGATATGCATAAAGGTCACAATATATGCAGGGCAGTGGGAGAATGTTTAAATCTTTAAACAGAGGTCTACATGATTCTCTAGTGTTTACATTTGCCATAATTCTAATCGCCCTCTTTTGTATCCTAAACGTGCTTAGTACATCTGGCGACATACCCCAAAATATGACCCCATATCTTAAGTATGACTGGAAATAAGCAAAATAAGTATTTCTTAATGTGTGCATGCTAGTGCAGGTTTTCAAAATATGTAACGCAAAGCACATCGAGTTCAGTTTAGTATTCAGATATTGTATATGTTATTCCATTTCAAGTCTTAACGATTCTAATTGTATTGATTGGGCGGAGACCCCCTCAACCCATTAGAATCGTTATTGTACACGTCAATACGGACCTTGTGAAATGGATAATCCTCCAATTAATCTTGATTTCAAGTCTTGTTGTATCCATAGTCCTAAAAACTTTGTTTCTGATATATTTTGTATTTAATGACCATTTAATGTTATATTGCGCTTCGCAAGATTCCTATTCTGTATAGTGTGGAAATTTAGACATACTGTTTTTTTATAGTTGATTATGAGGCGATTATCTTGTGACCATTTGGTTAACTCTCCTGTAACGGAGTCAGCAGACTGCTGTATGGCCCGTTTAGTTTCACCTTTTATTACGAGTGTTGTATCGTCCGCAAACAAAATTTCCTTATGTGAATGAACGTTCTGTGTTATATCATTGATACATAGAAGAAAGAGTAGTGGGCCTAAAACCGATCCCTGGGGTACTCCAAATTTAATAATTCCCTTATTGGACAATGTTTCATTAAGTAATTTGGTTCCATCATCCTTGTGTCTCAAGCTTACTATTTGTTTATGCCTTGTTAAGTAAGACTCTGTCCATTTATTAGCTAGACCTCTAATACCATATTGATTTAGTTTTGTAAGGAGGATTTTATGGTCAACAACATCAAATGCTTTCGATAAATCCAAGAATAGGCCAGTTACATGTTCCTTATTGTCAGTTAATTTCAGTATACTATTACTACATTCGTAAATTGCTGTCTGTGTAGATTTTTCCGTTCTGAATCCATGTTGTGAGTTTGATAATATTTTATTTTTTTCTATAAAACTTATCAGTCTCTTATACATGAATTTTTCCACAATTTTTGCAATACCAGTTGGTAAGGTAATAGGACGATAGTTATCTAATTCATGTTTTTAACCGTTTTTGTGCACTGGAATTACTTTTGATAACTTTAAAATATCCGGGTAAGTTCCTGAGAGAATTGAACTGTTTATTAAGTGCGTAAGTGGATTTATTATATTTTCTGCACATTTCTTTATAATTGCATCAGGGATGCCATCAATGCCAGCACAGAATTTATTTTTTAGCTCTTTTATAACTATTCTTACCTCTTCACTTGTGACATGATTTATAAATAATCACTGCATATATTTATTTTATTATTAGAATTTAGTGTATTTACCTGTGATTTATTTAATAATTTTTGTGGAATTTCCAGAAAATAGTCATTAAAAGTGTTTGCTATTTCCTCTGGATTATTAATCACTTTATTATTTCTGGCCAGTGTAATGTTCCTTTGTATTTTAGCAGATTTTCCAGTTTCTTTCTTTATCACGGACCACATAGCCCTGTTTTTATTAGATGATTGGGAAATAAAATTATCATTATGCATTTTCTTTGCTAGTCTTATTACATTATTTAATATGCTAGTGTATTTTTTGTTGTATAAGTTGAATTCAGGTGTTGTGTGGTATTGTATATATAATTTGTGTAGAAATTTCTTTCTTTGACATGAATTTATAATCCCTGTTGTTATCCAATTGCTAGTTTTGTTGTTTTGAACAGTTCTTTGTTTAAAGGGGAATGCTATTTCAAAATAGTGTTTTAAGGTACTGTTAAATGCATTAAATTTATCATTTACATTTTGTAGTTTATAAATTTCTGACCATGTTTCCTTATTTAATAACTCATTGAAATATGTAACATTTGTTTCAGTGAATGACCTGCACTTTGATTTTACTCCATTATCATTATTATTGATTGTTTCGGGTACTTCAAAACTCAGTATTTGTCCATGGTGGTCACTAAAACCAGGACAATAGACTTCTATTGAATGGTGATATTTATCTGTATTTATAAAAATTTGATCATGAGTGGTTTTACTAAATTTTGTTATTCTTGTTGGGGTATTTACTGTAGGTTTCAGTCCATAGGAAATCAGTAACTGTGTTAATAATTCACAATTTCTATCACATTTTAAGAAATCCACATTTACATCCCCACAAATTATTATATTGAAATTTACTTTGCTCATGTTATTGAGTAACAATTCTAATTTATCTATAAATAAACGAAACTTTCCTGACGGAGAACGGTATACGTATACAATTATTAACTTCAACTGCTGTATTTTTACGGCAGAGAATTCAAAATCCTGTTCCATAATTGGATAATCATAAGCTGTTCATGATTTAAATTATTTCTTAAGAAGATGCAAATACCACCATGGCTAATATTAGATCTAGAGTATTTACTAGCTAGTATAAACCCTGGGAATTGAATTAATTCGAGTTGTTCCTCTTTCAGCCAATGTTCTGAAATACATAGTGCTGAGATGTCTTTAAGTTCATTTTTAAGCATTAGGTTAATTCCAAGTGTGACTCACACTACAACTGAGACATGCCATTAGGCACTAATGGCAGTTTTAATATTGTAGGAGATGATTAGGAAAACAATGATGGTACTTTATGTTTATAGACACATGCCTTATTGTTATATTCGTTAATTGTTGTAAAACTGATCTCTTAAATGCCAGCAGTGCATGTCGATACATATCTGTGACTCACTCTACAGGCGAGGAACTGAATTTGAGGAGCTCTCTATTATTTGGTATTTCTTCCTCTTTTACATTCATAAAAATATTTTTTTGATGGTATATCATGCAGAAATTAATGAAGTTTTCATACAATAAACAGGAAATTATAAAAAACAATTTAACAGCTAACAAATTCAATTTTACTGTGCGACTCACACATCGCTTTTGTGACTCACACTACACTACCTTCTAAAGGAATATTTAATGAATTTGGATAGTGTTGTTATAACATAAACTTGCTCCTAAGGTCTACTTTCCTAACCCATTACAAAATCTTTGAAATTAAAATTTAGGAATACATATCTCATACGCTGATCAAACATTGGTTCTGGTAAGTTAAGTATTATATTGTGTGCATCAATATCAGCTATGTCATCTATTTGAGGCCATGAAAACTTTTTAAATTCCTTGTCAAATCTTAGAAATTTGACTGTTACAAAAGATGAGGAAGATAGTATAATTTGTCCAACAAAGTGCTTGACAGTTTTCTTTCCAAGGAAAGGAGCTAGAACCCATTCACCAATACTGTAATTCTTCTTTGAGGTGACAGTCTTGTTTGATTCCACTCCACGGTCACTGTGGTCTTCAATTTCAGCTCTGCCAGATATCAAATCAACAATTTTATACTGACTGGGATTTCTTGACATATTAGCTACTTTCATAATGTAGGGTGATACTTTCTCAAAGAAGTGCATTTTTCGTGTTTCAGGAATATTCATAATTTCAGTTCCATTTGGAGACCAAATCTTGTCTAACTGGGTAATTCTTGAATTGATTTCTTCTTCCGAGACGTAAAGTATGGTAATATTCGAACAAATATTCTTAGCACACTCTGCGAAGTCTTTTGCCGTCTGAGGGTCTACTGTTCTTGACATAGTGGCCTCCCTAACTCTGCATTTAATGGACCCACCAAGACCATCAATTGTACCTTTACCATGACTGGTAGCTGAGAAGTGCCACTGGAACTGATCAAAATGTACAGTTCCCATGCACAATGAATACTTCTGCTTGAAGTGTTGTGCGCTTCCATCTGATTGATAAATTACTTGCTTGACGTTAAGATTTGGATACATTTTTTTACAGTATCAATAATTGCATCATTGAATACTGCTACAGCATACTTATTGTGTTGCAAGTAATCAGACACAACAACTATGGGTAATGATACGGGACTGTTTAGTTGTTTTAGATAAACCATGCAGGTGTAAAGTGTACATGAATTAGATGACCAATGGGCAGACTGTACTTCATCTTGATATGAGAAAGAATAGTTTTCACTGAAGTCTATTTGCATTAAAATTGTACTGTCTTCAATATTTTCTTTTAGAAATTTGAAATTTTGTGCTTGCTGCTGATGTACAAAAGCATGCTGAAGGAAGTTTTGGAGTTTACTTTCTAGCTTCTGAACTACATCATCTAGAGTACCAGACAATTTTACTCTGCATACTGTATTTGTTTCATCAGATGTCCACTGTTGGTAAGGTATGTCTGCATTCCAGATCCCATCTGGCACTGAAGTACTAGCAGACTGTATCTGATCGTGAAACTTTACCAATTGCCCACATTTACTACAAGTTTGTAGCATGCAATCCTCAGAGGTCTCATTACATACTACAGCACGTATAAAATCTGTTGTTGAATTTGGAAGGAAGGGGCATACTTTTAAAAGCAAGGTAATGTTCTCATGATGAACACACAAACAGAGATTTGATGGCGTTTCACATCGTAAACATACATGTTTAGGTCTAAATTCACAAAATTTGCTATGTCCAATTTTAATGTTTGGATACAGCTCTTTAAACTGTCTGTATGTTTCACATAATGTAAGAAATAGATAACGTTCTGTATTTTTTTCTTTTCACCTGAGTCACGAGTAATAATATAGTCTCTGAAACCTGGAGCTTGGTAAGATATTGTGTCCGAATTATAAAATTGCGCAACTGTCTCTTGAACATCTGCTGATACAGCATTTGCAATGTGTTTCTGTGGACTGTGTTCTGTATCTGGAGCAAAGCCATGAAAAAGTTTGGTGACAATTGCTCTGCGTTTGTTAGGGCTAATAGGGAGATTTTTCTTTGCTTTGGCAATAGCTTTACCATATGAACTTCGTGATCTGAAAACTTTAGAAGGTGATTTCTCAGGAGTGCTATTTACTTCTACCACTGTTAGTTTCTTTTTCTCTCTGTATCTTCTCATCTCTTCCCTCTTCTTCCTTCGTTGATCTTCTTTTTGTTCCACTGTCATAATTTCCTTCTTTTTTCGGGCCAAATTTTGTTTCTGAGTTTCTTTTTTTTTTTCGAAATTCCTCATATTTCCCTGATGCTTTCAATTTGAACCTTTGCTCTGCTTTACGTTCACCAGCTGATTTTGCCATTACTGAAAGGAATCAAGGATAGATCTCAACCAAGATACATAACCTTAAACTGTAGTGTGACTCACACTACAGAAATATTCTATGCAATAAATCAGCCCCTTATAATAACTAATTGAAAGTGACCATGTACCATTGTTGACCTCAAAGCATAGTAGGATAAAAAAAATAACTATTGTTGTATTTGTAATACTAGCCATAGAATATGAAAAACATTGGTTTTCCATGTGACTCGCACTACAGTTGATAGATTTAGTTTCAATCGTCAAATGTACTAAAAGTATGTCCCAAACATAAATATCTAATAACATATTTTAAAAGTGCAAGGCTAGAAGTTAAGTTACTGTAAATGTTTCAGAAGAACCAAAATCTTATTCAGATACCTGAAAACCAAGCTGTTAAAACTGTGCCTAAAACTGTGCCTAAAACTTGCGCTTTGTGATCCTCAAATGAGTAGCCATCTTTTCTTGACAGTATAGCCAACATAGCAGCTGTTTTCATGATTCCTATACTTAAATTCTTAAAGTTCAAACTCCATAGAATATTCTGTAAATGAAAATTTGCCAGGAAATTAAGAAAAAAAATCAACCTCTTGGTGTACATCTCCATGGAATTAGCCATTAGATTTATGTAATAAATTTTATTATAAAGAGACTGAATATTCTGGTGGTAAATTTTAAATTTGTTTCTTTTGCAAGCTTGTGTTGGTGATTTATTTACATTATTATTATCATAATTGTTATTATTATTGTTGCTAGACAAATCCGAAATACCATTGTTGCACTCCGTTAAATTTGACTTCAAAAGATCTGAATGCCAAACCTCACGTTTGGCTTCTTTTAACAGTTTCCCTGCTTCCACTCTAAAGATATTACTGTTGAACTATTCTTACCATTTGAATTTACAGTTTTGCAGATTTCATCACTAAGATACTCTTTTCCTAACCTATTGAAGTGTAGGCCATGCCGAGTGTGGAACTTCCTGTCTAATTTACTTACATCTACAATTTGGACATTTGGAAAACTCTTACAAATTTTATGAATTTTTCCATTTGTAGCCTCTATTTCTACATTTACACAGGATTTGGGAATTAAGTCGTATCTCTGCGGAATGTTTACAATAATGTCATGGATGGCAATGTACCCTTTAAATCTTTGATTACCTTTTTACTCTCGTTTCTATAGACGTCGTTTGCTCCAGCGATGATTACTGCATAGTCCTTTGAAGTGAGGGTTGCACACTCTCCTATCATTCCGTTCGTGACCGCTGCAATGGGTGCTCTTGGCTTTACTGTCGAAGTGACCTCCATTTCTCCGCTTCTCTCCAATACGCTTGCTGCTACATCTCGCCCGTGACTATCCGCAAATATCCGCATCTTCCTGGATTTTCTCTATATCACTTTCTTCTTTTCTTCTTGAGGAAAGTCATAACTTTCTTCGACGAGCGCTCCAAATGAATTTGAGACTGGAATTTCAGTTACATGTACTCCATTGATAGGCCTAGGCTTATTCAATCTTACCTTACCAGCAACCACTGTCGACCAAGTTTCCTTGCTTTCCTCTCTGTTTCCTTTTAATTTATTCACCTCTTTCATTAACTTAGAAATATCTTCCTTTAGCAGCTCTATAATTTCATCTTTTGAGGATAGTTCGTTTCTCAGGTTATGACATTCGCATGACGGTACCGGTAGGCCTATATTACGACAATTGGTTTCACTTTTCTCCTCACTCAATTTTACCTGAGATCTTGTGATGATTTTATTTGCATTTTTTACTTTTACTTTGCACGACGAGCATAAATCCGTAACGGTTACCCTACCTGACGAGACACTAACACGGTTTACTGTCGTCATACTAGAGATCTAAGTTAGCATAGATGTTTACACCAAATTACACTAAATTTATTTTAATTATTACTACCTAAATGAATTAATTTAATTACCTACCAATAAAAAGCCTCCGTGGCTTAGGCGGCAGCACGCCGGCCTCTCACCACTGGGTCCGTGGTTCAAATCCCGGTCACTCCATGTGAGATCTGTGCTGGACAAAACGGAGGCAGACAGGTTTTTCTCCGGGTACTCCGGTTTTCCCTGTCACAATTTCATTCCAGCAACACTCTCCACTATCATTTCATTTCATCTGTCATTCATTTAATCATTGCCCCAGAGGAGTGCGTCAGGCCTCGGCAGCCGGCACAGTCCATATCCTCGCCGCTAGATGGGGGCTTCATTCATTCCATTCCTGACCCGGTCGGAGACTGGAAGCAGGCTGTGGATTTTCATTTCACCTACCAATAAAGAAGAATGTGAAATACGTATATCTTCCAATCGGGTGAAATCTCGTAAAAGCACCACTGCTCTACTTGGTTCAAACAGTGATTGAAGAAGTCACCGAATCTTTGGATACACGTTCCCACAACTTAGTTTAAGTTTATTAAATTATCAATAAGGATTTCTAAATACTATCAATATTCCGTATTTCACTTGACCTAAGGAAAGTAGCTTTATAGATTCTAAACCTCTGTTATAATATTTTACCACTTTTATCAAATATTTACACTAGCTGCTATTTCACTACACTTTCACTGTGACGCCATCTTGCCATCGTGTTAGATTAAATCATTAAAAAATGCTTAGGAAAAACGGACCTATTTGGAACATTTTTAATTTGAAATGGAAAGGAGTATCTAGTAAATATTGTAATAAGGACTATTAACAGTCACATTGTAACAAAATGGAAAAGCACATAAAAAAAGTGTTTTAAGTGCCCTCAGGATCGAAAAAAAGTGCTTCAGTTAGGTACAGTTACAGAGGTTGAAAAACCTTTTCGAAAGAAACCCCCTTATGAACCTTTACTAATTGAAGTGGATGATTTCAACAACAAATCTGCAGTACCAAACACAAGCTCAGCCTCAGAACCAAAATCAAGTTCTTTCAGTGAATTCCTACAACAACTTCCGCAGCCTATTTTGGCCTCAACTCCTGTTTTTATGGATAAATATATGGAATACATATACAGTGAAACCCCTCAAATCCGAACCCCGGAAATCCGAAATCCCGGGTAATCCGAACGACGTCTTTCCGACAATTTTAAGTTAGAAAAACACACGCAAAAAAGAGAAAATTGTTAAGTCATAAAACAATTATATATTCGACATTATAACCTAATTTACATAATTATTTCAGAAATTAACATGTTAACATGCCTAGCAAACACGCTACAAACTTATCCCATCCAGGATTGAAGAACGGAATAGTTGGTTATTGTAATGCCTTAGGTTAATCACTTTGATAAACCAATGAAATGACAATAGAAACACACAAAATATCACGTAATCTTTCATTAGAAATCAGTTATCTTCAATTGTCGATGTGATGAAAATCCTTCCGCAGTGACAATTGAGCGCCAGCGTAGCGTAAACATGACATCGTTTGGCGTGTCTGCAGCGTGTTGTTCTAAGAAGCACAATGCGACGTCAAGAGCAGATCCAGCTTCAGTATAAGTCACATTGTCGAAGTTTCTTCATCCTCACTGTCACTAGCCTATCTCGCTCAATGTACAGTCCGATACTGTAACGAGGGCTGGTTATTATGTTAGGTTATGCAAATTTTTCGGATAATCCGAACAAATTGAAATCCGAACAGGCTACAGCCCCAATTAGTTCGGATTTGAGGGGCTTCACTGTATGTAGATACATATATGGCTAAAACAATATTTATATAACCGTTGCATTATGTGAATATGTTTTAAAAGAGGTAAATGCCCAAAAGGCCTGGGCAGTTATGGGTTTTGGGCATTTATCCTGGGCATTTGCCCCGACTTATAAATGCCTAGACATTTTACATCACTAGTCATCGCACAGGTGTTCACTTGGTCACTAGCTTCCACCTGAAGTTGATTCAACACAGGGTATATTACAGTGGAAAAGATCCATAGGTTGAAATGGTTTGGCTGATGACCTTGTAGTTATGTTGCCAGATGCTTCCAACATGAGGGTATGTTTCCCTAAAATTTGGTAGGGATCCGATGATTAGTTAAGTCTCAATGTCTCGTGTGTCTATGACATGGAATTAACAAACAAAGAAACCCTACTCTAAGCTATTACCACTCCATTAAATTTACCAAGGAACCCGAAACTGATTGGAAATTAAATGATCTAGACATAACTATCGAACGTAAAGATAACGAACTCTCATTTTCAATCATCCGCAAATCCACACAATCGTCGCATGTCATTGACTATCATTCGAACCGTCTTAGCACGCACTATTCAATAGTTCATAGGACATACCAATGTCAAAAAATAACTACAATAAGGAAATCAGAATAATCAAGCGAATAGCCATAGAAAATAATCTTCCACCCAGTACAATAGATCAAATTGTAGTCAGACATTGCGTGACTCAGCGGTAACTTTCTCTCCTGCTGTTCCCAAGGTTGCTGGATCGAATCCTGGCACAGTCAGGATTGAGGCTGTGCAAATGTGAGGGAGCAGTGTCAGTAGATTTACTGGCACGTTAAAGATCCCCTTCGGGGCAAAATTCCGGCACCCCGGTGTCTCAAAAAGCCGCAGTAGTTAAAAGGGACATATAACATTATTATTATGTAGTCAGACATGGAAATAAAACAACTCGAAAGCCAGACAATAATATCAAATTCGCGAGTTTGAACTACTGTACGTGAGAGCAAATACATACAAAATAACCAATGTATTAAAAAAACAAGGCATAAAAATAACATTCGCAACAAACAACACAACCTGCAAGCATCTGCACAACAGTAATTTAAACAAAGAAGACCCGTATTCAAAGTCAGGGGTATACTCGATAACAGGCCAAGGCACAGGGTGTCGAGCAAATTACATTAACCAAGGTGGTAGAAGAGTGGACATGAGATACAAAGAACACAGAAATGTGATAAAATACAGGACACACTCGGCCGTATGCGAACATATGTATGACATGACACAGAGATTCACTAATATTGAAACAGACTTAAAAATCATACATCACGAAAGGAAGAACCCTCGATGTAAAGGAAGCAATATAGATACACTCAGCTAAAACTAACAACCCTAACAATCTAAACTATCACACATTCATGGAGAATTCACCTCACTTTACACTACTGGAAAACACCTGTTTAGCTTACGTGTGGTGAGAATGAAAATTGGTCTGTAATAGTTGAAGATGTCCAAAATACAGTAACACACACCATATTCAGGAAAATGTTCCATTGCGAGAGGAACATACAGTAGATAAGTAGGAATGTGGAAAATGCCCAAGGAGGGGAATGACATAACGAAGTATCACCGTGCACAAGGAAATTCTATCCAGTTTAGTGTAGCCAGTGTAAGTGGTAGCAGTTGCACAAGAATTGATCTCACATCGCTCAAACAATAAGCTAAGTCATATTCAATTCCAAACTGATCATTCACTAACAATCGAATCACACTATAAGCAAACTTGAAGGTCAATAACCACTAACAATATCTTTAAGAAATCACATATTTTGACAAGCTGTTGGGCAAGTTTATAATAACTGCTGTAACTAAAGAAATGTACATATTGTAAATACCATCACCCACATACTTTTAGGCATAGATTTAATGACCTAAGTGTAAATAAGGATCTGATGACAATTGCTTGACGATCGAAACTGGTCATCCAAGTGAATTAATTTATTGTTCTCATGTAAAAAAATCATGTTTATAGGGAAGCGCCCATTACAATTGGGTACAATCGTGTTGACTGACTGAAAAACATTAATTTTGATTACTAAGGCAACACTGAAAAATGAAAAGAAAGGAAGTTTCTAGTTTTGCATGACCGTCAATTTCACAATCATGAGCCACGGAACCTCCGTTTTACGTGGAATCCGAACTACAGAACATGACATTTCACTTTGAAAATCTCACATGCATTGGCCGGGAATCGAACCCGGTCCGCCGTGGTGAGAGACCAGCTTGACCGCTGCGCCACCATGCCCCGTGACTGAAAAATGGCTTCCAACACTGTAAAGAAATTGACTTGCTAGACAAAGGTTTGAAATATAATTCCATGGACAGGCACACAACTCATAATATCAAACAGTTGATAGCGGATACAGAAAGAGCCTGCAATAAGTTATCAGAACAAGCAAAAGAAATAATAAAAAATATAGCCTCCGACTAAGCCAGGAGAATCATTAAGTGTGAAAGTAACAGTAGTCATAAACTCACTATAACACAAGGAAATCTGCCATAGTCAGGAAGTAAATGAACAAGACCTAATTCTAACAAAGGCAGATAAAGACAACTCCACTGTAGTTATGGATAAAATGGAATATACGATACACTAGACCTGTTGCACTTATAGAGGACTTCTTAGTTTATGTGGGGCGGGGAAAAGATTGGTCTTTAGCAATAGTTGAGATTGTCCTGATCCGTTAGCATACATGGTAATTATAAGCTAGGACCTTAGCCAGTTCAAGACATATGGTAAATAAACCAAGGAAGTTTCCATATACAATGATAGATGATGTGGATATCACTCAGACGTGCAATCAGTATTACAATCCACAGATTAACAAATAGATAGCACCATAATAGTTGAATGCGGTATTAACAAAGGTTGCAATATCCAATCTAAGGGTTGTGGTGTGTGACAATTGACACAGTACAGAATTCCAAATACCAGCTAAGTTTATATAACTTGTTTCAAGCATAGTGCAGTGTATCATTTGTGTATTAACTACATTAACAAACTAACCACATTATAATTGACCACCAGTTAAATAGGAACGTAAAATAGAAACAGACACAACAAAATAGTGTTGACAACATTCATACCTGAGGTTCTGCACAATGAATCGATAAATCACAGGTTAAGATAATAAAACTATATTAATAATAGTGCAACACCACGAACCTACTACGTTGTCGTAGCAGGCGGAGAGGTGATACTCCGACGTGGCGCGTCCCAGGTGGCGGATAGGGGGGTCCTCACCGGTTTGCCGGCGGACTTGAGCGAAATAAAATAGCTCTCGCGGACCAAACACACAAAATCCAATAGTGTCTGTTCTGGTATCCAGCGATTATTGGTCAGCGTCTGTTCACCTAGTTGGTGCGGCTGTGAAATATGTCTTGATCTCGACAATCAAGTCAGCAATCATCGTGATCTTTCTTTAAGATCGCCACAACCACCTTCAACTTGAAGTAATCATGATGGAACAAAAGGAATGAAATCCGCTACCCCAGGCCCCAGTCACCGTGCTGGACTTTCCTGGTCATTGGATTCTGGGGGACCAGGAACATCATGAGGAGAAGAATCGGAGCTTCTCAAAATCTCTACACAAACACTACATTGGCACTCTCAATGTTAATGCTCTCTTCAAACTTGGAAAACTAAAACAACTCACAGACATGTTTGAAAAATTTCAAATAAAAATTCTTGCGATTCAAGAGACTCGTTTTCAAGATGAAAATCATTTCAACACAGAAAATTATAGGATTTATAAAGGTAAACCTGCTGTCAGAAGAGGTACACCATCATTGTTTGGAACAGGATTTGCAGTACACAAATCAGTCATGGATAACATTATTGACTTTAATTCCATATCAGAAAGGATCTCCACACTCGCCTTCAAATCGGGTAATAAAGGTTACACGATTATCAATGCACATGCACCTACAAATGAGCATAATAGAAAGAAACCACAAGAAGTTCAAGACTTCTGGGAAGACATGGAAGAAGTAACAAACAATATACCAGAAAGGCATGTTAAAATTTTAATGGGAGACTTTAACGCGCAATTAGGTAAGGAGAGAAAATACAGACGAATCACCGGCCCTCATTCAGCACACTATCGCACAAACAAAAATGGGGAACACCTCATAAAATATTGTCAAAATTTTAACCTCAAAATTATGTCGACACAATTTCAAAAGCCAAGACGAAAACTTACAACATGGAAAGCACCCAACACCGTATGGGGAGAATTCCAGATTGATCATGTGGCCATTTCTAACAAAAATACGCAGGAAATTTTAAATGTCAGAACGCGTAAAGGGTTCTTCGAGTCTGACCATTATTTGTTACAAGTCAAGATTAGACCAATCCCAAGACAGAAAAAGACAACAAAAAACAAAATGTGAAGCCTGATCCAGAATATTTGAAGATAAAAAGGGACAAAATCATTGAAGAAATTAATAGGCATCCAACAGACACTTGGACAGATCTTGCGACCACAGTTCAAAAGGCAATGCGTTGGGCACAACCTCCTAGAAAACGAAAACATAGGTGGTGGAACGTAATTTGTGATCAAGCCACTGAGAGAAGAACACAGGCATGGATGAAGTTCTGCAGTAACATAACATCCGAAACATGGAAGGAATTTCACGAAGTTCAAAAACAATCATCAAAGGAAATCAGAAGAGAAAAACGAGCGTACGACAACAACAGGCTAAAAGAAATGGAAGAAGATTTTAAGAGAAATAACACAAAAAATTTTTACAGAACATTCAAAGAAAATATTAGGGGTTATCAGCCGCCTAGCCTCTGCTTTCGAAGAACAGATGGGTCCCTGGAAACGAACACGAAAGAAAACTGTACAATTCTCAAACAATATTTTAATAATCTTCTCAATTGTACAGAACCCACGGAGAAATTGACCTTCCAAAAAACCACATTCAATCCCGATTCTACTCCACCTACAATAGAGGAGATAGAGGAGATCATACAACAAATGAAAAATAACAGAGCGGCAGGAGAAGATGGCATTATTGCTGAAGTATGGAAGCTTCAAGATAAAAACATCACCAAAACAATTCATAAGATCATCACAGACATTTGGATCACAGAGAAAATGCCAGAGGAATGGAAATGTGCTTTGATCCACCCATTACATAAAAAGGGTGATAAGTCAGATCCAAATAATTACAGAGGGATTTCTCTAGTGCCAGTCGCTTACAAAATATTCTCTGAAGTGTTATTGAACAGACTAGAACCACAAGCAGATCCACAAATAGGAGAATACCAGGCAGGCTTCAGAAAAGGGAGATCATGCATCGAACAGATCTGGAACTTGAGAACACTACTGAAAGTCAGACAGACAAAAAACACTGTAGTTACCTTTGTGGACTTTAAAAAAGCATACGACAGCATTGATAGACAAAAACTATTTGCAGTACTGGAAGAATATGGCATTGCCAAAAAAAACAGGGCACTTATACAACTATCGCTCTCGGACACCACCTCTAAAGTTAAGTTCATGGGTGAAATTTCAGAACCCTTTCATATACGCACAGGTGTCAAACAAGGAGACGGCCTCTCACCAATCTTGTTCAACATGGTCTTAGACAAAATTGTTAAGCAGTGGGAGGAACAAGTTAAAGGAATACAGCTAGGAAGAACCCGTGAAACAAAAACAATCATAAAATGTCTGGCATTTGCAGATGACGTAACCTTACTCAGCAATAACACACAGGAGGCAAAGGAAGCACTGGAACGATTACATAAAATAGCTGCTAAAACAGGTTTACAGATATCTTATGAGAAGACCCAATACATGGAACGACACACCAACAATGTACAAACCATGCATACCATATATGGATCCATACAAAGAGTTGAAAAATTTAAGTACTTAGGAGAATATATACAAATAGGAGGATCAAACAAGATGTCTAACATAGAACGAACGGAAAAACTCCAGAAAGCATACAAACTTACATGGTCACATTATAATAAGAAAAGCATATCAAGACAGGCCAAACTTAGACACTACAAAACAGTTGTATTACCAGAAGCATTGTATGCGTCAGAAACGACCACAATTGGAGCGTCTGGCATCACAGAAACAGAAAAAATTGAACGTAAAATTCTGAGGAAAATATTTGGAGCAGTACACAGAGATGGGATATGGATGAAAAGACCTACCAAAGAGCTATATGAACACACAGACAGACTCACAGATATCATTAGAAAACGCAGACTAACTTTCTACGGGCACATACAGAGAATGAACAATAAACGACTTACAAAGAAAATCTTCGATGTAGTAAACAGTTCAAAAAGGAAAACAAATTGGTATCATGAAATAGAAGACGATTTAAAGCAATTAGGGATCAAAAAGCAAATGATAGAAGACAGAGAAAAATTCAGAAACAAAATTAAGAACGCCAAATCTTTAGTAAGTGAAAGGAAGAAGATAGGAACATTGTGGATGGAACAAAGGAAGCAGGAGCACAGTCAAAGGATGAAGAGATTTTGGGAAGAGAAGAAGGGAAAGAAGTGAAAATTGTGACATCATGAGATACTTAAGTTCAAACACTGTCCATAAGGGCAACAATGATGTAATAATAATAATAATAATAGTGCAACAATAAAGAAGTACTTTGGACAAACTGAGCAGTAATATCTGTAACTAAGACTGACTGTTTACACAAGTTATAATGTACTTTTGTATTTTAAAGATTGGAAATATATTTGTACTTACGTGTAATACGTAACCACTGTACTTTATCTAGGCCTAGGTGCACAGGATCTGATGATGATAGCATGACGCTAGAAGCATGTCATCCATTAAATCAGGCCTGTCCAGCCATGCCTCGGCTTGCCACAAGACTCGCTCCATGGCAGACTAAGCCCCGCTCTTACCCACCCCACCACCACTCCCACCAGCTTCTCCTCGCACTACCTTCTCTTGCTAGAGAGGAGAAGATGGACTTGCCCCCTTCGTTATGACTCAATTTTAAAGGACAGGTTTTATCATATTAACGGTGATATTAGCAGTTTCCCACAAGTCCAACCCCTCCTCCACGTGGTGGGAGACGGGCAACGGCATGAAGTAGGGGATTGCCTGTAGGGGTGAAGTACAGTGGGGACTTCGTGTGCCCCAGGACCGCTACGGTAGCTGTGAAGGCCCTATAGGAACCCTGAAAAGTGACGGCTGACGGGGCTCTGGTGAAGCTACGATAGGCCTAGCAAGCCAGTAGTGGATATTATATTTGCTTTCAAAACAGGAACAGGCCTCGGAAAGGACGGATGCAAACGACGACGACCCGGATATGTTAATGGACTACGAGTTGGCACGTTAAACATTCAAACACTGACAGGAAATGTGGAGGATATTGTAGATGTGATGGAGAGAAGAAAGCTGGATGTACTGGGCTTGGCAGAAACAAGATGGAAAGGGGGAGGTCGCAGAGAACTGAGGAAAGGGTACCGGTTGTACTGGAGTGGGAACAGTGAAGGAAGGAGCTGCGGAGTAGGAGTAGTTGTGAGAGATGGAACGAAGGAAGAGATAAAGGGAATAAATGACAGGATCATGAAGATCAGAATAACTGTAAAGGGAAGAAGCCTAGAGATAGCCTAGGTATATGCCCCTCAAGTTGGATGTGCAGCTCAAGAGAAGGAAGACTTTGAGGAGGAGCTACAACAGCAGTTGAATGGTCAGAGCATCATTGTCATGGGAGATTTGAATGCACATGTAGGAAGTGAAAGGCAAGGATATGAAAATGTAATGGCAGCAGGAATGAAGAAGGGAGAAAGTTGCTGGATTTTTGCAAGAGGAACGGTTTAGTTGTAGGCAACTCCTGGTTCCAGAAGAAAGAAAGCCACAAGGTAACGTGGTACAGCAGTGATTTAACAAAGAAATCTTTGGTAGATTACATGCTGTACAACTGGGAAATGAAGAGAAGTGTCAGAGATATAAAGGTAATACCATCAGAGGCCTTAGATAGCGACCACAGAATACTAGTAATGAACCTGGGAGTTGTTAAGGATAGCAAGAGGACAGAGTACCAGGAAAGGAGAATCAAAGTATGGAAACTGAAGGAAAAGGAAGTCAAGGAAGAATTCCAGAAGATAATAGGGGAAAGGATGCCAACAGACAATCCTAAAACAGGGGAAGAGGAATGGAAGCAATTCAAAAATACAATGGTGGAAGCTGCAGTGGCAGTATGTGGAAGAACAAACAACAGAAAGCAATGTAAAGAGACACCATGGTGGAATGAGAGTAAAAGATGCTGTGGGAAGGAAGAACAAGGCTTTCAGAGTGTGGTTCCAGGAAAGAACTGATCTAGCAAGGGAAGCTTATAAGAAGAAAGAAGCAAACTAGATTGTCGCAGAGGAGAGGAAGAAGTTGATGGTAAAGTGGACAGAGATGATGGAGGAAGACAGCAGAGGAAATAAGAAAGTACTTTATGGGATGTTCAAAAGTAAGAGAAGAGGTCTGGAGAGGATGTGGTAATGGTGGACATAAACGGAAATGAGGTACACAACAAAGAGACACTCAAGCCAGTGTGGAATGAGTACTTTGAGGATTTGCTGAATCCATATGGTCATAGGGAGGAAGACAACATATTGGAAGATGGAGAAGACAACACAGGAATAGAAAAGGACCTGACTTGGAGAGAACTGGAAATGGCCATAGACAAGATGAAAGGAGGAAGGGCTTCAGGTGTGGACGAAGTGAGTGTTGAAGTGGTGAAGGCAGCAGGGTAGGTTGGGAAACAGTGGCTGTACCGTGTGATGAGGGTGGTATGGAAGGAGAAAAAGACCCCAGAAGATTAGAAGAAAGGATTAATTGTCCCAATATTTAAGAAAGGAAGCAGAAAGGAGTGCAGAAATTACAGGGGAGTCACACTCATACCACACTGTGCCAAGATATATGAAAAAGATATTAGAAAGTAGAATACGAGCCATAGTGCAGAGAGAATTGAGAGAGGAGCCGTATGGATTCAGACCTGGGAGATCAACAGTGGATCTCATATTTTCAGTGAGACAGCTCCAGGAACTCCACTACGAATTTGTAGAGGATCTGTTGATGGCCTTCCTGGACATCGAAAAGGCCTATGATAGTGTGTGTAGGGAGAAGGTTTGGAAAGCAATGGAAAACATGGGAGTGGGAAAAAGGGACTGTAGGCAGAGTGAAGGAGATGTATTGTGGAAGTGTGAGTTGTGTGAAAGTTGGAGGGGAAAGAACAGACTGGTTCAGACAAATGAGTGGCCTGAAACAGGGTAGTGCACTGTCACCCCTTCTCTTTATTGTGGTTATGGACGAGGTAATGACATGGGTAGCAGGAAAGATAGGAGAAGATAAGATGAAAGCAATGGTGTTTGCAGATGATCTCATGGTCTGGGGAAACAAGGAGGAGGAAATTCAGGAGCAACTGAAGGCTTGGGAAGAAACAGTGGGAGAGTACGGATGGAAGTTCAACATCAGTAAATGTGAGATCCTGTTAACGACCAGGAAAAGGGACAGACCAATGAGTGGGATAACACTTGGAGGTGGACAGTTGAAGAAGGTGGGAAGTCTTAAGTACTTGGGAAGTATAGTGGAGGAAAATCGGAGAAATGACAAAGAGATTACGGAACATGGCAGACAGGCAGAAGCATTAGGAGCTTAGTGTGGAATAAAGATGTCCCACAAGAAAGCAAGGAAGTGTTATACAGAAGCTACTATATCCCGATATTGACCTATGCATCAGAAACTTGGATAATGAAGAAAAGAGACATAAGCAGAATACAGGCAAGTGAAATTAAGTTCCTACGAAGTAGGATCGGAGTAACAAGAAGAGACTGGGTGAGGAAGGAAAAGGTCAGGGAAATAGTGAAAGAGGAGCCCTTGCAGGGTAGGATTGAGACATCAAGACTGAGGTGGTATGGACACTTAAAGAGAATGGAAGAGAAGAAGATTCCCAAGAGGATACATGAGATGCAGATGCAGAAGAAACGACCATGGGGAAGACCAAGAGATAGATGGCTGAAAGGAGTGTAGGAATGTGTCAAGAAGAGAGGCGAGGACTGGACTAGAGTGACAGCGGAGAGGTGGTGGGAAGAAAGGACTAAGTGGCAAGGCTTATGTTTCAAACAGACCCAGCCTGGGGCTGGAAACTGTACAAGATGATGATGATGATTAGCAGTTTCTACAAAGCAGTGAGTAAACGAGAATTCCGCAGGCATAGTCTTGTCCTGCGATTTACCACTATGTTTGGCACAACATACTGAGCCCGAATTCGGCCTATTTTAGGTCATATTTGTGGTCATTTCTGTCCCCAATGGTATTGGTTTTGTATGGAAAGAATAATACTGGATTCATGCTAAAAATTGATTTTTTTTTTCTCGACGATTGTCTTGGACAATTCTTAAATTTGCCATATGCTTGGAATAATGCGATCTTGGGTATTTTTCTTGTACGAAGATTGAATTATTGTAGGGGAAGAACATGTCGATCTTATCAACATTTTTAATAATGAATTCGAGGTTCATCGTTACATTGCGATGCGGCTGCGTCTAGGGAATTTTTAGGGACATCAGTGACGTCACCGTGATGTCGCGCACGGCCACGGATGTCGCGGCTGACGTATTGCCGCTTTGCCTGCCGGGAGTCGCTTTGCATGCTTGTCAGCTGATTAATACGTCAGTTTCGAGCGCGGTTTTGTTCGAGAAAGTCTTGTTACATGAGGAGAACGTGTGGTCGAAAATTACTGGTTCTTATTGTACATGTAGGATAATATGAACTGTGGGACCTATCGGTGAGTTTGTTTTTTACGTTGTTCATATATTTATTTTGGTTTTTGCATTAATTGAAAAGTTGCACTGTATTGTTCTAAAGCCATAGATAATGCCATTTGTCTAAACGATAATATTACGCCAGGAAAGGTGGGAGGGAGGGAATACGCGTGGGTAAAATATAGTGAAAAATTGGCATTTACAAGAACACTTATAAAGGCATATAACAGTCTTTTGTACCAGACATATATTGGTCGGTTTTTACGTTTCATACAGTATGTTTGTGTGGCGTTATTAGACAGTCTGTAATGGATGGTGATTTCTAATTAAGTATTTCCAGTCAATATTCGAAAACATAAAAATACCGAACTTTGGGGGGGGGGGCAGCCCTCTCCCCCAAAAAATTATTGACCATTATGTTGGTTTTGCGTATGTTGAAAAAAAATATACTTAACTATTCGTTTTGTAGTTTTTTATAATGCTTATTTCTGTTATTGGGTTGTCACCACCCAAAATAATATATAACCAATGTTTTTCCCGTAAGCTTGCCAGAGAAGCATTTCGTAAAGTCGTTGATAATATCACAGAAGCCGACAATTTTATAATTATCAATTTCAAATAATTACGATATGTATCGTAATATGTAATTGAGCTATATAGGCCAATTTTAGAATTCGATGCGGAAAATTAAAATTCTCAATTTAAATTGCGAAATTTTTCTACGCATCGGAATCTAGCCTAATTGAGCTATGTAGGTCAATTACAGATTTCGATGCACACCTCGTTTCGAAGGTTTTTGTGTTTCTCCACCCAAAACCCCCTATTACCCAGGCTTTTCCCATAAGCTTGCCAGAGTGGTGACGTCGTTGATGACGTCATGGTAGACGCCATATTGTTTTTAGGGGAATTTTATACGCGGCCGCATTACAAAATTATCCCTACTATTTTTCATTATGAAACAGTTTCTTCCACCAATCAGAGCTCAAGAAACAGTTGTGTGACCAATTAGATAAGGATACCTTCGCGCATGCGCTCAAAATCCAACATGTCTATATAAATTACCGAAAGTGCACCGTCCATATGTTCGCGTAAATAAACTCTTGAATATGAGACAAGAAATAGCACTGTACCTTAATATCCCCAAATCCAATTTCTACACAGCGCGTTGTTTTGAAACGACTTCGGTGACAGTTTTACTGAATACTGGTGCACAATCTGAACATATGGCATTGAAGCACACAGAGCGCATGAGTCGGTTGGCCAGAGAGCTGGGAAAACAGAGATATACTACCCAGCGCAGCACCCGATCACAACATTCTAGTGACTGAACAGATATTTATGAATATTTATGTTAAAACATATAATAAAGTTATAATTATCGTCGAACATAAACAGTCGTATGCAACTCGCCTATAATGGTAATTAAGGCACTCGTATGGAAATTATAAAACTCGCGCTCGTGTCTTAATTATAGCCATTATAGGCTCGTTGCATAATGTACTATTAAACCGACCTAAACTTGCAGGATAAAGATAATTGTTGAGTGATCTTAATAAATAACGAGGAGTGGAATAAACATAATTCCTATGAACAATTTTATGTTCGACCCTGACAATTATATGTCTGAAAACTGTATCATAATGATGGTCATTATAACACTATATTTCATTATGACCCGTGGGGGTTTGCCTGTTCCTCTATCGGACGCGTCCCTGGTGGCGGATAGGGGGGCTCGCCGGACTTGTCCGGAGGGTTTGAGGGAAATAAAATACCTCTCGCGGACCAAAAACAGGCCCCTTGCCAGGGTTATGGTGAAGCTACGTTAGGCCTAGCAAGCCAGTAGTGGATATGAAACTGCTTTTAAAACGGGAACGGGCCTCGGAAAGGACAGATCTAAAGGAAACAGACCTGTCTATGGAAAAGGACTACGAATTGGAACTTTGAATATAACTACATTGACGGGAAGAGTGGAGGAGATTGTGGATATGATGGAGAGGAGAAAACTGGACGTACTCGGACTGGCAGAGACCAGATGGAGAGGGGAAGGAAGAAAAGAACTGAGAAATGGCATGCAGCTATACTGGATAGGAAATGAGGAGGGGAGGAGAAATGGAGTGGGAATGGTGGTGAGAGAAGGGCTGAGGGAGGAAGTAAAGAGGGTAATTGATAGAATAATTAGAGCCAGAATCACTGTGAAAGGTAGAAACCTGGACATTCTGCAAGTCTATGCACCACAGGTGGGATGCACAGAAGGCGAGAAGGACGAGTTTGAAGAGGAGTTGCAGAAGCAGTTAGTGGGGAGATACCTGATAGTCATGGGAGACCTAAATGCCCATGTCGGAACTGATAGAAGAGGTTTTGAGGAAGTGATTGGTGGTGAAGGATGGGGAAACAGGAATAAGGAAGGAGAGAGATTGTTGGAACTGTGCAAGATAAATGGGCTAATGGTTGGAAACACATGGTACAAGAAGAGAGAGAGCCATAAAATTACTTGGTACAGCAGGGATTTGACTAGGAAATCAGTGGTGGACTACATTCTATGCGGGAAGGAGACAAAGAAGAGTATCACGGATATAAGGGTAATACCTTCAGAAGCCCTGGACAGTGACCACCGTCTGCTGGTCGCCAAGGTGAGAGGACTGAAGGAAAAGAGGAGAACTGAGAACCAAGAAAGAAGAATAAGGACATGGAAGCTGAAGGAGGATGAAAATAAGGAGAAGTTCCAGATATTGGTAAGGAACAAATTACCGAAGGATGATCCGAAAACAGGTGAAGAAGAATGGAATAGGGTCAGGGACGTGTTGGTAGAAGCAGCGGAAGTCGTGTGTGGCAGAACTAGTGGAAAGAAAAGGTGGAAGGAAACACCATGGTGGAACCCCAGAACTAAGGAAGCAGTGAAAAAGAAAAATGAAGCATTCAGGAAATGGTTCCAACAGAGGACAGACAGAACATGAGAAGAATACCAAGAGCGGAAGAAAGAAGCAGGAGAAGTAGTGAAGGAAGAGAAAAAGAAATGGCTGGAGAAATGGACAGAAATGGTGGAGGAGGACTGTGATGGCAGTAAGAAAGTGTTGTATGGAATGATAAAGGCAAAGATACAGGGGAAAATGTCAGAATGGTGGACAGGAATGGAAAGGAGGTCGAAAATATGGAAGAAGTAAAGGATATCTGGAGAGAATACTTCAAAGAACTCCTAAATCCAACTAAAACCAGCGTAGTGGACATTGTGGAGGAAGAAACAGACAGTGACCAAGACATTTCAGAGAAGGAATTGACATGGAAAGAAGTGGAGGAAGCATTAAAGAAGATGAAAGGGGGAAAGGCACCGGGAATAGACGAAGTGAGTGTGGAGATGGTGAGAGCAGCAGGGGTGATAGGAACACAGTGGCTCTTTCAAGTAATGAAAGTGATATGGAGGGAGAAGAAAATACCAGAGGACTTGAAAAGAGGGATAATAATACCCATATTTAAAAAGGGGAGTAGGAAGGATTGCAAGAACTACAGGGGAATTACACTCATGTGCCACTGCGCCAAAATATTTGAGAAGGTACTGGAGAGAAGAATTCGGACAGAAGTTGAAGATGGGCTGAGGGAAGAACAGTATGGATTCAGGCCAGGAAGGTCAACAGTTGACCTCATCTTTGCAGTAAGACAGCTACAAGAACACCATTATGAATATGGGAAAGATCTGGTGATGACCTTCTTGGATATTGAGAAAGCATATGATAGTATTAATAGAAACAAGGTATGGGAAGCAATGAGAGCAAAAGCAGTGAACAAGGAGACAGTGGCAAGAGTAAAAGCAATGTACGAGGGAAGCAAAAGCTGTGTAAAGGTGGGAAGAGAGAGAACGGAATGGTTTCAACTGGAGAGTGGTCTGAAACAGGGAAGTGCCCTCTCACCCCTGTTATTTATAGTGGTGATGGATGAAATCATACGAAAAGTGGTAAATAGCATTGGGGAAAGGAAAATGAAGGCAATGTTGTTTGCTGATGACCTTCTGGTATTGGGAGAGGATGAGGAAGAAGTACAAGAGCAATTAGATGAGTGGGAGAAGGTAGTGTTATCATATGGGATGAAGTTCTCAGCACAAAAGAGTGAAGTGGTCATCACAACGAGGAAGAACAACAGACTGGATATGGGCATAACACTTGGAGGACAGCAGTTGCAGAAAGTAGAATGCTTCAAGTACTTGGGAAGCATAATTAAAGAAGAGGGAGGCAATAGGATGGAAATAAATGAAAGGGGAAGGTGCGCATATGGATTTTTCAAGAGTGTTAGGGGGATGTTATGGTATAAAGATGTACCACAAAAATGTAAAGGAATCATCTACAAGACCTACTTTGTGCCAATTTTGACATATGGTTCAGAAACATGGGTGATGAAGGAAAGGGACAAGAATAAAATACGAGCAGTGGAGATGAAGTTCCAGAGGAGTAGGGTAGGAGTGACAAGAATGGACAGAGTAAGGAATGAGAGAGTCAGAGAGATGGTAAGAGAGGAACCATTGCAAAATAGAATAGAGCGATCTAGGCTACAATGGTATGGACATGTGAGGAGGATGCAAGAGGAGAGGATACCGAAGAAGATGTTTGGAATGGAAATGACTGGAAGGAGGCCAAGGGGAAGACCAAGGGACAGATGGACAAAAGGAGTTAAGAAGAGTGTGGAGGAAAGAGGAGTGTGCTGGGACACAGTAAATGACGAGAGATGGTGGATGGACAGGAAACGATGGAGAGGCTTATGTTCCAAGCAGACCCGACCAGCGGTTGGAAACTGCTCAAGATGATGATGATGATTTCATTATGAAACAGTTTCTCCCACCAATCACAGCTCAAGAAACAGCTGTTTGACCAATTAGATAAGGACACCTTCGCGCATGCGCTCAAAATCCAACATGTCTATATAAATTACCGAAAGTGCACCGTCCATATGTTCTCGTAAATAAACTGGTGAATATGAGACACTGTACCTTAATATCCTTAAATCCAATTTCTACACAACGGGTTGTTTTCAAACGATTTCGGTGACATTTTTACTGAATACTGGTGCTCAATCTGCACATATGGCATTGAAGCTCACAGAGCGCATGCGTCGGTCGGTCAGTGAGCTTGGACATCAGAGATATCCTACCCTGCGCAGCACCCGATCACAAAATTCTAGTGACAATCTCAACAGATATTTATGAATATTTATGTTAAAACATATAATAAAGTTATAATTATCGTCGAACATAAACAGTCGTATGCAACTGGCCTATAATGGTAATTAAGACACTCATATGGAAATTATAAAACTCGCACACGCTCGTTTTATAAAAAATACTAGTGTCTTAATTATAGCCATTATAGGCTCGTTGCATAATGTCCTACTATTATGAACAGGTTAGACAGAATAATTAACCTACTCTCATAAACATTGTTGAAAGTTTATTTAAAATAAATAATATAATGAATAATAATAATAATATTAACAAAAATAAAATCAATTAGTTTATATAAACTTGTGGAATATAATTAACATAAATATTTTAATTTTTTGGCAGCGTCTTGTTTCCCAGGTTAGGGGCGGCTGCAAGTGCGTCTGTTTCCCATGTTAGGGGCGGCCTGTATAATAGCTGGCAGTAGCTTCATAAAATGCCTTTGGGAGTGGCGACCCCATCGTAATAATAGCCTAAAATGGAAATGGCACTTCAAATGATTCGGAGAAGGTTAGGGCGTACCCTGCAGGCGACGCGCAGTTCTTTTGGTACTAGGGGAACTGTGAGAAATGGGCGACCAGTAACCGAAATGAAAGTGGGAATCATGAATGTCATGACCCTGACAGGCAAAGTGGAGGAGGTGGTAGACTTCATGGAGAGGGAGAATGTTGGATTGATGGGGCTGAGTGAAGTGAAATGGAAAGGTAAAGGAAGGAAGAAATTGAGGAAAGGATATACATTATACTGGAGTGGTGGCCAAGAGGCAAAAAATGGCGTGGGACTGATAACCTCGAAACAACTGGAGTATGTTGAAGTGGTAGAGTGTGTGAGTGACAGAATAATGAAAATTAGAATGAAGATGAAAAATGATGTGATGGACTTCATACAAGTGTATGCACCACAGACTGGAAACAGAGAAGAAGATATTGAAGTATTCCTGGAGGATATAGAAAGAGTAATTTCAGATGTAGAAGTGGTGATCATGGGAGATATGAATGCACAAGTCGGAAACGAGAGACAAGGAACGGAAGAAGTCATTGGGCCATATGGATATGGGAAAAAGAACCGGGAAGGAGAGGAACTTGTAAACTTTTGTGAAAGGAATGGACTGATAGTGGGTAATTCATGGTTTCGGAAGAAAAACAGCAGGAAAATTACGAGATATGGTTGGGGCGATAGAAGAACAAAATCAGTAATTGACTACTTTCTGGTGGAAAGGACTAATCGCAGAAAGCTGATAGATGTGACAGCTTTACCAGGAGAAGCATTTGATGGTGACCATAGAGCTGTGGTGGCAAAATTTAGATGGGAAAAATTGGAAAGCCTAAAGGAGATCAGAGAAAGTAAAATAGAAGTATGGAAATTGAAAGACAAAACTGTACAGGAAGATTTTCAGGAGAGATTGAAGCAACAAATCCCAGTTACTGAAGTGGAAAACATAGAAAAGGAATGGTCCCACTTTAAAAAGGCATTTGTTGGTGCAGCAGAGAGTGCTTGTGGTAGGACGTCAACGAGAGTGTAAGAGAAGGAGACACCGTGGTGGAATGAAGAAGTGAGGAAAGCAGTGAAAGAAAAGAAGTCTGCATGGAAAGAATGGAACCGAGATCAAACTGAAGAAAGCAAAAGGAAGTATCACGACAGCAAATGGAGGTGTAAGAAAGTGGTAGGAGAAGAAAAGAAGAAAAGTTGGGAAGAATTTACACGAAGAATGGAAACAGATGTAAGTGGCAGTAAAAGGATGCTGTATGGACTTCTAAGAAGTAAGAGGAAAGAAAGAGTTACTACAAAGCTAGTAAAAAAGGAAGATGGAGAGTTGTTAACACACCCAGAAGAGATAAAGGGACGATGGAAGGAGTATTTCGATAAGCTATTGAATGTGAGCAATTGTACTGGTGAGATGGAAGTGACACAACCTGACGACTCTATAACAGAAGATGATATAACAATGCTGGAGGTGGAATTAGCAGTACAGAAAATGAAGATGGGAAAAGCAACAGGGGTGGATGAAATCAGTGTAGAAATGATAAAGGCTGCTGGACCTGTTGGTATGCAATGGTTGTATCGACTGCTAAAGTGTGTGTGGAAACGGAAATGTGTACCAGAATACTGGAAGAAAGGGCTAATAATACCAGTGTTTAAGAAGGGGGACAAGAAGGTATGTGATAACTATAGAGGGATCACCCTCATATCACAGATAGTAAAAATACTGGAAAGGATATTAGAAAGAAGAATGAGAAGAAAGGTGGAAGGAGAGATGCAAGAGGAACAGTATGGCTTCAGGAGTGGAAGATCCACAGTGGACCCAATCTTTAGCTTGAGGCAGGTGATGGAAAAGAACTGGGAATATGGAGAGAATTTGATCATGACTTTCATAGATCTAGAAAAGGCATATGATAGTGTCCCCAGAGAGAAGGTATGGGAAACCATGGTTAAGAAGAGACTGGGAAGAGAAATGTTGGAAATGTTGCAAGCAATGTACAACAACTGTGTTAGCAGGGTACTGACCCCAGTTGGAAAGACAGATTGGTTTAGGAACAAGACTGGACTGACAGGGGAGTGTGCTGTCACCTCTCTTGTTCATAATGGTGATGGATGAAATTGTAAAGGAAACAAAGGAAGCATATGGACATAAAGAAATGAAGTTACTGTTATTTTCAGATGATATTGTGGTCTGGGGAAGGAACACTGAAGAAGTGCAAAAACAACTAGATGCACTGAACGAAAATATTCAGAAGTACGGCCTGAAAATCAGGATAGAGAAAAGCAAGACCATGGTGATGACAAGAGGGGAAAGACAAGGAAAGGGCACTGTGAAAATTGGAAGTCAGAGTTTGGAAATTGTGGACACTTTCAAATACCTAGGAAGTGAATTGATGCAAACTGGTAGGTTGGACATGGAGATTGGCAGGAGAGTACAGCAGAGCAATGCATTCTATCAAAGTGTAAGAAAACTTGTTTGGGATAAGGAAGTACCAAGGAAAAGCAAGGAGGTAATGTATAAAGTGTACTATGTTCCCATATTAACTTATGCAGCTGAGACTTGGACCCTGACAAGCAGGCAAGAGAGTAGAATCCAAGCCAGTGAAATGAAATTCCTAAGAAGTATGATAGGAAAGACAAGGAAAGACAGAGTGAGGAATGAGGATGTTAGGAAGGAAGTTGGGATGGGAAAACTAAATGAGGGAATTGAGAAGAATAAACTTAGGTGGTTTGGACATGTAAAGAGGATGGAGGAAAATAGAATACCAAGACAGATGCTGGAGGCAAAGTGCAAGGGTAAGAGAGCAAGAGGAAGACCTAGAACAAGGTGGATTGATTCAGTGAAGAACAGCGTAAGAAAAAGAAATCTGGACTGGGACAAGATCGTGGAAGAAGAATGGTGGAAGGAAAGAGGAAAGTGGAGAAGTGCCATAAATACCCCGACCCGGCAGGAGCTGGATAAGGGGAAATGATGATGATGATGATTTTAATTTTTATTTAAACTTTATTTAAATTTAATTTGCGACTTTTCAACGTCGTGGAAAAATTTGTTTTAGCATAGGAATTTAAAGAAGGAGTTTGAAGAATTATTCGTGATGAATAATGCAGTACGAGAAACGCTGGAGGAGTTTTAATACTCCAAGGTAAGTGAAAGAATGTCTAGGACAGACATTAAGTGTAAATCTAACTAAATAAGCAGACTGTGGAGAAGTATATTGTTCTCCTCTGTTGTATTTATGTAAATGTTTATGTATTTGCGGACTGAGAGAATGTGTGACTTTGGGTTCAATCACAAGAACGAATGGAGCCCTTGTATGAGAACCAGCTGATCGCTAATATGTAGACTTGTATTTATAAACAGCTGATCGCTTGCGGACTGAAGTCCACCCAAGATTTAATTTTTCTTTATTATGCTGAAGTTCTACATTGTATAGATTTCTCTGTAGTAATGTTAAGAATTATTTTATTTATTCTGGATCGTCTTTTGACAGTAAAAATGAACAGTAAAATTTTATTTTAAGAACTTCTCAGATAGAAGACAGCTGATGAGTGTGGATCATTTGCGATCTGAGCACTGTGACCATGGAGGCATTCGAGTCTCTTGTACATTTTACTTAGTTATTTGTTTTATTTAATTTATTTTATTGTTGTTTTAGACAATAAACTTTATTTCATTCTTTTTATACGTCTGTCTACCGTGGTTTTTTTAAATTAAAGCTAGCGTTGTGTTAGGGAATTGGGTTTTTCTTTGGTTGTGGCACTTTCCTTTACCCTTTCCGTCCTGAGATTTTGGTAAAGATCTCTAGCTTTTAGTGTAGTTTGCCCCTAACACAACATTCCACTTCTAGAACTTCCAGGTTTTTAGCCGGGGCCTTCGAGATTCTTCGATCCATTCTCCATTCTGGGATTTCGACAAGCGGGCTTGATGATAAATATGGGCACAATACGTTTATGAGCAGCTATTTTCATTAATGAATTTGAACAAATGTAAGTCGAGTTCAACTTTAACAGAAGCGTCGCTTGAAGATATTCTCAGAATTCACTCGGCAAATGCAATCGAACCGAATATTGCAAATCTAGTTGCATCGAAATCGAAAACATGAACTACGTAAAGATGTAACCTGTTGATAGTTGTGAATAGTTTTATAAAGTAATAAAGCAGGCAGTATGATTCAAAGGATGGTTACTAATGTTCCATTCAACGCCACGCACAACGTTGCCCGTCCTACCGCCAGCTCGCTACCTCTGCTACTGCTAAATCTTCCTTGCTTGCAGCCATGCCTTGACCCTTCCCCACACAACCCCTGATTCACTAAGGAAAGGCCATGGCACTAGCATGGCAGATGACTTCCACCATGGCATTTCCCCTGGATATGCCTGCATTAAATAAACCCCCTCCCCTCCTTATTTGTGTGTTAAGTGATAAATACCGGTATAGTTCATGTAGTATTTCTTTCAGATTAGGGTATTTAAATATCTTACTCCCGGCTTAATATAATTAGGAAAAGTCTTGTTGACCGACTGAAAAGAAAGCATTCTATAACGGATTACTAGGCAACACTAAAAATTGGCTTCTAATAATTCAATATTCAATGAAAGTGCAAATTGATACACTACAGTTTTTCATTGTAAACTACACTTGTGCCATGGCTTCTTGATGTTAACGGTTATTCCCTAATCCTGAAAAAAAATTACATGATAATTAAATACATGTAAATATTTTTCAGGATTAGGGAATAACCCATCACAATTAGGTACACTCAAGTTTCTTCTTCTGTGGTGTTCAATCCGAAGATTGGTTTGTAGCAGCTTTCCATGAACTCCGGTCTGTGGCTAGTCTCTTCAAGTCCAAGTAATTATCACAACCTTTGTCGTGAATGATTTGTTTTATGTATCCCAGCCGTGGTCTACCTCTACAATTCTTTCCTTCAACATTGCCCTCCAGTATTGTGTGCAGAAGACTTTCATGCCTCAAGATATGTCCAATCCAATTGTCTCTTCGGTGAGTAAGCATATTCCATAAACATGGCTTCTCTCAAATCCTCTTCAGCGTTTCTTCATTACTGATTTTGTCCACCCATGGAATTTTTAGTATTTTCCTGTAGCACCACATTTCAAAGGCTACTATTCGTTTCTTATCAGCCAAGCTAAGAGTCCAGGTTTCACTACCATATAACAGTACGCTCCACACATATATCTTCACAAGACGTTTCCTGAGGCTCATACTAATGTTTTTGCATGTAAAGAGCTTTCCTTTCTTGTTGAATGCTATTTTGGCTTGGTTGATGCGGCTGACTATTTCTCTTCTACTTCCATCTGCTGTTATTTTGCTACCAAGGTAAGTGAACTCCTGTACATTTGTCAGCTGTTCTCCATTTAAAGTACGACGAGGAGGTTCATACTGCCGGCTACAGAGAAGAACTTTGGTTTTCATTTTGTTGATCTTCATGTTATATTTGTTAAAGGTGGATTCCATTTCTGCTAATGCATAATCCAGATAATCTTCGTTTTCTGCCAGGACTGCGATATCATCCGCAAAGCGAAGCATGGTAATTCTTTCTCCTTGAATCTTGAGACCTCCAGTCATTGGCAAATTATCATTTACTTCATCTATTGCTTTTTGGATGTATGCATTAAAAAGAATTGGTGAAAGTGAACAACCTTGCCGAACTCCTTGCTTAATGTTGGCCTCTGTTGTGGTATCTCGTCTTCATACAATTTCCAAATTGTCCTCCTGTCCTTGTACTTAACACCCAGTTCTTTCAACACCATGAATAGTCTATTCCACTCAACCGTATCAAATGCCTTCTCCAGGTCTACGAAAGCAATGAATGTATCCATATCTTTTCTTAGTCGTTTCTCTATAATCATTCTTAAAGCTAGGATTGCTTCTCGAGTCCCTCTACCCTTCCTGAATCCAAATTGATCTTCTGTCAACTCCAACTCTACCTTTCCTTCAATGCGTTTCAAGATAATGCTGGTGAGTATTTTAGAAGCATGGGTTACAAGGCTTAATGTGCGATATTGGTCACATCTATTAGCAGATGATTTCTTTGGAATGGGCACTATGACACATTTCCTAAAGTCCGATGGGATATGTCCCGTGTTATACATTTCACAAATCAGATCAAATAGGGCTTTCTTCACATTGTCTCCAGTGGCTTTTATCAGCTCTGCTGGTATATCATCAACCCCGGATGCCTTTCCGTTTTTCAGCCTTTCCATTGCTTGATTAAATTCATCCAGGAGTATTTCATCTCCCTCTTCTTCTTTGTCTACTAGCTCTTCATTTTATAGTATTTCACAAGGTGTATGTTTTCCTCCATATAAATTCTCAATGTATTCTTTCCATTTTGAGCCAATTTCAGAATCTTCATACACCAGTTCTCCATCATCTGTCTTCAGTACATTGCACCTAATTCTCTTGTCCCCGAAGAACCTTTTGACTACTTTAAACACTGTCTCAAATTTGTGATTCTTAACTAGTTCTTCTACTTCCATGCATTGCAATTCCAGAAATTTTTCTCTGGCTGCCTTCGCCTCTTGATTTATTTCGTTTCTCAATTTCCTGTATAGTTGTTGTCCTTCTTCAGTCGCAGAGTTCTTAAACTTTCTTCTTGTGTCTATCTTCTCAATGATTTCATTTGTTATCCAGGCTTTCCTGTTCTGTGCTTTCGGCTTTCCCACAACATCTGTTGCTGCTGTTCCCTTCCAAGCATTCCACTTATTCTCCATACTTCCTAAGTCTATTGCTGATATGTCTGCCAGAAGTTCATCTGTCTTCTTCTTAAAATCTATAGCAAGGGTGCCTGTAGGGGCTTGAGGAACATTTTCAAAATTACTAACTTTTGAAACCTTTCGAAATTTGGCACAGTTTCCTTCCATATGTACCTAGTCTAGCCATAAATACTGTCACAAACTATTTTGCGAATAAATGATGCATGGTTTAAAAAAATCAGTATCTTTTTAATATCTTATAAGCATATACATTATGCACAGGTTGCACCAATCAGACTTCAAAATGTCCACCATTAGCACACACACATGCTTGGATTCTCTAGCACTCCCTCTAGCACTGATCATAGTTTAAAGTCATCTATCGCAGAACGGATAGTATCAATTGGGAAATCCACCACTGCTGCCACCAAGGAGCGCTGCAAACTTTCAAATGAAGGGTGTCTTTTCTTGCAGACCATTCCCTCGAGCACTGACCCTAGTTTAAAGTCCAGAGGATTTAGATCAGGGCCACCAGAAGGCCATTCAGCAGTGGAGATGAAGTCCGGTACATTGGCCTGCAACCACTGTTGTGCCATCCTTGCCTTATGAGCTGGTGCAGAATCTTGCTGGAAGGTCCAAGGCTCATTGTTGAACATTGTGTTGTTCAAGTCCTTCACAAGAGGGTCCAGAACTGTTTCCACACACACTCTGGCACGTGTTTTTATACCCTTCTCACAAAAAGGAAGCTTGGTGGGGCCCTCGTAGCTCACCCTCCACCAAACCATGACTGACCTTTCTGGACCTTAGGGATGCTCTTACGAGCTTCTTGAGAGCTTGCCGTATACACTCTATTGTTCTATCGATTTAAGCTCTCTTCAATGGTGAAGACTTTCTCATCCGTTAAGAGGATTCTCCAATGCCCATTGTTGGTGTACCGCTGGTGGAGCTGCCTTGATTTAAGTTTCCTCTGCTGCTTCAGTTGCAGTGTTAAGAAATGTCCGGTACTCCGCCGATAGGCTCTAACCCCAAGGTCTTAAGAAAGTACCCTGGACATTGATCGTGGCGAAATGTTGAGCTCCCGTGCCATTATAATATACAATTCTGTGGAACAGTTTTTTGATAACTTACTTAGGACTTTTTTTTACCTTTACGTTCAAAAAAATTGTATTTTTCTTCTTTCATAATGCAGCCCATAAAACCACATATTTTACAAAATATTTGTTCCAGGAAAAGGTGTATTTTTATGTCATGAACATTTGTACCAAGTTTCACTACTATAACTCTTATAGTGACTGGGAAAATGTTCCTTATATACTGAGAAAATTCACTTGCGGTAAAATGGAAAAGAAAATTAAAAACCCTTTAACTTAAACATCTTTTGCCTACAGTTAGCAGTCATTGTTCCCCATAGCCATAATCCTCTGCTTCTACTTCTTCCTCTGCCATCTGCTTTCTCTTGGTTTGAGCCTTCTGTCTTGCTTCTTTACACCTTGAAGTCACAGAAATATCAGCTGCCTCAATGTGTCTGTTGTCAATATCCGTCATTATTGATAGGCTGAATTCACCAGGGTGAAATCTAAATTACTTCAAAATTCTTCTTCTCCCAACCTTTCCATTGTTGAAGACAAGGCAAGTATCTAAAGCAGCAATTTTACAACAGTGGAGGTTGCAAACCCTGTTTTTGGGCACCTTTTCCAGATTATCTGGTTAAAACTTTCATTAGGATTTTGTGTTTTTCCATGGGCACATTTTTTCAGAAGGTCTGGGTGAGCTAAAAGTCTGCAAGTTGGCTTCATGGCATTGAGAACTGGTACAGGCAAGCTGTGCTGGTATGTGTTTCTTTCTGTTTGTCCCTTCTTGTATTTACACCATGGAGATGTATGGGATGGTCATGATTGGACAATTTATGGAAATAAATTGCCCATACTGCTTTCTGCATATTCTTAGATGCTGATGCTGCATTCACTATAGTTTCAGCTACAGTCCTGTTTTGAATATTAAAACGTTATGCACGGTCTCTTTTAGCAGATCTGAAAATCTTGCTATAAAATCTAGGCATTATTACCTATACTGCACAATGAACACTGACCAAGATCACCAAATAGCTCTAATAGATTCAGCAATATGCAGAAGAATGTATCCAAGGTTACTGTTTACAAACAGCTGGTAGTCTCCATGTCTTCTAGATCACTATAGCAACAGTTCTGAGTGTAGCCTGTCAAAGTAACCAAAATAATTGGGAAGAGTGTTATGGAATAAATGGGGGCATGGCACTTAAATGCAGGTCTCTGCATAACAATATATTTGGGGTATTTCTAGGCCACATAGAACCTTCAAACTTTGGAATGATATTCCGTACATAATGAACTATTGTTTCTACAAATAAATAAATTAATTGCCATTTCTGTGCTATTTTTACATACATCTCCCCTGATGTTAAAAGGGAGATTAACTTCAAGTTCACAAACATGATTTGGTTAAGTTCTTTGAAATGTATTACATAAATGTCTTCTTTATATGGATCATTTCATTCCACTTACAAAGGTTGGGAGCCATCCATTTGTCTTCCAACTGGTGCAACAACAAAGGTTGGGAGCCATCCATTTGTCTTCCAACTGGTGCAACATTAATTTTTGTCTTAATTCCAGGCATATTTAAGTTCTCCTGTCTGTCATGATTGGTCATGTGATTTGACTAATCTATGAACTTTTATTTCCAGTGCTGAGGAGCAGGAGAGATGTGCCCGGCAGCGCTTGTTATTTGAAAACCAAATCAAGGCATCGGAAGAAGAGTCTGCACAGTTACGTGTAAAACTTGACCAACAAAGAACTGATAACGAGGAATATAAGAGGCAGCTAATAGCAAAAGATGATGAAATTAAAGCAGCTTTGAAAAGTAAAGATGGTTATGAATCATCAACAACAAGATGTACTACGGAGTTGGTATGTTTTCTTTTCTGTATTACTGGTTTTCGGTTGACATTCGAGGCAAAATTATGCTGTTTTTTGTATTCAGATCAAATTACCTAAGTCAAATCCCTTCTTTCTCATCTCTTTACTGAATTGGCATAGGCTGTTGGAAAGCATCCTCCATCTGAATTCTGCCATGTACAGAAAGCTTGAAGGCATGGGTTTTGATTATTTTTTAAAAAAGAAAAATGTTTAATATAATCATCGTTTTGGGCTATTGTCTTTGCATCTTTTCATCGGGGAAAACGTTCCATTCTTGGTGGTAATTTCACTTCCTGTTTGTTGTACTTGTTATTTCTGGCTATGCACCAATGTTAAAGAAAACCCACCAGTTGGTTTTTATATTTCAAATATTCCATTTATATTAATTTAAACCAGTTGTGACTTTTTATGAACTCCAGTAGATTAGGTTATTCGCAATTGAAAGAGAAATTAATAGTAAGTTAACTTACTTTCTTGCTTAAAATTAATTTTTTCTGGCAAATTGAATGCTAAATCATAAATTAAAAAGAAAAAAAACTACTGTGGCACCACAGCCCATGAAGGACCTAGGCCTACCAAGCGACCACTGCCCAGTCATTCAGCTGCAGATTGTGTGGTGACGCGTGTAGGGTCCTCTCGGGCGTTAATCTTGGTTTTATATGTATATTTTTGTTGCTTTTGTCAAACATGCTTATTATTTCTTATTGTTTCTTCTACTGTAGAGCTGTCCATGGGGATGCAATTTTGTGGTTTAAGGCGTCAAGGACAATACCCTAGTGCAATTGATGTGCGTGTGTCTGTCCCTGTGGCAGCTGTTACACTGTGCTGTATTCACCTCAACTTTTCTTTCTACAGTGTCCAAGAACTCTTTGCCCAGGACACTTATCAAATAAATACTTCTATATTGTGCAGTCGTTCCTTTTACTTTGCTTATAAATTGGGGTAATTACTGCTTTTGTCCTGTTGGAGGGTCCTATTTCCTATCCTAGCATTGAAATTCCCCAGCCAATACTTATTAAACCAGATTAACATCTGTGTAGCTTAATTATACAACTTCTCTTATTTATTGAATTGGGTTTACTATTTTGATCCTTTACTTCATAAAGACTTTCCCTTTTTGTTGAAGGTTAACATCAATTCAGTCTATTGGTTGATATTACCAGTTATATATATTAATGTTTTAAATGCTTATTAGAGAAATTTAGAGGTTTGTTTGAAAACTACTGAATTTTTTCTGCTTGTTGTTTGAACTCTGACCTAATGATCTGAGTAAGTCAGTATATCCTGCCTTGAAATGAAATATTAGTCTTGAAATCCATATTTCCAAATGTGGACACTACTTTCTTTATTAATTAATTAATTAATTAATATCTTGTGGTTTCTAGGAATCGTTAAAAAAGTTGGACATATCGAAGGATGGGGCCATAGCATCGCTCAGGATAGAGAAGGAGCGTCTAAATTCTGATTTAACTAAGCATAAACAAACAGCTCAAAAATATGAAGAAAAATTAAAACAGGTATGATGATGATTATGATGGTGGTTGTTTTAAGGGGTGGAACAGTGAGGTCATCTGCCCCTATTCTTCCCTCTGTTCATTTGTTTTCTCGTGTGGACTTATAACTATCACTTATACGTTGAGGATGTGTTTTTGTGTCTTTAGTCCTTACTGGTTCGATGTAGTTATCCAAGGGCCCCTGTCTTGAAGCAATAGTTTTTACTCTCTTTAAGGTTACTGATACATGACCACTTCATAATTTACATCTTTGAATATACATTTCAAAATTATATTTCAATTATTTCCATTTCTTAGAGAGTTATTAAAGTTACAACAGGCAATGAATACAATTAAATAATGATAGATGAAAGGGTACACACCTTTAGTTTCATACAGGGTGTTTTAACTTTTGCTCAATGAAAATATTCTCCTAGGTAGGTGCCGTCTAGATTGCACAGTCTTGTTCAAAGATCCTCCATTTTTCTTGAAATGCCAAGAACCTAAAGCTTGATGAGACAAGTATCTTATTTTTATAATAACAAGTAGCAAAAACTAATAAGGAATTAGCAATCACAAGTAAAAATTTACTTTATAAAAAGGGCATGATTTTTGTAATTTTGAAATCACAGTTTTGATAATTTTTATCCATTCATTCTATAAAACTACATGGTGTGCAACACCAGACCTCTAACCAGTAGTTTTTGAGAAATGTGTACTCAGATCAGAGGGCTGGGGCGAGATACACTCAGCCACCTGAGGATAACCCAAAAGAGTTTGGGATTGATTCCCACCTCTAATAAGTAGTTTTCTGAGATTTCCGAGATGAGTAAATAAGGGGTCAAGCACCAAAATATAGAAAATTGGTTTAATGACAAAGTAATATGCACCATTGCCAATAACATATATTCCTACCTGAAAGCCAGAGCAGTTACAAGTAGTTCTTCAAAATCTAGAAGACAGCACATGCATCTTTCACCAAGCACAATGATCAATTAGTGAGCAATGGAACATACCCTTGTGATCTCAACAAAATGTATGTTTTCAGATTGATTAGCTGGGTTAGGCTAGACATATCATGTGCTAATAGGTCACCTTTAGGAGGTGACTATACTGTAGCTGAGCGTGTCACTGGAATTATTGGGGTCTTGTAACTGTCTGTGAACTCAGGGGGAAGGAACCACACTCATGGTGGCCGCCATCAGTGACAAGATATATTATTTGAAGTCCTTGGGTTAACATTTAGAAGAGTTCAGACACTAGAAGTCAGTCTCAAACGGCTATGAAGATTGTCAAAGAAACAAGAAAAAGTATGGAATATTCTTAGAAGAAGACAATGCTTTGATTGCCGACCACTTTCACACAATTCTAAGGCAAGAAAACACCTACTCAAGACCTGAGTATTCACCATCTGCGTGAAGAATGTCAAAAACTTAATGAAAATATTACAATTTCGTACCGTTTCAGGCAGAAATTTCCCAAACTAAGATTAAACTTCTTAGGCTTTCACGACCGGCATTCATAACTAGGTACAAGTTTTCCGGGCTTGTAGGCTGTAGTCCAGGCAGGATATCTCCTGAAAGTTCATGGGAAACTACATCCGGCATTTTCAAGGGTTCTGCTCCTTTTGTTAGTCAGCAGTGGAATGAGGACCAGCTCCACTGCTGGCAGTATATATACAATATGAGCCGAGCGTTCTCTGCACGGTCCTGCTAGATCATTTGGACTCGCGTGCATGCTGCGGGGTACGGCGTGCGCTCCGGTTACGGCGGCCGAGCTGGTGAGGGCCGAGTGTTCCCTGTATGACTCCCGGACTGTGGCAGGAAGGTTCTTCAGGTTGATGTGGGCATGATATCTTGGGGTTGGTGTTCCTAAGGGCCGGGATCCATGTATTACGTGCTTGTTGAATTTCTTCCTTCCGATTGAAGTTGTCGAAGTGTTTTAAGATCTCTATAGCTTCCCGTTGCAGCCTGGCGTGGTAGTGTGTGGTGGTGGAGAGTATCTCCGTGTCCCCGTACTGTACATCTTGGCCGAGCAAGAGAGAGTGCCCAGCAACTGACGATTTCTCAGTTTAGCCCAGGCGGCTGTGTCTGTTGTGTTCCTCGAGTCTGGTGGCCGCGCCTCCCTTCGTGGTTCCTATGTACACCTGTCCACAGGAACACAGGATTCTGTAGACACATGGAGTGGAGTGTGGATGGCACTTGTCCTTAGCGGATCGCAGAAAATCCCCGGATTTTGGCGGTGGGTTTATAAACAGTCTTCATCCATAGGTCTTTAGTAGCTTCCGTATCCTGTCCGTCACCTTCTTCACATATGGCAGGAAGGCAGTGGTCACGGGTGTTTCTTCAGTCTCTTTCCTCGTACTCCGGCGCCTGGAACGAGCGGCCCACTCAATCTCTTTATTGCTGTATTCGTTGGCACATAGGGCCCTCTTCAAATGTTGCAGCTCTTCATTAAGGCGCGATGGCTCACAGATTCTCCTAGCACGGTCTACCAAGTTTTAATGACTCTGTGTTTCTGTCAAGGGTGGTGATTGGACAGTGGCCCAGGGAACACCCGGCCCTCACGAGCTCGGCCGCCGCAGCCGGAGTGCATGCCGTACGCCGCAGCATGCACACAAGGCCAGAAGATTTAGCAGGTCCGCGCAGAAACGCTCGGCTCACATGATATATATACTGCGAGCAGTGTTGCTGGTCCTCATTCCACTGCTGACTTAGGAAAGGAGCGGAACTCTTGCAAATGCCTCCAGTGAAATGTTGGGAGATATCCTGCCTGGACCATGGCCTATAAGCCCGGAAAACTTGTACTTAGTTATAAAATTCAACTGTTCGAGGAGTGACACATGTTCAACTTGCAATCTTCTCAAAGCTAAAATTCGAAGTGATCCTGCTTACAAGATGTAGAAAGTTAGACTTGAGATGCACCACTGAAAAGCTCAGAAAGTCATGAATACCTCGAAAGAAGACACAATCAAGTCACAAGGGCGAGAATTCAAAATCTGCACTGTTTTAAGACATGGTGAAATTTGCTATTTGTGTCAACAGTCAAATTTCAATTTCTGTATACATATTGGAGTCAGTCAAACTGGCTATATGTTCCTTTGGCATGAGGCATTAAATGGTGGAATTGGAAATGAAATCACTTCATGTGGGTACAAGTAATTTATAGGTAAACTCACCAGAAAGAAGGAGCTAATATTTTGAGTGACAATTGCTGCAAATGTGTTCTTACATAAAAAGAAATAATGAAAAGATATCATTTCATGATGACTTAAGTTACGTGAGGGATAGATACCTAAGAACTATGATTTAATAAAGAAAGCTTATCAGTCTGATTTTGGCGCTTGGTCAACGTGCCTCCAAGAAAATGGTGGGATGGTGACTAACTTCAGGTTATGGCCAGCCCCAATTACAAGTACCCACTATTATAGACTTCAAAACAACATAGGTGTTTAGACAGATGCCATGTACGTGCGGCTGATGTTTATGATGTCCCAAGACCCCTAGGTTGCTGTGAGTCGTATGGAAGTCAACACGGTAAATGGCAAGTGGTCTCCTCTGCTACGGCTTTCAAGCTGAGCACTTATTCTTGGTGCAACAAAAGCAGGTCATCTGTTCAGTGACGAAGGCCAGCAAAGCTTGAACGTATGTACTTCTTTTACTAAGAGGATTTTTCATTTCTTCAAAAGGCATTGTTATTTAAGTTCACACGACTCTTGAAAGGTATGTATGTCTCGGTTACCTTAACCCTTGTATAAAGTATTGTCATTAGCTTCCTTGGAGGGTCAACTTCATGATCTCAAAAAATCTAAGTTTGATTTCTGGCCACAGAAGTCAGATTTTTGAAGGGTTGAAACACACTTCACCTTCTCGTTGGAGTTGATTTACAATTAACTACCCTCATTACCACAAACCTACATAATTTACTGCCTTTAAATACAGGCCACAAGTGATTTTAACATTACTCCCGATTTTGAATGGGCGCCAAGGTTGACCATATGGGTCTTCCTGAATAAAATAGGATAAAATACGGTACATAACTGTTGCCCCGACTATGAAACGCTTTATCCCAGGCGTAGGGCATTTGGCATGCGTTTGCTGATGTACCAGGTTCATGCAAGACAGGAATATAAACACACATGAATTTTAAAGAGATAATCTATTGGCTGTACTATACACATATATACATAATATACAACACAAAATACCCTTCATACACTCGTGATTTATACAGTACCTTGCCACTGAATTTAGGCTCTGAGAGCAGGAAAACACTTACGGCCATATCAGACCCAGGCATAACAGCCACCTACGTATATACACACTGTACCGTCCGTACACAAAATATCTACACACGTTAGACTGGTTCACTCCACTTTCTTTCTTCTCGAACTGCTTGTTCACGTCTCCATTCTCACATGACTTTTCGATGAAATGTTTACGACTGATTATCCTTTTAGGCGTGGTAAGTTATTACCGACAGCCCATGGTATGGATGGACCCATGAAATGCACGTAGCCTCCAATAGACCGTAAGAGCTCAGTGGATTGCTAAAGACCAGTCACTGCTCGTTCGTATTACGATACCATGATCAAGTAATAACGACACTAAATTGCAAGTAGACAACGGACTTTCGCTGTAAAAGCAAGAAGACGATCTCTAACTGTTCATTACGGAAACCATGTCACGTAAAACGACCCTGGGCGCTAGTAGATCAGTTTTCTGCCAATAAAGCAATAAGACGACCTTGGAACACCAGACACACCATTATATGCACTGGCGTAGGGCTACATAACCCCAATGTTTCTGCCGGAACTAATTCGTGCGTGGCCCGCTCCTAGCGGAACATCAGGGTCAACACATGAACATCAGACAGTCGAAATCCACACTGACGTCACACAGTAGTTTTCCACGCGCCAGTTCATCTCAGTTCATGCTATTTATAGCCTAGGTATTCCCACACAAGCCGAATTACTGCCTGTCTTTTCTGGGTATGTAACACATCCAGCACTCGAAAATACCAATTCATTGTACCTTTATAGTACAGCCACGAATCTAACATTTAACGTTACTAGGTCAAAATAAAGCCATTAACCCCAAACCAAAATGAAATAATGCTTCTACTTAATACAGTCATATATCCTATTTCCCAAAACGTAATAAATCGCAAAACCCCGTATTTTATAATATCAAATATCCAAAAACCGATAATTAATAAACAGTGATCCTAGTGGGTCCGGACCATCCAAAGATGAATCCGTCCACAAAAACACACAGGCACAATAAAAATCACCTCTGCAACCCTACGTTAACCCAATATAATAAGATACGAATAAAATACCCCAAACTAACTGCACGAAGCCAAAAACCCGAGGGTGAGCTACTGTAACGGAATAAATTCTGTTACAGATGCCCCCACAAGGATCAATCTCTAAACTACAAGGCTATAGATTTATCCTTGTCCCTCACACAAATACACTAGTACACCTGTCTTGTCATCGTGAGCAAGATCTCTAGGTGACATATAGCTTGAGGTAAGCAACGTTATATGTACCTAGGACCTTGTCATCGTTGGTAATCAAGCTGTAGGCACATGCACCTACCCTGCGGTCTATAGCAAATGGACCGGAATGAAAAACCTCATGAATGCAACTCTGCTCTACCGACAGCAGATGCTCAGCTCGCAACAACACCAGATCACCTATCTTAATTTTTACCCCCTCCCTTCCCTGCTGTTTCAAAACCATCTTACCTACAAACAATAATCCTCAATTTGTTTAATCTCTTAGGGTACAGCTTCCCCTGTTGAAAATCCCAAAATCCTGCGAGACACACAAAAAGAAATCCTTCCTGCAAACTACTGACTGCCACGCCCTCCAAACATAACCTAATGGTTCCATACCACATGGTCACCACCACCAGAAGACTAACAGACTGACTGTTACTAATCTCAAATATAACCTCATAAAGCATCTGACCAATCACCTCAACAACACCCTCCATGTAAGAATGAGCTATAGGGTACCTAGGACCCCTCAGGCTAGACCTATCTGCGATGTCAAAACTCTTCCCGTAGCCGTGAGTACATCCTGGTTTCACCGAGAACACCACCCTGTGTTCCCTCAGAACGTCAATCACCTCTGACTTCTGACCCTCGTCCAACATGGTATCTTTAACAACTGCCTCCACACAGTGATCAATATCACTCAACTCACGATCATCTCCCATGACCCAGAATCAACAGTGATCCACATCACTCAACACACGATCATCTCCCATGATCCAGAAACAACAGTGATCCACATCACTCAACACATAATCATCTCTCATGACCAAAATACAACTTGATACCATGCCGACACCTAATTCTTTCTCCTCAGAAACCTCTTTAATCACCTGAATGCATCCAACAACACTAACAAAATCTCTACCACCAACCTGATAATCTAACCTAACCCAATCCTGTTGCTCACTCCACCCAAACTTCACTTGTGCCTTACTGTAATCTAATCTACAGCTCTGGTCTCCTAACCTATCAGATCCTACATTGACATTATACTCTACATTATGTTTTTCTTCCAGAGCGTGAGCAGGAATACTATGCAAGGACTCCCCCCCTGCTCCATATAGTGAGTCCTAGCGAAGTTTAAACTTCCTGGCCTATTGCTTCTCTCAACCTGCCCTTCCATGGCACGCCCCCTATTTGCCTGCTCTACCTCACGTGGTCTGTTCCCCGGTTGATTGTTTTTCCCGTACCCCTGACACTCATTGTTATTCCTTCCTCTCCCACGATCTTCATACCAAATGTACCTATCCCCTCTACCTGGATCCCAATTCCTCTCTCTCCCCTGATTATAATTTCCTTCCCTTCGATTTCCCCCATTTCTCTGACATTGCCTACCTGTCTTTCTCAAGGTACCTAACCTTCCAAGTGACCTCTCTATGCCTGTAATAGCGACTATCTCCTGCACGCACACTGCAGTCCTAATGTCATCAGAGAAATTACATACTAACTTCGTAACAAGATTTTCACTCCCTCCTAGTTCCAAATGTTGACCACGTAGAATTCTACCTACAGTAACTTCCTCCATACTAGTCACTATCTCGCTAACCTGGCTAATATTCTCATCTACCTTCTTCATACCATTCCCTAGCAAACTAATCTCGACTTGCTCATCCATCTCCACTGTCTCACCACTCTCCCCACTAACCTCAGCACTCTCATGCATCTCCACTCTCCCAGCACTCTCCTCACTAACTTCAGCACTCTCCTCGCTAACCTCAGCACTCTCATCCATCTCCACTCTCAAAGGCCTACCACTCTCTTCCTCAATAACCTCAACGTTCTCTTCCATGATGCCTACAATTTCCACTTTCTGCCCTTCCAACTTCCTATCTATCCTGGGAAATTTCTGGCTAGTCTCCAGTGTCTGGCTAGAAATCTCCCCTGCCAACATCACTTGTTGAGCATCCAACTTATCTACTTCCGAGTCTACGCTCTCTTCCTGAACAGCAATATGATTACCTAGCTTAGTTTCCAGATTAGTGGCTTCTACACCGACTTCACTAACTTGGCTAGTAACATGGCTGTCTAGGCTATTCACATCAAGCTTCTCCGACAAATGCTCCGTGACCTCATCAAGCTTCTCTGACAAATGCTCCTCCGAACTATTCAGCTGACTAGTTATTTTCCCCCCCCATCCTATTCATCCTCTCCTCCATACCATTCACCCGACTGATTATCCTCTCCTCCATCCCTACAGACTTGTCGCTAAGATACAAGAGCCTCCTCAACATGTCCATCATACTTAATTCATTTCCCCCCTGCCCTGGCAAATCTCCCTTGACTCTACTGTTTTCCCCCATCCCTATAGCAAATTGCCTATCAGACCCTGTCTGATTCTGCCGCTCACCAGCACCGTCCCCCAACAAAGCAGAATTGCATCCTGGCTCTAACGTAGCTATCCCTAATTGAAATATGTGAAATTGTGAAAATATGCCTACAGTTTAATTCCTTTGTCCTGGTACACACCAGCATGTCTAAGGCCTCACGTTGGGCTGCCACTGAAACACACTTCACCTCCTCAGAGTTGATTTACAATTAACTACCCTCATTACCACAAACCTACAGAATTTACTGCCTTGAAATACAGGCCACAAGTAATTTTAACATTACTCCCGACTTTGAATGGGCGCCAAGGTTGACCATATGGGTCTTCCTGAATAAAATAGGATAAAATACGGTACATAACTGTTGCCCCGACTATGAACACTTTATCCCAGGCGTAGGGCATTTGACATGCGTTTGCTGATGTACCAGGTTCATGCAAGACAGGAATATAAACACACATGAATTTTAAAGAGATAATCCATTGGCTGTACTATACACATATATACATAATATACAACACAAAATACCCTTCATACACTCGTGATTTATACAGTACCTTGCCACTGAATTTAGGCTCTGAGAGCAGGAAAACACGTACGGCCATATCAGACCCAGGCATAACAGCCACCTACGTATATACACACTGTACCGTCCGTACACAAAATATCTACACACGTTAGACTGGTTCACTCCACTTTCTTTCTTCTCAAACTGCTCGTTCACGTCTCCATTCTCGCATGACTTTTCGATGAAATGTTTACGACTGATTATCCTTTTAGGCGTGGTAAGTTATTACCGACAGTCCATGGTATGGATGGACCCATGAAATGCACGTAGCCTCCAATACGTAAGAGCTCAGTGGATTGCTAAAGACCAGTCACTGCTCGTTCGTATTACGATACCATGATCAAGTAATAACGACACTAAATTGCAAGTAGACAACGGACTTTCGCTGTAAAAGCAAGAAGACGATCTCTTAACTGTTCGTTACGGAAACCATGTCATGTAAAACGACCCTGGGCGCTAGTAGATCAGTGTTCTGCCAATAAAGCAATAAGACGACCTCGGAACACCAGACACACCATTATATGCACTGGCGTAGGGCTACATAACCCCAATGTTTCTGCCGGAACTAATTCGTGCGTGGCCCGCTCCTAGCGGAACATCCGTGTCAACACATGAACATCAGACAGTCGAAATCCACACTGACGTCACACAGTAGTTTTCCACGTGCCGGTTCATCTCAGTTCATGCTATTTATAGCCTAGGTATTCCCACACAAGCCGAATTACTGCCTGTCTTTTCCGGGTATGTAACACATCCAGCACTCGAAAATACCAATTCATTGTACCTTTATAGTACAGCCACGAATCTAACATTTAACGTTACTAGGTCATAATAAAGCCATTAACCCCAAACCAAAATGAAATAATGCTTCTACTTACCGTAATACAGTCATATATCCTATTTCCCAAAACGTAATAAATCGCAAAACCCCGTATTTTATAATGTCAAATATCCAAAAACCGATAATTAATATACAGTGATCCTAGTGGGTCCGGACCATCCAAAGATGAATCCGTCCACAAAAACACACAGGCACAATAAAAATCACCTCTGCAACCCCACGTTAACCCAATATAATAAGATACGAATAAAATACCCCAAACTAACTGCACGAAGCAAAAACCCGAGGGTGAGCTACTGTAACTGAATCAATTCTGTTACAGGGTGGCAAAAATCTACGGCACTCCCAAGTTTAACAATGTTTGCTCATAAAAGTTCTCTCACATCACATTCGATCTTGACATGGCAAAATTAATTAAATCTCAGCCACATCATGACCCTGGCTTAGGCGGCAGCATGCCGGCCTCTCACCGCTGGGTCCGTGGTTCAATTCCCGGTCAATCCATGTGAGATCTGTGCTGGATAAAACGGAGGCAGGCAGGGTTTTCTCTGGGTACTCCAGTTTTCAGTGTTACAATTTCTTTCCAGCAACACTCTCCACTATCATTTCATTTCATCTGTCATTCATTTAATCATTGCCCCAGAGGAGTGCGTCAGGCTTCGGCAGCCGGCACAGTTCATATCCTCGCCGCTAGATGGGGGCTTCATTCATTCCATTCCTGACCCGGTCGAAGACTGGAAGCAGGCTGTGGATTTTCTTTTCTCAGCCACATGTCGCCCAGTAGAGTTCTGGTTTCCACTGTTAGATGGCAGTGTTTAACAGAACGTTGAAATTAGAGAGTAGATAGCCTCGATGGCTCCAACTCGAAAGATCTAAACCACAGTAGCTGAGGTCATTCTAGCATATGATTATCATCATCTCTATCTCTAAGGCAACAGCTCTGTGAGGAACTTCATAATTTCAGATTTAGACGGGTATTTTTCCTGAAATGGTAGTTCCATATTTTTTGGTACACTTGCTGTCATGGTCTAGCAGTATCTACTGAATGAGGTATCTATCATCTGAAACCAGAATTCGATTCCCCTGCTCTGCCAAAAATGTTAAATTCTGCTTCAAGAACTAGAAACGAAAATGAATAAAGGAGATTTTCTCCACTCTTTCACTTGCAGATATCCTTTAAAGATATTTTTGCACAGTTCTTTCTGGCTATTGTACACCTGTGTCTGTGATAGTTTCTTGAGTTTATCACTTGCTGTTTCCATTTTTATGACTTGTGCCCATTTTCATTGATTGATAATTTTAATATTGGTTTACTTTGTATACAGGTCGAGACTGAGATGTCTGCCAAACAGTTGCCAAAAATTATTCCACCAAAGACAACAGGTAAAGTACCACGTCATAATCTATAGAATCTTGCAAGTCTGTTCCACATAACTGCCTCAGATAAGATTTTCCTTATTTCACATTGAATTTGTGAAACATTTTTCAGGTTAAGAGTTGGTTAAAATCTTTCATATTATTGAACAGTCTTGCTAGCGGAAGGAAGAGCAAAGCTGCTGATCTCACAAGGGAAGTCCATGAAGTGTAGCACTTCAATTCCATTCAAACTTCACTTGTGGGTAGACAATCACACACACACCCATGTACACAGGGCTACATGACTATTATGTTGCAAAGCCCCTAAATGAATCAACAGCAGCACTACCCCTTGTGGTTAGCTGAGGTAGTACACATTCCTAAAGTGAAAACAGCATCAGATTTGATAAGTTTACCATTTTAATGCAGTTTTCTCAACATTGATATTGGCAAATGTGCATGTACAGCTTGGAGTGAGTAGCCAAAGCAATGCAGAGAGAGGATGAATCACATACACCATTCAGTAGTCTAGTGAAGTTTAGCTGAAGGAAGACTGAAGGTAGCGCAGGGGACATCATCTGGTACTCACGGCAGTATTGATTGTTGCATAGCACTCACTATGTTATTCTGCCAGACTGGCATGCAATTTATTGGTAAGCAATACTGTATATCAAATATCAATGGTGATAAAGTATAAATTCATCATTTACTGATGCATTGACACAACAGGAAATGCATAAATATGCAATTATTATATTTTACAGGGTATCTGAAAATAAGTTACTGAAAATTTGTAAGTGTGACAATCTGTGACATAGTGCACTGAATTAGCAACTAATTGTTAGTGATGATTGCTAGTGAACGAAGTGTAGACATTAGTTCCCAACTAAGGACCACAAGGTGTCAGCTCTTTACATCTGCTGTGAAGTTGGTAAGCAATACAATGGAGTGTATTACATAACTCAATACATGATCGTTAGTGAACGAAGTGTAGACATTAGTTGGCAACTGAGGACATATCTGCTGTGAAGTTGGTAAGCAATACAATAGAGAAGATTGTGTGAGAGAGTGGCGCAAGGAACCACCTGGGGTGTTCAGAGTGGAATATGTCTGGGTCTTAAGACGGACGGACTATTTGTAGATTGTCTGGCTTTAGCTGACAATATAGCATGGATTGCTGACTCGATGGATACAGCATCAATCCAGATATATTGCCTCCGGAGACAAGCAGCCAAAATAGGTTTTCAAATGTCGCTGGCCTTTCGGTTGATGAAGAACACTTACAACAAAAAGTGCTTATTTTGTAACTTGAAATTGAAACATTATACGTCAGTCATAAGGCCAGAAGCCTTATATGCCATGGAGTGTCTTTCTTTAAACCGGAGGGGTCTGATGGAGAAGTTAGAGAGGAGAATTCTCCAGAAGCTCCTCGGTCCTGTAAAGGTAGATGAAGAATTTCGTACTCGACATAACTCCAAGCTCTACGAACATATAGAGAAACTTTCTGATTGTGCAAGAAAAAAGAGAATAGCCTTTTATGGCCGCGAGATTACCTTCCACAAGATTGACCAATCATTTTCTCAGTTTCTGGCACAATAAAAAGGTTCGTACCACATGGTTGACGGAAACTGAGAAGGATATTAACGAACTGGAAATATCAGATCTGCATGACAGACAGCCTTTGAGGCGTGCTTTGAAGGAAGTCCATGGTTTTCAGGAGAAACCTTGGAAGAAAGGTACCCCATGGACTACTGAAAGAGAGGAGTTTCACTGGCAGAAAATGCGTCAATACTGGGTGAAGATTAAGACCCTCCAGTTGAATAAACGTGGTCCTAAGTAGGCCATTTCAAGAGGAGAAGAGTGTATTGCATAACTCAACGCACGTAGGGGAGAAAGTATAGTAGGCTATATTTTTGAAGGAAAACGTGATTGAAATCGCAGAGAGATAGTGTGCACATTGGCCCACCAGTGCCCTCTGTTGTGGGACCGGACAGGTCATTGTTCCGCACAGCTCTGTCGGCGTGGGGCCGTCATACCAAGTGGAAACGTGTAAGCAAGTGCAACGATGCCTCGCCAACATCACAGGGTGGACTATCAGCATGTGAGTGCGGTTGAACGGGGCAGAATGCTTGGGCCCCGAGAGGCGGGTCTGTCGTTCCGGGACATTGCAGCTTGTATAGGGCACGCAGGGTCAACAGTAAGGCGTATGTGGATCCAGTGGAGAGAGGTGGGCCGTACAGAGCGATGACAGGCTACAGGACGACGCAATGTGACCACAGCGCGAGATGACCGCTATCTTCTCCGCATGGCCGTATCGGACAGAACAGTGTCGTCCTTGGTATTGGCTCGACGTTGGAGCACTGCAATGGGGGTGGACATGTCTGCGTTGACGGTGCGGTGCCGTCTTTTGAGGGCTGGACCGGTAGCACGCATGCCACTGCATCGGCTTCCATTGACTGGGAACCACAGATGCCTCCGACTACAATGGGCACGTGCACGCCGACACTGGCAGGCTGAATGGCGAAATGTAGTGTTTTCAGACGAGTCCCACTACAACCTGTCGTACAGTGATGGCCGCATACGCGTTCGCCGCCGCCGTGGAGAACGCAATCAGGCGGGACTGTATTGTTGAGCGGCATAGCGAACAAACACCAGGTGTAATGGTTTGGGGCGCAATTGCCTATAACAGGTGATCGTGCTTCGTACGTCTTGTGGGCAATCTGAACAGTGACCGCTACATCAGGGAAGTTTTACAGCCTGGGGCACTGCCCCTCTTGCAGACCGTTCCACAGGCCATATTTCAGCAGGACAATGTCCGCCTGCATGTGGCGAGGAATGTGCAAGCCTTCTTTGCAGAACGACGGATACCTCTGCTTCCCTGGCCTGCCCGTTCGCCTGACATGTCGCCCATCAAACATGTCTGGGATATGGCCGGTCGGCAACTTGTTCGTTCAGGTCCATCTGCCGCCACTGTTGATACTTTGTGGACGCGCCTACAAACTGCGTGGGACGGTATTCCCCAGCAGCGTATTCAAGCCCTGTATGTTTCCATGCCACGACGTCTAGCGGCTCCGAGTGCAGCATGTGGTGGCGCGACACCGTACTGAAGATCGACCGTCAACGTGATTGTACCGGACTGTCCTTCTAATCAGTAATGTATTGTCATGTCCCTAATCTGTGGTATAAAGTGCAATGTGGTCACATCTCTTGTTCTTGGTGTTTCACTTTCTACAAACAGTAGTGTATATTCCTCCAACAGGACATGTTTCAACATTCCTTCATGTCATCATCAGCTGTACAATGTTTTTCACGAAACAAACTAAAAAAAATAGGTAAAATATAATGTGGATAAAAAAATGCATGCATACCTAAAGATTTTGAACACTTGGTAAAATAACAAAAGTATTTAATTCGTAATCCGTGGATATCTCTTGATGAAAAACTGTCGTGGTTGTTAATGAATCTTGTAACAAACTAAAACAAATGAAATTGTCTATAACTGCTGTATCCCCTTAATAATGGTTATTTGAGACTTGGAAATTAATATTTAAAACATTGTGGCCTTGCTAGTGGCGATGTACTGACAGCGGTGGCTACGCCGCTAAAGCACTGCGTTAGGTCATGGGGCCAAGTTCTCTGCTGACTCGGTAGATGCGTTGGTTCGAGCCCCACCATCTGCTGTCCTTGAAATGGTTTTCCATATTTTTCCATTTTCAACATTGGGCAAATTCTGGGACGGTGCCTTCTGACAGGCCACGACCACTTCCTTCCACGTCCTTGCCCAGTTTCATTTATCTTCATATATTCCATCTCATCCCGGCGCGAAGGTCGCCCACAGACGTCGACTAGAAAGACCTGCACTCGGCCTCTCAGGAGGCCACACGACCAAAAAGAAAAAGTAGCGATTTGTGTTGTTTTTTTGTATATTGTTTTTGTTCTCCTTGTTACATGGTTGAATGCACTTCTCATGTCGATACGGGTCCATACGATTGGGCAAAGTAGCAAATTCATATGATGATGTTCTGGTACCACTCATTCAAAAATGTGGGCTGTCTGCACCAGGATTGCGTGATGTTATTCTGAACTCACTCTTTTGAAATGTAGGCTATCTGTGCCGGATGATAAGCTGAGTCATTCAACTGGAGGTTTATGAGCCAGGTCTATTATTCACCTGCAAATTTTTTTTGTTTGGTTCCAACTGGTCAAATAATTGACATGAGCATCATCCTACATGAATCCTACTCTAAGGAGATTTAAGAAATGGACAAAAAAATAATAATAATCCCTAACTAAAATCTTAGTTACCAAAAGTGTCTTTCACTTGGTAAGCAAAGTAGCACTGTCTTTTCCTAAAATTAAAATCATCCTATATTTTTTTCTGGTGACTTGTGGATCACTCATAAAAATAAAAATAAAATTAACTAAAATCTCCTTATTCTAATCACTTTTCAAAAATGATCTAACTAATTATCCTATTACTAAAGAATATTTAGTTCCTCAAGAAAAAGAATTGCTCAATTATCATCCTCACTCCCAATTATGCACCCCCAATATTCAAATTCCGCTCGCTCATGTTCATCCACATTTCCAAACCCTGTTAGCTCCCTTAGCTCCCTTAACTTCCTGAAATTCATCGAACTCTACTCTTTAAAAAATCCTCTTCACCTGGCCGAGATGCTATCACGTACCAGATGCTACAATTGTTACCCTCCTCTGCTTTTACGATCTTACTCTCCTTCTTTAATTCCCTTTTAAGAGGTACTCCCATCCCTCTGAACTGGAATCTTTTTCACCTAATACCGATATTCAAACCTGGGAAACCTCCTTCGGACCCGCTTAGCTACCGAAGAATTGTTTTAGGATCTTGTCTGCGGAAATTATTCCAAAATAAAATCCTTAATCGTTTAACCTGGTGTCTGGAATATTACTTCCATCTCCCCCAGTATCAGTTTGCTTTTAGAAGGGGTAAAAGTACCGTGGATGCCCTTAATCTCTTTCTTACTGATCTTGTTCTGGCTCGCATTCTCAAACAGTAGCCCCCCTTTTTAAAAAAATATATATCCAAGGCACCTATGATAATGTTCTCCCTCTTCTCTTCTCTAAACTGCACTCGTTTCTAATTCTCAGGTGCATCCTTCGTATATTACTTCAATTTTTGACTCTGCACCAACTTCAGTTGAAATATCATGACCCCTCCCACTCGATTCATGCTACCTCGCAAGATTTACCTCAGGGCGACATTATGAGCGGCCTCTTGTACCTTCTTTATACTGAGGACCTTGAATCTTGAATTACTCCGCATGCCTGCCTCATTCAATTTGCTATTGATATTTTAATATACAAAACTGCTAACATGGTGGTTGAATGCCTTCAATCTATACAAGCCACCTTATGCCTCATGCATATCTGGTTATTCCAGGATGGCTTTCAAACCTACCCCCTCAAAAATGCAGCCATGCTATTCACAACCTCTCGTCGTCCTCCCCCCCACCCCAATTAACCCCAATTAACTATCAGTTCCCACCCCATCCCCTTTTGTTTATCCTTTAAATACCTCGGCCTTCATATCGACAGAAGACTTAACTGGCAAACTACTTTACTGCCGTGCACACCATGCTTCAACCAAAACTCAATATTCTCCGGTCTCTCACTCACCAACACTGGGGCCCTGACCCTATTGTCCTTCTCCGCGTCTATCAACATTGATTTAGCCCCGAGACTATCGTTGCAACACCTGGATACCCTTCAATATCAAGCCTTCCGCATCATTGCAGGAGAGCTTTATCCTCTTCCCCCACCAATGCTTTATTAGTTGAGACAGGTGAGTATCCACTCTCGGTGCGCCGGCCATTCCTCTCCAGTAAGTATCTTTTGTAACTTCTCTCCCTCCCCACCCACCCACCCACCCACTTCTTCCCAAATTACACATTATGAATGAATATTGTACTCGTAATCAGTTTTTATTTTAATATGCTTTGCAAGCATTATGTTGATGGTAGTTGTATTATGATTATTTGCAAACTTTATAAAAGTCCACTTTGTGTGGATCCCCGGTCACGCTTCTATTCCGGGTAACGAAACAGTGGACTCTGTCGCATAATCCGCCACCCTCGGCCATGGTACTCCCTATCACATTTCTGTCCCTTCGAGCGACTTACTTCTCAAAGCAAAATAACACTTCCGTCAATCTTGGCAGGTTCAATGGGATATCTCCTCTAGGATCAAGGGAAGTTTTTATCATCGCCTAGGTTTTCTTTTGGTCATTACACGCGACGCCATATCATTTCAATCCTTCACCTCCGATTTAATCATTCCCTTACTCCGTCTAGATCGTTCCAATTTAAGCTTCGCGCCACTGTCGGTGCGATTGTGGTCAGGACGTTGGTACTATTCAACATTTAATCTTCCAATGTCCTCAATACGAAAGTGCACGATTACATCTTTATCGTGAGTTACTCAAACTCTGCTTCACCTTCCCCTTAATGTCGTGTGTTTGGTTCATGCTCCGACGGTTCCTTTTGTTCGTGCGATTCTTTCCTTTTTAGATGAACGTAGATTACAATTATAACTTCCTTTGTGTTTCCCTTATATATTGACCCGGTCTCTCCCCGTTAGTATCTCAGTCGCCTTGGTAATTCACTAGGCGTGAAGCTTTCGTACCCCGTGTTGGTTTTTTCTTTCCTCTGTTTCATCTTGTCGTACCCACCAACTTCTCTCCAATTCCGTAGTATTGTGTTTCGTCCTGTGTTTACTTTAACTCATGCAGTTTGGATTCCATACCGGAGCGTGTGTGTTATTCATCCACCTGTTGACTGGGTGAAGAGTTACTTCAGGCCCAAAATTCAAAAAGAAGAAGAACACATTACTACACTTTCACAAAAGCGTGCGTTTGTCGGCCTCTGTGTTGACTATATTTCGAACGGGCAAGGTGGTCTCACTACGATGACATTAAGGCAAAACCTGGATGATTGTCAAGATGCAGAAGAAAGTGACATGCTGTAATTGAGTAGTTAGACGTCGATAAAGACAATTATGGTTTCAGACATGATAGTGAGAAGAATATTGTACGGAATTCGTCTGTTGGTGAGGAAAACGGAGATCTAGTGCAGGTGTGATCCAACAAAAATCCCGAAAGTTTCCCACAGTCATCCTAGTGTGTATATAGTCGCACTTATCACTTATATAGAAAATCGAGATGATTATTCGTTCTCATATATTGTTTTCTTCAGAAATATACAATCTAAAATTAGAAAAATATACTATCTAAGAAGCAAGAAGTTATGACAGTCTTATTTCTTAGATATTAATGTTGGCATAATCCATACACCTCTAGTCTAGTGTGTCTTACAATGCAATGTAGCAAATGGTTATAATTTTTTTGTTGCGTGTTCTTTAAATAAATTTCAATATTTTAATCAATAGTTTTGTTTTTACTAGGCTTAGTAAAAAACACAACTGCAGATAATTCGCGGAAGTTCATGCATTAATTACTGCGAATTATTGGGAGTGCACTGTATATCATAAAACATCAAAAATAATCCTAAAATCCGAAGAATCCTAAAACTCATTAATAATAAATCCTCAAATTTGATCTAAAAATTTTCAATCTCCCAATATTTAATAAAGAGTAATATTGAATATAGTAGTGCGGTGTCACAATGTGATGCAACACAAGGGAGTGTAGTGTTACACAGTGTTTTTTATTGAGTGGGACACCCTCTCTCCAGGGGTTATAAATATGGAGGGCCCAGCTTAGGGTTATGAGTGAAGACCTCAACGGCACCTGCGGTGGTGAAGGAGTCATTCGGTACAGCAAAGTTGGCAGAAGAGGCAACCCAGTGCTCGGGGTTAATAGAGTAAAAGATATTTGTTCATATTATGGACACCCATAGTGTATGTACTCCAGAGGAGCGGCTACAAAAGGCGTCTGTTCTCCATGTTGGGAGCGGCCTAGTTCATACCTGGCAGTAGGTCATAAAATGCATTTGGGAGTGGCGACCCCATCTTAATAATAGCCTAAAATGATTGCAAATATGGTTCAGCCTCGGAAAATGCTAGGGCGTACCCTTCAGGCGACGCGCAGTTCTCCAGATGCTGGGGGAGCTGTGAGAAATGGGCGACCAGCATCACAATACATCCAAATAGGGACAGTCAACATCTTAACCCTGACGGACAAGACTGAGGAGCTAGTGGACTTCATGATGGAGAAGGATATAGCCATCCTCGGTCTCAGTGAAACTAAATGGAGAGGAAAAGGGGAAAGAAAACTAAAGGAAGGATACAGGCTGTTTAACAGTGGAGGACAGGAGGCAGAAAATGGAGTAGGAATGATTATAAGAAAGGATGTCCTAGAGTATGTGGAGGAGGTGAAGAAGATAAGTGACAGGATGATCATAGGAAGGATACAGTTCCAGACAGGGACAAAAGATCTGTTTCAAGTATATGCTCCACAAATAGGGAATAATAAAGAGAACTAGAAGAATTCCTAGAAGATGTGGAAAAATATATAGAGGATAAGGAAATAATGGTAATGGGAAATTTGAATGCACAAGTGGGAAGAGACAGACAGGGAAGAGAGGAGATTTTGGGCCCATATGGTTATGGCAGTAAAAATCCAGAAGGGGATTTCTTAATGGACTTCTGTCAGCAGAACCAATTAATTATAGGGAATACGTGGTTCAGAAAGAAAAATAGTCAGAAGATAACGAGGTATGGATGGGGAGATGAACGAAAACTCTGATAGACTATGTATTAGTCGAAAAAAGACGTCGGAAAGAGCTAATGGATGTCACAGCCATGCCAGAGGAAGCCTTTGCAGGAGACCATAGGGCAGTGGTAGCAAAATTAGAAGTAGGAGAAGTCATGAGATTACCAAAAAAAAAAGTGAATGAAAGATTAAGGTCTGGAGACTAAAGGAAGATTTTAAGAAAGAATTGCAAGAACAGATACCAAGAACGGATATTACCCATGTGGAACAAGAATGGGAAAAGCCTAATAGTGCATTTGTAAAACAGTGCAGAGAAAACATGTGGTAGAACATCAGGAATGGTATGGGAAAAGCCAACAAAATGGTGGAATGATAGAGTGAACGAAAAGGTAAAAGAGAAGAAGAAAACTTGGAAGGAATAGAAAACAAAAAACAAAACAAAAAAACTGAAGAAAGTAGAGCAAAATATATAGAAGCAACGAGAGATTGCAAGAAAGTAATTGCAGAGGAAAAGAAGAAAAGCTGGGAAGAATTCACTCAGTAAATAAGGGAGGATTTACATTTTGGAAATAATTGCTATTTGGAATTATAAAAAGTAGAAGGAATGAAAAGGTGAACACTGGGTTCGTGAAAAACAAAGAGGGTGAAATATTGACAAAACCAGAAGAGATAACGGACAGATGGAAAGAATATTTCAGCGAGGTGTTGAAGGAGAGATGTCAGGCATGTGGAGAAGTTACGCCAACAGCCAAAACGATGGAGTAAAAAATAGAAGTTTGGGAAAGCTTAACAAATCGGGGGATAGGCAAAGAACTGAGAGACATGATAAATGGAATGTGCATGGATTGCTACAGTAGTGTGAAGACTAGAGTTGGGACATCGGAATGGTTTAAAATTGACACTGGACTAAATGAAGGAAGTGTGTTGTCGCCCTTACTGCTCTTAATGGTGATGGAGGACATCATGAAGGCAGCAATGAAAGACTATAGTAGGGCAAAGATGAAGGTAATGTTGTTTGTAGACGATGTTGCGATCTGGGGCGAGGATGAGATGGAGGTACAAGAACAGTTAGACATAATAAATGAAAAGATTGAGCAATGGGGATGGAAGATAAATGTGGAGAGGAGTAAATCAGTGGTGATGAGTAGAGGTGAGAAAGAAGGAAAAGGAATAATCAAAGTCGGAGATAAGGAATTGGAAGTGGTGAAACACTTCAAATACTTGGGAAGTGAACTGACTGAAGATGGAAGACTAGATTTGGAAATTAGCAGAAGAATACAACTCGGGAGTGCTTTTTACCAACATGTACGGGGACTAGTATGGATCAAGGATATACCAATCAAGGCTAAAGAAGTTATGTACAAAGCATATTATGTTCCTATAATGACATATGCAGCAGAAACTTGGACAATGACTAAGAGGGATGAGAGCAGAGTAAAGGCAGCTGAGATGAGATTCCTGAGAAGTATGGTGTAGAAAACGAGGAGAGACAGAGTGAGAAATGAAGATATACGGAAAGAACTGGGAGTACAGAAACTAAATGACAAACTGGAGCAAAACAGATTGAGATGGTTTGGATATGTCAAACGGATGAATGAAGTAAGGCTACCAAGACTAGCACTGGAACGACGGATGACAGGGAAGAGAGGACGAGGAAGACCAAGAATGCGTTGGATGGACTCGGTGAAGAATAGCATTAGTAAAAGGAACCTGGATTGGAACACCGTGTCGGAAGAGGAATGGTGGAACGACAGTACAAAGTGGAGAGGAACCATATTTACCCCCACCAAGTGTCAGCTGGAAATGGGAATATGAAGATGATTATTGAATGTCAAGCAAATCGTTGAATTGTTCCAAATGTGTATACTCAAATGAATAAATTAATTAATAAATCCATTAATTTATAAGTGAATGAATTAAATGGTCAAGTGTGAACTGTTACAACATATTAACAGGAATGAATAAAAGTTGTCATTCTACATTGGTGAAGTTCTACGTTGCCTTGCCTGGTGTCGATCTGTGTCCCTTGATGTTCCTGCTGGATTGCCTCGTTCTGCTCCAATGATGATGATGCCCAGGTTCCCCGTTCGCCGAAATTCTCCCATGGATTGATGCCGTCCTGATGGGCTCCTTGCTGTTGGGATGCCATCATCTTCTTCTGGATCATGTTGGAAGATATATATTTGAATTTTCATCAGTCGCACTCGTCTTCATGGTGGTAATCAAAGATTGCATCACGCCAGTCACTCATATTTGATCATCTATTTATGTCACTCGTCACTCGCATTTGATTATCTATTCATGTCACTTGTGATCAATTTCACACATGACTAAAATGTTTCCCTAGCCATAAATTAGAAACTCGTGTCGCTTGCAATGTTTTTCATATTCCAAAACATCCCTCTCAACTCAATGTTTGTAGAGTTGTAAGGTTCAACTGTGTTTCTTTAATGTGCGCAAAAGAGAGTTCCTATTGTCCACATCAAATATCCTATCGTACCATCGCAGAACTCAAATAAGTTTGGGGACATGGTGTCGCGGCAGTTAAGCTGTTTGCCTCTCACCAAGGTAGACCGGACTCAATTCGCGGTCAATACATGTGAGATTTTCAAAGTGAAATGCCATGTCCTGTGGTTAAGATTCCACGTAAAAAAGGAGGTCCCGTGGCTCATGATCGCGTGATCAATGGTCACGTACCTTGCTCCCTTTCCTTCAATAATGCTTGCTGGGAAGAAACCGGTCTTCCTCCGTATCACAAATCTTATTATGCCGCACTCTTGCGACATCAATATTTTACTAAGTCAGATTATACCGTGTTGTATATCACCGGGCTCAAAATACTTCTCGCGGATATGCCTAAGATATCACCCATCAAACTGTTCGGTCCACTCCCGCACTAATTTTGGATTAGAGTGTCGCGGAACTGCTCGTATGACAGTCAGAATGGGAGTAATTTCCATTTCCCATTCCACAACTTACTTTGGTAATTTTGAAGGCATCCTTTTCAAATTTCTTGGCAATAAAGTGCCCGCGTTTACCATTTTCATTAATTGTGCTGTACTCAGACTATTCTGCAATGTGCTTAAAATATGCAAATTTATATAATAATTTCCTCCTTCAAATGTGCCAAATATTCCTCTTCTTAATTGCTGGGTGTAATTATATGAGTTGTTTTAATTAGCGGGAAAATCGAATTTTGTAATTGGTCAATAGTGGTCACGTGGCAAATACACTTCTTCTTAAAGGTCAGCACGCGCCAACAAAATTTTATCTCTGGCTGAATTTATTTAATATTTTCCTTTGGCGTGCATTACTGCTTTCTTTCCTTTGCTTTTTAATGTTGCGCTGCCCCAGTCTCGGCTCGTTCCAATCAACAAAACATGAGACAAGAAAATAACTTGTCTGCTATAGCTGTCAATCATCCCCTTACGCATGAGACGCCGTTCCCCTCGTCGTGTGTCCGAAAAAAAATACAAGGTAAATCCAATTCTCGGTTCACTTTTATAATGTTGCAATTTCTGTTCAATTAGCCATCATGGCAAAGGGCGCAGTATGAAAATCAGCATTTCGAAAACAAAGGTGATGTTGGTGGTGAAGAAACACAAGAAAATATAATGCCAAGAAGAAAGTAAATTGGAGCAAGAGGACCATTTCAAACAGTCTCGATATTTCGTGTCTTGGAATTACGAGTGTCCCATTAATCTGAGACTCGCAAAACTAAAACTCAAAAAGCGAATGAAAATGGCAAGAAACAAAAAAAAACAAGAAAAAAAACCAAGGTGAGTATCTTTACTGTAGCGATCTGTTTCCCGCACCTGCTCACAGCACAACACGTCACCTGGAAGTTACAGATTCTTTTATAAAAGAAATGATCAACACCCCAGCGCAGTGTGTGAGTGACGAGGATGAAGGGACGGAATCAGTACCTCTGATGAGACGCATTTGAGGCCGCCATGCGCTACGTGGAACAAGAGCCTGAGGCGACGCCAACCGACATCCTGCTCTGCTGACGGTGGCGTGAAATCGCCACGCGGAAACGTAGCAGCTTCATCATACAAAAGACAATCCACCATTTTTTCATGAAGTGTAACATGTTGAAGATTGTTTGGAATGTTTTCAATTTTCGAGGTCCGTATTGACGCGTACAATATTAAGTATAATGGGTAAAATTTTCGCCGAATCAATACCTTTAAAACTAATTGTAATATTAGTTTATTATACACATTAGGTACATGTTTCAAGCAAACTATGTGCTCATCTTCAGCCTATACAAATCAACAAATTTTTTTGATCAGCATTTCGAAAACAAAGGTGATGTTGGTGGTGAAGAAACACAAGAAAATATAATGCCAAGAAGAAAGTAAATCTCTGGCTGAATTTATTTAATATTTTCCTTTGGCGTGCATTACTGCTTTCTTTCCTTTGCTTTTTAATGTTGCGCTGCCCCAGTCTCGGATTTGGATTAACAAGAGATATATGAATGACCTTGGTATGTTGGCATTCCCCATAATCTAATATAAAATATAAAACTTAGATTAAAAATATTAAAAATATTGGAATCTAGTTCACATTTTATATATATTTTACATCAGGTCTGTGTGGACCAGCTGCGTATAGCTCATAATTGATGAGGGATCTGTTAGCGTTCTTGTCCTAATTTTAACATGCTATAATGTCGTTGAACTTGGACTTGACGGGGCTATGTTGCACAAACTATTCTCTTGCGTCATATGGAACCTTGTACTTGGTAAGGCGTGTCAACCATGGTTTGCAGTCGTGGTATTAACTGCTAAAATATGAACAAATATGATAAAATGGGGAATTTGAGAAGTCGAATGTTTTTGAGAAGAGAGCCTTGATAGAAAAAAATAAATACCTTATGGAAAACTGAACTTACTGGATGATGTAAGTCCTGTCGTCCACTTAGGATACCTCCGCTGGTTACTGTAATTAATAAATATCTAACATCAGTGTGAGTGAAAAAAGGGGGGATTGTGTGAAAAATGAAAAAGGAAATATTGTGCTTACCCAATGTATTGCTGTGAGGTTTATGATGTGCGTGCATAGCTGTACTGGTGCGAACTGACAACTGGCTCAGACTGAGTCATGCAGTGTGCATGTTTCCAAAAAATTCAACACTAAAGTAGCTTACAAAACCAACAATAACAATCACAGAATAATCTTCAACTCCAATAAAGTCAACAAGTCGAACAAATATCAGTCATCTGGCATTTACAAACTTAAATGCCAACAATGCAAAGTAGATTACAGTATATTGGACAAACAGGCCGCAGTTTCACCACAAGATATTATGAGTACGGTATGTCAACGCAATGAAACATAGAAAACTTTCTGCTATGGGTAAACATGTGTCAGAAACCAAGCATAAATTTACGAACATCCAGAGTGACATGGAGGTCATCCACTACTCTAACAAAGGAGCTTTAATGAACATACTTAAGGGCCTAATTTTTTTGGTGAAATAAAACTGTTGATTTCGGTGTTAAAACTGATGCTATTTCGGTGGGTATTCCGCGAAATAAATTGTCATAATGATCTAAGTTTGATCTGAAATCTTCCTTATAGTATGGGGTAAATCTAACAAATTATGTGATAAGGGGGTTATTCAACTTCTTCGCGATGTGTAGAGTATCACCTAATGTTATTTGCCGCTTAGAATTATGTTCATTTCCTTCTTTCTTCCGCTTTTTATGCGTTTCTAAATCCCTGCAGTGGTTATCGCACGTGTCGTTTCATTCCCACGGAATAAGAACATTGGTGTATTTACACATTAGAATCTTTCTTGCAGCATCAAATACATATAACCCCTCACTGTTGTTATTCCTCGGCCCTCAAGAAAACTGTTGTGATTTTAGTTTTCTGCATTTTTATGCTTAAATGATGGATGTTTGCCTATAAAGTTTTATCAGTCGCGAACTCTCACTGCTGTATCTACGACCACAACGCCATTTGATGTAATCGATAGCAGATATAGATTTTTATCGATAGCCTTAGAGATCGCGGAACTGAATACACGTCCACTTCCGGCACAGCACTATCAATTAAATGAGAAGGAAACCACGACGGTCAATTCCTCAGAAACATTATACGTGTTTTGGAGAGCTTTTTCGATAATATTTAGCATTTTCATACTAAGTGAAGTATATTTTGTGATTATTTGTGCAATTCGCGCAATAAATCAGATTTCGTGATATTTCGCAAGTTCATTTTGCTAAAATACGCTACTTTAAGTACCTAGAAGGCCATATGTATGCAAGAAAGAAGATATTAAAAAAGTTCGCGCGTATTGCTGTTACCAAAAAATACTGCCCATAAACATACTTCAGCAAATTGAAATAGATAATGCTCAGCGCAACAACCCAATTCATAATCTTAATGAAATTAATTTCGAGGTTAATATTCTATATGAGATTATCCATACATTCTTCCCTAATCCAAAACCCCCGGATGGACCCTATTTGCAAACAAATGCTCTCCTTAATAATCCTCCCAATCCAACGCCAACTATATATCCCCCTTGATGCCCTCGTTTATAAACAAACAAACCAATTCCGCACGAGTCACGCCCATGCCCTCCCACTCCTCCAGTGCCTGTCCTCCCCTAACCCCCTCCCCTCCCTTTTCCCAACACGCGCTGCACACTGCATGACTCATTCTGAGCCAGTTGTCAGTTCGCACCAGTACAGCTATGCACGCACATCATAAACCTCACAGCAATACATTGGGTAAGCACAATATTTCCTTTTCGTTTCAATACACATTCCCCCCTTTTTTCACTCACTCTGACGTTAGATATTTATTAATTACAGTAACCAGCGGAGGTATCCTAAGTGGACATCAGGACTTACATCATCCAGTAAGTTCAGTTTTCCATAAGGTTTTTTTTTTTTCTATCAAGGCTCTTTTCTCAAAAACATTAGACTTCTCAAATTCCCCATTTTATAATATTTTTTCATATTTTCGCAGTTAATACCACGACTGCAAACCATGGCTGACACGCCTTACCAAGTGCAAAGTTCCATATGACGCAAGAGAATAATTTGTGCAACATAGCCCCGTCAAGTCCAAGTTCAACGACATTATAGCATGTTAAAATTAGGACAAGAACGCTAACAGATCCCTCATCAATTATGAGCTATACGCAGCTGGTCCACACAGACCTGATTGTAAAATATATATAAAATGTGAACTAGATTCCAATATTTTTACTATTTTTAATCTAAGTTTTATATTCCTAATTTTATATTTTATATTAGATTATGGGGAATGCCAACATATCAAGGTCATTCATATATCTCTTGTTAATCCAAATTTTCTTAGATCTAGCATAGTTGATTTGTATAGGCTGAAGATGAGCACATAGTTTGCTTGAAACATGTACCTAATGTGTATAATAAACTAATATTACAATTAGTTTTAAAGGTATTGATTGGGCGAAAATTTTACCCATTATACTTAATAGTGTAACATGTTACCAGACTTGAGTTGAAACTTTTATTTTGCCAATATAAATACCTTCTGTAAACACTTTCTTTTAATAAAGTTCATTTTTAACGCCTGGATTCTTTTCAAAATAGTTTTACAGTACAGTATTTCCTTTTCCCATATAAATTTCGACAGTCCCGAGTTTTCAATAGTTGGAGGTGGTGGCGCAGTGGTCAAGCTGTATGCCTCTCACCAAGGCGGACCGGGTTCTATTCCCGGTCACTGCATGTGAGATTTTCGATGTGAAATGCCATGTCCTGTGGTTCGGATTCCACGTAAAACGGAGGTCCCGTGGCTTATGATCGCGAGATTAACGGTCACGTTAAACTACAAGCTTCTTTGCCATGTCCTGTGGTTCGTATTCCACGTAAAAAGGAGGTCCCGTGGCTCATAATCACAAGATTCACGTAAAACTACAATCTTCCTTCCTTTTCTTAAAAATCATTGCCACATTGAAACTCATCTCGCCTCATCCCCGGCCCCACATAATATGAAAAATGGTGGTATTTGAAATATCCTCACTTGTATTGAAAATATATTTTTGCTTTCTAATACCATGATTAGAATCATTGCTGTTAAAAACTCTAGATCATGCAAATGGTGATGGTTTTTTAAACTATTTTTCCTTCCTGGCTCATGGTTTTTTGCAGGTGTGCAAATGCTACTACTTTGGTTTTCTCCTTTTCTCTATTAGGAGGTTTTCAGTTTGTCAACACGAGTGTACTCACTTAGATTGGGCGGGGAGTTACAATTAATTTTCTAGTCCCTGAAATAAATTACATTAATTATTTATACACTTAATAAAACACTTCTAACAATTATTATTATTATTATTATTATTATTAAGTTTATAAATAATTCATAGAATTTATTTCAGCACTAGTAAATAAATTGTAACTCCTAGTCCATTCTGATTGGATACGCTCGTGATGACCATCTGAAAAACTTCTAATTATAAATTACATAAGCAACCCTGAAAAATGGCTTCTAATATTTCAATGTTCTCCTTTTCTCTCTTTCTGACTGTAGGTCCTTTTACATTTGGTATCCTCTTCTTTCAAGGACTAGGCCTTTCTTTATTATTGTTATATGGCTGGTAACTTTGCAGTGAGTTTTAACTTTTCCTTCTTATCAAGGGATTAATATTAACTTGCAATATACCAATGCAGAATGAAAAGTAAATTCAGATATCCTGTTAAAAATTAAAATAAATTCCTTAGCAGGTGATTTGTTCTTCAATTTGTAATCTGAATTTCCTTGGCTTATAATCACTATTTATGTAGTGTAATTGTTTTTTTGAGCGTCACTTACCTCCGTCCAGGTATATTTCCCAAAAAACAGTGTTGTAGATTATGCATGTTTTAATTGTAACAGTCTTACCTTTGCAGCACTTCAAGGACAGTTTTGGCAAGACTTATTTTCCATCCATTTTAGTTGTTGCTCCTCCGTCCTTACTACTCTCAGCTGTTGGAAACTTATCTCTTGAATGAGGATTGTAATGATCAGATATCAATTATATGTGCTAAGCAATATGGGGATATTTGTAAGGAAAGAATCAATTCCCCAAGAATAAATTTCCTCAGTTATTTAACCTACCTACCATCTGTAAGTTGATGTGGCTTGGGTTTATATTAAGCTTCATCAACAGTAAAATAAACTCATAAGTAGATTATGACCATCACTATGGCGGAAGAGTATGGTCCTTCGGGAGGCGGAAAGGACTATGGAAAGCACACATCAGGTTAATTTATTATTATTATTATTATTATTTAGAGAAATATAGAAATGACTTAGTGAATAACTCCCCTTGTAGTGGTCATGTCTTGGAAATGAATCTGAATCTCCTGCTGTCTAGGTAGGCTTGCTAAGCCACTTAGGTCATTTCAGCTCATGCCATGAACGAGTTAATTTCAGTCTTAGATTCTGCCTTGTAGTGACTTCCTGAGTGCCAGAGGAGCCGCCACCATTATTACAAACTACACCAGACTCACGTGTGCGCCAAAGTCGAAATTTGATTTGGGTTTACTAGTAGGTTAGAAATGACTAGTGAATAGTTTCTCTGGGAGCGGTCATATCTGTAAGACTTGAAAATGATACTGCAGACTAGAGTTGAACCTAAATCTCCTGCTAAGCAACTTGCACCATTGTGTCTCTTGCCTCAGATAGTCTCATTTCGAAGTTTTGAATGTCGAGCACCTAGTGGTGACTCGATTATTATCATTATTATAGCCTCAAAAGACATCTCGGACCTACCTGAATATAGAATGGTCAAAGCTCACTTAACTTGAAACATGTCCTTTGTACTTGTACACTTGGGTCCAACCTTAGGACTTGTACACTTGGGTCCAACCTTAGGACTTAGATACTTGGGTCCAACGTTAGGACTTTAATATGTTGGAAGTACCGATATGTCTGTCCCTCATTATTTTTGTTCTCGTCACTAATTGGCCAAATTTGAAATTAGCCACGGTATGTTCCAAGTTTGACTCAGTTTCTTTGGAGTCATCATTATTTGATTGAGATTTGTCAAGTTCAACCAATACTCAATATCCCATATCCATACCTGCCAACCCTTCCGATTTATTCGGAAACTTTCCGATTTTTCACCTCGTCTTCCGATCTTCTTAATTACTATTATTTCTTCCGAATTTCAGTCCCCAGTGATATATTGTAAAAGAAAAAGGAACTGCAAATAATTTCTATTCACAAGGAGATTCTCTCGTAAGTCGTAATTGCTTTTGTGATTTGCGTAACCTTGTTTTTTGTGTAAGTTTTTGTAAGTTCATCGCTTGGCAGTGAGCTCTATAGCCGCGATCTCGGAATGGTGAGTCAGCTGATCGGCCTACCGCATACTGATTGGTGGTATTTCACGGACAAATAGACGTCAAGCCTACGCTGATTAGTCGAGGCTGGCCACGTGACTGCAGAATGGGTGAAACCTTGTATGCTACGCGCGGCAATTGTGACTTCCTCCGTTTGACGCCACGTGTTTATACTCTGCTAGCGTCACGTTTAGTGCAATTAATTGAAGTATTAATGTGTGCGTCGGTAGATAATTATTTCAACGAGTTGTGTCGATGATGGTTCCGTGTCGTGTGTTCTAAGTTTTTCTAGTCACATTATGGCGACAAAACCTCATAAACGTTATCTCCAAGTGTTCAAAGAAAGCTATAAAACTGAATTTCCATTCATTTTACCATCTAGTAGAGGAAACCATTTTGCTCTTTGTTCCGTGTGTCGTTGCGATATAAATATATCTCATGGTGGAAAAACTGACAGTGTAACTCACAGCAACACTTCAAAACACAAGGACAGTGCTAGTTGTTTACAGAAGAACAAAAAATTAGGTACGTTTTTTGTTCACGGGAATGAAGACGATGCTGCCATTCGAGCAGAATGTTTGTTCACGGCGTTCGTCGTAGAACATAACCTCTCATTATCATGTTCCGATCACGCGGGACAATTGTTTAGAAAAATGTTCCCGGATTCGGAAATTGCGAAGAAATATGCCTGTGGCAGGACAAAAACATCCGCCATTGTTCATGAAATGGCACGTGACGCCGATTCAAAAATTATTAATATTTTAAAATGTGGGCCTTTTGCGATCTCCACTGATGGTAGCAATGATAGAGATAGTAAGCTGTATCCTGTCGTCGTGTCATTTTTCAACAAAGAATCGAAGATGATTGAAAATCGTTTGCTATCCATGGAAAATTTGGAAGGTGACTCGACTGGTGCTAACATTGGTAATTTGCTTCTGCGTCTTCTGGAAAGACATGCCATTCCAATGGCAAACTGTATAGCTTTTAGTGCAGACAATGCCCCTGTTATGATAGGGAGGAAAAATGGTGTTGCTGCGAAATTAATAGAGCAGTGTAAAAACATTATTGTTGTAGGATGCCCATGCCATTTAATTCATCTGGCTGCTGAGAAAGGTGCTGATTCCCTTCCTGTGAAAATTGATGAGATAATGATTGATATTTATTATTATTTAAACAAAAGCTGCAAGAGGAAAGATCATCTGAAGTTATATCAAGCTCTTTACCAAACTGATGTTAGGAAAATACTGAAGCATGTGTGCACGCGTTGGTTGTCCTTGGGTAAATGCTTAGAAAGACTGATTTCACAGTGGAAGCCACTGCTGAGTTTTTTTTAAGGATGAGGTGAACCAATCCTCTGGCACAAAAACATCTCTCAAGTATTTCCTTATTCCCAAAGTAAAGGCACATGAAGATAAGCCTTCAGAAGTGGAATTTGGTGTTAGTGTGAACAACAGAGTACAAGATCAAGCACGTGTTATCATTGGCAAAAGGAAGTTGGAGAGCAGTTCTTCTTCTCCGTCTGTAAGGAAAAAAGTGACGGAACCAAGTCAATCTGTTGGTATTTCAAGACAGGAGAGACTATTTCTTTTACTCTCATCTAAGTTAAATGAGGCATTTTGCTTGTTTCTGGCATTTACCATCCCTACATTTGAAAAATATAACAAATTTCTTCAATCGCAAGCACCTCACATCCATGTCCTAAGATCCATACTGATTGATTTGTTGACGGAAATTCTCTGTAGGTTTGTTAAGCCAGTGGCCATCAAGAAATATTGCACAATTTTAGAAGTGGTCTATCACACAAGAGAGAATCAGAAAGCTGATGATGATTTGGTAATTGGTTCAACAACATCTAGTTGTGTAGAAAATCTGGCTTCTGAGGACAAGGTCTTTTATTTGCACGTCAGGAACTACTTCACTGCAGCCTCTGATTATATTATTCATAAATTTAATTTGGACAGTGAGTTTTCTGTTAATGCTCAAGTGGCACTTTGTCTACTGCTTCCTTTAGTGCCGTGAAGTATTATATCTCTAAGTTTCCAATTATGTTGCCAAAAAAAGACGGTGAAGATGAGCACCAAGCAATGGATGCATTACAATGCCAGTTTTGTGCTCTCCAAATGGAGGATTTGCCATCTTCTATTGTGGAAGGAAAAAGAGCAGATTGTTCTTGGTCTGCTATAGGGGATATACGAGGTGGAGATGGGTGTCTGAAATATGACAGACTAGCTAGAGTAATGCTGTCAATATTAACAATCCCACACAGCAACGTTGAATGTGAGAGATTGTTTAGTCAGGTGAAGAAGACAAGGACACAATTCCGATCATCTCTGAATGACGAAAACCTCAACAAACTGTTAGTGGTTAAATCAAGCCTAAGTGGAAATTACTACGAGCAGCAGTATGACAGGGCATTTTTGAAGAGAGCAAAGTCGGCTACAAGGTCTGCATTAAATCAGTAAGCAGTCTCAAGATTACCATCCACGTATATACATCACCTAATCATAATTAGGTAAGTTGTCCATGGTAGCCTAATTAACTTTAGTTTGACAAAACTTGAATATGTGGTAGCGAATGCGAAGTGTATTCCATCATAATGATTGTATGCATTTTCTTTAAGCACACAATTGTGTTCTCTTACGTTTAAATATTTGCCATACATACTACTCGATGATTGTTTACATTAAACATACAAGGTTAAAATCGTACTGCCCAGTGTGGAATTGAGCCTGGGATCCCTAAGACAGGAAGCACACTAACCATTTAACCACAGTACTGGACATTCTGAAATAGCGTAGACAAAAGTATCAATCTGGTGTTAAGTGTCTGTGATCTATTTTAAACCATCTGTCGAGGAAATAAGTCTTCCGTTTGTTATACCTTGTGATTTGTGGTTGATGTGATTAAGAAAGTGATGTACAAGACCTATTACTTACCAATAATGATGTATGGAGCAGAAACTTGGCCGATGACGAGGAGAGATGAAAGTAGAATACAGGCAGCCGAAATGAAATTCCTGAGGAGTATAGTACAGAAGACTAGGATATATAGAGTGAGAAATGAAGATATTCGAAAGGAAGTGAATGTGCAGGAGCTGAATGATAAGCTGGAGCAGAATAGATTGAGATGGTATGGACATATGAAAAGGATGAATGATTAAAGAATGCCAAAACAAGTTATGGAGAGAGAGGACGAGGAAGACCTAGAGTACGGTGGATGGATTTTGTGAAGGACAGCGTGAGTGAACGAAACCTGAAGTGGAGTTCAGTGGTTGAGGAAGGTTGGTGGACAGACAGAGTAAAGTGGAGGGGTGTCATGTTTGCTCCGACCTGGCTTAGGCTGGAAAACGGAAATTGATGATGATGGATTTGTAAACATTTTAGAAGCCATTTTTCAGTGTTGCCTTCATAATCTAGTAAAAGAATTCTTTTACAACATGGGTTTGAGTAACTTACATTCACAAGTGATAAATCAACACTAATAAATGCCTCACTATGAATATGTTGCCATTTAAAGCTTAAAACTGAGTTTTAAAAAAATGATTGGAACTCCAGCCTACATTTGTGTTGTTTCTTGCCACACACGTGAGGGAAAGTTTTTGTAATATCTTTGCCTTCGTAGGTAGAAAATTTAGATTTAGAGTTCATATACTGTCATATAGACAGACACTCGATCATGATGTTTTTGACCGTAGAATGGCATTGCTATATTATTTAATTGTGGGTGGTAAATAATGGTATAGTAGCTTACTTCCTTGCGAAGGATCCCAGCAAATTGCTTTATTGTCTGCATGATGTACCAGTTGTGAGCCACTGTAATCTGTAATAAGATATTTGGAAAGAAAATATCTAGAAATGCAGTAGGCAAAAGCTCAAGTTGAAATATGAAGGGAAAAAATTACAGCTTCGGCTTACAGTTCAAAATAAAGTACCAAACACTTTCGTTACTCATTATTAGGGTTAGATTGTTTATGACCTAAAAGGAAGTGAGAAATATGCAAGCAAATATGACCTTAATATAGCTAAATGTTACCCAAAGTGACAAAATATGGCCAGCCAAATACAGTACGTGCATATTTTGCTATATTTTTTAAATATTGAATTATGCTATTTTAATGTTATAAGTTACTACAAATTAACTTTTTTCTGCATAATGTTTGAAGTTGTTGTTTGAGTCTTCAGTCTTTTGACTGGTTTGATGCAGCTTTCCATGCCTCCCTGTCCTGAGCTATTCGTTTCATCTCTACATAACTCCGACACCCTACATCCGAGGCAATCTGTTTAACATATTCTAACCTTGGTCTACCCCTACAGTTTTTGTCCTCGACCCTTCCTTCCATAACTAAGCTTGCTATTCCTGGGTGTCTTAGTATGTGTCCTACCAACCTATCTCTTCTCTTCATTAGCAGTCGCCAGAAACATCTCTCCTCTCCCACTCGTCTTAATACCTCTTTGTTTGTAACCCTATCTACCCATCTGATCTTCATCATTCTCCTGTAACACCACATTTCAAATGCTTCAATTCTCCTCTTTTCTGCTGCACCAATAGTCCAAGTTTCACTTCCATAGAGCGCCACGCTCCAGACAAAGGCTTTCAAAAATTACTTCCTAATACCTAAATCTATATTCGATGTCAGCAGATTCCTTTTTTGTAGAAATGCTTTCTTTGCCTGAGCCAACCTACTTTTAATATCCTCTTTGCTTCGTCCATCACTGGTTATTCTGCTTCCTAAGTAACAGAAGTCTCCTACTTCCTTCAGCTTTTCACCTGCCAATTTGATCTCCATAGAGGTTTCTGATTTATTTCGGCTGCATTCCAGTATTTTTGTTTTACATTTATTTATTTTCATCATGAATTCTTTCCGTAAGACGGAGTCCATACCATTCAAAAACTCATTCAAATCCTCAGGCTTGTCGGCCAAGATGACGATGTCATCAGCAAATCTCAGAGTTGAAATTATTTCTCCTTGAATCTTCACTCCCACTTTAAATTTGCTTCATTGCTTGTTCAATGTAAAGATTGAAAAGTATGGGTGATAAGTTGCAGCCTTGCCTTACACCTTTCTGAATACCAGCTTCTCTCTCATGTCCTTCAACTCGAATTACTGCTGTCTGGTTTCTGTACAGATGTTTGAAGCTTCCATATAAATGGCATTTTGCCTTTTATTATTCATGCCATTCACATTTTTTGTTCCTTTAAAGAACAGTTATATTATGAAACTGTTGGTAAACAGTTGCCAGTATTATTGCAGTGGTATAGGGTGCTAAGTTATACTTACTTACTTTTCCTAGAAGGCCACAGTAGATTGATCACCGGACCGAAATATCAGTAACTATTGTTTTTATAAAAAAAAAAGATCTATCATACATCTGAATAGAAGATCATATCTGCAAATATAACGCAAATACGACCTTAAAACATACAAATATTTGCAATATGATAAAAATGGCATAAATATGCAGATTTGAAATGTGAAAGGTAGCTAAATGTAATCAGAAACTTGCAATTTTTGTTTAATTCAATACTTGAAAGCCAGTAAAAAAAAAGACATGTCATAAACATCCGATTTCTATGCGTTACACATTAAAAGGAATACTGCTACAGTTATAGTTATTTTAAAAAATATGGCCAGACAAATACAGTACGTGCATATTTATTACCACAAAATTGCTATATTTTTTAAATATTGAATTATGCTATTTTAATGTTATAAGTTACTACAAATTAACTTTTTTCTGCATAATGTTTGAAGTTGTTGTTTGAGTCTTCAGTCTTTTGACTGGTTTGATGCAGCTTTCCATGCCTCCCTGTCCTGAGCTATTCGTTTCATCTCTACATAGCTCCGACACCCTACATCCGAGGCAATCTGTTTAACATATTCTATTTTTAAAAAATAATGTCATCATTAGTAATTGCTCTGAATATTATATCTGGTTTAATTTTTATATGTATTAGTATTATTTGATGAAATTATGGGCAATTAAAGTTGATAGTTGGAGTCTCATCATAGTAAATTTGAAGCAGTCCTATTTTACATACAATAAAGCTTGACTGATTCCTCTTCCAATTAAGGTTATACATTCCTGAGAGACATGAGAAATAACACCTCAACAGTGTTTTGCTGTAAGTGCATGATCAGATAATGGAGGAAGTGTGAATATTATTGAACAATATACTCCTCAGCGCAGAAGATACATAAAAGAATCAAATACCGTACCATTGTAATTGCTGTGGGTTCATTTGATCATACACAAATTGTGTTAACTATTGTTAGCTATTTCAATAACATTTACATAACTGTCATTGTTCATTTTAAATTTTTTCTCCTTGCTTTTTGGATATTTTAACGGTTTTATAAATCCAAATCCTAATAATTCACTTGCTAGAGATGTATTTTAGACTCTTGTCCTTTGTAACATGTTTGACTAAAGGATTAGGTTATATACAGTGAGACCCTTCCCTATAGAATGGGAGGTTCGCAAGCGCACGAGGTGGGCGGAGAGTGATTAGTCACTGCTACTTGACTAGCAATTAGCGATAACACGAGCAGGACGGGAAATCCCCAATGTTGGCATTACATTTATTAGATACGGAACTGGCAAGATACCTTAGTTGAGATAATTAAGACTTGCGGTGAAGTACAGTTGGCTGTCTCGTATTCCGTGATTATTAAATACGTTAAAAAGTGTAAATGTGTTAAAATAGTTGGGCGCTACATTCCTGATAGCGCCAGTGCCTTGCTCGACACGCGGCTAGCCACAGTGCCCCGGCCGTCAGGTGGCCACCACGACTCTGTTCGATAGGGAAGGGCCTCACTGTAGTAGCTGCAGTATTATAATTATCTGATCATATGAAATCATTTGGCCAAGCTATCTATGGACTTGGTAGATGAGTTGGATTGAATCCCACCCTCAGCTGGCCTTGACATGGTTTTCCATGGTTTCCCATTTTTGACTTCAGGCAAATGCCAAGACAGTACTTTCTAATAGGTCACAGATGCCTCCTTCAAACTCCTTGCCCAATTTCATTTATCTTAATTCACATCATCTCTCATAAACTCTTCTCAAGAGGTTGGCATCTGGAAGGGCATCTGGCCATTAAAACCACCTGCCACATAGAAATTCATTGCATCTCATCCCCAACCCAATTGAAATTGGAACAGTAGTTTTGATGCCAACCCACAACAAACGACATACAAAAATTAAATTAAGGGTGTATTTGGTCATTATACTCTTCTTCTGGAATAAATACAAAGTATTAGCTGAAAGCTCAAAATGTACAGACAGAAACCTTACTACACTGACCGGCAAAAAAAGTGGAACACTTTAATTTTTATGTAATTTCTTAATTTATTCCACTAAAATGTATCGGATTTCCAATATTTGCGTTATTCATGTAAATTTTAGATGGTTGGCTACAGAAAATACCGAAACATGTTTTACAGCACGCTTTAACTCACAAATTTCGTTTCATTTTGCAAATCTTACAATTTTCTATTTTTTAGTAATGTTCTTTTGGGCTGGTTTTTATCAAGCGTATTGCCAAACAAAACAGTATTAATGTTTGCACTGCACTGCACAAGAACACTGGTCACTAAAAACGAGTGTTTCCACCCTTAGCGTCTATGACAGCTTGTAAACGCTCAGGCATACTGTTCACAACTCGTCGAATGGCATCTGCCGGGATGCGATCCCATTCCTCCAGCAGCGATGTTCTCAGTTGTGCCAAGGTGGTGTGGTCACGCTGTCTGACGTTCCTTCCAAGCATATCCCATACATGTTCGATGGGGTTCAAGTCAGGACTACGAGCTGGCCAGTCCAGGGTTTGAATCCCCACTTCCTGCAGATATTGTACAACACAGTATGAGGGCGGGCATTATCCTGCATCAGCCTGAGATTCTGACCTATGAAAGGCGCAAAGGGCATCACATGATTCATCAGGATCTCTTCGATGTACCTTTGGGAATCGAGCGTCTCGTGATCGATGCACATCAACTCAGTGCGGGCCATAATGTTGATACCACCCCACACCATAACCGAGCCACCTCCAAATGGAGTCCTGGAGGAGAAAGCAACAGGGCTGTACCTCTCTCCGCGCCTTCTCCACACTCTTTCTCTTCCATCAGGAGATCTAAGATTAAAGCGACTCTTGTCAGTGAAGAGAACAGAGGCCCACTGCTCGTGGGTCCATCCCAGATGCTGCCTTGCGAAGCGAAGACGCGCATCTCTGTGATGTCGTTCGAGTGCGGGTCCACGTGCAGGTCTCCTGGACAAAAGACGAGCTTCATCAAACCTTCTTCTTACTGTTCGCTCACTCACTCTCACATTTCTGACATTTTCCAGTTGATTTCGTGCCTGGACTGCTGAGGTATGGCGATCACACAGAACTTGCAGGGTGAGAAATCTGTCATCCGTGGCACTTGTGCATCTTCTATGGCCTGACCCTCGTCTCCTGTCGTAAGTTTGGAGTTCTCTGTAACATTGCACTGCACAGTGAATGCTACCGAGAGATGATCCAATGACCTCAGCAACATAATGGAAGCTGCAGCCATGCCTCACCAATGCAAGTGCGCGTGCAGCTCCTTCACGGCTAACAGGCAGGTTTTAGTGTGTACTGCACATGGATAACTTGCTAAAATGTATGACAATGGTTCACACGTGTTAAACAAATGCCAGTTGTTATCCCTAGAACAATAATAAGCGAGCGGCAACACTCATAAACCGCAAACGCTTACAGTGCGCTTCCCGCCATAAAACCATTAAGATAGGCTCATCGAAGATCGGGGGTAATTGGTGGTAATAGACCACCCTAAGAAATGTCATATTATCAATTTCTATTCACGGATGTTTCAGATGATTGTTCTAAAGCGTGAAAAGCTTTTAAAATGTGATTAAATCTTTTTCATGGCTAATTTTATATTATTTATATTACTTTTTTCAACTGTTCCACTTTTTTTGTCGGTCAGTGTATATAGAGAGAATTTGCTTTTAGTTCAATATGTGTGCTTTATCTTAAGAGCATTGTTTCAACTTTTTTGATTCAGCAAAAAGTCGTATTGACCGTCCAGATGGTGTACCAAGACTCCTAACACTAGATCCTGAATACACTCCTCCCGAGGTTGATAATCCTGATAAGGACGACAATAATGCTGCAGAAAGGGGCGATGGTGGGAACAACAATAATAATGATGAGGATAATGCAGCTGAAAAAGGAGATGGTGGTAAGTTATATAGCCTTTATTTGATCTAGCTATTTATCTGGAATTATTGAATTCTTCCTCCATACATTGGTGTTAACATTTCAGGGATTGATGAAGACAAGGTGTTCATGTGCATGTAGTTTTGTGTTACATGGTACCACCTTGCTCTTTTTGACACACATTTTCCGGTGTTAACTTGTGTTTCTGGCCATTGCAGCAACGGTTTACTATGCATTCTGCACTCTTGTTACAGATTTGTCCAGAAACCTAGTCATGTAGCCTATACCATGGGTACCCAAAAGCAGCACTGCTCGATTTTCCTCCTCGCTGAAGCTCCAAGCATGCCCCCCACTGCATGGCTTGCTTAACACGGCCACGGCCTCTGTCCATTTCCCCTCTTCTGAGCACATCACTGGTTTACCCGTCCTGGCCTTAGCGGCCATGTTTCCTCACTTTTTTCCCTACTTAACAGCATATGCTGAACCTTGAATTCTGTTACTTCGTTCACGCTGTGTTAATCACGTTCACACAAATTAAGAATGAAGATAATAATTAGAAAAAAATAGAAACATCTATTAAATTGTGGTTTAATCCATTGTGGGAATCAAGTAGCCTATTTGTTCTCTGACACTCTTGATTGGTCCTAAATACTTGTTGTCATATTGTAGTCTGTTGTCTGTACCAAAGCAATGTAACTATTACAACCTGATGCAATCTTTACCGATCGTAACTGATAACATAAAATTCTAGGATTGAAAAATGCTTTATTTGCACAACAAGTAGGTCTGTGGGGTTGTGAACAAAAGAAATAATAATAATCATTATTATTATTGTTATTATTATCATTATTCCCTCTCTCCAGGGGTTATAAATATGGAGGGCCCAGCTCAAGGTATGAGTGAAGACCTCAACGGCACCTGCGGTGGTGAAGGAGTCCTTCGGTACAGCAAAGTTGGTGGAAGAGGCAACCCAGTGCTCGGTGTTAATAGAGTAAAAGATATTTGTCCATATTATGGACACCCGTAGCGTCTGTACTCCAGAGGAGCGGCTACAAAAGGTGTCTGTTCTCCATGTTAGGAGCGGCTTAGTTCATACCTGGCAGTAGGTCATAATATGCATTTGGGAGTGGCGACCCCATCTTAATAATAGCCTAAAATGAAAGCAAATATGGTTCAGCCTCGGAAAATGCTAGGGCGTCCCCTGCAGGCGACGTGCAGTTCTTCAGATGCTGGGGGAGCTGTGAGAAATGGGCGACCAGCATCGCAATACATCCAAATAGGGACAGTCAACATCTTAACCCTGACGGACAAGACTGAGGAGCTAGTGGACTTCATGATAGAGAAGGATATAGCCATCCTCGGTCTCAGTGAAACGAAATGGAAAGGAAAAGGGGAAAGAAAACTAAAGGAAGGATACAGGCTGTTTTACAGTGGAGGACAGGAGGCAAAAAATGGAGTAGGAATGATTATAAGAAAAGATGTCCTAGAGTATGTGGAGGAGGTGAAGAAGATAAGTGACAGGATGATCATAGGAAGGGTACAGTTCCAGACAGGTACAAAAGATCTATTTCAAGGATCTGCTCCACAAACGGGGAATAAAGAAGAGAACTTAGAAGATGTGGAAAAATATATAGAGGATAAGGAAATAATAGTAATGGGAGATTTGAATGCACAAGTGGAAAGAGAGAGACAAGGAAGAGAGGAGATTTTGGGACCATATGGTTATGGCAGTAAGAATCCAGAAGGGGATTTCTTAATGGACTTCTGTCAGCGGAACCAGTTAATTATAGGGAATACGTGGTTCAGAAAGAAAAATAGTCAGATGTCAACGAGGTATGGATGGGGACATAATAATAACGAAAATTCTGATAGACTATGTACTAGTCGAAAAAGGACATCGGAAAGAGTTAATGGATGTCACAGCCATGTCAGAGGAAGCCTTTGGAGGAGACCATAGGGCAGTGGTAGCAAAATTAAAAGTAGGAAAGGTCATGAGATTGCCAGAAAAAAGTGAAAGAAAGATTAAGGTCTGGAGACTAAAGGAAAAGGAGGTTGCAGAAGAGTTTAAGAAAGAATTGCAAGAACAGATACCAAGGATGGATATTACCCGTGTGGAACAAGAATGGGAAAAGTTTAAGAGTGCATTTGTAAACAGTGCTGAGAAAACATGTGGTAGAACATCAGGAAAGACTGGAAAAGGCAACAAAATGGTGGAATTCAGAGTGAAAGAAAAGGTAAGAGAGATGAAGAAAACTTGGAAGGAATGGAAAACAAAAAAGACTGAAGAAAGTAGAGCAAAATATATAGAAGCAAACGGAGATTGCAAGAAAGTAATTGCAGAGGAAAAGAAGAAAAGCTTGAAGAATTCACTCGGGTAATAAGGGAGGATTTAAATTGTGGAAAGAAATTGCTGTTTGGAATTATAAAAAGCAGAAGGAATCAAAAGGTGAACACTGGTTACGTGAAAAACAAAGAAGGTGAAATATAGTCAAAACCAGAAGAGATAACGGACAGGTGGAAAGAATATTTCAGCGAGCTGTTGAAGGTGAGAGACCAGGCATGCGGAGAAGTTATGCAAGCAGCCAAAACGATGGAGGAAGAAATAGAAGAAGAACCAGACATTACTATGGCAGAAGTGGAATGGGCAGTTAGGAAGATGAAAATGGGGAAAGCTGTGGGAATCGACGAAGTGGCAATAGATATGATCAAGTCGGCTGGACCAGTGGAACTGCAGTGGACATACAGAATTCTCAGGAGTGGGTGGAGAGAGAAGAAATTTCCTGAAGACTGGAGAAAGGGAATAATATTGCCAATATTCGAGAAAGGAGACAGGAAGGTGTGTGGTAACTACCGAGGAATCACCATCATCTCGCATGTTATCAAAGTAATGGAAAGAATCCTAGAAAAATGAATTAGAGTAAAGGTAGAAAGCCAAATAGAGGAGGAGCAGTCAACAGTGGAACCCATTTTCATTCTGAGACAGAACAGTGAAAAGAGTTGGGAAATGGGAAGGATATGGTAATGACTTTTATTAATCTAGAAAAGGCCTATAACAGCATCCCTAGAACAAAAGTTTGGGAAAGCTTAACAAATAGGGGGATAGGCAAGGAACTGAGAGACATGATAAAAGGAATGTGCATGGATTGCTACAGTAGTGTGAAGACTAGAGTCGGGATATCGGAATGGTTTAAAATTGACACTGGACTAAAGCAAGGAAGTGTGTTGTCACCATTATTGTTCTTAATGGTGATGGATGACATCATGAAGGCAGCAATGAAAGACTATAGTAGGGCAAAGATGAAAGTAATGTTGTTTGCAGACGATGTTGTGATCTGGGGCGAGGACGAGATGGAGATACAAGAACAGTTAGACATAATAAATGAAAAGATTGAGCAATGGGGATTGAAGATAAATGTGGAGAAGAGTAAAACAGTGGTGATGAGTAGAGGTAAGAAAGAAGGAAAAGGAGTAATCAAAGTAGGAGATAAGGAATTGGAAGTGGTGAAACACTTCAAATACTTGGGAAGTGAAGTGACTGAAGATGGAAGACTAGATTTGGAAATTAGCAGAAGAATACAACTCAGAAGTGCTTTCTACCAACAGGTATGGGGACTAGTATGGAACAAGGAAATACCAATTAAGGCAAAAGAAGTTATGTACAAAGCATATTATGTTCCTATAATGACATATGCAGCATAATCTTGGACAATAACTAAGAGGGAAGAGAGCAGAGTACAGGCAGCTGAGATGAGATTCCTGAGGAGTATGGTGTAGAATACGAGGAGAGACAGTGAGAAATGAAGATATACGGAAAGAACTGGGAGTACAGAAACTAAATGACTAACTGGAGCAAAACAGATTGAGATGGTTTGGACATGTCAAACGGATGAATGAAGTAAGGCTACCGCGACGAGCACTGGAACGACGGATGACAGGCAAGAGAGGACGAGGAAGACCAAGAATGCGTTGGATGGACTCGGTGGAGAATAGCATTAGAAAACGGAACCTGGATTGGAACACAGTGTCGGAAGAGGAATGGTGGAACGACAGAACAAAGTGGAGAGGAACCATATTTGCCCCCACCCAGTGTCAGCTGGAAAAGGGGTAATGATGATGATGATGATGATGATCATTATTATAAAAATTCAGCACGAAGAAAATAAAATATTTGGGCAAATGCTATAGATGTTTTGCCCCTTAAAACAACCACCAAAAATAAGATACTGGACTGCGGCAGGATTTACAATTGTTACTTTGCTTTTCAAAATAAGATTGTGCTTCCTGAATGCCAATCTGTGAAAAGCTTTGCTGTGAATTTTGTAAGTTTGTGGTAAAGGAATATTCTATTTCATGTTTTCAGTATTATCATGATGAAGAGACATAGTGATGTCATTTACTGAGTTCAGTGGGAGCCACAGTTTGGCGCTAGTGTAGGTTAGTTTGAAATTGTGGCGGCGGTTAGCGTTGACAGTCCTCTTGAAGATCATTCTTACAACTAAATACAGTACTTGGATTCTTAAAGTATCAAATATCTGGTTGTTTAGGAAGTTGTCATTAATATTTTACCCTCAAGAATAATAGTGTAGGACTGTATAAAAGGCAGGAATGGCCTCACACTTCACGAGCAGGATGAGCAAGGAATGGGCGGATAATTCAACTGGTTCGGTGAATTTACGGAAGTCTCATAGAAATATTGAATATTTCATATTTTTCAATACGCATACAAGCTAGAAATGTCGTGGTCATCAGCCTTGTGTATGAAGTTACGTGTGGGAGGATCCACCCCTTGCACTATGTCTGGTATGAGGAAAGCAAGAAATGAGAAACATCAGGCAGTACAAAAGCAATAATGTGTAGCAAAATTTAAAAATAAAAAGCATTGAAATGAAACTTGAGTAATTAAAACAGGTTCAATACATGATCATTGAACACAATCAATGGTTACAATGAAGTGAATTTCTCACCATAACTAGTTGTCAGCTACTTTCAGTAGTTAGCAAGTAGACTTGCTGGACCTCCGTTTTTTGTTTTTATAGCAGATAATTCTAATGCATACAACCTAGGAATGTCGTGGTCATCAGCCTTGTGTATAAAGTTGTGTGTGGGAGGATCCACCCCTTGTGCCATGCAAAAGACTTAATGGTCTTTTCATCATGTGTTGGGAAACTAGTCTGATCTTTAACATGATTCCTGCTAGACTGACCTTGAACCTGCCTATTGTCCGTCCAGAGTTAAGAGTGTACTACGGGCTCTTATGGCAGAAGCGTTGCCACGCCTAGCGAGTGTAGAAGGACAGCTATTGTACAGCACTCCACACGAGTAGTACAGCCCGCTGCCGGACTGAGTATCAGCAAGCTCCTCACCCCGACGGAATTTCGATCCTTCGCGCCATTATAATCTGCAACCTTTTACTATAATTCCCGTAAGAATAACAGAATTTGGATGAACAGTTTTTAATAAAGATAAAGACTGAGTTATTCCCCTAAGGAGTGGGGGATCCGAGGATAGTAATTGATTTACATAACAATGCTTAGAAAGGATTATAAATACTGCGACAATTTACTATTTATTTACATTGAAATTTTAGTTACGTACGGTATGGCTATGACAAAACAATTGAAATGACACGAAAGCTAACCTGAGTCATCCGTTAGATACGGATCAAGTTTAATACGTAATATGGCAATATATTCTCCAAGGTCAGCCTAGGTCAGTGACAGGATACAAATCATCTGTCGCAACGGCACCTACACGGATCCCAGTGAGTCACTTTCATCTGCAGAGGCGAAGAGAGTACCGTACCCGGAAATTACAAGTAATTTTGTTCTTATCATATGATACTTCACATATGATTACACGCGTAGATGAAAGATTTTCTTTACAAGTTGCTTTACGTCGCACCGACACAAATAAGTCTTGTATGGCGACGATGGGACAAAAAAGGGCTAGGGGTGGGAAGGAAGTGGCCGTGACCTTAATAAAGGTACAGCCCCAGCATTTGCCTGGTGTGAAAATGGGAAACCACGGAAAACCATCTTCACGGCTGCCGACAGTGGGGTTCGAACCCACTATCTCCCGAATACTGGATACTGGTGACTGCAGCTATCGAGTTCGGTATAGATAGATGAAAGAAAGTAAACAAACAATTCAGTGGCACAGCGTACATTGGACAATGAATGGCAAATACTACAGACTGATGTGGGAAATTTGCGACAATCTGTTCTTTAAAATATTTCTCAAAACAATCATTATCCATTTCATCATGAGCCTTTGTAGTTTATTTTACATAAAACCGGGTGAGTTAGCCGTGGTCGTTACGGCATATCCAGGAGGCGAGGAGGTTCGAATCCCCCCGCCGGCAACCTTTCAGATGGTCTTCTGTGGTTTCCCATCTTCCTTCTAGGCAAATGCCGGGGTTGGTCCCTAACTATAGGCCACAGCCGCTACCTTCCAACTCCTTGTCCTTACCTTCCAACTTTCCTCCCCAACGGTACTTGTAGCTCACCCATTGGGTGTCCGTCTCGAAGCAGCTACAAAACTGGCGAGAGCGGCTTCGGTGGCGTAGCCGGTAGTATGCTGAGCTTCTATGCCCAAGATAGCGGGTTCAAACTCGGCCGAATCCGTCGGATTTTTTAAGAGCGTTAAAAATCCCTCAGTATGCCTTCATTCGGAGGGGAAGTAAAGCCGGCGGTCCCATGTCATAGATTTATGGCATGTTAAAGAACCTTCCACTAATTGCACCTGTGTGAAGCTAAATTGGGTAGGTTAAGAATGTAAACAACGCTCTTAGGTTTCTACGTTCGTTGCCAAGAGCCGACTGCGGTGGTGTCTAGTAGCTAAGTTCTGAACTTGACCTAGTAGTCGTTTACGGTGGCGCTTGGCGGCAAGAGTAGGAACTATTTGAAAAATTCTAAGTTGCAGTACTTAAATTAAAAAACAGATAACACACACTAATACAGTCATCACAATTAACACCGGTTATCAGACAGATTCTACACACACCCAAAGTACACGGGGCTACATGACCGCGTTGTCGCAGCCCCTAAACTTAAGAACCAACCAACCAAACTGGCGAGCCGAACATGTCCTCGGACACTACCGGCACTCAAAGCCATACGCTAAAAAAATTTACATAAAACTACAAGCTTGTCATTCGGCACAAATAGCGTAATTTAACGGCATGAAAGTTCTGTTACGCACATTATTGCAGGTGAGTAGTTAATAATAATATTAATAATAATAATAATAATATAATATCATGTCATCACTGGTTGTTCAAAAACGTACAGCCGCACTTTTCTCCTGATTCTTGCTCTCTATATAATTGTAAACGTTACAAACTATCTGTCGTTTTCTGCGCCTTAAAATTTCCCCGGGTTTACGTTTCGCAAACGGAACATCAGCCATATCTTTAATGCCACTTATACCTAAATCACAATTATTTTTATATTACACAAAACGATCCTTACACTCCAACACTGTTTCAAATATCTTGGAGAGATCAGGACTCGTGCGTTCAGTGGAGATCTAAGACACGTACTACAGTGCGCGGGCTGTTCCATCCAGCGCGTAGACACTGCTGCCAGATACATTACAAAATCATGTTGCATATCAAGAATGTAAGAATTACATATCATTAAATGAATGCTGAGGATCATGTACTCTCCACCCATGACCATTAACCTATTAAATAACGTAGCGAATATCCAGTTTTAAAGACTTCGAAGTCATCATTTTTGGGGGAATCCGCTAAATGTAAAAGCCCATAAGAGCCCGTTGTACACTCTTAACTCTGGACGGACAATAGCATCAGCTGTATGGGACAACATTGCTAATTCATTGCTAACTCTCTCGCTTGTTTTAACAAAATCAACTCCTTATATATTGATTTGCCGCGGGTTATGTATGACACAACAGATTACAAATGGTATTGACAACTATTCTGAACTTTGTGATGATCTGTTTCACTGATCATTTAAATTTCTCGCTAGCTTCAATAATTTTAATTTTAGCGGTTAAATCTACAATAACACGCTTTTTCCCTTCCATCACTTACAGACTTACACACAGCACGACTTTCTACAAGTGGTCACTGAATCGCATTAAATAAGAATTGTATGAATGTGAGAAGCAGTTCAGGTTTGTTCATTGGGCCCAGCATTCCACCTCATTACCCCTGTACGTTAATGCTCACAAGAATGACAAGTGAAAGTCGCACTAAAAGACTTGAGGATTCTCGCCAAGGGATGTCCAAACTACACAAAGTGAACGTAAAGGGTAATCAAATGAGTTCGTAAAACATTCATGTTCCGTAAATTAAATATTGTTAAACAAACAATTTTCCGTTAAATAAAGTGTAATTTGTCTCAATTTTTGCGCTAGAGAGGTTCCGCTACATGCAGGTAAATTAACAGGAATAATAGGCCATAATTCAAGAAACTGATAATTTTTTCCTTTGTGGAGAGAATTCCGCTTATTAACCCTCCGGAAGGCGCGCGGCCGCACTCAGTGCGGCAAAATAGTTTATTTTCACTTTGCTGATGAATGCAGTTATTTTCCGCCTTGGAAACCAAGGTATGCTATGTTCATTACAACACCACTAGGTTTCAACTAAATTGATCGTTTATCGTCCTCTTGTCTGTCGTCTACGGGCTGTGGAAGTTGACAGGTAGCGGATGCCGCACTGAGTGAGGCACGCGCGCTCGCTCCTGTAACAGTTTCTTTCACGCTTGGTGTAGGACGTGTTCGCTCCGTGTGTGCTTGTTTTACAGTTCATGCAGCTCGTCTGTTGTGATGTATTATTTTGTATAACTCTTCTTGCTCTGAATGTTCCAATAATATTTTTCACATCAGCAAATATGTTTCAGATGGATTTCATTACCATAAATATAAGGGTTTCCTTTTGTTTTGTTCGCGAATTGCTTCTTGCTCTACGTAGTAAACATAGTTCGAAAGTTATTACTTCTCTATTTATTTTGAAAGGGCTGAAAGATTGGCAAACGTGGAGGACATTCGTCAATGTCTTCTTGAGCTTTCCGATGATGATCCAGAACTTCAACCTGAATTTCGCGAGGACGAGGACGGAGATGAGGACGATGCTCACGGGCACGTAGTTGTGGAGGTGGAAGAAGAGGATAGTGATACGGATCAGTCAGTGGATTCGGGCGCAGGTACGCCAGACATTGTCGGAGAGGATTTCAGATATTATTTAGGTAGAGACTTAGATACAATCTGGTGTAGCAAACCACTTATTGTACCAGGCAAAACTAGGTCAAAAAATATAGTAAAAACGTTTCCCGGTTCAAAACGAGTTGCAAGAGATACTAGAACTGAACTTGTTGCGTTACTAAAATTCTTTGATTTTCATATCATTGACAATATCGTTTCAAGCAGCAATATTTTTACTGACAAATTGCACTCTACCACCGAATTTGTCAGAGAGAGGGACTGCAATGATACGACGAGAACAGAAATAATGGCTCTCTTTGGGGTTTTATTCCTGGTCGGAGTGAAAAAAGGAAGACATACTAACGCTGAAGAACTATGGAAAGTAGACGGCACTGACATGCCTATCCTAAGAGCTGTATTCAGTCTCAAGCGATTTCGTTTTTTGATGCGAGCACTTCGATTTGATAATGTGCACACTCGTCAAGATCGACAACAATGTGATAAGATAGCAGCTATTAGGGAATTGCGTACAAGCTTCCTGAATTGTCAACTGAATTATTCGCATAGTGAGTTCGTCACAGTAGACGAAATGCTTGTAGGATTTCGAGGGCGCTGTGGTTTCGTGCAATATATCCCAAACAAACCGGCCAAATATGCCCTGTGTAACAGCAAAACATATTACATGTCTAATTTTGAGCTGTATTACGGAATTCAGAAACCAGGTCCCTTTGTGACGTCCAGTAAGCCATTGGACATTGTAAAAAGATTGACTGCCACAATATAAAATTCCAACCGAAACGTTACCACTGACAACTATTACTCCAGTTATGTGTTGGCAACGTATCTTCATGAAAATGGCCTCACATTTTTGGGTACTCTCAGGAAGAACAAAAAAGAAATCCCACCTGAGTTAATGCCGAGCAAAACAAGAGCTCTGAAGTCTTGTATGTTTGGGTTCCAGTACAACATGACACGATGACAAAACCTACACGGGGTGTGTTATTTTTGTCGACTCTGCACGACTCTGATGAAATTTTGTTAAATTTGAGGTTTCTTGCACCTTTGCTATTTGTTTCTGGTAAATATCTCCTTTATTTTAATATTGCTTCCTTTTACCTTCTAATTACGGTCATTTCTGCATTCCGTTTTTTCACAGAATAAAATTAATTTATCAAACTGTGTGTCTTACTTCATTTTGAAACTTAGTAATTTCTGTAGATCCCTTGATTAGTACCGAAAATGTGCATTTAAGTGATATTTAGTGGGAGCCGCACTCCATGTAGCGCGCACCCGTCCGTGTAACTTCGTAAGGCGCGCGCTCCGCAGGGTTAAACGTTCTGTTAAAGACAGGTTTTACTGTATTTAAGATAGATGTATGCTGTCGCGGATGGTTTTCTGTGAACGTTTTAAGCTGATCAATGGTATTGATGTAATGTTGATTTATCTTAAACGGTTTTGCCAGTGTCAGCTGAGAATGCACACGGACATTGGTTTTTTCTTCGACTTGGTTCACTTAAATAGTTTTTGTGCAGCTTCCTTTGGTGATAAATGTTTATATACCTTTTGTTGAAAAATGCTTCATTGAATTGTGTAAACAGGATCAAAATCCGTCCAGTGGTTCTCGAGATTAGCCAGGACAGACGGACAAAATCGAGGACTTTATTTTATACTACAGTATGTATGGATGATGCTCATAGATGAAAATGTGACCTTGCAAATATATCAAATTTCAAATATGTGGACAAATTGATCCAGTTAGCTCAATTTAGTTTGCCAACTAAATACCAGTGTACCATTAGACTCGTCAGTTGGTATGTTACATCTCACCTAGACGCTTTGCTAGTACACCCGTTGGTTGTGCTGGAATGCTAGTTCCTCAGTTAATTGCTCTAATTGATAGGTAATTGCGAGTTAGCTTCCTTGTGGATGTTCATGGTGTCCACAGGCAGGAAAAGTCAGGAATTTTTTATTAACCATACAGTATTTTGTGTTTTACAGCCATACTTTGATGTTACTAGTTCAACTAATCTCTGAAGATAAAAAGCAATAACTCACTGGACATTATGGTAAGTTTCCATTTTTACAGTACATCATAATAAAAACATCGTTTACCTATTTCTTGTACGTTTTTTAGCGTTGAAGGAGGAATGTGGCGACCCCATCGCCCAGCACATTGCACTTTATTTTGTATTTTAAATGAATAAAGAGGCGAGCGTTGGGCAGCTATGGGGATGGTTGAGGCTGCAAATAATATATGAATATATATATATATTTATTGCTCAATAAACCTCTTTTCCGATGTCACGATGACTTCACGAGTCAGGAATGATTTAGAAAAATGATCAGGAAAAGTCAGGAAAATTGACATTGAAAATTCTGTGGACACCATGATGTTTGTTTCCTTCATGTGGTTAATGACATTTGTTCTCACATCAATTCGGGTTCTTAATGGCTGGAATGTTATGATAAAGGCTTATCTTCTAGGCGCACTAAAAGAATAAAAAGAAAAGAAATTAGTCATTTTGTTTAAATTAGTGAAGTTTAAATGTATAATAGTCGTTGAGGAATGTATATTTGAGTAGTCCGTTTGCAAAGGCCGCTAAATGCATTATAAACGAAACCAAGTAAATGACGAAAAATTGCTAGGACCAAACTATTTAAGCTAATATCATATTTCTTACCCCTGAAAATCAACATAAAACATTTATTATTCAGTTAAAATCTGTGAAATCGACGCACAGTGGTCCGGATCCGTAAAAAAGCGGACAAAAATAGATTTTTCAACTTTACATTAGAAAGGCCAAACCAACTCCCAAGTGAAGTATGTTAATCAGTGTACATTAATTTCACTTTTTCTTTGGAAATTGCTTCTGTGTTTCTCATATATAATACTACAAAAGTGATACAACTCTTCATTTCTGAATTCCGCGCTCCATTAAGTAAACTTTGAAATATCATTCTAACTTCAAAACGAAACTCGGGGTCTATAATACTGTATCTGTAAGTAATTTGTGATCTGATATACTTGATTATAGCATGATTTTTGATTTCAGATCACTTATAAGGACTGTTATACTTATTTTTATAGTGCTTTATTTTCTTCAAGAAAAATAAATTTTGCTTGACCTACAAAAAAATGTATACATATGTATACCATGAAACTTATGCTAGTCTTAAAATGAAGACTGGAGAATATATCCTAAAAGGTTTCATCGCCAGAACCCGCCAGATGCGTGATTGAGAAGGGAGAGAACATTACTGCGCGCTCTGAGGATAAACACTCGCGCGAGATAAGGGCCTGTTGAGACATTTGTTTATGCTACGCAAGGGATATCTCGAGGCCATGAAACCAAAATAATCTTCAATCACGAGAAGTAATTGATTAGTAGTAGTTGTGTGTGTTGTGAAGAGTGAAAAATGAATTTTCGTTGTTAGTCGCAGTGATCTTATTAACAAGATTCGAGAGAACAAAATCAGTCTCGCGTCAAGGAAAGTTTGTGGTAACATATCTCCTTAACAAATTCCAATTAAATGTTGACGACAGTGTAGAGAAAACAGTGTATAATAATATAAGAAGCTTTTCTTTTTGCCGTATGTTGACCGGTGGAGAAAGTGTAACTTCTTAGAACATGCTTTTTTTTAAGAAATATTCAGACTGGTTGAAAACAGAAATTGTGATATCAAATCCGAGCATTCCTGGCTCCGCAAAATCAGTAGATCGAGGTCGTCCTCCAAAAGAATTTCAAGAGCTAACGGAGAGAAGCAAAATAAGGAAAATTAAAGACCTAAGGGAGAATGCCACTTCATCAGAGCTTGCCTATGCGACCATTATGAATTTAAGGGCAGAGGGAGACGATTCATTAGCCAAGCTAAAAAGAAGCTACCACGGCCACACCAACAAGGGGCAAACGAATGGTGCGAAATTTTCAGAAATGAAAAATCTACATAAGTGGCACAAAAGCTCGTCGACAATTTACAACTTGAGTTTGGAATTTCAGTTCCACACGCCCACTTTCGATTTTTTGAATGTCTCCTGCATATTTCGTACCGCCTGGGTTTTAAAAAGTGTAAAGTGAGCGTGAAAGATGGTAATCGAGACTTATTCGAAAGAAAGAAAATATTGTGCAAGACACATTCAGAACGAGATTAGGTCTTCTAGTTGATATTCCGAAGCCTGGATATGGAACAACCAGTGATGGCAACACTGCCCGAAGGTTTTTTGATCAACCTCAAGTAGCATCCGAAATAACAGGGGTAGTTAATAACTCGTTTTGGAATAATTTTAAAAGCAATTTCCTCTGGTAATGAAATTAATAGTTCAGAGTTCAATTCCTACTGCTGCGAAACAGCAAGCTTATATGTACGGCTATATCCGTGGTGTTACATGCCTCTAACACTCCATAACATACTTATCCATGGATCTTTCATTATAGAAGCAGCTATTTTGCCGATTGGAGAACTTTCAGAAGAGGTCTTAAGAGTCTAGAAACCAAGAAGTAAGAAAATATAGAGAAGACCATACCAGAAAATCCTCAAGAATTTCCAATAATTTTGACTTGTTCCATAGACTATTGCTAAGCTCTGATTCAGTAATCTCAAGCACGGGAAGTCTACCGAAGAAGAAATGAAGACAGTTGCCTCAGGAGGTGTGTAATTTATTGTCAATACCCGAGGACAAGACGGAGCAGGAAGGGGAAGAAGAAGAAGTCGACTCATCCGGATCAGAGGATGAATAAGTAAGTAATTTTATGTACTAAGACAAATTTACCTAATAGTAACATCTAATTTAAAGTTTTATAGAGAAGTATTTCATTTCATTTAGCGGAAAATATTTTTGTCCGCTTTTTTTCAAATCCGGACCACTGTGCGACGGTTGGATCTTCTGTCCTAAAAAATAAATTAAAATATGGACTTACCGGTTTTTGCACACGTATTGTGCAGTTAACGACATTTGCACCCGTGACGGCGAGAGTCGTTAATGAAACTTAGGTTGCAAAACCCGCTATTTTATTTTTTTACGAATGCCATTTGGATGAGATTTTTAATAAAGAACTACTTTGGTTTCATTTTTGTTTATTAGGAAAAATATATTTTGAAAAAATCGTCGGGTGCGATAAAAAGAAAATTGTTTTAAAAATACATCTTAAACAACGTGCAACGTCATTAGACAGCATAAAAATTTACAAATTAAGAAAGTGCACAAAACAAGAAGAAATGGCACTTAAGTTAGGTCAGGTCATTCTCGACACCCATCAGCTCAAAATCTGCTGGTTCTTAGTCTTCTTCCTCTTGAGGTTATTGTTGCGAATGGCTTCTTGCTCCTGGAAGACCTCACTGAAGAATTTGAGGTTGCCGTTCGCTGGCCAGTTTTCGCCGAAATACTGCTCTAAAATCCGTCAGACGTCCTGTAGTTTAGTTTTTCTGAGTGCAACACCTACTTGAATTGGTGAGGGACCCGGATGTTTCCTAAAATTCGTTCCCCTTTTCATGATGCTCATTCCCTCACCAACCTCAAAATTGTAGAACGGCTCCCCTCGGACCAGACATGTTATTTTTTTTGTTTTGCCAATTGTGAACACTATTTTCTTCGCTTTTTGGAATTGGAAATGCTTACTACCCGGATTTTTTACCATGCCATCCACATACGCTTTCCAATCCCTAACAGAACATTCATCTTGTTCCAGACGAACTATTGTCGCAAATTTCTCAATATGCTTGATGTATCCGGAAGGATTTTCAAAGACACTCACTTTGCGAAGTTGCCTTCAATATTTCCAAAAACTCCGTCAGGTGGGATAAATGAGCGGCCCACAATTGGGAACCATAGGCCTAGCTATATTTCCTCTAGACATGCGGGAGCTTCTAGCAGTGACCAGTGAGATAGCATGCTGATCATAGTCTTCTTTTTGTTCTGATCCCCACAGCCATCAGAGAATAACCGAAATATTTTGCACCTTAAAAATTTATGCTGGCCAATTTGTGAAGAAGTGTCGACGCTATTTGGTTTGGTCCTTTGGCAAGGTGATGTTCTAACCAGACGTAAGAAGTTGTTCTCAACTCCAATATCAACGGGTTCAACTACTTCAACTTGCACCATTTCTCCCACTACGTCTGCTGTCTCTGTTCTTCCCTCCATATTTGGAACATCCACAATAGTATTACAGTCCACAAATGCAATAACTGCTTTGCTTAAATCACCAAGATCATAAATTTTTTCTGGCTTGAAATGGATAGTGCAGCCAACTCAAATCTGAAACACAAAACTATTCTTCCCGATCGAAATAAATAATTATTTACTGTAAAAAAATCTGTGGGAGGAACAAAGGCAGTTCTTGTACCAGTTAGCGTGTTTTGCAGCCTTATGTGGCAAGGCAGACACCATACTTATGGAACTGAGCGGTCTTTGGACACGTGGAACATTAAACTGGCTTTGCAACCGTACTGGAAATATCTGTTCCCGAAGGAAACAGGATGTAAATTGTCCGATTGAGCTATGTACATTAACAAATTCACAAATAAATTTGATAAAATGGTCCGGCTAGCTCAAAACAGTTGCCAGCGTTTCGCCCCAGTGTACCAATGGGCTCTTCAGTTGGTTATGGTACACCTCACCAAGACGCATGGCTAGTACATACTGTGAAGGCCGCTGCAAGGCACAAAATGTCGCCACGAGCAGCGCCAATGTACTACGGAAGTCAAAACTTCCTTTCAAAAATAATGTTAGCTTACCTTGCTAATCCATACTGGAAATATCTGTTCCCGAAGGAAACAGGATGTAAATTGTCCGATTGAGCTATGTACATTAACAAATTCACAAATAAATTTGATAAAATGGTCCGGCTAGCTCAAAACAGCGGCCTTCACAGTATGTACTAGCCATGCGTCTTGGTGAGGTGTACCATAACCAACTGAAGAGCCCATTGGTACACTGGGGCGAAACGCTGGCTACTGTTTTGAGCTAGCCGGACCATTTTATCAAATTTATTTGTGAATTTGTTAATTTGCAACCGTAGCCAACATACATTTAGCGGTTTATGCAAACGAATGCAATTTCTGTTGGCCATTTTCAACGGTTTTGAGCGGGATATGCACCCTGAAACTTATTCTATCATTTAGCCAGTTAAAAGACGAACGTGACGGTATACTCAACTCAAATTCGACAAAAAGTGCACTTAGCGGCCTTTGCATCTGGGCTACTCATTTGTTAGGTAAGCTTACCCCATTGAGACACGTATGTGGCTTGTCAGGCTGTCGATGTGGCATGTGACTGGTTCAAGGACCTGGCTTGTTTGTGGGAGTTACGGCGGTAGGGATAGAGGAAGAAAAGGTAGCCAGTTAAAAGACGAACGTGACAGTATACTCAGTGGGTGGAGTGGTTGGATTGATTTCAGGCATTGTTTCGTTGTGTTATTATTTGGTTGTAATTTTTTATGATATTCCTATTTTCAGCCTATTTTCATTTATGAAAAAATAGGCTTACGAGATTGCCTTTTTTCCATACGTGTGTGTCCCCCTAATAAAATCTAAACGGCTGGAGCGATTTCAATCAAACTCAGTAAGGTTATGGTAATGTTTCGTCCGCCCCGACCATGTCCTTCAAATTTTATTACGTCTCACCAATTCAACATGGCAGCTGCGTGAAATATTTCGACGACATTCTATATTGTCGAAACTATTACTGATATCACCCTGAAATTTTGTAGGGTGATAAAAGGCACTACTAAAAGTGTCCCTATGTGACTTTCAAAAACCTGTTAAGTACAGAACGGACATGGCGGCTGTGCAAAGTTGAAACATTTAAATAGACTATTCTTGCGATTTAACCATACGAACGCAGTGAAACTTGTACAGCAAATGTTTATACACATTGTAATGCACATACATCTAATTTACTTCCATTGTTTACATAACCTCAAGATGGCGGCTGTGCAAAATTTTTAAATTAAGTTTTTATTTCATGTGTCCTAATCATGCGATCAATGTTAACTTTTGAATAATGAACCTACGCAATTATCGTCATCCAATGGTACATAACGCTATGGCCAAAAATCCAACATGGCGACCAACCGAAATCTTTAGACGGTTCTCAATATCTACTAATCTATGACAGCAAACAAACTGAAATTTTGTATGTTGATAAAGGCTATGAACATAAGTTCACATATGAGACTTTCAATAACCTGGTGAGCACAACTCCAACATAGCCGCAACGCGAAATTGAAATATTTAAATGGACGTTTCTCGTGATTTAACCATTCGTGCAGTGAAACTTGGTACAGTAAATGTTCAAATACATTTCAATCCACTGACATCCAAATTTTGCAATTGATTTTTTAACCGCAAGAGGGCGGCTGTGCGAAATTTTAAAATCTTGTTTTTATTTCTTATGTCCTAATCATGCGATTGAATAATACACCTATTGTGGGGTTTGAAGCCATTTTTTCAGTGTTGCCTTAGTAAACAAGAGTTTTGTGCTTTTCAGTCGGTCAACACGAATGTACCAAAAGAGCTGGGTTATGCCCTAATCCTGAAATAAATTACGTGAGATTAATAAATACACTAGGATGACCAGTTTCGATCGTGAAGCGATCATCATCAGATCCATTACACTTAGGCTATAAAATCTATCTTTGAAAATACAGGTGAAAATATTTACAATATGTACAATTATTTAGTTGCAGTATTGGTACTGCAACTGTCAGTGTCTGCTAAATGCAGTATATATGATGTTAGATAAAATGCTAAATGGTGATAGATATCCGGAGTTTGTAATTTGGAGTGATTATATGGTTGTAAAAATCAACTATGGTTAAACTGTAATATTACAGGCTACTACTTATCTGGTTGTCTTCCTTGCTGGAGCTACGCGCAGTTTTCGTGTTCACTGTAACTCCAGATGTGGTCGACTGAGATGGGCTGTTATCTCAACGACACTGGGTTTTCCCTTTTCTCCCCCCTGTTCATATGTGCTGTGTGGAGTCAGTGCGATGTAAAGTCAAAACATGACTTAATCATCACAAAAGCAGATAAGGGAAACACTACAGTCATTTTGAACAAAACAGAATACATTGAAAAAATAGTCTAATTCCTAAACAACATCGAAATCAAGGAATTAACAAAAGACCTCACCAACAAATTCCAAAAAACAAATAAAAAGTGCGCTAAAAGAAACAGAATACATACTGACCAAAGCCGAAAAATCAAAACTAATAAACATGAACCCGAAAATACCGTCATTGAGGGGACAACCAAAAATACACAAAAAGGAGTGCTCAATGAGACCAATAGTCAATTGTAGGAATGCCCCTAATTACAAAATCATCAAAGAGTTACTAAAAATCTTAAAATGCCGTCTTTCCAACGACAAAACAACTCTGTAAAGAACACAACACAACAGAACTAGTAACAGCATTGAACACCCTACAAATGAAACCTAGCTTGAGGCTAGTATCCTTCATTGTAACTAACATGTACACCAATATTCCGATTATTGAAGCAATCGACACTATCGAAAACAACTTAAAATCCAACAATTCGGCAAAAGGAACTGAAGAGATTGTGAGATTACTGAGGGTCATTCTCAGCCAAAACGTGTTTCCATTCGACAATAAAATGTACCCACAGAAAGAAGGCCTAGCGATGGGGTCGCCACTAAGCGGCTTAATCGCTGATATCTTCATTAATGCACTAGAAAATGCGTTCTTAGAAAAGACTTCAACAAAGGGAATAGTAATATGGAAGAGATACGTAGATGATGTAATTTGCATCCGTATACTCGGAAACGAGTTAAAGCCGACGACGACGAATTTGCATCTACGATACTGAACTAACAAGCGATGAAACAATTCTCCACTCCATTAATAGCCTACACCACTCAATCAAATTCACTAAGGAATCCGAAACAGACCGAAAAATAAATTATCTCGACATAACTATTGAACGTAAAGACAGCGAGCTTTCATATTCCATATTCCGGAAAGCCACACAAACCTCGCATGCAATCGACAATCAGTCTAATCACCCCAGTACGCACAAATTAGCGGGGTTCAATTCAATGGTGCACAGGGCTTTAAACATACCCATGTCAAAAGACAACTATAAAAAGGAAATAAGAACCTTTAGGCAAATAGCGAAGGAAAACAATTTCCCGCCAAGCAAAGTAAGCCAAATTATAGCCAAACATAAAAATAAAGATAAAACGATTCCCAAACCGGACAGGAATGAGAAAAGAAATTGCGTGTTTCAACTATGTGAATGCGAATACATATAAAATCACTAATCTATTTGTTAGAATACATTTAACCTACAAAAACAATATTAAACATTTGAACACGAGTATCGGTGTTTTTTCAAATCTAGTGCTGCCATCTACGATGCGCACACAATACACACACAGTGTTTTGTTTTCAACCTCACACGCAGTTCATTTCATTCCGTGTCGGGTCAACAGTGCTATGTATTTTAAAGTAAATTAGTTTGTTTAAACTGTTGTTTAATTGACTTTGCTCAGAGCCTGTTCCGCTGATAGGTTATGGGGCCCAGTATCGTAACTGGAACACGAAAAATTCAGTGTGAACAAAAAGGACTCTTCTAACCTCACCACGCGTTCGGCTGCTAGTGCGGTCAAGTTTTGTATCACGAGATGGCTGGACACAGCGCGAGGATCGAACTTCCCGACTAACAAAACTACGATACCTGGAAGCTCCAGATGGAAGCCATCCTGGTGAAGAACGACATGTGGGAGTATGTTAGCGGTGTAAAAGTCAAACCTGAACCGGCAGCTGACAACGCCAACGCTGTTGCCATGTTGGAATGGGACAGAAACGACAGGAAAGCGAAATCCGACATCATCTTGGCCATCTCACCTTCCGAACTCAAACAGGTAAAAAATTGTGAAACCTCACGAGCCATGTGGACGAAATTGCGCGATATCTATCAGTCGCAAGGACCAGCGCGGAAGGCAACGCTCCTGAAACGGCTCACCTTGCATAAAATGGCGGACGGTGGGGACATGCGCGAGCACCTCAACGAGTTTTTCGACACTGTTGACAAACTCGGCGACATGGAGATAAACATCCACCCAGATCGACTGGAGATAATGTTGCTGTACAGCTTGCCATCGTCCTTCGAAAATTTCCGCTGCGCCATTGAGTCACGTGACGAGCTGCCAACCCCTGAAGCCCTGAGAGCCAAAATCACGGAGGAAAGTGAGGCCCAAAAAAATGGAACATCCAACGATGGATCCGCCGTCATGTTCGCGAAAAATCAAAAATTCCCACCCAAGAAGAATTCGCTGCATCACAAAGACAAGGACGGAAACCAAAGAAAAAACAAACCCAAAGTGTCAAATCTGCAAGAAAATCGGCCATGAACCATCGGATTGTTGGTATGGCAAGAAAAATAAAAAAATCCAACGAGGAACAAGCAACGGAATCTGGAAACGTCTGCTACCACGTCGGTAATGGTGCTGTGTCGATAATGCAGAGTCGTGACTGGTGCCTCGACAGTGGCGCCACGACACACCTGTGACACAACCCGGAAAGTTTTCGTCAACTCGACGTGAACAAACGTGCTACACTCAATCTTGCAAATGACAGTTCAAGTCCGATCACCGGAAAAGGGACAGTTTCATTCAAAACCGAAGTGTCGGGAACCGAAGTGAATGTGACTCTTAACGATGCATCTCACGTGCCGGACTTACGCACAAATCTCATGTCGGTGAGCAAAATCACCGATCACAGTTCCGATGTTGTGTTTTGTAAACAAGGTGCAGTGGTCGTGAACGCGAAATCGAGTTGTGTGCGGATCGAGTTGGGGACTTATATTATGTGCGCGAACATGAAGAGAACGCATGTGCTGCTTCGCGAAACGAAAAGACAGTGTCACTTGAGACATTACATAGACGTTTTGGACATGAGAACACGCGCGATATTACCCACGCAGTGCGCGATAAGGTAGTGACTGGTATAAAACTCGATGACAAAGTGTCTCAGCTGGAGTGGGATACCTGCATCAAGGGGAAGATGACAAGAACGCCCTTCCCAAAGTGTTCCAAGAGAGAATCGGAACCACTTGACATCATCCATACCGATGTTTGGGGTCCACATCCGATCACATCCATGGGCAGATCTTGGTATTTCATCACGTTTATCAATGACGCCTCCAGATGGTGCGAGGTTCGATTCCTAAAATCAAATTCTGAGGCATTCAAGGCAACCGTAGAGTACGTCGCATTCGCTGAGAACTTCACCGGTCGGCGCGTCAAACAAATCCAGTCGGATAACGGCCGCGAATACTTCAGTGGAGAAATGGAAAAAGTTCATGAAGAGCAAGGGCAACACTCGACAGCTCACCGTACTTTACAATCCGGAGCAGAACTGCGTCGCGGAGAGGAAAAGTCGCACCCTGTTAAACGACGGCAGATGTCTAATGTTGGCGTCTGACGTACCAGATTCACTTTGAACCGAGCTCATCAACGCCTCAAATTACCTGCGGAACCGGTTACCATCAGCAAAACTGGGAGGAAAAATCCCATACAAGATTTGGACGGGTAAACCTCCTGAGATTTCGCACCTGAAAATCATCGGGAGCCCTGCGATTTATCTCGACTGAGAACCCGGTAAAAACAAGTTCGAGCAACGCGGACGAGACATTATTCTGGTGGGATACTCGACAGAATCCGAAGGTTACCGGATCTGGGTCCCTTTCAAGAGGAAGGTGATAGTGAGCCGTGACGTAAAGTTCTTGGAGCGCAAAGACAAAGATCAACCCAAGGAGGAGCGCAATCGTCGAAAAATCGTCACTGCCCCGAAAATTCAAGAGAAAGATGTGAGCCAGAGGAGCCAACCGAAACACGCGGTGTTTTATTGGGATGCTCCAAACCATGCTGGACAACAACTTCCTCTGGATGAGGAGGAAGAAGTGCAAGAGTTTCCAGGATTCGATCCAGAAGAAGAACCGCATCAAGACATTACAATTCTTCAATCGATGATTAAATCTTTACACAACGCAGAAGACAACTACGACAGCGATGACACCATGGTTGAGGTGCCACCTAGCGACGCCAAGGTGGTCGCCGAGAACAGCAGCTACAATCTTCGCGGCAGAAAAGCTACAGAAACTGGAGACACCGAGCAGAGCGCAATCGTCGAGGAGACATTCATTGCCGAAATCCCTATGGGTCAGGCAATGAAAAGCCCAGAGGCCGACGAATTGTTCCAAGCCATCGTCAACGAGATGAGATCAATCTTGGAAAACGACACCTGGGTACTCGTCGATCGACCACAAGGCATCAAAATCATCGGCAGTAGGATTGTTCTTCGTAACAAATTCCATCCCGATGGCTCTCTCGAGAAGTGGAAGGCGAGGCTGGTCGCACAAGGATTCAGTCAACAGCCTGGGATCCACTTCACACAAACATTCGCTCCAGTCCCTCGTCCTGGGTCAATTCGTCTGATGATGTCTCTCGCCGCCAGGTTCAAGATGAAGGTGCTACAGTATGACGTCCCACGGCATATTTAAATGGAGATCTCGACGACGAAGTATATATGGAGGTCTCAAAACACTTCGAAAAGATCTTGGAGGGGATCATCAACAAGGAGCCCACAAACGACATCTCTAACAACGCCAATGATGCTCTGAAAGAGTTTCGAAAAGGCAACAAAGTTTGTCTTCTGAAGAAATCCTTGTATGGCCTGCGCCAGGCCGGACGAAATTGGTACAACAAATTGTATCAGATCCTTCGGTCTATTGGAGCCGTCCCAACTCAATCGGATCCATGCCTGTTCATCATCGGTACAGGGGAGGATGCTGTGCTGATCGCAGTTTACGTCGACGATATTCTGATTGCGTGTCGTCACCCAAAAAGGGCTTCTGAAATAGGACGTCAACTTGGGGAGCACTTCCGAATAAAGTATCTTGGCCTCGCCAAGTGCTGCCTGGGCATTGAGATCTGTCAAACCGATGGACGAATCACCCTGGACCAGAAAGGATATATTCAGGAACTCCTCAACTGATTCAACATGACGGAGAGCCGGACCGTAACCACCCCTGTGGACACCAACACCAGGTTGCAGAAAAACCTGAATTTTTCCGAAGACGACGAAAAACTCCCATACAGGGAGCTGGTGGGAGCCTTGACATACCTGTCCGTCTCCACCAGGCCTGACATCGCCTTCACCGTCAGCTACTTAAGCCAATTCAACAATTGCTACGGCCCTCAGCACTGGACCGCAGCGAAACGTGTCCTACGATACCTCAAGGGGACACCGAACGTCGGCCTATCCTATGAACATGATCACCATCCTCTCAAAGGCTACGTGGACGCAGACTGGGGCAGCTGCACCAAGGATCGTCGATCGTATACGGGCTACATCTTCATACTCGGAGGAAGCCCGATCTCCTGGGACACCAGAAAGCAACATACTGTCGCCCTATCCAATACAGAAGCAGAATATATGGCCTTAGCAGAGTGCACAAAGATAGCCATATATCTACAGCGACTTCTGCGAGAGCTGGGGCACGACGACCTGTCCAAACTCACGGTCTACTGTGACAACCGCAGTGCACTCAACTTGCCGAGAATCCCGTGTTTCACGCCAAGATGAAACACATAGACATTAAGCATTATTTTGTACGTGATGCAATCCAGAGCAAATCGCTCATCGTGGACTACGTCCCAACGTCGGACCAGATTGCAGATTTCCTGACTAAAGGTCTTCCGAGACCCAAGCTCAGCTGGTGCACGAAGGCTGCAGGACTCCAGATCCAGCCATAAGAAGAAACCTTAACACCTCACTCGAGGGGAAGTGTTAGAATACATTTAACCTACAATATCAATAATAAACATTTGAACACGAGTATCAGTGTTTTTCCAAATCTAGTGCTGCCATCTACGATGCGCACACAATACACACACAGTGTTTTGTTTTTAACCTCACGCAGTTCAGTTCATTCCGTGTCGGGTCAACAGTGCTATGTATTTTAAAGTAAATACTAGTTCGTTTAAACTGTTGTTTAATTGACTTTGCCCAGAGCCTGTTCCGCTGATACTATTCGAGAAGCAAGGCATAAAAATAGCTTTCACAACGAAAACCACAACTGGTAGGCACCTCCAAAATAGTAATCTAAATAAATATGACCCATATTCAAAGTCGGGTATATTCTATAACGTGCCAAGACACCGGTTGTCAAGCTAATTACATTGGACAGAGTGGAAGACGAGTAGACACATGTTATAATTAACGTAGAAGTGCGATAAGATTCAGCCGTATGCGAACATATGTGTGACGTGGGGCACAGCTTTACTAACATCGAGACGGACCTAAAAATAATTCATCACGAATCGAAAGGCAGAGCTCTTGACATAAAGGAAGCAATCGAGATACACCTAGCCAAACGAAACAATCCCAACAATCTAAATGAACACACCTTCATGGAGAGCTCACCCCTCTTCACACTACTAAAACAAGACACAACTTAGCGATACAGCCAAGCTAATTAAGTACAAGTTTTTCGGGCTTGTAGGCCGTGGTCCAAACAGGATATCTCCCGACGTTTCACCGGAAACTGCGTCCGGCATTATGAAGGGTTCCGCTCCTTTCCTTGGTCAGCAGTGGAATGAGGAAGAGGCTTGAAATAATGGGTAACGGTTTGTAGTGGGGTATTGTTGTTTGAATATGACTGTTGGCTGGGTGGACCTTCAAATTAGCATGGTGAGCCGAGCGTTCTCTTCGCATTCCGGCTGGATCGTCTGGTCTCGCGTACATGTTGCGGGGTGCGGTGCGTGCTCCGGCTTTGACGACCGAGCTTGTGAGGGTCAGGTGTTCCCTGGGTGACTGCCGGGCTGTAGCGGGAAAGTTCTTCAGGTTGACGTGTGCGTGATATCTTGGCCTTGGTGTTCCTAAGGGCCGGGATCCATGTATTACGCACACGTTCAATTTCTTCCTTTCGATTGAAATTGTCGGGGTGTTTGAATATTTCTGTGGCTTCCCGTTGCAGCCTGGCGTGGTAGTGTGTGGTCGTGGAGAGTATCTCCGTGTCCCCGTACTGTACATCGTGACCGGGCAAGAGAGAATGCTCAGCGACTGACGATTTCTCAGTTTGACCCAGGCGGCTGTGTCGGTTATGCTCCTCGAGTCTGGTGGTCACGCTCCTCTTCGTCGTTCCTATGTACACCTGCCCACAGGAACACGGGATTCTGTAGACACCTGCAGTGGAGTGTGGGTGGCGCTTGTCTTTAGCGGATCGCAGCAAGTCCCGGATCTTGGCGGTGGGTTTATAAACCGTCTTCACCCCATAGGTCTTGAGTAATTTGCCTATCCTGTCTGTCACCTTCTTCACGTACGGCAGGAATGCGGTGGTCACCGGAGTTTCCCCACATTCTTTCCTCGTGCTCCGGCGCCTGGGTTGAGAGGCTCCCTCAATCTCCTTATTGGTGTATCCGTTGGCGCATAGGGCCCTCCTTATATGTTTCAGCTCTTGGTTGAGGTTGGATGGTTCACAGATTCTCCTAGCACGGTCTACCAATGTTTTGATAACTCCGTGTTTCTGTCGTGGGTGGTGATTGGATGTCTTGTGTAGATACCGGTCGGTGTGTGTGGGTTTCCGGTATACAGTGTGCCCCAAGCGCAGGTCATTAGTCCTGGTTATTAGCACGTCAAGAAAGGCCAGGCAGTTGTCTTTCTCCTTCTCCATTGTAAATTTTATGCTGGTGTTGAGTCTGTTAAGGTGGTCCAAGAAACGTTCCAGCTCTTCCTCTCCGTGGCTCCAGACTACGAAGGTATCGTCAACATAACGTAGCCATACTTTCGGTTTGAGGGGTGCAGTCTCGATCGCCAACTGCTCGAACTTTTCCATGTAGAAGTTCGCAATCACAGGGCTTAGTGGGCTACCCATGGCAACTCCCTCTATTTGCTCGTAGAAGTTCTCGCGCCATAGGAAGTAGCTCGCGGTGAGGCAGTGGCGAAACAAGTCAGTGATGTCTTCCGTGAAGAGCTCGGCAATCTGATTTATGGATTCTTTCATAGGCACCTTCGTGAAGAGGATACTACGTCAAAGCTGACTAGGCGGTCTTCAGGTTTCAGACGTATGTTCTGCAATTTCTCAATAAAATGGCCTGAATCCCTGACGTAAGTCTCAGTGTTACCGATGTGCGGTTGTAGAATGATGGAGAGATGCTTGGTGATGCTGTAGTTTGGAGAGCCGATAGCACTCACAATAGGTCTAAGTGGTATATCAGTTTTGTGTACTTTGGGTAGACCTTACAGCCTGGGAGGTAGAGCTTCACTCTTGCATCTATCCTTCTTCACGTGGTCTGGTAGTGAAGAGGCCTTGATTAACCTGTTGGTCTCTCTAAGTATCCGTGTTGTGGGGTCTCTCGTGAGTTATCAGTATGTCCGAGGTTCTAGTAGCGACAGGATCCTAGTGTCGTAGTCTTCCGATGACGTGGCTACAGTGGCAGGTAGAATGATGATGCTTCTATCCCTGTTAAGGGTTTTAAAGGCATTCTTCTCTTGAGGTGTGAGGTTACTGCTGGGCTTTGGAACTTTACGAAGGATGCGTGAGGCCTCTGAGCGGACTTCCTCGGCCTGCTCCCTGGGTAAACGGTGTAGGGCAGCCTCGATGTTGCTTATAATGTCTTCTAAAGGCACAGAAGGTGGGGTGACAGAGAAGTTCTGACCTTTCACCGAAAGTGAAATTTCCCCTGGCGATAGACGACGGTTAGTCAGGTTTACTACAGTGCAAGACGAGTCCGGCGCAGATGTGGTTGCAGTTATCGTCTTGAGGTCCTTACATAGCTCAAATTTCTTTTTCTGGCGATTCGTCAACTGGTCGAAGGTGGAGCGCATAGAATAGTGTGTGATGTGGTCGATGTTGTCCCAGTCGTCGCGTGAGAGCGTAGACGTACTGATATGAGGTCCCGGTCAGTCGTAGCTAAGTCCCTGCGTGTAGCATGTATCTGTTCTCGCAGCATTGAGCGCTCAGCTCTGTCGTATATACGGTGAGCATGTGCTGAGCCAAAATTCCTCTTCATCCTAATATACTTAGGAATCGTGTCCGTGTCCCTGCACCGTAAGAGAAACGTCAGCGAAGAAAGTTGCTGGGCTTTCTTCTTCCGTAGCTTCTCGAAGCGGCGAACTAGGTTGGTAGTTTCCTCCCCGTAGAGGCGAGTGATATAACAGCTTAGGCTTTCACGGCCGGCGTTCATAATTAAGTACAAGTTTTTCGGGCTTGTAGGCCGTGGTCCAAACAGGATATCTCCCGACGTTTCACCGGAAACTGCGTCCGGCATTATGAAGGGTTCCGCTCCTTTCATTGGTCAGCAGTGGAATGAGGAAGAGGCTTGAAATAATGGGTAACGGTTTGTAGTGGGGTATTGTTGTTTGAACATGACTGTTGGCTGGGTGGACCTTCAAATTAGCATGGTGAGCCGAGCGTTCTCTTCGCATTCCGGCTGGATAGTCTGGTTTCGCGTACATGTTGCGCGGTGGAGTGCGTGCTCCGGCTTTGACGACCGAGCTTGTGAGGGTCAGGTGTTCCCTGGGCGACTGCCGGGCTGTAGCGGGAAAGTTCTTCAGGTTGACGTGTGCGTGATATCTTGGCCTTGGTGTTCCTAAGGGCCGGGATCCATGTATTACGCACACGTTCTATTTCTTCCTTTCGATTGAAATTGTCGGGGTGTCTGAGTATTTCTATGGCTTCCCGTTGCAGCCTGGCGTGGTAGTGTGTGGTCGTGGAGAGTATCTCCGTGTCCCCGTACTGTACATCGTGACCGGGCAAGAGAGAATGCTCAGTGACTGACGATTTCTCAGTTTGACCCAGGCGGCTGTGTCTGTTATGTTCCTTGAGTCTGGTGGTCATGCTCCTCTTCGTCGTTCCTATGTACACCTGCCCACAGGAACACGGGATTCTGTAGACACCTGCAGTGGAGTGTGGGTGGCGTTTGTCTTTAGCGGATCGCAGCAAGTCCCGGATTTTGGCGGTAGGTTTATAAACCGTCTTCACCCCATAGGTCTTGAGTAATTTGCCTATCCTGTCCGTCACCTTCTTCACGTACGGCAGGAATGGAGTGGCCACCGGAGTTTCCTCAGATTCTCTCCTCGTGCTCCGGCGCCTCGGTTGAGAGGCTCGCTCAATCTCCTTATTGCTGTATCTGTTGGCGCATAGGGCCCTCTTTATATGTTTCAGCTCTTGGTTGAGGTTGGATGGCTCACACGCTTAGTTTGAATGGCTTATGGTCCACGCGTGGCGAGGAATGTTCCAAGGTCTTTGATAGTTGTAGACCCACCTCATTCAATAACATACATCTTATCTTGGTTGGCAACACCCCACATAAACACATCGCACTGACTCCGCACAGCACATATGAACAGGGGGGAGAAAAGGGAAAAAACAGTGTCGTTGAGATAACAGCCCATCTCAGTCGACCACACCTGGAGTAACAGTGAACACGAAAACTCCGCGTAGCTCCAGCGAGGAAGACAACCAGATAAGTAGTAGCCTGTAATATTACAGTTTAACCATAGTTGATTTTTATAACCATATAATCACTCCAAATTAGAATCTCCGGATATCTATCACCATTTAGCATTTCACCTAACATCATATATACTGCATTTAGCGTGCACTGACAGTTGCAGTACCAATACTGCGACTAAATAATTGTACAAAAGTTTGGTGCTTTTCAGTCGGTCAACACGAATGTACCCAAATAGAGCTGGGTTATGCCCTAATCCTGAAATAAATTACATTACTCTTGTAATACACCTATGTAATAATCTTCATGTAATACAGTAGTTCATAACTCTATGGCCTACATACATCAAAATCCAACATGGCGATTATCCGAAATATTTAGACGGTTCTCAATATCTACAAATCTATTTCAGCAATCAAATTGGAATTTTGTATGTTATAGGTAATTAACATACGTAGGATATATTAGTTCTTTGCGGAACTACTTGTTTCAAGTATGTTTATGTAAGCACCTTTTTCTGTTATGTGTAGTATTTTCAAGTCTAGTTCAATATTTGTAAATTGATGTTTAGTTTCGTGCATGTGTTCGCACAGCAGAATATCTTCGTGTTTTTTATCATGGTTATGTTCCTTATAATGAACGTACATACACTATCTGATCAAAAGTAGCCGAACACCTATCTGAAATAGCACTTAGACTTTACCCTTGCCACGTTCCCTATTATTGGTCATTAATATGGGATGGGTCCACCCTTCACCTTTATGATGGCTTGAACTCTCCTTGGGACACTTTCAATGAGCTGTCAGAAGTCTGCGGAGGAATGGCAGCCCATTGTGTCTCAAGATATGATACTGGACAAGATAGTAATGTTGGACGCTGGGGTCTGGAGCGAAGTTGACGTTCTATCTCACCCCAAAGGTGTTCAGTTGGGTTAAGGCTGGGATTCTGGGCAGGCAGTCTATTACAGGAATATTATTGTCCACGAACCATTGCCTCACAGATACAGCTTTATAACAGGGTACATTGTCATGCTGATACAATCTGTCATAGTCTCCAAACTGGTCCTCTACTGAGCGCAGTACACAATGGTTTCAATTGTTTTCATATCCTTCTGAATTTGGAGTTTTCTTTAGTGCAATAGGGGATTATACCCAAACCATGAAAAACATCCCTATACCATAACTCCACCTTATCCATACTTCACTGTTGGCACTACACATGATGGCTGGTGAAGTTCTCCAGGCACTCGCCTAACCCAAACCCTGCCATTGGATTGCCACAGGCTATAGCGTGATTCATCACTCCAAATCGCTCATTTCCAGTCACTCTTTACATTACCTCAAGTAGCACTTAGCATTGACTACAGAAATGTTTGGCTTATGACCAGCCACTCTACCATTGTAACCCATTCTTTTTAACTCCCGACGCACAGTCATTGTGCTAGTTGAACTGGTTGTAGCAATTTGGAACTCGTGAGTGATTCCATCCGCAATTTTTGACAATTCCTGTCCATCAGAAAATGAGGTCTGCCTGGTCTTGGATTAGCTGCGGTTGTTCCTTGTTCCTCACAATCACATCACCAACAGTCGATTTGGGTAGCTTTAGAAGAGTTGCTATGTCCCTGATGGACTTGTTATTCAGGTGTCATCCAATGACTTGTTCCCATTTGAAGGCACTGAGCTCGCCTGACCAACCCATTCTGTTGTTACTGCTTCTCTACTGAAAACACAATACTCCCAACCTACTTTAATACTGGCGGGTCTGCCTCTCGTGACATCTAGGGTTCAATTACTTATTACATGGGGTGTCTGGATACTTTTGATCAGACTGCCAGACTGTCCTATGTATGTGGTTTGACATGAGCTGCATTTCAATTGGTATATTCCTGTTTATGGAATTTTTCTTGTTTATTAATTGTATGAGAATTGAAAATTTTGTTATTTGGGTTAATGATTTTAGTGCTATTTTTAAATTAAATTTTCTTAAAATGTTAGTTAATCCATATAAGTTGTTACTGTTATAATCTGTGCCCAAGGTTGCAATATCGAATCCTGGTGCAGTCAGCTGGCATTTGAGGGTGCACAAAAGAGAGGGAGCCCTGTCAGTAGATTAATGATTCCCTTCGGGGAAAATTTCTGGCACCCAGGCGTCTCTAAAAGCTGCAGTAGTTAAAAGGGACATAAAACCAATAACATTATTAAAAGTGAAAGTTGCGCATTTTTTATCTTCATTACCAATTTTATTTAACGTTGTTTGTGGTTTATTTTTAAATTTAGTCTATTTATTTTATTTAGATAATGTTGGTTATTTTTGTTTAGTTTTGCTATTTTATGTTTTGTTTCAATTTCTATTTTGTAGTTGTCTGGTGTTTAACACATACATGACATTCCAGACATTAATGTCACTAAGCACAATTAACCACAACTGAAGGAAATCTACAAGGAAGTTATCTCGAGACACCCTAGCAATAAAAGCAATTAACTATGGAACTAATATTCCAGCATAACCAACAGGCATTTGACTAATATTTACAAGCACAAAACAATGTTTTAATAGAGTTACATAGAACATAAATTTGGATTTCAATTCAGTTGCAAATGATTTTAACAAGACTCATTACAGCAATTTTGACGTAATAAGTGTTTCAACACATTTTATTGTTTTAGAATTAATCAGCAAGCAACAAAATGAACATTTATACAAAACTGTGGTTCATTGGAGACAACTGTGTATTTTAATATTTAATAATGTGCTGAAGAAGGGTCAAATTTAGACACAAAATATAATAATAATAATAATAATAATAATATTGATTTGGGTGATAAAACTGTAGAAATTCTTGTAAAAGAAACTTGATTGAACATCAAAACTCCAACATGGTTTATTTTGTGGCATTTAATTTGAATTAATCATCTGAATAAAACATTGCTTATGAAGGGTGCCAGGAAAGTACATCACAGGTGCCATGCTGCTGCGTTGGACAGCACTGGTATAGATAATATTTTATGTATTTCACTGAAGAAAGCCTACAGAAGTATTTTCTTTTAAATCATCAGTGAATTCAAGAGAAATGTGCAAACATAGCTTAGGCGTGATTGATTTAGACACTGTACATCCTGTATACTGTATTGTCAGCCACAATGCTCACACTCAAAGCTTTGTAGCTTTTGGGACTTTTCCCAACGATTCTTAATGCTCATTCCAGGTGTTTTCCCTTAATTCATTATGTAACTTCGGCAATTCCTACTCCAAATACATATAGTTACACATCCTATAATAGGCATTATAAGAACACAAGAGATTTTCGAACAAGAAAGCACATGTAGCTAGTGACCCTGTTGTCCCCAGTCCCCCTCCCGCAAATTTAAACCTTGACAGATATGTTAAACTGAATTTTTCAGTGTGGTTGGAAGTATGATTGTTCTATTTTTTGACTATAGAATGTTCCTTTCTTGTTTTTAGAGGTTAATGAAGACGCCCAGGATGAAGCACAGGATGACTACGCCCCTCTCCCAATAGATGATGAAGTTGCTATAAAGAAACCTGTTGCAGATGCGAATCATGCAGTAAATACAAATTAATTGTCATGCAATGGACGTTAGGTGAGACTTTTGATCTAATGAGATAAAACCCGATTTTCTGCTCATTTGTAACCCATACTTCAAAAACATTGGAAACATGATTCGTTTCCAGTAGTCGTTGAGACATTTGAAGATTTATGCGAGCATTATCTTTCAATTTGGACAAGAAGATTTTCCAAACAAGCTTCTGGAGTGTCGAGCTAAGGTAGAACTTATCAGTCATTAGCAACCCATATTTTATCAGCATCATCAGCCTTGTATTAGAATTCTGAATTTTGATAATTTCATTAATTAGAACAAGTTAAGATTGAAAGAATATTATACCAATGCAAGTAGGAGATGATTGATAAGTCTTCCTCCTCTAGAATTAATTCCTTTCAAATGTTATTTTTTAAACAGAGGAAAATGTATGTTATGCAGTTGAAAAAGAGTTGGTGTTTTTTAGTAACATTAACTTATGTTTTAGTTATGTGTATTACACTGAAATATTTCAGTGGTGTGATTGCACTGATGTTAATATTCTTCTGTCACAAGAAAGTTGGTTTCCTATTTTGTGAGAATGTTGTTCTTTGCAAGGTATAAGAATATTCAGTATGGATAATACTAACTAGATGAGATAGAACTTATCGATCATTTACAACTCATATTTTAGCTACCGTATATGATAATTGTGTAAAGACTAGCAAATTATTGATTGAAGTTTCTATTTGCTATTTTGGTTAGGGGAAATGGAAGATTGGAGGAATATTGTGGTGTTAGTAGTAGGCCTACATGTACAACTGAGGAAAAGGACTAAGCAACTGCCTTTGCACCATGAGATTTTCATGAATATGTACTAGACGCCCCCTAAAGTGAGCCACCCTGCAACCCTGTTAAGCCGTGCAAGGGGAAATGCAAGTCCTGAGATCAAAGGTTCGAATCCCAGTGATTAGAGCAGTCATTCTAAAGCAAATGCTGGATTGGTGTCTCATTTTAAGTCCCGAGACACCTACCTCAATTTTAGATACAGTACCAATAATACAGTTTCGTACTCTACTATAGTCTCGACAGAAACACAGGTTGTTAGACAATTCAACACACACTCGAGCACATGCGGTGGTATCAGTAAAGAAAATATAATTTTTGCCAGGTTTAGGGAAACTCTTATTACAGTTGGGTACAATCGTATTGACCGACTGAAAAGCATTAATTTCGATTACCAAGGCAACACTGAAAAATGGCTTTTAACTCCATAATAAAACAGACAAGGGCCAATTAAGACAAAAACAAGGTACAATCAGCTTCGTGTGGAATATTGACAAGAGAGGTAGGCCCCAATCCCACTCTCATTCATTTAAAATAGGTTAATCTATTGACATGAGGAAGCAGGCCCCGTTCCTACGGGATGGCGCTAAGAAGAAGGAGAAGAAGAATCTATAGACATGAATGTCTCAAGCATTTTATGGACCGTCAAATGCCACCCCAATCCCACAAATTATAGCAAAGAGATTGGGAGTGCCTTACCCATTGCACCTCAGCTGGCCTTGATAGCATGTCTTTTGTAATTTTTAGAGTGTAGGAGTACAGGTGGTGTAACATCCTCACCTTTTCATTTCTATCTACAACTGTATTAATAAGGCATTCATCTCCTGTACCTAAGGTTGCACACTTCAATTTCAGCATAATATTGGTATTTAAGGTCACTTAAATGTCACAGATATGTGTCAATATATTTTTCTGGTGTATTAATGAACACCTCCAAGGAAATGTATGCCCCATGGGCATATCTAAAGCCAGAGTAACTCAAGGGATGTTAAAATTAAAATAATAATTATAATAATAATCATTATTGTTTATTATTTACGACCATGTGAAAAGTGCCTTTGGCCCAGATTCGATTTCGAACATATTTAGTCTCAAATAACAGGCTTTCTCTGCAGAAGACTCAAGATAAACAATTCCTTACATTCAAGATGGTGGATGGGCATATTTTTGAAATGTTTAAATCAATTCCTCAAAATAAAAAAGAGGAATTGCAATGTAGCTTAATAAATGGGGTGTCTTTTGTAGGATACAACACTTAACGTTCATCACAAGAACATTCAATTATACACCTTGATAAGGACGAAGAGTTATAACTATACTCACACATTTAAGAGAAAGTAGGCTATATGATGTTTACTGAACATCTTGTTTTATATGCTGAATCCAAAGATTTAGTACTTAAATATAAGTGTGCAGTCCAAAATAGTGTTAAATCAATACTCAATCAATACCTTGATTTTAGTGAGTCTCCTGTCTGATATAAATTTTAATGCTGTTGATGTAAAGAAATACATTATCTCAGAACTATTTGACAGACTTTTAAAGAACTAAAGCTGAAACTAACAGTCATTGTATTTTTTGGGGTATGTGGTGGCGCAGTGGTCAATATGTTTGCCTCTCACCAAGGTAGACGGGTTCGCTTACCGGTCAATATATGTTAGATTTTCGGAGTGAAATGCCATGTCCTGTGGTTCGGATTCCACGTAAAGAGTAGGTCCCGTGACTCATTATCTCGAGATTAACAGTCACATCAAACTACAAGCTTTTTTTCATTATATTTTAATGACTATTGTTTACTGGAAAAAGCAAATTGATTCAGCAAATATAAGTGATGCGTGATCCAAACGGTTGTGAAAGTCTTTTTGATGAACAGTGCTTGTTTTAATATCTTCACTTTTATTAGCATAAGGCCGGGATTACACTATCGAAGAAATTTGTCAAAGAAATTTTATAAAATATTTTATGAACCTTAACTTTTATAAAAGTTATGCAAAGCAATCATCACACCATTACACTACATCAAATAATTTATCGTACTTCTGCAAAATGGATGAAGGACAGTTCCTTTTTCACTTAACTGTATTACGGTAGTTGAAATTCTTAAGTGACAATACCGGTATATAAAAGAAACGGAAAGATAAAAGTGAGCGTCTATGGGTTAAATCATGGCTCGATCACTTGGCAAGGAAGATATTTACAGTATAAGAGTAAAATCTTGGTGAACGAGCTGCAGTACGAGGACTTGATAAATGACATTAATATTTAATAATTATGAAGAAATGAATGATAACGTTCTAAACAACCACTGCTTGAGCAAAGGAAGTTGAAACATACAAAGTAAAAAAGTAGGCAGTAGGTGGGATTTGATCCCTGGCCATGTTGCACGGGTATTGAGCGCTTTACTCATTCCACCAACTGAACACTGCCTCTAAGAGATTGGCTTCACGTATTACATGCCGGTCAATATATAAGTGCTTATTTACATTCACTTGTAAAACGATAAGTGAAATTGACAAATTATAATACGAATATATATGTAATACTGTACGTGTGTACGTCACTAAACTCCTTCTAAACGGCTGGACCGATTTTGATGAAATTTTTAATGTATGTTTGAGTGGATCCCTGTATGGTGTCGATTCACAATTGGACCCAGTATGTGGCGTAGCGACCAAAATGTAGGATGAAGACACTTTTAGAACCACAAGATACGGTCAACTAAACAAACACTGTCGTCATGGAAACTGCTAGCTTTAGTGAAAACTAAAGTCTCAGCTCAACAGGGTCGTCTTTCCCCACTAATTCTCCCAGGCCCGTTTCCTTGGCAGTGTTTTTTTCTGGAAAGTTCATGAATAATTGACTTTCTGAGAATAATTCATAGTTATCTTTGTGTACCAGAGGTGGCGGTGATGTCGAATTCGTGGTATTTAGCGTAGGCTTCAAAACATGCACAAATCACTTGCATCGTAGCTTGGCGTTGTTTTGACATTTCAATAACGGCTCATCGAAAATAAACAATACGTAGGTTAGTTTGTGTGGGTCTCTGTATGGCTTACATTCCAAATTGGACCCGGTATGTGGCGTTGCGATCAGGTTCTAGAATTTTTTTCATTTTTTGTCAGGGTCTTCTTTCCCCACTAATTCTCCCAGGACCGTTCCCTTGGCAGTGGTTTCTTCTGAGAAGTTCATGAATAATTGACTTTCTGAGAATAATTTGTAGTTAAGCTTTTGAATCATAGGTGGCGGTGATGTCAAATTACAGTGGAACGTGGCTAATTCGAACTTCTATAATTCGAAATCTTCTTTAATTCGAATTTTTCTCGTGGTCCCTAGCATTTTATATACAATCAATGCTAAAAAATCGTGGTTAATTCGAATTATATTTTGGATAATTCGAAGTTTTTACGTGTAAAAAGCCGATCGGAAGCCAAACATTTGGGTCAGGAATTCCCAAAAAACGACGTTGTTTCATTGGCATGCGGCCCCTACTCGATTGTTTTTCCTGCGTGACTAACAACACGCCTGCGATGCTCCTTCCGAAGTCAATGCCCAACCCCCTCCCACCCTCCTATTGTTTTGTAACGCTCCACATTAACTCATAACAGTGTCTTCCCTTACACCTGTCTGGTTGTGCATGCTGTGTACTGCAGTATTCTGAATGGTTTGATTTCTAGATTGCTGGATTACTACTGTCATTAAATAGGTGAATAGTACATTTTTGTTTTATTTTATCATTTGAAACTTGTGAGGTTATTCACGATACAGTCATTATACAGTACCGTTGTCTGTTAATCTGCTTTGTTGAACGTAAATCATTATGTAAACCAAATACGTACTGTATAAGCACTTTACTCGTTGAAAACCTATGTAATATTATGTTTAACAAAGGTTCTTGGATGAAAACTTAACATTTGAATATTTTGTCTACCCTTTTCAAAGAACTTCCTTAATTCGAATTTTTGGATAATTCGAATTTTTTTACTGGTCCCTTGAGGTTCGAATTATCCAAGTTCCACTGTATTGGTATTTGTCGTAGGCTTCAGAAAGTGCGCAAATCACTTGCATCGTAGCTTAGCGTTGTTTTGAGATTTCAGTAACGGCTCATCGAAAATAAACAACATGTACAGTAAGTTTGTTTGAGTGGGTCCCTGTATGGTTTGCATTCACAATTGGACACAGCAGGTGGCGTTCCGATCAGGTTCTAGAAATTTTGTTATTATTTTTTGTCAGGGCCTTCTTTCCCCACTAATTCTCCCAAGCCCTTTCCCTTGGCAGTGGATTCTTCTTAGATGTTTTTGTACCATAGGTGGTGGTGATGTCGAATTATTGGTATTTGACGTAGGCTTCCATGGAAATGATTTGAGTTTTTTCTTTAAAAATCAATGTGAAATGTCACTTAGTAGGTTATATAGTTCATTGAAAATTCAATTATGTTTGCCGAACCCGCTCTATATATTCGGGCAGGACAACGTCTGCCGGGCTTACTAGTTATTATATAAAATACACTATCATTCACGTCTGTTTGCAACCTATTTAACTATTTAATTCTTCTTTATATCCTGAAATATGCTTCCTTTATTTACAGCGCTTATAGCCTCTGCTAATTATACCTACACTTTCTATCTTTTATTTATGTTTTTACATATTTTGTACCATTTATTATGCAACATTTCATGCATTTCACACTCTGATATGAGCATCTTTGTTGTGATAATATTCCAGCTGTTACCTTTGATAAAAGATTTCCCCATTACACTGTCATATCTTTTATAGAAGATCTATTATCAAAGAGCTTTGACAAATTTCTTTGATAGTGTAATACCAGCCTAAGTTTCGTCCGCATTCTTAATCGTTGAGGTGGAAAATATGGATGTATTGCAAGCTGATATAAAGCAAGGCTGTGTTTGAGCATTGATTATCCTAAAACATTGAGTTGGAACTCTGATATGTACCGGTACTAAAAGAAAAACAAACTAAAGAAGCCTTACAAAAAATTTGGGAAGAAGCAGAGATTCCTTAAAATGATCAGTTCCTGTGCTTCTAAACTGTGACCCTTTGATTGAGCTTTAACCAAGTTAAACCCCAGGAAGTTGAACTATGCAATGTGCTTGGCAGAGAATACTCTCCCTTCTGGAATAAAGGGTAAACATCAGAAAATTGAAGACTTGTCTGCAGCACTCAAAAATGTTGTGTCATTTGTAAATAAGATTTATGAGAGGTTGTTTGGTGAGTAGAAGCAATGCCACACTTGAGTTCGGGATCATATAGTCGGCAGCGACATTAAAGTTGTGACCTCTTCAGAAATGCATGAATTATGAAAGATGTTATCCAGCTTACATATCTCTGTATTGTTTATATATTATTTCTTTTTTGTTACATCTATGCTTTCCAACTCTTCCCGAGTTGAAATTGTTCTTTCATTCAGCTCAACCTTTGTTAGCTCTGGCACTGACTCATATCCTTTATAGGGGGAGAGAAGGAAAAGGAAAAAAGAAAATTCACTACTATCCCTTGTCCCCCTCCATTTGCTTTGAAATTAAAACTCCTTGTAAGGATAAGTAATAAACAGTAATGAAATATACTCTTGATTAAGCCTATATTTAAGCTAATAAATTCATAATTTTTCACACAAGCCCCTTGAAAATGAAAATGTTTCAATATATTGTTACTTCTACCAAAAGAACCAGGACTGTTCAGAACACTGGTGGACTGTTAAGTCTTCTGAATTTATTAAACAAGGCTGTGGTTAGGAAATCTGGGTTATTAAAGGAGAGAGTCACAGTGTAATGTATATGTTACTCGCTGTTCTTTTCCTGTTGATGGGCTACGAAATATTTTGCCTTCAATCATTTTCTCACCTCCAAAAAAAATTCACATAAACAATGATGATGGTCAAGGTCCAGATATCCCACAGTGAAATTGTTTAAACAGATTGCACACGTACAGAAAAGAGCTTTGCAGAGGCCGTGCCACTGACAGGTCGCAAATACTCGCTGCCAGATTTATAGCATGTACCGATTACAACAGCGGGTCGGGAAGCCCTGGATGCTGTCGTAGCATTTATTACATACATAGCTGGCAAGCTAATTTAGTTGTGATAATCAAGACTTATTGTCAAGTACTGTAGCCTACCTCATATCCCGTGAACATGGTTAGGCATAGAACAAAACATTGAATTTTCCTAGTGAAAAGTTATCTTCTCAAGAAGAAGTTTGCAGTAAATTTGTTCGTAAGTTTCGGGGCCGTGCGGTTTTTACTTGTGGGGGGAACCTCAAACAAAAGGTATACGAGGTGCTACCCAAAATATCAGAGAATTTTATTGTAAAAATCAGAGAACTATACTTAAGTCCTAATGTCCTTCCATCACCTTCAAAGTAGTCACCTCGGCATGTATGCAACAATCCCAATTTTCGGAAGCACTCCTGGAAGTCTGCAGGGTGAAGGGTGTTCAGGACCTGTTGCGATTCCACTTTGATGCCTTCAGTGGAGTCAAAACGTCGCCCTTTCAACACGATTTTTGTCTTCGGCAACAGGTAGAAGTCGCACGAGGCTAGGTCTGGCGAGTAGGGAGGTGCGGGACCATTGCCATGTTGTTTTTGGACAGGAATTCTTTCACAACGAGCGACATGTTGCACTAACCAGTCTTTCATTTTGCACAACTCCGTTTGTACCGAATATTTTCCCTCAGTTGCCTCAAAACCTCATAGTAAGACTGCCTCTTGGCAGTCTAACCAGGTGGAAGAAACTCCTTATGCACAAATTCTCGAATGTCGAAAAAAATAATCAGAATTGACTTGATGTTGCTGCAAACTTGTGGACCTTTTTCGGCATTGGAGAAGAACATTTTCCATTGAGATGATTGCTGCTTCGATTCATGGTCATAACCGTAGTCACCTGTTATGACTGGATATGAAGTTTGGGCATTCTTGAACTTTTTGTTGCAGCTTGGTGCACGTCTGAATCCTGAGGTTTCGTTGGTCGATGCTGAGAAGGCGAGGGACAAACTTCGCTGCAATTAGTCTCATGTTCAGTTCATCGGCTAGAATTCGCTGACATGTACCGTACGAGAGCCCAAGTCTGTTACAAACATTGTGAATTGTCTGCCTTCTGTCATCGTGAATCATGTCACTCACTTTTATGATCATTTCCAGTGTTGTGCATGTTGACGGTTGACCAGAATGTTTGTCATCTTCCACAGATTGTCGGCCTTCTTTGAAGCGCTTGAACCTGTCAAATGTTCTTGCTTGACTCAGTGCACTGTCACCAAATGCCTCTGTCAGCATTCGGTGGGTTTCAGCTGCAGTTTTCTTCAACTTGAAACAGAATTTGATGCAAATCCTTTGCTCCTTCACGTTATCCATTTGACAATTCGCAGAAGCACTGGAACATGTCCTGACACCCACCACTGCAACTCACAACTCCATGCACCAAAGATGCCGCAACTTTGTACCGCAGTAGCTAAGACTTGTACATCGAGACATCTAGCGGCAGAATGTCGTCCTTTTACTGGTTTGACCGGTACAATCAAATTCTCTGATATTTTGGGTACCACCTCATACAGAAACAATCTGCATACTCTGGAGGTTCTCGAGAATGAAATAACTGCACAATTACGAAATATCAGTGAGGATGAATTACAGCGAGAGTACCTTAACTTCCTACGTCGGTGAAACATGTGTTTAGAAATTGAAGGACTGCATTTCCAGCAACTACTATGAAATTCATGTAAGTAATTATAATCATTAAATACGTTAAAAAGTGAAAATGTGTAAAACAAGTTGGGCGTTACGCTGCTGCTAGCGCCAGTGCCTTGCTTGGCACGCTGCAATACACAGTGCCCAGGCCGCCACACGGCCTCTGCGAGTCTCCGTTCTATAGGGAGGGCCCTCGCTATAGATGTGCATCAGGAGGGAACAAAAGAGCCATGGACACATTCTGAGAATGCTTCTCTCCAGAAATGAATCTTGACTGCAACTGCACTTCAATATGCTCTACTATATTTTCACACCATATTAAAACACTTCTGTAGTGTCCTACTTATGAAATATTTCTCCATCTTAATTTATCAGGCATCTCTTAAAGCCACACTTTTGAAATATTTCTCCATCTTAATTTATCAGGCATCTCTCAAATCCACAGTAGTTAACAGGGACGTAAAACCAATAATATTACTATTACTTAATTTGTCAAGTAGAAGTGGCGCTCCCTAGGATCACTCTTCCATTGCACCGTGGTTATGAACCAGGAATGCTCAGCACAATCATATATATAACAGTTTGATAACTAATTTTCTTTGTTACCACTCCATTGCTCTCTGGCATACTTTTGGAAGCGTAACATTTTTTGTTTTAGATTTTTGTTATTACATTCATAATTTATCAATTCCATCTACATGTTTCCTCTGTTGTTGTTTATATTCTTTGGGTCTTCACTCCTTAAACTGGTTAGCTGCTCCTTTGTTATGAACTAATCATTTCATCTCTGCCTAACTACTGTACTCTTCATCCAAGGCAACTTAACGTATTCTAACCTTGGCCTTCCCCTACAGTTCTTGTCTTCCACCCTTGCATCACTAAATTTGCTGTTCCTTATGGCCCTAGTATGTTCCCTACCAATCTCTCCCTTTTCATTAGTTTTAACTAGAAACATCCCTCCACCTCCTCCACTTGTCTTAATATATTTTCGTTTGTTACTCTATCTACCCATCTTCATCATTCTCCTGTAACGCCACATTTGAAATGCTTTTATTCTCCTCTTTTCTGCTGCACCAACAGTCCAAGTTTCACTTCCGTAAAATGCTACGCTCCAGGCAAATGATTTTAAAATTTAATAATAATGTAATGGGTTTGCACTCCTTTTAACTACTGTGAGTTTTGGAGATTCCGGGTAGCCAGAATTTTGCCCTGAAGGTGATCTTTAACATGTCAGTAAATCTACTGAAATGGCTCCTCACGTTTAAGCACCCTCATATGCCAACTGACTTCAGCAGGATTCGATCCCACAATCTTGCCGGACAGCAGGTAAGAATGTTACTGGTGTGCCAAGCAACCTTTTTTCCAGAATGACTTTAATTGAAATTTATATTATGCTTCAAACACTGCATGCTCAGAGATTTTGTGATTAAAACTAGCCATTACTTATTCAGGACATTAAATCTTGAAATATAGTTCTTGTTTTCAATCTTCTCTAACTCGTTTGATCTGTAGCATAACAGTTACACATTTAAATTATTTGGCACTATGGTATCACAATCTAGCCTGGTATTTTACAGTAGTTTGGATGTGACAGCATCTGGGACGAGTGCACTTTCATTTTGAAAATCAATTAGGGTGACCAACTCTTCTGTATTTCCTAGGAACTCTGGAATTAAAGGTTATTATTTATATCCTCCCAGCTCTCATATTGATCTTTCATTTCTCCCATATTGCATTAACAATCAAGATCTTGAAATTTAAGTTATACATTATTTCAAGAATCCCAAGCTCATATACCCACACTGAAAGAGTTCTTTCATTGATGATCGGGGCCAATAACCCAGATCTTAGGCCCCTTAAAACAACAATTTTCATCTTTCACTGATACACTATAAATGCACTGAAAAGAGAAATTGATGCAGCTTGGAACTAATTAAGCCGGAGTTAAATGGTAGCAAGTGATTATAGATGTAAGAATTCTTTGAAATTTCCACACGAAGATTTAATTTTTTTAAGTGATTACATTAGACCAATCACATGTAGGTTAGAACTAAAAATGCCAGTTGGTAAATTCACATATTGTATTTTTTAAATTTTTATTCTGAATTGTGATCTGTATATTGTATAGGCCAACTCGGTGATTTAATTATCTACTCCATGAATGTTTGCTGCAGTGGCACCACATCACTAAAGTTGCTCAATGCAGAGAGTTGGTCACCATAAAATCAGTTGACATATTTTTTGAATTTAATTTCAAACATACAGTAGGGTGGCTATGAATCTCAATTCTCTTAATTAATGTTGAGCTATGTATTTGTACTACTGAATGTCAAAATAATTTCCTTTGTGTGTTGTATATATTTTTTCCTTGGAATATATGATTCAACATGCAGTTGATTAATAAACAAAGTTGATGTGTTTCAGTCGGTCAACACGATTATACCCAATTGTGATGGGTTATTCCCTAATCCTGAAAAAAATATTACATGAGATTAATAAATACACTTGGATGACCAGTTTTGATCGTCAAGCGATCATCATCAGATCCATCGTGTGTAATTTTTTTTTTTTTCAGCTTTAGGGAATAACCCATCACAATTGGGTACAATCGTTTTGACCGACTGAAAAACATCAAACTTTGTTTACTAAGGCAACACTGAAAATGGCTTCAAACACCATAATTCTGGGCAATATGTAATTGTCTTTTTAATTCATATTATCAGTGTTTCAGAAGGAATACTTGGTTGGTCTAAAAAATAGAGATTATTCAATTGTTATCAACAGGGTGGGTGGGAAGTTCCCATACCCCTGTAACTTTTTAGTATCAAATGTTCTTTATGATATGTTTTTTACGTATTAAGTGTCCAATATATCTGTATGTTCCCTGTCATGCTGTGAACACAGTTCCATATGCCTCCATGTTCTTGACATATTTCTGAGCATGTCCAGTGTTATAGTGCAAAATGCATCCTTAACAGCATTGAGCAGTTCTTCGTTCGTAGCATAACTACGTGCAGTTATGGTTCCCCGTAACGAGTTGTCAGGTGTGGTGAGGTCAGGACTTCTTGGTGGCCATTTCAAGGGAGCTGGTGTTGTGGGAGAACCATGACCTATCCAACACCCTGGAAAGTATTCATTTAAGAGCGTAGTGAGCAGACTCACTGACGTGAAGTTAAAGCCACAATTGATGTGGTGTCTGTAATATTTCAATCCAAGGTAGTTTGCTCCTATAGGTAAGAGCTCTTCTTTGCGCCTCTGGCGTGTTGTCATTGACTCTCAACTTACATGGGATAAGGTATAAGTGCTCCTCAATACTGTAACTAGGACCACTCACATCTGCCATGGCTTCACACTAACACTCGACTGTGACTGTGATAATATGTATTCCAACACTTGATTCTTGATTCCAACAATTGAGTAGAAGTAACATAGCATAGCTACCAACTTACATAAATAAAATATCATAAATAACACTTAATACTAAAAAGTTACAGGGATACGGGGACATTCCACCCACCGTGTACAGTATGGATACTGAACCATTATTTTTTTTATATTACATGTTAAAACTTTTTGTTTGTTAGTCATGTGTAAAATTCTTATCGTAGAATACTACCCCTACCACTGCCGCCTAAGATAACAATGAAGTGGTTGTAGTAAAAGGAAAACGGATCTGACAGGATACCCATGAAGACACTTCGTTCATCTCCATTGGAACCATAATATTGTTAACCGGTATAGTTAGAGCCCAGATGTTTAGGCATTAAGACAGCAACATATTATAGAAAATTCCATGCATTTAGTATAAAATTAGAGCTTATTCATGTTGCAGTCACGCTAAAAAAAGAATGACATTTATCAACATAATTTTATAATAAATGCATGGAACGTATTGCTGATCATCTCATTAATGCCTAAACATCCGGACTCCAATTCTAATGCTTGTGATATTGATTGTGTTTAATGATTTATCCTTAATTATTATAGCACCCACTACTCATCCCCTTGTGATATTGTAAAGATCTCTTTGAAATGATTTTTTTTTATTTCAAGCTTCGATTTTTCCATTATTTACTTCAGGTTTGGATTTTATACATATATTTTCTTCCTCCCCCATGTGTGATGAGTGTATAAATACAATTTGTATTGTGCTAATTCAAGAATAAGAATTTCCTTGTATTTGTTAATTAATTTGTTAATTAATAAATATGAACACAGGTTTTATTAATGTATATTTTTTTTACCCTTCAGTTTTACATCATCCACTGCTCTTCCCCTTGTTTATATCACGAGGCAGGTGCATATTCTTTGTGGCATTAGCGAACATGCACAATGAAATCCGGCAGCGAATTTTTGTTATTAATATATTAGCATGAAAACTAAACACAGTCTCCGTGACATTTTCTTAAACACTGCAGGGTAAGCTCAGCTTACCTAATGCATTCACAGAAAAATAATCGTTGTGAGAGAGATAGCAGTATCGGCATTTTGAATGGAGCGCCAGAACTTTCTCCTCTGTCTTTCCCCTGGCCCTCCTCCTCACTTGTTAGAGAAAAGGATAGTGCACTATTAGTTGCTATAACTATAGTTTGTACGAGTCCCCTACTGCAGAATACCACTATGGCGGTGAGAGTTGACCGCAAGAAATCAGGCCGTGTTTGATTTGGGTGTGCTGTTTCATGGTGTGAACAAATTTTAAAAACTAATGCTGTAATTAAAAAATGTTTTGTCAAGTTAGTGTCACCTCTGGCTAAAATTGTATGCAGGGTAAGCTTCGGCTTGGATAAGGTATACTGTGACCACAGATAATCCCCTCGCTCTTAAACAGGAGCATGGTTTAATACTTGGCATGTTCCCCTTTGAATCGCAGTTGTTCACATCAAGAAAGTTCAGGCCAGTCTTTGCTTATTAGTTGCATTAGTTACTACCCTAATATGTGTGGTTAATTCATAACAGGTATTTTACTGTGTTTTGGGCAGATTGAGCTGGCTTTAGTGTATTTTATTGTTTTAAGTGTGTAGTTCGAGTAAATTACATTATTACCTTTTCTTCTTTCCTTTTTTAAGTGTGTAATTCATTGAGAAAATTATAATTTTTATCTATTTTTGTAGTAGTGCTACAAGGTAAAAGTGTGAGCAGGAGCTGTCCATATGAGTACTAAGAGTAATTAATATTTAGTTATAGATAGGAACAATTTGCTACATGGAAATTTGTCCTGTATCTATTGGAGGCTTTACTAGGAACTAAAAGCAGTTTGTTTCCTTCTTTCCAAAGAGAAACAGATATTCTAAAGTAGGGGAGTCGAACCTAAGACACTCTGCTAATATTAGTGGAGTCAGTAAAAATTTTATACGGTACTGTAATTCATCTTGGATCAGTGATCACATCTGTCTGTTATTGTGCTTGCTGTAGAGGCATACTAATTTTCATGAACCGACTTGTTGCGTAGTGGCTATCATCCTTCGCTGTAACCGATGAGGCCCGGGTTCAATTCCCGGCTCTGTCAAGAAAATTAACTCTGATCTGAAGGCCGGAACGGGGTCCACTCAACCTCATGAGACAAAACTGAAAAGAGCTCAGTTCGATTCCCTCCTCAGCCATCCTGGAAGTGACTTGACGTGGTTTCCCACTTACTCGAGGCAAATGCCGGGATGATTCCAAGCTTAAGGCCATGGCCGCCTCCTTCCCTATCCTCACCTGCATTAAAAATACACACACTACTACAGACACCACAATAACACAGGTTATTAGACAAATCGTATATATAAAGAGGGGTCCAGAAAAATGTATACACTCTTTGATAGTTAATATCTATGGAACAAAATGACATACCTTGACAATTTTTGCACGGGGGGGATGGTTATTTCATGTGTTCAAAGTGATCCCCATTAGCAGCCAAACGACATCGATGCCACTGAACTACAGCCGTCAGTGTTGCCGGTGTGACAGTCACAAAGGACGCCTCGATGGTTTCTCGTAGCTCGTTCAGTGTAGCTGGCTTCTGTTGATAAACTTCATATTTCAAGATCCCCCATAGGTAGAAGTCAAGAGGTGTAAGGTCTGGAGACCGTGGTGGGTACTCAGCAGCTCCTCTCCGACCTGTCCAACGTCCAGGTAGATTTTCATCCAAGTAGGCTCTGACATCTCTGTGGTAGTGAGGCGGAGCGCCATCTTGTTGTAGGTAAAATCTTTCATTTCCAAACACCTCTCGGATGGCAGGTAAAATCGATGTTTGCAGCATATGAAGATACACATCACCAGTTACGGTACCTTCAAAGAAGAATGGTCCAATCAAACCGCGCGATGACAGACCACACCACATATTAACACTCGGTAGATTAACATGTTTGTCCACGTGAACGTGAGGATTTTCAGGAGTCCAGTACACACAGCTGTGGCGGTTTACAGTACCGTTCAGTTTGAACTGCGCCTCGTCAGACCAGATAACCATCCCTGCAAACTGTTCATCCTTGTTCATAGCGTGCTGCGATCTTGGAATATACACTTTCCACTTTGCAGCTTTCAGAATTCATCGTACACTTGATCGGCTTACCCCGCATTCGCGTGCACCCCGATTCACAGATTTTTGAGGTGACCTGGTATAATGTTGCAACACAGCAGCGCTGGAAGCTGGACTTGTTGATGTTTTTGGTCGGCCAGACCTTTCCTTATGCACATCCTGAACAGTACCATCGGCTTCAAATTTATCCCGAACACGATAAATTGTTGTACCTGTTGGTGGCTAAGTTCCGTACACATTACGCCATTGCCGTTGTATCTCCATCATGTTTTCGTGCTTCCAGTACCACTTCAATACGGCCTGGCGTTGCTCAAACGACAATCTTACTTCATTCATTGCTGCACTGTAATATGCTGGAAAACACTCTAAGATTGTCACGCCACTCATGTGACCTTCTTCAACTGTTGAGAAAACAATGGAACTATGCTACCGCGCAAGAATTGTAACGGTATGTCATTTCGTTCACAAGAGATCAAAGAGTGTCTACATTTTACTGGACCCCTGTGTGTGTGTGTGTGTGTGTGTGTGTGTGTGTGTGTGTGTGTGTATATATATACATACACACACACCCAGGTACACGGGGCTACATGACCACGATGTCACAAAGTTCCTCAATGAATTAACATCAACGTAATTTTCATGACTGTGTGGTCAACAGACTTGCTAGGAAAGTGAAAAGAACTGTTGAAATATTATAAGACGTTTTTCAGTGTTGCCTATGTAATCCATTAGTAGAAGCTTTTCAGTTGGTCAACACAAGCGTGCCCAATTAGATTTGAATTATTTATACACTTAATAAACACTTATCACGTAAATGGAATGGATTAAGATTATAGAACAAAGATGACTAATCTATGACACAATTCGGCTGAAATGTTGGTAGGGAAATAATGAACACTAGATGCACCAGAGCAGTCTTTGCGTCGTTGGTTTGGCCATTAGGAACAAGTGTACCTACAGCCGCTGGAACTAAATTAATTATAATGTTAAAATATATTCTAACCTCTCATTTAGATTGAATCTCTTCATATTATTCTAGTAACAACAGTGATTTTCAAAAATACAACAATGCATCTCGGACACATTATGAGAGTTGTTTTTCTCTATCTCTGTTAGTGTTGTCATTCGTCAGTTTGTCACAGAACAGTAAATTATGTCTTGTAGACCACCACCACCCACCATGTAAGAAGAGCTGCTGGATTTATTGCATCCCGCTGTGCACGTTGTATCGCTCACCTTAACCACAATGAAGTGCTGCAACAAATCTGTAGATCGAAAGTTTGAATCCTGCTACCAACAGTGGCTATTCTGAGTATGTTTTTCCCCCGGGTTTCTCTACACTCCTCCAAGGCAAATAGTACCTTATTTCAAGTCTGGGGGCACCTTCCCCATCCCCCGGCCTTATAAATTACAGTTACGCTACTACAATCACCACAGAAACTGACGTCATCAGACAAATTGAACACACACTCAAGTACACTGAGCTGATGACCAAGATGCCCCAAGCCCTTAAAACGAATTAACAACATAAATCTGCTTAGATCGTAGGCTTTCTCAACCGGTGTCTAGTTTATTATTTCCCGACGTTTCAGCTGCCTTCATCATGGGTACATCTCCATGTCTGTAACTGACCCTTGGTTGTCAGTCGGACATGCCTACTCACTCGCTATTGAATGATGGCGATCTACTGGTGAACTTTGATGTGGAGTCCTTATTTACCAGGGTTCCAGTGCCTCATGCCAGCCAGATAATCAGGCAAATGCTCACAGCCACAGGTGGTTCAACAGACTAGTTGGTTTATCTGAACACTGCGTTAACTCCATAGTCTTTGTCTTCAATGGGCAGATGTTTCAACAAATGGATGGAGAAGCCATAGGGTTCCCTCCCCCTTGCTGTTATTGGCCAATGATTTCATGGGAAACTTTGAGGAAGAAGCAATAAAGAAGAGCCAAGTGAAACCGAAGTGTTTGTTCAGATACGTAGACGACGTCTTTTTTGATATGGAAACTTACATGCAACACACTTCAGGACTTTCTGGACTTCATGTGCTCCAGACATCCGAGCATCAATTTTTCAATGGAAATAGAAGATCATAATCAGCTGGTCTACTTAGTCGTCCTGCTCTATCAAAGAGTAGATGACATAATTGACACAGGGTCCACAAGAAAGGTACTCATAGTGATAGGTAGTCTACCTACATGCCAATTCACGTCATCCACCACTGCAGAAGGACACTTTACCAGAGCCAACCGCATTTGCGGTAAGCACAGCGTGAATGAAGAGGGAGAACGAGTTCAGAATATGCTCCTAGCCAATGGACACAGTAAAGGACAGATCAATAGGGCCATATGGAATATAGAACAAAGCCGAAGAACTACTGAAAAGTAAGAAGCCTTTCTGCCGAAGGTCTGTCGTCATTGTCTCGTCTCGTCTGTAGCAGACTTTGGGAAGACTACATCCTGGCAGGTTTGCTTGCCATAACATCTTGGGAAGTAAGTCCAGGACCTACTCCGTATTTGAAGCAGCATGTTTCTGACTACCGGTACATTCTAACGAGTGCTATTTGAGGCAGCATGTTTCTGACTACCGGTACATTCTAACGAGTGCTATTTGAAGCAGCATGTTTCTGACTACCGGTACATTCTAACGAGTGCGTGGCATCTTTTTCTTCTGACAGTAGTGGAGTAGTGGGTGTTCTAACTCACCCGGCGTTGCTCGGGTGGCGTCCATGTTAAATCATTAATATCTGGCCAGCCCATGGTCCGATTTTAACAAATGAGGTGTCGTTGGACTCAGGCTGACGGGGGCATTGCTATGGACCACTCATTATATTTTTGAATTTTTTTGAAAATTTTTGTTTTCGAAAGTAGGTGATAGTTTGAAAACCAAACATGATAGAACGTTGTGGCATTGCTCAAACGAATGGTCTTTATGACCTTTATTTTCTATAATAAAACTTTTTTATTTTTTATGTTTTTTTGAAAACACTTGAATTTTCAAATTCCTATATTTTGGAAACTACGAAATTTACAAAAAAGTTTGTTTGACGTAAATCAATGGTCCCTACCCCCTCTACCCCCAAAATAAATTGCAAGTCTCTAGGATAAAAACCTGACAGTAGTGGGGTAGTTTAGAGAACTGTCTACTAACTTATTGAACCCTCCTCGTATTTGCCCCGAACCTGATATCTCGCTAACCAATGGTCGGATTTGAACATACAGGGTGTCCTAGCACTCGTAGTGATGCCCCCTACTTTCCTATAGGCTCTTTATTTAATTAAAAGGCCAAAACTAAAAGGTCATCCGCTTTTAATATCTCGCGAACCAATCAAGCTAGAGGCGTGTACGACGGGTCCAAGGACTCGGAGTGGCGTCCTCTTTGCTATGGACCATTCGTTATAATTTAAAAAAATGGAAACTCGATTTTGGGGTAAACACGTGTTTTTTTGTGATTTTTTGCCGATATCTCACGAACCAATAACGCTAGAGACGTGTACGAGGTGTCCTAGGACTCGGGCTAACGCCCCTTTCAAATGTGGTAGATATTTTTTCCAAAAAATAATTCACAAAGGGCCTAACCCCATACATGTTGAAAAAACGTTTTTTTTTTCCTTTACCTGTTTATAATGTTCATGAAGCGTGGTGGTTGAGAGAGACGATACTGCTGGGTGTGTGTTTCAACGAACCTGTCGCTAACCACAAGGACCATGCTTAATAGAACAATCGCTATTTCGGCGGGTCGGTTTATGACAGGGCGAGGGTTCGTTTTTTTTTTCACACATTTTACCCTCGAAGGGGATCTTTGACGTGTAAACGGTGATGAGAACTTGGTTCTATGTTGGTCGAAGCGAGTAGAGAAAACAAACTTGCCAAGGAGCAGAGGAGCAGGAGGTGAATGTCAATTGAGCTTATTGGAATGCGCTGATCTGACTTGACAGCAGGTGCAATGGAAAATGACAAAGACGCTTGAAGGTGAAATAATCTGACCATCGTGGTGGCAGGGAAGAGCGAAACCACATGTACGCTAAACAAGTTACATCCTGTTTGCTTCGTACGTGACAAAATGCAAGTTCATGTGAAATTTGATCTGCCACAGGTGTTCACCTTGCGCGTTGGCTGTCCACGTGCACGATAAGAGAACGTTCAAAGCGTGGGAAAAAAAAGATTATACATGCAAGGTAACATATATAAAGACATGTCGTTATCCTTTCCACACTCACTTAGGTGACTACCTTTGAACACACTGCGTTGCGTGAAACACTTGGTCTTGTTCAACAGTTTTGGTGTTGGTGGAAAATACTTAACCTTGTTGTGAGGTAGGTATATATTTATTCACTTATATATTTATTGATTTATGTATATTTACAAGCAATTATTTATTGATTGATAAAGTTATAAAGAAATGTTTATTTATTTGTTTGCAGATAACGTGTATAGTATAACTGTTGTGTGGCTGTGGGAAAGGGATTAAAAAAGAGAGAAAGACAGACAGCTAGAAAAGGAAACCATTACCACACTAGCCCACGAGACGGGAAATAAAGCAAAGCATTACAAGTCAAGGTGAGTTTTTTTTTTTTTTAATATACAGTGTGGTCCACCCGCCCCTTATTATTTACTTTCATGAAACCCAACTAACATCTCAATTCTCCCGATGGTCGATATTGCTCTGCGCTCTGACTGTGTGACAGCAATGTAATTGGGTCATGGGTCTAGCAAAGAAAAACCGACCTTAAACTTTTCCCCGCCAAATACTATGGCCCATTCTACTAACATATGACTTACTGCTCCTTGAAATAACACACACGTAATACGATCGAATTAATAGCTTACGCCACGTGATCTGTAATAGTAAAAGGTTAAATCAACACCATAAACCGTGATTGAAGACTTTAAATGGACTTAAAAGTTTGAGGTGGGACGGCTACAGTAACTGTAGCACGTTTAGCGTGCGGTTTCAACCATGTGTTGGTGGCTGAGAGGTTTAAAGCCTGACCGTACGTGGTGGGAGCGAGCGGGTAGAATGCTGCTTCGAATCCAGTAGTACGCATACTTTTCTGAACGAAAGCCCACATTCCATTTTAGTCCGGATGTAACTACATTGCCACATTTATTGCCTTACGACTCATTTTTGTGAAGAGTACGTTGAATTTTGATGATTTATAAAGAAAATACGATCGAATTGGTACGATATGCCACGTGACCTGTAATGGCAGAAACTTAAAAAACTAGCATGAATATTAACATAACATATCGAAGTGTTGCTCCGGAGGTCCGGATTCGATTCCCAGCTCTGACAAGAAATGTAATACTTGTCTGAGGGCTGAAATTGGGTACACGTAGCCTCGTGAAGCAAATATGAGAAGTGGGTTTGATTCCTACCTCAGCCACCCTGGAAATGGTTTTCCGTGGTTTCCCACTTCTACTCTGGCCAAATTCCGGGACGGATTCTATCTTAAGGCCACGGCCGCCTCCTTCCCAATCCTTAATTGCAAATATACACATCATTACAAGCCCGCAATAACTCAGGTTATCAGACAAATTCTACACACCCACCTAAGTAAATGGGGCTATGTGACCGCGATGTTCTAGCCCCTCAAATGAAACAATACAACAACATTTCGAAGGATATTCTGATCGCCAGTGCTCGCAACGAAGTATACGTATTCCTTAGAAATTCCCATGGTATTATTAGCATACTTTCGATTTTTGCAAAAAATTAAAGTAGACATGAGATCTACACAGGACCAAAAATTGTGTGTATGTCTGTCTGTGTGTGTGACTGTGTCTCTCTCTGTGTGTGTGTGTGTGTGTGAGTGTGTGTACTCTGCATGTGTGCCCCCTCTATCAATTCGAACACGGTGAAACCGAATTGAACGAAATTTAGTACAGAGGTAGCACTAGCATAGAACACCTCAGTGTCATGTTTTATATCGCCACCATTTTGACGGAAACTTAATGGTGGCCACCCAATTGTTCAAAGCTTAAATCAAATTACGACTAACTTAATCATCCGATCTCTACCAGATATTGCAACAACATATACTTGTATGGCGAGCGTCGTTTGACTGAACTACAAGGTCATCAGCCCATTAGTTTGCAGATGACGGCCATGTATGTGTGCAAATCGATTCCCCCTATCAATTCAAACACGGTGAAACTGAATTGAACGAAATTTGGTACAGAGGTAGCATTAGCAAAGGGCACTCCAGTGTCATGTTTTATATCGCCGCCATCTTGACGAAAACGTAATGGCGACCATCCTAATGTTAAAAGCTTGAATCAAATTACGACCAACCTAATAATCTGATCTCCACCAAATTTTGCAACAACATACCTTTATGTATAGAAAATCTTTTGACCACACTACAAGGTCATCAGGCCAATAATGTCCGGATAGCGGCCATGTATGTGTGCAAATCGATTCCCCTTATCTTTTCAAAAACGGTGAAACCTAATGGAACGAAGTTTGGTACAGAGGTAGCAGTAGCAAAGGCCACCTCAGTTTCATAATTTATATCGCCGCCATCTTGACGGAAACGGAATGGCGGCCACCCAAATGTTAAAAGCTTAACTCAAATTACGACCTACCTAATCATTTGATCTCTATCAAATTTTTCAACAACATACCTTTTTGTGGGAAGCATCTTGTGACTGAACTACAAGGTCATCAACCCAATAGTTTGCCGATTGGGACCATGTATGTGTGCAAATCGATTCCCCAGATCAATTCAAATACGGTGAAACCGAATTGAATGAATTTTTTACAGAGGTAGCACTAGCAAAGGGCACATCATATTCATGTATAATATCCATATAGCAAGTTGTATTTCAAGAAGCTACTACAACCAACATTCAATTATACTCCTTGAAAAGGACAAAGAGTTATAACAATACTCATGCATTTACGAGAAAGTAAGCAATACGTTCTTTACCGAACATCTTGTTTTGTTATTAAATTTTAACAAAAAGTCATAGCATATCTTTAGGCCCGTATCACACGACACTCTTTGGCAAGGAAGCTGCTGTGATCGCTGGTATAAAATTCTGTATGATTCTGTTCTCTTCGTCAGTGCACCTGCTTGTATGACCGAAGTGTATCACACGCTAGCATTTTGGACGCTAAGTTGTATGAAATAAAACCGAAGGGCTGTCGTTTGAAGGCATTATTTGCAGTTCTGTCGCCTTATTAACGTAAAGCGGTCGCGAAACTTGCTTAGTAAATTAGAAAACATGCCAGGTACTGAATGAATGCATTCCAATCAATATTTAAGTTCTAACTGTAATAATTGATTATTTTACCATACGCGTTAATAAGAAGCACAATAAAAACGCCAGAGTGTTGGAAATGTGTGGAAGTGTTATTGCGTCCGGTCGATCTTTCGAAGATCCCGAGTTCAAGACTATCCAACGGCAGATTTTTAAAATTCTTCTTAACTATTTTATTGTACCCTCCATACCTCGTACAGCAAGATTTCAACATGGTTTTGTTCACATTATCTACGAAGACGATAGGGAAAGTTATTTTCTTGTCTCATTTAAATGGCTATTTTTCCTAAATACTGTTCAAAACCATGGATGGATACTATTCGTTATAATTATTATTTTTTTAGTCTTTTTTACCCTCCAGGTTAGGTTTTCCCACGGACTCAGCGAGGGATCTCATTACCGCCTCTCAGCACCTCGCCCAGGCGGCCTGCAAAGCGAACAGGGTCCTCTTGAGAGATGGGAAGGGAGGGGCGGATCGGGAGGAAGAGGGAAGGAGGCGGCCGTGGCCGTACGGTAGATAACATCCCGGCATTTGCTCGAAGGCGAAGTGGGAAAGCACGGAAAACCACTTTGAGGATGGCTGAGATGAGAATCGAACCCCCTCTATTCATTTGGACCACCTGAGGCTGAGTAGACCCCGTTCCAGTCCTCATACCACTTTTCAAATTTCGTGGCAGAGCCGGGAATCGAACCCAGGACGTCCGTGGTGGCAGCTAATCACGCTGACCACTACGCAACGGAGGCGACTCTATTCGTGATAATTAGAATTTTAATATCATTCATCATTGGTTTGCAGTCCTAAGACTGGTCAGTTGCCATAAAAACATGTCCAGATCGTCCTGTCATTTGCCGCTTCCTTCATTGAATTATAATTCTGTGCTTGGGTGTCGTTTAGCATTTGTTTAAGGAAGGTATTTCTAGGTCTTCCTCGTGGATTTTTTCCCCCTCAATGAACCCTTCTGCCACAATTCTCATTAAATTGGAGTGGCGCATTGCGTGACCCCACCATGCGAGACGACGTTTACGGATTGTGCGTAGGATTGATCTCCGTTGGTTCACGGTGTCGAGAACCCTTTTGTTCGATATCCTGTCTCTCCACGTCACATTTATCATCTTACGATAGCACCACATCTCAAAGGCTTCAAGACGGTTCTTTTCATTTTTATTTAGTGTCCACGTTTCACAGGCATACAACGCAACTGTCCATACAAAAGCATGTAGCATTCTCATTCGGAGGGAAAGCTTAAGCCGACTGGTACACACTAATCTCCTCTTTTGCATAAAAGCTAGTTTAATAGTTCAGTATTTATAATAATATGACACGTTCTGTAATTACTGACTTGCTGCGAGGCTCAGCGGTAATGTTCTCGCTTGCTGTGCCCAAGGTTGCAGGTTCGTATCCTGGCGCAATCAGGTGGCATTCGAGGGTGCGCAAATGCGAGGGAGCCGTGTCAGTAGATTTACTGGCACGTTGAAGATCCCCTTCGGAGCAAAATTCCGGTACCCCGGCGTATCTAAAAGCCTGAGCAGTTAAAAGGGACGTAAAACCAATAATCTTATAATTATCTGTATTTACTGCATGTTTGGGGCAGATGACCTCGTAGTTCCGCCCCTTAAAACCTCACTAACTAACTATTATTGTTAAGTGTATAGCAAGCGCTTTTCGCACAGACGCCGTTGAAAGAAATTATAGTTTCGGTCTGATGTATTTATTCGTGAGCCTACCCACATAACAAATCTATTTGTTATGTGGGTCGTCTGAGTGAGTCAGAGTTTTCCTTTAAACAAAGGTGGTCAAAAATTCGAACACTTGCTACCTTGAATATACAGGATACCCTGCTTTCGTTCTACAGATCATTATGTCGTCGTCCAATCTGGTTGCGTACCATCGGATAAGTACGGTGTTTTTGAGGACCAAATAAAAAATCACTCGTTGGAACAGATAGATATGCGTCCATAATACATCCACAATAAACGACATTAAGCAACAAAAAAAAAATGTACTCGTTCAAGGTTCGAACCTACTACACTGCGACTTCGTTGACGCTACTCTAGCCATTCTTGATTTAGCCACCATAGCTACCGAGAACCATGGCGTATTGCAGGCACTTATTGCATCTATTCGTAGACACTTCCTGTCCAAACGTAAGAAGGTGTTATTCGGAGTTCTGATCGTTTTAATCATGCATTATATTTGATGTCATTGAAAGAACACTGCCACTATTGATTTCTACTATATTCGCGAGGATGTACTCAACGGTAAAGTTGTACAATGGACGTAAAAGAGCAGGTACTAATGTTTTTAGGATGCCTGTAATATACGCCTTCCTCCAAAAAAAATAAGGGGCTGGTGGACCACACTGTATATAACCTGTTTGATTTTGTTTTGTTTATGAAATGCATAAACTATATGGAATTGATATGCTTATGGTGGTTTGTTTTATTTCTTTTTAGATATTTGAAAAAAAAAAGGTTTACCGCTATAGCAAATACAGTTGAAAACCAAGTGGCTTTAGAGTGGAACCATTGTCAAGCAGTCTACAGCTGAAAACTCAGGTGAGAGTGTTCTTTCAAAATAATGTCTTTTACTGCTGCGGATACGTTAACTTGGGAACCCCTAAACAGTTGTTTCAAATCGCGTGTGTGCTCTGGTCGTGTGGTCAATGTTAGAAAAAGTTTGATTCCCAAAGAATTTTTAGAATCTTGTTTTGAAATTAAAAACAAATGAAATTTGTACAGCGCAAAGGTTGCATACGGCTTTAAAGGTGAATACAGAACTAGTGTGCGATTTCATATATAAAAAGGACGTAGAGCATAAAGAGACATTCTATATTTGCAGTAAAATGCAATAGCTTTTGATAGCCGATAATCTGAACGAGTGGTATCAAAGCCATGTGGCGAATGCCTTGCTATCAAAATTTGATAAACTGCAACAAGGACCGAGTGGTTTAGCGTTAGACAAAATTCATCATCTACAAATCAACATTTGTCAATTCAACCCGTTGAATGCTGGGTCTAGCTATATTAAAACACCACTAGCAATAGCTTCGAAAAAGGCTGTGGTCAATATAAAGAATCGTGACAATGATTGCTTTCTGTGGTCTGTGGCTGCCTATTTGCAGCCGGTACAACATAATGGTTGTCGACCAGGAAAGTACAAGGCCAAGTTTGATGAATTGAAACAAACATTAAATTTAACTCGAGTATCGTTCCCTATGGACTTAACCGAGATCCACAGGTTTGAACAAGACAACCAGGACTTTTCGTTCATGGTGTATGGCCTTGATGGTGATGAGATTGTGGGTCCTCTTTATGCCACAAAAGAACCAAAACGACACCACATTCATCTTTTATATGTAGGAGAGGTGAATCACTATTGCCTCATTAAAAGCCTGAGTAGATTGCTAAGCAGTCAAAATAAACATAAACCTAAGAAACATATTTGTGATCGTTGCTTGCAATATTTTACAACCCCTACGCTTTTGGAACGTCATAGGGTAGATTGTGTTACTCAGGAAGCGGTGAGATTGATATTGCCACAAGGGGACAAGGCTGTGTTAAAGTTTAAGGACATTCACAAGCGTGACACTGTCCCCTATGTGGTGTATGCAGATTTCGAAGCTCTCACTACACCCATGGCGGGATGTGAACCAGATCCCACCATCAGCTCAACCACACCCATTCAAAAGCATGAACCCTTTGCCATAGGATTTAATGTGGTGTGTGCCTATGACCCCACACAATCCGTTTACAAATACCGTGAGGGGCCAGATTGTGCCAAATGGTTCTTGGATGAACTTGTCAAGTTGGCTCATGATGTACAGGAATTACTGGACCACCCAGTACCCATGAGCCTATCTCCAGAACAGCAGCAGCAGTATGAGCATGCCACGACATGCCATATTTGCGAAAAGCCTATTTTAAATAGAGAGGAAAAAGTCAGAGACCACTCGCACTTTACGGGGGAGTTTCGTGGAGCTGCGCATAGTAAATGCAATTTGAACTTTCCAGCTCCTCGTTTCATTAGTGTCTTTTTCCACAATCTGGCGAATTATGGCATTCAGTTTTTGATTCGTGAATTGGGTCATGTCAACAAGGGCTTGTTTACCATTATCCCCCAAAACCATTAGCGTTTTACGGCCCTGACATGGTGGTAGGGCGACTTTAGCATTCGATTTTTGGATTCCTTTAAGTTTATGGCATCCTCGCTAGACAGGCTTGTGAATGGCTTGAATGAGGAGGAATTAAAAAATACTAGAATGCATTCTAATGATCCTGAGCAATTTCAATTGTGCATTCGGAAAGGTATATTCCCGTATGATTTCTGCAACAGCTGGGACGTGTTAAAGCAAAGAAAACTCCCACCACAAGAGAAATTTTACTCGAAACTAACACGCAGTACCGTTTCCGATGAAGACTATGCACATGCATGTCAAGTTTGGCGAGTGTTTGGCATTAAGACGCTAAGTGAATATGCTTTGCATTACCTAAAACTGGATGTATTGCTACTCACCGATGTGTTTGAAAAATTCCGTGAGTTGTGTCAACACATTTACGGTCTTGACCCGGCTCACTATTATACGAGTCCTGGGCTCTCGTTTGATGCCGCTTTGAAATACACTCAAGTGGAATTGGATTTACTCACTGATGTAGACATGGTTCTATTTTTTGAAAAGGGCATTCGTGGCGGCTTTGTGTCGCTTAACCAACGCCATGCCGAAGCGAACAATGTCTACATGCCTGATTATTCACCAGACAAACCAGAATCGTACTTTATGTACTATGACGTGAATAATTTGTACGGTTACGCCATGAGTCAGCCTTTGCCCTATGGGAAGTTTGCTTGGCTGACAGACAAACAAGTGTCAGAATTTGATGTGAACATGGCTAGCCAAGAAACAGGCCGTGGATATGTGCTAGAAGTGGATATTGCATATCCATCATCCTTGTATGATGAACATGCCGATTTCCCATTCTGCCTTGAGCAAATGGTTCCCCCTGACAGTAAAGTGAAAATTGAAAAACTCATGGGCACACTTTACAACAAAAATCGGTATGTGCTACATATCCAAATGTTGGTGCAATGCCTCGCCCAAGGCTTGGTGTTGAAGAAAATTCACAGGGGTATTTCTTTCGCTCAAAAAGCATGGCTTGAGCCATACATGCGACTCAACACAGAGCACCGACAAATGGCAACACAGCAGTTTGAATTTTTTTTTAAATTAATGAACAACTGCATCTATGGCAAGTCCATGGAGAATGTCCGCAAATACCGTGACATTAAATTGGTCAATGTCTGGGAGGGGCGTTGGGGTGCCCGGCGATACATTGCCAGGCCAAATTTTAAATCGATCAACATTATTGATGAAGATTTAGCCACTATTGAAATGAGTAAGACCAGCGTGACCATGGATAAACCCATTTACTTGGGTCAAGTCATTTTAGACTTTTCTAAATCGGTCATGTATCGATTTCACTATGAGTTTGCCAAACGCCATTTTGAGGACGTCTCTCTTTTGTATATGGACACGGACTCATTCATTTACCACATTCGCCACTGCAACCCCTATGACGTCATAAGGCAGCATAGTGACTGGTTCGACACCTCTTGCTATAGCGCTGACAACGTGTTTCAGCTGCCCATAAAAAACAAGAAGGAAATGGATGTTTTAAAAGATGAATGCGGTGATTCCATTATGACGGAATTCGTAGGTTTGGCTTCGAAAATGTATGCTTACCGCACACTCGACTGTAAGGAAGCCAAAAGAGCAAAAGGTGTAGGTAGGGCAGTGGTAAAATCGCTACGTGTTGATGACTATCTAGCGGTTTTACGCACTGGCAAAGCTATGTCTCATACACAGTGCAGGATACAATCCAGCAACCATCATTTGTATCTTGTGGAACAGAGAAAACGCACCCTCGCCTCCATGGATAACAAGCGTGTGTGGGCTGATGACGTGCTCACCAGCCTGCCCTGGGGTTATGATCGCAAGGAGGAGGAGGTGTGATTTCACTGTTTAATCGTTTATGGGACATAGCTTTATGTAACTTGCAGATTTAGTATTTTGTAAATATTGGTTTTTTGTCATTTTAAATAGTAGATTTTGTAAATAGTGGCAACCCACTTGGACCTTTTGCTCTTAAAAAAAGTTCTATGCAACCTTATTTAAAAAAAAATTGACTGGTAAATAGTTTGAATTCTTTTAAAGCTGTACAAAGTTGAGTTTTTTGTAAATATTTAATGAGTAATAGTATTTTTTTAGTAACTTTAATAACTAGTATTTAATTATATTTTGTAATGTAAATGATAAACTAAAAAGTTCTTTTGGGATGAGTGTGCATGTCGAGAATGTGCTTTTGGGAATAAATAAAGTGGTTGTGTTTGTTCCCGAAGACAGGTGTGAATGTATGAGTAGAGAGAGAAAGCTGGTGTGTATGTATGACCAGAGCAAACACGGTGAGGTAGGGTGGGTGGGAGGGGGTAAATGGTCACTTATATACTCATTTTGTTTTCAATAGTTTTGTTTTCTTTGAAATGTGGCAGACAATAGACATTATTTTTGTAAAAACAGTCTTACCTGCATTAGTCGTAGACCTTGACATTTCCACAATCCCATAAACTCACTGCAGCATCGTCATGGTCATGTACTTGCATCAACATCATTGTCAAATCTCAACTTTCAACATACACCAAATGGAAAAATGTCAAAACATCAAAATGGAAAATCTATGTTTCCATATCACCAAAAAACAGCAAAACTTAAAACGGACATTAAAAAAAACTGGAAATGGCCATGTGTGAAATATGAAAATTCAAAAACTTCAAACGGACATTGTTTAAAAAGTGTCATCAGCAAAATGGAAAAATTCATATAATCAAAAACGTAAAACTTGAAACGTACATTAAAAAAAACTGTAAATTGCAAAATGACAAATGGCAGTGTGTGAATTCATCATGTGTGAAATGTGAAAATGAAAAATCAGCCATCAACATCATGATTTCAAAACATAAAAAAATAAAAAACATCGTGCTCTGGTAAACCTTTGTTTTTATTTCATAGTCATAGTGAATTGACAAAAGATATATAGAATACAAACAAATCCCAATTCCTCACTCCTCAATTCCTTAATGATCATGTCCATGCATCATCAACTTTCCTTTCATAGCACTCACGACAATCAGGGCTGCCATCCTTTCACCCACTGAGGCATCACTGGATGTGAAACGTTGTTTAGCTTTCTTCAATAACAATTTATCTGCCACATGTCTTAAACCAGGATGACTATGGTGATAAGACAGGTCATGTTCCTTGCATGCTTGATCCAAAAGATTAATGGGTACATCACCACGTTGTAAACGTTTTTCGAGACGAGTTCCAGGGCCGCAAAAACGATAACCTGGAAGATGGATTTCGAAAGGTAAGTATTGAATCACTTTGTCAATGACGCCATTGCCAGTACAGGTCTGGCATATCCTTTTCCATTGATGGTAAAAAGGTTTGGTCTTCCTCCTCCTCTGTGGACGATGTTTGTGTTTGTTGTTGTTGCTTTTTCTCGCCATGACACCCGTGGAATGATTCAACAAAGTCTTTACACGGACTTTTATGACCGTGATACAGTTTCACTAGCTGGCAAGTCGCACACTGACGCATAGACGGTATTTTTACCATGGTCACTTGCTTATGGTGATCGTAATCCGTACAGGGTTGCAATACACTCAACACAGGGTCTTGAGTCCATGATTTTGGTACATGTTGCCAGATTTCTTTGACCGCGTTGGCTGCCACATAATAAATGAACGACTTGGGGAGCGCCAAGAGTTCCTCTTTGGTAAAACTGTCTAGTTTCTTTTTGCACACAAAGAACTTTCCGATGCCTTTCTCCGTAGCATTGCCTTTCTCCATGGTATCACGTGCTGTAGATGTTTACACGTCGCTTGTAGAAATCTCACTGGCGTCATTCACAGGTAAATCTTGAGTTATAATTTTGTTCAACAACTCCCAGCAGGCATGGGTGGTTAACCAATGAAAGAGATGCCTTGCATGCGCTAGGGCTGTATGGGTAATGTTGCCACAGGAACAAGTATCCATGAGCGTTTGCAGGGAGGGACAGCCCAACTCCATGAGGTCGATGCATTGACAGTAAGACGCCAAAAATGGTTGAAACCATTGACGTTTTTCATTACCTTTCACAAATACCACATTGGCCGAGGACAAGTGTGCTTTCATGACCACGTCCAAATATTTATAGGAAATGGTTCCCTGATTCCAGTCTAGTTGCCTATGATTTTCAATCCACTGGGTTTGTTTACGGTCTTTTTCACACAACAAATCAAAAGCATGGGGTGGTTTAAATAGCAAATGCGTAGCTTGCGATATCCAAAACGTGGTACAATCGATAATGGCCACTTGTTTAAATATAAATTTGTTGTCACCAATTTTAAACCCTTGGCAATCCACAATGAGTGTGCGCAACATGTTGACGCTTGCCTGGACCAAGTTCAACTGACGACTGACTGACGATCGACCACTAAAGTGTGATCATGACATGGACTTACCTACCATGCTAGTTTCAAATTGAGGTTAGGGTAGGACAGGGGGACATGCAAAAATAAGAATTTAAGAATTACATCATTATCATAACACGTCTTACAGGCTTTTGTCATTTTAGGATAAGGACGATACCAACTGATACAACAATATAGTCTCTTGTGTTTGTAACGTCCATAACACCGATGATGTCCCAATGTCTCTAAACTAGGCGTTTTTGATGGTGAGCTGCTCACCGAAGCACCATGGACACCATACGGTCCACACGTATCGTAACTTGTTTTTTCATCACCCAGAGACACAAGTGAGGGATAGCTTGAATGACAGGGTATATTTCCCACTTCCATTCTACACAGGTTGGGGCAGGTGGGTGACCAGCGCTGATGTTCCTGCATGGGTTCATCGCCCTCCTGCCATTGGTCTATGATGATGGGACAAAAGGCACATTTCACTTCATCTCTTGTTTTTAAATAGTAGAATCCAGCGGCCGCCAAGGCTTGAGGGTTTATGAAAGGCACCGACCACGTGGCAAAAGTCTTGGAACGTTGTTCCTCAGAGTTTAAATTCATGGATGTGACGTCTCTTGTGGCTTTAAAGCAAGACATGACTGAGCGGCTTGACATGGGTTGACCTGTTATTTATACACTCGTCACTTGGTTGGACAGTGGATAATAGTTGACTTGTTTGTGATGAATAATCAAACAGTAGGCCGTCGTATTGGCTGGTACATTGTCATGCGTTTCAAAATCTTGTCGAATGTCAATATTGGATGGCTTGACAGACTCTTCCAGGTAAGATGATGATGATGATAATTGTTGTTTTAAGGGGCCTAACATTCCAGGTAAGAACAGTCAAAGACAATCAGTGGTGCTCTTGCCTTAAACGCTTGGGGTAGTAGCATGGGGCCGTTCTCTTTTTGATAATACGACCATCGAAATTTTGAAAACAAGTCGTACAGGGGGCCAGACTTATTTTTTGGAAAATCCAAATCCAGTCCTTCATAGGGAAACACAGCTCCGTTGAGGAAAAGACGTGCATTTCTCAATTGCAGGTGATCAAATTGCGCGGCATCTTTGGTTTGTTGATACTTGCGATTCGTTTGAAAACCCACGATCAGGTAGAGAGGTCTCTCTGTATAGCGAGCTGTTTTTACAGACCAACTGTGTGTGTTGGTGGTGGGCAATAGCGGATACTCATGGAGTGCCCAGCTTCTAAATTCCATGGGTAGAGGCATATCTCTCTTTACCATTTTGAGTATGTCCAGTTATTTTTTGCTATCGTCAAGGGTCACATGGGGCACTTTCCATAGCAAGCGTTGTAGTTGAATTTTTGAATCTATGGGGGGCATTGTCGGCTCCCTTGAGTGCATTATTATCACTCCTGTCTCCCACTAGATAAAGCACTTGCCTTGCGTTGACCACAATGCGTTGGTGATCTTCGGCAAAGCCTAAAATCAGTTTAAGAGGTAAATATCCAGTAAAGGTCCCATCGGTGTGTACCATCCAGTCATTGGTCGAGTCAGGACACCAACCTGCCATGCAAAGTGTTTTACCTTCTTCCTCACTATAAGAGGGGTATAGTTTCATGACACTGGAAATGTCCACATTTCGAGTGCTATCCACCACGATATCGTTATCACGTAACGTACTTCAGAAAACAGAAAGGCCAAACCATGGTTGGCCAACTTGGATGTGGTGGGTGTAGAGCCATCGGCTTTGGTGAGCCGACCTTCAATCTGAATGACACTTTCATGCGGTAGGGTGTAAATATCTTGGTTGTTGATAACAAATTGAATTTCATCATTGTTATTGAGTCCAGGTGTTTGAGCTTGATAGGAATGGAGATCAATTCTTTTCACTCCTGGTTGCTCCTCGATGCGGTTTGCTATCTCTAGGATAGAATTCATCATGAGGGTTGACGTGGTAACCCAAATGCTGTAAAATCTGCTTGTCTTGAGATGTTAACGTGTATTCACGTGGCAAACATCTAACACCATTCCTAGACGGTGTTGTTGCTTTATACACAAACTTCATAGTGGCTTTAGCACCTACTTTTAAGTCTCTGGTGTGGTAGAATCTAGATCAATGAGTTGTTGCTCTCTATTGATCAGACTTAATGTTATATTACTAATACTATCGACAGCCACAGAATGAAAAACTCCACTGGAGGGTTTTCACGAATAATATAGCCATTGGGCGATGTCACAATAAAGTCGTAAAGCGAATGCGATGGTTCCTGATTGGTGTACACTTGGCTAATAATAATATTACACGTCACCGACACATGATGGTCCTCGATGAATTTCACTTTATGGTGTGATTCATGTTTTTTGTTGGGCTCCAACACGCGCGGTTTAAATCCTAGTAATGGGCCAATGGAATCGGGTTGTGTTTTAAAGTCAGTGTTGAAGGTAGAAAAAATACTGCAGCGATGAGTGTTGGTATTTTCTACAAGTTCAAACTTGTGCGTTCCGTCGAGAAATGACTTTAAACCATACTCATTGATCAACACCACATAAATGTGTTCATAAATGTCATCGATCGTGTATCCTCCAGAGTTCAGGGTGAGCACAGAATCATCATAGTAAAACTTGTTGTCCACATTTTCACGTATGTTGTATATTCGATTGTACGTTTCAAGAGAAACAAGTCCTAAACCATAGGGTTTTTCACTCAATTCGATAGGCGGCTAAAAGTCTAGGCTGACTTCAGGTCCACGTCCATGCAGTGTAAACGTTTTACTTTCTGCCGACATAATGGTGGCGTTTTAGCTTATGCTGCGTCTTAAATAAAAAAAATTAAACACAAACGTCCACACTGTTGGCTGTTAAACGTTTGCTCACGTTTCACATTATAATAAATCTTGATCCTGTTTCCAAAATAGGTCACTAGTTCCATGGGCGGGGGCAAATTCCCAAAACTGTCAAAGTACCATACAATGGATCCCTCTTTGACATAAGCTACATAATGTGTTCCTGGTCCTCGGTGATCATCCAAATTGACTACAGCACATTCCTGTTTCCAGGCTCGAGGGGGTAATTGGTTTCGCATAAACACTCCTCGAAAATGAGAAAGCTTCAGTTGTTTAGCATAGCTTTCCACTTGTTGATGCGTCAGGGCATGTCTCGCTATGGCTGAGGTTATTTTTTTTTTAATATTTCTAAATGGTGAAATCCCAAATCCTTGTTGATAAAAGGCTGGCTTTAAATTGGCATTTCTAGCCCCCATGGCAATCGCTTCCATCGTTTCATTGTGTCGCTGACTTCCTTTGAGTTGTTGCTTGCCCTGCTGCGCTGCTTTAATGGTTTTCGCCACTGCACTGGCACCACCCAAAAGTGAACCCAGAGCAGCCAGACCGGCAAATAACGCAGGTAAAAATCCCGCTCGTTTGGGGACGGGAATCACTCGCCCTTGTTTTCAACCCTGTCGCTGACGTTTTGGAATAACACGTCTCTGTGCTGCTCGAAGGGCTTTCCTTATGGTCAATACATTATTTTTTCTTTTTTCTTTCGCAAGGGCTTGTCCACGAATGTCTTAAGCCCAGGCTTGGCCAAGGACAGGGTCTTTTTTTAGTCTTTCTCACCATATACCTTTGTTTCACCATGATGATAATGACCAACAACCTGTCACAAGAAAGTTTAAATCACAACTAACGTCAGATTGTTATTTCATGGCTGTATATTCCAAATCCACTTAAAGTGAGAAATCGTTTGTTTTTTCCCGCTTGCTTTTCATCCCATGTCAACATGAGATGAAAGGATAATTCGTCACCTGCATTGACCATTTCATGGTTATGGACCAACATCCTATGACCATTTATCTTTATTTGTAAATGGTTCTCATCAGGTATGGCATATTTGATGTGAATGGTTCCATCATAGTGTGATCGATAGTGGCTTAAACCCGAAGCAAGCACATAGGTCAAGTGCTGATCATGGACTAGCGGTAAATGGTTTCTGTCATTCACAGGTTTTTCATTCGTCAGATACACTAAAAATACAGATGGGATAGATTTATAAAGTCTTTTCATTTCATAGGTCACGTAACGCTTGGTACAGACATCGTCTTCGTCTTGCGGATCTTCCACGTAAATAATCCGATGGTGATTAGCGCTATAGCCATTCACCGTAAGCTGGGGCACTTTGTCATAAAACTCATACACCTTGTTATCCACATACTTTTTCGTAGTAACGTCTGTAGACACTTGAGGATGTTCTACATGGGTTAACCGCTTTCCCTTAAAGTCATAATCTCCCTGTTTAGTGCGTGGCACTACTGACCTATCCACATAGTGTTTATTAGCAGGATCTGTTTCTTGTTTAGGATCATGTATGGGGACAGACCTAGCTTTGGCTATGAACGCACGTCCAAAGACATCCATCGTCAACCTGTAGTATGAGTCTACTGTTTCTATGACAAGGCTCGGTGTCCTGTATATAGACAGCCTGCTAGCCTGGCTAAGCCTTAGTTGAAATGAAGATTATTAAGCAGCAAGAGTCATTCCCCGTGGGGGACATGGTTTCCCATCTCTGTCCCACATCACGTGAACAACGTCATGGTTCACTGTTTCCATCTTCCATTCGCTACATTATTGTGGGGCCTTCCGGCTGTGGAAAGACTAATCTTTTGCTGACGCTCATTACAGCGCCCAATGGTCTGCGTTTTCAAAATATTTATATTTTTGCAAAATCTCTCTACCAACCCCTCTACGTGTTTCTGGATCAAGTCATGTCTGGATTACAAAAAGAGAATATGGGTTATTTCATATTTTCCATGCAAGAAAATGTGATTTCACCGGATGAGGTAAAGCCCGATTCACTCATGATTTTCGATGATGTATGCACTGAACGCCAAGGCATCATTCAAAGCTATTTCAGCATGGGTCGTCTATCTTGGACAAACGTATTCAAAAATGTCCAAACAGTTGATTCGTGACAATGCCAATGACATTGTTTTATTTCGCCAGGACGAGAGGAACAGTCGTCACATTTATAATGAACATGTGAATCCGGATATGACATTTCAAATGTTTACAGAATTGTGTGGCAAGTGCTGGAACACTCAACGTCATGCCTGTTTAGTGATTGACAAACAAAGTGAACTCAACCAAGGACGGTATCGCTTAGGGTTTGATAATTTTATTGCTATTTTAAGGCCCTGTCTCATTCCCCGTCAAGTCATTTGTCAAGACACCATGGCGTTAGCAGAGAGTCAATTGAAAAAGCATATTATTAGAGCAAAAAATACTATTCGCCAAAAGTTTCGTCAATTGAAACAATCACGTGCAAATCATGCTTTGTTTATTCAACAACATTTAGCACCTCCACTAAAAGCCATGTTGAAACCCTCTTTCAAGCCATCTGAAACGCTACCCACCGTTTCACAAGCCACGCAGACGCTGCACGAGGACCCTGAGGAGGAGGAAGAGGAACAGGAAGATTTGACTAGTGTTAGCGAGGATGAGGAGGAACAAGTGTTTACGCCTCAAAAAAGGCCGCACCCCTTGCAGAGTTTTTGAGAAAAAAGAAATCCTTGGCCATGGTCGAAACACCTTGCCCTTCCAGAGCGTCTCCGTTTTCACAACTCTCGGCCACCCCTCAACATAAAGCTCAACTGAAAACCATTTTAATAAAATATTATGGATCAACATTGGAACTCTATTTCACCTATCTATTTATTGGAAACACTGATACCACGTATGGTGTTCGCTATGAGGATGATAGTTTTAAAATTGGCGATTCATCCATTAAATTTGCTCGTACTAAAGCTGTCATTAAAAACATCAACTATAAATTAACGCCAGGACTGTTAAAGCTGCTCTTTTCTCGGACCCCCTCTTCCCATGATTATACGTCAGAGGACCTTGACAAATATAAATCCATTTATTGAATACCCATGCTAACAAAAGACAGTATGATCTAGCTCAACAAGTGAATGTCAATATATCTCAAAAATATAAAACCATCATTGCAAAAATGTTTCCCACTAGTCAAAGTACTCGTCGTAAAGCGTCCGCTTCGGGAGTGACATTTAAACCATTAAAACTCCTTGTGGATGTTACCTACTGGCACAATCCCAATAAACTCGTCCAGCGGCTACAGTTGTCGCATGCCTCACGTCAAGCTAGCCATACCTGTCACGATTGGGAAATTCAAGAAATTGAACAAGAACTTCGAAATGCCAAAATTATTGTTTAAGCCCTCACCCATTAAAATGGGTATTGCTCACGAGTTGCATCGCCCAGCTAGGCGTCACTATCCACAACTTAAGGTGATTTCTCGAGGTGTGGATGAACTTTGGCAGGCTGACGGTTGAAATGATACCCTATGCTAGCGTTAACGACGGTGTACGTTATATGTTGACCGTCATTGATGTCTATTCCAAAATGGCCTTTGTTGAACCTGTGCGTCGCAAGTCTGGTCCACTAGTTACCAAAGCCTCTCAACATATTATCCAACACTCCAAATGTCAACCTCAGCTGCTACAAACCGACCAGGGGAAAGAATTTTTCAACAAGGATTTCTCCAGTTTTCTCAAATCTAAGGATATTCACCATTACACCACGTACAGCAATCTCAAAGCCAGTGTGGTCGAGCGGTTCAACCGAACATTGAAAACCCATATGTGGAAAGGGTTTACCGCTCAGGGTAGTTATCGCTGGTTGGACATGTTACCTGAGCTAGTGTCACGTTACAATGACACCAAACATAGAACGATTGGGATCAAGCCACGCCTCGTGACTAAAAATATTCAGCGATTGGATAAACTGTTTAACCCCATAAAAACAGCCGATCCTAAACGTCACCGACTGAAAATTGGAGATTTTGTTCGTGTGAACAAATTTAAGTCTGCCTTCAATAAGGGCTACACGCCACAGTGGGGGATTGAACTATTTTGAATTCGTCAAGTCAACTTGGACAGTCCAGTCACCTATTTACTCGAGGACCTCAACCGTCAACCCATAAAAGGTAGATTTTATCTCCATGAACTTCAGAAAACAGCATTTCCTAAGCATTATCTTGTGGAAAAAGTGTTGAAACAAAATGGAAATAAACTATATGTCAAATGGTTAGGGTTTAATTCTACGTTTAATTCTTGGATCAATAAATTACATGTTGTGTGAACCTGTGCAATTTTTAATTTATTTATTCACACATGTTGTACACCACCTATAGCTCTATGTGTACAGTCCTCAGCTCCACATATTTCTTTCTCTTTCCACCTGTGTTCTCTCATACATAACTCCCCCCCCCCCCTTTCCCCCCCTCCACCTCCCACCACTGCTGTTCGCAGCTCTTGCCTATCTATTGGTTGCGACATCATTCCCACAAGTTGCATCATACTTTTTACTGATTCCGCAATTCCCACGCTTTGAACATTCTGTTATCAGGCACATGTACAGCTAACGGCCAAGGTGAACAACTGTGCCAGGTCAAATTTCACATGAACTTGCATTTTGTCACGTACGAATCAAAACAGGATGTGACTTGTTAACAGTTATCGTGCACGTGGACAGCTAACGTCCCAGGTGAACACCTGTGTTGGATCATATTACACGTCAACTTGCATTTTGTCACGTACGAAGCAAAACAGGATGTGACTTGTTAACAGTTATCGTACACGTGGACAGCCAACGCCCAAGGTGAACACCTGTGGCAGATCAAATTTCACATGAACTTGCATTTTGTCACGTACGAAGCAAACAGGATGTAACTTGTTTAGCGTACATGTGGTTTCACACATGTTCACATGCATTTCGCTCTTCCCTGCCACCACGGTGGTCAGATTATTTCACCTTCAAGCGTCTTTGTCATTTTCCATTGCACCTGTTGTCAAGTCAGATCAGCGCATTCCAATAAGTTCAAATGACATTCACCTCCTCCTCCTTGGCAAGTTTGTTTTCTCTACTTGCTTCGACCAACATAGAACCAAGTTCTCATCACCGTTTAGATCCCCCTTCGAGGGTAAAATGTGTGGAAAAAAAAACGGACCCTCGCTCTGTCATAAACCGACCCGCCGAAATAGCGATTGTTCTATTAAGCATGGTCCTTGTGGTTAGCGACAGGTTCGTTGAAACACACACCCAGCAGTATCGTCTCTCTCAACCACCACGCTTCATGAACATTATAAACAGGTAAAGGAAAAAAAAAGTTTTTTCAACATGTATGGCGTTAGACCCTTTGTGAATTATTTTTTGGAAAAAATAACTACCACATTTGAAAGGGGGCGTTAGCCCGAGTCCTAGGACACCTCGTACACGTCTCTAGCGTTATTGGTTCGTGAGATATCGGCAATGATCACAAAAAACACGTGTTTACCCCAAAATCGAGTTTCCAAATTTTTTAAAAATTATAACGAGTGATCCATAGCAAAGAGGACGTCACTCCGAGTCGTACACGCCTCGAGCATGATTGGTTCGCGAGATATTAAAAGCGGATGACCTTTTAGTTTTGGTCTTTTAATTAAATAAAGAGCCTATAGGAAAGTAGGGGGCATCACTACGAGTGCTAGGACACCCTGTATGTTCAAATCCGACCATTGGATAGCGAGATATCAGGTTCGGAGCCAAATACGAGGAGGGTTCAATAAGTTAGTAGACAGCTCTCTCACTACCCCCACTACTGTCAGGTTTTTATCCTAGAGACTTAAAATTTATTTTGGGGGTAGAGGGGGTAGGGACCATTGATTTACGTCAAACAAACTTTTTTGTAAACTTCCTAGTTTCCAAAATATAAGAAATTTCAAAATTCGAGTGTTTTCAAAAAAACATAAGAAATAAAAAAGTTTTATTATAGAAAATAAAGGTCATAAAGACCATTCGTTTGAGCAATGGCACAACGTTCTATCATGTTTGGTTTTCAAACTATCACCTACTTTCGAAAACCAAAAAATTTCAAAAAAAAAAAAATACACACATCAAAAAAAGTTTTGCATCACCTCGGTTCCCAGATCTCCGGCATATAGACGTTGACTGTGTATATTGTATCCAAGATACAGTCCCTTTGACTGTTCATAGATGTCACTAAAACTGCTCAAAGATGTAAACAACCATGCATGAGCAGGGCCTATTAGACGGAGGGGGTACGACAGCCGATCAGTTCCAGTCATTCCACCAGGACGAAGGTACGCTGCTCATGTTGTCTGTAGTTCTACCATGCCTAGAAGGTCAATACCGCAGTTCGATCGCGTCCGCATTGTTACTTTGTGTCAAGAAGGGTTCTCAACAAGGGAAGTTTCCAGGCGTCTCAGAGTGAACCAAAGCGATGTTGTTCGGACATGGAGGAGGTACAGAGATACAGGAACTGTCGATGACAGGCCTCGCTCAGGCCGCCCAAGGGCTACTACTGTAGTGGATGACCGCTACTTACGGATTGCCGCTCGGAGGAACCCTGACAGCAATGCCACCATGTTGAATAATGCGTTTCGTTCAGCCACAGGACGTCGTGTTTCAACTCAAACTGTGCGCAATAGGCTGCATGATGCGCAACTTCACTCCCGACGTCCATGGCGAGGTCCAGCTTTGCAACCCCGACACCATGCAGCGCGGTACAGATGGGCCCAACAACATGCTGAATGGACCCCACGGAATTGGCATCACGTTCTCTTCACCGATGAGTGTCGCATATGCCTTCAACCAGACAATCGTCGGAGACGTGTTTGGAGGCACCCTGGTCAGGCTGAACGTCTTAGACACACTGTCCAGCGAGTGCAGCAAGGTGGTGGTTCCCTGATGTTTTGGGGTGGCATTATGTGGGGCCGACGTACGCCACTGGTGGTCATGGAAGGCTCCGAAACGGCTTTACGATACCTGAATGACATCCTCCGACCCATAGTGCAACCATATCGGCAGAATATTGGAGAGGCATTTGTCTTCATGGACGACAATTCTCGACCTCATCGTGCACATCTTGTGAATGCGTTCCTTCAAGATAACGACATCGCTCGACTACAGTGGCCAGCATGTTCGCCAGACATGAACCCTATCGAACATGCCTGGGATATGTTGAAAAGGGCTGTTTATGGACGTCTTGACCCACCAACCACTCTGAGAGATTTACGCCGAATTGTCGTTGAGGAGTGGGACAATTTGGACCAACAGTGTCTTGATGAACTTGTGGATAGTATGCCACGGCGAATACAGGCATGCATCAATGCAAGAGGACGTGCTACTGGGTATTAGAGGTAGTGGTGTGTACTGCAATCTGGACCACAAATGCTGAAAGTCTAGCTGTATGATGGTACAACATGCAATGTGTGGGTCTCATGAGCAATAAAACGAGCTGAAATGTTGTTTGTGTTGATCTCTATTCCCTTTGTATTTAACGGTTCCGGAACTCTTGGAACCGAGGTGATGCAAAACTTTTTTTGATGTGTGTATAACGAGTGGTCCATAGCAATGCCCCCGTCAGCCTGAGTCCAACGACACCTCATTTGTTAAAATCGGACCATGGGCTGGCCAGATATTAATGATTTAATATGGACGCCGCCCGAGCAACGCCGGGTGAGTTAGAACACCCACTACTTCTGACATCCCCCCACCCAAACGGTCGGCGAAAGCCGCGCCTAAGCTGGCGGAGGCGGCATCGTCGACCAGGGTCAGGAGTACCTCTCTTGGCCCGTCTAAACTTAGGAGAGAGGCGATCCCCTCCCCCTCCGAACAAAGGGAAGCCATCCGCCCCACCAGCTGCGGATACTGCTGCGCCTGGGGACGTTCCGGTCCCCAGGTCACCGCGCTCCCCACGGAGGTCCCCCCGCCGCCAACATGCGTCCCGGAAATCGTCCGTTGGGTCGGCCCGCTCCACGTCCTCAAATGAGGACATGGAGCTTGTGGTCGACTGATAAAGGTTAAGTTGTAGCTTGCTGCTTCTTTTCCTTAGTTTCAAATTTCACACTATGGCACTGTTCCAGTGGAATTGCAACAGTTATGACAGGCATTTGACTGAGCTCCGTCAGCTCATAGCCCAATACGCAGCGAATGTAGTCTGTTTACAGGAAGGAAATTTCAGGCCTGACCATCAGACGGTCCTGAGGGGTTTCAGACTATACTCGAAAGAACGAACAGACGCCGCCAGGACCTCTGGGGGCGTCTGCACTTTAGTTCGCTCTGACTGCTATAGTGAAGAGTTTCCGTTAACTACTCCTTTGGAAGCTATTGCAGTTCGCGTGTCATTGCCTGTTATGACGACTGTTTGTAACTTGTACCTTCCACCGAACCAGCTCCTTGACTTTAACGCTGTCTTTGATCTTGTAGATCAGCTTCCCTCTCCTTTCCTACTCGTGGGTGATTTCAATGCACATCACCTACAATGGGGATCACCATCTTCGTGCCCCAGAGGCAGGCACGTGGAGGGCTTAATTCAAGGACTGGATTTATCATTGTTAAATACGGGGGAAGCCACTCATTTTAGCTTCACGCACGGCACGTACTCACACATTGACTTGAGTGTGTGTAGCCTTGCGTTAGTTCCCCATTTTGGTTGGTACGTACACGAAGACCTCTGTGATAGTGACCATTTCCCGATCGTTCTCACTCTTCTTAGTCAGAAGCCCGTGTCGTTCCCCAGTCGTTGGGGACTTAAACGGGCAAATTGGCCATCATTTACAAACGTGCTGTATTTGATGATCTGGGATGCCGGAGAATCTATGACGAGGTACAGCACATCACTGATGCGCTTTCTGCCGCCGAGGAATCTATTCCATCCTTTTCTGGGACTCCTCGTCGCAAACTCGTCCCCTGGTGGACAGAGGATATTTCAGCGGTAATAAGAGACCGTCGTCGAGCTCATAAGCACTACCGTCGGCGTCCAACCATGGCCAATTTGGTGGCGTTTAAGAAATTTCGTGCCAAGGCACGGATTCTTATCCGCCAGAGTAAGAAACAATCATGGGAACGGTATGTGTCGTCTATTATGGTACATACCCCCTCCTCTCAAGTGTGGACTAAACTACGACGCATTTCGGGAATTCAGACATATTCTACTGTACCGGGAATTTCCATTGATAATGAATTGGTTACAGATCCTTACCGCGTTACAAACCATCTCGCATCGTATTTTGCGGCTATATCCGGTTCCAATAACTATGCTCCAGATTTCGTGACTGAGGCGCGAGGCAGAACGTTCCCAGCTCAGTTTTGCTTCCCGCGCTTCGGAGGAGTACCACGCGCCCTTTACGGAGTGGGAACTCCGCGGAGCGCTGGCGCTATGCAAGGACACGTCTCCCGGGCCGGATAATATTCACAACCAGATGCTTAAACACCTTAACGATGGGAGCATTCGTTCTTTGCTCAGGGTGTTTAATCGTATCTGGTTGGAAGGTGTGTTTCCAGCGCAATGGCAGGAAGGTATAATTATACCTATCCTGAAGCCCGATAAGGATCCCAATTTGACAGGGAGTTACAGACCTATTTGTCTCACAAACGGTCTGTGCAAGCTCTTTGAGAGGGTGGTCAATCGGCGACTGGTGTGGGTCTTGGAGAAATGAGGACTCCTGTCTGAATACCAGTGTAGTTTCAGGGCGTCTCGGTGTACCAACGACCATCTGGTACGCCTCGAGACCACCATACAGGACGCTTTTCTCTGGAGACGGCACCTAGTCGCTGTTTTCTTTGACCTCGAGAAGGCCTATGACACCACTTGGCATTACGGCATCCTCTCTACCCTACATCAATGGAAATTTCGAGGTAACTTGCCGGTCTTTATTGCGAATTTTCTGTCCCTTCGCCTATTCCGTGTCCGAATAGGGGGTACATATTCGCAATATCATGTACAGGAAAACTGAGTGCCCCAGGGATCGGTGTTTAGCGTAACATTATTTGCGATTGCCATAAACGGTATAGTCGCTGCTGCTGGTCAAGCAGTGGTACCGTCGCTATATGTAGACGACTTCGCTCTACATTATAGTGCGCAAAATATGGCAGTCGCCGAACGACAGCTCCAACAAGCTATTCGGAGAATGGAACGCTGGACACTAGAGCATGGCTTTCGGTTCTCAACCGCTAAGACCTCGGTTGTCCATTTCTGCCGAAAGCGCACTCTCCATCCTGATCCTGAGCTTTATCTGGGCAATGTAGATTTTCCTGTTGTTGCTACGTACCGGTTCCTTGGGCTCCTTTTCGATCAGAAGTTAACGTGGGAGCCACACGTGCGGTGTTTGAAAACTTCCTGTGCTAGGAAGCACAACATGTTGCGGTTTCTTAGTGGCACATCGTGGGGGCGGACCGCACGGTGCTCCTACGTTTTTATAAGGCACTTATTTTATCTAGGTTAGATTATGGCAGTGTAGCATATGGTTCGGCACGTAAGTCAGTGCTTGTTAAACTGGACAGCGTCCACCACGGCGGTGTGAGGCTGGCGACGGGAGCCTTTCGGACGAGCCCAGTCGTCAGCTTGCTCGCCGAGGCTGGTGCATCTCCTTTGCACCTGAGGCGCCAACGAGTACTGTTGACCTATGCTGCAACTATTCGACAGATGCCACTTCATCCAAGTTATCCGTGTTTGTTTAATAATCCGAATCGCCGGCTGTATGATGCACTCGGCCGGCGGGGATTCGCTTGGATGACTCATACTGGCAGTTCCGATTTCCTCCTGTTTCCTGTATCGTCCGAGTACCTAGCAAGACACCTCCGTGGATGGTCTCTCGCCCTGATATATTCCTGGATCTGCACACCGGCCCCAAGTCGGACACGGATTCCTCCGTCCATCGGAGGCTGTTCCAGTCCGTAGTGAGCCGATATCCAGGATCAGGGCTTCTATTCACGGACGGTTCGAGGGCAAACGAGAAAGTTGGCTGTGCATTTGTGTTTGAGGATCGTCGGTTTCTCTTTTCACTTCCCGAGGCCTGTGGCGTGTACACAGCGGAGCTCTATGCCATCATAGAGGCTCTGCGGACACGTTATTGGAAGATCACCAGCACTTTCTTGTGTGTACTGACTCTCTGAGTGCGCTGCAAGCGATCGATGTGTGTTTCCCGAAGCACCCGCTGATCCAGCGTGTGCACGACCTGCTCGTCAGTGCCTGTAACGCTTGAACCGGGGTGACCTTTGTGTGGCTTCCTAGCCATATGGGTATTGCGGGAAACGAGCTTGCTGATCAGGTGGCGAGAGAGGCAGTCGCACTGTCCTCGCTACCATATGAGGTGCCTGCTAGTGATGTGTGCTCTCAGTTGCGACATTCGATCCTGTCGCATTGGGAGGAAGCGTGGCGTGCCACACCTCCACCTAACAAACTGAGAGGCATCAAGGAGACAACGAAGGTGTGGAAATCTTCCTTCCGATCTCTCCGGAAGGAAGCTGTGGTACTCTGTCGACTCCGGATCGGCCATGGGATTGCTACGCACTCCCACTTGCTAAAGAGAGAAGACCCCCCTGTGTGTACTTGCGGCGCCCACCTAACCGTTGCACACATTCTGTTGGAGTGTGTGGATCTGGCCGATCTGAGAAGGACTCTTAAACTGCCTAATACCCTCTCCCTTCTTCTCTGTGATGACGGGCCATCATTAGACCTCGTCATCCGGTTCATGAGGGAGAGTGGTTACTTTATTAAGTTTTAATGTAAGTTCAGACTTTTAGTTCAGGTTAAGTCTGTTTTATGTTTTTTATTGCGTTCATCTATTTTATTGTTCACTCTGCCTTATTTGTTTTATTGTTTTCTTTTTACCATCCGCCTTTTTTATTCTTTTTATTCAAATAAGGCATACTTGTTGGGGCTCACGGTCTATTTTATATAAACCATTTTCGTTTCATCCATGGCAGTGAGCTGTTTTTATCTTCATCCTTTCATTTTAGGCCATTTCATTTCATTAGGGGCGGATAACCTCGATGTTAGACCCCTTAAAACAACAATTATCATCATCATCATCATCATCATCGCATCTTTTTCCTGATGAACGAATATCGAAACACAAAAATCAATAAACAGAAACAGAGGAAAAATGTGTTCTTGGGAATGGTCCGTGGATTGTAAGTTTAGAAAAACTGGAGACCTTCATTGGTTCTCTTGGAGCCATTAGCACTGGTCTGGCGTAAGAAATACAAGAGATCAGAACATTTGAAGATAGGATAGTTAAATGTGCACTATTATCAAGTGACGGGAACAAATTCATTGAAAATTGTCAGCTGACATGTATTCCAGGTCTTACAGCTGATGAATAGCTCTTTCCAAGCAAAACAAGATTTTGTGGCCCCTATATTTGTATTTTCTTGCGAGCTGACTACTTTTGTTTTATTTCATGTAGAGTGTAGATCACATAAATCGTTTTTTCTGCCCAATATCCTATTGGTCAGAATAACGAAGCACCTCAGAGTCTGTAAGTCCTATTTTCCTTTGGGCGCCATGTGTGTCGGACGTAGACTATTCTGGTGGGGGCCTTCCTCACACACACGGGAAGGTTACTACATCTTCTCGGTGTTCTTTTAACTCATGTTCTAATACATTTCTACTCAAGAAGATACGGCAAACCTGCGGTTTTAACTACGTAATAATAGTTTTCATGCATTAGTGTAATCTTTTGCGTGTGTTTTTCGCATCTGGAAGTGGAGATTTTACACGGAGGTGAGTTATTGAGAGTTGGTCTATCTTTACTTATTCTTTTCGTTTAATTTAAGTGGAGCCTACTGCGTGCCAAATTGTGCGAGTAATCTTGCCACTATATTCACGCTTTCTGACTCAAGTTTTCTTTATTTTTGTTTGAACGTAATTCATTTTTCATTGCTCCTCCCTCGTGTCTTGTGACTTTGTGTGTACCTGATCTTCCTGCTTGTCTGTGAGTGCATGTTTGTAGATTGGAGGTCCAGTGGCGTGACTGGGGCATAGCTGAATTATATTCAGAGGCGGCCCTAGCAAGATTTTCAGGTGGTGCGAGATCTCATTGTGGTGATATCTCCTCTGTAGAGACTAAACTGCACGTAGTGACTAAAGATAACATACATTTTTACATTATTAATAATTCAGACCTCCGGAAGATTAGATTAGTGAGGATGAGAAACAATGACAGTGCAAAGAAACAATCTTTTTTATTTCAACTGCTATGTCGCAGACAACGCTTACATCATGCACACGTCAAATTTTTTATTGTAAATTAATTTAAAATTGAAACAAATTAAGAAATATGGGACCCCTATACTGTGCTTGGCAATTTGTTGCAGTATAACACCGTGTACGACACGACACTTGGTGCCTGGCTGTACACGTATTGAACAATGACGCCTGCATCTCTTTGTCGTAAATCATCGCGTATGTCTATACCATTGAAATGCGCACACCCCAGATCGCTGATATATATAGAGTTAATTTTGGCGGGTAGGGTTAAGTACGCAGTGGCGGCTGGTGGTTCACAAAAATATCATATGATCACTGATATAAGCCTATTCTACTGTAAATATCACCAAGATACCCAAAAGATAGAAAATAATGAAAAGCAGACATTTGAACATATGATTGCTTATACTATTCCTACTCTTCTACATGAATGTTATGCTACATCACTTGTTTCATATGTTATGGCAGACACACATTTTGATTTATCTCACTCTCAGTTTCCTCATGGAAAACTTCAAGCATACATGTAGAATTTAATTTTGAATTGTTTTTGAAGTGCCCTTGAACACGGTCACTTTTTCCAGACGAGTTTCATAGCAATATCTAATTCTGCATGAAAATTGATTAGTCCACGAACTCCCGATTTGCTTCATCTTTCAGACTCGTGAAGTTCGCGCAATGCCAACTCAAATGCATTACAAAATCTAATGCAGTTAATTAAATGTTCAAAACATATCTATTTTGGGCTACCTTTTGATTGTGAATTTCTATTAAAATTCAGTATCCTGTGTCCATCTGCTGTGCTATATTAAAATTGGCAAACGTTAAGAAGTTCAAGGTTTTCTTTGTATGTAATTTCGATGACGCATGCTTTTCAACTCTGTCATGAAGATGCTGCAGATCACTCACACCATTCTTTGTCCATGAACTTTCACCCCCAAATAAAATATATGGAAGCAAACAAGGCGTTTCACTTCAAAGCCACACGTTGGCATACAACCACTGAACGAAAGTTCGGTGAATGGGTCTATATTACGAACGGATTATTGGCTTACCTGAAACAGCAGTTACTGTCCTTTGAAGTAATCCCCGTGGATGGTAATGCACTTCTCAGAATGTCTGTACAAGTCCTGGAAACTCTTTACGGATAGCCTTCAGTCGGGTCGTCACATTACGTTGGATGTCCGAAAACCTCTGGCTTCTCGGTGACCCTGGACCTGGACCCCGCCACTCCATACTGTGCCCGTCGGAGGAGTTATCAGGGTTGCCAACAGCCGAAACGACATCCCTAACACCTCACCTGCCGGACCCATGTGCCATGAGGATTGGGTGAATTTCTTATAGGCCACAGCGGCACGAGAAATCCATGATCCAGGGGATCCGTGGTGACACGGTTGCTAAAAGGTCATAGACAGCCCAAGAAAATACACCCCCTAAAGCTAGACTGAGAAATTAAACTTCCAGACTTAGGTAAAACTTGTAGAAATATTTATTTAAAATATTCAGACACCTAGCCTAGTTCGGAGGGTTTCTATCGGATAATCCGCAAGCTAATAAATAAACAAAAATAAAAGATCAGTACCCTAACTGTAAACTACTGTAAACCCTCGCGAAAGATATATCTGACAAAGTAAAGCAACAACAGCAACGCTGGGTAAATGGTACGGCAATAATCTCTAAATCAAGTTACAAAATAAGCTAATAACGGAATTTACATTTAACAGGGTAGCAATAGCAAATCTAAGTTAGGATGATACCATTTCCTCATTTACATTGATTTTTAAATAATCTAGCAAATTCCTAACAATTAAAACAAAATTTACGGCGATGACGTCCGTAAAGCAAAAACAATTTAATACAAAATCTACATGACAAGCCGTCAAAAAAAAAACATTAAATGCCCTCTTATCATCTAAGTAAAGGGTAAACATAGGTTGTCATACACTTGAAATGAGTAAAACAAGACCGTAAACATTATTATTCCTGCCTTCGCCCTGGGTTACTGTTTGTAAACCAGTGTCATCTACGTGCATGTGATTTACGTTGGCGATTGCGTAGTGAAAACTACGTCTAACGTCGCATGAGGCTCACGCTCCACCAGCTACTGACTAAAGGTCGAGCAAGCACTCCGTCGATAAAAATTAGTGTCATCTGTCCTAGATTACTTCCACAAGAGAAGTGTGCACAAAGCAAGTGCCAGCCGTCAGGTCCAAAATGCAAGAAAATCAAGGTTAAATGCTATGAGTAGTTAATTATCATCAGTTTTATAACAATGACGTTACTGATTATTAGAATCGTTGGTTTAAATTATCGTTGGTTTATGACGAATAGGCTGACAATCCTGAATACCTTGGGATCAGCAGTAGCAGTCTCGTGCGAGATCAATCTCTGCTATAAAACACCGTCAACGAGCTCTCCCGCCCGGACATAACAATAACACAGGTTATTAGTGGCTCTCGTCTCACTTAATTTACCTCTGGGTAAGGCCTGGCATGAACATCAGTTACCTCCCTACAATAACACAGTCAACAGAATCGAAGTCTGGACACACATAAATATAGCCTCTAAACAGGTGTCTCATCTAGCCTCTTAATTACCATAAATAAACCTTCACATAACGTGAAAACATTCTCAGATGGAGAAGAAAGATATTCGCTCTAGTAGCGATGCAAACACATCGCTCCTCGCCAGTCATCTCTAAGTAGCAAAACATATGATCATTACAAAATGGTGGCCTGGACATTGACCTACATATGAGACACATCATCTAAATGTTAGTAATGCTATAAGCATTGTCAAAGAGTCTGAAAAAGTTATGGTCTCACTGAGTGAGTGTGCTCTAGTACACTGCATGCTGGGAATTGTAAACACCTGTCCATGATTCGAGCTAGCCTCGCTACTCGCAATCATCCACACGGACAGTTTAGAAAATACACATCACTGAAGGCAGGCAGCTTACACGTAGAAAGTCCTATTAGAAAACTGGCCTTGTTATCATGTCCCAGATATAATAGAAATTTACACAAGCATTAGGCTTAAAATCACGCCTTAAAACTATGCTTAAAGATATAGCATGTTTGGAAAGTCAAAGAAAAGAAAAACATAGATATTCCACTTAATCAGAACCTCTTTGAAATGTGCAGATATGTCAGTTCATAACTGCTCTGTCTAAATATAACCACAATAACTACTGTGTCGAAACACTGACACGAAATAAACATTATGAAGGCGCAAATCTTACAATTGCTAAGTTTGCCAATGATACGGTATTCATTGCTTGGTTCGATGCTAGATTGCATACATACTGTAACACTCTGAATGTGTTCAAACTTGAACTGGATGGCTTCATAGCACATCAAAAATGAAAAATGACATAGTATTACAAAACTGATAGCTACAGTCAGCTATCCAACGATACGGACTGTTCTGACTAAATCAGTGGCGTGACAACATTTACTAGAAAGGGGTGTTATAAAAATAACACTGGGCCATGACGTCTGACCGTCATCCCATATAACTGTACAAGATCACCCACCTAGGGTTGAACAAAACGTAGTAACAAGTTTACTGTCACGCTTAGCAGGGGTAGAAATAACATCGTAGCGATGTCCCTCAGAATGCACCGTGATCGAAGAGAAATTCAATCACTACAGGTGACTAACAATCACTTAAAGTGAACTACAAGGATTAATTCTAACAATACAAAACCTACCTATGGCTTGTCAAGAAGTTCGGCTGATTCTACAATAAACTACACTAAGCTACACCACAAAAGAACCTCACAAGGAATGAATATTTCGGACTCACAAGAAAGGATGTCTACATCTGGGTCGTTCCAACGACCCGAGGGATAAAATAAGGCTTTGGTCTCCGGACAAGGGTTGTCCAATCTGAGCCTCCACATCGGCTCTATCCATCTCCACGGCCTTTATTCGTCCTCATCGTTGTGATGATATAACCAGACTGCTCCTCAAAGTCGTCATCTTCCTTGGATTAGCGGATGCTAAAGCCATGGTTCTTCCGTCGTCGGCTGTAGTTCTCTGGTCCACTCCTTCACATTATGAGGCTTAACAGCTCATCTCCACAGGTGATGCGTAATAAGGATTGTCGTACACGTGGTCGTCAAAATATGGCATCTTGAAATATGACTTTACCACTTTAACGTACAATGAATAAGCGTAGCACAATTTCACAGAAGCTAGCTTTAACGTGGCACTAAACTCACTACTTCTACACGGCGCAGATGGTTTAAAAATTGGCCATGCACTGTTATATGCTTCGCTGATACAGATTTCACTTGCCCACAAATCACGTGGCATCGGCGTTGCGTTTCACTGAAAAAGAATCGCACTTGCGATTAAAGCAATATTTGTAGCTACGAGTGTTGAAATGATCCACTCGGTTATTAATTATTTCACTGGGAGTGATGTATTTATCGCCACTCGACGATGTCGAAGTATGACGTTCAAGCACATGGCTGAAAATGTGGCGTTCCACGGTTATGATCAGTTTTCCCAAAAATACACAGAATTCGTGGCACAAGCCTTCTCCGGCTGTAATATTTAACAATATCATTCACTGTTCGAATTGAAATAAAGTGCGATGCACTAGGTTTGCTTCCCTCGCCTACAGGCGGACTGTTACCTCGTCTTATAGACGGACTTAATACAACGGGCATCCAACTTGGATGATAATCCAAACACATGTGGCAAGCTCTCAGCTATGCGCTGCATTAGCTTGTAACTACACTGGTCGTGCAGCGTCTGTCTGGTTCCGGTTCGCGGATCTGCGAGGTTACTACCTTACCAAAAGCAGAAATCACATTCTAAAGAATGTTTCGATGATACAGAATTACTGTGTGATAATATCTGAGCTTCGTAGAAAATAGAAATGTCATAATTTAGCTTCAGATTATTTAATAGTGGTTTTCTCCGTAGTCAAAAGATCAACCATTTATAACTCCAAAGAATGTTAGCATGTAGCGACAGCATGGTCGGTCAGTGGGTGCGTTCAAAAGTGATGCATCAAAAATGCGTTGCGGTGAAAAATATCACATGAACCAGTGGTTAGTGGGTTCATCTGCCTCTCCGTCGTTTCAAATAAAAATGAAGGAATGCATTTTTATTTGTCTCCAATTCAAGCTCAAGCTTGGTGATATTTTTTCAGGTTAGGTGCGTTGAAGATTCCAATGCGCTCTCCAGTCTGAAGATCTTCAATCACATAACTTCCATTGTTCAGGGGTTCTTGAACACGATTAGGTCCATAATACAATGATAGAAATTTCCCGTATACTCGATCTATAGGATTTGATATTCCGGGTCTCCTTATAAGAACAAGGTCCCCAGCGACCAATAGTTCTCTGAATCTCTGGCGTCTCGTTCTCCTCAAACGTTTCGCAGCTTGTCTGTCCAGAGTGTCCCTCGCAGCTTGAAGTCTGCTTGCGCGTGAGGGTTGTAAACACGGTGGTGTTACAATCACTCGGTTCCATATTCTCATTGGCGTCTGGTTCAAATGCAAGACCATGGGTATTTGACCAGTACTTTCATGGACAGTTGAATTTATACAGTTTGCCATTAATACAAGGACTTCAGTCCAACGCCAGTGTTCCTCCTGACAGCATAAACGACAAAATTTTGCAATAGTTGACATAACGCATTCTGCCGGATTGCTCTCAGGGTGGCGAATTGATAGTAGGTGTCCTATTTCCAAACCAATCGTCGCGTTAGCAAATTCAGCAGAGGTAAACTGTGATCCGTGGTCAGTCAACAGGAATTGTGGCTTTCCTGCCTCCGGTATCACTTGTCGTCTTATCCTTTGTATAATTTGGTGTGCAGTGGCTTTCTGTACAGGGTGGAGCATCGTGTATTTGGTAAAGACGTCAATCGTTACGACGATGAAGCGGTTCCCTCGGCGAGCCTTTGGGATCGGTCCATAAAGATCCTGTGCGTATAGTTCCCTCGGTTGAGTTGGGAGTATGGGTGTATGGGTCTAGGTGTGACGTGTACTTGTTACGCTGGCATGCGTCGCAAGCACGTAAACACTGTCTAACAGAGGTTCCTAACCCTCTCCATGTGAAGGACTCTTTAATCGTTGCAATGGTCTTATCAGTTCCTCCGTGTCCAATAGATAGATGTACCATAAGAATAACAGTTTTATGGTATCTTCGTGGAATTACTGCACGCAATTGAGTGTGGTCCTCATCGACAAATTTATATAAGACACGATGGTAGATCAAATAATCATCGGTGATAGCAGCTGTCTGAGCATAATTGGCATCCTGGGCGTCCATTCGATTTTCCAAAAAACGAATGATATTCCTCAGTTCCTCCTCGCGTCGTTGTCCTTCAGGTAAATGACGAAGTCGGCGAAGGTGTTCTTCGCATTCTCCCTCGACGTCAATGGCATTCACGGTGGCTTCAGGATTTCGGCTGAGAATGTCGGCCAACACATTCTCTCTGCCAGGACGGTAAACAATTTCTAGATCAAACTGTTGGAGAAACAGTGCCCAACGTGTAATCCTGTCGCTTGCCAGTCTTGTTCGTAAAATGAAAGTCAGCGCGTGATGGTCGGTCCTCACCATGATCTTCTGGCCTAACAGAAGTTTCTGCCAGTACTCCAATGCATAGACAATTGCAAGTGCCTCGATCTCCGTGGTAAAATAGTGAGTTTCATGGGCTCTCAAACGTCTGCTTAGAAAAGCGATGTAGTGACGTTTTTCTCCTCGTCTTCCTGCAATAAAATTGCTCCGATTCCCACGGCGGATGCGTCAGTTTCCAAGATGAAATTCCGGGAGTAGTCTGGATATTCCAACTGGATTGCGTTCACAAGCATCTGTTTAGCCTTCTCAAAAGCTGTCTCGCACTTCTCGTCCCATGCCCATCGGCAATTCTTCTTAAGTAGACCTTGAAGTGGTGCGACGGTTTCGGAGTACCTCTCACAATGTGCAGCAAAAAATTGGAGAATCCCCAAAAACTGCCTCACATGTTTGACACGGGTTGGTGTCGGAAATGCTGCGATGGTTCTAATCTTCGCCGGATTCGGCCTATATCCATCTCCGTTGATTATGTGTCCCACGAATTTAACTTCTCTCTGGAAGAATCGACACTTGTCGAACTTCACCTTGAAATTAGCCTGTCGAAAATTATCATATACAAGGCGTAAGGTAGCTAAATGTTCCTCTTCCGTCTCTGAAGCTATTATGATGTCATCCACATAACATATGACTTTCTCTTCACTTCAGGAGTCAGCTTCGCATCGAGTGCTCTAATTAAAGCAGCTCCTGCATTCTTCAGTCCAAAAGGTAGTTTTCGGGAAACGTACGTGGTCTGATCGAACAAAAACCCCGTATACTTCTGAGTATGCTCGGACAATCTGATATGATAGTTGGATTGTACCAAGTCTAACGATGAAAATACTCGTTTTCCCTTAAATTTTCGTAGAAGATCTCTGATCTTTGGTGGTCTGTCGTGCTCTGGAGCTAAGCGTTCATTCAAAGTTCTTGCATCTAAACAAGGCCTTAGACTGCCATCCACCTTAACTACAGGCGTTATAGGATTCACATATGAAGTCGGCGCTTTCTTGATAATACCGGCTGCTTCCATCGCATGGATCTTCCTAGCAGCTTCCTCTCGGTGTTTCTCCGCGATAGGGTAAACCTTCTTCTGAAATGGAGAATCGTCCAGTACAATCAGGTCGTACTCATAATCAAGTATCTCACCAGGTGTGGTATCAAAAATATCTTTAAATTCAGTCAGAAGTGCCTCCAATTCCTCCTGTACGGGTGCTGATAATTGTTCTGCCTCTTCCTCGGCGTTTTGTGTCTTACCATTTCGCTTGCCATTCAACTCTTCAACTATGTTGACTTCGGATTCAATTTCCGGATCATCCTCCACTAAATTCATCTGAATAGGCTCGTTTGGCTTAAATTCCACAGTATTACGTCCCATATTAATGATTCCATCGTATTTGCGTATGAATTCTGCGCCTAAAATGGCGTCATGATGCAGTCCCTTCATGACTAAAAATTGGTGCAAGTACATGCGGCACGATATTTTCAAAGTGCACAAAATCTGAATTTTGCACGTTACAACACGGTCAGGTATAACTCCTCTGACTCTTACTGCAGAAACTGGCAGCTCTGTCACCTCAGAGTTTGCTTTCAATCGGGCATGGCAATCAGCAGTAATGACACTTATCATAGCCCCTGTATCGATGAGAATGGTTACTGGGCATTCATTTAAAGTAGCCGTTATCTTCGGTACACGTGTCAATTCGTAGTCGTGGTTCGTCGATCGTCTTTCGTCCAAAAGATCTTCCTGGATTGGCTCCCAGAGTAAGATAGTGGATGTTACTCTGCGAACAATCAGGTCAGCATCTATTTCCTTTTCGGCGTTTTTTCCTGGGAAGTACTGGGCTGGTCATGCTCCATGCCTTCCTCTGGAATTTCGCGTGCATCCCTCGGTGTACGGTTCTGATCCACCTCTTCTCGTTGATTGTGGAGTTGTCGGATGTATTCTCGACTCTCCTGTGCACGTCCTCGCCAGTCTCGATCGGTCCTCCACCTAGGATCTCGATCGCGTCGATAGCCTCCGCTATAACGATAGTCTCGACGAATACTTCCTCTTCCTCGCTGATTTTCTCCTGTCCCACGACGGTCGTTGTCGTGACGTCGGTTGTCGCTCGTCCCTTGGTTAAAACGTCGGTTCCAATATCCTCTATTGTCACCTTGTTGTCTCCCTCTTGCATATGGGGTATTATTCCAGTCACTTCGATTGGGATTGTGACTTCCTCTATTCTCATTCTGAGTCTGAGTTTGCTGTGGCGTCTGACTAACTTTGTCCACAGTAGTCAAGTTCACGTGGCGTGTCTCTCCTTTGGTTGGACGGTGGCTTGCAAATTGTTCAGCGTTTGCGTCCAATCGCCTCAGAATCTGGTCACATTGCTGGAAGGTTGTTGCTCCCGCAGCAATTAACACTCGTTGAACATCGGCTGGATATTGCCATATGATAGTGTTCACTAAATCCTGCTCTGATAGTGGGGGTTGAAGACATCTGAGTCTCGTCAGTTGGGTTGCAAAGTAATTTGCATAACGTGTAGGCGTATTTGAACTGTATCGGCGAGTGTACATCTCCGCTCTGATACTCTGCTGTATATCGCTTGACCAATAAGTGCGTAACAAAGCTTCTCTGAAGTCCTGGTATCCAGTAAAAGAGTATTTAAAGGCCCTGAACCAGGTGCTAGCTTGACCTTCAAGAAGACGCTCTATGACCCTGAGCTCTCTTTCCGGTGTCACCATAGTGTCACGTAGATAACTCTCTACATTTGCCAAAAATTCGACTGGTGTAATGCTGCTACCAGTACCTGAGAATCGATCTGGTTGCTCTTCTCTTGATCGTATGATCATCACATTGCCTTGGTTATGCTGACTTTGTGCTGGTCTAAATGGATAAGCATTGTAATTCAGCGTTGATTGGGTATTCACGTTTACGTTATCACCGAAGTATGACCTCGTGAATGGTGATGTTTCATTGCGCATGGTGTCTGCGAATCTGAATGGTTGTGTTTCTGGTGGTGCGCTCGGTTGAATACCGGACGATGTCGATTGTACGAACTGTGGTCCTGGTGCATTCGGCGTTTCAGTTGACAGTGTGTAAGTTCGAGTCTCTCTCGGTTGAGCTTCCAACCTATCCAAACGTTTCTCAATAGTTTCGAGCCCTGAAGTATTCCTTGCCTCAATCTTACTTCCAAGATCGTTTAATTGCAGTTCTATCCTCTCGATTTTCCCTTTGAGGTTTGTGTCGACCTCTCGAATCTCCGTCCTAAGGTTGTGGCTAAGTTGAAGACGCTCTGTCAGTGCAACTTCTTCTAACCTTTTCTTCACTGATTCTACTTCCGTCTCAACTTTAGATACGTCCTCTTTGACCTGGTAAACGTCCTCCTTAACCTCTGTGACGTCCCCTCGAAGTTCCCTCACTTCGACTCGAACACGAGCTACTTGAGCTTCTACAACGTGTTTGTGTTCGTTAAGATCTCCTCTTAATATTGAGATATCAATTTTCGTCTCTTCTCTATGAATGTGTATAGTTTCGCGTAACTCTTCCACGGTGTCCGTTAACTGAGTAACGTTCTTCGTATTTGTCGCTAGCGTTTCCCTGAATTCAATCATGTCGTCAGCGATAGCTTTCACGTTAGCGTTTACGGCGTATGCTGCTCCTCTCATCAAGGTTAATCCTACATTGACTGCAGCGATATCCCTGTTGACATTGTTGATGAATCCCTCGACGTTTGCGAGTCGATGACCAAACTCTTCTCTAGTGTGATCCAAGTCAGCCCTCATATCGACCTGAACTCTATTTATGTTCGCCTTAATCTGAGTGGTATGTTCGCCTAACTTGGTCTGAACATCTTCCCTTGCTAGGTTCATTTGATCGGTTAAATGATCTATTCTATCATTAGCATTCTGTTGGTGTCGCAAGATGTCAACTCTAACTGCGGCTAAACCTGCAGTAAGGCTATTCCTAGCTTCTTCCCTATGAGCATCTATGTCAGCCCTGACCTGAGTTAGATCAGCCCTAACATTGTTTACATCTGTCCTAACATTATTGACAGTCTGAATATTGGCTTCAAGATAAGCCCTAACATCTGTAATATCAGTCCTAACATTATTGACATCTGTCCTAACATCATTGACAGACTGAGTGTTCACACCCAAGTCACCCCGGACATGTTCAACATTTCCACTTACAGTTCCTAACTCAGCCCTAATCTGTTGGAGGTTGGTGTTAACCACAGCCAACATCTCCCCCATCACACGACGAATCGTCTCCTCATCCATGACACAAAAATATATATGAGAGAACAGAAGGAGCATTCCAGAAAACGTACAGCTATGACTAGTTACTTTTGCGGTGTAGAACAGCCTGCTTTCTCTTGAATAAATATTACAAGTACTGCTGGAGTATGCGAACTAAGTGCTTCTACATTTACATTAACAACAACAAGCAAAGCAAAGTCTTACATTTACTCAGGATGAGGCATCATCAAGAAAAACCTATCCTTTAATTATCTATACTACAAAGCCTCACCCCATGGACTTAAATCACGCACGAATGCCATGCGGTTAATTGATCTACAGTACGACTTCTTAAGTTCGTCCCAGTCCAGTCAATTTACCTTTAATCACAATAAAATCCTCATAAAAAGAGCATGGAACAGAAGGTTACCATGTCTACATCGGCACAACCAGTTGGGCGCCAAAGAAAAAATAGATAGTAGTTATGTACCCGTCAGAGGAGCTATCAGGGTTGCCAACAGCTGAAACGACATCCCTAACACCTCACCTGCCGGACCCATGTGCCATGAGGATTGGGTGAATTTCTTATAGGCCACAGCGGCACGAGAAATCCATGATCCAGGGGATCCGTGGTGACATGGTTGCTAAAAGGTCATAGACAGCCCAAGAAAATACACCCCCTAAAGCTAGACTGAGAAATTAAACTTCCAGACTTAGGTAAAACTTGTAGAAATATTTATTTAAAATATTCAGACACCTAGCCTAGTTCGGAGGGTTTCTATCGGATAATCCGCAAGCTAATAAATAAACAAAAATAAAAGATCAGTACCCTAACTGTAAACTACTGTAAACCCTCGCGAAAGATCTATCTGACAAAGTAAAGCAACAACAGCAACGCTGGGTAAATGGTACGGCAATAATCTCTAAATCAAGTTACAAAATAAGCTAATAACGGAATTTACATTTAACAGGGTAGCAATAGCAAATCTAAGTTAGGATGATACAATTTCCTCATTTACATTGATTTTTAAATAATCTAGCAAATTCCTAACAATTAAAACAAAATTTACGGCGATGACGTCCGTAAAGCAAAAACAATTTAATACAAAATCTACATGACAAGCCGTCAAAAAAAAACATTAAATGCCCTCTTATCATCTAAGTAAAGGGTAAACATAGGTTGTCATACACTTGAAATGAGTAAAACAAGACCGTAAACATTATTATTCCTGCCTTCGCCCTGGGTTACTGTTTGTAAACCAGTGTCATCTACGTGCATGTGATTTACGTTGGCGATTGTGTAGTGAAAACTACGTCTAACGTCGCATGAGGCTCACGCTCCACCAGCTACTGACTAAAGGTCGAGCAAGCACTCCGTCGATAAAACAAGTGTCATCTGTCCTAGATTACTTCCACAAGAGAAGTGTGCACAAAGCAAGTGCCAGCCGTCAGGTCCAAAATGCAAGAAAATCAAGGTTAAATGCTATGAGTAGTTAATTATCATCAGTTTTATAACAATGACGTTACTGATTATTAGAATCGTTGGTTTAAATTATCGTTGGTTTATGACGAATAGGCTGACAATCCTGAATACCTTGGGATCAGCAGTAGCAGTCTCGTGCGAGATCAATCTCTGCTATAAAGCACTGTCAACGAGATCTCCCGCTCGGACATAACAATAACACAGGTTATTAGTGGCTCTCGGCTCACTTAATTTACCTCTGGGTAAGGCCTGGCATGAACATCAGTTACCTTCCTACAATAACACAGTCAACAGAATCGAAGTCTGGACACACTTAAATATAGCCTCTAAACAGGTGTCTCATCTAGCCTCTTAATTACCATAAATAAACCTTCACATAACGTGAAAACATTCTCAGATGGAGAAGAAAGATATTCGCTCTAGTAGCGATTCAAACACATGGCTCTTCGCCAGTCATCTCTAAGTAGCAAAACATATGATCGTTACAAAAAGGTGGCCTGGACATTGACCTACATATGAGACACATCATCTAAATGTTAGTAATGCTATAAGCATTGTCAAAGAGTCTGAAAACGTTATGGTCTCACTGAGTGAGTGTGCTCTAGTACGTGGGAATTGTAAAGACCTGTCCATGATTCGAGCTAGCCTCGCTACTCGCAATCATCCACACGGACAGTTTAGAAAATACACATCACTAAAGGCAGGCAGCTTTCACGTAGAAAGTCCTATTAGAAAACTGGCCTTGTTATCATGTCCCAGATATAATAGAAATTTACACAAGCATTAGGCTTAAAATCACGCCTTAAAACTATGCTTAAAGATATAGCATGTTTGGAAAGTCAAAGAAAAGAAAAACATAGATATTCCATTTAATCTGAACCTCTTTGAAATGTGCAGATATGTCAGTTCATAACTGCTCTGTCTAAATATAACCAAAATAACAACTGTGTCGAAACACTGACACGAAATGAACATTATGAAGGCGCAAATCTTACAATTGCTAAGTTTGCCAATGATACGGTATTCATTGCTTGGTTCGATGCTAGATTGCATACAAACTGTAACACTCTGAATGTGTTCAAACTTGAACTGGATGGCTTCATAGCACATCAAAAATGAAAAATGACATAGTATTACAAAACTGATAGCTACAGTCGACTATCCAACGATACGGACTATTCTGACTAAATCAGTGGCGTGACAACATTTACTAGAAAGGGGTGTTATAAAAATAACACTGGGCCATGACGTCTGACCGTCATCCCATATAACTGTACAAGATCACCCACCTAGGGTTGAACAAAATGTAGTAACAAGTTTACTGTCACGCTTAGCAGGGGTAGAAATAACATCGTAGCGATGTCCCTCAGAATGCACCGTGATCGAAGAGAAATTCAATCACTACAGGTGACTAACAATCACTGAAAGTGAACTACAAGGATTAATTCTAACAATACAGAACCTACCTATGGCTTGTCAAGACGTTCGGCTGATTCTACAATAAACTACACTAAGCTACACCACAAAAGAACCTCACAAGGAATGAATATTTCGGACTCACAAGAAAGGATGTCTACATCTCGGTCGTTCCAACGACCCGAGGGATAAAATAAGGCTTTGGTCTCCGGACAAGGGTTGTCCAATCTGAGCCTCCACATCGGCTCTATCCATCTCCACGGCCTTTATTCGTCCTCATCGTTGTGATGATATAACCAGACTCCTCCTCAAAGTCGTCATCTTCCTTGGATTAGCGGATGCTAAAGCCATGGTTCTTCCGTCATCGGCTATAGTTCTCTGGTCCACTCCTTCACGTTATGAGGCTTAACAGCTCATCTCCACAGGTGATGCGTAATAAGGATTGTCGTACACGTGGTCGTCAAAATATGGCATCTTGAAATATGACTTTACCACTTTAACGTACAATGAATAAGCGTGGCACAATTGCACAGAAGCTAGCTTTAACGTGGCACTAAACTCACTACTTCTACACGGCGCAGATGGTTTAAAAATTGGCCATGCACTGTTATATGCTTCACTGATACAGATTTCACTTGCCCACAAATCACGTGGCATCGGCGTTGCGTTTCACTGAAAAAGAATCGCACTTGCGATTAAAGCAATATTTGTAGCTACGAGTGTTGAAATGATCCACTCGGTTATTAATTATTTCACTGGGAGTGATGTATTTATCGCCACTCGACGATGTCGAAGTATGACGTTCAAGCACGTGGCTGAAAATGTGGCGTTCCACGGTTTCGATCAGTTTTCCCAAAAATACACAGAATTCGTAGCACAAGCCTTCTCCGGCTGTAATATTTAACAATATCATGCACTGTTCGAATTGAAATAAAGTGCGATGCACTAGGATTGCTTCCCTCGCCTACAGGCGGACTGTTACCTCGTCTTATAGACGGACTTAATACAACGGGCATCCAACTTGGATGATAATCCAAACACATGTGGCAAGCTCTCAGCTATGCGCTGCATTAGCTTGTAACTACACTGGTCGTGCAGCGTCTGTCTGGTTCCGGTTCGCGGATCTGCGAGGTTACTACCTTACCAAAAGCAGAAATCACATTCTAAAGAATGTTTCGATGATACAGAATTACTGTGTGATAATATCTGAGCTTCGTAGAAAATAGAAATGTCATAATTTAGCTTCAGATTATTTAATAGTGGTTTTCTCCGTAGTCAAAAGATCAACCATTTATAACTCCAAAGAATGTTAGCATGTAGCGACAGCATGGTCGGTCAGTGGGTGCGTTCAAAAGTGATGCATCAAAAATGCGTTGCGGTGAAAAATATCACATGAACCAGTGGTTAGCGGGTTCAATACTTTGACGCTTGACTTCGGGGTCGTACCTCAGACACTAGGTCTCGTCGCCCGTGACGATGGTTTTCAGAGCCATTCCATTCCACAGAACATTCACCCTTCTCACAGCCACCCGCCGAACAGGTGTGCATTGTAGGCTGCTTAAATTCATCCTCTGCAACCTGCCGAACAGATGTGCATGGTAGGTTGCATAAATGCATCCTTCTAACACTCACTGTGTCAAACAGGTCTTACTCGTTGCGTTGTGTGTCGCCAATGTTGCCAGGTCGACCGCTCTGACTTTATTCACCGAACGCAACGTGATGTGGCTTTTGAATACCATCTCAAAGGACGCCTTCTTGCAAAGTTCCCAGGACATGTATCGCCGATCTCAGCATTGCATAGTTATGGGAGGGGACACTTTTCGAAGGACAGTAGGGTCACTGTCGTGCATTATTCATCTACACTGACGAAAATGGAAATTGCAACACCATGAAGGCATTGGTCGTTTGTGTTGATTTTCAAGATATGGAACGATGCCATGTAGATATGTAAACCATCAAAGTTTCAGACCCATTGGATTGTTGCTACGGGTCTCCCCACGTGATTGGTCGCGGAGGAATCAACTCCAGTATACGGACTCTGGTGTAGCGTAGTTGACTTGCAGTCTGTGCAGTGAAGTGTTCCCCGTCAAACATGCCTCGACGACAGAGAAGAGCACGCTATCAACAACTGTCGCCGTTTGAGAGGGCTCGGATAATTGGGCTGTGTGAGGCTGGATTATCGCTAAGGACTGTCGCTGCACGTGTTGGCCGACAGGCATCTACGGTACAACGTGTATGGCAGCAGTGGTCAAATGAAGGTGCCCACACTCGTAGACCTGGCACAGGCCCAGCGCGAGGGAGGATCGCCGCATCATTCGGATGGCCCGGATGGAACCCCCATGCAACAGCAGCGCAATTTCGAGCAGCTGTGGCACCCCACGTTACACAACAAACAGTTGGTAATCGCCTGCGTGCAGCTGGCTTACGATCCCGTGTCCCTGCAGAAGGTGTTCCATTGACCCCACAACAGCGACGTGTAAGGCTGGCCAAGACCGACTACAATATCTCAGACCGTAACATCAAAACCAAGATGGCGGAAATCGTAGGGGAACAGCTGTAGCAACTGGCGGACATGGCGCCATCGAAATAGCGGCAAATTCGAAGACAAACATTCGCATATTTGATTAAATTCCGCCAGAAATTACAGGTTTTTATGTAATAAGGCACAAATTCAATATGAAACCCTGACGTATTTCGCTACAAGCAACGAGAACAGACAGTAGCTAAAAATACAGACATAAATAAAGCAGAGGTAAGACATTATGTTAAAAAAATGCAAATATTTCTAAATGGAACTACAAGAATAGTCAACCAACAACAAAGTCAACCCCTGACACTATACAGCCCATGAAGGGCCTAGGCAAATATAAAATGCAAATATAAATGGTTGTTGCTTATATTAGGGGCTACGACATCGTGGTCTTGTAGCCCCATGTATTTGTGTGTGGAATTTGTGTGATAACCTGTGTTATTGTTATGGCTGAACTAGTGTGTTTGTAAATTGGGTATTGTAGTGGGAAGGAAGCGGCCATGGCCTTAAGTTAGGAACCATCCTGGCATTCGCCTGGATTAGAAGTGGGGAAACCATGGAAAACCACTTCCAGGATGACTGAGGTGGGAATTGAACCCTCCTCTACTAAGTTGCTTCATGAGGCTGAGTGCACCCCATCCCAGCCCTCACATGAGAATTAAATTTCTTGGCAGAGCCGGAGAATCAAACCCGGACCTCCGGTACGACAGCCAAGAATGCTAGGCACTACACAACGAGGTGGTCTAAAACAGAATGGTACCACTGAACGAAAGTAGAACGAGCGATAATATTCTCTATAGTACATTAATTAGCCAAAATACCTTATCAAACAACGAGAAATAAATCAGGGAATGATGTTTTAAAAGATGCTCCTTCCTCCGCTGTATGTGACCCACCCAGCCATCCCAAATAGCATTGTGACTCACAATTTGGCTTCAGGAGAGAAAGATGCACAATCCAGGCAATTCGAAGTCTTCAAACTGAGATTGCGTCTACCCTGTCAGTACCGAAGGGAAAGTTACAATCCATATTCATTGACTTCTCTAAAGCTTTTGACTCGATTAGCAGGAAGAAAATATTGGAAAAACTAGACAGACTATTGAGAGGTAACAGCTACACTAAACATCTTGTCAAAAGTATTTTAGGCTCTAACAATATAGTCATTAACGATGGCATTACAACATCAAGCCCAATTGAGCAGACTACAGGCATGCTGCTACAAGGAGACCCATTAAGCCCTCGTGTTATTTATCACTGCTATGGCAGATAATATCACAGATATATTATCAGAGCGGGTAATCTCATTTATATACGCAGATGACATGGTGCTCGCTTCAAGTTCACAGGTCGAATTGCAATCTGCTCTCGATCCCTTTGAATTATGGGTGTTACACAATGACCTTAGGTTAAACAGAAACAAGACTAAATCTATGACCTTTAGGAAAGGGGGAAAGCCAGCAATTTTCCACATTGCAGGAAAACCGCTTGAGGGTGTACCACTTTACAAGTAGTCCTACTTAGGTCCTACATTAGTCAACTGGCAATGTTTTCACACTGCAAATCAAGGATAGACCCAGCGTCACTACCAAAGCCTTCAACGACATAAAACATTTGACTAAGCTATCTATAAAAACAGCCTTAAAACTTTTGCGGTTAAATGTTACCCGTATTGTGACTTATGGACTGGAGAGCATTTGGACACATTTAAATATGAAGTATTTGGAACAATATGGAGAAACTGAAGGCGACTTACATAAAGAAGGCCTTGGGTTTATCGAAGTATACACCTTCAAGACCGGTGTAAGAGGTGACTCGCGAGGCTTATAATGTAGAAGAACTCAGACTTCAAATGCTGCTACCTTCTACTCCAGGATATGTAAAACTCATGGACACACTAGAGCCAAAGAACATTGGTAGGATTTTTGCGCCACGGACACTATGATTTTTGACGATTGGAAGAGTGGGAGGGGGGTGGGGTGCGAGCTGAGACCATTGAACTGTCGGTACTATTGGAACAACTCCTCCCATGGTAACCCTAGCTGAAAACTGCTTCCTGGTGCACTGCCAGGCGTAACTAGTCGCACCAAAAACTGTCATACCATTTAACTCTAGGTTGCATGTCAGCTGATATGTCGTGATTATTTTCATATAATTGAACGTACGTTATATGTATGGTATTTTCCAATAATACGGTAGGTTTACGGTCTACTTTATTTCGAAGTAGCCTATTCTGCGTTTATGGATATGTCTTACATCAAATTTTGACATAGGCCTAAATAGCACGTATGACAAATACACGTAGGCCCTATTGTAGGTTATAAGTTATTAAGTTAGTCACAGAATTATAACCTACGTCTAGCTTATATTACAGATTTCCATGGAAACGCCCAGATGTAGGCCTATTAAAGAAATGGGTTATAGCTGTGAACACTTTTATAAACATGCTACTTGTTTCATTCAAATAGAAACAAACCACTGCTTAAAGATGATGCGGTACCTGCAATTTGCAATCTCCCACAGCATCGGCTTCAGCCACCCAAGAAAAGACCGAGAGTTATTGAACGACAAGTAGCCTAATATTTACTGTTACTTTCTTCATCAGCATAGGCATAAAATTTCACATTTTCCAGTATACTTTTATGATGTCAGTCTTGGAGACGATAAAAATAATTCGGCTTAAGGGACCTTCCCTGCAGGACCTGTTCGTTTGCTGTATGACTTATGTGAGGTCGAAGTTTCGACCTGCTTTGAAGAAAAAGAAGTTTGTAGTTTTTACGTGACCGTTAATCTTGTGATCATGAGCCAAGGGACCTCCATTTTACGTGGAATCCGAACCACAGGACATGGCATTTCACTTCCAAAATCTCACTTGCAATGACCGTGAATCAAACCTGGTCCACCTTGGTGAGAGGTGAATAGCTTGACCACTGCGCCACCATGCCCCATTGCTTTGAAGAATATTGAACATGTGGTTGTTTTGGATAAATAAAGCAGGCTATGTATTTTTGTTCACCAAGCATCTATTTAATTGTTTAGTTATAGGCTTATGCATATTCACACACATATGAATGTTGAATACCAATTAACATACTTTTTCTTCTTTATTGTTAGTCATTACCAGCCTAACCTTATTTTTATTTTATTTTAATGTATGTACGACTTGTATTTTTTGCCAGTAGGCCTATAACTTAGTTATTGTGTATGCTGCCTTTGATCTAAGGATAACATGATGAACAATCAGGCTGCAATATAATATTTAATGTTGGCTTATATTCCTAGCCATTTTAAGTATCAAATTACTATGATATTTTGAAATATGTATTTCGGCGTAAGTTCAGTTTAGTTTACCATTCGCCTAAATGTTCAAAAGTACCTCTTTTACTTGTATCTCGTCGTACATATGTACATCATCCTTTTGTTCGTATACGTCAAACTCTCCTCCTTATAAAATGTGTCGCACCAAAAAGTTCCATCATCCGTGTGACGAATGTTTGTGTGAACTCTGTGGAGAACAATGTGGAAGATACCATGCTATATTCTGCACATTAAGACATGAATCTTTGATATTTCTAGGGAATAACAATTAGTTTACTGTATGATTTTAGATTTTATTCATTATATGCATGGGCATTGGCTGCAATAAATCCCTTATTATTATAGGCTATAGGTGAATTTCCAGCTGTGGATGCCATTATTCACATCAACCATCGTCAGAACAGTACTGCCAACCTCACCTTTACGGTACTAGCCGCACCAACACTCGACCATTCTAACCTACGTTTTGTCCAATCCAATGGTTACAGCCTAACACGTCCAGATCAATGGTTTTGTATCAATCTGCCCCGATAGCTGCGCGCAATCAAAGCCGCAGCCTTCGATTTGTCCAATCCAATGGTTTTTTACAATGGTTACAGCTTAACGCATCCAGAACAATGGTTTTTGACAATGGTTATAGCGTAACGCGTTCCGATGACTGCCTTTTTTTTAACAACAGTGATCTGCTAATAGATGTAGTCTCCTCCGCTGTCTATAACCCATCCACCATCCCAATTTATAACACGACTTAGGCCTATATAGTGAAATTTCAGTTGTGTCGGCCAGTGGGCGTGGCTTATTTGACAAATAAGATATTGCCAACCCGAAGTATAGGTAAACACGGCCGTAGGTTGTTTGTTTTGAGCGTAAAGAGCTGTGAGATCGCACTCGCTTCTATCTGTATCGGGACATCCTGAACTAACTCCAACAGATGGCGCATAAGTACTCTCATTAGTACTTTATTTCAAATAGCATTTGCCAATAACACACAATTGATGTTACAAACTCTTTAAAATGAAAATTTACTGTATTATGAACTTGTCATTCTTCAAATTCGATGTGTATAGAATTCCAACGGACATACATTCTATCTTATTAATGTTTTAATACAAAAACAAACCTAACCAGCGACTAACGCCCCAGTCCCCCTTGCTTGTGGTAGCCTACTAACAGTAATTTTCGGCCAGGCAGTAGGCCTACCTAACCTAGTAACAGACAAATGTATATACAAAAACAAACCTAATCTGGGGATAACTCCCCAGGCCCCCTAGCTTGTGATACTAACAGGAGCATAATTCTATTTACATACCTGTTGCATTTAAAATCACTGCTTCCATCAGATTACAGTACCCACTTGAATTTTTTCCACAAGCGCACAAAGATTATTGATTCATGATTATTATAGAATATATTTACACTTAAAGAACTTGACACTTTAGAAGACAATGACACTGCTGGTATGTCATTAAAACTACCATCATCTACTTTAACAAACAGGAGTTGTGTAGGACGGTTGATTTGGGAAAATTGTCGAAATGGTATCAGCGGTTAGTATGGCAATTTTCATAACCACAAATTTAGGTTCGAAATGTTTAAGTTAACAAATACAACTGTTTTAACTTCGAAAATGATCCCGGTGAATATTTCTCATCCACTTCTCTTTCAAAGATTTGTCTTTAGGAAATTTAAAAGTTGAAGTAACTTCAGCAGTATTAAATTTACAGGCAGGTACACAGTAATGACAGTAAACAGCCAATGCTTCTCACATTACGTATCTTCGGCATTTATAATTATTCACAGTGCACTTCACTACTTAAGGTACACTATTACAATATATAACAGCTCGAAATCACTTGAAATATGCGACATTTGAACGAAATTCTCGCAGCAGACCCACTTAAATGTTGGTTGACCAAATGTAAACAATCCCCTATGATTTCCGCCATTTTCTACGATATCGATAGTGGCATTATGGTCTGATTTATTGTAGTCGGTCTTGGGCTGGCCTGGTGTCGAGAACGATCGACGTGGGTCGACGAATGGCATAGGGTCGTCTATAGTGATGAATTGCGCTCCTGTCTTGCCCGCAGTGATCGCCGGAATCGTATGCGCCGACGTACCGGGGAGAGGGGCCGCCCAGACCTTATTGTCGAGAGACACACAGGGCCAACACCAAGCATTATGGTCTGGGGAGCTATTGGCTTTAATGTGAAATCACAATTAGTGCTTGTTGAGGGCACTATGACTGCTCGACAGTACGTTGATAGGGTACTCAATCCAGTGGTTGTCCCTATGATGGCGAACATTGCTAATGGGATGTTTCAGCAGGACAATGCCCGGGTTCACACTGCACGCATCTCCAGAGAAGCTCTCCACGACATCACAACCTTAGAATGGCCCGCCACATCCCCGGACCTCAGTCCTATTGAGCATGTGTGGGACATGATGGGTCGACAACTGGCCAACTTTCCACAGCCACCCACAACTCTGGAACAACTGACCCGTGCAGTGCAGCAAGCATGTGCCACAATTCCTCAGGAAGCGATCCAGGGCCTTATTGGCTCCATGCCTCGATGAATTCATCAATGTATTGCAGCTCGTGGTGGGCACATCCTGTATTGATTGTTGTCCAAACTTGCGGTCAGAGGGACATGAAAGTGTAATCATCGAATCACAACTGAACACTCGTCCTGCATGTTCAATTGCAGCAATGTAGCACCACTCCTTCTGGGTGTTGCAATTTCCATTTTCTTCAGTGTATGTTGATAGTACAGGACTATTCTCTGAACTTTATTGTCACAGGTTGTACTTTTCCTACACGTCAAGATGAAGACCACCTCGTGATGTAGCTGCTAGCACTCTTGGATGTAGCCCTGGAGGTCCAGTGTGATTCCCAGCTTTGCCAAGAAACGTTAATTCTGATGGGAGGGCTGGAATGGTGTAACGTCAGCCTCGTGAGGCAAAACTGAGAAGAGGAGGGTTCGATTCCCACCGCAGCCCTGTTGGAAGAGGGTTTTCGTGGCTTCCAACTTCTATTCCAGGCAAAATTATGAGATGGTTCCTAACTTAAGGCCACGGCCGCCTCCTTCCGAATTATATACTCAATTCACAAGTACACACACACACTAGTACAGCCACCACAATAACACAGGTTATCATACAAATTATACACAAGTACATGGGGCTACAGGACCACAACGTCGCAAAACCTCCAAAAATATATACAAAAGAAAAAGAAAGCAAGGAAAACAAGTCACCCTAAGAGTGAGTGGACTGAATTCATCATGTGAATGATTAATGCAAAGCTGTACCTAGTATATACACTAAAAAAAAAAAACAGCATCGCCCGTCTAAACTTTGAAGCTTGATATTGCAAAACTACTAAATTATGCACGAAACAACAATACAGCTTCGCACACTTCCGAAGATAGACAGTAGAACGAGACACATTGCTATGTATCGCGCACTTCAACAGGAAGGCACATTCATTTCGTTCTGACTACCATTAATGCTAATGTCAAACTACTACTACTACTACGGTACTATTAATAATAATAATAATAATAATAATAATACTGTTATTGGGTTAAGGTCCCTTTCATCTACTGAGGATTTTAGAGACGCCGGGGTGCCAGAAGATTCCCCCGAAGTGGTTATTTAACGTGCCATTAAATCTACTGACACGGCTCACTCGTATTTGCGCAACCTTAATTGCCAACTAACTGCACCAGAATTCGATCCTGCAACCTTGAGCACAGCAGGCGAGAACGTTACCGCTGCACCACGCAGCCAGTCAATGTCGAACTATCGAAAAGCCATCATTAGGCTACTTCCGACTTGACGTTTCAGTGCTAGGCTAGTTTCGTTCGCTAAATCGCGACATCATGAATGAAACTCAATTTGTCGTGATATTTCGATTTGAATGGCTGCCTGTGATTGTCGGGTTAGAGTGATTTTCCTTCTAACCGCTAGATAACGTCAAATCGGAAGTAATGATGGCTTTACTATAAATGCGGATATCAAGAAAACAATAAAATGACAACTGTGAAATGCACTACAAACTTAAGTGTGAAACACCTCACAATCGGCCCTCCACAATGCCAGACTTAAACAATAACAGTAATAATGACCCTAAATTATGGAACTGGCGAAGAAAATATATTCCGGACACTCAGCTCCTATGTGTTTTACCAGGTAGGGAAATCCACAATCACCAATTTCTCACAACAGAAGAGATCACAAGCCAAATCTATCGAAACTATTGACGTGGCGAACCGGTCAGTAAAAAAAAAAGATAATATATTATTTGGCAACATGAACCTTGCCAAACGATGGACGTAACATCTGTAGTAGTAGTTTGATTAAACTGTATGTCTCAAATACATTTTATCTGATATCAAATATGGATATCTGTAGAAGATTTATATTATTGTATCATGTAAATTTCATACTGTGCATATATTAAGTTCAGCGTGACAACTAAGAGTTGTGCTTGTCAGCCACCAGAGCGTGCTAACGTTGCTGCGCTATCTGCTGCCTGTGAGCCGAATATACCGTATCTACTTTTGAACTCTATGAATTGTGTTAACCAACCTCACGTTGCTTCTACACCACCCATCCCCCTTGCACCCGCTGCACTCCCTAGGTTCGTCTTCGCGTATACCAGCCTGTACAAGCTGCGTGGGTTGCAGCGAGGAGTGAACTACACACATCAAAAAAAGTTTTGCATCACCTCGGTTCCAAGAGTTCCGGAACCGTTAAATACAAAGGGAATAGAGATCAACACAAACAACATTTCAGCTCGTTTTATTGCTCATGAGACCCACACATTGCATGTTGTACCATCATACAGCTAGACTTTCAGCATTTGTGGTCCAGATTGCAGTACACACCACTACCTCTAATACCCAGTAGCACGTCCTCTTGCATTGATGCATGCCTGTATTCGCCGTGGCATACTATCCACAAGTTCATCAAGACACTGTTGGTCCAAATTGTCCCACTCCTCAACGACAATTCGGCGTAAATCTCTCAGAGTGGTTGGTGGGTCAAGACGTCCATAAACAGCCCTTTTCAACATATCCCAGGCATGTTCGATAGGGTTCATGTCTGGCGAACATGCTGGCCACTGTAGTCGAGCGATGTCGTTATCTTGAAGGAACGCATTCACAAGATGTGCACGATGAGGTCGAGAATTGTCGTCCATGAAGACAAATGCCTCTCCAATATTCTGCCGATATGGTTGCACTATGGGTCGGAGGATGTCATTCAGGTATCGTAAAGCCGTTTCGGAGCCTTCCATGACCACCAGTGGCGTACGTCGGCCCCACATAATGCCACCCCAAAACATCAGGGAACCACCACCTTGCTGCACTCGCTGGACAGTGTGTCTAAGACGTTCAGCCTGACCAGGGTGCCTCCAAACACGTCTCCGACGATTGTCTGGTTGAAGGCATATGCGACACTCATCGGTGAAGAGAACGTGATGCCAATTCCGTGGGGTCCATTCAGCATGTTGTTGGGCCCATCTGTACCGCGCTGCATGGTGTCGGGGTTGCAAAGCTGGACCTCGCCATGGACGTCGGGAGTGAAGTTGCGCATCATGCAGCCTATTGCGCACAGTTTGAGTTGAAACACGACGTCCTGTGGCTGAACGAAACGCATTATTCAACATGGTGGCATTGCTGTCAGGGTTCCTCCGAGCGGCAATCCGTAAGTAGCGGTCATCCACTACAGTAGTAGCCCTTGGGCGGCCTGAGCGAGGCCTGTCATCGACAGTTCCTGTATCTCTGTACCTCCTCCATGTCCGAACAACATCGCTTTGGTTCACTCTGAGACGCCTGGAAACTTCCCTTGTTGAGAGCCCTTCTTGACACAAAGTAACAATGCGGACGCGATCGAACTGCGGTATTGACCTTCTAGGCATGGTAGAACTACAGACAACATGAGCAGCGTACCTTCGTCCTGGTGGAATGACTGGAACTGATCGGCTGTCGTACCCCCTCCGTCTAATAGGCCCTGCTCATGCATGGTTGTTTACATCTTTGAGCAGTTTTAGTGACATCTATGAACAGTCAAAGGGACTGTATCTTGGATACAATATACACAGTCAACGTCTATATGCCGGAGATCTGGGAACCGAGGTGATGCAAAACTTTTTTGATGTGTGTATATAGCCTTCGCCCTTGGCAGAGTCACACAGAACTGCGCTTGTCCCGACCCACTATGAGCGATGAGATTCAATACCTCACGCCTCCATTTAAGCAAATATATTATTTGAATCAATAAAGGACCAGAATTTTGGTTGTAGCCAAACTTACTACCATGGTAAGGAGCTGCCCCTGTTAAGTAGTAATAAGGCGATTGGATTTTATTTTTTGCGCAGACGATCTCTCGTATTTTCGGTACCCTAGGGCCGCCCCTGAAATTCAGAGCAGCCCCTATATGATTTGGCTTTACGGGTCGCTGGGACAGACGTGTTTTTGCCTTGGGCAGTGTTAAAGACAGGCCGCGGAGTTATAGTGCGTCTCTACATTAAAAGACAGTATGGAATTAAATATAGTATTTGCCTCTCACTCGCACTCCTATGTCCTGCAATTCGCTTCGTCCTCTTCTACCCCGGCGATGTTGCTTTTTCCCAATAATTAAAAGTGGCAAATCTAAGAAAATGTTTGCGCGGTCTTATAGAGAATTTTCCGCTCTTGATGACGATGTAAAAATAAAAGCCATAAATAATTAACAGATGGCCCAGTTTTCACAATTACGATATCTTAGCGCGAATCTATATTTTTGCAAATATAAAACTTATCACACCATAGATAATGAACTAATGATCGCAACATATCAATAATTTATTTTTAGATTGCCTGATGTTGGTAGAAGATGCCTTATTTCTCAGGGCAGTAATTATTTTCATATTAAGAAGGTTATGATTTTTTTCTTAAATGTTACTTGAAAAATCTGGGACGGTGTCACAGGAAAGTTACGTAGCGAGAAACTTCTTTGCTGTTGACTTTACGTTGGTGACTAAGCGAGAAGAAATGTTCATTAATGTCTGAAATAGTTTTTAAAACAAACCAGAGCTCGATATCAGATAGCATTCATAAGTTATCGCACTTCGCGTAGTCCTCCGCCCAGCGCAGCGAACGTTTGTTTATTAGGCTACTCAGGTGACGCGTATATCCCCTCTGCCATTTTTGGAGGGTAGGTGTAGTTAAAATGTGAAATGAAATGGAGCTTGTGTTCTTTATACATTGTCCGCCTCGTTGCGTAGTGGCTAGCATTCTTGGCTGTCACCGTGGAGGCCCGGGTATGAATCCCGGCTCTGCCAAGAAATTTAATTCTGGTCTGAGGGCTGGAACGGGTGTACTCAACTTCATGAGACAAAACTGAGAAGAGCCGTGTTCGATTCCTACATCAGCCATCCTCAAAGTGGTTTCCGTAGTTTGCCTTTGTTCGTCTCGGGAATTAACAAGGGGTCGTTAATGGTGCAGAGTTAACGTTTCTGTGCCAAAAGAACACGGCAGCCACCCACGACGAAATGACAGGTGAAGTGTATGAAAAGTGGTTCGCCGAGCAATTGTTGCCCAATGTTCCAGAATGACCTATCCTAGTAATAGACAATGTAGGCTATCACAGCAGAGAAATGTTCCTTGCTTGCCACGATACCACACCACCATACCACAGTGAACTTCACCCCATCGAAATGGTATGGGCGCAAGTGAAGAACTATATAAAATTGAACAATGTCTCATTCAAGAAACACGAAATGTTGTTGTTTGAGTCTTCAGTCTTTTGACTGGTTTGATGCAGCCCTCCATGCCTCCCAGTCCTGAGCTAATCGTTTCATCTCTACATAGCTACCACACCCGACATCTGAGGCAATCTGTTTAACATACTCTAACCTTGGTCTACCCCTACAGTTCTTGTCCTCGACCCTTCCTTCCATAACTAAGCTTGCTATTCCTGGGTGTCTTAGTATGTGTCCTACCAACCTATCTCTTCTCTTCATTAGCAGTCGTCAGAAACATCTCTCCTCTCCCACTCGTCTTAATACCTCGTCGTTTGTAACCCTATCTACCCATCTGATCTTCATCATTCTCCTGTAACACCTAACCACAATAGAAGAATATACACAAGGATGAGACCAGGAGATACAGGGCGTTACCAAATCGACTTCATTATGGTCAAGCAGAGGTTTCGAAACCAGATTTTGGATTGTAAAACATATCCCGGTGGTGACATAAACTCAGACCACAATCTGGTTGTTATGAAATGCAGATTTAAGTTTAAGAAACTGAAGAAAAGTCAAAAGCCAAAAAGGTGGGCAATAGACAGACTAAAAGAGAAGGATGTAAACGAAAGATTCAAGAAGAGTATAAAGGAAGGACTAATGAAAAACCCTAAACAAACTTCAATTGCAGACGAATGGACACTTTTGAAGAATGAAATAACAAAATCCGCAGAACAAAACATTGGTTGGAAAGAAAGAATAGGTAGAAAACCGTGGATCACTCAGGATATACTAGAATTTATGGATGAAAGGCGGAAACACAAGAATGTAAGAGATGAAGAGGGGAAAGCAGAATACAGACGTGTGAGAAATGAGGTTAACAAGAAGTGCAAGGTAGCGAAAGAAGAATGGTTGAAAGAGAAATGTGCAGGTATAGAAAATTGTCTGAAATTAGGAAAAGTAGACACAGCTTATCGAAGGATTAAGAATACATTTGGGGAAAAGAAGACTAAGTGCTTTAATATTAAGGACACAAATGGAAAGCCTCTAACAGATAGGGAAGAAAAGGTTGAGAGATGGAAAGCTTACATAGAGTGTTTGTATCAGGGAAAGGAGATTGAGAATCGTGTAATGGAAAGGGAGGAGGAAATTGATGAGGATGCAAAAGGAGATTTAATATTGAGATCAGAATTTGACAGAGCATTGGAAGACTTAAGCAGGAACAAAGCACCAGGCATAGATGATATACCGATTGAGTTGCTACGCTGCATAGGAGATGAAGGTCTGATCAGGTTATTTCACTTGGTGTGTAGGATTTATGAGACAGGTGAAGTACCCTCTGATTTCAAGAAGAATGTTATCATCCGTATACCGAAGAAAGTAGGAGCTGACAGATGTGAGGATTACCGTACAATCAGCATGATTACTTATACTTCAAAGATCCTGTCTAGAATAATTTACAAGAGGATGGAAAGCCAGATAGAAGCGGAATTGGGCGAAGACCAGTTTGGTTTCAGGAGAAATATAGGAACAAGGGAACCTGTGCAAGTCTTATGCTGATTTTGGAAGGTAGAATAAGAAAAGATAAGAGAACGTTCATGGCATTTGTAGACTTAGAAAAGGCTTTTGATAACGTTGATTGGACTAAATTGTTTGGCATTTTGAAAATGATTGGAATAAAGTATAGGGATAGGAGGGTGATCTACACTCTGTACAGAAATCAGACAGCAGTCATTCGAGCTGATGGACATGAGAGAGAAGCTGGTATTCAGAAAGGTGTGAGGCAAGGCTGAAACTTATCACCCATACTTTTCAATCTTTACATTGAACAACAAGAAATGAATAATTTAATTTCGGCTGCATACCACCACTTGACCACACAAAATTGGGTAAATTACTTGGACCACTATATATATTATTATTATTTAATAATAATAATAATAATAATATGTCATATTATAATTTATTATAACCTATGATATTCGAGAAAATGTAATATTATAACATGTTATAATATTATCATATTCATGAATAATTGGAAATTATAAATTATTATTATAATGTGTGCATTAAAATCGTGCTCTGAGCTTCGGTGTATCATATCTAAATATTGTACCGTCATTCGCTTCAAGGCATGAGGTACAGTTATATACAACAAACAAATATTTTCGAAATTTCCCGAGTTTTGCGTAAAAGCACGCCTGTATACGAGTTATGGTACATCATGTGCCCGGCCTTGCAGAACTTGTACTATATATGCAGCAGATCTGGCATCAGCGCGCTCCATGTAATGCGTACTGTCTTTTAAGGTAGAGACGCTCTATAGGCTATGCTACAAACGAAGAACTGCGCAATGCTGTTGAGCATGCATTTTGCACTATAACAGCGGACGTGCTCAGAAATATGTCAAGAAGAACATGGATGCGTATGGAATTGTGTTCACAGCATGAAGGGGAACATACAGATATATTGGACACTTAATACGTAAATAACATATAAATAATATTTAATACCGTACTAAAATGTTACAGGGGTACGGGAACTTACCGCCCATCCTGTATCTGTGGAACTCTTTTTCTGGTCCGCTGCTCGCTACTTTGACAGCACACCGCCTTTCCTCGTGGCCTCATGTCAAGTCCCTGTAATCTCTCTTTTAGCGATTTATTTTAACGCTATATCCTATTTGATGTATCTTATTCCATGCTTTCAGTTCGGCTAGATATTTTGATTGTAGGCGTACACGCTGCCTCGTCGTTGGGTACCATGTTTTCATATAGTATTCCTCGTGCCAGTGTGCCTTTCTCAAATAACTAAGTTATACCCACGTGCCTAATTCACATAATCCCTCCTGTAACCTACCATCTTAGTTTAATGTTCGGCTGAAGTGTAACTTGCTATAATTGAGGTTTTAGTCGAACTTGTTCCACCCTGTGCGAGGACACGTTTATCCTGGCATCGGGGAATTTCTTCCTTTAAAGGCTTCTTGGCCCGCTTCATTCAGATTAGTTTTTGTTACTCTCTGGGCCCAGCACAATACTAAACCTACTTACATTCTTTCCCACTTTTCTGATGGAGACCAAGAAGTCCGGAGCTGAGTTTTTTCGTATGGAATGGTAAGTATTACTGCACTCCATTCTATGTATTGTACCCTTGAATGAAGCTGATGACAAGATTCTGTTTTTTCAAGGATTCATAGGGTAAATATAAAATTAGAAATGATGTGAAACAAGGATAAAATAAACAATATTTAATAACTGAATCGTATTTAACAACAATGAACAAAAATAAAACACCTCCCCGAATGAACTCCCACAACGACAAAATTACATGAAATAATTCACATTAACTGATTCATGATATCAATTCCCAAATAAACATCACAGATGACACTGAAAATTGTGGAAACTAGTCCACCAATATTATCAAGTTGTGTGCGCGCGCGGTGACCAGCTGTAGAAGGAAATTAGTACGTATTTAACGACGATTCGCTTACAAATGACTCAATCAAATAAGTCGCGAATCCCCGTTTTGCAAATCGCAATGATGGCACATGGGAATACACTAATAAAATGTCTGTTCACTAATAATTACACACCGACACACTCTACCCTTAAGAAAATTAAATTACCAAGATTTCCTCGGAAATCACAAAATGCACCAAGGCATAACAAAAATAACAGAGCTGCCTCAATGGTCTTACGCTCGCAAGGCTAATGACCGCTAGCGTGACATACACATTAACACAAGGGTTGACCGAGAGTCACTGAACTATTAATACACTAAGCATACTAAGGAATGCGCAACAGCAACAAGACATGCTCAGACAGGCTGATATATTACATGAATACAACGCAGAATGATAGACACAAAGCTAAGAACTTAGCGATATGACGTGGATATCATCCCATTTACATTCCAAATAATTTACAATCATTCAGGTATTATCATTATGAAATATTCAGAACATTCACAGGAGCATCGTCCCCTGGTACTAATGAGCCTTATCAATTACCTCTGATCTGCGTGACAGCGGACGCTCTCTCTCACTCCCAAACATCTGTCTCAGTCCCAAGCATGTGTCATAATAATTACCAAACGAGCAACTCATTGCATCTAGAGTGCCGTTAGTTCTGCCTTCCTGAAAACGCATGTGTCAAATCACAAAATACATAAACATCTCAAAAATCCTTTCGGGATTTCAAGACTCATAATGTTTCAAAACAATCCTCCCGCAGGATAAGAATGTTGGAACTGGAATTCGGCAATACAGAGTGTGAACAATCACCTCCAGCAATTACACCAAAATAAACACACATATGATACTACATCGCCTGGACTGACTATAAAAATATCCACACATGTCCACGCCAGATCCGAGCTCCCTATATTTGTGTTCAAGACACTGTCTAATAATTTAAAAGATGAAATTAACAAGACGAGGAAGCAAATGGCTTCTCGCATAAACATATTTGCAACACGGCAAATTATCAAATCACATAGCCTGATAGACTATAAATCTACTATCACAATGGGGCAGATGACCTCATAGTTCCGCCCCTTACACTAACTAACTACTATCACAACAATGATTTCCCCCAATACTGCAATTTACGCCATATTAATTCAGATCCACTTTTGTCATAACACTAGCCTCCAGATTATGCTAATCAACTCAGCCGTATACTGGCAACCATGTGCTCCAAACGCAACATGAGGCCACGTACAATTGAACCAACAAAAAATCCACAAAAATATTTACAAAAAGAAACATGCCACGCTGCGTCATGCAATAAATAGTGTGTCAGTCACAAAAAATATCAAAGACTCTACATGTAAACACACAAAACAAATCTTTACAAAATCTTCCCATGAAACCACAACCGACTTGTCAAAAATTGAATAAATTCAATGTTTAGTACTCATTCCTTCTGCCAGTCAGTTTACATCACCAGACATCTTCTCTTTTGGTATGTTTAGGCCATCATCATTTCCACGGTGATTCGAATATAGATCATCCTTCCTTCATTGGCCTGGAGCGACATCGTGCTGCTTGGATGAAATGATAATTGTCACACGCGTAAATTGCCTAGCTATTTTGCTATGTTTGGTTACTTATTTCACCAACAGTCCTATTAGCAAAAATTTACGAAGACTTTTCCCTAAATCTGTAGCATTGACACTGACTTTAGCTTAAAACAAAACTTTACTTGTAACGCACACAACTAATACTTGCTCTCAAAAGTATAGCAAAATGTTAAAATATTAGAAGTGTCCCATGGACACGCCAAGTAGAATAAAGTGTCTCACTGACACCTCAAAGAAAATAATGTTGTGTCTCACGGACACGCTCGTACTAATGTAGGTGTCACCGTGACATCCAGAAGTTGTATGATTTCAATAGCACTCAAAGCAGTATTTATACGATCAAGACATAATTTTAAGGGTGGGAGATGGCTCCGAAACTAAGTTCTGCAAAATTAGGCTCACTGGCATGCGCAACCACTCATTTTGATAGTAGCACACTGTAGAACATGATTATGACATTCGACAGCGAATTCGATCGTGGGATTTTCTGCAAATTCATTCCCACTCAATAATTAGACTTGGCGTTGGCACGTGGAGTTGCCGCTAAAACAAGTGTCATCTTCTTAGATTGGTTGTTCAGAACTCGCGGTTTTTCTGCACTGACCCTCCCATGGGTGTGGCTAATACTGTATATCCTTCCCTCTCAACATTTATTGCATTCTGTCCTTCTCTGACAATGAAATAGTTTCGGCATGCGTCAACCGCGTGGCAATGTGACCTGGGTCACTCACCTTGCTTCCTAACGGTGCATCTTCCTCTCAGAACAGTAGCAATAAATATCAAGACAGCTCAACTCTATTGTCCCTCAGAATGTCACATCCGTCCTTCACGACGCCAGCCTTTACCTGATATTTCGAAATATATGTCTGGTCTGCCTCTTCAGTGCGAGTAGTTTCAAATACAGAAATAATAATTTAGAATCATTAATATGTCCTCATATTAAGGGTTCAGTATTTCACCGGAGTTGTGGGTGCAGGAACTTGACTCAGTGTCCTTTTTTTCTTGTGCACTACCAGTCAGATGATCTAGTTAAGAAGTTAGGAACGGGTATGAACCGTGCGTACCCAACAGTCATATGGTTAGGACCCAGGAGCAATGTAAATTTTAGGAGGATGTTTCCCTATGGCCATTTGTGTAAAGGAAATTTAAAGCGGATATATGGGTCATCAGCCCATGTCAATTTTGGCATTAGAGTTGTTTGTTGTGGCGACCCAGTGAGGTGACAGCCAGTCACTTAAAGTAGAAGGAGCAGGGGCAGATGACCTCGTAGTTCCGCCCCTTAAAACAACAATAACTAACTAACTAACTAAAGTAGAAGGAATACGAGTGAATGATCCTAAACTAGGTATTTTCAGGTGCAAATGTTTCAATGGTCGACAAGAAGAGAGTGCTTTGTGGTATGCAAATGTGTGTAATTCGTCGGTAGGCTATGTAGCCATATGCGTTCATCGAGGACGTGTCCTGTCCGTTGCTGGGGTGGTAGATGTCAGATCTCGCCGGGTATCAAAAATACTGTATTTGGTTCCAACGATAATAAGGGGAGGGGCTGGAGGAGTCCAGTTGCCTTTGCCTAGCTGATGTAATATTCTCTAATGGTACCTAGGTATACTGCGATAAGGTAAGGCGAGAGTATTGTGATACCACTCGCTCAGGTAAATGTAAAAAAAACACGCACGCATGCACTGGTGATTATAGGCGATGGTGAATGGGACATTACCATATTGCCTTATAATGATTAATTAACTTTGTTTTATTGATTGGATTCCGGATTAGCATTTCTATTTCATGGGAGGCATAGGTTAGGCTCTTGTGAGGGCCATTCTCCGATTTTTTCTGCCTGTTTTGTATTAACGGAATAAAGAATTTAGGAACGGATATTGGCTGTGTGTACCCGACGTCGACTTGGGTGATGTGAGCACCAGCTGATTGATTTCTTTTTTCATGTCATTCTGACATATTTATTTATTTATTTTTATTTATTTAATAATTATTAGATACAAACATGATAGGTCATTTACACTAATATTTTAACAATTTCAAATAATATTAACAAAAATAACAACAATAACAACAACAATAACAGGTAACAATTGGCAGTGATGGCAGCAAGGGACAAATCTAGGGAAAGATGCTGGGAGTGATTGGGGTAGTGGGTGATTAGGAGGGTGAGGGGGTAGGAATCGCGGATGAAAGGGATCTTCTAATGTTATGTTTGAATGTTCTATAGGGAGAGAATATGTCAATATTTGGAAGGGAGTTACTAAGGGTAGGTAGACGGTGGAAGATAGAGCGCTTCTGTACTTCAAGTCGTGGGTGAGGTATATGGTGTAAATGGTTCTGACGTGTTGAACGGGAGGGAACATGGAGTGGGAAGTAGCTTAAGAGCGTGTTACATTTTGTGTAACCATTCATAACTTTATGTAGGAAACACAGGTCAGTAAATTGTAAGCGGCTTCTCAGGTCGAGTACATTGAGCTGATTTAGAATGTCGGATTTGGCAAACTGCCTTAGTGAAGGATTTCGAGCTTTGACTATTGATATGAAGAAATTAAAGACACTGTTCAATTTAGAAATATTGGTTATAGCCGAAGTAGACCAAATTGGGGAAGAGAAATCTAGAATAGGGAGAACATATGTGGTGAAGTATAATTTAAGTGCAGTGAGGTCTATAATTTCTGTGAATCTGTATAGAATGCCGAGACTGCGCATTGCGCGAGATTTGATATGGTCAATGTGGGGAGAGAATGTCAGTTATCATCGTGAATAATACCTAAATCTCTTACCTGAGAAACCGTATCCAATTTATTTTCACATATTTTATAGTCCGCTTGATTTCCAGATTTCAGTAGTGAGAAAGAAACTTTGAAGCACTTTTTGGGATTTGGAGATAACCTCCATTTGTTGAACCAATCAGTACATGTATTCACTGCTTCCTGGAGCTCAACGTGGTGGTCAGAACTGGAAATTTCTCTGAATATCTTGAGGTCATCAGCGTACAGAAGAAGGGAACACGGAGAGTTTTGCACGCATGTGTTTATATCGTCCATATACAGCACGAAGAGAAGGGGTCCCAGGATACTGCCCTGAGTTACTCCTGATAAGACTGGGAGCCAGGACGATACAGACCCTGGAAGCACTACCCGTTGTTGCCTATTGGACAGGAGGCTTTGTATTTGGGATAGAAAGGATCCATGTACGTTGTATCGTGAAGCAAGCTTGTGGAGGTGAAGGATATGGTTCACGGAATCAAATGCTTTGGCCAGGTCAACGTAGATTACATCTAGCTGAGATTTTTGTTCTAATGCAGAAATTATGTGATGGTTCAGAACTGTCAGATTTGTTAAACATGATTTTCCAGGGACGAAGCCATGTTGTTCTTCTGAGAGGTATGGTTTGGTGAAAGTGAGGAGACGGCAATGTATTATTCTTTCGAAGACTGAAGAGAGTATAGGGACGATAGATATAGGTCTGTATGAGGAAATTTCGTGCTTGCTGCCTGATTTAAAGACAGGTGTGACATCAGCTCTTTTCCATGAGTCAGGAAAAGTGCCGGAAGTCATGCACCAGTTGAGTATTATGGACAAGGGGATGCTGAGAATTGCAGAGGTGTTTTTCAGGAATATAGGGCTTATGTTTGATGGTCCAGTAGATCGATTTGTGGGCAGACTTTTTAAAATATTTTGGATTTTATCGGGGGTCGTTGAAATATGAGACAGTGAATCAGAACAGACGCTAGTAAGTTGAGGGGGACTGGGGATTGGTACGGGAACTGAAAAGGTTGAGTGAAAATATTCATTGAAAGGTGTGGACCTCGATTCAAGTGGGATTTCTTCATTATGGAGGTTTAGGTTAAGTGGAATTCTAGGAGTCTTTCTACGGGATGATATAAGTGTCCAAAACTTCTTCGGGTTATTCTTGAGATTTCCTGTTATGGAAGAAATATAGCGGTTGTAATCTTCTGTCATATGAACTCTTGATATTTTCCGTAGGTGAATAAATACATTGCGTGTATGAGGATTAGGAACTGATTTCCACAGCGACCATGCACGAGTTTTATTTTGGAGAAGAAGTTTGGTGTTTTGACTTAGCCAGTGCGGATATTTGTTGGATTTGGGTAGGGGGAAAGGAACGTGTTGTTTAATAGCCGAGTAGAGTAAATCCTCAAACAAGGTCACAGCGCTATTTACGTCTCTCTCAGCTGTTAGATGGCACCAGGGCAGAGATGATAAATCCTGATTGACAGCTTGCCAGTCGACCTTTCTCCAAAGAGGGAAAGCTTTCTTCTCGGCGGTTGGGCAGTTTTATGTCTGCTGGCTGGGACGGGGAGGGTAGCTTCTATTGAACTATCATCGGTGTTCAGGATATTTCTTCCAACGGTCACGGTGACATTATGCAGGGTTGAAAATATGAGGTCCAGTGTTTCGGATTTCCTTGTTGGGTGGAGGTTGAACTGTTTCAGATGTAGACCGTTTATAAAATTTGATAAGATGAAAGTATCTATTGGGGGAGAGAGTATGGTACCAATGTCTATATGGGTATTAGCTGTGCGTATCCAACGTCGAAAACATTAGGAATTGCCACAGGGAGATGTGTATTCCGTATAGCAGGAACATTTGGTAAGATTTGCTTTGATCCTGGCATATTTAAATGTAAATTCATAACCTGCCTAGGGCCGTATATGCTCGTGTACAGGGGTTATACATTCGAGCTCACCCCTGTGTAAATAGTTGCTTAATTTTTGTATTTGTTTTGATTTTACTCTGCTTTAATGATAGAAGTGGTATGCTGCACTATAACGTAATTTTGTGACTTGTTTGTGTGTGATTTTAGTAGAATTAGAGGCACGCTAATAGTGCTTTTCTTTTGATACCAATTCGGTCTTGACTATATGGGTAGTGACACACTGATCCGCATTGGCTATTTATCAGCACCCCAGTATCATGCAGTAGCCTAATGGGAAGTAAGATTCAATAATTTTTTTTTAAATTCATGATTTTATGCAGTCCCGTGTGATGACGTGTGCTTAATTTTTGTGTCAAGGGATTTTAATGTCTATGTTTTAGTGTCATTGATTTGATCTTCCACTTGTACTTGTACTTGTGCATTGAAATAAATACGGGGAAAATGGTACAGCGTTGCTGAGATGGAGCCCACCACTTCCGAGTGTGGCGCGCCATGACGCATTGTGGGCTCCATCTCGGCAAGGCTGTACAGCTTTGCCGGTATCGACTAGCTACGGAACCATGTCTTATTTTCCCGTACAAATACAAACCGATATAAAATAAGTGAATTAATTTACGTATTTCACAGTCATACAGCATAACCTTTTGATGTATAAGGATTACAACGCGACCAAAATCTACAATTTCCAACGACCCCGAGCCGAGAAAAACTTACCTTACGAAAATGATAACAACTTTGTTTCTTGGACACACACAATTTTGAAATTAATAAACCAGTTATAAAACATTCCAATGTATATTGTATTAAAATTTGGATTCGATCTGATGACGGGTTTTTGAGAAATAATCCTTAAATATGACGCACGGTTCAATCACGTTTAAAAACGGTCACATTTTGTGTTCCAACTGCGATAAAAATATTAAAATATAAATTTTGAATTCCAAACCTACATGAGCTAACGTAAAATAGAACGACAAAATAGATTATGTTATTGAATTCAATGTAGGCCTATTGGTTACTTCACAAACAACCTTCAAACTCGAGTGCACATAATACTTTGGTCGACAGTAGGTCTGTATTGGGTTCATTTAATTACATTCCGAGACTTCTTTTAGTTTTGAAAGCAGTATTATCTCCACAACCGGCTTGCTAGGCCTGTCGCAGCTTCATCAGCTTCGCAGCTTCATTAGCCGTCACTTTTCCGGGTTCCTGCAGGACCTTCACAGCTACCATAGCGGCCCTGGGGCACACTGCATTTCCTCCCTACAGTCAAATTAATTAATATCTATTTAAAACATGGTGTAATAATCTCTCCAAATGACCTAACTTAACATTTTGTATAAATACAGCAATTGTTTCCAATCATTTTAACCAGTAGACTATTTTCTACCTTCAAATAACTGATATCTCCGCTCCTACTTCAAAGTCAAAGTCGTCTCACATTTCCATTATAATTCATTAGCACGTGGTTTATTTTTGTTTCCAGTCCCCTCTTTTTATATCAGAATTGATTATTTCTAGCCGTCGCGACAAATAAACAAAAGAAAGCTATGCAGTAACTTATACCTGCAACGTCTCCAACTCTCAATTTCGGTGTCTTCTAAATCCACTCTCCATTCAACACATTATACCATTATGAGCACACTAGCACTGTTCTGATTTTCACACGCGCAATAGAAATAACTTAATTAACCTGCCTCTGTTATACTGTACAACTATTTGTTAGTGCTAAGAACAATTGCGCCCGTTATTGGCGAGTGTTCAGGTAAATTCAGTGAGTGCTCATATCCACCGCTATGTAGCGGATAACTTACCTTGTGTGTTCCAACGGACTATCCCGAGAAACTTGACCGCGTGCAGGACGTGCTTGTGTGAGCTCCGTATTTAGAATCAATGCAATTGACCACCGAGTGTTAAGAACTAACCGGTTATGTGCCCAGTTGACGTATAAACACTACAAACAAAAGAAGACGACTTCGAATTGCATCCTTGGTTAAATTAGAGGAAAAACGGCAAGCTACGTGGTACGGTACGCCAGGAACGAGGTTAGTACAAATCGAGTGTGAGAAGACTGTTATGTGAAATTGTTGGTTGTTGATAGACGACGTACATCAACCCGCAAGAGATTGGTGAAGTGCGAGACGCCGCGCAGATCTAAATTAAATCTATGCAAATGTCATATTCAAATCCACGCTAACGACGCAACCGTTATATCTAATGGATTATAGCAGACGACTTCCGCGCCATTTAAGTGACCGTAAGTTCGATAATCGAAAGTGACGCTTGATATATCGAACAGAAATCGATTCTACTAGACGACGCTCGCAACTACGATATATCGATCAGGAATCGATTCTGCTAGACTACGCTCACGACCACGATATGTCGAGTGACACGGACTTTAGAAGACCCGAAACTTCCAAGTGACTATTGTGATTTTCTGACCAAGAGGGACCATGGCAATGACTGACGAATATAAAATCCCTAAATTATCATCAGACAATTACCACGTGTGGTCAATTCGTGCGAGGGCAGCACTGGTGCAGAAGGGATGCTGGGAAGCCGTTGACCCTAGATTTGGCACAGCTGCTTTGACAAATGAGCAGAACAAGGCCAACAACAAGGCACTAACGTTTCTGTTTCTTGTGGTTGATGACAACTACCTAGATGACAGTGGCATGTGTACCAGACCACAGGAGGCATGGGAAACGTGAAGGGACATGATCTCCAAGTACGGTCTACTGCACACAATTCAGCTGATGAGGGACTTCTTCAACATCACTATGAAGAAAGGTGAGTAGATGAAGAGCTACCTTGGGAGACTAACAAGTGCAGGCCATGGATTCAGTGACCGAGAGGTTGTATTGGTGATGCTGATGGGTCTTCCTGAAACGTACATTATGAACCGCTAATCCTCAACCTTGAACAAGATGAAGAGGACCGCACGACGAAAAGAGAGAAGTCAAGGTTGCTTTTTGAAGAAAAGCGGAAGATCCGTCGTGATGAAGAAAGAGGAAGTGGTGATGATGAACCAGAGGCACTGATCACGAAGCAGCGTGATAAACCTAGCTGGAAGCACAACAATGCGAGGCCACCTGAGCAGGATGGATTTCCCAAACAAGACAGGAAAAGAGCAGACCCAAATAAAGTTAATGACAGCCGACGACGACCTGTGAAGTGCTTCTGTTGTGGAAAGCTTGGTCACATTGCAAGGGACTGCCCTGAAGATAATGAAGAATCGAAGAGCCAGCAGCCGAAACTACAAGCAAAGACAGCATTCCATAGGGCAATGTGTGCGAAGGTGGGTGACCATCATGTTTCATCTGTTTGGTATCTTGACAGTGGAGCTACTGACCACATGACATCATCGAGAGAAAAGATGAGCAACTTCAAACCATGTGAAACAAGGGTTGAGGTGGCCAATAAGGAAACCATCAAGGTCAGTGGAACTGGGCGAGTAGAAATCAAACTAGATCAGACGGACAAAGATTTGTTTCTCACCTTAGATGATGTTCTCCATGTACCGGACCTGGGCGGTAACTTGCTTTCCGTGGGGAGAATGGAAGAGATGGACTATACTGTCAACTTTGGTGATGGCATGGTGACTGTAGCAGATATGGATGGATAAGTCGTCCTTACAACAAAGCGAAGTGGAAGACTGTATGCAGTGGACGAGTCTAACCCATCGACGAAACTGGATATAGCCAACCCTGACAACTTTGTGGCAAAGACGTTTAATGATAACCTCACCATTGAACTTGAACTGGACGATGAACTTGGTGGGATGAACGAAGAAGGGATACAAGCGAATGACGACAGGAGAAACAATGATGAAAATGCACCACCTTCCGAGAGAGAAGTGCCAAGACCGGCCAGAGAAGACATTGCTTACGTACGTGGATGTTCTGAAATCAGACAAGTGCCAAGGAGATCAGAACGACTGGCAGTAAAGCAAGGTGGCCAACAACAGTTCAAGTGCCTCTCTTGTAACCTGGCCAAGAGGCATGACCCAATCACAGTGGAAGATGCGCTCAACTCACCTGACGCGGACATGTGGAGGGCCGCCATGCTTGATGAACTGGACAACATGGAGAGAAATCAGACATGGACGGTAGTTTCGAGACCAGCTGACAGACGAGTAGTGAAGTGCAAGTGGGTGTTCCGGAGTAAGTTTGACAAGGATGGCACACTTGAACGCTACAAGGCAAGACTGGTGGCTTGTGGGTATTCATAAGTTGAAGGTATCGATTTCAAAGAAACATTCTCGCCCGTGGTGAAAATAAAATTCATTCGGACTCTGTTGACAGTTGAAGTTGAGAAGGAATGGAAGATTCATCAGCTGGATATCACTGCAGCATACCTAAATGGAACTTTGAAGGAGACCATCTACATGGAAAAGCCAGTGGGATTCCACGAAGGAGGACCAAATGATGTTTGCCTGTTAAAGAAAGGTTTGTATGGAGTCAAACAATCTGGTCGAGAGTGGAATCTGCGACTTGACGAATTCCTGAAGACATCCAGACTGCAAAGATCGAGGGCTGATCCGTGCGTCTACTATGAGAAGAATGGTGACTTCATAGTTGGAGTGTATGTAGATGACCAGCTAATGCTGGGAAAGGACGAAGAACGTATCGAGAAGTTCAAGAAGGACATCTCTGGAGTGTTTGAAGTGAAGGACTTGGGACAGGGGAACCACATCTTATCGATGAAGGTAGATCAGACACATGATAGATCGCTCACCCTAAGCCAAGCAGCTTATGCCGATGAGCTCTTGGCAACTTTTGGCATAAAAGATGCTAAGGGAGCATCGACGCCTCTCGATCGTGGGATGCAGTTTGAAAAAGGCGACTGGGGAGACAGACCTAAGTCAGGGCACCAAACATCGACAAGCAGTCGGGGGTCTGCTGTATCTCGCTGGAGCCACCAGACCGGACTTAGCCTCTGCGACGACATACCTCAGTCAGTTCAACGAGCGGTCAACAGCTGAACATTGGACAGGAGTTTGTCACCTCCTGCGTTATGTAACGCACACTAAAGACATTGGGCTGACGTTTAAGAAAACAGGAGAACGAGTGGCAGCCTTCTGTGATGCTGACTGGGCAAGTGACAGGACAGACAGACGATCATTTGGTGGGTACGTCATGATGCTTGCTGGAGGTGCAGTCTCATGGTGTGCAAGAAAGCAGAGAACAACCGCCCTCTCCACAGTGGAAGCCGAATACATGGCAATGTGTGAGGGAACCAAAGAGGTCTTGTGGTTGCAACAGTTCCTGACGGAAATCGGCGTGGGTGAACTTCCTCCAAGGACATTGCTGGCCGACAACCAAGGGGCAATCGCACTAGCAAACAACCATGTGACATCGCAGAGGAGCTAGCATATAGAACTTCGACATTTCTTCATCAGGGAGAAGATTGAAGGAGGACTGTTATCCCTGAGTTATGTTCCATCCACCGACCACTTGGCCGACATCTTGACGAAGACATTGACAGGGAAGGAGACAGCTCGTCACCGAGAACGACTGGGTTTATCTGAACCAAAGTGAAAGTGGGGCTTATTGTAGGGGAGGTGTTAGTGCTAAGAACAATTGCGTCCATTATTGGCGAGTGTTCATGTAAATTCAGTGAGTGCTCATATCCACCGTTAGGTAGCGGATAACTTACCTTTTGTGTTCCAACGGACTATCCCGAGACGTTTGACCGCGTGCAGGACGTTCTTGTGTGAGCTCCGTATTTAGACTCAATGCAATTGACCACCGAGGGTTAAGAACCAACAGTATTCATATAATTCAGCCTGCTAATGGAAATATCTTAAATTCGCAGTTTAATGCAAACTAAAACATTTTATAGCACAATTTTTCTCTACCTTTCATGCTAGCATTTTATTTGTCCTGAGGGTTCTGGTTCGACATTCTTCCTCGGATTCCACTTAGGTCATAAAACTGCGATCACAATGTTGATTGGCCCGTCTGCTCATCCTCTATGATATTTAAACTTCCATTATGTTGTCTGGAAACGGATTAAACTTGTCGAATTCCTCCATGGTCTGAGTTTTATTATAAACTAGCAGAAGTATCCGTTCTTCGAACGATCTTCGGTATTAATAGCGAGACGTTAGCGATTGAGCTACTGTTGCAATCATTCCTTTGTTAGCTTTCCACTGGGAATTTAGTTTCCTGGGAATATCACAGACACTGTTCAATTTAGGGTCTTAAAATGTGGTTCTCGGAGACCCGAGCACTGTGTCTCCCATTGAGGGGATTAAAATAAGCTTCGGTCGTCCATCTAGGATAAATTTTATATTTCGCCTATGTGAGTATGTATTTTGAAATCTTTTGCCCTATAGCCACACTTTTATGAGAAGTACGATGAATGAATATCCACAGCCTGCTTCCAGTCTCTGACCGGGTTAGGAATGGAATGAATGAAGCCCCCATCTAGCGGCGAGGATATGAACTGTGCCGGCTGCCGAGGCCTGACGCACTCCTCTGGGGCAATGATTAAATGAATGACAGATGAAATGAAATGATAGTGGAGGGTGTTGCTGGAATGAAATTTTGACAGGGAAAACCGGAGTACCCGGAGAAAAACCTGTCTGCCTCCGTTTTGTCCAGCACAGATCTCACATAGAGTGACCGGGATTTGAACCACGGACCCAGCGGTGAGAGGCCGGCGTGCTGCCGCCTAAGCCATGGAGAATCCGGCCTTAAATCCCCGGCCAAAACTAAAATGAGCCTGGTTGGCTCTGGCGACCCCAATTAATTGGGAAAAGCCGAAGAAGAAAAAAAAGATGAGAAGTACGATGAGGAGTTATATTAATGACAAGTGCAGAGACACCTTGTGGCCACGAGACAAACTAATCTTATTCAGACATCTTATCACCCAGATGACCAAATCTGGAGGTGAAAACCATACACCACACGGAAGCAGGTTCTATGAGATGATGAAATTTGACGACAAAAATTAGAAGATTAGTAACAAATCCAATATGAAAAATGTGATTTACGAAAAATCTCCTTCTTCAGATAAAATCAATACTGACACACTCGTACACGAAAAGCAACACACGTAGTATAAAAGAAACATAAAACAAAAAAGAAAACGAACTATGAAAAAAGGCAACAAGGGTCTCACCGATACTGCAAGTCCCCATCCCCGTGATGACACCCTTAAATAAAATTATAAACCTTGAGGGGCATGCACATTTAGTGTTTTAGTCTCCTATTTACAACTTTTGTAATTAATTGGAAAAAGATACTTTTTCGTTATAGGAAGTAATGAGAATAATTTTGCTGTATAGAGCTATAAAATACCTTTTGTATGACATATCAGGTGAGGGCCCCCGAGTTTTGTTTCTGACACCAAGGGGCTGAAAATGTCTCGTCGATGTACGCCAAAATATAATAATAATATAACAATATAGGGATAGGGATATAATAGACCTTCCGTACCACACTCGCACTTGTAAATCATGTGAAAAGATTCTAGAGTGGCCTACCCCTTGAATTTCACAGCTTAAATTGGTTCCGTGATAACCTTATAGCCGTTTGCAAACTTTCACAGTAATGTAATAAATGGAACTGCATTGCGTCTTACAGAAATAGATGGACCTCTGAGATTCTGTTGCCATGGTTAGCATCTTGCATTCTTTCATTATTTTATGAAATACTTTTCTTCTGGGAATATCTCTGGAAGCTGTTGGTGTTAGGGCCTTAAAATTTGGTTTTCGGGGGCCTTAGGGCCCCGAGTTTTGTTTCTCACATTGAGGGCCTGAAAATGAACTTTGTCTCGTCTTTCTACGCCCATTTCAGCATGTATTTTAAGGGCCCCTTTTATGAGAGGTACGGAGAAGAGTAACATCAATGATTATTTTCGTGCCTCTGATGGACATCTATACCAAATTTTACGTTGATCCACTCAGCCTTTCTCGAGTGATGCGCGTACAAAATTGTCCACAGACAGGCTAAAATTTTGTGTTTGCGCGCAACCGTCATAATACAGTTTGAAACGCGTTAAAATCTCAAATTTCCGTGGAAATTCAGAAAAAACAGACAAACTTTCTTTTTATTATATATATAGACTACAGGTATATGCCTATATACAGAGTGGTCCACCAGCCCCTTATTAAGTTTTATGAAACCCAACTAACATTACAATTCTCCTGATGGTCGATATTTCTGTGCGCACTGCCTGTGTGACAGCAATGTAAACTGTGCCATGGGCCTAGCAAATGAAAAACGACCTTAATCAGATCCGCACCAAATACTAAGGACCATTCTACGAACATGGGATTCATTGCTCCCTGAAGAACACACATACATGTAATACAATCGAATTAATAGGTTACGCCACGTGATCTGCAATAGAATAGTAAATGAACACTATAAACCATGATTGAAGACTTTGATACGCATACTAACGTTCGAGGTGGAACAGCCTAGTTAACTAGTATCCGTGTAGTGCGCAATGTGTACGTTGTCTCCGTGGCTGAGGCGGTTCAAGTCGGATCTGACGCGGTATGCGTGACTGAGCCGCGTACTGCTTCGAAACAAGTCGTTGCCAATTTTTTTGAACGACAGTCCGTGCTCCATTTTAGTGGGGATATAATATCAAGCGACACTGACAAAGTCACATTACCGCATTTATTCGCTTAGGATGTATTCCTGTGCAGAGTACGTTGAATTTTGCTAATTTATGAAGATAGTGAGAACTTTTGGGTTGGACACTAGCCTTTCTTTATCTAAAACGTTCTTACCGGTTCGAATACGATTTTAGTCGTCGGGCATTATAAATATTTATGTTCACGTTCAAGGATAAGATTCATTTTTTCTTTTGTTCTGTTCTGTTGTGATGGCTTTCAAAAGTGCAGGTGTTTGCTTAACCCACAGCCATCTCTATCGCATCACCTAGCCACGTGCGTCTCCACTGCATTGTGGGTAGCGGAACCATTACGGTATAGAGCTATGAGAATTAGGAATATTGTAATGTTCCGTGGTTATGGGCTGTTCTCGATGCAACTGACGAGCGCTCTTAACACTCAAACTGTCATATCATTGGCATTTGTAGGCTAAACAGTGAGGAGTTTACACTGGTACCGTATGATTAATATACCCTCATCCACTGCTTTCAAGCTAAAAATCAGAGTTTAAAGTAGCTACCATTGGCTGAAATTTACCCAGTGAAATGTTTCGCAAGTGTATTTTCTCCATCGTAGCCAATTTTAGGAAAATAGTTGCCTCAAAGAAAATCCAGTTACAAGGTGGAGACGAAGGTTCAAAGTTTTCTTTAATTTAAATTCCGCGTCAGTAGGACTAATCGTTCATGAGCTATGAGCCAATGCACATGAGACTTCATTTTGCTGCTCTCAGCGGCGTGAATATTTGAGGTTTCTTTTCAAACTTTAGGGGCTTGTACATCGTGATCATCACATTCTTGTGTTCTTGCGTGTGTTTAAATTTGTGTAATAATCTATGTTATTACGGTGTTGGTACTAGTTTGTGTATTTGTAACTGAAGGTAGGAATTTTAAGGAGGTGGAAGTGGTCTTAAATTTCGAACCATCCCAGCATTTTATCTGGAGTAGAAGTGGGATACCACGGAAAACTACTTCCAGGATGACTTAGGTTGGTCTCGAGTAGATGATACAGATTTGAAAATCAATTCCACATGCATGCCAACACACTTTATTTTGTTTGTATACAAATAAGCCTACATGGAAATTCATTCAGCAGACGCTCATTCAGTTAGTAGCTTTCGTTTCTGATAATTTCAGTTTCTCTCTTACCATATCTTAAGAAAGGAAAGTCATTTTAACAATCGAATGAACTCAATACGATACGGTTTTCCTCATTAGCGGATGAATTAATACTGTTTTATATTTGCCGAAAGTAAGAATGAGGAATGGTTTACATTCCGAGATTAGAGTGTTTTGACGCGACACGTGCGGGGGCTTGAGCGAGTCTGATTTTCCCTTTAAACAAATGTGGTCATCATTTTGAACAATTGCTACCCTGAATATGCAGGATACCTTGCTTTCGTTTTACAGATCATTATGTCGTCGTCCAACCTGGCTACGTACCATCGGATAGAAACGAACCTTTTTAGGAAAAATTAAAAAAACACTCGTTGGAACAGGTACATAAGTGGTACTAGTACATCCACTGTAAACGGCATTAAGGGAAAAAATATATACCAGCCCGGGGATCGAACCAGCCAGCCGGGAGCTTGCCCGACGCAACATCAGGAATACATGACTTAGCCATCTTAGCTACCGATATCCATTGCGCATTGCTGGTGCGTATTGAGTCTATTCGTAACCCCCATAGACACCTGTCCAAACGTAATGTGGTGTTATTCGGAGCTGTGATCGTTTAAAACATGCAATATAGTTGAGTTCATTGAAATAATACTACGGTACCGCTAATGATTTCTACTATATTCGCAAGCATGAATGTTTTTAGTATGGCTATGATATACGCGTTAGTTGGTTTGCCTTCCTCCAAAAAAATAACGGGCTGGTGGACCACTTTGTATATAGTCACGCTGATTATACACTATGCAGATATTTTATTATAAATAGTCGCGCTGATTATACACTTTGAAGATATTATAAACTGGCCTTGCACTTCTGCTTTAATTATTTCACTGGTGTTAATTGACAACATTAAATAAATTTTCAGTATTTTTCTTGACCTCGTGGTAATTTCACTCCACTCTCCACTAAATAATGCTCGCGTGTAATTTTCTGATTTTTTTTTCTCGTGAAGCCTCCTGAGAGGCCGAGTGCAGGTCTTTCTAGTCGACGCCCGTGGGCGACCTGCGCGTCGGGATGAGAGATGGAATGGATGAAGATGAATGAAACTGGGCAAGGATGTGGTAGGAAGCGGCCGTGGCCTGTCAGAAGGTACTGTCCCAGCATTTGCCTGGTGTTGAAAATGGGAAACCACGGAAAACCATTTCAAGGACAGCCGACGGTGGGGCTCGAACCCACGCGTCTACCGAATTTTCTGATCACACACAGACATTATAATTCCTTTCTCACAGCTTTTATTTCCAGTCATTTTAACCAGTATTTTCTAACTTCAAATGGAAATACAGTATGTCTATTTTAAATAACCTTTCAAACAACGTGTAACAGGGTGCTGAATGAGATTCCAATCCTGCCCTTTTTTTTACTATTAAATGGTAGATATTTTAAGCCATTCTTTCAGTGTTGCCCATACAAAATCGTCATTTGTAGCTCTTCAGTCGGTCAACACGATTTTGCCCAATGAATGGGCGGAGTACAAGATATAAATATAAAAATACAAAACATACACTCCTGGAAAAAATTATATGTATTAGTTAACTATCGCTGATAATGGGGAAATTCAGGATTACGCGATTCGACCCTCAAGTGGCCATCATCAGATCCCGATCACTGTGTTGAGGTTTAAATTTTTACAAATGTAAATGTTACTACTATTGTACAGTAGCTCGTCTAAGGGGATTGTATATATTGTGCCCGTCAGAGGAGCTATCAGGGTTGCCAACAGCCGAAACGACATCCCTAACACCTCACCTGCCGGACCCATGTGCCATGAGGATCAGGTGAATTTCTTATAGGCCATAGCGGCACGAGATTCCATGATCCAGGGGATCCGTGATAACATGGTTGCTAAAAAGGCCATAGACAGCCCAAGAAAATACACCTCCTAAAGCTAGACTGAGAAATAAACTTCCAGGCTTAAGTAAAACATGTAGAAATATTTATTCAAAATATTCAGACACCTAGCCTAGTTCGGAGGGTTTCTATCGGCTAATCCGCAAATTAATAAATAAACAAAATTAAAAGATCAGTTCCCTACCTGTAAACTACTGTAAACCCTCGCGAAAGGTCTATCTGACAAAGTAAAGCAACAACAGCAACAATGGGAAAATGGTACGGCAATAATCTCTAAGTCAAGTTACAAAATAAGCTAATAACGGAATTTACATTTAACAGGGTAGCAATAGCAAGTCTAAGCTAGGATGATACCATTTCCTCATTTACATTTATTTTTAAATAATCTAGCTAATTCCTAACAATTAATACAAAATTTACGGCGATGACGTCCGTAAAGCAAAACAGTTAAATCAAATCTACATGACAAGCCGTCAAAAAACATTAAATGCCCTCTTACAATCTAAAAAAAGGGTAAACATGGTGTTATCATGCACTTGAATAAATAATAACAAGACCATAAACAATATTATTCCTGCCTTCGCCCTGGTTTACTCTTTGTAAACCAGTGTCATCTACGTGCATGTTAATTACGGTGGCGATTGCGTAGTAAAAACTACGTCTAACGTCGCATGAGGCACACGCTCCACCAGCTACTGACTAAAGGTTGAGCAAGCACTCCGTCGATAAAAATTAGTGTCATCTGTCCTAGATTACTTTCACAAAAGAAGCGTGCACAAAGCAAGTGTCAGCCAGCAGGTCCAAAATGCAAGAAAATCAAGGTTAAATGCTATAAATAGTTAATTATCATCAGTTTATAATAATGACGTTCTGATTATTAGAATCGTTGGTTTAGATTATCGTTGGTTTATGGCGAATATGCTGACAATCCTGAATACCTTGGGATCAGCAGTAGCAGTCTCGTGCGAGATCAATCTCTGCTATAAAACACCGTCAACGAGTTCTCCCGCTCGGACATAACAATAACACAGGTTATTAGTGGTTCTCGGCTCACTTAATTTACCTCTGGATAAGGCCTGGCATGAACATCAGTTACCTCCCTACAATAACACAGCCAACAGAATCGAAGTCTGGACACACATAAATATAGCCTCTACACAGGTGCCTCATCTAGCCTCTTAATTTCAACAAATAAACCTTAACATAACGTGTAATCATTCTCAGATGGAGAAGAAAGATAGTCGCTTCAATAGCGATGCAAACATATGGCTTTTGCCATTCATCTCAAAGAACCGAAACATCTTATTATTACAAAATGGTGGCCTGGACATTGACCTACATATGAGACACGTCATTTAAATGTTAGTAATGCTATAAGCATTGTCAAAGAGTCTGAAAAAGTATGTCTCATTGAGTGAGTGGTGCTCTAGTACATTGCATGCTGGGAACTGTTACCACCTGTCCATGATTCGAGCTAGCCTCGCTACTCACAATCATCCACACGGACAGTTTAGAAAAATGAACAACACAGAAGGCAGGCTGCTTTTTCGCCGAAAGTCCTATCAGAAAACTGGCCTTGTTATCATGTCCCAGATATAATACAAAATCACATAAGCATCAAGCTTAAAATCACGCCTCAAAACTATGCACAAAGACGTGGCATGTTTGTAAAAGTCAAAGAAATGAAAAACACAGATATTCCACTTAATCTGAACCTCTTTCAAATGTGCAGATATGTCAGTTCATAACTGCTCTGTCTAATCATAACCAAAATAATAACTGTGTCGAAACACTCGACACGAAATAAACATCATAAAGGCGCAAATCTTACAATTGCTAAGTTTGCCAATGATACGGCATTCATTGCAGGGTTCGATGCTAGATTACATACAAACTGTAACACTCTGAATGTGTTCAAACTTGAACTGGATGGCTTCATAGCACATCAAAATGAAAATGATATTGAATTACAAAACTGATAGCTTCAGTCGGCTATCTAATGATACGGACTGTTCTGACTAATCAGTGGCGTGACAACATTTACTAGAAAGGGGTGTTATAAAAATAACACTGGCCATGAAGTCTGATCGTCATCCCAAATAACTGTGCACAAAATCACCCACCTAGGGTTGAACAAAACGTAGTAACATAGACTACAGTCACGCTTAGCAGGGGTAGAAATAACATCTTAGCGATGTCCATCAGAATGCACCGTGATCGAAAAGAAATTCAATCACAACGGGTGACTAACAAATCACTGAAAGTGAACTACAAGGATTAATTCTAACAGTACAAAACCTACCTATGGCTTGTCAAGAAGTTCGGCTGATTCTACAATAAACTACACTAAGCTACACCACAAAAGAACCTCACAAGGAATGAATTATTCGGACTCAAAAGAAAGGATGTCTACATCTCAGTCGTTCCAACGACCTGAGGGATACAATAAGGCTTTGGTCTCCGGACAAGGGTTGTCCAATCTGGGCCTCCACATAGGCTCTATCCATCTCCACGGCCTTTATTCATCCTCTTCGTTGTCGTGATGATATGACCAGACTCCTCCCCAAAGTCGTCATTTTCCTTGGCTTTGCGGATGCTAAAGTCATGGTTCTCCCGTCATCGGCTGTAGTTCTCCAGTCCTCTCCTTCACATGATGAAGCTTAACAGCTCATTTCTACAGGTGATGCGTAACAAGGATCATCCTACACGTGGTTATCAAGAAGTGACATTTTGAAGTACAAATTTACCACTTGAAAATACGAAAAATGAGCGTAGCACAGTTGCACTGAAGCTAGCTTTAATATGGTACTAAGCTACGCGGCGCAGATGGTTTATAAATTGGCCATGCACTATTATCTGCTTCACTAACACAGATTTTACTTGCCCACAAATCACGTGGCATCGACGTTGTGTTTCACAGAAAAGAATCGCACTTGCGATTAAAGCAATATTTGTAGTTATGAGTGTTGAGATGATTCACTCGGTTATTAATAATTTCACAGTGAATGATATATTTTATCGCCACATGACGATGACGAAATACGATGTTCGAACACGTGGTTGAAAATATGGTGTTCCACAATTATAATCATTTTTCCAAAAATTCACAGTATTCGTAGCACAAGCCTTCTCCGGCAGTAATATTCACTAATATTATGTACTGTTCGTAGTTAAATAATGTGCGATGCACTGAGATTGCTTTCCTCGCCTCCAGGAAGACTATTACATCGTATTTTAGACGGACTTGACAAGAACAACATCCAACTTGGTTGGCAAACCAAACACATGTGATAAGAGCTCAGTCCTGCGCTGCGTGAACTTGTGAATACACTAGTCGTGCAGCGACTGTCTGGTTCCGGTTAGCGTATCTGCGATGTTAATACCGTACCAAAAGCAGAAATAACATTCTAAAGAATGTTTCGATGATACAGACTTACAACATGAGAATATCTGAGCTTCGTAGAAAATAGAAGTGTAATAATTTTGCCTCAGATTATTTAATAATGGTTTTCTCCATAATCAAAAGATCAACCATTTATAACTCCAAAGAATGTTAGCATGTGGCGACAGCATGGTTGGTCAGTGGGTACGTTCTAAAGTGATGCATCAAAAATGCGTTGCGATGAAAAATATCACATGAACCAGTGCTTAGCGGGTTCAATATATATATATTTTTTAGTCGATTTACCCTCTAGGTGAGTGGTTCCCACGGACTCAGCGAGGGAACTCACCACTTCCACCTCTACGGGCAGTGTCCTGGAGCTTGGAACTTCTGGTCAGGGTGGATACAACTGGGAAGGTGTGATCAGCAATTCGCCCAGGTGGCCTCACCTGCAAAGCGAACAGGGGCCTCATGAGGGATGGGAAGGAAGGGGAAGATTGGGGTGGAGAGGCTAGGAAGTGGGAGGTATGAGGGCTGTGGTCATACAGTAGGTAATGTACCCGTACAATCGAGAAGGTACTCGCTGGTCAATCCAAAGCAAAGCTGGATTATAAAAGGTGAAAGTCCCGGCTGATTAACTATCGCAATCACACCAACGAGCTCTTCAGGATTATACACAGTAGGCTTGGAACATGTTATGGATAAAAACAAACTAGCTTTATACGGTAGAGTGCAAACTTTCCTTAATATCTCAGGGCTATGTTGGAAAGAAATAGACATCCCATCTATTTTAGGTTGTTCAATAACACGTCTCCATGTATAGAATAATCAAGGTACACGAGACAAGGCGTATAAAAATATAATTTTTTTAATAAAAACTAAATAACATTTACTAACAAAATAACACCCTAATATAATAATTCATTCACGCCACTGCTGCTGGCAAAACTCCTTACACACACGCTAACATAACTGGTTAAAAAATAAAAGATTCTGCCTTCTACAAAATTATAAAATAATCTAAACAATCTACTGGCTCTGCATTGAGACAGGCATTCCGTTTAAGTTTTTACATTTCTCAGGCGCGTGCCTTCCGCATATCTGAACTGGTTATTAAATAATAGCTGTGACTCAGCCGTCAGATTCTTCTACACACCCACCTGCAATATCTCGACTCATTTGTTTCTCGCTCGGCCTTGCTTATAACGGGGCGAGCTTGTCTGCCACCTGGCATGGACTACCCTCTTGACATACAGAATACGTAAACATGAAATGCGTTAAAGCATCTCGTATTTCAAACAATAATATTTACAAAACTTCCTCTATTAAGGCCATTTCTCAATTAAACACATCCATAATTCAAAACATTCTTGCTAACACTTGCTTCCGTCGTTCATGACCGACGAAGCTTTCATACATACGACAATCATAGCTAACTCCAAACACTCGCATCAAAAACATTCGCTCTTTCAAACTATTATCTATCTCAAAAACATTTAAATATATTAAGTACTATAAATAATGAAAACCCTCAATTTAAACAAATGGAAATATTTATATTCACTATTTACATGTCTATCGTTTCAAAAGTATAATTCTTTAACGATATGACTTCGTTAATAAAATTATTAACTCTTTCTCCAGTATAGTTATCTTCTGCTATACTTTTTCATTTACAAATGCTATACCAATTAATGTCAAAATCATGTTAATAGTCATCATCGGTATAAATATGACCGATCAGCAAAGATTAGTTCATATTGTTGTTACAATTCCAGGTTTAATATAAATTTAATAATGGTATAATAGACAAGGATAGTATACCTTTTCCCAACGAATTTCCGCCTTCTAACGACTTTCGTGTCGCAGATCTAATCACATTAGGAGTTTTCCAAAACTTAACTAATATACAAAAATGCTTTCATTACTCCTACTGCAGTACTTCAGTACAATTAATACGGAATTACCCTCGTATTTCACAATCATCCATATACGGCAACAAACCTTCGTATATCACATTACATAACTCAAATGACATCAACACAATTGTTCTCAACAATTGTTCCACAGTACTGGCATAACATCCTCCTAGCATTGATATTATTGATCTTACAATCCATTGCTTACACATGAACAGCAATATCGGTTCTACTAATACTTTTATCGTTCCCAAACGATTATAATGTTAGATCTCTGTGGTTTACTAAATGAAGTTACTACGGTATAAAATACCATGTCTTTTTTACATTTAATAAAAATAATTACATATGTTTCATCATACTGGTCATTCTATATTATACACGGCTGCAATACTACATTGACAAATAACGTAGTTTTACATTTGTGTATTTATAACAACTCGTGTTATTTCATCGTTCAATAAGGATCAATCACGACCGGATGAGATTTTATCTAACTTTCATATAGTCGGATGAATTATCTTTCTAAAGATATGTCTCAAGTAATTTAGATTTACTGAAGAGCAAAGCCTTCCTTCAACTCAAAACAGGTTTGTCATCGACTAAATATCACTTCATTCTATACAAAGAATGTCCATAAATGTTTAATTTCACGTCGTAATCATAACGAATATGACTTGCCAGATCGACGAATTGTTTATAGTATTTGGTGATAATTCACAATATATCACGCGTAGATCTCTTCTCCTAACTATTTATATATATTCTTCTTACAAAAAGATTGCCCAATTCACTAAAAATATCAAAGACAAAATGTTTGAAATCTTGAATAAAAATAGAAAATCGTCGAATAAGAACTTCTTTAAAGATTTCCCAATGGAAAATAAATTTCTCAAACAACTGACTTCAGTTCAGAAACTGAATAATAAAATATTTCCAAGTGCAAAAATCGAAAATCGTCGAAAGGAAACTTTTTTAAAGATTTTCCCAATGGAAAATACGTTTCTCATACAGCTGACTTCAGTTCAGAAACTGAATCATAAAATATTTCCAAGTATAGATTATCAATTACCATCATCTTCGAAGTGAAAATACGTGAATTAAATATGGAGAATTGTTGTTCACAAATGCCGTCATTAATACTCAAACTACTAGATAATGCAAAACATTTCTACCTTAGTATTGTAGACAACTGAAGTTTATCATCAGGTATTAGAAAATACCTGGCTGGATCATCTCCCAGGCATGACTTATTGAAACCAAATCCGCTCAACGCCAGTGGACAAGGACTGCGACCTCGGGAACAGAAATATTTCCTTCCCGGCATATTCGTCTCCTCCGGACGTCGTACCTCGTTCCTCGAACATGGATTCAATCTCGAACAATCATCAGGCCTAGCATCTTCTGTCTTCCCGTTGATGATTCTTCAATCGCCGACATCACTCGAAAGTATCGAGCAATATATTCGTAATAATTCCATCGTTACAAGTAAATTTGTAAGTTGTACATCGAATCACTATCGTAGATTTTAATGTTCATTTGGCTGTTCAATGAATGATTATATCTGCTCATAGTCGAGAATTAATGTACATGAATGTACATTAAATGTACTGGATGAAAGTGTACATAATGTATTATGTTGTCTAGGCATTTTATAATTCTTGATGTTATACATATTCTCGTTGTTCATTAACGTTGTTCCATGTTGCTAATCACAACTCTGAATCGACATATCCCAATCGCGTAATAGCTTTAATCCCTCATTTCACTCATACTCAAGGTATTATAAACCAATTCCACTTTATAAATGTTTGTAGCCATCATAGTGTTCCAATAAAACAAAGTCTCAATGTTCATACATTATCACTTTACTCACTTATTTCTGCAGCGTGGACTGGACTATTTTGACGTCTTGCTGCATTAAAATGTTTCTCCCTGCGTTGAGATAAGAAACTTTCTTTTGCAATACAAACTGTCGAATTTCTCGATGAATTTTCTTAAAATCTTCTTATATTGAGGCCTTATAACGGAATGAATATACTGTATACAATTTGCTTTTAGAAAAGTCGATCACTTGTTCGTTATTGACTTGTAGTCCTTCGCTAAACTTCACCTAGTTTCAGCGAGGCTCTGACTAACTATTGACCGCTCTCGGCACCGTCTTTCGAGTAGCGTAAGACCACACTCGGTATCGTGTCTACGGGAATGAACTACCCCGGGTAACACGTCTTGTACCTTCAAAGTCAGTCGAGAGAAGAACGCTTCTACAAGCCGTCCCCTCTCTTCCTTGCCTGAAATTCGGCGCCATTGTTGGTCGCGCGTAATTATTGGCGCGCACTTGTAATAAAGCTTATTACAGTGAATTTCTTCCCGTTTGCGACATTTAAAGTTGTACTAATACCTTCTCTTAATTTTCTTGATAATTTCAATGGAATAAATAAGTACAAGTTTTTTGGGCTTGTAGGCCGTGGTCCGTCGAGATATCCTGTCTGGACCACGGCCTACAAGCCCGAAAATCTTATACTTAATTATGAACGCCGGCCGTGAAAGCCTAAGCTGTTATATCAATGGAATAAAATTGTTACATAGGGCTTAAATGGAATAGTTATCACATTAACTAGGTAACAATCCATATCTCCTTGCATAAACCCTCCTCTCATTGACTGTGAGCATATATCCAATTATATATTTTATAACAATTAACTGATAATATTGCGCGGTAATGCCTTGCTGCTAGGCCCTTTCCAATGATCTGGAATATTCTGGGGCGTCTCTGATCACGTGACTGGTTTCTCCCGCTGTCTGCGTTCGCTAACAAATCTCTCTTGAGCCAACTTCCAAGATTTATATCGCAATGGTAAATTTTATCATGGGGCTCGAAAAATATCATCATTTTCATCATGAAACATTCAAATATCGGGTGCATTCTCTTCTCAGCTGAGGTTAAAAACAGTTCTCAAATTGTTTTCAATCACATCAATTCAGTACGTTAGATATGTCACTGAACTGAAATTTTGGATGCTAATTTAGCCTACTTTCTTAAGATATTTCCTCAAAATTTTCACGTTGTACTTTCCCAATATAACATTGTTTTCTTAATCGAATAGGTCATAACAATTATTTCCAAAGGCATTCTCTATGCGATAGGGTTCTTTCTTCAATTCCTTCATGGTGTTTTATGGACTCTTCCCATAGGTCATTCTACCTTCCTTTCCTCTTCATCTCTTTCTAGTTACATGGTATAGCATTGTCTTCTTTCCTCCTCCTAAGTTCTTTTAATTATTGAAGTTCCTTCTTTGTGTCTTTCTTCATATTGTTCCTTTGTGAACGCATTCTCTCTAGAATTCCTGTTTCGGCTATACACATGGATATATCTATTGTTACGGTTATAACTATTGCTGTTATTGTACCGGTAATTGTAATTATTATGATAATAACCGTTTCTGCGAGTATTATCATTGTTTCTTCCCAGTTGTTGCTGGTAAGGTGTTCCTCCTCGGAATCTACGATACCTTGGTTCGGTTCTCCTGTCTCTAAAATAGTTGTTCCTTTCCGGACCAATACTGTTTTTGTCTCGCTCTTTATGACTCTCTGTATGTTGCGTTTGATCAATATAAATGGTGTTAATGTCCCTATGGTCTTGTCTATTGCTCCTGGACATTTCATTAGGCATTGGACTAGTGTAGTCTAATTTTCTCAGAAGTTCATCCAAGCTAGCCAAATCTTTGATTTGAGAGAGATAATCAGTCTCCTCACTTCCACTGGAAGCTGTCTCGATATAGCTTCGATCAGTTCTCCTGTTGATAATGGGGGCTGAAGGAACCTCAGTTGAGCTAATTGACTCGTGAAGAAGTCCGCGTAGCGCCTTGGCAGAGTATTCGAATACTTCCTCGAGTATACTTCTGCGCGTAAACTGTTCTGCGCTTCAATTGACAAAAATCTCTTGATTAAGGGCTCGGCGAATTCTTCCAAATCAATGAACGTATACCTGAAGGCCCTGAACCACTCTAACGGACCTAATGCCAAAACGCGTTCCTCTATTTTCATCTCCCTATCCCTCTGAACCTGAGCTTCGATAAAGTAGTCTCTCAGATTTCGAATGAACTCGATCGGAGTGAATCCGTCCTGGTTATTGAACTGAGGATGTTTATCTTCAAAGTTGCGTATTACCGTTATGTTCCTCGGTTGGGTATTAAGACTACTAGTTCTGTGATCCCTCGTTTCTCTTTCGGCCTCCTGATTCCTGATTTCGGGTCTTTCTATCGATCGGAGTACCCTTACTTCCTGTCTCACTTCCCCTTCTTCGTGATCTATACTATTTCTCCTAGTATGACTTTCCCAATCTCCTATCTCCTCTTTTTCTTTCTCTTCCTAGTCGCTAATAATAACTTTCAACTGCTTCCCCACTTCTTTCTTCAGGTCTTCTTTATAAGTTTCCAAACAAGCGGTGTCTCCTATGTTCAGACACTGAAGTTTCCTGGTAATGTACTCCTAGAGTTCGGTAGACTTTCCCTCATTAATTTTATTCACGTCAGTGACAACCTTACTAATTTTATCTTTTAATGCCTTATTTTCCTGCGTTACGTGATCTTTAAATGCTTTCTCTTCCTGACTTGATCTTTATTGTCGACCTGAGATTGCTGAAGCTGATCCATCCGTTTATTGAGATCAGTTCTCACGCTTGTTACCGCTTTACTTAGTTCTAATTGCGTACTGGCAAATTTCCTTTCTATGTTCTCCTGAATCTCCTTAATGTGTTCCTTACTGGACTTGTTCCACTCCTCTTTCCACACTACAACATGAACTTTAAACATTCAATTCTATCTAGCTATCGTCCTTCAAAATCTTATTATGATCTATGACTTGGGAACGCAAATAATCCACATTCACCTTAAGATCACCTAATTGTGACTGTACCGCATCTATGTTCTCCTTGCATTGTGTCTTGGACACCTCTAACTCTCTCCTAATATCGTTTTGAAACGTGACATTATTGGTTTCTATATTATTAAGTATAGACTGGATGCCATTAATATTACCAATAACTTTGTCAATATCTCCCCTAACACTATTTACGTCTATGAACAGGTTATTGACTTCCGTTTGCATTTTGTTAACGTCTGTTTGAATACCATTTACATCGGTCTGTACATTGGTAACATCGGTTTGAATGTTATCAACCCTATTTCTAACATCACTCACATCTCCCTGTACAGTGTCAACTTAAGTTTGGACAGAATCAACATTAACCTGAACAGTATCAACTTTTGTCTGGATCTCCTTGGAACTGACCTGCAATCGCGACATGTTATCATTTGGTACAGTAGCACTTGTCTGCAATCCTTCTAGGGATGATTGTTCACCCTGTATTTCCTGTTTGACACTCCCTGTAACACGACCTGTTATATTTTCTACAATATTCTCCACAACTTTTACAACTACAGTGTCAATATCTTCCTTTCTATCTCTCTTAGCCTGCTCCAGATCCTGCTTTACTTCCTGAAATTTGCGATTCAAACTCTGAAAATTTATCTTAAAATTCTCGGTCATATCCTGCTTTAAATTTTCCTGTAAATTACCTCGTACAGATTTCAATTGCTCCGTCAAATTCTCTTTCAAATCCTGCTTCAAACTCTTCTGCATCTCGTTCAGCATCCTCTGAACCTCCACTTTTCCCATCGTTGCCATTGCAAAGATACAGATACAGATACACAAATCGCTGCAGGGACATGTCAAAACAGGAGTATGATAACAACATTTGGAACAACAATTTCAACCATGTAATTGGACATTCTTAATGTCTATCTAAAGTCCTTAAAATTAACATGTCAAATACATTCTTAAATTAATAAACTCATAGATTCGTTCCGCTTGATCGTGTCCTAAATTATCTATACCACCATACTAACGTTTAAATTTACCAACGTTAAAACAAGTTAACTTAACACTGAACATGGCTATCAAAGGCCATGAGCCGGTCTGAAATAAAATAAATTCAGATCGTAGGTTATTTTCATAGAATTCTAACATATTTATACCTATCTCAGGTTTCCCATAAGATTTGATCTGTATTCGAGTGCAACATTATTAAAAACAACTTAAAACCACCTATGTTATCGCACTCAATTATCACCTCAATTGGGATGGCGCTATTTCCCATCATATAGGCTCTACATATACCCTTCCACATGTTCTTCGAAGTTAACACGTAGGGTTACCAATTTCTTGCCTAAGAATGGTCTATCGAATGCCCTTTCACATGCATTTCGACGCCTAAACGTTGGGCAGCCATTTTCTACTACTGTACCCGTTAAAATCGAGAAAGTACTCGCTGTTCAATCCTAGGCAAAGCTGGATTATAAAAGGTAAAGGTCCCGGCTAATGAACTATCGCAATCACACCAACGAGCTCTTCAGGATTATACACAGTAGGCTTGGAACATGTTATGGATAAAAACAAACTAGTTATTAAATAATAGCTGTGACTCAGCTATCAGATTCTTCTACACACACACCTGCAATATCTCGGCTCATTTGTTTCTCGCTCGGCCTTCCTTATAACTGGGCGAGCTAAAAGGACTCTGCCTTCTACAAAATTATACGGTAGATTGCAAACTTATCTTAATATCTCAGGGCTATGTTGGAAAGAAATAGACATCCTATCTATTTTAGGCTGTTCCATAACACGTCTCCATTTATAGAATAATCAATGTACACGAGACAAGGCGTATAAAAATATAAATTTATTAATAAAAACTAAATAACACTTACTAACAAAATAACACCCTAATATAATCATTCATTCACGCCACTGCTGCTGGCAAAACTCCTTACACACACGCTAACATAACAGGTTAAAATTAAAAGGATTCTGCCTTCTACAAAATTATAAAATCATCTAATCATTCTACTGGCTCTGCATTGAGACAGGCAATCCGTTTAAGTTTTTACATTTCTCAGGCGCGTGCCTTCCGCATATCTGAACTGGTTATTAAATAATAGCTGTGACTCAGCCGTCAGATTCTTCTACACACACACCTGCAATATCTCGGCTCATCTGTTTCTCGCTCGGCCTTGCTTATAACGGGGCGAGCTTGTCTGCCACCTGGCATGGACTATCCTCTTGACATACAGAATACGTAAACATGAAATGCGTTAAAGCATCTCGTATTTCAAATAATAACATTTACAAAACTTCCTCTATTAAGGCCATTTCTCAATTGAACACATCCATACTTCAAAACATACTTGCTAACACTTGCTTCCGTCGTTCATGACCGACGAAGCTTTCATACATACGACAATCATAGCTGACCCCAAACACTCACATCAAAAACATTCGCTCCTTCAAACTATTATCTATCTCAAACACATTTAAATATATTAAGTACTATAAATAATGAAAATACTCAATTTAAACAAATGGAAATATTTATATACACTATTTACATGTGTATCGTTTCAAAAGTATAATTCTTTAACGATATGACTTCGTTAGTAAAATTATTAACTCTTTCTCCAGTATAGTTATCTTCTGCTATACTTTTTCATTTACAAATGCTATACCAATTAATGTCAAAATCATGTTAATAGTCATCATCGGTATAAATATGACCGATCAGCAAAGATTAGTTCTTATTGTTGTTACAATTCCAGGTTTAATATAAATTTAATAATGGTACAATAGACAAGGCTAGTATATCTTTTCCCAACGAATTTCCGCCTTCTAACGACTTTCGTGTCGCAGATCTAATCACATTAGGAGTCTTCCAAAACTCTACTAATATACAACAATGCTTTCATTACTCCTACTGCAGTACTTCAATACAATTAATACGGAATCACCCTCGTATTTCACAAACATCCATATACGGCAAGAAACCTTCGTATATCACATTACATAACTCAAATGACATCAACACAATTGTTCTCAACAATTGTTCCACAGTACTGGCATAACGTCCTCCTAGCATTGATATTATTGATCTTACAATCCATTGCTTACACATGAACAGCAATATCTGTTCTACTAATACACTTATCGTTCCCAAACGGTTATAATGTTAGATCTTCGAGGTTTACTAAATGAAGTTACTACGGTATAAAATACCATGTCTTTACACATTTAATAAAAATAATTACATATGTTTCTTCATACTGGTCATTCTATATTTTACAAGGCTGCAATACTACATTGACAAATAACGTAGTGTTACATTTGTGTATTTATAACAACTCGTGTTATTTCATCGTTCAATAAGGATCAATCACGACCGGATGAGATTTTATCTAACTTTCCTATAGTCGGATGAATTATCTTTCTAAAGATATGTCTCAAATAATTTACATTTACTGAAGAGCAAAGCCTTTCTTCAACTCAAAATAGGTTTGTCATCGACTGAATGTCACTTCATTCTATACAAAGAATGTTCATAAATGTTTAACTTCACGTCGTAATCATAACGAATATAACTTGCCAGATCGACAAATTGTTTATAGTATTTGGTGATAATTCACAATATATCACGCATATATCTCTTCTCCTAACTATATATATTTTTCTTACAAAAAGATTGCCCAATTCATTTTACACAAAACGAATCTATTAAAATATCAAAGACAAAATGTCTCAAATCTTGGATAAAAATCGAAAATCGTCGAATAAAAACTTCTTTAAAGATTTTTCCAATGGAAAATAAATTTCTCAAACAACTGACTTCAGTTCCGAAACTGAATCATAAAATATTTCCAAGTATAGATGATCAATGACCATATTATTATACGATCTTATAGAATAAAACTCAATAAACATCGAAGTGAAAATACATGAATTAAATATGGAGAATTGTTGTTCACAAATGCCGTCATAAATACTCAAACTACTAGATAATGCAAAACGTTTCTACCTTAGTATTGTAGACAACTGAAGTTCATCATCTGGTATTCGAAAATACCTGGCTGGATCATCTCCCAGGCATGAATTGTTGAAACCCAATCCGCTCAACGCCAGTGCACTAGGACTGCGACCTCGGGAAGAGAAAGATTTCCTTCCCGGCATATTCGTCTCCTCCGGACGTCGTACCTCGTTCCTCGAACATGGATTCCATCTCGAACAATCATCGGGCCTAGTATCTTCTGTCTTCCCGTTGATGATTCTTCAATCGCCGACATCACTCGAAGGTATCGAGATATATATTCGTAATAGTTCCATCGTTACGAATAAATTTGTAAGTTGTACATCGAGTCACTATCGAGATGTTAATGGTCATTTGGTTGTTCAATGAAAGATTACATCTGCTCATAGTCGAGAATTAATGTACATGAATGTACATTAAATCTACTGGATGATAGTGTACATAATGTATTATGTTGTCTCGGCATTTTATAATTCTTGATGTTATACATATTCTCGTTGTTCATTAACGTTGTTCCACGTTGCTAATTACAACTCTGAATCGACATATCCCAATCGCGTAATAGTTCAATCCCTCATCTCACTCATACTCAAAGTATTATAAACCAATTCCACTTTATAAATGGTTGTAGCCTTCATAGTGTTCCAATAAAACTAAGTCTCAATGTTCATACAATATCACTTTACTCACTTATTTCTGTAGCGTGGGCTGGACTATGTTGAAGTCTTGCTGCATTAAAATGTTTCTCCCTGCGTTGAGATAAGCAACTTTCTTTTGCAATACAAATTGTCCTATAACTGTCGAATTTCTCGATGAATTTTCTTAAAATCTTCTTATATTGAAGCCTTAAATCGGAATGAATATACTGTATACAATTTGCTTTTAGAAAAGTCGAACACTTGTTCGCTATTGACTTGTAGTCCTTCGCTAAACTTCACCTAGTTTCAGCGAGGCTCTGACTAACTATTGGCCGCTCTCGGCACCGTCTTTCGAGTAGCGTAAGACCGCACTCAGTATCGTGTCTACGGGAATGAACTACCCCGGGTAACACGTCTTGTACCTTCAAAGTCAGTCGAGAGAAGAACGCTTCTACAAGCCGTCCCCTCTCTTCCTTGCCTGAAATTCGGCGCCATTGTTGGTCGCGTGTAGTTATTGGTGCGCACTTGTAACAAAGCTTATTACAGTGAATTTCTTCCCTTTTGCGAAATTTAAAGTTGTACTAATATAATCTCTTAATTATCTTGATAATTTCAATGGAATAAAAATGTTACATAGGCCTTAAATGGAATAGTCAATCACATTAACTAGGTAAAAATCCATATCTGCTTCCATAAACCCTCCCCTCATTGGCTGTGATTATATATCCAATGATATATTTTATAACAATTAACTGATAATATTGCGCGGTAATGCCTTGTTGCTAGGCACTTTCCAATGATCGAAAATATTCTGGGGCGTCTCTGATCACGTGACTGGTTTCTCCCACTGTCTGCGTTCGCTAAAAAACTCTCTTCAGTCACCTTCCAAGACTTATATTGCAATGTTAAATTTTATCATGGGGCTCGAAAAATATCGTCATTTTCATCATGAAACATTCAAATTTCGGGTGCAGTACCATCTCGGCCTTTGCCCGAAGACGAAGTGGGCAACCACGGAAAACCACTTCGAGGATTGCTGAGGTGGGAATCGAACCCTCTCTACCCATTTGGACCACCTGAGGCTGAGTAGACCCCGTTCCAGTCCTCATACCACTTTTCAAATTTCGTGGCAGAGCCGGGAATCGAACCCAGGACCACCGGGGCGCAGCTGACCATGCGACCGCTACGCTATGGAGGCGACGGTGATTATAATACGACTCGCAATTTGAATCTCGTTATACGTTAGGTTTGTTTTGTCTTAAAGCGGTGAGCCGGGAGACAAGTTAACACTGCCGTAAGGAGGAATTTACCAAGTTAAGTAATCATTATAATTAGATTGGTCTAGTGCATGCTAAGTTTGTTAATTTACTTATTATTATTTTATTCTATTTTTTATTTTAGTCGATTTATCCTCTAGGTAGGTGGTTCCCACGGACTCAGCGAGGGAACTCACCACTAGCGCCTCTACGGGCAGTGTCCTGGAGCTTGGAACATCTGGTCCGTGTTGATTCAACTGGGGAGGTGTGATCAGCACTTCGCCCAGGCGGCCTCACCTGCAAAGTGAATAGGGGCCTCATGGGGGATGGGAAGGGAAGCTCAGGAGGGATAGGCAAGGAAGAGGGAAGGAGGCGGCCGTGGCCTTACAGGAGGTACTGCCCCCGAAAAAATGAATTATTTGGGATGAAAATGAGAATATTTTGAAGCCCATGATGAAATTTAACATGGCAATAGAAATCCTGGAACTTGACACAAACCAGTCGTGTTACTGTGTTCAGCAAGGAGGGAGATCCCATCACGTGATATGTTGCGTAATAGGATATTCTAGAAGCTTGAAAATGACCTAGCAACAGTGGAATTGCTACGGAAGACAATAAAATATTGTTATAAAATATATCGTTGGATATAGGCTCACAGCCAATAAGAAGAGGTTTTATTGAAGACGGGATTACCTTCAACTAAATTATATGGGGAATTATTATATTGAGGCCAGAAGAAAGTTATTTTATTCATTGGTAATAAGAAGAAAATTAAAAGAAAATATTACAGATACTCTGAAAGGCGACGAAAGGATGAATTACGCCGTAATAAGCATTTTTCATGTGCGCGCTATATTTCTGGGGGAAATCAGAAATGGCGGATAAAATTATCGACTTGGAGGGGAGACGCCAAGCATCAGGGTTCTTATTCCTGCAGAGTTCGAAGCGTGCAGACGTTCATTCCGGGAGAGTGTATTCCCGAAGGTTTCAGCTGAGTGCGTTGTTTTAATCACTCGTGGAGATAACGACGAAAGAGGGTCGATAGTGGAGATCGCCCGTAATTTCATTTTATTTGAAGTTGCGAAGGGTCTTAGGAACGCAATAACTATCTATTAGTTGAAGATAGAATAAGGCTATTTAGTGCACATTATAGTCCAGAACGCATTGAATGTAGTGGAGTGATGACAGTTCTGCCCCACTTCAGAACGTACATGCCGTTACTACTAAGCCTCAGCCATGTAATATTTGTCGATATCTCTCGAACGTATGGTCCGATGTTGACAAATGAGGTGTCGTTGGACTTGGGCTAACGCCCTCTTTCCAATGGACCACTTATTTCAACCCCTAAATAAAACCTACCCCTACTAGGGGGTGAAATTGTAATTTTTTAGTGAAAGTCTCTTTTCAAATGCGACATGTATAAGGTGCGCTGCTAAAATGAACTTAAACGTTGTTGCTCATATAGCGCATGCGTTTTTCTGGCTGCCGCTATGGATTAACATTTTTGTTTTTGTTTTTTACGCATGCGCACTTGGGATTTTTGTAAGAGGGCGAGCTCTTTGAAAAAAAAATGATTGATGAGAAAGGGTTTTGGTGGTGAGGAGAGAACCAGATAGTCGCCTATAGTTTGCCGATATCTCTCGATCGCAAGGTCGGATTTGGACGTGTGACGTGTCAAATCGCTTGTCTCGAAACCCTATATATGTTATTAATAGGTTAAAGTTTTGAGAATGGGGGAAACAGGCTTTTTGGTGGTAAAACCATGATTTTAGACTTTTTCCGATATTTCACGAAAGCATGGTCGGATTTGGTCCTATGACGTGTCAAATGGCTTGTCTCGAAACCCTCTTTATTTTGGTAATATGTTAAAGTTTTTGAGAATGAGGGAAACAGAATGTTTTGGGGTAAAACCGTGATTTTAAACTTTTTGCTATATCTCGCGAATCAATCATGCTAGAGGCGTGTACGACAGGTCCAAGGACTCGGGCTGACGTCCTCTTTGTTATGTACCATGCGTTATATTAAAAAAAAATGGAAACTCGATTTTGGGGTAAACAATTGTTTTTTGTGATTTTTGCTGATAACTCACGAACCAATAAGCCTAGAGACAAGTGCGAGGTGTCATTTCTTCATCGCGTTGCCCTCTTGCCGAGGATGTTCGTGTTTGCAGGAATGAAAAACCATGTTGAGGTAAAACCATGATTTTAGACTTTTTGCTTTATCTCGCACACCCGGAACGCTAGAGACGTGTACGAGGTGTCCAAGGACTCGGGATCACGCCCCTTTTTAGAAACTATGTTTGAAATTTTGACAAAGGGCCTAAAGCCATACATGTTGAAAAAAAATTATTTACCGTTACCTGTTTATAATTTTCATGAAGCGTGGTGGTTGAGAGAAACGATACTGCTGGGTGTGTGTGTTTCAACAAACCTGTCGCTAACCACAAGGACCATGCTTGTGATCAATCGCTATTTCGGCGGGTCGGGTTATGACAGAGCGAGCGTTTGTTTTTTTCACACATTTTACCCCGAAGATGATCTTCGACGTGTAAACGATGATGAGAACATGGTTCTATGTTGGTCGAAGCGAGTAGAGAAAACAAACTTGCAGACGAGCAGGATGTGAATTTCATTTGAGCTTATTGGAAGGCGTTGATCTGACTGGACAACAGGTGCAATGGAAAAATGACAATGAAGCTTGAAGGTGAAATAATCTGACCATCGTGGTTTCAGGGCAGTGCGAAATGCATGTGAACACATGTGAAACCACATGAGGGCTAAACCAGTGACATCCTGTTTTGCTTCGTACGTGACAAAATGCAAGTTCATGTGAAATTTGACCTGGCACAGGTGTTCGCCTGGGACGTTAGCTGTCCACGTGCGTGATAACTGTTAACAAGTTACATCCTGTTTGCTTCGTACGTGACAAAATGCAAGTTGACGTGAAATTTGATCTGCCACAGGTATTCACCTTGGACGTTAGCTGTCCACGTGCATGATAACAGAATGTTCAAAGCGTGGGAATCGCTGAATCAGTAAAAAGTATGATGTAACTTGTGGGAATGATGTCACAACCAATAGATAGGCAAGAGCTGCGAACAGCAGTGGTGGGAGGTGAAGGGAGGGAGAGGGGAGGGGTAATGTATGAGAGAACACAGGTGGAAAGAGAAAGAAATATGTGGAGCTGAGGACTGTACACATAGAGCTATAGGTGGTGTACAAAATGTGTGAATAAATAAACTAAAAATTGCACAGGTTCACACAACATGTAATTTATTGATCCAAGAATTAAACGTAGAGTTAAACCCTAACCATTTGACATATAGTTTATTTCCTTTTTGTTTCGCGTACGAACATGTGTGATGTTTACCATGTGTGATGAAACATAGCTAGGTAGAGAAAGAATTAGTGTAGGCTACATGTATGGTGACTGACAAGTCTTTTACCATTGAAACTTGTTTTTCAGATCAAACTGCAGTATAGAGAGAGTATAGGTTGCAGGTATGGGTTAATAAATGACGAACGGTGTACACAAACTCTGATTTATCGATTCAAGAATTAAGAGTGGACTATCTTTAATTGATTGGTTAAAGAGGATAGCTAAAACACAAAAAAAATGCTCAGTGGTTACCGGGACAAGATGGTCGCTACACACAACAAGCTTTAAATACTTGAGGCTAATAATCTATACACACACACTCGCTTGTTCTAAACTAAACTGTGTTGCTGTCAGTGCTCAGACAGTAGGCTGATGACAAAATGCATTGCTAACGGAAATATAATCATTTCCGGTTGTATAATGTTACCAGCTATCCATTTTGTGTTGTGGTGTTAAGCACTTTTTGCTCTTGTACTGGTGGTCTTAACTCGATTTCCAGGTCTGAGGCCTAGAACGAGTCAAACTAAGGAACAAGGGCATGGTGGTGTAGTGGTTAAGCTGTTAGCCTTTTCGCCAGGGTTCGATTTTAGGTTAATATGCATGTCATAAACATATTAAACAAAACAAAACAGAGATAACGTTTAAAACTGATTACATTTGTGTCTTTTCAAATTATTACTTGGATTACAAATACAAAGGTGAACTGGGTTTGATATACAATTAATGCTGTCTATCACACACTAGACTGTAAGAAAGCCAAATAGCAAAAGGCGTAGGTAGAGCAGTGGTAAAATTGCTATATGTAGAGAACTACCTAGTGGTTTTATGAACTGGCAAAGCTATATCGCATAAACAGTGCAGGATACAATCCAGCAATCAAATTTGCATCTTGTGGAACAGAGAAAATGCACTTTTACCTTGATGGATAGCAAATGAGTGCAGATGAATGACCTATGCATTAGCCTACCATAGGGTTATAACCACGAGGTGGAGGTGTGACTTCTATATTTTATTGTTTAGAGACATGGCTCTTTGTAACCAGTAGATTTAGTATTTTGTAAATATTCATTTTTGTAATTGTAAATAGTGGAAACATTTTTTTTGTAATAGTAAATGTTAAATGTATAACTAAAAGTTATTTGGGATAAGTGTGCATGTCAAGGATAAATAGCGTGGTTGTATTTGTTTTTCAAAGACAGGTATGGTTGTATGAATGTATGACTATAGATAGAATGATAGAGAGAGAGAGAGGAAGTTTGTGTGTGTGTGTGTGTGTGTGTGGGTAGCATTGATTTTTCAACCAAAGCAAACACGGCAAGGTAGGATGGTGGGGTAATTAATGTATATAGCAAATGGTAAATAGTATACTGTATTTTTTTAACACTTGTGTTTTTTTTAATGCAGCAGTAGATAGGTGTTATTTTGTAAAACAGTCTTACCTACAGTAGTAGTAGTAGTAGTAGTAGTAGTAGTAGTAGGCCTATATGTTTTTGGAAACAAACATAAAGAGAATGCACTATTGCCATGGCCAAGCACTTCCATTAAGGTGATTTCAAGAAAATTTAAATCAGCAAATGTGTGTTTTACAAAACTAAACTTTCAGCATGGACTAAATCATAAACGTGTCGTCTGTGATATGGAAAAAAATAGGAAATCCATGTTTCCATATGAACACAATTTAAAAACTTAAAACTGACATTTAAAACATGTAAATGGGAAATTGACAAATGTGTAAACAACAAAATGGAAAATTCTTGTTTCCATATCATGAAATCCAAAAACTTTAAACTGACATTTTCAAATCGTGTACATGGAAAATTGACAAATGGCCATGTGTAAAATGTGAAAATGAAAAAAAATGAACAAATGGCTATCATTATTTAAAAAAATAAAAAACCGTCGTGTTCTATCGTTAAAGTGTGAATCAAACCACATCTACTTATTTGGATCACCCAAGACTGAGTAAACCTGTTTTAGTCCTAATATAGTTTTAAAATTTTATGTTAAAGCTCAAATTGAACTCAAGAGCTTTAGAGTGCCAGCTAACTATTATAACCGTTACGTCACAAAGACAACTTTACACTACTCTTAATGAACAATAATAAGAAAAAAGAATAATAAATGTTGAATTTTTTTTAAGGATGGACATGGTGACACTGTTTCTGTTGCACAGTCTGCTAGCTACTAGCCAGCAGGTGGGGTCTTAGAAAACGATACAGTTGACATTTTGTAATGAGATGTGACATGTTTCAAAGTACAGTATTGTGGGTTGCTGTTGAGTAAAAACTAATCCTGTACAAGGAATCAAGGGTTCGAACCCCTTACCTAACATTACTATTGCCTGAACATGGCTTGACGACACTTTATTATTATGATACTCGGTACACAAACCATAGATAGAGTGTATCGTTTAAGATCACTTTTTTCTGAACATAGGTGGAGACTGTTGATGGTTAACAATGGCATTAATATAGTAGGACGTGGGTATAGCAATTAAGAAAAAACAGACAATCCCCATACAATATTTTTATTTATTTAATGTAAGTACTTGTACAATAGTTACATTCAAAATACATTTCTTTTTTCTCTATTACTATTTAGTCCTTTTTGATTCTCTTGCATATGAAGTGTAGATAACCTTGTAGTTCAGCCCCTTAAAACAACAACAACACAACCTTTTGCATAGTCTGTGATGTTGACGACTCTTGAGATGTGGAAGATGGATTAAACATAACTTTTACAGCAGGGTTTAAATGTTGCTCAATAAACACTGCACTATTTTGAGTAGCAACATTTTTTTCTTGTACTAGCTTTTTAGCATTGTCATGATTATTTGTTGACACCAACAGTGTTTCATTTGGTACACCACATTGATGATCACTCACACTTAAAACCTTACCATTTCTACTTTTTAGATTGCCTCGACATTTTTGACCTCTCTTTTGAGCATCGCCAAAATATTATTCCTTTTACATTTTGACGATTATAGTTATAAGAGTAGCCTTTATAGAGTACACGTTGTTTACCTTTGTTAGTTATAGTAAGTTCCATAGTAGCAACTAACCTGTTAGTATGATTTGCTCACTACAAAGGTTATAACTGTTCTGATAAGAAAATCATTTAGCGTTGGCTTTTATAATTAATATGTACAGTTTGAAGTGATAGCAAAAGTGAGAGCAAAATGGTAGCAGAGTGCTAGAAAAGATAACATGTATTGTTAAGAAATAGTTTAAGCGGTTATGTGGATCCATTACATAATAATTTTAGGACGACGAAGCTCATTTTCTATATCCAATAGTTCTTCCTCATATTCAGTATAACCAGCCTGTTTATAGACATGCAGTTGCTGAAGCCGCCGGATTAGCTTACTTGGATTGTTCCAGTAGACAAATTTAACAAATGATTTTTAGGTGTAAACAAAGCATTACCATTATCATTATTATCTTCATCATCAACATCATCATCATCATCATCATAACCATTATCATCATCATCATTATCATCATCATCATCATGATCATTATAATCCTCATCAGTATTACTATATAGTCCTTTTTGATCCTTTTGCAATACCACATTTTGCACAGTCTCTGTTGCCTTTGATAATGTTGGGAGTTTTTCAGACATTGACAACTGTCCTAACACGACTTTCTGAGGAGATGATACATGCTTCTTAACAAACAATGCACTATCTTGAGCTGCAATATCTTTTTCTGGGACAAGTGTTTTAGCATTTTGAAGAGTTTTTTAAACAGCAATGATGTTTTATCTGGTACACTACATTGATGATCACTCACACTTAAGACATCACTATTTTTACTTTTCAGCTCACCTCGACACTGTTTTGAACGATGTTTTGAACAACGCCAAATAACAGTTCCATTTTTATTGGTTCGTTTTACAATATATGTATATCCTTTATAGAATGCGTATGGCATACCATTGCTATTTGTTGATACTTCCATGTCAATTGTCAAGCATGAACTAATCTCTAGCAAAGTTCACTCGATAATATAAATAATAGTTTAAAGTGAGAGGAAAAGTGGGTGCAAGAGTGGGTGCAAAAGTGGATGCAAAAGTGGGTGCAAGAGTGGGTGCAAAAGTGGGTGCAAAAGTGGGTGAAAAAGGGAGTGCAAAAGTGGGTGCAAAAGTGGGTGCAAAAGTGAGTGCAAAAGTGAGTGCAAAAGTGGGTGCAAAAGTGAGTGCAAAAGTGGGTGCAAAAGTGTGTGCAAAAGTCAGTGTAAAAGGGAGTGCAAAAGTGGGTGCAAAAGTGAGTGCAAAATTGGATGTAAATGTGGGTGCAAAAGTGGGTGCCGCTTATAGTAGGCATGAATTTTACTAGAATGTGATTTGAGTAAATGTAATTTCTAAACCCCAGTAGTGAATAGTCAGTTGGTTTTGATCTATGCAAGCGTAAACATGTCACATACACCGGTGATGGATACTCAAGGCTTTAAGGTCAATGAAAACAAGTACAGTATATATTTAAATAGGTGGCTATCATTGATTGCACAACACGTGGGTTACCATATCTTTTTTTCGGACTAGTGTTTTAACATTTGAAGAGCTTTTTTTAAACAGCAACGATGTCTTATCAGTCACACTACATTGATGATGACTCACACTTAAGACCTCACTATTTTTACTTTTTAACTCACTTTGACACTGTTTTGAACGATGTTTTGAACAACGTCAAATAACAGTTCCATTTTATTGGTTCGTTTTACAATATACGTATAACCTTTATAGTATGCATATGGCTTACCATAACTATTCGTTGATAATTCCATATCAATTTTCATGCATGAAATAATCTCCAATAAATTTGGCCCGATAATAGAAATAATAGTTTAAAGTGGGTGTGAAGGTGGGTGCAAAAGTGGGTGCAAAAGTGAGTGTAAAAGTGGGTGCAAAAGTGGGTTCAAAAGTGAGGGCAAAAGTGAATGTAAAAGTGGGTGCAAAAGTGGGTGCAGTTTATAGTAGGCACCATTTTTACTAGAATGTGATTTGAGTAAATGTAATTTCTAAACCCAAGTAGTGAGTAGTCAGTTGGTTTTGATTTATGCAAGCGTAAGCATGTCTCATACACTGATGATGGATACTCAAGGCTTCTTGGTCAACAAAAACAAGTATATAGTTAAAGAGGTAGCTATTATTGATTGCACAACACTGAATCTATTTTTAAAATTTTGACAAAGGGTCTAAGTGCACTTTTGTTAATATCTCGCGAACCAATAAGACTAGGGCATTGCATGAGGTATTGTTGGACTTTTCGCCGAAGACTGCTGGTAAACACCTAAGTTCCTACGACCTTTTTAAAGATGGCGGCTGACCCAAGAGGGGTGACTAAAAAGTATTCCAAGCGGCGCTTGTCGATAAGCAAACCAATAATCAAAGGGGGGGGGGGGTATGACAGAGCTTGAGGCGATAACCCCTTTTGATTGTTTACCCCAAAATCGAGTTTCCAAATTTTTTAAAAAATATAACTTATGGTCCATAACAAAGAGGACGCCACCCCGAGTCCTTGGACCCGTCATACACGCCTCTAGCATGATTGATTCGCGAGATATAGCAAAAAGTTTAAAATCACGGTTTTACCCCAAAACATTCTGTTTCCCTCATTCTCAAAAACTTTAACCTATTACCAAAATAAAGAGGGTTTCGAGACAAGCCATTTGACACGTCATAGGACCAAATCCGACCAAGCATTCGTGAAATATCGGAAAAAGTCTAAAATCATGGTTTTACCACCAAAAAGCCTGTTTCCCTCATTCTCAAAACTTTAACCTATTAATAACATATATAGGGTTTCGAGACATGCGATTTGATACGTCGTACGTCCAAATCCGACCTTGCGTTCGAGAGATATCGGCAAACTTCGTTGGAAAGTAGGCGACTATCTGGTTCTCTTCTCACCACCAAAACCCCTCCTCATCAATCATTTTTTTTTCAAAGAGCTCGCCCTCTTACAAAAATCCCAAGTGCGCATGCGTAAAAAACAAAAACAAAAATGTTAATCTATAGCGGCAGCCAGAAAAACGTATGCGCTATATGAGCAACAACGTTTAAGTTCATTTTAGCAGCGCACCTTATACATGTCGCATTTGAAAAGAGACTTTCACTAAAAAAATTACAATTTCACCCCCTAGTAGGGGTAGGTTTTATTTAGGGGTTGAAATAAGTGGTCCATTGGAAAGAGGGCGTTAGCCCAAGTCCAACGACACCGCATTTGTCAACATCGGACCATGCGTTCGAGAGATATCGACAAATATTACATGGCTGAGGCTTAGTAGTAACGGCATGTATGTTCTGAAGTGGGGCAGAACTGTCATCACTCCACTACTATTGCAGTATATTACGAAAGTTCAGCGTCAACGAAGGAAGATTTTCGCAGTATAGCCATTTTAGAAGTGAAGAAGAAAAGTGACGGACTCAATACCTGTAAAGCATTTTTGTTTCGACAAGACTACAGCGAACGCCGATTCACTTTGTGAAGTCACGTGAGTTACAGTGATAGACTTTCGCATTGAAACAGTATATTGTTGCTACAGAATTATGACTATTTATATTCAGCAAGTGGAAATATTATTCATTATTCATAATATGTTTGAGATGATGAACTAAGGACTTGTATGCGTCAGGGATATATTTGAAACAGAGTAATAGATTCAACATGAAGCTTCAATAATGAGATTACTCTTGAATGATTACGAATCAAGTATACATGAAACGTTATGTACACCTAGATGTCGTACATTAACATAATTCATGAACTTGAACATAACACCTTCGAGCAACATAAATATTTCATAGAACATCTGTATGAATTATTCTATCAACGAGTGAGGTCCAATACTTCTATTACGAATTTATTTGTAACTATGAAGCTGAACCTACACTATTACTCGACAAATATGGAACTCTATCAAGACGGAGAAAGAAGATTATTAAGAAGGAAAGTCAAGATGCCAGGGATGGACCAGGCAACAAGGAAGATCTATGAACGGGAGGTCGCAGTTTGATCCCAGATGGAGCTTGATGTTTGCCGGAGAGGAATTGCTTCCTTTTCCGAGGTCGTTGGTTCGTGGCAGCGGATTGGGTCCCAACTGAGTTTCTTGAAGGAGGAAACATCTAAGTATTTTGTAATACTTATCCAGAACATCGAGAGTTCTTCAGTCAAGGTAGCAGTGTAAAATATTTTGTAGTTAGACCATTATAGTGATATTCAGAGCAAAACCTTTATCCATATTTCGATGTATATTTGTACTTCTTGTATGTAACAATATTTTATTCTACAAGATCATGTGAGTTGATCGTTTTTCGTCATTTTCACATTGAAAATCTATGATTCAGTTTCTGAACTGAGATATTTAAATTCTATTTAAGGAATTAGTATTCCAAGTTATTTTTATTGAAGATCAGTAACTTCAATTTTCAACGTTTTTCAATTTTTTAAAGGATTCAGACATTCTGTCTAGGATGCCAATTAAATTCGTTTAGTAATTTAATTTGGGCATCTTAATTGTTGAGAAGAAACCACAAGAGAAGAAGAAAACAACATATGATATATTGTTGTAATATCACAACTATTATGAACTTTACGTCGATCTGACAAGAAAACATTCGTCATGATTTCGATAGGAAGTCATATACTCATAGACATTCTTTGTATAGAATGGAGACGCATTCCGAAATTGACAATCCTTATTTAGATAGAGAAAGCTAAGATCTTTCGTCAATTTAAACATTATTTGAGACATATCTTGATGGAAGATATTTTCATCCGACGTTAGGGTAGTCAAAGCTAGTCTATCCGAGTCGAGATTGATTTTTAATCGGACACTTAAATAACATTTGTGGTTATTTATACACAATGTGTAATGTCATGTCATATTGTGGACGTCATATTGCAAGACGTGTAACTGTGAGACCAGATGAGTTCGGTGGAACATTATTGTATTTTTATTAATTGTTTATGTAACAGTTTAGTCAATATCCGAGTAACATTCTAAAGTAAAGTCAGGGAGGTATTTCACGTTGTGTCTAAGGTCGTTTTTATAAACCAAGGTAACGTATAATAACAGATGTTACTCTATAAGATGCCAGCGATTAATTGTTTGTAACGCTGAGGTAGATGCCAGTAATGAAATGCTAATTTTGTGGAAGAGATGATGATAACAATTATTCTGAATAATAGAATTGTCCAATAAGCAGTAATGGAGACCTATGTCTTTTGAATTGTTTTAGTAATGTGGCACTCAAATAAAGATCAGATCTAATGGATAGCCTGAGAAAGGAATAATAGGTGGAATCTTTAGAAAATGACCTATGATCTCATTTCATTTTGACCGGTTCATGACCGGTGTTAGTCAGGTTAATGTAAAGCTAACTTGTTTTAACGATAGTAAAAGTAAATGTTCTTTATGGTAGTATATTTAAAATAAGTCACTAGTGAACGAACTATATTAATAAATTTATTAACGATAGGGTGTCTGGTAAGTTAATTTTAAGTTAATGTTAAGCTACCGGTAGACATTAAGATGCCCAAATATATGGATGAAAATGTTGCTCCAGAATGTTGTTATCATGCTCTGTTTTGAATGTATCCCTATAGCATTTGTGAATTTTATTGTTGTTATGGCAACGATGGCGACCGAGGATGTCAGGAGGATGATGGACGAGATGATGGAGAAAATGAAGGGTAATTTGAAGGAAAGTTTGGAGGGTGTCCAGACTAAAATGCAGAAAAGTTTGGATGGTGTCCAAGATGAGATTAAGGAGAATTTGAAAGTGAATATGCAGGATATGCAACGTAGATTTCAGGAGGCGAAGCGAGACCTGGATCAACTCAAGAAGAATCGTAACGAGGATCTTGACACTGTTGTAGTCAAGGTTGTTGGAGTTAAGGAAAGTTTTAAGGAGGATATACAGGGAGTTCAGACATCTTTAAAGGGTTTGCAAACTAGTGCCTCTGATGTAAATGAAAATGTATCGCGTTTACAGACCAGTTCCAGAGAAATACAGGATGATGTAAGTAAGGTTAGTACTGAAGTGTTTAATGTCCGTACAGATGTGTCCAATGTCCAAACTTAGGTCGATAGTGTCCAGATTGATGTTGCTGATGTCCACACTGATGTATCTAATGTTAAAACTCGAGGCTGAGTAGACCCCGTTCCAGTCCTCATACCACTTTTCAAATTTCGTGGCAGAGCGGGAATCGAACTCAGGACCTCTGGGGCGGAAGCTAACCATGCTGGCCGCTACGCTACGGAGGCGACGGTGATTATAATACGACTCGCAATTTGAATCTCGTTATACGTTAGGTTTGTTTTGTCTTAAAGCGGTGAGCCGGGCGACAAGTCAACACTGCCGTAAGGAGGAATTTACCAAGTTAAGTAATCATTATAATTAGATTGGTCTAGTGCATGCTAAGTTTGTTTATTTACTTATTATTATTATTTTATTCTATTTTTTATTTTAGTCGATTTACCCTCTAGGTAGGTGGTTCCCACGGATTCAGCGAGGGAACTCACCACTAGCGCCTCTACGGGAAGTGTCCTGGAGCTTGGAACATCTGGTCCGTGTTGATACAACTGGGGAGGTGTGATCAGCACTTCGCCCAGGCGGCCTCACCTGCAAAGTGAACAGGGGCCTCATGGGGGATGGGAAGGGAAGGTTAGGCAAGGAAGAGGGAAGGAGGCGGCCGTGGCCTTACAGGAGGTACTTCCCCCGAAAAAATGAATTATTTGGGATGAAAATGAGAATATTTTTGAAGCCCATGATGAAATTTAACATGGCAATATAAATCCTGGAACTTGACACAAACCAGTCATGTTACTGTGTTCAGCAAGGAGGGAGATCCCATCACGTGATATGTTGCGTAATAGAATATTCTAGAAGCTTGAAAATGACCTAGCAACAGTGGAATTGCTACGGAAGACAATAAAATATTGTTATAAAATATATCGTTGGATATCGGCTCACAGCCAATAAGAAGAGGTTTTATTGAAGACGGGATTACCTTCAACTAAATTATATGGGGAATTATTATATTGAGGCCCGAAGAAAGTTATTTTATTCATTGGTAATAATAAGAAAATTAAAAGAAAATATTACAGATACTTTGAAAGGCGACGAAAGGATGAATTACGCCGTAATAAGCATTTATCATGTGCGGGCTAAATTTCTGAAGGGAATCAGAAATGGCGGATAAAATTATCGACTTGGAGGGGAGACGCCAAGCATCAGGGTTCTTATTCCTGCAGAGTTCGAGGCGTGCAGACGTTTATTCCGGGAGAGTGTATTCCCGAAGGTTTCAGCTGAGGGCGGTGTTTTAATCACTCGTGGAGATAGCGACGAAAGAGGGTCGATAGTGGAGATCGCCCGTGATTTCATTTTATTTGAAGTTGCGAAGGCTCTTAGGAACGCAATAACTATCTATTAGTTGAAGATAGAATAAGGCTATTTAGTACACATTATAGTCCAGAACGCATTGCAGTATATTACGAAAGTTCAGCGTCAACGAAGGAAGATTTTCGCAGTATAGCCATTTTAGAAGTGAAGAAGAAAAGTGGCGGACTCAATACCTGTAAAGCATTTTTGTTTCGACAAGACTACAGCGAACGCCGATTCACTTTATGAAGTCACGTGAGTTACAGTGATAGACTTTAGCATTGAAACATTATATTGTTGCTACAGAATTATGACTATTTATATTCAGCATGTGGAAATATTGTTCATTATTCATAATTTGTTTGAGATGATGAACTAAGGACTTGTATGCGTCAGGGATATATTTGAAACAGAGTAATAGATTCAACACGAAGCTTCAATAATGAGATTACTCTTGAATGATTACGAATCAAGTATACATCAAACGTTATGTACACCTACATGTCGTACATTAACATATTTCATGAACTTGAACATAACACCTTCGAGCAACATAAATATTTCATAGAACATCTGTATGAATTATTCTATCAACGAGTAAGGTCCAATACTTCTATTACGAATTTATTTGTAACTATGAAGCTGAACCTACACTATTACTCGACAAATATGGATCTCTATCAAGACGGAGAAAGAAGATTATTAAGAAGGAAAGTCAAGATGCCAGGGATGGACCAGGCAACAAGGAAGATCTATGAACGGGAGGTCGCAGTTCGATCCCAGACGGAGCTTGATGTTTGCCGGAGAGGAATTGCTTCCTTTTCCGAGGTCGTTGGTTCGTGGGAGCGGATTGGGTTCCAACTGAGTTTCTTGAAGGAGGAAACATCTAAGTATTTTGTAATACTTATCCAGAACATCGAGAGTTCTTCAGTCAAGGTAACAGTGTAAAATATTTTGTAGTTAGACCATTATAGTGATATTCAGAGCAAAACCTTTATCCATATTTCGATGTATATTTGTACTTCTCGTATGTAACAATATTTTATTCTACAAGATCATGTGAGTTGATCGTTTTTCGTCATTTTCACATTGAAAATCTATGATTCAGTTTCTGAACTGAGATATTTAAATTCTATTTAAGGAATTAGTATTCCAAGTTATTTTTATTGAAGATCAGTAACTTCAATTTTCAATGTTTTTCAATTTTTTTAAGGATTCAGACATTCTGTCTAGGATGCCAATTAAATTCGTTTAGTAATTTAATTTGGGCATCTTAATTGTTGAGAAGAAACCGCAAGAGAAGAAGAAAACAACATATGATATATTGTTGTAATATCACAACTATTATGAACTTTACGTCGATCTGACAAGAAAACATTCGTCATGATTTCGATAGGAAGTCATATACTCATAGACATTCTTTGTATAGAATGGAGACGCATTCCGAAATTGACAATCCTTATTTAGATAGAGAAAGCTAAGATCTTTCGTCAATTTAAACATTATTTGAGACATATCTTGATGGAAGATATTTTCATCCGACGTTAGGGTAGTCAAAGCTAGTCTATCCGAGTCGAGATTGATTTTTAATCGGACACTTAAATAACATTTGTGGTTATTTATACACAATGTGTAATGTCATGTCATTGTGGACGTCATATTGCAAGACGTGTAACTGTGAGACCAGATGAGTTCGGTGGAACATTATTGTATTTTATTAATTGTTTATGTAACAGTTTAGTCAATATCCGAGTAACATTTTAAAGTAAAGTCAGGGAGGTATTTCACGTTGTGTCTAAGGTCGTTTTTATAAACCAAGGTAACGTATAATAACAGATGTTACTGTATAAGATGCCAGCGATTAATTGTGTGTAATGCTGAGGTAGATGCCAGAATTGAAATGCTAATTTTGAGGAAGAGATGATGATAACTTATTCTGTAGAATAGAATTGTTCAATAAGCAGTAATGGAGATTGTATTTCCGTATACAAGGCTATACGAGGCTTTTAAAGAAATGTTTGTATAGTTGCGAAGTGTTTTCCGCATTAATAAAAGTCATTGCAGGGCAAGACTAATGTTGGTAAGAATTTGGCATTATGGCAATGTAACCGAGTTGTTTCGAACTCTGATATGTGTGGACACGACTTAGATGAGCTGACATGAGAGTTATGAGCGGAAATAATTATGGGAAAAGTGTTGTCAACTGCTGTTATTAATACTAATTATTAATCTCTTTATTTAACACGGATCTGAATAAATACGTGTGTTTGATCTTTGATGATCGAATGCATTAGACTGATTATGACTACAAACCCAATTATGACATTGTGCAGTAGTATTTTGTGAGGAGAAGGAGTTCTTTGAAGGAATCTGACATTTAGAATGTGCAGAAGAATTAAACTTGATCAGAGCTAAGGCTCATATATAAACATAACGAGTGTATCGTTATGATAGCGGACGTTAATTATAAAGCAAACCGACACTGTAAATAGTTTTTCACAATTATTTAATGAAGAGTATAACGTGTTAGGAATACTAATTTGATCGTATGTTTTTGACTTGTACTATATATACGAGTTAATATTTTTGGAATGAATGTTTTATATTGTTAAGTGTGTATGAGCACAACTTCGTCAGTCATGAATGACAGAAGCGAATGCTAGGATCGTTGTATGAAAGTTTCAAGGCATTTGTTAAAGGAATGACTGAGATATAGCAAGTTTTGTTCAGAGTGAATGATCAGTTGAAACGTGTATATTTGGAGCGCCCAGTTCATTCGCCTAGCAGTGCGAACTAAAGTGTGTGGAAATAAGCAGAGATATTTCCGTTATAAATTCAAGGTCAGTGTTATATGAATGGGGAAGAGTTTTGGAGCCGCAGCCGATATGAATGAAACAGGTTCACGGCTGGCGAGAATCTGTATGATTATATAACCGTATCACATGACCAGAGGCACGCTTGTGGCGCGCGCTCAATAACGCTAATTGCTTCTTAAAGAATGCGAGACACGCAAGGAATTGTAGTTTATTGTTTTAACACTTGTAGAAGGAGGAGACTTTTCAAAATTAGATTTTTGTTATACTGAAGGCATAACGACTTCAGGAGCGTGTATATGGAGAGGAGTGAGTGTGTGTAATTAATTTATTAATTAATTTTAAGTTAGGGAATTTTTATTGTTGTTAGATTATAGTTTACATAATGTTAATAAATTTATTTAGTTAATTTTCTACGACGTCTTTTCGAGTGACTTATTTTAGATATAAAGGAATGATATTGTGGAGGCCCCTTACAGGTGTGAAGCTGATATCCATTTAAATCCCGAGAGATATTAAGGTAAGTGTTCACCTGAGTTCCCAGTGTATTTGTGTTTATCCATAATATCATAGCAGTCTTCTGCGTATATTCTCGAAAACCTTTTTTGAGCAGATTTTGAGGGTAAATTTAGCCGGATGCTTTCAAAATTCTGCGATCCTCCCAGTTTTGGATATTCCGACAGGTTCCTTCTCGAATACACTGGCACAGTAGAAGAAATGGCGCCCTAACTAAGGGGGATCGAGATCCCTGGATGTCAGAGGTCGTTGGTTCAACCATTTCTAGTGAATGAAATGGCTGCCTATCGCCTAGGCGTCGAAAAAACGTTGAGGGGTTACGAATAGTTTCGTAAGGCCATTTAGGAAGCATCAAAATGGTAACTCGATTTTATGATTTTATGGGATTAAATAACCATACCATTTGTGGTGGATGTGAGTGCGCTAATATAGGTGTTTTGAATTGTTTTAGAAATGTGGCACTCAAATAAAGATCAGATCTAATGGAAAGCCTGAGAAAGGAATAATAGGTGGAATCTTTAGAAAATGACCTATGATCTAGATCTCATTTCATTTTGACTGGTTCATGACCGGTGTTAGTCATGTTAATGTAAAGCTAACTTGTTTTAACGATAGTGAAAGTAAATGTTCTTTATGGTAGTATATTTAAAATAAGTCACTAGTGAACGAACTATATTAATAAATTTATTAACGATAGGGTGTCTGGTAAGTTAATTTTAAGTTAATGTTAAGCTACCGGTAGACATTAAGATGCCCAAATATATGGATGAAAATGTTGCTCTAGAATGTTGTTATCTTGCTCTGTTTTGAATGTATCCCTATTGCATTTGTGAATTTTATTGTTGTTATGGCAACGATGGCGACCGAGGATGTCAGGAGGATGATGGACGAGATGATGGAGAAAATGAAGGGTAATTTGAAGGAAAGTTTGGAGGGTGTCCAGACTAAAATGCAGAAAAGTTTGGATGGTGTCCAAGATGAGATTAAGGAGAATTTGAAAGTGAATATGCAGGATATGCAACGTAGATTTCAGGAGGCGAAGCGAGACCTGGATCAACTCAAGAAGAATCGTAACGAGGATCTTGACACTGTTGTAGTCAAGGTTGTTGGAGTTAAGGAAAGTTTTAAGGAGGATATACAGGGAGTTCAGACATCTTTAAAGGGTTTGCAAACTAGTGCCTCTAATGTAAATGAAAATGTATCGCGTTTACAGACCAGTTCCAGATAAATACAGGATGATGTAAGTGAGGTTAGTACTGAAGTGTTTAATGTCCGTACAGATGTGTCCAATGTCCAAACTAAGGTCGATAGTGTCCAGATTGATGTTGCTGATGTCCGCATTGATGTATCAAATGTTAAAACTCGAGGCTGAGTAGACCCCGTTCCAGTCCTCATACCACTTTTCAAATTTCGTGGCAGAGCCGGGAATCGAACTCAGGACCTCTGGGGCGGAAGCTAACCATGCTGGCCGCTACGCTACGGAGGCGACGGTGATTATAATACGACTCGCAATTTGAATCTCGTTATACGTTAGGTTTGTTTTGTCTTAAAGCGGTGAGCCAGGCGACAAGTCAACACTGCCGTAAGGAGGAATTTACCAAGTTAAGTAATCATTATAATTAGATTGATCTAGTGCATGCTAAGTTTGTTTATTTACTTATTATTATTTTATTCTATTTTTAATTTTAGTCGATTTACCCTCTAGGTAGTTAGTTCCCACGGACTCAGCGAGGAAACTCACCACTACCGCCTCTACGGGCAGTGTCCTGGAGCTTGGAACATCTGGTCCGTGTTGATACAACTGGGGAGGTGTGATCAGCACTTCGCCCAGGCTGCCTCACCTGCAAAGTGAACAGGGGCCTCATGGGGGATGGGAAGGGAAGGTTAGGCAAGGAAGAGGGAAGGAGGCGGCCGTGGCCTTACAGGAGGTACTTCCCCCGAAAAAATGAATTATTTGGGATGAAAATGAGAATATTTTTGAAGCCCATGATGAAATTTAACATGGCAATATAAATCCTGGAACTTGACACAAACCAGTCATGTTACTGTGTTCAGCAAGGAGGGAGATCCCATCACGTGATATGTTGCGTAATAGAATATTCTTGAAGCTTGAAAATGACCTAGCAACAGTGGAATTGCTACGGAAGACAATAAAATATTGTTATAAAATATATCGTTGGATATAAGCTCACAGCAATAAGAAGAGGTTTTATTGAAGACGGGATTACCTTCAACTAAATTATATGGGGAATTATTATATTGAGGCCCGAAGAAAGTTATTTTATTCATTGGTAATAAGAAGAAAATTAAAAGAAAATATTACATATACTTTGAAAGGCGACGAAAGGATGAATTACGCCGTAATAAGCATTTATCATGTGCGGGCTAAATTTCTGGGGGGAATCAGAAATGGCGGATAAAATTATCGACTTGGAGGGGATACGCCAAGCATCAGGGTTCTTATTCCTGCAGAGTTCGAAGCGTGCAGACGTTTATTCCGGGAGAGTGTATTCCCGAAGGTTTCAGCTGAGGGCGGTGTTTTAATCACTCGTGGAGATAGCGACGAAAGAGGGTCGATAGTGGAGATCGCCCGTGATTTCATTTTATTTGAAGTTGCGAAGGGTCTTAGGAACGCAATAACTATCTTTTAGTTGAAGATAGAATAAGGCTATTTAGTACACATTATAGTCCAGAACGCATTGCAGTATACTACGAAAGTTCAGCGTCAACGAAGGAAGATTTTCGCAGTATAGCCATTTTAGAAGTGAAGAAGAAAAGTGACGGACTCAATACCTGTAAAGCATTTTTGTTTCGACAAGACTACAGCGAACGCCGATTCACTTTATGAAGTCACGTGAGTTACAGTGATAGACTTTAGCATTGAAACAGTATATTGTTGCTACAGAATTAAGACTATTTATATTCAGCAAGTGGAAATATTATTCATTATTCATGATATGTTTGAGATGATGAACTAAGGACTTGTATGCGTCAGGGATATATTTGAAACAGAGTAATAGATTCAACATGAAGCTTCAATAATGAGATTACTCTTGAATGATTACGAATAAAGTATACATGAAACGTTATGTACACCTACATCTCGTACATTAACATAATTCATGAACTTGAACATAACAACTTCGAGCAACATAAATATTTCATAGAACATCTGTATGAATTATTCTATCAACGAGTGAGGTCCAATACTTCTATTACGAATTTATTTGTAACTATGAAGCTGAACCTACACTATTACTCGACAAATATGGAACTCTATCAAGACGGAGAAAGAAGATTATTAAGTAGGAAAGTCAAGATGCCAGGGATGGACCAGGCAACAAGGAAGATCTATGAACGGGAGGTCGCAGTTCGATCCCAGATGGAGCTTGATGTTTGCCGGAGAGGAATTGCTTCCTTTTCCGAGGTCGTTGGTTCGTGGGAGCGGATTGGGTTCCAACTGAGTTTCTTGAAGGAGGAAACATCTAAGTATTTTGTAATACTTATCCAGAACATCGAGAGTTCTTCAGTCAAGGTAGCAGTGTAAAATATTTTGTAGTTAGACCATTATAGTGATATTCAGAGCAAAACCTTTATCTATATTTCGATGTATATTTGTACTTCTTGTATGTAACAATATTTTATACTACAAGATCATGTGAGTTGATCGTTTTTCGTCATTTTCACATTGAATTTCTATGATTCAGTTTCTGAACTGAGATATTTAAATTCTATTTAAGGAATTAGTATTCCAAGTTATTTTTATTGAAGATCAGTAACTTCAATTTTCGACGTTTTTCAACTTTTTAAAGGATTCAGACATTCTGTCTAGGATGCCAATTAAATTCGTTTAGTAATTTAATTTGGGCATCTTAATTGTTGAGAAGAAACCGCAAGAGAAGAAGAAAACAACATATGATATATTGTTGTAATATCACAACTATTATGTTCTTTACGTCGATGTGACAAGAAAACATTCGTCATGATTTCGATAGGAAGTCATATACTCATAGACATTCTTTGTATAGAATGGAGACGAATTTCGAAATTGACAATCCTTATTTAGATAGAGAAAGCTAAGATCTTTCGTCAATTTAAACATTATTTGAGACATATCTTGATGGAAGATATTTTCATCCGACGTTAGGGTAGTCAAAGCTAGTCTATCCGAGTCGAGATTGATTTTTAATCGGACACTTAAATAACATTTGTGGTTATTTATACACAATGTGTAATGTCATGTCATATTGTGGACGTCATATTGCAAGACGTGTAACTGTGAGACCAGATGAGTTCGGTGGAACATTATTGTATTTTTATTAATTGTTTATGTAACAGTTTAGTCAATATCCGAGTACCATTCTAAAGTAAACTCAGGGAGGTCATTCACGTTGTGTCTAAGGTCGTTTTTATAAACCAAGGTAACGTATAATAACAGATGTTACTCTATAAGATGCCAGCGATTAATTGTTTGTAACGCTGAGGTAGATGCCAGTAATGAAATGCTAATTTTGTGGAAGAGATGATGATAACAATTATTCTGTATAATAGAATTGTTCAATAAGCAGTAATGGAGATTGTATTTCCGTATACAAGGGTATACGAGGCTTTTAAAGAAATGTTTGTATAGTTGCGAAGTGTTTTCCGCATTAATAAAAGTCATTGCAGGGCAAGACTAATTTTGGTAAGAATTTGGCATTATGGCAATGTAATCGAGTTGTTTCGAACTCTGATATGTGTGTACACGACTTAGATGTGTTGACAAGAGACTTATGAGCGGAAATAATTATGGGAAAAGTGTTGTCAACTGCTGTTATTAATACTAATTATTAATCTTTTTATTAAACACGGATCTGAATAAATACGTGTGTTTGATCTTTGATGATCGAATGCATTAGACTGATTATGACTACAAACCCAATTATGACATTGTGCAGTAGTATTTTGTGAGGAGAAGGAGTTCTTTGAAGGAATCTGACATTTAGAATGTGCAGAAGAATTAAACTTGATCAGAGCTAAGGCTCATATATAAACATAACGAGTGTATCGTTATGATAGCGGACGTTAATTATAAAGCAAACCGACACTGTAAATAGTTTTTCACAATTATTTAATGAAGAATATAACGTGTTAGGAATACTAATTTGATCGTATGTTTTTGACTTGTACTATATATACGAGTTAATATTTTTGGAATGAATGTTTTATATGGTTAAGTGTGTATTAGCACAATTTCGTCAGCCATGAATGACAAAAGGGAATGTTAGGATCGTTGTATGAAAGTTTCAAGGCATTTGTTAAAGGAATGACTGAGATATAGCAAGTTTTGTTCAGAGTGAATGATCAGTTGAAACGTGTATATTTGGAGCGCCCAGTTCATTCGCCTAGCAGTGCGAACTAAAGTGTGTGGAAATAAGCAGAGATATTTCCGTTATAAATTCAAGGTCAGTGTTATATGAATGGGGAAGAGTTTTGGAGCCGCAGCCGATATGAATGAAACAGGTTCACGGCTGGCGAGAATCTGTATGATTATATAACCGTATCACATGACCAGAGGCACGCTTGTGGCGCGCGCTCAATAACGCTAATTGCTTCTTAAAGAATGCGAGACATGCAAGGAATTGTAGTTTATTGTTTTAACACTTGTAGAAGGAGGAGACTTTTCAAAATTAGATTTTTGTTATACTGAAGGCATAACGACTTCAGGAGCGTGTATATGGAGAGGAGTGAGTGTGTGTAATTAATTTTTTAATTAATTTTAAGTTAGGGAATTTTTATTGTTGTTAGATTATAGTTTACATAATGTTAATAAATTTTACTTAGTTAATTTTCTACGACTTCTTTTCGAGTGACTTATTTTAGATATAAAGGAATGATATTGTGGAGGCCCCTTACAGGTGTGAAGCTGATATCCATTTAAACCCCGAGATATATTAAGGTAAGTGTTCACCTGAGTTCCCAGTGTATTTGTGTTTATCCATAATATCATTGCAGTCTTCTGCGTATATTCTCGAAAACCTTGTTTGAGCAGATTTTGAGGGTAAATTTAGCCGGATGCTTTCAAACTTCTGCGATCCAGCCCAGCTTTGGATATTCCGACAGGTTCCTTCTCGAATATACGGGCACAGTAGAAGAAATGGCGCCCTAACTAAGGGGGATCGAGATCCCTGGATGTCAGGGGTCGTTGGTTCAACCATTTCTAGTGAAAAAATGGCTGCCTAACGTCTAGGCGTCGAAAAAACGTTGAGGGTTTACGAATAGTTTCGTAAGGCCATTTAGGAAGCATCAAAATGGTAACTCGATTTTATGATTTTATGGGATTAAATAACCATACCATTTGTGGTGGATGTGAGTGCGCTAATATAGGTCTTTTGAATTGTTTTAGTAATGTGGCACTCAAATAAAGATCAGATCTAATGGATAGCCTGAGAAAGGAATAATAGGTGGAATCTTTAGAAAATGACCTATGATCTAGATCTCATTTCATTTTGACCGGTTCATGACCGGTGTTAGTCAGGTTAATGTAAAGCTAACTTGTTTTAACGATAGTAAAAGTAAATGTTCTTTATGGTAGTATATTTAAAATAAGTCACTAGTGAACGAACTATATTAATAAATTTATTAACGATAGGGTGTCTTCAAGTTCTTTTCCAGAGATGCCGTGAGGTGAATCAGGATGTATATGCATGTTTTCTGGACTATGCAAAAGCCTTTGACCGTTGTCAGCATGATAAGTTGTATAATGCACTCAAGAACTCAGGAATAGATGAGAAAGACATTCGGATCATCATTAATTTATACTGGGGTCAAAAGGCTAGTATCAGAATTGATGGACATATATCGAGATCAGTGGAAATAATGCGTGGTGTGAGACAAGGATGCATTCTTTCACCACTTCTTTATAATATCTATGCAGAACAGATTTTCTCCGAGGCACTTGATGGCATTCAACAAGGTATTAAGGTCAATGGTAATTATATTAATAATATACGGTACGCAGATGATACTGTATTGATTGCAAATAGTTTCGAAGGACTTAAAGAGATTGTTACTATGGTGTATCAAAAGAGTAAACAATATGGCCTTGACCTCAACATTAGGAAAACAAAATATATGATAATATCGCGAAAACCAGCATTGTCACAAGTCCTTTTAGTCGATGGACATCAGATTGAGCGAGTCAAGAGTTTGGTTTATTTAGGACAGAATATTAATGAGAATTGGGATCCTTCGGTTGAAATAAGATGCCGTATAGAGAAGGCTAGATCCATCTTTATGACAATGAAACAACTACTATGCTGTCGAGATCTCAGTATGACGCTTAAGAAAAGAATTGTGAAGTGTTATGTTGTCTCCACCCTTCTTTATGGTGTTGAAGCTTGGACCTTGTCCGTAGCTACAGAAAAGAAGATTCGAGCTTTTGAAATGTGGATATACCGGCGGATTCTTAAAATTTCGTGGACAGAACATGTGAGCAATGCTGAGGTTCTTCAGCGTGTGAGCAGCCAACCTGAGCTGTTAAACACAATTAAGAAGAGGAAACTGGAATACTTGGGACACATGATGAGGAATCCAAAATACCGTCTGCTCCAAGTTATACTTCAGGGTAAAATTGAAGGTCAGCGTGGACCGGGAAGGAGACGAATAACTTGGATGGATAATTTAAGAACGTGGTTTGGGCTGTCTTCCACGGAACTCTTCAGGATTGCACAGGATAAGAAGGTGTTAGCCATGGTGGTAGCCAACGTCCGTATCGGATAAGGTAGAAGAAGAAGAAGAAGAAGGGTGTCTGGTAAGTTAATTTTAAGTTAATGTTAAGCTACCGGTAGACATTAAGATGCCCAAATATATGGATGAAAATGTTGCTCTAGAATGTTGTTATCTTGCTCTGTTTTGAATGTATCCCTATAGCATTTGTGAATTTTATTGTTGTTATGGCAACGATGGCGACCGAGGATGTCAGGAGGATGATGGACGAGATGATGGAGAAAATGAAGGGTAATTTGAAGGAAAGTTTGGAGGGTGTCCAGACTAAAATGCAGAAAAGTTTGGATGGTGTCCAAGATGAGATTAAGGAGAATTTGAAAGTGAATATGCAGGATATGCAACGTAGGTTTCAGGAGGCGAAGCGAGACCTGGATCAACTCAAGAAGAATCGTAACGAGGATCTTGACACTGTTGTAGTCAAGGTTGTTGGAGTTAAGGAAAGTTTTAAGGAGGATATACAGGGAGTTCAGACTTCTTTAAAGGGCTTGCAAACTAGTGCCTCTGATGTAAATGAAAATGTATCGCGTTTACAGACCAGTTCATGAGAAATACAGGATGATGTAAGTAAGGTTAGTACTGAAGTGTTTAATGTCCGTACAGATGTGTCCAATGTTCAAACTAAGGTCGAAAGTGTCCAGATTGATGTTGCTGATGTCCACACTGATGTATCTAATGTTAAAACTCGAGGCTGAGTAGACCCCGTTCCAGTCCTCATACCACTTTTCAAATTTCGTGGCAGAGCCGGGAATCGAACTCAGGACCTCCGGGGCGGAAGCTAACCATGCTGGCCGCTACGCTACGGAGGCGACGGTGATTATAATACGACTCGGAATTTGAATCTCGTTATACGTTAGGTTTGTTTTGTCTTAAAGTGGTGAGCCGGGCGACAAGTCAACACTGCCGTAAGGAGAAATTTACCTAGTTAAGTAAACATTATAATTAGATTGTTCTAGTGCATGCTATATTTGTTAATTTACGTATTATCATTACAGTGTGTTATTCTAAATTGTATACACATGCATAGGCTTATACACCTTTACTCACCTAATTCACAAAACCATTCGAAACACCAAGTATTGCAGCTCAAGTTACGAAAGTACAGCCATACAAATACTGCAATGCAGAAAATTATGTTTTCCTAGCTATTTAACATATTAACACTTGCTCAAAGCACCATATAACACATTTAATAGACTTTTTAAATGTCAGCACGTGAGCACTTGAATGCAGTGGCGTACCAAGGCTACTTGGCGCCCGGGGCCAACTCGAAGGTAGTCGCCCTCTAACACTAAAAGGTTCAAGGATCAATAAAATTAATTTAAACACAGTTTAATGTTCCTACATATGTATTTTTAATAAGTAGTATGTTACTTTAACACATTATAAAGAGAAAAATATGAATAAATTAAAACTGTTAGTATTAAAAGGTTAGTTTGTTTGAAAAGTAATACAAATAAATAAAAATAAAGAGAAAAGAAGTTTCAGACTCATAACAAAAATTTAAAAATGAGCCTACCTAGCCTTGATGGATGCAAACTTATTTATAATAGATAATAATAGATCGTTCACAAGATGCCACAGCCACTTGAATCGTTAAAAGTAGTTTGAAAGCGATGATCAAGTTACTGTATGCCTCAAACCCAAACTAGACCTAAATATAACAAAATATATTTGGGTTTCAAGTCGATCCTTCATTATTTTTCTTTAATATTCGTAATAAAACTATGACATATTTAATATCATCAAAGAGTTCTTCTCCGTTCAAATCTTCAGGGTACTTCTCTGCAAGTTCGAAACATTTCCTCTTTAGAGTGTTCAAAACGTTTTAATATGGGGTTTCGTTATGAATATGAATGAAAATCTACAGCCTGCTTCCAGTCTCCGACCGGGTCAGGAATGGAATGAATGAAGCCCCCATCTAGCGGCGAGGATATGAACTGTGCCGGCTGCCGAGGCCTGACGCACTCCTCTGGGGCAATGATTAAATGAATGACAGATGAAATGAAATGATGGTGGAGAGTGTTGCTGGAATGAAATTGTGACAGGGAAAACCGGAGAACCCGGAGAAAAACCTGTCTGCCTCCGTTTTGTCCAGCACAGATCTCACATGGAGTGACCGGGATTTGAACCACGGACCCAGTGGTGAGAGGCCGGCGTGCTGCCGCCTAAGCCACGGAGGCTTCGTTATGAATATAAAAAAAGAAAATCCACAGCCTGCTTCCAGTCTCCGACCGGGTCAGAAATGGAATGAATGAAGCCCCCATCTAGCGGCGAGGATATGATAGCCCGATAAAATTAGACAAATCGAAGGAAAAAATCCCGGAGTTTTGAAAATGTGTACAGTTGTTCCTTATTATCTAAATTTCAAGATAATAAAAAGTCCTTATGGGTGGGGGGTGAGCTCGAGGAAGATCTCAATGCCCACAGATACAATGCTTTCCTCTATAGGGGCCCTATTTTAGTTTTTCGCTTTTATCTCAGTAACTATCACTCACAGGGAAAAGTTGTTTGAATAAAACTTAAAGACAATAAAATGTACTAAAATAATGGCCCTATGCTTTATTTACTTAGGACTAATATTTTCGGAGTTAAGGGGCTGAGAAAGTACCAACATTTCAAAAAATCGTGATTTATTTATTATAATGAAACAACAAAGTGTCAGGGTCGATTATCAATCAAGCAGTCATCTTGTCAGGGTCGTCAATCTCATCTTCGTCCATGCTTGCGTCATCTACAACTGGAAGGTCATTGGTGCAGGCTCCCTCGCAGTTTCTACATACTGTTGTGCAGTGGATTTTTGCCTTGCGACACCAACAACACATCCCACAACCTGTCGCACATTTGCAGAAAATTGTGTTGAGGACTGAGGCAGGGGCAGCAGGTTCCATTCTCCATTGTCATAACAGCGAAGATTGCCATGGACGCCCCTCACCCAACCCCAATAAGTAGGTGGCAGCTGGTTGCCCAACCAGTTTTGAACCTGCAGATACACTCTGTTAGAGTGCTGCTGGGCAGAGCCTCTTGCGGGTGGCAGGGACGACAGGCTTGGCTTGACCTTTGTGGTTGATTAGAGGAAAGCATTGTATCTGTGGGCATTGAGATCTTGTTCGCGTACATTGTACAATGCGAGGAACATGCTCTCACCGACTTCAGTGACCTCCTGTAGCGTTGAAGAGGACCTGTAAAACACGTTTGATATGGCTTTGACGCTGCTGACCCTGTTGAACAATTCGACGATTGATGACTTGCCTCTTTTGAAGATAGATGAGGTAGTGTCACACCCACTGAACCCATGAATGAACAGGATGCTTTCGGCGAAGTCAAGTTTTTGCAACTCCAAGGAGGAATACGTTCTGCTTTCCACTTTTCTTATTCTAGGTTTGAAAAACAGAATGTGGCTTTCAGATGGAGCTAATGCTATCAACAAGACCAGAAAATCTACGTCTTCGCCTATGACAGTTACATTTACATTTGATGCTGCTGTCTCAACTGCACACTGCACAATCATTGCGTCAGCATCAGCCTCAGCCTGTCTCACTTCAATTCCCTCGGTGATTAATTTCTCAGACACCATACTGATGAACTTGGCCTTGTTCCTCTCATTACTAAGGAAATGTTCTCGCTGAAACGTCACTGTCATTCCTTCGGTGAAATCAATGTCAACCGACGTCTTTGTGTTACTTCGACGTTGTTGTTCAAAACGTTTTGTGGAGTTGACGATGTCTGTGTAGCCATCAAACACAACAGTGGTGCGTTCACCGTAGTGCCTCTTTATGTAAGTTACGTACTGGTTGAAGACAACAGAAAAAGTTGATGTAACGCGATGTAACAGGAAGCCACCATCGATTACATTTACAGCAAGCTTGAGATCTGAAGTGTAATCATGGACAGGGAACACTTCATATAAAGCCAACTTTTTCATCATTCTCATCCCGCTGTCATCGAAGAGAGCTAAGGGGAAAGGCGCCAATTCGTAACACGGAAGGTCTTGTAGATCCTCATCATTCTGCTTGAAAATAGGAACTCTTTGGAAAATAAGAAGTGGATCCACAACCTCCACTTCATTATTAATTTTTATTGTGCTGCTCATGGAGGCTAAAGATAGGACTTTGTCTTATCGAGCCTGTTTGATCTCTCCAAACCTTTGCCCTAACAACTCCCTCATTGTGTTCTTTCCTTCTTCAAGGGCTTTGTGGCAATTTACATCACAGTTTTCAACAATACCTGTTGCCAGAGATACTAGTACAAATGATTCTGTAAAGGGAGGGAGCTGAGCAAACCAATCAAAGATCTTTTTCCCGTCTACATCATTTCTTGTTTGCCGTGACGCACGGTAATCCACATGCTGCTCCCATGTTGATAAGTGCAAGCCAGCGAAGTCCTCCAATGCAGAGCAAATTGAGGTTGCTGTGGATGCCCCACAAACCCACCTTGCCAAAACGGCATCTGTGATTTCTCGCCCGCTTGTCAGACCGAGCCGGCCCGCGCCCGAGCATTAGAGTCAGCTCTATAGTCATATCAGAACAGTTTCCTGATCCAGGAGAATTGTTTCTTGCGAATTCCTGGAAGTCATGGGGGTGGATAGTGGGTAGAGCACGCATATCCTGTAGATATAAATGAGCATATTTGGAATACTGCATGCGGCCACTTGCATGAAAGAATGGTATCATTTGCTGGACAGAGCTCAGAGACATTTCCCAGTTCCCCGAACGTTCTGCTGCGATGAATTGCTTCGTAAGGGATACCATGTGAAAATATTCAGTCCACAGGGCTTCAGTGGGTCCATGTCCCTTCAAGGATAAAAGTGATTTGCTCAGTAAACGAAATCAACCACCAGTTAATTTTTAACAATCGTTGGTGACAGGCAGCCTTAATATTATATCTGAAATACTCATAAGCATGGCGTATAACAATGAGAATGTAAATAAATCACGATTTTTTGAATTGTTGGTATTTTCTCGGACCCTTAACTTCGAAACTATTAGTCCTACGTAAAAAGCATAGGACGATTTTTGTAGTAAATGTTATTATCTTTAAGGTTTATTCAAACAACTTGTCCCTACGAATGATAGTTAGTGAGATACAAGCGAAAAACTAAAATAGGGCCCCTCGAGCTCACCCCCCACCCATAAGGACTTTTTATTTTCTTGAAACTTAGATACCAAGGAACAACTGTACCAATTTTCAAAACTCCGGTTTTTTTCCGTCGATTGGCCTCTATTTGTATAATTTTACTGGGCTATGAACTGTGCCGGCTGCCGAGGCCTGACACACTCTTCTGGGGAAATGATTAAATGAATGACAGCGTTATGAATATATCCATCAATATTACAGAGGAAGCCAAAACGTTCATCCAGTTCTTTGATATTGGCGAAACGTTCACTTAACTCACGAATAAGTTTATCTAAGATCGCTAGTGTGCTCCGCTTTACTTCATCTTTCCAGGAAAGTCCAACATCATCAGTGGATTCGCCTGGCATTTTCCGCTTCACTCTTTGACTTTGTTCCGTGGGTTCTCTTCATTCCTCACACTTCATAGTAGCTTTTGATATAACTGGAAGGGTTTCTCTCCAGATATTAAGCTGATCTTGGAAAGCTTGTAGACAAGTTATTGCATAGGTGAACGAAATGCCTTCGATTTGCAAAGTTTTCTGTGTTTTGTCAATTTTTGGAAGTACCTCAACCCAGAAAAATAGCAGAGTTACAAAGTCAAATCTTTCTATTGCATTAATTAACAGCGCTGCACTCTATCTGGTATCGACGGTTTCAGTCGTAGTGTCCCTCAATTTTTCTAGAGTATGAAGCACTCCATCTAAGGCGTTCACGGCTTCTGCTTTAGAACTCCATCTCTTATGTGAGTGGTCCTTGACCAATAAGCTGACAGGTTCCTTGAGGACACTCCACCTGTGAGTCTAACTAGAGAAACATGCATACACTTGTTGAACAGTTCCAAAAAGTTGCACTTGATTCCAAGAGTTGGATTGATTTGAATCGTGCCATCAAGATCATCGTGTTTAGTAAATGTATTAAATACTGTAATATTTGATTCATTAATATCAAGGCTTAAGTTGATACTTTCAAATTCACATTCTTTCTGAGTTTCATTGTTTTCAAAGTTCAGTGATTCTTTTATAAAAGCTGTCATAAACGATTTCGAACTATCAAGTGCTTTGGTACGTTGCTCTTTCAGTTGTCTATTTTGAGCCCCACTTGTCTTGTGTCGTTTCATAATGGAAACTGAAATACAATGAAACAAATTACCTTTTACTATTGTCAAATATGATTCTTGGTATTGATCAATAATGAATCTAGGTTAAAATTGCTTCAGCCAATAGCAAACGAAAAAGAGAGAAAACACTGTATTTTTTTTCAGTTTTAAATTGATTTAGAGAATTTAACCTAATATTTTTTGCTAGTGCTAATTGCACTTACTTGTTTCCTGGTTGTGCATGAAGAGGAATTACTCGTCATTTTCAACTAAACGTGTAAACACACTGTATATTCACAATTCATTGATGCACAACGACTGCGAATTAAACGCAACTCAACTCCACAAATGAATAATGTAAACTAAGGATTAAGGTCAAGGAATACACTTCATGACTAGCAAACTAGCAATCGTCAATTCTGTTGTGACTTGATAACCCCACCCCGCGCCGGCCGGCACCGTCATCAACCATGCAGACCCTCTCCATCACTACTCTGATTCCCGCTCAGGCGCTCTTTTCACCCGTACATCGTAATCATTTCCTGTGTGCTCGGCGCCCACGAACAACATATTTCGTATTGTCTATAAATAGTTTAAAACGAAACGTTCATTTAATTTCTAAACAATATCACTCAGTATTTAACAAAGTAATAAAGAAAATTTGACCATTAAATCCGTAAATTTTCCTAAAAAAATCTTTCTTAAACAAATAAAAAAAGAAAAGTTTATCGATTTTGGATTCTGGCGCCTCCTTACCTTTATGGCGCCCGGGGCGGCCGCCCCGTTCGCACCCCCTTTGGTACGCCACTGCTTGAATGCACTGTGTTCGACTGCCGATGTTACCAGGCATGTGGCGTCATACTAGCGATCTGTCATTCGTTTCCGGCCGGAACTTTACGACGGCTACGGCAGTAGCAGTTACCCAAGGCATTCGAAAATTGTATGTGGTGATTGTGTGTGTCCCTGGAGCTGCTTTACCATCCTCTGTATCAACATAAGCTCAACAGGATAAGCTTTAGTGTTGGGTATTTGCTTCCACAGCCCATGTCGTGTTGGTCTATACCATACACAACGGGGGTGGGGGTTTGACTTTGTTAGTTTTTGCTGTGTGCTGTATTTTGTGGGTTAGTTTCTTCATGTGGTAAGTTAATTCACATTTAGTTTGTTGAGTATGGCTTCTAGTTCCCGAAGTATCATGGCCGCTTTCCTGTCCAGAGTTACTGTACTCTTAGTTAATTGTGTTACCGTACTCTTTACTCCACTGAATCTCGCAGTTGAACAGTTTGAGCAGTAGAATGTTAGCTGTCATGTGCGAGAACTTGTTATTTTTTTTAATGAATAGGACCATCTGGCCTTTATCGACATCGACTTTGACATGCCATTTCGTGAGCCAAGTGTCTACAGTGCATTGTGCTGTCTTTTTCTGATGAATAGAATCCGGTTGTGTTCAGCTGATGTCTATTGTCTTGTCATCAGTGAACAGGTATGCTGCTGTGAAGTTTCCTTCCGGGCTTGCCATATCATTTATGTAAAGGATAAAGATTATCGAGCCTTTTACTGACCCTTTATTTACTCCCGCCTTTATCCTTCTTGCAGTTGATGGCATGTTAAATACGGTACACTGGCCGACAAAAAAATCACGTACCAAGAAGGAATTGTCAGTTTGGTATACTGTTACATCTCGGGCCGATAGTCATATGATAAGTCTATGAATGTGATTAGTTTATGGATCTCTCTTCAAGAGGCCGTGCACATGATCCCATCCGAAGCCTATAATAGGGCTCGCACCGGCTACTCAAACCTAGTTGACCATTGTTGCCGGTTGCGTAATCATCGTCGACCATTTTACATGCCTCCACGACACATTCGAAGCGTATTTACCCATTTAACAGAGCTGAGGGGGGATGCATTATTGGGCTGCGAGTAGTGTGTTTTGGCCGGTTCACGGCCCTCCTCCTCCTCACCCTCCTCACGAGATGGCAGCGGCACGATATCTCTCGAACGCATGGTCGGATTTTGACGAATGAGGTGTCATTGAACTCGGGCTGACACCCCCTTTCCAATGGATAACATATCTCTACCCCAAAATAAAACCTACCCCTAATAGGGGGTGAAAATTGTAGTTTTTTTATAGAATCTCGCTTTCCAAGTGCAACATGTGAGAGTTTGAATACCAATATGGAATTAAACGTTGTTCTACACAAGAGACATGTATACGGTGGATAGCCACTATGAATTAACATGCTTGTTTTTTGTTTTTATGCATGACCACTCACAGCTTTTGTAAGAGGGCGGGCTTTTTAAAAGATGGCGGCTGTAGTGTAACCTAACCTAACCCAACCTAACGGGTCATTGTTGACAGGTCCTTGTGGACGAGTCCTTGTTGACGAGTCATTGTTGACGGGTCCTTGTGGACAAGTCCTTGTGGACAAGTCCTTGTTGACAGGTCCTTGTGGACGAGTCCTTGTTGACGAGTCATTGTTGACGGGTCCTTGTGGACGAGTCCTTGTTGACGAGTCCTTGTTGACAGGTTATTGTTGGCGGGTCATTGTTGACAGGTCCTTGTGGACGAGTCCGTGTGGATGAGTCCCTTTTGACTGGTCCCTACGGACTAGCCCATGAATTTATTTAAATTATGTCAAAGGGCCTAACTACATTTGCGTGTGTAAAGCAGTGTGTTGAACTGACGTTGTTCACTAGTCCCCACTACTATAATGTGATAACGATATGAAAGGAAAGTGACGAAATACATGTGAACGAGTGTGAGATGACATTATTACCGTCCTCCTTGTGAAAACCACATGCAAGCTAACAAGTCACATTCTGTTTTGGTTCGTGTAAGTGTAAAACTTGTTTGATAGGGGGCAAGTCAAGGGGTAAGTGCAAAACTTGGTGGATGAATATGTTCTAGTGCTAGGGTTAATGAACACACCCTAGTACACGGGCCACATGTAATTTGTGGACAGGCCAAGAGACCTAACTTGGTGGATGGATGTGTCATTTGTAGTTGAAAGAGAATAATACACATTCTTAAGATGTTAAAACTGAGGAGATGGTACGTGCAGTAAACCGACTTGTTATTTCCTGTGTCATATTACAGACATGACAGAGAGCGCATAGTTCTGTTGCTATGACTAACGCTGCAGTAATTTGAAACCTCAGGTGTTCATCAAGACAATGGGTGATGATCATGCAAAGTTAGCAGTCATTGGATATTACACAGGTGTTCCTTCCGGTATCATGTTGCTGACATGGCAGAGAGCGCATAGTTCTATTGCTATGACTAACGCTGCAGTAATTTGAAACCCCAGGTGTTGATCAAGACAATGGGTGATGATCATGCAGAGTCAGCAGTCATTGGATACCACACAGGTGTTCCTAGTGTACTTTGGACTCTCAGCTGTATTGGGAAAGGAATTGCAATGATCTGCAAAAACTGCTGACACGAGCGGTGAGAGTTTATATAAGAGAGGTGTCATATATTTCCCTACTGTCAGTCTTTATTACTCGCTTTGAGTGAACAGTGCTTTATTACTGCTCAAGAGTTGTAAAAAAGCCCTTTTGGTAGAAAATCATTAAATTATTCTGCAAGGTAAGTACTTATTATTAATGGATTGTAGTCTTTTATTACTAATTGAAGTTGAAGTTATTGATTGGAATGTATTTATTGATTGATTGATTGATTGATTTGTTTACAGATAATTGGGTGCCTGTAGGTTACCAGATTCCTACAATCTGTGCATTCAGTGACAGCAGTTGATAAAATAATAAAAAGGTAAGTGCCCCTCTAATAACTTTTAAACAGTTAGAGTGATATTTTTCCAATGTTCACCACTACATGTCAGTGAAAATGGTATATTTAGCAGTCGAAAGTTGGAACTACTTGATCATGGTGTGTAAAGCTAAATTTGTAGGTTAGATTTTGATTACCGCTCTATTAAGTTTGAATGTTCATTGCTAGGTGTTAGTGACAGAGGGAGTATTTAAAGACTTAACCTCAGTTCACCTAACATAACCTAACTTTACCTAACTTAACCTTGTCACGTGATATGTTTTACAAGTTTAGACTTGCTTTATGACTGACTATGGCGTCACACTTAGCTCACTTAACTGGTGGCTGCTGGTTTCTATCACGTGACATGTTCTACAAGTTTAGACTTGTTTTAAGGCTGGCTATGACGTCACACTTAGCTCACTTATCTGGCGATCACTGGTTTCTATCACGTGACATGTTCTACAAGTTTAGATTTGCTTTAAGAGTGGTTATGACGTCACACCTAGCTCAATTAACTGACGACCGCTGGTTTCTACCACTCTATAAAGTTCCAATGTTCACCGCTAGGTGTCAGTGACAGTGGTATATAGTAACCCCAGTTAGAACTACATGAAGTTAGACTTGCTAGGAGTTCACAGATGATCGATTTTAAATACCCTGCCATAACCATTACTGGAATGTAGTTAAACTATTTATATTTTACTTTGTTTTATCTTTTTATTAACATTTATGATTTCTTTCTTTTATAGGTAATTTCGAAAGTGATCATCATGTTCAAGTGTGGTGAATGTAAGAAACAGTTCTCAAGACCTGACAACCTTCAAGGACATGCAAATGCTAAACATGACATTAAAATGTTTGTGTGCAGTCATTGTGCTACCACATTTAACAGACAAGATAACCTTGCACGTCATGTAAATGTAATGCAAGTCATTTCAGTACCATTTTCATGTTCAGTTTGCGAACTTGGTTTTTCTGCTGTAGAGCGATATTAATCCCACATGGTTGAAGTGCATGGAGAACAACAGGAATTGAAATCTGTAAAACCATCAACTAGCACGGAACCTTTAAACAAACGTGATGCTCAAAAGCGTAAACGTTCTCAAGATTGTGAAAATAGTTGTGCAACAAATAGAAAGAAGAATGGTGAACCTTCGATAACACATTGTAATGTATGTAATATTGATATACCTTCTTCAATCATTCATGGACATTTACGCAGTATTCATCATAAAAATAACGCTTGCCATGAAAGAAATTCTGGAAATATTCAACAAATTGGTAGTGCATTTAAGAGTCGAATTGCTAGTTACAGACTTCATAGTGAAGAAAAAACTCAAAGTACTGAATCATTTTTAAGAAATGTTCAACCTAGTGTGTTTGGCTTGGTAGAAAATGTTTTAGTGGAGCATAAAACATCTAAAATGAATTTTGAACTCTTTGGACTATATGTAAAAACTGGGAGCGAAGGTGAAATTACGGATATCAAATCTTTTAATACAAAAAATGTAATTGTTAGTGAATCAACTAATATCAGTGTTATATACCAAAAATATTTCAAGTGCTATCATTGTGAAGAGTGAAGAGTTCCAGGAAAGGGAGTCAGGCTGGCGTTGATTGAAGTACTTTATTTAGAAACCAACATGAATAAATATAATCCCTTCGAGCATCATTATACATTGATTTACCAGCATGGATCAAACGGAAGAAAGCTGTTGTGAACGTTATGAATAGTGACCATGCATGTTTTGCATGGGCTGTAACCTCAGCTCTCCATCCAGCAGTGGAGCATCGGTATAGAACATCATCTTATCCTCACTATTTCTCAGTGTTAGATTTAAAAGAAATGGAATTTCCTATGGCGATAAAAGACATTAAACGTTTTGAAGAGCTGAACAATGTAAGTATTAATGTTCATGGAATTGAAAATAAGTGTATAGTAGGTCCTCTATATTATACTCAGGAAAAAATGGATGCTCATGAAAATTTACTGTACATAACTAAAAGTGAAAATGGCCACTATTGTTGGATAAAATATTAAATAGACTTGCCAGTAGTCAGATAACAAAAAGAGAACATTAGAAGTGGTTGTGTGATGGTTGTTTACTATATTTCAGAAAAGAGGATCAACTAACTCAACATCAAAAATGGGGATGTAATCATGTGTGTACGATATTACCTACTCCGAAAAATAACATTCTGAAATTTAAGGATTATGAGAAATAGCTTCGAGTACCATTTGTTATATATGCTGACTTTGAGGCTTTGCTAAAACCATTTAATACATGTTCATCGAATCCAGCCCAGCCTTTCACCAACACTACTCACATTCATGAACCTTTTAGCTTTGCATATTATATTAAATGTAGTTACGATGACTCTTTAAATAAGTTTGAGCTGTATAGAGGACCTGATGCACCTAAAGTTTTTATGGAAAGGCTTGAGAAAGATGCCATCCGTATATCCTCTATTTTAAATACGATCATTCCAATGGAGCCACTAACTTCATCAGAGCAAATGAATTTTGAAACTGAAACTAATTGTTTTATATGTGGTGAATGTTTATATACAGACAGGGTTCGCGATCATGACCATTCAACAGGAAAATATCGTGGTGCTGCTCACCAAGAATGTAATTTAAATTATAGAGTAAGTAAATTCATTCCAATCATTCTACATAACGGTAGCAAATACGATAACCACTTTATCGTTAAAGAATTTGGAGCTTCAGATGTGAAAATTGATGTGATTGCAAATAATAAGGAACAATACATATCGTTCACAAAATACATCAAAACTGACAATAAGAAAACGATAAAACTGCGATTTTTAGATTCATTCCGCTTTATGCCGAGTAGTCTTGATAAGCTTGCTAGTAATTTAAAATCTGATCAGTTTTGTGAAATTCAACGTGTCTTTCCTAAAGAAGATGATTTTAATTTGATTCGTCTAAAGGGTATATTCCCTTACGAATATATTAACTGTATGGAACGTCTTGAGGAGTGTTCTTTACCACCAAAAGATGAATTTTACAGTTCCTTAAACACAAGTCATATCAGTGATCAGGGATATTTACATGCACAACGTGTATGGGCACAGTTTGACATTCAAACTTTAGGAGAATTTTCAGACATATATTTAAAGACAGATGTGTTATTATTAGCAGATGTTTTTGAAAAATTTCGGAATGTTTGTATGAAAACTTATGACCTTGATCCTTGTCAGTATTTCATTGCTCCTGGGTTAAGTTTCAGTTCAATGTTGAAAAAAAAAACGAAAGTAAATTTAGAATTAATGACTGATATAGACATGATCAATTTGATAAAATCATCAATTCGAGGTGGATTAAGCCAATGTAGTGGACGGTACTCTAAAGCGAATAATAAATACATGCCTAGCTACAACCCTTGTGAAGAGTCAAAGTATATTGTCTACCTCGATGCAAATAACCAATATGGTTGGGCTATGAGTCAATATCTACCACTGAAAGATTTTCGCTGGCTGACATAACCTGAAATTGATGTCTTACATGTTGACACTCTTAATGATAACGATGATAAAGGATATATTTTCGAGGTAAATCTTGAGTACCCTAAAGAGTTACATGATGATCATAATGATTTACCATTTTGTCCTGAGAATATGAAATCTCCATACATCACATCACGAACAAAAATGTTAATTGCAAATTAAATGATAAATGTAAATATGTAATACATTATCAAAACTTGAAACAGTGTCTACAGCATGGATTGATATTAACTAAAATTCATCGCGTATTGCAATTTCATCAGTCAGCATGGCTCAAACCATATATTGATCTAAACAATAATTTAAGAACACAGTCAACAAACGCGTTTGAAAAAGATTTTTATAAACTCATGAATAATAGTGTTTTTGGAAAGACTATGGAGAATGTTGATAAATTAGTTGATGTAAAGCTGATAACAAAGTGGGAGAATGATGGTAAAAGGTATGGTGCGAGCAACTTAATAAGCAAGCCTAACTTTCATAGCTGTTCAATTATTCATGAGGTTTTAGTTGTAATACAAATGAATCGTCTTAAAGTAACTTACAACAAGCCCATATATGTGGGTTACACCATTCTGGAATTGTCAAAAACACTTATGTATGAATTTCACTATGATTATGTAAAGAAAAACTATCATGATAATGCTAAATTACTCTACACAGACACAGATTCTTTTATTTATGAGTTTAAAACTGATGATTTTTATGAGGATATCAAAACTGAGCTAAATAGGTTTGATACAAGTGACTATCCCGAGGATAATATTTACCATTTACCTCTAGTAAACAAAAAGGTTCTTGGGAAATTTAAGGATGAATGTGCTGGTGTTATTATAGACACCTTTGTAGGCACAAAATCTAAATCATACAGCTATATGACAATTGATGATGTAGTAGTAAAAAAAATTCAAAGGAGTGAAAAAGAATGTTGTTAGTAAAGAGTTAGATATAAGTGATTATAAAAACTGTATAGTTAGTAACCCACCTGTATTATATAAGAATATGTGTGTATTTAGAAGTAAAAATCATCAGCTACATACCAATTTGCTGAACAAAGTTGCTTTAAGTAATGAAGACAACAAACGATTCATTATACCCAACACTTTTGATGCTTTTGCTTGGGGAAACAGTCGCATTGACGACTATTACTTAAGTCTAATGATCACTATATTGTAATATTTGTAGTGTGTTTTATATTGTAATATTTTTTGTAAAAATCTGTAAGTAGAATTTATAATGTTAGGCTACTGTAGTTTAGTAAAAATAAGATAAGTAATACATTTTAGTGTAAAATGTTTGCTTTTGTATATTACGAAAAAAAAATGTACAGAATGTGTGAACTAAACAAGGGAAATGCAAAAACTGTAAAGTGGAAATTGTAAATATCCATGTGTGAAAAAGTAAAATGGCTTTCACCATTTTAAAATTAAAAGAAATTGTGATCTGATAAACCTTGTTTAAATAAAAACACAATAATGTACAAAATGTGCGAACTAAACAAGGCGAATGTAAAGAAATGAAAAGTGGAAATTGTAAATATCCATGTGTGAAAAAATGAAATGGCTATCACCATTTTTAAAAATTAAAAGATATAGTGATCTGGTGAAACTTATTTTTATTTCACAACAAAAAATGTACCGTACAGAATGTTTGAACTAAACAAGGGGAATATAAAAAAGTAAAGTGGAAATTGTAAATATTAATGTGTGAAAAAATGAAAATGAAGAGATGGCTATCACCATTTTTAGAATTAAAAGACATTGTGATCTGGTAAACCTTGTTTTTATTTCACAACAAATAGGGCTTTACAAATTAGAATACAAAGAAATACCAATTCCTCAATCCTTTTCATTGTTCATATCCACTCATCATTAACTTTCCTTTTATAGCCAACCTCTTTCCCACTGAGGCATTATAGTATGTCAAACGTTGTTTAGCTCTTTTCAACAATACTTTATCCGCCACACGTCTTAAAGCAGAATGACTATGACGATAAGAAAGGTCGTGTTCTTTACATGCTTGATCCAAAGAATTAATAGATATTCACTTAGCATAGGGTCTTGCGACCATGATTTTGGTACATGTTGCCAGATTTCTTTCACGGTATTGACTGTCACATAATAAATGAACAACTTGGAGAATACTAATAATTCTTCTTTGGTAAAACTATCTGCATATCGAGGGCAGATAACCTTGTAGTTCCACCCTTAAAAAAACAACACTACCTCTTGCATAGTATGTGATGTTGATGGCTCCTGAGACGTGGAAGATGGATTAAACATAACTTTTACAACAAGTTGCTCAATAAACAATGCTCAATCTTGAGTCACAGTATTTTTTTTGTTCATAAAATGTGATAGCAAAACACTATTGATTATCATTCAGCATTAGGGTTCTATATGAAATAGATAAGAAAAGGGCCATACTATACTTTTATATAGGTAATAAACGGGTCATACTATACTCTCAACTACCCTAGTTTCAACTACGTTTCAAGGTCACTCTCTTGAACATTGTCGGAGTCTATCGATAAACACCTATGTTCACACGGCACACTCTTGCGGCGCGCGCGGGCATGAATAATTCAGGATGATGTTAATGGCTTATGTGGATGGCGAAGGTTGGTGGCTTATGGCGGTGGTTTATGGTGGCTTACGGTGGTGGATTATTTTGGCTGATGTTGGTGGATTACGGTGATGGCTTATGGCGGTGGTTTATGGTGGCTTTTGTTGGTGGCTTACAGTGGTGGCTTATGGTGGTGGCTTATGTTGGTGGCTTACGGTGGTGGCTTGTGGGGGACGGGTCCTTGTTTACGGGTCCCTGTGGGCGGGTCCCTTTGACATAATTTGGATAAAATGCATGGGCCAGTCCATAGGGATCAGTCCAAAGGACCCGCCCACAGGGACCCGTCAACAAGGACCCGTCCCCCATAAGCCACCACCTCAAGCCACCAACATAAGCCACCACCGTAAGCCACCAACATAAGCCACCAAAAAACAACCGCCATAAGCCACCACCGTAAGCCACCAACATAAGCCACCACCGTAAACCACCGCCATAAGCCACCAACCTAAGCCATCCACATAAGCCATTAACATCATCCTGAATTATTCATGCCCGCGCGCGCCGCAAGAGTGTGCCGTGTGAACATATGTGTTAATCGATAGACTCCGACAATATTCAAGAGAGTGACCTTGAAACGTAGTTGAAACTAGGGTAGTTGAGAGTATAGTATGACCCGTTTATTACCTATATAAAAGTATAGTATGGCCCTTTTCTTACCTATTTCATATAGAACTCTAATGCTGAATGATAATCAATAGTGTTTTGCTATCACGTTTTATGAACAACAAAAAATACTGTGACTCAAGATTGAGCATTGGTTATTGAGCAACTTGTTGTAAAAGTTATGTTTAATCCATCTTCCACGTCTCAGGAGCCATCAACATCACATACTATGCAAGAGGTAGTGTTGTTTTTTAAGGGTGGAACTACAAGGTTATCTGCCCTCGATATGCAGATAGTTTTACCAAAGAAGAATTATTAGTATTCTCCAAGTTGTTCATTTATTATGTGACAGTCAATACCGTGAAAGAAATCTGGCAACATGTACCAAAATCATGGTCGCAAGACCATATGCTAAGTGAATATCTATTAATTCTTTGGATCAAGCATGTAAAGAACACGACCTTTCTTATCGTCATAGTCATTCTGCTTTAAGACGTGTGGCAGATAAAGTATTGTTGAAAAGAGCTAAACAACGTTTGACATCCTATAATGCCTCAGTGGGAAAGAGGTTGGCTATAAAAGGAAAGTTAATGATGAGTGGACATGAACAATGAAAAGGATTGAGGAATTGGTATTTCTTTGTATTCTAATGTGTAAAGCCCTATTTTTTGTGAAATAAAAACAAGGTTTACCAGATCACAATGTCTTTTAATTCTAAAAATGGTGATAGCCATCTCTTCATTTTCATTTTTTCACGAGTGAATATTTACAATTTCCACTTTACATTTAATTTTACATTCCCCTTGTTTAGTTCACACATTCTGTACGGTACATTTTTTGTTGTGAAATAAAAATAAGTTTCACCAGATCACTATATCTTTTAATTTTTAAAAATGGTGATAGCCATTTCATTTTTTCACACATGGATATTTACAATTTCCACTTTTCATTTCTTTACATTCGCCTTGTTTAGTTCGCACATTTTGTACATTATTGTGTTTTTATTTAAACAAGGTTTATCAGATCACAATTTCTTTTAATTTTAAAATGGTGAAAGCCATTTTACTTTTTCACACATGGATATTTACAATTTCCACTTTACAGTTTTTGCATTTCCCTTGTTTAGTTCACACATTCTGTACATTTTTTTTCGTAATATACAAAAGCAAACATTTTACACTAAAATGTATAACTTATCTTATTTTTACTAAACTACAGTAGCCTAACATTATAAATTCTACTTACAGATTTTTACAAAAAATATTACAATATAAAACACACTACAAATATTACAATATAGTGATCATTAGACTTAAGTAAAGTAATAGTCGTCAATGCGACTGTTTCCCCAAGCAAAAGCATCAAAAGTGTTGGGTATAATGAATCGTTTGTTGTCTTCATTACTTAAAGCAACTTTGTTCAGCAAATTGGTATGTAGCTGATGATTTTTACTTCTAAATACACACATTTTCTTATATAATACAGGTGGGTTACTAACTATACAGTTTTTATAATCACTTATATCTAACTCTTTACTAACAACATTCTTTTTCACTCCTTTGATTTTTTTTACTACTACATCATCAATTGTCATATAGCTGTATGATTTAGATTTTGTGCCTACAAAGGTGTCTATAATAACACCAGCACATTCATCCTTAAATTTCCCAAGAACCTTTTTGTTTACTAGAGGTAAATGGTAAATATTATCCTCGGGATAGTCACTTGTATCAAACCTATTTAGCTCAGTTTTGATATCCTCATAAAAATCATCAGTTTTAAACTCATAAATAAAAGAATCTGTGTCTGTGTAGAGTAATTTAGCATTATCAAGATAGTTTTTCTTTACATAATCATAGTGAAATTCATACATAAGTGTTTTTGACAATTCCAGAATGGTGTAACCCACATATATGGGCTTGTTGTAAGTTACTTTAAGACGATTCATTTGTATTGCAACTAAAACCTCATGAATAATTGAACAGCTATGAAAGTTAGGCTTGCTTATTAAGTTGCTCGCACCATACCTTTTACCATCATTCTCCCACTTTGTTATCAGCTTTACATCAACTAGTTTATCAACATTCTCCATAGTCTTTCCAAAAACACTATTATTCATGAGTTTTAAAAATCTTTTTCAAACGCGTTTGTTGACTGTGTTCTTAAATTATTGTTTAGATCAATATATGGTTTGAGCCATGCTGACTGATGAAATTGCAATACGCGATGAATTTTAGTTAATATCAATCCATGCTGTAGACACTGTTTCAAGTTTTGATAATGTATTACATATTTACATTTATCATTTACATTTATGGAAACTCAAGGAAAAGGAAGTCAAGGAAGAATTCCAGAAGATAATAAGGGAAAGGATGCCAACAGACAATCCTAAAACAGGGGAAGAGGAATGGAAGCAATTCAAAAACACAACGGTGGAAGCTGCAGTGGCAGTATGTGGAAGAACAAGCAACAGAAAGCGGTGTAAAGAGACACCATGGTGGAATGAGAGAATAAAAGAAGCTGTGGGAAGGAAAAACAAGGCTTTCAGAGTGTGGTTCCAGAAAAGAACTGATCTGGCAAGGGAAGATTATAAGATAAAGAAGAAAGAAGCAAACAAGATTGTCGCAGAGGAGAGGAAGAAGTGGATGGTAAAGTGGACAGAGATGATGGAGGAAGACAGCAGAGGAAATAAGAAAGTTCTTTATGGGATGGTCAAAAGTAAGAGAAGAGGTCTGCGAGAGGGTGTGGTAATGATGGACAAAAACGGAAATGAGGTACACAACAAAGAGACACTCAAGACAGTGTGGAAAGAGTACTTTGAGGATTTGCTGAATCCAAATGGTCATGGGGAGGAAGACAATGTATTGGAAGATGGAGAAGACAACACAGGAATGGAAAAGGACCTGACTTGGAGAGAACTGGAAATGCCTATAGACAAGATGAAAGGAGGAAAGGCACCAGGTGTGGATGAAGTGAGTGTTGAAATGGTGAAGGCAGCAGAGGAGGTTGGGAAACAGTGGCTGTACCGTGCGATGAGGGTGATATGGAAGGAGAAAAATACCCCAGAAGATAGGAAGAAAGGATTAATTGTCCCAATATTTAAGAAAGGAAGCAGAAAGGAGTGCAGAAATTACAGGGGAGTCACACTCATACCTCACTGTGCCAAGATATATGAAAAGATATTAGAAAGTAGAATACGAGCCAAAGTGGAGAGAAAATAGAGAGAGGAACTGTATGGATTCAGACCTGGGAGATCAACAGTGGATCTCATATTTTCAGTGAGACAGCTCCAGGAACACCACTACGAATTTGGAGAGGATCTGTTGATGGCCTTCCTGGGCATCGAAAAGGCCTATGATAGTGTATGTAGGGAGAAGGTTTGGAAAGCAATGGAAAACATGGGAGTGGAAAAAGAGACTGTAGGCAGAGTGAAGGAGATGTATTGTGGAAGTGTGAGTTGTGAGAAAGTTGGAGTGGAAAGAACAGACTGGTTCAGACAAATGAGTGGCCTGAAACAGGGTAGTGCGCTGTCACCCCTTCTCTATATTGTGGTTATGGACGAGGTAATGACACGGATAGCAGGAAAGATAGGAGAAGATAAGATGAAAGCAAAGGTGTTTGCAGATGATCTCATGGTCTGGGGAAACAAGGAGGGGGGAATTCAGGAGCAACTGAAGGCTTGGGAAGAAACAGTGGGAGAGTACGGATGGAAGTTCAACATCAGTAAATGTGAGATCCTGTTAACGACCAGGAAAAAGGACAGACCAATGAGTGGGATAACACTTGGAGGTGGACAGCTGAAGAAGGTGGAAAGTCTCAAGTACTTGGGAAGTATAGTGGAGGAAAATGGGATAAATGACAAAGAGAATACGGAACGTGGCAGACAGGCAGAAGCATTTCTGAGAAGCATTAGGAGCTTAGTGTGGAATAAAGATGTCCAACAAAAAAGCAAGGAAGTGTTATACAGAAGCTACTATATCCCGATACTGACCTATGCTTCAGAAACGTGGACAAAGAAGAAAAGAGACATAAGCAGAATACAGGCAGGAGAAGTGAAGTTCCTGCGAAGTAGGATCGGAGTAACAAGGAGAGACAGGGTGAGGAATGAAAAGGTCAGGGAAATGGTGAAAGAGGAGCCCTTGCAAGGTAGGATTGAGACAGCAAGACTGAGGTGGTATGGACACTTAAAGAGAATGGATGAGAAGAAGATTCCCAAGAGGATACATGAGATGCAGATGCAGAAGAAACGACCAAGGGGAAGACCAAGAGATAGATGGCTGAAAGGAGTGGAGGAATGTGTCAAGAAGAGAGGCGAAGACTGGACCAGAGTGACAGCGGAGAGGTGGTGGGAAGAAAGAACTAAGTGGCGAGGCTTATGTTCCAAACAGACCCAGCCTGGGGCTGGAAACTGTACAAGATGATGATGATGATGATTTACATTAGCAATTAACATTTTTGTTCGTGATGTGATGTATGGAGATTTCATATTCTCAGGACAAAATGGTAAATCATTATGATCATCATGTAACTCTTTAGGGTACTCAAGATTTACCTCTAAAATATATCCTTTATCATCGTTATCATTAAGAGTGTCAACATGTAAGACATCAATTTCAGGTTATGTCAGCCAGCGAAAATCTTTCAGTGGTAGATTTTGACTCATAGCCCAACCATATTGGTTATTTGCATCGAGGTAGACAATATACTTTGACTCTTCACAAGGGTTGTAGCTAGGCATGTATTTATTATTCGCTTTAGAGTACCGTCCACTACATTGGCTTAATCCACCTCGAATTGATGATTTTATCAAATTGATCATGTCTATATCAGTCATTAATTCTAAATTTACTTTCGTTTTTTTTCAACATTGAACTGAAACTTAACCCAGGAGCAATGAAATACTGACAAGGATCAAGGTCATAAGTTTTCATACAAACATTCCGAAATTTTTCAAAAACATCTGCTAATAATAACACATCTGTCTTTAAATATATGTCTGAAAATTCTCCTAAAGTTTGAATGTCAAACTGTGCCCATACACGTTGTGCATGTAAATATCCCTGATCACTGATATGACTTGTGTTTAAGGAACTGTAAAATTCATCTTTCGGTGGTAAAGAACACTCCTCAAGACGTTCCATACAGTTAATATATTCGTAAGGGAATATACCCTTTAGACGAATCAAATTAAAATCATCTTCTTTAGGAAAGACACGTTGAATTTCACAAAACTGATCTGATTTTAAATTACTAGCAAGCTTATCAAGACTACTCGGCATAAAGCGGAATGAATCTAAAAATCGCAGTTTTATCGTTTTCTTATTGTCAGTTTTGATGTATTTTGTGAACGATATGTATTGTTCCTTATTATTTGCAATCACATCAATTTTCACATCTGAAGCTCCAAATTCTTTAACGATAAAGTGGTTATCGTATTTGCTACCGTTATGTAGAATGATTGGAATGAATTTACTTACTCTATAATTTAAATTACATTCTTGGTGAGCAGCACCACGATATTTTCCTGTTGAATGGTCATGATCGCGAACCCTGTCTGTATATAAACATTCACCACATATAAAACAATTAGTTTCAGTTTCAAAATTCATTTGCTCTGATGAAGTTAGTGGCTCCATTGGAATGATCGTATTTAAAATAGAGGATATACGGATGGCATCTTTCTCAAGCCATTCCATAAAAACTTTAGGTGCATCAGGTCCTCTATACAGCTCAAACTTATTTAAAGAGTCATCGTAACTACATTTAATATAATATGCAAAGCTAAAAGGTTCATGAATGTGAGTAGTGTTGGTGAAAGGCTGGGCTGGATTCGATGAACATGTATTAAATGGTTTTAGCAAAGCCTCAAAGTCAGCATATATAACAAATGGTACTCGAAGCTATTTCTCATAATCCTTAAATTTCAGAATGTTATTTTTCGGAGTAGGTAATATCGTACACACTTGATTACATCCCCATTTTTGATGTTGAGTTAGTTGATCCTCTTTTCTGAAATATAGTAAACAACCATCACACAACCACTTCTTATGTTCTCTTTTCGTTATCTGACTACTGACAAGTCTATTTAATGTTTTATCCAACAATAGTGGGCGTTTTCACCTTTAGTTATATACAGTAAATTTTCATGAGCATCCATTTTTTCCTGAGTATAATATAGAGGACCTACTATACACTTATTTTCAATTCCATGAACATTAATACTTACATTGTTCAGCTCTTCAAAACGTTTAATGTCTTTTATCGCCATAGGAAATTCCATTTCTTTTAAATCTAACACTGAGAAATAGTGAGGATAAGATGATGTTCTATACCGATGCTCCACTGCTGGATGGAGAGCTGAGGTTACAGCCCATGCAAAACATGCATGGTCACTATTCATAACGTTCACAACAGCTTTCTTCCGTTTGATCCATGCTGGTAAATCAATGTATGATGATGCTCAAAGGGATTATATTTATTCATGTTGGTTTCTAAATAAAGTACTTCAACCAACGCCCAGCCTGACTCCCTTTCCTGGAACTCTTCACTCTTCACAATGATAGCACTTGAAATATTTTGGTATATATCACTGATATTAGTTGATTCACTAACAATTACATTTTTGTATTAAAATATTCGATATCCGTAATTTCACCTTCGCTCCCAGTTTTTACATATAGTCCAAAGAGTTCAAAATTCATTTTAAATGTTTTATGCTCCACTAAAACATTTTCTACCAAGCCAAACACACTTGGTTGAACATTTCTTAAAAATGATTCAATACTTTGAGTTTTTTCTTCACTATGAAGTCTGTAACTAGCAATTCGACTCTTAAATGCACTACCAATTTGTTGAATATTTCCAGAATTTCTTTCATGGCAAGCGTTATTTTTATGATGAATACTGCGTAAATGTCCATGAATGATTGAAGAAGGTATATTGTAAGGTTCCTGTGAGGGATGCCTGTACAAATAACTAATCTAGGGGGTGAAACTAGTCTAAAATAGGGGGCGAGCTTGGCAAAGGCTGTAAGAGGTTGGGAGTGTTTTATGAATGGAGACCGACAGTGCGATCAGCAAGGATAACTCCCCAATGTACTGTTTGACAGTGTAGTTCTAGGTGAAGGGGTACTTTACAAGAGCTATTAAGTTATTACGCAGAGTGCAACTGCTGCGCCACGCGGTCTACTGCGAGTCGTATGCAAGCGAGTAAACGGAGAATTCGCTAGTGTCAGCTTGTAGCAACCGTGCTCAGCTGACTGCAAGAAGCAATTAAATAATTACACTGTAAGGCTAATTCTAAGTCCTACCTAAAGAGGAAACTAATAGGGTAGGATCTTACTAACTAAATAAATAAATGAATAAGACCAGTGGCTTCTATGGTTTCTGAGTTTAATGTGCACCTCGATCTGGAGGTACACTGATAGAGCTAGCAGTTCAGTTAATAAATAATAAAGATAATCACAGTCCAAGCACAGGGGGAGGTGAGTGTGTAGTGTGGTGTTTAAGTGTGGTGATCGCTTAACACTTACCCGTCCAGCCGATAGCAGAGGCTCGTCACGTCGGTGCACTAATCAAGTGATTGAATGGTGACTGATTGGTCCAGAGTCCCCGGCCTCTGGGTTTCTTATACCTTTTGTGTGCTCGCTCGGCGGAATCCTTACATTCCTACCGAGTCGTGCACCTTTCCCGGGTCATTGCCTGGGCTACGAGGCTATTTGAGTTCATGTGTGTTCTGATTATCAGTCATGTAATTTATAATTTGTAATTTATAGGTCTTTTTCGATTAAAGTTTGTAATTTTGGTGTTTTGGAGATTTTGCTTAGGGGATGGGGGGTAGCGTACCCTAGAGGTACAACAACCCCCTTTGTAGGGTTAGTTATCGTCCTCGATAACTGGACGAAGACGTGGGGGTGGTTTTTGAAAAAAATAGGACATCTTCTTTCTTGATATTCTTCTGTCTTCTGTTCTTCTCTTCTTTTCTTCTGTCAATTTAGGTCGTATTTGTATGGTTGGTGTCGTAGGGGGTGTGTTGGTAGCCTCGTGGAAGATAGGGTAAGTCAGGGGGTAGATATGAATTTAGTGATGTATTGGTAAATGTCGAAATTTGAAGGCTGAATATGTGTGCCTTCTTATGATTGGGTGTCCGGGTGTGCTTAGCGATCACGTGTAATTGTTTGTGGAGAGGGGAACAATATTTCTTTACATTTCTTTTTTAAAATCCAACAATGGGGTGTGAAGCTTACTTTTTTCATATGATATCTTTTACGTGATGGGATATAACATTGATCCCTATAGTGTGTGTAATACAAAAACATAATAACTTGTTAACCAAAACAGTACATAATATAAATATTTCAATTTCAACAATATAATTTAAGGGGCGCAGGAACACACGAGAGGAAAAAAACATCCGAGGGTTGAGGGGGGGGGGGGGAGGAGGTGATTGATACATATATAATTAACGTACCTCCGGTGTGGATGAAAAACTGCCCTCGCGTGCCATGCACGTGTGTAAAAGGGATAGAGTAGAGAGAAAGAATGAAATAAATGTCGCAAGGTGTAATTAAAGTGTTAAATTTAAAAGTGTTGTATTGTTTGGGAGAAATGCGACATTTTTACAATGTGGAATTTAGAAGAATAGAAAGGAAAAAACAATGTGTATCATAAAACCATCCATATGTTGTCATTTCTTTGCAATATTTGTCTAAATAGTAACAACATTTTGTAAATATTTTTCCAAAAAAAAATTCATGTCATCATCTCATTAAAAGCATTAGAACCATTAAAAAATAAAACAAAACTCTGTTAGTTATATCAATATTCCATAAAAACAAAACCAAATTCTCTTAATTATATAAACCTTCTATAATAACACAACCAAATTCCCTTAATTATGTTAACATTTTATAATAACAAAACCAACTTCTTTCAATTATATATTCTGTTACTATCGTCGTTGCGCAACTATACCATTATTAATATCGTATTCTATACTCGTTAATATTATGTTGAGTGCACTCTAACTTAATATTTAATCATGACCTATTACCAGCAGGTTATATGCTACTCGTCTATAATATATATATTCTATTGTATGGCTTGCTCCCTGTGGGCGAGCGAAGTCATCTTGGCTGCACAGCTCGTCCTTTACAGAGATAGGCGCGAGTTGTGTGGCCGTAATGCACCTCTCATTTTAGGTGTCAATTTTATTTGTTGATCCGACCACCAGTGGAGGATATCCCACAGGTGTATCTCCACTGTGGTTCGGACGTTCGCCTGAAAATGGGTATTATGTGGGGGGGGACTGTGTGTCGGCCGTGTGGGTGTAAAATGTGGGGGCGGCAAATTTGTGTAAAACCAAAAAAAAGCAACATATTGTTAGTTCATATAATTAGTAGCGATCTGTGGGAATTCAAAATACATATTTAAATTTATTATTTTAGAGGGTATTTACCCTCGTCCTCTGTGGGGTTAACCTGTGGAGGCATATAGAGAAACAGTACATTTATTCATTAAATCACATTTTACCATTGTTATTATTAGTTTCGGCGAGCGCCCAAAATGGAGCTACTCCCGATGCATGCCTTCAAAGTGTGCACCTCCATGTGCGCTGTGTCTGGTATCAGCGCCTCAGGTTCTTAACCTGCGCTGAAAAGTAAATACATGTTTATGATTATGAATTACAGATTTCTAATTACTATTGGCCATTTGTTATTTACTTTCTTTGTACCTTTGTATTTCCTGATACTCATTCCTCTTTCTCCTATAACCTTGTATTACCTCAACCTTTATTCCTTATTGGGTATATATTTGTATTTCTTTATTCCTTCTTACTCATTATCTCTTATAACTTCACTGTACTTTACTCCTATTTATTTCTGTTCTATATCATTGCTCTACCTCTTCCTTCGTTCATTATTGTATCCACCTTTGTCTTTCTTTATTATTTCTTACTCATTATATCCTATAATTTCACTGTACTTTACTCCTATTTATTTCTGTTCTATATCATTGCTCTACCTTTTCCTTCGTTCATTATTGTATTCACCTTTGTTTTACTTTATTCTTTCTTACTCATTATATCCTATAACTTCACTGTACTTTACTCCTATTTATTTCTGTTCTATATCATTGCTCTACCTTTTCTTCGTTCATTATTGTATTCACCTTTGTTTTTCTTTATTCTCTCTTACTCATTGTGTGCTATAACTTCACTGTATTTCACTCCTATTTATTTCTGTTCTATATCATTGCTCTACCTCTTCCTTCGTTCATTATTGTGTGTACCTTTGTCTTTCTTTATTCTTTCTTACTCATTGTGTCCTTCAGTGTACTTTGTTCCTATCTGGCGTGTGCAAGATCGGATTCAGCGCTCATATCTTGAATTACTAATAGTATGCCTGGGTTGCATAATTTTACTCACGAGATACATTATTTTGCCTTTATGCCGTAAAAAATACGGATTCGTATGATGGTGTAATTGAACCAAGGGCTGTCCAATACGCAGGGTGGTATCGGAACTAAGAGAGCCTAGAAGGACTTCCCTTGCCAGTGGACAAGCTAAATACGTAACATGGTATGGGGCATTAAGTACGTATAGTAATCCTAGTGACCTTCGTCCAATTTGCAATGTAGTATCGGTAACCCGAGTGACTACGAATGCAGATTGTGGTATGGAAAAACTACGGTTTCTGTTCAAAGCGGCTTATCCAGTTGACCCATACGTATAGTGGTTTGGTTTACTCTTACATAGCCTGCGCTAGGATTTACCTCCGTATCGAGTGACCTCCCACGCGCATTGGCATCCTTGGTCTATGCTACATGTGCAAATTGCACCCCTATCCGCGCTGTGTCCGGTCTCGACGCCTCTTATATTGCCACTTATGCAATATCAATATTCTTCTTCCTGGGGCACAATAATGTCTGTAACCTCGGCCAGGGAAAAGAATCGTAGTTTCATTATTTCATTGTAGTTTCATTATTTCATTGTTTCATGTATATCAGTATATTTCTCTCCGTGGGGCACAGTAGTAACTTAACTGTAACCTCGGCCAGGGAGATAGTGCTGAGCCTTGGTGGACGCCGACATTTACAGGAAAGTTTTCCGAGGTGCCAACTCATGAGGAACACGATCGAAGGCCTTTACAAGGTCAAGAAAGGCAATATGCGGAGGCTTTCTTTTCTCACGGTGCTTCTCCATGAGTAACCGTGCTGCGAAGATGGCGTCAGCGGTTCCAGCCCCCTTGACAAACCCGCACTGGTTGGAGCTGATTTCGGTGATGGCACGTAGGCGTCGATCAAGATCTTCATTGTATGCTGGGTGCCCATCTATGTATAAATGTTTTTGTGTTTTATTTCCCCTTCTTGTGGGAAAGTTAAAAATGGCGTCTATAATAAATATTTCTTTGCCCTGTATTTAATTCACAAAGTGTACTAATTTGTACCGGGAATATGTTTATGCGTGTAACGATTCCCTGTGAGTGTAGCAATATTGGGTATTACCCTGTAGGAAAAATGTTTTCGTGGTTTAGCCCTGTCTACTCCGGGAAAACGAAAAGGCCATGTGTGAGTGCGGCATTCTACGTGACTTTGCGTAAATCACTGTTGCTAGGGAGTGAGCGTGTATCGCTGCGGCGCGTTCCGTTTCCTGTTACTTCCGCATGTTACGACAGAGGCTCGACCTCTTTTGCCGTGCATTGTATATGACATGTGCAATATTCTGCCTACAATGTATTGTCTGCAAAAACATTTATGCACTTTACTTATTATAAATGTATAATAATTATCAAGGATATTATGTCGGTATCTCCTATGTGGAATTTTATAATCAAAGATAATTATATTGTGGGTTCAAATCGGGATTGGTGGTGAACACTATTTCTGACTGTGGTTACCAGGTGCCACATTATACTTGGCGCTATTGCCAAGGTTTATTTGGCGTATTTTGCCTATGGGAATCTATGGGAAGTGTAGGGCATATGTACTGCTAAATATGTATCTAGCCGTGTTCTATTTGCAGCTAGTGTATGTTAACAAAATTCATTATTTTCACCAAAACATAGTACACAAGAAATATAACCTGGTGTACCTTATTATACCTCTTACAACTAAACATGCAATTCATAATTAATCCTCGTATCATGCAGTGTTGGGAGTTGTCGGTGACTGCTAGTTGTGCGCATGGCTACTAAATGCCATAGCGTGTAGGGCGCTTGTTATACTTTATACGTTCCTGGGTTCGAACTGTGTGTGGGAAAAATATGTTTTTCTCCCTGACGCTGATGATCTAACGCTTTCGTTTCCTAGCCGCGGGGGGATGAGGCGTGTGGGTGGTTTTTCGTGAATGATATGGTTTCATACGCCTTACATGAACCGTATCTTTAATAATTTTGTGGTTGTGCCGAATGTTGACAAGGTAGTTTAGGTCCGAAATTTTTCTCTGGATTCTAAACGGACCTGTCCATTTCGGGATTAGGAATTCGGACACGTTCTTAATGCGAGTGGGTGACCATATCATAATGAGCTGTCCGGGTTTGTATTCCTGGTGTCTGTGAGCTTTATCATATGTTATTTTCTGCCTGTTTTGTGAGGTGCGGATATTATGTCGCGCGGTATCACGGGCTGTGCATAAGTATTGCAACCTTTCAGCGTTGCTAGGGAGTGTGCCCTGTGGGATATAAATGTTGTCGATCGGACTACGCGGATGGTATCCGTGTAAGAGAAAATGCGGGGTGTGTTTCGTCGCCTGCGACACGGATGTGTTGTAACTAAATGCTACTGCTGGGAGGTAATTATCCCAGTCCGTGCCCTTGTCGATAGTAAAACGGGCTATCACGCTGCCAAGGATTTTGTTCATAGCCTCAGTTAACCCATTCGTCTGAGGGCTGAAACTAGTGGTTGTGTAGGCTTTATTTTGAAGCAATTTAAGGAGCTGTGTAATGACATTCGACATAAAGACTGTTCCTCTGTCGGATAATAATGTGTGGAAAATACCATACTTGGTAATTATTTCCATGAGGAACTCTGCAATTTGATGTGCGCTAGCTTTTGGGACCGCTTTGGTGATGATGTATCGGGTGAGGTATTCGGTTGCTACCAATATGTATTTATTACCTATGTCTGATGTTGTAATTGGACCTTTTACGTCAATACCTATGCGGTGGAAAAGTTCACCTACAGGGATGGGGTGGAGTAATCCATGTGGTTTACCAGGGCGGTGTTTGTATCTCTGGCATGTGTGGCAAGTTTTAATGAACTCTGTAATATCATTTTTCATATTTTCCCTGTAATATTTATTGCGAATGCGCAAATATGTTTTATGAACTCCAAAATGTGCGCCGTTAAGGGGTGGACAGTGATATTCCGTCATTACGTGGTTTCTGAGTGTAGTGTGAAGGGCAACGGGTGTGACGTCATGTGTGGCCGTGGGTTTGCACCTAAGGATATCGTCCTTATCGATAAAAAATCTACGTGATAAGCGGGCAGTTTTACTATCTACCTGGTCGCGATCCTGTAGAGCAATTCTAATTTGTCCCAATTGGGGATCGTTTACTTGCTCCTGTTTTATATCAATGTGAGTGACAGCAAATGTGGGTAAAGAATCCCAAGCATGATTACTATCCTCGTCCGGTGGTTCGAGTACAGGTAGTCTCGAGAGACCGTCTGCATCAAGGTGTGCCTTACCTTTCTTATGTTTAACCTCAAATGTATAATCATACAATTTAAATATAAATCTGTTAAGCCGGGAATTGGGATTTTTAAATTTATCCCAGTAAAGAAGGCTGGCGTGATCCGTAACTACCGTAAAGTGTATACCCAATAGGTATGTTCGGAAGTAATTTACGGCCCAAGAGAATGCAAGCATCTCTCTTTCGGTCGCGGAATATCTAGTTTCTACCGGTGTAAGTTTTCAGCTAGCGTATCTAATCGGGTGTTGTTTGCCATCGTCGGCTTCTTGTAATAGGGCTGCCCCGATGCCAAATTGGCTTGCATCCACGTGTACGAAGGTGGGTCTACCTTCTTGAAAATGCTGGAGCAGGGGCGGTGTAGTGAGTAAGTGTTTAAATTTATTGAAAGCCTCTTTATGTATTTCTGTAACTATAAAGGGTGTTTTCTCGTGTGTAAGTTCGGTGAGGGGGTTAGCTATCTGTGCAAATCCGTGAATGAATCGACGATAATAACTCGCGAGACCCATAAAAGAACGTAACTGTTTAATGTTTTCCGGCATTGGAATGCCGGTAATGGCGACGATTTTGGCAGGGTCAGGTGTGATGCCATCGCGGCTGACAATGTTACCGAGATTATGGACCTTGGTTTTTGCAGATTGACATTTGGATGGTTTTAGCTTTAATTTAGCGTGCCTTATCCTGTCAAAAGCTTCGGTCAAGTGTATAATGTGTTCTTGGAAGGTTTGTGAGAAGACTGTTATGTCATCTATGTAGGTTAATACCGAGCGGTATTTGAGGCCTGCGAATGCCTTGTCTACCAATTTTTGGAATGTTTGACTGGCATTCTTTAAACCCATGGGCAGGACGGCGTAACCGTAGAGGCCGTTTTCGGTAACAAATGCCAACTTATGCCTATCGGGTTTATAGACAGGGATTGAGTAAAATCCGGAATAACAGTCCATTATCGAGAAATACTTTGCTCCGCTTAAGGTCTCTAGATAAGTGTCTGTGCGCGGTAGCGGGTAATTGTCACTCTTAATGAGTCTATTAAGGCGCCGATAATCTGTGCAAAACCTATGGGAACCATCCGGTTTTCGGGTAAGGAGTACCGGTGCACTATAGTTGGACACGATAGGGTGGATGATACCGGCTTTCAGCATCTCCTGAATTTGTGTCTCTATGGCTTGTCTCTCTTTGGGGCTAACTTTGTAAGGTGCCTGGTGAACGGGAGCATCACTGGTTAATTCAACACGGTGGTGAATTAAGTCGATCACCTCTAAATCTGCAAGGGAATGGGCAAAAATATCCTGATATTCTTGTAATAGATTTTCAAGTTTTGTATTCTGCTCTGGGGTTAGTAACTGTGTTTCCCCAGTGGCGGGCGTGTTTGTGTCAGCACTTGCGTTCGTTGGCGGTACTATGGTAACCAACGGAGAGACCTGGTGCGCTTGGGTGTATCGCTGCGCTCGTGGATTGTATGCGTTCCGGGCGTATGATATTGAGTGTGTGGTAATAAGGTCTCCCGTAACTAATCGTATATTATTAGTGACAAAGCTAATGTTGGCTTCGAACTTGGCAAGAAAGTTCGTGCCGAGAATGCCCGGGACGGAAAGATCCTTAATTACGAACATGGGAAAGCTAGTTTCAAAGGAACCTATCTGTAAACATACATCGTTAATGCCTAAGCATGAAATGGTTTGAGAATTAGCAGCCACAAGGCAAGTGTTGAGAGGCATCCTATGTATGCGCTCGCCGTTAATGAACTTACTGCTTACACAGCAATTAGCTGACCCGGTATCAATTAAAATTTGAATGTGGTACCCGTTAATTTTGGCCGGGCTAGAGAGGGCTGTAATATTGTGTCCATCTTGTGCAGTATACATGTTTTTAAGAGTGTATGTAATTATTGGTGCTGTGGGATCTTGTGACGGTGATTCATTTTTATCGTTTTCTATCGCATCCTGCGAGACTGTGTGTTCTACCGTTTTGTTACGTGTGTTGAGCAAACGTGGTGTTGTGGCCTGATCACTGAACCTGACACGCTTTGCTGAGTCCCGTGAAACTGGGATTCGCACTTCAGCTGTGTCATGCCTATTTGCCATTTGTATTGTCCTAAGCTTTCTCTTGAGCTTTCGGTGGCTCGATAAATATCTAGAATTATGTTTACTGTCCCGAGATGTTAATCCTGGCCTCAGCAGGGGTGTTCTAAAGGGCCGGTGTGTGTGAGTGGTTGTGGGTTTACAGCCGGTTGTCTGTGAAAATAATTTACTTGCGCCAGTGGCAATACAAGTCACCGGCTTTGCCGCACCTGGTTTAGTGGTCGGGCCGCTTGTATCCACGGGTGGAATCAATGTGGGTGGGCGTACCACGGGTACCTTAACTACGCTGTTTGTGGAAACGTCTTGAGGGGTCGTAATGTTATTACTGTTTTTTAATATGCCCTTAGTGTGCTTTTTCCCAATCTGAGGGGCGGCTGGTGGAGGTTTGTGAGGTGATGTGTTGGTGAGAGGGCTGTAGTGACCCGCATTCGGATTACCCGTGAACAAAAGGTGTAGGTTTTTGTCATATCCTACGGTAGAAAAAATTGGTTCCACCTTGTCCAGTGTGTAGACATGGATGTTTGTCTTAAGGACGTGGCCTAGGGCGGTAATCTCTGTTGCACCCGCGTAAGTGCCATCTCGGTGCATATAATCCCCATATGCATATTTATTGGGGAATAAGGCATCATTACCGTCGGCGAGGAAATACTTGTATTCGTCCCAGTGTACCATGACATACATGACCAGCTGTGTTCTGAGCTCTTTATGCTGGTCCTCAGTTTTATGGAGCAGGAAACTAAGTGCTCTGAAAAGGCAATTACCGTCCCCTTTGACCGTATGTTCCTGGAGCTGCGATCGGGGAGGGATTTCCTGCTCTGTATTCTGGCGGGCGAAAGTTGGGGGGACTTTCGGCTTACTGGCTCTAACAGGGGAATTACTTTGCGAGGATTGACTTGAATGGTTATTGGTTATCGGGGAAGGGTTATCCGATTGTGTGGGTGTTGGCTCTTCCCTAGCTAAAAGTTTTTTGGCTGGGAATACCCTCTGTTATCTGTATAACGAGGCTGTCCCCTGGGCGCCTCGTTTCGCCAGTCGTTTGGCCGGGGCTGATATTGGGGGTTGGGGAGTAAGCCGCGTCTATCACGCGAGGGTGATCGCCTTCGTGAATCCCGTGTAGGGTGGTCGGGCAGCGGATAGTCCTCTGGTCCTCTTTCTCTTTGGACAGGGACGTATGGAGGGTATACTGGGGGAGGCCTTTCATACTGAGGCTCATACCGCTCCTGCTCCGGGGGAGTGTTTGGCCGACGATATTGAGGGGCATTTGGTGGTTGTGTATATCTGGCGTTCTGGTCACGGTGCCAGTATCGGTCGTCCCTATATTGGGGATGACGGTTTGGTGTGTGGTCTGGGGATGGATTGCCGCGTGGGCGAGTATTTGCTAGATACTGTGTCTGTGGGAAGGGATGGGACTCGTTACGGCGTGGCACTTCCTCCTGGTATTGCGAATAATAATTCACCTCTTTACCGGGGGTGAATTGCGCCAATGGGGGTGAGTGGGTTTACACTGACCCTGTTGATCTCCCCTTGGTAATCGCCATGTATCCCTATGTTCATCCCTCCGAGGGCGGGCTTTAGGGCTAGCGTGGATGGCCGTAATCTGCATCTCCTGCATCTATTTAGTCAGATCGCGGATCTGTTGATGCAAATCCCCGTTATCTGTACGGATGTGCTGATCCACGGCTTTTTGTGTTATCTTATTGCCCTCTTCGATGAATTTAATGTTTGCCTGCAATTCAAGCACTGTGTTGCTTTGCAGTGTACATAGCTTGTCTACTACGGTAGGGCGCATACCTTGAATAAGTAGCCGTACTTTTTGCTTGTCTGGCATGTCCCTATTGTATCTTTCGCACATTAATAATTTGGCATTAATGTACGCCTGTGTGCCTTCCGTGGGACCTTGTGTGTGAGCGCGTATTTTGTCGTACAAATCATCCTCATCAGGTGTCAACTGAAATGTATCTACGAGGGCAGCTGAAAATTGTTCCCACGTGGCATCGGCCAAGGTGGCTTCATGTAGTTCATACCATGTGAGGGCCGATTTAGTGAGGTAGGCTGGTAAGAGGCGTTTTTTTTCCTCAGCTGTCCAACCATTAATCTTAGCCGTTCGATTGTAGGCTCTCAGATATTCCTCGGGGTCCTGCTTATCACCAGTGTATTTATTGGGTTGTATCATTGGATACTTCGTAGGCATTGCCATATCCGCGCTGTATGAGGTGTTGGGGGTAAATAAGGGGGTACGCTCAACTGGGGAATTCAAGTCGCCGTTCTGTAATGCAACGTTAGAGTGTGCGTGGCTTAGGGGTTGGTAGTGAACTTGAATTGGTGTGATATAGGTATTCCCGCTTCGGGAAGTGCCTGGGTGTTTAGGGGTAGAGTGTGGAGCGTCCTGAGAATTAAATTGCTCCGTACCCTGGATATTATCCAGCGACAAATCGTGCTCAATATTAACCGCCTGTAGTGCGGAAAGCGCCTTGTCAATCTGTCCGCCTAGAGTTAATGCAATGGTGTTTATATCTGCAAATAGTTTCCCGTTTGAGGGATTGTGTGGAACGCCGTCTAACTGTTGTAACAGGACCTGAAACCCGTTGTAGGTCTGCTGCGTGTCACTAAGGTGTTGTAATAAAGCGTGTGGTAATGTGGGGGTTAAGTCGTCACTATCAGCGAAATTTGGGGGCGACTGTTGGGCGTTCTGTGTCTGTGCTCGTGTGGTGGGACGTTGTCTGATTGTCTTTGGGTATTTGAGTTTAATATTTATAACTGCGTCCTCAAGTTCGCCAAGTAATTGGCCTACGTTATGTTCTGTTATTAGGTCAGGGTTCTTAACCAGTATTTTAGGGCGTAGGGGTTTGGTGGCAGCAGCTAGGGTGTGTGCTGTATCTCTAAATGCACGCCTGATCTTACTAGGCTCTTGAAATTTAATCATGAATTACTACTGTACGTCCTTCAGTAAGGGCGTGTCTATGGGGATATAAACTGTGTGTGGCTAGGTAAGGGTGGCGTTTAAAATGTATTATCTATCGGGGAGGGCTTGGGTTTGGTATAAAGATTTTATCTATTCCTTGTCTCAAAAAAAATTCCCAATTTTGGGTGGCGTTTGCTTGGCTAGTGCGAGGTCTTAGGGATCTTTTCCGCGGTGATTCGTTGTCTGAACCCCCTGGGCGTTGTTTTAATACAACGTCGCGGTACTCAGCGCCTCCATCAATTTGTAAGGTTCCTGTGAGGGAAGCCTGTACAAATAACTAATCTAGGGGGTGAAACTAGTCTAAAATAGGGGGCGGGCTTGGCAAAGGCTGTAAGAGGTTGGGAGTGTTTTATGAATGGAGACCGACAGTGCGATAAGCAAGGATAACTCCCCAATGTACTGTTTGACGGGGTAGTTCTAGGTGAAGGGGTTGTTTACAAGAGCTATGAAGTTATTACGCAGAGTGCAACTGCTGCGCCACGCGGTCTACTGCGAGTCGTATGCAAGCGAGTAAATGGAGAATTCGCTAGTGTCAGCTTGGAGCAACCGTGCTCAGCTGACTACAAGACGCAATTAAACAATTACACTGTAAGGCTAATTCTAAGTCCTACGTAAAGAGGAAACTAATAGGGTAGGATCTTACTAACTAAATAAATAAATGAATAAGACCAGTGGCTTCTATGGTTTCTGAGTTTAATGTGCACCTCGATCTGGAGGTACACTGATAGAGCTAGCAGTTCAGTCAATAAATAATAAAGATAATCACAGTCCAAGCACAGGGGGAGATGAGTGTGTAGTGTGGTGTTTAAGTGTGGTGATCGCTTAACACTTACCCGTCCAGCCGACAGCAGAGGCTCGTCACGTCGGTGCACTAATCAAGTGATTGAATGGTGACTGATTGATCCAGAGTCCCCGGCCTCTGGGTTTCTTATACCTTTTGTGTGCTCGCTCGGCGGAATCCTTACATTCCTACCGAGTCGTGCACCTTTCCCGGGTCATTGCCTGGGCTACGAGGCTACTTGAGTTCATATGTGTTCTGATTATCAGTCATGTAATTTATAATTTGTAATTTATAGGTCTTTTTAGATTAAAGTTTGTAATTTTGGTGTTTTGGAGATTTTGCTTAGGGGATGGGGGTAGCGTACCCTAGGGGTACAACAATACCAATATTACATACATTACAATGTGTTATCGAAGGTTCACCATTCTTCTTTCTTTTTGTTGCACAACTATTTTCACAATCTTGAGAACGTTTACGCTTTTGAGCATCACATTTGTTTAAAGGTTCCGTGCTAGTTGATGGTTTTACAGATTTCAATTCCTGTTGTTCTCCATGCACTTCAACCATGTGGGATTGATATCGCTTCACAGAAGAAAAACCAAGTTCGCAAACTGAACATGAAAATGGTACTGAAATGACTTGCATTAAATTTACATGACGTGCAAGATTATCTTGTCTGTTAAATGTGGTAGCACAATGACTGCAAACACACATTTTAATGTCATGTTTAGCATTTGCATATCGTTGAAGGTTGTCAGGTCTTGAGAACTGTTTCTTACATTCACCACACTTGAACATGATGATCACTTTCGATATTACCTATAAAAGAAAGAAATCATAAATGTTAATAAAAAGATAAAACAAAGTAAAAATATAAGTAGTTTAATTACATTCCAGTCAATGGTTATAGCAGGGTATTTAAAATCGATCATCTGTGAACTACTAGCAAGTCTAACTTCATGTAGCTCTAACTGGGGGTTAGTATATACCACTGTCACTGACACTTAGCGGTGAACATTGGAACTTGATAGAGTGGTAGAAACCAGCGGTCGCCAGTTAATTGAGCTAGGTGTGACGTCATAACCACTCTTAAAGCAAGTCTAAACTTGTAGAACATGTCACGTGATAGGAACCAGTGATCGCCAGTTAAGTGAGCTAAGTGTGACGTCATAGCCAGTCTTAAAATAAGTCTAAACTTGTAGAACATGTCACGTGATAGAAACCAACAGCCACCAGTTAAGTGAGCTAAGTGTGACGTCATAGCCAGTCTTAAAACAAGTCTAAACTTGTAGAACATGTCACGTGATAGAAACCAGCAGCCACCAGTTAAGTGAGCTAAGTGTGACGCCATAGTCAGTCATAAAGCAAGTCTAAACTTGTAAAACATATCACGTGACAAGGTTAAGTTAGGTAAAGTTAGGTTATGTTAGGTGAACTGAGGTGAAGTCTTTAAATACTCTCTCTGTCACTAACACCTAGCAATGAACATTCAGACTTAATAGAGAGGTAATCAAAATCTAACCTACAAATTTAGCTTTACACACCATGATCAAGTAGTTCCAATTTTTGACTGCCAAATATACCATTTTCACTGACATGTAGAGTAGTGTGTTTTGATCGGTTCTGTGACCACCGCCACCGCTCTACCGCTGGAATACTAAAATGGCAATATCTCGCGAACCAATCAGGCTAGAGACTTGTACGAGGTGTCAAATTACTCAGGCGAACGTCCCCTTTCCATTGGACAACATATTTCCACCCCATAATAAAACCTACCCCTACTAGAGGGTGAAATTAATTTTTTTTAGAGAATCTCTCTTTCCAATTGCAACATGTGAGAGTTTGAATGCTGATATGGAATGTAACGTTGTTCTGCAAACTAATAATCAAAGAGGGGCATGTTAGGCCTTGAGGTGAGAGCCCCTGTTATTGTTGACGAGCCCCCTGCTGTCGGGGCCCCTGTTGATGGGTTATTGTTGACAGGTCCTTGTGGACGAGTCCTTGTGGACAAGTCCTTGTGGACAGGTCATTGTTGACAGGTCATTGTGGACGAGTCCTTGTGGACGAGTCCTTGTCCCTTTGGACTGATCCCTTTGAACGGGTCCCTTTGGCCTGGTTCCTACGGACTAGCCCATGAATTTATTTAAATTATGTCCAAGGGCCTAACTACATTTGTGTGTGTTGAATTGACGTTGTTCACTAATCCCCCACTACTATAATGGGATAACGATATGAAAGGAAAGTGACGAAATACATGTTAACATACAAGGGATCTAACTTGGTGGATGGATGTGTTCTAACGAGTCATTTGTAGTTGAAAGAGAATAATACATGTTCTTAAGATGTTAAAACTGAGGAGATGGCACGTGCAGTAAGATGTCTTTTTACTTCCTGTGTCATATTACAGACATGACAGAGAGCGCGCAGATCTGTTGCTATGACTAACACTGCAGTAATTTGAAACCGCAAGTGTTCATTAAGACAATGGATGATGATCATGCAAAGTTAGCAGTTATTGGATATTACACAGGTGTTCCTTCCGGTGTCATGTTGCTGACATACCAGAGAGCGCACACCGCTGTTGCTATGACTGACGCTGCAGTAATTTGAAACCTCATATGTTGATTAAGACAATGGGTGATGATCATGCAAAGTCAGCAGTCATTGGATACCACACAGGTGTTCCTAGTGTACTTTGGACTCTCAACTGTATTGGGAAAGGAATTGCAATGATCTGCAAAAACTGCTGACACGAGCGATGAGAGTTTATATAAGAGGGGTGTCATATATTTCCCTACTGTCTGTCTTTATTACTCGCTTTGAGTGAACAGTGCTCTATTACTGCTCAAGAGTTGTAAAAAAAAGCAGTTTTGGTAGAAAATCATTAAATTATTTTGCAAGGTAAGTACTTATTATTAATGGATTGTAGTCTTTTATTACTAATTGATGTTGAAGTTATTGATTGGAATGTATTTATTGATTGATTGATTGATTGATTAATTTGTTTACAGATAATTGGGTACCTGTAGGTTACCAGATTCCTACAATCTGTTCATTCAGTGGCAGCAGTTGATCAATTATAAAAAGATAAGTGCCCTTCTAATAACTTTTAAACAGCTAGAGTGATATTTTCCAATGTTCCCCACTACATGTCAGTGAAAATGGTATATTTAGCAGTCAAAAGTTGGAACTACTTGACCATGATGTGTAAAACTAAATTTGTAGGTTAGATTTTGATTACCGCTCTATTAAGTCTGAATGTTCATTGCTAGGTGTCAGTGACAGAGGGAATATTTAAAGACTTAACCCCAGTTCACCTAACATAACCTAACTTTACTTAACTTAACCTTGTCACGTGACATGTTTTACAAGTTTAGACTTGCTTTATGACTGACTATGACGTCACACTTTGCTCACTTAACTGGCGATCGCTGGTTTCTATCACGTGACATGTTCTACAAGTTTAGACTTGTTTTATGACTGACTATGACGTCACACTTAGCTCACTTAACTGGCGATCGTTGGTTTCTATCACGTGACATGTTCTACAAGTTTAGACTTGCTTTAAGACTGGCTATGGCGTCACACTTAGCTCACTTAACTGGCGACCACTGGTTTCTACCACTCTATCAAGTTCCAATGTTCACCGCTAGGTGTCAGTGACAGTGGTATATAGTAACCCCAGTTAGAACTACATGAAGTTAGACTTGCTAAGAGTTCACAGATGATCGATTTAAATACCCTGCTATAACCATTGACTGGAATATAATTAAACTATTTATATTGTACTTTTTGTTTTATCTTTTAATAACATTGATGATTTCTTTCTTTTATAGATAACTTGGAAAGTAATCATCATGTTCAAGTGTGGTGACTGTAATAAACAGTTCTCAAGACCTGACAGCTTTCAGCGTCATGCAAGTACAATACATAATCAGAAAATGTTTGTATGCAGTCATTGTGCTACAACATTTAACAGACAGGATAGTCTTACACGACATGTAAATTTAAAACATGTCAGTACTGCACCATTTTCGTGTTCAGTTTGCGAACTTGGTTTTTCTGCTGTAAAGCGATATTAATTCCACATGGTTGAAGTGCATGGAGAACAACAGGAATTGAAATCTGTAAAACTATCAACTAGCACGGAACCTTTAAATGAATGTGATACTCAAAAGCGTAAACGTTCTCAAGATTGTGAAAATAGTTGTGCAACAAAAAGAAAAAAGAATGGTGAACCTTCAATAACACATTGTAATGTATGTAATATTGATATACCTTCTTCAATCATTCATGGACATTAACGCAGTTTTCAACATAAAAATAACACTTGCCATGAAAGAAATTCTGGAAATATTCAACAAATTGGTAGTGCATTTAAAAGTCGAATTGCTATTTATAGACTTTATAGTAAAGAAAAAACTCAAAGTATAGAATCATTTAAAAAAAAAAGTTCAATCTACTGTGTTTGGCTTAGTAGAAAATGTTTTAGTAGAGCATAAAACAATTAAAATGATTTTTGAACTTTTTGGCCTCTATGTAAAAACTGGGAGCGAAGGTGAAATTACGGATATCAAATCCTTTAATACAAAAAACATAATTGTTAGCGAATCAACTAATATTAGTGATATATACCAACATATTTCAAGTGCTATCATTTTGAAGAGTGAAGAGTTCCAGGAAAGGGAGTCAGGCTGGGCGTTGGTTGAAGTACTTTATTTAGAAACCAACCTGAATAAATACAACCCCCTTCGAGCATCATCATATATTGATTTGCCAGGATGGATCAAACGGAAGAAAGCTGTTGTGAACGTTTGGAATAGTGATCAAGCATGTTTTGCGTGGGCTGTAACCTCAGCTCTCCATTCAGCAGTGGGGCATATGGATAGAACATCATCTTATCCTCACTATTCTTCAGTGTTAGATTTAAAAGAAATAGAATTTCCCATGGCGATAAAAGACATTCAACGTTTTGAAGAGCTGAACAATGTAGGTATTAATGTTTATGGAATTGAAAATAAGAGAATAGTAGGTCCTCTATATTATACTCAGGAAAAAAAGGATGATCATGTAAATTTACTATACATAACCGAAGGTGAAAATGCTCACTATTGTTGGATAAAACATTTCAGTAGACTTGTTGGTAGTCAGCTATCAAAAGGTGAATCTAAGAAGTGGTTGTGCGATGGCTGATTGCTATATTTCAGAAAAGAGGACCAACTAACTCAACATCAAAAATGGGGGTGTAATCATGTGTGTACGGTATTACCGACTCCTAAAAATAACATTCTAAAATTTAAGGATTATGAGAAACAGCTTCGAGTACCATTTGTTATATATGCTGACTTCGAGGCTTTGCTAAAACCATTTAATACATGTTCATCAAATCCAGCCCAACCTTTCACCAACACAACTCATATTCATGAACCTTTTAGCTTTGCATATTATATTAAATGTAGTTATGATGACTCTTTAAATAAGTTTGAGCTCTATAGAGGACCTGATGCACGTAAAGTTTTTATGGAAAGGCTTGAGAAAGATGCCATTCGTATATCCTCTATTTTAAATACGATCATTCCAATGGAGCCACTAACTTCCTCAGAGCAAATGAATTTTGAAACTGAAACTAATTGTTTTATACGTGGTGAATGTTTATATACAGATAGGGTTCGCGATCATGACCATTTAACAGGAAAATATCGTGGTGCTGCTCACCAAGAATGTAATTTAATTTATAGAGTAAGTAAATTCATTCCGGTCATTCTACATAACGGTAGCAAATACGATAACCACTTTATCGTTAAAGAATTTGGAGCTTCAGATGTGAAAATTGATGTGATTGCAAATAATAAGGAACAATACATATCGTTCACAAAATACATCAAAACTAGCAATAAAAAACGATAAAACTGCGATTTTTAGATTCATTCCGCTTTATGCCGAGTAGTCTTGATAAGCTGGCTAGTAATTTAAAATCAGATCAGTTTCATGAAATTCATCGTGTCTTTCCTAAAGAAGATGATTTTAATTTGATTCGTCAAAAGGGTATATTCCCTTATGAATATATTAACTGTGTGGAACGTCTTGAGGAGTGTTATTTACCACCGAAAAATGCATTTTACAGTTCCTTAAACACAAGTCATATCAGTGATCAGGAATATTTACATGCACAACGTGTATGGACACAGTTCCACATTCAAACTTTAGGAGAATTTTCAGACGTATATTTGAAGAGAGATGTGTTATTATTAGCAGATGTTTTTGACAATATTCGAAATGTTTGTATGAAAACTTATGACCTTGATCCTTGTCAGTATTTCACTGCTCCTGGGTTAAGTTTCAGTTCAATGTTGAAAAAACGAAAGTAAATTTAGAATTAATGACTGATATAGACATGATCAATTTTATAAAATCATCAATTCGAGGTGGATTAAGCCAATGTAGTGGACGGTACTCTAAAGCGAATAATAAATACATGCCTAGCTACAACCCTTGTGAAGAGTCAAAGTATATTGTCTACCTCGATGCAAATAACCAATATGGTTGGGCTATGAGTCAATATCTACCACTGAAAGATTTTCGCTGGCTGACACAACCTGAAATTGATGTCTTACATGTTGACACTCTTAATGATAACGATGATAAAGGATATATTTTAGAGGTAAATCTTGAGTACCCTAAAGAGTTACATGATGATCATAATGATTTACCATTTTGTCCTGAGAATATGAAAACTCCATACATCACATCACGAACAAAAATGTTAATTGCTAATGTAAATGATAAATGTAAATATGTAATACATTATCAAAACTTGAAACAGTGTCTACAGCATGGATTGAAATTAACTAAAATTCATCGCGTATTGCAATTTCATCAGTCAGCATGGCTCAAACCGTATATTGATCTAAACTATAATTTAAGAACGCAGTCAACAAACGCGTTTGAAAAAGATTTTTATAAACTCATGAATAATAGTGTTTTTGGAAAGACTATGGAGAATGTTGATAAACGAGTTGATGTAAAGCTGATAACAAAGTGGGAGAATGATGGTAAAAGGCATGGTGCGAGCAACTTAATAAGCAAGCCTAACTTTCATAGCTGTTCAATTATTCATGAGGATTTAGTTGTAATACAAATGAATCGTCTTAAAGTAACTTACAACAAACCCATATATGTGGGTTACACCATTCTGGAATTATCAAAAACACTTATGTATGAATTTCACTATGATTATGTAAAGAAAAACTATCTTGATAATGCTAAATTACTCTACACAGACACAGATTCTTTTATTTATGAGTTTAAAACTGATGATTTTTACGAGGATATCAAAACTGAGCTAAATAGGTTTGATACAAGTGACTACCCCAAGGATAATATTTACCATTTACCTCTAGTAAACAAAAAGGTTCTTGGGAAATTTAAGGATGAATGTGCTGGTGTTATTATAGACACCTTTGTAGGCACAAAATCTAAATCATACAGCTATATGACAATTGATGATGTAGTAGTAAAAAAAATTAAAAGGAGTGAAAAAGAATGTTGTTAGTAAAGAGTTAGATATAAGTGATTATAAAAACTGTATAGTTAGTAACCCACCTGTATTATATAAGAAAATGTGTGTATTTAGACGTAAAAAATCATCAGCTACATACCAATTTGCTGAACAAAGTTGCTTTAAGTAATGAAGACAACAAACGATTCATTATACCCAACACTTTTGATGCTTTTGCTTGGGGAAACAGTCGCATTGACGACTATTACTTTACTTAAGTCTAATGATCACTATATTGTAATATTTGTAGTGTGTTTTATATTGTAATATTTTTTGTAAAAACTGTAAGTAGAATGTATAATGTTAGGCTACAGTAGTTTAGTAAAATAAGATAAGTAATACATTTTAGTGTAAAATGTTTGCTTTTGTATATTACGAAAAAGATTTTAAAAAATTTACTGAATGTGTGAACTAAACAAGGGGAATGTAAAAAATGTAAAGTGGAAATTGTAAATATCCATGTGTGAAAAAGTGAAATGGCTATCACCATTTTAAAATTAAAAAGACATTGTAATCTGGTTAAACTAATGTTTTTTTATTTCACAACAACAAAAATTTACAGAATGTGTAAACTAAACAAGGGAATGTAAAAAAATGAAAAGTGGAAATTGTAAATATTCATGTGTGAAAAAATGAAATGGCTATCACCATTTTTAAAATTAAAAGATATAGTGATTTAGTGAACCTTATTTATATTTTCACAAAAAAAATATACAGAATGTGTGAACTAAACAAGGGGAATGTAAAAAATGTAAAGTGGAAATTGTAAATATTCATGTGTGAAAAAATGAAAATGAAGAATTGACTATCACCATTTTTAGAATTAAAAGACATTGTGATCTGGTAAACCTTGTTTTTATTTCACAACAACAAAAATGTACAGAATGTTTAAACTAAACAAGGGGAATGTAAAAAAATGTAAAGTGGAAATTGTAAATATTCATGTGTGAAAAAAATGAAATGGCTATCACCATTTTTTAAAATAAAAGACATTGTGATCTTGTAAACCTTGTTTTTATTTCACAACAAATAGAGCTTTACAAAAATAGAATACAAAGAAATACCAATTCCTCAATCCTTTTCAATGTCCATGTCCACTCATTATTAACTTTCCTTTTATAACACTAATCACAATGACGACTGCCAACCTTTCTCCCACTGAGACATCACAGGATGTCAAAAGTTGTTTAGCTTTTCAACGATACTTTATCCGCTACACGTCTTAATGCAGAATGACTGTGGTGATAAGAAAGGTGCATGCTTGATCCAAAGGATTAATAGGTATATCACTATGCTGCAAAGGTTCTTCAAGACAAGTTCCAGGACTACACAAATAATAACCAGGTAGGTAGATTTCGAAAGTCAAGTATTGAATTACTTTGTTAATGACGCCATTGCCAGTACAGGTCTGGCATATCCTTTTCCATCGATGGTAAAAAGGTTTGATCTTCCTCCTCCTCTGTGGATGATGTTTGTTGTTGTTGCTTTTTTTCTTCATTACTCCCGTGGTATGAGGAAACAAAGTCTTTACACTGACTTTTATGACCATGATACAGTTTGACTAGCTGACAAGTAGCACACTGTCGCATAGAGGGTATTTTTGCCATAGCCACTTGCTTATGGTGATCATAATCCGTACATGGTTGCAATTCACTTAACACAGGGTCTTGAGCCCATGGTTTTGGTACATGTTGCCAGATTTCTTTCACTGCATTTGCTGCGACATAATAAATGAATGATTTTGGAAGAGCCAATAATTCTTCTTTGGTAAAACTGTCTAGTTTCTTTTTACACACAAAGAACTTTCCAATCGCTTTATCGGTAGCACCCCTTTTCTCCATGGTATCACGTTGATGTTTACACGTCGCTTGTAGAAATCTCACTGGTGTCATTCACAGGTAAACCTTTAGTTTTAATTTTATTTAACAATTCCCAGCAGGCATTGGTGGATAGCCAATGAAACAATTGCCACACCTGTGCCAAGGCTTTATGGGTAATATTGTCACAGGGGCAGCGATCCATGAGTGTTTGCAGCGATGGACAGCCCATGTCCATTAAATCGATACATTGACAGTAAGACGCTAAAAATGGTTGTAGCCATTGACGTTTTTCAATACCTTTCACAAATATTACATGGGCAGAAGACAAGTGGGCTTTCATGACCATGTCCAGGTGCTTATATGAAATGGTTCCTTGCTTCCAGTCTAGTTGCATATGAGTTTCAATCCACTAGGTTTGTTTACGGTCTTTATCACACAACAAATCAAACGCATAAGGTGGTTTAAACACCAAATGAGTAGCTTGTGATATCCAAAAAGTGGAACAATCGATGATGGCCACTTCTTTAAATATAAATTTGTTATCTCCAATTTTAAACCCTTGACAGTCGACAATCAGTGTACGCAACATGTTCACTCTTGTCTGGATCAAGTCCAACTGACCACAGACTGACAATTGTTCAGTAAGGTGTACCCATGTCATTTACTTACAGTCCATTCTAGTAAAAGAAAAGAAAAACATCGAGTAGTCACTATAGAGGTTAGGATATGACAGGGGGGCATAAGAAATAATAATATAACAACAACAACCATTTTTTTATTTCATTATTTTATTAGCATAACAAGTTTTACATTCTTTTTTCATTCTAGGATAGAGGCGGTACCATCTCATACAACAAAAAAGTCTTTTGTGTTTATAGTGTCCATAACACCGATGATATCCCAATGTCTCTAAACTGGATGTTATTAACTGTGAGCTGCTCACTGAAGCACTGCCGGCACCATAAAGTCCACACGTATCAGAACTTTTTTCATCACTCAGAGGCATGAGTGAGGGGTAACTTGAATGACAGGGTATATTACCCACCTCCATTCTGCACAGGTAGGGGCAGGCAGGTGACCAGCGCTGATGTTCCTGCATGGGTTCATCGCTCTCTTGCCATTGGTCTAAGATGATGGGACAAAACACACATTTCACTTCATCTCTTCTTTTTAAATAGTAGAATCCAGCGGCTGCTAAGGCTTGAGGGTTTATAAAAGACACCGGCCACGTCGCAAAGGTCTTGAAACGTTGTTCCTCAGATTTTAAATTCATGGATGTAACTTCTCTTGAGGCTTGAAAGCAAGACATGACTGAGTGGTCTGATGTGTGTTGACCTGCTATTTATACACTTGTCACTTGGTTGGACAGTGGATAATAGTTGACTTGTTTGTGATGAATAATCAAACAGTAGGCCGTGGTATTGGCTGGAACATTGTCATGCGTTTCAAAATCTAGTCGAATGTCAATATTGGATGGTTTGACAGACTCTTCAAAGTAGGAACAGTCAAAGACAATCAGTGGCGCCCTTATCTTAAAAGCTTGGGGTGACAACATTGCACAATTCTCTTTTTGATAATACGACCATCTAAATTTAGAAAACAAGTCGTACAGGGGGGCAAACTTATTTTTTGAAAAATCTAAATCCAGCCCTTCATAGGGAAACACAGCACCGTTAAGGAAAAGACGTGCATTTCTCAATTGCAGGTGATCAAATTGCGTGACATCTTTGGTTTGTTGATACTTGCGATTCGTTTGAAAACCCACAATCATGTAGAGAGGTCTCTCTGTATAGCGGGCTGTTTTTATAGACCAACTGTGTGTGTTGGTGGTGGGCAATAACGGGTACTCATGGAGTGCCCAGCTTCTAAATTCCATGGGTAGAGGTATATCTCTCTTTACCATTTTGAGTATGTCCAGTTTTTTGCTATCGTTAAGGGTCACATGAGGCACTTTCCATAGCAAGCGTTGTAGTTGAATTTTTGAATCAATGGGGGCATTGTCGACTCCCTTGAGTGCATTATTAGCACTCCTGTCTCTCACCAGATAAAGCACTTGCCTTGCGTTGACCACAATGCGCTGGTGATCTTCAGCAAAGCCTAAAATTAGTTTAAGAGGTAAATATCCAGTGAAGGTGCCATCGGTGTGTACCATCCAGTCATTGGTCGAGTCATGGCACCAACCCGCCTTGCAAATAATTGTTTTAGCTTCTTCCTCACTATAAGAGGGATATAGTTTCATGACACTGGAAATACCCACATTTCGAGTGCTATCCACCGCGATATCGTTAATGACATAACGTACTTCAGAAAAAAGGAAGGCGAAAGCATGATTGGCTAACTTGGATGTAGTGGGTGTAGAACCATCGGCTTTGGTGAGCCGACCTTCAATCTGAATAACACTTTCATGCGGTAGAGTGTAAATATCTTGGTTGTTGATAACAAATTGAATTTCATCATTGTTATTGAGTCCAGGTGTTTGAGCTTGATAAGAATGCAGATCAATTCTTACCACTCCTGGTTGCTCCTCGATGTGGTTCGCAACCTCTAGAATAGAATTCATCGCGGGGGTTAATGTGGTAACCCAAATGCTGTAAAATCTGCTTGTTCTGAGATGTTAACGTGTATTCACGCGGTAAACAACTAACACCATTCCTAGACGGTGCTGTTGCTTTATATACAAACTTCATAGTGGTTTTAGCACCAACTTGTAAGTCACTGGTGTGGTAGAATCCAGATCAATGAGTTGTTGCTCTCTACTGATCAGTCTTAATGTTATATTACTAATACCATCGACAGCCACAGAATGAAAAAGCACCACTGGAGGGTTTTCACGAATAATATAGCCATTGGGCGATGTTACAATAAAGTCATAAAGCGAATGCGACGGTTCTTGATTGGTGTACACTTGACTAATAATATTACACGACACCGAAACATGATGGTCCTCAATGAATTTCACTTCATGGTCTGATTCATGTTTTTTGTTGGGCTCTAACACACGTGGTTTAAATCCTAGTAATGGACCAATGGAATCGGGGCGAGTTTTAAAGTCAATTTTGAATGTAGAAAAAATACTGCAGCGATGAGTGTTGGTATTTCCTACAAGTTCAAACTTGCGCGTTCCATCGAGAAATGACTTTAAACCATATTCATTGATCAAAACCACATAAATGTGTTCATAAATGTCATCTATCGTGTATCCACCAGAGTTCAGAGTGAGCACAGAATCATCATAGTAAAACTTGTTGTTCACATTTTCACGTATGTTGTACATTCGATTGTACGTTTCAAGAGAAACAAGTCCTAAACCATAAGGTTTTTCACTCAATTCGATAGGTGGGTAAAAGTCTAGACTCACTTCAGGTCCACGTCCATGCAGTGTAAACGTCTTACTTTCCACCGACATACCGTTGACGTTTTTGCTTATGTTGCGTCTTATATAAAAAAATAAACCACAAACGTCCACACTGTTGGCTGTTAAACGTTTGCTCACGTTTCACATTATAATATATCTTGATCCTGTTTCCAAAATAGGCCACTAGTTCCATGGGCGGGGGCAAATTCCCAAAACTGTCAAAGTACCATACAGTAGATCCCTCTTTGACATAAGCTACATAATGTGTTCCAGGTCCTCGGTGATCATCCAAATTGACAACAGCACATTCATGTTTCCCGGGTTGTGAGGGTAATTGGTTTCGCATAAACACACCTCGAAAATGAGAAAGCTTCAGTTGTTTAGCATAGCTTTCCACTTGCTGATGCGTCAGGGCATGTCTTGCTATGGCTGAGGTTAAAGATGTTTTATTTTATTTCGAAAAGGTGAAATTCCAAATCCTTGTTGATAAAAGGCTGGCTTCAAATTGACATTTCTAGCCCCCATAGCAATGGCCTCCATTGTTTCATTGTGTCGCCGACTTTCATTGAGTTGTTCCTTGCCCTGTTGCACGGCTTTAATGGTTTTTGCCACTGCACTGGCGCCGCCTAAAAGTGAACCTAGAGCAGCCAGACCAGCGAATAATGCAGGTAAAAATCCCGCTCGTTTGGGGACGGGGATCACTCGCCCTTTTTTTGAACCCTGTCGCTGACGTTTTGGAATAACATGTCTCTGTGCTACTCGAAGAGCTTTCCTTATGGTCAACACATTATTTTTTCTTTTTTTCTTTCGCAAGGGCTTGTCCACGAATGTCATAAGCCCAGGCTTTGCCAAGGACAGGCTCATATTTTTTGTCTTTCTCACCACATATCTTTGTTTCACCATGATGATGATGACCAACAACCTTTCACAAGAAAATTTAAGTCACAACTAACATTAGATTGTTATTTCATGGCTGTATATTCCAATTCTACATAAAGTGGGAAATCATTTATGGCTTTTCCAGCTTGCTTTTCATTCCATGTCAACAGGAGATGAAAGGATAATTCGTATCCTGCATTGACCATTTCATGATTATGGACCAATATCCTATGACTATTTATCTCTATTTGTAAATGGTTCTCATCAGGTATGGCATATTTGATGTGAATGGTTCCATTATAGTGTAGTCGATAGTGGCTTAAACCCGAAGCACGCACATAGGTCAAGTGCTGGTCATGAACTAGCGGTATATGGTTTCTCTCATTCGCAGGTTTTACATTTGTCAGATGCACTAAAAATACAGATGGGATAAATTTATAAAGCCTTTTCATTTCATAGGTCACGTATCGCTTGGTACAGATATCATCATCTTCTTGTGGGTCTTCCACGTGAATAATGCGGTGATGATTAGCGCTATAGCCATCCACCGTAAGCTGAGGCACTTTATCATAAAACTCATACACCTTGTTATCCACATACTTTTTTGTAGTAACGTCTGTAGACACTTGAGGATGTTTTACATGAGTTAACCGCTTTCCTTTAAAGTCATAATCTCCTTGTTTTGCGCGTGGCACTACTGACCTATCCACATAGTGTTCATTAGCAGGATCTGTTTCTTGTTTAGGATCATGTATGGGAACAGACCTAGCTTTGACCATCAACGCACGTCCGAAGACATCCATCGTCAACCTGTAGTACGAGTCTACTGTTTCTATGACAAGGCTTGGCGCGATGTATATAGACAGCCTGCTAGCCTCTCTAAGTCTTAGTTGAAATGAAGCTAATTAAGCAGCAAGAGTCATTCCCCGTGAGGGACATGGTTTCCCATCTCTGCCCCACATCACGTGAACAACGCCATGGTTCACTGTTTCCATCTTCCATTCGCTGCATCATTGTGGGACCTTCGGGCTGTGGAAAGACCAATCTTTTGCTGACACTTATTACTGCGCCCAATGGTCTGTGTTTTCAAAATATTTATATTTTCGCAAAATCTCTCTACCAAGCCCTCTACGTGTTTCTGGATCAAGTCATGTCTGGATTACAAAATGATATTATGGGGTATTTTACATTTTCCACGCAAGAAAATGTTATTTCACCGGATGAGGTAAAGCCTGATTCACTCATGATTTTCGATGATGTATCCACTGAACGACAAGGTATCATTCAAAGCTATTTCAGCATGGGTCGACACAAACATATCGATTGCTTCTATCTTGGACAAACGTATTCTAAAATGCCCAAACAGTTGATTCGTGACAATGCCAATTTCATTGTTTTATTTCGCCAGGACGAGAGGAACAGTCGTTACATTTATAATGAACATGTGAATCCGGATATGACCTTTCAAATGTTTACAGAATTGTGTGGCAAGTGCTGGAACACACAACGTCATGTCTGTTTAGTGATTGACAAACAAAGTGAACTCAACCAAGGGCGGTATCGCTTAGGGTTTGAACATTTTATTGCTATTTAAGGCACTGTATCATTCCCTCTCAAGTCATTTGTCACGACATCATGGCGTTAGCAGAGAGTCAATTGAAAAAGCATATTATTAGAGCAAAATATACTATTCGCCAAAAGTTTCGTCAATTGAAACGATCGCGTACGGATCATGCATTGTTTATTCAACAACATTTAACACCTCCGCTAAAAGCCATGTTGAAACCCTCTTTCAAGCCATCTGAAACGCTACCTACCGTTTCACAAGCCACTCAGACGCACCATGAGGACCCTGAGGAAGAGGAAGAGGAAGAGGAAGATTTAACTAGTGTTAGCGAAGCTGAGGATAATGAGGAACAAGTGTTTACGCCTCAAAAAAAGGCATCACCCCTTGAAGAGTTTTTAAGAAAAAGGAAATCCTTGGCCATGGTCGAAACCCCTTGCCCTTCCAGATCATCTCCATTTTCACAACTCTTGGCCACCCCTCAACATAAAGCTCAACTGAAAAACATTTTAATAAAATATTATGGATCACCACTGGAACCCTATTTCACCAATCTATTTGTTGGAAACACAGATACCACGTATGGTGTTCGCTATGAGGATGATAGTTTTAAAATTGGTGATTCATCGATTAAATTTAGTCGTACTAAAGCTGTCATTAAAAAGATCAACTATAAATTAACACCAGGACTGTTAAAGCTACTATTCTCTCGGACTCCCTCATCTCAAGATTATACGCCAGAGGACCTTAGTAAATATAAATCCATTTTATTGGACACCCATGCACACAAAAGACAGTATGATCCCACTCAACAAGTGAATGCCAATATATCTCAAAAATATAAAACCATCATCGCAAAAATGTTCCCCGCTAGTCAAAGTGGTCGTCGTAAAGTGTCCGCTTCAGGAGTGACATTTAAACCATTAAAACCCCTTGTGGATGTTACCTACTGGCACAATCCCAATAAACTCGTCCAGCGACTACAGCTGTTGCATGCTTCATGTCAAGCCGGTCATACTGGTCACGATTGGGAAATTCAAGAAATTGAGGAAGAACTTCGAAATGCTAAAATTATTGTTTAAGCCCTCACTCATTAAAATGGGTATTGCTCACGAGTTGCATCGTCCAGCTAGACGTCACTAACAGCGACTCAAGGTGATTTCACAGGGTGTGGATGAACTTTGGCAAGGAGACTTGGTTGAAATGATTCCCTATGCTAACGTTAACGATGGTGTACGCTATAGGTTGACGGTCGTTGATGTTTATTCCAAAATGGCGTTTGTTGAACCTGTGCGTCGCAAGTCTAGTCCACTAGTCACCAAAGCCTTTCAACATATTATTCAACAATCTAAACGTCAACCTCAGCTGCTACAAACCGACCAGGGAAAATAATTTTTCAACAAGGATTTCTCCAGTTTTCTCAAATCTAAGGATATTCACCATTACACCACGTACAGCAATCTCAAAGCCAGCGTGGTCGAGCGGTTCAACCGAACATTGAAAACCCATATGTGGAAAGCGTTTACCGCTCAGGGCACTTATCGCTGGTTGAACTTGTTACCTGAGCTAGTGTCACGTTACAATGACACCAAACACAGAACCATTGGGACCAAGCCACGACTTGTGACCAAAAATATTCCACAACTGGATAAACTGTTTAACCCCATAAAAACAGCAGACCCTAAACGTCATCGCCTTAACATTGGGGACCATGTTCCTGTGAGCAAATTCATGTCCGTTTTCGACAAGGGCTACACACCAAATTGGGGGACTGAACTATTTCGAATTCGTCAAGTCAACCTGAACAGTCCAGTCACCTATTTACTCGAGGACCTCAACCATCAACCCATAAAAGGCAGGTTTTATCTTCAAGAACTCCAAAAGACAGCGTTTCCTAAACATTACCTTGTGGAAAAAGTGTTGAAACAAAAAGGAAATAAACTATATGTAAAATGGTTGGGATTTAGCTCAGCCTTTAATTCTTGGATTAATAAATTACATGTTGTGTGAACCTGTGTGTCTTGTATTTATTTATTTACTCATGTTGTACTTAACCTACAGTCCTATGTACAGTCCTCAGCTCCGCATGTATTATGAGCAATACATATTTCTTTCTCTCTTCACCTGTGTTCTCTCTTACACTAACCCCCCCCCCCCCCCTTCACCTCCCACCACTGTCAAAACATGTTGTGACTTGTTAGCTCTTATCGTGCGCGTGTACAGGTGAACACCTGTTTGTTAGATCATATTACACATGAACTCACATTTTCTCACGTATGAAGCAAAACAGAATGTGACTTGTTTCACAAGGAGGACTGTAATAAGGTCATTTCACACGTGTTCACATGTATTTCGTCACTTTCCTTTCATATCGTTATCCCATTATAGTAGTGGGGGATTAGTGAACAACGTCAATTCAACACACACAAATGTAGTTAGGCCCTTTGACATAATTTAAATAAATTCATGGGCTAGTCCGTAGGAACCAGGCCAAAGGGACCCGTCCAAAGGGATCAGTCCAAAGGGAAAATTACTCGTCCACAAGGACTTGTCCACAAGGACTCGTCCACAAGGACTCGTCCACAATGACCTGTCAACAAGGACTTGTCCACAAGGACTCGTCCACAAGGACCTGTCAACAATAACCCATCAACAGGGGCCCCGACAGCAGGGGGCTCGTCAACAATAACAGGGGCTCTCACCTCAAGGCCTAACATGCCCTCTTTGATTATTAGTTTTCAGAACAACGTTACATTCCATATCAGCATTCAAACTCTCACATGTTGCAATTGGAAAGAGAGATTCTCTAAAAAAATCAATTTCACCCTCTCGTAGGGGTAGGTTTTAGTATGGGGTGGAAATATGTTGTTCAATGGAACGGGGGTGTTCGCCTGAGTAATTTGACACCTCGTACAAGTCTCTAGCCTGATTGGTTCGCGAGATATTGCCATTTTAGTATTCCAGCGGTGGCGGTGGTCACAGAACCGATCAAAACACACTACTATGTAGTGGTGAACATTGGAAAAATATCACTCTAACTGTTTAAAAGTTATTAGAGGGGCACTTACCTTTTTATAATTTTTCAACTGCTGTCACTGAATGAACAGATTGTAGGAATCTGGTAACCTACAGGCATCCAATTATCTGTAAACAAATCAATCAATCAATCAATCAATCAATCAATAAATAAATTCCAATCAATAACTTCAACATCAATTAGTAATAAAAGACTACAATCCATTAATAATAAGTACTAACCTTGCAGAATAATTTAATGATTTTCTACCAAAAAAGGCTTTTTTACAACTCTTGAGCAGTAATAGAGCACTGTTCACTCAAAGCGAGTAATAAAGACTGACAGTAGGGAAATATATGACACCTCTCTTATATAAACTCTCACCGCTCGTGTCAGCAGTTTTTGCAGATCATTGCAATTCCTTTCCCAATACAGCTGAGAGTCCAATGTACACTAGGAACACCTGTGTGGTATCCAATGACTGCGGACTTTGCATGATCATCACCCATTGTCTTGATCAACACCTGGGGTTTCAAATTACTGCAGCGTTAGTCATATCAATAGAACTATGCGCTCTCTGCCATGTCAGCAACATGACACCGGAAGGAACACCTGTGTAATATCCAATGACTGCTAACTTTGCATGATCATCACCCATTGTCTTGATGAACACCTGAGGTTTCAAATTACTGCAGCGTTAGTCATAGCAACAGAACTGTGCGCTCTCTGTCATGTCTGTAATATGACACAGGAAATAACAAGTCGGTTTACTGCACGTACCATCTCCTCAGTTTTAACATCTTAAGAATGTGTATTATTCTCTTTCAACTACAAATGACACATCCATCCACAAAGTTAGGTCTCTTGGCCTGTCCACAAATTACATGTGGCCCGTGTACTAGGGTGTGTTCATTAACCCTAGCACTAGAACATATTCATCCACCAAGTTTTGCACTTACCCCTTGACATGCCCCCTATCAAACAAGTTTTACACTTACACGAACCAAAACAGAATGTGACTTGTTAGCTTACATGTGGTTTTCACAAGGAGGACGGTAATAATGTCATCTCACACGTGTTCACATGTATTTCGTCACTTTCCTTTCATATCGTTATCACATTATAGTAGTGGGGACTAGTGAACAACGTCAGTTCAACACACTGCTTTACACACGCAAATGTAGTTAGGCCCTTTGACATAATTTAAATAAATTCATGGGCTAGTCCGTAGGGACCAGTCAAAAGGAACTCGTCCACAAGGACCTGTCAACAATGACCTGTCAACAATAACCTGTCAACAATGACCCGCCAACAATAACCTGTCAACAAGGACTCGTCCACAAGGACCTGTCAACAAGGACTTGTCCACAAGGACTCGTCCACAAGGACCCATCAACAATGACTCGTCAACAAGGACTCGTCCACAAGGACCTGTCAACAAGGACTTGTCCACAAGGACTCGTCCACAAGGACCCGTCAACAATGACTCGTCAAGAAGGACTCGTCCACAAGGACCTGTCAACAATGACCCGTTAGGTTGGGTTAGGTTAGGTTACACTACAGCCTCCATCTTTTAAAAAGCCCGCCCTCACAAAAGCTATGTGTGGGCAAGCATGTTAATTCATATTGGCTATCCACCGTATACATGTCTCTTGTGTAGAACAACGTTTAATTCCATATTGGCATTCAAACTCTCACATGTTGCACTTGGAAAGCGAGATTCTCTAAAAAATTGCAATTTTCACCCCTAGTAGGGGTAGGGTTTATTTTGGGGGTGGAAGTATGTTACCCATTGGAAAGGGGGTGTCGGCCCGAGTTCAATGACACCTCATTCGTCAAAATCCGACCATGCGTTCGAGAGATATCGTGCCGCCGCCATCTCGTGAGGAGGGTGAGGAGGAGGAGGGCCGTGAACCTGCCAAAACACACTACTGCTGCGCAAGGCTGGATGGTAGTATCGGCAATCACCCACCAGCTAAGCCGTTCTGACCAGACTGTGGTCAACCAACTTATTCAGATGGTTAACCGGCGGGAACCGCCTTCTCGTCAAAATAGTGGTTATCGAATCTCGTCGACAAGGTGGGTATTCGGCGGGGACAGCTCTGGCCAAATAAATACAAGACGGGTAAACGTGGGGAATAAGTTTCAAAAAAAGAAATCAATTCGGAGATAGTTAGTTATTGTCTTTTTAAGGGGTGGAACTAAATTCGGAGATAACCCAGCGTGCTGGAATATTCTGTTTCGAAGTACGACAAACTGAAGTGGACAACAGCCTACACGAATTCTTCGATTTCGAAAACAACCAACGCCTATCTACTTGATACGACCTACAGTAGGTTATTCGATATCGAAAGTACATGGAGAATAAGTATGACGTGTGACGGCGAGCAGCAGCTCACACGATTCATCGATTTCGAAATAAACTACCTAGGTTATTCGATTTCTAAAGCATTCGACACGAGTCCAATCGATTGCCAATGAGAATTACGAAATGTGGAAAATAATAATGATGATTAAATTCCGAGAATAATCACCTCCCTGAGAAGTAGCCGGCACCTTATAGGAGTTCTTAAATTTCAGAACCGAAGTTCGGTTAAAAACGAGACCTACAAGAGCTTTCAATAAATAAATAAATAAATAAATAGAAATAAATAAAAATAAATAAATAGATAAATAAATAAGTACGTAAGTGTAAGAGACGGGTGGTACCACCTTTGTGGAGCCTGTGTCGGTCTGCACCAGCTCCAGGCTCTTGGGAACTAACTAACTACGAAATTTCATTAACATCAGTCCATTCTATCTAACGTTATTTGGGAGCATACACACACGGACAAACGTCGATCTCAATAAGGCTATATTTCATGTGATTAAAATAGGCTGAAATGAACTAATTGAATGAGTTATTGTAATAACTTACTGAAACTTGTTGTAAGGTTGAAAAGACCGAATGCCAGAAAATAATTTTTAATAATGAATTTTAGGCGACTAACTGTTCAGAAATGTTGCTGAAACTTCATTCTTACGAGTTTTGATCCTAGTGATGATAGACTGTCTTTAATTAGCTATGAGTTCCCATCGTTGACGGGATCATAGAGTAAAGGAATGCAGTTTAGGATATCTTGTATGTCATATCCCCGTCACTGATGAAAAGAAAGAAAACTTCTATGACAGAAAAATGGAGGACAGCCTTGCCCTCTAAATAACTAATAGTGGAGTAAATTATGCTAACACGAATTTCCGCGAAGAAAAAAGTACTTACTAACAATGAAATCCTGTCGGAATCCATTTTTCAGTGTTGCCTTAGTAAACGAAATATAAATGCTTTTCAGTCGGTCAACATGATTGTAATGGGTGTTATTCCCTGAACCTGAAAGATTACATGAGATTTCTAAATTAAAATATTAACTGAAAAACATACATGAGATTTATTAATTAATTTATTAATCTCATGTAATTATTTTCAAGTTTAGGGAAAAACACCCATTACAATTGGGTACAATCGTGTTGACCGACTGAAAATCATCTAAATTTCGTTTATTGGAATCTACAGCAAGAAACCAATCTTAGCACATCCTTCGTTGAGAAAAACGAGTTGAGTTAGACAGCAATAAATATAAAATCGATCATCCTTACTCCTGGCCGGAGACAGAGTTTAAGGCGTATAAGAAAAACGCTGTGAGCTGCCAGAATGGGATTGGTAGTTGTCGCCTCGCCATGTGGTCTGAGGACGAGGTTTCCAAACTATACAAGCCAGAGATAGAGCTGACCAGGCACTGAAGCACGTGGACTGTAATATTGCAACACAGAGTATTATGACATTAATTATGCGAACATGGATTGGTCAAGAGGCAGAGGGGTGATGACTGACGTGGAATTTCCGGCCAAATGTCAATACCATTCTGGCAGCTCACAGAGTATAGTGTCCGTATGGGTCCATTGCACATCCCATGCGAATTGACGTCTTATTTGCTTGAGACACACGAAGTGTTGTCAGGATACCGAGCCCTTTCACACCCGACTTTGTCATATCAAGCTGATGCGTTACTGCCGGGATTTGAGGCTTCTTCTAAATCCCATCACCCTTTTGAATTACATAATTCATTTGAAGCTTAGTTTTATTTCAGGGACGCCTTTTACTTACAGTAAATACGAATTTCCATGCCATTCGCTCTAGTAGTTTTGACGCCAACATGTAACAAACAAAGTGACAAACAACTTAAACGAAGGGTATATTTGGACATTATACACCTCATCCGGGATAAATGCAAAGTGTTAGCCAAAAATTCAAAATGTTCAGACAGAAATCTTCCTATATTTATAGAGATTAGGTAAACGAAGGAAACGAACAAGAGAAAGTCTCCCGAAGTAATGCGCAAAAGAAAAAGAAAGAAAGAAAAAAATCTGGCAAAATCAGAAAACAGATTCGAAGAGATGGCAATAATTCACTATGTGCGTTCCAAGATATAATGGTCTTCCTCATGTAGAATAAGTTGACAGAACAGAAGTCTGTCTTGACACGCGTTAATGTCATGCGTCACGGATATCAATCTTGCGTGAGAGGTACGGGAGGGAGTTCATTTATAAGGCACGACAACTAATAGTCCCATTCTAGGTGGAGAGGTGTTTTGACAGAGGCATCAAAGCCCAGGTGAGTCATACAATAACCTGGGGGAGGTTCCGTGTACCATTCACTCTTCTGTGGGGGCTGTTGATGATTTTGATGATGATGATGATGATGATGGTGACAGACAAAGGCGCGAATCCAACCGATTGGATGAGAAAGGGGGGGAGATGCGTGAGTTGGCTACCTCCCAAGGATGATCATAATAATATTGTTATGGTTTAAAATCCCATTGAACGGCTATCATTTTGCCGGAGAGGCTGGGGTTCGGAGGTTTGTGCCCTGAAGGGGTTCTTGATCGTGTCAGTAAATCTATAAACGAGTCTCAAATTTAAGCACTCTCAATTGTCAGTCTACTATGTCGGCATTCAATCCCGCACCCTTGCTCACTGATATCGAAAGCATTACAGATGCGCAACACAGCTACCTAAAAATTAGATTACAACGTTCTAAAAAAGTGGGCTGAACTTAAACAATTTTTAGCCTATTTCCATCATATGAAATATAGGCTGATGAGATCACCTTATGTCCGTGTGTGTATGTGTGTGTAATAACGTCTAAACGGCTTGAATGATTTAAATGAAATTCGATAGGAACTTAAGTTACTCCTTTTTGTTCAATATCGACCTTACCTTTCAAATTGTAATTAGTTTCACCAATCCAACATGGCGGTAGCGCAAATATTAGGATGTCTCATAAGGAATGTCGTTTTTTAAGTTCGGTGTTTTATAATGTAGAATTCATTTTCTTTAGTTCGCCAATGCCATTTACAGGAGACCATGACTAGAATTGCGTTTATTGCGAGAATGTATCGGTCGTCAGTTGTTGATACACAATCACAAATGGAAATTAAAAAGTTGGAGGTTAGGGTCCTTCTAAAGCACTACTGGAAACAAGATTACAAAGCTGTTGTCGTGGCTTGAAGAAGGGAGGAAGCTTGTAGTTTAACGTGACCGTTAATCTCGAGATCGTGAACCACGGGACCTCCTTTTTACGTGGATTCCGAACCACAGGACGTGGCATTTCACTTCAAAAATCTCACATGTATTGTAATATTCCAAATACTTCCCCTTTATTGTACAGCGATCCTGATTTAATTTTGAGATATGTTATTTTATAAGCAGCAATTTATTTAATATTATTATTATTATTAGGTATATTATTTGTGTTGTACATTCGGGATTGATGTTATTATATCATTATATCATTATATGTACATACATATTTAGTAGTAGGATAAAATACAGTTTTAATCATCTTTTTGTGAGAGGTAGAAAATGGAAATTTTAAGTTTTAAATTCAAGTTAGTATTAAACTAGGGGCTTGATTGTGTAAGATTTCATCTGGCCTGGCGACGATATATCCACGGGAAGTCTGCCGAATATAGACATGACTTACAAGAATTATGTACAAACTTTCCGGGTGACTCTCCTGTCTGTAACAAAGCAAGTTGGTCAGTTAGCGCTGACGTCACGAATTCTCGGAAGAACACCGCATCAGGACGCTGATTTAAAATTACTTCAGAAGCAACCCCACGTGGTTAACCCAACTAATGACGAGGCATGATGAGAACTTAGGGATCTGGAGTGGGGAGCTACGTCATCGCGACATCTAATTGATTGGTCGAGAAATACTGCAGAGTGGAGAAGTTCATCTTACATAAAAACTAATGGTCATCTACTCTCAGCCCCCCAATCTTCTCAGATTTTCTGAATCTTCACGTCTATCAGACATCTTCGCTACGAGATCGCAACTTATCAGTTCAAGAAGTTTTAAAATTAATACTACTGACGTGAATATGATCGTGTCTTTGATCATATTCACAAAAGTGAATTTTGGAGACATATGTCAGTCAGGAGACGGGACAAATTGGTTCCCTGTCCGTATCAAGATAAGGATCTACACAATATTGATGCAGAACCTAACAACATTCCACCAGCAAGATCAGATGGAAAACCAGACTACCACTATGAAGAATGAGTTCCTTTACAACATCCAATCAAGTCTCTATAATTCTGTTTATGGCAAATTAGAATCCAGCTTTTATTTAAATTAAAATTCATATTCCATTATGTAACTTTCGCCAATTTGATGTAACTTCCAGATTTTTTAAAGTAAATTCATCTGTTTTTATTATCACGTCTCTTGCTGCTTAAATTATTTTTTTATTAATAAATTTGTGTTCTTAAGTAATGGTAGGATTTTCATTTCCAGTAGCTAGCTTTCGACATAAGGTATACCTTATCCCCGTAACGGTAAACAATTGGTTAATGGTTCAGTTTTGCCACGGCTTGGGAGAAAGAGGTTTCGAATGCTCCATTTCAATTCCAATTTCAATTAAATACTTTGGCACATCTAAGGTATTAGATGTCCTGGCGCCCACACGAGCAGATCATAATCAACGATAACGAACAGGTAAGAAGTGAGTATACTATTGGTGTGTGTAAGGCGGTGTTTGTTCTTGTTGAGGTTCTTCTACGGTACTCCAGGAGAACGCAATATTGGAGCCCCGTCAGAAACGTAACGTTGGGTCATTTAGAAGGACCAGAAACGTTACAGTATTGACCGGGAATCGAATCCGGTCCGCCTTGGTGAGAGGGAAATAGCTTGGCCGCTGCGCCCTACCCTATCTTCTCGAAGAATATGTGAGGTGGAAGGAGAAGGTGTCGTTAGTGAGCGTGTGGCGCAACGATGGTTCCAACTTTTTTAACATTGGAGAAGAAAACACTACAGATTTACCGCGTTCTGGAAGGCCTAAACTATGGGATATTGAGAATACACGCAAAGTATTGGAAGAAAATCCACAAAGAAGTACTTGGTGCATCAAAAGAAACCATACATCGCCAGGTTAAGAAACTTGGAAATTCAAACAGAAGCTGTAGATCTGTACCTCATGAATTGACCCCTGAACAGGCTCAATGTAGAATGGATATCTGTCGTCAGCTTATCGGTAACCCCATGGATGATAGATTTATCAGGAGAATTGTCACATGTGATGAGAAATGGGTCAATTACCGCAACGCTGACGCCTCGAAACAGTGTCTCAGTCCTCGTCAACCTGCCAAAGTCATCGTTAAAAAGGATCGGTTCGGCCCCAAAGTGATGTGTGTGCGGTGGAATTCTGAAGGAGTGGTTCTCTGAGAGTTTGTTTCAAACGGGCGTGCAGTCAATGCGGATCTTTATTCTCAACAACTGGAACGAGTTCATGAAACTTTGAGACTGAGATACCCAGCATTACCGAAATAGAGTTAGAGTGCTCATATTGCACGAACAACCATGGCAAAAATTCAGGAATTTGGAGGAGTCGAACTGCTACCACATCCAGCATACAGTCCTAATCTTGCGCCTTCCGATTACCATCTTTTTCGATCCATGGCCCATTTCTTGCGTGCAAGAAATTTCGAAAACATTGAAGCTGTGGAAGTGGGTCTCACCGAATTCTTCGCATCAAAACCCAGAGACTGGTACCGTCGTGGGATAAGAAACCTCGCTAAAAGATGGCTCAAGACCATAGAAACTGATAGTCGATACTTAGAAGAATAGTTTTCTTGACAGAAAACTTTTCAAGTAAAATTTTCTTTAAAAAAAGATATTACTTATGAGACATCTTCTGCATTTCACAGGCACGAGTTAAATATAAGGAGAGAAAAGTAAAAAGATTCAGATGGAGGGTGGAAAACTGCGGAGATTTCCAGAACTACTTTCAGGGAGAAAATTTTGAACTAATAAAGGTAGGGATAAGTTTAATGATCAACTCGAAGAGGTAATGAAAATGATAGAGAATACACTTATGATTGCCGGGCGGAAAATGTGCGTGGAGCTAAGAGGAAGGTATAGAGAATTGAAGGGTGGTACGATGAATCTTGTAGAAGGAAGAAAACGGAAGTTATCAGGGCACTGAAATTATACTGGAAAGTAGGGGATGAAACGGCAAGAGTCGAATTTTGTCGTCTAATGAAAGAATATAGCAGGGGCGGCTCCTTACTAAGGTAACAAGTTTGCGCTACAACCAAAATTCTGGACCTTTATTGATTCAAATAATAGCCTATATTTGCTTAAATGGAGGCGTGATGTATTGAATCTCATCACTCATTGTGGGTCGGTACGAGCGCAGTTCTGTGTGACGCTGCCAAGGCTATGTAGTTCACTCTTCACTGCAATCCAGGCAGCTTGTACAGGCTAGTATACGCGAAGACAAACCTAGGGAGTGCTGAGGGTGCATGGGGGGATGGGTAGGGTAGGAGCAACGTGAGGTTGGTTTACACAATCCATAGAGTTCAAATGTAGATACGGTATATTCGGCTCACAGGCAGCAGATAGCGCAGCAACGTTAGCACGCTCTGGTGGCTGACAAGCACAACTCTTCGTCGTCATGCTGAACTCATGATATGGACAGTATTTAAATGATTGAACAACAATATAAATCTTCTACAGATATCCGTATTTGATATGAGATAAAATTTATTTGAAGCATACAGTTTAATCAAACTAAAACGAGTGGTTACTACGACAGGTTCATGTTTGCCTAAGAATATATGTGTTTTTTTAAATTTACTGACCGGTTTGCTGCGTCTTAGTTTATATAGATTTGTTTTGTGATCTCTTCTGTTGTGAGATATTTTTCTTCGCCAGCTCCATAATATAGGCTCATTATTACTGTTATTGCTAAAGTCTGGCATCTGTGGAGGGCCGATTGTGAGGTGTTTGTAGTGTATTTCACAGTTGTCCTTTTATTTGTTTTTACGATATCCCCATAATTTGAAGCGTATTTAGTTCGACATTAGCTGGCTGCGTGGTGCAGCGGCAACGTTCTCGCCTGCTGTGCTCAAGGTTGCAAGATCGAATCCTGGCGCAGTCAGTTGGCATTTGAGGGTGCGCAAATGCGAGGGAGAACGTGTCAGAAGATTTACTGGCACGTTGAAGATCCCCTTCGAGGCAAAATTACGGCACCCTCAAGTGCCAGCAGGCTGCGCCGGAATTCGATCCCGCCATTTTGGGATCAGCAAGCGAGTACATTACCGCTGAGCCACGCAGTTAGTTGACTACTAGTGTGTGTGTGTAAGTATAAATTGAGGATAGGATTCAGAAGGAGGTGGACTTGGCCTTATGTTTGGAACCATCCCTTCATTTTGCCTGGAGTAGAAGTTAGCAAGCCACGGAAAACCTATTCCAGGACGGCTGAGGTAGAAATCGAACCCTCCTGTCCTCAGTTTTGTCACACGAGGCTGATTGTACCCCGTTCCAGCCCTCCCACCAGAATTAACGTTTCTTGGCAGAGTTGGGATTCAAACCCGGACCTCCGGATCGAAATCCATAAATGCTAGCCGCTACATCTGCATGACAGAGCTGAAAAGCATGCGTCATTGAAATTACATACGAAGAAAACCTTGAGCTTCTTCACGTATGCCAATGCTAATATAGCACAGCAGATGGGCATATGATACCGAATAATAATAGAAACTAACAATCAAAAGGTAGCCCGAAATAGATATGTTTCGAACATTAAATTAACTGCATTAGCTTTTGTGATTCATTTCTGTTGACATTGTGCCGGCTTGACGAGTCTGAGAGATCAAGCAAATCGGCGCAAACTAATCAATTTTTGTGCAGAATTAGATATTGCTATGAAACTCATCGGAAAAACATTGACTGTGTTCAAGGGCACCTCAAAAGCAATTAAAAATGAAATTCTACAGTGCATGCTTGAAGTTTGCCATGAGGAAACTGCAAAAGAAATTAAATAATCAAAATTTGTGTCTGTCATAACATATGGAACAAGTGATGTAGCATAATATTCATGTAGAAGAGTACGAATAGTATAAGTAAACATATGTTCAAATTTCTACTTTTCTTTATTTTCTATCTTTCGAGTATCTTAGTAATTTTTAGAATAGTCTTATATCAGTGATCATATGCTATTTCACCTTTTTGAACCACCGGCCGCCACTGGAATATAGGGAACTGCTCAGCAAAACAAAAAGTGAGTGGCAGGGGAAAGAAGCAGCAGCACTAAACAAAGATTCCAAATGAAACGATTGTAGGAAAGTGTGGAACAGGATAAATTCATACTGTAGGGGGCGCAGAAGTGGTGGCAGGAGTACGATTAGTGATGAAGACCGGATTACATGTTATAAAAATCTGTTAAATACCGGTACTAAAGATAATTGGAGAAATCGAGATGAGATTGGCGTCCCGAGAGGGCTGGATGTAACATCTGCCTATGCTGGACCAAGACATATCAATAGACTAAGTCAGGGAAGTATTGTCAAAAAGTAAAGGAGGAAAGTCGGGTGCTATTTCGGGGATAACAAACGAAGTTAGGAAAGAGTTGGGTAAAAATAGTTTTATGTTGGAAAGCTTGGTAAAAATCTTTAACAAGATTTTTGAAGCAGGGATATTTACGAGGGCGCGGCAAGAGGGGATAATTTGCCCAATATATAAGAAACGAGGAGATAAATCAGACCCATGCAATTATAGAGACATAACTTTGCTTGATAATCTGAACAAAAGGGGCAGATGACCTCGTAGTTCCTCCCCTTAGAACAACAATAACTAACTAATCTGAGGAAAATGTACACCGGGGTCTTAACCATGCGCCTAATGGCGTGGGCAGAGAGTTGTTCGGTGTACTCGAGACTCCAAGCAGGGTTTAGAAAAGGGATGAGAACCAGTGACAATATAATGGTGGTGAAAATGTTAATGGACAAATGCATAAGGAGGAAAAGAGGTAAACTGTTCATCATAGCTATTGATTTAGAGAAGGCGTTCGATTCAGTGAGCAGAGGAGCTGTCATTGCTAAATTGGGAAAGATCGGGGTGTCACATAAGATGATAAAAGCAATTGAGCATGTGTATTCGGAAGTGAAACGTGCAATTAAAATGAAAGGGGATGTAATTGTGGGAGAGATAAAGTCAAATTTAGGATTAAAGCAGGGCTGAAAATTATCACCAGTGCTCCTTTTGCTATTCATTAACGACATTTTCGAATCTAAGAGCTTTGAGCAACGGTCCAACCCTTGTTTGGACAATCATGATATCCTGGGCCTAGTGTTTGCAGATGACGTCCTTCTACTCGCTCTAACGCTTTCTAATATGTAGCGTAGTACTTATCTGCGCGAGACTAAAGTTATGGTGTGCAAAAAGGGAACTAAACTGTCTAAGAATTTAATGTGGTTCATGTATGGGTCAAAACTGGATAGAGACTGTGAAAAAATATGAGTATTTAGGGACGATAGTGGCGAGTAATGGAAAATGGACATAACAAATTAAAAGAGCAAAATCGAAAGGGCTAGCGGCATTGGCGAGTGTTTAAGTGTTAGAACGTAAGTTACCGAATATTGACTGCAAAGTTCACAAAAAAGTATTCAATTCACTTGTCGTATCAAGAGTATTATATGGAGTGGAAGTATGGGGTGTAGAAGAAGGAACTGCAACCCTGGACACTATTGTAAGTACGTTTGCCAAGATAATTTTGGGGCTATCTAGTTGCACAGCGAATTGCGGAGCAAGAATGATGTGTGAGGATGTAAGTATTCGAAAACATAATATAAAAAGAATCATAAAATCTTGGATACGTCTGAAAGTAGGCGGAGGGGGTGAAATTTTAAAGTTAGTTACCTGCACCAAATTAAGCATCAGCAAAAAGGGTACAGGGTGGACGGGGTAAGAAATATACTGGAAAGACTAGGAATGGGTTATTTATGGGATAGGGACTTACGAAAGGAGGAGGGTAGAGTGTGTAAAAAAGTGTGCAGAAAGGCAAATGACATAGAGTTGCAGGTACTGAGAGCAGAGTGTGCCAAAAGCAGAACCTTAACGGAGTTTTGTGAAATAAGAAAATGAGTATGAAGCCTGAATGTCTAACGAAAAGAGAAATGAAAGGGATAATTTGGTGGTTAATGGTGGTGTATAAGAACAAATCATTGAGAGAAGTAGGAAAAGAGGACCTTTGCCTTTTTTGTGGGAAGGTTATGGGTGCAGCACACCTGTTCAAGGAATGCGATGATACTAAAATGATAAGAGCAAAGTTTGTAGATAAGTCAGATATAAACAGAATAGAAAGTGAAAATGAATATCACACTTTAGTAAAATTACTAAAGAGGGAATGGAGGAAGGCAGGTAATTAGCGATTTTTTTTTATTATTATCAGGGGAATGTGGGATAGGAAAGCGACCGATGAGAAAGACTACAAAGATACATGGGAAACAAGTATACGGGTACAGGAGATGGTATCCTGAACTATAAAACTTAGTTAAAGTCTAGGATAGCCATTCTGTATTAATTAGGATAAGATTAAGTTAGTACATAATTTATAGCTATTATTTGTGTTTTGATAACATTTAATACAATAAAACAAAAGTTTGGTGCTTTTCAGTCGGTGGACGCAATCATTGTACTATAAGAGGGCAACGTGTGTAAAATCAGCTGCCAGATTGAACTGCAAGGCTCCGAAATCGTACCTGACATCCTGGTACGCAGGAATGACGGCTGGAGGAGCAGGACATCCCTGTGGCACTCGGAGTAGTAGTTAGGGGGGTCGTATATGCTGACTGGAGCGTGCGGCTCCTTCCCACCGGCCTTGGATTCTTGGACGGTCAGGGCTGTCTATTCCAACATGTACGGTACTCGCTACCTCCCGTTGATTTACATTAGAGATTCGCCACATGATTTCGGAGCCTTGCAGTTCAATCTGGCAGCTGATTTTCCGCTGCTATTGCGTCCACAAAGTTTCAAGATAGGTTTCGACCTGTCTTACCTGATACTTCCCTTGTGAGAAGGATTTTTGTATTAGGCTATTGGGGAATCGCTGTAACCACTGTAATAATCACATGTATCAGGTGATGGTTGCAATAAATAATACTCTCGCCCCATCTCTGGCTATCCGAGATCTCCGAAATGATTACTGCTATCAATCTGTAATTTTGTATGGTGACGGAGGATACTATACAACGTCCATCTATGTCACTTTCAAAAACTTGATTAGCACCAAACCAACATGGCGGGTAAGCAAAGTTCAAATATTTACATTGGCTTCTCTCGACTTGATCATTCGAGTACAGTGAAACTTGGCAAAGTAATCTTTATACAAGGCTTAACATATTGGCTTCTAATTAAATTCAATTGTCTTGGTTAACTCAAGATGGCGGTTGTTTAAAATTTCAAAAAATATTTTTTTTTATTTCTTGAGTCCTAATCAAGCGAACAAAATGAATGATTGTATAATGAACCAACACAAACCCAACATGGCAGCCAATAAATGAAGATTATTGATGTATAACGCTATGATCTATATATAAAATAATGCAACATGACGGCCATGCGATATATTTCACCGGTTATCAATATTTACGAACCTATTACAGCAATCATACTGAAATTTGGCATGTTCTTACAGGCTATTGAAATAAGTTCACCTATGTGACATTCAGTAACCTGATACGCACAAACCCACCACGGCGGCCACGCGAACCTTAAATACTGTATATAAATGGGGTTTTCTTGTGACATAATCCTGCGAGTGTAGTGAAACTTGGCACGGAAAATCTTAATACAAGGTTTAATATACTGGCGTCTAATTACATTCAATTTTTGTGAGAACTTCAAAATGGCGACTGTGCGAAATTTTAAAATCACGTTCTTGTGTCATAATCAAGCGATCAAAACGAAAGTGGCTTTGCAACATCGTGGTCATTTATCCACGTGTACTCACGATTTATAACCTTCACCTGCTGGCGCATAATTCTATGACCGATATATAAAACAATCCAACAGTGTGGCCTTAGTATATATTTCACCGGTTCACAATATCTCCAAAACAATGGGAGCAATCAAACTGAAATTTTGTGTGGTTATATGGAAACATTAATTAAGTACATACTGTATGTGTGAATTTCATAAACCTGAAAAACACAAAAACAACATGAAGGCCACGTGGTGTTCAAATATTTAAAATTACTTTTCTGGCGACCTAATCATCCGGAGGCTTCGCAACATCTTGGTCATTTATCCCCGTGTACGTGGGTCTGTAAAGATAGAATGTGTCTGATAACCTGGGTTATTGTGGTATCTGTAGTAGTGTGTGTATTTGTAATGGAGAGGAAACTTGGTGCAATGCATCTCTATTAGGAGCTTAGTATACAAACATCTAATTTTATTGAATTGTTTTCAAAAATTCAAGATGGCGTCAGTTCGAAATATTTTTTTCTCCTATCATATTCAAGCAATCAAAGAGAAGCTTCGTATAATGAACTATTACGTATAATAATCATTATCTAATTACACTGAATTCTGTAGCTTACTTGTCGGAAATTATAAAAGCCGAGCATATGACTTTTCTTAAAATGAACTCTTGTGACTCGTTACAGAAAGATGCTATTTCTCGGGAGGAGTCATAATTACCGATACTGAAAGTTATATATATTCTAGCACGTAACTTTGCATTGTAGTGGTGGTGGTGAAGATGGTTTTAGAGGGTAGAACACCATCTACGCCAATTTTCTATTGCAGGAATTGTAAATTATGGATTGTACGCATGTTCATTTCTGAAAAGGGAAATATTGTACTGTGTTCTATTGGACCTGTCTCTCGGTAAGTTGACAAACCATTGCAAAATTCCTTAGTGATGTATTCTTGTATCGCAGATAAGCCTCATTGTGTATATTTGTACACATATTTTCCAGTGCCGGAGATGAGTTGATGTGAGTTGTCTTGAGTAACGATGAAAACATTGATTTAATTTTATTACGTACACAAATATGATGGAGGAAGCTGTTCACGCCTTACTTGGTTACCCCGTAGGGTCATATCTCCCCACGTAGAGCCTGAGGAGATATCCAAATTCAGATTACTGAAATATCTTGGCAAGTAATTGTGCTATGATGACGTTTGTTGACTTGATACACTAAACACATTACGCATTATTGATTGAGCCATACCTTACTTGATTTTGTAATCTGTAAAATAATTTGAAGGAAGGAAGGAAGCTTGTAGTTTAACGTGACCGTTAATCTCGCGATCATAAGCCACTTTTCATGCCAATGATTATTCTACAGTATATGAACCTATCTAGAATAATGACGAAATTAAGCTGGTAATATCGAAATATCTAATTAGTTCAAAATATACCTGGTATAATATACCCTAATAGAGCACTACAGTTGGCAGCCTGGTGACTGAATATATTCTTAGTTCCATCTCTTAAGGTACAGAATACAAAATTTGGTTGAAGTCCAATGGACGTTACATGCAGTTAGACACTGGATCTATCAGCACGCGTAAAAGCATGTTACCAACAATACCATGCGTGTGCTGGTCAGAAATAATCTGAAATATTATGATATCTTGTTGTGCCAATTTTGGATGAAATCCATTTGTTAGTATAGAAGTTACATGCATTTTAAAATTGGACATATCAGCAGGCACAGAATCGTGTTGGCAGCACTGCCTTGTATTAATTACTCCAAATTAATCTGGAATGTCAGGTGCTATACGTGTGCAAAGTATCGAGCTGTTGGCTTGCATACTTTCTGATATATTGATATTAGGGTAAAAAAAATATAGACAGCATTTATTAACAGTTGGCAGCCCTGATTGCTCTTAAAAATACTTATAGTCATATCTGTTATGCTACACATAGAACATACGAAATTTGGTTGAAATCCAACTGATAGTATGGAAGTTACATGTATTTAATAATTGGTACTATCAGCAGGCTTATAATCATGTTGGTAGAACTGGCGTATATATCTTACTCCAAATTAATATAAAATGTCAGAATATACGTGTGCATAGTTTAAAGCTGTTGGCTTGCATACTTTCTGATATATTGGTATTTTGATAAAGAAAAATAGAGAGAGCAAATATTAACAGTTGGCAGCCCTGGTGGCTCTCAAGAATACGCTCAGTCATATATGTTTATGTACAGATATTACATACAAAATTTGGTTGAAATCCATTTGATAGTGTAGAAGTTATATGCATTTAAACATTGGACCTATCTGAAAGCTTAAAATTATTTTGGCAACACTGTCATGGTTGGCCTTCTGGAAATTAAACTGAAATAGTATTATCTACATGTGTGCCAATTTTGGAATAGCTCTCATCCATACCTTGCAAGATATCCAACATGGAGCTCAAATTTCTAGTGCGTTTTTTTTCAGCAGTTGGTAGCACTGACATCATTTTCAAATATGGTCGTGAGATATTCCGGTGCACATCTTTACTCATACTAAATTTGGTTTTGATTGCTGCAGCCGTTTGGGAGTTGATAGGGGGGGGGGGGGACACACACACAGCCAGCCAGCCAGCCAGACAGACAGACAGACAGACAGACAGACAGACAGACACACATTTTCCCGGATCGATCTCATAAGTCTACTTTTTCCTCATTTTTGCAAAATGTGAAAAGTAGGCTAAAAAATAGCTGGCTGACCGAATTGACCTGGTCGCCTCACAAACTAACATTTTTAACTTGGGGAGCACTGATGATGATGATGATAATTGTTGTTTTAAGGGGCCTAACATCGAGGTTATCGGCCCCTTGGGAGCACTGAGATCTGGAAGGCAGTATCCTCGCTGTCTCTAAATCTCACCCTGCTCTGACAAACATTACTGTTCCGAGTGGCTAGCATTATTTCGGAAAACGTGACCATTGCCTCCCCGTTCTTAATATAATCAAATAACTACCATGCAACCTCCCATCTTGCACGCTTGCAAGTGAAAAACAACAAAATACATGAGGGGTTACATCAAAATATCTATCTATACTGTGATACGTCATTTTATTAACATCTATATTAGGCACATCTTATAAAATCTACACTAGTTGACAACAACAAATCCAAACCTCGACTTAATCTACAGTAATTTATATAACTTAGGTACACTCGTACACAAAACTTGCCCTGGCCAAACACCCATCGAGTGGGGCTGGCGGCTCCAACCGCAATTGTAGCCTTGCGCTTGGTTGGGCGACGCGGCTTCAGACGCACGACTGTTTTTTTTTCTTCTTGTCTTTAAAATTATGCGCGAGACTTGATACCTACGTAGTAAGTACAGTTTTACGATAGGGATTCCCGTTGCTATTTTGTACGTATTTGTTCAATGCAATAACCGCTCAAACGCCACATCACACTCAGCACGCACGACGTGCTTCATTACCAGGCCGCATGGTTGGTTCATTCACTGTCAGTGGCGGATCCAGAGGTTCACCTCGGAGGGGGCACTCTAGGATTTCAGAGTAGCAACAGGAAATATGTAATAAAATTACTAAATTTTTATTTAATCTACACACACTACACATAACATCCAACCACCAGATTTTATAATTCTACAAGAAATTCAATATATTAAAATGGATTATTGGTTTCAGTTTCAAGTCATTGTCATTATGTAAAATAAATAATTATTCTACAGAATATGTACATTTCCACATTTTAATGCACATTACACAGTCTAATATGTATTAAAAACATTTGCAATCACAGTGACTATCTGAAGACAATATACAAGTCTACTACACAAATGTTACAAGATATGTACTGTATATAGTACCAACATTGTCAGTCACTGAGTCACTACTAGTCACATAAATATAAATACAAAAAACAATTGTATTGAATACTGATTGGGATTCTATTTGGTGACTATCCTAGGCAAAATACATGCCTATTACAAAATAAAATCCAGGCGATTATTCGTTTACCCCTTTAGAGAAACGTTCTACAATTTTTTCAACGTCAACATTTATATCACGGTGAACAAGTAACAGATACAAGCCATTCAACCTTTCCTCTGTCATTCGCGTTCGTAGCCATGATTTAACAAGTTGCAGGCTGCTAAAAGATCTCTCTACACTTGCACCACTGTCGATGTAGCGATTATATTAACAGTTTTGCCATTACATACTATATGATAACAAACATTGACCACATTCATGAATGCAGGCAATAGAGCAAAGATTTTACTTGCAGTGCAGTTTGGAGAAACAATCATTTTATCAGCAATATCAATGTAGCAGACAACTGGTTTTTCGGAGGGGGCACTTGCCCCTGGTGCCCCCCTCTGGATCCGCCACTGTTCACTGTACTAAGTTCGCGAAATACAGAAGCTTTGATGTGTTCCTATTGTGTTTTTTGAAATGTGTTAGATATTTATTTTGTTTTATATTGCACTACAGTATGTCTAAACGTTCAAGAGATATTCCAAGTGAATGTAGGCTAGTATTCGTGATATGCTCGAACATAGCGATGATGGTAGTTGTAGTGAGCTCAGTTCAGAAATTGACGATGAATCTCCGTTATTAGTAAATACTCCTGGGGCTAGCTCTTTTAGTGGGGTTCCAAGACACAGTGTATCGGTACGGAGTTCGAGTTCTAGTGACAGCAGTGACACTGAAACTGCGAATGATGGTAATCCTCCTGCTGTACACGGTGTAGACGGGGAAAATTTCCAGCTAATTACAATGCTGGAATTCAGGCTGAATTTTTAGATAAGGAGCCGGAAGAAATTTTCGAATATTTTATAGACGACGGATTTTGTGAGCTTATTGCACAGCAAACAAATCTGTAAGCTCAGCAAACAATTAGTTCGAATTCGTTTATGGCAAAAGTGAAAAAGAGCCGTGAGGGAGACTGGGTACCCACTAACAAAAATGAAATAAAACGTTTTTGGGGATTTTTTTACTGCAGGATGTTTTTCAGAAGCCGAAATTAGCCCGTTACTTTTCTCGAAATAAACTGCTAGGTACTCCCGTATTTTTTGAAATTATGTCTGAGAAACGATTTTTCCTTTTGCTCAAATTTTTACATTTTGCAGACAATGAAGCTTATAACAGACAGGTCCACCCCAAATTTTATAAAGTGAAGCAAGTTCTAGACATCCTTGTGTCAAAATTCAGAACTGCATATATTACAGACGATAGCTTATCTATCGATGAGAGCCTCTTATTGTGGAAAGGTAGACTGGGATGGAAAGTATACATACCAAAGAAAAGGCCGCGCTTTGGTATGGAGTCATATAAGTTATGTGAAGCCAAGACTGGGTATGTGTGGAACATCTTATGGTATACGGGGAAGGAAACTAATCTCGTAGACCACGTTTGCGGAATTGATATTTCTGAGTACACTAAGCCTTCCAAAGTTGTCTTTACACTGACCGAAGATGTCCTGAATAAGGGTTACCTAATAGCTGCAGATAATTACTTCAGTAGTCCGGAGATGTTTGACCTGCTCAATGACCTACAAAGAGATGCTGAAGGCACCGTAAGATCGAACAGAAAAAATCTCCCAAAAGATGTTATGGCAAAAAAACTAAAAAAGGGTGAAATTGTGTTTGCTTATCGTAGCAAACTCATTGCTCTCAAGTGGAGAGAGAAGAGGGATGTGTGTATGCTAAGTAGCATACATGATGCCGAAATGCGCACTGTGAAAAACAGAAAAGGGGACACAATAGTAAAGCCTGTCATGTGTATACATTACAATGATTCAATGGTTGGGGTCGACTTATCTGATCAGTGCATTGTTCCGTACAGTACAGCCAGAAAACGAATAAAGAAGTTCTACCAAATGATTTTCAGGCACTTGTTGGACATAGCAATGTTCAATTCCTTCGTGATTTATCAGAATCATGGAGGAAAATTCACTCACAATTTCGTTTGCAAATTATTCAGAAGCTTTTTGACAAGTATGGTAAATCAATCCCCACTGAAGCCCAGCCAGTCAGATCAGTGGTGTCACTATCAAATGATCCTTCAGATCGATTCTCGGGAAGGCATTTTCCGGATTTCAATTCGCTCTCAAAGACCAAACCCATTGCTAACAAAAGATGTATTGTCTGCCAAGCAAACAATAAAAGAAAGGAGACACAGCACTGCTGCAAAATGTGCGATGTAGCACCAGCTCCTTGCTTTGGAATGTATCACACCGCAAAAAATTGAACTGAGAGGCGTCCATTCCTCGTGTATTGTAAATAGTGATCCTAATTGTTGTGTAAATTCGTGTGTGTGTGTAAATAATACATAGAGAAACCCTCTGAATGGAATAATTAGTGGCTCGGCAGTTGCATACCCACAACAAGAGAAGAAAGTACATATTAGGTGAGAACATTGTTATCTGGTCATTATCGTATTCTTCAGTAGTGTGATTATAGTGTAAAATATATTTATAGCGCTTGTAGGACTACTACTATCTTTTATTATCGACAGCAGTGGCTGCGCTCGCTAAAGCGTAGCGTTAGGTCATGGGGCCCAGCTATCTGCTGACTCGATAGACGCGTGGGTTCGAGCCCCTCTGTCGGCCGTCCTCGAAATGGTTTTCCGTGGTTTCCCCATTTTCAACACCAGGCAAATGCTGGGACGGTACATATTGACAGGTCACGGCCTGTTCCTTCCACATCCTTGCCCATCCCGACGCGTAGGTCACCCACAGGCGTCGACTAGAAAGACCTGCACCAGGTCTCTCAGGAGGTCACTCAAAAAACACTTTCTTATTTGATACGTAAATATTTATTGCTAACGTACAAGTTACGGAAAGTAACGATTTCAATGCTCATCAGAGAATAAAATAGAAATATGAGACTTATGCGTTTGTTGCACTAAAATATGATTCGCATAAAAATCGTTCTATTTCGTAGATATTCTTTGCAGTATTGAAATTAATGTGTCTTATTGTCATAATATAGGCCCACATGCAATATTAAACAGATACATGTCGAGCTGCGTAAATCCAATTATTTAAACATTTAAAAAAATATGAAAGCATCTCCCCACCGTAGTGGTTACGTGGAAGAATTCGCTCTCCACTTAACGGGTTAATCTACAGTAATTTATATAGGTACACGAAACTTGCCCTGGCCAAACAAAACAACTAGGCCTAAGATAAGATATAATAAATGGTCGTACTCATCACTGTAGCTTCGCATTTCCATGGCCTCACCCAATCTGAATTTACTCCATGGTGAATAAAGACTTCATCTGAGCTTGAACCCAATTTCCTTCTCCCATGGTGGCCATCTCATTAGTTTCTTCCTTCTTGATGTGGGTGGGCTAGGTGAAACAAATTTACCGTTAATAAATGGGGCAACACAATATCTCGTAGTACTTACTACCCACGTACACCTGTATCGATTGTATCTATAGGTGATGCAAGAGAACTGCACTGGCGGCTGAATGTTTACACTTAAACTGCACTGCTACTAGTCGGTGAAGATTTTACTCACCCTTCACCAATTTTACTAACGTATATTTACTTTTAACTTATGCAGGTAAACTTCGTTTATAAACGTATGCAGATTGGCACAATCCTAACAAATCTACCGATTGTGGACAACATGGACATCAGTCCTTAACAGTGTTCGAAACAATTCAGTCCTTGCTGGCAACTTAATATATTGGCAATGTACACGTAGACTAAAAATGGTAACAGTTCTATTATGCAAATGTGTACTCGAAAATGCACAAAGTTCATGGGTTCCCTGACACAAATAACCTGTACTCTTGTCACGCGCTTACATATAGTGTTCTGCGAATTACGTGAAATCTCACAGTTACCTAAGCTGTCTAGACAAACGGTGTCTATAATAGACTAACTTGTAAACTCGTATAACACGCCCTCCGTAGCACTGAGGGGCAAAGTTTCCCTCTACAACTTGCGAGAAAAATAATGTTTATAAATTTACAACTGAAATTGGCTAACTGACCGACGTAGTACTGAGCTCTCTTGCTGGCTTAGGGCCGCTTTCACCAACGTCAATTATCTCTTAATTCATCATTCAAGGTTATTTAACTTTGCACGAGCATTTCATCAAACAAAAACGCTCGTTAAATTACCACTAACAAGGAATTACGTTAAAAGGCCAAAATCTGACCACTCAACTCTCTAAAGCATCATTAAAGGCGAGGGAAGCCACCGAACTGTACCTCATGCATCCCTCAATGGTGGTTTGTTTCCTAGTTTCACATGAACTTCCATATGAATATAAAATAAGTTTATTACCTAGGTACAATGAAATTATAAAAGGTCATACATGTTTAATACCAAAAAAGAAGAATACGGAAATAAAAGAGCACATTCGAAGTAGGATTCGAATTGCTTCCAGCTCTGCATAATAAACTCAGAGTCTACAACGCAACCGCTTACGCTACAAAGACGACGGGAGAGCGCGTCATATTTAGCTAATTACACATAACTGCCAGTTCTCCTAAATACTTTGTTCATATAATAATAAGCTTTTGCCTCGAATACGGTCTTCTGTATTTCCCTTTATTTATAATTATGTTCGAGAAAATCTCAAGGAAGCATCGTAAACAACAATCAGTGCTAAACGCTTCTTGATCTGTGCGCCATGTTTCTCCAGGATGAAACCGAGTCTACGCATGCGCGAGAGCACTAAAGCACATTTAAGTAATTAGGAACACGAATGGCCTCAGGAAATGCATCAATGATAGTCACGCATTAACTCTCGCATTTATGTTAAATAGAAATTAATTCACTAATTGTTAGTAAAGAGTTGGTGAAAATGGCCATTAGATAAACTTATAAAATTCTGGACCTGCCCTGCGAGACAACAGCACTCTGGATGATTTGAAACTGTGTTCGTTCGCTCTTTGGTGGAGGTATTTATTCGCTGCGGAGTGCCTCTTTACTCGCGTAGGCAGACTTTTCGTAAATTTCCATAATACCTCACTCCCAGATAATATGAGATAGGCCTGTACCTCAAAGTGAAATGTACAGATTGAAGAGTTCAATAATATGTGTGGATCTCAAATCCAATCGTGCGTTCATTAATTATGCCCACTGCGTCTAAGTAGGTCCTCTCATGAAAGGGGAATCCCCGTAGTCACATGACTTGTCCAGCTGATGTGATTCGTCTGAACGTGGAAGGTTTCTGGCTGACATAAAATAATATTCCTTATAATCTTCCAATTATTATTATAGTTCTTGGATCCGTACAAATCTATAATTCGTTTGCCATCCTTTGATTACTTTCTCTTTCTTCTGTTAAACTGGGATCATATTTAGCAAGTTCTGGCGTCATAAATGGGCGTGGATACATGGCGACTCACGAGTCCATTTCATACTTCTCTCATCGTCATCCTTTACTCAGTATCATGCCCTAACTGTTCTCTTCTTGTTCTGGATTTGTACTTGGCCTCGCAACGTTAATGCAAGCTCGTTATAAAGAAACTGGTATACAAACCTATCCTAATGCAAATTGCGAGTGGTTTAAACACCTGTTCGCCTGCATTAGAATCTTGTGCCCAATATTGCAGGATCGAATCCTGGCGCAGTAAGTTGAATTTGAGAGTGCGCGAATGTGAAGAAGCCGTGTCAGTAGATTTAATGGCACGTTAAAGATCCCCTTCAGGGCAATATTCTGGCACCTCTGGCATCTCTAAACACCAAAGTAGTCATAAGGGACGTAAAACCAATACCATTATTAATATAACCTTGTTAGAGAGCTTGTTAGGAAGGCTGAAGAGCATATCCATGATTCGATGTTCCTCAGAGTAGCGGTGGAACTTTCTTTCTTTTGTTTTCTGTTTAGTAATGGATGCAACAAAATAGAGTTTAAGTCTCTAAAATGGAGTGTATTGAAACTGTTGGCAGCAGTTGCAGCTCAAAATGTAATCAACAGCAACAAATAAGGATTCTCTCGTGGTAATTTAATTTTCCCACGGCTGGACTCAACTGGAATGCTATGGAGTGTTTGATGAAAGGAGACCTAATTGTGTATGGAGGGGGTCAAGAAAGCGAAATTACGCAAATCCCGTCCTGTTTTGGGCTACACATCTCCCCCCTGTAACACAAGCAGTGAATTATAACCTCGATATTGCTTGCAGGAACACCATGCCTTTTGCAGTATGGGCGACTTTGTGCATGATTTGGAAAACGGTTGCTATAAGTGCTGACCGAAATCTTGACGAGTTTCCTAAAAACTTTATGTTCTCTGCTGCCACAGCAGCCTATCAAGTGGAAGGGGCATGGAATTCCAGTGGTGAGTATTGCAGGATAATTCCAAGAATTTAACGTATCAACTCATAGACTAGAGAAAAAGAAGTATTTCAAGGATGGGTATACCATTCTGTTGATTTCATGGAGGGAGTGGTCAGTGAAAAACAAAAAGATAATAATATTAAAAAATATATTTATGGTATCTTATCGTTTCTATACATGTCCTGCAGAAAGTGTAGACTGTATTTTACTGAACGTTACTTAATATACACGATATACATAAACATGTTGGTGCACGAATACTTGTTGTGCCCACTGTACTTACAAAGGAACTATGGTAGCGTCTACATGCCGATCGGTTTCTAATTGGAAGGTCACTATACAACGGTGGAGAAAATTGGCTAAAATTAACATTAAACATCTATTTAAAGCGATTGAAAAGACGCGGAACATGGAGTCAGCGCGTGGGAATGGAAGTCAGGGGGTTGCTTGGTCGCTTCGACAAGGCAGCTTGCGTATGGCTGTCGGTGCAGCTCTACTCGTCACCCTCCCCTCTGACCGAGTCAAGTTGGGATCGCTAGCACATCGGATGTAATGCAAACAAACAAAATGTTTGTCCAACGCGTTGGTTGTCCGACACATGTACATTGTGTTTCGCACGTTTCTCCGCGTACCGGTACTTGAAGATTACGTGTTTAGCATTAAAACAGTCAGAAATATTGATAAGGTATCATGGGAGTCATTTAAGACATCGCAATTTCGCTCACATTTTTATTTTCCTTGTTTTCAATTTGTTTCTATTTGTTTTCATATTTACAATATGCTCAATGTTCGGTACGATTGAGAAACAATCAACCGGAGGCTGTTTCACAGGTTATCGTCCGACATCAGTGTGCGATGCCGTGATTTTGAAAGTTTCAATGCAGAGAAAAACGTTTCGCAGACATGCGTTGCTCCAAACATTGATAACTCTTGTGCGGCCTGTCAGATCAAATAATGTCAAGTGGCACTACAGGTAGCAAGATAAGGAACACCACACCGCGACCATTTGACGTTCGACACAGCGAAGGCAGTACGAGAGAGAGTGAGACGGGAAAGCGAGCGAGAGAGACATATATATATAAATGTTATCCACCATCGCTGCAAGACCGTCCGCGCCAGAAGCACGCCGGCGTGAAGCCCGCGCGCCCAGCGTGCTCCTTGGATACCTCTGAAATAGAGGCTTACTGTTAATTTTAGACGATTTCTTACCACCATCGTATAGAGTGACTTTCCAAGAGTTATCTCTGCCATTTACAATCGACCAGGGAGGAGGGTGTAAACGGTACCTGAGTTCCCTTGTTGGGTTGAACACATAAGAAAGCTTTGGTCATTACCTGTAGCGTTCATGAATAGGAGAGAGAAATAAAGAAGCAATAACATATAAGATTTCTATATCTCCTGCGTCCAGGTGTTGACAGTGCAATATCCTTCTTGTCTCTTATTCTATATATATTTACAGGTAAAGGAGAGAATATCTGGGACCGTTTGATTCACAGTCACCCTGACTGGGTCACCAACCACGAAAATGCAGACGTAGCTGCTGACTCATATCACCATTACGAACAAGACATCAATGCCCTCGTACAAATGAACGTATGTATTATATTATACAAGCTTTACCCGGCATGCGTTGCAATGCCAATCAAAGCAAGTGTTGGCATTGTAATTTTGTTTCCTGAAGTGCATTTTGATACACAATATGTTTTTCAATGTCCGTTAAGTGCCTCTAAACTATCGTAAATTGTTTTAACTAATTTAGAAACAATCGTGGGAGCGTGCACAACAACTCACCAATGTTTCATCGTAATCCGATGAATGGCATGTGAACGCATACGCAATTTTGTTTAAACGATTCGTGCTCTATCACTAATTTGTTGAATTTACTCGTGCGCTACCTACTGTGAAATGGATTTACTAAGTTAGAAACCTTCACATAAGTGTACACTACAACTAATCAAAGTTTCATCGCAATTGATGAATGGTATATGATCGCATATGGGACTTTCTTGAAATGATTCGCGTTCCGTCGCTCATTTGTGGAATCTACTCGTGCGCTACCTATTGTAAAATGCATTTACTAAGCCTGAAACCTTCCCTGGAGTGTAATCAACGATTCACCGAAGTTTCATCACAATCGGATGAATGGTATATGAACGCAAACGGGACTTAATTGAAACGTTTCACGTGCCGTCGCTCATTTGTTTAATCTACTCGTGCGCTACCTATTGTAAAATGCATTTACTAAGCCAGAAACCTTTCCTGGAGGGTACACAACAATTCATCAAAGTTTCATCGCAATCGGATGAACGGTATATTGACGCATATGGGACTTTGTTGAAACGATTCGCGTACCGTCGGTCATTGGTTGAATCTACTCGTGCGCTACCTATGATAAAATGGATTTACTAAGCCTGAAACCTTCCTGGAGTGTAACAACATCTCACCCAAGTTTCGTCGCTATCGGACAAATGGTATATGAACGCATACGGAACTTTGATTAAACGCTTCGCGCGTCGTCGCTCATTTGTTGAATCTACTCGTGCGCTACCAATTGTAAAGTGGATTTACTAAGTCAGAAACCTTCGCAGGAGAGTACACAATAACTCACCCAAGTTTGATCGCGATGGGATGAATGTTATATGAACGCGTGTGGGACTTTGTTGAAACGAATCGCAAGCCATTTTGTTGAAGCTGCTCGCGCGCTATCCATTGTAAATTGGAATTGTATGCCTATAACTTTTCCGGGAGTGTGCACAACAACTCACCAAAATTTGATCGCAATCGGATGAATGGTTTATGAACGCATAAAAGACGAACAGACAAACATTCTTTTATAGTCTATATGTAGCCTATATCTATATCTATATATATAAAGCTCAATGTTTGTCTGTCTGTCTGTCTGTCTGTCTGTCTGTTATGTATACAAATCCACACCGTTTCACCGATCTGAACCAAAATTTGTATACTTACCCTTCGGATCCCTGCGGGTAACCCTGTCCACTTGAAATTTCCGACAGACCACCCCATTCCCTGCATTTAGGCCCTTTGTCCCAAATCTACACCGTTTCACCGATCTCAACCAAAATTTGTATACTTACCCTATGTAACCCTGTGAATAACACTGTCCACTTAAAATTTCGGACAGACCACCCCATTTCCTGCATTTAGGCCCTTTGGCAAACTTCTACACCGTTTCACCGATCCGAACCAAAATTTGTATACTTACCCTTTGCAACCCTGCGGGTAACCCTGTCCACTTGAAATTTCGGACATACCAACCCAATCTCTGCATTTAGGCCCTTTGGTCCAAATCTACACCGTTTTACCGATCAGAACCAAAATGTGTATACTTACCCTTTGCAACCCTGCGGGTAACCCTGTCCACTTGAAATTTCGGACAGTCCAACACAATCTCTGCATTTAGGCCCTTTGGTCCAAATCTACACCGTTTCACCGATCAGAACCAAAATTTGTATACTTACCCTTTGGTACCCTGCGAGTAACACTGTCTGCTTGAAATTGCGGACAGACCACTCCATTCCCGGAAAGTGGACAGGGTCCGTCCCAAAGGCAATGGAAAAAAGGGGTAAAACCGGACCCGCTCAGGAAACCTTCAGGGTTGCCAGCTCCTGAACTCACCAGCCATGAGCCCTTGAGGATGTAGCACTATCCAGGGTGCACCAGGGCTACACACACCCTGCCTCCTTGAGGGTCTTGAGCAGAAGATATGAGATATTAAGAAAAGAATGAGGCTATCAGGAATGATTAGATAAGGGCCAATTAAGGCGGGAAAGTGAAAGAGTCGCTAGGCCTCGGATAACCTGATACCATCGGGGTCGGAAGAGAACAAGAGTTTGACCAAGGGAGGCTGACAGGAAAGAGAACTGAAAGGTGCCCGGCACCAGTAAGTAGAAGCAATGCCGGACTCAGCTGGGGTCCCGTGGTCGCAAACCCACGTCCCACAAGTTGTGACCCTGGTGGGTGGAGGGGGGAAGAGGGGGCAGGGGTGAAAATAGCTTGCTCATTCATCGCGAGGTGACATGAGAAAAATGTCCAGACCCCGCCGTGTTACCTGTTATTGCTGACTATGCTGATGTTCATACAGGGTCTTTGCTCAAACCGCTGTAGTGTTACGAAAGAATGAGTGATTTACCGGTCAATGTGAATAGGACCGGGAACCCCCCCGAACGTCTGTCATCATATATCGTCATCATCTGGGATATTCTCAGCTACGTGCAGCTTGGACCCGAGCAGTACTCGATAAGCTCTTTCACTACACGCATCGAGTATAGGCCTAAGCCAGAATATAACGTTCAGACTTTGGAAGACATCGAAGGTAGTAATCTGAATTACCTATATCAGATTTAAAATTACACCATGTTCGTTTAGTAGTCATTTTTCATTTCCTTATTATTATCATAAGGGCAAATGACCTAGATGTTACACCCTTTATACCACTAATCACCACACAATAATAAGTCTTCATCGCCTGTGAATTTTGAAATATTTCTTTCTATCACGGTAGTTTGTAAATTTGTCGTGTCAATTCAACCGTAGTTTTCATTACCATCCTCATCAAAAGGGCAAATGACCTAGATGTTACGTCCATTATACTACTAAGTAACACCACAGTCTTCATCGCCTGTGATTTTTAAAATGTGTATTTCCATTAGTTTGTAAGTTTGATATATCCGTTCAGTAGTAGTCGTCTTCATTATCATCCTCATCAAAGGGGAAAATGACCTAGATGTTACGTCCATTATACTACTAAGCAACACCAGAGTCTACCTAGCCTGTGATTTTAAAAATGTCTATTTCCATTAGTTTGTAAGTTTGATACACCCGTTCAGTAGTAGTCGTCTTCATTATCATTCTCATCAAAGGGGCAAATGACCTAGATGTTACGTCCATTATACTACTAAGCAACACCAGAGTCTACCTAGCCTGTGATTTTAAAAATACGTATTTCCATTAGTTTGTAAGTTTGATATACCCGTTCAGTAGTAGTAGTAGTAGTAGTCTTCATTGTGATCCTCATCAAAAGGGCAAATGACCTCTCATTCCTTTAAAGTATCAATTGTTCCCATTCGTTGATAAGTTACATGTGCCAGTAGTCGCTTCTATGTTCATCATCACTATGTAGAAGATGTTTTGCGTCAGAAGAAAAGACAACTGGATGCTCAGGAACGTTAACGATATATCGACTGCGAAATCTGGAAGCTTCTCTTTGAGGAATTGCTTCAGACATTTATCGTACAGTTTAAACCTTAACAAGACGAAACTTTTAACCAGATAGCGATCTAAGTGGGAGCTCTTTGGCAAAAAATAATCAAGTCTTTCCCGAAATGTGAGTCCTAAAAATAACTTTTTCTATTATTTTCTAAGTTTCATATGTCAGTTATGTAGTAATTTTCAATATCATCCTGATCAGTAGGGCAAATTACCTAGATGTTACGCCCTCAACGTCGTTTGGGGTAAATGACCTAGATTTTAAGTCCATTATATTTCTAATCACCACCACATAAAGTCTTCTACGACTGAGATGTCACGAATTCTGGGACCGCTAACGACATATCTCGACTCGGACTGAAGACAAATATCACGAGAATGATCATTATTTTACAGAGCCTTCCCATAGTGACTTAAGTATAAACATTGTCACTGGGTTTGATAATGTAAGAAATGAATACATAAATAAATATAATTTATGACGTTGAGTGTTAAGGAGACTGAAATATTATCATCTTTCCACCGGGCGAAGCCGGGTACTACTGCTAGTATATATATATATAAATCAATGTTACGAGATAGTATGTGGGTGTGTGGGTGTGTATGTCTCCTATGCATTCATATACCACTCACCCGATTGCGATGAAACTTGGGTGAGATGTTCAGTACACTTCAAGGAAGGTTTCTGGTTTAGTAAATCCATTTTACAATAGGTAGCGCACGAGTAGATTCAACAAATGAGCGACGACGCACGAAGCGTTTCAACAAAGTCCGTTATGCGTTCATATACCATTCATCCGATTGCGATGAAACTTGGGTGAGATGTTGAGTACACTCCAAGAAAGGTTTCTGTCTTAGTAAAAACATTTTACAATTGGTAGCGAACGAGTAGATTCAACCTATGAGCTACGATGCGCGAATCGCTTCAAAATGGTCCCGTATGCGTTCATACACCATTCATCCGATTGCGATTAATCTTGGTTGAGATATTGAGTACACTCCAGGGAAGCTTTCTGGCTTAGTAAATCAATTTTACTTAGGTAGCGCACGAGTAGATTCAACGAATGAGCGACGATGCGCGAATCGCTTTAAAAAAGTCCGCTATGCGTTCCTATACCATTCATCCGATTGCGATAAACCTTAGGTCAGATGTTGTGTATACTCCATTGAAGGTTTCTGGCTTTGTAAATCCATTTTACAATAGGTAGCACACGAGCAGAATCAACAAATGAGCAACGACGCGCGAAGCGTTTCAACAAAGTCCCGTATGCGTTCATATACCATTCGTCCGATAGCAATGCAACTTGGGTGAGATGTTGTGTACACTCCGGGGAAGGTTTCTGGCTTAGTAAATCATTTTACAATAGGCAACACACGAGTAGATTCAACAAATGAGCGACGACGCGCGAAGCGTTTCAAAAAAGTCCCGTACGCGTTCATAGATACGTTACCATCAGTCCGATAGTGATGAAACTTGGGTGATATGTTGAGTACACTCCAGGGAAGGTTTCTGGCTTAGTAAATCCATTTTACAATAGGTAGCGCAGGAGTAGATTCAGCAAATGCGCGACGACGCTTGAAGCGTTTCAACGAAGTCCCGTATGTGTTGATATACCGTTCATCCAAAAGCTATGAAACTTAGGTGAGATATTGAGTACACTCTAAGGAAGGTTTATGGCCTAGTAAATCCACTTTACAATAGGTAGCGCACGAGTAGATTCAACAAATGAGCGACGACGCGCGAAGCGTTTCAACAAAGTCCGTTATGCGTTGATATACCATTCATCCGATTGCGATGAAACTTGGTTGAGATGTTGAGTACACTCCAGAGAAGCTTTCTGGCTTAATAAATCAATTTTACTTAGGTAGCGCACGAGTAGATTCAGCAAATGAGCCACGATGCGCGAATCGCTTTAACAAAGTCCGTTATGCGTTCATATACCATTCATCCGATTGCGATGAAACTTAGGTGAGATGTTGTGTATATTTCATTGAAGGTTTCTGGCTTAGTAAATCCATTTTACAATAGGTAGCACATGAGTAGAATCAACAAATGAGCAACGACGCGCGAAGCGTTTCAACAAAGTCCCGTATACGTTCATATACCATTCGTCCGATAGCGACGACACTTGGGTGATATATTGAGTACACTCTAAGGAAGGATTCTGGCTTAGTAAATACACTTTTCAATAGGTAGCGCACGAATAGATTCAATAAATGAGCGATGACGCGCGAATCGTTTCAACAAAGTCCCGTATGCGTTCATATACCATTCGTCCGATAGCGATGAAAATTGAGTTAGATGTTGAGTATACTCAAAATAATTTACCTGGCTTAGTAAATCTATTTTACAATAGGCAGCGTACGAGTAGATTCAAAAAGTGAGCGACGGCACGCGAATCGTTTCAACAAAGTACGCGTTCATATACCATTCGTCCGGTAGCGATGAAACTTGGGTAAGTTTTTGTGCACACTGCATGGAAGGTTTTTGACTGAGTAAATCCATGGTACAATAAGTAGTGCACGGGTAGATTCAACAAATGAATAACGGTGCGCGAATCGTATAAATAAAATTCCGTATGCGTTCATATACCATTTATCCGATTTCGATGAAACTTGAGTGAGTTATTGTGTACACTGCAGGGAACGTTTCTAATTTAGTGAATGTATGAATGATCGTGTGACCTCCAGAGAGGACGAGTGCAGGTCTTTCTAGTTGACGCCCGTGGGCAACCTGCGCGTCGTAATGAGGATGAAGTGATGATGAAGACGGCACTTACACCCAGTCCCCGAGAGTAGTGGGATGACAGCGGTTCTACCCATAATCGCGTGTGTGCTTGAATACGTATGGCTATGTTGAAAAAAGGTTAGGTGGCGGGGGAGGACTAGGGTCGAGTGAGGTGTCGTTTAGTTGGTATTTTTTCCGCTCTATTCGATGGTGAGGTTATTTCTTAAAATGGGTGGAATTTGGAAACGCAATTTGAGGTAAACGTGCGTTTTTTACATTTTGGTGATATTTAATGAGCATATAAGGCTAGAACGGTGTGTTCTTTAGGAACGGGGTGACGTCCTCTTTGCTAAGAATGTGTGTTGGTATTTTTAATTTATTTTTTTTGAAAATGTTTGTTTTTTGGATTGGAAACGGTGAATTTTGGAAAAAAGTTTGTTTGACGTTAATGTAAGGTGGCTATGCCCTGTAGGCGGACAGCAAGTTTCAAGGGTGTAGGAGGGGGAAAATGATAGCCTACTTTCTCGCGAACATTGGCGATAATTGGCGAATGAATAGTCGGATTTTAACGAATGAGGTATTGTTGGCGTTGGGATGACATGCTCTTTGCTAAGAATGTGTGTTGGTATTCTTTTAAATTGAAAAATTCTTGGTTTTGGATTTTTGATTATTTTGGAAACGGTGAATTTTTTGAAAAAGTTTGTTTGACGTTAATGAAAGGTGGCTATGCCCTCTAGGTGGACAGCAAGTTTCAAGTGTTTATGACGAAAACAAATGATATCCTACTTTCCTACGAACTTTGTCGATATCTCCCGAACGCATGGTCTGATTTTAACAAAAGAGATGTTGTTGGCGTTGGGGGTTACGTCCTCTTGGCTAAGAATGTGTGTTGGTATATAAAAAAATGAAAATTCTTGATTTTGAATTTTTTATTATTTTGGAAAAGGTGAAAATAAGAAAACAAGTTTGTTTGACGTTAATGAAAGGTGTCTATGCCTTCTAGGTGGACAGAAAGTTTCAAGTGTGAAGGCCAAAAGAAAATGAATTTTGAAAAACTGTGACTATTTTGGATCAGCGAACTTGACAAAAAAAAGTTTGTTTGTGATGAATGGTTGGTATTTACTCCCTCTACCCGCACCATAAATTTTAAGTCGCTAGGTGAAAAACCTATGCACGTTTTGGGAGACTTTTAACCTATGTCTTGACTAAGAATGTGTGTTGGTATTTAAAAAAATTGAAAATTCTTGATTTTGAATTTTTTATTATTTTGGAAACGGTGAAAATAAGAAAACAAGTTTGTTTGACGTTAATGAAAGGTGTCTATGCCTTCTAGGTGGACAGCAAGTTTCAAGTGTGAAGGCCAAAAGAAAATGAATTTTGAAATCTGTGACTATTTTGGAAACAGCGAACTTGACAAAAAAGTTTGTTTGTGATGAATGGTTGGTATTTACTCCCTCCACCCGCACCATAAATTTTAAGTCGCTAGGTGAAAAACCTATGCACGTTTTGGGAGATTTTTAACCTATGTCTTTTGTCATATTTGAGATATTTTGGAAAACGGGAAAAGGGGGTTTAGTCTAATTAAATAAATAAATAGGATTTTATTACAATAAATCATGTTTATTGACCCATGAATTAAACGTGGAAGGAAACCCTAACCACTTTACACTTCTATGTTCACTGATGCGAACGAAATCCCCAATTTTACGGCCATGTCGCCTTGGGTCAACCCTTTATATAGGGTTAAACAGTCTATTGAGTCTGGGTAGGTTCTTGGTGACGAGACGAGGTTTCATACCAATGGTGGAATGAATGGTGTTGTATCGTGACGCAAGTTGAGGTAACCAGTCTATCCATCGATAGGAGCCATGTATTGTAAACTCTTTCCGCACATAACTTTTTAATGTTCGACTGAAGCGTTCAACTACTCTAGCTTTGAGATTGCTATAGGTGGTGTAATGGTGAATATCCTTAGATTTGAGAAAACTGGAGAAATCCTTGTTGAAAAATTCTTTCCCCTGGTCGGTTTGTAACAAGTGAGGTTGACGTTTTGATTGTTCAATAATATGTTGCAAGGCCTTTGTGACTAAGACACCAGTTTTATTTTTTACTGGTTGAACAAAAGCCATTTTGGAATAGACATCAATGACGGTCAACATATAGCGTACACCGTCGTTAACGTTAGAATAAGGTATCATCTCACCCAAGTCTGCCTGCCAAAGTTCATCAATTCCATTGGAAATGACACGACGGCGTTCATAAATGCGTCGGGATGGGTTATGCAATTCATGAGCGATGCCCACTTTGATGGGGGGATGGCTTATAAGATAATTTTAGCATCTCGGAGTTGTTGTTCAATGTGGGCGATTTCTGCCTCATGTCCAGTGTGACCAGCTTGTTTTGATGCATGAAGCAAGTATAAGCGTTCTACTAACTGATTGGGATTATTCCAAAAGGTTATATCTATGTAGGGTTTTAATTTCTTAAACCTTACACCAGAGGCAGAGTGATGTTTTTGCTTACCAAACATGTTTGCAATGATGGTTTTAAATTTTTGGGATATATTGGCATTGAGCTGCTGAGAGGATTTATAGTTTCTTTTGTGAGCGTTGGTGTCTAATAAAATGTATTTATATTTAGCAAGGTCCTCGGGCGTAAAATCTTGTAGAGAGGGGGTGCGAGAAAATAGCAGCTTTAACAGACCTGGTGTTAATTTATAGTTTATCTTTTTAATGACAGCTTTCGTACGAGCAAATTTAATGGATGAATCCCCAATTTTAAAAATATCATTCTCATAGTGAACACCATACTGTGCCCGTCAGAGGAGCTATCAGGGTTGCCAACAGCCGAAACGACATCCCTAACACCTCACCTTCCGGACCCACGTGCCATGAGGATTGGGTGAATTTCTTATAGGCCATAGCGGCACGATAATCCATGATCCAGGGGATCCGTGGTAACATGGTTGCTAAAAGTTCATAGACAGCCCAAGAAAATACACCTCCTAAAGCTAGACTGAGAATATAAACTTCCAGACTTGAGTAAAACTTGTAGAAATACTTATTCAAAATATTCAGACACCTAGCCTAATTCGGAGGGTTTCTATCGGCTAATCCGCAAACTAATAAATAAATAAAAATAAAATATAAGTACCCTAACTGTAAACTACTGTAAACCCTCGCGAAAGATCTATCTGACAAAGTAAAGCAACAACAGCAACGCTGGGAAAATGGTACGGCAATAGTCTCTAAATCAAATTACAAAATAAGCTAATAACAGAATTTACATTTAACAGGGTAGCAATAGCAAATCTAAGTTAGGATGATACCATATCCTCATTTACATTTATTTTTAAATCTAGCTAATTCCTAACAATTAATACAAAATTTACGGCGATGACGTCCGTAAAGCAAAAACAATTTAATACAAAATCTACATGACAAGCCATCAAAAAAAAACATTAAATGCCCTCTTATAATCTAAGTAAAGGGTAAACATAGGGTTATCATATACTTGAAATAAGTAAAACAAGACCATAAACATTATTATTCCTGCCTTCGCCCTGGGTTACTCTTTGTAAACCAGTGTCATCGACGTGCATGTGATTTACGTTGGCGATTGCGTAGTGAAAACGACGTCTAACGTCGCATGAGGCTCACGCTCCACCAGCTACTGACTAAAGGTTAAGCAAGCACTCCGTCGATAAAAATTAGTGTCATCTGTCCTAGATTACTTCCACAAGAGAAGTGTGCACAAAGCAAGTGCCAGCCATCAGGTCCAAAATGCAAGAAAATCAAGGTTGAATGCTATAAGTAGTTAATTATCATCAGGTTTATAATAATGACGTTACTGATTTATTAGAATCGTTGGTTTAAATTATCGTTGGTTTATGACGAATAGGCTGACAATCCTGAATACCTTGGGATCAGCAGTAGCAGTCTTGTGCGAGATCAATCTCAGCTATAAAACACCGTCAACGAGCTTTCCCGCTCGGACATAACAATAACACAGGTTATTAGTGGCTCTCGGCTCACTTAATTTACCTCTGGTTAAGGCCTGGTATGAACATCAGTTACCTCCCTATAATAACACAGTCAACAGAATCGAAGTCTGAACACACATAAATATAGCCTCTAAACAGGTGTCTCTTCTAGCCTCTTAATTACCATAAATAAACCTTATCACAACGTGAAAGCATTCTCAGATGGAGAAGAAAGATATTCGCTTTAGTAGCGTTGCCAACACATGGCTCCTCGCCAGTCATCTCTAAGTAGCAAAACATATGATCATTACAAAATGGTGGCCTGGACATTGACCTACATATGAGACACATCATCTAAATGTTAGTAATGCTATAAGCATTGTCAAAGAGTCTGAAAAAGTTATGGTCTCACTGAGTGAGTGTGCTCTAGTACAGTGCATGCTGGGAATTGTAAACACCTGTCCATGATTCGAGCTAGCCTCGCTACTCGCAATCATCCACACGGACAGTTTAGAAAATACACATCACTGAAGGCAGGCAGCTTTCACGTAGAACGTCCTATTAGAAAACTGGCCTTGTTATCATGTCCCAGATATAATAGAAATTTACACAAGCATTAGGCTTAAAATCACGCCTTAAAACTATGCTCAAAGATATAGCATGTTTGAAAAGTCAAAGAAAAGAAAAACATAGATATTCCACTTCATCTGAATCTCTTTGAAATGTGCAGATATGTCAGTTCATAACTGCTCTGTCTAAATATAACCAAAATAACAACTGTGTCGAAACACTTGACACGAAATAAACATTATAAAGGTGCAAATCTTACAATTGCTAAGTTTGCCAATGATACGGCATTCATTTCTGGGTTCGATGCTAGATTGCATACAAACTGTAACAATCTGAATGTGTTCAAACTTGAACTGGATGGCTTCATAGCACATCAAAATGAAAAATGACATAGTATTACAAAACTGATAGCTTCAGTCGGCTATCCAACGTTACGGGCTGTTCTGACTAAATCAGTGGCGTGACAACATTTACTAGGAAGGGGTGTAATTAAAAATAACACTGGTCATGACGTCTGATCGTAATCCCAAATACCTGTACACAAAATCACCCACCTAGGGTTGAACAAAATGTAGTAACAAGACTACAGTCTCGCTTAGCTGGGGTAGAAATAACATCTTAACGATGTCCCTCAGAATGCACCGTGATCGAAGAGAAATTCAATCACAACAGGTGACTAACAATCACTGAAAGTGAACTACAAGCATTAATTCTAACAGTACAAAACCTACCTATGTTTGTCAAGGAGTTCGGCTGATTCTACAATAAACAACAATAAACTACACTAAGCTACACCACAAAAGAACCTCACAAGGAATGAATATTTCGGACTCACAAGAAAGGATGTCTACATCTCGGTCGTTCCAACGACCCGAGGGATATAATAAGGCTTTGGTCTTCGGACAAGGGTTGTCCAATCTGAGCCTCCACATCGGCTCTATCCATTTCCACGGCCTTTATTCGTCCTCGTCGTTGTCGTGGTGATAAGACCAGACTCCTCCTCAAAGTCTTCATCTTCCTTGGATTAGCGGGTGCTAAATCCATGGTTCTTCCGTCATCGGCTGTAGTTCTCCGGTACTCTCCTTCACATGATGAAGCTTAACATCTCATCTCCACAGGTGGTGTGTAACAAGGATTGTCGTAGACGTGGTCGTCAAAATATGACATCTTGAAATATGACTTTACCAACTTAAGATACGATGAATAAGCGTAGCACAATTGCACAGAAGCTAGCTTTAACGTGGCACTAAACTCACTGCTACTACACGGCGCAGATGGTTTAAAAATTGGCCATGCACTATTATCTGCTCACTGATACAAATTTCACTTGCCCACAAATCACGTGGCATCGGCATTGTGCTTCACTGAAAAGAATCGCACTTGCGATTAAAGCAATATTTGTAGCTTTGAGTGTTGAAATGATTTCACTGTGAGTGATGTACTTTATCGCCACTTGACGATGTCGAGATATGATGTTCAAGCACGTGGCTGAAAATGTGGCGTTCCACGGTTATGATCACTTTTCCCAAAAATCCACAGTATTCGTAGCACAAGCCTTCCCGGGCTGTAATATTTAATAATATCATGTACTATTCGAATTGAAATAAAGTGCGATGCACTCGGATTGCTTTCCTCGCCTACAGGCGGACTGTTACCTCGTCTTATAGACGGACTTGATACAAACGGCATCCAACTTGGATGATAATCCAAACACATGTGGTAAGCTCTCAGCCATGTGCTGCGTTAGCTTGTAACTACACCGGTCGTGCAGCGTCTGTCTGGTTCCGGTTCGCGCATCTGCGAGGTTACTACCTTACCAAAAGCAGAAATCACATTCTATAGAATGTTTCGATGATACAGAATTACAATATGATAATATCTGAGCTTTGTAGAAAATAGAAATGTCATAATTTAGCCTCAGATTATTTAATAGTGGTTTTCTCCATAGTCAAAAGATCAACCATTTATAACTCCAAAGAATGTTAGCATGTAGCGGCAGCATGGTTGGTCAGTGGGTACGTTCTAAAGTGATGCATCTAAAATGCGTTGCGGTGAAAAATATCAAATGAACCAGTGGTTAGCGGGTTCAATACGTGATATCTGTCTTTCCAATAAATAGAAGGGTCAGATACGGTTCCAGTGTTGGCCCATAATGTTTGATTAAAATGTTTTTGAGTTGAGGTTTATTTTGAGGGGTTGCCAAGACTAGTGAAAACGGAGACGATGCAGAGGAAGACGGTGTTGCCGCTATGACGGATGATTTTATTTTGTTTTTAGAAACTGTTGAAGGGGTGAGGATTTTTTTCTTTCACGACTAAATACGGTTTTGCTTTCACTCTCACTTTGTTCATGTTCTTCTTCTTCTTGTCCTTGTTCATGTTCTTGTCCACTAACATTAGAGGAGGAGGAGGAGGATTTTACCTGTCGTGTGGAATCTGTTTGAGTAAATTTTGAACTTGTTAAGGGTTTGGTTTGAGAGGTAGGAGCAGTAGAAGCATTTGGTTTGAACCTCATGGCATCAACTGATGATGGAGCATGTTTTATCATGGGTAAAGGATTGACGTTTTTTAAACGTTGTAAATCACGAAATTTATGTCGAATCGTATTTCGTGCCTCAATAATACGCTGTATGATTTGAACATGTTTCTTGTACCCTATGACGTTCGCCATGGTAAAGGTAAAGACACACTAACAGGAAATGCCAAACCCTAGGTCTTTTTAAACAGAAATAAAATGATCAAAACCCAAGCGATAACGTCCCTCACATCGTTCACTCTGTTTATTTATGACCAAACAGGCATGGGGATGATGGTTCCAACACGAGGCACACAATAGTGTGAAAGCTGTAAAGGACATTTCTGGCTTCACATGATCTTGAAAAATATGATAGAGATTTCTAGAGTCTTGGCGGAAGAGAACGATGAGATTGGCATTGTCACGAATGAACTGTTGGGGAATTTTAGAATAGGTCTGAGCCAGATAAAAACAATCCACTTGTTTATGGCGTCCCATACTAAAATACTCTTGAATAATGGCCTGTCGTTGAGTTGCAATATCATCAAAAATTATAATGGAATCTGGTTGAATGCGGTCTGGTTGAATGACATCTTGAGGTGACGTGAATGTAAAATAGCCCATGGCTTCTTTATTTAACGAAGACATAATTTGTTCCAGATACACGTACAGAGGTTGGTACAAGGATTTGGCAAAAATATAAATATTTTGAAATCGTAGGCCATGAGGCGCGGTAATAATGTTCAGCAAAACATTGGTCTTTCCACAACCCGAAGGCCCTACCATAATACATCGAACGGTAGATGGGAATAGGGTGCCATGACGTTTATGTTCGCACACGGCCAGTGATAGCTCTGAAACCAAATCAGAGACGGGCGAAGCATGGGGTTGTGGGTAGATTATTGTCTGAGGAATAACCTAACCACCAAGGGAAGATAATAAAGAGAAGGAGATGGGTTTCGGACCAAAGAAAAAAGGATGGAGAAATAGGAGGAGAGTTTGACATCAGTTATGCCTAAGAGTTCTTGTTCAAATGCAACAAGTGGTGAAAACCCTATTAAGAGATTTATTTGCATTAAGTAGGGCATGAACCTAGGAAGAGTCAGGGAAGACAGGATCTTGCCTAACTGTAGTATTAGAAAAATGAAAAAGCGAAAAGGAACTCTTAATTTATTTAACAATTCAAAAAAATTTGATGAATTTAACAAAGATATATTTTCAATTTTGCTAACAATTTGGGGTCGCAGACCTCAGAAACATTTAAAGTTTGCGCCAGGCAATTAACAATTCATTAGGTTTCAAACCTTTATAAAATACTCGCAAGATTTTGAAATGGCGAAGATAAAATACAAACGTTAAAGACAATTAAAGTGATTAAAGTTTGACAATAAATCGAGTACAAGGTGTGTACTTTAAGAAATTCTGGGTAAATATCTTGAAAAGAGTAACAAATTCGAAAGTAACAACAACAAAAAGCAGGTAGAATAAAAGAGAAGTTCCTATAACTTCTTGTATTGAAGCTGAATTACTTTTAATAATTACACAAAGAGAGCAGGTCACTTACTGTGAAAACCTGAAGAGAAAGTTAAAAGGAAGGTTCTAGACCTCCTATGTTTAAGTAGGAATCACGAGACAAATGGGGCAAGATTCCCTTTCGTGAAACCTAGAAATAACTCACTTATGAGTTGAAAGAATTGTATTCCCTAATTAGAAGGGAGAAACCATGTAAGTTTGAAACGTGTACCAGACACGTCGTTATACAGAAATTAATTAATGATATTTAAGCAAAAGTGGGAAGGCACTTCTCTAGCGTGACACCTCATTGAGAAAGACCTAAAGTAACACTTTTATTATGGTTTGTTAGTTATGGGTTTAGGAAAGATCAACTGGGATGGAAGGTAAATGTTCATGGCCGTATTTATAATAATCGGACGATCGCGACGCGGAAGAAATACTGAAAGAACACTGTTTTTCACTATAGTCTGTTGAAATGGATGAAAAGTTCACTGTAGTAGCGCAAAAGTTTATGGCAAAGAAAGTTATTACAATTATGGAAAATGACTAGTTACACTGGATAGGCGAGAGTCTATTGCTTGAGAAGGTTGTAGATTATCATTAAATACGACAGAGAAAATTCCAACGGAGGAAGGAACATTAGCTATTGAGCAGTAATTTATTAGGAAGATTCCTCATTTATAAATAGTATTCCCACAAGTGAGTGGAAAATACATGACGGCACGACTTGTAGATAGAGTGCAGAATCTGGAAGGTTCCAGAACGATTCTAATAGAAGAATAGGGCCAAAGTTATTCCAGCGGTGGAACGAGCTTAATATTTTATAGACAGTGGGTATTCGATAATATCCCACGTTGTGAGAAGATCTCTCATTTAATAAGCATAAGAAGTGTTGCTTTTTACGAAGATTGGCTTAGACAGACAGAGCTCAATATGGAAAATCCCGCGAAGGATGATTATTGCCAGAAATAAGTAATCTCACACTGCCTATAAATGATTATTAAAAGCATGTAGATATTAAAACCGATGAAGATGAGGTTAAAACCTGAAGTCTTTACTTATCTTTGCTGCATGGCGATGGTGAAGTTCCCTTTGACGATTAAAGTTCCAACATGGCATGGAATCTAAAGAATGCCTCTTTAAATCAGGAGGCTGGCTCTAGTTGAGCCTTGACTGACTAAGTCGAGGGCCGACGTTCAAGTGAGGCCCACTCAGCGAAGCGCAGAGAGACCAGGAAAGGGAAAAGAGTGGGGGTAGGAGACAAAAGGAATACATATCAGAATAGACAACCTTGAAAAAATAAATGCTTTTCTTGATGAATGGTCTTCAAAGAGTTGATAGCAGACGATACTAGCGCAGCATGGTGGGTGAAAAAGTAGACGAAGTTCTCTTGATCACGGAGATGATAGCTGGCGATGGCGACGAGATCTGGTGGCCAGATGGATAAGAAAGTCCTCTTGCACCGAGAAGAATTGAGGAACTTCAGAGATTCGCTGCTAGATGACGCTAGGTGAGTCATGGAAGATATATATCTAGAACAGACTCACGAATAACATGAGAACCCTAAACAGCAAAGAGAACATAGGAGATCACTGTTGGTGTTTGAGAAAAAGGAAGGAATTAACAAGCAAAGAGCATTAAAAATATACTCTATCTTACCGTGTATTCCAAGAATACACCAAGCTGGGAGGGGCAAACACCAACAGAGAGCAGGATAAACAATTAAACATTTAAAGGTAATGGAGCAATTAAAGGCAGTGGTCTTGTGATCTGACCGTTAGTGGTCAAGATTCTGGCCACCCTGACTCTCCCATCCCTTCCAGGATAACACTCGGTCACTCTACCAGAAATCCAGACCATGGGAGGAGAAACATCCCTAACCAGGACCAAGTCCCCCACTTTAATGTCGGGACTGGAAAGAAACCACTTCTGTCTCCGTTGCAAGGAAGTTAAATATTCCAAGTTCCACCTCTTCCAGAAAGAATTGCGAAGGGCTTCAAGTTTACGCCAAACAATAGGTAGATTAGAATCCCTGTAAGAGCTGGAAAGGGGAGGAGGGGCAGGAAGAGAAGTGCCTATAAGGAAGTGACCAGGTGTGAGTGGAAGCAGGTCATCAGGGTCATTGGAAAGCGGAGTTAAAGGACGAGAATTAACAACAGCTTCAATCACAAAGTAGCTAGAAGCTGCGGGAAATATAGCTCTAGTAAAGATTGCGATAAGATGCGAAAGGAGAATTAACAAGTTTAAACAAAGCGTATAGAAACTAGTACATCTATTAAGGATAAGAATATACCAAATAAACAAAGGAACAATGCAAGTAGGAGGCAAGAACGCCATAGGTAACAACAATCTAGTAGCCAAAAACAATGACCTTAAGTTATAATAAGTATCAAAGGGGTTAATCAGAAAAATACTTAAGTCAGCGAGAAACGTGACAAGCATAAATACAAAAACACATCGAATGTAACGACGAGAAAAAACAAGTTTGTTCATCAATGAACAATAAGATTGCAAAATATGTAAGCAAGGTGCACTACATGAGCGCGTAAAAAATATGCAACGATGTTATGAAACAGGAATCGAAGCAGCTATAGGATACGAGTGGGAGCAAGTGGGAGACATAGGCATGAACGACCTTGACCCACATAGTACAGCGAGATAACGAATATAAATAGCTGAAAGAGTCCTTGACCGGAACAAATTTATTTTGGTAATGAGGTTAGGAGCTTCTGAACTTACGGAATCAACTCGCAAGACAATGGTTGGCAGTCAGCCAGAGTTGAGATAAGGAAGACTTGCTCTGAACTTTGGCAAGCATAAAGGAAATAAACAGCAGCTTGGCCTTACCCGAGCTTGTATACAAACAAGATTGACAAACAAGCAGTTCGAAATAAACAAACAACACTAACGGAATCAGCTGTGACTTAAAGCGGAGCAAGTGACACGACATGCAGTCATTCGTGGCTCGGACGTGAAAAACCAATTTAGAGACATATGAAATAAAGTAGGAAATCAATTTCGCATAATTTTGAGGATCACGGAATCCGACAATTTTCAACAGAAAAAAGCTTAATTCTTCCGAACAAAGAAGAGAAGCTGGGACATTGAGAAGGAGTTTATGCATAAGTATAGTTATTCTAGATGCTAGAGAATTCAGATTTTCATGCGGTTTCAAAGGCGGCTTCCGATTGTAAGGAAGGGGGAAGGAGCCGGCCGTGGCCATCCTACTAAATAGCGAAAGAAGTGAAACATTGCTTACAGCGCAATGATGGTGACTGATAGCCATGGTTTTACACAAGGGGAAGATAGTTTTCGATAGAAAGTTTAAGCAATTACCTGCTAGAAAAAATGACATGAGAAAGTAAACTAAGTGACACAAGGCGAGGCAAACTTGAATTGCCATTTTATGCGGGAAGAAGGCAAAACCATTTAAACAACTTACAAAGGTGGCGTAGTTGTTTACAATGAGACATCGTTTCGGCAAGTGTTTTTCAAATATATCGAGATCAGAAACATAAGCGTTCTCTTTTTCAGAAAAGGGATTTATATCAGCAGTAACAAAATGACATTGCGATTTGGTTTGAAGACTGGGATGTTGGATTTCACCAGTAATAACCCAACCAAAATCGGTGTCTCTGGCGACCACGTTTGAGGATAACTTGCGAACCTGTTTACGAAGGCAATTCCAGAAAATATTGGCACTGAAAAGTATATCAATGGGACCTTGAGCATTAAACTGAGGATCAGCTAACCTTAAGTGCGAAGGAATCTTTAAACCGGAAGTATTAACAGAGCTGCTAGGAGTGTCCTTGCCAATACTGGTAAGAATGAGACAGTTTAAGTTAAGATTGGTGTTTCTTTGACAAACGTCTCTGATTTTCAACTTTGAAGACTGCAAGGCTTGAGTTTTCAAATTGTCAATGCCGGATACATTGATGGAAGTAGGTGATGGAGAAAGACCTAATTTTTAATTAACGATTGCGAAACAAAGTTGTGAGTTGAAGCGGAATCGAGAAGACCGCGGGTTCGAAACCAATTTCCAAATTTATCTTGGATTTCGAATTGAACAGTGGACAAAAGACTTGCGCACTGTGAGAAGTTTCGGCGTTAGAAATGCAGGAAGAAGCATTAGTTTGTTCGGAGCTGCTCTGCATGGAGTTTAAAGAAGCGGGTACTAGTGACCTCGATTTATCATGAAAGTGCAATAAGGAATGATGCGGTTTTTTGCAATGAAAACAGAGGTTGGAAGACGTACAGTTAGAAGAAGAATGCTTAGGTGACAAGCAGTTGAAGCGATGTTTACTATTGAAGACAAATTTCCTTCGGTCTTCAACCGACAATTCTTTAAAGGATTTGCACGAGTACAAAGTGTGAAACTTTTTACAGAGGGTGCATTTTAAAGATTTGTTGAGCGGCCTGATATGTTCTCTTGGATGGTTGAAAGAAGCAGAACGGGTTTGCTTGTTCTCGACAGATGGGGGCTGATGACCATTTGAAGAGACAAGTTTTTTCTCAAGAATGTGACACTGATGACTCGTTTCGACATTTTCGCACTGAAATGAGAGTGCTGTAAGGACTTGGCACCGGCTGTTGAGAATCGAGATGAGGTGTTCGAACGAGTATTCCTCCTTGCGAGTGAGTTCGATTTCCCAAGCCATTAATGTCGAAAAATCGAATCTGGATGTAGCTAGATGAATAAGGATGGTGTCCCAAGTTTGGACTGGCTGCTTAAGTTGATATAACGCTCTAACATTTAATTGCATGGAGTCTAACAGGTCTCTTAAAGAGGTGACGTCATTAGGTTTGACGACTGACAGGTTGAACAGACAGCGGATGTGGCGAGCAACACACAAACGTAAATTACCATATCTCTCTTTAAGGAGATTAAAGGCGATGTGGTAATTATCTGCGCTTAAAGGCAGTGACTCAACCAAGGCCAAGGCCTCGCCTTCCAAGGACGCACGCAGGAAATAGAACTTATGAATGTCGACAACGTCTGAGTTTTCATGAATAAGTGAGCAGTAAAGTTCCTAAAAAGAATACCATTCACCTTCCTGGCCTGAGAAGTGAGGTAGGCTTATCTTACGAAGCAAAGTTTCGGTTTGTCCTTATGAACTGAAGCGGGTGCGAACTGGGCCGGATTGATGACCCTAGTGTCCGGTTCTGAGATACAGCGGATCAGTTGGTGGGCCTTGGCAATCCCTTCAAAATACAAGGGTTCAACCTCGTCCCGATCCGATTGAAGTTCTGGGCAAGCGGATTCAATCTTGGTTTGAATTTGATCGTAATAATCATAGGACCGTTCGTACAACTTAAGGCGTTGTGTCAAGATGTCTAGATCACACCCGGCGGGATTTATTTTGTTAATGACATTTCTAAATCTGGTAAGTTGCCCTTTGTAGGAAGAACGTCTGGCAAGGAGAGTTTCATCCTTTTCAGTAGGAGCCATGACAAAGTAAATAGATTAAAATATAACTCACGAAACTGTGGAACCTTGGAAATGCTGTCAGGCTGGCAGCAGCAAATGAGTTGAAAGAACGGGACACACCAAAGGAGACAGGAGCAGCCTCTTTCCCCTTCACAGGCTTTGCACAATGTAGTTATAGCTGAAAGATTCGAAGCAGATATTAATAATTTGCAAAGTATTGTCAAATGACCCCTGAAAAAGAATAGAAAATAACAAATGGACTCTCCCGGGTTTCTGGGACCACATTTTGGGTAGATTATTGGCTGAGGAATAACCTAACCACCAAGGGAAGATGATAAAGAGAAGGAGATGGGTTTCGGACCAAAGAAAAAAAGGATGGAGAAATAGGAGGAGAGTTTGACATCAGTTATGCCTAAGAGTTCTTGTTCAAATGCAACAAGTGGTGAAAACCCTATTAAGAGATTTATTTGCATTAAGTAGGGCATGAACCTAGGAAGAGTCAGGGAAGACAGGATCTTGCCTAACTGTAGTATTAGAAAAATGAAAAAGCGAAAAGGAACTCTTAATTTATTTAACAATTCAAAAAAATTTGATGAATTTAACAAAGATATATTTTCAATTTTGTTAACAATTTGGGGTCGCAGACCTCAGAAACATTTAAAGTTTGCGCCAGGCAATTAACAATTCATTAGGTTTCAAACCTTTATAAAATACTCGCAAGATTTTGAAATGGCGAAGATAAAATACAAACGTTAAAGACAATTAAAGTGATTAAAGTTTGACAATAAATCGAGTACAAGGTGTGTACTTTAAGAAATTCTGGGTAAATATCTTGAAAAGAGTAACAAATTCGAAAGTAACAACAACAAAAAGCAGGTAGAATAAAAGAGAAGTTCCTATAACTTCTTGTATTGAAGCTGAATTACTTTTAATAATTACACAAAGAGAGCAGGTCACTTACTGTGAAAACCTGAAGAGAAAGTTAAAAGGAAGGTTCTAGACCTCCTATGTTTAAGTAGGAATCACGAGACAAATGGGGCAAGATTCCCTTTCGTGAAACCTAGAAATAACTCACTTATGAGTTGAAAGAATTGTATTCCCTAATTAGAAGGGAGAAACCATGTAAGTTTGAAACGTGTACCAGACACGTCGTTATACAGAAATTAATTAATGATATTTAAGCAAAAGTGGGAAGGCACTTCTTTAGCGTGACACCTCATTGAGAAAGACCTAAAGTAACACTTTTATTATGGTTTGTTAGTAAGGGGTTTAGGAAAGATCAACTGGGATGGAAGGTAAATGTTCATGGCCGTATTTATAATAATCGGACGATCGCGACGCGGAAGAAATACTGAAAGAACACTGTTTTTCACTATAGTCTGTTGAAATGGATGAAAAGTTCACTGTAGTAGCGCAAAAGTTTATGGCAAAGAAAGTTATTACAATTATGGAAAATGACTAGTTACACTGGATAGGCGAGAGTCTATTGCTTGAGAAGGTTGTAGATTATCATTAAATACGACAGAGAAAATTCCAACGGAGGAAGGAACATTAGCTATTGAGCAGTAATTTATTAGGAAGATTCCTCATTTATAAATAGTATTCCCACAAGTGAGTGGAAAATACATGACGGCACGACTTGTAGATAGAGTGCAGAATCTGGAAGGTTCCAGAACGATTCTAATAGAAGAATAGGGCCAAAGTTATTCCAGCGGTGGAACGAGCTTAATATTTTATAGACAGTGGGTATTCGATAATATCCCACGTTGTGAGAAGATCTCTCACTTAATAAGCATAAGAAGTGTTGCTTTTTACGAAGATTGGCTTGGACAGACAGAGCTCAATATGGAAAATCCTGCGAAGGATGATTATTGCCAGAAATAAGTAATCTCACACTGCCTATAAATGATTATTAAAAGCATGTAGATATTAAAACCGATGAAGATGAGGTTAAAACCTGAAGTCTTTACTTATCTTTGCTGCATGGCGATGGTGAAGTTCCCTTTGACGATTAAAGTTCCAACATGGCGTGGAATCTAAAGAATGCCTCTTTAAATCAGGAGGCTGGCTCTAGTTGAGCCTTGACTGACTAAGTCGAGGGCCGACGTGTAAGTGAGGCCCACTCAGCGAAGCGCAGAGAGACCAGGAAAGGGAAAAGAGTGGGGGTAGGAGACAAAAGGAATACATATCAGAATAGACAACCTTGAAAAAATAAATGTTTTTCTTGATGAATGGTCTTCAAAGAGTTGATAGCAGACGATACTAGCGCAGCATGGTGGGTGAAAAAGTAGACGAAGTTCTCTTGATCACGGAGATGATAGCTGGCGATGGCGACGAGATCTGGTGGCCAGATGGATAAGAAAGTCCTCTTGCACCGGGAAGAATTGAGAAACTTCAGAGATTCGCTGCTAGATGACGCTAGGTGAGTCATGGAAGATATATATCTAGAACAGACTCACGAATAACATGAGAACCCTAAACAGCAAAGAGAACATAGGAGATCACTGTTGGTGTTTGAGAAAAAGGAATTAACAAGCAAAGAGCATTAAAAAATATACTCTATCTTACCGTGTATTCCAAGAATACACCAAGCTGGGAGGGTCAAACACCAACAGAGAGCAGGATAAACAATTAAACATTTAAAGGTAATGGAGCAATTAAAGACAGTGGTCTTGTGATCTGACCGTTAGTGGTCAAGATTCTGGCCACCCTGACTCTCCCATCCCTTCCAGGATAACACTCGGTCACTCTACCAGAAATCCAGACCATGGGAGGAGAAACATCCCTAACCAGGACCAAGTCCCCCACTTTAATGTCGGGACTGGAAAGAAACCACTTCTGTCTCCGTTGCAAGGAAGTTAAATATTCCAAGTTCCACCTCTTCCAGAAAGAATTGCGAAGGGCTTCAAGTTTACGCCAAACAATAGGTAGATTAGAATCCCTGTAAGAGCTGGAAAGGGGAGGAGGGGCAGAAAGAGAAGTGCCTATAAGGAAGTGACCAGGTGTGAGTGGAAGCAGGTCATCAGGGTCATTGGAAAGCGGAGTTAAAGGACGAGAATTAACAACAGCTTCAATCACAAAGTAGCTAGAAGCTGCGGGAAATATAGCTCTAGTAAAGATTGCGATAAGATGCGAAAGGAGAATTAACAAGTTTAAACAAAGCGTATAGAAACTAGTACATCTATTAAGGATAAGAATATACCAAATAAACAAAGGAACAATGCAAGTAGGAGGCAAGAACGCCATAGGTAACAACAATCTAGTAGCCATAAACAATGACCTTAAGTTATAATAAGTATCAAAGGGGTTAATCAGAAAAATACTTAAGTCAGCGAGAAACGTGACGTGACAAGCATAAATACAAAAACACATCGAATGTAACGACGAGAAAAAAACAAGTTTGTTCATCAATGAACAATAAGATTGCAAAATATGTAAGCAAGGTGCAATACATGAGCGCGTAAAAAATATGCAACGATGTTATGAAACAGGAATCGAAGCAGCTATAGGATACGAGTGGGAGCAAGTGGGAGACATAGGCATGAACGACCTTGACCCACATAGTACAGCGAGATAACGAATATAAATAGCTGAAAGAGTCCTTGACCGGAACAAATTTATTTTGGTAATGAGGTTAGGAGCTTCTGAACTTACGGAATCAACTCGCAAGACAATGGTTGGCAGTCAGCCAGAGTTGAGATAAGGAAAACTTGCTCTGAACTTTGGCAAGCATAAAGGAAATAAACAGCAGCTTGGCCTTACCCGAGCTTGTATACAAACAAGATTGACAAACAAGCAGTTCGAAATAAACAAACAACACTAACGGAATCAGCTGTGACTTAAAGCGGAGCAAGTGACACGACATGCAGTCATTCGTGGCTCGGACGTGAAAAACCAATTTAGAGACATATGAAATAAAGTAGGAAATCAATTTCGCATAATTTTGAGGATCACGGAATCCGACAATTTTCAACAGAAAAAAGCTTAATTCTTCCGAACAAAGAAGAGAAGCTGGGACATTGAGAAGGAGTTTATGCATAAGTATAGTTATTCTAGATGCTAGAGAATTCAGATTTTCATGCGGTTTCAAAGGCGGCTTCCGATTGTAAGGAAGGGGGAAGGAGCCGGCCGTGGCCATCCTACTAAATAGCGAAAGAAGTGAAACATTGCTTACAGCGCAATGATGGTGACTGATAGCCATGGTTTTACACAAGGGGAAGATAGTTTTCGATAGAAAGTTTAAGCAATTACCTGCTAGAAAAAATGACATGAGAAAGTAAACTAAGTGACACAAGGCGAGGCGAACTTGAATTGCCATTTTATGCGGGAAGAAGGCAAAACCATTTAAACAACTTACAAAGGTGGCGTAGTTGTTTACAATGAGACATAGTTTCGGCAAGTGTTTTTCAAATATATCGAGATCAGAAACATAAGCGTTCTCTTTTTCAGAAAAGGGATTTATATCAGCAGTAACAAAATGACATTGCGATTTGGTTTGAAGACTGGGATGTTGGATTTCACCAGTAATAACCCAACCAAAATCGGTGTCTCTGGCGACCACGTTTGAGGATAACTTGCGAACCTGTTTACGAAGGCAATTCCAGAAAATATTGGCACTGAAAAGTATATCCATGGGACCTTGAGCATTAAACTGAGGATCAGCTAACCTTAAGTGCGAAGGAATCTTTAAACCGGAAGTATTAACAGAGCTGCTAGGAGTGTCCTTGCCAATACTGGTAAGAATGAGACAGTTTAAGTTAAGATTGGTGTTTCTTTGACAAACGTCTCTGATTTTCAACTTTGAAGACTGCAAGGCTTGAGTTTTCAAATTGTCAATGCCGGATACATTGATGGAAGTAGGTGATGGAGAAAGACCTAATTTTTAATTAACGATTGCGAAACAAAGTTGTGAGTTAAAGCGGAATCGAGAAGACCGCGGGTTCGAAACCAATTTCCAAATTTATCTTGGATTTCGAATTGAACAGTGGACAAAAGACTTGCGCACTGTGAGAAATTTCGGCGTTAGAAATGCAGGAAGAAGCATTAGTTTGTTCGGAGCTGCTCTGCATGGAGTTTAAAGAAGCGGGTACTAGTGACCTCGATTTATCATGAAAGTGCAATAAGGAATGATGCGGTTTTTTGCAATGAAAACAGAGGTTGGAAGACGTACAGTTAGAAGAAGAATGCTTAGGTGACAAGCAGTTGAAGCGATGTTTACTATTGAAGACAAATTTCCTTCGGTCTTCAACCGACAATTCTTTAAAGGATTTGCACGAGTACAAAGTGTGAAACTTTTTACAGAGCGTGCATTTTAAAGATTTGTTGAGCGGCCTGATATGTTCTCTTGGATGGTTGAAAGAAGCAGAACGGGTTTGCTTGTTCTCGACAGATGGGGGCTGATGACCATTTGAAGAGACAAGTTTTTTCTCAAGAATGTGACACTGATGACTCGTTTCGACATTTTCGCACTGAAATGAGAGTGCTGTAAGGACTTGGCACCGGCTGTTGAGAATCGAGATGAGGTGTTCGAACGAGTATTCCTCCTTGCGAGTGAGTTCGATTTCCCAAGCCATTAATGTCGAAAAATCGAATCTGGATGTAGCTAGATGAATAAGGATGGTGTCCCAAGTTTGGACTGGCTGCTTAAGTTGATATAACGCTCTAACATTTAATTGCATGGAGTCTAACAGGTCTCTTAAAGAGGTGACGTCATTAGGTTTGACGACTGACAGGTTGAACAGACAGCGGATGTGGCGAGCAACACACAAACGTAAATTACCATATCTCTCTTTAAGGAGATTAAAGGCGATGTGGTAATTATCTGCGCTTAAAGGCAGTGACTCAACCAAGGCCAAGGCCTCGCCTTCCAAGGACGCACGCAGGAAATAGAACTTATGAATGTCGACAACGTCTGAGATTTCATGAATAAGTGAGCAGTAAAGTTCCTAAAAAGAATACCATTCACCTTCCTGGCCTGAGAAGTGAGGTAGGCTTATCTTACGAAGCAAAGTTTCGGTTTGTCCTTATGAACTGAAGCGGGTGCGAACTGGGCCGGATTGATGACCCTAGTGTCCGGTTCTGAGATACAGCGGATCAGTTGGTGGGCCTTGGCAATCCCTTCAAAATACAAGGGTTCAACCTCGTCCCGATCCGATTGAAGTTCTGGGCAAGCGGATTCAATCTCGGTTTGAATTTGATCGTAATAATCATAGGACCGTTCGTACAACTTAAGGCGTTGTGTCAAGATGTCTAGATCACACCCGGCGGGATTTATTTTGTTAATGACATTTCTAAATCTGGTAAGTTGCCCTTTGTAGGAAGAACGTCTGGCAATGAGAGTTTCATCCTTTTCAGTAGGAGCCATGACAAAGTAAATAGATTAAAATATAACTCACGAAACTGTGGAACCTTGGAAATGCTGTCAGGCTGGCAGCAGCAAATGAGTTGAAAGAACGGGACACACCAAAGGAGACAGGAGCAGCCTCTTTCCCCTTCACAGGCTTTGCACGATGTAGTTATAGCTGAAAGATTCGAAGCAGATATTAATAATTTGCAAAGTATTGTCAAATGACCCCTGGAAAAGAACAGAAAATAACAAATGGACTCTCCCGGGTTTCTGGGACCACATTTTGGGTAGATTATTGGCTGAGGAATAACCTAACCACCAAGGGAAGATGATAAAGAGAAGGAGATGGGTTTCGGACCAAAGAAAAAAAGGATGGAGAAATAGGAGGAGAGTTTGACATCAGTTATGCCTAAGAGTTCTTGTTCAAATGCAACAAGTGGTGAAAACCCTATTAAGAGATTTATTTGCATTAAGTAGGGCATGAACCTAGGAAGAGTCAGGGAAGACAGGATCTTGCCTAACTGTAGTATTAGAAAAATGAAAAAGCGAAAAGGAACTCTTAATTTATTTAACAATTCAAAAAAATTTGATGAATTTAACAAAGATATATTTTCAATTTTGTTAACAATTTGGGGTCGCAGACCTCAGAAACATTTAAAGTTTGCGCCAGGCAATTAACAATTCATTAGGTTTCAAACCTTTATAAAATACTCGCAAGATTTTGAAATGGCGAAGATAAAATACAAACGTTAAAGACAATTAAAGTGATTAAAGTTTGACAATAAATCGAGTACAAGGTGTGTACTTTAAGAAATTCTGGGTAAATATCTTGAAAAGAGTAACAAATTCGAAAGTAACAACAACAAAAAGCAGGTAGAATAAAAGAGAAGTTCCTATAACTTCTTGTATTGAAGCTGAATTACTTATAATAATTACACAAAGAGAGCAGGTCACTTACTGTGAAAACCTGAAGAGAAAGTTAAAAGGAAGGTTCTAGACCTCCTATGTTTAAGTAGGAATCACGAGACAAATGGGGCAAGATTCCCTTTCGTGAAACCTAGAAATAACTCACTTATGAGTTGAAAGAATTGTATTCCCTAATTAGAAGGGAGAAACCATGTAAGTTTGAAACGTGTACCAGACACGTCGTTATACAGAAATTAATTAATGATATTTAAGCAAAAGTGGGAAGGCACTTCTCTAGCGTGACACCTCATTGAGAAAGACCTAAAGTAACACTTTTATTATGGTTTGTTAGTAAGGGGTTTAGGAAAGATCAACTGGGATGGAAGGTAAATGTTCATGGCCGTATTTATAATAATCGGACGATCGCGACGCGGAAGAAATACTGAAAGAACACTGTTTTTCACTATAGTCTGTTGAAATGGATGAAAAGTTCACTGTAGTAGCGCAAAAGTTTATGGCAAAGAAAGTTATTACAATTATGGAAAATGACTAGTTACACTGGATAGGCGAGAGTCTATTGCTTGAGAAGGTTGTAGATTATCATTAAATACGACAGAGAAAATTCCAACGGAGGAAGGAACATTAGCTATTGAGCAGTAATTTATTAGGAAGATTCCTCATTTATAAATAGTATTCCCACAAGTGAGTGGAAAATACATGACGGCACGACTTGTAGATAGAGTGCAGAATCTGGAAGGTTCCAGAACGATTCTAATAGAAGAATAGGGCCAAAGTTATTCCAGCGGTGGAACGAGCTTAATATTTTATAGACAGTGGGTATTCGATAATATCCCACGTTGTGAGAAGATCTCTCATTTAATAAGCATAAGAAGTGTTGCTTTTTACGAAGATTGGCTTAGACAGACAGAGCTCAATATGGAAAATCCCGCGAAGGATGATTATTGCCAGAAATAAGTAATCTCACACTGCCTATAAATGATTATTAAAAGCATGTAGATATTAAAACCGATGAAGATGAGGTTAAAACCTGAAGTTTTTACTTATCTTTGCTGCATGGCGATGGTGAAGTTCCCTTTGACGATTAAAGTTCCAACATGGCGTGGAATCTAAAGAATGCCTCTTTAAATCAGGAGGCTGGCTCTAGTTGAGCCTTGACTGACTAAGTCGAGGGCCGACGTTCAAGTGAGGCCCACTCAGCGAAGCGCAGAGAGACCAGGAAAGGGAAAAGAGTGGGGGTAGGAGACAAAAGGAATATATATCAGAATAGACAACCTTGAAAAAATAAATGTTTTTCTTGATGAATGGTCTTCAAAGAGTTGATAGCAGACGATACTAGCGCAGCATGGTGAATGAAAAAGTAGACGAAGTTCTCTTGATCACGGAGATGATAGCTGGCGATGGCGACGAGATCTGGTGGCCAGATGAATAAGAACGTCCTCTTGCACCGGGAAGAATTGAGGAACTTCAGTGATTCGCTGCTAGATGACGCTAGGTGAGTCATGGAAGATATATATCTAGAACAGACTCACGAATAACATGAGAACCCTAAACAGCAAAGAGAACATAGGAGATCACTGTTGGTGTTTGAGAAAAAGGAATTAACAAGCAAAGAGCATTAAAAAATATACTCTATCTTACCGTGTATTCCAAGAATACACCAAGCTGGGAGGGGCAAACACCAACAGAGAGCAGGATAAACAATTAAACATTTAAAGGTAATGGAGCAATTAAAGACAGTGGTCTTGTGATCTGACCGTTAGTGGTCAAGATTCTGGCCACCCTGACTCTCCCATCCCTTCCAGGATAACACTCGGTCACTCTACCAGAAATCCAGACCATGGGAGGAGAAACATCCCTAACCAGGACCAAGTCCCCCACTTTAATGTCGGGACTGGAAAGAAACCACTTCTGTCTCCGTTGCAAGGAAGTTAAATATTCCAAGTTCCACCTCTTCCAGAAAGAATTGCGAAGGGCTTCAAGTTTACGCCAAACAATAGGTAGATTAGAATCCCTGTAAGAGCTGGAAAGGGGAGGAGGGGCAGAAAGAGAAGTGCCTATAAGGAAGTGACCAGGTGTGAGTGGAAGCAGGTCATCAGGGTCATTGGAAAGCGGAGTTAAAGGACGAGAATTAACAACAGCTTCAATCACAAAGTAGCTAGAAGCTGCGGGAAATATAGCTCTAGTAAAGATTGCGATAAGATGCGAAAGGAGAATTAACAAGTTTAAACAAAGCGTATAGAAACTAGTACATCTATTAAGGATAAGAATATACCAAATAAACAAAGGAACAATGCAAGTAGGAGGCAAGAACGCCATAGGTAACAACAATCTAGTAGCCATAAACAGTGACCTTAAGTTATAATAAGTATCAAAGGGGTTAATCAGAAAAATAGTTAAGTCAGCGAGAAACGTGACGTGACAAGCATAAATACAAAAACACATCGAATGTAACGACGAGAAAAAACAAGTTTGTTCATCAATGAACAATAAGATTGCAAAATATGTAAGCAAGGTGCAATACATGAGCGCGTAAAAAATATGCAACGATGTTATGAAACAGGAATCGAAGCAGCTATAGGATACGAGTGGGAGCAAGTGGGAGACATAGGCATGAACGACCTTGACCCACATAGTACAGCGAGATAACGAATATAAATAGCTGAAAGAGTCCTTGACCGGAACAAATTTATTTTGGTAATGAGGTTAGGAGCTTCTGAACTTACGGAAGCAACTCGCAAGACAATGGTTGGCAGTCAGCCAGAGTTGAGATAAGGAAAACCTGCTCTGAACTTTGGCAAGCATAAAGGAAATAAACAGCAGCTTGGCCTTACCCGAGCTTGTATACAAACAAGATTGACAAACAAGCAGTTCGAAATAAACAAACAACACTAGCGGAATCAGCTGTGACTTAAAGCGGAGCAAGTGACACGACATGCAGTCATTCGTGGCTTGGACGTGAAAAACCAATTTAGAGACATATGAAATAAAGTAGGAAATCAATTTCGCATAATTTTGAGGATCACGGAATCCGACAATTTTCAACAGTAAAAAGCTTAATTCTTCCGAACAAAGAAGAGAAGCTGGGACATTGAGAAGGAGTTTATGCATAAGTATAGTTATTCTAGATGCTAGAGAATTCAGATTTTCATGCGGTTTCAAAGGCGGCTTCCGATTGTAAGGAAGGGGGAAGGAGCCGGCCGTGGCCATCCTACTAAATAGCGAATGAAGTGAAACATTGCTTACAGCGCAATGATGGTGACTGATAGCCATGGTTTTACACAAGGGGAAGATAGTTTTCGATAGAAAGTTTAAGCAATTACCTGCTAGAAAAAATGACATGAGAAAGTAAACTAAGTGACACAAGGCGAGGCGAACTTGAATTGCCATTTTATGCGGGAAGAAGGCAAAACCATTTAAACAACTTACAAAGGTGGCGTAGTTGTTTACAATGAGACATAGTTTCGGCAAGTGTTTTTCAAATATATCGAGATCAGAAACATAAGCGTTCTCTTTTTCAGAAAAGGGATTTATATCAGCAGTAACAAAATGACATTGCGATTTGGTTTGAAGACTGGGATGTTGGATTTCACCAGTAATAACCCAACCAAAATCGGTGTCTCTGGCGACCACGTTTGAGGATAACTTGCGAACCTGTTTACGAAGGCAATTCCAGAAAATATTGGCACTGAAAAGTATATCAATGGGACCTTGAGCATTAAACTGAGGATCAGCTAACCTTAAGTGCGAAGGAATCTTTAAACCGGAAGTATTAACAGAGCTGCTAGGAGTGTCCTTGCCAATACTGGTAAGAATGAGACAGTTTAAGTTAAGATTGGTGTTTCTTTGACAAACGTCTCTGATTTTCAACTTTGAAGACTGCAAGGCTTGAGTTTTCAAATTGTCAATGCCGGATACATTGATGGAAGTAGGTGATGGAGAAAGACCTAATTTTTAATTAACGATTGCGAAACAAAGTTGTGAGTTGAAGCGGAATCGAGAAGACCGCGGGTTCGAAACCAATTTCCAAATTTATCTTGGATTTCGAATTGAACAGTGGACAAAAGACTTGCGCACTGTGAGAAGTTTCGGCGTTAGAAATGCAGGAAGAAGCATTAGTTTGTTCGGAGCTGCTCTGCATGGAGTTTAAAGAAGCGGGTACTAGTGACCTCGATTTATCATGAAAGTGCAATAAGGAATGATGCGGTTTTTTGCAATGAAAACAGAGGTTGGAAGACGTACAGTACAGATGGATAAGAAAGTCCTCTTGCACCGGGAAGAATTGAGGAACTTCAGAGATTCGCTGCTAAATGACACTAGGTGAGTCATGGAAGATATATATCTAGAACAGACTCACGAATAACATGAGAACCCTAAACAACAAAGAGAACATAGGAGATCACTGTTGTTGTTTGAGAAAAAGGAAGGAATGAACAAGCAAAGAGCATTAAAAATATACTCTATCTTACCGTGTATTCCAAGAATACACCAGGTTGTTTCATTAATTCCATAGTGTTTTTTTCATGTGTGTATAAGGTTTATATATAGGCAAGCGGTGAGTAGGATAGGTTAGTTAACGTCTATCACCATGGACGTGTTTGGGCGAGCTCGTGTAACCATGGCTACGGCCACCTCTTTGTCATAACAGTCTCGAGAGGTGGCTACAAAAAGCTATGTCGATCGCATAGTGCAAAGTGTCTATCACATGGCCCCGAGACTAACCGCTGAGGGCTATTCAGCCAATCATCATCGTATTATTGATGTGCAAGGGCCTCGAGACGAAAATGATGTCTGCACGAAACGTTATGTGACCTATCAAATGTTGTTGTTGTTTGAGTCTTCAGTCTTTTGACTGGTTTGATGCAGCTTTCCATGCCTCCCTGTCCTGAGCTAATCGTTTCATATCCACATAGCTACCACAACCTACATCCGAGACAATCTGTTTAACATATTCTAACCTTGGTCTACCCCTACAGTTCTTGTCCTCGGCCCTTCCTTCCATAACTAAGCTTGCTATTCCTGGGTGTCTTAGTATGTGTCCTACTAACCTATCTCTTCTCTTTATTAGCAGTCGCCAGAAACATCTCTCCTCTCCCACTCGTCTTAATACCTCTTTGTTTGTAACCCTATCTACCCATCTGATCATCATCATTCTCCTGTAACACCACATTTCAAACGGTTCAATTCTCCTCTTTTCTGCTGCACCAATAGTCCAAGTTTCACTTCCATAGAGCGCCACGCTCCAGACAAAGGCTTTCAAAAATGACTTCCTAATACCTAAATCTATATTCGATGTCAACAGATTCCTTTTTTGTAGAAATGCTTTCCTTGCCTGAGCCAACCTACTTTTTATATCCTCTTTGCTTCGTCCATCACTGGTTATTTTGCTTCCTAAGTAACAGGAGTCTCCTACTTCCTTCAGCTTTTCACCTGCCAATTTGATGTCCATAGAGGTTTCTGATTTCTTTCGGCTGCATTCTAGTATTTTTGTTTTACAATTATTAATTTTCATCATGTATTCTTTCCGTAAGACGGAGTCCATACCATTCAAAAACTCATTCAAATCCTCAGGCTTTTCGGCCAACACAACCGCTAGGCACCTCCTAAATAGTAATCTAAATAAACGTGACCCGTATTCAAGGTCAGGGGTATATTCTATAACGTGCCAAGACACCGATTGTCAAGCTAATTACATCGGGCAGAGTGGAAGGCGAGTAGACACACGTTATAATGAACATAGAAATGCGATAAGATACGGAACACATTCAGCCGTGTGCGAACATATGTGTGACACAGGGCATAGCTTTACCAACATAGAGTTGGACCTTAAAATAATCCATCACGAATCGAAAGGCAGAGCTCTTGACATAAAGGAAGCAATCGAGATACACCTAGCCAAACGAAATAATCCCAACAATCTAAATGAACACACGTTCATGGAGAGCTCACCCCTCTTCACGCTACTAAAAAACACACCCTGTCGGAAACAAAACACAATTTAGCGACACAGCCAAGCTAGATAAAAAGGGGGGAAATTAGGGGGTTTTAATAGGTAAATGTTATCTGGATCAGGTGTACGATGTACTTTTCTTCTGCAATAAACCAAGGCCCATATTAGAGGCAGTATTAAAGGTGCCGGGACGTCCTCATAAGACCGTCAACGCTTAGTTCGAATGGGTTATGCTCCACGCGTGGCGAGGACTAATCCACGGTCTTTAATAGTTGTAGATCCACCTCATTCAATAACATACATCTTATCTAGGTTGGCAACACCTCACATAAACACATCGCGATCACTCCCCACAGCACGTAGGGACAGGGGGGGAAGGCAGGGAAAAACCAGTCGTTAAGAGAACCACCGCAGTCGACCGCACAGCGAGTTCAAGTGAGCACGGAAACTGCGAATAGCTGTAGTACGGAAGACAATCAGATAAGTAGTTAGCCTAAAATTTTATAGTTTAACCATAGTTTACAACCATATAATCTCTCTAAAGTACAATCTCCGGATAGCCATCACCATTTAGCATTTCACCTAACATATATACTGCATTTAGCATACACTGACAGTTGCAGTACCAATACTGCAACTAAATAATTGTACATATTGTAAATATTTTCACCTGTATTTCAAACATAGATTTTATAGCCTAAGTGTATTGGATCTGATGATGATCGCTTGACGATCGAAACTGGTCATCCTAGTGTTTTATTAATCTCATGTAATTTATTTCAGGATTAGGGCATAACCCACCTCTTTTGGGTACATTCGTGTTGACCGACTGAAAAGCACTAAACTCTTGTTTACTAAGGCAACACTGAAAATATGGCTTCAAACACCACAATGTTTAATCTGCATTTCATTACAACCAGATTGTGGTCAGAGTTTATGTCAGCACCAGGAAATGTTTTACAATCCAAAATCTGGTTTCGAAACCTTTGCTTGACCATAATGAAGTCGATTTTGTAACGCCCTGTATCTCCTGGTCTCATCCATGTGTATATTCTTCTATTGTGGTTATTGAATAAGGTGATAGCTATGACCAACTCATGCTCGGTGCAGAATTCCATCAGCCTGCTTCCTCGATCATTCCTTTCACCCAATCCGAAATCTCCTACTATCTTCCCTTCTCTCCCTTTCCCTACCACAGCATTCCAATCACCCATTACTATAACATTTTCATCACCCTTGACATACCTCATTATTTCGTCTATTTCTGCGTAGACCTTTTCAACATCCTCATCATCAGCTTGACTGGTAGGCATATAGACTTTTACCACTGTGGTGCACGTAGGTTTAGTATTGATTTTTGCTACAATAATCCTTTCACTATATTGCTCATAATATTCCACCCGCTGTCCAAGTTTCCTACTCAATATGAGACCAACCCCTGCTTGGCCATTGTTTGATTTAGTGCTAATGACCCTATAGTCTCCTGACCAAAAGTCCTGTTCTTCCTGCCAGCGCATTTCACTAATCCCAACCAAATCCATCCTTAACCTATCCATTTCCATTTCTAAGTTTTCTAACCTTCCACTTCCTAGCAGACTGCTAACATTCCACGCTCCGATCCGCAGAATGTCAGATTTCCTCTTTGTCACTTCTGTGATGTTAACCCCCTCTCGAGTAGTCCCCACCCGGAGATCCGAACGGGGGACTAGTTTACCTTCGGATTGAAATTTTACAAGGGAGGAGGCCATCATCACATGTAATTATGCATAGAGAGGTGCATATCCTCGGGAATAGCATTACGGCTGTAGTTTCCCGTTGCTTTCAGCCGTGCAGCAGGACGCAGTGTAGCCATTATTTGGCTTATATAATCAATATCTTAACCGTCTATAAGACTAGTAAAGAATTGATTTATTCTGAAAGGCTGCTACTCCCTTTCAGAATAATTAAAGAGCAATTCTACTAACAAGAATACTAACCTTCTACTAACAATTAAATACCAAAATTCTACTAACGAAGGCAGAAAAGAAAGAACTTAAGTTCCACCAACAACAAATACTACCACTATAACAGTCTGTCACCAGGCACACTCACATGCACCCTCACACATCACAGTCTACTGAAACAATGAACTATAACTAATACACAAAGCAACTGCTACCAGACACACCACAGTCTAATAGAACAATGACCTATTGTGCCTGTTTAGACCGGAGTCCGCACGACCACATATGCATTTTACCAAGAATCAGTCAGCACGAGAGTCAACATATCCCGGGGCGCCAGATGGGTTAAAGCTAATCGCAAAAACGACATCAAATGAAAAAAATGCTTTACTGATTTTTGGCTCAATGCAACAATAAGGATAGAAGGTGATTCAACTGGGCATAACACATCATGTAAAATTATCTAATTTTATTCTGAATTTAAAATTGACTGCAAAATAAAATGCTCAAAGCAGCATCATTCAAGTGTGGCGACCCACATTACTATTTACACAATGTACAGAAATTTTCCAACACATTGGACAATTATCTTTGGAGACACAAGTCTGATTATCAGTCCTGTAGACTGTGTTCCAAAATTATATCCATTATTTATGATTAAATTCAGTTCAAATTTAATTGTCTTTACTGGAAATACTGTAGTTCACTGGTTGAATTTTTACATAATATTAACACTCGTAGAATAATTGTTCATAGAATTTTTTAACTTTCACTTACTTTTCCAGTTTCAAAAAATATTGTCAAAAAATATTATTATCTCTGAATCAACACAAATTATGTACACATATTAATAACAACATCTGAAAAGTATCTGACCCTTGAGCATAGCATCGAAGAACTGTGCGAAGCAAACAAAATTAATTGTTCTTCTGACATTAAACGTTTCGAGAAGTGACTCGATTATGAACTTCAAGTTCCTAACAAAATATATGATTTCTGAATCATCAACTTGATCAATAAATTGTTGGACCATTCAACTATTCGATTTTCCACTTGGAATCATTATTAAGAAAAATATTTATATTTGTGGCCATTTTAGTAACTTTCACAACTTGCAATTCTTGAACAGAATGCGGAAATAAGAATTGTAGCTTTATAATAAATTCATTTAGTTCATGACACTAGGATTGAAAACATCCTTCAAATTATTCGTGGTTATAGAATTATTTTTAATTGGCAGTGGCCCATTCTATTATTTGTGTAAGAACACAATATTCCAACAACAACGGCAAAGGTCTTCCTCTGAAGAAGAATAAAATACTATCATGACAAATCCGGGTTCTAGCAAAATCAAAGTCTTAATGGAATCCGTAAACAAGGTTGAAATAAGAACTGATGGTTTTTTAAGAAATAACCTTTGGTTCATTCATACGACGCAATGTGTAGTTCCAATACTCCTTCTTTAACACTGAGTCATCGAACCTGATATTTGATTGATGCTCAAATAAAAACCTCCTCATTCCTGCGACTTAAACATGCGCACCTGGGAATGGCATTTCAACTACTCCACACACATAAATTTTCTTCCCAAAATTTATACAATAAATGAAGCCTCTGGTTATTATCAACACTGGAAGATTTATAAACTTACAAGTTTATTTTATTTTACCATTCAGTTCAAATCGTGAAGTTACCACACTTATGATACTCTCTATTTCACTTTCGAATGTGTATCTACGTCATGATTTTATATAAATACAAAAATATCCTAATTGATACAAATATCATTTGCTTCCCGTTTCATGCCTCTCCGTGTTATCTGAAAAATATACTTTGCTCATTAACTGTTCAACCAGAACTGTAATGTTGGTTGAATGCGGGCTTGCGCTAACCACTATCCTTCGGAAAATCCCCCTGTTCCAAACTAGAAATGATTAAACTACTTCATAAGCTCTCTCTCAATGAATGTGATTATTAGAAAATATAAGATCCAAGAATTATTTAGAAAAGTTATGAAAATCATTATTATTATTAGTGGATTATTATTATTATTATTAGTTATATTATTGTAAATGTGTTTAATTATTATTTCATTATGTGAGAATCCACATGTTCGATTCTTCGAATATCCATTTCTCAACAAAAATAATTATTAACTTTTACAGTTACCTCGGCTGATTACCGTGATTATCAAAAAATATGAAACATTCAAATAAATGCTCGTTATGCTCGGTCATCGATCCTAAACTGTTCTGAGTGCTGAAAATACTCAGAATAACTCTAATATGTCTTGCGTAAATCATTGCAAGATTTAAATACGAAGAAAAACAAATGTGTTGGTCATCTGCAGAAAATGAGTTTGTTCCAATTAGCTAGGCATAATTTAAAAATCAAATGTGGCTTACATTTCTCGTTGGTCTTGAAGCGTAGTGAACCTGGTCTGTACCAGATTTATCCAGATACATGCCCTATTGGACACGCACTCTAATCCTTGTATCGGCCGCCATTATATACCCACAATCTGTCTAACACGACATAGTGGAAATATTTCTTGAAGTTTGAAGTAACTGCTGATCCATTTTAATATTGGCTTCAATTAAATCCATAGCAGTTCGCTTAAATGGGGTCAGATCCAAATGATCTATTCTCAAATACGTTAGTTGTAACATAACTCACGGTAATCTTTTCAGTACAAGAAAACACTGACAGTCTAAATCAATCAACGGCTGTTCTGAAGATCGTTCCCTGGGCATGGTTTATCACCATCTATCATGCGCGAAGCAACTTATAGTTTCCCTTTGTCGGCTAATGAACAACACCGTGATAGACTGGCCTTCAATATACTGAAAGATCGGAGTGGTTATCAAGTTACAATTTATGAAACTGACTAATTGGATTAAAATATCCAAGTATTGAATTATTATTACTGGCCTGTGACAAAGTACTTTCTAGACAAAGTCTAGCATGTGTCCATATAGAAATAAAGTATTTCACCAGTGTCCGTAGAAAAATAACAATCACCTTAGTGATTCCCTCAACCGGAAACTTACTATGTTCCACATGTATCGTAGCACTTTTGTGACTATCACAATTTAAAGATATCTTCTGCGTAGATCCGGCAACCATGTGCCTTGGCTCAACGTAGCAGAAGCACCTTGTCATGCAAGAGCTTGGTTCGAAGTGAGCTGATGTTGCTTGGGCCGGTCGGCTTTTATTCAAAACGGTCGGGTCCACGCTGGATCACGCTGAAATCTGGAAATCCTCATATCTCCGGTGTCTCTGGTCCGATTCACTTGAGACTAAGTGCATTCTCTTTCATTTGGCCGTGCCAGTAATCTGATCCAAGTCTTAAGTCTCTACTCCATGGCTAACTATTTAATCAACAAATAGTCTCGACCTCTGCTACTACTCGCTACGTCACTTGACATGCTCTTGGCTGCACAAAGTTTCCATTCCATTCTAGAAGTAATGGAGCGCGATATTCAAATATCTCAACTTTCAAAAGCGGCTGTAGCCTTTCCCTTGATATCTAGGTGTCTGAATCTTGGAATACCCATTCCTAGAGTTGGGCACACTATATCTAATAAACAAACTAAGTACATACTTACAACTAAAACTAACTACATACTTACTGTACTGTAATTTGAATTGACAATATTTCTCTTCATATCATAATAATTATTATTTTTAGACTATCTATTACCGACAGTAATGGCTACGCTGGCTAAAGCGTTTGTGAGGTTTATTGAGCAAACAAATATATATATTATTTGCAGCCTCCATTAGCCTCATAGCTGCCCAACGCTCGACTCTTTATTCATTTAAAATACAAAATAAAGTGCAATGTGCTGGGCGATTGGGTCGCTTTGCGGATTTACACCATGTTGGCCTGGTTGTATAAGGACTCCTCAAATTTCTCACCAATCGTTCTTTGACGTGCTCAGCATTAGCAAGTAACCCGATCGGATACGATAAGAGAGTTAGTTTTGGATTGTCTAGTTTGGCAGTTTGAAAGCAATGCTTGCTGTGATAATTAAATTGAAAAAGAAATGGGAGAAATCTACAGCGTTTTAAGCGACACAGCTGCATGGTTGGATTGCAACACTATGTTCGCTACCGTCGTTGTTCAAGCTCTATGTGGCTCAAGCACAACGCGAGATGTTTTAAGGACTGCAACTTGAAGGTCCAAGACTGGGAAGTAAAGCCCCTCCTTCGGAATGCCAGAACAGAAAAACCGGCAGAAGTTACAAAGCATAATGCTGGTAAACGAGACTCTGATTCGGTTGAGAAAGAACTTAGTTCAGCTTTTCTAGCAAGAGGAACTAAATCTACGAAAGCAAGAATAGGTAAATGGAAAATCCTCCATTCCGGATATATCCAGATCAATCATTAGCGTTATATATTAGTGGAAGGCAATCTCTTCTCGAAACACAGCAAAACTCAACTGCAGCAACCTCACAATAGTTATGTCGTTGTTGATTTATTTAGGGGATTCACGGCAACATGGTCATGTAGCCCCGTGTACTTGAGTTTGTGCGGAAGCTGTTGATAATCTGTACCATTGCGATGATTGTACTAGTGTGTGTATTTGTAACTGGGGCTAGGCTTCGGGTAGGAGGCGGCTGTGGCCTTCACGTCTAGGACAGCCGAGGTGAGAATCAAGCCCATCCCTTGTCAGCTCTGCTTCAGGAGGCTGAGGGCACACCATTCCAGCCCTAAGACCAATATTTTATTTCTTGGCAGAGCCGGATATCGAACCCAGACCTCCGCAGTGACAGCCAAGAGTGCCACAAGACAGCCACTACGTACTGTGCGGTGCGGTGGTGTGATGTTGAACTGGTGTATCTGATATCATAGGAAATAGCTAATTAGTAAGACGCTTTGACCTCTAAAGCCAAGAATTAATGCTATTGTTTCACTTAGCACTGTGCCACAGTGAATGAGTGGCCAACGTGTCGGTCTACTAACCCCAAGCTTGCAGGTTCGCTCCTGGCTGTGTAAGTGATTTTTTGAATGGCGGCAAAAATTACGACACCATGTCATACGATGTTGGCATGTCTAATAACCCATTTGAATACAGTAGGCCGTGTTCATAGTGGCAAAATTAATCTCGGGATTTACCGCCAACACAAAGTTCCTCATTTCTCTACTAGAAAGCGCTATAGTGTTCAAGGAGCTTAGACATCTAACCTCCTTGACTTTCATAGTGCTTCAAGGAACAACGAAATTCGACATGCAAAGCTACCCTTCGGGTGTCAAATAACAAAGCTTTCACCCGGCACCCAAGGTCATACGATATTATTATTATTATTATTATTATTATTATTATTACTTAGCACTGAAAATAAATGCATAAAATAAAGCAGGGCCCACCACGAATAGAGTGGATGACTTGACTGAAAATGAATGTACCGTGTGTCAGAGCTATTGCCTGGCAAGTCCAAGGACTGTATGGGGAGCAAAGATGTTTGCCCGGAGAATTCAACTTTCGTTACGTTCTGGGACACTGCTACCGTGGAATACTGTTAATATTGGCAGATTTCTAATGAAAAGGCTTTATAAATTTGTTCCATCTGTATTTTTAGTGTAGCTGTCAAATCAAAAACTGGACAATGACAGAAACCATTCCCCACCACCACTAATGAATGATGCTTTTACCTATATGCTTGCTTCTGGTTTAAGTCATTGTCGATTGCATTACGATGGCGTGATTCATATTAAATATGCCATGCCTGATGAGAAACATTTAAAAATACAAATAAATGGCGATAGACTGTCGGTCCACAACCATCAAAGAGTAAATGTTGGAGATGAATTATCCTTTCATCTTATGCTTACGTTTGTGGAAAAGGAAGCTGGGAAAACGGTGAATGATTTTCCGCTTTATATAGAAATGGAATATACTGCAATGAAATAAGGTTCTCTACGTTAATTGTTATCGAATGTTTGCTGTGAAAGGTTCACCAAGTAGCACCATGGTGAAACAAGATATGCAATGAACATGAAAAAAAAAATCTCAAAAAGAGAAAAAAAAAACAGGCCAGAAACCAACTCGATCTGCTTCACACCCAGTGTTAAAACTATAAAAAACTTAAAAATCTAAAAATACTGGCTATCGAAAAAGCTTTACAGACTGTGCGATTGTCTACAGCTCCAAGATCGCACCATAATGCATCGATAGAAATGAAAGAAAGAAAGAAAGAAAAAACGTGGGCGTGTCATTCCTGTTGTTAAGCGTGGGTTTTTTTGCCGGCTTTATTTGCGGGGTTGGTAGCTTTGGGGTCCCTTTTGGGTGGTGCTAGTGCCATGGCGAAAACCATAAAAGCTGTGGAACAAGGCAAGCAACAACTCAAAGAAAGCGAGCGACACAATGAAACGTTAGAAGCCATTGCTATGGGAGCTAAAAACGGCAATCCTTTAAAGCCAGTCTTTTATCAACAAGGTAGTGGCCTATCGTCTAAGAAAAAAAATGTCCATCTTCGATAAGCGCTTAAGGCAACTGCCTCGTCATGCTATGACCCATGAACAAGTGGAAAGCTATGCCAAACAACTAAAGATTTCTCATTTTCGAGGTGTATTTATGCGAAATGAGTTACCCAAAGCACCGTGGAAGGAAGAACGAGCCATGATCAATTTAGATGATGATGCAGGCCCAGGAACCCATTTTGTAGCCTATGTGAAACAAGGTTCCACAGTATGGTACTTTGACAGTTATGGAAATTTACCACCCCCGATCGAGTTGCTACGTTATTTGGGAAACCGAGTAAAGATATTCTATAATGTGAATCGTCAATAAACCTTTGACAGTCAAGAGTGTGGACGTTTGTGTTTACATTTTTATATAAGAGGTCGCGTTAAGCCAGCAGTCTCATCATTATGAATGACAACGCCAAGACCTTTACCGTGCACAGCCGCGGGCCTGAAGTGTCCCTGGATTTCCCCCTCCCCCATTGAATTGCATCCCGAACAATCCCATGAGCTAGGATTAATTTCTTTGGAAAGTTACAACAGAATTTACAATATACAACTGGATGTTAATGACAAATTTTATTAATATGATTATATGTTGAGACTACCCCCTGGAGGTTATACCATAGACGATGTGCATGAAGCCATTAGCGTATCGGTGATAAAATAATTTGGTGTCAAAGCATTTGCGGATGGGACACACAAATTTGAACTTACAGCCAATACAATTACTCATCGCTGTCGTATTTTCTCTACGTTTAACATTGACTTTGAAACACGACTTCATTCTATTGGTCCTTTACTAGGATTTAAACCAAGAGTGTTGGCAGCTCACCAACCCCATGATTCATATTATCCAGTGACATTCATCGAGGACCATCACATTTCTGCGACTTGCAATATTATTAGAGACGTATTTACGAATCAAGAACAAAGCCATTCCCTGTATGATTTTATTGTCACCTCCCCTTGTGGCTATATTATTCGTGAAAACCCTTCAGTGGTTCTATATCATCCTGTGTGTGTCAGCGATATTAGTAATATTACCTTACGCTTAGTGAATAGAAAGCAACAACTGATTGCTTTGGACGCCAACACCCCTGTGACCTACAAGTTGGTTTTAAAGACGCTATGAAATTTATCTATAAAGCAACAACAACGTCTACGAGGTCGATTAGTTGCCCGCCGTGTATGAAACGGTTGACACGAGTAAACCGACAACGTTTACAACGCATTGGTTATACGTTACACCCCAATCATGAACAAGGAGCTGTTGCAAGTGTTAAATCCCATACAGGTGGAAGATGGCCTCGTGCGCATTCATATGCATTCCTATCAACCTCAAGCAACAGGACTGAATAACAATGATGAGATTCAATTCATCATTAACAATCAAGATATTTTTACTCTACCTCATGAAAGTGTTCTTCAAATTGAGGGTAAATTGATGAAAGCAGATGGCAGCACACCCACAACGTCTGCGTTGGCGAAAAATGGTTTGGCTTTTCTGTTTTCTGAAGTACGTTGTGTGATAAATGATATTGTCATAGATATGACTCGAAATGTGGGCATGACTAGTCTTATGAAATTATATCCTTCCTATAGCGAGGAGGAAAGTAAAACGCTTTCTATGGCAGGATGGTGTCCCAACAGTAGCAATGACTGGCTAATTCTTAGCGATGGCACTTTTACAGGCTTCCTATCCTTAAAATTACTCCTTGACTTTGCCGAAGATCACAAGCGTATAATTTTAAACGCAAGACAAGGTTTGTATCTGGTGAGAGACCGCAGTGATTATAATGCACTAAAAGGAGCCTCCGACCAAGTGATAGACCCAAAAATTCAACTGCTTCGATTACTATGGAAAGTACCCCACGTGACGCTGTCGGATCGTAAAAAGCTGAGCATGTTAAATTTGGTGCAAAAAGATAAAGCCTTACCTATCGCCTTTCGAAGTTGGAGTCTACATGAGTACCCCTTGCTACCTAACACAGACACTCATAGTTGGAGTGTCAAATCGGCTCGCTCTACTGAGAGATCCCTCTATGGTATTATTGGTTTTCAAACCAATAGAAAATACCAACAAAGCAAAGATGTCACCCTGTTTGATCACATTCACTTGAGAAATATACGACTATTTTTAAATAATGTTTGCTTTCCCTATGAGGGGTACGAACTCAATTTTTCAAAAAATAAGTTTGGCCCCCTTTATGATATGTTTGCTAAATTTCAATCATCTTATTATGAAAAACAGGATTGCCCTATGTTGTCGCCACAAGGGTTTAAAGCAAAAGCACCACTGATTGTTTTCGACTGTTCATATCTAGAGGAATCTATGAAAATCACCACCATTGATTTAAGGGTAGATTTTGAAACACAAGAAAATGTACCAGACCATACCAGCGCCTACTGTTTGATTATTCATGTCAGACAAGTGAAATATCATCCTTTGTCCAATTATGTGACCAGCAAGTAAGCCATCTGCAGTCAGGTGAAAAAAAATCATCATTCATAGGATTGATGATAAGCGTCTGCAGGCATTGCACGCTATCTGTTGCACTCTGGCACTGTGCACACATACAACAACAAACGTCATGTGCCCCTCAATAAGCAACAACAACAACAACAACAACAACAACAACAACAACAACAACAACAACAACTACAACGTGACAGACAAACCATGGAATTTAAAATGTGAATTTAATCGTCTCAAAACTTTTGAAACATGGACAGCCCCCTTTATGGATTATGGAGAATTGGCTGCGAGCGGATTTTATTAGTTAAATCGTGGGGATGTGGTCAAGTGTATTTTTGCAATGTTGAAATTGGAAACTGGGAAACAGGGGATCGACCATTTAGTGATCATCAGCGATGGAGTCCATCCTGTCCTTACCTGTATCGCTATGATGTTGGCAATATTCCATGGAGTTTGAATTACCCTGTCATTGTACCAGATCCTGCAAAACTAGGAGATACCTGTGGACCGTATGTGCAAACTATTCATTTGAATGCTGTTCCATATTAAACAAACAAACTTTGTAATAAAATTGTAAGTGTTTTTTATGTTATGAATAAAACCTGTAAAAAATAATATTTAGCTCTTGTTCAATTTATTTGTTCCTTTTTTCCCTGAAGTCCTTTGACTTTTTGCAATGTTAAACCATGAAATGGGTTAGTTGTTGATTAGACGTCAACGAGGTAACAAGTACAAAAATATATTAAAAAAACATCATGCTTACACTCATCGTGGATTATCAGGGGTTTAAAATTGCAGACAACAAATTTATATTTAAGGAAGTAGCTTTTATCGATTGTAGTACGTTTTGGGTGTCTAACCCAATCCATTTGGTGTTTAAAACTCCCTATGCTTTCGAGTTGCTTAGTGAAAGAGATAAAAAGCAGAGCCAATGAATTGAAAATCATTTGCAATTAGTATGGAAAAAGGGTGATATTTCTTACAAGTATCTTGACATAGTCATGAAAGCCCATTTGTCCTCGGCCAATGTGTTATTTGTTAAAGGGAGTGAAAAACGCCAGTGGCTCCAACCATTTTTACCCTCTCACTGTCAATGTATTGACCTTTTAGATCTGGGCTGTCCATCCCTGCAAACGCTCATGGACACTTATCCTTGCGACAATATTCAGAATAAAGCCTTAGCGCATGCGTGGCAATTGTTTCATTGGCTCACCACCAGTGCATGTTGGGAGTTGTTAAATAAAATTAAAACTGAAAGTTTATCGTCCAATGATAGCAGTGAGACTTGTACACGTGAGGTGATAACATCAACGTTATAAACATGGACGCCACTACAATCGACAAGGCTATTGGAAAGTTCTTTGTGTGCAAGAAAAAACTGATTAGCTTTACACATCATGAATTATTAGCACTACCTAAATCATTTCTTTTTTATGTTGCTGCAAACGCTGTGAAAGAAATTTGGGAAAAGGCGCCTGCCGAGTGGACTACCGACCCTGTATTGAGTGAACTACAACCATGCAGTCATTTTTCCCTCCACAAGCAATTAACCATGGCAAAAATACCTTCCATTCGACAGTGTGCCACATGCCAATTGATGAAATTATATCATGGTCATAAAACTCACTGTAAAGACATTGTTTCATCATTCCATGGCTGTCATGCGGAAAACAACCACCTACCATGCTCGTCAGCAGCTGTCGACAAACAACAACAACAACAACAACAACAACAACAACAACAACAGCAACAGCAACAACAACAACACCAACAACAGCAGCAGCAAGAACAAGAAGAACAACAAAAAGAAGAAGAAGAACAAAAAAGTGTTTTTCACTGATTGAAGCCTCTATGTCCCAGGTGTATTGGCCGTGGAATTATTGATAACATAATTAAAAACTTACCATTCGAAGCTCACTTACCTGCTTACAGCTTTTGTGGACCTGGTACTCGTCTTGAAGATCGTTTGAGGAGAGAGAATATGGGGATAAATGCTTTGGACCATGAATGTCGTAATCATGATATAGCCTATCAAAACAGTGATCCCACACTAAGACACATTGCCGACAAAGTCTTGTTAAGGATTGCCAAGCAACGATTAACAGCTTCAGATGCCACTCTATCGGAACGAATGGCTGCATTGATGGTGATCGGTGCTATGAAAAGCAAATTATTTTTATCTAAATATGGACTTTAACATTATGAATTTAATTTAATAAATGTATAGTATCACTGTTATGATTTTAAAAATAAATAAATAAATAAATAAACAAACAAGAGACCATGTTGTGGTTTACCCCCCATTATTATTGACTAATAATTTCAAATATCATAATTATAAACAATCATATAAATGGTGTTTCAATAAAGAAAGAATGACAGTGTATTATTATTAACTAATAGTTTCAAATATCATAATTATAAACAATCATATAAATGGTGTTTAAATTTAAAATTATAAACAATAAAAAGGACGACTGTGTATTATTATTAACTAATAGTTTCAAATATCATAATTATAAACAATAATATAAATGGTGTTTCAATTTAAAATTATAAACAATAAAAAGAAATTACAATGCATTATTATTAACTACTAGTTTCGTTATCAATATTATAAATATTGCTATAAATGGTATTTGAACTAAATAATATAATAAGTTTAAACGTCATGGGCTTAAGGGTCGCTTGTTTATGAAATACCCTCTTCATGCATTGCAAGGACTAGTAAACAAAATAAAAGTAAGAAAAACATGTTTTAAATGTAGTCATAGTAGCATATAAAATAATTAACAAGTTTAGGACTACGTTGTTTTATTATTATTATTATTATTATTATTATTATTATTATTATTTTGTAATAACACAGGTCATTATGATTTTGTTTGTACAAAACCATGTGATCATTTAACACAATGTAACGTTAACTTTAAATTATTTATTTATTTATTTATTTAATAAATAGTGTTGATTTTTTACTTATTTTTGCATTGCATGAGTGAGTGTGCTAAATGAACAAGCTATCCTTAAGCGCATGACGTTTCAACTTATTTTAAAAACAATACATGTACATAAAAATAAAGTAAAAAACATGCATCATAGGCAATGTTTGTATTGACGTAGCCCTAAAGGCTAAAACAAATTCTCTCAATAAAGAGTGAACTTATAAAAAAATTACCATTTACCTATAGTCATTATAGACATCATTGTATTAATGTAGCCCTAAAGGATAAAAAACAAACAAAAAGTTAAGAAAATTATTATTATTATTATTATTATTATTATAAACCATCAGCAACAATTAATAAACGTCAAAACGGTTGAGCACCAAAAAAAAAAGGTTTTTTGTTTTAGTAAGACATCAATAAACAACAACAAAAAAAAGTCATGTCTTGCGTACAATGATTATTCATTATCTAGTTTTACAAAACGAATCATTCAACGATTATTTTTTTCACCTTCATAGATTAAATACACAGGGTGAATACAAAATTGACATCTTCCATGACATTATCAGGTAGGTTATTAAATCGTGTGGGAAGAAATGTCTCAAAGTCTTGACAAATGCAAAGAGCTCGTTCACCAAATTTGTTTTTTAATTTTCGTATTTTATGAATGCGAAATGGTGTTTGTGTAGGCAATTCACTCATTTTCTTGCGTACAAGGCCGCAATCTTGGCTAATGGCGTCCAAGGCGTCCAAGCTTAGCTTGGCTATAAGGAAAGGAAAGAGTGTTGTTTTTTAACACTCTCATCTTTATATAACAACAACAACATTTTCAATACATTAAAGAGTGTTGTTTTTAAACCTGAGCGTTTAATGCCTAAAGTTGTAGATAGTATTGGATAAATTGACAAAAATATAATAATGTTTGTAACAGGTGCGCGATTACTGTTGAACCAACATCAACAGCCAATTTTTCTGTGTTTCATGGTTCACATGACGTAAATAGGTATACTGTTGTAAATGACAATTATCAACGATAAGAAAAATTTGTGTTTTGGTGCGTATGGCATCCATTAATAGTGCTTGATGAATTTCTTGCCACGGACCACGTCCATCAAAACATGTGGTTTTTAACACTGGAAGAAGCAACAACTGTGTTTGCTGAATATAAACTAGGCTGTCTGCAATATGGTGATTCATATTATCATACATGTTCATGTTTTTCTAAAAGAAAGAGAGAAAGAAAGAAAGAAAGAAAGAAAGAAAGAAACCAAGCTACCATTTTAAACTATTTTTTAAAGCTAAAAATAAACCAAAACCTTATTTTAAATTTTCTTTAAATTAAAAAAAAAAACAATAGTTGATATCTACCATAGGGTAGAGGGTGGTAGTTAAATGTCATTAAGAACGTGCTAAAGCATCATTAGACAAATCAATTAAAATGTATTTATAGCATAGGGTTCAATCACTTGCACATTTGCTAATGAAGTGGCGCAAAACACTAACCATTGCCACTGGCGAAACGTATTTTCAAAATTTGGTAAATATGTAAATGGTCTATTAAATCACCACTATTTTTTTATTAAAAATAGTGGAGCTCTAACATCTATAAAATCTAAAATAAGGGTTTGGTTTAAAGGTTTATTACCACCTAAACCTGTTTTTTGTATGGGTACAACTAGGACTTGTTTATGTTGTATCATCAGTAACTGAGCAAAGGGCTTCATACATTTTTTTTAAAGATAAATAACAAATTGAAAAATTATTATTATTATTATTATTATTATTATTATTATTATTAACATGTCATTATTCATATTATTTGTTATATGGGTGGTTCAACAATTTGTGGCAACAGTTTCTTTGACAGATTAACAAAAACGTAGGCGTGTGAACAATGTTCACCTTTCGGTAAAACGCATGTAAAACAAACACATCATTGTCCCACACTGTGTAGCCTACTTCTAAAAGTTGACATTCATTTTCATCGTTTTCAGCCAAAACATGAATTTGAAAATTATTTAATAGAAAATGTTTTATGAAAATTAAGTGTAAACCATTTTGAAGATCGTTTGGAGGTAAATGTATGCCTCTGTTGTCAATAGGTATTAGTATATAATTTCCTTGTTGAATGAGTCGTATACGATTCCCGTGTCGACGTGCAAATTCGCACTGCATACTGTTAAAAAATAGTATGTACAGATACTATAAACAAACAAACAATTGCATACTAATGAATGCCTATAAAGGTAGAGTTAAAATACCATGTAATTTATTAACCATGTCTATATCCAAGAGACAAAACAAAACAAAAACAATACAAATTTAAACTGGGGTATGTGTTTTCCATAAACATGAATACACCAAAAACTAAAAAAAATAGTCAAATGTCTTTTTGAAAGTAAGGTATGTTCCTAAAAGCCAAATCCATCAAAAAAAATATCATATGCATCACATATGGTTGTTGTTGTTGTTGTTGTTGTTGTTGTTAGTTTCTAATAGACCGTATTCTATGTGGTGAATATTGATTCATAGGTAACATAAAATTAAGTTGACGAAATGCTTGTTGACGATATGAAGTGGTTCCTTCCTAAGCAGGGAATTTATACAAGTGGAAACAAAACATATTTGACGTTAGTGGAAAATAGACATTAAACAAGGGTTTTGTACATAGCGTACACCAAAAAACTGGAAAATCATCCTCATCCGCTAATTTAACAATCACTTGTTTCATCGTTAAACCATACCATGATTTATGAATTACTTCTGTAGATACATTATTTTGAAAACCAAAATTTAGCATACAGGATTTGCAATAGTGATGGCTTGGATCATGAAGTAAGACATCATCATCATCACCATCATCATCATTAATGATGCTCTTATAAAAAGTGGTATCAATGCGCACTTTAGTGTTTTTATACTGTAAAGGATAGGCCACACGTTGTGGATTATAATTTACCATCGTTGCATTTTCATTAAACGTAGTGTGTTTGGTAACAATAAAAGAATCTTGATCGTGGTTCATCATTGAATCTGAAAAGGAGTTATAGACATTTTACTAAGTATGTATATTTTTAAAAAATAAGTTAATTTATACACTGTCTGTCTCCTAAGTAAATAGCAAAAATAAATAAAAAATAAAAAATAAGCAAAACACAAAATAAATAAATAACCATCTGTCTGTTGACTTTTTTATGCATTAGGTTTAAAAAACAATTTCTGTTCAGATATTCGTCTGGTGTTGTTTTGTAATACATCACCACTTATAAAACTAGACATAAAGTGTGTTTGTCCACAATAAAAGCAAGAAATTATTTGTTGTTTTTGCATCAGGTCTGTTAACCTAGTGAGGCCTATTAAGCTGCATGTCTACTGAGGATGGGTGGTCAGTTTGCTCAAACATGAGGCGTATTAAGCCAACACCTAGTGAGGACTATTAAGCTACATGTCTACTGAGGGTGGTTGGTCACTTTGCTCAAACATGAGGCTTATTAAGCCCCCAACCTAGTGAGGGCTATTAAGCTACATGTCTACTGAGGATGCGTGGACAGTTTGCTGAAACATGAGGCTTATTAAGCCAGCACCCAAGTGAGGCCTATTAAGCCGCATGTCTACTGAGGATGGGTGGTCACTTTGCTTAAACATGAGGCTTATTAAGCCACAACCTAGTCAAGCCTATTTAGCCACTAGCTAAAAGAAAATTAAAAAAAAGCCAACATGTTTTAATCTAGCCTGTGCACAGTGAGCTATGCAAACGTTGATGCATGCCTCTCTTTATGCGTTGACAGCCAAATAGTAAAAGACATACAGTTTATATACATCTATTTACACACATTCATACATCCTTGCATACATCCATGCATACAGGATAAAAAACAAAAATTATATGATTCACTACAATTTGTTTATTTTTTATTCCGAGGCTCAACATGGCATCACGCACTTGATAGCAACCAAACCAAACACTTGCCGTATTGTACAATAACAATAGCAACAACCATTACTGGTTGTAACCAAAGGGAACGCTTGTCATCATATCCTGACACCACTGCCTTTTATCATCCAACAAAGCAAGTGTTTGTTTCCGTTGTTTCATTAAAAATAAATTATGGGTTTTAGACATAATTCTAAACTGACTATGCGTCATGCCTGTGTGGGTTTGAAGGACATGTAAATAATCATCCACACAAAGCCTTTTCACCACGTGTTGACTAATTCCTTTGGCTCGCATAGATACACATTCATTCATCTGTAGAAAACTATACATTTTCGGAGCGAGCGCAACAAACTCAGTCATCATGGTGTCTGAACACTCATCTTTCATTAAACCAATTTCTTTTTCGTTCAGACGGGGGATATCAAACACGTTCTTCTCGCAAAACGAGGACGTGTCAAACCATTTTGGGTTTTCTTTCATAACGACATACGGATCTCAGTCACGGATATGGTAAATAAAACTATCCGTGTCTGTATATAACAAGGAAATGGTACCAAATTGCCGCATTGCAAAACCATAATGAAATTTATACATATGCAATTTTGAAAAATCTAAAGTGACTTGGCCTAAATAGATAGGTTAATTCATGACCACTTTAGTTTTTGAAAGTTCAATAGTAACTAAATCATCATCAATAACGTTCAAAGATTTAAAATTTGGTTTTGAAATGTATTTTGAGCGCCCCATTGTCCATGCCATGTGTTCACACCAATTTTATGTCCCTATACTGTCGCACATTTTCAAGACTCTTGCCATAAATACAATGATTCATCAGTTTAAAAAAGAATATTTGAAATGGCTCAGTGGCACTTTGTCTGTGACCGGTATTTAAATCCATGTAAGTTTTCAACCACGGTGTCTGACAAAAAGAAATACCTCTATGGATTTTTTCAGGGTTAAGCCCTGGGCTAAACATTCTACCAGCATGTCAATGTGCAATACATAGTGATTTTTGTCATACAAGGTGCCCATCAATTTTTTATGATTACCCTTACTCTCGCGCGGCACCATTTTCTCTATACAAAAGGGGAAATCACCATGTCGCTGTCTGAGATCGGGGGGATAAGCTAAGTCATCGTCAAGGGCATATCCTACATCCTGTTGCTCGCCTGCGCTATGCACATTAAAATCTTTAATTTCATCCTCAGACAGCCAGACAAAGTTTTTGTACGGCAGCGGTCTGCTCATAGCGAAACCGTATAAATTATTTACATCGAAATACATCAAGTAAGATTCTGGTTCTTCGGGACAATAATCAGGCATGTTATGATTATTTGTCTGATTGAGCGATACAACCCCCCCCCCACGAATCCCTTTTTCCATCATTAGTACCATATCGGGATATGTCAGTAAATCAAGCTCTATTTGGGTGTATTTCAGCGCTGCGTCCCAACTTAACCCAGGACTGGTATAGTAGTGGGCGGGATCGAGCCCGTATATCGAATGACATAGCTGACGAAACGTCTCAAACACGTCAGTCAACAACAACACGTCTAATTTTAAGTAGTGCATAGCATACTGACCCATGTTTTCTATGGCAAACGCTCGCCAAACATGTTGTGCGTGGGCATACTCTTCTTCACTGATGGTGCTTTTTGTTAACTGAGAAAAACAAATTCTCTAGGCAAAGTCGTTTCTTTAAGCACCTCGTAACTTGCTACATGGTCATAAGGAAAATGACCTTTACGAACATATAGTTTAAATTGTTTTGCATCCGTAAAGTGGGATTGGGTATGTTTCAACTCATCCTCGCCTAAGCCTTTGACAAGGCTATCCAGCGAACTAGACATAAACTTGAATGAGTCGAGAAAACGAATGCTCATTGTTCCTTTTTTCCATGAAAGAGAAATGAAGCTTTCATGGTTCTTAGGCAAAATGCTAAATTTGCTCTTATCTATATGAGCAAATTCTTTAACAATGAAGTGCAGATCGTAGCGAGAGAAATTGTGTAAAGAGATAGGAAGGAAGCGAGGTGTAGAATATTTTAAATTGCGTTCTCTATGAGCGGCACCTCTAAAATGTCCTGTCCTATGACAGTGATCACTTACTTTTGTTTCTCCGCCTAGAATAAGCTTTTCGCATATGTGGCAGGTGGTGGCTTGATCATATTCTTTTTGCTGTACGTCATTCATCTGAATTGGTACAGGGTTATCCAAATTTTTTCTACTTTGCCCGCTAAAGCCGCCATTTGATTAACAAACCACCGCGCACAATCCGAACCTTCGTGACTTGCATACTCACATTGGGATTTATCGTAGTGACATACAACATATTAGCCGACGGCAAAAGGTTCATGTTTCTGCACTGGATAGGTCGAGCTTGTATGGGGGCTTGGTTCACATCCCTGAAGGGGAACAGTGAGGGCCTCGAAATCGGCATAAACAGTAAATGGCACCATATCTTGTTTATTAGTGGCCTAAAATTTCAAGACTGCGCCATTCCCTTCGGGCGAGACTAGTTTTACTGCCGTATGCCCTTCACAGTCTCCCATATGTCGTTTCAGAAGTTCATCAGTTCCAAAATACTGAAGGCAGCGCTCGCAAATGTGTTTTCCATGCTCGTACTTGGCACTTGGCTGCTTACCAATCTACTCAAATTCTTAACCCAGCAATAATGGCTTTTATCCCCATGAGACAAAAGTAATAAATGAATGTGATATTGTTTTGTCTCTTTCGTGGCATACAAGGGGCCCACAATATTGGATCCCTCGACATCATACACCATGAAAGAGAAATTTGGATTATCTTTCTCAAATAAATGAATTTTATCTAAAGGCATTGGGAATGAAACACGCTTCAGATTCAGAGTTTGCTTTAAGTGGTTAAACATAGCTTTGTACTTCCCTGGCAAATCACCATGTCCGTCTTGGCAGGGTTGCAAAAAACTAGCCACACTCCACAAAAAAACAATGATCATCTTTATTCCGTATGTTGATCACTGCCCTTTTCCTTGCAATCCAGCTCGGTGTGGGAATATAGCTACTTCCTGCATTCAATGGATTGTATTTACAAATATTAATTTGTAAATATGCAATGCTATTCAGAGCCAGGCCACTGTGTCCGTCTTGTAGCTTATCAAATTTACTGATAAGTCCATTAATAGCATTTTTGATACCACATTTCTAAATTATCGGATATCAGTAATTTCTCAATTTTTGAACAAAGATTAAAGCTATATTTTTCTTCAACATTATTTTTAATGAGAATAAACTCGCATAGTAATTCGACATTTATTTTTAAGGCGTGATGCGTTGTTAAACCTTGCCTGCTTTCATCCAGAGAAATAGACAAACACGATTCTACTAATTGTTTAGGGGATAGACAGTTTTTCACATTATGAATTCGACCTGAACATATTCTACTTTTAAAACATTTGGCTAACGGTTGCCATTCTAAGTCTTGATACATGGACGTAGACATAATTTAAAAATCAACAGTAAATGGAAATGTTAACACACCTTATAAATAGGGTAATCCAAAACCAGCGAATACAAATGCCTTCTAAGACACTGACACACACACACTCACACTCGCACACACAAACACCAGTCGTGCCAACTGTTGGTCTTCAACACTAGGTTGGGGGCTCCAGCAGACAGCCTAATTAGTTGCAATGTGGTAATGCAATTTTCTGAAAAGCAGAGCAATAAACCCCTTTATTAGTTATGGTTATATATTCAGTAAACATGCGCTTTCATTCCTTCATTCAGTTATAGCACATCATAAAAAAATGGTTTAGGGAGAGTGCAATAGGCTTAATCAAACGATCGCGCATACAATAAAACACACACACTCGGGAAATACAAAAGTGATTTTGCACAAACAAAAATATTTTTATAACGTACCTTTTTAATATCAGGATCGTAGCTTACTGGTTAAGCTGCTACTCCTGCTTGTTTGTTCACACAGTTTAATTCTGCAACCAAAAAATAAGTACATTCCATCAAGTTCATGCATTACCAATAAATAAAATAGCATTCATTCATTTTAGTCTAAATCATAAACAAGTCATAAACCTTTTACAAATTAATAATATTTTTTTCAAACTGATGTTCCAGCTGCTGCTGCTTTACTCTGCTTTACTCTTTCCCTCGAGTTGTTGTTTTATCTAAAAAAAACATTCATAGCATTAAGTTATTGAATCATCATCTTCCAAATAATGCGTAAAATAACAATAAATTTATTCCATAACATTATTATAAAAACAAATCACATACATACCTTTTCTTTACTGTGTGTTTGTACTTTATATTTCTACTTGTTTTTATCAAGTAATTTAATTAATTAATTAATTAATTCATTCATTCATTCATTATTAAACGAAACTCTTGCACTGACTGCTCATCCAGCTGCACGAAAGAATATATTGTGAGTAGTGAAGCATGTTGGTTCGTCACACTAGTTTATATGTCTTAATAAATTGTAAACGCCTTACTTCTCACCGAGTAACCAAACACATTTGCAACTAATCACTGAGTGAGTGAGAGAACGTTTGACTGCATCGCTTCACACATACTGTGTGCGTACATAGCGTTCCCACTCTACACCCCTATGAGAACTACTACATCAACATTTGTAAAACAAAGCTCAGAGTGCGTGCTAACCTTGAGCAAAAGTATTGAGTTACCATACCTAGCAATAGCTCGCCTGGTTATCCAACTTTGATTCCCAACAACAAACTTGCACTGCCAGCCAGCCAGGCTTCCCACACATGCGCACCTACGCACATTCTTATTTTGCGATAAGGAGCTGTGGTCTCTCATGTTGGGACCCCAAACACACATTCACTTCTGTTAGCAAACTATTTTCAATGCCTGTAAGGCTCACTATGATCAAATCATATATGTATGTTTTAGCAACATTCATAGCGCATAACATGGTAAGCCAACGTCACTTCAAATCTGATTTCAAAATATCTCTAAATAACAAAATAACAAAAAACATAGGTTAAACCCCTCCCTCCCCCAAAACATGCATAGGTTTTTCACCTAGAGACTTGAAATTTATGGTGTGGGTAGACGAGGTAAATACCAATCATTCATGTCAAACAAACGTTTTTTCTTATCTTCACCGTTTCCAAAATAATAAAAAATTCAAAATCAAGAATTTTCAAACATTTTAAAAAAAATACCAACACACATTCTTAGCCATAAGGACGTTACTCCCAACGCCAACAACATCTCATTCGTTAAAATCAGACCATCCATCCGCCAATTATCGCCAATGTTCGCGAGAAAGTAGGCTATCATTTTCCCCCTCCTACACCCTTGAAACTTGCTGTCCACCTAGAGGACATAGACACCTTTCATTAACGTCAAACAAACTTTTTCACAAAATTCACTGTTTTCAAAAGAGTCAAAAATCCAAAACCAAGAATTTTCAATTTAAAAAAATACTAACACACATTCTTAGCAAAGAGCATGTCATCCCAACGCCAACAATACATCATTCGTTAAAATCCGACCATCCATTCCCCAATTATCGCCAATGTTCGCGAGAAAGTAGGCTATAATTTTTTCCCCTCCTTCACCCTTGAAACTTGCTGTCCGCCTACAGGGCAGCCACCTTACATTAACGTCAATCAAACTTTTCCCCAAAATTCACCGTTTCCAAAATAGCGCAAATCCAAAAAAAAAAAACATTTTCAAAAAAATTAAAAATACCAACACACATTCTTAGCAAAGTGGACGTCACCCCGTTCCTAAAGAACACACCGTTCTAGTCTTACATGCTCATTAAATATCACCAACATGTAACAAAAACACGTTTACCTCAAATTGTGTTTCCAAATTCCACCCATTTTTAGAAATAAGCTCACCATCAAATAGAGCGGAAAAAATACCATCTAAACGACACCTCACTCGACCCTAGTCCTCTCCCACCACCTAACCTTTTTCCAACATAGCCATACGTATTCAAGCACACACGCGATTATGGGTAGAACCGCTGTCATCCCACTACTCCCGAGCCACGGGAATTAACCCCAGGAGATTAAAGTCCCTGATGACTCGGCCGGGAATCGAACTCGGGGCACTTTGGGCCAAAGCCTAGCGCGCTAACCATTCAGCCACGGAGCCGGACTCTAATTTAGTAATTCCATTGTATAATAGGTAGCGCACGAGTATTTTCAACAAATGAGTGACGGGGCGCGAATCGTTTCAACAAAGTTCCATCTGCGTTCGTATACCATTCATCTGATTGTAATAAAACTAGGATGAATTGTTGTGCACACTGCAGGGAAGGTTTCTGACTTGGTAAATCCATTGTATAATAGGTAGCGCATGAGTTGATTCAACAAATGAGTGACGGCGCGCGAAGCGTTTGAACAAAGTTCCATCTGCGTTCATATACTATTCATCCGATTGCGATGAAACATTGGTGAGTTATTGTGCACGCTCCCACAAATGCTTATAAATTAGTAAATCCATTTTACGATAGCTTAGAGGCAGTTAACGGAAATTGAAGATGATATTGTGTATCCAAGAGCACTTCAATAAAAGAAATTACAATGCCAACACTTTTATTTTTGATTGGCATTGCAACGCATGCCGGGTACAGCTTGTTATATTATATTATATTATATTATATTATATTATATTATATTATATTATATTATATTATATTATATTATTTATTCGTTACGGCCAACTATGGACCTCGTTTGACAGCTTTTACATTGTTTGTTGTCTTCACTCTCTGCCATTATCTCCTCAGCCTCTCTCCCACTTCCTTCTTCTGTTCCTCCGTGTAAGATCTTCCTTTTCTCACTGACAACTCCCCTGTCTTCTGGAAACCTGCAAACTCCTTAACCAGCTATCTAAATCGCTCTGTGTCCATTATGTCTTCTTCTTTCACCTCCATCCGAACCAAGTCCAAACTCACTTCCCGAAACCATTACGGCTCCGTCTTCCTATTCCTGAAGAATTCAAAAGTCTTCTTCGTCAATCTGGCATGGTTCATCCTCACAAAGTGTCCATAAATCTGTATTCTCATTTTCTTCATTATGGCTACGACTCCTGTCCTCAGGTATAGTTATTTGTTAGGTTTGAGTCTCCTCTCTCCATCCTTGACATTTCGGCCTAGGATTTTTCGGAGCATTCTCATTTCTCTCTTCCGGATGTTTTCGAGGCCACCCTTCCCAATCATGCCTAGTGTTTCTGCTGCATTCAGACATTCAGGTTTGACAACAGTATCTAACAATAAGTGTCGGACTTTATCCCCAAAGGATAGAACCTTTTTGTTGTATGTATCCTTCGTAAGTTGATAAGCCATTTCCATTCTTCTCGCCCGCTCTTTGATGGCATCCTTTTCCGACTCTTTGTCCTGCAATTTTTCTCCCAAGTGTTTAAAACACTCTCGCTTTATCTTGGCTTCTCTCAACTCCAAGTGGAGAGGAGCGACTTTGATGTTGGTCATGAACACTGTCTTTTCAAAAGGAATTTGTAGCCCAGTCTTCTTGGCTATCATTTGGAGTTCTTCAGTCCTATTTATCGCTGTTTAACACCAGTAGTTGGTATCACAACATCGTCAGCGAATGCCAAACAATCCGTTCTTATACTATCTTTACCTCTCCCTAACCTGAAAGCCTCTTTATCCGAAATGAACTTTGCCCATTCTCGAATTACTTTTTCTAAAACGCAGTTGAATAATATTGGTGATAGCCCGTCGCCTTGTCGTGCGCCAGTTTTGATTTCGAAAGGCTCTGACAACTCCCTCCTGAATTTTATTTTGGAGAAAGTATTGCTAATCGTGTGTTGAATTATATTCCTCGTCTTGTTGTCCACTCCAAATTCCTCGAGAACTGCCAATAAGGATTTTCGTTCAATGGAGTCATAGGCCTTCCAGAAGTCCACAAAGACGGCGACATATTTATTCTGTCCTAACATCTTGTACTTTATGATACTCCTCAGGTTGAGGATTTGATCCGCACAGGATCACCCTTTCCGAAAGCCTGCCTGGTATTCACCCAATTCAGAATCCAATATCCCTTCTATTCTTGTCAGTAACGCTTTCGAGAAACTCTTGTGGGGAACCGAAACAATAGAGATGCTTCTATAATTATTAACATCCATCTTGTCACCCTTCTTATGATGGGGATGGATCAGAGCCATTTGCCAGTCAGCAGGGATCCTCTCAGTTATCCATATGTTCTCAAGTAACCGTGTGAAAGATTTTACGACTCCCACAGATCCCAGTTGTAGGAGTTCAGCGACGATACCATCGGTACCAGCAGCTTTGTTGGCCTTAAGTCCTTGAATAATCCGGAAATCTTCGTCTTCGTCAGGAGGCAATGTATTGGGAGATGATACCTATGGTGGTTCCATTTTCAGGTTTACTTGCGGACGATCACAGTTAAGCAGTGAGTCGGAATATCTGGCGAGGATGTCACAGTTTTGCTTCTCGGTCATTCCTAACTTCCCTTCTTCATTCTTGAAGCCCATTCCTGATGCCTGATAACCCCTTAACCGCGATTTGAACGTCCGGTGGAAGTTCCGTGTATTGTTCATTTGGAAATCTTCTTGCTTTTTCTTCAGCTGGTCTTGTTTATATTGTTTCTTAGTCCTTATGAATGTCTGGACTGTATGTTTCGTCTGATTTCAGAAGATTAACAGATTATCATATTTTTTCGTTGAACTACATTTCTTCCATGCCTCTTTCCGACGTCTCAGTGCGTCGTCACATTCTACATTCCACCAATTTCATCTCATTCACTTTGTCTGAGGAACCGTTCTTTCAGCGGCACCTTGGATCTTGTCTCGGATTTCATCCCAATTTCCTGACGCAAGGCACTTCAGTTCATCTCGATAACTTTCCCTTGCCGCATTATTGGATTTTAATTTTCCGACGTCATTATCGAGGGATATTTTGTCCCCTTGTTCTTTTCCTTGTTGGTAGAAACTTCAATTTAATTCCTGTCAAGTAGTGATCGGAATCTACTTCTGCTCCCCTTGCTACTTTCACATTAATGATTTCTTTCTTTCCCATCGTAGAAATAACGACATGGTCGATCTGAAATTCTCCCAATTGAGGATTGGGAATTCGCCATGTCTTTTGTTTCCTGGGTAAATGCTTGAAAGTCGTTGACAAAAGCTGTACAGTAAAGGCTCGGCAAAGTTCTAAGAGTCTCTCGCCATTCTTATTGGTACGTTTATGTGCGGGATATTCTCCTACTATCTTCCGATAATTTCTCTCCTTCCCGATCTGCGCATTGAAGTGACCCATTAGCACTTTGATGTTTTTCTCTGGTATCCGAGACATCTGATCTTCTAGCTCTTCCCAGAACTGTTCGACTTTGTCTGGATTCTTGCGATTATCTTCGTTGATCGGGCTGTGAGCATTTATGAGAGTGTAGGTCTTGTTGCCACATCCTAAGTGCAGAAGTGACAGTCTTGGGGATGAACTTTCAAAGCCTACCACAGAGTCTATTAAGCACTTGTCTACTATAAACGCTGTTCCAATAAGCGGTAGGGATTTGGTATTAGCTATTCTGAACGCTGGTTTCCCTTTGTATATCCTGTATTGTCCTCTTTCAAATTTCAAATCTCTGTACTGTGTTTCCTGAATGGCCATGACCTTGATATCACGGTCTCCCATAGTTTTCGTTAGCTCTTTCAGTTTCCCCACTTTAAGAAGTGATTGCACATTATTAGAGTTCCAAACCAGTAACGGCGTTTTGTCTTGAGTTTGTGATTTCCAGGAGACTCCGACTTCCCCTCGCGTTGCAGTGCAGGCTCTCCAGAACCCTTTGTTCCGCTTGTGCCACTGACCGTGGCCGTGGATTCCTCTGCCGAGCTACCACCTGGAGTAGTTTCAATATTAAATGGACTTTCCATAATGCAACAACAGTCTAATCATTAGACTGGGCAAAGTAAGTTATAAGTTACTTTGCGACATTAGAACTAAGATTGTAAGTCCTAGAGCTGTCGAAGCAGCCGTCCCTCGCATGGGAAAACAGACGCTAACCAGAACGCCGCTCGATACGAGAACAGACGCGTCTGGATTTTAGGGTTCTTCCGCCCTGTCCACCGTTGGGAATTTCTTCCTCTTCCGCTTTCTAGACCGTTGACCGATTTTCACCTGTAACCCAAGGCAGGGGCCCTCACAGGGTACTGTCAGCCGGGCCAGCTGAACCCTGTATTTTTTAACGAGGTTCTTACTCCTCCCGCTCCTCCTTCCTCATTTGCAAGATGAGGCCCTGGGCTTGCGACCGGCAGTATTAAGTAATACCGTTGGCGGAATTATATTATATTATATTATATTATATTATATTATATTATATTATATTATATTATATTATATTATATTATATTATATTATATTATATTATATTATATTATATTATATTAGACTGGCTGCGTGGTCAGGGGTAACGTTCTAGCTTGTTGTCCACAAGGTTGCAGGATCGAATCCTGGCGCAGTCAGAGGGCATTTGAGGGTGTCAAATGCGAGGGAGCCCTGCTAGTAGGTTTACTGGTACGTTAAAGATCCCCTTCGGGGCAAAATTCAGCCACCCAAGTGTCTCTAATGCCATGGTAGTTAAAAGGGACGTAAACCAATAACATTATTATTATTAGGCTCTATTATACTAGCATTACCCATCGCGCTTCACTCGCGAAAATTTTATAAACTTAGCGACGACTCACTCATCAATGCCATGATTTATAGTTAAATTTTGAAACAGCCCGCTTTACGAAACGATCGAAAAGATGTGTAAGGCACCATGCTGAGTATTATACTCGCTCTTGATAATGAGAACGATTGCAGGCCGATTTGCTAGAATTGATTCTTCGAATTGTTCTAACCATGATCAATATAGAAAATATTCTTTTAATCTCATAGAAATAAATATGTTTTCAAAATGTGGATTTTGTTCTGTTGAAAGTAATACATTCCTTATCACCATAGGCTAACATCAACGTTCAGCTACAGCATATTTTCATTACCACTAAGTACCCCTTGCTCCTGCTTCACATTGCCTCTACGAAAAACACCAATAAGAAATATCAAAAAGACACAAACTTAGTGGCTATAGAGAAAGAAATAAAACTCGGAATGCGGTTCGCCGTGAAGATCGCGTCACAATAATTAAGAAAGTATGCTAGTGTCGTGCTCTGTTGGTAGATCTATCAATTTATCCGCTGCAACAGCACGCCAATTCGTATTTGTTGAAATGATTCGAGCGCTGCCTATTCCAATGTATTTTGCTGAAACGACTCACGTGCCAACAATATTATTGAAAAATGGCGCATTTTCTGCCTATGCCCATACAGTAGCGTCAATCAGCCGTCTGGTGACGAACTGAGGAACTTCTCTGATTTGTGTAAGCTCATTGACACACATTTTTGGCCACATTGTTTTATTCTATTAAAATCTAATTCCGAAACTTGCGTGGGAGTGCGCACAGCAACTCACTCAAGTTTCATCGTAATTGGATGAATGGTAAAGGAACGCATATGGGACAATTATACAAGGAAACAACAGAAAATGCCTCTAATTGGTATGAAATACACTCATTTGTTGAAATGACTCGCGTGCCTTCTATTGTAAAATGGAGTCACGTATACAGAAGACTTCGCGTGCTTGCGCAAAACAAACCAAAGTTAATTTGTTGAAGTAATTCGCACGGCAACACCCCTTTGTAGAAACGACTCGTGCGTGACCTATTGAAAAATGAATTTAATAACTCAGAAACCTTCGTAGGCATACGCATGACAATTCACCAAAGTATCAGTGCAATCAGAGGAATGGTATTGAAATGGATTGAGATAATTATACAACGAAAATACAGAAACTGCCGCATAATTGTGTGAAATACACTCATTGGTTAAAAAGATTCGCGCACCTTTACTGAGGTTGTGTCCCAATACTCAATTTGTCTGCTATTGACTAGCTGCTAGCTACTATGTGCTATGTGCTATGCACTACGGAGATTTGGGACATGTCTGCTTGATCACAGCCTCCTTGTGTCCTGAAACGCACTGGACTTACATGCTGGTACCAAGCCAACACTCAAGATGGCGGTGATCTGCTACTCCTTGTAAGTTCTTTGCACTTTCATCAGCTGTTTTAAATAAACAATACCTGAATTATACGATCACGGATGCGCCAAAAAGATCACTTTTTAGCCGAGCCCTAATTATGGTTTGTGTTTGGCTTAAGTCAAAGACAACCTACAATTTACATAACCTACAATTTCGATAAGCTACAATTGCTATAACTTCCTTGACGTAGTCGACAATCTAGCATGCACTTTCGTTCACTAGATGCTACAGACTTGATTGCTATGTGCTAAGCAGTATTGGATCACGACTTCTGACGTCACATCCGGCAATGTAGTCGACTATCTAGTTCACTACGGCTGAAATTGTACTATTGGGACACAGCCTCATTTGTTGAAACGATTCACGAACCATCTATCGTGAAATGGATTTACTAAATTAGAAACCTTCGGGGGTGTGCGCACAGTAACTCGCAAGAGATAACTTGTTGATACGACTCGCACGCCATCTATTGTAAAATGGATTTACTAATTCTATAACCATCCCGGGAATGGTCACAACTCATCTAAGTTTCATCGCAATCGGATGAATGGTATATGAACGCATAAGGCACTTTGTAGAAACGATCCGCATGCCAACACTTTTTTGTTGAAACGACTCGTGTGCCAACTGTTGTAAAATGGATGTACTAATTTAGAAGCCTTTCAAGGAGTGGGCACAACAATTCACCTTAATTGCTATATGAACGCATGCGGGACTTTGTTGAAACGATTCGAGCGGCAACACTAATTTGTTGAAACGATCGTGCGCCATCTATTGTAAAATGAATTTGTTAATTTAGAAACCTTTGCGGGAGTGGGCACAACAATTCACCAAAGTTTCAACGCAATCGGATGAATGGTGAATGAGCGCGTACGGTACTTTGTTGAAACGACTTGCGCTCCAGTCGCCAACACTCATTTGTTGAAACTACTCGCAAGCTACTTACAGCATTTTAAAATGGATCTACTAATTCAGATGCCTTCGCGGGAGTGGGCACAACAATTCAACAAAATTTTGTCGCAATGGAATGAATGGTATCAGAACGCATACGGGACATTGTTGAAACTATTCGCGCGATTACACTAATTTTTTGAAACGACTCGCGCGCCATCTATTGTAAAATGAATTTACTAATTCTATAGCCTTCCCGGGTATGTGCACAACAAATCACCAAAGTTTCATCGCAATCGGATGAATGGTATATGAACGCATAAAAGACGAACAAACACACAAACAAACATTCATTTTTATATATTTAACTAGCATTGCCGTCGTGGCTTCGCTCACGAAAATTTTATAAACACTTAACTTAGCGATGACTCTCTCATCAATGCCATGATTTATTCGTAGATACATTTTGAAACAGCCCACTTTACGATACGATCGAAAAGATGTGTAAGGCACCATGCTGAGTATTCTACTCGCTCTTGATAATGGTAACAGTTGCAGGCCGATTTGCTAGAATTGATTCTTCGAATTGTTCTAACAATGATCAATATAGAAAATATTATTTTAAACCCATAGAATTAAATATATATTCAAAATGAAGGTTTTGTTCTGTTGAAAGTAATACATTCCTTATCACCATAGGCTAACATTAACGATCAATACAACATATTACCACTACTACTGAGTACCTCTTGCTCTGGGTTTCACATTGCCTCTACATAAAACACAAATAAGTAATGTCAAAAAGACATAAACGAAGTGACTATAGAGATAGAAGGAAAACTCGAAATGCCGTTCGCCGTGAAGATAGCGTCACAATAAATAAGAAAGTATGCTAGTTTCGTGCTCTGTTGGTAGATCTATCAATTCATCCACTGCAACAGCGCGTCAATTCGTATTTGATGAAATTATTCGAGCGCTGTCTACTCCAATGTATTTTGGTGAAACTACTCGCGTGCCAACAATACTACTTAAAAATGGTGCATTTTCTGCATTTGCCTATACAGTAGCGTCAATCAGCCGTCTGGTGACGAACTGAGGAACTTCTTTGTTTTTTGTAAGCTCATTGACACACAAATTTGTGGTCACATTGTTTTGTTCTATTACAAACTAATTCAGAAACCTGCATGGGAGTGCGCACAACAACTCACCAAAGTTTCATCGTAATCGGATGAATGTTACAGGAACGCATACGGGACAATCATATACCGTAATGAAGCCACAGAAAATACCACTAAACGGTATGAAATACACTCATTTGTTGGAAGGATTCGCGCGACAAAAATTATGAAATGACTCGCACGCCATCTATTGTGAAATGGAGTCACGTGTACTTCGCATGCTTGCGCACATCTCACCAAAGCTCATTTGTTGAAATAATTCGCACGGCAACACACTTTTGTTCATGCTACTCGTGCACCACCTATTGAAAAATGGATTTACTAACTCAGAAACCTTAGTGGGCATGCGCATGCGGGCCGTAGTTTGAAGACAACTGTCCTACTTATAGATAAGTAAAACATTTCTCAAACGTGACCTTATAACACGTGTTGATTTTGCTCCTTGTACATATATAAATGGCTCAATATTAAGAGGGATATACTGTTTGGTATATTAATTTGATGACAAATTGTGGAGGGTGGGAAAATGTGCTGTCTGTGTAATTGTCTGCCCTCTACCGATACACTTAAACACCGGCACTTTCACTACGATTGGTCATGGCCGTCCCGCCATCCCGCCGTTGCAACTTTATAGTGCTGCTTAGGAACAAGTAGTGAAACTGTTCGCCAGGCCTCGTCTCGTTTTTGTGACGAGTTCCGTTATATCTACTGGCCGCGAGGGGGCTGCTCCATCCCCAACCCCACGCCCAAGTACATTCCTTAGCCAGTGTCATTGTTCGCAAGTCACCCCGTGGCAGCAGAGAGCGAAGGAGACCAGCCGGCATGCGGTCTCCGGGAACACTATATTGAATCAACAGACAGTGTATAAAATTGTATCAACATGCGATGTATTGTACATAATGTAATCTATGTATTATAATATTTAAATGTTCCAGTCCAGTGATTTGAAATCCCCAGTGCGATAACTTACAGTCCACCAGAGTTTTATTCTTCATATATTATGCAAACATCTTCATGGTCCTCCGAGCCTGATTTCTGTGGAACGACGGACGTGTGTTCTTAGTTCGTGCTTCATATTATATTGACGCCTCGCATTATGCATTGTAACGGTAGCGGAAGTATGAGCGGGAATCGTGTGTTTCTCCGACATCGTGGATGCAAGCTACTTCGATGATTCGTATAAACTACAGCAGTGGCGCGGATTGAACCTCAAGACATTACACATGAAAGGAATTCAACTTTAATCAGCTTCGGTAAGTACACGCTCAGTTCTGGTTTCCTGTATTCCTGTATGTTATTCCCATTATGGATCCTAAATTGAAAGCACTTCTCGTAAAAACTAGGGGCCTCACCAAGGCCAATATTACTCCTTTGCATAACTTCGTCAAGAGCTTCCAATCAGGGTCAAGTAATAACGTAATAAAGGCACGGTTAGATGATCTACCAAAATTAAGGCAGAAGTATGAAGACGCGCAAGAGAGGTTGGCTAATCAGAGGACCACAGTGAAGATAGGAATACTTTTGAGACTATGTATTATGATCTCGTTGATAAAATGATGATGATGTTGATAATTGTTGTTTTGAGGGGCCTAACATTGATAAAATGACCACGTTGATTGAAGATAGTGTAGAGTTACGATCAGAACAGAACAATCCTTCGAGTACCCTAAAAGTGATGGTCAGTCTAGTTCCGGCAAGAAGTAGCTGACACTTCCTTCGGTGGACAAGTCACCGAATTCCGTCTTTTTTGTGACACATTTACTAGCCTGGTACGGTATTAAACAATCAAGCGATTGCCGATATACAACGATATCACTATTTGTTATCTTCACACACGGGCGAAGCACATGTCCAAATTAAGAGCCTTCCCATAAAGGGTCCAAATTTTAAAATTGATTGGCAAACTGTCTGAGATACAATAATCCTAGATTAATTGCCACAGCACACATCAACAACTTGCTGAACCTTCCACGTGTACATAAGGAATCACCCACAGAGTTACGAGCACTTCTAAATCAAGTATCAAGTAACTTAAATGCACGTGAAGCACTTGAACTTGAAATCCCTCTTCAGGAAATCCTTCTAGTGCAATTAATTCTTGAAAGGACTGAAGACGTCAGAAGAAAACAGTGGGAGCTGACGTCATCAAATTCACAATTCCCAAGACTGGACGTGATAAGTAAAATTTTTAGAGGACGGATGTCAAGCCCCAGAATTAATCAATGGTAACCGAATTCCTACGCCAGTTGTCAATTCTACCACTCAAAACACCACTAGCAAGAAGCTCACGACAAGTGTATGTTTGAAGTAACAATAATTGTTTATTTTGTCCTGGCGTGCACCCGCTTTATAAATGTCAAAACTTGTCCAGCGTTAGTGTTACACAACGAACAGAATTCGTCAAAGAGCATAGATTGTGTACCAATTGTTTGAGACATGGTCACATTGTTAGTGATTGTTCTTCAGGTTCTTGCTATTCTTGTGGTTTGAAGCATCACACGCTACTTCACCACAACAGGGGAACTGGTCGTTCTCCTACCCTAAGGCCGCCTGACAACACGCATGGTAGGCAACAGGCAGGACCCAACAACTCTATTGTTACGTAACAACGTGCCGGCAGCTTCCTATTGCTCACTGAAAATAAAACCGCATACTCATATATTGCTCTCGACTGCACTAGTAAAGGTGCGTAATGGGGAGGGCCGACTTCAGACTTGCCGAGTCCTGCTAGACTCGGGCAGTCAAGCACACTTCATCACGACTGCCTGCACACAACGACTGAACTTAAAGAAGGTACGGAATAGAATTCCAATACAGGGTATAAGTAGTATCGACGCAGAGTTACATCATAGCGCAATCATAGAGGTGCATTCCATTACTAGCAACTATCAAGTAGTTATTAATTGCGCTGTATTTTCACGAATTTGAGCTGAGTTGCCAGGATCATACACCCTCTGTCTGAAAAGTACGGTGAATGGGTCTATATTACGAACGGATTGTTGGCTTACCTGAAACAGCCGTTAATATCCTTCGAGGTAATCCCCGTGGATGGTTATGCACTTCTTAGAACGGCTTTACAAGTTCTGGCATAGTCTTCTTGAGGGATAGCCTTCAGTTGGGTCGTCACTTTACGTTGGATGTCCGAAATGTCCGAAAACCTCTGGTCCTTCAGGGCTTCTCGGCGACCCTGGACCCCGATACTCCATACTGCACCCTTTTGTAATGCAGTGTTTTAACAAGATTCAGTCTTCGGGGTCGCGTTCAGTCCTGTGTGCTTTTCAAGGCAAAGTTCACAAAAACTGGATAAAAAGGTTCATAAGAAAGCTATACTAAGAAATGAGTGAATAACAAGTAAAATAAAAGTGATTTAATAACTGAAAATATGTGCAAATAATAATAATAATAATAATATCAAGAAAAGTCCTCCCTGACCTTTACTCCCACAACAAAAATGAATTACATTACAATGAGCGGTATCAAAACTTGCTCCTCACAACAAACAATGTGGATACAAGTCCACTGAACTGGATAAGAATTTATATGAAAATGAGCGGTGTAATAAACTCGCTCCTCAGAACAAACAATGTGGATACAAGTCCACTGAACTGGTTAAGAAGTTATATTCGCGCGTATACTGATAACTTAAGAAGAAAATGAGTACTTGATGAGTGCCTGTTCGCAACTGAAACAGTCATGTTGCTCACGGAATCCCATCTGGCAAATCATATTACGGCTACGGGATATGCACTTAATAAAAACACACTAAAATTAATACTGTCACACGCAATACTAACCACTCTAAAATTACATGAATCTCCCCGAGATTCCATCCCAGTGCTAAAGCACATAAACAAATGAGCGCGCCACTAGACCAAATGTTTGAACAACATATGGGAACAGCATCACGTGAGAGATGGCCACACGGGGTCATTGAACACGAAAGTAAACATACAAAGTCAAGCAACAACAACAAACATATGCCTAAAAGGATGAAATTACGTGACATGAAAAAGCAAGAAAAGTTAACGCTTCGGAAAGGACATCACTACGTGGACAACGCCCATTTAATCAATAAATACTTTTACAATCGATCAGGGGTTTACTGAATTTAAACAACATATTAATCTGAACCACAGGAACCTGGCCTGTCTCGCTAATGACCCTCGGTCGTTCATATCTGATCGTAAGCGCGCCTGATGGTATGCGTCACACCACAGCACTCAACATTAGCCAGTCCCCCAAGCTCGGTGTCTAATTATAACTGGTGACTCTCAGGTCCCGTTAATCAATATCTGTAAATGCGCAAATCACAACAATATCCCGCCAATTCCCTTGAATGGCAAGAACACAATATATTTCACAGATCCGCCTCGCAAGGACAGGAAATGGGCTGCCGTGCGGCAGACGGAAAAGTCTCAGTGACTTTTTTCCCGCAAGCAATTACCATAAAAACACATGAAACACCATAAAGCTTGTACTGACACCATAATCATACCATCCAGATCGGCTCTACATCAGACTTCCTAAGATCGTGTTTGCAAACACTTCAAAAATTTAAATCAAAGCTGAACACTCGAGTGAACATACGGCTACTCGCAAATAAATTGCGACATGGCAATTATTAATCAAAAAAATTCCTGATCAACCATCAAGTCTACACTCAGTCAACAATTTACCCTCCAACACTATTTTTATACTAGAATTAACTTGATTCCACTTCTGTCTTAACGCACCTTTCCGAATTACGCTACTTAGCCGCATTACGGTAGCATATGCGCGCACGGCTGCACGAATAGCGACGTATACTTGACAACAAAATAAAATCACAAATATCTACAATAATACACACGCTACGCTGTCCCATGCAATTAATGTGTGTCAGTAACAAGAAAAAGGATTCTAGATTACTCACACAAGCAAACAAGATATTTACAAAAAATGTCCCATAAACCATAGTTGACCTGTTAAATAAATAAATTCATTTTGTACTCATTCCTTCCAGCAAATCAGCGTCAAAAATACATCGCCTGCCATCCCTCCTTCTAATGGCTTTTAGCTCGAGTCACACATGGCGTGATTGATGTCTTGCTGGGTCCAAGTTCCGTCCAGGTTCCTCGATGTCATCTCGGTGCTGAATTGAAAATGTTTGTTAATAACACACACGCTATATAATTCTATCTAATTTTGTCTATTAGGTAGTCATTTCCCCAACAGACTATGGCAAAATATTCGTAGTACTGTCCCTACTTTGTAGTGCAAGGACTACCTAAAATTCACTAAAGTTATACATTTTACAGTCTCGTTGAAAATATTCTATGTCCACAGACATGAAATATAAGAAATATGACCTGTGTACTCTGACACGAAATATAAGAATCAGAGTATGTCCTCAGACACACATAAATGGAATAACAACCTGTGTCCTCACACACACACACAAATGGAATAATGTTCATTGCCGCTTAGGCCACTTATAAATGAATCTGGCTAGGGGTGCACATGGAAGGGGATAATTGAAATAATTTTCCATAATAATCATCGGACTAACATGCAACTGGTATCATTGAGTTCGTAGTAAAACGCAGGTCAAGATTAGGCTAGAGCTATCTGAAATCGATTGTGTATTTAATTCAGAATTAACTCCTGCTCAAAATCGTCAGTCTGAGCTATGATGCCACCTTGCCGCTAAAAGAAGTTGTCTTCGTCTTATTGGTCCAAACTCTTGCAAATATCGCGGGCTTTTCTCACTGCTGCCTTCCCGAGGGAGTGGTTACCAAGTTAGTTCACAATTCACATCGAAGCATTATTTCGTCTTGGCGCGAACATACACAGAACCAAGCCATTCTTGTGCGTCGGCAAGCTCATTTCCTTGTTCTATAATTGCACCTGCCTGATGTGTCACCCAGGCCTAGGCTTCCTTTCTAAATTCCTGAGGAGTTCAAGCCTTTGTGTCATTGCTCGCCATATAGTTCCTGGCCGGCGCCAACAATTTCTCAATGTTTCCCAACTTCTGTCTGGCTTTCAACTGTTGCTGGTAGAATATCATAAGATAATGAATAAAAACTTAGAATCATTTATACGGACAGCGTATAAAGGGTTCAGAACTCTCCTAGTTGGAAAAATCGAATTTAGCATAAAGTCGTTTTTTTATCATCCGTAAGTCCATTCGTGCCAGTCGTAGAAAAATCTCCCTCTCTTGTGTCCTGTCCAGCCGCCCCTCTCTCTGGAGTGTCACCCTTACACTCGTGTTTACTTCCTGCTCATTCATTAATTAGTACCTTCCTGGCTGCTTGCTTGCCTGCCTGAGCGCCTGAGGCATGTACCTCGCTCGTGCAGTATCTTTCTCTCTCTCGCTCGCTGTGTGTCATCGCTGCCACAGTGCTCATTAGTGTTTGTATACAAAACAAACGGCTCTCAACTTCCACCTTCTACTGGCGTAGTCAACTGACCCCCGTATACTTGAAGCCAGTAGGACGTTTTCATAATCAATTTTCAGCGTTACTTCTGCACTCCCAAGGTTCGCTAGTGTGATACACTTTTAAATTTGCAGCATTATATACAGACATTGTTCCTGTCCTTAATTCCTTCACTCTGTAAGCATTATTACCTCGGTTCCTCACTCTACTATAGGGTCCGATAAATTTCGCACAGAACTTACTGAAGATCTTCTTCTCTGGATCTGATGTCACTGGGCGTCGTACCAAGACAAGCTCGTCTATTTGAAGTTCTCGGTGAAACCTCTTGTTCCTAACATGGCGTAATCTGCGGTCCGCTTGGTTTCTCATATGGACTCTAGTTCTTTCTATTCTCAAATCATGTGCTATCATGGGATCTTGTGGGCAATTGATGATGTTGCTCCACGATCTTTCTGGGTATTTGTTCATGTGTAAGACCATGGGAATCTGGCCTGTCGACTCATGCCTTGTCGAATTCATACATGTCTCCACATCCTTAAACCTGTCCACCCACTTGTGATGTTCGTTGGGAATGAAGATTCTCAGGTATTTGGTTACGCATTTTATTGCACGTTCCAATGGGTTAGCCTGTGCATGACGAATACTAGATAATATGTGTTTTACACCCATGTCCTCCATACCTTTCTTGAATTCGGCGCTCGTAAAATAGCTGCCATGGCCAGATAGAATACATTCTGGTTTTCCAAGGATTGGAATAACTCTATTGCGAATACGGCTGAGTACTTGTTTAGATGTTGTTTTCTGGATAGAGCAGAATAGTACAAACTTAGAAAGCACATCCAGACAAACTAGTAAATGGCGGCATCCTCGCTTTCCCTTAGGAATTGGTCCGAAACAATGTAGTGACACAAGTTCGCAGGTTTTCTGAGGTAACAGTGGTTTAGGATACTGTCTCATTAAATAATTATTTGGCTTCGTCTTCTGACAAGGATCGCAAGTCTTTATCACGTCATAGATGGTAGTCCTCATGCGTGGCCATGCAAATGTCTCTCCGATGGTTGCTTCTGATATGTCGATTCCCACGTGACCAAAACTTTCATGTACATGCCAAGTTAGTCCTCTCTGTAAAGATGCTGGTACCATAATGCGTAATTTAGTATGATCTTCGACCATCCAATTATGCAGTAAATTGTTGAAATAAAGATATCTCCCTTCTTTGGCTCTCGCTTCTCGAAATGCAGGTGTTCCTTTAGGTAACTGTTTTCTAAAGTACTGGATCAGCTGGTACATCCACGGTTCTGCTTCCTGTTCTCGTTGTATCTCTCGTAACTCCTGCAAGAATTCACGGTCCTTCTGTGTTAATTCGATGTGCTGCACGATCTCTGTTTCTTCTTTATCAGGCTCTGGGTTCCTGCTTAGTGCATCCGGAATCACATTCATCCTTCCCGGGCAATGTTCAATTTCGATGTTAAACTGCTGAATATATATGGACCAACGTGTCACACGCTCGCTAGCCATAGATGTCATAAACAAGAATGTTAATGCCTTGTGGTCTGTTCTGATAATGATGGGATATCCATACACAATCTTCTTCCATCGTTGTAAAGCATGGAGTATTGCCAATAATTCAAGTTCTGTCACAGTATAATTGCGCTCGTGCTTACGCAGTCTGCAGCATACAAATGCCAAATATGAGCGATGTTGCAGGTTAGCTGGATCTTCTTGGTAGAGCATAGCACCTATACCAACCAGTGAAGCATCCGCTTGGATTATAAATTTACGTTGAAAGTCTGGGTAACCTAACTTAATACAATTTTCCAGCAGCAGTTTGGTCTCTTGGAATTACTTCTCACAGTCAGCATTCCAAAGCCATTTATTGTTCTCCTTGAGCATCTCCTGCATAGGTGCTACGGTTTCTGTATATCCTGGGCAGTTCTCCTTAAAGAAACCCGTTACCCATAGGAAAGCCCTGATGTATTTCACTCTCGTCGGTGTAGGGAAATTCTTTATTGCATCTATCTTTGCAGGGTTTGGCCTCACTCCCTCCTGGTCAATGATGTGTCCTAAATATAATATCTCACTCTTGAAAAAATGGGATTTCTTCAAGTTGACTTTAAAATTTGAAATTCTGAGGTTGTCTAATAGCTTATCCAAGTTTTCCATGTGTATTTCAATGTTATCTGATGCCAGAAAAATGTCGTCGATATCTCCTTCTCTTCCTCAGTTAGGTTTCGATCCAGGGCTCGAATTAATGCACATCCAGCAGTTCTTACTCCAAAAGGCATGCGGACGAAGCAATAGGTTTGATTATCGAATAAGAAGCCAGTAAGAAGGTGTGACTTCTCATCCAATTTGATATGATGAAATGAACTGATCAGATCCACTGAAGTATAAATGCTTTTGTTCTTAAATCCTTTTAAGACGTCTCTGATGATTGGCGCTCTGTCGTACTCGGAAAAAATAAGGCGCTGGTTGAGATTCCTGGCGTCTAGACAAAGTCTAATGGAACCATTGGGTTTCGTGACTGCCAAAATCGCATTTAAATAAGGTGTAGGTGCCTTCTTTATCACTCCAGCTTGTAACATATCATCAATAATAACTTTTACCTGTCCACGATGTTTTTCTGGTATGGGGTATAATTTACTTTTAAATGGTGACCAATCCTCGACTTGCATTGAATACTGAAAATTTATAATCTTTCCTGGGACTGGGTCAAATACTGCCTTGTGCCTTCTTAAGATCTCCTCAAGTCTCTTTTGTGTTCACCCACAAGTTGAATGTCATTGAGCCGCTCCTACAATAGCTCTTCAAATTGTGTATCACTGTCATCTCCTTCTGTCAGTAAAGACCATATCTCCTGAGAGTCACTCTCCTCAGTTAATTCCACAACAGCTTCATCCATGATGCCATATTCCGCCTTTCGTACCTCCTCTTCAGTCTCTTCTTCAATTGCTTCCAATACCCATGAACTCACGTCCTTCCCTGTAGTGATTTCATCTGTATGTAAACCCACGTCTTTCAGTTTATCAAACTCCTTAAAACTGACAGTATTCTTGTGCAAATCTATCACTGCCTGGTAGTCACAAATGAAATTTGCACCAAGAAGAACGTTGAAATTCATCTTAGCCATAATAATAAATGTCTGTCCAAAAGTATGGTCTAATATGTCCAATTCTATATATGCTTGACGCTTACAAGTGACGGTGCGTTCGGGGATAACGCCCCTCACCTTGAGTTGCGGTACGGGAATTACAGGAATATTCTGACTCCGTCCCAACTCTTGAACCAAAGCCTCCGATACAAGACTAATTTGTGAGCCAGTGTCTAATAAGCATCTCACGTTAATTCCACCAATCCTGGCGTAAATAATAGGTAATTGTTTGATATCATCGTTCCGTGGTTTTACTGTTTCCTCCAGGCAATCTTCTGGCAAAGCGATCCATTCCTGTATGTATGCTACACCCATCCCTCTTCAAACTCCGGCAATTGCGCTCTCAGGCTGTCTCCTATCGTAATTATTGTGATTTTTTTAATCCTCCGCGACTACAATCATCCTTCTGTCGCGTACGCTCTTGGCGTTCCTCTTGTCTCAGTAGACTATCGGCCCCCTCAATGTAAGTGTCTGGACTCTTTCTCTTGTCAATGGCACGTTTCCATCGTCCCTGTTCGTCTCCTTCATTTGCATGAATCTCCTCTAGATAGCGTTGCAATTCAGCATGCCTATCGTTCCAGTCGTTACGATAAATTTGAGATTCCCCTTGGTTCTGATATCTCCTACCTCGCCACTTCTGGTCCTCATTAGAATCACCGTATCGTCTACAGGGTCCCTCGTGTCTCCTATTGTTCCTCCATTGTTGGTACCCACGCTGCTGATACCTATTGTTACCCTGGTATTGTCTGTTATTGTGTTCATATCGCTGGTACGATCTATTGTCTCCTTCATCCTGACCTCGTCTTGGTGTTGACACACTTGTGTTAGTTGCCTGGGATCTGGTATTTACTTGAGTGGGTTTAACCACTTCAATAGTATTTACTAGTTCAAGCTGTCTTCCCCCTCTTTGATGAATGTGAGATGTCGTCTCGTCAATCTGACGCAAGACCTGTTCCGCGTGGATCGCTGTGTTTACGTTGACTGCAACTAATACCTGTTGATCGTTCACTGGTAATTGCCGTGCAATAGTCTTTACCAAGTCTGCCTCTTCTAATGGGAGGTCCAAATCTTTAAATTTCAGCATTTGTAATGAAAGAAATCTGAATATTTTTTTCTGCTGGGTTGTCTGATATTTCCTAGAATAAAGCTCCATCCTAAGACTTTGTTGTTGTGCAGGCGACCAATATTTTCTAAGGAAAGTCTCTTTGAAACCATCCATGCCTTCGAATGTGTACTTGAAACTCAAAAACCAATTAAGCACATTGCCAGCAAGAAACTTCTCCATCATGCGTAATCGACGTGTGGGAGGTACGTTGTTATCATTATAATAGTCCTCGACTTCCTTAATAAAAGCTTTCGGCGTAACCCCTGAATTCTCTGTAAATTTATTCGGTTTGAATTCGTTTGAGCGGATCACTTGTATCAGTTGCGTGTGCTGATTACCATGATGTGGAGTTGAACTTATTCCAATGTTATTGTGAAATCCCTCTGTGTTTGTCGTTAACGGGCTGTCTACATGTCCTTGACTTCCCGCTGCGCTATTTGCCTCAGGGCTTAATGAGTCTGTCTCCTTATCTCTCATTCCCTCTTTATTAAATAACGTGTTCTGTCCCATTGATCGCAGTTCTGCTTTTATAATTCGATCCGTTTGTTCTTTCAGTTTACTTTTGATTTCTTCCTCAAGTGCCTTAATGCGAGTGTGGTTATCACCTACTGTCTTAATAATAGTTAACCTTTCTTCTTTAGTGTCGCTGCTCATCTTACGCCAATCTTTCCGAATACTTTCTTTAATCATGCCATGTTTTCCTTCAATTTGCTGCGTAGTGTCCTCCTGATTGACATCTATTTTCTCCAGTCTATGTTCTAGGCGTAAATTATTCTCATCTATGGTACTTTTCAAGGTATCCTGGTCTGTTTCAATATTTCTCCACCGCTCCGATGATTTTATTTCTAACCGGTCCATGTATTTGATTAAGTCCGTTACATTTCCGTTTACTGCTGAAAATTTTTCCTGAATGACTGTAGAATTCTCTTCCATCTTGTCGATCGAATTTCTAGCTTATCCTGAGCCGTCTTGACCTCGCTATTGTTTACCGTGCATGCCAGTTCTATCTGCGCTAATTTAGCCAATACTGTCTCATCTAAATCATTAAGTTTACGGTTGAACGTGTCCACTATTTGTTTAATATGACCTAACTGCATATCATTGTATTTGCTAACGTCAAGGGCGAATTACATCATCTGCTCCTTGGTGTAGTCTTTCATTTCTGCTGATAATGAAACTAACTGATTAGTATTCCTTACGTCCTGCGCGTCCAGCTGAGCATTTATCGTTTAATTTATATCACTTTTTAATAGTCTAGATTGTTCTGCGCTGTACTCATTCTGAAGTGATAATTGCCTATTTATATTGTCATTCATTTGCGCTTGCTATCATTCACCCTGATCTGTCAATTGTTTGCTGATAGTGTCATTCATTTGCGCTTGCAACGATTCACCCTGTTCTGTCAATTTAGTTTCTAATTTCTCTGATTGCTCCGTTAGTTGTGTATTTATAGTGTCATTTACTTGTGTTTGAAACTAGGCTGACTGTTCTGTTAATTTTGTTTCAAATTTAACTGATTGTTCCGCCATACTAGTGTTCATTTCATTCCTCATCAATGTCAATAGTTGTTGGGTACGTGCCGTGGCACTATAAATCACCGCTTGAATCTGCTCCAAAGTCGCCATATCACACACAAAATATATATCTGAGAAATAGGAGGGATGCCATATGGCAATGTCCTCCGACACACGCATATAATTCTTAACATACATTTACTTCATTTTACCTCACTCAGTTCATTTAATTTTACTACATTTAATCCCAAAAATCAATTTGCATCACTGAGTAGTTCTAACTTTAGTCAAATTTAAATTTTAACCCCACACTTATTCAGTTATTAAATTGCTATCCAGATCTGATGCTATCACAGAAGAATTTATCAAATATTTATTGTCATGTAAGGCTACCATCCTTCCTAATACATCCATGGAGTTTGACTTTCAAAACAAATCGAATTTTACATTAAATTTTAATCATTGGGCACCCGGTTTCACGTACTCTATCTTTACTAATTAATCCAACAAACCAAAACGTGTACCGTATTTTACATTGAAAACTGCTGCTACTGAATAATCCACTCTCTTGGCGGTAACTTCCTTCGACGTATTTACGTTAATAAAACATCACTTTCCGGTGATTTAAAATAGTCACATTTGTCTCTAGTGTTCTGCAAACTCTCTATTGGTCAACGTGTGCTAAACAACGCCCTAAAAAGCAAGAAATGGGCCCCACGTGGCGCGCCAGCTTAACATATGCTCCCTTTTGTAAAGCAGTGTTTTAACAAGATGCAGTCTTCGGGGTCGCGTTCAGTCCGGTGTGCTTTTCAAGGCAAAGTTCACAAAAACGACTTACTTTATTGGATAAAAAGGTTCACCAGAAAGCTATACTAAGAAATGAGTGAATAACAAGTAAAATAAAAGTGATGTAATAACTGAAAAATATGTGCAAATAATAATAATAACAAGAAACGTCCTCCCTGACATTTACTCCCACAAAAAAATGAATTACATTACAATGAGCGGTATCAAAACTCGCTCCTCACAACAAACAATGTGGATACAAGTCCACTGAACTGGATAAGAAGTTATATAAAAATGAGCGGTATAATAAACTCGCTCCTCAAAACAAACAATGTGGATACAAGTCCACTGAACTGGATATGAATTTATATTAAAATGAGCGGTATAATAAACTCGCTCCTCACAATAAAAATGTGGATACAAGTCCACTGAACTGGTTAAGAAATTATATGCGCGCGTATACTGATAACTTAAGAAGAAAATGAGTACTTGATGAGTGTCCGTTCACAACTAAAACAGTCATGTTGCTCTCGGAATCCCATCTGGAAAATCATATTACGGCTACGGGACATGCACTTAATAAAAACACACTAAAATTAATACTGACACACGCAATACTAAACACTCTAAAATTACATGAATCTCCTCGAGATTCCATCCCTGTGCTAAAGCACATAAACAAATGAGCGCGCCACTAGACCAAATGTTTGAACAACATATGGGAACAGCATCACGTGAGAGATGGCCACACGGGGTCATTGAACACGAAAGTAAACATACAAAGTCAAGCAACAACAACAAACATATGCCTAAAAGGCTGAAATTACGTGACATGAAAAAGCAAGAAAAGTTAACGCTTCGGTAAGGACATTACTACGTGGACAACGCCCATTTAATCAACAAATTCTTTTACAATCGATCAGGGGTTTACTGAATTTAAACAACATATTAATCTGAACCCCAGGAACCTGGCCTGTCTCGCTAATGACCCTCGGTCGTTCATATCTGATCGTAAGCGCGCCTGATGGTATGCGTCACACCACAGCACTCAACATTAGCCAGTCCCCCAAGCTCGGTGTCTAATTATAACTGGCGACCCTCAGGTCCCGTTAATCAATATCTGTAAACGCGCAAATCACAACAATATCTCGCCATTTCCCTTGAATGGCAAGAACACAATATATTCCACAGATCCGCCTCGCAAGGACAGGAAATGGGCTGGCGTGCGGCAGATGGAAAAGTCTCAGTGACCTTTTTCCCGCAAGCACCATAAACTTGGACTGACAATATAATCATACCATCCAGGTCGGTTCTATATCAGTCTTCCTACGATCGTGTTTGCAAGCACTTCAAAAATTTAAATAAAAGCTGAACACTCGAGTGAGCATACGGCTACTCGCAAAGAAATGCCGACATGGCAATTATTAATCGAAAAATAACCTGATCAACCATAAAATCTACACTCAGTCAAAAATTTACCCTCCAACACTATTTTTATACTAGAATTAACTTAGTTCCACTTCTGTCTTAACGCACCTATCCGAATTGCACTACTTAGCCACATTACGGGAGCATATGCGCGCACGGCTGCATGAATAGTCACGTATACTTGACAACAAAATAAAATCACACATATCTTCAATAATACACACGCTACGCTGTCCCATGCAATTAATGTGTGTCAGTAACAAGAAAAGGGATTCTAAATTACTCACACAAGCATACAATATATTTACAAAAATTGTCCCATAAACCATAATTGATCTGTTAAATAAATAAATAAATGCATTTTGTACTCATTCCTTCCAGCAAATCAGCGTCAGAAATACATCGCCTGCCATCCCTCCTTCTAATGGCTTTTAGCTCGAGTCACACATGGCGTGATTGATGTCTTGCTGGGTCCAAGTTCCGTCCAGGTTCCTCGATGTCATCTCGGTGCTAAATTGAAAATGTTCGTTAATAACACACACGCTATATAATTCTATCTAATTTTATCTATTAGGTAGTCATTTCCCCAACAGACCATGGCAAAATATTTGCAGTACTGTCCCTACTTTGTAGTGCAAGGACTACCTAAAATTCACTAAAGTTATACATTTTACAGTCTCGTTGAAAATATTCTATGTCCACAGACATGAAATATAAGAAATATGACCTGTGTACTCTGACACGAAATATAAGAATCAGAGTATGTCCTCAGACACACACAAATGGAATAACAACCTGTGTCCTCACACACACACAAATGGAATAATGTTCATTGCCGCTTGGGCCACTTATAAATGAATCTGGCTAGGGGTGCACATGGAAGGGGATAATTGAAATAATTTTCCATAATAATCATCGGACTAACATGCAACTGGTATCATTGCGTTCGTAGTAAAACGCAGGTCAAGATTAGGCTAGAGCTATCTGAAATCGATCGTGTATTTAATCCAGAATTAACTCCCGCTCTAAATCATCAGTCTGAGCTATGATGCCACCTTGCCGCTAAAAGAAGTTGTCTCCGTCTTATTGGTCCAAACTCTTGCAAATATCGCGGGCTTTTCTCACTGCTGCCTCCCCGAAGGTGTGGTTACCCGGTTAGTTCACAATTCACATCGAAACATTATTTCGTCTTGGCGCGAACATACACAGAACCAAGCCGTTCTTGTGCGTCACCAAGCTCATTTCCTTGTTCTATAATTGCACCTGCCTGATGTGTCCCCAGGCCTAGGCTTCCTTTCTAAATTCCTGAGGAGTTCAAGCCTTTGTGTCCTTGCTCGCCATATAGCTTCTGGCCGGCGCCAACAATTTCTCAATGTTTCCCAATTTCTGTCTGGCTTTCATCTGTTGCTGGTAGAAATATCATAGGATGATGAATAAAAACTTAGAATCATTTATACGGACAGCGTATAAAGAGTTCAATACTTTGACGCTTGCCTTCGAGGTCGTACCACCGGCACCCGGTTTCGTCACCATTCCATTCCACGGAACATTCACTCTTCTCACTGCCACCCGTCGAGGAGTTGTGCATTTTAGGTTGCGTAAATTCACCCTTCTCACTGCCGCCCGTCGATCAGATGTGCAAGGCAGGATGTATTAATTCACGCTTCTCTCTCTTGCTTTCAATTTAGAGTTTTGATGACCCAAACTGTATGCTATTCCTAAAGAAGACTATGCCAGGAGTTTCCAGGACTTGTTCAGTATTTCTCAGAAGTACATAAACATCCACGGGGATTACTTCGAAGGACAGCAACGGCTGTTTCAGGGAAGCAACAATCCGTTCGTAATATAGCCCATTCACCGAACTCTTCAGACAGAGGGTACATTAACTATCAGAATTGGCAAATTCCCGAAGAACTGACTTTAGCTGACCCCAGCTTCAACCAACCAGGTCAGATTGTCAGGTTAATCGGACAGATATTTTTTTCAATCTTCTGTGGCCTGGAAGACGCACGAGGAGCGGACCCTATCCAGTTCTTCAAAACACGGAATTAGGTTGGATTGTAGCGGGACAGTTTCAAATGGATAGGGCAAGCGATCCAAGTTCACCACCTGTGCTGTCATTCTTCACAATGAATGACAATTTACTCGACCAGCAACTTCAACGATTCTGGGAATTAGAAGAGATCAGTCAACCAATCAGATCGAATGATGAATTGGAGTGTGAAAAATATTTTGTTGACACAGTCAGACGGGATGCAGAAGGTAGATTCACGGCACGACTCCTACTCTGTGGAAAACCATCAGGACGAGGCAACTCACTAACAATGGGTACGTCACGGTTTCACAATCTCGAGAGACGCCTTGAAGGAAACCCTCAGTTGAAGGGAGACTACTTAGCTTTTTAGAAGATCACGAGACTTTAGGGCATATGGAACCTATTACCACGGCGTCTGATAAAGGGGTACAGAGCTACTTCATGCCCCATCATCCAGTTTTCAAGGAGTCAAGTTCAACTACAAAAACCAGAGTTGTATTCGATGCCTCCGCCAGTACTACCACCGGAAGGTTACTCAATGAAATCCTCAGGATTGGGCCGACAATCCAGCAAGATATCTGGTCCATTATCACCAGATTTCGCACTTACTTTCGCCTTACAGCAGACATTCGACAGATGTACCGGCAGATAAGGGTTGATAGTCATGACAGCAGACTTTAGAGAATCGTGTGGTGATCATCTCCGGAAGATCCTGTAAAACATTACCAGCACAACATCGGAACCTACGGAACAGCGTCAGCACCCTTCCTCGCCACTAGATGCCTCCAACAGCTCGCGATGGAAAAATCAGACAGATTTTCTAAGGCAGCGAAGATTTTACATCGATGACTGTCAAGAACGCGTTAGATACTCAAAATCAACTCATCAACCTTCTACAAACTGGAGGGTTCCAGCTTCGAAAATGGTGTTCGAATTACGCCCGACTACTTGAAGCAGTTCCTTCGGAGTGGCGAGAAACCCAGCTCCCACTTCAACTAGATAATTGGTCAAACATTAAGACATTAGGCTTGCTTTGGCATCCTGCTAGTGACCAACTGCAAATCGTAAACGGCAACTTACAACTTCGCAGCCCAGTAACAAAATGGAAGGTACTATCTACCGTAGCTACAATCTACGACCCACTTGGGTTAGTGAGTCCAATCATCATCTCCTGCAAGTTCTTCTTACAGCAACTGTGGCAGCTACATCTAGGGCTAATTCATCGTTAGCAGAAGTTGTGCGGCAAACTTCTCAACCAAATTCGGATCGGCAGACTTGTAGTGGCAAGGGAGAATCCGTTGAACATACAACTGCATGGCTTTTCGGATCCATCTGATAAGGGATATGGTTGTTGCATCTATCTTAGATCTGAAACTCAAGATGGAGACTGCGTTACGAAACTGTTGAATGCTAAATCCAGAGTTTCACCATTGAAGCTGGTTTCTCTACCCCGTCTAGAGTTGTGTGGAGCCCTACATTTATCGCGGCTGATTAAGAAGGTGAACTCAATCCTAAAACTGAATGTCACTAGCGTTAATCTCTCGACAGATTCGACAATAGTTCTTGCCTGGGTTGCAGCGTCTCCCAACCGCTGGAAGACGTTCATTGCCAATCGGGTTGCGGAAATTCAGCAAAACACATCGATTAGGGACTGGAAACACGTTGCCTCAGCTGATAACCCTGCTGACATGATTTCTCGGGGATCCAATCCAGAGACTCTCATTTCTAACGCCTTGTGGTGGAACGGGCCATCATGGCTTATGAAGCATTCGGCATCATGGCCTACATTAGCACCTTTATTAACATCTCAGGATGTCCCAGAACAGAAAAAACCGGTTGTTAGCCTGATAGCAGCGCAACCTCCAGATGATTTCATGGAGCGATTCTCCAAGTTAACGCGTCTTACGAGAGTAACGGCATATTGTATCAGATTTGCCGTAAATGCCAGGCGTCCTCGCAATCAAAGAAAAACGGCTGAATTGGACTTCGAAGAACTGCGTGTTGCATTACATACATGCATCAAAATAGCCCAAGCTTCAGAATATGGCCCAGAAATTCACGATCTTCGGATGACAAAGGCCATTAGTAAAGGAAGCAAGTTAATACCTCTGAATCCTTTCCTCTGTAACCAAAAACTCCTTCGAGTAGGTGGTCGACTACAATAATCTAGTCTTCCGTTTAACCAGAAACATCAGTTATTTTTACCGCCAAGGCATCACCTAACTAATGAAAATGAATATCTACGCCTGCTTCATGCCGGATGTTAACTACTACTGTCTTCGCTACGTGAGCAGTACTGGATACCTATTGGCATGAGTACGATTCGTCACATCATTCATTTTTGTAATGTCCGCCACAAACTTAAGGCAAAAATCGCTGAACAACTAATGGGTCAACTGCCGAATTAAAGAGTAACTCCAGTCAATCCATTTATCCAGTGCGGAATTGACTACGCGGGACCACTCTGCATAACCAGATTCAAAATCAAGTGTTGTGTAGCACTCTTCGTGTGCCTTTCTACTAGGGGAGTGCATCTAGAGATTGTGAGCCGTATGACTACCCAGGTCTTCATTGCTTCTCTAAGGCATTTCATATCCTGTATAGGCAGACCAGCCTAAGTGTTTTCTGATAACGGCAGAAATTTTGTTGGAGTCAATAGGGAACCAGAGGATATAAGAAAATTATTCAACGAGGGACAGAATTAACGTGATCTGTCATCATTTGCAAGCACTGAAGAAATTCAGTGGCGTTTTATTCCTCCTCAGGCTCCGCACTTTGGGGGAATATGGGAGGCAGGTGTCAATTCGTTCAAACACCATCTTCGGCGAGTGATGGGCACCGCATACCTTACATTCGAGGAATTGTCAACACTCACAACCCAGATCGAAGGATGTCTCAATACGAGTCCCATAGTCCCGGCATCCGATGATCCCGATGACCTAGTTGTCCTTACTCCAAGTCACTTTCTCATCGGCCGACCAATCTCTGCACTACCCCAACCAGATGTGCGTGTAAGCTTGCTTTCCAGATAGCAGACAATCCAACGACAGTTCCAAATATACTAGAAGGCGTGGTCAACCGACTATTTGTCCCATCTACAATAGAGAGGGAAATGGATGACACAAGGACGCAACGTCCAGGCAGGCACGCTGGTGATCGTGAAAGAAGACAAACTTCCCCCATTGTGCTGGAAGCTTGCAGTGGTTGATCAGGTCCACCCTGGAGCTGATGGCCTCGTACGTGTTGCCACTATATGTACCTCGTCTGGTACATTCAAGAGACCCATTACTAAACTTTGTCCACTTCCCATGCCAGACAGAGACATTTGTGAAGGGGGTGTTTTGACTAACTAACTATGCTCAGTGCTTTGTGTTCGTTTGTTTGTTGGTGTTACATTTCAGGTGACTGTTTGTTGGAAAAAAAAAGTGTTAAACTCTTTTTTTTGTCGGGTGGCTTGTTTAGGAACAAGTAGTGAAACGGTTCGTCAGGCCTCGTCTCGTTTTTGTGGCGAGTTCCGTTATATCCATTGGCCACGAGGGGGATGCTCCCTCCCCAACTCCGCGCCCAAGTACATTCCTTGGTCAGCGTCATTGTTCGCAAGCCACCCCGTGGCAGCAGATAGCGAAGGAGACCAGCCGACATGCGGTCTCCGGGAACACTATATTGAATCAACGGACAGTGTATTGTGCCCAAATCCAGTTGCCCAGATTTGAGAGCACAGGCCCAGATGCTAAGTCCAGAGCTGAGGTTCAGTTCATTTAGCCGACATAGGGAAACCAGCATGCTTAACATTGTCTGGAGAGTGAGAAACTCTGCCCAGGGAATTGAACATCAGAACTTGGACCGGTGCTGAATAAGATTGTCAGAGTATTGATAGTACTGAATGCATCACAGTTGGGTCACGTTACTACTGGTATTTTTGCATCATGGATCATTTCGATCTTACCCCTATCAAGAAGATTACTTCAGCTGTTGAAGCAGCTAATATTATAGACAGTTTTCATCAAGATATTCAGGCAACGAGTATGAATACCGCTATGTCTGGTTAGTCATTTTACGGGTATATATTGGAGGCCGATACGAGATTATAAGATTATAAGTACGTGCCCAAATGGGGACAGAAGACTGAAATAATCTTGTTCAGACCAGATTATCCACATCAAGATCTACAAGAATGTAAGCTACATTTCGCATTATTCTTATGTGTAGTTAGCTGGAATTTCTCATTTTTCTACAGTCTTGCCAACACATATTTTTTTCTTCGATATTTTGTTGTTGCAAATATTTTTGCAAGGCATATGGAAGCCTTGATCTGAGCGGTTTTTACACTCAGACATAAGAAGTCCATGATTTGAATTAATGGACGAGAAAAACGAGCATTTATTTGATTTTGAAATTATTTTTCTAATCACGGTCATCAGCCGTCGTAACTGTAAATTTAATAATAAATTTAAGTTGAGGAATGGATTTTTATCCATATTTAATAAGTCGAGTATGATATTTCCCGAACAGTTTAGCAACGTTAATTCCATTTGAGGAATAATAATAATAATAACAACAATGATAATAATAATAATGATTTAATAATAATAATCATTTTCAATATTTTTCAGAGATAATAATAATAATTATGATTTATATTTCTAATAATCATATCATGTAGTGTGATTTAAAAAGTTGATATTTAAAAAAGTTTGTTAGATCGGAGACTTGTTTTTCCGAAGGCTAGTGGTTAACGCATGCCCACATTCAACTAACAGAATAATCCTATGGGAACATTTTACACTTGCATTATGCAGTTAAATCTTCGGAAGACACGGAAAGAAATGATAGGGGAAGCAAATAGCATGTATAAATTAGGGTTTTACTAGAGTTTGTATAAATATAAAATAATTTTGAGCAACGTCTTGTGATAGAACGTTTGGCTAGAAACAGACACGGTGTGGAATAATTAATGTTTAAACTGATGGTAAAATTACTGTAAACTCATTTAGGAGCTTACTAGCTTACGAATCTTCCAGTTTGAGTAACAAGCAAGGGCTTAATTATTATGTATAATTTGGGAAGAAATTCTTGTGTGTGTGGAAATAGTTGAATATGCCATTCTGATTGTGCATTTTAAGTCGCAGGAATGAGGTTGTTATAATGGAGCATCAGCCATATTGTAGGTTGGATGACTTTGAAGTAATGTTGGGAGTTGAAATATTGTTGTAAGCCACACTTTCGTCGAATTCATAACCGAGGGTTATATTATGGAACCATCATGTCAATCCACAGTTTGCCCACGTGTTCTATAAATATATCCTAGTAATTGTTAGCCCGGAATTTTGTTATTTCATTTTGAGAAGACTTTACCGTTGTCTAGATGCTAATTATGATAATGTGATTTTGACACATTTAAATCGAATGCCCGATGCTGTAAATAAATTAAAACTGTTATTTCCTAAACAACCACTACAATTTATAGGATATTTGTGATCCTGTTAAGAATACAAACATTCTGCAAATTAATTTGATGATTAACATTTTTGACATTCTGTCAAAAGAATTGTAATTTTGATAATAGCAACAACTAATATTATTTTTGTGATAATTTTTCTAAATAATATTTCAAATTGATATTTAAATAATTGAATGTTTAAATCCAGATTTAAAAGAGTTGATATTTTGTTAATAATTAATTTTTGACCATAATATTGCTAATTGAGTCAAGAACTCAGAATATTGATGTTGGATCAAGAACAGATGATACAATAAATACTTTTTTCTGTTTATCGAAGTTCTTCGAATCCATGCTCGAATGTCCATGTAATTAATATCATGTTATATTCATTGGTTTAACTTTATATTTGAACAAATTTTGAGATACTGATTCCTGGAAAAATGTTAGTTAATTTTCTGTTACTATTTGAAAGACAAACAAAAACAGTAAAACTTTTTTCATCGAGTGATAATATTTCATTTCAACGTGTGAATACTTAAAGTTAGGAATCAGGATGGACAATTAAATTTGCACTGACAAACCTTACGATTGTAAATAATTCTTTTGAACGATGTCAACAGGACTATTAATCTGACTTTCGTTTCAAATGCCTAGTGTTCATGTGTTGGTGAATCTGTGAATTTGTGTATATAATGTATGATTCGTCATGCATCCATTATGCTATTTTTAGCATGCCTTCAGTAACCTTTTAACATTTTAAATAAAATGAGATAATTTTACGGATTGTGTTATTTTCAGAAAATCTCCTTCTATCCTTATTGTTGCATCGAGCCGAAAATCAGTAAAGCAATTTTTTTGTGTTATTGTACTCGCCTTAACCCATATGGCGCCCTGGGATGTTTTAATTCTCGTGCTGACTGATTTTTGGTGAAAATGCATATGTGGTCTTCCGGACTTCGGTCTAAACGGGCACATAAAATAAGATAGAAGAGGGAAATGGCTTCGAACGGGGGGACCGATTTAGAGTCGATTCGGTCGATTGATTGCCGATTTAGTTATGATTTTTCAATAGATATTTTGGGAATTGGAAGATGTCTGGTATGGATAAATAAATTCATAGGAAACCCAATTAGTGGGAACCTTAACTCAAGTAAATTTTGTAATAGTTAGTGTGGTTTTGATTGTTGTATAATGGCTTATCCATTAGGGTGTCAAGTAAAATTTGTTGTATACGTTCGATAGTCTGGAAATACACAATTTATTAGAATCCAGGCGAAGGATATTGTAAACTTGCAGATTTTTTGATATTGTTGTTTAAATTTAATTAATTAGTAGAGAATTTTTTTCCATCATGTCGACATTAGGGTATATCTCATTTTATTCCGAGAATTCCAAGTAGCTACGCATAATTCATGTTCTAGTTCTAAGTCTTTGTGTCTGTCTACATTTATGCCCCTAACTTTAAAAATATATTGTGAGAATTATGGATGAGGCTATGAGGATCTTAAATTGTATGGAGGAGAATTCCAAATGTGCAGAACTGCTTATGGCAGAAATTATAGACAAAACTAACAAAATGGAGGTCAAACTTCAAGAAAATTCTGAAACTTTAAGGAAAAAATTAAGAGAAAACTCAGATGCCCTAGAAAATAGATTGACCACTTCTTTAAAGGGAAATCTTGAAAACTCAATGGAAAATAAATTTAAAGAAAACTCCACTTCTTTAGAAAACATATTAAAAAAACTCTGATTCGTTAAAAACTTCTTTGGAAAATAAGTTAAAAGAAAATTCTGATTCTATGGAGATTAGATTAACTGATTTGAATCAAAAGGGAACCCACAAGTTAAAGCTAAAGAGAGAAAAGTAAATAGATTCAGATGGAGGGAGGAAAACTGCAGAGAGTTCCAGAACTACTTCACGGGAGAAAATTTTGAGCTGATGAAGGTAGGGATAAGTTTAATGATCAGTAATGATGAAATTGAAGGGGTAATACGTATGATTGAGAATGCAATTATGATGGCCGGGCGGAAAATACGCGTGAAGGCTAGGGGAAACTTAGGGAGAATTAAAGGATGGTACGATGAATCTTGTAGAAGGAAGAAAACCGAAGTTATTAGGGTACTGAAGTTATACAAGAGAGGAGGGGATGATACGATGAGAGTAGAATTTTGTCGTCTAAGGAAAGAATATAGGGAACTGCTCAGCAAAATGAAAGATGAGTAGCAGGGTGAGGAAGCAACAGCACTAAATACGGATTCTAAAGCTAACGACTGTAGGAAAGTGTGGAGCAGGATAAATTCTTACTGTAGGGGGCGGGGAAGTGGTGGGGGAGCTCTATTAGTGATGAAGTATGGATTGCATATTATGAGAATCTGTTAAATGCTGAAGATAATTGGAGGAAGAGAGATGGGTTTGGCGTTCCGAGGGGGATGGAGGCCGCTCTGCCTATGCTTAACCAAGTCATATCGATAGAGGAAATTAAGGAAGTAATGGCAAAAAGTAAAGGAGGGAAGTCAGGTGCTATTTCGGGGATAAATGAATTTTGGCAAGAGTTGAGTAACAATAGGTTCATGATGGACAGATTGGTAAAAATCTTTAACAAGATTTTTGAAGGAGGTAGATTTCCGAGGGCGTGGCAGGAGGGGATAATTTACCCAATATATAAGAAGCGTGGGGACAAACTAGACCCAGGCAACTATAGAGGCATAACTTTGCTTGATAATTTGAGCAAAATGTACACCGGGGTCTTATCCAAGCGTTTAATAGCATGGGCAGAGGGCTGTTCGGTGTTCTCGAGACTCCAGACAGGGTTCAGAAAAGGAATGAGGACCAGTGACAATATAATGGTGGTGAAAACGGTGATGGACAAGTACATAAGAAGGAAAAGAGGTAAGCTGTATATCACAGCTATTGATTTGGAGAAGGCGTTTGATTCAGTGAGCAGCGGAGCTGTCATGGCTAAACTGGGAAAAATTGGGGTGTCACATAAAATGGTAAGAGCAATTGCGAATGTGTATTCCGAAGTGAAATGTGCAATTAAAACTAAAGATGATGTAATTGTGGGAGAGATAAAGTTTAATATAGGATTAAAACAGGGATGCGAATTATCCCCGGTGCTTTTTGACTATTTATCAACGATATTTTCGTTTCAAAGGGCTTTGAGCAACGGTCCAACCCTTGCTTGGACAATTATGATATCCCGGGCCTAGCTTTTGCTGATGACATCCTTCTGCTTGCTCTAACACCCTATAATATGCAATATAATATTGACGAGATTGTGAAATACTGTGAGGACTGGAACTTAAAAATTAACCCGAGTAAGACCAACGTTATGGTCTGCAAAAAGGGAGTTAGACTGGCTAAGAATGATAAGTGGGTCATGTATGGGTCACAGTTAGAGACGGTGAAAAAACTTGAGTATCTAGGCCGATAATGGCGAGTAATGGAAAATTGACCGAACAAATTAAAAGGGCAAAATCGAAAGGGCTAGCGGCATTGGCGAGTGTTAAAGTGTTAGAGCGTAATTTACTGAATCTTGACTACAAAGTGTATAAGAATGTGTTTAACGAACTCATCGTTTCAAGAGCACTTTATGGAGTGGAAGTATGGGGTTTAGAGGAAGGAACGAAAACCCTGGACAGTATTGTAAGTAGGTTTGCCAAGATAATTTTGGGGCTACCTAGTTGCACGGCGAATTGTGGAGCGAGAATGTTGTGTGAGGATGTAAGCATTAGGCAACATATCATAAAAAAGGTCATTAAGTCTTGGATTCGTTTAAAAGCAGGTGGAGGGGGGTGGGGGGAATGCTAAAGGTAGCCTACCTGCCCCAAATGAAGCATCAGCAAGAGGGCTACTGGGTGGACGGGGTAAGAAGTGTACTGGAAAGATTAGGAATGGGTTATCTATGGGATAGGGACTTACAAAGAGAGGAAGGTAGGGTGTGTAAAAAAGTGTGTAGAAGGGTTCATGACGTAGAGTTGCAGATGCTAAGAGAAGAGTGCACCAGTAGGAGAACCTTAACGGAGTTCTGCGAAATAAGGAACTTTATGAGCATAAAGCCTCAATGTCTAATGTAGAGAGAAATGAGAGGGATAATTTGGTGGTTAATGGGGGTGTATAATAACAAAGCGTTGAGAGAAGTAGGAAAAGAGGACATTTGCCTGTTTTGTGGGAAGGTTATGGGTGCAGCGCACCTGATCAGGGAATGCAAGGGAATTAAAACGATAAGAGCAAAGTTTGTAGACAAATCAGATCTAAAGAGAATAGAAAGTGAAAAGGAGTATTACACTTTAATAAAATTACTAAAAAGGGAATGGGGAAAGCAGCTCAATTAGCAAAATATTTTAATACCATCAGGGCAATGTGGAATAAGAAAGCGTCGGATTAGATTCAGAACAAAGATGCAGGTAAATTAAGCATTGAAGTACAGGAGATGGCTTCCTTAGCTATAAATCTTGTTAAAGCCTAGGAGAGCCTATCTGTATTAACTAGGTATACGATTACTACAGTACATCCACATATTGCTGTCTGTAGATTTTTCCTGTGAGTTTGATGATTTTTTTCCTTACTACAAAACTTATCAGACTCTTACAGTCAGTAAGGGCTCGATACTGAAATAAAAGTAATTCTTTCTGTGATGTGTCTCCCATGGAGAACTGTCAAAAAATGAAGAACATTGTGTCCACATATATAATTAAGAAAGAACTTTGTGCAGTCTCCATCAGAAAAGTTGCCCAGTGATATTGTGAATGAAGATAACTACTGCAAATCATTATTAAGTTTTGAAATAACTAGGAAGCTATGAAATGCCGAATGAACATTTGGTTTAATTATCTAATGCCATACTATAAATTTATGTCATCTATGTGTTTATTGTCTGTATGTCACGATATGACTCCCTGAGTTAAAGTGACAATTAACAAGTAGATTTGGTTTAAATAAACAGATTTGGGCCCTTGTCCAAACTAAACTAAACTAAACTAGATTAACTGATTCATTGGAAGTTAGATTAACCGAATCTTTTGAAACTAAATTAGAGGAAAATTCAGTAAACTTAAAAGCAAAGATGAGAGAGAATTCAGATTCATTAGGAGCTTCTTTAGAAAATAAACTCAAGGAACATTTAGAAAATAAACTCAAGAAAAATTCTACTTCATTAGAGAGTAAAATAAAAGAATATTCTGATTCAGTGAAAACTTCTTTAAAAATAAAATGTCTAAACTATTTGAGAAAACTCATGAACTCGAAATTTCATTAGCTTTGAACACGAGTAATATGGAGGATAAATTTCGCGATGCCGACCAAAAATCTCAGTCATTAGCCGATAGGATCGAGGGAGGTCTCAGAAAAGTAGGAGAGGATATGATAAATCTAGAAATTCGTGTCCACAAAGAGAATAGTGATATGGCTAATAACGTCATACAACGTTTGACCGAGCAATTCCAGGAACTTGTTGTTGGAGAAATTCAGGAAGGTGTACGCAAAGAGTTGACAACTGAGATAAAGACGACTGTCATCAGTGAAGTCAAAGATGCAATTAAACTGGAGACTCAAGACGGAATCAAAGAGATCAGAGAAACTTTGACGTCACATAAGTTATTACCAAGGATGTCCAGACAGCTCAGAAAGTCATTGTGGATATGACAAGTTCGTTAAGGAATCACGAAGAGATTATGAACAAGATATCTACAAATGTGAAAGAGAACTTTAAAGAGACAGAAGGAATTAAGAGAGATACTGAAGAAATCAGGAATAGATCTGAGGAGAACCAGAAAGGAATCGAGGATATTAAAATCTGGTCAATGATCAGAAACAGGGTGATTGTTCACACAATAAAAATAATACCGAAGAGTTAAAGAAATTAGTAGGTGAAGAAAATGCTGAAATCAAAGAAACCATCAAGAAGCTTAGTAACAAATTTTTTGATTACCAGCAGGAAGCAAAGAGTGTTGCCAAAACTCAAAGCAAACCTACAATTACTAGTATGGATATTGAGGGAGTAAGAAAAGTAGATAATCTCCATAAACAAGAAGAGGTTAGAACATTTATGCAATCCACTCCTATAACCTTTTACAAGAACGTTGATGATAAACTTTCAAAATTCTCAGGAACTGGGATTGTTACACCAGTAGAATTCCTGAGGGAAGTAGGAGATTACCTCAAGGATTCTAAGATTTCCAAAGAAAGGGAAATAAGAGTAATAGGGAAATTTTGGATGGTCCCGCACTTACGTGGTTTATGGCTTTTAGATCCACTCTGAACAATTATGAGGAATTTGCTAGAGGACTGTTGAAGAAATTCTGGTCACCAGAAACTCAACAACAGGTGAGAGCGGAGCTTTACTCCAAAAGATACTCCTCTTCTCAACCTACACGTTATTCGACATATTTTGCAGGGCAATTATCTAAACTGCAACATTTAGATCCGCCTATGCCAGATAACGAATTAATTACTGCCTTGATCAGACAATTTCCTGAGGATGTCCAAAGAACGCTTATAGCTGCGGACATCTATAACATGGAACAATTTAATGAAGTTCTACAAAAACTGGATCACACGAACGCACAATTCTTCAAGAATTAAAACGCGGTATTTGCAATATTATGGCTGACAGATATTCTCAGACACCTCGAGATCATCGAGAAGAGAAAACTCCAAGGGAGGATCCAGAGAGAAGAAGATGGAACCAAAACAACTATAGGTCATATGAGAACAAACCGTATACGAGACCTGATGGTACGAACAATTATAGAAGTCGTTGGGGGAAGACCAAGAGGAAACCAAGGAAGATACCAAGAGAGAAGGTACTTTGGAAGGAATAATGGCTTCTACCCAAGAAACGAAAATCCGCGACAATCCAATGACGAGTTCAAACAGGAATCGAGGAAAAACTTGGAGAAGAGACACCAAGAGAATAAACAGTTCATGGAGCAGCTGAAAAAGAGTGAACCTGATACATCAGGGTTGCAGCAATCCAAGAGCAATGAAAATAAACGTCAAATATCCAATAGCAGATAGGATAATTACAACTTTCACTTCCAGAATCATTAAGTGGCAAGCAGAGGATGATGACCTGATACAAAATAATCATGAACATAAAGAAATGGCAACGAGGAGTAGATTGACAATTATATCATGCGAAGTATTCGGCAAGCCTGTCGATACTTTAATTGATACTGGTGCAATGCTATGTCTTATAAGTGAGAAATTGTATGTTCTTTGGAAACTCACTGAGAAGTTAGAAGCAATTCCTGTGTCCGGAAATAAGATTCAAGGAATAATTCCAAACAAGACATCCCTATGCAAAACTCAGTTATATTTATGTGTTACGATTGGAGGACATGATTTTCGACATGTGTTTGCCGTAATGAAGGATATTGCATTCGATATGATCCTGGGAGCAGATTTCATACAGAAATATCAAGCTGTCATTGACATGAGCAATGAGACAATATTATTTCAGCATACCGAAGAAATAAACTTCGAGGGAAATGAAGAGAAAAACACCGTGGGAAATGTCAATTCTGTCAAAAGGAAATTGAACTTTTGGGACATATGTTGGATGGCGAAGGTCACAGCCCAAATGAAACCAGATTTCATAAGATAGCCGACACACGAACTGGTAACATCGTGGGAACTTACAACTCATCGAATTTGAAAGTTTACTATTCAAGAACCAGGTAGCGTGAAGTGTGAATAGGAAAAATAAAAATTTTTATTTTTATTTTTGGTTATGTGTGGGGTGGATGTGCCCAAATCCAGTTGCCCAGATTTGAGAGCACAGGCCCAGATGCTAAGTCCAGAGCTGAGGTTTTGAATAGCGCGCGCCAAACCTTCTAAGAAGCATTTAGAAGTTTTATGCAGCCAAGAGATCGCTAAGTGACGTAGCAAGGTTATCAGAGTCGAGGCTATATTTGTATAAAATATTTTTCGATTGAGTAGAAACATGAGACTAACACCAAATTACTGGCACGGACAAGAGAAGAAGAACATGCTATATTTCAAGAAAATAGATCGAGTGGAACCTGAGATATGAGATGTTTTAGTTTTAGCAGATTTCAAGCAGTGACGTAGAAGAGTCCGTCCTCTGGGTATATAAGAGCAGGGAGCCACCACTCAATAGGTTCACTTCTTCGCAAGCGCCCTGTCGCCAGACACATCACGTCGCTCCGAACATCGTTATACTTCATAATTATCTTCGTGCACATGGTTGAAATACTCTACGTTTTTACTAGCACACAGTTGCTGGGACTTAGTGAAATTCTACGACAGTACATGGTTACTGGACTTCGAAAAGTGTTGGAAGTTATAGTGAGCTTAGAATTCATCGTAAGTTATCACTGAGGTGATAGACTTTGTGACAGAACATTGGTAACTATTACTGCTACACGGACATATGATAGACTTAGTCTATATTTTTCTTTCCACTGTCCACTAAGTTTTCAACTTGGATTATTTTCATCCAATGACCAGAACAAGCTTTTGTCTTGATAACACTTTGACCAACCAAGATAAGTCAGTACTGTTCACATACCAGTCTTGCACGGTTCAGTTCATTTAACCGACATAGGGAAACCAGCATGCTTATCATTGTCTGGAGAGTGAGAAACTCTGCCCAGGGAATTCAGCATCAGAACTTGGACCGGTGCTAAATAAGATTGTCAGAGTATTGATAGTACTGAATGCATCACAGTTGGGTCACGTTACTACTGGTATTTTTGCATCATGGATCATTTCGATCTTACCCCTATCAAGAAGATTACTTCAGCTGTTGAAGCAGCTAATATTATAGACAGTATTCATCAAGATATTCAGGCAACGAGTATGAATACCGCTATGTCAGGTTAGACATATTTCGGGTATATAATGGAGGCCGATACGAGATTATAAGATTATAAGTACGTGTCCAATTGGGGACAGAAGACTGAAATAATCTGGTTCAGACCAGATTATCCACATCAAGATCTACAAGAATGTAAGCCACATTTTGCATTATTCTTATGTGTAGTTAGCTGGAATTTCTCATTTTTCTACAGTCTTGCCAACACATATTTTTTTCTTCGATATTTTGCTGATGCAAATATTTTTGCAAGGCATATTGAAGCCTTGATCTGAGAAGTTTTTACACTCAGACATGAGACGTCAATGATTTGAATTAATGGACGAGCAAAACGAGCATTTATTTGATTTTGAAATTATTTTTCTAATCGCGGTCATCACCCTTCGTAACTGTAAATTTAATAATAAATTTAAGTTGAGGAATGGATTTTTATCCATATTTAAGAAATCGAGGATGATATTTCCCGAACAGTTTAGCAACGTTAATTCCATTTGTGGAATAATAATAATAATAATAATAATAATAATAATAATGCTGATTTAATAATTATAATAATAATAATAATAATAATCATTTTCAATATTTTTCAGAGATAATAATAATAATTATGATTTAAATTTCTAATAATCATATCATGTAGTGTGATTTATAAAGTTGATATTTAAAACAGTTTGCTAGATCGGAGACTTGTTTTCCCGAAGGCTAGTGGTTAACGCATGCCTACATTCAACTAACAGAATACTCCTATGGGAACATTTTACACTTGCATTATGCAGTTAAATCTTTTGAAAGACACGGAAAGTAATGATACGGGAAGCAAATAGCATGAATAAATTAGGGTTTTGCTAGAGTTTGTATAAATATAATATCATTTTGAGCAATGTCTTGTGATAGAACGTTTGGCTAGAAATAGACACGGTGTGGATTAATTAATGTTTAAACTGATGGTAAAATTACTGTAAACTCATTTAGGAGCTTACTAGCTTACGAATCTTCCAGTTTGAGTAACAAGCAAAGGCTTGATTATTATGTATAATTTCGGAAGAAATTTTTGCGTGTGTGGAAATAGTTGAATATGCCATTCTGATTGTGCATTTTAAGTCGCAGGAATGAGGTTGTTATAATGGAGTATCAACCATATTGTAGGTTGGATGACTTTGGAATAATGTTGGGAGTTGAAATATTGTTGTAAGCCACACTTTCGTCGAATTCATAACCGAGGGTTATATTATTGAACCATCATGTCAATCCACAGTTTGCCCACGTGTTCTATAAACATTTCCTAGTAATTGTTAGCCAGGAATTTTGTTATTTCATTTTGAGAAGTTTTGACCGTTGTCTAGATGCTAATTATGATAATGTGATTTTGACACATTTAAATCGAATGGGCCGATGCTGTAAATAAATTAAAACTGTTATTTCCTAAACAACGACTACAAGAATATAAACATTCTGCAAATTAATTTGATGATTAACATTTTTGACATTCTGTCAAAAGAATTGTAATTTTGATAATAGCAACAACTAATATTATTTTTGTGATGAAAATGAAAATCCACAGCCTGCTTCCAGTCTTCGACCGGGTCAGGAATGGAATGAATGAAGCCCCCAACTAGCGGCGAGGATATGGAATGTGCCGGCTGCCGAGGCCTGACGCACTCCTCTGGGGCAATGATTAAATGAAAGACAGGTGAAATGAAATGATAGTGGAGAGTGTTGCTGGAATGAAATTTTGACAGGGAAAACCGGAGTACCCGGAGAAAAACCTGTCTGCCTCCGTTTTGTCCAGCACAGATCTCACATGGAGTGACCGGGATTTGAACCACGGACCCAGCGGTGAGAGGCCGGCGTGCTGCCGCCTAAGCCACGGAGGCTTCATTTTTGTGATAATTTTTTTCTAAATAATATTTCAAATTGATATTTAAATAATTGAATGGTTAAATCCAGATTTAAAAGAGTTGATATTTTTTTAATAATACATTTTTGGCTAATTGAGTCAAGAACTCAGAATATTGATGTTGGATCAAGAACAGATGATGCAATAAATATTTTTTCTGTTTATCGAAGTTCTTCGAATCCATGCTCGAATGTCCATGTAATTAATATCATGTTATATTCATTGGTGTAACTTTATATTTGAACAAATTTTGAGATACTGATTCCTGGAAAAAGTGTTAGTTAATTTTCTGCTACTATTTGAAAGACAAACAAAAACAGTAAAACTTTTTTCATCGAGTGATAATAATTCATTTCAACGTGTGAATACTTAAAGTTAGGAATCAGGATGGACAATTAAATGTGCACTAACAAACCTTACGATTGTAAATAATTCTTTTGAACGAAGTCAACAGGACTATTAATCTGACTTTCGTTTCAAATGCCTAGTGTTCATGTGTTGGTGAATCTGTAAATTTGTGTATATAATGTATGATTCCTCATGCATCCATTATGCTATTTTAGCATGCCTTCAGTAACTTTCTAACATTTTAAATAAAATGAGATAATTTTACGGATTGTGTTATTTCAGAAAATCTCCTTCTATCCTTATTGTTGCATCGAGCCGAAAGTCAGTAAAGCAATTTTTTTGTGTATTATTGTACTCACCTTAACCCATATGGCGCCCTGAGATGTTTTGATTCTAGTGCTAACTGATTTTTGGTGAAAATGCTTATGTGGTCGCCCGGACTTCGGTCTAAACGGGCACAGTATAATTGTATCAACATGCGAGGTATTGTATATAATGTAATCTATGTAATATAATATTTCAATGTTCTTCGGAAGCCTAGTGTTTTGAAATCCCTTACAGTCCACCAGAGTTTTATTCTTCATATATTACACAAACATCTTCAGTGACCATAATCTAGGAAATACCCACAGCCCCTCGTCACCTCTCCCCGCTGAAAAGCAGAGGATGAGGGTGAAGAACCAGAAAGTGGAAGCATGTGGCAATGCTGTGGTGGCATTTCACATGCGTCCTGCACTTTGTGGCAACTTGCTCCTACTGTTGGAGAAGCGAACAGCAAGGCAGTAGAACTGCTTGGTCGTGACGTAAGCATCATTGTCAATAGACTATCAATGCGACTACGACCCAAGGAAGATTTTCAATGGAGGAGGGGCGTTACCGCGTGCCCTTGTACCAAAACCTCACCTGAATGCGGTTCAAGAATCCATACAATCATGCATTGGGCATATTCTTCCTAACAATCTTCAGGAAATTACCGATGTCACTACAGATTAGGACTATTTAGTATCCTATTTACCACTAGAATAGTTCGAATGTCCCAAGCTCGTCGATGTTTGGGGAGGTCATACAATCAAGTGAGGAATCTCTCACTGCTGAGTAACAACAGTTTATGTGTGAGGCTGCAAGAACAACAAGGAGCCCCCGATGCATGTTTTAAGTTTCAGTGCTCAGTACAGCTTTATCTCGTATTCTATTTGCTGCCAGTGACTCATCACGGTTAGCAAAGGCCGTCAGAAGTAAATTTAGTAAAATGTGTGTGATTCCAATATTTAGTTCAGTTGCGTATTTTTCTGATAATAATGCTGATTCTTACTTCACGACGTCAACTTGTTATTCTTTAATTTGCTGTTCCAGTTCAGTTTCTACCGCTTCTCTCTCTCGTGGTCTCGCATTTTGCCCACCGGTGATTTGGACGTCATCAACCACGAAGGAATCGAGTTCTACAATAATCTAATAAATGATCTCCTCAGTGCTAACATCCAGCCAATGGTGAGTATTTGACCTAGGTAATCAAGTGATGGTTACAATGTCTCCCAGGTGAACTGATCACTCTTGCTAAACAAGAATCAGCATAATCCAGGACAATCAAGACACTCTCGCCCACTATTGTCATGCCTCATGTAGGCTACTGTGCTGCTCGAGTCCAAGCTCTGTGAGCCTGAGAGGAATGTGGATCGCGAACGAAAAGTGTAATTCATAAACATCGTGCATTAACTAAGCCTAAGTGGGCAAGATCTGATGATGATCGCTTGACGAACGAAACATGTCATCCTATTAAATATCCCCCATTTATTGTACACAAAAGCGTGTTATTTTGTGATAAATATCTTATGTAATATTTCTTTCAGGTTAGGGTGTATAAATACTTGTGTTCCCGCTTAATGTAATTGGGCACAATTAGTGTTGACCGTCAGGAAAGCTTTCTTTAATAGAGCTAGGCAACACTGAAAAATGGCGTCTATCACTTCAACCAGGGTAACTGCCTAACCAGAACATCATGTCTAATACAAATTAGGCTACTGTGTTACGAAATGTGCTATCCATATGTTCTTCCTCAAGTACACGGGGTTGATGATCCTGGTATCCCTAGCCTCTAAAATGAATTAACAAAAATAAACCCATTTTCTTCATGTCTGTTCATAAATGGCATATTGGCAAGATGGTGCGGATCAATAATGATTAATTTCCAACTGACATTTATCATGACATGCCTTTTGAAGCTTCGGCGTGATGAGCTTACCGAGTTAATATATCCTTTCCAACCAACCGCACTACTTCAGCCATTCACGTAGTAGCCTATCTACACTTCAAGGGCCTAAGAAGGATGCTGGAAGAAGTACTTGTAACATTGTGATTGGTAGTCGAGGATATGAGAACTCGGTAAGCCTATCTCTCTACGTTGCTCAAGGTCTCAGGCGCGCATTTTAGTTCGCAGAATTTTGCTCTTTCTCTATCCATCACTGGAATGCGGTGAAATGGGCGAAGCGAATGGAAACGGCGCCGGTGAATGTGATTAGATTCCCAGTAAGTGGACAGAATGTAGATGAACTGATCACCACACTACTGTTACCAAAATTTATTGACGGGTCTATTGCATTAGAAATTCCACGCTGTACGGAGATTCATAGGGTGGTAGTGGAAATTGTTTGTTCGGGAACTTAATTAGTTCAGTACAAAGAAAAATAATTTAATCTCATATATATGTCAGATCCACTTGGTATTGTCTTTCAGGTGACGCTGTATCACTGGGACCTTCCACAGCCTCTTCAGGATCTGGGCGGATGGACTAATCCAATCATGGCGGATTATTTCGAGCAGTACGCATGTGCTGCATTCGCGGCCTTTGGAGACAGAGTAAGTGTACAGCACTCTACCATACATATTAGGGATCACGTTCGTCCAAAATGTCCCTTAATTGTCCTAGTTATTACTATAGCTTTTCATTGTTGAAGACATTGTTTCATTCTCAACGCTAGCTGTGCGGCATACAGCAAGGTCGGTCTAAATATTGAGCAATGTAGAGAGAGTTTTGTCCCTAATCTAACTTGTTTCTTGCAAAATACTGTAGATCGCAACTGAGAACTCACTGCATTGGCTTTTCTACACCTCAACTCAATTTCCTTCCCCATACTACCATCCTGAGAGAATACACAACTCAAGTACTTAAAAATTCTTCACCTGCTCCAATTTAGTTCCTCCCACCTGGCATTCTACTCTCTTGTGTTTCTTCGCTACCGACATAACCTTCGTCTTCGAAATGATGATTTTCACACCATACTCTGTACATTTCTGTTCAAGTTCTAACATGTTGGCTTGCAGGTCATCAGCATAGGCCAGACTGCTTACCAGATTCCCACCTAATTGAATCCCACCCAGCCAGTTTATGTCGTTCAGCAAATGGCCCATATATAAAATAAACAGTAGTGGTGAGAAGTTACAGCCTTGCCTCACTCCTGTAACAACCTTGAACCAAGAACTCATCCTACCATCAACTCTCACTGCAGCCTGATTATCAACATATTTGATTGCCTGAAGCAGACTTCCCTCGATACCATTATCCCTCAGGATGTTCAGCATATTCTCCCTGGGAATTCTATCATATGGCTTCTCTAGATCTACAAAACACAAATAAAACTGTCTATTCCTCTCGTAGCATTTATCAATAACATGGTGCATACTAAAAATTAGATCCTGGCATCCCTGTTGTGGTCTAAAGCCACACCGATATTCATCCATCTTACTCTCGGCCAATGATCGAACTCTCCTTTCTACAATGCCTGAGTACACTGTGCCCGGGACACTTATCAAAGAAATGTCTCTATAATTATTGCAATCTTTTCTGTTACCTTGCTTATAAATTGGGGCAATTACTGCTTTTGTCCAGTCAGAAAGTACATTTCCTAAAACCCATGCAAATTTGATTATCCCATGCAACCATTTCTGCTCTGCTTTCCCTATATACTTAACCATTTCTGGCCGAAGTTCATCTCCCTCCGCTTTGTGACATTGTAGTTTATTTACCACCCTCGCTACTTCCTCAACCGTGATTCTGTTCCCGTCCTCATTCCTGCATAATCTCAAAATCGACCACATTCCCAAATGAGTCCCCATTAACATTTAGTAAGTTTTTGAAGTTTTCCTGCCATCTTCCCAGTGTTTCCTTGGTATCTAGAATGAGCTTCCCTGAATTATCCAGAACCTTGCTCATTTCTCTTTTCCCTCCATTTCTAAGATCCTTTATCAGACTCCAGAAAGGTTTTCCTGCCGCTTGACCTAACTTTTCCAATGTATCTCCAAATTCCTCCCATGTTTTTATTTTATTTTTGGACTCTACTATTATTTGGCTCTGTTCCTTTCCACTAAGCTCTTCATCTGCCGGATTCCTTGTTAGGAGCCTTCTTTTTACTTTTACAAGCAGACTTCAATATATCATTCCATCAGGATATGCGTTTTTTCCTGTCTTCACACACTGTTTCCCCAAGACATGCTGGTGTATTCTTTGAATACACGGTACCTGAGATATAATTTTTATTGCTCCTTGCATGTTCATTTCTTCCTTTCTCTTTGTCAAACACCAACAGTGATCTTTTGTTTTCTCCTTGATAGGCAAATCTCTTATGTCTTCATAAGTCTGTTCTAGATATATAACTTCTGTGACCCACCTAGTGTCACCTCGCAGCGAATCTCTGAAGCTCCTCAACTCTTCCTGGTGCTAGAGGACTTACTTATCCATTTGGCCACCAGATCCTGTTACCATCGCCAGCTATTTTCTCCTTGAGCAAGAGGACTACGTCTACTTCTTTACTCACCATGCTGCGCTAGTATCATCTGTTATCAACTCTTAGAAGATCAGCTCAGCAAGAGATTAATTTTTTGTTTTAAAGTTGGCAATGTTTATATGTTCTCCTTTTGTCTCCTACCCCCCACTCTTTTCCCCTTCCTAGGTCCCTCCGTGCTCCGTTGAGCTGCTCTCACTTCTCAGTCGGCAGTTGACTCGATCAGTTAAAGCTCCCCTCGAGCTAGCTTCCTCAAACCAAGAGGCTCACCCTCTTCTACGCCATGTTGGCTAAGTAGTCATCAACGGAAACTTCGACTTCAACATGAAATCAAGATAAGTACCATTTTAAAAGTTTTAACCTCATCTTCATGGTTTTAACTTCCACGTGCTTTTAATTATAATTTATAGACAGTGTGAAATTATTTACTTTGGGGCAAAAATCATTCTTCGTGGGATTTGCCATGTTGAGCTTTTGCCTGTATAAGCCAACCTTACTAAAAAAGAGCTTTTCTTAAGCTATTCAAATGAGAAATCCTCTCGCTACGTGGGATATTATCTAATACCCGCTGTCTATAATTATAAAGCTAGTTCCTCCGTTGGATTTTCTCAACCCCATTTTCTGCTAAGGTCGTTCTGGAACCTTCGAGATCTTGTACTCTATCTGCGAGTCTTGCCGTCAAGTATTGTTCACGCACTTGTGAAAATACTAGTAAAAATGAGGAATCTTCCTTAAATTACTGCAATAGCGAACTTTCTTCCCCCGTTGGAACATTCTATGGCGCATTTAATTGTAAATCACAACTTTTTCTAGAAATAGACTCTCACCTATATAGTGCAATCAGTTATTTCCATAATTGCAATAACTTTCTTTCTCATAAACTTCAGTGTTTCTATAGTGAACTTTGCATCCATCTTTATAGACTACAGTGATAATCAGTGCTTGCTCCACGTTTCTACCGCGTCGCGATCGTCCGGTTATATTAAATACGGCCATGAACATTGATCCTATATCCCAATGATTTTTCCTCAACCTTCTACTAACAACCATTATTAATAAAATTGTAACTTTCTATAAGGCGTCACTCACGAAGTGCCCTTCCAACTTTGCTAGTTTAACATTAATTAAATTCTGCATAATTGCTTGTGTGATACAAGTTTTAAATCACATTGTTCCTTTCCTATAATCAGGGAAAACATTTCTTTAAACTTTTGAGCGAGTCACGTTCAGGTTTCACGAAATGGAAACTGTCCCATTTGGTGAGTGATTCCTGCTCAAACTTGGGAAGTCTAGAACTTTCCCTTTCACTTTCTTCAGGTTTCACAGTAAGTGACCTGCCCTCTTTGTATAATTCTCATATATTAATTCTGTATAAATATAAGAAGTTGTAGGAACTTCTATCTTATTTTTCATGTTGTTATTATTGTTATTTTCAAAGTTGTCACTTTCTCTAGATCATTCTCTCAAGAATTTCTTAAGGTGCACTCTTTGTACTCCAATTCACGTTCAAGCTTTAATTATTTCATTGCTCATTTGTTTAAATCTTATAAAGATTTTAGAAACATGTAAGGTTTGAAACCTTGTAAATTGTCAATTGCCTGGAGCAACCGTTTAATGTTGAGAGGTCTGCGACCCTATTTGTTAAAAAGTTCAAATGAACTATGTTTGTCAAAATTATATTGCATAATTGTTAATTTCCTCAAACTTCTTCTAATTGTAAAATAAATGAATCGTTTCCCTTCGCTTTTTCATTTGCGAATACAAAGTTTAGGCAAAATCCTGTCTTCCTTGACTCTCCTTACTCAATGACATTAAAATCATTAATAGGGCTTTCACCATTTGTTGCATTTGAGCAAGAACTCTTAATTTTCACCTCACTAAAGTTCTTTTTAGCTTTGATAGCTAATTCTAATTGGCCAGTAAGGCAAGTAAAGCTCGCTAAGCCAGCTACCTGCTTGTGGAGACCCTCTCCGAAAACGTATGGTCAGTTTTCTAAAAGATAAGTGTTTCTTTTTGTCTAAACTTTTAGCCGGCTCCTCGCTGAGTAAAAGCTTAGCCATTTTCCAATGCAACCATTGGTTCATTTACCAAGATTACTCCACAAGGCATAATCCTTTATCATTTTCCTTCTTAGAAACACTTGGTCGCCCTTACGGGAACTCCATAATTTTGGAAATTGAAAATACCAAAACTGAGTTAAATCATTGGCATTCTTCGAATTACTCTGTAAAACCTAATTTCTTTGAGAAGACATACAGTAAATTTGTTCCTCTCAGTCTTGCCAGACCATCACCTTTCCCTATAGTACTTTTATTCGTGCTTGGGAGGAAATACACTAAAGCCTTTCTCTGGCAAACTGCCCAAGTCTTAGCTGCGGTTCCCGTCAGCTTCGACCAAGCTCGTACCCACTTTAGGTATCCGAGCACGGACTTGCGGTGGCAACCACCTTTAAGTGTGTTTAAAACTAAACTTATAACTTTTGTGGGACTCTCCTCCTATTTTTCTATCCTTTTTCTCCAATCCAAAATCTACTTCCTTCTCTTAATCATCTTCCCTTGGTGGGTGGGTTATTCCTCAGCCAATAAACTACCCAAAATTTGATCCCGGAAACCCGGGAGAGCCCATTTTTTCTTTTTTCTTTTTAAAAAAGTGTCATTTGACAATACTTTGCATATTACTAATATCTGTGTTGAATATTTCAGCTATAACCACATCGTGCAAAGCCTGTGAACGGGAAAGAGGCCGCTCCTGTCTCCTTTGGTGTGCCCCGTTCTTTCTACTCATTTGCTGCTGCCAGCTTGACAGAATTTCCAAGGTTCCACAGTTTCGTGAGTTACATTTTCATCTACCTTCTTTAATATGGCTCCCACTGATAAGGATAACGATGAAAAACTTACTTCTAAACGAGCATCCTATAAAGGGCAAATTACCCGATTCAGAAGGTACATAAAAGAATTAGATCCCTCAGACGCGCAATTAGACTTGTTGAAACATCGTGTAAAGGATTTTGAACGTTCATATGAAAACTACTGTAACATTCAAACTGAAATAGAAACTTGCATGCTTAATCAAACAAAAGATCGTGTCGAAGTAGAAAACCTATATTACGAAGGCATAGGTTCTGCTTTCAAAATAATACGCCAACTCGAAGAGGAGCAGAAAAAGGACGCTTCTGTTCTTGGTTCCCTTCACGAACCACAAACTTCGTTCCGTGAGGGCACTCACAAGCCCAAACCAACTTTACCGAAAATTGATTTACCCCATTTCTCTGGAGATGAATCCACTTGGGATTCCTTCTATGAATTATTTTGCTCCCTTGTTCATGACAATGAAGACATTCAAGTCATTTACAAGTTTCATTACTTGAGATCTATCCTCCGAGGTCAAGCTTTGCAGTTGGTCGAAGCACTTCCTCTGCGTGCCAAAAATTACCCCATTGCCTTTAACTTATTAAAGGAAAGATATGGAAATTTACGTTTACGTATTCAACGCCATATTAAGGCTCTATTTAACCTACCTGCGTCACAGCACAATGACGTCACTAGTTTGCGTACTTTAATTGACACTACCCAACTCCACGTTAAAGCTTTGTCCCAATTAGATCAACCTACTGAACATTGGGATACCTTCCTAATACATTTAGTAGTCTCTAAAGTTGATGCTGCTACTCTCAAAGCTTGGGAAATTGAACTTTCTAAAGAAGACGACTACTCTTACGAGCATTTAGTCACTTTCATAAACGCTAGATGCCAACTTTTAACCGCTCTAGCTAATCAAAGTGAACCTTCATCTCCTAGTTCCAAATTCGAATTAATGTCCATCAAATCCAAAAGTGAACGCTCAGCGTCCAATACCCAAAAACCCGGGTCCAGCTCATCCAAATTCAAATCAAACCCCACTGGTTACCCAACTAGGTCTAGTGAACGTCGTGTTGCTAGCTCTATTGTTTTAAACACGCAAAGCGAACCTCGCAAAAGTTTAAACGAACCTGTAAAGTGCATACTTTGTAAAGATCCCCATGCCCTATACCTTTGCAAATCTTTTAAAGAAATGTCAGTCGATGACAGACGAAAATTAGTCGCTCAAAACAAACATTGTTTCAACTGCCTAGCGCCCACGCATTCTGCTTCTAACTGTAAGTCCACAAGACTTTGCTACCATTGTGAAAAGGCTCATCATACTTTGCTACATCGTCATGATCAGGCAAGGTCATCGACAGCATCTACTTCGCCGAAAAATGATAGTGCTAACAATTCTAATGCTTCATCGTATATTCAAAATGCTAAGCCCATTCGCAGTGCGCAAGTATTGTTGTCTACTGTCCAAATTGACGTTCAGGATAACTTTGGCAACTGGGTCCGTGCACGCGGTCTTCTAGACTCAGCGGCAACTCATGATTTTGTGTCCAATTCCTTGATTAGAAAACTAGGCCTACCTGTAAACCCCACTTCTATCAACGTGTCGGGCATCAACAGCTCAAAATCGCAAGCTTTACAATTCTCAAAGCTAACTATAAGAGATACTTGTCATAGAAACAACTTTCTCAAACTTAATTGTCTAATTCTTAATAGCATTGGAGAAGACACTCCAAGTCACTCTGTGGATATTTCAGGGTTAAACATTCCCTCGCATTTAAGGCTAGCCGATCCTTTTTTTAATATGCAGAACCCTATTGACATACTCTTTAGTGCCAATGTTTTCTGGAATTGCCTACGTAAACAGGTTCGTAAGTTATCCTCAAACGTGGTCGCCAGAGACACTAATTTTGGATGGATCGTCACGGGGCAACTTCCCCATTATTCTCCTCAACCCGCATCGCAATGTTACTTCTCCAATACTGACCTGGAACAGTTCTGGAGGCTTGAAAATGTTGATTCTCCTAATGTAACCTCTTCAGAAAATGAATTCTGTGAGCAACTCTTTTTGAACACCACCACTCGTTCTTCTGATGGCCGGTTCGTCGTTCAAATGCCAAAATTACATAATCCTCCTAAACTTATCAACTCTCAGCCTAAAGCTCGAAAAGCTCTCTTCGCCATCGAGAGCAAATTCAAGAAGGAACCTCTTGTTAAACAACAGTACACTGATTTCATGGATGAGTATGAAAGCTTAGATCATATGGAAGTTGTTAACAAATCTGATGATGAATTGCACCCCCCAATTGAAACGGTTTATTTAAATCATCATCCCGTGTGGAAAAACCCTCTTGTAAAAGATAAAATTCGAGTTGTTTTCAATGGTTCATCACCCGACGTTAATGGCAACAGCCTTAACGACACTCTTTATTCTGGTCCTGCTATTCAATCAGATTTATCTGCTATGCTCTTAAACTTTCGATTATTTCCCATAGCTGTCATAGCCGACATAAAACAGATGTACCGTCAAGTGTTAATTCAACCAGAACAACGAGATCTTCAAAGAATCTTGTGGCGTGATGAAACCAGTAAGCCCATTAAGGTATTTCGCTTGAAAACGGTTACTTATGGCTTAAAACCCTCTGCTTTCCTTGCTATCCGATCCCTACACTTGCTAGCCTCTCAAGATGGTCATTTATTTAACCCCAAAGCCTCTGAAGCACTAACTACGTCATTCTGTGTTGACGATTATTTGCAATCCTTCCCCTCTTTGGAGGAAGCTTCTTTTGTATCTTTAGAACTTCAGGCATTACTAAGGAATGGAGGTTTCCCACTCCATAAGTGGAACTCCAACTCCCCTGAGTTTCTCGCTCAGTTTCCCACCGAAGACGTAGATCCTTCTTCTGTCGAAATTTGTGGTAACTCCGAATCTACAAAAACTTTAGGAGTTCACTGGTGCACTAGCACTGACACTCTTATCTATAAAGTTTCGCTCGCAGAAGAGCTTCCTAATACAAAAAGACAAATTCTCTCGGAAATTGCAAAAATTTTTGATCCACTTCAATTCCTTGCCCCAGTTATCGTTATAGCCAAACTCTTCATGCAAGAGCTGTGGTCGCTTAAATGTGAATGGGATGACACTGTCCCTCTTTCTTTTCTTAATCGTTGGCTCTCGTTTCGCAGCAATTTGCTGGATCTTTCCCTTATTGAAATTCCCAGGAATTTAATCAGCTCTCATTCTAATGCATCTTTTTTCCTTCATGTGTTCGCGGACAGTTCCGAAAAAGCTTATGGTTGCTGTGCATATTTAGTTTATCACGATTCACTCTATGGATCTCTAGTTTCCAACCTTGTTTGTGCCAAATCGAAGGTCGCTCCTCTTAAAACTATCACTTTGCCTAGGCTCGAACTGTGCGCTGCACTCATGGCTGCAGAACTTGTCAAGAAATTACGGGAAGTATTAAAGGTCGAATTCTCGGAAATCTATCTCTGGAGCGATTCCATGATCGCCCTTTCTTGGATCGCCAAGAACCCCTCTCACTGGCAAACTTTCGTTGCAAACAGGGTTTCCAAAATTCAAACTCTTTCTTCTGGATGTCAATGGAGGCATGTTCCCAGTGCGGATAATCCAGCCGATATTATCTCTCGTGGTTGTTTACCCTCTCAATTGGCAGCTTTCCAATTGTACTGGCATGGGCCCTCGTGGTTAATCGAAGAATCTTCCTCATGGCCTTCTAAACCCCCAGCTACAAACTCCAACTTGCCTGACGCTAAAGTACCTCTACCCATTGCTTCGTGTCTTGTTTCCAACGCTTCTCATCCTTTGTTGTCCCGCTATTCTTCTTTTCATAAATTACTACGGATTGTCGCCTATCTCCTTAGATGGAAATATCTTGTGGTTGACCAACCTCTTCTCCCTAAACCACACCTTACCAATCATGAATTGAATCTCGCTACCGTTAAGGTTTTACAACTGACACAGCAAGAAGCCTTTTCTTCTGAATTGTCATTGCTTTCTTCTAAGAGAGATCTTCCCAAATCCAGCCGTCTCCGTGCTTTAGCCCCGTTTCTTGATGACCATGGGTTACTCAGGGTAGGTGGAAGGCTCTCGCAATCTTTACTCTCTGAAGACAAAAAGCATCCCGTCATTTTGCCTTCCAAACATCACGTAACTTCCTTAATTATACGTGACTTTCATTACCGTAATCTTCATGTTGGTACACGTACACTGCTTTGCCTCTTAAGGGAAAAGTACTGGATTATAAATGGAATTAATGAAGTTTCTTCTGTAATTCATAAGTGCATTCCTTGTTTCAAAGCGAAACCTAAAATCAACACTCAATTAATGAGCGATCTGCCCTCTTTTCGTTCTTCTCCTATACGCCCATTTGCTTTGACTGGCGTGGACTATATGGGTCCGTTCCAATATCAACGAAACTCTCCTGAAGCTAAACGCAAATTGTTTGGTAAGCTTTATGTTTCTCTCTTTGTTTGCATGGTTACCGGCGCAATCCACTTGGGACTAGTAACGAATGCTTCTACTTCTTATTTTTTATCAGCTGTCTCTCGTTTCACTGCTAGGCGTGGTGTTCCTTCTGAGATGTTCTCTGATAACGCTTCCACCTTTCAGGGCGCAGCTTCCCTATGGAAGAAAGCTCTCACTTCCTCTCCTGCCATGGAACAAATCTCTAATTTTTCTTATTCAAAAGGTTTCAAATGGCGCTTCGTACCTCCTTACGCTCCGCATCATGGTGGTAGGTGGGAATCTTGCGTAAAGCTCACTAAACGTCATTTAAGAAAAGTCTTAGGTAATCGAATTCTGACTTACGAAGAATTCAATTCACTGTCTGTTCTGATTGAAGGTGTTGTTAACTCTCGCCCTTTAACTCCACTTTCCAATGACCCTGATGACCTACTTCCACTCACCCCTGGTCACTTCCTTATCGGCACTTCTCTTTCTGCCCCTCCTCCTCTTCCCAATTCTTACAGGGATTTTAATTTACCTATTGTTTGGCGTAAACTTGAAGCCCTCCGTAATTCTTTTTGGAAGAGATGGAACTTGGAATATTTAACTTCCTTGCAACGGAGGCAGAAGTGGTTTCTTTCCAGTCCCGACATTAAAGTGGGGGACTTGGTCTTGGTTAGGGATGTTTCTCCCCCTCTAGTCTGGACTTCCGGTGACCAAGTGTTACCCTGGAAGAGATGGGAGAGTCAGGGTGGTCAGAGTCTTGACCATTAACGGTTCGATTACAAGACCCCTGTCTTTGATCGCTCCTCTTCCTTTAAATGTGTAACTGTTTATTTGCTCTCTGTTGGTGTTTCCCCCCCAGTATGGTGTATTCTTTGAATACACGGTACCTGAGATATAATTTTTATTGCTCCTTGCATGTTCATTTCTTCCTTTCTCTTTGTCAAACACCAACAGTGATCTTTTGTTTTCTCCTTGATAGGCAAATCTCTTATGTCTTCATAAGTCTGTTCTAGATATATAACTTCTGTGACCCACCTAGTGTCACCTCGCAGCGAATCTCTGAAGCTCCTCAACTCTTCCTGGTGCTAGAGGACTTACTTATCCATTTGGCCACCAGATCCTGTTACCATCGCCAGCTATTTTCTCCTTGAGCAAGAGGACTACGTCTACTTCTTTACTCACCATGCTGCGCTAGTATCATCTGTTATCAACTCTTAGAAGATCAGCTCAGCAAGAGATTAATTTTTTGTTTTAAAGTTGGCAATGTTTATATGTTCTCCTTTTGTCTCCTACCCCCCACTCTTTTCCCCTTCCTCGGTCCCTCCGTGCTCCGTTGAGCTGCTCTCACTTCTCAGTCGGCAGTTGACTCGATCAGTTAAAGCTCCCCTCGAGCTAGCGTCCTCAAACCAAGAGGCTCACCCTCTTCTACGCCATGTTGGCTAAGTAGTCATCAACGGAAACTTCGACTTCAACATGAAATCAAGATAAGTACCATTTTAAAAGTTTTAACCTCATCTTCATGGTTTTAACTTCCACGTGCTTTTAATTATAATTTATAGACAGTGTGAAATTATTTACTTTGGGGCAAAAATCATTCTTCGTGGGATTTGCCATGTTGAGCTTTTGCCTGTATAAGCCAACCTTACTAAAAAGAGCTTTTCTTAAGCTATTCAAATGAGAAAACCTCTCGCTACGTGGGATATTATCTAATACCCGCTGTCTATAATTATAAAGCTAGTTCCTCCGTTGGATTTTCTCAACCCCATTTTCTGCTAAGGTCGTTCTGGAACCTTCGAGATCTTGTACTCTATCTGCGAGTCTTGCCGTCAAGTATTGTTCACGCACTTGTGAAAATACTAGTAAAAATGAGGAATCTTCCTTAAATTACTGCAATAGCGAACTTTCTTCCCCCGTTGGAACATTCTATGGCGCATTTAATTGTAAATCACAACTTTTTCTAGAAATAGACTCTCACCTATATAGTGCAATCAGTTATTTCCATAATTGCAATAACTTTCTTTCTCATAAACTTCAGTGTTTCTATAGTGAACTTTGCATCCATCTTTATAGACTACAGTGATAATCAGTGCTTGCTCCACGTTTCTACCGCGTCGCAATCGTCCGGTTATATTAAATACGGCCATGAACATTGATCCTATATCCCAATGATTTTTCCTCAACCTTCTACTAACAACCATTATTAATAAAATTGTAACTTTCTATAAGGCGTCACTCACGAAGTGCCCTTCCAACTTTGCTAGTTTAACATTAATTAAATTCTGCATAATTGCTTGTGTGATACAAGTTTTAAATCACATTGTTCCTTTCCTATAATCAGGGAAAACATTTCTTTAAACTTTTGAGCGAGTCATGTTCAGGTTTCACGAAATGGAAACTGTCCCATTTGGCGAGTGATTCCTGCTCAAACTTGGGAAGTCTAGAACTTTCCCTTTCACTTTCTTCAGGTTTCACAGTAAGTGACCTGCCCTCTTTGTATAATTCTCATATATTAATTCTGTATAAATATAAGAAGTTGTAGGAACTTCTATCTTATTTTTCATGTTGTTATTATTGTTATTTTCAAAGTTGTCACTTTCTCTAGATCATTCTCTCAAGAATTTCTTAAGGTGCACTCTTTGTACTCCAATTCACGTTCAAGCTTTAATTATTTCATTGCTCATTTGTTTAAATCTTATAAAGATTTTAGAAACATGTAAGGTTTGAAACCTTGTAAATTGTCAATTGCCTGGAGCAACCGTTTAATGTTGAGAGGTCTGCGACCCTATTTGTTAAAAAGTTCAAATGAACTATGTTTGTCAAAATTATATTGCATAATTGTTAATTTCCTCAAACTTCTTCTAATTGTAAAATAAATGAATCGTTTCCCTTCGCTTTTTCATTTGCGAATACAAAGTTTAGGCAAAATCCTGTCTTCCTTGACTCTCCTTACTCAATGACATTAAAATCATTAATAGGGCTTTCACCATTTGTTGCATTTGAGCAAGAACTCTTAATTTTCACCTCACTAAAGTTCTTTTTAGCTTTGATAGCTAATTCTAATTGGCCAGTAAGGCAAGTAAAGCTCGCTAAGCCAGCTACCTGCTTGTTGAGACCCTCTCCGAAAACTTATGGTCAGTTTTCTAAAAGATAAGTGTTTCTTTTTGTCTAAACTTTTAGCCGGCTCCTCGCTGAGTAAAAGCTTAGCCATTTTCCAATGCAACCATTGGTTCATTTACCAAGATTACTCCACAAGGCATAATCCTTTATCATTTTCCTTCTTAGAAACACTTGGTCGCCCTTACGGGAACTCCATAATTTTGGAAATTGAAAATACCAAAACTGAGTTAAATCATTGGCATTCTTCGAATTACTCTGTAAAACCTAATTTCTTTGAGAAGACATACAGTAAATTTGTTCCTCTCAGTCTTGCCAGACCATCACCTTTCCCTATAGTACTTTTATTCGTGCTTGGGAGGAAATACACTAAAGCCTTTCTCTGGCAAACTGCCCAAGTCTTAGTTGCGGTTCCCGTCAGCTTCGACCAAGCTCGTACCCACTTTAGGTATCCGAGCACGGACTTGCGGTGGCAACCACCTTTAAGTGTGTTTAAAACTAAACTTATAACTTTTGTGGGACTCTCCTCCTATTTTTCTATCCTTTTTCTCCAATCCAAAATCTACTTCCTTCTCTTAATCATCTTCCCTTGGTGGGTGGGTTATTCCTCAGCCTATAATCTACCCACATGCCTTCGCTACTTCTAGTAGCTTACTGCACCCCTGTATCCTGAACACTCCGTTTCAATGCCCTACAATTCTTTAAATCTACTCTTTGAAATTTCTCATCAATCATTTCCATGAATTCCTACCTAAGTTCCTTATCCTGGAGATTTTCAACCCCTATCTGCCTGCAAACTGCTCTCACTTTCTGCACTTTAGGTCTAACTGTGCTTAATTCACTGCAGATCAGTTTGTGGTCTGTTTGATCATAAAATACCCTGAATATCCTACAATTCCTTAAAAATTTACTAATTTCAAAGTCTGTAATGATATAGCCTATTATTGATCTGGTTCCTTTGTCCTCCCACGTGTATCTGTGAATCTCCTTATGCTTCGAGAATGAGTTCGCAATGGATAACCCCATGCTAGCACAGAAGTCCAATAAACATTTCCCATTGGTGTTTGCTTCCATATCCCCACACAAGTAATCCCTTACCTTTTCATACCCCTCAGTTCTATTTCCTATACTAGCATTGAAATCCTTCATCAGTACTATATCCTTATGGTTAACTCTCACTACCACATCACTCACTGTCAGTGCTTCAGAATCTGCCTACTTCGTCCTGATCTGCCCCTTCACATGGGGCGTACGCTGAAACAATCCTGATCCGATTTCCTGACATTTCCAAATCTATCCGCATCATTCGTTCATTTATGTACCTCACTGAAACTACGTTACGCTCTAAAGTTATCTTGACATACAGTCCTACTCGCCACTTTTTCCTGCCCCGTTTTACACCTGACAGGTATAAGTAACCTTGTAATCTCCTACTTCCTCCTCTCTATCTCTATCTGAACTTCACTAATCCCTAGAATATCCAATATCAGCCTACTTGCTGACTCAGGTAGCTCTATTTCCTTCCTTCCATAACCACCGTTGATATTAATAGCACACCATCGAATACCAGCTAGATTGCCTGTATTTTCTTCTTTTTTCAAGGAGTCCCTGATCTGTCAGATGGGAGTGGGATTCCATCACTCCCATAGGTCCAAGGCTTGCTCATGACATTTTAGCAGGTTCAGAAAGTACAAGTGAGGCAGATTTCTAGCCTTACCTACACAGGACCCCATGGGGTTTGCCTCAATTGGGTAGTTCTAGTCGGCTGTGCATAATGAGCCCGCTGAGCTCATGCTGGTGATAATTTTTATGCCAACACTGCAATTTATTATGTCAGAAAATTATTGAACGCGACCAGAAGCATGTCATCGCTTCAGACTTGCTTTTGACTCTGCCAAGAAGCAGCAAATATTTATAACACATGATTAAAGATCTCTATCTTTAATGTGCACTTTGGATGTATCATTGAAAGTATTTCTGTTTAATTTGCCATATTGGAATGGCCTAATAATTGTTATTTCACGGATGAGATAAAGGTATAACCTCGCGGAAATGCGAAGAGGATGTAAGTAGTCACTCAATGACTCAACTTGACTCGAAGCCTTAACGCCAGCTTCCGTGAAGAAGGGCAACTCATAGTGCGTTTGAATCGCACGGACGTGTATCACAGTCCGGTCTCGTTGACCGAGGGGAACTTGAAGATTAAGGTATAAATTACCTGTGGAAATCGATCAACATCTAGTATATATTTGGCACGAAGTGTGCTGGTGATTACTAAGTTGTGAAAAAACGTGTGCATTATTATTTCCAGAAAGAAATTGCGAATTCTCATCGTTTATTGACCGAGCACATGGTCCACATTTTCAATACTACATGGCTGACCAGTGTCCTACTTATAAATTATAAATCAAGTGAATCATTAAAGTTACAAAGTGATTTGTGTAACAAAAGTGTTATTAATTGAATTAATATCCGTGCTGTGCAAAAGCCGTGATTTTACAGTATAAGATTACGCCGATACTGGGCGATATCTATTTTTCACTCAAAGTGATAGTTTTTGTGATCAGACACGTGCTGTGTCAGAATAGAATCAGTGCCGCAGACAAGGCCATTCTTGATATCAGTCTGAAAAACTAGTGTAGAGCCAGTTTTGTTTGTGAAAACGAAGCAAGAAACAGTGTTTTACCATCGAAATTCACTAATCTACAACATGATGGAACATCGCCACGTGATGAGATCTTCTACACTTATAACCATGCTGTCTATTATGGCTTCAGCCATTTTCTGTGGTGGAGACGCTGACCATCTAAGCAGCATTGCGACATGGAAGCTGACGAATGGATAACCATGTTCATGGACGAGCGATGGAGGTATTCGCTAAAACACATTTGGAACTTGCACTTGCACTTGTGAATGAGGTGAACGACGCACGCTGTGAGTCATGATCTAAATGTCTATTTGTCAGGGAATTGGTCATGGGTGGAGTAGATTAGCAACCGTACTCGATTTACATTCATCTAGGCAGGATGTTGTCTTCATATTTAGTCACCTTCTTTGGTGAATTTCACCTTTCACGAGCTTCTACACGTTTTGTTTTCTAAGCTCAAAGTTAGTCACCACATAGTGTGTTCGCACACGGTGCATCATTGTAATTATTGAAATATCCTCATCATGGAAACCAAACTATGTCATTTTGAAAGGAGCAGTAATTTTCCATTGATCAGCTTCAGCTGATAATTCATATTTTTTAAAGCTCCCTTTTTGTACAGAGCCAGTTCGCCACTGACGGGCGTATCCTTTTATGGAAGAGCCTATCCATCCAAATATTTGATTATTGTAAATACCTTTTGTAGTGGTAAAGAAGCCACATGATTCAACTGGAATCTAATAATACGTGTGAAGGAATGTTACAGATTTGCAGTACATTCATAGTCCCGATTCACACTACTTCGTATCATTTAAAATTTCACACCAGAGTTTAGGTGTTGAGGAACATAATACTAGTCATTTGAAGTGCCTTTAGTCCACATGTGTGTAATACTTTAACCCGCCGTAGTGAGAATGTCTTCCAAAGACAATACTAGAGGAGACATATCTTCATGTTTAGTGTCTTTGATGTCTGGGGGTGAATTTCCTTTGGGTGTCTATGGCATTTCGCTATGATGGGAACCTGATACTTCGGGAAGAGGAGTCCTGTGCCGGTCAGCCTCACAAGGAGTGTATCCCGATCCTCTTTGGCCAATGTGTTCTGAGGACGAGGTCATCTTGGAGGCCACATACGGTTGGTGGTGTCCAGATAACCTCCTCTAACGGGCACAATAAGGAGGGCCACGACTCAGAGTATGTACATGATGCCCACTCGTATTCCATAGTAAGTGGTATCCCGACTGTCAGGTCCACTTACTAGGACGCTCAGCTGTTGCCCATGATTCACGAACTAGGACGTGACTAGGCCTACACCATCAATCACCACTTACAATTCACTACTTAAGATAATTAGGGTGATAACATGTTTCGTTCGTCACGCGAACATCTTCAGATCCAAGTTAATGTGTAATGCGTTAGTATTAATAACTTGTCAATCTTAATCATTGGCAATATTATTTACACACAGTCTTGACTTGGCGTTACTAATCCGCGATCTGCGGTTATTATTACTATGAGATGTTTAAGTGGTAAGCATTCCGAATTAGATCTGTGGTCACAAATAAATTATAATTGTATGCAAGCACTGTGTAAAAATGCTGTAATGTCTAAAATCATATGGTGGTAGACTGTTCCCTAATGTTGCACTATCAGCTTGGAATGTGGCTACTGAGTCAGATGAACAATAATCAAATATTGACTAAATTTAATTCTTGTTTGTCTGTCTTTAGATTACGGATTTACCTCAAAATTAACCGACTATATGTTTCAAAAATTGCCATTTTAGTAGAACATTTTGGCTACAAGTTATTTTTATGACAGAAAGATGTGACGGGGTTAAGAGGTGTATCTGCCTCAGAACTAATTAACCCTTGTGAGAATCTAGTGGGAGGCTCAAGAGAGAGTCTGCTTACCTCAGCCTGCTGGATGGTGTCCGCTACGTCACCCGTCACCCGTCAGAAGTACACTCTGTTCCCGCAGCAACTGTCACTCACTCACTCACTCACTCACTCACTCACTCACTCGATAACAACCATTATTTATTTCGCTTGCTATAAACTGTATTCGGGGTAATTAGAACACTTAAATGACACTAATACGTGTAATGGAACAATATAGTAAAGACAATATTATGACTATATATTTCATCAATGTACTATTAATAATCAACCCTTATTAGGGGGCGTTGTGGCACAGTGGTCAAGCTGTTGGCCTCTCCAAGGTGAACCGGATTCGATTCCCGGTCAATGCATGTGAGATTTTCGAAGTGAAATGCTATTTCCTATGGTTCGGAATCCACTTAAAAATGAGGTCCCGTGGCTCATGATCGCAAGATTAATGGTCACGCAAAACTAAAAGCTTCCTTCGTATGAACCATTATTAATTATAATTATTAATTATTAATAAATATAATTATAATAATTTTATTATAATTAATTAACAAAACAAACAGCAATGCTTTTTCAATCTTCACCTTAAAAGCAATCACCGGGTAGTCATTAATCATCTAATGGTTCGATTCCAGACATTTCACTCTCACTTTCATCAGATTCAGTTTCAATGCCACTGTCACTGATGCTGTCATTGTTTGCAATAGTTATTACGAGCGATTCTATTCTCTCCTCTATTATTCACTCTCGTTCATAATATTTATTTTCAATTTTCTCTACGTGATCACAAACGCTAATCCAATTACTTTCCTGAAACTCTGAAAACCTCTGTACGCAAAGGCGTTTGACATCATTAATTTTAAAGGTGGCATTATGTGCACCAACCCACTGTTTTACATCAGCCCAGACGAGTTCTATGGGATTTAGATCTGCGTGGTATGGAGGCAGTCTCAACACCGTGTGTCCACTAGCGGCAATTATTTCATCTATTATGTAGGTTTTGTGTCGCGGCGTATGGACTTTAATAAGTTCATAAAGGTGAACTTTCAGCATTGAATCGTTAAAAGGGATTTTATTAACCCGCAACCAATGTTTCATTGTATCCTTATTAGAATTTGATGTTGGGGCCTTGTCTTTCTGCGTGTTGTGGTATGATGTGTTGTCAATAACAAGCACTGAGTTGCGTTCCAAATTAGGGATCAATTTCTCTTTTAACCAACGAATATAATATTCACTGTTCATGTCTTTGTTGTAGTCCTCCTTTTATGAGACTGGTAAATAAATAGCGCGTTAGGAACAAAACCGGCATGGAGTATAAACAGTCGTTCTCCTCTCGAGACGGGATAGAACACTCCTGATGTGCTATCATCAGTCCTGGCTTTAGGCTTAGAATAGCTACTATATATATAAGTTTCGTCTTCATATATGATGGGACGACCTTCTTCTCTGTATTTTTTTATGGCTGTCAGGTAAGATACTCGCATTTTTCTTATGCCATGTTTCTCTATTAGAACCTGCCTATTATTCCTAGTCTTCTTCCACTTGAAGCTTAACTCTTTTACAATGCCTCTCAAACTGGTGCAGCCTCCTTGGAAGCCAATCTTCTCTCGTAACACAGGCAGTAATTTCGATATTGCTGGAGAAGTTTTCTGATGAATGTAGAATTCATGGATTGTACGTCGAATAACACACTTATCGAAATCGTCAATGTCCGTCACACGTTTCTTCCCTTTCCATGTTTTTCCTGGCGTACCAAATGAGGTCCCTTCAGTCTCATGTTGCCTCTGTTCTGCTAAAATTCTCTTGACCGTCTTCAACGATACGTGTGTAGCCTCTGATACTCTTTGTTGTACTTTCAGCAATTTTCTTCTGTACTTTATTGTGTCTTATTCTTACACTCATCAGCTTCCTTCTTCATAAACCTATAAACATTGAAAACAATCTCTCGCGTTTGTCCTCTTTTTGTCGTAAACTTCAGTTTAGAATTCACAGGCGACATCACTTCCTTTACGAATACAAAAATACGAACGATAGAAACATGCACTGACAACGATCTGAACGAAACTGTCACGAGAAGCACCCGTCCTTCCTTCGCCCCCTCTTGCCCCTTCCCTACCCTCTTCTGCATTGCAAGTGTCAATGAACTTAAGGTAGGCCCAGTGGCCAGCTTCACTTTCTCATTCAAGGGCCAATTTGTTCCGAGGGACTTATAGCCTTAACTAGTTTTATGGCCATCCAAGAAAGAAAACAATTCAGCATACCACAGCCACCTCTTCCCTTCAGACGTGATAATGCTATCATGATGCGTACTTGGAGACTAACTGCTCCCATTAATCTTACAACAGTTCATCGCGAAGCCAAGAACACCTTCACGGCATAGGTATGACACAACCAAGCGCCTTTTTAATATTCGCTTCATTAATGCTAAGTCCGAGAGCCTAACTATGGCATACCTCCTCCCGCAATCTCGGTAGTATTGCGTAAAGCTACTAGTCTTATCTCACTGTTTTAGGTGAAGTGGTGGATCACCTTCAACGAGCCGAGTCACGTGAGTGCGGGCTATGCCGATGGACATCAGTTTGCTCCGGGATTGGAAGCCCATGGGATAGGAGACTACTTGTCTACACACACAATTCTTCAAGCCCACACCCGAGCTTACGAGGCGTACGGCAACCACTTCCGTAGGAAACAGAACGGTAAGAATTGCATGTATGTTTCTCAGGGGCATTATTGTGCCTGGTCATTTCCCAAACTCTGTACCTAACCACACCAAGAAATGTATTACTTCCTGTGTCTTTATTGCATTTGGAAGTGCAATTGTGATTTTAAAAAATGTCTTCTAAGCGACGCACGGCAAGAAATGAAATTACATTGTTGAATAATATACCGGTATCGCAAATGTGGATTTACATTTGAAGCTTGCGAGAAGAAAACAGTATAGGCTAGAAGACGCCAAGGTGTCCTCTACCAGTGCTACCTCTACACCAATTTTATTCAATTCGGTTTCATAACTTGGGAACTAATAGGGACAGCGAGATACAAACCGATGGGCATTTTCTCCCGACAGTGTCTCAAAAGTCTACGGTCATATTTTTGCAAACTTCAAAAGTAGGCAAAATTATAATATAGGTGTTATACCTGTAGGTTTAGACTATAGTAGTGGTAAATGTATCTGTAGGTTTACCTTCAAGTAGTGGTCCTCTGCACGAAGGTTCATAGCAATCGGATCATTCAATGACGAGTTAGGTGAATTTATGTATGAGACATTGAATTGCGCGCTATCTATAATTTATGAAAAATAATATATAGATGTATGCATCTGTAGGTTTAGATTATAGTAGTAGTCCACTATACTGAATTTCACAGAGATGGGGTCATTCCGTGACGAGGTAGAGAAATTCATCCCATTAGAACTGACATCCGTGCCATCTAGAATTTATTGTATGTGAGCCACGGAGTTATGTACCAGTAGATACGGTGGTTAATCATACGAAGTTTCACATCAATCACTTGAATATTATACGAGAAATAAATATCTGTTTTTAAAATTTTGCACTGCTTTCATCTTGATTCTTTTTTTTAGCAATTGAACAATATTAGGAAACCAATAAACCTAACTTTAAATGAAGATTCACTGCGCCAAGTATCATTGCGTTCGGATTAATAGATTGTCAGAAAAGTCATTTTAAATGTTTGAATGTCATGTTGCCGCCATGTTGTTTTTGGGATAATTAGGTTTTTGAAAGTCACATGTGTGCACTACACTTATGATGAAAAAAGGCTAAAATTAGGTGCATCTAATAATATGGTCAGGCATTTCCTGCCCAAGGTTGGTTTTTGAAGATGCTTAAATGCATGAGATCTGTGCCATTAGATTTTCTAGCATGATACAATGAACCTCCTGGGTAAAATTTCGGACCCTGGCATCTGCTTCTTCAGGTAACTCCTACTAAGCTAAGCAGCCCTAATTGAATAGTAGCCTTCGAATTCATCATTCTGAGTTACGAAGGAAAGAGAAGTGAACCTGACCTTGTTTCATAACCTTGACTGAGCAATACAATTAATGAATCGTCCCCATTGCCTGCAGGAAAGATCGGAATGGCATTATTCTCGTTTTGGTTCGAGCCACTCACTCAGTCACCAGAAGATTTGGCAGCAGCTGAAAGAGGATTAGAGTTCGAGGTAAGTAATCAAGCATCAAGGACGAAATCTAACTGTGTGTCAAAGATTGGAGTTTCATTACTGTACATTATTCCTCTAATGTTAATTAATGTTAATTAATATTAATATTAATTAATTAATATCATTGTTATGAGATACGTTATAACTATACTCGAGAATTTTCAAATGAAGCCGCAAACTGAAGAGGCTGAACAATAGGGCCAGCGTGCTTAGGTATAGTTAATACCCCTACTGTTTTGCTTGCTGAAATGATATTCGGTAGAGCATCTCTGTTCCTGTAACCGGTCCACAAGTCTTCCATATGACAGATTAAACCAATTCATGAGCTATTGTTCTTGTTAGTTTGAGTATGCCTGAATATTTGGGGCCTTCAACATTCTCTGCCTCACGATAGAACCTAAGTCATCAATGCTACCATAAAGATTCCTAACTTGAGGCCACGGCCACACTGTACAAATACACTAACTGCAGTGACGAATATTCCAGCTGAGATTAAAATACAAAAAAGTGTTTCTATTAATTTTCTAGATTTGTAGGTAAGAGTCCAGTCACGAAAGTCGTTCATGTTCCGCAGGTTGTTGTCAATCATACTAATTTTGTTTCGGGGAGCACACATTTAGATACCGTACGAGTGACTTTTCTTGTCTATCTCGGGCTCTGAAGGGGTATGCAGGTTACAGTAGTCCAGCATATTCGGTCATGCGGCTCAAATTGAGATTTGCGCTAAGAGTAATGAAGACTAGCTGTTTTCGCTTTCACTAGGGGAGACGTCATCGTCTCAGACACTTCAGTTATGTGCGAGTTAATATTATGTTGTGTTTATTTTAAGTGATTTCGTGTTAATGTGATTTACTGCACAGTGAATATTGGTACCAGTATATCTAATGTCAATTGATGCAACGGATGTGTATTATGAGTGCGTAATTGATGCCATATTAACGAAAAGATTTAATCCCATTGGATATCAACAAAGGAAGGTTGACCTCTGAACTACCGGATTTAGTTTGAAATTGTGTTTACCGTAAGTGAGAGTATAATGGATACGTTTGTTCCCTACAGAATCTAGGACCTCACTTTTAAGTAAAATTCTTCCATGTTTTGGCAGAATAAGCCCTGAATACAGGAATAAAAGTACGTTTCCAACTGAACTATGTTATTGCTTTCGACATATTTTAAGCTTGTTATTTGTAGATCATCTTCAGAAGTGCTTTTCAGTTTGAGATTGTGGCTCTTCTTTCAATGCATTACTGTCTTGGTTGTGTTCCTTCTCGTGTTCAGATATTTGTAAAAAGGAAAGTGCCAATGCGAAATTGTGGTTTTTAGATTGCAAACAGGCCAGTGTTTATTTTTCACTGGCTGCATGGCACAGCGGTATCGTTCCCTCCTGCTGTTCCCAAGGTTGCAGGATCGAACCCTGGCGCAGTCTGTTGGCATTCGAGGATGCGCAATTGAGAGGAAGCCGTGTCAGTAGATTTACTGATGTGTTAAAGATCCCCTTCTGGGAAAAATTCCGGCAACCCGGTCTCTAAAAATAGCCGCAGAAGTTAAGAAGGAACGGAAAACCAATAACATAATTATTGTTTATTTTTCTAGGAAATATTTCGACTAAGGCGTGTGTGAACGTTTTTCAAAGGGGACAAGATTCAATTTTTAAGAAACTTAAGATGATATACCGAATCTGCGTATGAAACAGAATTATACATCTTCGGATTGCCAAATGGGAGTAATACTCTGTGCGACTTCGTTTTGTAAAAATGAAGGATACAAAAATAGTATTCCTTACTCCCCCTCTCTGTCTAGAATAATGCACAAAGCCGACAATACAGTTTTTCAATACTCTGGTTTTTCAATTACGTGTATATACACGTAATTTCATTTTTGTTTGAAGGGAAATGTTTGGAATTAATTGCTGCCTTTCTCCAAATGTAAGGGCCCCGAACAATACAACGAATACCCGATCGAGATTATAGCATTATCACAGCTGATCAGCCCTGCTGCATCCCGCTGACATTGGTTTACGATTCTATAGTAGTTTTGGGCTTATTGTTTAAGTGTATCACAGCAATAGTAGCTAATCCTTCATCGATTAGTTTGTGAGGAAGACTGTTTTGTTGATGGGATCGTCATTTCTAAGTTTTGCAGCATTAAAATAAATAGTTCTTTTTCGGGTGCTTAATGCCTTAATATTTATCAGTAGACTAATTACCACACTTACCTGAGTTTTCTGACAGTTTTTATTTTATTTTTTTGTATTTGGAGGACAGAGTCTGTCTGTGGGTGTCACTGTAAGTTTGGTAGAGTTTTGTAGAGTCATTTGTCTTGTAAATTTGGATCTGATGATGCTCGTTTGACGAGCGAAACATGTAATCCCTTAGTATTCTCCTTTTTAATTAGTCCATAACAGTAGATATACGGTAGGCTATAAGTAGTGAGACTCTGACAGTTCTAAATAACATCCTATTGAGCTACCCTCGTACCGGCCCCAAACCCGATATCTCCCGAACGAATTTTTGGAGGAATTCGTGCAAGGTATCAAATTGCTCGGGATGATTCCCCCCTTCTCATGGATCACTTATTTTATAGATGTATAGCAAAGAGACCAAAACTAGTAGGTCATCGGCTTTCCCCCGATATTTCCCATTTTAGAAAAGTGTGCGATAGCTCATTCTACTCGGAATGAAGTTCTCTTTACCGAGGATTATTTATTTAATACAAATTTGTCCAAAGGACCCAAAACTAGTAGGTCATTATTATTATTATTATTTAATTAATTGAGAACTGTATATAGATATGTAGCTAGCCCAAGAGTGGGAGAGGGATGATATTTTTAATGAGTGGATTCAGGATGGCCAACCGCTTATTATTATTATTAAGTGGGATTCTATGTATGGCAGACGCTGGACAACTAAGCGCAAGGTGTAGTTTTACTATTTACAGGTAAGCATTTTGTAACATATTAATTAATAGAGCATAGTCTTTTATTGAATAAAACATTTATATTCTTTAGCTGGAAGACAGTACGTTAGGCTGGCAGGCCCGAACAATCAGCGCAAGTGAGTCCCATAGTGATCAGCGCATACGTTAGATAATGCGTTATTTCCTTGCGGTGTGGGACTGGATTTGGATATGTAAAACATACCGATTCTTATTGTAAAGAGTTTTTCAATTTTCACTTTACACTCCGCGGGAACCATTCGCTCTAGGCAAAATGGGAAATCGGTATGTTCCTTATGCAGGGATGAGAGGTACTCAAGATCGACCTCTAAAACATACCCGTGACACTTTCGAGGCTGGCTGTATCCAGTGGCGTACGCAGGATTTCCTTCTGGGGAGGGGTTTCATTAATATAATAGGGTAATTGTGTACATTACCGGTATTACAGGGACAGATGACCTTGCTGTTCCGCCCCTTAAAACGACAGTCATCATCATAATTAAAATGATACTTTGATTAATATTCATAAAAAACAACAATTAAATAACCGCTCTCTTTGCTTGAAAATATTTTAGGTCTCATTTTTTCGACACAATAAAAAAATGGAAAGAAATTCTAAAAAATATGGACAACAGTAACTAAATATTGAGACTGAAACGATGCAGTGGTATAATCATGACCATAGTGACGTGGTTGCTTAAAGTATTGATATTATGTGAGAGAAAAATAATGTTTTGCTCTCTGTGTTCCTACTGCAATTGCTATTGGCTCTCACAATCTGCCTATCTTGATTATTTTATCTGTATCATTAATTGGAATAAATTGCAGAAACTCCTCTTTTACTGAATTATCTATAAGGAAACGGGCACACACAATTAAAGCAACCCGAAGCGACGTGAAAAGGCATACCGATCGCATACTTCAACAGCAAAACTGATCCATGGGTAGCTCCAACACTGCGAGTAGAGTGCAGGGCATTTATTAAGTGAGGAACGTGACCACACCTAAGGTGTATGCGGGAGTTAAGACGCCTAACGAGCGATGCCGTAAAACAGGTGATAGATGGGACAATATAGAGATTCAAGTAAAGGAATATCTCTGAGGGGGTTCAACCCTGAATCCCCACCCGTCGGTACGCCACTGGCTGTATCCACATCAAAATGTGACACCTCCTCCTCTGAAAGCCAGGCAAAATACTTATAGAGCAAAGGCTGGCTCATGGCGTGACCATACAAATTATTCACGTCACAGTAAATCAAGTACGATTCTGGTTTCTCAGGTGAATAAGATGGCATGTATTTGTTATTGGCCTAGGCCTAGCGCTGGTTAAGAGACACTAACCCACCGCGAATGCCTCGTTCAAAGAATTAGACCACGTCTACATCGGTCAGTACATCTAATTCCACTTGTATGTATCTCAAAGCAGCATCAAATGACAGTCCTGGATTCGTAAAATAGTGAGCCAGACCTAATTCGTAGATGTGTTGGCACTACTCACGGAACTTTTCAAACACATCCGTGAGCAGCAATACATCGAGTTTTAGGTAATGCATAGCACAATCCCCTAGAGTACTTATATTAAACACACGCCAAACATTGCATGCGTGTGCATAGTCTTTATCGGAAAGGGTACTACGTGTTAGCATAGAATTAAATTGCTCTTGGGGTGGCAGATCCTTCGGAGTTAACACGACCCAGCTATTGCAATAGTCATACAGGAATATACCTTTCCAAATGCACAATTTAAAGTGTTCAGGATTCTTAAAATGATTCCTGGTGTATTTCAATTCCTTTTCATCCAATCCATTTACTAGGCTATCAAGGGATAAGGTCATAAACTTAAAAGAGTCAAGGAATCGAATAAAACTTGTCCAACCACCGTGTCAATGCCGTGAAACGTTCGTGGTTTTGGGTAATAATAGAAAATGTCCCCTTGCTGACATGTCCCAATTCACGAATGAGGTACTGCATATCATAGCTCGACGAATTGTGAAACAACACCGAAATAAATCGACGCGCTAGGTAGTTCATGTTACACACTCGGTATGCAGCCCCTAGAAATTCCCCCGAACAGTGCGAGTGGTGTCGGACCGTGTCCTCGGCACTTACAAGTGGCTTTTCACATATGTGACATGTCGTAGCATGCTCATACAGAGTCCTCTGTTCTCGAGTTAGACTGAGGGCATTTGGTTTTCCAGTAACCCATGTACATGGTCCGCCAACTCCTTAAGTTCATTTAAGAACTAATTAGAACAATCTGGCCCTTGATAAGATTTAAAATAGGACTTTGTGTGGTCATACGGACATACGACATTCAGTCCTACTGCAAAGGGTTCATCTTTCTGAACATAAAAAGTAGAGCTTATCTCTGGATTAGGTTCGCATCCCGGCATGGGCAAGGTGAGAGCCTCAAAATCAGCATACACCACAAAGGGAACAGTGTCAAGCTTGTGTATGTTTTTAAACTTTAACACAGCATCGTCCTCTTGTGGTAGAACCAGTCTAACTGTCTCCTGTGATAAACAATCTACCCTATGCCGTTCCAAAAGAGTTTGACAGTTGACTGCCTATCAATCGACTTAAATTCTTAATGAGTCAATAGTGATCCACGTCTCCTACAGAAAAATATAGAAGATAAATGTGACGTTTCTGCTTCTCCGTGCCATATACAGGACCCATAATTAATCACCTTCTAGGCCATAGATCATAAATGAATAGTCGGGATTATCCTGTTCAAACCTATGGATCTTGGTTAGATCCATAGGGAACGAAACGCGAGTTAGATTTAAATTTTGTTTTATGAAATGAAATGTGGCCTTGTACTGAATCGGCCAACATCCATTCTGTTGCACTGGTTGCAAATACGCTGCCAGGCGCCAAAGAAAGCAGTCATCGTCCCGGTTCTTTATGTTCAACACGGCCTTTTTCAAAGCTATTGCTCGTGGAAAAGGGATATGACTAGACCCGGCGTTGAAAGGGTTAAATTTACAAATATTAATTTGTCGGTGATGTAGTTTTTTTTTTCAAGCAAGGTCGCTGGGTCCATCTTGCAATTTATCAAATTTAGATAGCAAGGCACTCACATCGTGTGTCTCGTTCCACTATTCCAGATTGTCGGATACGAGGAGCTCTTGCATTTTTGTACAAAGATGACATTTTTCTTTGTGTTTTATATCATTCTTTATGTAGAAAAAATCGCATACCATCTCCATATTTACTTTCAAAGCCCTGTACAATCTTAGGGCAGTATAAATTTGCTCGCCAAAAATTGGGTACCAAGACTCTAAAATTCCTTGGGAATAACACTTTCCGTAACATTAGCAATTTACCCTGAGCACACGCGTGTCCTAAAACAAGAACTAAGTGGTTCCCACTTTAAAATATTATCAGTGGTCATGGAGTTAGCTATAGTTACAAGTTAGTCTTACCTTGTGTTCTACACAAAAATGCTGGTGGTACGTGTTCAGCGTTCCACTTGCACACTTCTCGGTTTTATCTGCAACGCGTATACACCGCAACTGGACCGTTATCTAGATAAAACAAACCATAATGAATAAATAAATTCAGGTTAACACATGAATTCCATTAAAAAATACAGAAAAAAATTCAAACAGTTTTTATTAAAAAGATATCTTACCCAAGCTCGTAAAGCCTGCTTTTCTCTTCTCGTGAGCTGAGAGGTAATGGTCTCTTTCTTTCTCTCTTTCTCACACACAGCAGGGAAAAACTGAAATAAACAATCAATCAATAAATGAATTCCAATCAACAACATTCACATAAAATGGCATTAAAAGACCGAATGCCAATAATAATGAATTTACCTCGCAAATATTTTATAAAATGCCGCCACTGACTGCGCCAAGAACAGCAATCTCGCAAGCTTGCCGCTAAGCTTCAAAGCCAGTGTATGTAACAGTCTTACAATATCTGAAAACACATTTTAAAAATCACACACAAAATAAATAATCACCTAATCAACCAATAAATTAATTAATTAATAATGTATTTACCTCCAGCCCCAGATCAACTGTTTCAAAGAATGGTCCTGCCGGGTGGTAGTTGTAATGGGTTTGCTAAAAATGAGACAAAAGACACTGCCAGGTATATTAAGATCTAAAAATAGAAAATAAACAATCAATAAATAAATAGCAGTAAATAAAACTTTAACGTTAATTAGTATTAAAACACCAACAAGCAATTCATGATGTGTTTACCGTTCAAATATTAAACAGTATTTCTCTAAAAAAAAAGTGCACTTTAACAGAGTACACAGCGATACACAGTCGTTGCCTCGTGACACGTAATTACATAAGCAACAGCATTAATATGCATCACTCGCCTTTTATAGGGCACAGGTCAGTCGCATTAGCAGTTACCCACGCTTCGCAATTCTGTTTCCCAAACACGCGCGAGTCTGAAGTCCAATAGGGACACCTGCATGGTTCCATATTTCACTTAATATTGCATTTTCTCACACACAAACTTAACAGGAATAAACTTGCAAGGTTACTCTATGTAAGACCACTAAATGACTGTCCGCTGCCGCTCCGCACAGCACAGAGCCGAGTAGCGATATCCCCAGCACACTGAGTCTGGATGAGCTCGCTAGCTCTCCAGTTCCAAGCCGCAAGGTAATAACGCATTATCTAAAGCTGCGTTTACACTAGTGAAATTCCCTCGGGCAGTTCCCTTGCGAAGTAATTTCGCGAGGGAATATCGCTAGTGTAGACGTGCCCCCACCCCTGAGTAATGGCGGGGCGAGGCCCCTCGCTGCAAGCCGCTGCTCAGTCGGTTTTTGTCCGCGCATCAAAAGGTTTCGCGCGTCGAGTTTCGCTTAGTGTAAACGTGGTCGCCGTAGTTGCGCGAGGGATGAATGGAGAACAGTGCTTGCAGCTCATCGAGCTCTACCAAAATAGAGTTTTTATGTGGAATCCAAAAAACAAAGACTATTCCAATCGCAATAAAAGGGAAGATGCGTTGAAGGAAATTGATGATGATGATAATTGTTGTTTTAAGGGGCCTAACATCTAGGTCATCGGCCCCGAATGTTGTGATGATGATGATGATAATTGTTGTTTTAAGGGGCCTAACATCGAGGTTATTGGCCTCTAATGGTCTGGGTGATATCGAAAATGACAATGAAATGGAAATCATAACGAAAATTAAGCGAGACTGAAAATACTTACAAAATGGAATTCATATTGAAACGACTCACTAAATGGAGAGTGGAAATACTTACAAAAGGGAATTTAGAAGAAAAATACTCACAAAAGGAAGAGATTGAAAAACACGCACAAAATTTAGGTTATTGTGGGGTTTGAAGCCATTTTTCAGTGTTGCCTAAGTAAACAAAAGTTTTGTGCTTTTCAGTCGGTCAACACGAATGCACCCAAAAAGAGCTGGATTATGCCCTAATCCTGAAATAAATTACATGAGATTCATAAATACACTAGGATGACCAGTTTCGATCGTCAAGCGATCATCATCAGATCCATTACACTTAGGCTTTAACATCTATGTTTGAGAATACAGGTGAAAAATATTTACAATATGTACAATTATTTAGTTGCCGTATTGGTAATGCAACTGTCGGTGTATGCTAAATGTAGTATATCTAATGTTAGGTGAAATCCTAAAATGGTGATAGATATCCGGAGTTTGTCTGTTTGGGGTGATTATGTGGTTGTAAAAAATCAACCATGGTTATACTGTAATAATACAGGCTGATACTTATCCGGTTGTCTTCCTGGCTGGAACTTCGAGCAGTTTTGTGTTCACTCTAGCACCAGTTGTGGTCGACTGAACCCGGGTGTTAACGGGACGAAACTGGTTTTTCCTTTCTCCCCCCTTTGTTCTGTCTGAGGTCAGTACAATGTTCATTTGTGTGACGTTGCAATATCTAGATAAGAATGCATGTTATTGAATACAGGAGGATCTACAACTATTAATGACCGTGGAACTGTCTTCGCCACGCGTGGACTAAAAAGCCATTCGAACTAAGCGATGCCCGGTCTATTGAAGACGTCCCGGTATCTTTAATACTGCCACGAATACCGGCCTAGGTTTATTGTAGAAAAAAGTACATAGTACACCTGATCCAGATAACATTTACCTAATAACCACCGCTATTTCCCCCCCTTTTTTATCTAGCTTGGCTGTATCGCTAAGTTGTGTCTTGTTTCCGACAGGGTGTGTTTTTTAGTAGAGTGAAAAGGGGCGAACTCTCCATAAAAGTGTGTTCATTTAGATTGTTGGGATTGTTTCGTTTGGCTAGGTGAATCTCGATTGCTTCCTTTATGTCGAGAGCTCTGCCTTTCGATTCGTGATGAATTATTTTTAGGTCAGTCTCAATTTTAGTCAAGCTGTGCCCCGTGTCACACATATGTTCGCATACGGCTGAATGTGTTCCGTATCTTATCGCATTTCTATGTTCATTATAGAGTGTGTCTACTCGTCTTCCACTCTGTCTAATGTAATTAGCTTGACAACCAGTGTCTTGGCATGTAATAGAATATACCCCTGACTTTGAATACGGGTCATGTTTATTTAGATTACTATTTAGTAGGTGCCTACCGGTTGTGTTTTTCGTTGTGAAAGCTATTTGTATGCCTTGATTTTTGAATGGATTAGTGATTGTATATGTATTCGCATTCACATAGTTGAAACGCGCAAATTTTTCTCATTACTGTCCGGTTTGGGAATCGTTTTATCTTTATTTTTATGTTTGGCTATAATTTGGTTTACTTTGCTTGGCGGGAAATTGTCTTCCTTTGCTATTTGCTTAATGGTTCTTATTTCCTTATTATAGTTGTCTTTTGACATGGGTATGTTTAAAGCTCTGTGCACCATTGAATTGAACCCCGATAATTTGTGCGTACTGGGGTGATTAGACTGATTATTGATTGTATATGAGGTTTGTGTGGCTTTCCGGAATATGGAATATGAAATTTCGTTATCTTTACGATCAATGGTTATGTCGAGATAATTTATTTTTCGGCCTGTTTCGGATACCTTAGTGAATTTGGTTGAGTGGTGTAGGCTATTAATGGATTGGAGAATTGTTTCTTCGCTTGTTAGTTCAGTATCGTAGATGCAAATTACATCATCTACGTATCTTTACCATTGTGAGATTACTGAGGGTCGTCCTCAGCCAAAACGTGCATCAATTCGACAATAAAATGCACACACAAACAGAAGGCCTAGCAATGGGATCACCACTAAGCGGACTAATCGCTGACATCTTCATTAATGCACTAGAAAATGAGTTTTTAGAAAAGACTTCAACACAGGAAATAGTAATATGGAAACGATACGTAGATTATGTAATTTGCATCTACGATACTGAACTAACAAGCGAAGAAACAATTCTCCAATCCATTAATGGCCTACACCACTCAATCAAATTCATTAAGGAATCCGAAACAGACCGAAAAATAAATTATCTCGACATAACTATTGAACGTAAAGGTATCGAAATTTCATATTCCATATTCCGGAAAGCCACACAAACCTCGCATACAATCGATAATCAGTCTAATCACCCCAGTACGCACAAATTAGTGGGGTTCAACTCAATGGTGCACAAGGCTTTAAACATACCCATGTCGAAAGACAACTATAATAAAGAAATATGAACCATTAAGCAAATAACAAAGGAAAACAATTTCCCGCCTAGCAAAATAGACCAAATTATAGCCAAACATAAAAATAAAGATAAAACGATTCCCAAACCGGGCAGCAATGAGAAAAAATTTGCGCGCTTCAACTATGTGAATACGAACACATATAAAATCACTAATCTTTTCAAAAAGCAAGGCATGAAAATAGCATTCTCAACGAACAAGACAACTGGTAGGCACCTACAAAATAGTAATCTGAATAAACAAGACCTGTATTCAAAGTCAGGGGTATATTCTATTACATGCCAAGACACTGGTTGTCAAGCTAATTACATTGGGCAGAGTGGAAGACGAGTAGACACACGTTATAATTAACATAGGAATGCGATACGATACGGAACACATTCAGCCGTATGCGAACATATGTGTGACACGGGGCACAGCTTGACTAAAATCGAGACTGACCTAAATATAATTCATCACGAATCGAAAGGAAGAGCTCTCGACATAAAGGAAGCAATCGAGATTCACCTAGCCAAACGAAACAATCCCAACAATCTAAATGAACACATTTTTATGGAGAGTTCACCCCTTTTCACTCTACTAAAAAACACACCCTGTCGGAAACAAGACACAACTTAGCGATACAGCCAAGCTAGATAAAAATGGGGGGAAATAGCGGCGGTTAATAGGTAAATGTTATCTGGATCAGGTGTACTATGTACTTTTTTCTGCAATAAACCTAGGCCGGTATTCGAGGCAGTATTAAAGATACCGGGACGTCTTCAATAGACCGGGCAGCGCGTAGTTCGAATGGCTTTTTAGTCCACGCGTGGCGAAGACAGTTCCACGGTCTTTAATAGTTGTAGATCTTCCTGTATTCAATAACATGCATTCTTATCTAGATATTGCAACGTCACACAAATAAACATTGCACTGACCTCAGACAGAACAAAGGGGGAGAAAGGAAAAACCAGTTTCGTCCGATTAACACCCGGGTTCAGTCGACCACAACTGGTGCTAGAGTGAACACAAAACTGCTCGAAGTTCCAGCCAGGAAGACAACCGGATAAGTATCAGCCTGTATTATTACAGTATAACCATGGTTGATTTTTTACAACCACATAATCACCCCAAACAGACAAACTCCGGATATCTATCACCATTTTAGGATTTCACTTAACATTAGATATACTACATTTAGCATACACCGACAGTTGCATTATCAATACTGCAACTAAATAATTGTACATATTGTAAATATTTTTCACCTGTATTCTCAAACATAGATGTTAAAGCCTAAGTGTAATGGATCTGATGATGATCGCTTGACGATCAAAACTGGTCATCCTAGTGTAATTATTAATCTCATGTAATTTATTTCAGGATTAGGGCATAACCCAGCTCTTTTTGGGTACATTCGTGTTGGCCGACTGAAAAGCACCAAAGTTTTGAAATTTAAGTTAGGTTCAAAATACGTACAAAATGCAATGTAGAGTCGATATACTTACAAAATGCAATTGAATTTCAAAATACTTAAAACATGCAAATGAAATTGAAAAAACGTACAAAATGCAATTGATGTTCAAAATACTTACAAAATGCAACTGATTTTTTTAATTATTATTATTATTTATTAAATCGTTACAAATACACACATTTTACAAAATTCATAATATCTGTACACATTTTATGAATTTCCTTACACTTCCTACTCATTGTTTAACCTGTAAATTTACAATTATTAAATTATATTGTTACAATATGATAAAGACAGGTCGAAATATGATATCAAATTCATACAGAGCAGGAAGAGATATCACATATGCCACTTAAAGGTGCAACCTTGTGTGTGGCATGCATATCGTTGATTACTATTTCTAAAAATTGTATAATGGCTTAGCCGAATAACACGTTCTATGTAAATGATGTATACACAAAAAAATAATGAATAAGAAGGAAAATTGAATTTGTGTTTTATAAACTTGTAAGCTCAACTAATTATATTTTCAATTTTAATTTTGTTTTCTCTGAGAAAATGTTTTATTTGCATCTTCAGGTTTGCATGATTTCCTTTAAATTCTTTTAATTTAATTGGGAGAATGTTATATAATTTTGTTGAGAAATACAGAAAGTTACGTTTGGCTATACCTAACTTAGGTTGATATAAAATAGAGTGATTCTCTGTAATACTTCTGGTTTCATACCCGTGGCTAACAACTTGAATTCTATTTCTATCTTTATAAATGTATTTATATATTTCAAAAGCATACAATTGTTTAATGTTGAAGACCCTTGTCTCAGCATACAGTCTCATAGTCGGATATCTATCTTTCTTCAACATTATTCGTAATATAAGATTCTGCACTATCTGAACAATTTTTAGTACATTTTCATAGGCGCCTCCCCAGGCAAGAATACCATATGTAAGAACTGACTAGACTAGAGCATGGTAGATGTCTCTTATTAATTTGTAATTGACAATATATTTTAAGTTGTGAAATATATAGATTGTTCTTCTTATTTTACTTGTAAGGTGTTTTCATTGGCTTTTCCATTTCATGTCACTATCTATAAATAATCCCAGATATTTAACTGTATCCACTTTAGCTATTTTAGGACAGTCACAGTTCTGATTATAGTTCAAAGTGTGTATTTTTAGTTCATTAAAATCATCTTCAACTGCTTTTAAACTGAATCTTACGAACTTTGATTTATTTATATTTAAAAATAGTTCGTTACCATCTAACCATACCTTTAACATTTTCAATGCCGCAGTTGCAATTTGTTTTACATTTCCCCATGTTCTACCTTCAACACAAACTACCGTATCATCTGAGTATGATATGACATTAACACTTTCAATTCCATGTAAAGATGATTCAATATCGTTGATAAAAATCAAAAATAATAATGGACCCAGCACTGTGCCTTGTGGTATTCCTCTTTTCACTCTTAAAGGTAGACTTGTAGTTCCATTTATTCTAACGTATTGAATCCTTTCAGTCAAATAGCTTTCTATCAATTTCAGTGCTATGCCTCTGATGCCATATCTTTCCATCTTCTGAATGAGAATATGGTGAGGTATGGTGTCAAAAGCCTTCTCTAAGTCGAGAAATATGCCCAAGGTCGGTTTCATACTGTTCATATTTTCATAAATTCGCCTAGTTAATTCCCCAATAGCATCAGTGGTGCTGACATTTTTTATAAAGCCAAATTGTCTAGTTGATAGTAGATTGTGTTTCTTCAAAAACTGATAAATATGATTTTTTATACATTTTTCAAATAATTTTGATATGACTGTCGTTAACGATATCGGTCGATAGTTCTTTAGTTCTGAAGGATTGCCTGCTTTATGTAGCGGTTTTACAATTGTAATTTTTAATTGCTTTGGGAAGTATCCAACTGAAAGTGACTCGTTTATTATTGTTAGTAAAGGACTCTTTAAAGAATTAAAATTCTGCTTAATAATTTGAGCTGAGATGTTATCTATTCCCATTGCTTTAGTGTCGCTTATTTCGTGTAGGTACTTATGTAAATCCGCTTCGGTAATCGGTATAAAAAAACAGGAATATGTGTTTCTGTTGATTTTCAAGGAAAAATCTGGATTGTTCTTAATATTTTTAGACATGTCAGTAGTTTTGTTAATAAAATAATCATTGAATGTATTAGCTATAGTGAAATCATCATCGTAAACATGATTTTGCGATCTTATTTTTGTTATTTTTTCTTTATGGCTTATTCTTTGTGTTATTTCATTGACAATGCCCCATACTTTTCTTTGATTATTAGAATTGGAATTTATTAATTGTTTATAGTGGTCAGTTTTAGCTTTATTAAGCAATTCGTTTAATTTATTTCTATACCGCTTATATTTCTCCTTCATGGCATTGTTCTCTTTATTTGCTATACATTCCTGATACAACCTATCTCTGGTGTGAATGGACTTAATTAGCGCGTGCGTGATCCACTCCTTTCTTTTTCGTTGCTTTGAATTTAATTGTATTGAAGAATTTTTTATGCAATTTTGGATAGTTTGTATAAATTTATCTAATACTGTGTCCCAATTAATATTGCTCAATTTATTTTTAAGCATCTCACTATCTAACTTAAATCTATGTTCACGTATGTTACACTGAGCTGCTTCCAAGTCACGGCCATTTTCAAGATTTATACTAACTAATATAGGATAGTGATCTGTAATTCTGCTCTGTGATATAATGGGTAAGATGTTATCATTAGAAATACCGCTACGAATAAGTGCATGATCAATACAGGTTTTGCTCGTTGAAGTTTCTCTAGTGGTGCCATATATCAACGATCTAAAATTATGCTCATGCAGTAAGTTTAAATATTCATTAGAGTCGTACTCATCAAATAGATCTATGTTAGTGTCACCTAGAATCACCTCGGTTTCTAGTGTACATTTTTGCTGGACATAATCATGGAGATTATTAATAAATAGTTGTTTATTGTATTTTGACGAACGGTATATGCCTGTCAATGCAATTCTATTGTTCCCATAATTTATTTTGAGCCTAAGGAGTTTGAAATCATTGTAAGTCACAGTTTCTACCTCATGGTCAATAGAATTCTTCACCATAAAAACAACTCCATCACATTTATTAAAGCATCCTTCGTTATAGTATGTTTTATAGTTGGAATGCTTGCATATATTAAAGTTACCTAATTTCCAAGTTTCTGTGAGTATAACGACATCAAATATATGGTTATATGCTTCTAACTCGGCATCTAAGTTCATTTTATTTTTAGATAGACTTCTAATATTTGTGTGAAATATGCTTAAGTTATTTACCTTCTTAAATTTAAGTATTTGAGACACACATTGATCACCTCTACCTACTTCTGTATGAATTTGATATCTTACAAAGTCGTCATTAAATAAAGTCATACACAGAAATATTTGACAGGAAGAGGATATTTACAATTAGTCAGCTGTTGAGATCTGTTAGTAAGGTATACTAATTACTGTATTGGATGTTTCCTCAGAAGTGAAAGGGCGAGGTAGCAGGTAGGGGTGATCGCTTTGGGGCAGTAACAGGGGAGCAGTAAGTGGGAGGGGAGGGGTTAGTGACCTTCGCGTGAGCTGGAGTTTCCAAATGACAAAGGAAGCTGAAGTGCGTACCAACTTATACGTCTTAAAGTCTTTAGCAGCTGATGTTAACCTATACTCAAAACTAACTCGAAGGTTTCGAATGAATCATGCAATAAATTAATGAATGAAGTGAAATTAATAAAATATAATGCGTATTAAATTAGTGAGTTTAATTAAATTAAAAATTAAACTGAAAAGGAAATTAAAAATGTAATGTTTTTTTATTATAATGAGATGGACTCCAGGAATTAAAAAGTGTCAATTACTCATCTGGTTTCCTACTGGGCTGGTAACTCCTTCATTTTCGTCACTCGGACCTTTCTTCCGTCGGTGTTTCTTACAAAAATGACACCATCTTGACTCCAAACGTTCTTCAATTGAAATCGAGACACAGCAGTCTTCAGAACAGCAATGCAATTTAGATAGAAAAAGGCCGGTTCAATCCCTACAAAATGCAATTGAGGTTGAAAATACTCGCAAAATGCAATTTAGATCGGTATGACTCACAAAATGCAACTTAGTTTAAAAATACCAACAAAATGTAGTGTGGATTCAACAAATTCGCTTAATGGAGCCAATTATCAAAAACAGTGCGGGAATCTTAAAGAGAATAGGAAATAGAATGAAAAGAAAACAAGTGGTCTGACCCCTCGAAGAATGAGGGATCAGGAATGATGAGACAAGGGCCAATTAAGGCGGGAAAATGAAAGACTCCCTAGGCCTCGGACACCCTAATACCGTCGGGGTTGGAAAAGAACAAGAGTTGACTAAGGGAGGTCGACAGGAAAGAAGACGGCGAGGAGCCCGGCACAAGTAAGTGGAAGCAATGCCGGACTTAGCTGGCGTCCCGTGGTCTCCAAACCACGTCCCACCAGATGTGAGTCCCTGGGGGCTTAATTGTGCGATCATCAATGGGTTCCTGCACCATTTCTCTCAAGAAGTTGTTTTCATATTGGTTTCTTCTAAGGAATAAATGTTTGCTCCACCATTGTCGAGGGCGGTGAATTTTCTTCTTCCCTTTCTTGATCAAAAATGTCATTGACATGACGGAAAACGCGGCTGCAGCTGTTGGAGGGACAAAACAAGTTGCCATGTTGGCCGCGAAACCAGAACTGAAGGGGGCTCGTCCTACTCGCGCAATTTTTAACTCTGAATTATTATTTTTTTTATTTTTTATTTTTTTTTATTTTTTTGGGGGGTAGTGCGAAATTTCACTCAAAGCGAGTAACTTTCGCCCGAGTGACTTTAGCGAGGGAGTTTCGCTAGTGTAAACGCAGCTTAAGGTATGCGCTGATCACTGTGGGACTCACTTGCGCTGATTGTCCAAGCCTGCCAGCCTAGCGTACTGTCTCTAGCTAAAGAATATAAATGTTTCATTCAATAAAAGACTATGCTGTATTAATTAATATGTAACAAAATGCTAACCTGTAAATAGTAAGACTACGCCTCGCGCTTAACTGTCCAGCGTCTGCCATAAATAAAATCCCACTTTATAATAGTCTAATAATAATAATGATAATAATAATAATAATAATAATAATAATAATAATAATAATGTGTTGGCCATCCTGAATCCACTCAATGAAAATAGCATCCCTCTTCCTCTCAGACTACTCTCTTGGGCTAGCTACATATCTATATACAGTTCTCAATTAATTAAATAATAATAATGACCTACTAGTTTTGGGTCCTTTGGACAAATTTGTAAAAAAATAAATAATCCACGCTAAAGAGGACTTCATTCCGTGTAAAATGAACTTTCGCCCACCTTTCTAAAATTATGGGTTCGGGATATATCGGGAAAACGTCGATGACCTACTAGTTTTGGGTTATTTGCTATAAATCTATAAGATACGTGGTCCATGGGAAAGGGGGCATTATCCCGATTAAATTGACGCCTTGCACAACTTCCTCCAATAATTCGTTCGGGAGATATCGGGTTTGGGGTCGGTACGAGGGTGGCTAAATAAGATGTCATTTAGAACTGCCAGAGTCTTACTAGCATATATATATCTAAATTAAACCGACAGTGGTCGCTACGTTCGCTAAAGTGCAGCGCTAGGCTGTGGAGCCGTGCGATCTCGGTAGACGTGGGTTCGAGCCCCGCCGTCGGCCGTCCTAGAAATGTTTTTCCGTGGCTTCCCATTTTCAGCGCCTGGCAAATGCTGGGACAGTACCTTCTGACAGGCCACGGCTGCTTCCTTCCACATCCTTGCCCAGTTTCATTGATCTTCATTCATTTCATATCTCATTAACTCCTCTCATGAGGTTGGAGTCAGGATGGGCATCCGGCTGCAAAAACCATCCGCCACATACAATTTCATCGCCTCTCATCCCCGACGCCTTTGGAAACGGGAATAATAAGGGGTAGACATACAGAATGTAACCATGGGAGGTCCATAACTGAGATGTGAACTCGGGACTTCGAGATGTGAACCATGAACGTCAGTCGAATGAAACTTAGTCAATTTGAAGCGCCGAATAAAGGAAGCAGCATTATAAAGTTTGGAAGAGATTGATCAATAAGCTGGGGAGGAATAAAACTAATATACAATAGATACAGAATTTTACTGAGAACAGGCTTAATATGTGAAGATGCTTAGAGTAGACTCAAACTGACACTTCACAAACGGGCGTTGCATCAAGAAAATGAATATTTAAAGCCAGACGCGGATGAATCTAGAGGGGAGTAAAATGGCTGGGCCCGCGGAAAAAACGAAACCATACCTTGTGAAGCCCCTACCCAGCGCGTCAGTAAATCAAGAATGGCGCAAAGTGGATATTAATTAAACGGCTGATGCGATTGAACGCTGCATAGCATTTTTCAAAACCTAATGAAATTTTAGGTCAGATGCCGATGGAATGAAAGTCGCAAGTAGACGGAATCAAAAGTTGAGCTCCTGGATGAAGAAGACTGGAACTATTTCCAGACAGGATGCTTAAATAGGCATCTTGCCGCAGCGAGAGACACACGTATCTTGACCACAAAGGGGTCAGTCCACGCTAGGTTGAGCTCCAAAGGACGCTCCCGTATTTTGAAGGGAAACAAAGTAATAAAGGAAGTCTTTTGGCAAATGGACGAACATAAAGTGAGATATAAAGTGAATAGTAATCAAAGGTAATTTTTGACATTAAACGTCATGAATGCAATAACGCCAATTAAATTAAATTAAACGTGGCTAATTAAATTAGAGCCACGATCGTGTTAGTAAAATTAGCACTGAGCGACGGACGCCGCGATGCGTCAAGCTGAGGCAGAGTGTCGTCAGAGTAAAGAACAGTTCACTGCGTAACAAATTATCGAACTCGCGCACGGGTAAGGTACTAGCCGCGACCGGGTCGATAGCGCACTCGAATAATGAATACAGTAGGAAGCTGAAGGAGCTAAGTCGTTCCACCATTGGATAAGATTTGGTGAATACAAACGGGCACGACATGACCGTACCAAAATAAAGGACCAAAATCAGAGGCATGAACATGCAGATGATGCAAGCGAGCGGATATTTCTACCAGTATGCACGGGACGTATCGTCCGTGAGAGATGATGATGATAATTGTTATTTTAAGGGGCCAAACATCTAGGTTATCGGCCCCTAATGGTCTGGGTGATAGCAAAAATGACACTGAAATGGAAACCAGAACGAAAATTAAGTGAGACAGAAAATACTTACAAAATGGAACTCAGATTGAAACGACGCACAAAATGGAGAGTGGCAACACATACAAAAGGGAATTTAGAAGGAAGATACTCACAAAAGGAATAGATTGAAAAATACGTACAAAATGCAGTTCACGTTCAAAATACGTACAAAATGCAATGTAGAGTCGAAATACTTACAAAATGCAATTGAAACTCAAAATACTTACAAAATGCAAATGAGATTGACAGTACGTACAAAATGCAATTGAGGTTCAAAATACTTACATAATGCAATTGAAATTGAAAATACACAATGCAATTTAGATTGAAAAACTCCCATTTCAGATCCAAAATACTCACAAAGTGCAATTGAAATTCAAAATGCTTACAAAATGTAACTGAAATTGAAAATGCTTACAAAATATATGGTAGATTGAAAGTACTCATTTGGATGTACAATACTTACTTACATGTTGCCAAAGAAATGGAAAGTATCATAGAATAAAGAATTAGAGTAAAGATAGATAGCCAACTAGAGGAGAAGCAGTCTGGATTTAGAGGGGGTAGGTCAGCAGTGGTACCCATTTTCATTCTGAGACAGAACATTGAAAAGAGTTGGGAATATGGGAAGGATATGGTAATTACTTTTATTGATCTAGAAAAGGCCTATGATAGCATCCCTAGAACAAAAGTTTGGGTAAGCTTATCAAATACGAGGGTAGGCAAGGAACTGAGAGACATGATAAAAGGAATGTGCATGGAGTGCTACAGTAGTGTGAAGACTAGAGTCGGGACATCGGAATGGTTTAAAATTGACACTGGACTAAAGCAAGGAAGTGTGTTGTCACCATTATTGTTCGTAATGGTGATGGATGACATCATGAAGGCAGCAATGAAAGAATATAGTAGGGCAAAGATGAAGTTAATGTTGTTTGCAGATGACGTTGTGATCTGGGGCAAGGATGAGATGGAGGTACAAGAACAGTTAGACGTAATAAATGAAAAGATTGAGCAATGGGGATTGAAGATAAATGTGGAGAAGAGTAAAACAGTGGTGATGAGTAGAGATAAGAAAGAAGGAAAAGGAGTATTCAAAGTAGGAGATAAGGAGTGGTGAAACACTTCAAATACTTGGGAAGTGAACTGACTGAAGATGGAAGACTAGATTTGGAAATTAACAGAAGAATACAACTCGGGAGTGCTTTCTACCAACAGGTACGGGGACTAGTATGGAACAAGGATATACCAATTAAGGCTAAAGAAGTTACGTACAAAGTATATTATGTTCCTATAATGACATATGCAGCAGAAACTTGGACAATGACTAAGAGGGATGAGAGCAGAGTACAAGCAGCTGAGATGAGATTCCTGAGAAGTATGCTCCAGAAAACGAGGAGAGACAGAGTGAGAAATGAAGATATACGGAAAGAACTGGGAGTAAAGAAACTCAATGACAAACTGGAGCAAAACACATTGAGATGGTTCGGACATGTAAAAGGATGAATGAAGTAAGGCTACCAAGACGAGCACTGGAACGACGGATGACAGGGAAGAGAGGACGAGGAAGACCAAGAATGCGGTGGATGGACTCGGTAGAGAATAGTATTAGAAAACGGAACCTGGATTGGAACACTGTGTCGGAAGAGGAATGGTGGAACGACAGAACAAAGTGGAGAGGAAGCATAATTGCCCCCACCCAGTGTCAACTGGAAAAGGGGAAATGATGATGATGATGAATACTTACAAAATGCAATTTAGATTCAAATTACCCACAAAAGGCAATTGAGAATCAAAATACTTACAAAATCCCCACCATACAAAATGCAATTTTGATTGAAAATACTTGCAAAAGCGGTTTAGGTTGAAAATACTTACAAAATGCAATTGAAATTCAAAATACTCACAAAAGTCCCAGGCCCTATATTGAAAGACTTACTAAAAAGCAATTTAGATTGTCAATCCTTACAAAATGCAATTGAGGTTGAAAATACTCGCAAAATGCAATTTAGATCGAAATGACTTACAAAATGCAACATAGATTGAAAATACCTACAAAATGGAGCGTAGATGCAAAAAATTCGCTTAAGGGAATTTAGATACACGGGGAGCTAATTAACAAAGACAGCGCGGGAATCTTAAAGATAAAAGGAACTATAATGAAAAGAAAACAAGAGGTCGGTCCGCTCGATGAAGGAGGGGTCAGGAAAGATAAGACGGAGAGGAGTCCGGCACAAGTAAGTGGGAGCAACGCCAGACTCGGCTAGGGTCCCGTGGTCGCCAACCCACGTCCCACTAGATGTGAGCCCCTGGAGGGCGTCCGTGAGAGATGAAGATGCATAGATGTGAACTTGCATAGATAGATAGATATATAGATAGATTTTATTAATTCCAATTGATCAAATACATGTATACAATACTTTTTTGATATAGGACACGTCAGAATTTACATCTATATTATAAAAGTAGTAATAGGTATATAATACTAATACTATAACTATTTATAACTTATTATAATAACAGATCTTAAGAGATACAATCTTATTGGACAACTATTTACACCTTACTCTATTATCATAATATGAAAACTTATTTCTATAAATACAACAACTTACAGCTAGGATTTACAATTAAAATAGAAAAGTTAAATATAATTATAGATTTCATCGCTCCTATACACTAAGATATTCAACTACAGAGTAAAAACAATGGCACTGCAGATAAGCTTTCAACATTCTATCAAAGGTTTATTTTTATTTTTGGGGCAAGTTTTATATACTGGGGTAGTTTATTGCATAATTTAACTCCTGTGTGAAAAGTTCATTTCTGATATATGCTTGTGTGTGTGTGTGTGTGAAATATGAATGTTTTGATTTTGTCTTGTGTTATGCCTATGAACATCATTGTTTGTTGTAAGAAAAACATCCTTATTCATTAAATTCTTTTTAAAAAACATAATACTTTCAAAGATATATAAGCAGCGCAGTGGGAGAATGTTTAAATCTTTAAACAGAGGTCTACATGATTCTCTAGTGTTTACATTTGCCATAATTTGAATCGCCCTCTTTTGTATCCTAAACGTGCTTAGTACATCTGGTGACATACCCCAAAATATGACCCCATATCTTAAGTATGAATGGAAATAAGCAAAATAAGTATTTCTTAACGTGTGCATGCTAGTGCAGGTTTTCAACATAAGTAACGCAAAGCACAACGAGTTCAGTTTAGTATTCAGATATTGTATATGTTTATTCCATTTCAAGGCATGTTGTATCCATAGTCCTAAAAACTTTGTTTCTGATTTATTTTCTATTTGATGACCATTTAATGTTATATTGGGCTTCGCACGATTCCTATTCTGTATAGTGTGGAAATTTAGACATACTGTCTTTTTGTAGTTTATTATGAGGCGATTATCTTGTGACCATTTGGTTAACTCTCCCGTAACGGAGTCAGCAGACTGCTGTATGACCTGTTTAGTTTCACCTTTTATTACGAGTGTTGTATCGTCCGCAAACAAAATTATCTTATGTAAATGAACGTTCCGTGTTATATCATTGATATATAGAAGAAAGAATAGTGGCCCCAAAACCGATCCTTGGGGTACTCCAAATTTAATAATTCCCTCATTGGACAATGTATCATTAAGTAATTTGGTTCCATCATCCTTGTGTCTCAAGCTTACTATTTGTTTACGCCTTGTTAAGTAAGACTCTATCCATTTATTAGCTAGAACTCTAATACCATATTGATTTAATTTTGTAAGGAGGATTTTATGGTCAACATCATCAAATGCTTTCGATAAATCCAAGAATAGGCCAGTTACATGTTCCTTACTGTCAATTAATTTCAGTATACTATTTATACATTCATAAATTACTGTCTGTGTAGATTTTTCAGTTCTGAATCCATGTTGTGAGTTTGATAATATTTTATTTTTTTCTATAAAACTTATCAGTCTCTTGTACATGATTTTTTCCACAATTTTTGCAATACCAGTTGGTAAGGTATTAGGACGATAGTTATCTAATTCATATTTTGAACCGTTTTTGTGCACTGGAATTACTTTTGATAACTTCAAAATATCCGGGTTAGTTCCTCAGAGAATTGAACTGTTTATTAAGTGTGTAAGTGGATTTATTATATTTTCTGCACATTTCTTTAAAATTGCATCAGGGATCAATGCCAGCACAGAATTTATTTTTAGCTCTTTTTAACTATTCTTACCTCTTCACTTGTGACATGATTTATAAATAAAGAATCACTACATATATTTATTTTATTATTAGAATTTAGTGTATTTACCTGTGATTTATTTAAGAATTTTTGTGGAATTTCCAGAAAATAGTCATTAAAAGTGTTTGCTATTTCCTCTGGATTATTAATCACTTTATTATTTCTGGCCAGTGTAATGTTCCTTTGTATTTTAGCAGATTTTCCAGTTTCTTTCCTTATCACGGACCACATAGCCCTGTTTTATTAGATGATTGGGAAATAAAATTATCATTATGCATTTTCTTTGCTAGCCTTATTATCTTATTTAATATGCTAGTGTATTTTTTGTAGTATAAATTGAATTCAGGTGTTGTGTGGTATTGTTTATATAATTTGTGTAGAAATTTCTTTTTTTGACATGAATTTATGATCCCTGTTGTTATCCAATTGCTAGTTTTGTTATTTTGAACAGTTCTTTGTCTAAAGGGGAATGCTGTTTCAAAATAGTGTTTTAGGGTACTGTTAAATGCATTAAATTTATCATTTACATTTTCTAGTTTATAAATTTCAGACCATGTTTCCTTATTTAATATGTCATTGAAATATGTAACATTTGTTTCAGTGAATGACCTGCAGTTTGATTTTACTCCATTATCATTATTATTGATTGTTTCGGGTACTTCAAAACTCAGTATTTGTCCATGGTGGCCACTAAAACCCGGACAATAGACTTCTATTGAATGGTGATATTTATCTGTATTTAAAAGGAATAAGGGAGAGAGATTTGAAGTTCAAATTGAACGAGGGACTAGGAGGAAATTAGAGACTTTCATTCGGGCAGTCGGGGTTGATGAACATCGTCAGACGTCTGAGTTTGCTGAATGGAGAAACCGAACAGGATATCAGTGATTGCGACTAGTGTACAGTGATAGTTAAATACATATTGAGTGTTTTATGGCAATGTGTAAAGGCCAGGGGTTGAGCACCGTTCGTGGGCAGTGTTAAGTGTTACATATCATTTTGTTGTTAATAGCCAGTGTATAAAAATGTGTTTGAATGTGTGTAAAGTAATTGTAATGGAGGGGTAAACACCATAGATGGGCGGGCGAACCATGCCCTTGCCAAAGCCCACTGGAGGCCACGTGAGAACCATGTTTGATTAAGTGTGATATAGTGTAACCATGCGGCAGGATGTGGGTTTATGTTTGTTACGATAGGACGGACCCGGGACTTAATAATACTAATGATAGAACATGACCAATTAAGAATAAATGTAGGACCGACCCAACCCCCTAAAAACTTGTGTTTGAATTGTTGATGTAAGTAAGTGAAGGCCAGTAATTCTTGAGAGCAGGATATGGGTATTCTCCTCACGCCGGTATTGTTTCAGCCTACTTAGTTTAATCCATGTGGGAAGAATTCATTTTATAATAATAGTGTTATGATCAATCAGGTGTTATGAGTCCTTGATTTAATATGTGTTAACTTCCAGTGAATTAATGTGATTATTTGTAATGCAGGACAGGAGGTCAGTGAGACCAGATCGCTGTCTGAGAATTCGCTCTGGGGATATAATTAGGGTCGACGATGACGGGGAGTTTCAATGTCACCACCTCACTCCACTCGGCCCTCTTGGATTACCAGCGGGCAGAGTGAGCCATAAATTTTACAGTCCAAGGAACCCTTGTGACAGGAGGAAAACAGTCACCAGCTGGATATTTAAAGAAAGTATATTTGTTCAATGTCTTATAAATGTCAGGAAGGCAGTTCATTTGAATATGTTAATTAGAATTGGTGGGTCGGATCCCTAAGATTTGTGTTAATATGATTGATTGATAGAACGCACGTCGATGAGATTGTAATAATAATAATAATAATAATAAGAAGATCCAGAATGAATAGTCTGCACGGGTACCGATTTAAAGTTTTATCTGGTCAAATATTAGTTGGAAACACGTCCTGATACCCAAAACATGGTAAATCTAGGTACTCATAACGTGTGCATGGAATAAGTAGATTTTGGAGTGAAGTTAGCGCCGACGCTTGATATGGTAAAAATAATGAATTTTAAATACGTGAGGGAATGACAAATTGTTAGAATCGGTAAAGACATGCTAGTAAGTAAGCATTTGAGTAAATTTTTATATGATGAAGATAATAAATTGTATAGTGCTGTGAGTGACGTTGTGAGAGGAATTTGATGATCTTTAGATGTTGTGCAGGGAGTTGGTTTTCATATGTGTGTGTTAGTTAAATAGATTGATTTTTAATAGCAAAAGGGTTGTATTTATTGGAGGAGATGTCTGATCCCGGCTCATTAACCTCATAATGTATTCTTCTGACCTGTGGGGGAACGTACCACCCTTGAGAACTGACTAGCCGAGCACAGCAAGAATGCATGACCAATTGACATATGGGTACAATACATACATATATCTTAATCACATGCAATTTATTTCGGGTTATTATTTCACATATTCGAGTAGTTTGGAATTATTTTGTGTTGACCGACGGAAAGTTTCAATATCAATTGTAAATGTAATGTAAATGTCATGGATAATTTTCTTCGTTATTTTGATTGATTTTATAACTGTTATAGTAAATTTTAGATTTATTCACAAGGCTTATTTGACAGGAATCCACTGCCCCCTGATTCTTCTCCATGACTCATGGTATGGTTTTCCCTTCCGTAATATTGTGCCTCTGTTATCCCTGTGTGCGATTGAGATTGCCAGTGTCAGTCGCAATCGATATTTCAGCGATTTGATGATGAGATGAACGGATTCATAATCATTATATTTTTTGTATTCTTCCCGAAGGCAGGTCCGTGCTTCCGAAGGGGCTACCTGAGTCGGAGTTTGCGTGTGGTAGGGTGGCCAGGTCCTTTCCGCTCCTCCTTATCCTCTCCCCGCCAACAGCGCGTGGTTCCCCAGAACCGGCATTCCATCGAAGTTCCTACCACGCCAAATGCTGCTTAACTGCAGAGTTCTCATGGGATCCGGTGTTTCAACATGTCCTGGCCTTTGGCCCCCAATCTTTATATAATCTTTCGGAAGCATATTAAAGTTACTTTTAGTGTTTTTCTCAGAACTGCATTAAATGTTTTTATGATTTCAGCTGGGTTGGTTTGCAAACCCTATCTTCGGCAATGGAGACTATCCGCGAGTGATGAGGGAGAGGGTGGACAGCAACAGCAGAGCAGAGGGTCGTATCCGATCTCGCCTTCCTACCTTTAATTGTCATTGGATAACACGCATGCAAGGTAACATCTGCAACTTTCTACCGTAACACTTCGAAATACAAAGTACCGAATCAATCACAGTGATTTCTATGTTGGAGGAGCCGCAAATAGTAGATTTGTACAATCACCCAACGATCATACCTCTTGCAAGCACCTGATTTCAAATGTTTTCAGATTCATGCGATTGTCGATTTTTAAGGAGATGTAAATTTAACCACTAGCAGTGACCTCCAGGTTTTGTGGAGAGGAATTAAGCTTGTGCAAGAAAATATGAAACATTCTCAGAGTTATATTTAAGTGTTCTAGTAGCCCCTGCTGTTAAAAGGAAAGTCAAACAAGAGCATGTGTGGTCGTATCGTCGTCATACGAGAGGTTAGCTGTAGCATTCTCCTGGAAGCAAGAAACCGCTCCTTACGGTACACTATGTCTCTATACAGTCTCCATAAAGAACCCCTTTGAGCTTCACCTGGAAGTTAGAAGCCGCTCTTTTACACTCTCAATACAGTCACCGTAAATACCCTTTTGAGCTTCACCTGGAAATTAGAAGCCGCTCCTCAAGGTGCACTATGTCTCTATACAATCACCACCAAGATCCCTGTTTAAGCTTCTCCTCTATGCAGTTGATTGTTCCCTTGTAGTTCAGTGTTTCCATTCAGAGCTTTGTTGTTAAGATACAGAATTCCTTAACAAAGAGAGATGCTGATTGCCCACAGTAATAAGCTGCTTCTAATTTACCGGATGTTACATCGAACGGAAACTAATCGAGTGAGTGTGATATTTGCAGGGTCATGTGACTTCTTTGGCCTGAACCATTACACCAGCAATCTCGCGAGCTCCGGCGAAGTTGGAGCAAACCCTTCTAGAGCACGGGATTCTGGCGTGGTTGCGACTGAAGATGCTTCATGGCCAACAACTAACTCGGATTGGCTAAGGGTGAGTCCAGAAGCAATTCCTTCACAAGACCTGAAAGAAGGGAGACGGACGTACCAGTAACATCCCCAGGAGTGGCACAAAACGTTCAGTGATAATACATCACTATTTAGCCTACTTGTAACATTTTGAACATGAGAAGTCAGAGATTCAGTGATATTACATCACTATTTAGCCTACTTTTAGCATTACAATACATGAGGGGACAGAAATACAATAACACATAACTATTTATCCTATTTTAACATTAAAATACACGAGGGGACAGGGATTCAGTGACATACATCACTATTTACCCTACTTTTAACATTAACATGCATGAGAGGATGGAGATTCAGTGATATTACATCACCCTTCCACAACTACTCTCACTCAACACATTGTTAAAAGGAAGTACTTGTTTGCTTACTAGTGCGCTAAATGTACAGTATGTTGTGGAGAAATAGCAAGTGAATCAAGGAGTCCAGCTCGGCTATTGTGAAAACAATGTACAGGTTCTGAATATGTATTAAACCCAGCGAACATAGAGACTGTCCCTGTGACTGTCCCGAGTCACAAGCGAGATCGAAACTTCAATTCCCCGACTTGTCATTATACCACAAAGAGTAGATTTGTAAATATGTAATTTGATGGCTGAATAATTAATTATAGTGTTTCATATTATTTTATTTATCGTAATATTGAATTATATGTGAGGATCCGAGTCAGGTGTGGGCATATATATTTTCATTATATACATTTGTTCTTCCAGGAGGGGACAATTCGTTGGACGCAATTTACAAGACGCCCTTAATGTAATCTTACTTTGACTGAAGTTGCGCAAACTAGGGATTACACAGGACAATGGGAATTGCTCAACTTGCAAATATCCCAAGTTAGATCGAGGAAGTACCCAGGCTACTGGAAATGCCCGACCTTGTCCAAGGGAAAGTCAGAACAGGGCTAGGTTGAGCTGGCCTCACTGTTAGGTGGGGCTGAGTGAGAATGTGGCAACTTCTGCGTGATTGGCCTCGGCTCGCGCAGGGGTCTAACGTATTGGAACTTTGGTATTTAAGACGTGGTGAAGTTGAGGCCCATGATACATACATCGATCAGGACGTGACGTCACGCGGACAGTTCGAGCCGGCCATGGATTGACCCTGCTCCGACCAAGCCAAGCAGCCCAACGTCTCGCCAAGCCTTCTCACGCCATATCGCCGTGCCAAGCCAGTCAGGATCCTTCCCTAAATCCATTTCCCATCACTCCCTACCAACCAATACCCCTAAATTAATTGATACCCGCCTTCTCTCCATCCACTTCAAGAAAATCCCATTGCCCCCGAGTTCAAACTAAACTCAACTCCTCCCATCTTCCCCACCAATCATCAAGTAAATTAAATCTTTTTAAACCCTACTCAGCGCGCTCATTGTCACAGCTCCATCTGTTCAATCTGGTTAACCTTGAGCGACTGAACTAGGGTTTACCTTTCTATTTCCCATCTTCGCAAGGTCTGCCAATCATTTGACCCCCCCCCCCCCCCTCTTCTTCTTAACTAACTCATACAGCCCACAGACATGAACACAGTCACTACACCGGTCCTCCCATACCTTAACACCGATGAGGAGATGTACTACGTGTCCCCTCAAAACAGATACCCCTCAGGTATTACTATCATCGTCCGGCCCCCTAGTAAAGGAGAATTTTGCAGCTCCCGTAGAGCAGCAATTATTGGTGTGCTCTCCCCAATCGAAAAGTCTGTAGCTTTAATTGAGGAGCTCACCAATAATTTTGTCTCCATTACGCCCATGGGGGCAGAACACTCATCACACACAAAAGCTGTCATGGCAGCTCTCTCTAGTCACCCGGCCATCCCTTCCTTCACACTTATTACTCAGCAGGAATACACTGAACCCCCCCCCCCTAATCCTACGCCACGAGTCTACTCAAACTGCCCCGGACACGAGAGACAACTGGTCACAATCCTCCCGAGCTCTTATTCGGCCCCCTAAGAAGCCCAGGAGGAAAAATAAGGGCATACAAGCCACCTCACCTCCGGCCACTCCTCCCACTGAGGATGACGTCAGCCCCGAACCCATTTCCATCCCTCTCGCCCCTGACACTACAGCTGCTGCCTCTCCATCAGAGAGCACCGCTCCACTTGCCTTAACTTCGCCCCCCTCCCCGCCCACACCTACAGATAAACAGGCGTCGCGGCGCCAGCCGCCCAGACAACACACAACACTTATCACTCAATGTTACCGTTGCCAACGCCTACACCACGCAGCCTACGAGTGCAAATACGAGGCCAGATGTAATCGATGTGGCGGTCCTCACGGCCACAAAGATTGCTCAGTGCCCCGCGACTCCCCCACGTGTGTAAACTGTGGGAGGGGGGGGGGCACGCGGCTTCGTATCCGGGGTGTAGGTTCATAAAATCTGCATTAAAACATCAGCACAGGCAATGGCAACAAACAAACAGGCACAAAACTATACCCTCACTACTCTCGCTCTCCATCTCCCCTCCATGCACTACACAACCCCAGCCCCCCCCCCCCCTCCATGCACCACCCAACTCCAGGCCCCCGCCCTCACGCCCCGCGACGCCGCTGTGTACCTGCTCGAGTGGTTGGCCACGGCCGGCCCCTTCGGGATGGTGCCCAGTGGTCCGCGGGCACAAACACAGTACTAAGCCCTCACACACACACGGCCCGTGACGCTGCTGTGTGCCTTCTCGAGTGGCTGGCCACGGCCGGCCCCTTCGGGAGGGTACCCAGTGGTCCGCGGGCTCTAGCCCTCCCACGCACCTCTCGCACATGCTTCTAACGACCTCTTGCTATTCTTCTTTCGTTCTGCTCCTCTTCGCTCTTCTTTTTAATGGTCCCTCAGGTCTAAACCTACTATATCCTGATCACCACATATTACATCGGTCTAATGACCAGTTATGACACTAATATTGGTAACCTCCTAAACCCACCTAATTACCCATCCCTTTTTCCTTCCCCACACCCTATCCCTCAGGCCATATCCTGGCCAGCTAAGACTTCCTAGCTTACCCAGCAAAACCCTAACGTTCTGTTTACCGAACCTTCCCCCCTACTGACACGGCACTAAAGGCTCCTAGTTGAGCTGAGAGGCCAAAATCAGGGCGCGCAAGCCAGCTTCGCTGGCTTGACGTCGCCTGGGCACCAGACCAGACCAGACCAGGCCCAACACATAGACGAATTAACCCCCACCCCCCTCTCTTCCACCTACACTAATAGCACTAATCAAAAGAACATGTTCCGGTGGTGTTGGCTCTTCACCCGAGATTAGGGATACCAACTGAAAATTTCCAAATGCAGGAAATTGCTCAGCAAAAAGCAGGATATTTTAGAAAAATGCCGGACACGTTCAATCGATAACAAAATTATACATAATATGTATTTTACACACAACGTTTTACAAAAGGAAATACCTTACTTAATGACCAGTTCATGCCACAGTTCATTTCCTTGAAGCTGTAGCCTATTTTTCAACAGAACCTACCTTTGAAAGAAGACGCGAATTACTTTCTTGAACCACATATTTATACAATTCTTCACACAACATGTCTTTGAAATTGAACTCCACAAGTAACATTCCTTTCACTGATTCTACCCACAAATGGTTCCTTTCTTTTGTCCATCGAGCATATATGAATGAAAACACACGTTCAGTGGAGGTATTGCTGCTTGGTATGGCAAAGTGGCAAATGTTCAAAAGTTCAGATAATACCCCAATGTTATGGCACTTATTAAAGGAAACAGTCCATTGTTGGTCTAGTATTGTGTCTTTATCCAAAGTTGAACCTTTAGAATAAGCCCTTACGTTGCAGAACTGGTCGAATGATTTTGAATCATCTATTTCTACACCTTTTCACTGTAAATATTGAATACATGGTATTTAACATCTGTCTGACTTTAAGGGGAAAACCTAAATGAGCAATCTTGTAACGAAATATGCCGGACATTTTCGATAAATTAGAAATGCCGTCTGGACATAACCAAAATGAATGAAAAGCAGGACATGTCCGGCAAAAGCCGGACGGTTGGTAACCCTACCCGAGATCTCAGACAGAAACAAGAATGGTTTAAATTAAAGCGACAAAGTCACGCAGCCCTGCTAGACTTCCGAAACAAGGCATGGACAAATAAAATAGAATCTCTAAATGATAATCCAAACGACCTGTATTGCATGACTAGAAAACTCCTCAAGAAAAGGACTGGAATTCCACCACTAAACGGCTTACGGGGACTGGTCTTCACTAACTCAGGCAAAGCGGAAGCCCTAGCGGACATGTTCGAAAACGCCTGTGAGCCAAATCGCAAACCTAGCGATGAAGACTTCATTGAAGAAATCTATCGTGACCTTCACGATGGCTTCCAGGAAGAGTTGCCGCCGGACTTCCGACTTGTCACCCCAAGAGAACTGCTCACTCTAATTAAAAAGTTGTAAACCCGTAAAGCACCCGGTCCTGACGGACTTTCAACTCATTTCTTAAAAAATATCCCCAAAATGTCCTCACTTGCATCACAATGCTACTCAACGCTATTTATAGATTTGGTCACTTCCCCTCAGCCTGAAAAATAGCCAAGGTAATAATGATAGGAAAACCTAACACCGACGGCAATTTCCTTCAAAATTATAGGCCAATTAGTCTCCTCTGCATTCTCTCGAAGTTATTCGAGATGACACTTCATTCCAGGCTGAATTTCTTTATTAACGATTCACTCAACGACGAGCAGTTCGGCTTCCGTAAAGGCCACGCTACGGCTCATCAAGTATTCAGGTTAACTGAATTAATAACGCGCACTTTCAACGAAAATCGTATGACTGGAGTTTGTTTGACATTAGTCCTGCTTTTGATAAGGTATGGCATAGTGGACTGCTATACAAGCTGAAGCACAAAGGTATCCCCCGCCCTATCTGCTTAAAATAATTAATTCCTACATTAGGAAACGTCAATTCTTTGTCCAAGTGGAAGATATTTAAACACAAATTGTGCTAAATGTTCCCGCATAACTCAACAAAATGACAGTGTTTCGCCCCGGTGTGCAATTGGGCTCTTCAGTTGGTTAAAGCACACCTCACCAAGACACTGTCTAGTACACACTGGGAAGGCCATTGCAAGACGTATTTGATACATGTGTATCCACGTCACGAGCAAAGCCAGTGCACTATGGGAGTCGAAACTCCACTCCAAAGCAATTATAACCTTACCTTGGCATTGAATATATAATTTTCCAAAGAAAAATATGTATTGTCCGTTGAGCCATTACATATTTAAACACAAATTGTGCTAAATGTTCCGGCATAACTCAACAAAATGACAGTGTTTCGCCCCGGTGTGCAATTGGGCTCTTCAGTTGGTTAAAGCACACCTCACCAAGACACTGTCTAGTACACACTGGGAAGGCCATTGCAAGACGTATTTGATACATGTGTATCCACGTCACGAGCAAAGCCAGTGCACTATGGGAGTCGAAACTCCACTCCAAAGCAATTATAACCTTACCTTGGCATTGAATATATAATTTTCCAAAGAAAAATATGTATTGTCCGTTGAGCCATTATATATTTAAACACAAATTGTGCTAAATGTTCCGGCATAACTCAACAAAATGACAGTGTTTCGCCCCGGTGTGCAATTGGGCTCTTCAGTTGGTTAAAGCACACCTCACCAAGACACTGTCTAGTACACACTGGGAAGGCCATTGCAAGACGTATTTGATACATGTGTATCCACGTCACGAGCAAAGCCAGTGCACTATGGGAGTCGAAACTCCACTCCAAAGAAATTATAACCTTACCTTGGCATTGAATATATAATTTTCCAAAGAAAAATATGTATTATCCGTTGAGCCATTATATATTTAAACACAAATTGTGCTAAATGTTCCGGCATAACTCAACAAAATGACAGTGTTTCGCCCCGGTGTGCAATTGGGCTCTTCAGTTGGTTAAAGCACACCTCACCAAGACACTGTCTAGTACACACTGGGAAGGCCATTGCAAGACGTATTTGATACATGTGTATCCACGTCACGAGCAAAGCCGAGTCGAAACTCCACTCCAAAGCAATTATAACCTTACCTTGGCATTGAATATATAATTTTCGTGGCGTGGATACACATGTATCAAATACGTCTTGCAATGGCCTTCCCAGTGTGTACTAGACAGTGTCTTGGTGAGGTGTGCTTTAACCAACTGAAGAGCCCAATTGCACACCGGGGCGAAACACTGTCATTTTGTTGAGTTATGCCGGAACATTTAGCACAATTTGTGTTTAAATATGTAATGGCTCAACGGACAATACATATTTTTCTTTGGAAAATTATATATTCAAAGCCAAGGTAAGGTTATAATTGCTTTGGAGTGGAGTTTCGACTCCCATAGTGCACTGGCTTTGCTCGTGACGTGGATACACATGTATCAAATACGTCTTGCAATGGCCTTCCCGGTGTGTACTAGACAGTGTCTTGGTGAGGTGTGCTTTAACCAACTGAAGAGCCCAATTGCACACCGGGGCGAAACACTGTCATATTGTTGAGTTATGCCGGAACATTTAGCACAATTTGTGTTTAAATATATAATGGCTCAACGGACAATACATATTTTTCTTTGGAAAATTATATATTCAATGCCAAGGTAAGGTTATAATTGCTTTGGAGTGGAGTTTCGACTCCCATAGTGCACTGGCTTTGCTCGTGACGTGGATACACATGTATCAAATACGTCTTGCAATGGCCTTCCCAGTGTGTACTAGACAGTGTCTTGGTGAGGTGTGCTTTAACCAACTGAAGAGCCCAATTGCACACCGGGGCGAAACACTGTCATTTTGTTGAGTTATGCCGGAACATTTAGCACAATTTGTGTTTAAATATATAATGGCTCAACGGACAATACATATTTTTCTTTGGAAAATTATATATTCAAGTGGAAGATGCCTAATCCTCACTGAGGCAAATCAAAGCGGGATTACCCCAGGGCAGTATTATCTCCCCCACCCTCTTCAACCACTATGTCGCAGACATGCCCAAAACTGATAATACCAACCTCCACTGATATGCGGATAATACCGCTATCTCCACAACTTCCTGGAGGAGACAATACGTTGAACGCAATTTACAAGACGCCCTTAACCTAATCTTACTTTGACTGACAAAATGACGTATTAAAATTAACGTAACGACTGTCGACCAAAATATTATGTGCACTCGAGTTAGAAGGTTGTTTGTGAAGTAACTAATAGACCTACATAAAATCCAATAACATCATCATTTTCGTAGTTCTATTTTAAGTTAGTTCATGTAGGTTTGGAATTTTTAATTTATATTTTAATATTTTTTATCGCAGTTGGAACACACAAAGTGCCCATTTTTAAGCGTGTTTCAACCATGCGTCACATTTAAGAATTATTATCTCCCAAACCCGTCATTAGATCGAATCAAATTTTAACACAATATGCATTGGAAAGTTGTATAACTGGTTTATTAATTCCAAAATTTTGTGTGTCCAAGAAACAAAGTTGTTATCATTTTTGTAAGGTAACTTTTTCTCGGATCGGGGTCGTTGGAAAATGTAGTTCTTGGTCGCGTTGTAATCCTTATACATCAAAAGGTTATGCTGTATGACTGTGAAATACGTAAATTAATTCACTTATTTTATATCGGTTTGTATTTGTATGGGGAAATAAGACATGGTTCACCAGCTAGCCGCTCCGGGGAATGCTGTACAGCGTTTCTGATATGGAGCCCATCACTTCCGAGCGAGGCGCACCATGACGCGTGATCGTTTATATGGGGCATTATTGAAAGCTGAATGAAATGATTTCTGAAGTTTGTATCTTATTTTCACTCGTGACATCATGTAACTTCGAGTAACCTACATCTTAGCACCGATTAAGAAAATAAAAAAATGTACATACCTTATTACCTTTGACGCAACATTTCTTTTCATTTAGTAAATAGGCTATCGTTTTGGGGGTGGATATATACTGGGTAAATTAGCTGCCCCCTATAATATTGTTTTATGCAGCCCAACTAACGCGTGTTGTCACGAAGGTCGAAATTGCTCTGCTTGCATCTCGTATTGTACTAGTGCACTGCAAGCGTTTCCCGCAAACGATACTGAACACTATTGTTTTCACCTCGTAATAGTTTGTAGTCACATCGAGGGAAAAATAATAGTGTTCAGTATCGTTGACAGGATATAATTGCAGTGCATTACTTCCATATGGGATTCAAGCAGGGAAATATCAACCTTCCAGATAACAACACTAGTTGGGCTGCATAAAACAATATTATTAGGGGCAACTGATTCACCTGGTACAGTATGTCTCGCTTTAACGATGATTGAACGTTACCATTCATAACATTCCTTGGTATTTTAGGGGATAATTGGAGCTAGAGCTGGATGGTAAGCTGAATGGGACACATAGTTACAATCGGCGACTCTTTGGTCGGTTTCCAACAGCGGGGATTCTTTTGGAAATCTCGGACACAGCTGGTTCTAGGGCCTTTAAATGTGAACTGAAATGAAAATCCACAGCCTGCTTCCAGTCTCCGACCGGGTCAGGAATGGAAGGAATGAAGCCCCCATCTAGCGGCGAGGATATGGACTGTGCCGGCTGCCGAGGCCTGACGCACCCCTCCGGGGCAATGATTAAATGAATGACAGATGAAATGAAATGATAGTGGAGAGTGTTGCTGGAATGAAATTTTGACAGGGAAAACCGGAGCACCCGGAGAAAAACCTGTCTGCCTCCGTTTTGTCCAGCACAGATCTCACATGGAGTGACCGGGATTTGAACCACAGACCCAGCGGTGAGAGGCCGGCGTGCTGCCGCCTAAGCCACGGAGGCTTCGCTTAAATGTGAACTATGAACAATAAAGAGAAGATAGTAGATACAATTTTATATTGAACGAAAAAGTATGAATAATTTGCTGAGGACGTCTCATAGTCGGGGAACTTTATTTAGAAACATTATAAAGGTGGTTCCAAACAATTGAAAATTAATTTACGAGAACATTTAGAGAGAGTGACTGCAATTTTAAACAATCGATATCAAGCTTTCTGAAAATGTTAACTGTGGATTTCAAAATCACTCCTCTAGCTCCGAAAATTTATCTCAAGTCTTCTCTTCCACACTTCGCTTTCATGCAACCTTTGCAAGACTCATAATGGGGTTTCTACAGGCCACGGTGGCCGAGAGCGCTAACGCACTACCTCGTTCCTTGCTGGCATCGGGAGAGTCTGGGTTCGAATCTCACTTCGGCCGCCCTGAAATTGGTTTTCGTGGTTTCCCATTTTCACCTCCAGACAAATCATGGGACGGTTCCTTTCAATAGGTCCACGGTCGATTTCCTTCCATAATCCTTGCCCTGACCCATCCTGAAAATAACATAAATGACCATTGGCTGCATTAATAAAAATTAATAATGGAATTTCTTTTCTAAATCATCCTCCTTGACTTGATCTCCATTCTGTTTAAATGGTACTGTTGGATCCCCTGTTGGCGAGCCTATGTGGTCAATGACCACTTCAATGATCCCCTGCCCACCTCGTTGCGCCTCTTGACTTTCACCGCGGAGGTCCGGGTTTGATTTCCGGCGTTGCCAAGCAATTGAATTCTGGTCTGAGGGTTGGAACGGGTTGTACTCAGCCTCGTGGGGCGAAACTGATAAAAAGCGGGTTCGATTACTACCTCAGCCATCCTGGAAGTGTTTTTGCGGTTTCCCACTTCTACTCCAGGCAAATGCCGGGATGGTACCTAACTTATGGCCACGGCCGTTTCCTACCCAAATCCTATCTCAATTACAAGTGCACACACTAGTACAGACATCACAGTGACACAGGTTATCAGATTAATTCTACGCACACCCAAGTACACGGGGTTACATGATCACGATTTCGCAAAGCCCTAAACATAATTGATCCTGTGTCCTATATGCAGGAAACTTTCTCAAACACGTCGTATTTCCAAGATTTTTCTGAGAATCAGCACTAGTGGATCTCAGCCTATGGTGTCCATTGTTTCAAAGAACTTGACCCTTAAGACAAAAGCCAAGTATGTGAGTAAGGGTTTCATACTCTTTACACTCACAGCAACGGATATCTTGACTTCTGCCAGGGACACTAACTTCTCACTGCAACGGGATTCAGTTCATTTTCATTTATATCGGGTTTCTTGTTTTGTGGAGATTCAGCGGTTAGATTTGTGCCACTCATCAAAGAGATTCACACCTTTCAACGTACAACTCATTATTAATATTTTCAATATACAATTAACATCGTAAATTGCACTATTGGGATCGCCCTGCAGTTAATGCAGCGTTATCCTAGAGATGAAAATATTGTTCCACTTTCTCCGTGACATCTCGAAGACGGTTAGCGGTACGCAGAGAAAAGCATTCAACGTATCCTGCAGTGAATTTTATGCTGTACACATTTTATTAGAATTTGAATTGACATAAAACGGATATGAAGCTGTGAAACTATTTTGTGACCTTTGACTGTCTGTATCTCAGATACCCCGCGCGATAACGATATGAAATTTCCTCCCCTTAATTTAAATGCCAAAAGAATGGTGTCTACAAAAATTCAGCTCACTAGAATATATTTCCGCTGATCACATCTAATTTAACTGGACAGTTTGTGTACAGTATATTAAAAGTGATATTATTGAATTGCAATGCTCATCTTCTACATACAAATATTATATTTACATTGCTTATTGAGGATGGCAACGGCAAACTACCCCACTCTTCACCTTGTCTGGCAGGCTACATTATAGCACTGTCTTGGAATTTCTGGTTTCTACCCACATCGCCCATTTTGAGGAACCAGTCAAACTCCGAGATGATAACTTAGGAAATTTGTTTGAATACATGTGCCAGTCTAGAGAAAATTTCTGTCATTCAATATCTGTTTGAAGTTTGAATCATAATACGTCATGCGTGCCAGAGTAAGCAGAATTTCCATGATCACGAATATTACACCAATGAACACTTTCATTACAATATTTTTCCAGATGTATTCTACATCGTAATCAAGCTTGCCTCCTTCGGTAGAGAACCATTCACCTGACACCAGCCAACCACAGTGACAGGTTTATGAGGGATTACTTCTCGTGATAACTGCCAACATGTCGAGCGATTCTCTTCTAAAATCTTTGTACCGTCCTCTCATTTTTATCGGGTTTCTTGTTTTGTGGAGATTCAGCGGTTAGATTTGTGCCACTCATCAATTAGGGGGTGGGTAGATTATTAGCTTGGGAATAACCTAACCCCCAAGGGAAGGTGATAAAGAAAAAGAAGTGGGTTTCGGACTGGAGAAAAAGGATGGAGAAATAGGATGAGAGTCCAACAGAAGTTATAATTTTAACTTTAAGTATACTCAAAGGCAGCTGCCAATGCAAATCCGCTCTCCGATACCTAAAGTGGGTAGGGACCTGGGCAAAGCTAACGGGAAACGCAGCTGGAACTTGGGCTGTTTGCAAGAAAGTTGCTGTAGCGTATTCCCTCTCAAGCATACATATGCCTACTATGGGGAAGGGTGGTGGTCTGGCAAGACAAAGAGTAACAGATTTATTGTGTATCTGTTCAAAGGAGTTTGTTTCTAAACAGGTAATTTGAAGAGTGCAAATAATTTGAATCAGCTTTGATATTTTAGTTTTTGAAATTGTAGAATTTCTAAAGAGCGACCAAATGCTTCCAAGAAGGATAGGGATAAAGCAATTATACCTTTGGGAATAATTTTGGTAAGTGTACCAATAGTTGCATTTAGAAATGGCTAAGCTTTTACCCGCAAGGCGCCGACTAAAAGTTTAGACAATGAGAAACACTTATATTTTGAAAAACCAACCATAAGTGTTAGAGAGAATCTCCACAAGCAGGAAGCTGGCGTAGCGAGCTATGCTTGCCTTACTGGCCAGTTAGAATTAGCTATTAAAGCTAAGAGAGACTTTACTAAGTTACCAACTAAGAGTTCTTGCTCAAATGCAACAAGTGGTGAAAACCCTATCAATAGATTTATTTTTATTAAATAGGAAGAATCAAGGAAGACAGGATCTTGCCTAACCGTTATGTTAGAGAAATGATAAAGCAAAAAACAAATCTTTAATTTATTTAACAATGTAAAAGGAAGTAGTTTTTGTAACAAATATATAATTTTGATTTTTTATAAACAATTGGGGTCGCAGACCTCCGAAAACATCCAAAGCTTGTGCCAGGCAATTGATAATTCTTTTGGTTTTAAACCTTTTATATGCTTTAAAATCTTCGTAAGATTTTGAAATGGCTAAGATGAATAAATGAAAAATTTAAAGATAACTGACGTAATTAAAGTTAAGCAATAAATCAAGTACAAGGTGTGTACTTTAAGGATTTCTAGATAAGTATCTTAGAAATAATAACAACTTCGAAAGCAACAACAAAAACACAGGAAGAAATGAAATAGAAATTTCTATAACTTCTTGTATTAATACTGAACTACGTTTAATGATTATACATAGGAGATTATGCAAATAGGGCAGGTCACTTATTGTGAAACCTGAAGAGAACAATTGAAAGGAAGTTTCTGGAACTCCTATGTTTAAGTAGGGATCACGAAAAAAATGGGGCAAGTTTCCCTTTCGTGAAACCTAGAGATAACTCACTTTTGAGTAGAAAGAATTGGATTCCCTCATTAGAAGGGAGAAACAATATAATTTAAGGCGTGTACTAGACACGAAGTTTTAGGGACATTAATTCGTTATACATGGAGCAAATAAGGGAGGGCACTTATGTAGAGTGACACCTCGTTGAAAAAAGACCTAAAGTAACAATTTTATTATTTTAGTTTGTTAGTAAAGGGTTTGGGAAAGATCAAATGGGATTGTGGAAAAGTGTTCATGGCCGTATTTATTGTACTCGGACGAGCGCGACGCGGATGAAAAGTTGAACAGGCACTGTTTTCACTATAGTCAGTTGATATAGTTGAAAAGTCCACTGTAGTAGCACAAAAAGTTGATGGCAAAGAAAGTTATTGCAATGGTGGAAAATAACTAGTTACACTAGATTAGCGAGAGTCTATTGCTTGAGAAACTTGTAGGTTATAGTTGAATGCACCAAAAAAATCCCAACGGAGGAAGAAAAAATAGATATTGATTAGCAGTTCATAGGGAAGATTCCTTAGTTTGAAAAAGTATTCCCATATGTGAGTGGAAAATACATGACAGTATAACTGGTAGATAGAGTTCAGGTTCTGGAAGGTTCCAGAGCAATGATGACTTGTTTAAATTGGGTAGAGAATCTCTCGGCGGAAAACTAGATTATATAGACAGTGGGTATTTTAGAAATATCCCTCGATGTGAGATAGCATCTCAGAAAATCTTTCATTTTGAAAGTTAGACTTGATAGTTTGAGTTTCATCACGAAGATCTCTTGAAAGCAGTTATTTTCACATAGCAACTTTCACTGTCTATAAAATCCAAATAAAAGCATTAAGCCTTTTAAAAGCGATGAGAATGTGGTTAAAACATGAAGTCGGTACTTATCTTTGCTTCATGAAGAAGGTGATGTTGCTGTTGACGGTTGGTTCTAAAACTTGAACATGGCGTCGAGTTTAAAAGTTTGCCTCTAGAGTTGAGGAAGCGAGCTTTAGTTAAGCTCTAACTGACTGGGTTGACTTCCGATGTACAAGTGAAGGCTGCTAGACGCAGAGAAAGTACACTGGCCTAGACGGATGTCCAACAAGAAATTGAGTGCACTTGAGAGGGTGAGCGGTTGCTCACGACACGGAGACAAGTCGAGACGAAGTGTAGAAGTGAAGTGACCGAGCGAGCGGGCTGCGCGCGCGAAGAAGCGAGCAGTAGGAGGAGGCGTGAAGAGGGGGAAGCGGGCGAGTAAGGGGAGGAAACAAAGAGGTTATACATAAACATGAAAATACTTGACAAAAACAAAATTCTTCTTGGAGCGGTGTCTTCACGGAGTAGTGGGTTGGTGAAGAACACGACGCCCTGCGGATTAATGTAGAAGTCTTCATGGCTTGAAGCAATGGAAGTTCGGAAGGCAGCGATGGGACGCTGTCAGACTGGTTCAGCGGAATATGCGTTTCTGTAAAAAACTGACAGAAAAAATGAACAAATGCACGGGGCACACAGGAGGTAACAGTGCGATGTTGGTGTGTGCGGGAAAGAAATGTAAATAAATGGACTGATATAAAGTAATGAAGAACAGCAAAAGCTAATTCTTTATTTCCGTGGCGGACAACAGCAAACACCAGCAAAGAACAAGAACACAATATGAAAGAGGTCTTATAATAAACACATTGGTAGTGGAGATCATTCTTTCTCTGACTCTTCCCTTCCCTCCGGGGTAACAATCGGTCATTTCGCCAAAGATCTATGCTAGAGGGAGAAAGGAAAAAGGGGGAAGCACCTATGAGGAACTGACCTGGTGAAAGTAGAAGCAAGTTATCAGGGTTATTAGAATGCGGGGGCGACGGGCGCGAATTAACAACGCTGTCAATCGCAAAGCTGCTAGAAGCTGCGAGAAATAAAGCTCCAGTGAAGATCGCGACAATATGCGAAAGGAGAGTTAACAAATTTAAACAAAGCGTATAGAAACAAGTACATCGATTAAGGATAAGAATATAACAAATAAACAAAAAACTATGCGAGTAGAAAGCAAGAACGCCATAGGTAACAACAATCTAGTAGCCATAAACAATGACCTTAAGTTATAATAAGCATCAAAAGGGTTAATCAGAAAAATACTTAAGTCATCAAGAAACGTGACGTAACAAGCATAGATGCAGAAACACATCGAGTGTAACGACGAGAGAAAACAAGTTTGTTTAACAATGAACAATAAAAGTGCAAAATATGTAAGCAGGGTGCAATACATGAGCACATAAAAAATATGTTACGATGTTATGAAATAAGGATCGAAACAGCTATAGGATACGAGTCTGAGCAAGTGGGAGAGATAGGTTAACACGACCTTGACCCACATAGTACAGCGAGATAACGAATATAAATAGCTGAAAAAGTCCTTGACCAGAACAAGTTTACTTTTGTTAGGAGGTGAACAGCTTCTGAAATTAGGGGAGCAACTCGCAAGACAATGGTTGGCAGTCAGCCAAAGTTGAGATAAGGAAAACTTGCTCTGACCTTTGTCAAGCATAGAGGAAGTAAACGGCAGCTTGGCCTTACCCGAGATTGTAAACAAATGAGATTGACAAACAAGCAGTTCAAAATAAACAAACAAAGCGAGTGCAATCAGCCGAGACTTAAAGCGGAACTTCAAGTAACACGTCATGCAGTCATCCGTAGCTTGGGCGTGAAAAACCAATTTAAAGACATATGAAATAAAGTAAGTAATCAATTTCGCATAATTTTGAGGATCACGGAATCCGACAATTTTCAACAGAAAAAAGCTTAATTCTTCTGAACAAAGAAGAGAAGCTGGGACATTGAGAAGGAGTTTATGCGTAAGAATAGTTATTCTAGATGCTAGAGGACTCAGATTTTCAAGCGGTTTCAAAAGCGGCTTCCAAGTCTGAGGAAGAGGGAAGGAGCCGGCCATGGCCTTCCTACTAAATAGCGAGACAAGTAAATCATAGCTTACAGCGAAATGATGGTGACTGATAGCCATGGTTTTACACAATGGGAAGATAGTTTTCGACAGAAAGTTTAAACAATTACCTGCTGCAAAAAATGACATGAGAAAGTAAACCAAGTGACCCAAGGCGAGGCGAATTTGAATTGCCATTTTGTGCGGAAATAAGGCAAAACCATTTAAACAACTTACAAAGGTGACGTAGTTGTTTACAATGAGACATCGTTTCGGCAAGTGTTTTTGAAATGTATTGAGATCGGAAACATAAGTGTTCTCTTTTTCAGAAAAGGGATTTGAATCGGCAGTAACAAAATGACATTGCGTTTTGGTTTGAAGACTGTGATGTTGTATTTGACCAGTAATGACCCAACCAAAATCGGTGTCTCTGGCGACCACGTTTGAAGATAGCCTACGGGTTTGTTTACGAAGGCAATTCCAGAAAATATTGGCACTGAAAAGTATATCAATGGGGCCTTGAGCATTAAACTGAGGATCAGCTAACCTTAAATGCGAAGGAATCTTTAAACGGGAAGTATTAATAGAGCTGCTAGGAGTGTCCTTGCCAATACTGGTAAGAATGAGACAGTTTAAGTTAAGATTGGTATTTCTTCGACAAATGTCTCTGATTTTCATTTTTAAAGATTGCAAGGCTTGAGTTTTCAAATTGTCAATGCCGGATACATTGATGGAAGTAGGTGATGAAGAAAGACCTAGTTTTTTAATTAACGATTGCGAAACAAAGTTGTGAGTTGAAGCGGAGTCAAGAAGACCGCGGGTTCGAAACCAATTTCCAAATTTATCTTGGATTTCAAAATGTACAGTGGACAAAAGGACTTGCGCACTGTGAGAAGTTTCGGCGTTAGAAATGCAGGAAGGAGCATTAGTTTGTTCGGAGCTGCTCTGCATGGAGTTTGAAGAAGCAGGTACTAGTGACCTCGATTGATCATGAAAGTGCAATAAAGAATGATGCGGTCTTTTGCAATGAAAACAGAGGTTGGAAGACGTACAATTAGAAGCAGAATGCTTAGGTGACAGGCAGTTATGGCAATATTTATTATTGGAGACAAACTTCCTTCTGTCTTCAACATGAAATTCTTTAAAGGATTTGCACGAGTAAAAAGTGTGAAACTTTTTACAGAGCGTGCATTTTAAAGATTTGTTGAGCGGCCTAATATGTTCTCTTGGATGGTTGAAAGAGGCAGAACGAGTTTGCTTTTCCTCGACAGATGGGTGCTGATGTCCATTTGAAGAGACAAGTTTTTTATCCAGGATGTCACACAGAGGACTAGTTTCGACTCTTTCGCACTGAAATGAGAGTGCTGTAAGTACTTGGTACCGGCTGTTCAGAAACGAGATGAGATGCTCTAAAGAATGCTCATCCTTGCGAGTGAGTTCGATTTCCCAAGTCTTTAATGTTGAAAAGTCGAATCTGGATGTAGCTAGATGAATAAGGACGGTGTCCCAAGTTTGGACTGGTTGCTTAAGTTGGTATAATGCTCTCACGTGCAATTGCATGGAGTCTAACAGGTCTCTTAAAGAGGTGACGTCATTAGGTTTTACGACTGGCAAGTTGAACAGGCAGCGAATGTGGCGAGCAACACACAAACGTAAATTACCATATCTCTCTTTAAGGAGATTAAAGGCGATGTGGTAGTTATCTGCGCTTATAGGCAGTGACTCAACCAAGGCCAAGGCCTCGCCTTCCAAGGACGAACGCAAGAAATAGAACTCGTGGATACCGAGAATGTCATTGTTTTCATGAATAAGGGAGCAGTAAAGATCATAAAAGGAATACCATTCACCTTCCTGGCCTGAGAAGTGAGGTAGAGTTATCTCAGGAAGTAACGGTTTCGGTTTGTCCTTATGAACTGAAGCGGGTGCGAACTGGGCCGGATTGATGACCCTAGTGTCCGGTTCTGAGATACTGCAGATCAGTTGGTGGGCCTTGGCGATCCCTTCAAAATACAAGGGTTCAACCTCGTCCCGATCCGATTGAAGTTCTGGGCAAGCGGATTCAATGTCGGTTTGAATTTGATCATAGTAATCGTAGGACTGTTCGTACAACTTAAGGCGTTGTGTCAAGACGTCTAGATCACAATCGGCGAGATTTATTTTGTTTAGAAAATTTCTAAATCTGGTGAGTTGCCCTTTGTAGGAAGAACGTCTGGCAATGAGAGTTTCATCCTTTTCAGTTGGCATAATGAAATGGGTAAATTGAAGTGTAACTTACGAAACTGTAGCGAGATTTTGAAAATGCTGTCAGGTTGGCAGCAGAAGACAGGTTGCAAGTAACACAGGCCGAAGAAGACAGGAACGACCTCTATCACCTTCACCAGCTTTGCACTGCGAAGATATAGCTGAAAAATTCAAAGATGATATTAATGATTTGCAAAATATTGTCAAATGGACTTGGAGCAATAAATAACGAATAGATTCTCATAAATAGACTCTGAGAAATGAACTCTCCCGGGTTTCGGCACCAAATTTTGGGTAGATTATTAGCTTGGGAATAACCTAACCCCCAAGGGAAGATGATAAAGAAAAAAGTGGGTTTCGGACTGGAGAAAAAGGATGGAGAAATAGGACGAGAGTCCAACAGAAGTTATAATTTTAACTTTAAGTATACTCAAAGGCAGCTGCCAATGCAAATCCGCTCTCCGATACCTAAAGTGGGTAGGGACCTGGGCAAAGCTAACGGGAAACGCAGCTGGAACTTGGGCTGTTTGCAAGAAAGTTGCTGTAGCGTATTCCCTCTCAAGCATACATATGCCTACTATGGGGAAGGGTGGTGGTCTGGCAAGACAAAGAGTAACAGATTTATTGTGTGTCTGTTCAAAGGAGTTTGTTTCTAAACAGGTAATTTGAAGAGTGCAAATAATTTGAATTAGCTTTGATATTTTAGTTTTTGAAATTGTAGAATTTCTAAAGAGCGACCAAATGCTTCCAAGAAAGATAGGGATAAAGCAATTATACCTTTGGGAATAATTTTGGTAAGTGTACCAATAGTTGCATTTAGAAATGGCTAAGCTTTTACCCAGCAAGGCGCCGACTAAAAGTTTAGACAATGAGAAACACTTATATTTTGAAAAACCAACCATAAGTGTTAGAGAGAATCTCCACAAGCAGGAAGCTGGCGTAGCGAGCTATGCTTGCCTTACTGGCCAGTTAGAATTAGCTATTAAAGCTAAGAGAGACTTTACTAAGTTACCAACTAAGAGTTCTTGCTCAAATGCAACAAGTGGTGAAAACCCTATCAATAGATTTATTTTTATTAAATAGGAAGAATCAAGGAAGACAGGATCTTGCCTAACCGTTATGTTAGAGAAATGATAAAGCAAAAAACAAATCTTTAATTTATTTAACAATGTAAAAGGAAGTAGTTTTTGTAACAAATATATAATTTTGATTTTTTATAAACAATTGGGGTCGCAGACCTCCGAAAACATCTAAAGCTTGCGCCAGGCAATTGATAATTCTTTTGGTTTTAAACCTTTTATATGCTTTAAAATCTTCGTAAGATTTTGAAATGGCTAAGATGAATAAATGAAAAATTTAAAGATAACTGACGTAATTAAAGTTAAACAATAAATCAAGTACAAGGTGTGTACTTTAAGGATTTCCAGATAAGTATCTTAGAAATAATAACAACTTCGAAAGCAACAACAAAAACACAGGAAGAAATGAAATAGAAATTTCTATAACTTCTTGTATTAATACTGAACTACGTTTAATGATTATACCTAGGAGATTATGCAAATAGGGCAGGTCACTTATTGTGAAACCTGAAGAGAACAATTGAAAGGAAGTTTCTAGAACTCCTATGTTTAAGTAGGGATCACGAGAAAAATGAGGCAAGTTTCCCTTTCGTGAAACCTAGAGATAACTCACTTTTGAGTAGAAAGAATTGGATTCCCTCATTAGAAGGGAGAAACAATATAATTTAAGGCGTGTACTAGACACGAAGTTTTAGGGACATTAATTCGTTATACATGGAGCAAATAAGGGAGGGCACTTATGTAGAGTGACACCTCGTTGAAAAAAGACCTAAAGTAACAATTTTATTAATTTATTTTATTTGTAAAGGGTTTGGGAAAGATCAAATGGGATTGTGGAAAAGTGTTCATGGCCGTATTTATTGTACTCGGACGAGCGCGACGCGGATGAAAAGTTGAACAGGCACTGTTTTCACTATAGTCAGTTGATATAGTTGAAAAGTTCACTGTAGTAGCACAAAAAGTTGATGGCAAAGAAAGTTACTGCAATGGTGGAAAATAACTAGTTACACTAGATTAGCGAGAGTCTATTGCTTGAGAAACTTGTAGGTTATAGTTGAATGCACCAGAAAAATCCCAACGGAGGAAGAAAAATTTGATATTGATTGGCAGATCATAAGGAAGATTCCTTAGTTTGAAAAAGTATTCCCATATGTGAGTGGAAAATACATGACAGTATAACTGGTAGATAGAGTGCAGGTTCTGGAAGGTTCCAGAGCAATGATGACTTGTTTAAATTGGGTAGAGAATCCCTCGGCGGAAAACTAGGTTATATAGACAGTGGGTATTTTAGAAATATCCCTCGATGTGAGATAGTATCTCAGAAAATCTTTCATTTTGAAAGTTAGACTTGATAGTTTGAGTTTGATCACGAAGATCTCTTGAAAGCAGTTATTATCACATAGCAACTTTCACTGTCTATAAAATCCAAATAAAAGCATTAAGCCTTTTAAAAGCGATGAGAATGTGGTTAAAACATGAAGTCGGTACTTATCTTTGCTTCATGAAGAAGGTGATGTTGCTGTTGACGGTTGGTTCTAAAACTTGAACATGGCGTCGAGTTTAAAAGTTTGCCTCTAGAGTCGAGGAGGCGAGCTTTAGTTAAGCTCTAACTGACTGGGTTGACTTCCGATGTACAAGTGAAGGCTGCTAGACGCAGAGAAAGTACACTGGCCTAGACGGCATGTCCAACAAGAAATTGAGTGCACTTGAGAGGGTGAGCGGTTGCTCACGACACGGAGACAAGTCGAGACGAAGTGTAGAAGTGAAGCAACCGAGCGAGCGGGCTGCGCGCGCGGAGAAGCGAGAAGAAGGAGGAGGCGAGAAGAGGGGGAAGCGGGCGAGTAAGGGGAGGAAACAAAGAGGTTATACATAAACATGAAAAAATTTACAAATACAAAATTCTTCTTGGAGCGGTGTCTTCACGGAGTAGTGGGTTGGTGAAGAACACGACGCCCTGCGGATTAATGTAGAAGTCTTCATGGCTTGAAGCAATGGAAGTTCGGAAGGCAGCGATGGGACGCTGTCAGGCTGGTTCAGCGGAATATGCGTTTCTGTAAAAAACTGACAGAAAAATGAACAAATGCACGGGGCACACAGGAGGTAACAGTTCGATGTTGGTGTGTGAGGGAAAGAAATGTAAATAAATGGACTGATATAAAGTAATGAAGAACAGCAAAAGCTAATTCTTTCTTTCCGTGTATTTCCAAAAATACACCAGGGGGCACGTGCCAGCTAGGCCTAGGTCAGTTTTATGGCTTTATGGGCTCAAAGCTCTTTACTCTTGGAGGTAGCTATACATCACACCATTAGCAACATCCAGCGTGTCTCATACAGACTCCTCCACTCAACAAAGTGTCTGCTCTTGTTCCCACGCCTTGACTCTCAGGAACAGTTTAAGTACAGCATGATAATTACGTCCATGTAATGTGATGTTTTATTTCAGGTGGTGCCATGGGGACTGAGGAAGATACTCAAGTACATCAAGGATAAATACAACAATCCTCCTGTACTTATTACGGAAAATGGCTACTCGGACGAAGGACAACTTAACGACTATGGCCGAATTGAATTTTACTCGGTAAGATATAGAGGGTATTCATTGCTACTCTTGTATTTTGCATCAACACTGTACAATAAGAATCTATGTAAATAGAAGCAATACTAGTTTCTGCGCACTGTATTCAATGTGAAATCCTTTTCACTTTCATCAGCGTGGTCTGATACATGGCACATCTATATCATTAAGTTTCGTTTGAATTGTGCTATTACATCTTGAATAATTGATTTTTTAAGTTTTAACAGTACGCCTCGCCGCCATCCTGAACGTATGATGTCGGCGTTCTTGTGCCTTTTGCATACAAAGCCACATATGAGGTTCCTCTATTTTACTACGTTTCGCTATTGTAGCTCTAAAACAGAGAGAGTTATTTGGCCTAATAGCCAAGGTGTCAAAAGCTTAAATGTAGCAACTCATTTTCAAACGTGTCTCACAGCTAGCTAATCTCACACATTTGCTGTTGTTGTTTTGTTTAATCTATTAAGGGTGTGTGATTCAAGAGTCAACTTGAAGGAAAAAAAACAGCTGACATAAGTACAGTGTACCACAGTTCAGGTTCTGCTTTACTTGAGAAACACTTGCCATGTTTTACCTTGAATATGATCGACATTAATTGTGTGAATGTTTCAAATTCTTTATAGAAATCCAATTGAAATGTAATGTTTCTCAGTTGGTCAACACGATTGTATCAAATTTTAATGGGTGTTCTCCTAATCCTGAAAAAAGTACATGAAATTAAGAAATACACTTGGATGACCAGTTTCAATCGACGAGCGATCATCATCAGATCACTTATACGTAGGTTATTGCTGGACGTACATAGACAGAAATGCGGAGGAAAGGTCATGGAGGACAAGAGATAACGAGACAACACAGGAACGTCCTTCCAGTTCTGTGAGAGGAGCTGCACGGGAACGTTGCCACACATCGCTCAATCAGCTAAGTTCACAATTTACTCCAATCTGACCATTTAATAACAATCACATAATCACATTTTGCAAGCAAACTTGAAGGTCAATCACCACTGTCAATATCTTAACAAATAACATATAACTAACAAATCTTGACTAGTTGTGCTGGTTTAATAACTACTACAACTAAATATGTGTAGGACTATATATTGTAAATGGCATGACCCATACTTGTAGACTTAGACTTAATAGCCTAAGTGCGAGGGATCTGATGATGATCGCTTGACGATTGAAATTGGTCATGCAAGTAGAGAGAGCTTTGAAGTTATTTTTCAGTGTTGTCTTATTGACAATTAGGCCTAAAATTGCAACTATCAGTCGGTCAACACAAAACAATTCCAATTACTGGAATATGTAAAAAATAACCTGAAATAAATTACATGTGATTAAGATGTATATTGCTTCGGACTATTGAAGAGGAAGAAGAAGAAGAAAACTAACTTCTTTCTGCGTTCCGGCTGTACTCCTCCAGCAATCAGCCAAGTTGTTGCATGAAATATTTCAGTTTCAATCATTCATTATCCCTAAAACTCGGTGCATTAGACGTAAGCCTCAGAGTTCCTTTATGTAGCCCCAGAGTTCCTATATGTAATCTGAGCTCCCATCGTTTATTTTAAGTTCTCAATCCATTATCTAAAATACAATAGCTACGTTGCTCATTATGTATAACTGAGATGAAATAATTCACTATCTGATTGGTAACTCCACAAATATATTCTTAGACTACTTGATAAATAAAATGTGAATTGGCAAATTGAACAGTCTTTTGTGCCAGCTATATACAGTAGCACAGCATGTACATTATACAGACAAAGCGTGTATCGATATATTCAATGACCTGGACTGTCTGTAAAATTCTGTCCTGTTAATGTTTTTATTCGCTGCAGGGTTACATAAGTGAGATGCTTAAGGCTATCAACGTGGATGGCTGCAATGTGATTGGCTACACTGCATGGAGTCTTCTAGACAACTTCGAATGGACTCAGGGCTACACGTAAGTAAATTGAATTTACTTGAATACGTTAAATTGAATTCTTTTTAATAATAATAATAATAATAATAATAATAATAACAAGCTATCGAATTATCAATATCTTACCTGCACATGCTTCTTTAAGTTCGCTGTGGAGTTGCGACTGCTCTGTATTATTTTTCCAACTGTGCTCACTTTTCATCCGATATTAAGAAATTAAATATACTGGTGTGTAATGGCTCCATAACAATGGCACAACTCTAGACACAAACAGGGTTTAATTTCAATCTCACCAGAGAATTAATACCTCAGGAATGATTTTTACAAGACATTTGGCGTACAACATAAAATATGGGAGAGATTCCCCACCCCAAACCTTTTAAACAGATCGGAAGTAAGTAATAAAATGTTGCATTGTTCTTAGTTGTAGAAAATGTTTTTCTCAGAATTGACTCCAGGAACATGTCTGAAATATAGCTGCTACAGGTGCTGTTTGGCACGTTATATCGAAAATGGTTCATAAACTCAGATTGAGGGTCGGACCTAATCTATTACAGACCTTTTAGATAGGCCAAATGTGCAGCACAGAAGTTTGTGGGAAGTTTTCTATTCTCAGGTCTTCAAGTAAATTGTCTACACAGAGACATGTCAGAATTATTGCGGTTCAAGGAGCACTTGGAACGTTTAAGGCACAACTGCTGGGAACAGATAGGCGCAGGTACTTGATCCTTTCAAAACCATCATAAACTCACGGTTCGTTTATGGTTATTGTTTGTGTTGAAGATGGGAGATGGAATGGTTCATAATGGAAGGTTGTTGGTTCCATTCCCACGTGCTATTCACAACTGATTGTTCCATCTTGAAAAAGTGACGAGCATTTTCGCTACTCTTAAAAGTAACGGCGTTACAGTTACTTATTTTAAAAAGTAACGCCATTATTCCCAACGCTTGTAGCCTATAAGTTATACAAATTGAATGTAGAAAGTATCTTAATTGTATGCATTTCCCGATTGTTATGAACAGGGATATGCACAGGAATTACACTTTATATTTCACTCTGGAGCAGGAATAGGCCTATATTAATAATAATAATAATAATAATAATAATAATAATACCTTCCGAATGAAACATTTAATTTTATTCCATTCGGAATGAAACTGTGAATAAAACATATAATTTCAATCTAGCACAAAACAAATAATTCTATTTTAGTGGGAGTGAAAGTAAAACCATGAATCATCACCACACTAGAAATGCACGTAGTAGAATATTACACATCTTTTATTAATGCAACCAATGGCCATTTATTTTCTTTTGGAAAATCGGTCGTGGACGAACCAATTGAAAGGAACTGTCCTGGCATTTGCCTGGTGGTGAAAATGGGAAACCACGAAAACAATTTTCAGGACGGCCGAGGACTCGAACCCACGCGAGCCACGAGGTAGCGCGTTAAAGCTCTCTGCCACTGCGGCCGGTATGTAGAAGTATATTTAGTCTCGGTTAGTTATAGCCACTCTTATAAAGACGCATCTTTCAGTGATGTGTTTCAAAAATTAATTTTAGGGAAAGTCATATATATTGTACCCTTGGAAAGAAGCATTTGAAGAGACTCTGTTTTTGGGGTCATGATCGGTTCTTGTACTAAAGTGTTTTAGGGGAATGATTGCTTCCAACAAAGTCCAGGATTCATAGGGTTAACAAAATTAAGAATGACGTAAAAACACAGTTTAAATAACAAACATTTAATAACTGAATCAATAATAACAATAAACAAAACAAATCCACCCTGAATTCACCCAAGAAATGATTCCCAAAAATACAGTAACACTGACTGAATCAGAATTTCAGTCCATAATACCTCAGCCTAAACAGCTGTGTCAAATAACGGTGAATTGAAATATCACCTATAAAAATAAAATATTTATGTGTCGTGTACGAGGGTAGATAAGCTATCAAGTAATGAGTACTAATTGACGAGAATCCGCTTCCAAACGACCATTCGATAAGTCGCGAATTCCGGTTCTGCGGATCAAAGTTACGGCATATGGGAACACAATACAAGAAATGGCTAACACTGAAATAATAAACACTGACATACCTTAGCCCTTACAAAATTATCACAAATAATACACGGATGTATTCTAATACAAACAGCTGCCGAACTCCGGACTTATGCTGGCAAATCTAGTGGTGTAATCACGTGACATACAAGAACACAGGTTGACCGTTGTCAACATAAATTTACATAATGAAATTTGGCTTCACAAAATTCCAAAGCAACAACAACAACAAAATAGTTACACGTCCAGAAACTGGCGTACAACAAAAACATGAATAAGCAATGAGTTAATAATCATGGCATGAGAACAGTAGGAATACAGCGTGAATAACACCCCAATTAGACTGCATCAAATTATAATCATTCAGGCTTTAAAATGAAACTCTAACGAAACAAGGAAAGCAGTTCTACAGTCAGCTGCTAATGAGCTTATCTACCCTTCTGATCTTGTTGTCTGTCGGCCCGTTCATTCACTCCCTTCTCAAACATAACAGGTGAGTCACGATGGAAATTTAACCGGGCTCGACCGAGCTCCACGAGTTCCGAAGACGTGCCTCCCAAAGGCTCCTGAAAACCCGTGCATATAAATTCATAACAACAACATACCGTATCTTGAAAGATCCACTCTGGGATATCAAGAACCAACATATATCCTGGCCAATTGTCCCTCAGGTGTCAATTGCCGGATAAGTGCGGCAGACAGGAGCAGAATCACGTCTCTCCCCGCGAGCACTTTAAATACACACATATGACACACACCTGTAGTCAGCTCAATGACCTGCACGTACATCATATCAGAGTCCTATTGTTATCAAGATAAGTAGCAAATGAACCAAATGAAGTTAAAGACGGCAAAGCAAATGGCTTTCTGTATCCACAAATTGCAACAAGGCAATATCACAAATAAAATATAACCAGCCTGAAAAACTATAATTTCAATAGACAAATAAGAAATTTCCCCAAATCTGACATTGCGTTAGTTTTACTTCAAGATTCACTTATCACCGCAATCCTAGTCTCTCGGCCTTGCAAATCACTCGGTTGCACGTGAATTGCATGCGCTCCAAGTGTCATAAAATCACGTACACTACATAAAACAAGAATAAAATCTACACATTATATTCACATAAATTGTCACGCTATGCCCACGAAAAATAAGTATGTCAGCACACAAAAGACACAAGAATTTACATTTACAAAACAGGCAAAACAAAAATTTACAAGAACTTCCCATATTACACGTAACCAGACCCGTCCCAAAATTAAATAAATGTCATTTTTGTACTCATCACTTAGCAGCTCGTCATTTGTCACGGGTATCGCCTACCATCGTACCAATTGGCAGTCTATCATTGACATCATGGTATTCGTTGAAATAGATGGCTTCCTTCCTTCAATGGTAATGGACATCATCTTGCTGTTATAAGAACATATTAATTATTAACATACGCTTTATATCTGCTAGCTAACTGCTGTGATTTCGACTACTTAGTTCATCGAAAAAGTCCTATAGCAGTTCGTAGACTGGCCCTAAGTGCTGTGGTCTCATAACCACCCAACAATCACTGAATTTACTGTAACGCTTCAGGTGCATCGCACACAACTGGAATTAAAGTACAAAATAATACAAGTGTTCAGCATCGCACAGATGCGCAAACTTTTAAGTCAGAAATAACAAGTGCCCTCACTGACATGCAGAATGAAACTCAAATTTTCGCGTCGAAAGACAATAATATTCACAATGGGAAAGAATGTCACACCGCACTCGTCGCATTTATACAAAATTTACACATAAACTGGAGAAGGGGTAATTGGCTCGGCTATAATCCAAAGCACTAAGGCTACTAACATGAGTGACCCCTCAAATAGATCGTGGCTTATATCATATCATGAATTTAAATGCGTGCAAGGAAATCGATCGTACTGTTCTCATTAAATTGATTGCCGCCAAATTCAATTTCCCGCCGTACACTGGCGTCATATATTCTTATTGGCTGGTCATCCTGTGCATTTTGCTCGTACACTGCGAAACTCCGCCTATGGGCGTGGTCAAAACCTCGCTTCTTCTCTCTCCCTGTCTTCGAGCTACTGGACAATGAAAATATCTGCTCCATGCGTCACGGCTTGGTGACGCTCTTTCAAGTTCACCACCTGCCTCAAACGGTACTTTTTCTGTAGCAAGAACAGATGTCAGAAATAGTTTCATAGCCCATCCTTTTGTTTCATGGAATAAGGAAGCGACCCTGCGTCTCCACTTACCTACCTACCTGAATCTTGGGAATGTGGCAAACTTTGTCCTCAACTGTGCTAGTATTTCATGCAACAATATTAAAATATAGAAGCATTAATATGGGGACCAATATTAAGGGTTCAATATGCAACCTATGAATAATACGCAAAAAGAAAAATTATGTATCAGAATTTTAAAACTTAAATACATAAAAATCAATAATACACGAATACACACATAGGCTACGCCATCTACAGTATAATTCATAAATGCAACATTGAAATCTAAATACCAGCATATTTCATTCATCATACTAAATTTATATTTCAACTGTCGCTGCAATATACTGTAATCAATAGACACCGACTAGCAGGCATTTATCTTTAGAAGGTAGAGCCATCTATAATTGGGGAAAACTACACTACGCAAACATATGCCAGAATATTGTACTCATAACATCGGTCCACTATACAAATTTTCTCTCTGATCTTCTTACCCTACTGGACTTCATTGAAGCGCTTCTAATTGCAGAATTAAATTGATTTAATCTTTCAGGTAATGCATTTAACTGGATTAATTCTCATTTAAATGAAAGTTTGCAAGGAGTTGCATGGAATCAGACTATGTCATTAAGATATACTGTAAGTCTATTTTTCGCGTTCATAAATGACATATTCATCATTCCACCTACTCTATTCATACGACCTACAGTACAATTACAGTATATTGTACCCAGATCGCTTACACGTCAGTGACATACTGACGTCATTATTTAAGACGAACAGACGTTGGTCTACATTGGCTTTGGAGCGGCTGATTTTGAATCGCGCGCTGGGAGACTTCGAGTATTGAGGGAGGTATTGACGCAGGGGCTTGTGACGTGGAGCTGTGACGTGCACACTGGCCTACGTAACAGAATGAAGTTTTTAGAATTTCCTGTAGACGATGGATTTGAACTTTGAAAAGTAGCACAGCTTTCTGGCTATTAAATTTGAAGAAGATGGAGCTATCAAGCATGGAAACCCGTTCAGTAGGAGCTGAGATACGGATTAGAATGTTCTAGACGTTTTACCGCTGCAGGTATAAATGGCGCAAGCAACTCTAGAAAGACATGTACTTCTACCGAGCAACTGCTCATGTGTGAAGGATTACGAGGCACACAGGCAATTGGAATGGAACACACGTTTAATGTACTTGACATTTACTACAACAGAACTGAAGGCACAAGGTGATACAACATTCTTTTTATACACACCATTACCATAAAACAAAAGAGAAACATATCTCTATGGACCAGGTTTATAATTAACAGTGTGACCAACGCAAACCATGGTCACATATTTCAACACACCTCCTTAAACCTGTGGGAGTAGAGGACATGATTTAAGACCCAAGTCTTTACAAAAATAAATATGCTTAGGCTTAGGAAGAGGCTTTGTTAGGATGTCTGCACACATTTTTGAAGTCTCCTCATATTTGATGCATATGACTTTAGAATCCAAAGCATCTCTAACATAGTGATATTTAGTGTCAATATGTTTGGTCCTATTATGGTGGACTGGATTTTTTGCCAGTTTTTGAGCTGATTGACCATCACTCAATAATATGATGGGTGACTTGAGATCTATAAAGTTAGACAAAACACGTTTCAACCAAACAGCTTCTCTTACACCTTCACTCAGTGCAACATATTCTGCTTCAGTAGATGATAAGGAAATGCATTTTTGCTTTTGAGCCCCCCCATGATACAGCACCACCTGCCATTTTGAACACAAAACCACTGTATGATTTTCGGTCATTGCTATCATTAGCCCAGTCAGCATCAACAAATCCCATGAATTGACCTCCATTCTTGACATACTTAAGTGACAAGTCTTTTGTGCAATTTAAATAACGCAGCACTCGCTTTGCAGCAGACCAGTGAGATTCATTGTAACAATGATTAAATTGACTGAGATATGATATCGCATAGCTTATATCTGGACGCGTGCAAACACTTAAATACATGAGCGAACCTATGAGTTCTCTATAAGGAAGATCACTAGTTTCTGTATCAGAAACACCAAGATTTGGTTTGGTTTCCAAGGGAGTACCAATGGGACGTGCATCGTGCATACCATATTTCTTTGCAATCTCACTGATGTACTGCTCTTGGCTAAGATACATTGTACCATTCTTCTTATCTTGCCTTACTTTAATACCTAAAATATAAGAAATTGGCCCAAGATCTCGTACCTTAAATTCTTTATCAATACAGGTCTTCAATGACTTGATCTCAGACTCATCATTATAAGCCACAATGAAATCATCCACATATAATGCAATAATTACCATACCTTGGGCTTGTTTCTTAAAGTACACACAGGGTTCATCAGCACAATTTTTGTAACCCAATTTGACAAGAACAGAGTGAGCTCGCTCATTCCACAAGCGAGAAGATTGTTTTAAGCCATAAATAGATTTTTTTAACTTGCAAACTTTATGCTCTGAACCTCTCTTGACAAAACTTTCTGGCTGATACATGTAGATCTCTTCATCTAACTTTCCATTGAGAAAAGCAGATTCAGCATCCCAATGTACCACCTTCAGATCTGTTTGGACAGCCAAGGCAAGCAGCATCCTTAACGTGCTGTGTCGAACAACAGGAGAGAAAGTTTCTGTAAAATCTACTCCGTACCTTTGGGTGAAGCCCCTGGCCACAAGTCTGGCTTTATACCTTTGAATGTTACCATTAGAGTCTCTTTTTACTTTGAAAACCCACTTACTACTGACAACATTCTTGCCCTGGGGTTTATCAACTAGATCCCATGTGTCATTTAACTGAAGTATCTCCATTTCTCTTTTCATAGCCTGCTCCCACTTAACTCTATCAGGCATGGACAGTGCCTCCTTAACTGTACTAGGTTCAGAGTCATCAGTGAGAGTCAAGTATGTCACATAGTCTGACATGTTTACAGGCTTTTGTTGGCGCCTAGGATACCTTTGATTACCTTCGGCATCCCCCTCCATTGGCTCATTGACGATGGTGGCAGAGCCCACAGAATCACTGCAGTCTGAATCTGTTCCACTAGGGACATAGCTTAAATCAGCTGAGTCAACAGTCTCAGCCACACCAGCACTGCTAATGGGCGATACGCTTTCAAGTTCCGAAATGCACTCTGCCCCATCCCCTGAGTTGTCGGGTTCTGGCTCACTGTCAGTGGGAACTGAGATCTGCAACATTGCAGGTTCATTAATCTGCAAGGATGGACCAACATTACCTTGAGACACATCAGACACCTCCTGGAACACATCTTCAAAGAACTGTGCATCCCTGGACTTAACAAGTTGATGAGTAACAGGATGCATGAATCTATAGGCTTTACTGTCCTCACAATAACCACAGAAAATGTGTTTTTCACTTTTAGGATCCAACTTGTTTCTCCTTTGATCAGGGACATGAACTTGTGCTACACAACCAAAAATTCTTAGATGCTCCATATTGACCTTGTTACCAGTCCAGATCTCCTCTGGAACTTTACCTGGAATTTTTCTGGTTGGGGACCTGTTTACAAGATAGGCTGCTGTATTTATTGCTTCAGCCCACATGCGTTTATCTACTTTAGACTCGCTCATCATGGCTCTACATTTATCAAGCAATGTTCTATTCATGCGTTCAGCTACACCATTCTGCTGTGGAGAATAGCTAGTTGTAGTTTGATGCTGAATACCTTCTGATTTAAGTAGCCTCTCAAAAGCTTTGCTACAAAATTCACCACCATTATCAGTGCGTAGGACCTTAATAGATCTTTCACACTGATTCTCAACCTGTGCCTTGAAATCAATAAAGCAATCCAAAACATCACTTTTCTTAGCAAGGAAATACACAAAAACCTTTCTAGAATGATCATCAATGAAGGTCAAGAAATAGCGAGCATTGCTCCAAGATGGAACTGGCATAGGCCCACATAAGTCTGAATGAATAAGATCTAGCTTATTTTTACATACAGTTTTACTCTTACTTGACTTAAATGGTTGTCTAGCTTGTTTACCTTCAGCACATGAAAAACAGTTTTTAAAACCATTATCTGAGAAATTAATTCCATGAGTGAGACTATCTCTTAACAACTTCATACTGTGGTTGTTAAGAAGGCCTAGTCGTTTATGCCATAAATATTCTGAGTCCTCTGAACAAATATTAGCTTGACCACTGAGAGCATTGACTTGGTAAACACCCCCCACATTACTCGCAGTCAGTGCTACATTACCTGTAGCAACAAAGTTTTCACTATCATAAACTTCACAAGTATTGTCGGTGAATACCACAGCATAACCCTTTTGAGTAGCAGCAGACACAGATAAAAGATTAGCAGTGAGACCAGGAACATATTCTACATTGGACAAGGTTTGTGAAATACCATTTTCTAATTGAACAGTTACATTACCAGATCCTTGGCCATACAATTTTTGATTGTTTGCTGTACTGATCTCCAGATTAGGACCAGCAGTGAAGTTCACCATCGCAGACTTGCTTGAACTCATATGCTTAGTAGCACCAGAGTCAACGAACCAGGCCCCTGTAGAGGCCCTTGCACTTAATGCCTGTCCATCGGTCGCCAGCATCATCTTGTCTTTCTTCGACTTCTGTTGAGTTGAGCTCTGCATCTCCTCTTTCCTGCAATCCCGCTTCCAGTGTCCTGGCTTCTTGCATTTCCAGCAGAAAGGCTTCTTCTTAGTCTTGTCTTCTCGTGAAAACAGAACAGAATCCTTGGATGGCTTGGAAGTACTTTTCCCACTCCAAGTAGTATCTTGTAGCAACTTGGTTCGGACTGTGTCTGCAGTAAGGTCTGTTCCGGAACTTTCCAGAGCCATAATCATAGGCTGAAACTCATCTGGTAGACCTTTCAGCATAAGAGCTGCAACAAACTCGTCGTCCAGTGCCTTATTCATAGACGCAAGTTGCTGAGCAAGTCCCATAACCTCACTAACATACTCTTCCATCGTCTTGTAGTGCTTTAATTTAACTTTGCACAATTTCTTCAAGATGACGATCCGCCGATTCACTCCTTTATCTGAGTAGGCCTTTTCAAGAGCTTCCCAGACTTCCTTCGCGGTCTTACAAGGCATGACGATTGGGAAAATTGATTTATCCACCATGAGGTTAAGTCTGGCCCTAGCCCGACTTTCGTCTTTTGCTTTCTTCGCAGATGTTGTAGTATCTCCATCCGGGTAGCCAACTATACAGCTCCACAGATCTTCGAGTCTTAGGACGTTTTCCATCTCGAATCGCCAATCCACGTAATTTAGACTACCTCGCAGCTTATCTATAGCCGGTAACGAGGTGCTGGTTGCAGACATGTTGAATTTCACTACGTAGCCGAATTCACAGTTCATAAAACAATCAGTCTATCATACGCACTTTATATTCGCACGGTGGATTCGTGGCTGGGCCCATAACCTGAAGGATTACGAGGCACACAGGCAATTGAAATGGAACACACGTTTAATGTACTTGACATTTACTACAACAGAACTGAAGGCACAAGGTGATACAACATTCTTTTTATACACACCATTACCATAAAACAAAAGAGAAACATATCTCTATGGACCAGGTTTATAATTAACAGTGTGACCAACGCAAACCATGGTCACATATTTCAACAATGTGAACATCGCCGCTGTACCGTGAACAAGTAGTTATGCTGTCGTTTTGATCTTCGAAAGAACTTAGTCGTTGGACGAGCTGTCCACGGACTTAGTCACTGTTGAGTGGAATGAACACTTGTGTTTTTCGCATGTCTTAGAAATATTAGACGATATTCTGGTCACGTCTATTCTACTGGTAACTGATGGTGATTATTCGAAATACCATTCACATAAGTTCAGCCTACAAGCACATTTTGTTTCTTATTGTGAAACTAACTATTAGGCATTCTACAAATACCAGATGGACATTGCTAGAATGGCAGATTTCACATTGCTAAAAGGTGTTCCTGGAATAGCAAGTCAAGTGAAACCGCAATATTCGAATGTGGAACTTGTTATCATGTCGAACTTTATGAGAGTTATCGAACGGTACCAGTACTTGCAACATTTCATCTTGCCGAATTTTACAAAAGTGCAACGGGAGTGTTTGTGAACGCGCTGTGATAATCGTCGACATGTGCTGTTAAAACCGTACGAGGATAGGTGTGATATGGAAGGGAACGAAGCTTATATGGAATCGCAGATAACCATGGGAGAACGCTATGGCAATAGCGAACGCCGAAGGACACGCATTACCATCACATCAAGAATGAAGTAAGCTAAATTCTACATGTATTACTTACTAGTGTGCCCTTCTGAACAAAGAAATATGCAAATCACAGTCCGCCAGCTCAAATCAGACAATCGGGGCATAGTATTTTCTCCCACTGTATGATTTACACATTCTGGATCAAGCATAGGATACACTTCAAAAATAAACATCAAAATACTACTACAAAACTATTTAATAAATTTCAAAATTAGGTGCTACAAACAAACATAAAAACTGAATAACTTCACACTTGTTCTAACTAAGAACAAGGAATCATTAAAACTCAGCTTACAAAAATCATTAATTAAAGGTTCCTTCGAACCTGACAAAAATGTCAAAATCACTTTCACTCCCATATAGCATCTTTAAAAAAATCATCAAACGAGCTCCAAATGCCTCGGTAATAACCTTTACATACAGTTACATATTTAAAACACATTAATTATTCTTAATCTGAATATTATTAATAACTTGAATTAATGTTTACAATGGTGTCAACAATTACTATTAACTGGGTCCCACATGATATTCACAATGTATCATCTCTCTTATCCAACACTACCAAACTGTACTTGTCCTGGGGAAACTCGTGAACCTCAAGTTTTGGAAACTACTGATTAAATCAAATCAATATAAACTCCCCGTTATCCCAATGTTTCCAACAATTCTTGGGAACAATAGCATATAAAATGTAACAATAAAAAGGGATTCCTATTATTGTCTCAAATGACAATTATATCATTATTAAATACGGATCTGAACTTCAACAGCAAGGATAAATACATTAGCAAGATCTTGGTACAAATTACTGGTCCATCTAACAATGTTTATATAACAGCAAACCGCAGACAATATCTGGTTATATTACCGACCTACCCCAAAGGTGGCCCTTCCACTAGTCAAGACACTTAAGGCGATATTTATTGCAGTGGAGGGAGACTCAATGTCTTCCTCACTCTGGACGGCACACAAACAACTAGCTTGCTAGAAGCGTATCTTTCTTAAACCTGGAGAAGCAACACGTTACATTCATTTAACAAAAACATTATGAGGTTCTTTAGGCTACTCATCTGGCTCAGGTGTGATTATAATTGTGGAGTTTTCACGCTGGCTGGTAAGATACTCAATAAAACCAATAATAATTAAGGGACTCTCGAAGTAAAGAAACGCTCGTTCGTTCCTCTGGCCTGCCTCCAGGACACATCCATTTTTGAGGACTTAGGACCTGCAAATGGAGCGATGGTATCTAACCACTCGTCCTAATATTAGCGTCTTCCGGGTGGCTTATGCACTGATTCCCCGCGCTCAACAACAATAAAAATTAGCACCCTTCACAAATTCGCTTTAGCAAATACACACACAATCTATTACCGCTTCAAGCTGATCCCCACAATTACTAATTTCCTGGCCTATTTCACTGCATTCCTAGCGTGACAGTTAATAGTATATGCGCTCTAATGGCGTCAATTAGCAATTCCGTGATACCTTTCAAAGTAAGATATTTATTCCAAATCAATTAATTTATCCGTCCAGAAATAATAGTGTTGCCTTTGATATACAATTCTTGAATTACACTTACTAGAACTCAACTGGTTCAATAATTATTTTTATCATTATAAGGAACCCAACGGTTTTCCTTAATTATAAGTATTATGAAATTAATTAAACAATTAATTTATTTATGAAATTATTATCCTTATCCTGCTTGTATTTAATATCATTATTATTTATTTTTACTGGAATTCCACTGAATACTATTTCTTTGAGTATTAATTAGTACAATTAAGAGATTACTTCCATCATTAATTTATTGTTCAGATCTCGCATTTCTCACTATACACAGCTTTACATATCCCTGTTTTTCAACATTTGAGAATAAATTCTCTATGGTCATTGTTACACGAGCTCCCCAAGGCCAAAATACATAATCAAATTTGGTCACTCACATGATTTTATCCAGCCAGACTCTCTGGATTCCAGTGAAGCGACATTTCGCCCACACTTATTTGTTTAATCCATGTTGACACCCATATTTGCACACGTTAGATTTTCTCCAAATTTACACATATTATACACTTTTATCTTGGTTTGAGGAAATACACTCATAATTACACAATCACTAAAAAGAAAATCACTAAAATATATTAAAATTTCACTAACAAATTATATTTACACACATGAATTTCAGTTTTGGCATTTATATAGCCTTACACACGTGTATTCTTTCTTTTCCGCCTCGCAGTTTTTTTTGTCATGTGGCCTCCTCAGAGGCCGAGTGCAGGTCATTCTATTCGACGCCCGTGGGCGACCTGCGCGTCGGGATGAATCGGCCGTGGCCTATCAGAAGGTACCGTCCCAGCATTTGCCTGGTGTTGAAAATGGGAAACCACGGAAAACCATTTCAAGGACGGCCGACGGTGGGGCTCGAACCCACACGTCTACCGAGTCAGCAGAGAGCTTGGTCCCAGTACCTAACGCTGCGCTTTAGCCAGCTGAGCCACTGCTGTCGGTCTCGCAGGGATGCAAGTATCAATCGTTGCCTCCTAATTCCTATTTGGATGATTGACAGTCTCGTTCAGTATTTCCCCTCTCCTGGCTACGGAAGATTCTCCTATTCTGTTCCTGGAATTTATCGGTACCCTTAAGTTAATGCACGATATTAATGTCTCGTCCGGTACTCAATTGCTTATATGGCAAACTGTCTTTAGTTTAAAGTTCACTCCTAGAGTCGCTGTACTAGATTTTCTGCGCTCTACAATTGCTTTTCTAGTCCACGTTTTGGACTTTATTCTGGCGATTGTTGTGTATTATTTGTGGAATAAATTCCCAAGTCCTTACTGCAATTTCACTTGGCAACTGATGCCTATACTATAGACTTCTCGAATCTATCGCCACTTTTGCGCTAACTTCCTCAGTTCAGGAAAATTAGGCACTTATCCTACGTTCAACCCTAATGTGGTTATTTAACGCACTGGATAAAATATATAGAGTTTCACTACTCTGTCGATGTCTCGTATTACTTTCGAGATGCTGCGATGTAACTTCAATACTGGTGTTTTTAGGGTTTGACTGCCTTCGCCGGCTAACGTATTTAGATCAAGGTAAAATATTTTGCCATAGTCCGTAGACTAATTTATAAAGTTCGAAGCTTGACGGTACTTTTCCTTCTGACAAGGATTACGACGCTTCAATGCTCGGCGACACTGCTGAATACTGGAGCAGTACCTCCCCTAAGGAGTACTGTACTTTTGTGACACAGTATAACGTCTCACAGGACTGATGATGACTGCATGTACTTGATGCAGCACCTCCGCTCGTGGAGTGCTCGTAGACTGCATGAATTCCCTCGCGCTCACGGCCTATATATTTGATTCTGATTTTAAAAAAGGATCAATTTCTCCTCTTCTCCAAGACTATCTTCCAAAATAATCGTCGTACGAGGCTATTAAAATACCTCCTTGGAGCTTATACGCTCAGTCTCTCAAATCTAACAAAATTTCCAAAAATCGATCCTACAGATCTTCAATATTATTTAAAATGAGCTCCTCTGTTGCGTGGGTAGTGCCTTCATTTTTTTCCCTACCACAGACTTCTGGCTCGGTAAGGTACCGACTACGCAATGCTGACAATGCACTTCTAATGTACTCAATTATTAAGAACTTTTTCCACTCTCAAAATTCTATTCTCCCAGATAAATAACATTGGCGGAGAGATTTTTCCATAATTTTGTGTATTTCTGGCTGATTTCAATTATTTCTTCAAATGTTATGGCCACACCTCCCATACAGTGTTGGCAATTTATCGCTGAATAATGACTTTTACAAATATCTTCTGTCCTCGCCTTGCACGGAAAATCCCGTTGATCTATTTTTAATCCATGCGCAAGCTTCTTTCCGCTGAGCGAGCGAGCGAGTGATCTCACATCCAGCTGCAATCGTTTCACCACAGTTACCTCATCCTTCCATGCGTCATACAATGGTAGATTTCATCTTAACCCTTCAGCAAGCCTTAAAACTGTACTAAAATCTGTAATATTTCTTCTTTTTCTAACTTAAAAAGATGTGGGTTCGATATCTGTGCCAACCCCATGGGCACACTAGCCTAATGTAGTATTTGAAAATTCCTTTTTAAACTTTCACGATAAGAAATCAACACCATCATCGTTGTGTAAAAGTCATTTATATTTGTCCAGGACGACAAATGGAGCAATATTGAAGTCCGACAATTTATTATACTGTCTGGACAACAGTTGTATTCATGTCTTTCAACATGAAACATCCTAATTTATTTTTCAAGAAATAGGAACATTTTTCCTATAGCTATTATCAGAGGCTCGATATAACTTGGATTATTTAAATAATTTCTTAATTATTTAATAATAATAAATCGCAGTGTAATAAATAAATATTATAATAATCAAAGTAGGAATACTGATAATTTGTTAATAATGATTAAAGTGACTGAATTAATAATCAGGAAGTGAGAGTGTTATAAATAATTTGTGATGAGGATTTAAACAGTTGTTTATTATTTATTTGAATAATGGATACATTAGGGCAATAATAATAATTCTGATGTTCTACATAAACAACTATGCTTAAATGATATTTTGCCAGGGATAATAATAATTTCATGAAATTATTTAAATAAATAGAACAGTAATGAATTTAATATAATAACCTTTGATTATTTAAATATTTTTTGGAATAGAAGTTTGTATTTATAAACAGGTTTAAAAGGATAAATTAGTTTGTGAAGTGGAAAAGCAACGATATGAGTTTAGAAGATTTTCCAAAAGCACTAAATAAAATAATGGAAGAAAAATAAGGCGGCGGGTATTTAAAATGTATCAACTAGGGTGAGATTATGTAAAATGGAGGCAGGGAAAAGTTGACCAGGAATAACTACATCTTTTCATTGGAAATATTAAACTTGAGAACACACAGTAAATTGGTAAGACAGAATATTACAACACATAAGAAAAAAATATAATAATGAAGAATTGAAAAAAAAAGAAAGATTTATTTAAAGTCACATATGGTGATAAAGGTTGAAAATAGTGTGCGATTAGGATTGTCGACACTTGGGTTTATGTGGAGGCCAAGGGGTTATGCATGACGACATTGGTTCCTGTAATTATGTGCGCATGTAGAGGTGTGTGTGTTATTTGAAGTGGTTAATAAGGGCATGTTTAGCTCCAAGTTGTAATAGAAGGGTAAGGCAAGTGGACCGCCCCATATTCTAGTCAAATTCCAGAATATGTAGATCTGAGTATTTAATTTTCACCTGGATCAATCTAGATTTCTAATATTATGCCTAAACAAATGAATAAAATATGAGCATAGATTTGATGAACCTGGCCTAGAAAAATATTAAGAAAATAAATAGTTGCTAATGCAATAATTGAATAAATAACTGAAAACATTCATGTTACGTGCTTGGAATAATAATAATAATAATAATAATAATAATAATAATAATAATAATAATAATATTTGATATTAGCATTAAATCTTCATAATCTAAGTGTGAGAGAAGACCTGTTATAAATTAATTTATCAAATTTTTGCAACTAATAATAATAATAAAATTTCTGTGATTAATATTTTGATTTTGAAATATTGTAAAGATTATCTGAGTGGAGAAAAATATTTGTTGGAGGTGAAAGTCATTTAATCAAGTGATAGTAGATCACAACAATTTCTATTGTTAATAACAATTCATGCTAATTCAATATAACACTTTTGAGATGAGTAAATTTAAATTTTTGTCATGTGAGACAAATGGAAATGAGAAAATAGAAAATATTTATTTTTCATATCATTATAAAATGTAATTTAATAAACATTTTGTTCCTTGAAACAAACATTCACAAGAAGCAACAATATTAACATTCGACTTTATGTTAGCCGAATATTGATATTAAGTTGATGCAAAAACTTCAATTAATTCAGTGAAATCATTTTCAAATATGTTTTTTTTGTGGAAAATATCATCGACAAATCAAGGTGAAAAATTAACGAAAATATTCAACGTTTACTTGGACAATCTTAAACAAATCTTCGTAAAAGTGGAAACTGCAAATGCAAATAGAGGGATCACTGGAACTCTTAATCGAATCGTGATCACCTGTGAATAGGGTAAATGTGAGTTTTTTTTTGTTTGTTGATACCAGAATGGACTATCAATTTTTCTGGGTATCATCCAGCGAAGATTAGGGATGTTTATTTATTTATAGGAGATCTTGATTTTTTATATGTGATTGTGTTTTTGTTTTTGAGGTGTTTTTTTGCCAATAATTTTCAATTTTAACTATAAATAAATTGAGATGTTTTAAGAAGTGTGCTGTTTTCGAATAATTTCTCTCCATACCTTACTTGCGAATTTTCCGATATCAGGGATGCCAGTTTTGACCTAGTATTCGCCCAGATAGACCCTGAGATAGATTTGTCTCGTGCGGAACTGATTTCGGTAATTTGATAAATGTGGTCTTTGGATTTCGGTCCAAACGGGCACAATATATCCATTCGAATACCTTAAATAAATTATTAGAAACTTTTCAGTCGGTCAACACCAGTGTACCCAATTAGATTGGGCGGGGAGTTACAATTAATGTCCCGGTGCCTAAAAAAATCATGAATTATTATTTATACACTTAATAAAACACTACCTACATAAGGGGGGGGGGGGGTAAATTGGATAACTAGTTTCGTTCGTTAAACGAACAACATCAGATCTTTCTCACTTGGGCTTAATTTAGGTTCAGTGGATATCTACGAGGGATGTTCAATTAAAAGTGGCACTAATTCCCATACAATCATTTATTGTCATGATTTACACATACAGACTTTTGTCTCCTGCAATGTACTTCCCCTCCAATGCGATGCATTTGTTCCACCTCCTTTGCCATTCCTGAAAGGCGTGCAGGAACCCAGTCTTTGACATCCTCTTCACAATCGTCCTTAAAGCGTTAAGTGCCTGAGTCTCGTTGTCGAATGGACGTCCCTTAAGGTCCCATTTGGCCACAGGGTTGATAAAAAAAAGTAACACAGGCCCAAGTCCGGACTGTAAGGCGAATGGGGTATCTTAGAGATGCCTTTTTTGTGCCAGGATCCCTGTAACAGCATTGGCGACATGCAGCCTGGCGTTGTCATGGTGAAGCTTCCATTGTCCAATCAGGTTCCTTCGTTTTTTGGGGATGTGATCCTTTACCAATTGCTCAAAACTGATATCCCAAGGATGTGTGCAAGCTGCCTGACAGTCAGACGTGAGTCTTCGCGAATAATGCACCTGCCGTGTTGATCGATGTCTCTGTAATGGCAGTAAGAGATGCACCTTTTCCTCCCCGCAATTCAGTGCTTTCCCGGCCCTCTTTGAAAGCTTTATGCCAACGAAAACAGGCACGACGAGACATTACAGACTCCCCATAGACTCTCAACAAATCGTTGTAGGTTCAGATGCATTTTTGTTTTAACCGAACACAAAACTGTATTAAATAACGCAGCGCGCGAAAACCTTCCATGCCAATGTTTAGATGCAATATGAAACACGTGTCACTCCCTCAAGCTATCAAGCCTCGACTGATGCAGGTATCACGGTGAACTTGTTAGTGATTCTCAACTCTAGTACGTAGTTCCTCCACACGCAGACAGATGTGAACTGCGGCCACTTTCATGGGTGGAAAGAAAAACAGTGCCACTTTTAATTGAACACCCCCTCGTATATAACACTTTTAGACAACAGTATTTACATTATTAAGCTACAAAAGTTTTTAATTAAACTTTGTAACGAGTCGGATTTTTAAACCAATTGTATTTTTATTTCGTGGGGGTCGTGATGGCGCAGCCGTCAAGCCGGGTTCGATTCCCGGTCAATGCATGTGAGATTTTCAGAGTGAAATGCCATGTCCTGGTTCGGATTCCACGTAGCAAGTACCATGGCTCATAATCTCGAGATTAAAGGTCACGTAAAACTACAACATTCCTTCCTTTTTATTTCGTTAATCTATTACACTTCTAAAAGTGTTGTGTTTCTTGTTAGTACTTTTTATGTGTATAAGTGTGAAATCCTTTTAAATCGTTAACTCATACCGTAGAGAGTGATTACGTTCTACACTGTTTTGTTATTAACCGTTACTTTTCAAATTTCTTATTTACTTGATGAGCTTTTGTAGTTGGCTCATCAAGTAAATAACAAATTTGAAATTTTGCACACGTATAAAAGATTCACATTTTGAGTAACCCATACATGCCAGTGGTTCCAACATTCTACGCATGCTGATAGGTTGAATGTTTAACAGCATGTAACTCCATAATAGTATATGGATTTCTTCCAAAATTAACACATATGCATATCATAATACTGTATTTCAGATTAAATTCGAGCCAACTCATACATGTCAGTGTTTCCAATATGTTTCTACGCGTGCTGATAAGTTATGGTATATTTAAATGCAGGTAGCGTTCATACTATCTATTGGACTTCAACGAAATTTCTGTGCTTTCTGTACCTAAGCAGATATAACTAGGCGTATTCTTTAGAGTCGCCAGGGCTGCCAACTGTTGATAAATGCTCTTTATATCTCCGAACCCAAGTCTCAGTATATTAGAAAGTATGCAAGCCAACACTTCTATACTTTGCACGCATATAGAGCATAATATTTCAGATTAATTTTGAGTAACCCATACAAGACAGTGTTATCAACATGATACTACACATCCCGATAGGTTCAATGTTTAACTGCACGTGACTTTCACAAGGAAGACTCATTATCTCAGAAATCTTACAAAGAAACACTTTCGAACATACTATATTGCATTGTTATGATCATGTTAGGAAATGCCATCATGGTCCTAAACTCAATGACAGGAAATACCGGTTATTCACCTTCCAGCTGTAGAGAGGGGGCAACGTTTGGTGTATAATTACATACTCAAGCGGCTAACGAATACAGGGACCGAATATCTCCCGGTATAAAGAGATCCACTTCCAACCTATTCTAACAACCTCTTCGGAGGGTGGAAGAGTGGATGTAAGTTTGGGCACTCTCTTGTCCTAGGGGTGAGAAATTGCCCCTGAAGGCGGATGAGCTATTAGTTGGTCAACGGCATGAGAATGCAGAAAGCAATGAGAAACTACAGCATTCAAGATCCATATGGATTTCTCTAGTAACACATCATGGCTGTGTTCAAAACCAAATGTTCCGGAGTTTCAAGTCCCCCAATCGGATCTCCGGCTTCGGGAAAGTTGTCAGTGAAAGATGGAATAAAGATTAGCACGTGGAATGTGCAAACAATGGCGCAAGCTGGGAAAACCCATAATGCGATCCAAGAAATGGACAGAATGAAGATAGAAATTATGTGTGTAAGTGAAATGCGTTGGCCAGGATCAGGTTCTTGTGACATCAATGGACATGTAGTTTACTATTCAGGGACATCCAATGGATTATATCAACACGGAGTAGGAATTATAGTATCTGAATTGGTCGCAAAGTGTGTCACCAATTTTATACCTATCTCAGAGAGAGCATTGTTGCTCCAAATAAATACTGAGCCTGCGCATCTTAACATCATCCAGGTGTACGCCCCTACGACAGACCATAGTGATGAAGAAGTTGCAGAATTTTACTCCCAAATCACAGGTGTTTTGCATCAGTTACCAAAGAAAGATGTAACAATAATTATGGGAGATTTCAATGCAAAAGTAGGACATGGATCTGAAGGCAGTATTGTAGGTCAATATGGGCTTGGTGAAAGGAATGAGAGAGGTGATCAACTTTGCGCATTTACAGGAGAATGGGGATTTGTAGTAACCAACACATTCTTCACATTACCACCACGACGTTTGTATACTTGGAAGTCTCCTAGAGATTCAGGTGAAAGAATTATAAGGAACCAAATTGACTATATTTTGATAAATCAAAGATATAGGAACAGCTGTGTCTCAATGAAAACATATCCCGGTGCGGACATTCATTCCGATCATATCCCTCTAGTTGGAGTTTTTAAAATCAAAATGAAAAAGATTCAAAAGAGAAGAGCAATAAAGTATAATATGCGTAAATTAATTGAACCTTCAGTAAGACAAAATGTAGAAGAGCAGCTCAATGATGAACTTGGATCCCTATCTGATGCCTTATGTACCGATGAGAAAATTAAAACATTAACTAATACCGTTGAATCTATGAAGAAAGATCACTTAGTAACAGATATCGCTAAAAAGAAACCATGGAGATTCTTAAAATGATGGATAAGAGAAGGAAAGCAAAGGGTAATCCTGATGAATATAAGAACATCAACAGGGAAATCAGGAAAGAAATAAGATTAGCTATGGATAGGGACATCCAAGAAAAATGTAATGAAATAGAGATGTTACAATTAAAACATGACAGCTTCAATGTTCATCGAAAAGTTAAAGAAGTGACAGGGAATTATAGAACTAGACAAGGAAATAGATTGGTCAATATTGAAGGAAAACTAATTGTTGGAAAATAAGAGTTTAAAGATACGTGGCAAAGATATATAGAACACTTGTTTTATGATACTCGACAGGAGCCACCTCGAATAAATGGTGAAACAGGACCCCAAATTCTGGTAGATGAAGTACAAACCGCGATAAAAGCCATGAAGGATGGTAAAGCCACTGGCCCTGACAATGTGAATGCTGAATTTTTAAAGCTTTTGAATGAGGATAATGTGAGATGGTTGACTAAAATATTCAACGACATTTACAATTCTGGGAACATTCCTCTGGAATGGCTTAAATCGGAATTCATCACACTACCTAAAAAACCCGGAGCTAAGTTTCGTAGTGAGTACCGAACAATCAGTCTCATGAATCACATCTTGAAGGTATTTCTGAAGATCATTCATCGTAGAATATACAAAATATGTGAAGAACAAGTTTCTTCTACACAATTTGGTTTTAGAAACTCATTTGGCACACGTGAAGCCCTATTTAGCATTCAAGTATTGTTTCAAAGGTGCCGTGATGTGAACTGCGATATATATGCCTGCTTTATTGACTATCAAAAGCTTTCGATAGAGTAAGACATCATAAGATGATAGAAATTTTACAAATGATTGGCTTAGATGATAAAGATTTACGAATAATTGTGAACTTGTACTGGAATCAATCTGCTTATGTGAGGTTGGGTAACGAGAACACGGAAGATATAGATATTCTAAGAGGTGTAAGACAAGGCTGTATATTGTCTCCATTGTTATTTAACATCTATTCGGAATATATCTTTAAAGAAGCTCTAGAGGATGTTGAGATGGGAGTGCTCTTAAATGGTAACTGGATAAATAACATTCGATATGCCGATGACACTGTGATTTTTGCGGATAGTCAAGAAAGCCTGCAACATATCATTGATAAAGTTATCCAAAAAAGCCATGAATATGGTTTAGATATAAACCCTCAGAAGACAAAATTGATGGTCATTAGTAAAAACAAAGTCTCTGCATACAAACTAAATATAGACCAGAAAACCATTGCACAAGTGCATAAGTATATATACCTTGGCACTACCATAAATGACCAATGGGACCCTTCTGATGAGGTGAAGTCTCGAATTGGGAAAGCCCGGACAACTTTCAATAAGATGCGGAATTTTTTCAGACATCACGGGCTGACAATGACTACGAAAATCAGGCTTTTGCGTTGTTATGTGTTCTCTACTCTTTTTTACGGTGCTGAGACATGGACTCTGACAGAGTCTTTATGTAAACGGCTAGAGGCCTTTGAAATGTGGCTGTACAGGATATTGCGGATACCATGGACAGACCATGTCACAAATGTTGAGGTTCTCCAAAAAATGAAAAAAACTAAGGAGGTATTAACCACCGTGAAAATCAGGAAAATCCAATACCTAGGACACATCATGAGGAATACCACCATGTACCATCTCCTACAGTCTATTCTTCAAGGAAAATACCAGGGAAGAGAAGTGTTGGACGAAGAAGAATATCCTGGTTAAAAAATCTCACAGCCTGGACCTCAAAAACATCTACTGATTTATTCCGAGCTGCAAGTGATAGGAACAGCACAGTCAAGATGGTAGCCAACATCCGGAACGGATAGGAACCATAAGAAGAAGATATTGCTCTATTAGGCAACAACATTTCAGTTATATTTTGGGCAAATTTTATAAATCCAGTGCTATCAGCATAATTCTGTAGATAAATAGAATATTCTAAATAGATATACATAGAGGAATGAGGATTGAATCATACATTTTAGGAAAAGTAGGCTTTTGTGTTCGTCACAACTCTTTCCATTTTATGTAATATACTGGCCTTGAATTATAATGGGACACTTCCCTCTTCATTTGTTGCCAACACGCTGCTTGTGTGGACAGTAGCCTTGTCTCAGAATTACATTTTCTCTTTACAAAACTGGCTGTAAGTCTCACAATTCTCTATCAAATACACTCAAATTTTAACACAACCCTCCATGCGTTCCCTCGCGACATTCATAACTGCCGAAGTTATCCTCATACACTCTTAACAATTCAAAACACTCGTTTCAAAAGCATTCATTCTAAAATACACTATATTCCAAAAACATATGACCGTATAATTATTATTAAAATTATTCCCTTAAGTGAATAATTGTTAAAAGTATTTACAAACACTGTATTCGTTATGTTTAACGTTGTATAACGATATCCATACGTTATATATAAGAGTCTTAGCTCTCTTTTAAAATATACCTTTTCATCAAGTATATAAAATGTGATCCTCACATATAAATTTCTTTATCACTCACCAATGTTAATATACTGCAACACCCTGTCCCAATTGGGTTTATAGTCAATATCAGTCTAATGCTTTCAACCAACAAAGATCAAATGCACGTAGATACTCAAATCCGTGTTTTAATAAAATGTTTAATAGAAGTATTAGTTAACATAAGTAGACAACATTTTCCCCCAAATTATTTTCCGCTCATTAACACTCTCGTCATCACTTCTAAGTCGTAAATTCACAGATATCGGAATTCTTAACAACAACGACTCCACTGCTATGAGGCCATGTTCTTACCAATAGAACTATATTTTTGTACTTACCTCAAATGCGGAACAACCTCGCATGAGCACAAATATCTCTCCACATAGGCTCATATACACCCTGTATATGGTATTAAAACTCTCATCTACTATGTTGAACGATTCCTTAACACACATTAATTGTTACCAACATCTCTTCTGTAGAACTTGCATTTACATTACTGGCATATTCCTCAGCATTGTAACACTCAACTGCTGGTATACTGAACACTTCCTTCTGTTCTTAAAAGAAACCTTCATTTATAAAAGACGACCTTAGACGTATCGTGTATGACCTCCATGAGTTTAATTTATAAAATGTTATTTAATTGTCCACTAAACTGTTACATATACATTTAATAGAAATACTATTATGTTCCACCACTCTTATCTAGCTTTAAAATTACACGTCTTCGCAATGTCATGTCCACAATATGACGTGACACCACATATAGTGTATAAATAACCACACACGTTATTTATATGTCCAATAGAATTCAATCTTGACCGGGATAAAGTAGCTTTGAATTCCCAGTCTTATGATAAAATTTATCTTCTATGAAGATATATCTCCTAATACAATTAAATGGCTAAAACTCTTAGCTTTTTCAAATAAAGTAAGGATTGTCAATTCCGAAATGTGTTTCCATCTTATACAAAGAATGTCTATGAGTATATGACTTCTATCATATCATGATGAATATTTCTTGTCAGTTCGACGTAAAGTTCATAGTAATTATGATAATATAACAATATATCATTCGTAGTTTCTTCTGTTCTTGAAGCTTTTTCTTACAATAAGTTGCCCAAATTAAATTATTAAAAGGAATTTCATTGGCATCCACGACTAAATGTCTGCATCCTCAATTCAAAATAAAATTGGAACACGTTGAAAGTTAAAATGACTGGTCTTAAATAAGGAATACTGATTCCTTAAACAAATAAACATGTCAGTTCAGAAACTGCATCGTAGAATGTAAATTTGAAAATGATGAAAGACGATCATCTCACGTGATCTTGTAGAATAAAATCTTGTAACACACATGAAGTATAAATATATATCGAAACATGGAAATACAGAAAATATGGAGTAAAACGCTTGCTCTGAATGTCCTTAAAATCTCTAACTACATAGGAAAATAACATTTCTACCTTATCAGACGATATCTAGATGATCTGGTTAAGTATTTGGAAAATATTTAGATGTTACCTCAATCCAAGATACTGAGTTGGACCCTTGTCCGTTTCCTCGAACCAGCGACCATCTGATAAGGAAGGAATTTCCTCTCTGGTCTGTAGAATCGAACAGCAAACTCCCGTTCATAGGTCTTCTTTGTTACCGAGTCCTGGTTAACGAAGCTCCATGTTGCATCTATATCTCTGCTTCAAATATGTCCCTGGCGCATAAAGTCTTTAGTTCATCATCCCAAATATGTGACAAATATCGAATAATAATTCTCGATGAACATTAGCAGTCATAATAAAATAATGTTAGTATGCTGCTCCAATGTTAAAGTCAATCACTGTTACTCACTTGGACTTTGTTCGCTGCAATCTCGTTCCAACTAATAATGCTTTACAGCTCTGCGTCCGTCACTTTTGTTATACCCTTCTAAGACGTCAATATCTTCGAAAGTATTCTGTTTGTGACTTTTAAATATAATCAAATAGCTGAAGTATAATCTCAACTAACAATGAGAAAACGCAATATCAAGTCTCTTGCGAACTTCGCCTAGTTTGTATGCACGGGATCTCCAAATATCTACCCTGCAGTCGCGCTATCTCCACGAGTAGTCGAACACCGTACTCGGATAAAGCCTTCGGGACCTTGGTTACCCCGGAATACACCTCTACACTCTTCAAAGTTTGTAGGAATAAGAACTCGGATGCTTGGCGTTCCCTCTCCAAGTCATAAATCTGGCCGCAATTTCTGCCTCCCACCTGAAATTTAGCGCGCACCTTAAGAATGCTTATTACTGCGTAATTCGTCCTTTCGGCGACTTTCAAAGAATCTGTAATATTTTCCTTTAATTGTCTTCTCACTACCAATGAATAGAATATCCTTCTAAGGGCCTAAATGTAAAAATTCTCCATATAATATAGTTGAAGGTAATCCCGTCTTCAATAATACCTCTCCTGATTGGCTGGGGGCTTATGTACAATGACATAAATTATAACAATATTTATAATATTCCATAGCTAATTCACTGTTGCTATGCCAATTTTAAGCTTCTAGAATCTTCTATTGCGCAACATATCACGTGATTGGAATCTCCCTGCCTGCTCGAGACACTAACACGACTGGTTTGCGTCAAGTTCCAGGATTTATATTGCCATGTTAAATTATATCATGGGCTCGAAAAATATTCTCATTTTAGACCCAAATAATTCATATTTTGGGGGCAGTACCTGCAGTCAATTATTGCAGTGCAACATATCATCTGCGTTAAAATGTCGTGTCAAGAGGCTGGGTATCGCAAATCATGAAATTAACGCTTAAAACTATGATATAACGAAATGGAGAACGTTTGAAACAGCGAGCTGGAGGAGTAACGTACTCTAAGTGGCTCTTAATTCAAGTATTCTTCAATGCTGAGGCGTAGCTCAAGTAGAAAATCTCTGCATTACCAATTGCTGGAGTAGCGATTGTTCGAATCCCTCATTGGACATATATTTTTGCAAAGTTTTGCAATGTTATGAGGCTTCAATGCTACAGTCAAATGTCAATTTGTGCCACAACATGCAGTATAATGCCGTTATTACAGTGTTTGTGCTCTACCCACTCTGCGCAGCTATACAGTGGGATTGAAGTCACTTCATTCATTCGTCATGCACTCGACGGACGAATACTTTGACATGTTTCTTTTTTACGTGGAGGCAAGAGGGAATTCCTTGCAGGCACTACGTCTGTATCGGGAAAGATACCCAGACAGGCGACATCCGAGTGTAAATACTGTACGCATTATTGAAAGACATTTTCAAAATAACAGGGGAACTTGGGGCAATCACACCTGTCCAATACAGGACCATAACTTTGTTGAGAATGAGTAGGGAGTTATGGACGCAGTTCGCAACGACCCTCACATTAGCACAACAGCATTTGCACAACAGGTGAATATTAGCCAGTCGTCCATAAGCCGTATATTGCATGCGCTTAAATATCATCCCTACCATGAACAACTAAACCAGGAGAGATTTCGAAGCTCGGATGAATTTCAGTCAGTGGCTGTTAGGAAAAGTGGAAGATAATGTAGCAAACTTACCAAAAATCCTATTCTCGGACGAATCGAGATTCCACAATAATGTACCGTCAACCGCCATAACATGCACTACTGGGGTGCTGACAATCCCCACTGGGATCGACTGGCGGCCTATCAAGTGCAATGGGGAGTGAATGTATGGTGTGGAATCTTGGCCGATCGCCTTATTGGACCGTATTATTTGAAGGCCATTTGACAGGTGCACGCTAGTAGGGGGGCAGTAAGAGTTCTGACTCAAGTCGCATGTGCCTTAATACTTATGGTTATGTAGCAAACGGCTATCTCGCGAACCCATGGATCGATTTTGGACATATGAGCTATCAAATTACTCGGGTTGACGCCCTCTTTCCACTGGACAACCTATTTCCACCCTAAAATAAAACCTACCCCTACTAGGGGGTGAAATTGTAATTTTTAGGTAAATGTCGCTTTACAAGTGTAACATGCATGTGGTCCGATACCAGTATGATATTAAACGTTGTTTCACATAAACGACATGCCAACGAGTCGATGCCACTATTGTTTAACATTTTTGGTTTTTTGTTTTACGCATGCGCACATGTTTTTTTTTTTTTTGTAAGAGGGCGGACTTTTTGAATAATGATTAACAGATAAGTTATTTTTTTAAATAACCAAAAGATACAAAACTAATAGGTCATCGGCATTTTAATATCTCATGAACCAATAAGGCTAGGGACTTGTATGAGGGGTCGTTCAACTCGGGCTGACACCCCCTTTCCAATGGACAACCTATTTCCACCTCAAAATAAAACCTACCCCTACTAGAGGGTGAAATTATATTATTTTGAAAAAATCTTGCTTTCCAAGTGCGACATATGGGAGTTTGAATGTTAATAGGAAATTAAACGTTGTTCCTACATAAAGGACATGCCAACGAGTCGATGCCATAATGAATTAGAATTTTTGTTTTTGATTTACGCATGCGCACATGGTGATTTTGTAAGAGGGCGGGATTTTTGAAAAAAAAAAGATTTATAAGAAGGGGTTTTAGTGGTGAGGAGAGAGCTAGATAGTCGCCTCCTTTCCTATGAAGTTTGCTGATATCTCACGAACGCATGGTCGGATTCGGACGGGAGACGTGTCAAATCGATTGTCCTGATGCCCTTTTTTTGATGTTATTAATGTGTTAAAGTTTTGAGAATGATGGAAACAGACTTGAAATGTTTATGATGAGTGGTTGTAGATAGAGAGAGAGGAGAGGATACAGCTGGGCGTGTGTTTTTAACAACGCTATTACTGGCTATAATGACCGTGCTTAATAGAACAATTGATATTTTGACGGGTCGGTTTAGGACAGGCCGAGGATTCGTTTTCCAATATTTTGACGGGTCAGTTTATGACAGAGTGAGGGTTCGTTTTTCCGATATTTTACTCTCGAAGGGGATCCTACGATGATATGTTACATGAACAAATGATAATTCTATGATCAGATGATATTTTGATGGATCGGTTAAGGACAGGCCGAGGACTCGTTTTCCAATAATTCGATGGGTCGGTTTATGAGAGCGAGGGTTCGTTTACTGATATTTTACTCTCGAAGAGGATCTTTAACAAGTAAACGATGATGGGTTACATGAATAATGATAATTCTATGATCAGATGATATTTTGAAGGGTCGGTTTAGGACAGGCCGAGGATTCGTTTTCCAATATTTTGACGGGTCAGTTTATGACGGAGCAGGGGTTCGTTTTTTCCGATATTTTACTCTCTAAGGGGATCCTACGATAATGGGTTACATGAAAAATGATAATTCTATGATTAGATGATATTTTGAAAGGTCAGTTTAGGACAGGCCGAGGATTCGTTTTCCGATATTTCGACGGGTCGGTTTATGAGAGCGAGGGTTCGTTTTCTAATATTTTACTCTCGAAGAGGATCTTTAACATGTAAACGATGATAGGTTACATGACAAATGATAATTCTATGATCAGATGATATTTTGATCGGTTGGCTTAGGACAGACCGAGGATTCGTTTTCCAATATTTTGATGGGTCAGTTTATGACAGAGCGAGGGTTCGTTTTTTCCGATATTTTACTCTCGAAGGGGATCCTCCGATGATGGGTTACACGACAAATGATAATTCTATGATCAGATGATATTTTGATGGGTCGGTTTAGGACAGGCCGAGGATTGATTGGAAAAAAAATGCGAGAATGACCGCAGAGTTACAGTAAACAGATAAGCCAGTACAAAAGCCGATATATAAGCCAACACAAAAGCCAATACATAAGCCACTACAAAAGCCAACACAAAAGCCAATACATAAGCCAATACAAAAGCCAAGACATGGGGTTAGGTTAGGTTAGGCTCTGATATGTTACATTAAGTTATGTGAGCTATGTGTGACGTCATAGCCAGTCTTAAAGCAAGTCTAAACTTGTAGAACATGTCACGTGACAAGGTTAAGTTAGGTTATGTTAAATAAGTTGAAGTTAAGTCTTTAAATATTCTCAGTCTTTGAGGTACTTTCCAAGACCAATAAAAAATCTTCAAAATACATTGGCAAAAATAACTTGTCAAATAAGCCAATATAAAAGCCAATATATAGGCCAAAACAAAAGCCAATACATAAGCCAAAACAAAGGCCAACACAAAAGCCAATACAAAAGCCAATACATCAGCCAATACAAAAGCAAACACGTGGGGTTAGGTTAGGTTAGGTTCTGATATGCTACATTAGGTTAGGTGAGCTATGTGTGACGTCATAGCCAGTCTTAAAGCAAGTCTAAACTTGTAGAACATGTCAAGTGACAAGGTTACGTTAGGTTATGTTAAATGAGTTGAGGTTAAGTCTTTAAATATTCACAGTCTTTCAGGTACTTTCCACGACCAATAAAATATCTACTAAATACATTGACAAAAATAACTTGTCAAATAATCCAATATAAAAGCCAATATATAAGTCAACACAAAAGCCAATACATAAGCCAAAACACATGCCAACACAAAAGCCAATACAAAAGCCAATACATAAGCCAATACAAAAGCAAACACATGGGGTTAGGTTAGGTTAGGTTCTGATGTGCTACATTAGGTTAGGTGAGCTATGTGTGACGTCATAGCCAGTCTTAAAGCAAGTCTAAACTTGTAGAACATGTCACGTGACAAGGTTAAGTTAGGTTATGTTAAATGAGTTGAGGTTAAGTCTTTAAATATTCCCAGTCTTTGAGGTACTTTCCAAAACCAATTAAAAATCCACTAAATACATTGACAAAAATAATTTGTCAAATAATCCAATATAAAAGCCGATATATATGCCAATACAAAAGCCAATACATAAGCCAATATAAAAGCCGATATATAAACCAATACAAAAGCCAATACATAAGCCAATTGAAAAGCCTATACGAAAGCCAATACAAAAGCCAATGCATAAGCCAATATATGAGCTTATGATAAGTCACATTATCACTAAAACAGTTGTAACCTTTATAGTGAGAACATCACACTGACAGGTTAGTTACTACTATGGAACTTACTACAACCAACAAGGGTAGGGAACGTGCACTCTATCATGGCTACTCTTATAACTATAATCGTCAGAATGTGAATGGAATAATATTCTGGCGATGCTCAAAAGAGAGGTGAACAAAATGTCGAGGAAATCTAAAAAGTAAAAATGGAAAGGTTTTAAGTGTGAGTGTTCATCAATGTAGTGCTCAAGACAAACCACGGTTGTTGTTTACAGAAAATTATGAAAATGCTAAAAAGCAAGTTCAAGAAACCGATATTGCAGCTCAAGATAATGCAGTGTTTGCTCAAAAGCACTTATCATATCCTCAAAAAGTCATGTTACGACAGTTGTCAACGTCTAAGAAAACCTCAACACTATCAAAGTCAACACAGACTAAGAAAGGAGTCTCTGTGGTAAAGTAAGAAAAGGAATTCAATAGTTTTAGTGATGTTGAGGATATTGTTGATTACAATGATGATGATTATAATAATAGTGATAAAGATTCTGAGGATGATGATGATAATGATAATGATAATGCTCTGTTTACCCCTAAAACATTTGTTAAATTTGTTTACTGGAACAATCCCAGTAAGCTAATCCAACGGCTTCAGTACTTGCATGCCTGTAGACAGGCTGGTCATACTGAATATGAGGAAGAACTATTGGATATAGAAAATTTGCTTCGTTGTGTCAAAATTATTATGTAATGAATTCACGTAACCGCTTAAACATATTCCCAGTCTTTGAGATACTTTCCAAGACCAATAAAAATCCACTAAATACATTGACAAAATAACTTGTCAAATAAACCAACACAAAAGCCGATATATAAGCCAACACAAAGCCAATACATAAGCCAATACAAAAGCCAACACAAAATCCAACGCAAAAGCTAACACATATGCCAAGACTAAAGCCAATATATAAGCTTATGGTAAGTCACTTTATTATCAAAACAGTTGTAACCTTCGTAGTGTGAACATCATACATACAGGTCAGCTACTACTATGGAACTTACTACAACCAACAAAGGTAGGCAACGTGCACTCTATCAATGCTACTCTTATAACTATAAACGACAAAATGTAAAAGGAATAATATTCTGGCGATGTTCAAAACAGAGGTCAACAAAATGTCGAGGTGATATGAAAAGTAAATATGGTGAGGTTTCAAGTGTGAGTGATCATCAATGTAGTGCTCCAATTGAAACACCGATAGTGTTAACAAAAATCATTGGAATGTTAAAAATCTAGTACAAGAAAAACATGTTGCTACTCAAAATAGTTCATTGTTTATTGAGCAACGTTTAACCCCTGTTGTAAAAGTTATGTTTAATCCATCTTTCACATCACAAGAGCCATAAACATCACAGACTATGCAAGAGGTAGTGTTGTTGTTTTAAGTGGCGGAACTACAAGATCATCGGTCCTTGATATGCAGATAGTTTTATCAGGGAAGAAAGTGATGAACCTATGCAAGAACATCAGCGCTGGTCACCAGCCTGTCCCTACCTGTGTGGAATATAGGTGGGTAATATACACTGTCATTCAAGCTCGCCCTCACTAGTACCTCTAAGTGATGAAAAAACCAGTTATGATACGTGTGGACCTTATGGTTTCAACAGAGTTTCGATGAGCAGCTCACAATCAAAATCATCCAGATTAGAGACATTGAGACATCATTGGTGTTATGAACGCTCTAAACACAAACGACTGTATTGTTGTATGAGTTGGTATCGTCCCTATTCCAAAATGGCAAAAGCATGTAAAACTTGTTAAACCAATAAAATGATGTAAAAAAGGTTGCTGTTGATGTTATTAATTCTCATGTTCCCTGTGATACCCTAACATCAACTTGTTTACTAGAATGGGAATGTAAGTCAATGCCATGGGTACACCTTAGTCACTGATAGTCAGTTAGTGGTTTAACATTGGAGATAACAAATTTATATTTAAAGAGGTTGCAATTATTGATTGTTCAACCTTTTGGATATCACAAGCTACCCATTTGATGTTTAAACCACCCTATGCTTTTGATTTGTTGTGTGAGAAAGACTGTAAACAAACTAAATGGGTTGAAAATCATTTGCAACTAGACTGGAATCAAGGAACGATTTCATATAAGCACCTAGACATGGTGATGAAAGCCCATTTATTGTCTGCCCATGTGGTATTTGTGAAAGGTGATGAAAAACGCAAATGGTTACAACCATTTTTAACACCTTACTGTCAATGTATTGATCTCAAGGCCTTGGGATGTCCCTCGATTGAAACATTCATAGACCGCTGTCCCTGTGGCAACATTACTCATAAAGCCTTAGCCTAAGTGTGGTATCTCTTTCATTGGTTAACCACCAATGTCTACTGGGAGTTGTTGAATAAAATTAAAACTCGGGGTTCACCCGTGGATGACATCAGTGAGATTTCTACAAGCAACGTGTAAAAATCAACGTAATACCATTGAAAGAGGAGATGCTACTGATAAAGCGATTGGAAAATTCTTTGTGTGTAAAAAGAAACTAGACAATTTTACCAAAGAGGAATTATTGACGCGCCCCAAGTCATTCATTTATTATGTGGCAGCCAATGCTGTGAAAGAAATCTGGCAACATGTACCAAAATCATGAACTCAAGACCCTGTGTTGAGTGAATTGCAACCATGTATGGATTACGATCACTATAAGCAAGTGGCCATGGCAAAAATACCCTCTATGCGACAGTGTGCTACTTACCAGCTGGTGAAATTGTATCACGGTCATAAAAGTCTGTGTAAAGACTTTGTTTCCTCATTCCACGGGTGTAATGGCGAGAAAAAGCAACAACAACAACAAACATCGTCTACAGAGGAGGATGAAGATCAAACCTTTTCACCATCAATGGAAAAGGATATATCAAACTTGTACTGGTCATGGCCTCATTAACAAAGTCATTCAATACTTGCCTTTCGAAATTCATCTTCCTGGTTATCTATTTTGTAGACCTGGAAATCGCCTTGAAGAATGTTTGCAGCGTGGTGATGTATCCATTAATCTTTTGGATCATGAATGCAAAGAACATGACATTTCTTATCGCCATAGTTATCCTGGTTTAAGACATGTGGCGGATAAAGTGTTGTTGAAAAAGCTAAACAACGTTTGACATCCTGTGATGCCTCAGTGGGAGAGAGGTTGGCAGCCTTGATTGTGATGTGTGCTATGTAAGTAAAGTTAATGATGTGTGGACATAAACATTGACAAAAGAATGAGGAATTGATATTTCTTTGTATTCTATTTTTGTAAAGTGCTATTCGCTATAGAATAAAAACAAGGTTTCCCAGAGCATAATGTTTTTCTCATTTTAAAAAATGGTGATAGGTATAACCTAACTTAACCTTGTCACGTGACATGTTCTACAAGTTTAGACTTGCTTTGAGACTGGCTATGACGTCATACATAGCTCACCTAACCTAATGTAACATATCATAACCCAACCTAACCCCATGTGATAGCTTTTATATTGGCTTTTGTTTTGGCTTATGTGTTGGCTTTTGTGTTGGCTTTTGTATTGGCTTATGTATTGGCTTTTGTATTGGCTTATATGTTGGCTTATGTATTGGCTTTTGTACTGGCTTATATATCGGCTTTTATATTGGATTATTCGACAAGTTATTTTGTCAATGTATTTAGTGGATTTTTTTATTGGTTTTGGAAAGTACCTCAAAGACTGGGAATATTTAAAGAATTAACCTCAACTCATTTAACATAACCTAACTTAACCTTGTCACGTGACATGTTCTACAAGTGTACACTTGCTTTAAGACTGGCTATGACGTCACACATGGCTCACCTAACCTAATGTAGCATATCAGAACCTAACCATACCTAACCCCATGTGTTGGCTTTTTTGTTATTATTTGTTATTATTATTATTTTATTATTATTATTTATTAAATCGTTACAAATACACACATTTTACAAAATTCATAATATCTGTACACATTTTATGAATTTTCTTGCACTTCCTACTCATTATTTAATCTGTAAATTTACAATTATTAAATTATATTGTTACAATATGATAAAGACAGGTCGAAATAGGATATCAAATTCATACAGAGCAGGAAGAGATATCACATATGCCACTAAAAGGTGCAACCTTGTGTGTGGCATGCATATCGTTGATTACTATTTCTAAAAATTGTATAATGGCTTAGCCGAATAACACGTTCTATGTAAATGGTGTATACACAAAAAAAATGAATAAGAAGGAAAATTGAATTTGTGTTTTATAAACTTGTAAGCTCAACTAATTATATTTTCAATTTTAATTTTGTTTTCTCTGAGAAAATGTTTTATTTGCATCTTCAGGTTTGCATAATTTCCTTTAAATTCTTTTAATTTAATTGGGAGAATGTTATATAATTTTGGTGAGAAATACAGAAAGTTACGTTTGGCTATACCTAACTTAGGTTGATATAAAATAGAGTGATTCTCTGTAATACTTCTGGTTTCATACTCGTGGCTAACAACTTGAATTCTATTTCTATCTTTAAAAATGTATTTGTATATTTCAAAAGCGTACAATTGTTTAATGTTGAAGACCCTTGTCTCAGCATACAGTCTCATAGTCGGATATAATCTATCTTTCTTCAACATTATTCGTAGTATGAGATTCTGCACTATTTGAACACTTTTTAGTACATTTTCATAGGCGCCTCCCCAGGCAAGAATACCATATGTAAGAACTGACTGGACTAGAGCATGGTAGATGTCTCTTATTAATTTGTAATTGACAATATGTTTTAAATAGTGAAATATATAGATTGTTCTTCTTATTTTACTTGTAAGGTGTTTGCATTTGCTTTTCCATTTCATGTCACTATCTATAAATAATCCCAGATATTTAACTGTATCCACTTTAGCTATTTTAGGACAGTCACAGTTCTGATTACAGTTCAAAGTGTGTATTTTTAGTTCATTAAAATCATCTTCAACTGCTTTTAAACTGAATCTTACGAACTTTGATTTATTTACATTTTAAAAATAGTTCGTTACCATCTAACCATACCTTTAACATTTTCAATGCCGCAGTTGCAATTTGTTTTACATTTCCCCATGTTCTACCTTCAACACAAACTACCGTATCATCTGCGTATGATATGACATTAACATGAGTTTAGTGCTTTTCAGTCGGTCAACACCAATGTACCCAAAAGAGATGGGTTATGCCCTAATCCTGAAATAAATTACATGAGATTAATAAAACACTAGGATGACCAGTTTCGATCGTCAAGCGATCATCATCAGATCCATTACACTTAGGCTACAAAATCTATGTTTGAAATACAGGCGAAAATATTTACAATATGTACAATTATTTAGTTGCAGTATTGGTACTGCAACTGTCAGTGTATGCTACATGCAGTATATATGTTAGGTGAAATGCTAAATGGTGATAGCTATCCGTAGATTGTACTTTAGAGAGATTATATGGTTGTAAACTATGGTTAAACTATAAAAAAAATCAGGCTAACTACTTATCTGATTGTCTTCCGTACAACAGCTACTCGCAGTTTTCGTGCTCACTGGAACTCACTGTGCGGTCGACTGCGGTGGTTATCTTAACGACTGGTTTTTCCCTGCTTTCTCCCCCCTACCCCTACGTGATGTGGGGAGTGATAGCGATGTGTTTCTGTGAGGTGTTGCCAACCTAGATAAGATGTATGTTATTGAATGAGGTGGGTCTACAACTATTAAAGACCGTGGATTAGCCCTCGCCACGCGTGGAGCATAACCCATTCGAACTAAGCGTTGACGGTCTTATGAGGACGTCCCGGCACCTTTAATACTGCCGCGAATATGGGCCTTGGTTTATTGCAGAAGATAAGTACATCGTACACCTGATCCAGATAACATTTACCTATTAAAAACCCCTAATTTCCCCCCTTTTATTTATCTAGCTTGGCTGTGTCGCTAAATTGTGTTTTGTTTCCGACAGGGTGTGTTTTTTAGTAGCGTGAAGAGGGGTGAGCTCTCCATGAACGCGTGTTCATTTAGATTGTTGGGATTGTTTCGTTCGGCTAGGTGTATCTCGATTGCTTCCTTTATGTCAAGAGCTCTGCCTTTCGATTCGTGATGGATTATTTTAAGGTCCGACTCTATGTTGGTAAAGCTGTGCCCTGCGTCACACATATGTTCGCACAAGGCTGAATGTGTTCCGTATCTTATCGCATTCCTATGTTCATTATAACGTGTGTCTACTCGCCTTCCACTCTGCCCGATGTAATTAGCTTGACAATCGGTGTCTTGGCATGTTATAGAATATACCCCTGACCTTGAATACGGGTCACGTTTATTTAGATTGCTATTTATGAGGTGCCTAGCGGTTGTGTTTTTCGTCGTGAAAGCTATCTTAATGCCTTGCTTTTTGAATTTCCATGTATTTCAATTCCATGTATAGATGATTCAATATCGTTGATAAAAATCAAAAATAATAATGGACCCAACACTGTGCCTTGTGGTATTCCTCTTTTCACTCTTAAAGGTAGACTTGTAGTTCCATTTATTCTAACGTATTGAATCCTTTCAGTCAAATAGCTTTCTATCAATTTCAGTGCTATTTCTCTGATGCCATATCTTTCCATCTTCTGAAGGAGAATATGGTGAGGTATGGTGTCAAAAGCCTTCTCTAAGTCGAGAAATATGCCCAAGGTCGGTTTCATACTGTTCATATTTTCATAAATTCGCCTTGTTAATTCCCCAATAGCATCAGTGGTGCTGACATTTTTTATAAAGCCAAATTGTCTAGTTGATAGTAGATTGTGTTTCTTCAAAAACTGATAAATATGATTTTTTATACATTTTTCAAATAATTTTGATATGACTGTCGTTAACGATATCGGTCGATAGTTCTTTAGTTCTGAAGGATTGCCTGCTTTATGTAGCGGTTTTACAATTGTAATTTTTAATTGCTTTGGGAAGTATCCAACTGAAAGTGACTCGTTTATTATTGTCAGTAAAGGATTCTTTAAAAAATTAAAATTCTGCTTAATAATTTGAGCTGAGATGTTATCTATTCCCATTGCTTTAGTGTCGCTTATTTCGTGTAGGTACTTATGTAAATCCGCTTCGGTAATCGGAATAAAAAAACAGGAATTTGTGTTTCTGTTGATTTTCAAGGAAAAATCTGGATTGTTCTTAATATTTTTAGACATGTCAGTAGTTTTGTTAGTAAAATAATCATTGAATGTATTAGCTATAGTGAAATCATCATCGTAAACATGATTTTGAGATCTTATTTTTGTTATTTTTTCTTTATGACTTATTCTTTGTGTTATTTCATTGACAATGCCCCATACTTTTCTTGGATTATTAGAATTGGAATTTATTAATTGTTTATAGTGGTCAGTTTTAGCATTATTAAGCAATTCGTTTAATTTATTTCTATCCCGCTTATATTTTTCCTTCATGGCATTGTTCTCTTTATTTGCTATACATTCCTGATACAACCTATCTCTGGTGTGAATGGACTTAATTAGCGCGTGCGTGATCCACTCCTTTCTCTTTCGTTGCTTTGAATTTAATTGTATTGAAGAATTTTTTATGCAATTTTTGATAGTTTGTATAAATTTATCTACTTTAGAATCCAAGTGGTTGTTCCCTAATACTGTATCCCAATTAATATTGCTCAATTTTTTTTAAGCATCTCACTATCTAACTTAAATCTATGTTCACGTATGTTACACTGAGCTGCTTCTAAGTCACGGCCATTTTCAAGATTTATACTAACTAATATAGGATAGTGATCTGTAATTCTGCTCTGTGATATAATGGGTAAGATGTTATCATTAGAAATACCGCTACGAATAAGTGCATGATCAATACAGGTTTTGCTCGTTGAAGTTTCTCTAGTGGTGCCATATATCAACGATCTAAAATTATGCTCATGCAGTAAGTTTAAATATTCATTAGAGTCATACTCATCAAATAGATCTATGTTAGTGTCGCCTAGAATCACCTCGGTTTCTAGTGTACATTTTTGCTGGACATAATCATGGAGATTATTAATAAATAGTTGTTTATTGTATTTTGACGAACGGTATATGCCTGTCAATGCAATTCTATTGTTCCCATAATTTATTTTGAGCCTAAGGAGTTTGAAATCATTGTAATTCACAGTTTCTACCTCGTGGTCAATAGAATTCTTCACCATAAAAACAACTCCATCACATTTATTAAAGCATCCTTCGTTATAGTATGTTTTATAGTTGGAATGCTTGCATATATTAAAGTTACCTAATTTCCAAGTTTCTGTGAGTATAACGACATCAACTATATGGTTATATGCTTCTAACTCGGCATCTAAATTTATTTTATTTTTAGATAGATTTCTAATATTTGTGTGAAATATGCTTAAGTTATTTACCTTCTTAAATTTAAGTATTTGAGACACACATTGATCAATACCTCTACCTACTTCTGTATGAATTTGATATCTTACAATGTCATCATTAAATAAAGTCATACACAGAAATATTTGACAGGAAGAGGATATTTACAATTAGTCAGCTGTTGAGATCTGTTAGTAAGGTATACTAATTACTGTATTGGATGTTTCCTCAGAAGTGTTCATACAATTGAATGAGAAAAAGTGTTGGCGGTCAAGTTATTGTGAGATATCTTGGAGGGAGGGGTGGAGTGGAATTCAGCTGTTGAGGGGAGGAAAGTGAAAGGTCAGTTTGAAATAGCACAAGCAACACGGCAGGGGAGGTATGCAATGAACAGTTATGCGGGAGAGAGACAGACAGATTGTGGTGTGGGTTATCTTAGAGGGTGTACCAACTTTTGCTTACTAAAACAATCTATTGCTATATGTTAAGTGGCCTTACTTTAAGCTTTGAGTAACTCACACATCTTTGTAACACGGTGCTTGCTGCCATCTGTTTTCTTCACGTAAATTACGCCATCGTAAGTCCATACGTTGGATTGCTGAAATCTTGAAATTCCCGTCTTCAAAATCGCTAGTCTTGTGGCTGTGAGATCTTCTCTGATTGTCACCGGGGTACCTTTGAGCTTTTTCTTGTTTTTAAACAATTCATGCCTAGCACGGTACGTCGCCAATTTTACTATGATTGGCCTGGGTTTGTTCCCAATCTTGGGGCCTAACCTATGGCTTCTGTCTATGTCCGCAAGAGCGATGTTTGCCTTAATGTCTCCGGCAACTTTCAGCACTAAATTACCTGTGTCCTCGTTAGGATGCTCTGGAACACCGAAGATACGGAGATTTTGCCTCCTTTGGTATTGCTCCAGTTCATCGTGTTTGGAGTTGCTTTCCGATTTGAGATCTTCGATCTCTTTATCCCGTTTCTTTATCTGAACTTTGAGGTCCTCACAAAGATTCACGTTGAATTGGATCGTTTCCTCAAGTTTACTTAATACACATTCCGTGATCTTATCCACTACAGTACTTACAATTAGGTCAACAAATGATTTTGACTGCAAGGAATCCTCCATCACACGCCGTACTACTTCCTCTATGGAGTTGGTAGAACTGGAACTGTCGTTACCTGTCTGATGCTTCTGCTGCTGCTGCTTGCTCTTCTTAGAAGACATTTCACTTTTTAGTTTTTACGATTTATGTAAATTAAAGGATGATGAGTGTGAAATAATCTCACCAGCTAAAACTTATATACTGAATTGATTCACACTATACTTCTTTTTCCTCTCTACACTGCGTTTACACCTGCCAAGTACACAATTTCCACGAGCCGATCCTTAGTCGTGTTACTCACTCTGCGCCATGACACGCTGTTTGTATTGGCTTATGTATTGGCTTTAGTATTGGCTTATGTATTGGCTTTAGTATTGGCTTTTGTGTTGGCTTTTGTATTGGCTTATGTATTGTCTTTTGTGTTGGCTTAAATATCAGCTTTTGTACTGGCTTATCTGTTTACTGTAACTCTGCGGTCATTCTCGCAATTGGCTTTTTTCAATCATCCCAGTCATGCTTTCACTAAGCATAAACGAATCACTGCATAAGCCTCTGCGATTCATGATATATCAATGAATACATTGTCAAGCATGACCACCGCATAAGCCTCTACAATCCATGATTCATCAAATAGCACATTCCTACACATGCATGATACCTTTTACTGACTCAGTGATTTACAATCTTGTACCTGTTGTCAAGTCGAGTCAGGTCAGCACATTCCAATACGCTCAAATAACATCCACATCCTGTTAGTCTGCTCTCCAGCAAGTTTGTTTTCTCTACCCGCTTCAACCAACATAGAACGAAGTTCTGTTTGCTCTTTATCTGATCATAGAATTATCATTTGTCATGTAACCCATCATCGTTTACACGTTAAAGATCCCCTTCAAGAGTAAAATATCTGAAAAAACGAACCCTCGCTCTGTCATAAACTGACCCGTCAAAATATTGGAAAACGAATCCTCGGCCTGTCCTAAACCGATCCATCAAAATATCATCTGATCATAGAATTATCATTTGTCATGTAACCCATCATCGTTTACACGTTAAAGATCCCCTTCAAGAGTAAAGTATCTGAAAAACGAACCTTCGCTCTCTCATAAACTGACCCGTCGAAATATTGGAAAACGAATCCTCTGCCTGTCCTAAACCGATCCATCAAAATATCATCTGATCATAGAATTATCATTTTTTCATGTAACACATCATCGTAGGATCCCCTTCGAGAGTAAAATATCGGAAAAACGAACCCTCGCTCTGTCATAAACTGACCCGTCAAAATATTAAAAAACGAACCCTCGACCTGTCCTAAACTGACCCGTCAAAATATCGATTGTTCTATTAAGCACGGCCATTATAACCAGTAATAGCGTTGTTAAAAACACACGCCCAGCTGTATCCTCTCCTCTCTCTCTATCTACAACCACACCTCATAAACATTTCAAGTCTGTTTCCATCATTCTCAAAACTTTAACATATTAACAACATCAAAAAAGGGCATCAAGACAATCGATTTGACACGTCACACGTCCAAATCCGACCATGCGTTCGTGAGATATCAGCAAACTTCATAGGAAAGGAGGCGACTATCAAGCTCTCTCCTCCCCACTAAAACCCCTTCTTATAAATATTTTTTTTCAAAAATCCCGCCCTCTTACAAAATCACCAAGTGCGCATGCGTAAAACAAAAACAAAACTTCTAATTCATTATGGCATCGACTCGTTGGCATTTCCTTTATGAAGAACAACGTTTAATTTCCTATTCACATTCAAACTCCCACATGTCGCACTTGGAAAGCAAGATTTTTTCAAAAACATATAATTTCACCCTCTAGTAGGGGTAGGGTTTATTTTGAGGTGGAAATAGGTTGTCCATTGGAAAGGGGGTGTCAGCCCGAGTTGAACGACCCCTCATACAAGTCCCTAGCCTTATTGGTTCATGAGATATTAAAATGCCGATGACCTATTAGTTTTGTATCTTTTGGTTGTTTAAAAAAATAACATTTCTGTAAATCATTATTCAAAAAGTCCGCCCTCTTACAAAAAAAAACATGTGCGCATGCGTAAAACAAAAAACCAAAAATGTTAAACAATAGTGGCATCGACTCGTTGGCATGTCGTTTATGTGAAACAACGTTTAATATCATACTGGTATCGGACCACATGCATGCTACACTTGTAAAGCGACATTTACCTAAAAATTACAATTTCACCCCCTAGTAGGGGTAGGTTTTATTTTAGGGTGGAAATAGGTTGTCCATTGGAAAGAGGGCGTCAACCCGCGTAATTTGATACCTCATATGTCCAAAATCGATCCATGGGTTCGTGAGATAGCCGTTTGCTAGATAGCCATGAGTATTAATGCACATGCGACTTGAGTCAGAACTCTTACTGCTCCCCTACTCACGCCATCCACACTTTCTACGCCATGACCTCCCACTTCTGCTGGAGAATGTGCCACTTGGGGAAAGTTTACTGATGTGGTTTCAACACGACGGAGCTCCACCACATGGTACGTTAGCTATCCGCAACCATCTCAATAACACTCATCCAGGAAAATGGATAGGAAGAGGAGGACATGTCCCTTGGCCCGCCAGGTCACCTGATTTTACGCCATTAGACTTCTTCCTGTGGGGGTATTTGAAACAAGCAGTCTAAACCCAGCGCCCAGAAAATCCAGAGCGTCTTCGACAACTCATCGTCGAAAGTTGTAATTCAATAACACCGGCCATGCGACAGCACTCTAGAATCCATTCAGCAGCGTGTGCAGATGTGCATAAACCAAGAAGGTAATCACTTCGAGAATTTGCTACCGTAACAAACCATTGTTAGTGCAGTTTCGTCCCCCTGCCCCCTCCTCACCCCACCTATCCATCTTGTCGTAGTCTGATCCTAATGACAAATCGACCGTTCTAAGGGCCACATACACTTTCATTTACCGACAATTTGCATACACGGGGATATTTCACGAACGTTACGAGATGTTAACAAACTAAATAAAACATCAAATAAAGAATAAACGAATATCCTCGCCCATACTCGAACTTCTCACTTGGCTCTTTGCCAAGTTCACCACGTGCTTACCACATGAGCTATACTGCACCACGTCACTTTGCTTGTAGATTACAGCTCATGTGAGAATTTCAAAGTGGTTGCAATGTCATTCCATGTTCTACGGAGGTTTGATGATGATGATAATTGTTGTTTTAAGGGGCCTAACATCTAGGTTATCGGCCCCGACTACAGAGGTTTCACTAACGTCTTAGGTGTTATTGTGTAGACCGTGAATGCAAAGATATCCGTTGTACTCTGTCGACTGTGCGTACCGGAAGAGCAATTGTTTTCAGCACAAAATATAAAACTGAGTGTCTGCGGCTGATTATAACATTGAAGCGTCATAACGTTGCAATACGTTGCAAGAATATTTTTTTCAATGGGGGATTCGAACCCTCGCTACTCCCGTCCATCAATTGGAAATCCAGTGGTTGTCAACTTGAGCTACGCCTTAGCTTCTTAGAGTACGTTACTCCTCCAGTTCGCGGTTTCGAATGCTCTCCACGTCATTATATCACAGTTTTAAGCGTTAATTTCATGATTTGCGATACCCAGCCTCTTGGCACGACATCTTAAGGCAGATGATATGTTGCACTGCAATAATTGACTGCAGGTACATCATATTATTCAAACGGCCTGTAGTCACATCGGGTGGGGGAATAATAAGGTTCAGTATCGTTTGCGAGATATGATTACATTGCAGTAGTACCATATGGGATGCAAGCAGAGAAATATCGACCGTCATGATAACACACGCCAGTTGGACTGCATAAAAGCAATATTATAAGGGACGGCTGACTCAACTGGGGTATAAATCGCTAACTAGTAAGGTGTATGTTTCATGAAACGCAAGCTCTTTAAACAGGGGGAGTTAGAAAGTACGGCTTGTGTCAAAATCTTCAAAATCGTCTCAATAGTACAGGAAAAATCTTGCATTTCTTAAAAGGTCAACGGAAATATATTTATTTGTTTATAAAGTGCGTTTAAACGAAAATAAAGAACAAGCTAGCCCCTGCCAGAACTGTGTCGCGTCGAGTCCGCATAACAGTAAAGCCGGGCGGGTGGTATATACACATGCGTGAGTTCTCAAATATATTATGAAAATCAAAAAAGGAAGGAAGCTTGTAGTTTAACGTGACCGTTAATCGCGAGATCATTAGCCACGGGACCTCCTTTTTTACGTGGAATCCGAACCACAGGACATGGCATTTCACTTCGAAAATCTCACATGCATTGACCGGGAATCGAACCCGGACCGCCTTGGTGAGAGGCATACAGCTAGACCGCTGAGCCACCACGCCCTCATTATGAAAATCATGTTCCGCAAAGAAACAAGAAGTTCCGTGACGAAGTAAAGAGCCTACTTTTCCTAAAATTTAAGATTCATACCAATGATTAATCTATATGGATCTATCTAGAATAATGACGAAATTAAGTTGGTAATATCGAAATTCCTAATTAGTTCGAAATACTCTATACTTGGCATAATGTAGCCTAATAGAGAACTACAGTTGGCAGCCCTGGTGACTGAATATATTCTTAGTTCCATCTCTTAAGGTACAGAATACAACATTTGGTTAAAGTCCAATGGATAGCATGGACGTTACATGCAGTCAAACATTGGATCTAACAGCGCGCGTAAAATCATGTTGGCAACAATGACATACATGTATTGGTCAGAAATAATCTAAAATCATATCATCTATTGTTGTGTCAATTTTAAATGAAATCCATTAGTTAGTATAGAAGTTACATGCATTTTAATATTTGACCTATCGGCAGGCTTAGAATCATGTTGGCAGCACTGACGTATATAAGTTACTCCAAATTAATATAGTATGTCAGGTACTATACGTGTGCATAATTTTAAGCTACCGGTATCGGCTTGCATACTTTCTAATATATGGGGATTTGGATTAAAAAAAAAATGAGAGCATTTATTAACAGTTGGCAGCCCTGGTGGCTCTTAAGAATACGCTCAGTCATATCTGTTTATGTACACATAGCACATACGAAATTCGGTTGAAATCCAATTGATAGTGTAGAAGTTATATGCATTTAAAATTTGGACTGGGGCCGATAACCTAGATGTTAGGCCCCTTAAAACAACAATTATCATCATCATCATCATAAAATTTGGACCCATCAGCAGGCTTATAATCATTTTGGCAACACTGCCATGTATGGCCTCCTGGAAATTAAACTGCAATATTATTATCTATACGTGAGCCAATTTTGAAATAGCTCCAATTCATACGTTCCAAGATATACAACATGGAGCTCAAATTTCAATTGCGATTTTTCAGTAGTTGGTAGCACTGACATCATTTTCAAATATGGCCGTGAGATATTCAGGTATAGATCTTTACTCCTACCAAATTTTGTTTCGATTGCTGCAGCCGTTTAGGAGATGATAGGGGGGGACACACACACAGCCAGCCAGACAGACAGACAGAAGGACAGACAGACAGACAGACAGACAGACAGAAGGACAGACAGACACACATTTGCCCGATCTCATAAGTCTACTTTTTCCTCATTTTTGCAAAATGTGAAAAGTAGGCTAAAATAGGCCTAATTCCTTTGAAATGCATGATTTAATCTGTATCTTCAGTTCTTGTTGTGCTGAAAGACTCGGTACGTTTTGCAGAAGAGACACTGTGGGGTATAAAGCATGGTAAGTAAACGTAGAAGGGATGATTTCTGTGGCATATAGCTCGCGTAGACGAGTAGTTAGAGCACGGCGGCGCGGCGCGGCGCGGCGATTCCACAGTACTTACATTTTGCTTCGGTTTTCCCTTCTATTTGTTGTGTGTCGTAATGTTCACAAACTGCAGCATGAGGACGCATTTCACTGAAAGTCTGTTGCCAACTAATGGATGTATAGATTCTCTTTGTTTACACGGTATACTCGCTCTGAGATAGATTCTAGATACATCTTATGATCTTACTGCGTGAAACAAATGAGTAGTCTACTTTAAAAGATAAGACAAGTCACCTGATGGTTATGCACAACGGCGATCGTTGCGGTAGTGAAGATTGCGTCGTATTATGCGTATTATACTATGAGTAGTGCAGTATTATACCGTAGAATGCGTTTGGGTATTATGCGGTGTTACATGGTATTTTTACAACTCTAGGCACAACTCTACAAAATACACTATACTTATTACTCATATGGACCACCTCGTGGTGAAGCGGATAGCTGTTTATCCGGAGGTCCGGGTTCCATTCACGGCTCTGCCAAGAAATTTCAATTTTGGTCTGAGGGCTAGAACGGGGTACACTCAGACTCATGAGGCAAAGCTGAGAAGAGGTGGGTTCGATTCCCATCTCAGTCATCTTGGAAGGGGTTTTCCGTGGTTTCCAACTTCAACTCCATGCAAATTCCGGGATGGTTCTTAACGTAAGGACCACGGCCACCTCCTTCCCAATTCTCATCTGAAATACAAATACAGGCACTAATACAGCCATCAAAATAACACAGATTATCAGTTAATTTACACACACCCAAGTACACGGCGCTACATGACCACGAAGTCCCAAAGCCCCTAAGTCAATCAACAATAACAACAATTATCTCATAACTTCCTGTGATATTTCTTTTCTTTTTTCCTGCAATATTATGTAAACATGATGATTATCTGCAAGTTACCGTACTGTGATCACCAGTGCTTCTCAAGCTGCTATACAGTACTTCTCGTTGACGCGACTCATGAACAAACAATGAAACTTCAACAAACATTAAACTCTTGTCTTTGGTTTGCTTTTAGACTAAGATACGATGCTCACATAACCCCAAGCTACCCAACTCTTTTTTGTCTTAAACCTGATGGATCCGTAATCTTTACTTACTGACATTCAATATCGATTTCTGCATGTCATCAAAATTCAATTACTTGTCCTCGTACAATAATCGAAACACTCGATCTGGCTCATCCCACGCCATCCTCTTCAATCACTCATTCATGTTCAACTGTAGCTGGGTCCCGACTTTGGAATTCAACTCCTGCTGATATCAGAAATTCTTAAGCAATAAAGACATTTAAGGCCGCTTCCAAGATTACCGGTTGAATACTGCTGACTGACTCGTGTGATTGGTGATGGATGGTAGGACGTATGACTGCTCTAGGGTAACTACTTAAGATATTCTAGAAAACACATGATTATTATTATTATTATTATTATTACATTATTACAGTATTATTATTTATTTTATTATTGCTATTATCCATGTGCCTTATTCATTAATATTAGTATTAACATAATTATTTCATGAAATTGTTCCATTTGCACAATATTGCGTGGTTAAGTGTAAGAGAGGGCCATGAGCCCTAACTTCGCTACTACCAAATAAATTAATTAATTAATTAATTAATTAATTAATGATTGAATGAATGAATGAATGAATGAATGAATGAATGAATGAATGAATGAATAAATGAATGACTAAATAAATAAATAAGTAAATAATGTCTGAATAACATATGCTCTCTATAAGAGATACAACTACGATTTTCACATTTGAATAAGCAGATATTGTATATTCGTGGCACACAGGATACTTGGGCTACTGTTAACGTGTTGCCCATCTGAAAAGTCAATCCTTTGGGAAGGTAACTTAGTGAGTTCTCAGGTGCTATTGATGTATGGATGGGAAGATGGGAGCAATGGCAGTTGAGTACTCGTAATGAAGAGAGTGAGTAAGAAATGAATGTCATATGCAGTTGTTCCTAAAGCCGGTCTCGATGGTGGGAAAATATTAGACTATATAAATTGAGGAGGTGAGATTACCTAAGAGGCTAATGTACTCGTCTAGAGAGGGTAAGAGAAGTAGATGAAGGCCTAGGAGGCAATGATTAGATTAAGTGCAGTATAATTTAAAGGTGAGAGAGGAGGCCTCGGCGCTAACTGAAAATAGGAGGTCCTGAAAGCGCCACATTCACTCACACTGGCTTGCAGACTAGACTGAATTCTTAAAAGCATAACAGTCTAGAATGAATGAATGAATGAATGAATGAATGAATTAATTAATTAATTAATTAATTAATTAATATTTCTAACTTGAAACGTTTTATCACTGTCCCTCGCATCACTCTTCTTTGTCTGCAGGAAGAAGTTCGGTCTCTACTATGTTGACTACAACAATGCAACGCGACCCAGAAGAGCAAAGGAATCTTCCAAGTTTTTTCACAAGATGATATCAAAGAACAGGCTGCCTGAAGAGTTCTCTGAATTATTAAGAGATGCAGGTCCACAGGAAAACACAGAAAAGCATCCATTGGAATTCCATGTTCCTTTTAGGGTCCGGACATAGACTTGCAGTTGTCTGCTATTTGAATCCTCAGAAATTAGAATAAACTTCGATAATACATCTTCTCTATGCAAAACACTGCTTTCTTCTCGTCGATTACTTCCTTTCCTACATGGGAGAGAGTGGGCATCTCAGGTAACACGTTGAGTATATCAATATTCTATTTTCATCACTAGCTCATATAACGTGGTTCCGGTGTATAAATAATCATGGAGCTAGACATGCCAATTTTAATGTCATATATTAGTTTCTGCCACCTGCTACCCCTAAGCGTCCAGTCTAGTATACAAGCCTCTGTTTACGAACACGTCACCTTCATGAACCCTTAGATAAGCACACTCAAATGCAGACATGTATTGTTAAAAGAAAACACATATTGAAATGGGACGTATTTAAAATTTGGCGCTGCGTCGGCAGGGTGTAGTAACCGGTATGTCAACATATACGTCACAGATTAACAGAGTTGAAGTCCCAATATCCCATACAGTGTACGGTAGAGCACTATATTGCCCAATAGTAGGACACCTGGGTATCTTGTATCCAAGAGGTGCCTGCGCAGAACAGCAGATACTATCTTAGCGCTAATGAATACGGTATTCTAACTGTCCTATCTCCTGGAATTATCGACGGATCGTAATGATTTCTTCATCAAAAAGAACCACATAATGCTGTGCCACTGCTAGTATTACCATAATACAATATCAATAAATAAAACATATGAATATTTTCAGTCAAGTGAAGGTGACCGACAGGATCGGCAAGCTACTCAAGACCATGAAGTGAAGACGATTGTCAAGCCCACCGCTAAAATCCAGGATTTACTACGATCCGCTAAGGACAAGTGCCTTCAACACTTCACTTCAGGGGTCAACAGAATTCAGTGTTCCTGTTGACAGGTGTGCATAGGAAGTACGAAGAAGAGTGTGGTCACTAGACTCAAGGAACTCAACAGACACAGCCGCCTTGGCCAATCTGAAAAATCGTCAGTCGCCGAGCACTCTCCCTTGGGTGGCAATGACGTCCAGTATGGGGACACCGAGTACTCTCCACCACCACACACCATCACGTCAAACTGCAACGGAAAGCTATAGCAATTATCAAACGCATTCCTAAATTTTAATTGGAAAGAACAAAACGTCGGGAGAACACATCCTACCTGGACCACATAATTCCACATCCACAGAGGTATTTTCAGTATGCTGACTTTTAATATCTCAAGAAACGTGTCGCTGGAAGTTTTGAGATGAAAGTTCAAATGTTACATCTGCAGTTCTCGAGAAATAAATAAAATTAAAACACCACTGAAAATGTCCGTCTTTTAATGAATTGACATTGCATTCTTGAGGCAGTGACATATTTTTGTTTTCATTTCAGCGACTCATCAGTAGTCTTACTCACAAAATGTGTTTTCGGTACAAAATACAAAGTATTTTTTAAATGTTATTACCACATCCTTCCAGTAAAATAGGCTATGCATCCACTCCATTGAAGTTGTTCTATTAAATGAAATGAAAGCATATTTTAATGTAATACATTTTCATTTGAGACTGTTCTACCTTTCAGCGTTCAGTCTAGTCTACAAGCCTCTGTTTGTGAACAAGTCACCTTCATGAACTCTTTTCGCAGTTAGCATTGTGGCCTCCTCTGTTTCTACACCTCTCACTTTGAAATCGTTCAACACTGAATCTAACCAACGCCTCCTGGGTCTACCTCTGATTCTCTTACCCTCTACAGCCGAACTCATTAACATCTTAGGTAATCTCTCCTCTCCCTTTCTCTTCACATGACCCCACCATCTGAGACAACTCATACGAACATCTAGCGTGTTCATTTCTAGCTTGGCCTTAATTTCTTCATCACGAGTACCCTTTTGGCATTGTTCCCATCTATTTGTCAAGGTACCCTCATATCAGTTACCTCTAGATTATGCATCAGATATCCTGGATCAACCCAGCTCTCACATCCATACAGCAAGGTCAGTCTACTGTAAGCATGTGCTATTTTCAATTTTATCTTAAAACATTAGCATAATTAGGTAATTGGGTGCTTTAGTCTACGGTACCTCAACGTGTATGGTCCACTTTTGATGCCATTTTAACTATTATTATATGATATGACATCAGTACCTACATCTGATTGAAAGTAGGGGGTATTCAGGGGAATATCTTTGGCAAGCAATACAATGCGTGTTAGTGAAATGTGTTTCAAGATTTGCTGTCCAATTTCTCCGTTCAGATGTCGCCGCGATGGTACTTATATAAAGGCCACGACCACCTCCTCCCCAAATCCTAGTCTCAAATACAAATACACACACTACCACAGACATCACAATAACACAGGTTATCATACAATATAATTACGTATTTATGAAATATACACACACACACCCAAGTACATATGGGTTAAATGACCACGATGTCAGAAAGCCCTAAATGAATTAACAACAACGTTCAGATGTCTAATTACTTACCCGTAACCCTTGAGTGTTACTACTGCACATCCTTCCGGCGAAACGCCAAATTTTAAAAGGTGCACATTTCATTATTTGCTTCTCTTACGAATATAGCTCGAACAAAGAGCCATAACGTTAATCGCACGCCTTATATTTAGTAAAATCTGATGTAGAAGGAACGACGTTGTGTGGGATCACTCATGTTATACAAAGAAGGGCTATAAAAAAATCGCACCTTGCAATAATATAGTAGGGGATGTATCCAATATGGTCCGTAATTATGTTTTTGTGAAATAAATTAGTTTCATTGACGAGGAAAACGAGACGCCCAGCCCCAGTAGCTTCTAGAAAAAATCGGTCGGTGGAGAAAGGAACGAAGTCCATTTTAAGGCTTTTTCATTTTTTCCGGTATATGTATTGTGGTGGGCAAGACAAACCCTACTGTGGTGAAAGGACCTTTGTGTTACCATGGCTGAAATGAACCTGGAATGATATGTTGGATTTTCATTTCTCTTTCAGTATCTCAGTTTAATTAGTGTAGGGTTATTGATATGCTAAAAGAAGGTGTTATTTTTTTTTCTAGCCTGAAATAGTTACTAAGACATTTTCAGTGATAAGTATTACATTTGTGGCATGTGAAAAGGAAATCTTAGTGATCTTATACTGTTTATTTTGTGCCATATAATATCGGAATTAGTTAATAGGACTCATGTTGAAACTAATAGTCACTTACTCACATATTTTTGTAGTATTGAAACGTAAATTAACTAAATTCTTGCTTGAAAACTGCCAGCGAGTAGAGAAAGGAAATAAGTCCATTTTTTCAAACATTATTTTTGAAATGTGATGCACTATATTTTAATTCAAAACTGTTTATAATATTACAAAACGACGGTAGTTGCCAGAAACAAAATTGGGAGAAAACGACTGTTTTAATTTTGTGAGAAAATAGTTTCTCCTTAACCAGAAAAATGAGAAAATGTGACATAGTTCCTTTCTCCACCGACCAATTCAATTCCTAAATTACTGGCTGCGTGGCTCAGCGGCAACGTTCTCGCTTGCTGTGCTCAAGATTGCAGGATCGAATCCTGGCGCATTCAGCTGGTATTTGAGGGTGCGCAAATGCGAGGGAGCCATGTCAGTAGATTTACTGATACGTTAAAGATCCCCCTCGGGGAAAAATTCTGGCACCCTGGAGTCTCTAAAAGCCGCAGATGTTAAAAGGGGCGTAAAACAAATAACATAATTATTATTATTATCCAATTGCTAAATATGTCTCCCACAAATCCAACCCCTCGTCCTCGTCGTGGGAGATGGGCAACGTAATTAAGTAGGGGATTGCCTGTAGGGGTGAAGTACAGTGGGGACTTTGTGTGCCTCAAGACCGCTACGGTAGCTGTGAAGGCCCGACAGGAACCCTGAAGAAATTACGGCTAACGGGGCTCTGGTGAAACAACTGCTGCCTTGTAGTTTGGAGTTGGTACTTCAAAGGCTAAGGGAAGAAACCCTGACAGAAAATCAGCCTGGTGCCTCAGGCTTAAGGTGGCAGCCCCTCCAAGGCACTCGGAGGCAGTGGGTTAATCACTCGCTCCTCTTAAATAAACTGATTACGGAAACTGAAGCGAAGTTACAAAACCGGACGGATAACCTGATGACGACTTTTGGCATGAAGAGGACTACGAAAATAGGTTTCTGGAATGTGAGGACCTTGATGGAGAAAACCAGACTGAAACAAGTGACACGGGAGATGAAGAACTAGGGGCTGGATATCCTCGGATTGAGTGAAGTGAGGTGGCCAGGATTTGGTGAAATACAGACAACAGATGGAATTACATTTCTCTATTCTGGGGGCGATGATGAAGAACACAGGGATGGAGTGGGGTTGCTGCTCAACAGAAATGCAAAGAGAAGCCTTATGGAGTGGAAGCCAATTTCTAGTAGGCTCATGTTTGCTAGGTTCAAGACAAAGATCAGGAATGTGATCATCATCCAATGCTATGCGCCTACAGAACAATCGGAGCCAGAGAAGAAGGAAGAATTCTACCAAATGCTGCGAGATATCACAAGACAAACAAGGAAGAAGGACATTCTCATTGTTATGGGAGACTTCAACGCGAAGGTGGGCTCAAACAATGAGGGGTTGGAGCAGATCATGGGTAAGCATGGCCTTGGTGAGATGAATGACAATGGGGAGAAATTTACGGAATATTGCGCCAGTCAGGATTTGGTGATGGGTGGCACGGTATTTCCTCATAGGCGGTGCCACAAGGTCACCTGGGTGTCTCCTGATCAAGTCACAGAAAATCAAATTGATCACATCGCGGTGAGCAGGAGGTTCAGAAGAAGCTTGGAAGATGTTAGGAACAAGAGAGGAGCCGACGTTGGTAGTGACCATCATCTTGTGGTTGCCAACTTCCGCATGAAGATCGTCGCAGTACGCCGAAAGTTTAACACTCGGCACAACAAGTTTGATGTGGGCAAGCTTAAGAACCAGCAGAGATTGGACCAATTCAAACTGGAGCTCAGAAATAAATTCCAGGTGTTGGACTCCGAGACAGAGAAGGACGTGGAGACTGTGTGGAGCGAGGTAAAGAATATCTTCGTGGAAACCAGTGAGATGCAGCTCGGGTACAAGAACTACCTGCAGAAAGAATGGATATCCGATCAGACCTGGGACAAGATAAATTATAGGAAGGAGATTAAGGCCAATCTCAACACCTGCAAGACTAGGCAGCAGAAGGCTCTCACACAAGCAAAGTATTCAACAGCAAACAGGGAGGTAAAGAGGAGTGTACGGAAGGATCATAGGAGGTGGATTGATGAGCAGGCGGAGAAAGCAGAAGAAGCGGCAAGAAGGGGGGACGTTAAGGAGCTCTATGGCATCACAAAGATGCTTTCGAAGAAAGGTTTTAATAAAACTAGGCCTGTGAAGAGCAAGACGGGCGAGATCCTCACGACGTGTGAACAGCAGCTGACAAGATGGAGAGAACACTTTGAGGAGGTTCTTAATAGAGATAGAGGACCAGAAAGTAAGCAGCGAGGAGAAGATGAAGAGGAAGCAGAAAGTGACCCAAGCATCAGCCTCGACTCCCCAACTCGGGGCGAAATACGGACAGTGTTGAAGCAGATGAAATGCGGGAAGGCACCAGGTCTGGATAATATCCCAGCGGAAGTACTGAAAGCAGACCTGGATATTACGATCGATCTGCTCCACCCGCTGTTGGAGAAGATCTGGAAGGAGGAGAAAATACCAACCGACTGGAAGAAAGGGTTGATAGTCAAGTTGCCGAAGAAAGGGGACACCACAAACTGTAACAACTGGAGGGGTATCACCTTGCTGTCCATTCCAAGCAAAGTGCTGGCGAGAGTCATCCTGAATCGTATAAAAGACTGCGTAGAAAAAAGGCTTCGGAAGGAACAGGCTGGATTTCGACAACATCGCAGCTGTGTGGATCTCATCAACACCCTCCGAATCATCCTGGAGCAGAGTGTGGAGTGGCGGAATACCCTTTACCTCACATTTGTTGACTTCGAGAAAGCCTTCGACTCCGTAAATCAAAGAATCATGTGGAAGACCCTCGAGGAATATAAAATTCCAACAAAGATCATCAGAATCATGGAAGAGATGTACGAAGGGTATGAGTGCCAGGTTCTTCACGAAGGCAAATTAACAGAAAAGATAAAGGTCAGTTCCGGAGTGAAACAGGGGTGTGTCCTTTCCCCCACTCTGTTCCTGTTGGTCCTGGATAGTGTGATGAAGAAGGTAATGGGAGGACGGAAGAGGGGTATTCAATGGGGTATAAATGACAGGCTTGAAGATCAGGATTTCGCAGACGACATTTGTCTTATGGCACAACGGTACCGAGACATAGAAGATAAGCTGGGGAGGTTGCAGAGAGAAGCAGAACGTGCAGGACTGATGATCAGCACCAACAAGACCAAAGAGATGAGGATAAATTCTGACATCACGACTAGTTTGACAGTCAACGGAAAGGACATTGAGCGAGTTGAGTCCTTCCTCTACCTTGGAAGTATAGTCACAAATGATGGGGGAGCAGAGGAAGATGTTCGAAGCCATATCAGGAAGGCAAATGGTGCCTTTGTCCAGCTCTACCCCATCTGGAGAAATAGAAACATTTCCAGGAAGACCAAGCTCCGCCTTTTCAATAGCAACGTAAAGTCGATTCTTCTCTACGGCTGTGAAACATGGAAAGTCACAAAACCGATCAACAACCAGCTACAGGTGTTCATTAACAGATGTCTGCGTCGCATCATGAATGTGAGGTGGCCGGACATAATCTCAAATGAAGATCTTTGGACCGTCACCAATCACCAACCGATTAGCATCCAGATCAAGGAGAGGAAATGACGCTGGATTGGTCACACATTAAGGAAGCCGGACGGAGCTATTGAGAGGGCGGCACTAGACTGGAATCCTCTAGGCGCCAGGAAGCGAGGTCGACCTAAGAAGACCTGGAAGAGGACGATCGAAAATGAAATTGCAGAGGTGGACAAGAACTGGAGTCAAGTGCAGAGAATGGCCAGGAACCGTACTGCGTGGAGAAATTTCGCCAAGGCCCTATGCTCCGGAAGGAGCGGCAGGAATTAAGTTAATTGCTAAATATGGAATGGAGGAAGCCAGGTAAATTAGCGAAACTTATTTATATTATCAGGGGAATGTGGGATAGGATAGCGACAAGAGAAACGCAACAAATATCTACATGTGAAACAAGTATACGGGTACAGGAGACGGTTTCCTAAACTATAAAACTTAGTTAAAGTCTAGGATAGCCTCTCTGTATCAATTAGTATAAGATTAAGGTAGTACATAATTTAATTTTTTTAGTCAATTTTACCCTCCAGGTTGGTGGTTCCAACGGACTCAGCGAGGGAACTCACCACTACCGCCTTTCTTGGCAGTGTCCTAGAGCTGGGAACACTTGGTCGGATTGGATACAATTGGGGAGGTGTGATCAGCACTTCGCCCAAGCGGCCTCACCTACAAAGCGAACACGGGCTTCATGAGAGATGGGAAGGGAAGATTGGGATGGATAGTCAAGGAAGAGGGACGAAGGTGGCCGTGGCCTTACAATAAGTACTGTACCCGTATAAATCAATGAGTCTCTTGCTGGAATCCGAAGATCTGCAGGATCGTAGAATCACGAAAGTCCCCGGCAAGAAAAACCTTCATAGATCTACCAGCAATCATTCCTTGACTACACACAGCTGCAATGGTCATGTTATGGTATATGAAAATACACTGGGCGGTAAAAGTGAGAATCTTACCATATCTCGGGGAGTATAGGGTTGGAAGGATTCCTTACCTTGTTCTGGGCAACCATAACACAATCTCTCCACTATAGTTAAAATAAGCCACGCCACGAAGTAGAAAAGAACGAGAAAAGTTTACTAACAAATACCTAAACCTAATTTAACAATAAATGAAAATAACAATATACAACGAGGCACGAACTCCTCCCTTAAAAACACAAATATCTGAGTCTCTACGACTTCACAACACGAATACTAATACACTTATACTGTTTAATGGGATGTTGAACTCCCAACAATCAAATAATAAATTCTACTACTCCTTCAGTTTTTAACAAGGAAGCTAGAGTTACGGGTTTCATTGACAGGCTTTTGTTTACATATCTTAGCCAGTTCATTCAACCGGCACACCTGCTCTGAATTACATAACCTCGGCCCACTAGTATGCGCAACCCCACAACTGGTTTCATACATTCGCAGCTACTGCTGCTCAACACGTAAATAAGTTGCTAACACGCTGCCTCCTTTCAATACTGTTTCAACTCTTGTTACAATCATTCACACTTCGTAAAAGTGGAGTATCTCAATCTTATACACTCAAAATAAAACATTTAAAATACACACGTGCTTACACCTGTTCACGTTATTCTAGACTAGCGGAACTCTTGCATTCTCTCATACCATTCAAACAAACTGTACACATGCCTACCGTAGCATTCTCTGATGCTGTCAAAACAATTTAATATACTTGAAATAATTATAATAATGGACTAATTAAATAATTAGTAATGAAATGTTTATAATATTTACACTATACTATCACGAAAGTTCAATTGTATATAACAATATCTCAACTTGTGATTATGAAGATTTATATTGATTAATAGTTTGTATTTACTATTTACCATAGTATTAATCCTTCCACTGTCTCTGTTTAAAATTATCTCAGTTTAAACTATCTCCTTTGAGATACTATCTCTGTTTAAGATTATCTCTATCTAAGATTGCTATGCCTTTGGTAAAATGTCAATTTCAAGTCTTCAGTGACCAATCAATTAAGATACGGCATCTGATTATTACAGTTCCGGTTTAATAAATGTTTAATAACGGTTTAATAATCAAAGGTTATATTCATTTCGCAATTACTTTTCCACCCAATCAACTCTGCTGTCAATCCCCTCAATGTCGGAGCTTTACTCGCTCATCCGAGTAATACGAGTAATAGACTCAATGTACACTTGACAATGTTTCAATATACAACACATCAGTATTTAAATGCATTCAAAGCCAAGACGGAATACACCTTCGTATTGCTATACTATATAATCTCTCCACAGAGAATCCTCTACTAATTTTCGTCATCTCAACGTTATATACGGCATTACCTTCCTCGTATATCATTTACAAACTCATACACTTGAGTAACAACGGCCTATTTCAACCTCATACTAGAATTGCATTGATTCAACCTTACTGTTCCATATAATTGTTGTCTATACAACTGCTTTACATTGTTGATACAAATCTACTGATATTCTGCAGAACTCATACGCTCGACATCTGAAGTTGCTAATGGAATGGCCATCCGATGGTTTACTAGGTAACGATACTTTGTCATATTAACCTCTGTTTCTAAACATGTAATTAAAACAAGAAGTTCCGTGACGAACTAAAGAGCCTACTTTTCTTAAAATTTAAGAATCATGCCAATGATTAATCAATATTATGAATCTATCTAGAATAATGACAACATTAAGTTGGTAATATCGAAATTTCTAATTAGTTTGAAATACTGTATACCTGGCATAACGTTGCCTATTAAAGAACTACAGTTGGCAGCCCTGGTGACTGAATATATTCTTAGTTCCTTCTCTTAAGGTACAGAATACAAAATGCGGTTGAAGTCCAATGGATCGCTTGGAAGTTACATGCAGTTAAACACTGGATCTAACAGCGTGCGAAAAATCATGTTGGCAACAATGACATACAGGTATTGGTCAGAAATAATCTGAAATAATATGATCTATTGTTGTGTCAATTTTGAATGAAATCCATTAGTTAGTATAGAAGTTACATGCATTTTTCAATTGGACCTATCGGCAGGCTTAGAATCATGTTGGCAGCACTGGCGTAGGCCTATATTAGTTACTCCAAATTAATCTAGAATTCCAGGTACTATACGTGTGCAAAGTTTAGAGCTATTGGCTTGCATACTTTCTGATATATTGATATTAGGGTAACAAAAATAGAGACAGTATTTATTAACAGTTGGCAGCCCTGGTTACTCTTAAGAATCGGCATAGTCATGTCTGTTACGGTACACATAGCACACATGAAATTTGGTTGAAATCCAATTGATAGTGTAGAAGTTATATGCATTTAAAATTTGGACCTATCAGCAGGCTTATAATCATTTTGGCAACACTGCCATGTATGGCCTCCTGGAAATTAAACTGCAATATTATTATCTATACGTATGCCAATTTTGAAATAGCTCCCATTCATACCTTCCAAGATATCCAACATGGAGCTCAAATTTCAGCTGCGATTTTTCAGCAGTTGGTAGCACTGACATCATTTTCAAATATGGCCGTGAGATATTCAGGTATATATCTTTACTCCTACCAAATTTTGTTTCGTTTGCTGCAGCCGTTTAGGAGTTGATAGGGACACACACACACACAGCCAGCCAGACAGACAGAAGGGCAGACAGACAGACAGACAGACAGACACACATTTGCCCGATCTCATAAGTCTACTTTTTCCTCATTTTTGCAAAATGTGAAAAGTAGGCTAAAAATACTATATAGTGTCTCTCCATACTGATATTCTTCAACCATTGTTGTAAAACTACGTTCACAAATTACATAACGTTAGAAACTGTGCTATATAACATTAAATGTTATTGGGGTATGGAATTAAGATCAATTGCGCCTGGAATAAGGATTTCCCTATAATATTTCCTAAGTCGATTGAAGTCATGTCTTCTAAAAAGATCTCTCTTTATAAAAAGTTATATTTGAGAAAGTTCAAAGCTTTCTTCCAAGTAAAATGGTTAGTCATACTCATGAATTAAATTCCTTGTAGGGACATCATTGCATACATCAATGTTCGTTGTCTATACACGACGAATGGTTCTTGCCAGATCGTCGTATCTAACGTTTAATTAAAATGTCACACGCATATTTCTTCTCCTACTAACGTTGATTCTTACAGATGAGATACCCAATTCATTTAATCCAAAATAAATTTAATGGGCATCCAAGACTCAAAAACTGTCTGAAATTCTCATAAATCAAAATTACTGACTTCGTGGTGAAACATACCCGCCTCTCAATACTTATATAGGTACGGGGTGCGTGGGGGTTAAACACCTGTACGATAATACCAACAGCAATAGACGTTCACACCTAACTACTCCTCAGTGACCTAATAAATAAAACCCTTCAGATTCTGGTAAAATCGATAATATATTGTTAAACCAGACATAAAACACACATTTCGCAGGATCCTCCTCGTATAGAATAATAATACTCCCTATCGTATTTACACAGATACAGATATGACATGAAATAAATTACCCTCAGGAATAAAGTTGGCTGGTACTTACAGATGTTGGCTTCAGTAGTGGTGACCTAACTCTACCAATTCTGGGGTTAGTCCTCCCAAAGAATTAGCCCTATTTACTCGTTGCACAATTAATTTTGTTTCACACGCCATTTCTACTTTTATGATGACTATTATGTTTGTTACTATTGTAACCAGCATCCAACGATTTAATTTTCGTCGTGGATCTGGTACAATACAAATGCTTGGAATCCGTTTTGGAACGTCGTATTAACTCCGCTCGTGAATTTAATAATGCAGAGCATATTTAACTTGCATTCCTGGACGAAAAATTTGCCGCTATAGTTGAAATGCAGATGCACAGATATCAGATTACAATACTTCGTGCTGTTCGAAATAAGTAATCTTGGCGATATACTTAATACTAGGCTCATCATTCAATCAAGAACTTATAGCCAGCAACTTGGTTATTGTATCAAAAAAGTCTCTTCCTCAACACACAAAACCAAAAAGACAAGTCCTACTCCCATGGAGTACCGAATAATAATTTCCGCTCACACGCGGTCTGGAAACTGAGTCGGCCGCACCGTGGTCCAAAAATGAGTCTACCTCCTCCCGCGGAGTTCCAAAATTGAGTGTCTCCCACTAGCTGTCACCGAACCTGAGTACCCTTCAATCTCCCCCACCAATACATCGGTTCACCTGAGTTGATCCACGGACTCCCCCCCCCCCCCAATCACCAGGCCCGACACAAAATATCACCATATGTACCACCCCTCTCCTTGACATATTCTAGACTTAACCCAGCACAGGGTTGTCATATCTCCTCCACGCGGTCAGTCACCCCGCTACACTCAGCTCACGGGGAAACCCTGGCTTCAACAACAAGACAATTTCCTCGTTCGCGTACACTTTCCTGATACATTATTTTAACATCAATCCAATGTTAAAATATTTCAACTTCCCTAGATCAGGATCTTGCTCAAATTACAATACCTATACCCTAAATAAATTACTTGTAAATCAAGCACGTCATAATATACATTCTGCTAAATAATTATAAGACATAAAAAGACCTCAAATACAAATATACACATCACATTAATAAAATCCGTAACCCCCCAGAACATGGGTTCGGTTCCTTATAACCGGGGCGGTTACAATTCCCCTCCATGGAGTTCACACGAATATGTAAATGGACACTCCATCACCAAAACACAAAAAGGCACAAATGACCCTAAAACAAAATATACACTATAAACAACATACACAAATCACCCTTCAAATATAAAATAACCCTCAATACATTTCATTTCCTTGATGTTGACTCTACATATCTTTTTCTCAAAAGTCTATGTATATTCCTCAAATCTACCTCACACCGACTTTACTCAAGTGTCCTAGAACTAGCTCACACGGAAATTCCTCACGTGTCCTTAGATTGCCATGTCAAACATGATCGATATGGCACAGAACCATGTTGCACACGCCGAAATACATGCTACAATGCATTTTCACTCAATTGCTCTGCTTTTAATATCACTTGGCTAATGGTAGCCTCTTCGTCATTTATTGAAGTGTGCCTGTGTAATACACCACAATGTCGGCTAAATCTGCCTCAGAGGATCTGCCCTACCATTACAAGCTAATATATTTATTAAGGTTCTGGACATTGTATGACCCAACAATGGTACCTTGGTGGTCTGTTAGGCTATACGCACACTCGCCAATACGCTTAGCAACTACGAAGGTTCCCTTATATAACTCAAAAAAATTGGGCATTTCCTTGTCAACGGCGGAAGAAGGACACGGCACTCTGAGCAAGACCTGGTCACCAATATTTTAAAAAATCAAGCTTCTCTCTCTTCTGCTGGCGCCTACGTTTATTTCCTGCTTTCTCTAAATTAAACCTAGCCAGCCGGATGCTGATATCCCTATCAATCTCCTCTTCCGTTTCTAATCCTATCATTCTTGCGATCACATTGGTAGGCTTCCTACCAAATTGCAGTTTATTAGGGGTGCATTTCGTGCTCTCATGCAGCGTATTATTGATCCATTGTTCAATATCTCCTAGTTTGGAGAACCATGCATTATGGCGATCGCTTACATAAGTACGGAATACTCTCCCAAGATCTCTCATAATTCTTTCGGACATATTTCCTTGCGGGTATCTTATAGAAGAGAAAATATGCTCGACACCCACTTCACCTAACTTGGTCTTCCAGATTTTCGAGGTGAACTGGCTGCCGTGGTCAGTCAATACTCTGATGGGCTTCCCGAACTCAGGTATGTACTTGTCGACCATTTGTAGGGCGCAACCCTTCCCAGTCGCTTTCCTCAGGGGATAGAGTTTGACCAACTTACTAAAAGAGTCAGCAATCACGAAGATATACTGATATCCGTACCGAGATTTGACTGAAGGCCCATACAAATCACAACATAGTAAATCCCGCGGTTTTCCAGTGATTACCGCCGGACGAGGTCCCTGCAAATATCTCGTCGGGGCTTTACAACGTTGACAAGAATCACAACTCGCAAGAACTTTCCTGATATTCCTTCCCATGTTACGCCAAATAAAATGCTGCTGAACAGCGAAAAGAACTTTAGCTGCTCCAAAGTGCCCCAAAGCTTTATGGTGATACCAGATCATAGCCTCTTGCAAAGAACTAGATACGCATACCTTCCACTCACCTAGGTGACATAACCTCGCCAATAAGCCGCACTCTAGCTTATAGGTGAACTTACCCACCTGAAGTCTAGTTCCAGCCTCTTTCTCCCTCAACTCCCCAAGATCTGAGCCATGCTCTCGTCTTTCTCCTGTTCTACCAGCATATTCCGGAGCTTACCAATCTCCTCCACACACTCTGTCGTCTTCGTGACACATAAAACAACACCCTGTTGAATGTTCACCACCCGGTGATCATCATCACCTATGTTCCTGCTTAGGACGTCAGCCACGATATTTTCCTCATCCTTGATGTGTGTAACCTCTAGATCGTACTCACTAATGGCCAAGATCCATCTCGACATCCTGTTCGAGGTCAACTTACACGACCCCATAAATACCAGAGCATTATGGTCTGAGAGCACCTTCAGCTTGCTCCTCAAAACATAGCTCCGAAACTTACCAAGTGAGTACACAATAGCTAACAACTCTATCTCCGTGATAGTATAACGCTTCTCGGCAATACTCAAACCCCTACTAGCTAATGAGACTATTCCTAAACTTCCTTCGTCATACTGCCACAGTACCCCTGAAATCCCTAACATACTGGCATCAGTCATGCGGACGTAAGGGCAATCTAATCTAGGGTATTTCAGTATAACTAAATCCACGAAACCTCTCTTCAACTCAGCGAAAGCTGCCTCGTGCTAATGGTTCCCACACCCATCTTGCACCCTGCTTCAACAGTTCCCTAAAAGGTTCAACCAGATTGGAATACCTAACGACAAATCTCCTAAAATAGTTAGAAAGCCCTAATATGCTTCGAAGTTGCTTGGCGTTACGTGGTGTAGCGGTGTTGTTGATCTTCTCTAAACGCGATTGTCCAGGAAAAATCCCTTGCGTAGTGATTGTGTGTCCTAGAAAAGTAATCTGTTGTGTAGCAAACGAAGACTTACTAAGTTTCACTGTAAAACCCCCCTCCCTTAACTTTCTCAAAACTATGTCCACGTGTCTTATGTGATCCTCTTTAGTGTTAGATGCAATAATAAGACCGTCAATGTACATTGTAACAAAATCATGTGTGTCCCTCCCTAATACTAAATTTAAAGCCCTGATCAACGCTGAACTACTAGTTTTGCATCCAAATGGTACCACGCAATGCTAAAAAAAAGACCACTCTTATAGCTGAAAGCCGTTAATTTCCTATCTTCCATTCTCAAAGGGACTTGTCAAAAGCTGGCGCTCAGATCCATGGTTGAAAACCACTCCTACCAGTAAATTTCTGAACTAGGTCTTCAATACACTCAGGCCTCTGGGTGTCTCCTGCCAACCTCAGATTTAATTGACGAGCGTCAATACATAATCTAACTGAACCATCACTCTTACCAACAACAACAAGTGGGTTAGAATACATACTCGTGGAAGGCTCTATAACACCCTGGTCTAACATAGGTTAATCTCGTCCTCCACAGGGGCAGCATACCTAAAAGGAATGGCATATCTGGGTCCTGAAAAAGGTGAACTATCAACCAGTTCGAATTGATGGGTGTACACGTGCGTTAATCCAGGCTTATCACTGAATACCTCTTTGTTACTCATTAACACTTCCAATAAATCTTCCTTACTTTCGTCACACAACTTACTTTTGTCCACGGCTTCCCAAAGTGGATCACCTCGATGTTCCTCTACCGAAATATGGCACACAGCCTCCAGCTGTACCTCCTCGTCAGATACCCCTACTGACATCCCCTCCAGACCCTTACTAATGCACGCACCATCAATCTCCTCAACTAATTCAACCTCGTCTTAATTTCCTGACCACTAATGCCTTTCTCCAGACATACAACTCCGCTGACAAAATCCAGAACAACCTTATGCTTATTCAACGAGTTATTACCAAGCACCACCTCAAAAATTAAATTTGGTATGACCAAACAACACTGATTACTGACTTTACCTTCTAACTTAATAGGCAAAAATATCTGCTTACTGACCTTCTGGCTTTTACTTCCTACAGCAGTAATAATATGTAAGGTCTTAACAGGTATCTCTTCTAACTCATGACCACCCCTAATAATTTCTTCATAAGCCACCTTGCTTATGCATGACCTTTCACTTCCAGACTCTACCAGAGCCCTCATTTCTCTCCCTAAAATGTCTACTTCAATGACCGATGAAAATCCCTCGCTCTTACCTTCTACTTTTAACTCCTCTTGGTCAGATAATAAATCCTCCTTCGTCATAGGCGTGAAACTCATCTTCTCCTCCTGAATCACGCACTGCCTAACATATCCACCTTTGGGCTGTCTACCTGACCTATTTACACAACCCGCTGAGAGTTTAAATTACTCGTGCTTGCCACCTGAGATGCTTCCTGTCCCCTCCTAGATTCATTCGTTCCCTGAACTGTCCCTTCCTGTTGGCCCCTCTGAACATTTTCCCTCCTTTGGAAATTATCTCTCCTCTGATAATTATCCCCTTGTCTATTATTATCTGCCCTCCAGTTATTGTTCTCCTCCCTCCTTCTATTCGAATTGTCACCTCTGCTAGCCTGATTAACTCTATTCCTATTCTGATTAGGTTGATGCTCATTCTGTCTAGTTTCACTCCTCACTTCTGTCCTGTTCATTTGCTGAAGGCCTAGATTGTCGAAACTAGTTAATAGCTCTTCAAGTTCCTCAATACTTTTCACTTTCTGCATGCAGCTAGCCTACTGTATTCTGATGGGAAAATGTTTAAGCATCAGCCTAACAATGTCTATATCTGAGATGACCCCATCTAAGTGTTTCCACACTAATACATAAGCTAGAAAATATTCTAAGAAGGATACCCCGTCGCGCTCCTTAAATTTTCCAAACATGAGGTTTTCCCTCTCCCTGGCTTGAATTGCTTCTCCCCAAAATTTGGCCTTAAATTTCCCTTTAAAATCTTCTAGATTCCTCATGTTTGGCCTATAGATCTCGAACCAAGATTTAACATCCCCCTTGAACGAGTGTGACAGTATTTCCATGACCGTTTCCCAATCTAGTAATTCATCATCTAAATCCTTTTAAAATTTCTTTTCTACGGATTTCAAATATTCCATTGGATTGAATTGCCGCGAATTAAATTGTGGAATACCCAGATCCCTATTGGAACAACCAAGTGACATTGCTCCTCTGTGACTCATCGGTCGGTCTCTCACCTCTCTTCTCACTTTTATTAACTCTTCCCTAAGTTTTTCATTATTTTCCGCCAATGTCACCTGTTCTCCCTTAAGTCTCTCGATCTTCCCCAATTTATTTTCTACGGCTCCTACTCTATGTAAATATTCCTTAGACTCATCCCTTACGGTATTGCAAACCTCTGTACACGCTCCGCTCACTCGCTTTTCTATAAGTTTTCCGCTAACAACAATTTCTTTCCTGACTTCCCCCAGTTCCCACTTCTGCTTTTCCTGATGGCCTTCCATCCATGCTAACCTTCTTTCCACGCTATCCTGTTTTCTGTCTATTTCTTTTCTAAGAACATCTTCTCTCTCCTCTATTTTACTACTAAGATCCTTCTCTAAGTTTTCTAACCTACTGCTCATAACTGATTTATGCTCCTGCACTTCCTTACTTAATTCTTCTATTTTAGTATTCGTTGCCTCTGCCTGTTTCTTCACTGCCTCATCTACATACACTTTCACCGATTCCACCTGTTTTCCTATCGACTTTTTCACATCTCCTATTTCCTTACTCAACGACTCCTTCACACCTCCTATCTTCTGATCCATAGACTCTATTTTCTGGTTTACTGACTCTCCTTGCTTCTTAACCTCTCCTATTTCTCTGCTTAAAAACTCATTAGACTTACATTTTCCATTTTCTTTCCTTGCTGTTCCATAGACTCTTCCATACCTCCTATTTCCTTGCTCATAGCCTCTCCTTGCTTCTTAATAGCCGCAAGCATCTAGAGCAGACTATCGTTCCCTTCCCTCCCATTATCATTACTTTTAGTACTGTACTTTTGGTACTGTCCCGTTTATTTTGGCTTAAAGAGTTGAGTACTCTGTTGTTTATGCAGCGTGATGTAGCCCAGTTCGCATTCCTGGATTCACGCCACAGATGTGAAAGCTGGGGGTATTTCCCTTTCGGTTCCAAATGATAGCTCACGAACAGCTCCGAAGCAGAGACGAAGATGTAGCCAATCAATAATATAGTCAATGACGTAATGTCATATATCGACCTCAACCTGAGAAGATTATATACTGCTTATAAGAAAATAAGAGCCAAAAAGGAAGAACTGGAGATGTTAGATTACGCATTTCAATAGCAGAAAGCTATTTCATTTGTGGATTTGCTTATGTTATTGTCCGTCCAGAGTTAAGAGTGTACTGTAGCTCTTATGGCACAAGCGTTGCCACGTCTAGCGAATGTAGAAGGGCAGCTATTGTACAGCACTCCACACGAGTAGTACAGATCGCTGCCGGACATTATCAGCAAGCTGCTCATCCGGGCGGGATGTCGATCCTTCGCGCCATTATAATCTGCAACCTTTAACTATAATTCCCGTAAGAATAACAGAATTTGGATGAACAGTTTTTAATAAAGATAAAGGCGGAGTTATTCCCCTAATGAGTGGAGGATCTGAGGATAGTAATTGATTTACATAACAATGCTTAGAAGGGATTATAAATACTGCGACAATTTACTATTTATTTACATTGGAATTGTAGTTACGTACGGTATGGCTATGACAAAACGAATGACATGAAAGCTAACCTGAGTCATCCGTTAGATACGGATCAAGTTTAATACGTAATATGGCAATATATTCTCCAAGGTCAGCCTAGGTCAGTGACAGGATACAAATCATCAGTCGCAGCGACACCTACACAGATCCCAGTGAGTCACTTTTATCTGCAGAGGCGAGGAGAGTACCCGGAAATAACAAGTAATTTTGTTCTTATCATATGATAGTTCACATATTATTACACGCGTAGATGAAAGATTTTTTTTACAATTTTGCTTTACGTCGCACCGACACAGAAATGTCTTATGGCGACGATGGGACAGGAAAGGGCTAGGGGTGGGAAGGAAGTGGCCGTGACCTTAATTAAGGTACAGCCCCAGCACTTGCCTGGTGTGAAAATGGAAAACCACCGAAAACCATCCTCACGGCTGCCGACAGTGGGGTTCAAACCCACTATCTCCCGAATACTGGATACTGGCCGCACTTAAGTGACTGCAGCTATCGAGCTCACTATGATAGATGAAAGAAAGAAAGTTATCAAAAAATGCAGTGGCACAACGTAGGCTACATTGGACAATGAATGGCAAATACTACAGACTGATGTGGGAAATTTGCGATAATCTGTTCTTTAAAATATTTCTCAAAACAATCATTATCCATTTCATAATGAGCCTTAGCGGTTTATTTTATACAAAACTACAAGCTTCTCATTTGGCACAAATCGCGTAATTTAACTGCATGAAAGTTATGTTACGCACATTATTGCAGGTGAGTAGATAATAATAATAATAATAGTAATAGTAATAAAAATAATATCATCACGGGTTTCTCAAAGACGTACAGCAGCATGAATGGGAAGTTGTCATACCAGAGACTGGGAAATTCATAAGTTAAAACACAACACAATTATGTATAAGACTGCAATCTTACCTCCAGACAACGTTCTTGAAACGCTGCATGCTTCAGCAGTTTCTCTCGCAGTCCAGTCCACACTTTTCTCCTGATTCTTGGTCTTTATATAATTGTAGACGTTACAAACTATCTGTCGTTCTCTACGCCTTAAAATTTCCCCCAGGTTTACGTTTCGCAAACGGAACATCAGCCATATCTTTAATGCCACTTACTTATACCTAAATCACAATTATTTTTATATTACACAAAACGATCCTTACACTTCAACACTGTTTCACATATCTTGGAGAGAACTGGACTCGTGCGTTCAGTGTAGAGCCAAGACACGTACTACAGCGTGCGCGCTGTTCCATCCAGCGTGCAGACACTGCTGTCAGATACATTACAAAATCATGTTGCATATCAAGAATGTAAGAATTACATATCATTAAATGAATGCTGAGGATCATGTACTCTCCACCCATGACCATTAACCTATTAAATGACATAGCGAAAATCCAGTTTTAAAGACTTCGAAGTCATCAATTCTGGGAGAGTCCGCTAAATGTAAAAGCCCATAAGAGCCCGTAGTACACTCTTAACTCTGGACGGACAATAGGTGAAATCAAGTAATTAAAAGTGTATAACCCACGCTACAACGATATATCGATATGTGGGTATGACGTGGTGCGCTCGAGGATAGTCTCGTATCGAGCACGGCAGCGTGCAGTGGGAGGTGAGAGACTACTCTTAGTTCAGGTTTGTAACAGACGACACCGAAGCCATTACAACTATAAATTTCAACGGTCTGTGACGTGTGAGTGTTCGCTAGTGAAGACGATAATGCGTGTGTAACATGTATCTGCTTCTTAGCAGCGAAAGGCCACAGGCAATGGAGTCTAAAATGCTTTCTAAGACCCATATGCAGCATAGACATTTATAACATAATAAACCTGTAAATGAACTTCACCTTGCATGCACGTTCTGCATCGTCCGGGGTTCATGTGGCCAGTGGGTGAGATACTCACGTATTTTCACGGATTACGGCAGGGTGTTATTATTATAAGAACGCTTGCCAGTATTCAGACTTTACCCCAAGTGGATATTATAACCATGACCGACATGTTATTAAACCAGATGTCGGAGGGGATGTTTCAGAATGACTTTATAGCTGTGATTATGTCACACTGAATATAATGGGGCAGCTACATCCTTAGCGACAGCAAGTTTTATCGCACAACCTAATGCCTGCATATTCTAGGCAGGAAATGTGTCCACTTGCAATGGCACTTCCTTGTGATTGTTTAAGAACGCTTGCGAGCTTCGTGATGCTGATAAACTGTTCCGGTATAAGGCGCTTCTTTCGCGAGTGCACGCGGGTGGTGTTAGGCGAGGCGTGTTGGAACACATGGCCGTCCCGACACCTGTGGAACGTGGCGTGGTCAGGGGTTCAAGGTGAGACTTTAACCAAGAAGATTACTTTGCCATGTTTTAGCGCGGAGGCTAACGTGGTAGTTATATATCCTTCTATTTCCACTGCTCCAAGAATCGACGCTAAGGTACTGGACACATCAGACTACTAATGTAGCTTAGCATAGCGTCTGGGAGCAATCACAAATAGCCATAGTTACTTTTTGTAGATTAAATGGATTTACACAGGCCTAGCTTCGATGTCATTTTCGAAGCTGACGTGTTGTTTCTCCGGGATTTTGGTCCAATTTCATGGATGCATCCCTTGTGTAAACTTAGATTTGTCATTTAACTTTCAGTAAATTAGTAGTTGTATTCTAAATTGATATGTATATTTTCATTTCGAGAAGCCTGTTAGGAGAAGATCTACAGTATGTTGTATAAGTATAGATTAATTTTATAGGCAACTTCGTTTAACAGTGTCCAGAACACTGATTGTTTTTCTAGTGGTTAGTGCACTTTTGTATGTGCATTTTTGCTTTTTCGCTTCGTTTTATTGATGAGGATCTCAGTCATTCCGCTCATCTATTTGATATTGGGAAGTTTTCGGATCCAGCTGTATTGATCGTTTTGATCAATATTTTCTTCTTTTTCTTTGAGAAAGCACTTAGCTTTGGTGTACAGAGATTTATTGGTACACCTTCCTAATGAATTGTCATTGGACCAACCTTTGATGTTGGCTTTCATTCATGGTGTAGGAATGGTCTACTGATTCTTCCGAGTTCACCTGGGCCAGGGGCGACCTCAATTTAGGGGGACATTGATCTTAACTTTTTCGAATAACCTCAATCTGGAGGTACAGTTGTAGTTTTGTGATATCATGCTTAGACATGAGCTTTAATTAATATAAAGTTAAATGATTGCTTTTGACGCAATAGTATGAGATTTATTACCACCGCATTTAGAAAAACACCCAAGCTTCTGAATAAATTTATCCCAGGCAATAAAGACTTTTAGTCTATGGGCATAATTATGTAAATGATGAAAGTGATTTTTGTAAGGCAAGATTCGTAGGCGATTGATATATATTTATGAATCGTATTGATGAACGACGTGCAATAGTATAGGTTTTGTTTTCAAGCACTTTCGGAGGCATTTTGTAAGACTTTGGTGATTTTGTGGTCAGCTAGATGCTATGCATACCACACTTTTGCCTGATAAACGAGCTATATCAAGGTTATGAGAACCTTAGTTAGAAGCACAGTGGTGTATATTAGGAATTTTGTGATACAGCTGATTCTTTTGGATGTAATGCTTTGTGAAGCATGTTTGCATTTTTGGGATTGTGCCAATAAGTGCTTTTGAGCCGATAAGTGCCAATCGTTGTTAGACTACTGTCGACCAATATATTATGTGTACTCGAGTTTGAAGGTTGTTTGTGAAGTAACCAATATACCTACATAAAATCCAATAACGTCATCATTTTCGTCGTTCTATTTTACGTTAGTTCATGTAGGTTTGGAATTTTTAATTTATATTTTAATATTTTTTGATCGCAGTTGAAACACAAAAAGTGCCCATTTTAAGCGTGTTTCAACCACGCGTCACATTTAAGAATTATTATCTCACAAACCCGTCATCAGATCGAATCCATATTTTAACACAATATGCATTGGAATGTTGTATAACTGGTTTATTAATTTTTTTGTGTGTCCAAGAAACAAAGTTGTTCTCATTTTTGTAAGGTAACTTTTTCTCGGCTCGGGGTGGTTTGAAAATGTAGTCCTTGGTCGCGTTGTAATCCTTATACATCAAAAAGGTATGCTGTATGATTGTGAAATAGGTAAATTAATTCACTTATTTTATATCGGTTTGTGGGCTCCATCACGCGTCATGGCGCGCCTCGCTCGGAATTGATGGGCCCCATATCAGCAACGCTGTACAGCATTTCCCGGAGCGGCTAGCTGGTGAATCATGTCTTAATTCCCCGTACAAAGTTCCAAATAACCGCCAGCTTTGCTAGTGATTAAAATTTATTAGAATGTAATACAAATAAAATCACAGGTGATTCTATTTGTTGTTAATTATACAGTCCAATCTAATTATTCGAGGATCATGTAAGATCATTTTGCGACGAATTGGAACGAGTTTCCAATTCTGGACACTCAATTTTGAGGTGGTCAAGTTATGTTTTATTGCATTCCTTTTCTTAAAGTTTTTTTGGGTCGTTTAACGACAGTGCATTCATATCTTTCTGTCCTGTTCTTTTCTTGAATAAATTTTGCTTTCCATTTTTAATTTTATTGCGTGTTGTTTTAGTAAAGTGATGGGAGGTAGTATTAAGAGGGCCATCGCTGGGTATTTCCAGGGTACTCCACCCTCAGAGATTAACCTTTTGGAGGAATCTCGTGTCTTTTCGAGCTAGTTTATTTTTAATATAGCTATGGTTCTTCTTAATACTACCTGTTAGGATATCTGCACTCTTCTACTCCTCTGTTGGTAGAACCTGAGGGTTTTTATTGCCGAGGATTTTCAGTTTCTACGATCCGGCTGTCATCGAGGGATTCCAACAGGTATTGGTAGGTATTTCGGGTACAGTACCCTCATGTAAAGTGATCTGGCTTTGCTCGGAATTAATAGATTCACCGGATGGTGTCTCTATTAAGCCTTCACCCTTCTCGCTCTTGTCCACGTTCATACCCAAGTTCTTATCCGCCATCTTAGCTTTAACTTTACTGATAGTTCTATTTCTTAATTCTAACTTTTCCTCTGATAACATCTAATCTGCATAAAATTTGGCTAAGTTACAGTAGAATAATTTAAGAAAGTCTTAAATTATTTAGAATAATTAAATAAATGTCCAACTATATATCATGTTAAATCAAAATCTGAATCGTTGAAATTACATGTACAGACGAATAAAGACCATCATCTCACATGATACTGAAGTTTAAATTCAATAAACGTCGACTGAAAATACATCGAATACATGCAGAAATGTTGCTCTGAAATGTCTCCAAAATACTACACTACAAATGAAAATGGTTGGTCTCTACCTTATGAAGATTTTCTCGAAGATCAAGAAAGGTATTTAAGATGTTGGATGTTTCATTGAAGAAAGGCTCGGGTGCAGGTCTGCCCTCGATGATGAATCAGCGACCTCGGGTAGGACTGGGTTCCTCCCCGGAATGATTCCACGCATCCACTGGGATTCGAACTGAGGAACTTCCTCCCGTTCTAGATTCCAAGTTTCAAGCGATCGCTGGGACACCCTAGCGGCTTCTTTCCTCATATGATGATCTCTCCGACGTCCTCTCATTTCAATAGACCATGCCATATTCGAGCAATACTGTCGATCGATATCCATTGTTGAAAATAAAGTTCGTAAATGCTGATGAAATGTTCAGAACTATTCTATGAATTCTATGAATTCAGTATAATGCTCTTAATCTTGTAGTAGAAGTACATGAGAATACATTAATGTACAAGTTGGGAAAGTACATAATTTATTCGACATCGCAGCCAAACATGTTGTCGTACATGGTTTAAAGTTTAGTGTTGCTCTATGTCGTCAACTCATATCTCTGTCATGATATATCCAAAGCGCATCTTAGTTCACTCCATAATCGAAGTCATCTCTAAATTGTTTACTGTATTTCTCATATTAATGTTCATAATCGAAGCCATAATGCCTGTTCTGTAGTTACAATTCACTTTACTGCTCATACAACACCCAATATAGTCCAATGACTTACGTTCTCTTGAAGCTGTAATGTTGAATATCTTTCACTACTAAATTGCTATACGTAATACACGTTCTGTTCTGCTCGGAGATAAGCACATTTCTTCTGCAGGAATATATCTGCCTATAACTCGCTTAAATTCATAAACTGCGGTAAATTTCCTCACTATAATGATAGTGGACACTCGCCAATATATATTATTACAGAATATACTGTATTATTACCGAAGACTAACTTCGCAAGCCTTAATAAAAGAATCGGCTTGAGTGTGAGTAACGTGCACTAGATCGCTTCACCGGGCGATGTCTAGCTTTGCCCTGCAATGGCAGTCTCGTTGGCGGTCAAGATTCTTCGCACTTAATGTCGGGCTCACTAGCCTCCAGCTTGACTGGTAACTACGTCCGTACTCGACGAGTTCTGAAGACGAAAGACCTCTCTTCCTCATTCGGAGCTTCTCTGCTCGACTCTCGTCCGCGCCATTTCGCCTTCGCGCTAAAACTTTGCTTGTACTTGCTTAAAAGCTTATATCTGTCTACTGTGGACCTTCAGCGACTTTTCAAGTACTGTTAAATTCATCATCACATTTTCTACATTATTCTAATGCATAAAATCTCTTTCTAAGGGCCTAAAAGAAATTTCATCATGTGGACGAGGCTTTCAGTAATATTGACTTTCATTAGACCTCTCCTCATTGTCTGTCTGCTTATATCAAATGGCATAATTTATAACAATTACTACTGCAGAACCGCGGCAAATTAATGTTGCTAAGGTCCGTTTGACCTTGTCACGCGCCGTCTCTAGCATCACAGATCACGTGACTGTGCCGCGGCACGACTGTAACTCACCAACAAACCCGTTTTCTGACACAATCCAGATTCAATTCTCCAATGCTAAATTTTACTATGGGCATGTAAAAATACTCTCATTTTGGTCATGAATAATTCAAAATCAGTTCTTAGTACTGTACCATTATTCTCAGGCACAAATTGTAGTACATTGCAGCGTGAGATTTGTTTGAAACACAACGCGGCGTTTGGCAAGGAGGACCGTCATGGCAGCCTATTTCCGAAGGCAACAGAAGATTATCTGACGTCACAAACATAAGTTACGTATTGATCCACAGTATTGATTGACCAACAGCGGATTATTTTATGGATTATAATAAGAAAGAGAAGTTCATTTATGCATTTTAGCATTATTCAAGATGTATTAACACTGTATAACGTTTCTGAAGAGTTATTTTCATCCATAAGATTTTATGAAATATCGCTAATGACATGATTTATCGGTCTACGAAGCGCTGGATAGGGGTTAGTTCGCCCTTCGTGAAACTGTCGACTACATGAAGAGAGCAGATTATTAAGTATCTCGGGAGAGAGCAGATTATAAAGTGTCTCAGAACAGAACATGGCAAGTATAAGAATATAGCGTGTTTCGCAGCGCAATACGTATTGAAAGTACAGGTCTATTTCGAACGTGCGCGAGGACTTGTAACTTCAATAAGCTAGAAACCATTGTAGATGATGTCCAAACTGACATCAAACAAACCCAAAAGGATGTTGGTTTACTCCAAACTGACGTCAAACAAACCCAAAAGGATGTCAAACAAACCCAAAATGATGTTGGTTCAGTCCAAACTGGTCAACTATGATTAGATTCAAGTGTCAACAAAATTCAATCGACAGTTGATGAGGTTCAGCTAAAAATTGTTAATATAGAGTCAAATGTTGATAAAGTACAAACTAGTCAGGACAAGATGGAGTCAATTTTCTTTAGATTAGAGACAACTCAGAGTCATATGTACGCTACACAAAACCAGATGCAAGTCATCCAAAACCAAGTCAGGCTAGTCAGTCAAATATCCAAACGAAAATTGACATTGTAGAGGCCGATCAAAAACTTATGCCGGTCCAGTTAAATGAATCTGAGCAGACCAACAAAGATTTCCAACTGGAAATTAAGTTAAAATTATCAAATAACAAAAAACAAGCTAAAAGTAACGTAGACAGTTTCCAATTGCAAATATCTCGTGACACTAGTCAAACACAAGATACGTTACAACAATTAAGGGCTGAATTAAATTTGCTTCAAACTTAAGTCAAAGATCATAATAAACTGATCAAGGATGATTTTGATGTAGACATTAAAGTCATTATAAACGATAACGTAGTCATTTTAAGACAGAACATGCTTAAAATCAATGAAGATTACTTCCTAGGTTTTAAACAGGAAATCATCAATAAGATTGTTGAAGCTGAAGCTAGATCAAGTAAAGAGATTACTGATGTGAGGGAGGACGTGGTAAAAAGACTGAATGAGCTTCAGAATACTCAGACATAAAATCATAGCAACCTTGAGGGTAGGATTAGTTCAATAGAGACCAAGGTAGATCAAGCTAAACTCGAGTTAATAGAAATAGGGAGAAAAAGACTTCCGAAATTAACGAAGTCAGAAACCAACTCGAATGCTTAACGTTAGGAGGTTCTATTAATGTGGACAGCTTACGAGTGCAACTTAGGGCGCAATGGAACGCGGATTTCCTTACTATTCTTGATGGAGTTGATGGTAGAACTCAGGATGGGGAAGATGGAGTTCAACAGCAAAACCCCATAGCAAATGGAACCCCAGGTCTAATGCAACTCAGTATGGAATCATAGCGCAGCAACGTTCACCATTTAACAGTCAACCGATAGCCAGCACTAGTATAGGTCCATATACGACACGAGTGTCAGATGGGGCAGGTCATGTCACTATAATCCGCAATTTTGAAGACGTTTCAATAACCTCGATGGAACTACGCCAATAGAATTCATCAGAAGTGTACGCAATTACTTCACGGAATCTCACGTACCACATGATAGAGAGTTGAGAGTGGTAGAACGCTTTCTATCTGATGCACCTCTCCAGTGGTATAGTGATTTTTGCTATACCTTTGATGATTTTGAGGAGTTCGCGGAAGCCTTTATAAGTAGATTCTGGAGTACGGAAGTTCAGAACAATCTACGTTCGGAGATGTACTCTAGAATATACGCGAATACAGGGCCAACGAGTTACTCTGAATACTTCGCTTTCCCAATTGGCAAAACTCAGTTTCCTTCAGCCTCTCTTAACTCAAGCTCAACTGATAGATTCCATATCCCGACAGCTTCCTGTGGAAGTTCGCAAGCAAGTGATATCATCAGGTGTAAGCGATCTTGCTACCATGGACAATCTCTTACGACGTCTGGTTCACGTAAGTGTGCTTACAACCCCTATGATCGTGAAAATTCCACGAAACGAACCAAGAGTCGTGAACACGATTGTAATGGATCGTACTCAACACTGACCAGATTCGATCCGACAATAGAAAAAATGATAGGAACAATAACAGGTACAACACACGATATAGTAACAACCAACGAAATAATCGCTAGGATAACCGTTACGTTGAGTACACTGAACAACCTTGGCATCGCAAGTACGATGAACGAAACTTTTACCGGCGCGATTATGGGAATAACAGAAATAGGTATCGAGAAACATCATATCAATGTAATAACAGGTCATGCCAGGGATACAATGGATACAAAAATTATAGAACAGAAGAGTTCCAACGTAACCGATATCAAGATAGGCTCAGAGGCGAGCAAGATAAGTCTAATGACAATAGACGAAGAAATTCGAAGAGAAAAAAGGAGCAGGAAATTGAAGAAGTCACTCCAAGTACTAGTAGTCAGAGAGATAAAGGAGAAAGAAACCCTGACGACAGGAAGAGAAACCCGTCTAACCAAAGAAGAAAGTAGAAAGAACATATGATTTAACACCACCATGTATAATAAGGATTAATGAGACTTTTAACATCACAGATGAAGATTGATTGTATGAGGAAGAAAGGAAAGATATAGGATGATGATATAGAAGAGATAGCAAAAGAATATACCGAAGTATTACAAGAAGATTGTACAACTACACATGAGAATAAGCTACATGGCATAATAATGCATTATGACGTGTACATAAAAGCATGATTTTCATTTGTGTAGGATGTCAAGGAAGAAAATGTACCATTATTCTCAGGCTCAAATTGTAGTACATTGCAGCGTGAGATTTCTTTGAAACAGAACGTGGCGTTTAGCAAGCGAGGACCGTCACGGCAGATGATCGAAGTAACGCTAGGCTATTTCCGAGCTATGCCGAAGGCAACCGAAGATTATCTCCAGGTCTGACGTCACGAACATAGGTTAGGTATTGATCCACAGTATTGATTGACCAACAGAAGATTATTTTATGGATTATAATAGGAATGAGAAGTTCATTTATGCATTAACACTGCATAACGTTTCTGAAGAGTTATTTTCATCTATAAGATTTTATGAAATATGCAAGCCCTTTTGATTATGCGCTAATGACATGATTTATCGGTCTACGCAGCGCAGGAGAGGGGGTAGTTTGCCCTTCGTGAAACTGTCGACTGCATGAAGAGAGCAGATTATTAAGTATCTCGGGAGAGAGCAGATTATAAAGTGTCTCAGAACAGAACAGAACAAGTATAAGAATATAGCGTGTTTCGCAGCGCAATACGTATCGAAAGTACAGGTCTATTTTGAACGTGCGCGAGGATCTGTAACTTCAAGCAGAGTCCAGTGTCGAAGTACTCTGGCTTATTTTCTCTCAGTAGTGATTACTTATAACACAATGAGACATGAATCTTGTAATATTCAGACAAGATTATGCTACTGAAGTTCACATATGAATTCAGGCAGGATTTGTACAACAAGGAACATTTACATTTCGAGTGTACTATAATACACGCAGTGTAACATTGACTTTGGGTCAGTGCTTTATATATGGACACAAGTATATTTATACTTCATAGCTTCATGAACATTGTAATGAAGTCCTCTTATTTTTACGACATGATTGGAAATCAGATGTCGGGAGGAACAGTTCATATGTCTTGTTACCTTGTAACTATGGCAGGCTAGACACTACAAACATGAATACTGCGGTGTGAGCGACACAATGTACATTCTCAGGAACGAACACTAACATTTTCTAGCTTGGAATCGAGTGTCGTTGCAACTGCTAAATTCAGTTAAGCATGTTTGCACTTTGTGAAATTATGGCATTGGAATTCAACTTTCGTTTCGGTCAAACGCGAATTACTACTATATGACGAGCGCTTTCTATGGAACGCGGTAGACTATACGTGGAATGGCAGTAACAGCCGGTGTTGTTCAGATTTCAATCTGGAACCGGTGCGTTGGAGACTGGGAACCTGGGGTTCGATCTTATCGGTCCAGGAGGATCCAGGATATTTCCATGTGTGGAGGAGAAATGATATGGGAGGCATATCATTGCTTTCTATTCCATCTGCGACGGGCGAGAAGGTACAGAACATCAAGCTCTATTATTAGTAGTAATGCATAGATATTGTAATGTTTTAGTAGCTGTCATTTTTTCCTTTTATTAGCATAGTCGTTGGGTAGAATTTAGGCATGACGTTTTACTCATGTCCGATTTTATTCTCGACTGGATTTAGGTCCCAAAAAGGAATGCAGCCTTTCCTTAGTGTGTTTTTGCACAATTAAAATTAACTTATTGTTATTTATTTGGGAACTTCTTTACCGTAGAGAAGAGAATCATCATAGGAGAAGATTTTATTAATTCTTCATTATTCTGGATACCGGTAGTGCTTTGCACACTTATTGTTGTCTATTTATGACACATTTCTTCGCACTCTTATTTATCGCTAGATCTATATTTTTAGAGATCTTCCTGATTGTTTTTAGCTGGAACGTTGTTTTTGTACATTTGCTACGTTTATATAGACAGTTTTGAGTTTATTGAGAACACAATTAGTGTGATATTCAAAAGTTCCTAATGAATATATTCATTAGGATCTTTTATCTTTTGCTAAGAGATATATCTTGTTTAAGTGGTCTTTAGAGACAGTAGGGTTTTCTAATAGACTATGTCGGTGTTTATCAATACGATCACCCTTGTCGATGGTGTAGAAATCTTATATTATTTTCTAGAATCCATTCGAGCAGGATTATTTCCGATTTTGCTTGATAAATCTTGATCCTTATTAAACTTCAAGTTTTGACACGCGATTGTCAATGTAATATTCAACTTATTGAAATCCCTTCTTAATGGTATTTTCAGGCTTTCTGAATCGCTTAGTCTACGAGCTGACAATATTCTGAGGAGCATTCATATTCTTTTAATCAACGAAAATCCCAGATTATTGAATGTGGAGGCTTATCTTTCAATAGATGTGTGATTATAATAAAATTAATGTACAGCATAATTAATAATTCCAATGACAATTTGGAGAGATCAGTTATAACGTTTTTGAACATTCTATATGAATTTTTACGATTTTGTATAATTCTAGTTACACAAATCCATTCGCAAACTGTATCTATAAAATATATTGGTAACGAAATTCTTTGTTTCACCATTGTGGGTGACTAGAAATGACAAGTATATTAATGATGAAATATAATATGATAATGAATACTCAGTGGAGTAAATTTATAATATGGATAAGACCAATTGGTGGCACCATTGAATTATGTAATGATTAAATAATTATGAAATGGTATTCATGAAATCGATTGTTGAATGGATAACATATAAATAGTCAAGTGTGACTTAGGATGATTATAGCATTACAGCAACAGAAATAAATGGCGATAATATGTTATTTGGAAACATGCATTTCTAAGCATGAATGTTAATGATTGTGAGTAAATGATCTTCACTGCCCTATTTTTGAAAATTGCTACAATGCTGACGTAGTTACATAATCCTCCCTTCTTGTTAATTTGAAGATAATAATAATATCGTATGGCCTCGGGTGCCGGGTGCAAGCTTTGTTAATTGACACCCAGAGGGCAGCTTGCATTTCGAATTTCGTCGTTCCTTTGAACGCTATGAAAGTCAAGGAGGTTAGATATCTAGGCTCCTTGACATTACAGCGCTTTCTGGTAGAGAATGGAGGAACAATGTGTTGGCGGAAAATCCCGAGATTAATTTTGCCATTGAACTCGGCCTACTGAATTCAAATGGGTTCTTTAACATGCCAACAACGTATGACACCCATGGCGTGATTTTTGTCGCCTTTCAGAAATCACTTACCATGGCCAGGGGCGAACCTGCAATCTTGGGGTTGGTAGTCCGACACGTTAACCACTCACCCACCGTGGCAAGCATTTGAAGATTATAGTTGATTTAAATTGAATTCTTCGCTTATACATGCGAAAAGGTTGTTGGGTCTGAGAGACACCAATTAAATATCAAAATTTATCATGAAACCACAAAAGTAAAGTACACTCATGGAAGATGTAAAATCATCAAGTATATTCCTACAACACTCAGAGTGGTGTTGTGACATTAATGTATATATTATATATGTATAGAAATTTAATTAAGGGTTATAATTATGTGTATATCGGTAAATTACCTTCAGAATTTGAAACAAGGTGATATCAGATCCAGTAGGATTATTTTGGATCTATTTTTGAATGGGTCATTGTAACCCATGTTTGTGTAATATATTTGTGATTTTGAGCAAGATGCAGTCTTCGCAGCGAGGTCTGTGGTTATCATTCTTGTATTTCATTCTTGACTTTTGTCAGGATATTCTTCGTTTTCTCAGATCTCCGTCTGTGTTATGTCAGTTTATTGAATACATATTTTGAGTTCATTTTAATTCTACGATTGTGATGATTTATAGAAGTGAATGGAGGTCACGTTAAGAAAGCCATTGCAGGTTATTTCTAGGTGTTCTTACGCCTGAGATTATATTCTTTTGTGGATCTCGTGTTCTCTTGAGCAGTTTTTTTGTTAGCCATGGTTTTTTCTTAACGTTGCCTGGTTGGGTTACCCTGTGCCCTATTATCCCCGTCTCTTGTTGGTAGTATCTGGGGGTTTTCTAGCCGGGATTTTCCAGGTTCTACGATCCAGTGATCTTCGTGGGATTTCAACGGGCTGATGGTAGGTAATTTCGGTACAGTACCATCCCGGCATTTGCCCGAAGACGAAGTGGGAAACTACGGCAAACCACTTCGAGGATCGCCGAGGTGGGAATCGAACACCCTCTACTCATTTGGACCACCCGAGGCTGAGTAGACCCCGTTCCAGTCCTCATAGCACTTTTCAAAATGAGTTGCAGAGCCGGGAATCAAACCCGGGACCTCCGGGGCGGCAGCTAACCATGCTGACAGCTACGCTACGGAGGCGACACAGTACATAATTAATAGCCATTATTAGTTCTTTAGAATGAAGCCTCCGTGGCTTAGGCGGCAGCACGCCGGCCTCTCACTGCTGGGTCCGTGGTTCAAATTCCGGTCACTCCATGTGAGATCTGTGCTGGACAAAACGGAGGCAGACAGGTTTTTCTCCGGGTACTCCGGTTTTCCCTGTCAATTTCATTCCAGCAACACTCTCCACTATCATTTCATTTCATCTGTCATTCATTCAATCATTGCCCCAGAGGAGTGCGTCAGGCCTCGGCAGCCGGCACAGTTCATATCCTCGCCGCTCGATGGGGGCTTCATTCATTCCATTCCTGACCCGGTCGGAGACTGGAAGCAGGCTGTGGATTTTCATTTTCATTAGTTCCTTAGGCTGTGATGTGTGAGGGCCCGTATGCCTGGTGACAGTTAATTGTTTATTAGTGCTAGTTCATTGCTTCATAAGACAGTGATGCGGGAGGGTCCGTGTGAGTGTTCCTGGTGACAGTCACATTGATTATTAGATATAGTTAATTGTTTCATTAGACTGTGATGTGAGAGGGTCCATGTGAGTGTGCCAGGTGACAGTTACATTGTTCATTAGTGCTAGTTCATTGTTTCATTAGACTTTGATAGGAGAGGGTCCATGTGAGTGTGCCTGGTGACACAATTACATGTACACGCTCAGATATTTCTTAACTTAAGGCCTCTACTGCCTCTTTTCCAATCCTAGACGCAATCACTTCTGATACCATCAATAACACAGGATATCAGACAAATTTTACACAGATTCAAGTACTTGTGGCTGATGATCACGATGTCCAAGCACCTAAATGAAAAAAGAAAAAACACCAACAACAGCAATGATATTCAAAACTTTACGAACAAAAAAATATATCAATACACTGTTCTTTTTAACCATGGCGACTGACAACACACGCTAGTAAATTGTAAATTATTCTCACCGACTGTGGAAAACTAACAAAATGCATATTTTTTTGCTGTCACGTTGCTTTGCTGTGATACTTTTATGTACCCACTGGTCGACGATCATCGCTGGCGATTATAAAAGAAATCAACGCAATGCGCTGCGTACGCCTGCAGTTGGAGGTAATGGAACGAGGATTGCTAGCTATCATCCCCGTAGGCCACATATGGTCAAGATGTGCAAACTTTTAAGGAGACGTAGTGTGTTTCTCCCGTGAAAGTCAAGGTAAAAGCGTCATGGTAGGCGTTGCCCAAACCAGCTAGGCACCGCGTGTCACGTGGTCTCGACTAAGCTACTCGTTCTTGGCTGGCTAATTCCTTCTTTGAGGTGGAGCGTAGATGAAGTAGATGCCTCTTGCACGCATTCAGAGTATCTTCACGCGAGCAAATTTCCTGGCCGACCCTGCCCTATGCAAACCATAGTTTGACTGTATGTATGTTGTTGTTGTTGTTTTTCATTCATTTTAGGGGCTAGGGACATCTTGGTCATCGGCCCCGAGTACTTGGGTGTAGAGTATGTTGGATTGTCTGATAACCTGTGTTTCTGAGATGACTCTAATAGGGTATTTAACTGTACTTATTAGGGTATGTGCCCCGGGATTTGAATTGAGGTACCTTCGCAGCATTATTCTGGAGTTTGACAAACTCGGGAAAGGACCACACTCAAGACGGCCACTATTAGCGCCGGGATTCAAACCATTCATCCTACCAGGTGTTCACACCTAGTGGGAAGTGAGTTAGCGACCACGGGACCCCAGCTGAGGCCGGTATTGCTTCCACATACTTGTGCCGAGCTCCTGTCATTTTTTGTCAACATCCCATGGTCAACTCTTGTTCCTTTCCGACCCCGACGTTAGACTATTAGGGTATCTGAGTACTAGGGAGTCTTTCACTTTCCCACCTTAATGGACCCTTATCTCATCTTTCCTGATACTGCACCCTCATTCTTCGCGGGGTTAGACCTCTTCTTTATCTTTTCATGGTATCTCTTGCCTTCTACACAAGGCCTTAAGGAGACAGGGTGTGTGTACCCTACCACCTATGGTGCACTCTAAATATTGCTACACCATCAAGGGCTCACGGCTGGTGAGTTCAGGTGTTGGCAACACCGAGGGATTCCCGATCTGGGTCCAGTTTTTCCCCTTTTTCCAGTGACTCTGGGGCGGACCTTTTCCTCTTACTTATCTGCCTTTCTTGGCCCTACTACTTTCCAAGTCACTCAATTCTCATTCTTCGGGGGTTGAGGTCATTTCCTATCCCTGTCTTTTATTTCCCTTATTCTTTTCTTCTTGTCCATTTCTTCTTCAAGCCCGTAAGTTAGTTGTGGGTTGTAGATAGTTTTATTTCTATACCAAACGTCAAGTCCTGAGGAAAATATCACTCCGCGTATCTCCTCTCTCTCGGTCGATTCTTGTGTTCCCAGCATGGAAACTCTAAATTATCATCTCTCAACCTACTATACCAGAGTGGTCCACCAGCCTCTTATTATTATTATTATTATTATTATTATTATTATTATTATTATTATTATTATTATTATTATTATTATTAATATTATTATTATTATTATTATTATTATTTCCCGGTCACTCCATGTGAGATCTGTGCTGGACAAAACGGAGGCAGACAGGTTTTTCTCCGGGTACTCCGGTTTTCCCTGTCAAAATTTCATTCCAGCAACACTCTCCACTAACATTTCATTTCATCTGTCATTCATTTAATCATTGCCCCAGAGGAGTGCGTCAGGCCTCGGCAGCCGGCACAGTCCATATCCTCGCCGCTTGTTGGGGGCTTCATTCATTCCATTCCCTGACCCGGTCAGAGACTGGAAGCAGGCTGTGGATTTTTCATTATTATTATTATTATTATTATTGAGAGAGGCAACCCAAGTAACGCGTATATCATAGTCATCATAAAGACATTAGTACCTGCTACTTTACGACCTTAGTACAACTTTACCTTTGAGTACATGCGCGCGAATATAGTAGAAATCGATAGTGGGTGTTATTTCAATAACCTCAAATATAGTGCATGATTAAAACCATCACAGCTTCGAATAACACCTTCTTACGTTTGTACAGGAAGTGTCTACGAATAGATTCAATACGTGCCAGCAAAACACCGTAGTTCGTGATAGCTACGGTGGCTAAATCAAGAATTGCTTCAGTAGCATAAACGAAGTCACATTGTACTAGGTCCGAACCTGGAACTAGTCTTTTTTTTCTTAATGTCATTTATTGTGGATGTATTATGGACGCATATCTATTTGTTCCGACGAGTGATTTTTCATTTGGTCCTGAAGGACCGTACTTATCCGATGTTGTTTTAAAATCGAGTTTACCCTCCAGGCTGGTGGCTCCCACGGACTCAGCGAAGGAACTCACCCCTACCGCCATTTTAGGCAGTGTCTCAGACCTGGGAACATCTGGTCGGAGTGGATACAACTGGTGAGTTGTGATCAGCACATCGCCCAGGCAGCGTCACCTGCAAAGCGAACAGGGGCCTCATGAGGGAAGGGAGGGGAAGGTTAGGACGGATAGGCAAGGAAGAGGGAAGGAGGCGGCCGTGGCCTTAGAGTAAGTACTGTACCCGAATAACCCATGAGAAGCCGCTCGTCGTATCCGAAGATCAGCAGGATTGAAGAATCTTGAGGTTCCCGGCTAGATAAACCTGAAAATCCTACCGACAAGAGCTGCATGGGGATACATATATCCTACGATTGTATTTTGAAAAATAAAAACAGGGCAAAGCAACTATAAATAAAGTGGAGAGTACGAGAAACTTACGGTCCTCAGAGCAAAGGGGGCATAGCAAGGGGCTAACCTAAACCTTAAACCGCTCCCAAAACACATTCACTCTCCATAATTCAAATAAATCATTCAAGTCATGATTATAAAAATAACCGAAAATAAATTTGGTGCATTGGCTTTCACGGCCGGTGAACTAAAACTCAGCAATTCTTCTAGGTTTGTGCCGTGTCTTGTGTTTTAATTCCCCGGCCGTGAAAGCCAAAACACTATCTTTTTGGAAGCCTTCTCAAGGAGGTTAATGCTGCTTGAGATTCTAGTTCTCGCAGTAAAGTAGTGCAGTTGCACTCTATATAAAGGGAGGTAGCGCGCAGTTTGCTATTCCTGTGGGGGTCCGGGCGGGAACACCAAGAGCCCGCCGATGAGCCAGCTTGGTGTCCTAGGCGAAACCCCACAAAGGACACGGCACAAACCAAGAAGAATTGCTGAGTTTTAATTCACCGGCCGTGAAAGCCAATACACCATCTTTTTAGAAGACTTCATAGGGAGGTTAAAGCTGATGAGCATCTAGTTCTCGCAGTAGAGCAGTGCAGTTCCAATCAAAAGGGAGGAAGCGCGCAGTTCGTTATTGCTGTGGGGATCCGGGCGGGGACCCCAAGAGCCCGCCGATGAGCCAGCTTGGTGTCCTAGGGGAAACCCCACACAAGACACGCTAAACCTAGAGGAATTGCTGAGTTTTAATTCGCCGGAAATGAAAGCCAATACACCAAATTTTGGAAGTCTTCATAGGGAGGTTAATGCTGTTTGAATTTCCAGTTCTCGCAGTAAAGTAGTGAAGGTGCACTCTTTATAAAGGGAGGTAGCGCGTGGTTCATTACTCCTGTGGGGGTCCGGGCGGGGACACCAAGAGCCCGCCGATGAGCCAGCTTGGTGCCCTAAGCGAAACCCCACACAAGACACGGCACAAACCTAGAAGAATTGCTGAGCTTTAATTCACCGGCCGTGAAAACCAATACACCACATTTTGGAAGCCTTCATAGGGAGGATAATGCTGCTTGAGTTTCGAGTTCTCGCAGTAAAGTAGTGCAGTTGCATTCTATAAAAAGGGAGGTAGCGTGAAATTCGTTACTCCTGTGCGGGTCCGGGCGGGAACACCAAGAGCCTGCCGATGAGCCAGCTTGGTGTCCTAGGCGAAATCCCACACAAGACACGGGTCAAACCTAGAAGAATTGCTGAGTTCTAATTCGCCGGCCGTGAAAGCCAATACACCATCTTTTTGGAAGCCTTCATTGGGAGGTTATTGCTGTTTGAGATTCTAGTTCTCGCAGTAAAGTAGTGCAGTTGAACACTATAAAAATCGAGGTAGCGCGCAGCTCGTTACTCGTGTGGGGGTCCAGGCGGGGACACCGAGAGCCCGCCGATGAGCCAGCTTGGTGTCCTAGGCGAAACCCCACACAAGGCAAGGCACAAACCTAGAAGAATTGCTGAGTTTCAATTCACAAGCCGTGAAAGCCAATACACCATCTTTTGGAAGCATAGGGAGGTGAATGCTGCTTGAGTTTATAGTTCTCGCAGTAAAGTAGTGCAGTTGCACTCTATATAAAGGGAGGTAGTGCACAGTTTGTTACTACTGTGGGGGTGCGGACGGGGACTCCAAAAGCCCGCCGATGAGCCAGCCTCGTGTCCTAGGCGAAACCCGACACAAGACCCGGCACAAACCTAGAAGAATTGCTGAGTATTAATTCACCGGCTGTAAAACCCAATCCAGCACTCTTAGGAAGCCTTCATTGGGAGTTTAATGCTGCTTGAATTTATAGTTCCCGCAGTAAAGTAGTGCAGTTGCACTCTATATAAAGGGAGGTAGTGCACAGTTTGTTACTACTGTGGGGGTCCGGACGGGGACTCCAAAAGCCCGCCGATGAGCCAGCTTGGTGTCCTAAGCGAAACCCCACACAAGTCACGGCACAAATCTAGAAGAATTTCTGAGCCTTAATTCACCGGCCGTGAATGCCAATACACCATCTTTTTGGAAGCCTTCTTGGGGAAGTTAATGCGGCTTTAGCTTTCAGTTCTCGCAGTAAAGTAGTGCAGTTGCACTCTATATAAAGGGAGGTAGCGCGCAGTTCGTTACTCCTGTGGGGATCCGGGCGGGGACACCATGAGCCCGCCGATTAGCCAGCTTGGTGTCTTAGGTGAAACCCCACACAAGATACGGCACAAACCGAGAAGAATTGGTGAGTTTTAATTCACCGGCCGTGAAAGCCAATACCAGTTGCTCTCAATATAAAGGGAGGTAGCGCGCAGTACGTTACTCCTTTGGGGTCCGGGCGGGGACACCAAGAGCCCGCCGATGAGCCAGCTTGGTGTCCTAGGCGAAACCCCACATAAGGCACGGCAAAAACCTAGAAGATTTGCTGAGTTTCAATTCACCGGCCGTGAAAGCCAATACAACATATTTTGGAAGCCTTCATAGGGAGGTTAATGCTGCTTGAGCTTCTAGATCTCGCAGTAAAGTAGTGCAGTTGCACTCTATATAAAGCGAGGAAGCGCGCAGTTTGTTACTACTGTGGAGGTCCGGACGGGGACACCAAAAGCCTGCCGATGAGCCAGCCAGGTGTCCTAGGCGAGACCCGACACACGACCCGGCACAAACCTAGAAGAATTGCTGAGTTTCAATTCACCGGCAGTAAAACCAATACAGCATTCTTGGAAGCCTTCATAGGGAGGTTAATGCTGCTTGAGCTTCGAGTTCTCGCAGTAAAGTAGTGCAGTTTCACTCTATATAATGGGAGGCAGGGCACAGTTTGTTACTCCTGTGGGTGTCCGGGCGGGGACACCTAGAGCCCGCCGATGAGCCAGCTTGGTATCCCAGGCGAAACCCCACACAAGACACAGCACGTACCTAGAAGAAATGCTGAGTTTAATTCACCTGTCGTGAAAGCGAATACACCATCATTTGGAAGCCATCATAGGGAGGTTAATGCTGCTTGAGCCTCTAGTTCTCGCAGTTAAGCAGAGCATTTGCACTCTATTTAAAGGGTGGTAGCGCGCAGTTCGTTACTCCTGTGGAGATCCAGCGGGGACACCAATGGCCCGCCGATGAGCCAGCTTGGTGTCCTAGCCGAAACCCCACACAAGTCACTGCACAATCCTAGAAGAATTGCTGAGCTTCAATTCACCAGCAGTGAATGCCAATACACCATATATTTGGAAGCCTTCTTGGGGTGGTTAATGCTGCTTGAGTTTCCAGTTCTCGCAGTAAAGTAGTGCAGTTGCACTCTATATAAAGGGAGGTAGCGCGCTGTTCGTTACTCCTGTGGGGGTCCGAGCGGGGACACCAAGAGCCCGCCGATGAGCCAGCTTGGTAACGTAGGCGAAATCCCATACAAGACACGGCACAAACCTAGAAGAATTGCTGAGTTCTAATTTACCGGCCGTGAAAGCCATTACACCATCTTTTTGGAAGCCTTCATTGGGAGGTTAATGCTGTTTGAGATTCTAGTTCTCGCAGTAAAGTAGTGCAGTTGAACACTACAAAAATCGAGGTAGCGCGCAGCTCGTTACTCGTGTGGGGGTCCAGGTGAGGACACCAAGAGCCCGCCGATGAACCAGCTTGGTGTCCAGGGCGAAATCCCTCACAAGACACGGCCCAAAACTAGACGAATTGCTTAGCCTTAATTCACCGACCAGGAAAACAAATACATCATCTTTTGGAAGCCTTCATAGGGAGGTTAATGCTGCTTGAGCTTCTAGTTCTCGCAGAAAAGTATTGCAGTTGCACTCTATATAAAGGGAGGTAGCGAGCAGTTCGTTTCTCCTGTGGGGATCCGGCGGGGACACCAAAGGCCCGCCGATGAGCCAGCTCGATGTCCTAGGCGAAACCCCACACATGTCACGGCACAAAACTAGAAGAATTGCTGAGCTTTAATTCACCGGCCTTGAATGCCAGTACACCATATTTTTGGAAGCCTTCTTGGGGAAGTTAATGCTGCTTGAGATTCCAATTCTCGAGGTAGGTAGTGCAGTTGCACTCTATATAAAGGGAGGTTGCGCGCAGTTCGTCACGCCTGTGGGGTTCCGGGCGGGGACACTAAGAGCCCGCCGATGAGCGAGCTTGGTATCCTAGGTGAAATCCCACACAAGACACGGCACAAAAATAGAAGAATTTTTGAGATCCAATTCACCGGCCGTGAAAGCCAATACACCATCTTTTTGGAAGCCTTCATAGGGAGGTGAATGCTGTTTGAGATTCTAGTTCTTGCAGTAAAGTAGTGCAGTAGAATACTATAAAAATCGAGGTAGCGCGCAGCTCGTTACTCGTGTGGAGTTCCAGGCGGGGACACCAAGAGCCCACCGATGAGCCTCCTTGGTGTAATGTGCGAAATCCCACACAAGACACGGCACAAAACTAGACGAATTGCTGAGTCTTAATTCACCGGCCAAGAAAACCAATACATCATATTTTTGGAAGCCTTCATAGGGAGGTTAATGCTGCTTGAGCTTCTAGTTCTCGTAGTAATGTAGTGCAGTTGCACTCTATATAAAGGGAGGTAGCGCGCTGTTCGTTACTCATGTGGGGGTCCTGGTGGGGACACCAAGGGCCAGCCGATTAGCCAGCTTGGTGTCTTAGGTGAAACCCCAAACAAGATACGGCACAAACCTAGAAGAATTGGTGAGTTTTAATTCACCGGCCGTGATAGCCAATACACCAACTTTTTGGAAGCCTTCATAGGGAGGATAATGCTGCTTTAGCTTCTAGTTCTGGCAGTAAAGTAGTGCAGTTGCACTCTATATAAAGGGAGGTAGCCCGCAGTTCGTTACTCCTTTGGGGGTCCGGGCGGGGACACCAAGAGCCCGCCGATGAGCCAGCTTGGTGTCCTATGCGAAACCCGACACAAGACCCGGCACAAACCTAGAAGAATTGCTGAGTTTTATTTCACCGGCAGTGAAAGCCAATACAGCACTCTTTGGAAGCCTTCATAGGGAGGTTAATGCTGCTTGAGCCTCTAGTTCTCGCAGTTAAACAGTGCATATGCACTCTATTTAAAGGGAGGTAGCGCGCAGTTCGTTACTCCTGTGGGGATCCGGCGGGGACACCAAAGGCCCGCCGATGAGCCAGGTTGTTGTCCTAGGCGAAACCCCACACAAGTCACGGCACAAACCTAGAAGAATTGCTGAGCTTTAATTCACCAGCCGTGAATGCCAATACACCATCTTTTTAGAAGCCTTCTTGGGGAAGTTAATGCTGCTTGAGATTTCAGTTCTCGCAGTAATGTAGTGTAGTTGCACTCTAAATAAAGGGAGGTAGCGCGCAGTTCGTCACGCCTGTGGGGGTCCGTGCGGGGACACCAAGAACCCGCCGATGAGCTACCGTGAAAGCCAATACACCATCTTTTTGGAAGCCTTCATAGGGAGGTTAATGCTGTTTGAGATTCTAGTTCTCGCAGTAAAGTAGTGCTGTTGAACACTATAAAAATCGAGGTAGCGCGCAGCTCGTTACTCGTGTGGGGGTCCAGGCGGGCACACCAAGAGCCCGCCGATGAGCCAGCTTGTTGTCCTGGGCGAAATCCCACCCAAGACATGGCACAAAACTAGACGAATTGCTGAGTCTTAATTCACCGGCCAAAAAAAAACAATACATCACCTTTTTGGAAGCCTTCATAGGGAGGTTAATGCTGCTTGAGCTTCTAGTTCTCGCAGTAAAGTAGTGAAGTTGCACTCTATATAAAGGGAGGTATCGCGCAGTTCATAACTCCTGCGGGGTCCCGGCGGGAACACCAAGAGGCCGCCGATGAGCCAGCTTGGTGTCCTAGGCGAAACCCCAACCAAGTCACGGCACAAACCTAGAAGAATTGCTGAGCATTAATTCACCGGCCGTGAATGCCAATACACCATCTTTTTGGAAGCCTTCTTGGGGAAGTTAATGCGGCTTGAGCTTTCAGTTCTCGCAGTAAAGTAGTGCAGTTGCACTCTTTATAAAGGGAGGTAGCGCGCAGTTCGTCACGCCTGAGGGGGTCCGGGCGGGGACACCAAGAGCCCGCCAATGAGCCAGCTTGGTAACCTAGGCGAAATCCCTCACAAGACACGGCACAAACCTATAAGAATTGCTGAGTTCTAATTCACCGGCCGTGAAAGCCAATACACCATCCTTTTGGAAGCCTTCATAGGGAGGTTAATGCTGTTTGAGATTCTAGTTCTCGCTGTAAAGTAGTGCAGTTGACACTATAAAACTCGAGGTAGCGGCAAGCTCGTTACTCGTGTGAGGGTGCAGGTTGGGTCACCAAGAGCCCGCCGATGAGCCAGCTTGGTGTCCTGGGCGAAATCCCGCACAAGACACGGCACAAAACTAACCGAATTGCTGAGTCTTAATTCACCGGCCGAGAAAACCAATACACCATATTTTTGAAAGCCTTCTTGCGGAAGTTAATGCGGCTTGAGCTTTCAGTTCTCGCAGTAAAGTAGTGCAGTTGCACTCTATATAAAGGGAGGTAGCGCGCAGTTCGTCACGCCAGTGGGGGTCCGGGCGGGGACACCAAGAACCCGCCGATGAGCCAGCTTGGTGTCCTAGGCGAAACCCCACACCAGGCACAACACAAACCTAGTAGATTTGCTGAGTTTCAAATCACCAGCCGTGAAAGCCAATACACCATCTTTTGGAAGCCTTCATAGGGAGGTTAATGCTGCTTGAGCTTCTAGTTCACGCAGTAAAGTAGTGCAGTTGCACTCTATATAAAGGGAGGTAGCGCGCAGTTTGTTACTACTGTGGGGGTGCGGACGGGGACACCAAAAGCCCGCCGATGAGCCAGCCTGGTGTCCTATGCGAAACCCGACACAAGACCCTTCACAAACCTAGAAGAATTGCTGAGCTTTAATTCACCAGCCGTGAATGCCAATATACCATATATTTGGAAGCCTTCTTGGGGAGGTTAATGCTGCTTGAGCTCCAGTTCTCGCAGTAAAGTAGTGCAGTTGCACTCTATATAAAGGGAGGTAGCGCGCAGTTCGTTACTCCTGTGGGGATCCGGCGGGGACACCAAAGGCCCGCCGATGAGCCAGCTTGGTGTCCTAGGCGAAACCCCACACATGTCACGTCACAAAACTAGAAGAATTGCTGAGCTTTAATTCGCCGGCCTTGAATGCCAGTACACCATATTTTTGGAAGCCTTCTTGGGGAAGTTAATGCTGGTTGAGCTTCCAATTCTCGAGGTAAGTAGTGCAGTTGCACTCTATATAATGGGAGGTTGCGCGCAGTTCGTCACGCCTGTGGGGGTCCGGGCGGGGACACTAAGAGCCCGCCGATGAGCGAGCTTGGTATCTTAGGTGAAATCCCACACAAGACACGGCACAAACCTAGAAGAATTTTTGAGATCCAATTCACCGGCCGTGAAAGCCAATACACCTTTTTTTTGGAAGCTTTCATAGGGAGGTTAATGCTGTTTGAGATTCTGGTTCTTGCAGTAAAGTAGTGCAGTAGAACACTATAAAAATCGAGGTAGCGCGCAGCTCGTTACTCGTGTGGGGCTCCAGGCGGGGACACCAAGAGCCCGCCGATGAGCCAGCTTGGTGTGGTGTGCGAAATCCCACTTAGGACACGGCACAAAACTAGACGAATTGCTGAGTCTTAATTCACCGGCCAAGAAAACCAATACATCATATTTTTGGAAGCCTTCATAGGGAGGTTAATGCTGCTTGAGCTTCTAGTTCTCGCAGTAATGTAGTGCAGTTGCGCTCTATATAAAGGGAGGTAGCGCGCTGTTCGTTACTCATGTGGGGGTCCTGGTGGGGACACCAAGGGTCAGCCGATTAGCCAGCTTGGTGTCTTAGGTGAAACCCCAAACAAGATACGGCACAAACCTAGAAGAATTGGTGAGTTTTAATTCACCGGCCGTGAAAGCCAATACACCATCTTTTTGGAAGCCTTCATAGGGAGGTTAATGCTGCTTGAGCTTCTAGTTCTGGCAGTAAAATAGTGCAGTTGCACTCTATATAAAGGGAGGTAGCCCGCAGTTCGTTACTCCTTTGGGGGTCCGGGCGGGGACACCAAGAGCCCGCCGATGAGCCAGCTTGGTGTCCTAGGCGAAACCCGACACAAGACCCGGCACAAACCTAGAAGAATTGCTGAGTCTTAATTCACCGGCCAAGAAAACCAATACATCATCTTTTTGGAAGCCTTCATAGGGAGGTTAATGGTGCTTGAACTTCTAGTTCTCGCAGTGAAGTAGTGCAGTTGCACTCTATATAAAGGGAGGTAGCGCGCAGTTCATTACTCCTGCGGGGTCCCGGCGGGAACACCAAGAGGCCGCCGATGAGCCAGCTTGGTGTCCTAGGCGAAACCCGAACCAAGTCACGGCACAATCCTAGAAGAATTGCTGAGCATTAATTCACCGGCCGTGATTGCCAATACACCATCTTTTTGGAAGCCTTCTTGGGGACGTTAATGCGGCTTGAGCTTTCAGTTCTCGCAGTAAAGTAGTGCAGTTGCACTCTATATAAAGGGAGGTAGCGCGCAGTTCGTCACGCCTGAGGGGGTCCGAGCGGGGACACCAAGAGCCCGCCGACGAGCCAGCTTGGTAACCTAGGCGAAATCCCTCACAAGACACGGCACAAACCTAGTAGATTTGCTGAGTTTCAAATCACCAGCCGTGAAAGCCAATACACCACCTTTTGGAAGCCTTCATAGGGAGGTTAATGCAGCTTGTGCTTCTAGTTCTCGCAGTAAATTAGTGCAGTTGCACTCTATATAAAGGGAGGTAGCGCGCAGTTCGTGACTACTGTGGGGGTCCGGACGGGGACACCAAAAGCCCGCCGATGAGCCAGCCTGGTGTCCTAGTCGAAACCCGACACAAGACCCGACACAAACCTAGAAGAATTGCTGAGCTTTAATTCACCAGCCGTGAATGCCAATGTACCATATATTTGGAAGCCTTCTTGGGGAGGATAATGCGGCTTGAGCTTCCAGTTCTCGCAGTAAAGTAGTGCAGTTGCACTCTATATAAGGGGAGGTAGCGCGCCGATCGTCACGCCTGTGGGGGTCCGGGCGGGGACACCAAGAGCCCGCCGATGAGCCAGCTTGGTGTCATAGGCGAAACCCCACATAAGACACGGCACAAACCTAGTAGATTTGCTGGGTTAATTCACCGGCCCAGAAAGCCAATACACCACCTTTTTGGAAGCCTTCATAGGGAGGTTAATGCTGCTTGAGCTTCTAGTTCTCGCAGTAAAGTAGAGAAGTTGCACTCTATATAAAGGGAAGTGGCGCGCAGTTCGTTACTCCTGTGGGGGTCCGAGCGGGGACACCAAGAGCCTGCCGATGAGCCAGCTTGGTAACGTAGGCGAAATCCCACACAAGACATGGCACAAACCTAGAAGAATTGCCGAGTTCTAATTCACCGGCCGTGACAGCCAATACACCATCTTTTTGGAAGCCTTCATTGGGAGGTTAATGCTGTTTGAGATTCTAGTTCTCGCAGTAAAGTAGTGCAGTTGAACACTACAAAAATCGAGGTAGCGCGCAGCTCGTTACTCGTGTGGGGGTCCAGGTGGGGACACCAAGAGCCCGCCGATGAACCTGCTTGGTGTCCTGGGCGAAATCCCTCACCAGACACGGCCCAAAACTAGACGAATTGCTTAGCCTTAATTCACCGATCAGGAAAACCAATACATCATCTTTTTGGAAGCCTTCATAGGGAGGTTAATGCTGCTTGAGCTTCTAGTTCTCGCAGTAAAGTATTGCAGTTGCACTCTATATAAAGGGAGGTAGCGTTCAGTTCGTTACTCCTGTGGGGGTCCGAGCGGGGACACCAAGAGACCGCCGATGAACCAGCTTGGTGTCCTAGGCAAAACCCAACTCACGATACGGCACAAAGCTAGAAGAATTGCTGAGTTTTAATTCACCGGCCGTGAAAGCCAATACATCACAATTTGGAAGCCTTCATCGGGAGGTTAATGCTGCGTGAGCTTCGAGTTCTTGCAGTAAAGTAGTGCAGTGGCACTCTATATAAAGGGAGGTAGCCGCAGTTCGTTACTCCTGTGGGGGTCTGGGCATGGACGTCAAGAGCACGCCGATGAGCCAGCTAGGTCTCCTAGGCGAAAACCCACGCAAGACACGGCTCAAACCTAGAAGAATTGCTGAGTTTTAATTCGCCGGCCGTGAAAGCCAATACATCATCTTTTTGGAAGCCTTCATAGGGAGGTTAATGGTGCTTGAACTTCTAGTTCTCGCAGTGAAGTAGTGCAGTTGCACTCTATATAAAGGTAGGTAGCGCGCAGTTCATTACTCCTGCGGGGTCCTGGCGGGAACATCAAGAGGCCGCCGATGAGCCAGCTTGGTGTCCTAGGCGAAACCCCAACCAAGTCACGGCACAAACCTAGAAGAATTGCTGAGCATTAATTCAGCGGCCGTGAATGCCAATACAACATCTTTTTGGAAGCCTTCCTGGGGATGTTAATGCGGCTTGAGCTTTCAGTTCTCGCAGTACAGTAGTGCAGTTGCACTCTATATAAAGGGAGGTAGCGCGCAGTTCGTCACGCCTGTGGGGGTCCGGGCGGGGACACCAAGTTCCCGCCGATGAGCCAGCTTGGTAACCTAGGCGAAATCCCTCACAAGACACGGCACAAACCTAGAAGAATTGCTGAGTTCTAATTCACCGGCCGTGAAAGCCAATACACCATCCTTTTGGAAGCCTTCATAGGGAGGTTAATGCTGTTTGAGATTCTAGTTCTCGCTGTAAAGTAGTGCAGTTGAACACTATAAAAATCGAGGTAGCGGCAAGCTCGTTACTCGTGTGAGGGTGCAGGTTGGGTCACCAAGAGCCCGCCGATGAGCCAGCTTGGTGTCCTGGGCGAAATCCCACACAAGACACGGCAGAAAACTAGACGAATTGCTGAGTCTTAATTCACCGGCCAAGAAAACCAATACACCACCTTTTTGAAAGCCTTCTTGGGGAAGTTAATGCGGCTTGAGCTTTCAGTACTCGCAGTAAAGTAGTGCAGTAGCACTCTATATAAAGGGAGGTTGCGCGCAGTTCGTCACGCCTGTGGGGGTCCGGGCGGGGACACCAAGTGCCCGCCGATGAGCCAGCTTGGTGTCCTAGGCCAAACCCCACACAAGGCACGGCACAAACCTAGTAGATTTGCTGAGTTTCAAATCACCAGCCGTGAAATCCAATACACCATCTTTGGAAGCCTTCATAGGGAGGTTAATGCTGCTTGAGCTTCTAGTTCTCGCAGTAAAGTAGTGCAGTTGCACTCTATATAAAGGGAGGTAGCGCGCAGTTTGTTACTACTGTGGGGGTCCGGACGGGGACACCAAAAGCCCACCGATGAGCCAGCCTGGTGTCCTAGGCGAAACCCGACACAAGACCCGGCACAAACCTAGTAGAATTGCTGGGTTTAATTCACCGGCCGAGAAAGCTAATACACCACCTTTTTGGAAGCCTTCATAGGGAGGTTAATGCTGCTTGAGCTTCTAGTTCTCGCAGCAAAGTAGAGCAGTTGCACTCTATATAAAGGGAAGTAGCGCGCAGTTCGTTACTCCTGTGGGGGTCCGAGCGGGGACACCAAGAGCCCGCCGATGAGCCAGCTTGGTAACGTAGGCGAATTCCCACACAAGACAAGGCACAGACCTAGAAGAATTGCTGAGTTCTAATTCACCGGCCGTGAAAGCCAATACACCATCTTTTTGGAAGCCTTCATTTGGAGGTTAATGCTGTTGGAGATTCTAGTTCTCGCAGTAAAGTACTGCAGTTGAACACTACAAAAATCGAGGTAGCGCGCAGCTCGTTACTCCTGTGGGGGTCCAGGTGGGGACACCAAGAGCCAGCCGATGAACCAGCTTGGTGTCCTGGGCGAAATCCCTCACAAGACACGGCCCAAAACTAGACGAATTGCTTAGCCTTAATTCACCGACCAGGAAAACCAACACATCATCTTTTTGGAAGCCTTCATAGGGAGGTTAATGCTGCATGAGCTTCTAGTTCTCGCAGTGAAGTATTGCAGTTGCACTCTATATAAAGGAGGTAGCGCGCAGATCTTTATTCATGTGGGGGTCCGAGCGGGGACACCAAGAGACCGCCGATGAGCCAGTTTGGTGTCCTAGGCAAAACCCAACTCACGACACGGCACAAACCTAGAAAAATTGCTGAGTTTTAATTCGCCGGCCGTGAAAGCCAATACACCATATTTTTGGAAACCTTCATAGGGAGGTTAATGCAGCTTGAGCTTCTAGTTCACGCAGTAAAGTAGTGCAGTTGCACTCTATATAAAGGGAGGTAAAGCGCGGATCGTTACTCCTGTGGGGTCCGGGTGGGAACACCAAGAGTCCGCCGATGAGCCAGCTTGGTGTCCTAGGGGAAACCCCACACAAGATACGGCACACACCTAGAAGAATTGCTGAGTGTTAATTCACCGGCCGTGAAAGCCAATACACCACCTTTTTGGAAGCCTTCATAGGGGGGTTAATGATGCTTGAGCTTCTAGTTCTCGCAGTAAAGTAGTGCAGTTTCACTCTATATAAAGGGAGGTACAGCGCAGTTCGTTACTCATTTGGGGGTCCCGGCGGGGACACCAAGAGACCGCCGATGAGCCTGCTTGAAGTCCTTCGCGAAACCTCACACTAGACACGGTACACTCCTAGAAGAATTGCTGAGTTTTAATTCACCGGCCGAGAAAGCCAATACACCATCTTTTTTTAAGCCTTCATAAGGAGGTTAATGCTACTTGAGCTTCTAGTTCTCGCAGTAAAGTATTGCAGTTGCACTCTATATAAAGGGAGGTAGCGCGCAGTTCGTTACTCCTGTGGGCGTCCGGGCGGGGACACCAAGAGCCCACCGATGAGCCAGCTTGGTATCCCAGGCGAAATCCCACACAAGACACAGCACATACCTAGAAGAATTGCGGAGTTGAATTCACCTGCTGTGAAAGCCAATACACCATCATTTGGAAGCCTTCATAGGGAGGTTAATGCTGCTTGAGCCTCTAGTTCTCGCAGTTAAGCAAGGCATTTGCACTATATTTAAAGGGAGGTAGCGCGCAGTTCGTTACTCCTGTGGGGATCCGGCGGGGACACCAAAGACCCGCCGATGAGCCAGCTTGGTGTCCTAGGCGAAACCCCACACATATCACGGCACAAAACTAGAAGAATTGCTGAGCTTTAATTCACCGGCCTTGAATGCCAATACACCATCTTTTTGGAGGCCTTCTTGGGGAAGTTATTGCTGCTTGAGCTTCCAGTTCTCGCAGTAAATTGTGCAGTTGCACTCTATATAAAGGGAGGTAGCCCGCAGTTCGTCACGCCTGAGGGGGTCCGGGCGGGGACACTAAGAGGCCGCCGATGAGCCAGCTTCGGTATCCTTGGCGAAATCCCACACAAGACACGGCACAAACCTAGAAGAATTTTTGAGATCCAATTCACCGGCCGTGAAAGCCAATACATCATCTTTTTGGAAGCCTTCATAGGGAGGTTAATGCTGTTTGAGATTCTAGTTCTTACAGTAAAATAGTGCAGTAGAACACTATAAAAATCTAGGTAGCGCGCAGCTCATTACTCGTGTGGGGTTCCAGGCGGGGACACCAAGAGCCCGCCGATGAGCCAGCTTGGTGTCCTGGGCGAAATCCCACACAAGACACGGCACAAATCTAGACGAATTGCTGAGTCTTAATTCACCGGCCAAGAAAACCAATACATCATCTTTTTGGAAGCCTTCATAGGGAGGTTAATGCTGCTTGAGCTTCTAGTTCTCGCAGTAATGTAGTGCAGTTGCACTCTATATAAAGGGAGATAGCACGCAGTTCGTTACTCATGTGGGGGTCCGGGCAGGGACACCAAGAGCCCGCCGATGAGCCAGCTTGGTGTCCTAGGCGAAACCCGACACAAGACCCGGCACAAACCTAGAAGAATTGCTGAGTTTTAATTCACCGGCAGTGAAAGCCAATACAGCAATCATTGGAAGCCTTCATAGGTAGGTTAATGCTACTTGAGCCTCTAGTTCTCGCAGTTAAACAGTGCATATGCTCTCTATTTAAAGGGAGGTAGCGCGCAGTTCGTTACTCCTGTGGGGATCCGGCGGGGACACAAACGACCCGCCGATGAGCCAGCTTGGTGTCCTAGGCGAAACCCCACACAAGTCACGGCACAAAACTAGAAGAATTGCTGAGCTTTAATTCACCAGCCGTGAATGCCTATACACCGTCTTTTTGGAAGCCTTCAGGGGGAAGTTAACGCTGCTTGAGCTTCCAGTTCTCGCAGTAAAGTAGTGCAGTTTCACTCTATTTAAAGGGAGGTAGCGCGCAGTTCGTCACGCCTGTGGGGGTCCGGGCGGCGATACCAAGAGCCCGCCGATGTGCTACCGTGAAAGTCAATACACCATCTTCTTGGAAGCCTTCATAAGGAGGTTAATGCTGTTTGAGATTCTAGTTCTCGCAGTAAAATAGTGCAGATTACACTATAAAAATCGAGGAAGCGCGCAGCTCGTTACTCGTGTGGGGGTCCAAGCGGGCACACCAAGTGCCCGCCGATGAGCCAGCTTGGTGTCCTGGGCGAAATCCCACACAAGACAGGGCACAAAACTAGACGAATTGCTGAGTCTTAATTCACCGGCCAAAAAAACCAATACATCATCTTTTTGGAAGCCTTCATAGGGAGGTTAATGCAGCTTGAGCTTCTAGTTCACGCAGTAAAGTAGTGCAGTTGCACTCTTTATAAAGGGAGGTAGCGCGCGGATCGTTACTCCTGTGGGGTCCGGGTGGGAACACCAAGAGTCCGCCGATGAGCCAGCTTGGTGTCCTAGGTGAAACCCCACACAAGATACAGCACACACCTAGAAGAATTGCTGAGTGTTAATTCACCGGCCGTGAAAGCCAATACACCACCTTTTTGGAAGCATTCATAGGGGGGTTAATGTTGCTTGAGCTTCCAGTTCTCGCAGTAAAGTAGTGCAGTTGCTCTCTATATAAAGGGTGGTACAGCGCAGTTCGTTACTCATTTGGGGGTCCGGGCGGGGACACCAAGAGACCGCCGATGAGCCTGCTTGAAGTCCTTCGCGAAACCTCACACTAGACACGGTACACTCCTAGAAGAATTGCTGAGTTTTAATTCACCGGCCGAGAAAGTCAATACACCATCTTTTTTTAAGCCTTCATAGGGAGGTTAATGCTACTTGAGCTTCTAGTTCTCGCAGTAAAGTATTGCTGTTGCACTCTATATAAAGGGAGGTAGCGCGCAGTTCGTTACTCCTGTGGGCGTCCGGGCGGGGACACCAAGAGCGCACCGATGAGCCAGCTTGGTATCCCAGGCGAAACCCCACACAAGACACAGCACATACCTAGAAGAATTGCGGAGTTGAATTCACCTGCTGTGAAAGCCAATACACCATCATTTGGAAGCCTTCATAGGGAGGTTAATGCTGCTTGAGCCTCTAGTTCTCGCAGTTAAGCAAGGCATTTGCACTATATTTAAAGGGAGGTAGCGCACAGTTCGTTACTCCTGTGGGGATCCGGCGGGGACACCAAAGGCCCGCCGATGAGCCAGCTTGGTGTCCTAGGCGAAACCCCACACATATCACGGCACAAAACTAGAAGAATTGCTGAGTTTTAATTCACCGGCAGTGAAAGCCAATACAGCAATCATTGGAATCCTTCATAGGTAGGTTAATGCTACTTGAGCCTCTAGTTCTCGCAGTTAAACAGTGCATATGATCTCTCTTTAAAGGGAGGTAGCGCGCAGTTCGTTACTCCTGTGGGGATCCGGCGGGGACACAAAAGACCCGCCGATGAGCCAGCTTGGTGTCCTGGGCGAAATCCCACACAAGACAGGGCACAAAACTAGACGAATTGCTGAGTCTTAATTCACCGGCCAAAAAAAACAATACATCATCTTTTTGGAAGCCTTCATAGGGAGGTTTATGCTGCTTGAAATTCTAGTTCTCGCAGTAAAGTAGTGCAGTTGCACTCTATATAAAGGGAGGTAGTGCGCAGTTTGTTACTACTGTGGGGGTCCGGACGGGGACTCCAAAAGCCCGCCGATGAGCCAGCCTGGTGTCCTAGGCGAAACCCGACGTAAGACCCGGCACAAAACTAGAAGAATTGCTGAGTTTTAATTCACCGGCTGTAAAAGCCAATACAGCACTCTTTGGAAGCCTGCATAGGGAGGTTAATGCTGCCTGAGCTTCGAGTTCTCGCAGTAAAGTAGTGCAGTTTCACTCTACATAAAGGGAGGTAGCGCGCAGTTTGTTACTGCTGTGGGGGTCCGGACGGGGACACCAAAAGCCCGCCGCTGAGCTAGCGTGGTGTCCTAGGCGAAACCCGACACAAGACCCAGCATAAACCTAGAAGAATTACAGAGTAAATTTCACCTGCCGTGAAAGCGAATACACCATCATTTGGAAGCCTTCATAGGGAGGTTAATGCTGCTTGAGCCTCTAGTTCTCGCAGTTAAGCAGTGAATTTGCACTCTATTTAAAGGGAGGTAGCGCGCAGTTCGCTACTCCTGTGGGGATCTGGCGGGGACACCAAAGGCCCGCTGATGAGCCAGCTTGTTGTCCTAGGCGAAACCCCAACCAGGCCACGGCATAAACCTAGATGAATTGCTGAGCTTTAATTCACCGGCCGTGAATGCCAATACACCATCTTTTTGGAAGTCTTCTTGGGGATGTTAATGCGGCTTGAGCTTTCAGTTCTCGCAGTAAATTAGCGCAGATGCACTCTATATAAAGGGAGGTAGCGCGCAGTTCGTCACGCCTGTGGGGGTCCGGGCGGGGACACCAAGAGCCCGCCGAAGAGCCAGCTTGGTAACGTAGCCGAAATCCCTCACAAGACACGGCACAAACCTAGAAGAATTGCTGAGTTCTAATTCACCGGCCGTGAAAGCCAATACACCATCTTTTTGGAAGACTTCATAGGGAGGTTAATGCTGTTTGAGATTCTAGTTCTCGCAGTAAAGTAGTGCAGTTGAACACTATAAAAATCGAGGTAGAGCGCAGCTCGTTACTCGTGTGAGGGTCCAGGCGGGGACACCAGGAGCCCGCCGATGAGCCAGCTTGGTGTCCTAGGCGAAATCCCACACAAGACAGGGCACAAATCTAGACGAATTGCTGAGTCTTAATTCAGCGGCCAAGAAAACCAATACACCATCTTTTTGGAAGCCTTCTAGGGGAAGTTAATGCGGCTCGAGCTTTCAGTTCTCGCAGTAAAGTAGTGCAGTTGCACTCTATATAAAGGGAGGTAGCGCGCAGTTCGTTACTCCTTTGGGGGGCCGGGCGGGGACACCAAGAGCCCGCCGATGAGCCAGCTTGGTGTCCTAGGCGAAACCCCACACAAGTCACGGCACAAACCTAGTAGATTTGCTGAGTTTCAAATTACCGGCCGTGAAAGCCAATACACCATTTTTAGGAAGCCTTCATAGGGAGGTTAATGCAGCTTGAGCTTCTAGTTCTCGCAGTAAAGTAGTGCAGTTGCACTCTATATAAAGGGAGGTAGCGCGCAGTTTTTTACTACTGTGGGGGTCCGGACGGGGACACCAAAAGCCCGCCGATGAGCCAGCCTGGTGTCCTAGGCGAAACCCGACACAAGACCCGGCACAAACCTAGAAGAATTGCTGATTTTTTATTCACGGCAGTGAAAGCCAATACAGCACTCTTGGAAGCCTTCATAGGGAGGTTTTTGCTGCAGCTTCGAGTTCTCGCAGTAAAGTAGTGCAGTTTCTCTCTATATAGTGGGAGGTAGCGCACAGTTGGTTACTCTTTTGGGGGTCCGGGCGGGGCACCTAGAGCCCGCCGATGAGCCAGCTTTGTATCCCAGGCGAAACCCCACACAAGACACAGCACGTACCTAGAATAATTGCTGAGTTTAATTCACCTGCCGTGAAAGCGAATACACCATCATTTGGAAGCCATCGTAGGGAGGTTAATGCTGCTTGAGCCTCTAGTTCTCGCAGTTAAGCAGTGCATTTGCACTCTATTTAAAGGGAGGTAGCGCGCAGTTCGTTACTCCTGTGGGGATCCAGCGGGGACACCAAAGGCCCACCGATGAGCCAGCTTGGTGTCCTAGGCGAAACGCCACACAAGTCACGGCACAAACCTAGAAGAATTGCTGAGCTTTAATTCACCAGCCGTGAATGCCAATACACCATATATTTGGAAGCCTTCTAGGGGAGGTTAATGCTGCTTGAGCTTCCAGTTCCCGCAGTAAAGTAGAGCAGTTGCACTCTATATAAAGGGAGGTAGCGCTCTGTTCGTCACGCCTGTGGGGGTCCAGACGGGGACACCAATAGCCCGCCGATGAGCCAGCTTGTTGACATAGGCGAAACCCCACACAAGACACGGCACAAACCTAGTAGAATTTCTGGGTTTAATTCGCCGGCCGAGAAAGCCAATACACCACCCTTTTGAAGCCTTCATAGGGAGGTTAATGCTGCTTGAGCTTCTAGTTCTCGCAGTAAAGTAGAGCAGTTGCACTCTATATAAAGGAGGTAGCGCGCAGTTCGTTACTCCTGTGGGGGTCCGAGCGGGGACACCAAGATCCCGCCAATCAGCCAGCTTGTTAACCTAGGCGAAATCCCACACAAGACACGGCACAAACCTAGAATAATTGCTGAGTTCTAATTCACCGGCCGTGAAAGCCAATACACCATCTTTTTGGAAGCCTTCATTGGGAGGTTAATGCTTCTTGAGCTTCTAGTTCTCGCAGTAAAGTAGTGCAGTTGCACTCTATATAAAGGGAGGTAGCGCGCAGTTCGTTACTACTGTGGGGGTCCGAGCGGGGACACCAAGAGACCGCCGATGAGCCAGCTTGGTGTCCTAGGCAAAACCCAACACAAGACACGGCACAAACCCAGAAGAATTGGTGAGTTTTAATTCACCGGCCGTGAAAGCCAATACACCACACTTCGGAAGCCTTCATCGGGAGGTTAATGCTGCTTGAGCTTTGAGTTCTCGCAGTAATGTAGTGCAGTGGCACTCTATATAAAGGGAGATAGCCGCAGTTCGTTACTCCTGTGGGGGTCTGGGCGAGGACATCAAGAGCCCGCCGATGAGCCAGTGCTGTATTCTTGGAATACACGGTAAGATAGAGTATTCTTTTTAATACTCTTTGCTTGTTCATTTCTTCCTTTTTCTCAAACACCAGCAGTGATCTCCTAGTTTCTCTTTGGTGGTCATGTCTCTTATATCATTGTGAGTCTATTCTAGATATATATCTTCCATGACCCACCTAGCGTCATCTAGCAGCGAATCTTTGAATTTCCTCAATTTTTTCCAGTGCAAGAGGACTTCCTTTTCAATCTGGCCACCAGATCTCGTTGCCATCGCCAGCTATCATCTCTGTGATCAAGAGAACTTCGTCTACTTTTTCACCCACCAGGCTGTGCTAGTATCGCCTGCTATCAACTCTTTGAAGACCATTCATCAAGAAAAACATTTAATTTTCTTATGTTGGTTATGCTGATATGTATTCCTTTTGTCTCCTACCCCCACTCTTTTCCCTTTCCTGGTTCCTCTGCGCTTCGCCGAGTGGGTCTCACTTGTACGTCGACCGTCGACTCAGTCAAGGCTCAACTAGAGCCAGCCTTCTGAACTAAAGAGGCATTCTTTAGATTCCACGCCATGTTGGAACTTTAATCGTCAAAGGGAACTTCACCTTCGCCATGCAGCAAAGATAAGTACAGACTTCAGGTTTTAACCTCATCTTCATCGGTTTTACTTCTACATGCTTTTAACTATCATTTTATAGGCAGTGTGAGATTACTATATTTTGGGGAAATATCCTCCTTCGCAGGATTTACCATGTTGGGCTTTTGGCTGTCTAAGCCAACCTTAATAGAAAGTAGCTTTTCTTAAGCTAATTAAATGAGAAATCTTCTCACAACGTGGGATATTATCGAATACCCGCTGTCTATAAAATATTTTGCTCGTTCCACCGCTGGAATAACTTTGGCCCCATCCTTCAGTCAAGAATGCTCTGGAACCTTCCAGAATCTACCAGTCACGCCGTCATGTATTTTCCACTCATATGTGTGAATATTTTCTCAAACTAAAGGATCTTCCTTATTATTTAACGCTCAATAGCTGACTTTTCTTCCTCCGTTTGGATTTTCACTGGTGTACTTAATAACAATCTATAACTTTCTCAAGCAATAGACTCTCGCCTACCTAGTGCAACCAGTTCTTTTTCACAATTGCAATAACTTTCTTTGCCATAAACTTTTGTGTTACTACAGTGAATTTTTCATCCATTCAACAGACTATAGTGAAAACTAGTGCTTGTTCAACATTTATACCGCGTCGCGATCGTCCGATTACCATAAATAAGGCCATGAACATTTATCCTCAATCCCAATTGATCTTTCCTAAACCCTTTACTAACAAACCATAATAATAAAGTTATTACTTTACGTCTTTGTTCAATGAGGTGTCACTCTATAGAAGTGCCCTCCCCTTTTTCTTATATAACATTAATTAACTTCTGCATAAATATGTGTCTAGCACACCATTTAAACTTACATTTTTTCTCCCTTCTAATTAGGGAATTCAATTCTTTCAACTCATGAGTGAGTTATTTTTAGGTCTCACGAAAGGGAAACTTGCCCCATTTGTCTCGTGATTCCTACTTAATCATAGGAAGTCTAGAACCTTCCTTTTGACTTTCTCTTCAGGTTTCACCGTAAGTGACCTGCCCTATTTGCATAACTGTTATAAAAGTAATTCAGCGTAAATATAAGAAGTTATAGGAACTTCTCTTCCATTCTACCTGTTTTCTTTTTTGTTATTTTCGAAGTTGTAACTTTTTCTAAGATAGGTACTTGGAAATTCCTTTAAGTACACTCCTTGTACTCGATTTACTGTCTAACTTTAATCACTTTAATTGTCTTTATACCTTTGTACTTTATCTTTTATATTTTAGTACATAAAAAGGTTTGAAACCTAAAGAATTGTTAATTGCCTGGAGCAAACTTTAAATGTTAGGAGGTCTGCGACCCCAAATTGTTAACAAATATTGAAACTATATACTTGTCAAATTTATTAGACTTTTTTGCATTGTTAAATAAATTCAAACTTTCCTTTTTGACTCATCATTTCTCTAATACAACGGTTAGGCAAGATCCTGTCTTCCCTGACTCTTCCCAGGTCCATGCCCTCGTTAATGCAAATTATTGGCATTCTTCGAATTACTTATTCAAAAACGAATTCATTTGAACAGACATACAATAAGTCTGTTACTCTTTGTCTCGCCAGACCATCACCCTTCCCCATAGTAGGCATATGCATGCTTGAGAGGGAATACACTAAAGCCATTCTCTTGCAAACCGCCCAAGTCCTAGCTGCGTTTTCCTTCAACTTCGACCAGGTCCTTACCCACTTTAGGTATCAGAAAGTGGATTTGCAGTGACAACCGCCTTTGAGTGCATGTAAAGTTAAATTTATAATTTTTGTGGGACTCTCCTCCTATTTCTCTCTCCTTTCTCTCCAGTCCGAAGCCCACCTCCTTTTCTTTATCATCTTCCCTTGGTGGTTAGGTTATTCCTCAGCCAATAATCTACCCAAAATTGTGGTCCCGGAAACCCGGGAGAGTCCATTTGCTATTTTTATTCTTTGTCAAGGTTCATTTGGCAATACTTTGCAATTTATTATTATCTGCTTTGAATCTTTCAACTTATTTGCTGCTGCCAGCCTGACAGCATTTCCAAGGTTCCACAGTTTCGTGAGTTATACTTTAATCTACTTACCTTGACATGGCTCCTACTGATAAGGATAAGGATGAAAAACTTACTTCTAAACGAGCATCCTATAAAGGACAAATTACCCGATTCAGAAAATACATCAAAGAGCTAGATCCTTCAGAAGCTCAATTATACTTGTTGAAACATCGTGTAAGGAATTTTGAACGTTCATATGAAAATTATTGCAACATCCAAACTGAAATAGAAACTTGTATGCTCAATCAAACCGAAGATCGAGTCGAAGTAGAAAACCAATATTACGAAGGCATAGGTTCTGCTTTCAAAATAATACGTCAACTCGAAGAGGAGCAGAAAAAGGACGCTTCTGTTCTTGGTTCCCTTCACGAACCACAAACTTCTTTTCGCGATGGTACTCACAAGCCCAAACCAATTTTACCTAAAATTGATTTACCCCACTTCTCTGGAGATGAATCTACTTGGGATTCTTTCTATGAATTATTTTGTTCTCTTGTTCATGACAATGAAGACATTCAAGTCATATACAAGTTTCATTACTTGAGATCTATCCTTCGAGGTCAAGCTTTGCAGTTAGTTGAAGCACTTCCTCTAAGTGCAGAAAATTACCCCATTGCCTTTAACTTATTGAAAGAAAGATACGGAAATTTACGGTTACGTATTCAACGCCATATGAAGGCTCTATTCAACCTACCTGCGTCACAGCATAATGACGTCACTAGTTTGCGTACTCTCGTTGACACTACACAACTTCACGTCAAAACTCTGTCCCAATTGGATCAACCCACTGAACACTGGGATACTTTCCTAATACATTTAGTGGTTTCTAAAGTTGATGCTGCTACCCTCAAAGCTTGGGAAATTGAACTTTCTAGAGAAGACGATTACTCTTACGAGCATTCAGTCACTTTCATAAATGCCAGATGCCAGCTGTTAACCGCTCTAGCAAATCAAAGTGAACCCTCATCTCCGAGTTCTAAATTTGAATTAATGTCTATCAAACCTAAAAGCGAACGCTTAGCGTCTAGTACCCAAAAACCTGGGTCCAGCTCCTCTAAATTTAAGCCAAACACCACTGGTTACCCAACTAGGTCTAGTGAACGCCGTATTGCCAGCTCTCTCGTTTTAAATACTCAAAGCGAACCTCGCAAGAGTTTAAATGAACCATTAAAGTGTATACTTTGCAAAGATTCCCATGCTTTATATCTATGCAAATCCTTCAAAGAACTGTCAGTCGACGACAGAAGAAAATTAGTTTCCCAAAACAAACATTGCTTCAACTGCCTAGCGCCTACGCATTCTGCTTCTAATTGCAAGTCCACAAGACTTTGCTTCCATTGTGAAAAGGCTCATCACACTTTGCTACATCGCCATGATCAGGCAAGGTCATCGACAGCATCTACTTCTCAGAAAAGTGATAATGCTAACAATTCCAATGCTTCATCGTATATTCAAAATGCCAAGTCCATTCGTAGTGCCCAAGTATTGCTGTCCACTGTCCAAATCGAAGTTCAGGATAACTCTGGCAACTGGGTCCGTGCACGCGGTCTTCTTGATTCAGCGGCAACTCATGATTTCGTGTCAAATTCTTTGATTAGAAAACTAGGCTTACCTGTAAACCCCACTTCTATTAATGTATCGGGCATTAACAGCTCAAAATCGCAAGCTTTACAATTCTCAAAGCTAACCATAAGAGATATTTGTCACAGAAACAACTTTCTCAAACTGAATTGTCTAATTCTCAATAGCATTGGAGAAGACACTCCCAGTCACTCTGTGGATATTTCAGGTTTAAACATTCCCTCGCATTTAAGGCTAGCCGATCCTTTGTTCAACATACAAAATCCTATTGACATACTCTTTAGTGCCAATGTTTTTTGGAATTGCCTCCGTAAACAGGTTCGCAAGTTATCCTCAAACGTGGTCGCCAGAGACACTAATTTTGGATGGATCGTCACCGGTCAACTTCCCCATTATTCTCCCCAACCCGCATCGCAATGTTATTTCTCCAATACTGATCTGGAACAGTTTTGGAGGCTCGAAAGCGTTGATCCTCCTAACGTGACTTCTTCAGAAAATGAATTCTGTGAGCAACTTTTTTTGAACACCACCACTCGCTCTTCTGATGGTCGGTTCATTGTTCAAATGCCAAGATTACATAATCCCCCTAAACTCATTAACTCTCAACCCAAAGCTCGAAAAGCTCTCTTTGCCATTGAGAGCAAATTCAAGAAAGAACTTCTCGTTAAACAGCAGTACACTGATTTCATGGATGAGTATGAAAGTTTAGATCATATGGAAGTTGTTAACAAATCTGAAGATGAATCGCACCCCCCGACTGAAACGGTTTTCTTAAATCATCATCCCGTGTGGAAAAACCCTCTTGTAAAGGATAAAATCCGAGTTGTTTTCAATGGTTCATCACCCGACATTAATGGCAACAGCCTTAACGACACTCTTTACTCTGGTCCTGCTATTCAGTCAGATCTATCTGCTATACTTTTAAACTTTCGACTATTTCCCATAGCCGTTATAGCTGATATAAAACAGTTGTAACGTCAAGTTTTAATTCAGCCTGAACAACGAGATCTCCAAAGAATCTTGTGGCGCGACGAAATCAGTAAGCCCATTAAGGTATTTCGCTTAAAAACGGTTACTTATGGCTTAAAACCTTCCGCTTTCCTTGCTACCCGATCCCTACACTTGCTAGCCTCTTAAGAAGGTCATTTATTTAATTCCAAAGCTTCTGAAGCGCTAACCACGTCATTCTATGTTGACGATTATTTGCAGTCCTTCCCCACTCTGGAGGAAGCTTCTTTTGTGTCTTTAGAACTTCAGGCATTGCTAAGGAATGGAGGTTTCCCACTTCATAAGTGGAATTCCAACTCCCCGGAGTTTCTCGCCCAGTTTCCCATCGAAGACGTAGATCCCTCCTGTGTCGAAATTTGTGGAAAATCCGAATCCATAAAATCTCTTGGAGTTCATTGGTGCACCAGCACTGACACTCTCATCTACAAAGTTTCGCTCGCTGAAGAGCTCCCTAACACGAAACGACAAATTCTCTCTGAAATTGCAAAAATTTTTGATCCGCTTCAATTCCTTGCCCCAGTTATCGTTATAGCCAAACTCTTCATGCAAGAGCTGTGGTCGCTCAAATGTGAATGGGATGACACTGTTCCCTTTTCTTTTCTCAACCGATGGCTTTCTTTTCGCAGCAATTTGCTTGATCTTTCCCTTATTGAAATTCCTAGGAATTTAATTAACGCTCATTCTAATGCATCTTTTTTCCTTCATGTGTTCGCGGACAGTTCCGAAAAAGCTTATGGTTGCTGCGCATATTTGGTTTATCGCGGTTCAGTATATGGATCTTCAGTTTCCAACCTTGTTTGTGCCAAATCGAAGGTCGCTCCTCTTAAAACTATCACTTTGCCTAGGCTTGAATTGTGTGCTGCCCTCATGGCTGCACAGTGGCGAAGCGTGATATTTTTTGTAGGGTAGGCTGAAGTTAAATGAATTCCGAAAGTAACAAACGTGCTCAACTCCTCAAAATTCACAGCTTTAGTCTACTGGAAAGGCGTGTCCCCAGTGTCCCTTAACTCATCAGAGGTCGGGCCTTTTTTACCTTAATGGGGCACACACAGTTACTCATACCATGTATGGAAAAAATTAAAATAAAACAATTATCTTACCTAAATTGTATTCTTCACTTACACAGTCATAATAGAGCAGATGTGTTATTTCAAATAATTAAATCTAATTCGACAAGGAGCATAAGCAAATTAATACATTATCACTCACCATTACATTTTTTGTAGATAAGTTTGATCCTTCTGTCCTTTTTCTGCGCGTAGACGTCGATAACTCGAGAAATGAATTCTTGACGTTTGGAAGAAGATTTAACAGTTCTCTTCTCTATAGCCAAAATTGCCAAATTTGATAGTCTATCGTTCATCCTTGTGTTAAGGAGGTGCGTTTTAACACGTTTCAATGTACTCATGCTTCTTTCGCATGAAGCAGTGGTCGCCGGAACTGAAACTACCAAGGAAAGTAGCTTCACGCACTCGGGGAGCACATTTGTTAATCCATTATGTATAATGTATTGGAATTAATCCCTAGGCGATAGGTGTTTATCCTCACTACTATAAACGAACATAAGTTCTCCTGCCAGTTTTTCATGATCGAAGAATGGATACACTTTAAGCAATTTTTCGAGAATAAATGTCGGGAAATTATTTGGCCTGCTGTAATACAAAAATGTTTCCTGATCTACCAATTCCGTAAAATCTAGCTTCTAAAAGTCCTTGAATCTGGTTTCCATATTCACTACTATATTGTCAACTATTTCAAACGTAAGTCTCTTCAATTTCTGTAATCCTGTTTCATTTAGAGTAGTTTTAAGTTCACCTGCTGAATTTAGGAGAGAGTTAGCTTTCTCGATGCAGGCAAGAAGTACTTCTTCACATCTTAGTTTATCAACCGCCTTGGTGCAATTTTCAATTTCGTACTTGCAACGTCTTATATCTACGGTTTTGCTTTGCAGGATGTCGAACAATACACCCGTATGCTGAAAAATCAAATTATAAAGCTGCAGCAAAAAAAGAAACGTCGAATCATTCAATATATTGCCGAGTCCAATTGCCTGATGTAAGGAATTATCATCCCATCCATCATTGTCTATAATATCATGAAATGCGGCTTTTAGTTCCGCATAGTGAAGGATATTTTTTGCAACAGCGCGCGAATGAAAGTTCCATCTTTTTCACATGAGCTTGGCAATTTGAAACCCCTTGCTCTAAGAAGATCGCTTATTTTACTAGAATGGCTAAAGAAAGTATGGAATCCTGCGAGGTTTGCTACAAAAATCTTAACTTGCGTAATTGTTTTACAAGCATAAATCAGAACCAAATTTAATTGATGCGCGTAGCAATGGATGAAGAGGGCATGAGGATATTCTTGTTTTACAATACAGTGAACACCAGCATTTTTACCTACCTTTGCTCTGCATCCATCGTACGTTTGGGATATTAATTTCCCTTTCGAGATCTTCCAGGTTTTGAGGACGTCAAGCAAAACAGTGGCTATACCTTGAGCACTCGGTCTTTTGAAACGTCATAAAATCCGACGAATCTCTCTTCAATTTCTCCCGATTCGTAATTGGCATAACGGAAAATAATGCTCATTTGACTTGTAGTTGAGACATCCGTGGTTTCATCAGCCTGTATGGAAATAAACGGACTATTTTCAAGTTCACTAAAAATCTGTTCTTTAACTACTTCCGTAATGCATTCGAGTAGTTCGTTTTGTGTGTCAGAGGATGTGCCTTTATACACCCCATCGGATAATAAATGATCTTTCATATACGGTTCTTCCTCTGCCAAGAAATCCAATAATTCTAAATAATTGCCTTTGTTTAAAGACGTCTCAGATTCATCGTGCCCTCTGAGAGGTAACTCTTGCCGCGCCAGGAAACAGAGTGTTGAAATCAGTCTTTTCATTATATTCCTATTTCGCTCGACGTTTTCGTTGTGTTTCAAAACTGCAAGACGCATTACCTCAGAAAGGGCATGGTCAATTCTAGCGGTACCTAAATGATTATATTTAACAGCTGCTGTGATGTGTGAAATTGAACACTCATGGTTTTTTTTTTTTGCCTTAGAAAGAATATGATTAAGACTTTCCTCACCAACCCCTCTTTTGCCCCATTCTAAATTGTCTTTAGCAAAAAGCACACAATAAAAACAAAATAACATATTTCGGGTAGCACTGCCACTCTACCATGGTTTCGACTCGTACCATTGTCTCTGAAACCCTCTTACAAACTTTCCATCGGCTTTCTGAAGTGACAAGCTTGGCGTGGGTTCCGTTCTTTCACCTGGATTTTTTTCCTCCAAAGAGAGTTGAGAAAAAAAATTTGGATTTTCAATAAGAAAACTCAATGGATCTTGAGATGTATTGAACGCATCCATTGAAACGCATGTGTCGTGTAGATTAGCGTACTGATGCCTACTATTTGTTTTCAACTACACTGTAACACAAACACATCACACAGTAAGATACAAATAGATTAATAGAAACACACTTCACTGCACTTACATTCCACACTGGCAATACACAGTTTCGTATCATTCACCGTGTAGCCATGACTGCCAACATGTCGAAAGAGCACATTAAAAAAATATCATTCTGCAAGTTAAGTTATGTATTTTAAAGAAACACATACCGGTAATAAGATTTATCTGAAATTCATGTTTTGCGTATGTCTGGGTCCTGTTCAGATTTATGTCCAATAATTTTACATGTCAGAAAATTATGCTATCTTGCATTAATATCGTTGACAAACCTGTAACCCGTATCATTCATGTACTGTGCTGTCTTAGCTCTGCCAAACACCCCTAGATTGCAGCAGTTACAACCAGCGTTGTGGGGTTTCTCCCTCCAGGTCCTTGGGCAAGCCTTAACGCACAAGTTTACAAGATACACCCCGCTCTTCACCCCGCCAACCAAGTAGTTGCTACTGCGTCTGCGCGTGTCAGGCTGAGTTGAGGTGAATAGTTATTGGTTGATTTGGTTGTGAGCAGATACAGCGCTAGGCAGCGCGAGTTCAAATATATAATATTTGAAATATCAATCGAAAAACACCAATAATAGCGGAAGAAAACAAATTTAAGTTTTTTTACGGATAGGCTGAGCCTCAGCGCCATAACGGGCGCCTCGCCCCTGGTCATTCTATGTTGACGATTATTTGCAGTCCTTCCCCACTCTGGAGGAAGCTTCTTTTGTGTCTTTAGAACTTCAGGCATTGCTAAGGAATGGAGGTTTCCCACTTCATAAGTGGAATTCCAACTCCCCGGAGTTTCTCGCCCAGTTTCCCATCGAAGACGTAGATCCCTCCTGTGTCGACATTTGTGGAAAATCCGAATCCATAAAAACTCTTGGAGTTCATTGGTGCACCAGCACTGACACTCTCATCTACAAAGTTTCGCTCGCTGAAGAGCTCCCTAACACGAAACGACAAATTCTCTCTGGAATTGCAAAAATTTTTGATCCGCTTCAATTCCTTGTCCCAGTTATCGTTATAGCCAAACTCTTCATGCAAGAGCTGTGGTCGCTCAAATGTGAATGGGATGACACTGTTCCCTTCTCTTTTCTCAACCGATGGCTTTCTTTTCGCAGCAATTTGCTTGATCTTTCCCTTATTGAAATTCCTAGGAATTTAATTAACGCTCATTCTAATGCATCTTTTTTCCTTCATGTGTTCGCGGACAGTTCCGAAAAAGCTTATGGTTGCTGCGCATATTTGGTTTATCGCGGTTCATTATATGGATCTTCAGTTTCCAACCTTGTTTGTGCCAAATCGAAGGTCGTTCCTCTTAAAACTATCACTTTGCCTAGGCTTGAATTGTGTGCTGCCCTCATGGCTGCAGAACTTGTTAAGAAATTACGGGAAGTATTACAAGTCGACTTCTCGCAAATCTATCTCTGGAGCGATTCCATGATCACACTTTCTTGAATCGCCAAAAACCCCTCTCACTGGCAAACTTTCGTTGCAAACAGGGTTTCCAAAATTCAAACTCTTTCTTCGGGATGTCAATGGAGGCATGTGCCTAGCGCTGACAACCCAGCCGACATTATCTCTCGTGGATGCTTACCCTCACAATTGGCAGCTTCCCAGTTGTACTGACATGGGTCCTCGTGGTTAATCGAAGACTCTTCTTCTTGGCCTTCTAAACTTCCAGTTACAAACTACAACTTACTTGAAGCAAAAGTATCTCTATCTACTGCTTCGTGTCTTGTTTCCAACGTTTCTCATCCCTTGCTATCCCGCTATTCTTCCTTTCATAAATTAATACGTATTGTCGCCTATCTTCTTAGATGGAAATATCTTGTGGTTGACCAACCTCTTCTCCCAAAACCACACCTTACCAATCATGAATTGAATCTCGCTACCATTAAGATTTTACAACTGACACAGCAAAAAGCCTTTTCTTCTGAATTATCTTTACTTTCTTCTAAAAGGGATCTTCCCAAATCCAGTCGTCTTCGTGCTTTAGCCCCGTTCCTTGATGACAATGGGTTACTTAGGGTAGGTGGTAGGCTCTCTCAATCTTTGCTCTCTGCAGACAAAAAGCATCCCGTTATTTTGCCTTCTAAACACCACGTAACTTCCTTAATTATACGTTATTTTCATTATCGCAATCTGCATGTTGGTACACGCACTCTGCTTTGCCTCCTAAGGGAAAATTACTGGATTATAAATGGAATTCATGAAGTTTCCTCTGTAATTCACAAGTGCATTCCTTGCTTCAAAGCGAAGCCTAAAGTCAATATTCAATTAATGAGCGATCTGCCCTCTTTTCGCTCTTCTCCTATACGTCCATTTGCTCTAACTGGTGTAGACTATATGGGTCCGTTCCAATATCAACGAAATTCCCCTGAAGCTAAACGCAAATTGTTTGGTAAGCTCTATGTTTCTCTCTTTGTTTGCATGGTTACTGGCGCAATCCATTTGGAACTAGTAACGAATGCTTCTACTTCTTACTTTTTGTCAGCTGTCTCTCGCTTCGCTGCTAGGCGTGGTGTTCCTTCAGAGATGTTCTCTGATAACGCTTCCACTTTTCAAGGCGCAGCTTCCTTGTGGAAAAAAGCTCTCACATCTTCTCCTGCCATGGAACAGATCTCTAATTTTTCCTATTCAAAGGGTTTCAAATGGCGTTTTATACCTCCCTACGCTCCTCATCACAGTGGTAGGTGGGAATCCTGCGTAAAGCTCACTAAACGTCATTTAAGAAAGGTTTTAGGTAATCGCATTCTGACTCATGAAGAATTTAATTCACTCTCTGTTCTGATTGAAGGAGTTGTTAATTCTCGCCCTTTAACTCCGCTTTCCAATGACCCTGATGACCTGCTTCCACTCACACCTGGTCACTTCCTTGTAGGCACTTCTCTTTCAGCCCCTCCTCCCCTTTCCAATTCTTTCAGGGATTCTAATTTGCCTATTGTTTGGCGTAAATTTGAAGCCCTTCGCAATTCTTTCTGGAAGAGGTGGAACTTGGAATATTTAACTTCCTTGCCTCGGAGACAGAAGTGGTTTCTTTCCAGTCCCGACATTAAAGTGGGGGACCTGGTCTTGGTTAGGGATGTCTCTCCTCCCCTGGTCTGGATTTCTGGTAGAGTGACCGAGTGTTATCCTGGAAGGGATGGGAGAGTCAGGGTGGCCAAAATATTGACCACTAATGGTCATATCACAAGACCACTGTCTTCAATTGCTTCATTACCTTTAAATGTTTAATTGTTTTCCTGCTCTCTGTTGGTGTTTTCCCCTCCCAGTATGGTGTATTCTTGGAATACACGGTAAGATAGAGTATTCTTTTTAATACTCTTTGCTTGTTAATTTCTTCCTTTTTCTCAAACTCCAACAGTGATTTCCTAGTTTCTCTTTGGTGGTCATGTCTCTTATATCATTGTGAGTCTGTTCTAGATATATATTTTCCATGACCCACCTAGCGTCATCTAGCAGTGAATCATTGAAGTTCCTCAATTCTTTCCGGTGCAAGAGGACTTCCTTTACAATCTGGCCACCAGATCTCGTTGCCATCGCCAGCTATCATCTCTGTGATCAAGAGAACTTCGTCTACTTTTTCACCCACCAGGCTGTGCTAGTATCGCCTGCTATCAACTCTTTGAATACCATTCATCAAGAAAAACATTTAATTTTCTTATGTTGGTTATGCTGATATGTATTCCTTTTGTCTCCTACCCCCACTCTTTTCCCTTTCCTGGTTCCTCTGCGCTTCGCCAAGTGGGTCTCACTTGTACGTCGACCGTCGACTCAGTAAAGGCTCAACTAGAGCCAGCCTTCTGAACTAAAGAGGCATTCTTTAGATTCCATGCCATGTTGGAACTTCAATCGTCAAAGGGAACTTCACCTTCGCCATGCAGCAAAGATAAGTACAGACTTCTGGTTTTAACCTCATCTTCATCGGTTTTACTTCTACATGCTTTTAACTATCATTTTATAGGCAGTGTGAGATTACTATATTTTGGGGAAATATCCTCCTTCGCGGGATTTACCATGTTGGGCTTTTGGCTGTCTAAGCCAACCTTAATAGAAAGTAGCTTTTCTTAAGCTAATTAAATGAGAAATCTTCTCACAACGTGGGATATTATCGAATACCCGCTGTCTATAAAATATTTTGCTCGTTCCACCGCTGGAATAACTTTGGCCCCATCCTTCAGTCAAGAATGCTCTGGAACCTTCCAGAATCTACCAGTTACGCCGTCATGTATTTTCCACTCATATGTGTGAATATTTTCTCAAACTAAAGGATCTTCCTTATTATTTAACGCTCAATAGCTAACTTTTCTTCCTCCGTTTGGATTTTCTCTGGTGTACTTAATAACAATCTATAACTTTCTCAAGCAATAGACTCTCGCCTACCTAGTGCAACCAGTTCTTTTTCACAATTGCAATAACTTTCTTTGCCATAAACCTTTGTGTTACTACAGTGAATTTTTCATCCATTCAACAGACTATAGTGAAAACTAGTGCTTGTTCAACATTTCTACCGCGTCGCGATCGTCCGATTACCATAAATAAGGCCATGAACATTTATCCTCAATCCCAATTGATCTTTCCTAAACCCTTTACTAACAAACCATAATAATAAAGTTATTACTTTAAGTCTTTGTTCAATGAGGTGTCACTCTATAGAAGTGCCCTCCCCTTTTTCTTATATAACATTAATTAACTTCTGCATAAATACGTGTCTAGCACACCTTTTAAACTTACATTTTTTCTCCCTTCTAATTAGGGAATACAATTCTTTCAACTCATGAGTGAGTTATTTTTAGGTCTCACGAAAGGGAAACTTGCCCCATTTGTCTCGTGATTCCTACTTAATCATAGGAAGTCTAGAACCTTCCTTTTGACTTTCTCTTCAGGTTTCACCGTAAGTGACCTGCCCTATTTGCATAACTGTTATAAAAGTAATTCAGCGTAAATATAAGAAGTTATAGGAACTTCTCTTCCATTCTACCTGTTTTCTTTCTTGTTATTTTCGAAGTTGTAACTTTTTCTAAGATAGGTACTTGGAAATTCCTTAAAGTGCACTCCTTGTACTCGATTTACTGTCTAACTTTAATCACTTTAATTGTCTTTATACCTTTGTACTTTATCTTTTATATTTTAGTACATATAAAGGTTTGAAACCTAAAGAATTGTTAATTGCCTGGAGCAAACTTTAAATGTTAGGAGGTCTGCGACCCCAAATTGTTAACAAAAATTGAAACTATATACTTGACAAAATTTATTAGACTTTTTTGCATTGTTAAATAAATTCAAACTCTCCTTTTTGACTCATCATTTCTCTAATACAACGGTTAGGCAAGATCCTGTCATCCCTGACTCTTCCCAGGTTCATGCCCTCGTTAATGCAAATTATTGGCTTTCTTCGAATTGCTTATTCACAAACGAATTCATTTGAACAGACATACAATAAGTCTGTTACTGTTTGTCTCGCCAGACCATCACCCTTCCCCATAGTAGGCATATGCATGCTTGAGAGGGAATACACTAAAGCCGTTCTCTTGCAAACCGCCCAAGTCCTAGCTGCGTTTTCCGTCAACTTCAACCAGGTCCTTACCCACTTTAGGTATCAGAAAGCGGACTTGCAGTGGCAACCGCCTTTGAGTGCATGTAAAGTTAAATTTATAATTTTTGTGGGACTCTCCTCCTATTTCTCTCTCCTTTCTCTCCAGTCCGAAGCCCACCTCCTTTTCTTTATCATCTTCCCTTGGTGGTTAGGTTATTCCTCAGCCAATAATCTACCCAGCCAGCTAAGTCTCCTAGGCGAAAACCCACACAAGACACGGCACATACCTAGAAGAATTGCTGAGTTTTAATTCGCCGGCCGTGAAAGCCAATACACCATACTTTTGGAAACATTCATAGGGAGGTTAATGCTGCTTGAGCTTCTAGTTCTCGCAGTAAAGTAGTGCAGAGACACTCTATATAAAGGGAGGTAGCGCGCAGTTCGTTACTTCTGAGGGGTCCGGGCGGAAACACCAAGAGGCCGCCGATGAGCCAGCTTGGTGTCCTAGGTGAAACCCCACACAAGATACGTCACACACCTAGAAGAATTGCTGAGTTTTAATTCACCGGCCGTGAAAGCCAATACACCACCGTTTTGGAAGCCTTCATAGGGAGTTTAATGCTGCGTGAGCTTCTAGTTCTAGCAGTAAAGTAGTGCAGTGGCACTCTATATAAAGGGAGGTACCGCGCAGTTCGTTACTCATTTGGGGGTCCGGGCGGGGACACCAAGAGCCCGCGCGATGAGCCTGCTTGGTGTCTTTGGCGAAACCCCACAAAAGACACGGTACACTCCTAGAAGAATTGCTGAGTTTTAATTCACCGGCCGTGAAAGCCAATACACCATCTTTTTGGAAGCCTTCATAGGGAGGTTATTGCTGCTTGAGCTTCTAGTTCTCGCAGTAAAGTAGTGCAGTTACACTCTATAAAAAAGAGGTAGCGCGCAGTTCGTTACTACTGTTACTACTACTACTACGCCGATGAGCCAGCTTGGTGTCCTAGGCAAAACCCCACACATAAGGCACGGCTCAAACCTAGAAGAATTGCCGAGTTTCAATTCACCGGCCGTGAAAGCCAATACACCATCTTTTGGAAGCCTTCATACGGAGGTTAATGCTGCTTGAGCTTCTAGTTCTCGCAGTAAAGTAATGCAGTTGCACTCTATATAAAGTGAGGTAGCGCGCAGTATGTTACTACTGTTGGGGTCCGGACGGGGACACCAAAAGCCCGCCGATGAGCCAGCCTGGTGTCCTAGACGAAACCCGACACAAGACCCGGCACAAACCTAAAAGAATTGCTGAGTTTTAATTCACCGGCTCTGAAAGCCAATACACCACTCTTTGGAAGCCTTCAAAGCGAGGTTAATGCAGCTTGAACATCGAGTTCTCGCAGTAATGTAGTGCAGTTTCACTCTATAAAATGGGAGGAAGCGCACAGCTGGTTACTCCTGTGGGGGTCCGGGCGGGGACACCAAGAGCCCACCGATGAGCCAGCTTGGTATCCCAGGCGAAACCCCACAAAAGACACAGCACATACCTAGAAGAATTGCGGAGTTTAATTCACCTGCCGTGAAAGCCAATACACCATCATTTGGAAGCCTCATAGGGAGGTTAATGCTGTTTGAGCCTCTAGTTCTGGCAGTTAAGCAGGGCATATTTGCACTCTAAAGAGAGGTAGCGCGCAGTTCGTTACTCCTGTGGGGATCCGGCGGGGACACCAAAGGCCCGCCGATGAGCCAGCTTGGTGTCCTAGGCGAAACCCCACACATGTCACGGCACAAAACTAGAAGATTTGCTGAGCTTTAATTCACCGGCCTTGAATTCCAATACACCATATTTTGGAAACCTTCTTGGGGAAGTTAATGCTGCTTGAGCTTCCAGTTCTCGCAGTAAAGCAGTGCAGTTGCACTCAATATAAAGAGAGGTAGCGCGCAGTTCGTCACGCCTGTGGGGGTCCGGGCGGGGACACTAAGAGCCCGCCGACGAGCCAGCTTGGTATCCTAGGCGAAATCCCACACAAGACACGGCACAAACCTAGAAGAATTTTTGAGTTCCAATTCACCGGCCGTGAAAGCCAATACACCATCTTTTTGGAAGCCTTCATAGGGAGGTTAATGCTGTTTGAGATTCTAGTTCTCGCTGTAAAGTAGTGCAGTTGAACACTAAAAAAATCGAGGTAGCGCGCAGCTCGTTACTCGTGTGGGGGTCCAGGCGGGGACACCAAGAGCCCGCCGATGAGCCAGCTTGGTGTAGTGGGCGAAATCCCACACAAGACACGGCACAAAACTAGACGAATTGCTGAGTCTTAATTCACCGGCCAAGAAAACCAATACATCTTCTCTTTGGAAGCCTTCATAGGGAGGTTAATGCCGTTTGAGATTCTAGTTCTCGCAGTAAAGTAGTGCAGTTGCACTCTATATAAAGGGAGGTAGCGCGCAGTTCGTTACTCCTGTGGGGGTTAGGGCGGGGACACTAAGAGCCCGCCGACGAGCCAGCTTGGTATCCTAGGCGAAATCCCACACAAGACACGGCACAAACCTAGAAGAATTTTTGAGTTCCAATTCACCGGCCGTGAAAGCCAATACACCATCATTTGGAAGCCTCATAGGGAGGTTAATGCTGTTTGAGCCTCTAGTTCTGGCAGTTAAGCAGGGCATATTTGCACTCTAAAGAGAGGTAGCGCGCAGTTCGTTACTCCTGTGGGGATCCGGCGGGGACACCAATAGCCCGCCGGTGAGCCAGCTTGGTGTCCTGGGCGAAATCCCACACAAGACACGGCACAAAACTAGACGAATTGCTGAGTCTTAATTCACCGGCCAAGAAAACCAATACATCTTCTTTTTGGAAGCCTTGATAGGGAGGTTAATGCTGCTTGAGCTTCTAGTTCTCGCAGTAAAGTAGTGCAGTTGCACTCTATATAAAGGGAGGTAGCGCGCAGTTCGTTACTCCTGTGCGGGTTAGGGCGGGGACACCAAGAGCTCGCCGATTAGCCAGCTTGGTGTCTTAGGTGAAACCCCACACAAGATACGGCACAAACCTAGAAGAATTGGTGAGTTTAAATTCACCGGCCGTGAAAGCCAATACAAGTTGCACTCTATGTAAAGAGAGGTAGCGCGCAGTTCGTTACTCCTGTGGGGGTTAGGGCGTTGACACCAAGAGCCCGCCGATGAGCCAGCTTGGTGTCCTAGGCGAAACCCCACACTAGTCACGGCACAAACCTAGAAGAATTGCTGAGCTTTAATTCACCAGCCGTGAATGCCAATACACCATATATTTGGAAGCCTCCTTGAGGAGGTTATGCTGCTTCAGCTTCCAGTTCCCGCAGTAAAGTTGTGCAGTTGCACTCTATATAAAGGGAGGTAGCGCGCTGTTCGTCACGCCTGTGGGGGTCCGGGCGGGTACACCAAGAGCCCGCCGATGAGGCAGCTTGGTGTCATAGGCGAAACCCCACACAAGACACGGCACAAACCTAGTAGAATTGCTGGGTTTAATTCACCGGCCGAGAAAGCCATTACACCACCTTTTTGGAAGCCTTCATAGGGAGGTTAATGCTGCTTGAGCTTCTAGTTCTCGCAGTAAGTTGAGCAGTTGCACTCTATATAAAGGGAGGTAGCGCGCAGTTCGTTACTCCTGTGGGGGTCCGAGCGGGGACAGCAAGAGCCCGCCGATGAGCCAGCTTGATAACCTAGGCGAAATCGCGCACAATACACGGCACAAACCTAGAAGAATTGCTGAGATCGAATTCAACGGCCGTGAAAGCCAATACACCATCTTTTTGGAAGCCTTCGTTGGGAGGTTAATGCTGTTTGAGATTCTAGTTCTCGCAGTAAAGTAGTGCACTTGAACACTATAAAAATCGAGGTAGCGCGCAGCTCGTTACTCGTGTGGAGGTCCAGGCGGGGACACCAAGAGCCCGCCGATGAGCCAGCTTGGTGTCCTGGGCGAAATCCCACACAAGACACGGCACAAAAACAGACGAATTGCTGAGTCTTAATTCACCGGCCAAGAAAACCAATACATCATCTTTTTGGAAGCCTTGATAGGGAGGTTAATGCTGTTGAGCTTCTAGTTCTCGCAGTAAAGTAGTGAAGTTGCACTCTATATAAAGGGAGGTAGCGCGCAGTTCGTTACTCCAGTGGGGTCCGGGCGGGAACACCAAGAGGCCGCCGATGAGCCAGCTTGGTGTCCTAGGCGAAACCCCACACAATAAATGCCAAAACCTAGAAGAATTGCTGAGTTTTAATTCACCGGCAATGAAAGCCAATACACCATCTTTTTGGAAGCCTTCATAGGGAGGTTAATGCTGCTTGAGCTTCTAGTTCTCGCAGTAATGTAGTGCCGTTGCACTCTATATAAAGGGAGGTAGCGCGCAGTTCGTTACTCCTGTGGGGGTTAGGGCGGGGACACCAAGAGCTCGCCGATTAGCCAGCTTGGTGTCTTAGGTGAAACCCCACACAAGATACGGCACAAACCTAGAAGAATTGGTGAGTTTAAATTCACCGGCCGTGAAAGCCAATACAAGTTGCACTCTATGTAAAGGGAGGTAGCGCGCAGTTCGTTACTCCTGTGGGGGTTAGGGCGGGAACACCAAGAGCCCGCCGAAGAGCTAGCTTGGTGTCCTAGGCGAAACCCCACACAAGGTACGGCACAAACCTAGAAGATTTGCTGAGTTTCAATTCACTGGCCGTGAAAGCCAATACACCATCTTTTGAAAGCCTTCATAGGGAGGTTAATGCTGCTTAAGCTTCTAGTTCTCGCAGTTAAGTAGTGCAGTTGCACTCTATATAATGGGAGGTAGCGCACAGTTGGTTCTCCTGTGGGGGTCCGGGCGGGGACACCTAGAGCCCGCCGAAGAGCCTGCTTGTTATCCCAGGGGAAACCCCACACAAGACACAGCACGTACCTAGAAGAATTGCTGAGTTGAATTCACCTGCTGTGAAAGCGAATACACCATCATTTGGAAGCCATCATAGGGAGGATAACGCTGCTTGAGCCTCTAGGTCTCGCGGTAAAGTAGTGCTGTTACACTCTATATAAAGGGAGGTAGCGCGCAGTTCGTTATTCCTTTGGGAGTCCGGGCGGGGACACCAAGAGCCCGCCGATGAGCCAGCTTGGTAACCTAGGCGAAATCGCACACAATACACGGCACAAACCTAGAAGAATTGCTGAGTTCGAATTCACCGGCCGTGAAAGCCAATACACCATCTTTTGGAAGCCTTCATTGGGAGGTTAATGCTGTTTGAGATTCTAGTTCTCGCAGTAAACTAGTGCACTTGAACACTATAAAAATCGAGGTAGAGCGCAGCTCGTTACTCGTGTGGGGGTCCGGGTGGGCACACCAAGAGCCCGCCGATGAACCAGCTTGGTGTCCTTTGCGAAATCCCACACAAGACACGGCACAGAACTAGACAAATTGCTGAGTCTTAATTCACCGGTCAAGAAAACCAATACATCATCTTTTTGGAAGCCTTCATAGGGAGGTTAATGCTGCTTGAGCTTCTAGTTCTCGCAGTAAATTAGTGCATTTGCACTCTATATAAAGGGAGGTAGCGCGCAGTTCGTTACTACTGTGGGGGTCCGGACGGGGACACCAAAAGCCCACCGATGAGCCTGCCTGGTGTCCCAGGCGAAACTCGACACTAGACCCGGCACAAACCTAGAAGAATTGCTGAGTTTAATTCACCTGCCGTGAAAGCGAATAAACCATCGTTTGGAAGCCTTCATAGGGAGGTTAATGCTGCTTGAGCCTCTAGTTCTCGCAGTTAATTAGTGCAGTTGCTCTCTATATTGAACCCTTCAGAATAGCAGTGTTTTATGCAGGAATCTTAGATCAAGGGGTCGCGTTCAGTTCATAGTGTGGTGTTTACGTCCGCCAAACTACGTGCTTTTCTGAGGCAAGGGTTATAGGATGAAAACTATAACTAAGAAAGAAAGGAGACAAAACGTAAGATAATAACAAGATTTAATAACTAATTTGTGCATAAAAGAATAAAACAAACAATAATAAACAAATAATTCCCTGAATTTTCCCCTGACAGGAATATTTATCACTTTGAGGAGTCAGACAGATCTCCCCTTTTCTAATAAAATGTGGATCCAAGTTCCACTATCTTGCATGTGAATTTATGTTCGCGTGGTGACTATCTACGGGAAATGAGTACTTGGATGATCATTCGTTCACAACGGGTTAACAGCCACTGTGCTCACGAACAATCACCTCGTAAATCAACTTTTATGGATATGGGCATAACATTAATAAAAATCCTTAAATCTAACTCTGACACACATATTACAACTCTACTATTTACAGGCATCTCTCTGAGACCCTTATTAGTGTGGTGACACACTTAGCCAAATGAGCTGCCACAATGGCCAGATACTCAACAACAAGGAAAAACAGCGCCGCACGTGACTCACGTGTCACTGACATGGAAAATCAACATAGAATAAACCAACAACAACAAACAACCTGAGTGGTTAAGATTACTTTATATTAACAAAACTGCATGTTAAAGATACGCTTCGAAGACTATCGTGTTTCGTAGGCAACTCCCATTTTATTTAAACAATTTTACCATTGATCAGTTTCTCACATTTATATTTATTTTCAAGTAATTTGGGAGCCAGACGTGCACTCCACTTTAATGAGCTTGCTTGCGAAACTCAGCCAGCCCTTGTGACAACAACTCACCCATTCCACAATACCAGTCATGTCCCCCTTCCAGTGTATATTAATAGCCGACCAGCTGAACTGTTATCTCAAGGAATCAACAGCCGCTAACATCTCCTCCCACTCAACATATGGTCAGACAATAATCTCATATCCATAATTGTCCTCGCAAGGATGCAATATGAATCTGGTACCAAGCTGACAGAAATCAGTCTCTGCTGAAGTTCCCGCTTGTAATACCACAAAAAAATACTCACAGTACACACATCTGGGACTGACATAACGCCTTTTCACACGGGTATGCTGAATTAGAGCTCGCAAAACATTTAACACAATATTTAAAACCTACGATAGAGCTGAGTACTCTTCGTCACAAATTACATTGCTCCAAAGGCAATAATCACACTGAATCTGATCAATAATAATTCTCAACAAAATTTTTAATTACCCTCCAATCTACTATATAATTATATTAATTCAGTCCTACTTCTGAAACACGACATATCTCCGAGAGACGTTTTTAACCGCACTTCGTAACCTAGGCGAACACGGCCGTTCACATAGCTACGTTAGTTAACACAACACAAAGAAAAGAACCTTCCATTAACTACCATTGTGCGAGCTGCTTCCAAACAAAAGTGTGTCAGATCAAAACTAAATATACTACAGTAAATCATACAAGCAAAGTATTTACAAAAATATGTCCCATAAACCATAAGTTAATTTAATAAATAATAAAATATTATTTGTACTCATCTCGTGTTGTAGTCACCCGTCAAAGAACATCAGACGCCATCCCCCAACTGGATGCTTCTTTATCTCATAGCAGCCATCTGGACGGACTGTTGAGACTTCCACACTTCTTCTGCATTCATCGATGTCATCCTTGCGCTGATACAAAAATTAGGTTATTATACACTTTATGCCTGACTACTAAATTCGCTTGTTCAGGTACTAAATTCCCTGTCACTGTTCGTTGGCGAATTATCGACGCTACTGTCCCTATAACTATAGTACTATGACTATCTATCACTGAATTTACCACTTTTCAATGAATCTCTTGTGTCCTCGACACAAATACAAGTCTATCTCTTCAGACGAACAGAATCACAGTCTACGTCCATAGACGAACAGAATAATAATAATGTCTCCTAGACACACGGAAAAAAAGTCAATGTCTTGGCTCTTCGACACACTTATAAATGAACTGGCCCTTGGGTCTAGATGGAGGGGGATTTTATGTAAAAATTTCTCGAAATAATTGTGGTACAGGAATGAAATACATATCACTGAACTCGTAATATTGCACAGGTCAAGAATATGCCCATTAATCCTAGAATCGATCGTAGAGATTTTGTCTAGGCGATTTCCCACGTGAATGCTAGCCGCCGCGTACCCCAGCCGGAGTTGGCGCGCAAGTAGGCATTCTCTTCTCATTGGTTCTCCATTTTCTGTAATTTGGCGGTTTCTAGTAGATCTTGGCGTCTTGGGAGTGTCTATTTTCTTCATCAGCCATTCACGTTACTGCATCATATTTCTTCTAGGCGCGAATATCACAATGAACATACCAGAACCATGTCTCACCGCGCGCCGCTTCTAAAATTGAGGTAGCCACACCTGTCCCTGTGATACATCGCTCTGCTATTTCTTTTCATAGCTCAAGTACTTAGCCTTTTGTTAAACTGATGCAGGTATGTCCCTACTGTCTCCAACAAATGCTTGAAATTTCCTCATCACTGTCTGGCTACTTTCCTGGTGCTGGTTGAAATATTTATTAATTGAAGAAATAAAAAGTAGAATCATTTAACCAACATAGGGTAAAGGGTTCACAACTCTCCCACTCACAAAATTTCGAACTTAGGAATAAAGTCGACAATTTTACAATACTTCCGTAGGCCAATTTGTTTTATTTCCAGAATCACCCCTTTTTCTTACTTGGTCTAGGCGCTCCTGTCTTCAATGGCATTTACTCGTTTTCATATCCTGCTTGTCTCTCCCCCTTCCAATCTTGCGTGACGCTCGATGCCTGCGGCAACACCTTACTTGCCTCGTTAATGTTTGTCAACAACAGTTCTATTTCCTCCTTCATCACGTGCCGTATTCAACTGCTCCCCGTTGACTTTGTTGATAGTAGGACGTCCGTATATTCAAACAGCGTCATTATTTCGGCACTACCATGGTTCACTTCGACGATATTTCTTTAGGTTGGCAGCGTTGTGAACTGACATTGTTCCTGTGCTCAATTCTTTCACTCTGTAAGCATTATTTCCAAGGTTTCTTACGATAGAATAGGGTCCTATGAATTTTTCGCAGAACTTACTAAAGATTTTCTTTTCTGGGTCCGATATAGCAGGTCGTTTCACCAAAACGAGCTGGTTGACTTCAAGATCACCGTGGAACCTCTTATTTCTTACTCGCCGTAATCTGCGGTCTGCTTGTTTCCTCATGTATGCTCTCGTTCTTTCAATTCTCAAGTCTGGTGCTATCATGGGATCTTGTGGACAGTTAATGATGCTTTTCCACGTTCTTACTGGATACTCGTTCTTGTGTAGGACCATAGGGATTTGTCCTGTTGACTCGTGCCTGGTAGAATTCATGCATGTCTCTACGTCCTTAATTTTATCGACCCATTTGTGGTGTTCGTTCGGAATGAAGATCCTTAAATATGCAGTTACAGATTTAATTACTCTCTCGCTTGGATTTGCTTGGGCATGTCGGATACTGCTTAAAACATGTTTTATACCCATGTCTTCCATTCCTTTCTTGAATTCGGCGCTTGTGAAATAACTGCCGTGATCTGATAATATAAACTCTGGTTTTCCAAGGGTTGGAATAACTCTATTACGAATGCGACTGAGTACCTGCTTCGATGTTGTTTTCTGAATAGGGCATAGTACTACAAACTTAGAAAATACATCAATGCACACCAGCAAATGACGGCAACCTCTCCTTCCCTTCGGAATTGGACCAAGACAGTCCATCGCCAGCAGCTCACATGGTTTCTGAGGTAGCAATGGTCTAGGATATTGCCTCAGTAAATAATTATTTGGCTTTGTTCTCTGACACGGGTCACAAGTTGTAATAACGTCACATATAGTTGTTCTCATACGTGGCCATGTAAATGTCTCTCCTATTGTCGCTTCGCACTTGTCTAAGCCCACGTGACCGTAACTTTCGTGCGTATGCCATGTCAATCCTCGTTGTAACGATGCAGGTACTAATATGCGTAACTTGGTGTGGTCATTATCTACCCATTTGTGTAGCAAATTGTTGACATAAACATATCTTCCTTCTTTGGCTTTCGCTTCTCGAAATGCAGGTGTTCCTGTAGGTAGTTGCTTTTTGAAGTAATTAATTAATAGCATCATCCATGGTTCCGCTTCCTGTTCTCGCTGTATCTCACGTAACTCCTCCAAGAATTCCCGGTCCTTCGGTGTTAACTCCAAGTGTTGTACCATCGCTGTTTCTTCATTATCAGGCTCTGGGTTCCTGCTGAGTGCATCCGGTATCACGTTCATCTTCCCTGGACAATGTTCAATTTCAATGCTGAACTGCTGAATGTATATAGACCAACGTGTCACACGTTCGCTTGCCATTGACGTCTTAAACAAGAATGTTAATGCCTTGTGGTCAGTCCTGACAACAATAGGGTAACCATAGATTATTCGTTTCCATTGTTGGAGCGCATGAAGGATGGCCAACGATTCTAGCTCGGTTACAGTATAGTTCCGCTCGTGCTTACGCAATTTTCGGCTGACAAATGCCAAATATGTTTTGTGCTGCTGGTTCGCTGGATCCTCTTGGTAGAGCATAGCACCTATCCCAATTAGTGAAGCATCCGCTTGGATTATAAATTTGAGCTTGAAATCTGGATATCCTAATTTAATGCAGTTTTCTAATAGCTGTTTTGTTGCTTGGAATGCCTTCTCGCATTCCGCGTTCCATGACCATTTGTTATTTTTCTTTAACATTTCTTGCATTGGAGCTACAGTCTCTGTATAACCTGGACAGTTTTCTTTAAAGAATCCCGTTACGCCTAAGAAAGCCCGAATGTGCTTGACTCTCGTTGGTGTAGGGAAATTCTTTATCGCATCAATCTTGGCTGGGTTTGGCATCACTCCCTCCTTGTCAATGACGTGACCCAAATATAAGATCTCGCTCTTGAAGAATTGCGATTTCTTCAGGTTTACTTTGAAATTCGATGCGTTCAAGTTGCCCAATACTTTATCCAAATTTTCCATGTGAGTTTCAATGTTGTCGGATGCCAACAGAATGTCGTCAATGTATCGCACCGTCATCTCCTTTACTTCCTCGGTTAGGTTCCGGTCCAGTGCTCGGATTGAAGCACAGCCCGCTGTTTTGACCCCAAAAGGCATTCTGACAAAACAATATGTCTGGTTATCGAATAAGAAGCCAGTTAGAAGCTGTGACTTCTCATCCAACTCAAGATGGTGGAACGAGCTCGTCAGATCGACTGATGAATAAATGCTCTTGTTTTTAAAGCCTTTTAATACGTCTCTGATAATTGGCGCTCTGTCATACTCAGGAAAAATGAGTCTAATGTTGAGATTTCTGGCATCTAAACAAAGTCTAATAGATCCATTTGGTTTTGTGACTGCCAAAATCGCATTTAGATAAGGTGTAGGTGTCTTCCTTATCACTCCAGCTTCTAACATCTCATCTATAATGATTTTAACTTGCCCACGATATTTTTCAGGAATTGGGTACAATCTGCTTTTGAAAGGTGACCAGTCCTCGACTTGCATAGAGTACTTGAAATTTAAAATTTTCCCAGATACTGTATCAAATACTGTTTTGTGCTTCCTTAAAATCTCTTCCAACTGTTTTCTGTGTTCACCCCCAAGTTGAATGTCATTGAGCCGCTCCTGTAGTAACTCTTCAAATTGTGCATCACTGTCATCTCCTTCTGTTACTAAAGACCATATCTCCTGGGATTCTATCTCCTCATCTAGTTCCACAACAGCCCCTTCTATGATGTTATCTTCCGCCTTTCGTACCTCCTCTTCCGTCTCTTCTGATATTGCTTCCAATGCCCAAGAATTTACATCTCTTCCGGTAGTGATTTCATCCATATGCAATCCCACGTTTTTCAGCTGGTCATATTCTCTAAAACTGACTGTATTCTTGTGCAAATCTATCACTGCTTGATAGTCACAAATGAAATTTGCACCAAGAATTATATTGAAATTCATCTTTGCCATGATAATGAATGTTTGCCCAAAAGTGTGTTCCAATATGTTCAGCTCTAAGTATGCCTGACCTTTACAAGTAATGGTGCGTTCAGGAATAACACCCCTCACTTTGAGCTGTGGTACCGGAATTACAGGAATATTCTGAGTCCGTCCCAACTCTCGAACCAAGGCCTCCGATACTAGACTGATCTGTGACCCTGTATCCAATAAACATCTTATATTAATTCCACCAATCCTTGCGTAAATAATGGGTAATTGCCTAATTTCATCGTTCCGTGGTTTCACCGTCTCCTCCAGGCAGTCTTCTGGTACAGCAATCCATTCTTGTATGTTCGCTACTATCCATCCATCTTCAACTTCCGACTGTTGTGTTTGGAGACTGTCTCCTTGATCCAAAATTAACATTTTCTTTTAGCTCCATTTCGACTCCCATCATCCTTCTGTCGCTCATGTCCTTGATATTCCTCTTGTCTCAGTAGACTTCCAGCTTCCTCAGTATGTGTATCTGGGTTCTTTCTGTTCCCAATGGCCTTTTCCCATCTTCCTAGCTCTCCACCTTGATTAGCGTGTAACTCCTCTAAGTAATTTTGTGATTGAGCGTGCCTATCATCCCAGTCATCTCGATAGTTACGTTGATCCCCTTGATTTTGATCTCTCCTTCCTTTCCATCGTTGATTGGCATTATAATCACCGTATCTTCCATAAGGCCTGTCATTCCTTCGATTATCACGCCATTGTTGATATCCTCTCTGTTGGTATCTATTGTTGCCCTGGTATCTATTGTTGTAGTAATTTTCGTTACGCTGATATGGTCTGTTTTCCCCTTCTTCCTGGTTTCGCCTAGGTGTGGAGGTGCTCGTATTAGTACCCTGCGTTTTAGTATTTCCTTGTTTGGTTTTTACGACCTCTGTAGTGTTGACTAATTCCAGCTGTCTTCCTCCTCTAAAATGACTATGAGATGTGGTCTCATCTATTTGCCGTAATATCTGCTCTGCATGTAGGGCCGTACTGACGTTTGCTGCGACTAGCACTTGCTGTACATTAACTGGCATTTGCCTTGCTATTGTCATCACCAAATCTGATTCGTTTAATGGGTAATCCAGATCGCGAAATTTTAGCATTTGCATGTTAAAGAAATCTGAGTATTTTGTCTGCTGGGTAGTTTGGTATTTTCTAGAGTAAAGCTCCATTCTTAAACTCTGTTGTATGGCGGGAGACCAGTATTTGCGCAGAAACGCTAAGTTAAAGTCTGACATGGTTCCAAATGTATATTTGAAACTTAAAAACCAGGTGAGAACATTCCCTGATAAAAATCTCTCCATCATTCTCAATCTACGTGCTTCAGGTACTCCAGTGTCATTAAAATGGTCTTCAATCTCTTTGATAAAGGCCTTAGGTGTTACCCCTGAATTTTCGGTGTATTTCTGCGGTTTGTAGTCATTTGAGCGAATTACTTGAATAAGTTGTGTGGGCTGATGACCGTCCTGTGGTGTTGAGCTTCTATCTACGTTCTTACGAAATCCTTCCGTGTTTGTTGTTAATGGGCTCTCTGCTTGATTCTGACTTCCTGCTATGCTGGGTTGGGGACTATGTGAGTCATCCTGCTTGTCTTTCAATGCTCCCGTTTTAAATATAGACGATTGTTCTAATGAGCGAAGTTCGGCTTTAATGATCCTGTCTGTCTGCTCTTTAAGTCTATTTTTTACCTCTTGCTCCAAAGCTTGAATACGCGTGTGGTTTTCGCCTACTGTTTTAATAATGGTGGATCTTTCCTCTCTAGAATCAATATTCATTTTCTTCCAATCTTTCCTGATCTGTTCTTTAATCGTGCTTATTTTCTCTTCAATTTGGCTCTTATTTTCATCCTGATTATTTTCTATCTGGCTTAGTCTTTCGTCTAATGTAATCTTAAATTGTTCTTGTTCCGTTTCTAGGCTTTTCCACTGTTCCGCTGATTTTATCTCTAGACGGTCCATGTCTTTAATTATGCCTGATATGTTCTCATCTACTGCTGATATTTGTTGTTGAATGACCCTGCCACTTTTCTCCATCTCCTTAAATCGACCTTCCAACTTATCCTGGGCTATTTTGACCTCGCTTGTATTCATTGTGCATGCTATTTCAATCTGCTCTAATTTAGCTAACACCGTTTCATCGAGAATGCTAAGTTTTTTATCAAAAATTCTCTCCATTTTTTCAATCTGCTCTAATTGTTTCGCATTATTTTTGCTTACATCAAGGGCCAGTAATACCATCTGTTGGTTTGTGTGCTCTTTCATCTCTGCGGTTAACGAAGCTAATTGGTTCGTGTTTTTATTATTTTGCGCCTCTAACTGTGAATTTATAGTGTCATTAATTTCACTCTTTAATAACCTAGCTTGTTCCGCCTGATATTCATTTTGCTCAATTCTACTGTTATTTAACTGTGTCCGCAATGATTCACTTTGTTCTAACAGTTTAGTATTTAGCGATTTACTTTGTTCTGACATTTTCGTATTTAGCGATTCACTTTGCTCTAACATACTAGTGTTTATTTGTTCAGATAATTTTGTATTCAACGCTTCACTTTGCTCTAACATACTAGTGTTTATAGATTGACTCTGTTCTGCTAGTTTAGTATCCAACAATTCCTGAGTTCTCCTCGCTGCACTTTCAATGATCTCCTGGATCTGCGCCACCGTTGCCATGTTTTATAATATATATGAGACATATGGGAAATGGCCTACGCCAATGCCCCTTGACACGCACATAAATCCAATGCACATTTAATTTCTTTATTCTACTCAGTTCATTTATTTTTACCTTTAAATCCCATTAGTTGATTGCATCTCTGAGTAGTTCTAGTTTTACTCAATTTAATTTTAACCCCAAGCACATATTTAGTCATTAAACAGTTATCCTGATCTGATATTAACACTGACTAATTAACAAAGTATTAATTGTCATTTTAGGCTACAGCCTCCTAATATTTCCATGAGTTTGACTTTCTACACAAATCTAGTTTTAACTTTATCATTGGGCGCCCGGTATCACATCTTAATTTTACTTTAATTTAAAAGACAACAACGTGAACCGTATTTTACATTGCAAACTCCTGATTTTAATTTATCTTTCACACATTTGGCGGTATCCACTTCGCCTCAACTACTTTTAATAAAATATCACTTCCCGGTGATTAAATACTGTCATATCTGCCTGCACTTGCGGCATGCCAGTTTTACTCAAATGCGCCACTATTGACATGTGTAATCTCCCCGTTACACCACAGTGAATAGCCCCACCGTTGGCCGCCAGTTTTCACCTATGAACCCTTCAGAATAGCAGTGTTTTATGCAAGAATCTTAGATCAAGGGGTCGCGTTCAGTTCATAGTGTGGTGTTTACGTCCGCCAAACTACGTGCTTTTCTGAGGCAAGGGTTATAGGATGAAAACTATAACTAAGAAAGAAAGGAGACAAAACGTAAGATAATAACAAGATTTAATAACTAATTTGTGCATAAAAGAATAAAACAAACAATAATAAACAAATTCCTCCCTGAATTTTCCCCTGACAGGAATATTTATCACTTTGAGGAGTCAGACAGATCTCCCCTTTTCTAATAAAATGTGGATCCAAGTTCCACTATCTTGGATGTGAATTTATGTTCGCGTGGTGACTATCTACGGGAAATGAGTACTTGGATGATCATTCGTTCACAACGGGTTAACAGCCACGGTGCTCACGAACAATCACCTCGTAAATCAACTTTTATGGATATGGGCATAACATTAATAAAAATCCTTAAATCTAACTCTGACACACATATTACAACTCTACTATTTACAGGCATCTCTCTGAGACCCTTATTAGTGTGGTGACACACTTAGCCAAATGAGCTGCCACAATGGCCAGATACTCAACAACAAGGAAAAACAGCGCCGCACGTGACTCACGTGTCACTGACATGGAAAATCAACATAGAATAAACCAACAACAACAAACAACCTGAGTGGTTAAGATTACTTTATATTAACAAAACTGCATGTTAAAGATACGCTTCGAAGACTATCGTGTTTCGTAGGCAACTCCCATTTTATTTAAACAATTTTACCATTGATCAGTTTCTCACATTTATATTTATTTTCAAGTAATTTGGGAGCCAGACGTGCACTCCACTTTAATGAGCTTGCTTGCGAAACTCAGCCAGCCCTTGTGACAACAACTCACCCATTCCACAATACCAGTCATGTCCCCCTTCCAGTGTATATTAATAGCCGACCAGCTGAACTGTTATCTCAAGGAATCAACAGCCGCTAACATCTCCTCCCACTCAACATATGGTCAGACAATAATCTCATATCCATAATTGTCCTCGCAAGGATGCAATATGAATCTGGTACCAAGCTGACAGAAATCAGTCTCTGCTGAAGTTCCCGCTTGTAATACCACAAAAAAATACTCACAGTACACACATCTGGGACTGACATAACGCCTTTTCACACGGGTATGCCTAATTAGAGCTCGCAAAACATTTAACACAATATTTAAAACCTACGATAGAGCTGAGTACTCTTCGTCACAAATTACATTGCTCCAAAGGCAATAATCACACTGAATCTGATCAATAATAATTCTCAACAAAATTTTTAATTACCCTCCAATCTACTATATAATTATATTAATTCAGTCCTACTTCTGAAACACGACATATCTCCGAGAGACGTTTTTAACCGCACTTCGTAACCTAGGCGAACACGGCCGTTCACATAGCTACGTTAGTTAACACAACACAAAGAAAAGAACCTTCCATTAACTACCATTGTGCGAGCTGCTTCCAAACAAAAGTGTGTCAGATCAAAACTAAATATACTACAGTAAATCATACAAGCAAAGTATTTACAAAAATATGTCCCATAAACCATAAGTTAATTTAATAAATAATAAAATATTATTTGTACTCATCTCGTGTTGTAGTCACCCGTCAAAGAACATCAGACGCCATCCCCCAACTGGATGCTTCTTTATCTCATAGCAGCCATCTGGACGGACTGTTGAGACTTCCACACTTCTTCTGCATTCATCGATGTCATCCTTGCGCTGATACAAAAATTAGGTTATTATACACTTTATGCCTGACTACTAAATTCGCTTGTTCAGGTACTAAATTCCCTGTCACTGTTCGTTGGCGAATTATCGACGCTACTGTCCCTATAACTATAGTACTATGACTATCTATCACTGAATTTACCACTTTTCAATGAATCTCTTGTGTCCTCGACACAAATACAAGTCTATCTCTTCAGACGAACAGAATCACAGTCTACGTCCATAGACGAACAGAATAATAATAATGTCTCCTAGACACACGGAAAAAAAGTCAATGTCTTGGCTCTTCGACACACTTATAAATGAACTGGCCCTTGGGTCTAGATGGAGGGGGATTTTATGTAAAAATTTCTCGAAATAATTGTGGTACAGGAATGAAATACATATCACTGAACTCGTAATATTGCACAGGTCAAGAATATGCCCATTAATCCTAGAATCGATCGTAGAGATTTTGTCTAGGCGATTTCCCGCGTGAATGCTAGCCGCCGCGTACCCCAGCCTTAGTTGGCGCGCAAGTAGGCATTCTCTTCTCATTGGTTCTCCATTTTCTGTAATTTGGCGGTTTCTAGTAGATCTTGGCTTCTTGGGAGTGTCTATTTTCTTCATCAGCCATTCACGTTACTGCATCATATTTCTTCTAGGCGCGAATATCACAATGAACATACCAGAACCATGTCTCACCGCGCGTCGCTTCTAAAATTGAGGTAGCCACACCTGTCCCTGTGATACATCGCTCTGCTATTTCTTTTCATAGCTCAAGTACTTAGCCTTTTGTTAAACTGATGCAGGTATGTCCCTACTGTCTCCAACAAATGCTTGAAATTTCCTCATCACTGTCTGGCTACTTTCCTGGTGCTGGTTGAAATATTTATTAATTGAAGAAATAAAAAGTAGAATCATTTAACCAACATAGGGTAAAGGGTTCAATATAAAGGGAGGTAGTGCGCAGATCATTACTCCTGTGGGGGGTCCAAGCTGAAACACCGAGAGCCCGCCGATGAGCCAGCTTGGTGTACTAGGCGAAATCCCACACATGACACGGCACAAAACTGGACATATTTCTGAGTCTTAATTCAACGGCCAAGAAAACCAATACATCATTTTTTGGAAGCCTTCATAGGGAGGTCAATGCTGCTTGAGATTCTTGTTCTCGCAGTAATGTAGGGCAGTGGCACTCTATATAGAGGGAGGTAGCGCGCAGTTCGTTACTCGTGTGGGGGTCCCGGCGGGGACACGAAGAGCCCACCGATGAGCCAGCTTTGTGTCCTAGCCGAAACCTCACACAAGACACGGCAAAAACCCAGAAGAATTGCTGAGTTTTAATTCACCGGCCATGAAAGCCAATACACCACCTTTTTGGAAGCCTTCATAGGGAGGTTAATGCCGCTTGAGCTTCTAGTTCTCGCAGTAAAGTACAGCAGTTGCACTCTATTAAAGGGAGGTAGCGCGCAGTTCGTTATTCCTTTGGGGCCCGGGCGTGTACACCAAGAGCCCGCCGATGAGCCAGCTTGGTGTCCTTGGCGAAACCCCACACAAGACATGGTACACACCTAGAAGAAATGCAGAGTTTAATTCACCGGCCGTGAAAGCCAATACACCATCTTTTTGGAAGCCCTCATAGAGGGGTTAATGCTGCTTGAGCTTCTAGTTCTCGCAGAAAATTAGTGGAGTTACACACTATAAAAAGGGAGGTAGCGCGCAGTTCGTTACTCCTGTGGGGGTCAGGGCGGAGACACCAAGAGCCCGCCGATGAGCCAGCTTGGTGTCCTAGGCGAAACCTCACACAAGGCACGGCACAAAACAAGAAGAATTGCTGAGTTTCAATTCACCGGCCGTTAAACCAAACACCATCTTTTGGGAAGCCTTCCTGAGGGAGTTAATGCTGCTTGAGCTTCCAGTTCTCGCAGTAAAGTAGTGCAGTTGCACTATATATAAAGGGAGGTAGTGCGCAGTTCGTCACGCCTGTGGTAGTCCGGGCGCGGAAACCAAGAGTCCGCCTATGAGCCAGCTTGGTGTAGTGGGCGAAATCTCACACAAGACACGGCACAAAACTAGATGAATTGCTGAGTTTTAATTCACCGGCAGTGAAAGCCAATACACCAACTTTTGGAAGCCTTCATAGGGATGTTAATGCTGCTTGAGCTTCTAGTTCTAGCAGTAAAGTAGTGCAGTTGCACTCTATATAAAGGGAGGTTGCGCGCAGTTCGTTACTCCTTTGGGGTTCCGGGCGGGGACACCAAGAGCCCGCCGATGAGCCAGCTCGGTGTCCTAGGCCAAACCCCACAAAAGGCACGGCACAAAACTAGAAGATTTGCTGAGTTTCAATTCACCGGCTGTGAAAGCCAATACAGCACTCTTTGGAAGCCTTCATAGGGAGGTTAATGCTACCTGAGCCTCTAGTTCTCACAGTTAAGCAGTGCATTTGCACACTATTTAAAGGGAGGTAGCGCGCAGTTCGTTACTCCTGTGGGGATTCGGCGGGGACACCAAAGACCCGCCGATGAGCCAGCTTGGTGTCCTAGGCGAAACCCCACACAAGTCACGGCACAAACCTAGAAGAATTGCTGAGCTTTAATTCACCAGCCGTGAATGCCAATACACCATCTTTTGGAAGCCTTCTTGGGGAAGTTAATGCTGCTTGAGCTCCCAGTTCTCGCAGTAAAGTAGTGCAGTTGCACTCTATATAAAGCGAGGTAGCGCGCAGTTCGTCACGCCTGTAGGGGTACGGGCGGGGACACCAAGAGCCCGCCGATGAGCCAGCTTGGTAACCTAGGCGAAATACCACACAAGATACGGAACAAACCTTGAAGAATTGGTGAGTTTTAATTCACCGGCCGTGAAAGCCAATACACCACCTTTTTGGATGCCTTCATAGTGAGGTTAATGCTGCTTGAGCTTCTAGTTCTCGCGGTAAAGTAGTGCAGTTAAACTCTATATAAAGGGAGGTAGCGCGCAGTTCGTTATTCCTTTGGGAGTCCGGGCGGGGACACCAAGAGCCCGCCGATGAGCCAGCTTGGTGTCCTAGGCGAAACCCCACGCAAGGCACGGAACAAACCTAGACGAATTGCTGAGTTTCAATTCACCGGCCGTGAAAGCCAATACACCTTCTTATGGTAGCCTTCATAGGGAGGTTATTGCCGCTTGAGCTTATAGTTCTCGCAGTAAAGTAGTGCAGTTGCACTCAATATGAAGGGAGGTAGTACGCAGTTTGTTACTACTGTGGGGGTCCGAACGGGGACTCTAAAAGCCCGCCGATGAGCCAGCCTGGTGTCCTAGGCGAAACCCGACACAAGACCCGGCACAAACCTAGAAGAATTGCTGAGTTTTCATTCAAAGGCTGTGAAAGCCAATACAGCACTCTTTGGAAGCCTTCATAGGGAGGTTAATGCTGCTTGAGCTTCGAGTTCTCGCAGTAAATTAGTGCAGTTTCACTCTATATAAAGGGAGGTAGCGCGCAGTTTATTACTACTGTGGGGGTCCAGACGGGGACACCAAAAGCCCACCGATGAGCCAGCCTGGTGTTCTAGGCGAAACCCGACACAAGACCCGGCTCAAACCTAGAAGAATTGCTGGGTTAAATTCACCTGCCGTGAAAGCTAATACACCATCATTTGGAAGCCTTCATAGGGAGGTTAATGCTACTTGAGCCTCTAGTTCTCGCAGTTAAGCAGTGCATTTGCACTCTATAAAGAGGAGGTAGCGTGCACTTCGTTACTCCTGTGGGGATCTGGCGGGGACACCAAAGGCCCGCCGATGGGCCAGCTTGGTGTCATAGGCGAAGCCCCACACAATCACGGCAAAAACCTAGAAGAATTGCTGTGCTTTAATTCACCGGCCGTGAATGCCAATACACCATCTTTTTGGAAGCCTTATTGGGAAGGTTAATGCTGCTTGAGCTTCCAGTTCTCGCAGTAATGTAGTGCAGTAACACTCTATATAAAGGGAGGTAGCGCGCAGAGTGTCACGCCTGTGGGGGTCCGGGCGGGGACACCAAGAGTCCGCCGATGAGCCAGCTTGGTAACCTAGGCGAAATCCCACACAAAACACGGCACAAACCTACAAGAATTGCTGAGTTCTAATTCACCAGCCGTGAAAGCCAATACACCATGTTTTTGGAAGCCTTCATAGGGAGGTAAATGCTGCTTGAGCCTCTACTTCCCCGCAGTAATGCAGTGCAGTTGCACTCCATATAAAGGGAGGTAGCGCGCAGTTCGTTACTCCTGTGGTGGTCCGGGCGGGGACACCAAGAGCCCGCCGATAAGCCAGCTTGGTGTGTTAGGTGAAACCCCACACAAGATACGGCACAAACCTTGAAGAATTGGTGAGACTTAATTCACCGGCCGTGAAAGCCAATACGCCACCTTTTTGGATGCCTTCATAGGGAGGTTAATGCTGCTTGAGCTTCCAGTTCTCGCGGTAAAGTAGTGCAGTTGCACTCTATATAAAGGGAGGTAGCGCGCAGTTCATTACTCCTGTGGGGGTCCAGACGGGGACACCAAAAGCCCACCGATGAGCCAGCCTGGTGTTCTAGGCGAAACCCGACACAAGACCCGGCTCAAACCTAAAAGAATTGCTGGGTTAAATTCACCTGCCGTGAAAGCTAATACACCATCATTTGGAAGCCTTCATAGGGAGGTTAATGCTGCTTGAGCCCCTAGTTCTCGCAGATAAGCAGTTCATTTGCACTCTATTAAAAAGGAGGTAGCGCGCAGTTCGTTACTCCAGTGGGGATCTGGCGGGGACACCAAGAGCCCGCCGATTAGCCAGCTTGGTGTCTTAGGTGAAACCCCACACAAGATACGGCACAAACGTTGAAGAATTGCTGATCTTTAATTCACCGGCCGTGAAAGCCAATACACCATCTTTTTGGAAGCCTTCATAGGGAGGTTAATGCTGTTTGAGATTCTAGTTCTCGCAGTAAATTAGTGCAGTTGAACACTATAAAAATCGAGGTAGCGCGCAGCTCGTTACTCGTGTGGGGATCCATGCGGGGACACCAAGAACCCGCCGATGAGCCAGCTTGTTGTCCTGGGCGAAATCCCTCACAGGACACGGCACAAAACTAGACGAATGGCAGAGTCTTAATTCACCGGCCAAGAAAACCAATTCATCATCTTTTGGAAGCCTTCATAAAGAGGTTAATGCTGCTTGAGCTTCTAGTTCTCGCAATAATGTAGAGCAGTTGCACTCTATATAAAGGGAGGTAGCGCGCAGTTCGTTACTCCTGTGGGGGTCCGGGCGGGGACACCAAAGCCAGCCAATTAGCCAGCTTGGTGTCTTAGGTGAAACCACACACAAGATACGGCACAAACCAAGACGAATTGGTGAGTTTTAATTCACCGCCGTGAAAACCAATACACCACCTTTTTGGAAGCCTTCATAGAGACGTTAATGCTGCTTGAGCTTCTAGTTCTTGCAGTAATGTAGTGCAGTTGCACTCTATATAAAGGGAGGTAGCGCGCAGTTTGTTACTACTGTGGGGGTCCGAACGGGGACACCAAAAGCCCGCAGATGAGCCTGCCTGGTGTCCTAGGCGAAACCTGACACAAGACCCGGCACAAACCTAAAGAATTGCTGAGTTTTAATTCACCGGCTGTGATAGCCAATACAGCACTTTTGAGAGCCTTCATAGGGAGGTTAATGCTGCTTGAGCCACGAGTTCTCGCAGTAAAGTAGTGCAGTTTCACTCTGTATAAAGGGAGGTAGCGCACAGTTGGTTACTCCTGTGGGGGTCCGGGCGGGGACACCTAGAGCCCGCCGATGAGCCAGCTTGGAATCCCAGGCGAAACCCCACACAAGACACAGCACGTACCTAGAAGAATTGCTGAGTTTAATTCACCTGCCGTGAAAACGAATACTCCATCATTTGGAAGCCATCATATGGAGGTTAATGTTGCTTGAGTCTCTAGTTCTCGCAGTTAAGCAGTGCATTTGCACTCTATTTAAAGGGAGGTAGCGCGCAGTTCGTTACTCCTGTGGGGATCCAGCGGGGACACCAAAGGCCCGCCGATAAGCCAGCTTGGTGTCCTAGGCGAAACCCCACACAAGTCACGGCACAAACCTAGTAGAATTGCTGCGTTTAATTCACCAGCCGTGAATGCCAATACACCATATATTTGGAAGACTTATTGGGTAGGTTAATGCTGCTTGAGCTTCCAGTTCTCGCAGTAAAGTAGTGCAGATGCACTCTACATAAAGGGAGGTAGCGCGCTGTTCGTCACGCCTGTGGGGGTCCGGACGGGGACACCAAGAGCCCGCCGATGAGCCAGCTTGGTGTAGTGGGCTAAATCCCACACAAGACACGGCACAAAACTAGAAGAATTGCTGAGTCTTAATTCACCGGCCAAGAAAAACAAAACATCATCTTTTTGGAAGCCTTCATAGGGAGGTTAATGGTGCTTGAGCTTCTAGTTCTCGCAGTAATGTAATGCAGTTGCACTCTATATAAAGGGAGGTAGCGCGCAGTTCGTTACTCCTGTGGGGATCCAGCGGGGACACCAAAGGCCCGCCGATAAGCCAGCTTGGTGTCCTAGGCGAAACCCCACACAAGACATGGCACAAACCTAGTAGAATTGCTGGGTTTAATTCACCGGCCGAGAAAGCCAATACACCACCTTTTTGGAAGCCTTCATTGGGAGGTTAATGCTGCTTGAGCTTCTAGTTCTCGCAGTAAAGTAGTGCAGTTGCACTCTATATAAAGGAGGTGGCGCGCAGTATGTTACTACTGTGGGGGTCCGGACGGGGACACCAAAATCCTGCCGATGAGCCAGCCTGGTGTCCTTGACGAAACCCGACACAAGACCCGGCACACACCTAGAAGAATTGCTGTGCTTTAATTCACCCGCCGTGAAAGCCAATACACCACGTTTTTGGAAGCCTTCATAGGGAGGTTAATGCTGCTTGAGATTCTAGTTCCCGCAGTAAAGTAGTGCAGTTAAACACTATAAAAATCGAGGTAGCGCGCAGTTCGTTACTCGTGTGGGGGTCCAGGCGGGGACACCAAGAGCCCGCCGATGAGCCAGCTTGGTGTAGTGGGCTAAATCCCACACAAGACACGGCACAAAACTAGAAGAATTGCTGAGTCTTAATTCACCGGCCAAGAAAAACAAAACATCATCTTTTTGGAAGCCTTCATAGGGAGGTTAATGGTGCTTGAGCTTCTAGTTCTCGCAGTAATGTAATGCAGTTGCACTCTATATAAAGGGAGGTAGCGCGCAGTTCGATACTCCTGTGGGGGTCCGGGCGGCGACACCAAGCGCCAGTCGATTAGCCAGCTTGGTGTCTTAGGTGAAACCCCACACAAGATACGGCACAAACCTAGAAGAATTGGTGAGTTTTAATTAACCGGCCGTAAAAGCCAATACACCACCTTTTTGGAAGCCTTCATAGGGAGGTTAATGCTGCTTGAGATTCTAGTTCTGGCAGTAAAGTATTGCAGTTGCACTCTATACAAAGGGAGGTAGCACGCAGTTCGTTACTCCATTGTGGGTTCGGGCGGGGACACCAAGAGCCCGCCGATGAGCCAGCATGTTGTCCTAGATGAAACCCGACACAAGACCCGGCAAAAACCTAGAAGAATTGCTGAGTTTTAATTCACCGGCAGTGAAAGCCAATACAGCACTCTTTGGAAGCCTTCATACGGAGGTTAATGCTGCTTGTGCCTCTAGTTCTCGCAGTTAAGCAGTGCCTATGCACTCTATTTAAAGGGAGGTAGCGCGCAGTTCGTTACTCCTGTGGGGATCCGGCGGGGACACCAATGGCCCGCCGATGAGCCAGCTTGGTGTCCTAGGAGAAACTCCACACAAGTCACGGCAGAAACCTAGAAGAATTGCTGAGCTTTAATTCACCAGCCGTGAATGCCAATACACTATCTTTTTGGAAGCCTTCTTGGGGAAGTTAATGCTGCTTGAGCTTCAGTTCTCGCAGTAAAGTAGTGCAGTGCACTCTTTATAAAAAGGTAGCGCGCAGTTCGTCACGCCTGTGGCGGTCCGGGCGAGGACACCAAGAGCCCGCCGATGAGCCACCGTGAAAGCCACTACACCATCTTTTTGGAAGCCTTCATAGGGAGGTTAATGCTGTTTGAGATTCTAGTTCTCGCAGTAAAGTAGTGCAGTTGAACACTATAAAAATCGAGGTAGGGCGCAGCACGTTACTCGTGTGGGGGTCCAGGCGGGGACACAAAGAGCCCGCCGATGAGCCAGCTTGGTGTCCTGGGCGAAATCCCACACAAGACACGGCACAAAACTAGACGAATTGCTTAGTCATAATTCACCGGCCAAAAGAACCAATACATCATCTTTTTGGAAGCCTTCATAGGGAGGTTAATGCTGCTTGAGCTTCTAGTTCTCGCAGTAAAGTAGTGCAGTTGCACTCTATATAAAGGGAGGTAGCGCGCAGTTCATTACTCCTGTGGGGTCCCGTCGGGAACACCAAGAGCCCGCCGATGAGCCAGATTGGTGTCCTAGGCGAAACCCCACAGAAGACATGGCGCAAACCTCGAAGAATTGCTGAGATTTAATTCACCGGCCGTGAAAGCCAATGCTCCACCTTTTTGGAAGCCTTTATAGGGAGGTTAATGCTGCTTGAGCTTCTAGTTCTCGCAGTAAAGTAGTGAAGTTGCACTCTATATAAAGGGAGGTAGCGCGCAGTTCATTACTCCTGTGAGGTCCGGCGGGAACGCCAAGAGGCCGCCGATGAGCCAGCTTGGTGTCCTAGGCGAAACCCCACAAAAGACATGGCACAAACCTAGAAGAATTTCTGTGTTTTAATTCACCGGCCGTGAAAGCTAATGCTCCATCTTTTTGGAAGCCTTCATAGGGAGGTTAATGCTGCTTGAGCTTCTAGTTCTCGCGGTAAAGTAGTGCATTTGCACACTATATAAAGGGAGGTAGCGCGCAGTTCGTCACGCCTGTGGGGGTCCGGGCGGGGACACCAAGAGCCCGCCGATGAGCCAGCTTGGTAACCTAGGCGAAATCCCACACAAGGCACGGCACAAACCTAGAAGAATTCCTGAGTTTCAATTCACCGGCCGTGAAAGCCAATACACCATCTTTTGGAAGCCTTCATAGGGAGGTTAATGTTGCTTGAGATTATAGTTCTCGCAGTAAAGTAGTGCAGTTGCACTCTATATAAAGGGAGGTAGTGCGTAGTTTATTACTACTGTGGGGGTCCGGACGGGGACTCCAAAAGCCCGCCGATGAGCCAGCCTGGTGTCCTAGGCGAAACCCGACACAAGACCCGGCACAAACCTGGAAGAATTGCTGACTTTTAATTCACCGGCTGTAAAAGCCAATGCAGCACTCTTTGGAAGCCTTCATTGGGAGGTTAATGCTGCTTGAGCTTCGAGTTCTCGCAGTAAAGTAGTGCAGTTTCACTCTATATAAAGGGAGGTAGCGGGCAGTTTGTTACTACTGTGGGGGTCCGGACGGGGACACCAAAAGCCCGCCGATGAGCTAGCCTGGTGTCCTAGGCCAAACCCGACACAAGACCCGGCACAAACCTAGAAGAATTGCAGAGTTAAATTCACCTGCCGTGAAAGCGAATACACCATCATTTGGAAGCCTTCATAGGGAGGTTAATGCTGCTTGAGACCCTAGTTCTCGCAGTTAAGCAGTGCATTTGCACTCTATTTAAAGGGAGGTAGCGCGCAGTTCGTTACTCCAGTGGGGATCCAGCGGGGACACCATAGCACAGTGGGTCAAAATAGAAATCTAGGAGGACAAAATTATTTATTTTCATAATTAAAACATCATTTTTTTTACTTCTACAGCATTCACATATAATTGCCGCTCTCTATTCTGGGATATAAACGCATTTTAGAGTAAATCTGTCACCACTGTTCGAGCAGTCTGAATTGGAGGGTAAATGTAAGTGAATGTGGTTTGGTTGTCTTTGTGGTTAGTGTGATGCTTTAAGATGGAACATGCAGCTGAAGATATGATCTTAGTAACGCCTTTCAGTTATTAATGGGCGTAATTATTACGTAATTGTAGCTATATTTGCAGTATATAATATTTAACTATTATTTTTAAAATTATATTTTCACTGAGATTTTTAGAATGTCGCGTCAACCTGCGTTACTATCTACTTAATGTTAAAATGTAGATAAAGTCTTGTTGTTTACGCCTGTTATAAGATTTTTTGCATCTTTTTGCAACTTACTTAGTTATTTTACGTTTTAGAAGTTGCCGCGCAACCAGTTCTCACACGTTTACAACTGTTTGAAGCACTGGGTTCGACGAATATGTCAAAAGTGGAACTTTGTGAGTTTGTTAAAAGTAAATTAGGGGTAGAAAAGTGTTGTGAAGAGATAACTGAATGCTCTATCCAACTCCTAGTCATAGACAATTTCTTGCATGTGTTGACGTAGCTTAAAACAGGTCTTAACTGATGTTTATTATGAAGTAAACAAATTATATACGTTGCTTTCACCCTAATTCATGATTAGAACGTAAAAATAATTTTGTCCCCCTAGATTTCGATTTTGACCCACTGTGCATAGGCCCGCCGATGAGCCAGCTTGGTGTCCTACGCGAAACCCCACACAAGTCACGGCACAAACCTAGAAGAATTGCTGAGCTTTAATTCACCAGCCGTGAATGCCAATACACCATATATTTGGAAGCCTTCTTGGGGAGGTTAGTGCTGCTTGAGCTTCCAGATCTCGCAGTAAAGTAATGCAGTTGCACTCTATATAAAGGGAGGTAGCGCGCTGTTCGTCACGCCTGTGGGGGTCCGGGCGGGGACACCAAGAGCCCGACGATGAGCCAGCTTGGTGTCATAGGCGAAACCCCACACAAGACACGGCACAAACTTAGTAGAATTGCTGGGTTTAATTCACCGGCCGAAAAAGCCATTACACCACCTTTTTTGAAGCCTTCATAGGGAGGTTAATGCTGCTTGAGATTCTAGTTCTCGCAGTAAAGTAGAGCAGTTGCACTCTATATAAAGGGAGGTAGCGCGCAGTTCGTTACTCCTGTGGGGGTCCGAGCGGGGACACCAAGAGCCCGCCGATGAACCAGCTTGGTAACCTAGGCGAAATCGCACACAAGACACGGCACAAACCTAGAAGAATTTTTGAATTCCAATTCACCGGCCGTGAAAGCCAATACACCATCTTTTAGGAAGCCTTCGTAGGGAGGTTAATGCTGTTTGAGATTCTAGTTCTCGCAGTAAATTAGTGCAGTTGAACACTATAAAAATCGAGGTAGCGCGCAGTTCGTTACTCGTGTGGGGGTCCAGGCGGGGACACCAAGAGCCCGCCGATGAGCCAGCTTGGTGTAGTAGGCGAAATCCCACACAAAACACGGCACAAAACTAGACGAATTGCTGAGTCTTAATTCACCGGCCAAGAAAACCAGTACATCATCTTTTTGGAAGCCTTCATAGGGAGGTTAATGGTGCTTGAACTTGTAGTTCTCGCAGTAATGTAGTGCAGTTGCACTCTATATAAAGGGAGGTAGCGCGCAGTTCGATACTCCTGTGGGGGTCCGGGCGGCGACACCAAGGGCCAGCCGATTAGCCAGCTTTGTGTCTTAGGTGAAACCCCACACAAGATACGGCACAAACCTAGAAGAATTGGTGCGTTTTAACTAACCGGCAGTGAAAGCCAATACAGCACTCTTTGGAAGCCTTCATAGGGAGGTTAATGCTGCTTGAGCCTCTAGTTCTCGCAGTTAAGCAGTGCATATGCACTCTATTTAAAGGGAGGTAGCGCGCAGTTCGTTACTCCTGTGGGGATCCGGCGGGGACACCAAGGGCCCGCCGATGAGCCAGCTTGGTGTCCTAGCCGAACCCCCACACAAGACATGGCACAAACCTAGAAGAATTTCTGAGATTTACTTCACCGGCCGTAAAAGCTAATGCTCCATCTTTTTTGGAAGCCTTCATAGGGAGGTTAATGCTGCTTGAGCTTCTAGTTCTCGCAGTAAAGTAGTGCTGTTGCACTCAATAAAATGGGAGGTAGCGCGCAGTTCATTACTCCTGGGGGGTCCCGGCGGGAACACCAAGAGGCCGCCGATTAGCCAGCTTGGTGTCTTAGGTGAAACCCCACGCAAGATACGGCACAAGCCGCACGTGAAAGCCAATCCACCACCTTTTTGGAAGCATTCATAGGGAGGTTAACGCTGCTTGAGCTTCTAGTTCTCGCGGTAAAGTAGTGCATTTGCACTCTATATAAAGGGAGGTAGCGCGGAGTTCGTCACGCCTGTGGGGGTCCGGGCGGGGACACCAAGAACGCGCCGATGAGCCAGCTTGGTAACCTAGGCGAAATCCGACACAAGGCACGGCAAAAAACCTAGAAGAATTGCTGAGTTTCAATTCACCGGCCGTGAAAGCCAATACACCATCTTTTGGAAGCCTTCATAGGGAGTTTAATGCTGCTTGAGCTAATAGTTCTCGCAGTAAAGTAGTGGAGTTGCACTCTATATAAAGGGAGGTAGTGCGCAGTTTATTACTACTGTGGAGCTCCGGACGGGGACTCCAAAAGCCCGCCGATGAGCCAGCCTGGTGTCCTTGGCGAAACCCGACACAAGACCCGGCACAAACCTAGAAGAATTGCTGAGTTTTAATTCACCGGCTGTAAAAGCCAATGCAGCACTTTTTGGAAGCCTTCATAAGGAGGTTAATGCTGCTTGAGCTTCGAGTTCTCGCAGTAAATTAGTGCAGTTTCACTCTATATAAAGGGAGGTAGCGCGCAGTTTGTTACTACTGTAGGGGTCAGGATGGGGACACCAAAAGCCCGCCGATGAGCCAGCCTGGTGTCCTAGGCCAAACCCGACACATGATCCGGCACAAACCTAGAAGAATTGCAGAGTTAAATTCACCTACCGTAAATGAGAATACACCATCATTTGGAAGCCTTCATAGGGAGGTTAATGCTGCTTGAGACTCTAGTTCTCGCAGTTAAGCAGTGCATTTGCACTCTATTTAAAGGGAGGTAGCGCGCAGTTCGCTACTCCTGTGGGGATCCGGCGGGGACACCAAAGGCCCGCTGATGAGCCAGCTTGGTGTCCTAGGCGAAACCCCACACAAGTCGCGGCACAAACCAAGAAGAATCGCTGAGCTTTAATTCACCGGCCGTGAATGCCAATACACCATCATTTTGGAAGCCTTCTTGGGGAAGTTAATGCGGCTTGAGCTTCCAGCTCTCGCAGTGAATAGTGCAGTTGCACTCTATATAAATGGAGGTAACGCGCAGTTCGTCACGCCTGTGGGGGTCCGGGCGGGGCCACCAAGAGCCCGCCGATGAGCCAGCTTGGTAACCTAGGTGAAATCCCACACAAGACACGGCACAAACCTAGAAAAATTGCTGAGTTCTAATTCACCGGCCGTGAAAGCCAATAAACCATCTTTTTGGAAGACTTCAATGGGAGGTTAATGCTGTTTGAGATTCTAGATCTCGCAGTAAAGTAGTGCAGTTGAACACTATAAAAATCGAGGTAGCGCGCAGCTCGTTACTCGTGTGGAGGTCCAGGCGGGGACACCAAGAGCCCGCCGATGAGCCAGCTTGGTGTCCTGGGCGAAATCTCACACAAGACACGGCACAAAACTAGACGAATTGCTGAGTCATAATTCACCGGCCAAGAAAACCAATACATCATATTTTTGGAAGCCTTGATAGGGAGGTTAATGCCGCTTGAGCTTCTAGTTCTCGCAGTAAAGTAGTGCAGTTGCACTCTATATAAAGGAAGGTAGCGCGCAGTTCGTTACTCCTGTGGGGATCCGGGCGGCGACACCAAGGGCCAGCCGATTAGCCAGCTTTGTGTCTTAGGTGAAACCCCACACAAGATACGGCACAAACCTAGAAGAATTGGTGCGTTTTAATTCACCGGCAGTGAAAGCCAATACAGCACTCTTTGGAAGCCTTCATAGGGAGGTTAATGCTGCTTGAGCCTCTAGTTCTCGCAGTTAAGCAGTGCATATGCACTCTATTTAAAGGGAGGTAGCGCGCAGTTCGTTACTCCTGTGGGGATCCGGCGGGGACACCAAGGGCCCGCCGATGAGCCAGCTTGGTGTCCTAGGCGAAACCCCACACAAGACATGGCACAAACCTAGAAGAATTTCTGAGATTTACTTCACCGGCCGTGAAAGCTAATGCTCCATGTTTTTGGAAGCCTTCATAGGGAGGTTAATGCTGCTTGAGCTTCTAGTTCTCGCAGTAAAGTAGTGCTGTTGCACTCAATAAAATGGGAGGTAGCGCGCAGTTCATTACTCCTGGGGGGTCCCGGTGGGAACACCAAGAGGCCGCCGATTAGCCAGCTTGGTGTCTTAGGTGAAACCCCACGCAAGATACGGCACAAGCCTAGAAGAATTGGTGAGTTTTAATTCACCGCACGTGAAAGCCAATCCACCACCTTTTTGGAAGCATTCATAGGGAGGTTAACGCTGCTTGAGCTTCTAGTTCTCGCGGTAAAGTAGTGCATTTGCACTCTATATAAAGGGAGGTAGCGCGGAGTTCGTCAAGCCTGTGTGGTGTATTCTTTGAATACACGGTATCTGAGATATAATTTTTATTGCTCCTTGCATGTTCATTTCTTCCTTCCTCTTTGTCAAACACCAACAGTGATCTTCTGTTTTCTCCTTGATGGGCAAATCTCTTATGTCTTCATGAGTCTGTTCTAGATATATAACTTCTGTGACCCACCTAGCGTCATTTAGCAGCGAATCTCTGAAGTTACTCAATTCTTCCTGGTGCAAGAGGACTTACATATCCATCTGGCCACCAGATCTTGTTACCATCGCCAGCTATTTTCTCCTTGAGCAAGAGGACTACGTCTACTTTTTTACTCACCATGCTGCGCTAGTATCGCCTACTATCAACTCTTGGAAGACCATTCATCAAGAAGAACATTTATTTTTGATAAGTTGGTTATGCTGATATGTATACCTTTTGTCTCCTACCCCCACTCTCTTCCCTTCCTTGGACCCTCCGTGCTTCGCTGAGCTGGTCTCACTTCTCAGTCGGCAGTTGACTCGATCAGTTAAGGCTCCTCTCGAGCCAGCCTCCTCAAACCAAGAGGCATACTCTCTTCTACGCCATGTTGACAAAGTAGTTATCGTCAAAAGGAACTTCACTTTCAACATGAAATCAAGATAAGTACCATCTTAAAGTTTTAACCTCATCTTCATGGTTTTAACTTTCACGTGCTTTGAACTATACTTTCATAGACAGTGTGAGATTATTTATTTAGGGGCAAAAATCATTCTTCGTGGGATTTGCCATGTTGAGCTTTTGTTCGTACAAGCCAACCTTACTAGAAAAGAGCTTTTCTTAAGCTATTTAAATGAGACATCCTCTCACTACGTGGGATATTATCTAATACCCACTGTCTATAATTCACCAAGCTAGTTCCTCCGTTGGATTTTCTTAACCCCATTTTTCTACTAAGATCATTCTGGAACCTTCCAGATCTTGTACTTTATCTGCAAGTCCTGCCGTCATGTATTTCTCACTTATTTGTGAAAATGCTATTTAAAATTGAAGAATCTTACTTCTAAATTACTACAATAGTGAATTTTCGTCCACCGCTGGAATTTTCTATGGCGCATTTAATTGTAATTTACAACTTTCTCAAGAAATAGACTCTCGCCTACCTAGTGAAACCAGTTATTTTCATCATTGCAATAACTTTCTTTCCCATAAACTTTCGTGTTTCAATAGTGAACTTTTCATATGTTTCAACGAACTATAGTGAAAACCAGTGCTTGTTCAACTTTCTACCGCGTCGCGATCGTCCGTTTACATATAAATAAGGCCATGAACAATTTTCCTCAATCCCTAATTCTCTTTCCTAAACCTTTTACTAACAATCTGTAATAAACTTTTAAATTTAGGTCTGTTTCAACGAGGTGTCAATCCATAGATGTGCCCTCCCATTTTTTCTCATGTGTAATTAAGTAATCTCTGTATAATTACGTGTCCAGCACACGTTTCAACCTTACATTGTTTCTCCCTTATAATGAGAGAATACAATTCTTTCAACTCTTGAGTGAGTTATTTTTAGGTCTCACTAAATGGAAACTGCCCCATTTGGCTCGTGATTTCTATTTAAAACATAGGAGGTCGAGAACCTTCCTTTTGATTATCTCTTCAGGTTTCACAGTAAGTGACCTGCCCTCTTTTGTATAATTCTCATAAAGTAATTCTGTTTAAATATAAGAAGTTGTAGGAACTTCTATTTCATTCTTTATGTTTTTCTTATTGTTATTTTCGAAGTTGTAACCTTTTCTAAATCAGTTACCTGGTAATTTTTTAAAGTACACTCCTTGTACTCTTGTGAATGTTTAAACTTTAATCATTTCATTTGCCTTTTTAAAATCTTACAAAGATTTTAGTACCAGGTTTAAAACCTTAAGAATTATTATTTGCCTGGAGCAATTTCTAAATGTTGTCGGAGGTCTGCGACCCCAAATTGTTAATAAGATTGAAACATATTTAATTGTTAAAGATATCAACTTCCTCTAATTTGTTAAATAAATTAAGAGTTTCTTTTTTGCTTTTTCATTTTTCTAATACAACGGGTAAGCAAGATCCTGTCCTCCTTGGCTCTCCCTACTTGATGCCATTAAAACCATTAATAGGGCTTTCACCACTCGTTGCATTTGAGCAAAAACTCTTAGTAGTAACCTCACTAAAGATTCTTTTAGCTTTAATAGCTAATTCTAATTGGCCAGTAAGGCAAGTAAAGCTCGCTACGCCAGCTACCTGCTTGTGGAGATCCTCTCCGAAAACTTATGGTCAGTTTTCCAAAAGATAAGTGTTTCTTTTTGTCTAAACTTTTAGCCGGCTCCTCGCCGAGTAAAAGCTTAGCCATTTCTAAATGCAACCATTGGCTTATTCAACAAAATTACTCCCCAGGTTAAAATCTTTTATCATTTTCCTTCCTGGAAGCACTGGGTCGCCTTTCTCAGGAACTCTATAATTTCGAAAATTGGAAATGTTGTTGTTGTTTGAGTCTTCAGTCTTTTGACTGGTTTGATGCAGCTCTCCATTTAAATTATTGGCATTCTTCGAATTATTTCGCAAAACGAATTTCTTTGAAAAACCTTACAATAAATTTGTTACTCTTAGTTTTGCCAGACCATCACCTTTCCCCATAGGGCCGGTTCTACCACATCCGGGTAAAAGTAGCGGGCAGCAACCCGGGTGATAAACTATCTGCCGGTGTAAACCTCTGTGCATCTTGGGCAGCGTTCTACCACTTCCGTGCAAGTTCCGGGCAGCTGCCAGGAATCTAACAGCAAAATACAGATGGTGGCTAGCCTGATTTTTGTTAAATTTGAGTAATCGATGAGTGAGCCACCTATCGTTAGATGCGTTAAGTTTCTCTTCGTTTCGCTTTTGTCCGTTGTTTGTTGATATCACGTGTTCTTTGGTTTCAGCAAGATATAGGCCTAGTACCAAAACCTCTCGCGACACTTGTGGGCAGCATGTGATTCAGATCTCGGAGGAATGCAACTGAATAACCATACCTAAACTCAATAATCGAAAACTAGACAAGCATGCAGTGCTTTTCAAGGAGGAATAGCCTGTGAAATATGTTTCTAGCAATAGGCTACTTTGCAGTCTGAAAACAGGCTTAGGCCTATATGAGCCACAGACATGCTGTGACAAGGCTTGCAGTGCATAGGTTCAATCATAAAATGTATGTTAAATCAAATTATCACACTCCAGGCGACAAGTTTGTTTGTAAACTCTGTAAAATGAATGGAACGGAATGCGCACATTTGTGCATAATTAGATAGTTCTCTTTGCTGTATTCTACGAGAGATTTCACTCTTCTTGCACAGCTATAGAAGGTATCTTGGATAGGTCATGATGCAAAGTTCACATTTACACTTTTCGTTTGGCGGATGGAATGATTTAGTCACATATTTTATGATGAAAGCCATTGACCGTATAACGCGTCACCACAAGCCTAAGATCGTAGTTATGTTTGTCAAGGCTTTAGTGACGTAGAAAACTACAAAATGCAATGCCCTAAATATCAGGTCTTATGCTGCATAAGCAAAACACCAAGTCAATGACAATGTATAGTACGGTACAGAACCTGAATAATGTCCTGTACACTCTGTATTTCTCATGCACACGTGTGCGAATTTATTAAATTATATGAGCGCTTCATACAGTATTCCTAAACATGTAATAGAGATAATATTTTGAAATCTATGATGGTTCCGTACGGTAATCACTAGGCGGTCGTATTTCATGTCCAATCAACCGCATCAAATATAAAACTGTTGGCTTTTGCAGCCTGAACCGGACGAAGAATTCCTCATTCGACCAAATGTCATTATGCTCCAGCCGATCTCTGTTCCGTCTTGGACGTGTGACTGCATCTTCTTCTACGTCGACAAAAAAGTTATACATTTCCAGGACGTCAATTAGCTCTATGCCTTAAAATAAAATATGATCAGTAGGCCTAACTGTTACATACCTTATAATTAATTAATAATTGTAATTATATCATTATGTGACAACAAAATTACCAAATGATTCTAATTGTATTATTAGTAATTTATGTACAGCATAGATGATGCAAAGAAACCCTTACGCACGGCTCAAATCTGGCTGGTAATGCTTTATCGGCCTCTCGAAGCTCCCGAAAATTTACACTCCGGGTAGACGAAGTTTATACCGCCGATAGCGCTACCCGTTGATGGTCGAACGGAAATTCTTACTTATTCCGACGGGCAAGTTATCGGCCCCTTTGCCCGGATGTGGTAGAACCGGCCCATAGTAGTCTTATACATGCTTGGGAGGAAATACACAAAAGCCTCTCTCTTGCAAATCGTCCAAGTTCCAGTTGCAGTTCCCGTTAGCTTCGACCAAGCTCGTACCTACTTTAGGTATCAGAAGGTTAATTTTCAGTGGCAACTGCCTCTAATGGTATTTAAAGTTAAATTTACAACTTTTGTGGGACTCTCCTCCTATTTTTCTATCCTTTTTCTCCAATCCAAAACCTACTTCCCTTTTTTTAATCATCTTCCCTTGGTGGGTGGGTTATTCCTTAGCCTATAATCTACCCAAAAATTGGTCCCAGAAACCCGGGAGAGTCCATTTGTCATTTTTCTGTTTGGCAATATTTTGCAAATTATTAATATCTGTTTTGAATCTTTCAGCTATAACCACATCGTGCAAAGCCTGTGAAGGGGAAAGAGGCTGCTCCTGTCTCCTTTGGTGTGTCCCGTTCTTTCTACGTATTTGCTGCTGACAGCTTGACAGCATTTCCAAGGTTCCACAGTTTCGTGAGTTACATTTCAATCTACCTTCTTTAACATGGCTCCTACTGATAAGGATAAGGATGAAAAACTTACTTCTAAACGAGCATCCTATAAAGGGCAAATTACCCGATTCAGAAAGTACATAAAAGAATTGGATCCCTCAGAAGCTCAATTAGACTTGTTGAAACATCGTGTAAGGGATTTTGAACGTTCTTATGAAAACTACTGCAACATTCAAACTGAAATAGAAACTTGCATGCTCAATCAAACAGAAGATCGAGTCGAAGTAGAAAACCAATATTACGAAGGCATAGGTTCTGCTTTCAAAATAATACGCCAACTCGAAGAGGAGCAGAAAAAGGACGCTTCTGTTCTTGGTTCCCTTCAAGAACCACAAACTTCTTTCCGTGAGGGTACTCACAAGCCCAAACCAACTTTACCGAAAATTGATTCACCCCATTTTTCTGGAGATGAATCTGCTTGGGATTCTTTCTATGAATTATTTTGCTCCCTTGTTCATGACAATGAAGACATTCAAGTCATTTACAAGTTTTTATTATTTGAGATCTATTCTCCGAGGTCAAGCTTTACAGTTGGTCGAAGCACTTCCTCTGCGTGCCGAAAATTACCCCATTGCCTTTAACTTATTAAAGGAAAGATATGGAAATTTACGGTTACGTATTCAGCGCCATATAAAGGCTCTATCCAATCTACCTGCGTCACAGCACAATGACGTCACCAGCTTACGTACTCTAGTTGACACTACACAACTTCACAATAAGGCTTTGTCCCAATTAGATCAACCTACTAATTATTGGGATACTTTCCTAATACATTTAGTGGTTTCTAAAGTTGATGCTGCTACCCTCAAAGCTTGGGAAATTGAACTTTCTAAAGAAGACGACTACACTTACGAGCATTTAGTTACTTTCATAAACGCTAGATGCCAACTTTTAACCGCTCTAGCTAATGAAAGTGAACCTTCATCTCCTAGTTCCAAATTCGAATTAATGTCCATCAAACCCAAAAGTGAACGCTCAGCGTCCAATACCCAAAAACCCGGGTTCAGCTCATCCAAATTTAAATCAAACACTACTGGTTACCCAACGAGGTCTAGTGAACGTCGTGTTGCTAGCTCTATTGTTTTAAACACGCAAAGCGAACCTCGCAAAAGTTTAAACGAACCTGTAAAGTGCATACTTTGTAAAGATCCCCATGCCCTATACCTCTGTAAATCCTTTAAAGAAATGTCAGTCGACGACAGACGAAAATTAGTTGCTCAAAAATAAACATTGTTTCAACTGCCTAGCGCCCACGCATTCTGCTTCTAATTGTAAGTCCACAAGACTTTGCTACCATTGTGAAAAGGCTCATCATACTTTGCTACATCGTCATGATCAGGCAAGGTCATCGACAGCATCTACTTCTCCGAAAAATGATAGTGCTAACAGTTCTAATGCTTCATCGTATATTCAAAATGCCAAGTCCATTCGCAGTGCTCAAGTATTGTTGTCTACTGTCCAAATTGAAGTTCAGGATAACTTTGGCAACTGGGTCCGTGCACGCGGTCTTCTAGATTCAGCGGCAACTCATGATTTTGTGTCTAATTCCTTGATTAGAAAACTAGGCCTACCCTTAAACCCCACTTCTATCAATGTGTCGGGCATCAACAACTCAAAATCGCAAGCTTTACAATTCTCAAAACTAACCATAAGAGATATTTGTCATAGAAACAACTTCTTTAAACTTAATTGTCTAATTCTCAATAGCATTGGAGAAGACACTCCAAGTCACTCAGTGGATATTTCAGGGTTAAATATTCCCTCGCATTTTAGGTTAGCCGATCCTTTGTTTAACATACAAAACCCCATTGACATACTTTTTAGTGCCAATGTTTTTTGGAATTGCCTTCGTAAACAGGTTCGCAAGTTATCCGCAAACGTGGTCGCCAGAGACACTAATTTTGGATGGATCGTCACAGGGCAACTTCCCCATTATTCTCCCCAACCTGCATCGCAATGTTATTTCTCCAATACTGACCTGGAACAGTTTTGGAGGCTTGAAAGCGTTGATTCTCCTAATGTAACTTCTTCAGAAAATGAATTCTGTGAGCAACTTTTTTTGAACACCACCACTCGTTCTTCTGATGGCCGGTTCGTTGTTCAAATGCCAAGATTACACAATCCTCCCCAACTTATCAACTCTCAGCCTAAAGCTCGCAAAGCTCTCTTTGCTATCGAAAGCAAATTCAAAAAAGAACCCCTTGTCAAACAGCAGTACACTGATTTCATGGACGAGTATGAAAGCTTGGATCATATGGAAGTTGTTAACAAATCTGATGATGAATCGCACCCCCCGACTGAAACGGTTTATTTAAATCATCATCCCGTGTGGAAGAACCCTCTTGTAAAAGATAAAATCCGAGTTGTTTTCAATGGTTCATCGCCCGACGTTAATGGCAACAGCCGTAACGACACTCTTTATTCTGGTCCTGCTATTCAGTCAGATCTATCCGCTATACTTTTAAACTTTCGGTTATTTCCCATAGCTGTTATAGCCGACATAAAACAGATGTACCGTCAAGTGTTAATTCAACCAGAACAACGAGATCTTCAAAGAATCTTGTGGCGTGATGAAATCAGTAAGCCCATTAAGGTATTTCGCTTGAAAACGGTTACTTATGGCTTAAAACCCTCTGCTTTCCTTGCTATCCGATCCCTACACTTGCTAGCCTCACATGATGGTCATTTATTTAATTCCAAAGCCTCTGAAGCACTAACTACGTCATTCTATGTTGACGATTATTTGCAGTCCTTCCCCTCTTTGGAGGAAGCTTCTTTTGTGTCTTTAGAAATTCAGGCATTGTTAAGGAATGGAGGTTTCCCACTTCATAAGGGAACTCCAACTCCCCTGAGTTTCTTGCTCAGTTTCCCATCGAAGACGTAGATCCTTCTTCTGTCGCAATTTGTGGAAACTCCGAATCTATAAAAACTCTAGGAGTTCACTGGTGCACTAGCACTGACACTCTTATCTATAAAGTTTCACTCGCAGAAGAGCTTCCTAATACAAAAAGGCAAATCCTATCTGAAATTGCAAAAATTTTTGATCCGCTTCAATTCCTTGCCCCAGTTATCGTTATAGCCAAACTCTTCATGCAAGAGCTGTGGTCGCTTAAATGTGAATGGGATGATACTGTCTCTCTTTCTTTTCTTAATCGTTGGCTCTCGTTTCGCAGCAATTTGCTGGATCTTTCCCTTATTGAAATTCCCAGGAATTTAATCAGCTTTCATTCTAATGCATCCTTTTTCCTTCATGTGTTCGCGGACAGTTCCGAGAAAGCTTATGGTTGCTGTGCATATTTAGTTCATCACGATTCACTCTATGGATCTCCAGTTTCCAACCTTGTTTGTGCCAAATCGAAGGTCGCTCCCCTTAAAACTATCACTTTGCCTAGGCTCGAACTGTGCACTGCACTCATGGCTGCAGAACTTGTTAAAAAACTACGGGAAGTATTAAAGGTCGAATTTTTGCAAATCTATCTCTGGAGCGATTCCATGATCGCCCTTTCTTGGATCGCCAAGAACCCCTCTCACTGGCAAACTTTTGTTGCAAACAGGGTTTCCAAAATTCAAACTCTTTCTTCTAGATGTCAATGGAGGCATGTGCCCAGTGCGGATAATCCAGCCGATATTATCTCTCGTGGTTGTTTACCCTCTCAATTGGCAGCTTCCCAATTGTACTGGCATGGGCCCTCGTGGCTAATCGAAGACTCTTCTTCATGGCCTTCTAAACCTACAGTTACAAACTCCAACGTGCCCGATGCTAAAGTACCTCTATCTATTGCTTCGTGTCTTGTTTCCAACGCTTCTCATCCCTTGATGTCCCGCTATTCTTCTTTTCATAAATTAATACGAATTATCGCCTATCTCCTTAGATGGAAATATTTAGTGGTTGACCAACCTCTCCTCCCCAAACCACACCTTACCAATCATGAATTGAATCTCGCTACCATTAAGGTTTTACAACTAACACAGCAAGAAGCCTTTTCTTCTGAATTGTCTTTGCTTTCTTCTAAAAGGGATCTTCCCAAATCCAGCCGTCGTCGTGCTTTAGCCCCGTTCCTTGATGACCATGAGTTACTCAGGGTAGGTGGAAGACTCTCGCAATCTTTACTCTCTGAGGACAAAAAGCATCCCGTTATTTTGCCTTCTAAACATCACGTAACTTCTTTAATTATACGTGACTTTCATTATCGCAATCTGCATGTTGGTACACGCACTCTGCTTTGCCTCTTAAGGGAAAAGTACTGGATCATAAATGGAATTCACGAAGTTTCTTCTGTAATTCATAAGTGCATTCCTTGCTTCAAAGCGAAACCTAAAATCAATACTCAATTAATGAGCGATCTGCCCTCTTTTCGCTCTTCTCCTATACGCCCATTTGCTTTAACTGGCGTGGACTATATGGGTCCGTTCCAATATCAACGAAACTCTCCTGAAGCTAAACGCAAATTGTTTGGTAAGCTTTATGTTTCTCTCTTTGTTTGCATGGTTACTGGCGCAATCCACTTGGAACTAGTAACGAATGCTTCTACCTCCTACTTTTTATCAGCTGTCTCTCGTTTCACTGCTAGGCGTGGTGTTCCTTCAGAGATGTTTTCTGATAACGCTTCCACTTTTCAGGGCGCAGCTTCCCTGTGGAAGAAAGCTCTCACTTCCTCTCCTGCCATGGAACAAATTTCTAATTTTTCTTATTCAAAAGGTTTCAAATGGCGCTTTATACCTCCCTACGCTCCTCATCACGGTGGTAGGTGGGAATCTTGCGTAAAGCTCACTAAACGTCATTTAAGAAAAGTCTTAGGTAATCGAATTCTGACTTACGAAGAATTCAATTCACTGTCTGTTCTGATTGAAGGTGTTGTTAATACTCGTCCTTTAACTCCGCTTTCCAATGACCCTGATGACCTGCTTCCACTCACACCTGGTCATTTCCTTATCGGCACTTCTCTTTCTGCTCCTCCTCCTCTTCCCAATTCTTACAGGGATTCCAATCTACCCATCACTTGGCGTAAACTTGAAGCCCTCCGTATTTCTTTTTGGAAGAGGTGGAACTTGGAATATTTAACTTCCTTGCAACGGAGACAGAAGTGGTTTCTTTCCAGTCCCGACATTAAAGTGGGAGACTTGGTCTTGGTTAGGGATGTTTCTCCCCCTCTAGTCTGGATCTCTGGTAGAGTGACCGAGTGTTATCCTGGAAGAGATGGGAGAGTCAGGGTGGCCAAAATCTTAACCACTAATGGCCCGATCACAAGACCACTGTCTTTGATCGCTTCGCTGCCATTAAATGTGTAACTGCTTATTTGCTCTCTGTTGGTGTTTGACCCCCCCCCCCCCCCCCCCAGTATGGTGTATTCTTTGAATACACGGTATCTGAGATATAATTTTTATTGCTCCTTGCATGTTCATTTCTTCCTTCCTCTTTGTCGAACACCAACAGTGATCTTCTGTTTTCTCCTTGATGGGCAAATCTCTTATGTCTTCATGAGTCTGTTCTAGATATATAACTTCTGTGACCCACCTAGCGTCATCTAGCAGCGAATCTCTGAAGCTACTCAATTCTTCCTGGTGAAAGAGGACTTACATATCCATCTGGCCACCAGATCTTGTTACCATCGCCAGCTATTTTCTCCTTGAGCAAGAGGACTACGTCTACTTTTTTACTCACCATGCTGCGCTAGTATCGCCTACTATCAACTCTTTGAAGACCATTCATCAAGAAGAACATTTATTTTTGATAAGTTGGTTATGCTGATATGTATACCTTTTGTCTCCTACCCCCACTCTCTTCCCTTCCTTGGACCCTCCGTGCTTCGCTGTGCTGGTCTCACTTCTCAGTCGGCAGTTGACTCGATCAGTTAAGGCTCCTCTCGAGCCAGCCTCCTCAAACCAAGAGGCATACTCTCTTCTACGCCATGTTGACAAAGTAGTTATCGTCAAAAGGAATTTCACTTTCAACATGAAATCAAGATAAGTACCATCTTAAAGTTTTAACCTCATCTTCATGGTTTTAACTTTCACGTGCTTTTAACTATACTTTTATAGACAGTGTGAGATTATTTATTTTGGGGCAAAAATCATTCTTCGTGGGATTTGCCATGTTGAGCTTTTGTTCGTACAAGCCAACCTTACTAGAAAAGAGCTTTTCTTAAGCTATTTAAATGAGACATCCTCTCACTACGTGGGATATTATCTAATACCCACTGTCTATAATTCACCAAGCTAGTTCCTCCGTTGGATTTTCTTAACCCCATTTTTCTACTAAGATCATTCTGGAACCTTCCAGATCTTGTACTTTATCTGCAAGTCCTGCCGTCATGTATTTCTCACTTATTTGTGAAAATGCTATTTAAAATTGAAGAATCTTACTTCTAAATTACTACAATAGTGAATTTTCGTCCACCGCTGGAATTTTCTATGGCGCATTTAATTGTAATTTACAACTTTCTCAAGAAATAGACTCTCGCCTACCTAGTGAAACCAGTTATTTTCATCATTGCAATAACTTTCTTTCCCATAAACTTTCGTGTTTCAATAGCGAACTTTTCATATGTTTCAACGAACTATAGTGAAAACCAGTGCTTGTTCAACTTTCTACCGCGTCGCGATCGTCCGTTTACATATAAATAAGGCCATGAACAATTTTCCTCAATCCCTATTTCTCTTTCCTAAACCTTTTACTAACAATCTGTAATAAACTTTTAAATTTAGGTCTGCTTCAACGAGGTGTCAATCCATAGATGTGCCCTCCCATTTTTTCTCATGTGTAATTAAGTAATCTCTGTATAATTACGTGTCCAGCACACGTTTCAACCTTACATTGTTTCTCCCTTATAATGAGAGAATACAATTCTTTCAACTCTTGAGTGAGTTATTTTTAGGTCTCACTAAATGGAAACTGCCCCATTTGGCTCGTGATTTCTATTTAAAACATAGGAGGTCGAGAACCTTCCTTTTGATTATCTCTTCAGGTTTCACAGTAAGTGACCTGCCCTCTTTTGTATAATTCTCATAAAGTAATTCTGTTTAAATATAAGAAGTTGTAGGAACTTCTATTTCATTCTTTATGTTTTTCTTATTGTTATTTTCGAAGTTGTAACCTTTTCTAAATCAGTTACCTGGTAATTTTTTAAAGTACACTCCTTGTACTCTTGTGAATGTTTAAACTTTAATCATTTCATTTGCCTTTTTAAAATCTTACAAAGATTTTAGTACCAGGTTTAAAACCTTAAGAATTATTATTTGCCTGGAGCAATTTCTAAATGTTGTCGGAGGTCTGCGACCCCAAATTGTTAATAAGATTGAAACATATTTAATTGTTAAAGATATCAACTTCCTCTAATTTGTTAAATAAATTAAGAGTTTCTTTTTTGCTTTTTCATTTTTCTAATACAACGGGTAAGCAAGATCCTGTCCTCCTTGGCTCTCCCTACTTGATGCCATTAAAACCATTAATAGGGCTTTCACCACTCGTTGCATTTGAGCAAAAACTCGTAGTAGTAACCTCACTAAAGATTCTTTTAGCTTTAATAGCTAATTCTAATTGGCCAGTAAGGCAAGTAAAGCTCGCTACGCCAGCTACCTGCTTGTGGAGATCCTCTCCGAAAACTTATGGTCAGTTTTCCAAAAGATAAGTGTTTCTTTTTGTCTAAACTTTTAGCCGGCTCCTCGCCGAGTAAAAGCTTAGCCATTTCTAAATGCAACCATTGGCTTATTCAACAAAATTACTCCCCAGGTTATAATCTTTTATCATTTTCCTTCCTGGAAGCACTGGGTCGCCTTTCTCAGGAACTCTATAATTTCGAAAATTGGAAATACCAAACTTCATTTAAATTATTGGCATTCTTCGAATTATTTCGCAAAACGAATTTCTTTGAAAAACCTTACAATAAATTTGTTACTCTTAGTTTTGCCAGACCATCACCTTTCCCCATAGTAGTCTTATACATGCTTGGGAGGAAATACACAAAAGCCTCTCTCTTGCAAATCGCCCAAGTCCCAGTTGCGGTTCCCGTTAGCTTCGACCAAGCTCGTACCTACTTTAGGTATCAGAAGGTTAATTTTCAGTGGCAACTGCCTCTAAAGGTATTTAAAGTTAAATTTACAACTTTTGTGGGACTCTCCTCCTATTTTTCTATCCTTTTTCTCCAATCCAAAACCTACTTCCCTTTTTTTAATCATCTTCCCTTGGTGGGTGGGTTATTCCTTGGCCTATAATTTACCCACTGTGGGGGTCCGGGCGGGGACACCAAGAACCCGCCGATGAGCCAGCTTGGTAACCTAGGCGAAATCCGACACAAGGCACGGCAAAAAACCTAGAAGAATAGCTGAGTTTCAATTCACCGGCCGTGAAAGCCAATACACCATCTTTTGGAAGCCTTCATAGGGAGGTTAATGCTGCTTGAGCTAATAGTTCTCGCAGTAAAGTAGTGCAGTTGCACTCTATATAAAGGGAGGTAGTGCGCAGTTTATTACTACTGTGGGGGTCCGGACGGGGACTCCAAAAGCCCGCCGATGAGCCAGCATGGTGTCCTTGGTGAAACCCGACACAAGACCCGGCACAAACCTAGAAGAATTGCTGAGTTTTAATTCACCGGCTGTAAAAGCCAATGCAGCACTTTTTGGAAGCCTTCATAAAGAGGTTAATGCTGCTTGATCTTCGAGTTCCCGCAGTAAAGTAGTGCAGTTTCACTCTATATAAAGAGAGGTAGCGCGCAGTTTGTTACTACTGTAGGGGTCAGGATGGGGCCACCAAAAGCCCGCCTATGAGCCAGCCTGGTGACCTAGGCCAAACCCGACACATGATCCGGCACAAACCTAGAAGAATTGCAGAGTTAAATTCACCTACCGTAAAAGAGAATACACCATCATTTGGAAGCCTTCATAAGGAGGTTAATGCTGCTTGAGACTCTAGTTCTCGCAGTTAAGCAGTGCATTTGCACTCTATTTAAAGGGAGGTAGCGCGCAGTTCGCTACTCCTGTGGGGATCTGGCGGGGACACCAAAGGCCCGCTGATGAGCCAGCTTGGTGTCCTAGGTGAAACCCCTCACAAGTCGCGGCACAAACCAAGAAGAATCGCTGAGCTTTAATTCACCGGCCGTGAATGCCAATACACCATCATTTTGGAAGCCTTCTTGGGGAAGTTAATGCGGCTTGAGCTTCCAGCTCTCGCAGTGAATAGTGCAGTTGCACTCTATATAAAGGGAGGTAGCGCGCAGTTCGTCACGCCTGTGGGGGTCCGGGCGGGGCCACCAAGAGCCCGCCGATGAGCCAGCTTGGTAAGCTAGGTGAAATCCCACACAAGACACGGCACAAACCTAGAAAAATTGCTGAGTTCTAATTCACCGGCCGTGAAAGCCAATAAACCATCTTTTTGGAAGACTTCAATGGGAGGTTAATGCTGTTTGAGATTCTAGATCTCGCAGTAAAGTAGTGCAGTTGAACACTATAAAAATCGAGGTAGCGCGCAGCTCGTTACTCGTGTGGAGGTCCAGGCGGGGACACCAAGAGCCCGCCGATGAGCCAGCTTGGTGTCCTGGGCGAAATCTCACACAAGACACGGCACAAAACTAGACGAATTGCTGAGTCTTAATTCACCGGCCAAGAAAACCAATACATCATATTTTTGGAAGCCTTGATAGGGAGGTTAATGCCGCTTGAGCTTCTAGTTCTCGCAGTTGCACTCTATATAAGGGAAGGTAGCGCGCAGTTCGTTACTCCTGTGGGGTCCGGGCGGGAACACCAAGAGGCCGCCGATGAGCCAGCTTGGTGTCCTAGGCGAAACCCCACACAAGGCACGGCACAAACCTAGAAGATTTGCTGAGTTTCAATTCATTGACCGTGAAAGCCAATACACCATCTTTTGAAAGCCTTCATAGGGAGGTTAATGCTGCTTGATCTTCTAGTTCTCGCAGTAAAGTAGTGCAGTTGCACTCTATATAAAGGGAGGTAGCGCGAAGTTTGTTACTACTGTGGGGGTCCGGACGGGGACACCAAAAGCCCGCCGATGAGCCAGCCTGGTGTCCTAGGCGAAACCCGACACAAGACCCGGCACATACCTAGAAGAATTGCTGATTTTTTATTCACCGGCAGTGAAAGCCAATACAGCACTCTTGGAAGCCTTCATAGGGAGGTTAATGCTGCTTGAGCTTTGAATTCTCGCAGTAAAGTAGTGCAGTTTCACTCTATATAATGGGAGGTAGCACACAGTTGGTTCTCCTGTGGGGGTCCGGGCGGGGACACCAAAGGCCCGCCGATGAGCCAGCTTGGTGTTCTAGGGAAAACCCCACACAAGTCACGGCTGAAACCTAGAAGATTTGCTGAGCTTTAATTCACCAGCCGTGAATGCCAATACACCATATATTTGGAAGCCTTCTTGGGGAGGTTAGTGCTGCTTGAGCTTCCAGTTCTCGCAGTAAAGTAGTGCAGTTGCACTTTATATAAAGGGAGGTAGCGCGCTGTTCGTCACGCCTGTGGGGGTCCGGGCGGGGACACCAAGTGCCCGCCGATGAGCCAGCTTGGGGTCGTAGGCGAAACCCCACACAAGACACGGCGCAAACCTAGTAGAATTGCTGGGTTCAATTCACCGGCCGAGAAAGCCATTACACCACCTTTTTGGAAGCCGTAATAAGGAGGTTAATGCTGCTTGAGCTTCTAGTTCTCGCAGTAAAGTAGAGCAGTTGCACTCTATATAAAGGGAGGTAGCACGCAGTTCGTTACTCCTGTGGGGGTCCGAGCGGGGACACCAAGAGCCCGCCGATGAGCCAGCTTCGTAACCTAGGCGAAATCGCACACAAGACACGGCACAAACCTAGAAGAATTGCTGAGTTCTAATTCATCGGCCGTGAAAGACAATACACCAACTTTTTGGAAGCCTTCGTTGGGAGGTTAATGCTGTTTGAGATTCTAGTTCTCGCAGTAAAGTAGTGCAGTTGAACACTATAAAAATCGAGGAAGCGCGCAGTTCATGACTCGTGTGGGGGTCCATGTGGGGACATCAAGAGCCCGCCGATGAACCAGCTTGGTGTACTGTGCGAAATCCCACACAAGACACGGCACAAAACTAGACAAATTGCTGAGTCTTAATTCACCGGCCAAGAAAATCAATACATCATCTTTTTGGAAGCCTTCATAGGGAGGTTAATGCTGCTTGAGTTTCTAGTTCTCGCAGTAAATTAGTGCATTTGCACTCTATATAAAGGTAGGTAGCGCGCAGTTTGATACTACTGTGGGGGTCCGGATGGGGACACCAAAAGCCCGCCGATGAGCCTGCCTGGTGTCCCAGGCGAAACTCGACACAAGACCCGGCACAAACCTAGAAGAATCGCAGAGTTTAATTCACCTGCCGTGAAAGCGAATACACCATTATTTGGAAGCCTTCTTGGGGACGTTAATGCTGCTTGAGCCTCTAGTTCTCGCAGTTAATTAGTGCAGTTGCACTCTATATAAAGGGAGGTTGCTCGCATATCGTTACTCCTGTGGGGGTCCGAGCGGGGACACCAAGAGCCCGCCGATGAGCCAGCTTGATGTCCTAGGCAAAAACCAACACAAGACACGGCACAAAACTAGACGAATTGCTGAGTCTTAATTCAACGGCCAAGAAAAACAATACATCATCTTTTTGGAAGCCTTCATAGGGAGGTTAATGGTGCTTGAGCTTCTAGTTCTCGCAGTAAAGTACAGCAGTTGCACTCTATATAAAGGGAGGTAGCGCGCAGTTCGTTACTCCTGTGGGGGTCCAGGCGGGGACACCAAGAGCCCACCGATGAGCCAGCTTTGTGTCCTAGGCGAAACCCCACAAAAGACACGCAAAAACCTAGAAGAATTACTGAGTTTTAATTCACCGGCCGTGAAAGCCAATACACCACTTATTTGGAAGCCTTCATAGGGAGGTTAATGCTGCTTGAGCTTCTAGTTCTCGCAGTAAAGTACAGCAGTTTCACTCTATATGAAGGGAGGTAGCGCGCAGTTCGTTATTCGTTTGGGGGTCCGGTCGGGAACACCAAGAGCCCGCCGATGAGCCAGCTTGGTGTCCTTGGCGAAACCCCACACAAGACACGGTACACACCTAGAAGAAATGCTGAGTTTAAATCTCCGGCCGTGAAAGCCAATACACCATCTTTTTGAAGCCCTCATAGGGAGGTTATTGCCGCTTGAGCTTCTAGTTCTCGCAGTAAAGTAGTGCAGTTACACTCTATAAAAAGGGAGGTAGCGCGCAGTTCGTCACGCCGGTGGGGGTCCGGGCGGGGAACAAAGAGCCCGCCGATGAGCCAGCATGGTATCCTAGGCGAAATCCCACACAAGACACGGCACAAATCTAGACGAATTGCTGAGTTTAATTCACCGGCCGTGAATGCCAATGCACCACCTTTTTGGAAGCCTTCATAGGGAGGTTAATGACGCTTGAGCTTCTAGTTCTCGCAGTAATGTACAGCAGTTGCACTCTATATAAAGGGCGGTAGCGCGCAGTTCGTTACTCCTGTGGGGGTCCCGGCGGGGACACCAAGAGCCCACCGATGAGCCAGCTTTGTGTCCTAGGCGAAACCCCACCCAAGACACGGCAAGAACCTAGATGAATTACTGAGTTTTAATTCACCGGCCGTGAAAGCCAATACACCACCTTTTTGGAAGCCTTCATAGGGAGGTTAATGCTGTTTGAGCTTCTAGTTCTCGCAGTATAGTACAGCAGTTACACTCTATATAAAAGGAGGTAGCGCGCAGTTCGTTACTCCTGTGGGGGTCAGGGCGGAGACACCAAGAGCCCGCCGATGAGCCAGCTTGGTGTCCTAGGCGAAACCTCACACAAAGCACGGCACAAAACTACAAGAATTGCTGCGTTTCAATTCACTGGCCGTTAAACCAATACACCATTTTTGGAAGCCTTCTTGGGGAAGTTAATGCTGCTTGAGCTTCAAGTTCTCGCAGTAAAGTAGTGCAGTTGCACTCTATAAAAAGGGAGGTCGCGCGCAGTTCGTCACGCCTGTGGTGGTCCTGGCGGGGACACCAAGAGCCCGCCGATGAGCCAGCATGGTATCCTAGGCGAAATCCCACACAAGACACGGCACAAAACTAGACGAATTGCTGAGTTTAATTCACCGGCCGTGAATGCCAATACACCATCTTTTTGGAAGCCTTCATAGGGAGATTAATGCTGTTTGAGATTCTAGTTCTCGCAGTAAAGTAGTGCAGTTGAACATTATAAAATTCGAGGTAGCGCGCAGCTCGTTACTCGTGTGGGCGTCCAGGCGGGGACACCAAGAGCTCGCCGATGAGCCAGATTGGTGTAGTGGGCGAAATCTCACACAAGACACGGCACAAAACTAGACGAATTGCTGAGTCTTAATTCACCGGCCAAGAAAACCAGTACATCATCTTTTTGGAAGCCTTCATAGGGAGATTAATGCTGCTTGAGCTTCTAGTTCTCGCAGTAAAGTAGTGCAGTTGCACTGTATATAATGGGAAGTAGCGCGCAGTTCGTTACTCCTGTGTGGTCCGGGCGGGAACACCAAGAGGCCGCCGATGAGCCAGCTTGGTGTCCTAGGCGAAACCCCACACAAGATACGGCACAAACCTAGAAGAATTGGTGAGTATTAATTCACCGGCCGTGAAAGCCAATACACAATCGTTCGGAAGCCTTAATAGGGAGGTTAATGCTGCTTGAGCTTCTAAATCTCGCTGTAAAGTAGTGCAATTGCACTGTATATAAAGGGAGGTAGCGCGCAGCTCGTTACTCCTTTGGGGGTCCGGACGGGGACACCTAGAGCCCGCCGATGAGCCAGCTTGGTGTCCTAGGCAACACCCCACACAAGGCACGGCACAAACCTACAAGATTTGCTGAGTTTCCATTCACCGGCTGTGAAAGCCAATACAGCACTCTTTGGAAGCCTTCATAGGGATGTTAATGCTACTTGAGCCTCTTGTTTTCGCAGTTAAGCAGTGCATTTGCACACTATTTAAAGGGAGGTAGCGCGCAGTTCGTTACTCGTGTGGGGGTCCAGGCGGGGACACCAAGAGCCCGCCGATGAGCCAAATTGGTGTCCCGGGCAAAATCCCACACAAGTCACGGCACAAACCTAGAAGAATTGCTGAGTTTTAATTCACCGGCTGTGAAAGCCAATACAGCACTCTTTGGAAGCCTTCATAGGGAGGTAAATGCTACTTGAGCCTCTAGTTCTCGCAGTTAAGCAGTGCATTTGCTCTCTATCTAAAAGAGGTAGCGCGCAGTTCATTACTCCTGTGGGGATCTGGCTGGGACACCAAAGGCCCGCAGATGAGCCAGCTTGGTGTCATAGGCGAAGCCCCACACAAGTCACGGCACAAACCTTGAAGTATTGCTGAGCTTTAATTCACCGGCCGTGAATGTCAATACACCATCTTTTTGGAAGCCTTCTTGGGGAAGATAATGCTGCTTGAGCTTCCAGTTCTCGCAGTAAAGTAGTGCAGTTACACTCTATATAAAATGAGGTAGCGCGCAGTTCGTCACGCCTGTGGGGGTCCGGGCGGGGACACCAAGAACCCTCCGATGAGCCAGCTAGGTAACCTAGGCGAAATCCCATTCAAGACACGGCACAAACCTAGAAGAATTGCCGAGTTCTAATTCACCGGCCGTGAAAGCCAATACACCATCTTTTTGGAAGCCTTCATAGGGAGGTTTATGCTGTTTGAGATTCTAGTTCTCGCAGTAAGGTAGTGCAGTTGAACACTATAAAAATCGAGGTAGCGCGCAGCTCGTTACTCGTGTGGGGGTCCAGGCGGGGACACCAAGAGCCCGCCGATGAGCCAGCTTGGTGTCCTTGGCGAAATCCCTCACAAGACACGGCACAAAACTAGACGAATGGCAGAGTCTTAATTCACCGGCCAAGAAAACCAATACATCATATTTTGGAAGCCTTCTTGGGGGAGTTAATGCTGCTTGAGCTTCTAGTTCACGCAGTAATGTAGTGCAGTTGCACTCTATATAAAAGGAGGTAGCGCGCAGTTCGTTACTCCTGTGGGGGTCCGGGCGGGGACACCAAGAGCCCGCCGATTAGCCAGCTTAGTGTCTTAGGTGAAACCCCACACAGGATACGGCAAAAACCTAGAAGAATTGGTGCGTTTTAATTCACCGCCGTGAAAGACAATACAACAGCTTTTTGGAAGCCTTCATAGAGAGGTTAATGCTGCTTGAGCTTCTAGTTCTCGCAGTAATGTAGTGCAGTTACACTCTATATAAAGGGAGGTAGCGCGCAATTTTGTTACGACTGTGGGGGTCCGGACGGGGACACCAAAAGCCCGCCGATGAGCCTGCCTGGTGTCCTAGGCGAAACCTGACACAAGACCCGGCACAAATCTAGAAGAATTGCTGAGTTTTCATTCACCGGCTGTGAAAGCCAATACAGCACTCTTGGAAGCCTCCATTGGGAAGTTAATGCTGCTTGAGCCTCGAGTACTCGCAGTAAAGTAGTGCAGTTTCACTCTATATAAAGGGAGGTAGCGCACAGTTGGTTACTCCTGTGGGGATCCGGGCGGGGACACCAAGAGCCCGCCGATGAGCCAGCTTGGTATCCCAGGCGAAACCCCACACAAGACACAGCACATACCTGGAAGAATTGCTGAGCTTAATTCACCTGCCGTGAGAGCGAATACACCATCATTTGGAAGCCTTCATAGGGAAGTTAATGCTGCTTGAGCATCTAGTTCTCGCTGTTAAGCAGTGCATTTGCACTTTTTTTAAGGGGAGGTAGCGCGCAGTTCGTTACTCCTGTGGGGATCCAGCGGGGACACGAAAGGCCCGCCGATGAGCCAGCTTGGTGTCCTAGGCGAAAAACCTCGCAAGTCACGGCACAAACCTAGAAGAATTGCTGAGCTTTAATTCACCAGCCGTGAATGCCAATACACCGTATTTTTGGAGGCCTTCTTGGGGAGGTTAATGCTGCTTGTGCTTCCAGTTCTCGCAGTAAAGTAGTGCAGTTGCACTCTGTATAAAGGGAGGTAGCGCGCTGTTCGTCACGCCTGTGGGGGTCCGGGCGGGGACACCAGGAGTCCGCCGATGAGCCAGCTTGGTGTCATAGGCCAAGGCCCTCATAAGACACGGCACAAACCTAGTAGAATTGCTGGGTTTAATTCACCGGCCGAGAAAGCCAATACACCACCTTTTTGGAAGCCTTCATAGGGAGGTTAATGCTGCTTGAGCTTCTAGTTCTCGCAGTAAAGTAGTGCAGTTGATCACTCTAAAAATCGAGGTAGCGCACAGCTCGTTACTCGTGTGGGGGTCCAGGCGGGGACACCAAGAGCCCGCCGATGAACCAACTTGGTGTCCTGGTCGAAATCCCACACAAGACCCGGCACAAATCTAGACGAATTGCTGAGTCTTAATTCACCGGTCAAGAAAACCAATACATCACCTTTTTGGAAGCCTTCATAGGGAGGTTAATGCTGCTTGAGCTTCTAGTTCTCGCAGTAAAGTAGTGCAGTTGCACTCTATATAAAGGGACGTAGCGCGCAGTTCGTTACTCCTGTGGGGGTCCGAGCGGGGACACCAAGAGCCCGCCGATGAGCCTGCCTGGTGTCCTAGGGGAAACCCGACACAAGACCCGGCACAAACCTAGAAGAATTGCTGTGTTTAATTCACCTGCCGTGAAAGCGAATACACCATTATTTGGAAGCTTTCATAGGGAGGTTAATGCTGCTTGAGCCTCTAGTTCTCGCAGTAAAATAGTGCAGTTACACTCTATAAAAAGGGAGGTAGCGCGCAGTTCGTTACTCCTGTGGGGGTCAGGGCGGAGACACCAAGAGCCCGCCGATGAGCCAGCTTGGTGTCCTAGGCAAAACCTCACACAAGGCACGGCACAAAACTAGAAGAATTGCTGCGTTTCAATTCACCGGCCGTTAAACCAATACGCCATCTTTTTGGAAGCATTCTTGGGGGAGTTAATGCTGCTTGAGCTTCAAGTTCTCGCAGTAAAGTAGTGCAGTTGCACTCTGTATAAAGGGAGGTAGCGCGCAGTTCGTCATGCCTGTGGGGGTCCGGGCGGGGACACCAAGAGCCCGCCGATGAGCCAGGTTGGTGTCCTAGGCAAAACTCGACACAAGACCCGGCACAAACCTAGAAGAATTGCAGAGTTTAATTCACCCGCCGTGAAAGCGAATACACCATTATTTGGAAGCCTTCTTGGGGAAGTTAATGCTGCTTGAGCCTCTAGTTCTCGCAGTTAATTAGTCCAGTTGCACTCTTTATAAAGGGAGGTTGCGCGCAGATCGTTACTCCTGTGGGGGTCCGAGCGGGGCACCAAGAGCCCGCCGATGAGCCAGCTTGGTGTCCTAGGCAAAACCCAACACAAGACACGGCACAAACCTAGAAGAATTGCTGAGTTTTAATTCGCCCGCTGTGAAAGCCAATACACCACACATCGGAAGCCTACATCGGGAGGTTAATGCTGCTTGAGCTTCGAGGTCTCGCAGTGAAGTAGTGCACTTGCACTGTATATAAAGGGAGACAGCGCGCAGTTCGTTACTCCTTTGAGGGTCCGGACGGGGACCGCAAAAGCCCGCCAATGAGCCAGCCTGGTGTCCTAGGCCAAACCCGACACAAGACCCGGCACAAAACTAGAAGAATTACTGAGTTGAAATTCACATGCCGTGAGAGCAAATACACCACCTTTTTGGAAGCCTTCATACGGAAGTTAATGCTGCTTGAGCTTCTAGTTCTCGCAGTAAAGTACAGCAGTTCCACTCTGTATAAAGGGAGGTAGCGCGCAGTTCGTTACTCCTGTGGGGGTCCCGGCGGGGACACCAAGAGCCAACCGATGAGCCAGCTTTGTGTCCTAGGCGAAACCCCACACAAGACACGGCAAAAACCTAGAAGAATTACTGAGTTTTAATTCACCGGCCGTGAAAGCCAATACACCACCTATTTGGAAGCCTTCATAGGGAGGTTAATGCTGCTTGAGCTTCTAGTTCTCGCAGTAAAGTACAGCAGTTGCACTCTATATGAAGGTAGGTAGCGCGCAGTTCGTTATTCCCTTGGGGATCAGGGGGGGAACACCAAGAGCCCGCCGATGAGCCAGCTTGGTGTCCTTGGCGAAACCCCACACAAGACACGGTACTCACCTAGAAGAAATGCTGAGTTTAATTCACCGGCCGTGAAAGCCAATACACTACCTATTTGGAAGCCTTCATAGGGAGGTGAATGCCGCTTGAGCTTCTAGTTCTCGCAGTAAAGTAGTGCAGTTACACTCTATAAAAAGGGAGGTAGCGCGCAGTTCGTCACGCCTGTGGGGGTCCGGGCGGGGAACAAAGAGCCCGCCGATGAGCCAGCATGGTATCCTAGGCGAAATCCCACACAAGACACGGCACAAAACTAGACGAATTGCTGAGTTTAATTCACCGGCCGTGAATGCCAATGCACCACCTTTTTGGAAGCCTTCATAGGGAGGTTAATGCTGCTTGAGCTTCTAGTTCTCGCAGTAAAGTACAGCAGTTGCACTCTATATAAAGGGAGGTAGCGCGCAGTTCGTTACTCCTGTGGGGGTCCCGGCGGGGACACCAAGAGCCCACCGATGAGCCAGCTTTGTGTCCTAGGCGAAACCCCACACAAGACACGGCAGGAACCTAAATGAATTACTGAGTTTTAATTCACCGGCCGTGAAAGCCAATACACCACCTTTTTGGAAGCCTTCATAGGGAGGTTAATGCTGCTTGAGCTTCTAGTTCTCGCAGTATAGTACAGCAGTTGCACTCTATATAAAAGGAGGTAGCGCGCAGTTCGTTACTCCTGTGGGGGTCAGGGCGGAGACACCAAGAGCCCGCCGATGAGCCAGCTTGGTGTCCTAGGCGAAACCTCACACAAGGCACGGCACAAAACTAGAAGAATTGCTGCGTTTCAATTCACCGGCCGTTAAACCAATACACCATCATTTGGAAGCCTTCTTGGGGAAGTTAATGCTGCTTGAGCTTCAAGTTCTCGCAGTAAAGTAGTGCAGTTGCACTCTATATAAAGGGAGGTAGCGCGCAGTTCGTCACGCCTGTGGTGGTCCGGGCGGGGACACCAAGAGCCCACCGATGAGCCAGCATGGTATCCTAGGCGAAATTCCACACAAGACACGGCACAAAACTAGACGAATTGCTGAGTTTAATTCACCGGCCGTGAATGCCAATACACCATCTTTTTGGAAGCCTTCATAGGGAGATTAATGCTGTTTGAGATTCTAGTTCTCGCAGTAAAGTAGTGCAGTTGAACATTATTAAAATCGAGGTAGCGCGCAGCTCGCTACTCGTGTGGGCGTCCAGGCGGGGCACCAAGAGTCCGCCGATGAGCCATCTTTGTGTAGTGGGCGAAATCTCACACAAGACACGGCACAAAACTAGACGAATTGCTGAGTCTTAATTCACCGGCCAAGAAAACCAATACATCATCTTTTTGGAAGCCTTCATAGGGAGATTAATGCTGCTTGAGCTTCTAGTTCTCGCAGTAAAGTAGTGCAGTTGCACTCTATATAATGGGAAGTAGCGCGCAGTTCGTTACTCCTGTGTGGTCCGGGCGGGAACACCAAGAGGCCGCCGATGAGCCAGCTTGGTGTCCTAGGCGAAAACCCACACACGATACGGCACAAACCTAGAAGAATTGGTGAGTATTAATTCACCGGCCGTGAAAGCCAATACACCATCGTTTGGAAGCCTTCATAGGGAGGTTAATGCTGCTTGAGCTTCTAGTTCTCGCAGTAAAGTAGTGCAGTTGCACTGTATATAAAGGGAAGTAGCGCGCAGTTCGTTACTCCTTTGGGGGTCCGGGCGGGGACACCAAGAGCCCGCCGATGAGCCAGCTTGGTGTCCTAGGCAACACCCCACACAAGGCACGGCACGAACCTACAAGATTTGCTGAGTTTCAATTCACCGGCTGTGAAAGCCAATACAGCACTCTTTGGAAGCCTTCATAGGGAGGTTAATGCTGCTTGAGCCTCTAGTTTTCGCAGTTAAGCAGTGCATTTGCACACTATTTAAAGGGAGGTAGCGCGCAGTTCGTTACACGTGTGGGGGTCCAGGCGGGGACACCAAGAGCCCGCCGATGAGCCAAATTGGTGTCCTGGGCAAAATCCCACACAAGTCACGGCACAAACCTAGAAGAATTGCTGAGTTTTAATTCACCGGCTGTGAAAGCCAATACAGCACTCTTTGGAAGCCTTCATAGGGAGGTAAATGCTACTTGAGCCTCTAGTTCTCGCAGTTAAGCAGTGCATTTGCTCTCTATCTAAAAGAGGTAGCGCGCAGTTCATTACTCCTGTGGGGATCTGGCTGGGACACCAAAGGCCCGCAGATGAGCCAGCTTGGTGTCATAGGCGAAGCCCCACACAAGTCACGGCACAAACCTTGAAGAATTGCTGAGCTTTAATTCACCGGCCGTGAATGTCAATACACCATCTTTTTGGAAGCCTTCTTGGGGAAGATAATGCTGCTTGAGCTTCCAGTTCTCGCAGTAAAGTAGTGCAGTTACACTCTATATAAAATGAGGTAGCGCGCAGTTCGTCACGCCTGTGGGGGTCCGGGCGGGGACACCAAGAACCCTCCGATGAGCCAGCTAGGTAACCTAGGCGAAATCCCATTCAAGACACGGCACAAACCTAGAAGAATTGCCGAGTTCTAATTCACCGGCCGTGAAAGCCAATACACCATCTTTTTGGAAGCCTTCATAGGGAGGTTTATGCTGTTTGAGATTCTAGTTCTCGCAGTAAGGTAGTGCAGTTGAACACTATAAAAATCGAGGTAGCGCGCAGCTCGTTACTCGTGTGGGGGTCCAGGCGGGGACACCAAGAGCCCGCCGATGAGCCAGCTTGGTGTCCTTGGCGAAATCCCTCACAAGACACGGCACAAAACTAGACGAATGGCAGAGTCTTAATTCACCGGCCAAGAAAACCAATACATCATATTTTGGAAGCCTTCTTGGGGGAGTTAATGCTGCTTGAGCTTCTAGTTCACGCAGTAATGTAGTGCAGTTGCACTCTATATAAAAGGAGGTAGCGCGCAGTTCGTTACTCCTGTGGGGGTCCGGGCGGGGACACCAAGAGCCCGCCGATTAGCCAGCTTAGTGTCTTAGGTGAAACCCCACACAGGATACGGCAAAAACCTAGAAGAATTGGTGCGTTTTAATTCACCGCCGTGAAAGACAATACACCAGCTTTTTGGAAGCCTTCATAGAGAGGTTAATGCTGCTTGAGCTTCTAGTTCTCGCAGTAATGTAGTGCAGTTACACTCTATATAAAGGGAGGTAGCGCGCAATTTTGTTACGACTGTGGGGGTCCGGACGGGGACACCAAAAGCCCGCCGATGAGCCTGCCTGGTGTCCTAGGCGAAACCTGACACAAGACCCGGCACAAATCTAGAAGAATTGCTGAGTTTTCATTCACCGGCTGTGAAAGCCAATACAGCACTCTTGGAAGCCTCCATTGGGAAGTTAATGCTGCTTGAGCCTCGAGTACTCGCAGTAAAGTAGTGCAGTTTCACTCTATATAAAGGGAGGTAGCGCACAGTTGGTTACTCCTGTGGGGATCCGGGCGGGGACACCAAGAGCCCGCCGATGAGCCAGCTTGGTATCCCAGGCGAAACCCCACACAAGACACAGCACATACCTGGAAGAATTGCTGAGCTTAATTCACCTGCCGTGAGAGCGAATACACCATCATTTGGAAGCCTTCATAGGGAGGTTAATGCTGCTTGAGCATCTAGTTCTCGCTGTTAAGCAGTGCATTTGCACTTTTTTTAAGGGGAGGTAGCGCGCAGTTCGTTACTCCTGTGGGGATCCAGCGGGGACACGAAAGGCCCGCCGATGAGCCAGCTTGGTGTCCTAGGCGAAAAACCTCGCAAGTCACGGCACAAACCTAGAAGAATTGCTGAGCTTTAATTCACCAGCCGTGAATGCCAATACACCGTATTTTTGGAGGCCTTCTTGGGGAGGTTAATGCTGCTTGTGCTTCCAGTTCTCGCAGTAAAGTAGTGCAGTTGCACTCTGTATAAAGGGAGGTAGCGCGCTGTTCGTCACGCCTGTGGGGGTCCGGGCGGGGACACCAGGAGTCCGCCGATGAGCCAGCTTGGTGTCATAGGCCAAGGCCCTCATAAGACACGGCACAAACCTAGTAGAATTGCTGGGTTTAATTCACCGGCCGAGAAAGCCAATACACCACCTTTTTGGAAGCCTTCATAGGGAGGTTAATGCTGCTTGAGCTTCTAGTTCTCGCAGTAAAGTAGTGCAGTTGATCACTCTAAAAATCGAGGTAGCGCACAGCTCGTTACTCGTGTGGGGGTCCAGGCGGGGACACCAAGAGCCCGCCGATGAACCAACTTGGTGTCCTGGTCGAAATCCCACACAAGACCCGGCACAAATCTAGACGAATTGCTGAGTCTTAATTCACCGGTCAAGAAAACCAATACATCACCTTTTTGGAAGCCTTCATAGGGAGGTTAATGCTGCTTGAGCTTCTAGTTCTCGCAGTAAAGTAGTGCAGTTGCACTCTATATAAAGGGACGTAGCGCGCAGTTCGTTACTCCTGTGGGGGTCCGAGCGGGGACACCAAGAGCCCGCCGATGAGCCTGCCTGGTGTCCTAGGGGAAACCCGACACAAGACCCGGCACAAACCTAGAAGAATTGCTGTGTTTAATTCACCTGCCGTGAAAGCGAATACACCATTATTTGGAAGCTTTCATAGGGAGGTTAATGCTGCTTGAGCCTCTAGTTCTCGCAGTAAAATAGTGCAGTTACACTCTATAAAAAGGGAGGTAGCGCGCAGTTCGTTACTCCTGTGGGGGTCAGGGCGGAGACACCAAGAGCCCGCCGATGAGCCAGCTTGGTGTCCTAGGCAAAACCTCACACAAGGCACGGCACAAAACTAGAAGAATTGCTGCGTTTCAATTCACCGGCCGTTAAACCAATACGCCATCTTTTTGGAAGCATTCTTGGGGGAGTTAATGCTGCTTGAGCTTCAAGTTCTCGCAGTAAAGTAGTGCAGTTGCACTCTGTATAAAGGGAGGTAGCGCGCAGTTCGTCATGCCTGTGGGGGTCCGGGCGGGGACACCAAGAGCCCGCCGATGAGCCAGGTTGGTGTCCTAGGCAAAACTCGACACAAGACCCGGCACAAACCTAGAAGAATTGCAGAGTTTAATTCACCCGCCGTGAAAGCGAATACACCATTATTTGGAAGCCTTCTTGGGGAAGTTAATGCTGCTTGAGCCTCTAGTTCTCGCAGTTAATTAGTCCAGTTGCACTCTTTATAAAGGGAGGTTGCGCGCAGATCGTTACTCCTGTGGGGGTCCGAGCGGGGCACCAAGAGCCCGCCGATGAGCCAGCTTGGTGTCCTAGGCAAAACCCAACACAAGACACGGCACAAACCTAGAAGAATTGCTGAGTTTTAATTCGCCCGCTGTGAAAGCCAATACACCACACATCGGAAGCCTACATCGGGAGGTTAATGCTGCTTGAGCTTCGAGGTCTCGCAGTGAAGTAGTGCACTTGCACTGTATATAAAGGGAGACAGCGCGCAGTTCGTTACTCCTTTGAGGGTCCGGACGGGGACCGCAAAAGCCCGCCAATGAGCCAGCCTGGTGTCCTAGGCCAAACCCGACACAAGACCCGGCACAAAACTAGAAGAATTACTGAGTTGAAATTCACATGCCGTGAGAGCAAATACACCACCTTTTTGGAAGCCTTCATACGGAAGTTAATGCTGCTTGAGCTTCTAGTTCTCGCAGTAAAGTACAGCAGTTCCACTCTGTATAAAGGGAGGTAGCGCGCAGTTCGTTACTCCTGTGGGGGTCCCGGCGGGGACACCAAGAGCCAACCGATGAGCCAGCTTTGTGTCCTAGGCGAAACCCCACACAAGACACGGCAAAAACCTAGAAGAATTACTGAGTTTTAATTCACCGGCCGTGAAAGCCAATACACCACCTATTTGGAAGCCTTCATAGGGAGGTTAATGCTGCTTGAGCTTCTAGTTCTCGCAGTAAAGTACAGCAGTTGCACTCTATATGAAGGTAGGTAGCGCGCAGTTCGTTATTCCCTTGGGGATCAGGGGGGGAACACCAAGAGCCCGCCGATGAGCCAGCTTGGTGTCCTTGGCGAAACCCCACACAAGACACGGTACTCACCTAGAAGAAATGCTGAGTTTAATTCACCGGCCGTGAAAGCCAATACACTACCTATTTGGAAGCCTTCATAGGGAGGTGAATGCCGCTTGAGCTTCTAGTTCTCGCAGTAAAGTAGTGCAGTTACACTCTATAAAAAGGGAGGTAGCGCGCAGTTCGTCACGCCTGTGGGGGTCCGGGCGGGGAACAAAGAGCCCGCCGATGAGCCAGCATGGTATCCTAGGCGAAATCCCACACAAGACACGGCACAAAACTAGACGAATTGCTGAGTTTAATTCACCGGCCGTGAATGCCAATGCACCACCTTTTTGGAAGCCTTCATAGGGAGGTTAATGCTGCTTGAGCTTCTAGTTCTCGCAGTAAAGTACAGCAGTTGCACTCTATATAAAGGGAGGTAGCGCGCAGTTCGTTACTCCTGTGGGGGTCCCGGCGGGGACACCAAGAGCCCACCGATGAGCCAGCTTTGTGTCCTAGGCGAAACCCCACACAAGACACGGCAGGAACCTAAATGAATTACTGAGTTTTAATTCACCGGCCGTGAAAGCCAATACACCACCTTTTTGGAAGCCTTCATAGGGAGGTTAATGCTGCTTGAGCTTCTAGTTCTCGCAGTATAGTACAGCAGTTGCACTCTATATAAAAGGAGGTAGCGCGCAGTTCGTTACTCCTGTGGGGGTCAGGGCGGAGACACCAAGAGCCCGCCGATGAGCCAGCTTGGTGTCCTAGGCGAAACCTCACACAAGGCACGGCACAAAACTAGAAGAATTGCTGCGTTTCAATTCACCGGCCGTTAAACCAATACACCATCATTTGGAAGCCTTCTTGGGGAAGTTAATGCTGCTTGAGCTTCAAGTTCTCGCAGTAAAGTAGTGCAGTTGCACTCTATATAAAGGGAGGTAGCGCGCAGTTCGTCACGCCTGTGGTGGTCCGGGCGGGGACACCAAGAGCCCACCGATGAGCCAGCATGGTATCCTAGGCGAAATTCCACACAAGACACGGCACAAAACTAGACGAATTGCTGAGTTTAATTCACCGGCCGTGAATGCCAATACACCATCTTTTTGGAAGCCTTCATAGGGAGATTAATGCTGTTTGAGATTCTAGTTCTCGCAGTAAAGTAGTGCAGTTGAACATTATTAAAATCGAGGTAGCGCGCAGCTCGCTACTCGTGTGGGCGTCCAGGCGGGGCACCAAGAGTCCGCCGATGAGCCATCTTTGTGTAGTGGGCGAAATCTCACACAAGACACGGCACAAAACTAGACGAATTGCTGAGTCTTAATTCACCGGCCAAGAAAACCAATACATCATCTTTTTGGAAGCCTTCATAGGGAGATTAATGCTGCTTGAGCTTCTAGTTCTCGCAGTAAAGTAGTGCAGTTGCACTCTATATAATGGGAAGTAGCGCGCAGTTCGTTACTCCTGTGTGGTCCGGGCGGGAACACCAAGAGGCCGCCGATGAGCCAGCTTGGTGTCCTAGGCGAAAACCCACACACGATACGGCACAAACCTAGAAGAATTGGTGAGTATTAATTCACCGGCCGTGAAAGCCAATACACCATCGTTTGGAAGCCTTCATAGGGAGGTTAATGCTGCTTGAGCTTCTAGTTCTCGCAGTAAAGTAGTGCAGTTGCACTGTATATAAAGGGAAGTAGCGCGCAGTTCGTTACTCCTTTGGGGGTCCGGGCGGGGACACCAAGAGCCCGCCGATGAGCCAGCTTGGTGTCCTAGGCAACACCCCACACAAGGCACGGCACGAACCTACAAGATTTGCTGAGTTTCAATTCACCGGCTGTGAAAGCCAATACAGCACTCTTTGGAAGCCTTCATAGGGAGGTTAATGCTGCTTGAGCCTCTAGTTTTCGCAGTTAAGCAGTGCATTTGCACACTATTTAAAGGGAGGTAGCGCGCAGTTCGTTACACGTGTGGGGGTCCAGGCGGGGACACCAAGAGCCCGCCGATGAGCCAAATTGGTGTCCTGGGCAAAATCCCACACAAGTCACGGCACAAACCTAGAAGAATTGCTGAGTTTTAATTCACCGGCTGTAAAAGCCAATACAGCACTCTTTGGAAGCCTTCATAGGGAGGTTAATGCTACTTGAGCCTCTAGTTCTCGCAGTTAAGCAGTGCATTAGAACACTATTTAAAAGTAGGTAGCGCGCAGTTCGTTACTCCTGTGGGGATCCGGCGGGGACAGCAAAGGCCCGCCGATGAGCCAGCTTGGTGTCCTAGGCGAAACCCCACACAAGTCACGGCACAAACCTAGAAGAATTGCTGAGCTTTAATTCACCAGCCGTGAATGCCAATACACCATCTTTTTGGAAGCCTTCTTGGTGAAGTTAATGCTGCTTGAGCTTCCAGTTCTCGCAGTAAAGTAGTGCAGTTGCTGTCTATATAAAGGGAGGTTGCGCGCAGATCGTCACGCCTGTGGGGGTCCGGGCGTGGACACCAAGAGCCGCCGCTGAGCCAGCTCGGTAACCTAAGTGAAATCCCACACAAGACACGGCACAAACCTAGAAGAAATGCTGAGTTCTAATTCACCGGCCGTGAAAGGCAACACACCATGTTTTTGGAAGCCTTCATAGGGTGGTTAATGCTGTTTGAGATTCTAGTTCTCGCAGTAAATTAGTGCAGTTGAACACTATAAAAATCGAAGTAGCGGGCAGCTCGTTACTCGTGTGGGGGTCCAGGCGGGGACACCAAGAGCTCGCCGATGAGCCAGCTTGCTGTCTTGGGCGAATTCCCACACAAGACACGGCACAAAACTAGACGAATTGCTGAGTCTTAATTCACCGGCCAAAAGAACCAATACATCATATTTTTGGAAGCCTTCATAGGGACATTAATGCTGCTTGAGCTTCTACTTCTCGCAGTAATGCAGTGCAGTTGCACTCCATATAAAGGGAGATAGCGCGCAGTTCTTTATTCCTTTGGGGGTCCGGACGGGGACACCAAGAGCCCGCCGATGAGCCAGCTTGGTGTCCTAGGCGAAACCCCTCACAAGGCACGGAACAAACCTAGAAGAATTGCTGAGTTTCAATTCACCGGCCGTTAAAGCCAATACACCTTCTTTTGGTAGCCTTCATAGGGAGGTTATTGCTGCTTGAGCTTATAGTTCTCGCAGTAAAGTAGTGCAGTTGCACTCCATATGAAGGGAGGTAGTACACAGTTTTTTTTTTACCACTGTGGGGGTCCGGACGGGGACTCTAAAAGCCCGCCGATGAGCCAGCCTGGTGTCCTAGGCGAAACCCGACACAAGACGCAGCACAAACCTAGAAGAATTGCTGAGTTTTAATTCACAGGCTGTGAAAGCCAATAGCGCACACTTCGGAAGCCTTCATAGGGAGGTTAATGCTGCTTGAGCTTCGAGTTCTCGCAGTAAAGTAGTGCAGTTTCACTCTATATAAAGGGAGGTAGCGCGCAGTTTGTTACTACTGTGGGGGTCCAGACGGGGACACCAAAATCCCACCGATGAGCCAGCCTGGTGTTCTAGGCGAAACCCGACACAAGACCCGGCTCAAACCTAGAAGAATTGCTGGGTTAATTTCACCTGCCGTGAATTCTAATACACCATCATTTGGAAGCCTTCATAGGGAGGTTAATGCTGCTTGAGCCTCTAGTTCTCGCAGTTAAGCAGTGCATTTGCACTCTATCTAAAAGGAGGTAGCGCGCAGTTCATTACTCCTGTGGGGATCTGGCTGGGACACCATAGGCCCGCAGATGAGCCAGCTTGGTGTCATAGGCGAAGCCCCACACAAGTCACGGCCCAAACCTAGAAGAATTGCTGAGCTTTAATTCACCGGCCGTGAATGTCAATACACCATTTTTTGGAAGCCTTCTTGGGGAAGATAATGCTGCTTGAGCTTCCAGTTCTCGCAGTAAAGTAGTGCAGTTACACTCTATACAAAGGGAGGTAGCGCGCAGTTCGTCACGCCTGTGGGGGTCCGGGCGGGGACACCAAGAACCCTCCGATGAGCCAGCTAGGTAACCTAGGCGAAATCCCACTCAAGACACGGCACAAACCTAGAAGAATTGCTGAGTTCTAATTCACCGGCCGTGAAAGCCAATACACCATCTTTTTGGAAGCCTTCATAGGGAGGTTTACGCTGTTTGAGATTCTAGTTCTCGCAGTAAGGTAGTGCAGTTGAACACTATAAAAATCGAGGTAGCGCGCAGCTCGTTACTCGTGTGGGGGTCCAGGCGGGGACACCAAGAGCCCGCCGATGAGCCAGCTTGGTGTCCTTGGCTAAATCCCTCACAAGACACGCCACAAAACTAGACGAATGGCAGAGTCTTAATTCACCGGCCAAGAAAACCAATACATCATATTTTGGAAGCTTTCTTGGGGGAGTTAATGCTGCTTGAGCTTCTAGTTCTCGCAGTAATGTAGTGCAGTTGCACTCTATATAAAGGGAGGTAGCGCGCAATTTTGTTACTACAGTGGGGGTCCGGACGGGGACACCAAAAGCCCGCCGATGAGCCTGCCTGGTATCCTAGGCGAAACCTGACACAAGACCCGGCACAAATCTAGAAGAATTGCTGAGTTTTCATTCACCGGCTGTGAAAGCCAATACAGCACTCTTGGAAGCCTCCATAGGGAAGTTAATGCTGCTTGAGCCTCGAGTACTCGCAGTAAAGGAGTGCAGTTTCACTCTATATAAAGGGAGGTGGCGCACAGTTGGTTACTCCTGTGGGGATCCGGGCGGAGACACCAAGAGCCCGCCGATGAGCCAGCTTGGTATCCCAGGCGAAACCCCACACAAGACACAGCACATTCCTGGAAGAATTGCTGAGCTTAATTCACCTCCCGTGAAAGCGAATACACCATCATTTGGAAGCCTTCATAGGGAGGTTAATGCTGCTTGAGCATCTAGTTCTCGCTGTTAAGCAGTGCATTTGCACTTTTTTTAAGGGGAGGTAGCGCGCAGTTCGTTACTCCTGTGGGGATCCAGCGGGGACACGAAAGGCCCGCCGATGAGCCAGCTTGGTGTCCTAGGCGAAAAACTACACAAGTCACGGCACAAACCTAGAAGAATTGCTGAGCTTTAATTCACCAGCCGTGAATGCCAATACACCGTATTTTTGGAGGCCTTCTTGGGGAGGTTAATGCTGCTTGTGCTTCCAGTTCTCGCAGTAAAGTAGTGCAGTTGCACTCTGTATAGAGGGAGGTAGCGCGCTGTTCGTCACGCCTGTGGGGGTCCGGGCGGGGACACCAAGAGCCCGCCGATGAGCCAGCATGGTATCCTAGGCGAAATCCCACACATGACACGGCACAAAACTAGACGAATTGCTCAGTTTAATTCACCGGCCGTGAATGCCAATACACCATCTTTGTGGAAGCCTTCATAGGGAGATTAATGCTGTTTGGGATTCTAGTTCTCGCAGTAAAGTAGTGCAGTTGAACACTATAAAAATCGAGGTAGCTCGCAGCTCGTTACTCGTATGGGCGTCCAGGCGGGGACACCATGAGCCCGCCGATGAACCAGCTTGGTGTAGTGGGCGAAATCTCACACAAGACACGGCACAAAACTAGACGAATTGCTGAGTCTTAATTCACCGGCCAAGAAAACCAATACATTATCTTATTGGAAGCCTTCATTGGGAGATTAATGCTCCTTGAGCTTCTAGTTCTCGCAGTAAAGTAGTGCAATTGCACTCTATATAATGGGAGGTAGCGCGCAGTTCGTTACTCCTGTGTTGTCCGGGCGGGAACACCAAGAGGCCGCCGATGAGCCAGCTTGGTGTCTTAGGCGAAACCCCACACAAGACATGGCACAAACCTAGAAGAATTGCAGAGTTTTAATTCACCGGCCGTGAAAACCAATGCACCATCTTTTTGGAAGCCTTCATAGGGAGGTTAATGATGCTTGAGCTTCTAGTTCTCGCAGTAAAGTAGTGCAGTTGCACTGTATATAAAGGGAGGTAGCGCGCAGTTCGTTACTCCTTTGGGGGTCCGGGCGGGGACACCAAGAGCCCGACGATGAGCCAGCTTGGTGTCCTAGGCGACACCCCACACAAGGCACGGCACAAACCTACAAGATTTGCTGAGTTTCAATTCACCGGCAGTGAAAGCCAATACAGCACTCTTTGGAAGCCTTCATAGGGAGGTTAAAGCTACTTGAGCCTCTAGTTTTCGCAGTTAAGCAGTGCATTTGCACACTATTTAAAGGGAGGTAGCGCGCAGTTCGTTACTCCTGTGGGGATCCGCCGGTGACGCCAAAGGCCCGCCGATGAGCCAGCTTGGTGTCCTAGGCGAAACCCCACACAAGTCACGGCACAAACCTGGAAGAATTGCTGAGCTTCAATTCACCACCCGTGAATGCCAATACACCGTCTTTTTGGAAGCCTTCTTGGGGAAGTTAATGCTGTTTGAGCTTCCAGTTCTCGCAGTAAAGTAGTGCAGTTGCACTCTATATAAAGGGAGGTAGCGTGCAGTTCGTCACGCCTGTGGGGGTCCGGGCGGGGACACCAAGAGCCCGCCGATGAGCCAGCTTGTTATCCTCGACGAAATCCCACACAAGACACGGCACAAACCGAGAAGAATTGCGGAGTTCTAATTCACCGCCCGTGAAAGCCAATACACCAACTTTTTGGAAGCGTTCATAGGAAGGTTAATCCTGTTTGAGATTCTAGTTCTCGCAGTAAATTAGTGCAGTTTAACACTATAAAAATCGAGGTAGCGCGCAGCTCGTTACTCGTGTGGGGATCCGGCGGGGAAACCAAAGGCCCGCCGATGAGCCAGCTTGGTGTCCTAGGCGAAACCCCACACAAGTCACGGCACAAACCTAGAAGAATTGCTGAGCTTTAATTCACCAGCCGTGAATGCCAATACACCATCGTTTAGGAAGCCTTCTTGGGGAAGTTAATGCTGCTTGAGCTTCCAGTTCTCGCAGTAAAGTAGTGCAGTTGCACTCTATAAAAGGGAGGTAGCGCGCAGTTCGTCACGCCTGTGGGGGTCCGGGCGGGGACACCAAGAGCCCTCCGATGAGCCAGCTTGGTAACCTAGGCGAAATCCCACACAAAACACGGCACAAACCTAGAAGAATTGCTGAGTTCATATTCACCGCCCGTGAAAGCCAATACACCATCTTTTTGGAAGCCTTCATAGGGAGGTTTAAGCTGTTTGAGATTCTAGTTCTCGCAGTAAGGTAGTGCAGTTGAACACTATAAAAATCGATGTAGCGCGCAGCTCGTTACTCGTGTGGGGGTCCAGGCGGGGACACCAAGAGCCCACCGATGAGCCAGCTTGGTGTCCTGGGCGAAATCCTTCACAAGACACGGCACAAAACTAGACGAATGGCAGAGTCTTAATTCACCGGCCAAGAAAACCAATACATCATATTTTGGAAGCCTTCATAAAGAGGTTAATGCTGCCTGAGCTTCTAGTTCTCGCAGTAATGTAGTGCAGTTGCACTCTATATAAAGGGAGGTAGCGCGCAATTATTCGTTACTCCTGTGGGGGTCCGGGCGGGGACACCAAGAGCCCGCCGATTAGCCAGCTTAGTGTCTTAGGTGAAACCCCACACAAGATACGGCACAAACCTAGAAGAATTGGTGAGTTTTAATTCACTGCCGTGAAAGCCAATACACCACCTTTTTGGAAGCCTTCATAGAGAGGTTAATGCTGCTTGAGCATCTAGTTCTCGCAGTAATGTAGTGCAGTTGCACTCTATATAAAGGGAGGTAGCGCGCAGTTTGTTACTACTATGGGGGTCCGGACGGGGACACCAAAAGCCCGCCGATGAGCCTGCCTGGTGTCCTAGGCGAAACCTGAAACAAGACCCGGCACAAATCTGGAAGAATTGCTGAGTTTTAATTCACCGGCTGTGAAAGCCAATACAGCACTCTTTGGAAGCCTTCATTGAGAGGTTAATGCTGCTTGAGCTTCTAGTTCTCGCAGTAATGTAGTGCAGTTTCACTCTATATAAAGGGAGGTTGCGCACAGTAGGTTACTCCTGTGGGGGTCCGGGCGGTGACACCAATAGCCCACCGATTAGCCAGCTTGTTGTCTTAGGTGAAACCCCACACAAGATACGGCACAAACCTAGAAGAATTTGTGAGTATTAATTCACCGGCCGTGAAAGCCAATCCACCTAATTTTTGGAAGCCTTCATAGGGAGGTTAATGCTACTTGAGCCTCTAGTTTTCGCAGTTAAGCAGTGCATTTACACACTACTTAAAGGGAGGTAGCGCGCGGTTCGTTACTCCTGTGGGGATCCGGCGGGGACGTCAAAGGCCCGCCGATGAGCCAGCTTGGTGTCCTAGGCGAAACCCCACACAAGTCACGGCACAAACCTGGAAGAATTGCTGAGCTTCAATTCACCAGGCGTGAATGCCAATACACCAACTTTTTGGATGCCTTCTTGGGGAAGTTAATGCTGCTTGAGCTTCCAGTTCTCGCAGTAAAGTAGTGCAGTTGCACTCTATATAAAGGGAGGTGGCGCGCAGTTCGTCACGCCTGTGGGGGTCCAGGCGGGGACACCAAGAGCCCGCCGATGAGCCAGCTTGGTATCCAAGGCGAAATCCCACACAAGACACGGCACAAACCGAGAAGAATTGCTGAGTTCTAATTCACCGGCCGTGAAAGCCAATACACCAACTTTTTGGAAGCCTTCATAGGGAGGTTAATGCTGTTTGAGATTCTAGTTCTCGCAGTAAATTAGTGCAGTTGAACACTATAAAAATCGAGGTAGCGCGCAGCTCGTTACTCGTGTGGGGATCCGGCGGGGACACCAAAGGCCCGCCGATGAGCCAGCTTGGTGTCCTAGGCGAAACCCCACAAAAGTCACGGCAAAAATCTAGAAGAATTGCTGAGCTTAAATTCACCAGCCGTGAATGCCAATACACCATATTTTTGGAAGCCTTCTTGGGGAAGTTAATGCTGCTTGAGCTTCCAGTTCTCGCAGTAATGTAGTGCAGTTGCACTCTATAAAAGGGAGGTAGCGCGCAGTTCGTCACGCCTGTGGTGGTCCGGGCGGGGACACCAAGAGCCCGCCGATGAGCCAGCTTGGTAACCTAGGCGAAATCCCACACAAGACACGGCACAAACCTAGAAGAATTGCTGAGTTCTAATTCATCGGCCGTGAAAGCCAATACACCACGTTTTTGGAAGCCTTCATAGGGAGGTTAATGCTGTTTGAGATTCTAGTTCTCGCAGTAAATTAGTGCAGTTGAACACTATAAAAATCGAAGTAGCGCGCATCTCGTTACTCGTGTGGGGGTCCAGGCGGGGACACCAAGAGCCCGCCGATGAGCCAGCTTGGTGTCCTGGGCGTAATCCCACACAAGACACGGCACAAAACTAGACGAATTGCTGAGTCTTAATTTACCGGCCAAAAAAAACAATACATCATAATTGTGGAAGACTTCATAGGGATATTAATACTGCTTGAGCTTCTACTTCTCGCAGTAATGCAGTGCAGTTGCACTCCATATAAAGGGAGGTTGCGCGCAGTTCATTACTCCTGCGGGGTCCCGGCGGGGACACCAATAGCCCGCCGATGAGCCAGCTTGGTGTCCTAGGCGAAACCCCACACATGGCACGGAACAAACCTAGAAGAATTGCTGAGTTTCAATTCACCGGCCGTGAAAGCCAATACACCTTCCTTTGGTAGCCTACATAGGGAGGTAATTGCTGCTTGATCTTATAGTTCTCGCAGTAAAGTAGTGCAGTTGCACTCTATATGAAGGGAGGTAGTACGCAGTTTGTTACTACTGTGGGGGTCCGGACGGGGACTCTAAAAGCCCGCCGATGAGCCAGCCTGGTGTCCTGGGCGAAACCCGACACAAGACCCGGCACAAACCTAGAAGAATTACTGAGTTTTAATTCACAGGCTGTGAAAGCCAATACAGCACTCTTTGGAAGCCTTCATAGGGAGGTTAATGCTGCTTGAGCTTCGAGTTCTCGCAGTAAAGTAGTACAGTTTCACTCAATATAAAGGGAGGTAGCGTGCAGTTTGTTACTACTGTGGGGGTCCAGACGGGGACACCAAAAGCCCACCGATGAGCCAGAATGGTGTTCTAGGCGAAACCCGACACAAGACCCGCCTCAAAACTAGAAGAATTGCTGGGTAAAATTCACCTGACGTGAAAGCTAATACACCATCATTTGGAAGCCTTCATAGGGAGGTTAATGCTTCTTGAGCCTCTAGTTCCCGCAGTTAAGCAGTGCATTTGCACTCTATCTAAATGGAGGTAGCGCGCAGTTCGTTACACCTGTGGGGATCTGGCCGGGACACCAAAGGCCCGCCGATGAGCCAGCTTGGTGTCATAGGCGAAGCCCCACACAAGTCACGGCACAAACCTAGAAGAATTTCTGAGCTTTAATTCACCGGCCGTGAATGCCAATACACCACCTTTTGGGAAGCCTTCTTGGGGAAGTTAATGCTGCATGAGCTTCGTGTTCTCGCAGTAAAGTAGTGCAGTTACACTCTATATAAAGCGAGGTAGCGCGCAGTTCGTCACGCCTGTGGAGTCCAGGCGGGGACACCAAGAGCCCTCCGATGAGCCAGCTTGGTAACCTAGGCGAAATCCCACACAAAACACGGCACAAACCTAGAAGAATTGCTGAGTTCTTATTCACCGCCCGTGAAAGCCAATACACCATCTTTTTGGAAGCTTTCATAGGGAGGTTTAAGCTGTTTGAGATTCTAGTTCTCGCAGTAAGGTAGTGCAGTTGAACACTATAAAAATCGAGGTAGCGCGCAGCTCGTTACTCGTGTGGGGGTCCAGGCGGGGACACCAAGAGCCCACCGATGAGCCAGCTTGGTGTCCTGGGCGAAATCCCTCACAAGACACGGCACAAAACTAGACGAATGGCAGAGTCTTAATTCACCGGCCAAGAAAACCAATACATCACCTTTTTGGAAGCCTTCATAGGGAGGTTAATGCTGCTTGAGCTTCTAGTTCTCGCAGTAATGTAGTGCAGTTGCACTCTATATAAAGGGAGGTAGCGCGCAATTATTCTTTACTCCTGTGGGGGTCCGGGCGGGGACACCAAGAGCCCGCCGATTAGCCAGCTTAGTGTTTTAGGTGAAACCCCACACAAGATACGGCACAAACCTAGAAGAATTGGTGAGTTTTAATTCACTGCCGTGAAAGCCAATACACCACCTTTTTGGAAGCCTTTATTGAGAGGTTAATGCTGCTTGAGCTTCTAGTTCTCGCAGTAATGTAGTGCAGTTGCACTCTATATAAAGGGAGGTAGCGCGCAGTTTGTTACTACTGTGGGGGTCCAGACGGGGACACCAAAAGCCCGCCGATGAGCCTGCCTGGTGTCCTAGGCGAAACCTGAAACAAGACCCGGCACAAATCTAGAAGAATTGCTGAGTTTTAATTCACCGGCTGTGAAAGCCAATACAGCACTCTTGGAAGCCTCCATAGGGAGGTTAATGCTGCTTGAGCCTCGAGTTCTCGCAGTAAAGTAGTTCAGTTTCACTCTATATAAAGGGAGGTAGCGCACAGTTGGTTACTCCTGTGGGGGTCCGGGCGGGGACACCAAGAGCCCGCCGATGAGCCAGCTTGGTATCCCAGGCGAGACCCCACACAAGACACAGCACATACCTGGAAGAATTGCTGAGCTTAATTCACCTGCCGTGAAAGTGAATACATCATCATTTGGAAGCCTTCATAGGGAGGTTAATGCTGCTTGAGCCATTAGTTCTCGCTGTTAAGCAGTGCATTTGCACTCTATTTAAAGGGAGGTAGCGCGCAGTTCGTTACTCCTGTGGGGATCCAGCGGGGACACCAAAAGCCCGCCGATGAGCCAGCTTGGTGTCCTAGCCGAAAAACCACACAAGTCACGGCACAAATCTAGAAGAATTGCTGAGCTTTAATTCACCAGCCGTGAATGCCAATACACCGTATTTTTGGAGGCCTTCTTGGGGAGGTTAATGCTGCTTGACCTTCCAGTTCTCGCAGTAAAGTAGTGCAGTTGCACTCTGTATAAAGGGAGGTAGCGCGCTGTTCGTCACGCCTGTGGGGGTCCGGGCGGGGACACCAAGAGTCCGCCGATGAGCCAGCTTGGTGTCATAGGCGAAACCCCACACAAGACACGGCACAAACCTAGTAGAATTGCTGGGTTTAATTCACCGGCCGAGAAAGCCTATACACCACCTTTTTGGAAGCCTTCATAGGGAGGTTAATGCTCCTTGAGCTTCTAGTTCTCGCAGTAAAGTAGTGCAGTTGCACTCTATATAAAGGGAGGTAGCGCGCAGTTCGTTACTCCTGTGGGGGTCCTTGGGGGAACACCAAGAGCCCACCGATGAGCCAACTTGGTAACCTAGGCGAAATCCCACACAACACACGGCACAAACCTAGAATAATTGCTGAGTTCTAATTCACCGGCCATGAAAGCCAATACACCAACTTTTTGGAAGCCTTAATAGGGAGCTAAATGCTGTTTGAGATTCTAGTTTTCGCAGTAAAGTAGTGCAGTTGAACACTATAAAAATCGAGGTAGCGCACAGCTCGTTACTCGTGTGGGGGTCCAGGCGGGGACACCAAGAGCCCGCCGATGAACGAACTCGGTGTCCTGGGCGAAATCCCACACAAGACCCGGCACAAAACTAGACGAATTGCTGAGTCTTAATTCACCGGTCAAGAAAACCAATACATCACCTTTTTGGAAGCCTTCATAGGGAGGTTAATGCTGCTTGAGCTTCTAGTTCGCGCAGTAATGTAGTGCAGTTGCACTCTATATAAAGAGAGGTAGGGCGCAGTTTGTTACTACTGTGGGGGTCCGGACGGGGACACCAAGAGCCCGCCGATGAGCCTGCCTGGTGTCCTAGGCGAAACCTGACACAAGACCCGGCACAAATCTAGAAGAATTGCTGAGTTTTAATTCACCGGCTGTGAAAGCCAATACAGCACTCTTGGAAGCCTCCATAGGGAGGTTAATGCTGCTTGAGCCTCGAGTTCTCGCAGTAAAGTAGTGCAGTTTCACTCTATATAAAGGGAGGTAGCGCACAGTTGGTTACTCCTGTGGGGGTCCGGGCGGGGACACCAAGAGCCCGCCGATGAGCCAGCTTGGTATCCCAGGCGAAACCCCACACAAGACACAGCACATACCTGGAAGAATTGCTGAGCTTAATTCACCTGCCGCGAAAGCGAATACATCATCATTTGGAAGCCTTCATAGGGAGGTTAATGCTGCTTGAGCCTCTAGTTCTCGCTGTTAAGCAGTGCATTTGCACTCTATTTTAAGGGAGGTAGCGCGCAGTTCGTTACTGCTGTGGGGATCCAGCGGGGACACCAAAAGCCCGCCGATGAGCCAGCTTGGTGTCCTAGGCGAAAAACCACACAAGTCACGGCACAAACCTAGAAGAATTGCTGAGCTTTAATTCACCAGCCGTGAATGCCAATACACCGTATTTTTGGAGGCCTTCTTGGGGAGGTTAATGCTGCTTGAGCTTCCAGTTCTCGCAGTAAAGTAGTGCAGTTGCACTCTGTATAAAGGGAGGTAGCGCGCTGTTCGTCACGCCTGTGGGGGTCCGGGCGGGGACACCAAGAGTCCGCCGATGAGCCAGCTTGGTGTCATAGGCTAAACCCCACACAAGACACGGCACAAACCTAGTAGAATTGCTGGGTTTAATTCACCGGCCGAGAAAGCCTATAGGCTACACCACCTTTTTGGAAGCCTTCATAGGGAGGTTAATGCTGCTTGAGCTTCTAGTTCTCGCAGTAAAGTAGTGCAGTTGCACTCTATATAAAGGGAGGTAGCGCGCAGTTTGTTACTCCTGTGGGGGTCCGTGCGGGGACACCAAGAGCCCACCGATGAGCCAGCTTGGTAACCTAGGCGAAATCCCACACAACACACGGCACAAACCTAGAATAATTGCTGAGTTCTAATTCATCGGCCGTGAAAGCCAATACACCATCTTTTTGAAAGCCTTCATAGGGAGCTTAATGCTGTTTGAGATTCTAGTTCTCGCAGTAAATTAGTGCAGTTTCACTCTATATAAAGGGAGGTAGCGCGCAGTTTGTTACTACTGTGGGGGTCCAGACGGGGACACCAAAAGCCCGCCGATGAGCCTGCCTGGTGTCCTAGGCGAAACCTGAAACAAGACCCGGCACAAATCTAGAAGAATTGCTGAGTTTTAATTCACCGGCTGTGAAAGCCAATACAGCACTCTTGGAAGCCTCCATAGGGAGGTTAATGCTGCTTGAGCCTCGAGTTCTCGCAGTAAAGTAGTTCAGTTTCACTCTATATAAAGGGAGGTAGCGCACAGTTGGTTACTCCTGTGGGGGTCCGGGCGGGGACACCAAGAGCCCGCCGATGAGCCAGCTTGGTATCCCAGGCGAGACCCCACACAAGACACAGCACATACCTGGAAGAATTGCTGAGCTTAATTCACCTGCCGTGAAAGTGAATACATCATCATTTGGAAGCCTTCATAGGGAGGTTAATGCTGCTTGAGCCATTAGTTCTCGCTGTTAAGCAGTGCATTTGCACTCTATTTAAAGGGAGGTAGCGCGCAGTTCGTTACTCCTGTGGGGATCCAGCGGGGACACCAAAAGCCCGCCGATGAGCCAGCTTGGTGTCCTAGCCGAAAAACCACACAAGTCACGGCACAAATCTAGAAGAATTGCTGAGCTTTAATTCACCAGCCGTGAATGCCAATACACCGTATTTTTGGAGGCCTTCTTGGGGAGGTTAATGCTGCTTGACCTTCCAGTTCTCGCAGTAAAGTAGTGCAGTTGCACTCTGTATAAAGGGAGGTAGCGCGCTGTTCGTCACGCCTGTGGGGGTCCGGGCGGGGACACCAAGAGTCCGCCGATGAGCCAGCTTGGTGTCATAGGCGAAACCCCACACAAGACACGGCACAAACCTAGTAGAATTGCTGGGTTTAATTCACCGGCCGAGAAAGCCTATACACCACCTTTTTGGAAGCCTTCATAGGGAGGTTAATGCTCCTTGAGCTTCTAGTTCTCGCAGTAAAGTAGTGCAGTTGCACTCTATATAAAGGGAGGTAGCGCGCAGTTCGTTACTCCTGTGGGGGTCCTTGGGGGAACACCAAGAGCCCACCGATGAGCCAACTTGGTAACCTAGGCGAAATCCCACACAACACACGGCACAAACCTAGAATAATTGCTGAGTTCTAATTCACCGGCCATGAAAGCCAATACACCAACTTTTTGGAAGCCTTAATAGGGAGCTAAATGCTGTTTGAGATTCTAGTTTTCGCAGTAAAGTAGTGCAGTTGAACACTATAAAAATCGAGGTAGCGCACAGCTCGTTACTCGTGTGGGGGTCCAGGCGGGGACACCAAGAGCCCGCCGATGAACGAACTCGGTGTCCTGGGCGAAATCCCACACAAGACCCGGCACAAAACTAGACGAATTGCTGAGTCTTAATTCACCGGTCAAGAAAACCAATACATCACCTTTTTGGAAGCCTTCATAGGGAGGTTAATGCTGCTTGAGCTTCTAGTTCGCGCAGTAATGTAGTGCAGTTGCACTCTATATAAAGAGAGGTAGGGCGCAGTTTGTTACTACTGTGGGGGTCCGGACGGGGACACCAAGAGCCCGCCGATGAGCCTGCCTGGTGTCCTAGGCGAAACCTGACACAAGACCCGGCACAAATCTAGAAGAATTGCTGAGTTTTAATTCACCGGCTGTGAAAGCCAATACAGCACTCTTGGAAGCCTCCATAGGGAGGTTAATGCTGCTTGAGCCTCGAGTTCTCGCAGTAAAGTAGTGCAGTTTCACTCTATATAAAGGGAGGTAGCGCACAGTTGGTTACTCCTGTGGGGGTCCGGGCGGGGACACCAAGAGCCCGCCGATGAGCCAGCTTGGTATCCCAGGCGAAACCCCACACAAGACACAGCACATACCTGGAAGAATTGCTGAGCTTAATTCACCTGCCGCGAAAGCGAATACATCATCATTTGGAAGCCTTCATAGGGAGGTTAATGCTGCTTGAGCCTCTAGTTCTCGCTGTTAAGCAGTGCATTTGCACTCTATTTTAAGGGAGGTAGCGCGCAGTTCGTTACTGCTGTGGGGATCCAGCGGGGACACCAAAAGCCCGCCGATGAGCCAGCTTGGTGTCCTAGGCGAAAAACCACACAAGTCACGGCACAAACCTAGAAGAATTGCTGAGCTTTAATTCACCAGCCGTGAATGCCAATACACCGTATTTTTGGAGGCCTTCTTGGGGAGGTTAATGCTGCTTGAGCTTCCAGTTCTCGCAGTAAAGTAGTGCAGTTGCACTCTGTATAAAGGGAGGTAGCGCGCTGTTCGTCACGCCTGTGGGGGTCCGGGCGGGGACACCAAGAGTCCGCCGATGAGCCAGCTTGGTGTCATAGGCTAAACCCCACACAAGACACGGCACAAACCTAGTAGAATTGCTGGGTTTAATTCACCGGCCGAGAAAGCCTATAGGCTACACCACCTTTTTGGAAGCCTTCATAGGGAGGTTAATGCTGCTTGAGCTTCTAGTTCTCGCAGTAAAGTAGTGCAGTTGCACTCTATATAAAGGGAGGTAGCGCGCAGTTTGTTACTCCTGTGGGGGTCCGTGCGGGGACACCAAGAGCCCACCGATGAGCCAGCTTGGTAACCTAGGCGAAATCCCACACAACACACGGCACAAACCTAGAATAATTGCTGAGTTCTAATTCATCGGCCGTGAAAGCCAATACACCATCTTTTTGAAAGCCTTCATAGGGAGCTTAATGCTGTTTGAGATTCTAGTTCTCGCAGTAAATTAGTGCAGTTGAACACTATAAAAATCGAGGTAGCGCACAGCTCGTTACTCGTGTGGGGGTCCAGGCGGGGACACCAAGAGCCCGCCGATGAACAAACTTGGTATCCTGGGCGAAATCCCACACAAGACCCGGCACAAAACTAGACGAATTTCTGAGTCTTAATTCGCCGGTCAAGAAAACCAATACATCACCTTTGTGGAAGCCTTCATAGGGAGGTTAATGCTGCTTGAGCTTCTAGTTCGCGCAGTAATGTAGTGCAGTTGCTCTCTATATAAAGGGAGGTAGCGCGCAGTTTGTTACTACTGTGGGGGTCCGGACGGGGACACCAAAAGCCCGCCGATGAGCCTGCCTGGTGTCCTAGGCGAAACCTGACACAAGACCCGGCACAAATCTAGAAGAATTGCTGAGTTTTAATTCACCGGCTGTGAAAGCCAATACAGCACTCTTGGAAGCCTCCATAGGGAGGTTAATGCTGCTTGAGCCTCGAGTTCTCGCAGTAAAGTAGTGCAGTTTCACTCTATATAAAGGGAGGTAGCGCACAGTTGGTTACTCCTGTGGGGGTCCGGGCGGGGACACCAAGAGCCCGCCGATGAGCCAGCTTGGTATCCCAGGCGAAACCCCACACAAGTCACAGCACATACCTGGAAGAATTGCTGAGCTTAATTCACCTGCCGTGAAAGCGAATACATCATCATTTGGAAGCCTTCATAGGGAGGTTAATGCTGCTTGAGCCTCTAGTTCTCGCTGTTAAGCAGTGCATTTGCACTCTATTTTACGGGAGGTAGCGCGCAGTTCGTTACTGCTGTGGGGATCCAGCGGGGACACCAAAAGCCCGCCGATGAGCCAGCTTGGTGTCCTAGGCGAATAACCACACAAGTCACGGCACAAACCTAGAAGAATTGCTGAGCTTTAATTCACCAGCCGTGAATGCCAATACACCGTATTTTTGGAGGCCTTCTTGGGGAGGTTAATGCTGCTTGAGCTTCCAGTTCTCGCAGTAAAGTAGTGCAGTTGCACTCTGTATAAAGGGAGGTAGCGTGCTGTTCGTCACGCCTGTGGGGGTCCGGGCGGGGACACCAAGAGTCCGCCGATGAGCCAGCTTGGTGTCATAGGCTAAACCCCACACAAGACACGGCACAAACCTAGTAGAATTGCTGGGTTTAATTCACCGGCCGAGAAAGCCTATACACCACCTTTTTGGAAGCCTTCATAGGGAGGTTAATGCTGCTTGAGCTTCTAGTTCTCGCAGTAAAGTAGTGCAGTTGCACTCTATATAAAGGGAGGTAGCGCGCAGTTTGTTACTCCTGTGGGGGTCCGTGCGGGGACACCAAGAGCCCACCGATGAGCCAGCTTGGTAACCTAGGCGAAATCCCACACAACACACGGCACAAACCTAGAATAATTGCTGAGTTCTAATTCACCGGCCGTGAAAGCCAATACACCATCTTTTTGGAAGCCTTCATAGGGAGCTTAATGCTGCTTGAGATTCTAGTTCTCGCAGTAAATTAGTGCAGTTGAACACTATAAAAATCGAGGTAGCGCACAGCTCGTTACTCGTGTGGGGGTCCAGGCGGGGACACCAAGAGCCCGCCGATGAACAAACTTGGTGTCCTGGGCGAAATCCCACACAAGACCCGGCACAAAACTAGACGAATTGCTGAGTCTTAATTCACCGTCAAGAAAACCAATACATCACCTTTTTGGAAGCCTTCATAGGGAGGTTAATGCTGCTTGTGCTTCCAGTTCTCGCAGTAAATTAGTGCAGTTGCACTCTATATAAAGGGAGTTAGCGCGCAGTTCGTTACTCCTGTGGGGGTCCGAGCGGGGACACCAAGAGCCCGCCGATGAGCCTGCCTGGTGTCCTAAGGGAAACCCGACTCAAGACCCGGCACAAACCTAGAAGAATTGCTGAGTTTAATTCACCTGCCGTGAAAGCGAATACACCATCATTTGGAAACCTTCATAGGGAGGTTAATGCTGCTTGAGCCTCTAGTTCTCGCAGTTAAGTAGTGCAGTTGCACTCTATATAAAGGGAGGTAGCGCGCAGTTCGTTACTCCTGTGGGGGTCCGAGTTGGGACACCGAGAGCCCGCCGATGAGCCAGCTTGGTGTCCTAGGCAAAACCCAACACAAGACACGGCAAAAACCTAGAAGAATTGCTGAGTTTTAATTCACCGGCCGTGAAAGCCAATACACCATCTTTTAGAAGCCTTCTTAGGGAGGATAATGGTGCTTGAGATTCTATTTCTCGCAGTAAAGTAGTGCAGTTGAACACTATAAAAATCGAGGTAGCGCGCAGGTCGTTACTCGTGTGAGGGTCCAGGCGGGGACACCAAGGGCCCGCCGATGAGCCAGCTTGGTGTCCTAGGCCAAATCCCACACAAGACAGGGCACAAAATTAGACAAATTGCTGAGTCTTAATTCACCGGCCAAGAAAACCAATACATCATTTTTTTGGAAGCCTTCATAGGGAGGTTAATGTTGCTTGAGCTTCTTGTTCTCGCAGTAAAGTAGGGCAGTGGCACTCCATATAAAGGTAGGTAGCCGCAGTTCGTTACTCCTGTGGGGGTCCGGGCGGGGACATCAAGAGCCCGCCGATGAGCCAGCTTGGTGTCCTAGGCGAAACCCCACACAAGACACGGCACAAACCTAGAAGAATTGCTGAGTTTTAATTAGCCGGCCGTGAAAGCCAATACACCATATTTTTGGAAGCCTTCATATGGAGGTTAATGCTGCTTGAGCTTCTAGTTCTCGCAGTAAAGTAGTGCAGTTGCACTCTATATAAAGGGATCTAGCGCGCAGTTCGTTATTCCTTTGGGGGTCCGGGCGGGGATACCAAGAGCCCGCCGATGAGCCAGCTTCGTGTCCTTGGCGAAACCCCACACAAGACACGGTACACACCTAGAAGAAATACTGAGTTTTAATTCTCCGGCCGTGAAAGCCAATACACCATCTTTTTGGAAGCCTTCATAGGGAGTTTAATGCTGCTTGAGCTTCTAGTTCTCGCAGTAAAGTAGTGCAGTTACATTCTATATAAAGGGAGGTAGCGAGCAGTTCGTTACTCCTGTGGGGGTCAGGGCGGAGACACCAAGAGCCCGCCGATGAGCCAGCTTGGTGTCCTAGGCGAAACCCCACACAAGGCACGGCACAAACCTAGAAGAATTGCTGAGTTTCAATTCACCGGCCGTGATACCAATACACCATCTTTTTGGAAGCCTTCATAGGGAGGTTAATGCTGCTAGAGCTTCTATTTCTCGCAGGAAAGTATTGCATTTTCACTCTATATAAAGGGAGGTAGCGCGCAGTTTGTTACTCTTGTGGAGGTGCCGGCGGGGACACCAAGAGCCCGCCGATGAGCCTGCTCGGTGTCCTAGGCGAAACCTCACACAAGGCACGGCACAAACCTAGAAGAATTTCTGAGTTTTAATTCACCGGCCGTGAAAACCAATACACCATCTTTTTGAAAGTCCTCATAGGAAGATTAATGCTGCTTAAGCTTCTAGTTCTCGCAGTAAAGTAGTGCAGTTGCACCCTATATAAAGGGAGGTAGCGCGCAGTTCGTTACTCCTGGTGGGGTCCGGGCGGGGACACAAAGAGCCCGCCTATGAGCCAGCTTGGTGTCCTAGGCGAAACCCCACACAAGACACGACACAAACCTAGAAGAATTGCTGAGTTTTGAAAATAAATTTATTCAAAATTTAATCAAAGAAATTAAATTTAATAAAGTAACCATCAAATATTGTAATACGTTCCGTAAAATGTTTACTGAACACACACTTGTTAAATAGAAAAACGAAATATTAATAAATGTATATCTGAAATTTGAAATCTACTACTTCTTAAACGTAATCCTTGCTCGGCTCTTTCTGCAAAGTAAACACTAATCAACTGTTTCAGAGTTTCAAAGAAATAATTGAGTTAAAATTTTTAAATAATAATACGAAAATAAATTCGTTTAACATAGTTCTCTGTTACTCTATGCATGACCTCTGAATAAATATAGTCGTAGTATATTATTGCCGAAATCGACTATTACATGTTGTACCCGATACCTAGTTGAGGCTATCGGCTACGCCAGCAGACATTAAGCCGTAGTTGAGATTATGGGAGGAGTTATGAAAAGATAGCGCTCAGATCGAGTCAAGAGGAATGTCAAGATGACGTAGAAGGTCTAGGATTTAGAAGGCTCTGACAGATGTAAGCAGATGGAATTATGGATGGAATTATGAAGCTTTATTAAGATCTATATGGAGCATGGTATTTAAACATCTCAGAAGAGAAGATATAACATGCATTATATATGTGGTAATAATTTGAAGGAAGTCAGATAACCCTTAAGTTATTATATAACTTAATAGCCGAGATGATCGGGGTTCGAGATTATATTTGTGACGCAAGAGCACAGAGGTGGGGAGAACGTCACGTGACTGCGCCAGGGAGGTACAGGTCATTGCAGTCCAGAGACAGTCAGTTGAGCTCAGTGAGCCAAGCAGTCGAGCTCTGTAAGCAGAGGAGTCAAGTACAGTTAGCACGGCAGTCGAGGTCAGACAGCGAGCTGAGTGGGACATGCGCCGAGCGTATGGTTAAGGTCGCGCAGCGAACAGCTTTTGTCACGGAAAGTGAAAGCGACAGTTTTAACTTCACTAAGCAGCGAACGAATAGTAGGTCATTGAGCCGGGCGGATACCCGCAGTAGGCAGCGTGAAGACCGGTTACAGAACCAGCTGTACGGGCCCAAGCAAGCATAGAAGGCCGGGGTTCAGAACAGCATAGCAGAGCGACATGGCGAGGCCAGCTTTAGGCGGAGATTATTCTACAGCATTGCAGTAGGGGCGAGCGGGTTACTTCCAATCTTATACGCAAGCATTATGACAGAAGCTGAACTTTATTACAACATTGAGTTGGAACGTTTATTCAGCATTTGAATTATACAAGCAAATAGTTACGAGATACTGCAACTGTGAACTTCGAATGAACATAGTTTTTCAATGACATTACGACTATGCATTTCATAACGCATTCCAAGTAACATTAACAATTTTAGGCAGATGAAATGTTTCAAGCAAATTCACTCATGAACATTGGCTCGTGCATTAATGCAACTTTTTCTCATGAAGTGTTATAAATTACCGAGCACGAACACAGCTACAGGGTGTTTCATAAACTTAGACACTCTCATATAACATTTTATTTTATGAAAGTGAGACTTAGCAGTTATTGGAGATTGAACTTTCAACACTCAAACCGATCATTGTATGGAACAGTGGCGTAACGTAGAAGAGGAATAGGGGGTCCGCTGTTTCTATGAACTTTTTCGTGAGGATTTGGACAATATCCGCTAAGGATAACCAGAAGTTCATCATGTCGGAGTAAACGCAGACAGAGACGCGATGGCACCACAGAGCGATGGATTCGATTCCTGACGAGGAGGAGGTCCACCAGCTGATTCACTTGGGATTTTGAAGGTAATCGTCATTGCGTGGGTGGAATGATATTCACGCCGATCTTTCGAGAAATTCATTACATAAGGAAAATCGACGATCTTTGAAATTTAATAACAGCTGATTATGAGAAGGTACTGTAAGGGTTATAACTTCCTGATACGATTATTTTCATGAATACTGGGCACACATGTATATTTTTCTGATAGGAGTGATACGATTATTTAGACATGGCTTTGACTTTATATGCTTCGAATTTTGCTAGAATATGATATGGCAGGCATCATTATACGAAATTCTCACCATTGGTTGGCTTTATTAAGCAGATGTTTGGTCTTTTAGACATTTTTCCAGCAAGGATAGTTTTCATGAATAGTTTTTTTTTGTGTGACGAGTACTTCGAACTCGTGATCTGCAATTGATTATCTAAATTACTTCGTCAGTTCATTGCATACTAGCGAGTGTGTATTATTCATCAGTAGGGATTTTTTCCATTGGATTGTTTGGAGATATTAAGATGTTATTCACTTTAGTGAATGAATATCGCTTTTATATGACAACTAGAGACTTGTTGATTCCTATCTGGTACATTCACTCATTTAGTCTTCGAGATGGGGGTCTTTCGTATTTATACGATTGTATGGTGGTTACTCATCTTACCCATCGTTCAGGGCACTATCATGTTAGTCGACGGGGCAAGGTCTTTCGTATTTATACGATTGTACGGTGGTTACTCATCTTACTTGCCATTGAGGGACTCATTTTTATCATCCGAGTGTACATGAGATTGTAAGTGAATCAAACAAGGAACTACTAGTCACATATCAGTAGAAATTTTGTTAAATAAAGTAAAGATAAATGTCAGCAGGGTTACATTTAGTAATTCTTGTTTGCCAATCCAATATTTTGTTGCTATACTCTTTTGGGAGTACTTTCAGTTTAACAGCTGGTACAGCTGATGCTTTTGATGATTTTTATAATTGTGTTTGATACCTTTGAGAAGGATTTAAAGTAATTGAATCTTGTAAGATGAATCATTAATGGTCAGATTTATTTTAAGGCAGATCAATATTGCAGATTTTGATATGAGAGATTATAGCACATTGGTGTTTTTCTGTGATGTGAATTATGAGAATTGTAAAAGAATTTATGCTATTTGAAAGCAGATCTTGAATTACTAAGGTAATATTTTTTCCAATTGTTTAAGAAGTTGTCTAGATGTGATCAGATTAATTACAGTTATTGGAGATTGTGTGCGTTGATAATTTGAAGCCAGTTATATATTTTTTGTAGATCATGCAACATGGTTAAGTGAAGTTTGTGATAGGCATTTTGTTGAAGTTGCCATGTGATAGATGCAATATTGCTAATGTATTTTGAGGCAGACATGAGGTTGTCGAACCCAGTCTAGCGTATTGTTGAGATTCATGCTGTGTATGCTGAATATTTATGGAGTTTTGTGGAATAATTGTGGTATTCAAATGTGATATTTCAAGAAGTAAGAATATATAATGTCGTTGTGGATAGTCAGATCCAACGTGATGTCGTGAAGGCAATAATATTTTTTGGCATGATAATTAAATACGAAATATAACTTGGAAGTGATAAAACTGTAAGACAACGTTCTATAACCCATATTAAACAATTTGTTAGGAAATTAAACAAATAAATAAAGTTGATAATACAAGATTTTCTGATAATAATAATTAATGAAATAATAATCTGAAATTTAAGCATATTAATGATCTGTCCTAATGAAATAAAAATCAGAATGACTAGATGAAATAATAAAAATCTAAATAACCAGAAGAATAAAATTTAAATAAATTGATAAATTAAATTTTGGAATAGATCAATGAATTAAATAAATGGATGAATTAAAGATTGGATAAATAAACTGATTGAAATAAATTAATAGATGATTGGATAGATGATGAATAACTGAATTAGAAGGTGATAATTAATTAAAGAAGCTGATGATTAATGAATTTATATGGATTAAAATAAATTTAATTGAGAGATGATTTAAAGAAATTGCAACTTGAGTTGAGGAATTAAACGATTTGTATTGATGATTTAAGATGATTTAATCTGAAGTAGATGATAAAATAAGAGTGTGTGAATAATTAGAAAGTATAATGAAGTGATGATAATAATTTTCATTTAAATGATTCAATGGTGATGAGTTTATGATTCTGACAGGAATATATTGAATTTTGAGATGAGAACTAATGTGAGAAATATTTAACTTTGATGATGATGATGACCATGACCAATGAGCAATGGATTTTCTGTAATTCACGAACAAGCAATTATTAATGACAATGTAAATAGTGGCCGGCCCCGTGGTGTAGGGGTAGCGCGCCTGCCTCTCACCCGGAGGCCCCGGGTTCGATCCCCGGCTCCGTCAGGGATTTTAAAACTGACGTGAGGGTTGGAAAGGGGTGCACTCAGCCTCGTGAGGACAATTGAGTAGCTGTCTGACAGTGAGACAGCGCCCCGATCACGAAAACCAAGATTAACGGCCGAGGGGACCCGACGCGCTGATCACGCGTCACCCCAATATCTGCAGGCCGACTGGCTGGGCAGCGGTCGCTTGGTCGGCCTTAGCCCGTCATGGGCTGGATAGTGCCAGGGGTTGACTTTTTTTTGAATGTAAATAGTGTAAATCAATTATTCGATGTTGAGGAGCATTTTACTAACGCATTCAACATTTGAATTATGCCATGCAAGCCATAAATTACGTGATATTTAAAGAATGTGATTATAATGTGTATGTTTAGACAGATTAATAATTTTTTTCAAATCCACATTTATGATATTAAATTAAAGAGAAATTAGGTCTCAGGTATCACAAATGTCAGTGACGAAAGACATAGTGCTACAGTGATCCTGAGAACCCAAGAGAACTTTAGAGATTTTTCATGTTTTATGTGGATGAAATATTTTTGATTAGAAAAGAGATGGTTCGATTTTTGGACAATGACAATTTAACGTTGGCATTCGACCATGCTCTCAGGTAGGATGAATATTTAAAATGTCTGTCTGACTATCAAAGTGAAATAAATTTGTTTTTATCTTAGTTGTGATCTGATGATGGGGTGAATTTCCTTTTTCTTTCCTTGTCTTGATTAAGGCTTAACCGGAAAGGATGTGGTTTGCTAGGAGTTCAGTTGATGGCGCCCATTTATATTTGCATTTTTTTTATTAAACTTAAGCCCGTAACGACCCTAGAGATACTTTGTCTCGTGTTACCCACTGCTTTTTCGATATCTCAGCTGAATTTCCGACACATTCCTTATTTGACTAGAGGTTCATTTAACTCCGCTCTGTCCTGGAACTCCAGGAATGCGATGTAATAGCAGATGGGTCATCGCATCCCCAGGACGAACGGGTACAATGTCAAGCAATCAGCTGTTCCTGACTTCTCTCTTTACTTTCATTCCGAAAATACAAATTTATAATAATTCCTCTGTTAATTTGACATAAATCTGCCGATAATACTCCTTCCTATTTCTCATTCTTCACCAATTCACAATATTTATACAAATCGTTAAAGGTTGATCTGTCAGAAGACCACCTATCCATATCGTTAAACATCCTTGATGTAAACAAAGAGCATCGTCATGTTCCTTGAAAATCCATCCCCAAATTGTTATTAATTGTTTAAATGCACTTCAAATATTTAAATAAATATTTCATTGTTACAAGAAACCTCTCTAGTTATTAAATAATAATGGAAATTATTAACAAAAGTTCCAATAATTATGAATATTAATATCAGTTGTGGTGTTTGAAGCCATATTTTCAGTGTTGCCTTAGTAAACAAGAGTCTAGTGCTTTTCAGTCGGTCAACACGAATGTACCCAAAAGAGATGGGTTATGCCCTAATCCTGAAATAAATTACATGAGATTAATAAAACACTAGGATGACCAGTTTCGATCGTCAAGCGATCATCATCAGATCCAATACACTTTGGCTATAAAATCTATGTTTGAAATACAGGTGAAAATATTTACAATATGTACAATTATTTAGTTGCAGTATTGGTACTGCAACTGTCAGTATATATGTTAGGTGAAATGCTAAATGGTGATGGCTATCCGGAGATTGTACTTTAGAGAGATTATATGGTTGTAAACTATGGTTAAACTATAAAATTTTAGGCTAACTACTTATCTGATTGTCTTCCGTACTACAGCTATTCGCAGTTTCCGTGCTCACTTGAACTCGCTGTGCGGTCGACTGCGGTGGTTATCTTAACGACTGGTTTTTCCCTGCCTTCCCCCCCTGTCCCTACGTGCTGTGGGGAGTGATCGCGATGTGTTTATGTGAGGTGTTGCCAACCTAGATAAGATGTATGTTATTGAATGAGGTGGATCTACAACTATTAAAGACCGTGGATTAGTCCTCGCCACGCGTGGAGCATAACCCATTCGAACTAAGCGTTGACGGTCTTATGAGGACGTCCCGGCACCTTTAATACTGCCTCTAATATGGGCCTTGGTTTATTGCAGAAGAAAAGTACATCGTACACCTGATCCAGATAACATTTACCTATTAAAAACCCCCTAATTTCCCCCCTTTTTTTTATCTAGCTTGGCTGTGTCGCTAAATTGTGTTTTGTTTCCGACAGGGTGTGTTTTTTAGTAGCGTGAAGAGGGGTGAGCTCTCCATGAACGTGTGTTCATTTAGATTGTTGGGATTGTTTCGTTTGGCTAGGTGTATCTCGATTGCTTCCTTTATGTCAAGAGCTCTGCCTTTCGATTCGTGATGGATTATTTTAAGGTCCGACTCTATGTTGGTAAAGCTATGCCCTGCGTCACACATATGTTCGCACACGGCTGAATGTGTTCCGTATCTTATCGCATTTCTATGTTCATTATAACGTGTGTCTACTCGCCTTCCACTCTGCCCGATGTAATTAGCTTGACAATCGGTGTCTTGGCACGTTATAGAATATACCCCCTGACCTTGAATACGGGTCACGTTTATTTAGATTACTATTTAGGAGGTGCCTAGCGGTTGTGTTTTTCGTCGTGAAAGCTATCTTTATGCCTTGCTTTTTGAATAGGTTAGTGATTTTATATGTATTCGCATTCACATAGTTGAAACGCGCAAATTTTTTCTCATTACTGTCCGGTTTGGGAATCGTTTTATCTTTATTTTTATGTTTGGCTATAATTTGATTTATTTTGCTTGGCGAGAAGTTGTTTTCCTTTGCTATTTGCATAATAGTTCTTATTTCCTTATTATAGTTGTCTTTTGACATGGGTATGTTTAAAGCCCTGTGCACCATTGAATTGAAACCCGCTAGTTTGTGCGTACTGGGGTGATTAGACTGATTGTCGATTGCATGCGAGGTTTGTGTTGCTTTCCGGAATATGGAATATGAAAGGTCGTTGTCTTTACGTTCAATAGTTATATCGAGATAATTTATTTTCCGGTCTATTTCGGATTCCTTAGTGAATTTGATAGAATGGTGAAGGCTATTAATGGATTGGAGAATTGTTTCTTCGCTTGTTAGTTCAGTATCGTAGATGCAAATTACATCATCTACGTATCTTTTCCATATTACTATTCCCTTTGTTGAAGTCTTTTCTAAGAACGCATTTTCTAGTGCATTGATGAAGATGTCAGCTATTAACCCACTTAGTGGCGATCCCATTGCTAGGCCTTCTCTCTGTGTGTATATTTTATTGTCGAATTGAAACACGTTTTGGGTGAGAACGACCTTCAGTAATCTCACAATCTCTTCAATTTCTAACTAACAAGCGAAGAAACAATTCTCCAATCCATTAATAGCCTTCACCATTCTATCAAATTCACTAAGGAATCCGAAATAGACCGGAAAATAAATTATCTCGATATAACTATTGAACGTAAAGACAACGACCTTTCATATTCCATATTCCGGAAAGCAACACAAACCTCGCATGCAATCGACAATCAGTCTAATCACCCCAGTACGCACAAACTAGCGGGTTTCAATTCAATGGTGCACAGGGCTTTAAACATACCCATGTCAAAAGACAACTATAATAAGGAAATAAGAACTATTATGCAAATAGCAAAGGAAAACAACTTCTCGCCAAGCAAAATAAATCAAATTATAGCCAAACATAAAAATAAAGATAAAACGATTCCCAAACCGGACAGTAATGAGAAAAAATTTGCGCGTTTCAACTATGTGAATGCGAATACATATAAAATCACTAACCTATTCAAAAAGCAAGGCATAAAGATAGCTTTCACGACGAAAAACACAACCGCTAGGCACCTCCTAAATAGTAATCTAAATAAACGTGACCCGTATTCAAGGTCAGGGGTATATTCTATAACGTGCCAAGACACCGATTGTCAAGCTAATTACATCGGGCAGAGTGGAAGGCGAGTAGACACACGTTATAATGAACATAGAAATGCGATAAGATACGGAACACATTCAGCCGTGTGCGAACATATGTGTGACGCAGGGCATAGCTTTACCAACATAGAGTCGGACCTTAAAATAATCCATCACGAATCGAAAGGCAGAGCTCTTGACATAAAGGAAGCAATCGAGATACACCTAGCCAAACGAAACAATCCCAACAATCTAAATGAACACACGTTCATGGAGAGCTCACCCCTCTTCACGCTACTAAAAAACACACCCTGTCGGAAACAAAACACAATTTAGCGACACAGCCAAGCTAGATAAAAAAAGGGGGGAAATTAGGGGGTTTTTAATAGGTAAATGTTATCTGGATCAGGTGTACGATGTACTTTTCTTCTGCAATAAACCAAGGCCCATATTAGAGGCAGTATTAAAGGTGCCGGGACGTCCTCATAAGACCGTCAACGCTTAGTTCGAATGGGTTATGCTCCACGCGTGGCGAGGACTAATCCACGGTCTTTAATAGTTGTAGATCCACCTCATTCAATAACATACATCTTATCTAGGTTGGCAACACCTCACATAAACACATCGCGATCACTCCCCACAGCACGTAGGGACAGGGGGGGAAGGCAGGGAAAAACCAGTCGTTAAGATAACCACCGCAGTCGACCGCACAGCGAGTTCAAGTGAGCACGGAAACTGCGAATAGCTGTAGTACGGAAGACAATCAGATAAGTAGTTAGCCTAAAATTTTATAGTTTAACCATAGTTTACAACCATATAATCTCTCTAAAGTACAATCTCCGGATAGCCATCACCATTTAGCATTTCACCTAACATATATACTGACAGTTGCAGTACCAATACTGCAACTAAATAATTGTACATATTGTAAATATTTTCACCTGTATTTCAAACATAGATTTTATAGCCAAAGTGTATTGGATCTGATGATGATCGCTTGACGATCGAAACTGGTCATCCTAGTGTTTTATTAATCTCATGTAATTTATTTCAGGATTAGGGCATAACCCATCTCTTTTGGGTACATTCGTGTTGACCGACTGAAAAGCACTAGACTCTTATTAATATCAGTTAATATTAAAAAAGTTCACTAGTTATTTATTGATGCAAATCAATATTTATTATTATAAACATTTATTTAAGCATATTATCCAACAATATAAATAACATTATTATTATATATTATATTCTATCTATAAGCTGTTTATAACTTTAATTGTTTAATTAACATTATCAACTTTTTAATTATTCTTAAGCATTGTTTACTTTCATTTAAATTGTTTATACTTATTAATTGTTGCAAGAATTGTTTACTTTTAGTATGAGTATTGTTTACTTTTATTTACAACATCACCACACCACTTACCCAAACTGTGTTTATCTATTTACATAACTTCCTCTTCTATTCATCCATCACATTGCTTTCTTTTATTATTTACTGTCAACTTTATTTGTTTATGTAAAATTACCACCATTACGTCCATAGGGTACCATGTCGAATTCATGCCAATATGGCCGAACAATTAAGTTTAGCTTATACGATAATATTCTATATCCTTGATAGTAGTTTCAATATAAATTAACAAACCAGTTATCTTTTGATCCTTTCATAAGTATATTCCGCCAATTAACCTTTGTCAATTCAACTGTAAATTGATAAGAATACGATGTTATACATCAATGATCTTTCTTAGATCCACACTGCTTTAAAATACATTATACCTTCCAGTTATACGTTCACAATACGTATAATAATCTTCACTTAACATCAATGCTCTATTATCTTCACCCTTATACTCCACATACGAGTAATTTCTCAATAACACGTGTAAAATGCGTATTAGAGCTTCATAAAACTTGCTATCACAGAATATATTTTCGATAATCCTTCACTTCGTGATATAAAAACGTATTCTTTGTTACAACTCGTCCTTGGAACTGTTATATAAGTTCTCAATTACAATAAATGCTTTACTCGATATTAACAGTGTATGAAAATCTCATGTTGTTAAGATAATTCATAGATATTGAACCCTTCAGAATAGCAGTGTTTTATGCAAGAATCTTGATCAAGGGGTCGCGTTCAGTTCATAGTGTGGTGTTTACGTCCGCCAAACTACGTGCTTTTCTGAGGCAAGGGTTATAGGATGAAAACTATAACTAAGAAAGAAAGGAGACAAAACGTAAGATAATAACAAGATTTAATAACTAATTTGTGCATAAAAGAATAAAACAAACAATAATAAACAAATCCTCCCTGAATTTCCCCTGACAGGAATATTTATCACTTTGAGGAGTCAGACAGATCTCCCCTTTTCTAATAAAATGTGGATCCAAGTTCCACAACCTTGCATGTGAATTTATGTTCGCGTGGTGAATATCTACGAGAAATGAGTACTTGGATGATCATTCGTTCACAACGGGTTAACAGCCACGGTGCTCACGAATAATCACCTCGTAAATCAACTTTTATGGCTATGGGCATAACATTAATAAAAATCCTTAAATCTAACTCTGACACACATATTACAACTCTACTATTTACAGGCATCTCTCTGAGACCCTTATTAGTGTGATGACACACTTAACCAATGAGCTGCCACAATGGCCAGATACTCAACAACAAGGAAAAACAGCGCCGCACGTGACTCACGGGTCACTGACATGGAAAAATCAACATAGAATAAACCAACAACAACAAACAACCTGAGTGGTTAAGATTACTTTATATTAACAAAACTGCATGTTAAGGAAACGCTTCGAAGGTAATCGTGTTTCGTAGGCAACTCCCATTTATTTAAACAATTTTACCATTGATCAGTTTCTCACATTTATATTTATTTTCAAGTAATTGGGAGCCAGACGTGCACTCCTCTAATGAGCTCTGCTTGCGAAACTCAGCCAGCCCTTGTGACAACAACTCACCCCTTCCACAATACCAGTCATGTCCCCCTTCCAGTGTATATAAATAGCCGACCAGCTGAACTGTTATCTCAAGGAATCAACAGCAGCTAACATCTTCTCCAACTCAACATATGGTCAGACAATAATCACATATCCATAATTGTCCTCGCAAGGATGCAATATGAATCTGGTACCAAGCTGACAGAAATCAGTCTCTGCTGAAGTTCCCGCTTGTAATACCACAACAATATACTCACAGTACACACATCTGGGACTGACATAACACCTTTCACATGGGTCTGCTGAATTAGAGCTCGCAAAACATTTAACACAATATTTAAAACCTACGATAGAGCTGAGTACTCTTCGTCACAAATTACATTGCTCCAAAGGCAATAATCACACTGAATCTGATCAATAATAATTTTCAATAACATTTTTAATTACCCTCCAATCTACTATATAATTATATTAATTCAGTCCTACTTCTGAAACACGACATATCTCCGAGAGACGTTTTTAACCGCACTTCGTAATCTAGGCGAACACGGCCGTTCACATAGATACGTTAGTTAACACAACACAAAGAAAAGAACTTTCCAATAACTACAATTGTGCGAGCTGCTTCCAAACAAAAGTGTGTCAGATCAAAACAAAATATACTACATTAAATCACACAAGCAAAGTATTTACAAAAATATGTCCCATAAACCATAAGTTAATTTAATAAATAATAAAATATTATTTGTACTCATCTCGTGTTGTAGTCACCCGTCAAAGAACATCAGACGCCATTCCCCAACTGGATGGTTCTTTATCTCATAGCAGCCATCTGGACGGACTGTTGAGACTTCCACACTTCTTCTGCATTCATCGATGTCATCCTTGCGCTGATACAAAAATTAGGTTATTATACACTTTATGCCTGACTACTAAATTCGCTTGTTCAGGTACTAAATTCCCTGTCACTGTTCGTTGGCGAATTATCGACGCTACTGTCCCTATAATTATAGTACTATGACTATCTATCACTGAATTTACCACTTTTCAATGAATCTCCTGTGTCCTCGACACAAAAATACAAGTCTACGTCCGTAGACGCACAGAATAATAGTCATGTCTCCTAGACACACGGAATGAAAGTTCATGTCTCCTAGACACACGGAATGAAAGTCATGTGTCCACGACACACGGAATGAAAGTCAATGTCTGTAGACGCACAGAATAATAATAGTGTGTCCTCAACACACGGAATAAAAGTCAATGTCTTGGCTCTTCGACACACTTATAAATGAACCGGCCCTTGGGTCTAGATGGAGGGGGATTTTATGTAAAAATTTCTCGAAATAATTGTGATACAGGAATGAAATGCATATCACTGAACTCGTAATATTGCACAGGTCAAGAATATGCCCATTAATCCTAGAATCGATCGTAGAGATTTTGTCTAGGCGATTTCCCGCGTGAATGCTAGCCACCGCGTACCCCAGCCGGAGTTGGCGCGCAAGTAGGCATTCTCTTCTCATTGGTTCTCCATTTTCTAATAATTTGGCGGTTTCTAGTAGATCTTGGCGTCTTGGGAGTGTCTATTTTCTTCATCAGCCATTCACGTTACTGCATCATATTTCTTCTAGGCGCGAATATCACAATGAACATACCAGAACCATGTCTCACCGCGCGTCGCTTCTAAAATTGAGGTAGCCACACCTGTCCTTATGATACATCGCTCTGCTATTTCTTTTCATAGCTCAAGTACTTAGCCTTTTGTTAAACTGATGCAGGTATGTCCCTACTGTCTCCAACAAATGCTTGAAATTTCCTCATCACTGTCTGGCTACTTTCATGATGCTGGTTGAAATATTTATTAATTGAAGAAATAAAATAGTAGAATCATTTAACCAACATAGGGTAAAGGGTTCACAACTCTCCCACTCACAAAATTTCGAACTTAGGAATAAAGTCGACAATTTTACAATACTTCCGTAGGCCAATTTGTTTTATTTCCAGAATCACCCCTTTTTCTTACTTGGTCTAGGCGCTCCTGTCTTCAATGGTATTTACTCGTTTTCATATCCTGCTTGTCTCTTCCCCTTCCAATCTTGCGTGACGCTCGATGCCTGCGGCAACACCTTACTCGCCTCGTTAATGTTTGTCAACAACAAGTCTACTTCCTCGTTCATCACGTGCCGTAGTCAATTGCTCCCCGTTGACTTTGTTGATAGTAGGACGTCCGTATATTCAAACAGCGTCATTATTTCGGCGCTACCATGGTTCACTTCGACGATATTTCTTTAGGTTGGCAGCGTTGTAAACTGACATTGTTCCTGTGCTCAATTCTTTCACTCTGTAAGCATTATTTCCAAGGTTTCCTACGATAGAATAGGGTCCTATGAATTTTTCGCAGAACTTACTAAAGATTTTCTTTTCTGGGTCCGATATAGCAGGTCGTTTTACCAAAACGAGCTGGTTGACTTCAAGATCACCGTGGAACCTCTTATTTCTTACTCGCCGTAATCTGCGGTCTGCTTGTTTCCTCATGTATTTTCTCGTTCTTTCAATTCTCAGGTCTGGTGCTATCATGGGATCTTGTGGACAGTTAATGATGCTTTTCAACGTTCTTACTGGATACTCGTTCTTGTGTAGGACCATAGGGATTTGTCCTGTTGACTCGTGCCTGGTAGAATTCATGCATGTCTCTACGTCCTTAATTTTATCGACCCATTTGTGGTGTTCGTTCGGAATGAAGATTCTCAAATATGCAGTTACAGATTTAATTACTCTCTCGCTTGGATTAGCTTGGGCATGTCGGATACTGCTTAAAACATGTTTTATACCCATGTCTTCCATTCCTTTCTTGAATTCGGCGCTTGTGAAATAACTGCCGTGATCTGATAATATAAACTCTGGTTTTCCAAGGGTTGGAATAACTCTATTACGAATGCGACTGAGTACCTGCTTCGATGTTGTTTTCTGAATAGGGCATAGTACTACAAACTTAGAAAATACATCAACGCACACTAGCAAATGACGGCAACCTCTCCTTCCCTTCGGAATTGGACCAAGACAGTCCACCGCCAGTAGCTCACATGGTTTCTGAGGTAGCAATGGTCTAGGATATTGCCTCAGTAAATAATTATTTGGCTTTGTTCTCTGACACGGGTCACAAGTTGTAATGACATCACATATAGTTGTTCTCATACGTGGCCATGTAAATGTCTCTCCTATTGTCGCTTCGCACTTGTCTAAGCCCACGTGACCGTAACTTTCGTGCGTATGCCATGTCAATCCTCGTTGTAACGATGCAGGTACTAATATGCGTAACTTGGTGTGGTCATTATCTACCCATTTGTGCAGCAAATTGTTGACATAAACATATCTTCCTTCTTTGGCTTTCGCTTCTCGAAATGCAGGTGTTCCTGTAGGTAGTTGCTTTTTGAAGTATTTAATTAATAGCATCATCCATGGTTCCGCTTCCTGTTCTCGCTGTATCTCACGTAACTCCTCCAAGAATTCCCGGTCCTTCGGTGTTAACTCCAAGTGTTGTACCATCGCTGTTTCTTCGTTATCAGGCTCTGGGTTCCTGCTGAGTGCATCCGGTATCACGTTCATCTTCCCTGGACAATGTTCAATTTCAAAGCTGAACTGCTGAATGTATATAGACCAACGTGTCACACGTTCGCTTGCCATTGACGTCTTAAACAAGAATGTTAGTGCCTTGTGGTCAGTTCTGACAACAATCGGGTAACCATAGATTATTCGTTTCCATTGTTGGAGCGCATGAAGGATGGCCAACAATTCTAGCTCGGTTACAGTATAGTTTCGCTCGTGCTTACGCAATTTTCGGCTGACAAATGCCAAATATGTTTTGTGCTGCAGGTTTGCTGGATCCTCTTGGTAGGGCATAGCACCTATCCCAATTAGTGAAGCATCCGCTTGGATTATAAATTTGAGCTTGAAATCTGGATAGCCTAATTTAATGCAGTTTTCCAATAGCTGTTTTGTTGCTCGGAATGCCTTCTCACATTCCGCGTTCCATGACCATTTGTTATTTTTCTTTAACATTTCTTGCATTGGAGCTACAGTCTCCGTATAACCTGGACAGTTTTCTTTAAAGAATCCCGTTACGCCTAAGAAAGCCCGAATGTGCTTGACTCTCGTTGGTGTAGGGAAATTCTTTATTGCTTCAATCTTGGCTGGATTAGGCTTCACTCCCTCCTTGTCAATGACGTGACCCAAATATAAGATCTCGCTCTTGAAGAAATGCGATTTCTTCAGGTTTACTTTGAAATTCGATGCTTTCAAGTTGCCCAATACTTTATCTAAATTTTCCATGTGAGTTTCAATGTTGTCAGATGCCAACAGAATGTCGTCGATGTATCGCACCGTCATCTCCTTTACTTCCTCGGTTAGGTTCCGGTCCAGTGCTCGGATTAAAGCACAGCCCGCTGTTTTGACCCCAAAAGGCATTCTGACGAAACAATACGTCTGGTTATCGAATAAGAAGCCAGTTAGAAGCTGTGACTTCTCATCCAATTCAAGATGGTGGAACGAGCTCGTCAGATCGACTGATGAATAAATGCTCTTGTTTTTAAAACCTTTTAATACGTCTCTGATAATTGGCGCTCTGTCATACTCAGGAAAAATGAGTCTCATGTTGAGATTTCTGGCATCTAAACAAAGTCTAATAGATCCATTTGGTTTTGTGACTGCCAAAATCGCATTTAGATAAGGTGTAGGTGTCTTCCTTATCACTCCAGCTTCTAACATCTCATCTATAATGATTTTAACTTGACCACGATACTTTTCAGGAATTGGGTACAATCTGCTTTTGAAAGGTGACCAGTCCTCGACTTGCATAGAGTACTTGAAATTTAAAATTTTTCCAGGTATTGTATCAAATACTGATTTGTGCTTCCTTAAAACCTCTTCCAACTGTTTTCTGTGTTCACCCCCAAGTTGAATGTCATTGAGCCGCTCCTGTAGTAACTCTTCAAATTGTGCGTCGCCGTCATCTCCTTCTGTTAATAAAGACCATATCTCCTGGGATTCTATCTCCTCATCTAGTTCCACAACAGCCCCTTCTACGATGTTATCTTCCGCCTTTCGTACCTCCTCTTCCGTCTCTTCTGATATTGCTTCCAATGCCCAAGAATTTACATCTCTTCCGGTAGTGATTTCATCCATATGCAATCCCACGTTTTTCAGCTGGTCATATTCTCTAAAACTGACTGTATTCTTGTGTAAATCTATCACTGCTTGATAGTCACAAATGAAATTTGCACCAAGAATTATATTGAAATTCATCTTTGCCATGATAATGAATGTTTGCCCAAAAGTATGTTCCAATATGTTCAGCTCTAAGTATGCCTGACGTTTACAAGTAACGGTGCGTTCAGGAATAACAACCCTCACTTTGAGCTGTGGTACCGGAATTACAGGAATATTCTGAGTCCGTCCCAACTCTCGAACCAAGGCCTCCGATACTAGACTGATCTGTGACCCTGTATCCAATAAACATCTTATATTAATTCCACCAATCCTTGCGTAAATAATGGGTAATTGCCTAATTTCATCGTTCCGTGGTTTCACCGTCTCCTCCAGGCAATCTTCTGGTAAAGCAATCCATTCTTGTATGTTCGCTACTATCCATCCATCTTCAACTTCCGACTGTTGTGTTTTGAGACTGTCTCCTTGATCCAAAATTAACATTTTTTTAGCTCCATTTCGACTCCCATCATCCTTCTGTCGCTCATGTCCATGATATTCCTCTTGTCTCAGTAGACTTCCAGCTTCCTCGGTATGTGTATCTGGGTTCTTTCTGTTCCCAATGGCCTTTTCCCATCTTCCTAATTCTCCACCTTGATTAGCGTGTAACTCCTCTAAGTAATTTTGTGATTGAGCGTGCCTATCATCCCAGTCATCTCGATAGTTACGTTGATCTCCTTGATTTTGATCTCTCCTTCCTTTCCATCGTTGATTGGCATTATAATCACCGTATCTTCCATAAGGCCTGTCATTCCTTCGATTATCACGCCATTGTTGATATCCTCTCTGTTGGTATCTATTGTTGCCCTGGTATCTATTGTTGTAGTAATTTTCGTTACGCTGATATGGTCTGTTTTCCCCTTCTTCCTGGTTTCGCCTAGGTGTGGAGGTGCTCGTATTAGTACCCTGCGTTTTAGTATTTCCCTGTTTTGTTTTTACGACCTCTGTAGTGTTGACTAATTCCAGTTGTCTTCCTCCTCTAAAATGACTATGAGATGTGGTCTCATCTATTTGCCGTAATATCTGCTCTGCATGTAGGGCCGTACTGACGTTTGCTGCGACTAGCACTTGCTGTACATTAACTGGCATTTGCCTTGCTATTGTCATCACCAAATCTGATTCGTTTAATGGGTAATCCAGATCGCGAAATTTTAGCATTTGCATGTTAAAGAAATCTCAGTATTTTGTCTGCTGGGTAGTTTGGTATTTTCTAGAGTAAAGCTCCATTCTTAAACTCTGTTGCATGGCGGGAGACCAGTATTTGCGCAGAAACGCTAAGTTAAAGTCTGACATGGTTCCAAATGTATATTTGAAACTTAAAAACCAGGTGAGAACATTCCCTGATAAAAATCTCTCCATCATTCTCAATCTACGTGCTTCAGGTACTCCAGTGCCATTAAAATGGTCTTCAATCTCTTTGATAAAGGCCTTAGGTGTTACCCCTGAATTTTCGGTGTATTTCTGCGGTTTGTAGTCATTTGAGCGAATTACTTGAATAAGTTGTGTGGGCTGATGACCGTCCTGTGGTGTTGAGCTTCTATCTACGTTCTTACGAAATCCTTCCGTGTTTGTTGTTAATGGGCTCTCTGCTTGATTCTGACTTCCTGCTATGCTGGGTTGGGGACTATGTGAGTCATCCTGCTTGTCTTTCAATGCTCCCGTTTTAAATATAGACGATTGTTCTAATGAGCGAAGTTCGGCTTTAATGATCCTGTCTGTCTGCTCTTTAAGTCTATTTTTTACCTCTTGCTCCAAAGCTTGAATACGCGTGTGGTTTTCGCCTACTGTTTTAATAATGGTGGATCTTTCTTCTCTAGAATCAATATTCATTTTCTTCCAATCTTTCCTGATCTGTTCTTTAATCGTGCTCATTTTTTCTTCAATTTGGCTCTTATTTTCATCCTGATTATTTTCTATCTGGCTCAGCCTTTCGTCTAATGTACTCTTAAATTGTTCTTGTTCCGTTTCTAGGCTTTTCCACTGTTCCGCTGATTTTATCTCTAGACGGTCCATATCTTTAATTATGCCTGATATGTTCTCATCTACTGCTGATATTTGTTGTTGAATGACCCTGCCACTTTTCTCCATCTCCTTAAATCGACCTTCCAACTTATCCTGGGCTATTTTGACCTCGCTTGTATTCATTGTGCATGCTATTTCAATCTGCTCTAATTTAGCTAACACCGTTTCATCGAGAATGCTAAGTTTTTTATCAAAAATTCTCTCCATCTTTTCAATCTGCTCTAATTGTTTCTCATTATTTTTGCTTACATCACGGGCCAGTAATATCATCTGTTGGTTTGTGTGCTCTTTCATCTCTGCGGTTAACGAAGCTAATTGGTTCGTGTTTTTATTATTTTGCGCCTCTAACTGTGAATTTATAGTGTCATTAATTTCACTCTTTAATAACCTAGCTTGTTCCGCCTGATATTCATTTTGCTCAATTCTACTGTTATTTAACTGTGTCCGCAATGATTCACTTTGTTCTAACAGTTTAGTATTTAGCGATTCACTTTGTTCTGACATTTTCGTATTTAGCGATTCACTTTGCTCTAACAGTTTAGTATTTAGCGATTCACTTTGTTCTGACAGACTAGTGTTTATTTGTTCAGATAATTTTGTATTCAACGCTTCACTTTGCTCTAACATATTAGTGTTTATAGACTGACTCTGTTCTGATAATTTAGTGTTCATTTGTTCAGATAACTTCGTGTTCAACGATTCACTTTGTTCCGCTAATTTAATATCCAACAATTCCTGAGTTCTCCTCGCTGCACTTTCAATGATCTCCTGGATCTGCGCCACCGTTGCCATGTTTTACAATATATATGAGACATATGGGAAATGGCCTACACCAATGCCCTTTGACACGCACATAAATCCAATGCACATTTAATTTCTTTATCCTACTCAGTTCATTTATTTTTATCTTTAACCCCATTAGTTGATTGCATCTCTGAGTAGTTCTAGTTTTACTCAATTTAATTTTAACCCCAAGCACATATTTAGTCATTAAACAGTTATCCTGATCTGATATTAACACTGACTAATTAACAAAGTATTAATTGTCATTTTAGGCTACAGCCTCCTAATATTTCCATGAGTTTGACTTTCTACACAAATCTAGTTTTAACTTTATCATTGGGCGCCCGGTATCACATCTTAATTTTACTTTAATTTAAAAGACAACAACGTGAACCGTATTTTACTTTGCAAACTCCTGATTTTAATTTATCTTTCACACATTTGGCGGTATCCACTTCGCCTCAACTACTTTTAATAAAATATCACTTCCCGGTGATTAAATACTGTCATATCTGCCTGCACTTGCGGCATGCCAGTTTTACTCAAATGCGCCACTATTGACATGTGTAATCTCCCCGTTACACCACAGTGAATAGCCCCACCGTTGGCCGCCAGTTTTCACCTATGAACCCTTCAGAATAGCAGTGTTTTATGCAAGAATCTTGATCAAGGGGTCGCGTTCAGTTCATAGTGTGGTGTTTACGTCCGCCAAACTACGTGCTTTTCTGAGGCAAGGGTTATAGGATGAAAACTATAACTAAGAAAGAAAGGAGACAAAACGTAAGATAATAACAAGATTTAATAACTAATTTGTGCATAAAAGAATAAAACAAACAATAATAAACAAATCCTCCCTGAATTTCCCCTGACAGGAATATTTATCACTTTGAGGAGTCAGACAGATCTCCCCTTTTCTAATAAAATGTGGATCCAAGTTCCACAACCTTGCATGTGAATTTATGTTCGCGTGGTGAATATCTACGAGAAATGAGTACTTGGATGATCATTCGTTCACAACGGGTTAACAGCCACGGTGCTCACGAACAATCACCTCGTAAATCAACTTTTATGGCTATGGGCATAACATTAATGAAAATCCTTAAATCTAACTCTGACACACATATTACAACTCTACTATTTACAGGCATCTCTCTGAGACCCTTATTAGTGTGATGACACACTTAACCAATGAGCTGCCACAATGGCCAGATACTCAACAACAAGGAAAAACAGCGCCGCACGTGACTCACGGGTCACTGACATGGAAAAATCAACATAGAATAAACCAACAACAACAAACAACCTGAGTGGTTAAGATTACTTTATATTAACAAAACTGCATGTTAAGGAAACGCTTCGAAGGTAATCGTGTTTCGTAGGCAACTCCCATTTATTTAAACAATTTTACCATTGATCAGTTTCTCACATTTATATTTATTTTCAAGTAATTGGGAGCCAGACGTGCACTCCTCTAATGAGCTCTGCTTGCGAAACTCAGCCAGCCCTTGTGACAACAACTCACCCCTTCCACAATACCAGTCATGTCCCCCTTCCAGTGTATATAAATAGCCGACCAGCTGAACTGTTATCTCAAGGAATCAACAGCAGCTAACATCTTCTCCAACTCAACATATGGTCAGACAATAATCACATATCCATAATTGTCCTCGCAAGGATGCAATATGAATCTGGTACCAAGCTGACAGAAATCAGTCTCTGCTGAAGTTCCCGCTTGTAATACCACAACAATATACTCACAGTACACACATCTGGGACTGACATAACACCTTTCACATGGGTCTGCTGAATTAGAGCTCGCAAAACATTTAACACAATATTTAAAACCTACGATAGAGCTGAGTACTCTTCGTCACAAATTACATTGCTCCAAAGGCAATAATCACACTGAATCTGATCAATAATAATTTTCAATAACATTTTTAATTACCCTCCAATCTACTATATAATTATATTAATTCAGTCCTACTTCTGAAACACGACATATCTCCGAGAGACGTTTTTAACCGCACTTCGTAACCTAGGCGAACACGGCCGTTCACATAGATACGTTAGTTAACACAACACAAAGAAAAGAACTTTCCAATAACTACAATTGTGCGAGCTGCTTCCAAACAAAAGTGTGTCAGATCAAAACAAAATATACTACATTAAATCACACAAGCAAAGTATTTACAAAAATATGTCCCATAAACCATAAGTTAATTTAATAAATAATAAAATATTATTTGTACTCATTTCGTGTTGTAGTCACCCGTCAAAGAACATCAGACGCCATTCCCCAACTGGATGGTTCTTTATCTCATAGCAGCCATCTGGACGGACTGTTGAGACTTCCACACTTCTTCTGCATTCATCGATGTCATCCTTGCGCTGATACAAAAATTAGGTTATTATACACTTTATGCCTGACTACTAAATTCGCTTGTTCAGGTACTAAATTCCCTGTCACTGTTCGTTGGCGAATTATCGACGCTACTGTCCCTATAATTATAGTACTATGACTATCTATCACTGAATTTACCACTTTTCAATGAATCTCCTGTTGGTGTATTCTTTGAATACACGGTACGAGAGATATAATGTCTATTGCTCTTTGCATGTTCATTTCTTCCATCCTCTTTGCCAAACACCAACAGTGATCATCTGTTTTCTCCTTGTTGGGCATGTTTCTTATGTCTTCATAAGTATGTTTCAGATATATAACTTCTGTGATCCACCTAGCGTCATCTAGTAGCGAACCTCTGAAGCTACTCAATTCCTCATCGTGCAAGATGACTTACTTATCTATTTGGCTACCAGATCTCGTTACCATCGTCAGCTACTTTCTCCTTGAGCAAGAGGACCACGTTTACTTCTTTACTCACCATGCTGCGCTAGTATCATCTATCAACTCCTTGAAGACCAGCTCACCAAGAAATAAATTTGTTGTATTTAAGTTGGCCATGCTTATATGTTCTCCTTTTGTCTCCTACCCCCCTCTCTTTCCCCCTTTTCTTGGACCCTCCGTGCTCCGCTGAGCTGCTCTCACTTCTCCGTCTGCAGTTGACTCGTTCAGTCAAAGCTCCGCTCGAGCTTAGCCTCCTCAAACCAAGAGGCACACCCTCTTCTACGCCATGTTGGCTAAGTAATCATCATCGAAATCTTCGACTTCAACATGAAATCAAGATAAGTACCTTTTTAAAAGTTTTAACCTCATCTTCATGGTTTTAACTTCCAAGTGATTTTAATTATAATTTATAGGCAGTGTGAAACTATTTACTTTGGGGCAATAATCACTCTTCGTGGGATTTGCAATGTTGAGCTTTTTCTTATATAAGCCAACCTTATTAAAAAGAGCTTTTCTTAAGCTTTAAACGAGAAACCCTCTCGCTACGTGGGATATTATCTAATACCCGCTGTCTATAATTACAAAGTTATTTCCGCCGTTGGATGTTCTCAACCCCATTTTCTGCTAAGGTCGTTCTGGAACCTTCGAGATCTTGTTCTCTATCTGCGAGTCCTGCCGTCATGTATTTTTCATGTACTTGGGAGAATTCTGTTCAAAACTAAATTACTACAATAGTGAATTTTCGTCCACCGCTGGAACTTTCTATGGCGCATTTAATTGTAAATTACAACTGTTTCAAGAAATAGACTCTCACCTATATAGTGCAATCAGTTCTTCCTATAATTGCAATAACTTTTTTTCTCATAAACTTCAGTGTTTCTCTAGTGAACTTTGCATCCATCTTTACAGACTATAGTGATAATCAGTGCTTGCTCCACTTTTCTACCGCGTCGCGATCGTCCGGTTATATTAAATACGGCCATGAACATTGATCCTATATCCCAATGATCTTTCCTTAACCTTCTACTAACAACCATTATTTATAAAATTGTAACTTTCTATAAGGTGTTACTCACAAAGTGCCCTTCCAACTTTGCTAGTTTAACATTAATTAAATTCTGCATAATTTCTTGTGTGATACAAGTTTTAAATTTACATTGTTCCTCCCTTCAAAAGCAGGGAAAACAATTCTCTCAACTCTTGAGTGAGTTATTTTTTGGTCTCGCTAAATGAAAACTGCCTCATTTGACTGGCGAGTCTTATTCAAAGTATAAGAGGTCTAGAACCTTCCTTCTGATTAACTTTTCAGGTTCACAGTAAGTGACCTGCTCTCTTTGTATAAATCTCACAAAGTAATTCTGTTTAAATATAAGAAGTTGTAGGAACTTCCTTTTTATTCTTTATGTTTTCCATTTTGTTATCTTCGAAGTTGTTATTCTCGTTAGAATGTTCTTTCAGAGGTTGCATATAGTACACTGCTTGTACTTCTGTAAATGTTAAAACTTTAATTATTCCATTTTGCCTATTTATGAAATCTTACCAAGATTTTAATACACGGTTTAAAAAACCTTAAAAATTGTCAATTGCCTGGAGCAACTGTTTGATGTTAAGAGGTCTGCGACCCTATTTGTTAAAAAGTTCAAATGAACTATGTTTATTAAAATTATATTGCATAATTGTTAATTTCCTCAAACTTCCTGCATTGTTAAATAAATTAAATATTTGTTTTTGGATTCATCATTTCTCTGATACTACAGTTAGGCAGGATCCTGGCTTTCCTAGCTCTTCCTAGGTTTATGCCCTCGTTCATATACAATAAAGCTTTTACTATTTGTCTGGCCAGATCATCACCCTTCCCTATAGTACTTTTATTCGTGCTTGGAAGGAAACACACTAAAGCCTCTCTCTGGCAAACTGCCCAAGCCTTAGCTGCGGTTCCCGTCAGCTTCGACCAAGCTCGTAGCCACTTTAGGTATCCGAGCACATATTTGCGGTGGCAACCGCTTCTAAATGGATTAAAAGTCAAATTAATAACTTTTGTGGGACTCTCCTCCTATTCTTCTATCCTTCTTTTCCAATCCCAAATCTACTTCCTTCTCTTAATCATCTTCCCTTGGTGGGTGGGTTATTCCCTAGCCTATAATCTACCCAAAATTTGGTGCCGAAACCCGGGAGAGTCCATTTGTTATTTCCATTGTTTGTCAAGTGTCATTTGACAATACTTTGCAAATTTTTAATATCTCCTTTGGATCTTTCAGCTATATCTACGTCATGCAAAGCCTGTGAACGGGAAAGAGGCCGCTCCTGTCTCCTTTGGGGTGTCCTGTTCTTTCTACTCTTTCGCTGTTGCCAACTTGACAGCATCTTCAAGGTTCTACAGTTTCGTGAGTTGTATTTCAATTTATTCTTTTTATCATGGCCCCTACTGAAAAAGATGAAACTCTCATTGCTAGACGTTCTTCTTATAAAGGGCAACTCACTAGATTCCGAAATTTCATCAGCAAATTAAATCCCGCCGAGTGTGATTTAGATATCTTAACACATCGTCTTAAGTTGTACGAACGGTCTTATGATTATTATGACCAAATTCAAACCGAGATCGAATCCGCTTGCCCAGAACTGCAATCGGATCGGGACGAGGTCGAACCCTTGTACTTTGAAGGAATTGCAAAGGCCCACCAACTGATCCGCAATATCTCAGAACCGGACACTAAGGTCATCAATCCGGCCCAGTTAGCACCCGCTTCAGTTCACAAGAACAAACCGAAACCGTTACTTCCCAAGATAAGCCTACCGCACTTCTCAGGCAAGGAAGGTGAATGGTATTCTTTTTATGAACTTTACTGCTCCCTAATTCATGAAAATATCGAGATCCCAGACATACATAAATTTTACTACCTCCGCACTTCTTTGGAATCCGAGGCCTTGACCTTGGTGGAGTCACTGCCTTTAAGCGCAGACAACTACCACATCGCCTTTAATCTCCTTAAAGAGAGATATGGCAATTTACGTTTGAGTGTAGCTCGTCATATCCGTTGTCTCTTCAACTTACCTGCCGTCAAACCTAATGACGTCACCTCCTTAAGAGACCTCTTAGATTCTATGCAGTTAAATGTCAGAGCGTTATACCAACTAAAACAGCCTGTCCAAACATGGGACACCATACTTATTCACCTAGCTACATCAAGATTCGATTTTTCGACACTGAAGGCCTGGGAGATCGAACTCGCTCGCAAGGAAGAATTTTCCTTCGAACACCTTATCTCGTTTCTCAACAGTCGATGTCAATTCCTTACAGCACTCGCATTTCAGTGCGAAAAAGTCGAAACGAATCCTCAGTGTCAAATTTTTGAAAAAAAACTTGCTTCTTCAAAGGGACATCAGCCCCCATTTGTCGGAAACAAACAAACCCGTTCTTCTTTCAATCATTCAAGAGAAGATATCAGGCCGCTTAACAAATCGTTAAAATGCACGCTCTGTAAAAAGCTTCACACATTGTATTTGTGCAAATCCTTTAAAGAATTGTCTGTCGAAGATCGAAGGAAATTTGTCTTGAATAGCAAACATTGTTTCAATTGCTTGTCACCTAAGCATTCTTCTTCGAACTGTACGTCATCAAATCTCTGTTTCCATTGTAAAAAACCGCATCATTCTTTATTGCACGTTCACGATAAATCGAGGTCATCAGCACCTGCCTCTTTAAGCTCCTTGCAGAGCCGCTCCGAACAAACTAATGCTTCTTCCTGCATTTCCAACGCCGACACTTTTCACAGTGCGCAAACTCTGTTGACCACTGTACAATTTGAAATCCAAGATAGATTTGGAAATTGGTTCAAAACCCGTGGTCTGCTCGATTCCGCTTCAACGCATAACTTTGTTTCGCAATCGTTGATTAAAAAACTAGGTCTTTCGTCATCGCCTACTTCTATCAATGTGACCGGCATTGACAATTTGAAAACTCAAGCTTTGCAGTCTTCAAAATTGAAAATCAGAGACGTTTGTCAAAGAAACACCAATCTTAATTTAAACTGTCTCATTCTTACCAGTATTGGTAAAGACACTCCAAGTCACTCTATCAATACCTCCGGATTAAAGATTCCTTCGCACTTAAGGTTAGCCGATCCTCAGTTTAATGCTCAAGGTCCCATTGATGTGCTTTTCAGTGCCAATGTTTTTTGGAATTGCATTCGCAAACAAACACGCAAGTTATCTTCAACCGTGGTCGCTAGAGACACCGATTTTGGTTGGGTTATTACTGGTGAAATCCAACATACCAGTGTTCAAACCAAAACGCAATGTCATTTCGTCACAGCTGACATAAATCCCATTTCTGAAAAAGAGAACGCTCATGTTTCAGATTTCAATATTTTTGAAAACCACTTGTCGAAACGATGTCTTATCGTGAACAACTGCGCTAACCCTGTAAGTTGTTTAAATGGCTTTTCCTTCTTCCCGCACAAGATGGCCATTCAAGTTCGCCTTGCTTTGTGTTATTTCGTCTATCTTCTTATGTCATTTTTTATAGCAGTTAATTGCTTAAACTATTCCTCGAAAACTATCTTCCCCTTGTGTAAAACCATGGCTATCAGTCACCATCACTTTGCTGTACGCTATGTTTCACTTCTTTCTTTATGTAGAAGGATGGCCACGGCCGGCTCCTCCCCCCTTCCTCGCAATTGGAAGTCGCTCATGAAACCGCTTGAAACTCTGAATTCTATAGCATCTAGAATAACTATTCTTATGCATAACCTTCGTCTCAATGTCCCAGCTTGTCTTCTTTGCTCGGAAGAATTAAGCTTCTTTTTGTTGAAAATTGTCCGATTTCGTGATCCTCTCAATTATGCGAAATTGATTTCCTACTTTATTTCATGTAGCTTTAAATTGTTTGTTCACGTCCAAGTTACGATTGACTGCATTCCGTTCAAACTGAATATCTGCTTTAAGTTACAGCTGATTCACCAAATGTTGTGTGTGTACTTCGAACTGCTTGTTTGTCAGACTTGTATGTATACACGCCTGAGGAATGCCAAGTTGTTTATTTCCTGTACGCTTGACACAGTTCAAAGCAAGTTTCTCTTATCTCAACTTTGGCTGATTGCCAAGCATTGTCTGACGAGTTGCTACTACAAGTACAGAAGCCGTTTACCTACTTCCCAAAATAAACTCGTTCCGCTTAAGGACTCTGTCAGCTATTTATATGTCTTATCTCGTTGTACTATGTGTGTCAAGGCCGTACTTGTTTACGTCCCTCACTTACTCATGCTCGTATTCCATAACTGCTTTGATCCCTGTTTCAAAACTTCGTTGCGTATTTCTCACGCGCGTATGTATTGCAATTTGCTTGCATATTTTGCGATCTTAATGTTCATTGATGAACAAACTTGTTTTTTCTCGTCACATTCGATGTGTTTTTGTATTCATGCTTGTCATGTCACGTTTTTCGCTGACTTAAGTATTTTTCTGAGTAACCCCTTTGATACTCATTATAACTTGAGGTTATTGTTTATGGCTACTCGTTTGTTACCTATGGCGTTCTTGCTTTCTACTCGCATAGTTCCTTTGTTTATTTGGTATATTCTTGTCCTGAATAGATGTACTTGTTCCTATACGCTTTGTTTAGACTTGTTAATTCTCCTTTTGCATTGTATCGTAATCTTTACTAGTGCTTTATTTCCCTCAGCTTCCAGCTATTTCGTGATTGAAAGTGTCGTTAATTCTCACCTTTTAACTCCGCTTTCCAATGACCCTGATAACCTCCTTCCACTTACACCTGGTCGCTTCTTTACACGCACTTCTCTCTCTGCCCATCCTCCCCTTCCTAATTCTTTCAGGGATTCTGATTTACCTATTGTTTGGTGTAAACTTGAAGCCCTCCGTAATTCTTTTTGGAAGAGGTGGGACTTGGAATATTTAACTTCCTTGCAGGGGAGACAGAAGTGGTTTCTTTCCGGTCCCGACATTAAAGTGGGAGACTTGGTCTTAGTTAGGGATGTTTCACCCCCCCCCCCCTAGTCTGTCCTTTTGGAAAAGTGACCAAGTGTCACCCTGGAAGAGATAGGAGAGTCAGGGTATTCAGAGTCTTGACCAATAATGGTCAGATCACAAGACCACTACTGTACGGCAATTGTTTATTATTGTACTTGTTTTTCTTGCTCGCTGTTGGTGTCTGTCCCCCCAGTATGGTGTATTCTTTGAATACACGGTACGAGAGATATAATGTCTATTGCTCTTTGCATGTTCATTTCTTCCATCCTCTTTGCCAAACACCAACAGTGATCATCTGTTTTCTCCTTGTTGGGCATGTTTCTTATGTCTTCATAAGTATGTTTCAGATATATAACTTCTGTGATCCACCTAGCGTCATCTAGTAGCGAACCTCTGAAGCTACTCAATTCCTCATCGTGCAAGATGACTTACTTATCTATTTGGCTACCAGATCTCGTTACCATCGTCAGCTACTTTCTCCTTGAGCAAGAGGACCACGTTTACTTCTTTACTCACCATGCTGCGCTAGTATCATCTATCAACTCCTTGAAGACCAGCTCACCAAGAAATAAATTTGTTGTATTTAAGTTGGCCATGCTTATATGTTCTCCTTTTGTCTCCTACCCCCCTCTCTTTCCCCCTTTTCTTGGACCCTCCGTGCTCCGCTGAGCTGCTCTCACTTCTCCGTCTGCAGTTGACTCGTTCAGTCAAAGCTCCGCTCGAGCTTAGCCTCCTCAAACCAAGAGGCACACCCTCTTCTACGCCATGTTGGCTAAGTAATCATCATCGAAATCTTCGACTTCAACATGAAATCAAGATAAGTACCTTTTTAAAAGTTTTAACCTCATCTTCATGGTTTTAACTTCCAAGTGATTTTAATTATAATTTATAGGCAGTGTGAAACTATTTACTTTGGGGCAATAATCACTCTTCGTGGGATTTGCAATGTTGAGCTTTTTCTTATATAAGCCAACCTTATTAAAAAGAGCTTTTCTTAAGCTTTAAACGAGAAACCCTCTCGCTACGTGGGATATTATCTAATACCCGCTGTCTATAATTACAAAGTTATTTCCGCCGTTGGATGTTCTCAACCCCATTTTCTGCTAAGGTCGTTCTGGAACCTTCGAGATCTTGTTCTCTATCTGCGAGTCCTGCCGTCATGTATTTTTCATGTACTTGGGAGAATTCTGTTCAAAACTAAATTACTACAATAGTGAATTTTCGTCCACCGCTGGAACTTTCTATGGCGCATTTAATTGTAAATTACAACTGTTTCAAGAAATAGACTCTCACCTATATAGTGCAATCAGTTCTTCCTATAATTGCAATAACTTTTTTTCTCATAAACTTCAGTGTTTCTCTAGTGAACTTTGCATCCATCTTTACAGACTATAGTGATAATCAGTGCTTGCTCCACTTTTCTACCGCGTCGCGATCGTCCGGTTATATTAAATACGGCCATGAACATTGATCCTATATCCCAATGATCTTTCCTTAACCTTCTACTAACAACCATTATTTATAAAATTGTAACTTTCTATAAGGTGTTACTCACAAAGTGCCCTTCCAACTTTGCTAGTTTAACATTAATTAAATTCTGCATAATTTCTTGTGTGATACAAGTTTTAAATTTACATTGTTCCTCCCTTCAAAAGCAGGGAAAACAATTCTCTCAACTCTTGAGTGAGTTATTTTTTGGTCTCGCTAAATGAAAACTGCCTCATTTGACTGGCGAGTCTTATTCAAAGTATAAGAGGTCTAGAACCTTCCTTCTGATTAACTTTTCAGGTTCACAGTAAGTGACCTGCTCTCTTTGTATAAATCTCACAAAGTAATTCTGTTTAAATATAAGAAGTTGTAGGAACTTCCTTTTTATTCTTTATGTTTTCCATTTTGTTATCTTCGAAGTTGTTATTCTCGTTAGAATGTTCTTTCAGAGGTTGCATATAGTACACTGCTTGTACTTCTGTAAATGTTAAAACTTTAATTATTCCATTTTGCCTATTTATGAAATCTTACCAAGATTTTAATACACGGTTTAAAAAACCTTAAAAATTGTCAATTGCCTGGAGCAACTGTTTGATGTTAAGAGGTCTGCGACCCTATTTGTTAAAAAGTTCAAATGAACTATGTTTATTAAAATTATATTGCATAATTGTTAATTTCCTCAAACTTCCTGCATTGTTAAATAAATTAAATATTTGTTTTTGGATTCATCATTTCTCTGATACTACAGTTAGGCAGGATCCTGGCTTTCCTAGCTCTTCCTAGGTTTATGCCCTCGTTCATATACAATAAAGCTTTTACTATTTGTCTGGCCAGATCATCACCCTTCCCTATAGTACTTTTATTCGTGCTTGGAAGGAAACACACTAAAGCCTCTCTCTGGCAAACTGCCCAAGCCTTAGCTGCGGTTCCCGTCAGCTTCGACCAAGCTCGTAGCCACTTTAGGTATCCGAGCACATATTTGCGGTGGCAACCGCTTCTAAATGGATTAAAAGTCAAATTAATAACTTTTGTGGGACTCTCCTCCTATTCTTCTATCCTTCTTTTCCAATCCCAAATCTACTTCCTTCTCTTAATCATCTTCCCTTGGTGGGTGGGTTATTCCCTAGCCTATAATCTACCCACCTGTGTCCTCGACACAAAAATACAAGTCTACGTCCGTAGACGCACAGAATAATAGTCATGTCTCCTAGACACACGGAATGAAAGTTCATGTCTCCTAGACACACGGAATGAAAGTCATGTGTCCACGACACACGGAATGAAAGTCAATGTCTGTAGACGCACAGAATAATAATAGTGTGTCCTCAACACACGGAATAAAAGTCAATGTCTTGGCTCTTCGACACACTTATAAATGAACCGGCCCTTGGGTCTAGATGGAGGGGGATTTTATGTAAAAATTTCTCGAAATAATTGTGATACAGGAATGAAATGCATATCACTGAACTCGTAATATTGCACAGGTCAAGAATATGCCCATTAATCCTAGAATCGATCGTAGAGATTTTGTCTAGGCGATTTCCCGCGTGAATGCTAGCCACCGCGTACCCCAGCCGGAGTTGGCGCGCAAGTAGGCATTCTCTTCTCATTGGTTCTCCATTTTCTAATAATTTGGCGGTTTCTAGTAGATCTTGGCGTCTTGGGAGTGTCTATTTTCTTCATCAGCCATTCACGTTACTGCATCATATTTCTTCTAGGCGCGAATATCACAATGAACATACCAGAACCATGTCTCACCGCGCGTCGCTTCTAAAATTGAGGTAGCCACACCTGTCCTTATGATACATCGCTCTGCTATTTCTTTTCATAGCTCAAGTACTTAGCCTTTTGTTAAACTGATGCAGGTATGTCCCTACTGTCTCCAACAAATGCTTGAAATTTCCTCATCACTGTCTGGCTACTTTCATGATGCTGGTTGAAATATTTATTAATTGAAGAAATAAAATAGTAGAATCATTTAACCAACATAGGGTAAAGGGTTCAATATAGACTTTCATTAACAGCATGACATATTGGTTTACTTAACTTGTTAATCCGACTTAAAATAACGGTTGTTAATATTTAATAACAATATAGTTTCATTACACCACTCATGGCGTTATCAATTTATTGCTTAATGCAATATAAAGTCAGCAACTATTTATTAAAATGTTGCAATAGATTTTAATAGAATACTCAACAGTGTTGATATGTCACAGAATAGTAGAATAAATTCTTCTATTTTAAATCATTAATATTGTTGATAAATGATTTTAAGTAATTATGAACCATGTTCAAATGTCTAAAAAAATATTTCATTCATGAACAACGTTCAATAGTCCGAATGGATTGCATATTTAAAGTAGCTTCAAGTTTCATTTGGGTTATACCACGTATAACTATACTTTAATAATGCGTAGATATTCCTTGAAGATCGACGATAAAATACATTTAAATGTCAACAAACTGTTTCATCTACGAAGAATCTTCCCCTAATCTACATTTTCTTCTTACAATAAAATTTCCAATTAATTATGAAATCCGAAATAAATCCAAGAAATTTAAGAAAACAATCATAAATTCGTTAAATGTTGAATGTCGAAATGCAAAAGCAATAATCTCCAAATCATGGATTAAAATCTTCAAACGATGAAATTTATAAATAAATATCCATCATAGAAAAATATACTGAAGTTCCATTATACAAATTCATTGAAGAATAAAATTAATGAAAGCGTTGAAATGGTAAAAATGCTCTATAATATTCTTAATACAGCAAACTACAACCAACGTCTACGAACGAAGTTCACTCTCTACCTTCTGATGATTCTTGTAGAATAAGTGTGGTGGAAAATTCTCTAGGGAACAGTATCCCACACTCTGAATAGCTCATCTTCTTCCTACTTCTGGAAAACTGCATTGTCACGGTTCGAACACGGGTCTCCAGTATCAAACTGCGTCGTCTGGTCTCGGTATCTAACATCTACTTCCTCAGCTGGGCTGAGCTAAACTTCAAGCATTGAAATGGTACACCCTATTTCTCTTCGGATCTTGTAGAATGTTGAAACGACATGACTGCGTATTTACGTAATGTAGACAAAGAGTATGTAGTTGCGATAACTATTCTTCATTGTGATGGTATAATTTAGTATCGGTTGCTTGATACTCCAGCTCGTCATTATATGTACCTCACATTCCTAGTGCATGTGTGGTTTAAAACTCCATCACGATCACTTCATAAACGTAGATAAGCATTTCCCTCAACTTTTGAGAATATAACATCGTTGAAATATTTTATATCGAATAGTATAAATGTCTATGTCCACGCCTAAGGTTACTTGAATGCACATGTACCACCCAAGATCGTCACTCACTCTCGTTGACTACCAGTCCAGAGCTAGCCTGCTTCACAAAGCATCATGCACGAAATATCTTGCTAGCTTCTCAGAAAAGCACTTTTGTCTCCACTGGCTTTCCCTATCGAAATGACTATACATCTTCGGAGTTCAACTGAAATATTCATGCAGATCCTGTATATAATGTTTCTCAATAGTATTAATGTACTTTCGTAATGTTTATTCACAAAAATCTCATATTCAAGCACTTTTGTAGACTGTTCTTTCATTCACCGAACACAGCATTGAGGCTGGCCAGATTTACCGGCTTCCTCATGGTAGGTGATACGGATCGCTCGCACTCGGCTAATTTTCGGGATTCTTGGGACCTCACGTGACATACGTCTTACTCACTCGATCGCTCTCCGCACAAAGTCAATCAGATCTGTCGCGTCGTCTCCACATCAAAACTGATGACATGGCGCCTCATGAATAAACCGCGCCAATTAGCGTGACTGAATATTCACTTATATCTTCATACATGGTCTCCAAACTTCCTTCCGAAGGTATTAACCATGATCCTTGTCAATTAAGATGTTTCTCCAAAGTTACAGATGTAAGTTTTCTCTCTTCTTAACGAAATATCAGCATAATTCTCAGCTGAAATCCCTTCTTCCATCGCGCTTTGAGAACTTTGATTGACCAATCCGAATCATCTCTCCTCAACTCTGTATGTTGCTATGCAATTTCTAGCAAATATACGGCACGACGCAAGGTTAAATCTTGGCTTCCGGTAGCCATTTTCCTCTCTAAGCTGCAATCTGAAGCCATTGTTCCTTCATCAAAATCTGATATTGTGCAATACTTCAAAATGCTCCAATCTTCACCAAAGTTTACCAAAACAACCAAATGTCATTCTCCTCATCCTGAGCATCTTAAAATTAGACTTCATTTTCCCCTCAACTTTAAAATAAAAGCGTTGCAAATGCTTTTATTCCAACAATACAAAACAATCCTTGAAATTGAATTTTAAGTTGAAATATTAGTCATAGAATTCTTTCAGATTCTTGGCATTGAATCTTCCAACAGATAAATTTCTACCTATTTCTGTGATGTAACAATTGTTCCCATAGGCAGTGCCTACTCTAAATGGCCCAAAATACAGGATCGAGAATTTTGTATATACCTTTATAGCAACGTCGGCTTTGGTTGGCTTGCGAATTATGACCAAATATCCAACATTCAATGGTGCACTGAAGCGTTTTCCTTGTAATCTCTTCAGGCGTTTATTTGTTACTTTCCTCAAGTTATCCTTGGCCTTTTCAATTCTCTGTCTTCCTGGAATTTCCTGGTCCTTCGGAATAAAGTTGAACAGATTCTTCCAAGGTCTATCTGGACTTCTGTAATGAAGTCTGCTGAGCTTTCATGGTAAGTAGAATTAATGCATTCTTCAATGATGGGAACAACTCTCACCCAACTTTGATGATCGTTTTGGACAGAAAACTCGACAGAATTTGTCAAATTCTGATATAATTCTCTCACTAGGATTCGTCTCTGGACATTTCACACTGGAAAATATATGTTTGATGTCGAGCCTTTCCATTTCCTCCTGGAATTCCCCCTACTAAGCTGAGTTCCATGGTCCGTTAAAAGAAATTCTGGTTTTCCTGCTTTCGGAATTACTGCATGCTCTATTCTGCTCAAGACTTGCTTTGTCGTAGCTTTCTGAATCGGATCCAATGATACAAATTTCGAAAACACATCTACTGTCACTAAAACGTATTGGTTACCTCTGTATCCTTTGGGACTTCGACCAAATATGTCACAAGCAATAAACTCACGAGGTTGGGAAGGAATAATGGATCTAGGTCTTTCCTTAAGAAGTTCTGACGTATATTTTCCTTTCTGACATTTCTCACAATATCTATTAATCTCCGCTACTGAAATTCTCATGTTCTTCCATGTAAACATTTCCTGGAGTGTGTTTACAGTTTTATCAAGACCACCATGACCTATACTGTGATGCGTCAACCAAACCAATGGGTTTACTAAGTTGGGAGGAACCACAACTCTGACTTTCGTCTTTTCCGTATTGACGTACTTACAAGCGATGTCTCCCGACAAAACATAACGATCTGAGCGTTAAGAATTTTCTCATAGTCAGGATCGGCGTTGTCCATAAGACCTTTCAAGAAACAATACATGATCCTAATTGGAGTGTATCTTTTCTGTGATACATTAATCTTCTCGAGCTTTGCCAAAGTCTCTTGATCTTGAGGCACCAATTGTATCGCATTTATCCGGACACTTTCAATAGGATTACGCGATAATGCATCCGCCAACAAGTTGTCTTTCCCAGGCTGATGAACTATCGTAGCATTAAAATGCTGGACCAACAACGTCTATCTGGTCAGTCTATCACTAGACATATCTGACTGCATCATCAACTGTAAAGCCTTATGATCTGTAATTATTATGATCTGGTGTCCTATCAAGATCCTTTTCCACTGCTGCAATGCTGTTACAAAAGCTAATGCTTCCAATTCAGTAGTGAAGTGATTTTCCTTAGGTTTCCTCAATTTGCTGCTACAAAATCCAATATAGTGCTTATTTCCCTCTTCATCCTCCTGATATAATACAGCACTAATTCCTATTCGAGATGCATCCTACCATAGATAAAATATGCGGTCAAATTCAGGATACCCTTGCTTGATGTTATTTCTGAGCATCTCCTTAGCTCTCTCGAACGCCTCTCCTGTGGCTGAACCCCATTTCCACCTATTGTTCTTCTTAAGAAGATCGTACAACGGTGCCATAATTTCAGAATATCTGCTACAATGGTTACACAAGAACTGACACATACCGACAATTCTCTGACTTGCTTCACCTTCGTTGGTCTTGGAAACCTGACAATAGCTTCAGCTTTCTTCTCATTAGGATGATAACCAAATTGATCTATGGTATGTCCTAGAAAGTTTATCCTCTCACGCATGAAGTGACACTTGTCAAAATTAACTTTGATGTTTGCTTCTCACAAATCTACAAACAACTTCCTCAAGTGTTCCAAGTGTTCCTTCACATTCTCTGACGAAAAGATGAGATCATCTATGTAGCAAAGTGTATATTCTTTTACTTCATCGCTGAGCCTATTATCAAGTGCTCTTATCAAAGATGGTCCACTATTAATTATACCAAAAGGTAATCTTTGAAATATATAGCTTGTTTGGTCAAATAAGAAACCTGTATACTGTTTTCTGTCTTCTGTGAGTTCTATTTGACAAAACGATGCTGTGAGATCAAGTACGCTGAAGCATGATTTTGCCTTAAATCTTCTCAATAGATCACGTATCTTTGGAGGTTTGTTTGTTTCTGGCAGTATCAAAGAATTGATATTTCTTCCATCGAGGCATAACCGTACCTGTCCATTGCTTTTCTTCACAACAGTGGTGGGATTTATATAGGATGATGCTTGCTTTCTGATAATTCCATCCATTTCCATTTTCTTTATTATCCTCGCACTTCTTCGTAGTATTTTTCAGGTATAGGGCATATCTTCTTCTGATAAGGAGTTTCTTTAGTTAATCGAATACGATATTGTAAATCCTTGATCAGACCTGGTTTATCATCAAAAATGTCGTTAAATTCAATTATGAGATCTTCAAATTTCTCCTGGATTTCTTCGAATCCTTCAACTCTGAGAGCATAATGTTCTTTCTCTTCTTCCACTTCGTTAACAGCGTTGTCTAAAATATCATCTCTATAATCATTATCTAGATCTGTATTCATTTCCTGTTCTTCCAGATTTTTCGTTTCCGAACTCATCTCATTAAACTTGATGACTCGATTCTTCATATCGATAACTGCTTCTACTTTTGCAATAAAGTCTATTCCCAAAATCACATCTAAGTTTATCTTGTGAACAACTATAAATACATGTTCGTAATCTCTGTTATTTATCTCTAAATTCAACAGGACCTGAATTTTACATTTGACAGTCTTGTCTTGGAAGATACCTCTAACCTTCCCTGTTGAAGCTGGCAAAATAGACATGCTGTCACCTTTTAACCTTTTCCGCTCGTGTGTCTACCTGAGGTCGACAGCCTTCACTTAGCGTTATAGCTCGTGTGTCGACCCTGAGTCGACACAATGTTTGGCCGCTCGTTTCTAGGTTACCTGGCATGTCAGGGCTTTTGTACTTCGTTTGGTAAGTGCTGGCCCCTTCCGGAAACTGGAAGGAACCAAACGGGAGTGTTTTAGTTTCTCTTTGCTCGTTAAAACTGATCCGCTTCCTTGACATGGAAAGCAGTCGCGGTGAAGCAACATGGCGGCGCGGCGCCTCGTTTGTAGGTTACCTGGCATGCCAGGGTTTTTGTACTTCGTTTGGTAACTGTGGTTCCGGAAACCGAAAGAAACCGAACAGGAGTGCTTTAGTTTCTCTTTGCTCGGCAAGACTGCCCTGTTTCCTTGACATTGAAAGCAGTCGCAGTAAAACAACATGGCGTTATAGCTCGTGTGTCGACCCTGAGTCGACACATTTTTCGGCCGCTCGTTTCTAGGTTACCTGGCATGCCAGGTCTTTTGTACTTCGTTTGGTAACTGCTGGTCCCGGAAACCGAAAGAAACCGAACAGGAGTGCTTTAGTTTCTCTTTGCTCGGCAAGACTGCTCTGTTTCCTTGACATTGAAAGCAGTCGCGGTAAAACAACATGGCGTTATAGCTCGTGTGTCGACCCTGAGTTGACACATTGTTCGGCTGCTCGTTTCTATGTTACCTGGCATGCCAGGTCTTTTGTACTTCGTTTGGTAACTGCTGGTCCCGGAAATAGAAAGTAACGAAACTCGAGTGTTTTGGTTTCTTTTTGCTCGGGAAAACTGCTCCGTTTCCTTGAAATGAAGAGCAGTCACGGTGAAGCAACATGACGGCGCACAGTCTGACTGAAGCTGAGATCCGGGCGTCTATTTCGGCTGATTTTGATGATAGTGACCATAAGAGCGATGCAATGTTTGAATCTGGCGATGAAAATGATATATCCGTGAGTGATTCAAGTGACAATATTGATATCAGCGTCGCAAGATATCATGGAGGAGACGATAACATTATGTGAAGCACTCAGGGTCAATCCAGGCATTTGCTTTGAACGCTTCCACACACTCAATGCATACCGTAAAGAAAGTAAAACATTATTTTGTGTCATGTAAATGCCATACTTTCATTAATTGTGTACTTCCTTCCTGTATATATTGTTACAACCAGTACTTAATACCAGGTTTTAAAATATGAAGAATGCTGACAGAAATAAATACGAGTTGGGAGAAACCGGGACTTGCAATAATTTGAGTGGAAAGGGTTAATAGCCTCAAATAGCATTCCTCTGACAAGATTGATATAACTGTGCCTGTGTCAACCAATGATCTGCAATCTTCTCCTTCTAAATTTATGTTTATAATAGGTAATTCCACTTGTCTACCTTCTCTTAAGTTCTCTTCCTCAAACAACAAATCTTCGTCAGTTACCTGGTAAATTTCATTGATGGTCACGTTGTAAGATGGTATTTTATCTTCATTTAGTTGCGCTTTATAATTGGAGTTATTTTTGTACAGGGGCTACGCCATCTGTTCTCCCCTGTCGACTGGTACTCGGCTTTGGATCTGGGTTGTTGTTATTATTTCTGTTGTCAAGAGGTACATTTCCCTGCCTGACATTTATTAAATACTCCTGACCTTCACGATAACGTTCATTATATTGCTGTCTAGTGAATACATCGTCATTGTAATTTTTATACCGATTGTATCCTCTATTGTTTCTGGTATCGCGATTGTATTGTTGGTTATAATTAATGTTTCTATAGTTGTTGTTTTAGTTATTGTTGTTTCGATTGGGTTCCCCGTTTCTATAGTTTTGTTGATGGTAAGGCCTACCGTCTCTAAACCTGCGTTATCTTGAATATATACAGTCTATCACGAAAATAATTGTTTCCCTGCGGACCTGATCTACTTTGTTCTTGTCTGCTGCATTTGATCGATGATTATTGTGTTTACTTCCCTATTCTCTTGCCTTGATATGACGTTAGTAGAGGAGCAAGGAGGGTTCTGCTTCAAATACCGTTATTTATGCAAATGAGGGGGGCGTGGCAAGGTCAATGACCTTGAGGTAGGTCATGGTCAATGACCTTGAGGTAGGTCATTGACCCCAAGGTCGCCTGGACCCCGGAAGGTAAACAAACCTTGGAGGGTCCAGGAACCGGTTTGAGGGGGTGTGGGTGGAGGGAAGGGGTGGGGGAGGGGGGGAGGGTGGGGGGTGTGGGAGGGGGGGGGGGAGGGAAGGGTGGGGTGGGGGACGAGGGGGGAAGGATGGAAGAGGATCTGCACGAGACCCTCCTCGACCCAGTCTCTCTATTGGACTGAGCGCCTTCTCTGTTATGGTCTCGTGCTATATAGCTTTGCTTTGTACTTGATGAGATCCGAGTGTTGCCGAAGGTTTCCGAATCTTTGTCGGTGAATGAATCGTCAGATTTGAACGGTCAACTGGCGTGTGTGTGACGTCATAGTATATTACGGGATGTGGGGTAGGTCATGGACGGGTGTGTTTTGAATGGAAAACATGAATGGTGGTGGGTGGTGGTTGTTGAACCCTGACGTGCTAGGTTTGCGGGTAAATAAACGTGAATGAAGATGGCACCGTGAATGGAGGTTGCGACGTCACAGCAGATTACGGAATGTAGCACAGGTCATGGATGAGAGTGATTTAATGGGAAACATGAATGGAGATGGATGGTGGTTGTTGAACCCTGACGTGCTAGGTTGGCGGGTAAACAAACGTGAATGAAGATGGAACTGTGAATGGAGGTTGGGACGTCACAGGCAGAATGTAGTGTAGGTCATGGATGGGATTGTTTTTTTCTAATACTTAACGGTAAACAAATTGTTAATGGGTGGGGGATACAAAACGCATGGCATGTCGGTTCAGCCAGCTCGACATGAAATAAAAACAAGATGGTGTAATGTCTATTGATGACATTGGAATATTCCATCTAGTTGTGAAGATATGAACTGTGCCGACTGTCGAAGCCTATCGCACTCCTCTGAGTCAGCGATTGAATAAATGACTGATAAAATTAAATGATGGTGGAGAGTGTTGGTAGAATGAAAGTTTGTCTGGAAAACTAGGGTACCCGGAGAAAAACCAGTCTGCTTCTGTTTTGTCCAGCACAGATTTTACATGGAGTAACTGGGATTTGAAACACAGACCCAGCGGTGAGAGGTTGGCATGCTTCTCCCTAAGCCATGGAGGCATAATCACAGAGACCTAGTGCAGCCGAAGGATTTTCATTTATGCTGACTTGGGAGATTTGAATTTATGTGTTATGGAGCTGAGGATATAGAATGTGTGCTAGATGGTTAATGGACATGGATGGGTGTTAGAATGAACAATCTGAGTTGAACGGTCAACCTATGTGTGATGTCACAGGAGTGAATTTCTGAGATTGACACCTGACATGTTGGCTCGCTCAGCTTCATATAAAAAAATAAAAGTGGGAATGATAGACAAATAAATCAAAACAAGAATATTTTTTATTAATATTGTTTCTTTTTTCTTACATTTACTTGTAATTATTATTTATTTTCGGAAGCTTCTTCTTCTTATTCTTCCTCTTCAGTTTCACTTCCTTCCTCCGTTTCATTCTCGGCCTCCATCATCATCATCATGCGGACGAAAAACTCCGCCATGACACGGTCATTTGAAAAACTATAAAATAGAAAAAATGTCCATCAATGTCATTAGAATACCCAATCTAGCGGCGAGGATATAAACTGTCTTGATGTTTGTGTCAGGGTGAACCAAAGTACACAGAAGAAAACCTCCTAAGTTATGGAGGCATACTCCTTGCACTTCTCTGCATCAATGATTAAATGACAGGCAGAATGTAGGAAATAATGGGAAAAGAAGACTGGCCTCTTGCAGAAGGAGGGAATCAGAAAAGATGTGGCAAGGGCCTTGGATACTCTAATACTGTTGGAGTTGGAAGAGAACAAGAGTTGGCCAAGCGAGGTTGACAGGAAAGAAGACAGAGAGGAGCTTGACACAAGTAAGTGGAAGCAATGCTGAACTCGGCTGTCACCTCTGTAGTTGTAAAACCCGCGTTCTGCTATATGTAAGCTTTTGGAAGCTGAGTTTAAAAAATGTTTTGCAAGAAGAGAATAATACTGTTAATTTTGTTATCCTTAATTCAACCTTCTTGATTACTCATGCTTCAAAGATCCTGTCCAGAATGATTTACAAGAGGATTGAAAGCCAGATAGAAACGGAGTTGGGTGAAGATCAGTTTGGTTTCAGGAGAAATGTAGGAACAAGGGAAGCTGTACTAAGTCTTAGGCTGATTTTAGAAGGTAGAATAAGGAAAGATAAGAGAACGTTCATGGCTTTTGTAGATTTAGAAAATGCTTTTGATAAAGTTGATTGGACTAAATTGTTTGACATTTTGAAATCAATTGGAATAAAGTACAGGGATAGGAGGGTGATATACAATCTGTACAGAAACCAGACAGCAGTCATTCGAGTTGAAGGACATGAGAGAGAAGCTGGTATTCAGAAAGGTGTAAGACAAGGCTGCAACTTATCACCCATACTTTTCAATCTTTACATTGAACAAGCAATGAAGGAAATTAGAGAAAAATTTAAAGTGGGAGTGAAGGTTCAAGGAGAAATAATTTCAACTCTGAGATTTGCTGATGACATTGTCATCTTGGCCGACAAGCCTGAGGATTTGAATGAGTTTTTGAATGGTATGGACTCCGTCTTACGGAAAGAATTCATGATGAAAATAAATAAATGTAAAACATAAATACTGGAATGCAACCGAAATAAATCAGAAACCTCAATGGAGATCAAATTGACAGGTGAAAAGCTGAAGGAAGTAGGAGACTTCTGTTACTTAGGAAGCAGAATAACCAGTGATGGACGAAGCAAAGAGGATATTAAAAGTAGGTTGGCTCAGGCAAAGAAAGCATTTCTACAAAAAAGGAATCTGCTGACATCGAATATAGATTTAGGTATTAGGAAGTCATTTTTGAAAGCCTTTGTCTGGAGCGTGGCGCTCTATGGAAGTGAAACTTGGACTATTGGTGCAGCAGAAAAGAGGAGAATAGAAGCATTTGAAATGTGGTGTTACAGGAGAATGATGAAGATCAGATGGGTAGATAGGGTTACAAACAAAGAGGTATTAAGACGAGTGGGAGAGGAGAGATGTTTCTGGTGACTGCTAATGAAGAGAAGAGATAGGTTGGTAGGACACATACTAAGACACCCAGGAATAGCAAGCTTAGTTATGGAAGGAAGGGTCGAGGACAAAAACTGTAGGGGTAGACCAAGGTTAGAATATGTTAAACAGATTGCCTCCGATGTAGGGATGTTGGAGCTATGTAGAGATGAAACGATTAGCTCAGGACAGGGAGACATGGAGAGCTGCATCAAACCAGTCAAAAGACTGAAGACTCAAACAACAACAATTCAACGTTTGTGGTACCCTACACAGATCTCACATGAAGTGAGTGAGATTTAAACTGCAGATCAGCGGTGAGAAGCTGGTATACTACTGCTGATTTACATAACAGCGCAACACAATTGTAATGTATGAGTAATTATACTGTTACAACTCTAAGATATTGAAAGCCCTTTTGACATTAGACTGGTATCAAGATTGATGATGTAGGCTATTAACTTTTATTTTTGTTAAAGCAGTATGTCTTGGCAATAAATTTAACAGGTCTTCAACCGGTAATACAATTTGCATTAAATTACAATAAATTAGTCATGTTTCTTAAGTCGGACTGGGAGAAAAAAGAAAGTTGTTTCTTCCAACAAGGCTGTAGCGCAGCATTAGGTCCTGGGTCCAAGCTCTCTGCTGACTCGGTAGACGCGTGGGTTCGAGCCCCACCGTCAGCCGTCCTTGAAATGGTTTTCCGTGGTTTCCCATTTTCAACACCAGGCAAATGCTGGGACGGTACCTTCTGATAGACCACGGCCGATTCCTTCCACATCGTTGCCCAGTTTCATTCATCTTCATCCATTCCATCCCGACGCGCAGGTCGCCCACGGACGTCGAATAGAAAGACCTGCACTCGGCCTCTGAGGAGGTCACACGACAAAAAACTAGCTATGAAATTCAATTAAAAGCTTGGCAGGACGAGTTAATGAGTGATGAAAACTAATGGTAGGTAATGAATAATGATTGTGCGACCTCTGGAGAGGCCAAGTGCATGTCTTTCTAGTTAACACCCGTGGGCGACTTGAGCCCTATGACCTAACGCTGCACTTTAGCGAGTGGAGCTGCTGTTATTATAGTTAATTAATATATATGAACAAGTGTTGAAGAAAGTACTACTTGCATACAATTTGCATTCTCGACTAGTACAAGTTATTACACAAAGGCTACACCCGGCTAAGTTTATAAAACCTTAACACCTATCTAAGTGTTCAAAGCTACTTGACCACAATTTGACAAACGCTATTAGCTTGACATTGCATTTAAACAATAGTGTAATAATTAACTTGACTGCTTATTGCGAGACAAGATACAACTATGTGTATAGCTGTGTGGCTCAACTATACTGTTCTTGGCTGCTGTTAGGCTTTGAACTGGAGGGTCCTGGGTTAGATTTTTGGGAGGTCTGTGGGGATTGTATCGGTAGACGCGTGGGTTCGAGCCCCACCGTCAGCCGTCCTTGAAATGGTTTTCCGTGGTTTCCCATTTTCAACACCAGGCAAATGCTGGGACGGTACCTTCTGATAGACCACGGCCGATTCCTTCCACATCGTTGCCCAGTTTCATTCATCTTCATCCATTCCATCCCGACGCGCAGGTCGCCCACGGACGTCGAATAGAAAGACCTGCACTCGGCCTCTGAGGAGGTCACACGACAAAAAACTAGCTATGAAATTCAATTAAAAGCTTGGCAGGACGAGTTAATGAGTGATGAAAACTAATGGTAGGTAATGAATAATGATTGTGCGACCTCTGGAGAGGCCAAGTGCATGTCTTTCTAGTTAACACCCGTGGGCGACTTGAGCCCTATGACCTAACGCTGCACTTTAGCGAGTGGAGCTGCTGTTATTATAGTTAATTAATATATATGAACAAGTGTTGAAGAAAGTACTACTTGCATACAATTTGCATTCTCGACTAGTACAAGTTATTACACAAAGGCTACACCCGGCTAAGTTTATAAAACCTTAACACCTATCTAAGTGTTCAAAGCTACTTGACCACAATTTGACAAACGCTATTAGCTTGACATTGCATTTAAACAATAGTGTAATAATTAACTTGACTGCTTATTGCGAGACAAGATACAACTATGTGTATAGCTGTGTGGCTCAACTATACTGTTCTTGGCTGCTGTTAGGCTCTGAACTGGAGGGTCCTGGGTTAGATTTTTGGGAGGTCTGTGGGGATTGTATCGGTAGACGCGTGGGTTCGAGCCCCACCGTCAGCCGTCCTTGAAATGGTTTTCCGTGGTTTCCCATTTTCAATACCAGGCAAATGCTGGGACGGTACCTTCTGATAGACCACGGCCGATTCCTTCCACATCGTTGCCCAGTTTCATTCATCTTCATCCATTCCATCCCGACGCGCAGGTCGCCCACGGACGTCGAATAGAAAGACCTGCACTCGGCCTCTGAGGAGGTCACACGACAAAAAACTAGCTATGAAATTCAATTAAAAGCTTGGCAGGACGAGTTAATGAGTGATGAAAACTAATGGTAGGTAATGAATAATGATTGTGCGACCTCTGGAGAGGCCAAGTGCATGTCTTTCTAGTTAACACCTGTGGGCGACTTGAGCCCTATGACCTAACGCTGCACTTTAGCGAGTGGAGCTGCTGTTATTATAGTTAATTAATATATATGAACAAGTGTTGAAGAAAGTACTACTTGCATACAATTTGCATTCTCGACTAGTACAAGTTATTACACAAAGGCTACACCCGGCTAAGTTTATAAAACCTTAACACCTATCTAAGTGTTCAAAGCTACTTGACCACAATTTGACAAACGCTATTAGCTTGACATTGCATTTAAACAATAGTGTAATAATTAACTTGACTGCTTATTGCGAGACAAGATACAACTATGTGTATAGCTGTGTGGCTCAACTATACTGTTCTTGGCTGCTGTTAGGCTTTGAACTGGAGGGTCCTGGGTTAGATTTTTGGGAGGTCTGTGGGGATTGTATCGGTAGACGCGTGGGTTCGAGCCCCACCGTCAGCCGTCCTTGAAATGGTTTTCCGTGGTTTCCCATTTTCAACACCAGGCAAATGCTGGGACGGTACCTTCTGATAGACCACGGCCGATTCCTTCCACATCGTTGCCCAGTTTCATTCATCTTCATCCATTCCATCCCGACGCGCAGGTCGCCCACGGACGTCGAATAGAAAGACCTGCACTCGGCCTCTGAGGAGGTCACACGACAAAAAACTAGCTATGAAATTCAATTAAAAGCTTGGCAGGACGAGTGAATGAGTGATGAAAACTAATGGTAGGTAATGAATAATGATTGTGCGACCTCTGGAGAGGCCAAGTGCATGTCTTTCTAGTTAACACCCGTGGGCGACTTGAGCCCTATGACCTAACGCTGCACTTTAGCGAGTGGAGCTGCTGTTATTATAGTTAATTAATATATATGAACAAGTGTTGAAGAAAGTACTATTTGCATACAATTTGCATTCTCGACTAGTACAAGTTATTACACAAAGGCTACACCCGGCTAAGTTTATAAAACCTTAACACCTATCTAAGTGTTCAAAGCTACTTGACCACAATTTGACAAACGCTATTAGCTTGACATTGCATTTAAACAATAGTGTAATAATTAACTTGACTGCTTATTGCGAGACAAGATACAACTATGTGTATAGCTGTGTGGCTCAACTATACTGTTCTTGGCTGCTGTTAGGCTCTGAACTGGAGGGTCCTGGGTTAGATTTTTGGGAGGTCTGTGGGGATTGTATTTTCTGGTGATTCATTCCCCTGGCTTGGGGACTGGGTGTTTGTGTTGTCTTAATTAAAAATATATTCCGGTCCCATGGTTAATTGGTTAGCGTTCTAGGCTTTGATTTAATTTTTTTAGCCTGGTATCAATTTAAAAAAATGAATATTACTTACATGAAAATGTCCAAAGACGAATCCCAATTGATGGAATCTTCTTCCTCAGCACGGGTATTCTCCTCATCAGACATAGCAGTAGCAGTGAATGACAATTCTTTGTAAAGTAGCAGGTTCATTTATACTAAATATGGAGGTCATCCAGTTACTGAGAAAGCGGACAAACCGGGTGTTGCCTCTGATTGTAAGGGTATATAAGCCGTGACATTATTGTTGTTAGCCAGAGAAGTCCACGAGTTGGTAGTATACACATCGCTTTGCTGCAAAGATCTTCTATCAGGTAATATTGAACACAGTACTTTTAGTTTCTCTAACTGTCGATGGTTATACAGTTGACCTTAAATATTTATCAAGTGGATAATAATAATATCAAATGGGTATATAAAACTATTATTGCAACTAACAGTCATTACCAGGCTTGACGTCAGTTAAAAGAGGTATTACCTTATCTCGCTCTATCCAACTGATTACTGGGACTAAGCACTGTTACGAGACTCCTCGTCTTAGCAAATAAGTTTTGTATACACATTTGATGGTTTAGTCTAGAGGTTTGGATGGAGATGCGGGACACACTACTCAAGTGGATATATGAAACTATTATTGCAACTAACAGTCATTACCAGGCTTGACGTCAGTTAAAAGAGGTATTACCTTATCTCGCTCTATCCAACTGATTACTGGGACTAAGCACTGTTACGAGGTCCTCGTCTTAGCAAATAAGTTTTGTATACACATTTGATGGTTTAGTCTAGAGGTTTGGATGGGGATGCGGGACACACTACTCAAGTGGATATATGAAACTATTATTGCAACTAACAGTCATTACCAGGCTTGACGTCAGTCAAAAGAGATATTACCTTATCTCGCTCTATCCGACTGATTACTGGGACTAAGCACTGTTACGAGACTCCTCGTCTTAGCAAATAAGTTTTGTATACACATTTGATGGTTTAGTCTAGAGGTTTGGATGGAGATGCGGGACACACTACTCAAGTGGATATATGAAACTATTATTGCAACTAACAGTCATTACCAGGCTTGACGTCAGTTAAAAGAGGTATTACCTTATCTCGCTCTATCCAACTGATTACTGGGACTAAGCACTGTTACGAGACTCCTCGTCTTAGCAAATAAGTTTTGTATACACATTTGATGGTTTAGTCTAGAGGTTTGGATGGGGATGCGGGACACACTACTCAAGTGGATATATGAAACTATTATTGCAACTAACAGTCATTACCAGGCTTGACGTCAGTCAAAAGAGATATTACCTTATCTCGCTCTATCCGATTGATTACTGGGACTAAGCACTGTTACGAGACTCCTCGTCTTAGCAAATAAGTTTTGTATACACATTTGATGGTTTAGTCTAGAGGTTTGGATGGGGATGCGGGACACACTACTCAAGTGGATATATGAAACTATTATTGCAACTAACAGTCATTACCAGGCTTGACGTCAGTTAAAAGAGGTATTACCTTATCTCGCTCTATCCGACTGATTACTGGGACTAAGCACTGTTACGAGACTCCTCGTCTTAGCAAATAAGTTTTGTATACACATTTGATGGTTTAGTCTAGAGGTTTGGATGGGGATACGGGACACACTACTCAAGTGGATATATGAAACTATTATTGCAACTAACAGTCATTACCAGGTTTGACGTCAGTCAAAAGAGATATTACCTTATCTCACTGCATCCAACTGATTATTGGAACTAAGCGCTGTTAGGAGACTCCTCGTCTTAGCAAATAAGTTTTGTATACACATTTGATGGTTTAGTCTATAGATCAGGGTTTGAGTTAATGTGCTAATAAATAAAGGTGGAGGGTACCTGAACCTTTTTAATAGTTTACCTAAACACTTTATAATTACCTTTCAGAACCAATATGTCTGCTATAACAGTTGCGAATCTCATTGGCAGAGCAACCGGTCTGGAGACTAAACGTTTACAGGACCTGCCAGTTAACGAGTCCTATTTGGTGACAGCTGTTCGCAGGGTAAAAACGAAATATGGGGGAAGAATAGTTTGTGAACTAGAAGATTTCGCTGTCTTCTTACCTGCGAGGTTCATGGAACTCAACGACGAAGCTGTAAATGACCTCAACAAAGGAACCATCTACCTAAAATATTTGGGAGTAGAAAATAAAAGATGTTTGGTAGAATTTATTGAAGAATCAAATAAAATTTAAAATTTGTTAATGTTAAAACAGAATTTGCAGAGACAATAAACTTTGTTTGTTTTCATTCTCTGCAAACTGTTCAGTGATTTGCTGTTTTTGTAGTAAATGTAATTACTGTAAGTGTCATGATGTCAGCACCAGAACTTAGTTGGCAGAACGTGGATAGTTGTTTTAATAATAAGTTATGTAGCTTTAAAATTAATAATGATGCTAAATTTTTAGACCCAAATGAATTTTTAAACGCTAGCTACAACATTTTTCAAAATAAAATGCAAGACTGTTTAAGAGAACATGTAGCGTTAAAGATTAACGCTGAGTTATTCAGTGATTTTGTTATTTTAAAACAAGGTGAGGAAATAACCAAACCGATTTATTTACATACGAAAATGTGTGAATTGTACCGCACTGATAATATACACAGTTGGTATAGTAAAAACATTGTCGATAAGCTCATGACGCGCTTTGCCGAGTTTCAAGAATTGGAAAGTGGCAAATCGCTGGAAGCTATCAACCATTTTAAAATTAATGTATGCACCTTTGATCCCATGAACAGTGGTTCAGCTTATGTTAATTTACCTAAACAGTTGGAAAAACATCACGCAGTCATCAATGTGGATAATAATGACGTTTTTGCTTTGTGTGGACCTTGGCTGCTGGGTTAAGTCCTGCAACTGAAAATGTTCACAGAATGGGAAAATATCACCAGAAATTTATGGAATTAATGATCAGTCTAAATTTAGCAGACATAGAATTCCCAATGGACCTCAACGCCATTTCTCGTTTTGAATCTAAAAATCTGCTTTACTCCATTAATGTATACGGAGTTGAAGGGGACAAAGTTATTGGTCCATTGTATGTGACAAAGGGAAAAAAAGAAAAGCATTTTAATTTACTGTACATTGAAGGGGAATTGTGCAACCATTATTGTTATATCAAAGATCTTTCTAGACTAGTTCGTTCACAAGTTACAAAAAAAAAATAGGGTACATATATGTGATCGCTGTTTGCAATATTTTACTAGCAATCAAAAGTTGACAGCACATACTATTGATTGCATCACACAACCAGCGGTAAAAATTATATTTCCAGAAAAGGATAAAGCCAGTATGAAATTTCAAAATGTGTCTCGTCAAGAACCGCTTCCATTTACAGTATATGCAGATTTTGAATGTTTAACCACACCCATTGACACATGTAAACCAGATCCGACACGTCCGTACACTCAACAAGTACAGCAACATGTGCCATTCAGCTGTGCCCTAAACGTGATTTGTTCATACGACCCTTCACTTTCATACTTCAAATCTTATCGCGATGCAGATGCTGCTGCTTGGTTTTTAAATGAATTGGACGCCTTGGCAGATCGGGTGTACAATATCCTGCAAAATCCAATTCCGCTTCAAATGTCGGACGCAGACGAGGCGGTTTTTTCAACAGCAACCACTTGTCACATTTGTCAAAAACCAATAGCACCTTGTGACACGCCAGTGAGAGACCATAATCGGTACACTGGAAAATTTAGAGGAGCGGCTCATAGTGTATGTAATTTGGCGTATAAAAGAGCACGTTATATTTCTTGTTTCTTACACAACATGTCTCGGTATGACAGCCATTTAATTATTAAGGAATTTGCTAACCTTGAAAACCAAAAGTTTAATTTAATTCCACAAAATCATGAAAATTTTATTTCGTTTTCGAAATGGCGAAATGGAATCAGTATACGATTTTTAGATTCGTATAGATTCCTCGCATCATCATTGGATGCGCTTGTTCAAGGGCTTCACCCAAACAATTTGCATTTTGTACGTCAACACTTTACTGATGCCAAACAATTTGAATTATGCATTCGAAAAGGGGTGTTTCCCTATAATTATGTAAACAATTGGGCATGTTTACAGGAAACTGCACTCCCTTCAAAGGACAAATTTTACAATGACTTAACAAAAAGTCATATTTCTGAAGAAGACTATTTACACGCTCAAAAAGTATGGAACGTGTTCAAGATATCAACTTTGGGCGAGTATGCTGATTTATACCTCAAAATTGATACACTACTTTTGACAGACGTGTTTGAACACTTTCGCAAACTGTGTCTTGAAATCTACAATCTAGATCCAGCCCATTACTACACCCTTGCCGGATATAGTTGGGACTGTATGTTGAAGGTGACTGCCATAGAACTGGAACTATTAACAGACATCGACATGTTACTCTTTTTTGAACGCGGAATACGTGGTGGTCTTGTTTCGCTTGTGCAAAAGCACGCCAAAGCAAATAATCCATATATGGATACATACAAACCAAACCAACCTACAACATACCTCACCTACCTAGATTGTAACAATTTATACGGATATGCTATGGAAAAACCTCTTCCATATCAAAATTTTCGATGGCTGACTTCAGATGAAGTTTCAAATTTTAATTTAAAGGATGTGTTGAGCAATGACACGCGTGGCTACGTTCTAGAGGTCGACTTATTATATCCCTGTGAGATACACAATGATCATTCTGATCTACCATTTTGTGTTGAAAAATTACAACCTCCCAGTTCACGTTCCAACAATAAAAAGTTGCTGGCAACGTTAAATTCAAAAAATCGGTACGTCATACACATTGAAAATTTAATGCAATGTTTGAAACATGGTTTGAAACTGCAATCCATTCACCGCATTATTTGCTTTGACCAAAAACCATGGTTACAACCGTACATGCAATTGAATACTCATCATCGGCAACACGCCAAGACCACATTTGAATCAAATTTTTATAAATTAATGAACAATGCGTGCTACGGTAAATCAATGGAAAATATTCGAAAGCATAGAACTATTCATTTGGTAAACCACTGGGACGGTCGATATGGCGCACGAAAATATATAGCTATGCCTAATTTCCATTCTGTACGAGTTATTGAAACTGATTTAGTAACCATTGAATTGTCAAAGACAGAAATCATGTATAACAAACCAATTTACTTGGGAATGGTAATACTTGACTTTTCAAAATTTGTAATGTATCAATTTCATTATGAGTTTGCCAAACAAAAGTTTGGAGATGTAAAATTACTGTATATGGATACAGACAGTCTTATTTATCAAACCAATAAGATAGATGTTTACTCAGTGATGAGAGAACATCCAAATTACTTTGATACCTCAAACTATGAGGTTAACAATATGTTTGGCATAATTCCCATGAATAAAAAAAAATAGGTCTATTTAAGGATGAGTGCGCCGGTGATGTTATGACAGAATTTGTGGCTTTGGCGCCGAAAATGTACGCATTTTCAACACAAAAGAATAAAGGTCAATGCAAAGCGAAGGGTGTTCTTCGTAGCGTCACACAATTCCTCAATGTTGAGGAATATCGATGTGTACTCTACGCAAACACCTCTCGCTTATACCAGCAAACACGCATTCTTTCAAAGAACCATAATATTTTTACAGTAAATCAAAATAAAACATCGCTGACAACATATGACAATAAACGTCTGTGGGATGGTGTAAATAGCTTGCCTTATGGACATTTCCACACCTAGTAAAAAAGAACACACTTTCATTTTCAATTATTTTTATTAAAATTGTATGTTTTTTACAAGAAGAAAACTAAACCATATTTTGTGTATACTATGAACTGGTGGACTGACTCTCAAATAAATACTTCACAATATTTGATTCATGTTTATTACTTTGTCCTTTTCCTCACTAATCCACCACCAATCAATAGCTTTGACTTCATCGCTCCTGCTACAATCAAGGCTGCAATCTTCTCACCAATAGAAGCAGTAGATGACATCACACGCTGCATGGCCTTTCTTAGAAGAATGCGGTCTGCAACTCGACGTACTTCTATATTCTTGTTGTTGTAAGCAATGTCATGATCTCTACACGCTGCATCCAATATGTTGATTCCAGAGTTCCCTTGTGCTAGACGTTGACTTAGTTTAGTTCCAGGTCCACAAAATTGATAGCCAGGAATATGCAGTTCAATGGGAAGTAGATCAATGGCCTTGTTAACTAGACCATGACCAGCAAAGGTCTGGCATATCTTTTTCAAGCGTTGTCTTACTTTTTGGTGCTGGCGATACTGCCGCTGCTGTCTCTTCTTCCTCTTCTTCATCACACCCATGAAATGACGAAGCAAAGTCTTTACAGGACGGTATATTTGTATGCCCGTGGTACAATTTGATGAGCTGACACGTTCCACACTGTTTAATGGAGGGCATTTTAGTGATAGACACTTGCTGGTGATGACTAAAGTCAGTGCATGGTTGTAGTTCGCGCAGACCAGGATCTCTGGTCCACTCACTAGGTACACTGTGCCAAATATTTTTCACCGCGTTTGAAGCAACATAAAAAAGGAACGCCTTGGGCAAAGCGTTCAATTCCTCGTCTGTGAAACTGTCTAGCTTCTTTTTGCATGCGAAAAACTTGACAATAGCTCGCTCTGTGGGGTTGGCGTCCAAACCTTCAATTGCAGCCATAATTCTACACATCCGCACTGATCGCTGGTATGTCTCACACTGTAGCCGACGTTACAGCGCTTTACACTCAACATGCAAGTTTTGACATACTTTGCGAGCTAGCCAATCAAAAAGCTTCCAAACATTTTGAAGTGTTTTATTTTGTAGAGGTTCATCAGGCACGGACAGGTTGTACAGTGCAGGACATCCAAGATCATGAAGGTCAACAAGTTGACAAGTTGAATTAACATACTGACGCAACCATTCCTTTTTTTCGCTTCCCTTTACAAAGACAAGGTCAGCGCCAAACAAGTGAGCTTTCAGAACAAGTGATAGATGATGGTAAGGAATGTCACCTTCTTTCCAGACTAGTCCCAAATTGCGTTGCAACCACTCTCTTTGTCTTCTGTCCTCGTCTGACTGCAAATGCAATGGAAACGGTGGTTCAAAGATAAAACTGGTTACTCTTGGTGCCCACATGGTTGTGCAGTCAATAATTCCAACTTCTTTAAATACAAACTTGTTTCCGTTCACCTTGAAACCCTGCACGTCGACAATCAATGTTTTCGGCATGGCGACGGATATCAGACCTTCCACTACCGCTGCTTCTTAACAACTAACTGATTGGATAGGAGCGAGAAAATAATATACACACAAAAATCAATTACACAATTTTATTCATAAAGTTATCAGTACATCGCTTACAATTTTTTATCATAGGATTTGGACCATCCCAATCACAGTGAGAATCTCCTCGATGCATAAAGTGTCTACGACAAGGACGGCAGGCTGCAACATCCGCCGACATACGGAGGTGTAATGGTAGCTTATCCCAATTAAGGTCAATGTCGTGTGCACCGTACGCGGTCAGAAATCCAGCTGGTAAATAGGCAATCAGATGCTGCGGCATTTCACGAAGAAATTGCGCTTTATGGTAGGCGCGTATTGCTAAACTCACCAGGGTGCGATAAACCTCAAATGCTGCATCAGCGTCTCGACTTGTTGAGCAACGATCGCATTTGCAGTCCATGCAATCTACCCGCTCTCCAACATGACAAGATGAAGCTGGCAACACCATCGTCCACATTATTTGTTTGATTAGCGATGGGCTTGTTGTTGTACCCCCTGTCATGAATACCAAACGTAGACATGAATCCATCCGGTAAATAGTGAACCAGATGCGGCGGCATTCTAAGCACAGTATGATTCTTGTGATAGGCAGTTATAGCTTCACTCACTAGGGCGCGATAAATGGTAAACCTTGAATCATCATCTGAGCCTGGTGAATCACTTTCACATTTGCAGACCCACCTCGCAGAGGGGGTTGTGACTTCATCGTAGCTTTCCATGACTGTGAAGGGCAATGGAGGAAGACATGCTATTTATACTCTGGTCACCATATTGGACAGCGGTTGATAAAACACTTGCGCCTCGTGAACAATAAGACAATAGGCTGTTGTTTTTTCTGGAATAACTGTAGATGTTTCAAATTCTAGTCTGATATCAATAGTTGTTTCCTTCATCGACTCCTCCAAATACGAACAGTCCATCACCACCAGAGGCGCCTTGGACTTGAAGTCTTGTGGTGATAATAGCGGACATGCCTCTTTCTGATAATAGGATGACCGAAAGTTTACAAACATGTCATAAAGCTTACCATATTTGTTCTTGTTAAAGTTTAAATCCATTCCCTCATAGGGAAAGGTAACACCGTTCAAAAAAAGTCGTATATTTCGTAATTGGATGTGGTCAAATTTTGATGCATCTTTATTCTGTTGATATTTGCGATCTGTTTGAAATCCAACCAGGACATAGAGGGGCCGCTCTGTATACCGTGAGGTTTTTATAGACCAAGTATGTGTATCGGAGAGTGGTAATACCGGGTATTCATGCAGCTCCCAGCTTCTAAATTGAATGGGTAAAGCTGTATCCTTCTCCACAATCTTGAGCAGACTCAATTTTTTCTGATCTGATAGAGTAACGTGCGGTACTTTCCATAGAATTCGTTGCAGTAGAATTTTTGTATCTATTGGCGCTGTATCAGCTCCCTTTAGCGCATTATAATCACTCCTGTCTCGTACAAGAATCAGATCCTGTCTTGCGTTCACAACAATGCGCTTATGATCCTCTGCAAAGCCTAGTATTAATTTTAAAGGTAAATGTCCAGTAAATGTACCATCATCGTTAATCATCCAGTCGTTGGTTGAGTTGGGACACCAACCAGCCATACAAAAAGCTTTACTCTCTTCGCTTCCATACGAGGGATAAAGTTTCATGACACTTGTTATGCCAACATTTCGAGTAGTATCCACTTCAATACCGTTGATCACGTAGCGAACCTCAGAAAACAAAAAGGCCAAAGCATTGTTGGCCAACTTTGACGTTGTTGGAATGGTACCATCCAATTTGGTGAGTTGCCCTTCAATCTGGATGTAACTTTCATGTGGAAGCGTGTAGATATCTTGTTGGTTAATAGTAATGCGAATCTCATCATTATTATTTAGTCCCTGAGTATACGGTTGGTAGGAATGGTGTTCAATTCTTACAATACCCTCCTGTACTTCGACAGGGTTTGTCACGTCTAGAATCGAATTCATGACGTAAGGTGTAACCAAGTTGTTGTAGGATCTGCTTGTTGACACGTGTTAACCTGTACACGTGTTGAGCACAACTAACGCCTGTTCTTGACAGCGTTGCCGCTTTATACACTTGTTTCATGCTGGCTTCAGATACAGTTTGTAGGTCACAGGTGTATGAGGGTCTAACCGAATGAGACGTTGGTTTCTATTCACCAGTCTTAAGGTAATATTCCTGATGTTGGTCACACTCACAGGATGATAGAGCACCACCGACGGGTTTTCGCGGATGATGTAACCACCAGGTGAAGTAACAATAAAATCATAAAGCGAATGCGAGGGATCTTGATTGGTGTAGACGTCTGTAATAATATTACACGTGACAGATACGTGATGATCTTCAATTATTTTCACCGGTTGGTCAGACTTGTGTATCACGTTCGGTACTAACACTTGTGGTGAATAGCCTAACAATGACCCAATCGAATCTGGTTGAGATTTAAAATCAATCCTAAAAGAAGAAAGAATACTGCAGCGATGTGTCACGTTGTTGGCTATGAGTTCAAACTTGCGTGTCCCGTCAAGAAATGCTTTTAGACTAAATTCCTTGGTGAGAGTTGTGTAGATGTGATCGTGAATATCATCTACGGTGTAGCTACCAGACGGTAGAGTTAACACATAGTCATCGTAGTAGAACTTATCATTGACGTCTTCAATTATGTTGCAGATTCTATTATAGCCTTCAAACGAAACAAGTCCCAGCACGTAGGGTCGTCGTCCCAATTCAATAGGAGGATAAAAGTCAACAGTTACTTCCGCACCTTGTCCGTGCACTGTAAACGTTCTACTTTCTGTTGTCATAATGACCACGTCACCCGCCATGCTCGGTCTTATATAGAAAAAGTCAAACATAGACGACCGCACTGTTGCGTGTTAAAATTTTGCACTCGTTTCACATTATAGTGTATTGTTGCACTGCTTCCAAAATAGCGAACAAGCTCTGTCGGAGGAGGAAGGTTTCCAAAACTGTCAAAGTACCACACGGTTCGCCCATGCTTTATGTAGGCCACATAATGCGTTCCCGGTCCATGACTGTCATCCAAATTAACAACTGCACTTTCATGGCTCCGTGGTCGAGACGGTAGTTGGTTGCGCATAAACACACCTCGAAAGTGGGAGATCTTTAGCTGTTTTGCATATCTTAAAACTTCCTCATGCGTCATGGCTCGTCGTGGCAGTGCATCGATTAACCGTTTTTTGGCGACATGTAAATGCCGAGTCCTTTCTTGTAGGGTGCTAGCTTCATGTTCACACCTTTGCCGCGCAGTGCTATGGCCTCCATAGTTTTATTATGCCTTTCACTTTCCTTCAACTGTTGCTTCGCCTCCTCAACAGCTTTCACCGTTCGTGCTACCGCACTTGCTCCTCCAAGAAGTGAACCCAGGGCTGCTAGTCCAGCAAACAGTGCAGGTAAAAATCCACCACGTTTCGGGACAGGAATAACTCGGGCACGTTTTCTAAAACGTAGTTTACTTTTGGGATTCGCATGCAATCGTGCTGCTCGGAGTGCTTTCTTAATAGCCAACTCACTATTTGTTTCTCCGCGCGAAGCTTGACGTGCCGCATGAAGAATAGCTTTAAAGCCTCCCTTTCTTGACAACTTCTTCCTCTTCTTCACCACATATCTCTGTTTCACCATCGCGACCAAAGAACAAGACAACCTCACACCGCAAAGTATAGAACACAACTAACACTCCTCAGGAAGGGAACCTATAATTATTTATTCAATGGTGGCTGTATATTCAAGTTCTATATACAGAGGAAAATCGTTCATCGTTTTCCCCGCCTCTTTTTCTTCAGACGAGAGTTTCAAATAAAAGAATAATTTGTCTCCGGCTTTCACCGGTTGATCAATAAGTGGTTGAACACTACCGTTTAATCGTACCTCTAAATGTTTCAAATCTGGTGCATACTCAATTACACGAATGGCACCATCATACATTAAACGGTAATTGTCATACCCCGAACGTAGTATGTAGGCGAGGTTATTGGGATCTTTTACCGGTTGTTGGTTTACAATGTGAAGCAGAAATATAGAGGGTATTGATTTAATAAAAAGCGATAACCGTTGTTCCAAAAATCGTTTCGTCGTCACGTCGTGAGGTTGCACAGGATCAGCAACTTCGGCTATTCGTCTTCGCTTCATCTGTAGAGCGTTCTCCTTAATTTCCCACACCTTTTCCATTTCAGAGTTTAAAAACCGTTTTGTACAAACATCTTGATCATCTTCAGGATCGGCCACATGCACAAAGCGTGCATTATTTGCTGTATAGCCCTTTACAGTTAGGGTGGGCACAATACTGAGCACCTGTTTCACCTTGTTATCTACATAGTCCTTTCGAGCAGCGTCCGTGTTGTTTGTTGGAAGAGCCAGCTGAGTGATTCGACGTTGGTGTACGTCATATTCCTTTGCTTCTGTTAACACCACAGCATTGGTTAACACATAGGCTTTGGTGCACACATCTTGATCGTTCACAGGATCTGCAACGCCCGTAATACGTTTATTCTGAGCCTCATAATCTCCTTTGATACGTCGTAATCGGTAATAATCTACATACTTTTTTGAACATGCGTCCGAGGGTAATACGGGTTCTGTTATATTGGTCAATCGCTTTCCATTAAAGTCGTAATTGCCATCTGTTGTGCGTGGCAATACATTAGCATCGACATATCGTTTAGTAGCCGGATCTGTATCATGTTTTGGATCGTTTGTCAAAGCAAATCGTTCATTTGTTTTAAGAGTTCTTCCAAAGGCGTCCATGGTTACACTGGAACTGAAACACCCGCTTGCCTCATGTATATAGAGACCAGCTCTTCCCCTTTCACATTTAGTTGATATGCAGATTATTAAGCAACAACATTCACTTCCGGTGGGAGACTTGGTTTCAAACCTCTTCTCAACATCGTCCGAACAACGTCATGGATCACTCTTCCCATCCTCCATTCGCTGTCTCATCGCCGGCCCGTCAGGATGTGGAAAAACCAATCTTCTGCTTACCCCCATCACCTCCTTAAACGGAGTGCGCTTTCAAAATATCTATATCTTTGCCAAATCGCTGTATCAACCGCTGTATGTGTTCTTGGAACAGGTCATGTCAGGTCTGCGCAACATGGGCTACTTCACATTCGCAGCACACGAAGATGTCATTTCTCCAGACAATGTTCGCCCCCATTCGCTTATGATTTTTGACGATGTGGCCACAGAACGACAGGGCATTATTCAGGCTTACTTTAGCATGGGACGTCATAAATATATTGATTGTTTTTATCTCGCTCAAACCTATTCGCGAATACCAAAACAGTTGATTCGTGACAATGCCAACGTGATCGTTCTCTTCCGTCAGGATGAGCGCAACATGCATCACGTCTACGATGATCACGTGAACCCAGACATGACCTTTCAAGCCTTTACACAGTTGTGTGCCATGTGTTGGAACGCTCATCACCACAGTTGTCTTGTTATTGATAAGCAGAGCAACATCAACAATGGACGCTACCGCATGGGATTTGATCATTTCATTCGTATTTAAGTAGCTGCATCGCTTTTCTGAACATCATTAGTTCAGATGTCATGGCGACAACAGGGAGTCAATTAAAAAAGCACATAATCCGTGCGCGAAATAGCATTCGACAAAAGTTTCGCTATCTAAAACGTGCACATGCCGACAGTGAACTGTTTGTCGAAAAACATTTGAAGTCACCTCTGGAAGCTGTGTTGAAAGGAACATCAAAGCCTATTACACGCTCAAAAGAAACACAAACAATTGAAGAGGAGGAAGAAAATGATGAAGAACCTGACGATGTTTTTTCTCCATTGCTTCCGTCTTCTAGCTCCAAAGAATCACCGCTGCCCCAGTTTTTGAAAACATCAATAATTGCTGAAACACCCACTAGACCCAAAGAAAAGCAGCCTACTCTTAAAGAAATATTAAATACGCCCGAACAATATGTGCGGTTAAAATCCATTTTACTACAAAATTATGGTGCGTTGGTTACTCCCTTCCTTGAAGATCTTTTTACTAAGAAAACTGATACTACCTATGGTGTTCGCTATGAAAACAATAGATTTCGAATTGGCGATTCACCAATCAAGATAAGAGACAATGTTTTGATTGTTAAAACAGTTCGTTACAAATTGACGCCAGGTCTTTTAGAACTTTTATTTTCACGTACACCTTCTACCGAGGACTATGATAAAGAAGATCTAGAAAAGTATAAAAACATCTTGATGGCTACAAATGGTTTTAGACGTAATTATAAACATTCTGAAGCAGTAAATGCTAATAAGAGCTTCAAATATAAAACCATCATATCAAAATTGTTTCCCACCTATGCAAGTGTTCACCGTGCAAATTCAGCGTCCGGTATCACATTTAATACTTTGAAACCTTTCATCGATTTCGCCTATTGGAACAATCCAAATAAGTTGGTTAAACGTCTGCAACTGTTGCGTGCATCAGAACAGGCTGGTCATACCGGACACGAGGCGGAAGTTTTAGAAATAGAAGAGGAGCTTCGTCATGCTGGCATTATTGTCTAATGAGTCAACGTGTTCATACACCCTCGCCTGTTAAGGCTGCCATTGCTCGCGAGTTGCATAGACCAGCTCGTCGTCTCTACCATCGTCGTCATGTCATCACACGGGGCGTTGACGATCTTTGGCAAGCTGATCTGGTTGAAATGATTCCCTATGCCAAAGCTAACAACGGGGTCAACTATCTGCTCACCGTCATCGACGTTTATTCCAAAATGGCCTTTGTTGAACCTGTTCGGAATAAATCTGCACAACTAGTCACCGCTGCATTCAAGACCATCATTCAGCGGTCAAGACGACAACCTCGTTTGCTTCAAACAGATCAAGGCAAAGAATTTTTCAACAAGACTTTTTCCGCTTATCTCAAATCACTTGACATCCATCACTATTCCACTTTTAGCAATCTAAAGGCAAGTGTTGTAGAACGTTTCAACCGCACACTCAAGACGCGCATGTGGGAACAATTTACAGCAAGAGGATCCTATCGCTGGCTTGAACTTGTACGCGACCTGGTGACACGTTACAACAACACTAAACATAGAACTATCAGAATGAAACCACGCCTTGTAACCAAGAACATTGCGCAATTGGATCGCATTCATCACAAAATCAAAACGGCAGATCCGCGACGTCATCGATTACGTATTGGTGATTATGTGCGCATCAGTAAACATAAAACAATCTTCGCCAAAGGATACACACCAAACTGGAGCACAGAAATATTTCGTATTCGCAAGGTAAAACTTTCTAATCCAGTTGTTTATTTACTTGATGACCTCAACAAGCAGCCAATCCAAGGAGGATTCTACATGGAGGAACTGCAAAGGACGCAATATCCCAAGCATTATCTTGTTGAAAAAATTGTACAAAAACGTGGCAATAAACTTTTTGTTAAGTGGCTAGGTTTTAATGCCACATATAATTCATGGATTAATAAATCAGATCTGGTGTACGCCTTCTTGTTTTTATTTCATGTCGAGCTGGCCGACCCAACATGCTATGCGTTTTGTATCCTCACCCACCCTACCATTTACAGGAAATACTACTCCAGATTCATTGACGTTTGTTTACCATTGAGCACATTCAACAACCAGTTCATTCCCCCTCTCTCTCTCAATCCCATTCACTACTCCAGATACCATTGATGTTTGTTTACCATTGAGCGCTTTCAATCCCATTTTGTTTGTCTCTCAGACCCATTCACACCTAACCAAGCTACCACGTCAGGTTTCAACAACCACCATCCATCTCCATTCATGTTTTCCCATTAAGAACACTTCCAACCATGACCTACCCCACATCCCGTAATCTGCTATGACGTCACACACTCACACACACACTAGTTGACCGTTCAAATCTGACGATTCATTCAACGACAAAGATTCGGAAACCTTCGGCAACACTCGGATCTCATCAAGTACAAAGCAAAGCTATATAGCACGAGACCATAACAGAGAAGGCGCTCAGTCCAATAGAGAGACTGGGTCGAGGAGGGTCTCGTGCAGATCCTCTTCCATCCTTCCCCCCTCGTCCCCCACCCCACCCTTCCCTCCCACTCCCCCCCCTCCCACACCCCCCCCCCTCCCCCCCTCCCCCACCCCTTCCCTCCACCCACACCCCCTCAAACCGGTTCCTGGACCCTCCAAAGTTTGTTTACCTTCCGGGGTCCAGGCGACCTTGGGGTCAATGACCTACCTCAAGGTCATTGACCATGACCTACCTCAAGGTCATTGACCTTGCCACGCCCCCCTCATTTGCATAAATAACGGTATTTGAAGCAGAACCCTCCTTGCTCCTCTACTGACGTTAGGCATAGAATTAGTGTACTCAAGCCTGCGCAATAACTCGTCCATCTGAGCGAGTTCGTTCACTCCTGACAAAATTATGTTACGCCTGACATCGACTGGAAGGTGCCTAGAAATAGCTTCTATCAACTCTCCTTGTGTTAGAGGTGGCTGAAGATAGCGTAGATTTGCTAGCTGCATATTAAATAACTCTGCATATTTAGTTGAGAGAGTATACGAGTACTTCTTCGAGTAAACCTCCGCACGTAAGTCTTGTTGTCGTTCTACACACCAGTATCTTTTTATCAACGATTCGGCAAATTCATCGAAGTCTCCGAACGTGTATCTGAACGCACGAAATCATTCGAGAGGGGCATCCTCGAGATAGCGTTCCACAAATCACATCTCTCTATCTTGAGATATCTGATTCTCAACAAAATAGTCAAGAAGATGTCTGATAAATTCTATCGGTGTAACACCATCCCTATCATTTAATTTGCGTGATTTTTTCTTCAAAATTTCTGATGACGGTTACATTAGACGTTCTATATAATGGGTATATAGGTCTTGAACTTTCTAATGTTGGATCATACTGGATATTATCCAGATCGTGTTGTATTGACAATCCTATCGGAGTTGATTTCGATCGAACCTCTCTTATCTCATCTTCTAATCATGTCATCCTAGCTTGGTCTAATTCTTTTCCTTCCTCATCTGTTTCGGTCTGGTTTCCTATGACTTCACGAATATCCTTTCTAAGTTTATACTTCAAAGAATTCATAAGTCTCTCCGCATTTCCTCCATATCCTAAACTTATATTCTGAAGACTCTTCCTAATTTCTTCAAGTTCTGAACACTTCATTTCCCTAACAGCTGTTAAATCGTTACCCATTTGGTCTATTTTCGTTCCTAATGATTTAGTTTCCTGTATTTCTTATCAAGATCAGCTCTAATTTCAGACATACCATAAGTTTGAGTTTTCTGTACAATGTCGATTATTTTACATAAATCCTCCCTTACATCATGTACTATACCCGTAAATCCGTAAAGTAGCCTGTTGGAATATCCATTGCCCCAGCTGGATGGCCTATTTCTAACAGCACCGGCCAATTACTATATTAGAAATCGCTCCCAACATGGCCTTTAGGGATTTACATACAGCAGTTACAAGAATATTGTGGACTACACGGGGCACACCTACCTTTAATTACGCACTCGGGGACTGGGAATTCAGCTTCGCCTACAATAGATTCACAATACTCCTTATATTTAAAATGAATAACACGTGAACAACGACAGATAACGAACTGAATAAATTTATATACAATGGTAAACTAACCTATATAAACAAAATAACAATAAACTAATCTAATAACAAAAGAAAAATAAAACCATACAATCATACACACTTCTTTTCTACTACACATCATACTAATATGCCGTGCAAAAAATATCAGCGTGAAAGCCTTGGTAGGTAAAGGCCTACACTACGTAAAAAGAAAACGTATAAGGAAGGCTCTTACATTCGTGGCATTCCTGAGAACGGGTCACATTCACTAGCATGCGTCTGGAAAACGCACGTGCACTAGTCTGCCTTTATCAATGAAACGCCAGCACCACGCTGCATTCAGAAATTTTTACATTTAATAGAAGGCTGTTAATCTTCACCTGTTCATATTATGTCACACCGCTCTCCAATCCTAACGGAGAATTTTTCTGGCTAGCCCGCATTGAGACTGTTTGAGTGCGTTTAAAATACACGTAAAATTAACATTTAGATCTTACAAAATTGCTCATAACTTCTATGTTCCTTTAACAATCATTCTGAAAATTTTTATACACTCTTTCATTCGCACCCTGAAATTGTTTTAGACCAATCCGGTTCAATAATTGCTCTTAACAGTGGACAATCATTCATAAAAAACATATGCTCACAAAACACACGCTATTCCAAATCAATCGATTAATAAATCCTACCAAAATTATTTAGCTAATTAAATCATTTCCGAAAAATATTTACATGTAATTTGTTCATAATAATATACACTATTTAGTGTTGCTAACACGTTACTTTCGTGATTCTGGCTTCTCGGTTCCAATACAACTCTCAAATAATTATATATACTGTTTTTCCACATAATCATTCTCTAACACTCCGTAGTTTTGATATACCGCTTACAGATCGTCTTATATAGGTTTCATTACATTGTCGGTCTAATACAATCGACTGATTAAGATTAACTGTACGTAATTACATAACTTCGGGTTTAATAAAATATAATCATTGTATCATTGGCAAGAGTAGACAATCGTTCTCTAGTTGTATTTCCGCTCAAACCCTTCTGTCAACACAGCTAAAACGTTACTTCACATGAACTGGACTACTTGTATACAATCACTTTTATCCTGATCCATGCCTTTCTTATCAAAGAACAATAATACTTTGACTTCCCTTAAAATGCGGAACTTCCTTCGTATGAGCACTTCATAGCTCCACAAATCCTCATATAACAATATACACACATCAAAAAAAGTTTTGCATCACCTCGGTTCCCAGATCTCCGGCATATAGACGTTGACTGTGTATATTGTATCCAAGTTACAGTCCCTTTGACTGTTCATAGATGTCACTAACACTGCACAAAGATGTAAACAACCATGCATGGGCAGGGCCTATTAGACGGAGGGGGTACGACAGCCGATCAGTTCCAGTCATTCCACCAGGACGAAGGTACGCTGCTCATGTTGTCTGTAGTTCTACCATGCCTAGAAGGTCAATACCGCAGTTCGATCGCGTCCGCATTGTTACTTTGTGTCAAGAAGGGCTCTCAACAAGGGAAGTTTCCAGGCGTCTCAGAGTGAACCAAAGCGATGTTGTTCGGACATGGAGGAGGTACAGAGATACAGGAACTGTCGATGACAGGCCTCGCTCAGGCCGCCCAAGGGCTACTACTGTAGTGGATGACCGCTACTTACGGATTGCCGCTCGGAGGAACCCTGACAGCAATGCCACCATGTTGAATAATGCGTTTCGTTCAGCCACAGGACGTCGTGTTTCAACTCAAACTGTGCGCAATAGGCTGCATGATGCGCAACTTCACTCCCGACGTCCATGGCGAGGTCCAGCTTTGCAACCCCGACACCATGCAGCGCGGTACAGATGGGCCCAACAACATGCTGAATGGACCCCACGGAATTGGCATCACGTTCTCTTCACCGATGAGTGTCGCATATGCCTTCAACCAGACAATCGTCGGAGACGTGTTTGGAGGCACCCTGGTCAGGCTGAACGTCTTAGACACACTGTCCAGCGAGTGCAGCAAGGTGGTGGTTCCCTGATGTTTTGGGGTGGCATTATGTGGGGCCGACGTACGCCACTGGTGGTCATGGAAGGCTCCGAAACGGCTTTACGATACCTGAATGACATCCTCCGACCCATAGTGCAACCATATCGGCAGAATATTGGAGAGGCATTTGTCTTCATGGACGACAATTCTCGACCTCATCGTGCACATCTTGTGAATGCGTTCCTTCAAGATAACGACATCGCTCGACTACAGTGGCCAGCATGTTCGCCAGACATGAACCCTATCGAACATGCCTGGGATATGTTGAAAAGGGCTGTTTATGGACGTCTTGACCCACCAACCACTCTGAGAGATTTACGCCGAATTGTCGTTGAGGAGTGGGACAATTTGGACCAACAGTGTCTTGATGAACTTGTGGATAGTATGCCACGGCGAATACAGGCATGCATCAATGCAAGAGGACGTGCTACTGGGTATTAGAGGTAGTGGTGTGTACTGCAATCTGGACCACAAATGCTGAAAGTCTAGCTGTATGATGGTACAACATGCAATGTGTGGGTCTCATGAGCAATAAAACGAGCTGAAATGTTGTTTGTGTTGATCTCTATTCCCTTTGTATTTAACGGTTCCGGAACTCTTGGAACCGAGGTGATGCAAAACTTTTTTTGATGTGTGTATATGGCATAAACAAATACCATCCACTATGTTAAACAATAACCAAAAATGGATTAATTGTTATTAACATTTCTTCTGTAGGAACTTTTCTCAAATAAAGGCGTGACCCTCAGTAACGTTTCACATGACTACTGATCTACAATTATACATGCTTAAGTTCTATAAACGAAGCTTCCAAATGTATTGAACGACATTAGACTGTCGTGATTGACCTCCTAAAGTTTACTCCACAAAAAGATAATTAACTCTTAAATCGTCTGTCGCAAATGCATGTAATAAAAACAATACTCCGGTCTCACTTCACTGACCAAGCTTTAAATTGTTTATCGATGTAACATCAGGCCGACATAATGACGGGATACTACACAAACAGTGTAAAATAACATATGTTATTTATAGTGTCAAATAGAATTTAATCTTGACCGGGATAAACTAGCTTTGAATTCCTAGCCAAAGATTTGAATAATCTTCTATCGAAAGGTATTTCCTCTAACATATTAAATGAACAAAGCTCTCAGCTTTACAAATAATTAAAAAGGTTTGTCAACGTCGTAATGATTTTCCACTCTACACAAAGAATGTTTATAGGGATTAAGACTTCGGTCTTATCAAACGACTAATATTTCCTAGATTGTCGACAGTTCATGTACAATAATGATATAACAATATTCGATGTTTCTTCTGTTCTTGCAGTTAGATGTTGTTTCATTAAAGTGCTCAAATTAAATTTAAAAATAATTTAATTTGAAGCTATGATACAATGTCAGAATACTTGGTTTAAATCAAATTATTAAAATTCGAGAGTCGAAACGACTAGTCTTCTATGAGGCAATATGATTCCTCAAACCTAAATTTTAATGTCAGTTCCATAACTGATCCATAGAATAAAATTGAAAAATAGATGAAAGGCAATCATCTCCTAATTAATCTTGAAGCATAAAAATCTTAGCACACATCTGAAGTGTAAAATACATGAGAACACTGTAATACATGAAATGTGAAAATATGGAGTAAGATCGTTGGCTCAGGATGTCACTAATCAAGCTATATACTAAAAATAAGAGACACAGCTACCGTATTTGGACGTAAACTAGAAGATCTACTGTATGTAAGTATTCACACAATACTTTAGATGTTTCCTCAGTTCAAGATACTGAGATGGATCTGCATTCGAACCTCGGATCTGCGACCTCAGAGATAGGAAAAACGTTCCCTCTCCGGAATTCACCAACCTTCGTCTGGGCTCGAACGACATCCTTCTGGCAAATTCTTCTGTGGTTGCTGGGCTACCCCTAGCATCTTGAAAAATCTCTTCTGAAGAATCTTCATTCTCCGTCGAAAATATGTATCAGCCTCATCATTGGAATATAATTTATAGAAATATTCATATAGATAGTGAATGAAATATTTCTATTGCTAATTGATGTTACATTAGTGTTCGTAGACTGACGAAAATGTACAAGATGGACCGTACACTACGTCTGTATTCAAGAATACGTTGTCTAACGAAGTTCCATCGTTGTATCTTAACTTCTGTTATCGAATATGTCTCTGGCGCATGACTATTTAGTTCATCATATCAACAATACTAATTATGTTGAATGAAACCATTTGAAGAATAATGATAGTCATTATAATAATGTTTATTTGCTGCGCCAATGTTATAAGTTCTCCGCTACTGTTCACTTGAACTGCGTTCGCCAACTTCACGTTGCAATCTAAAATGATATTCAGCTTTATTTCCAACACATTTGAAAATCTGTCTTAACATGCTTATATTGTCGAAACGATAAATTTTAGAACGCTCGACTTTCAACCGAATATAGTATTCGACTTGTTCTTTATATATATTCACTTAGTTAAACTCAAATCTCAATTATTTAAGAGATATACTAATTTCAATGTTCCTCACAACTTCACATAAAATGGAAGTGCGGTATTCTCCTACGATCTACCTTACTATCCTCGCGTCTCCACAAGTCGACAGTCGACGCACTCGGACAAAGTTTAGGGATCTCCGTTAACCCAGTAAAAACACTTTCTCACTCTTCAAATACTGCTGGAATAAGAACATCGATCCTTGGATCTCCCCCTCCAAGTCGAAATTTTGGCGGCCATAATTTTAGCGCGTAGATTACTAATGCTTATTACTGCGTAGATTAACCGATCTGCGGTTTTTAAAGTATTAGACATAATTTCATTTAATTTTCTCTTCATTACCAAATAAGAAAAACTACTTCTAAGGGCTTAAATGCATAATTTCACAAAACTATGTAGTTGAAGTTGATCCCGTCTTCAATAAGACCTCTTCTCATTGGCTCTGGGCTGGGATCCAATAGCATAATTTATAACAATATTTATAATATTAATTTCCAAACTCACTGTTGCTATGCCAATTTTAGCCTTCTAGAAGCGTCTATTGTTATCACGTGATCGGGCTCTCCCACGGCCTCGAGCTTGTAACACTACCCTCCTGTGTCACACTTCCAGAATTTATATTTGCTAGTCAAATTTTATCATGGGGACGAAAAATACTCTCATTTTGTCCCAGAATAATTCAATTGTCGGGGGCATTCCTCCGTCATCTCATGTTAAAAACAGTTGCAAATTGTTTTTAATCATTCTAATTCAAGACTTTTGATATGTCACTTGAACACGAATATTGAATTATTTTAGCCTATTTTCTTATGATACTTTTTTAAATTCTTAGCGTTGAATTTTCCTTGAATAACGTAATTTTCTTCGTCAAACAACTCATAACAGTTATTCCCATAAGCATTAGTTATGCGGAACGCTCTTTCTTCTCGGTTTTATTGCAATTATCTTCATCTGACCCGTTCCTCTTCTTCTATTCTCCTCTTCATCAACGTCTGCTTCTTCTTCTTTTCTTGGTTCTTCACGTCATCTTCTTCTTTTCTTGGTTCTGTGCTGCAGTCTATTCTCTTCTCTCTTCTACTTCTTTTGTTCAACGTAAATGGTCCCTCCATATCGTCTATGAGAACCAATTCCATTACCTTATCCTTTACTGGTACTTGGTTTGGAATCTATACTCAAATCATTTTTATCAACATTCCCATTTTCCTTATGTCTTAAATCTCTTAGATATACTTTTCCTTCCTTATGACGTTCATCATACTTCTCCTTCGTCATTATTTCATATTGGGAGTTTCTCTTACGATTATGGTTTTGGTTATTCCTATTGTTATTCCTGTTATAATAACCATTATTATTTTATCTGTAGTTATTATTACTGTGATAATAACCACTTCAACGGTTACCATAGCTATTATCGTTACTACGTCCTTGCTGTTGCTGATATGGACGACCTCCACGGAATCTCCTGTATCTGGGATCTGGTCGGCGATCATGGAAATAATTATTCCTTTCAGGACCAATATTCCCCTTTTCTGGTTCTTTCGGGATTATCTGTCTGTTGTGTTTGGTCAAGATATACTGTATTAATGTCTTTGTACTCTTGCCTTTGGTTCTTCGCAACAACGTTCAGCATCGGGCTCGTGTAATCGAGTTTTCGGAGCAATTCGTCCATACTCGCTAGATGGTTGATCCGTGACGAGATAATTAGACGTCTGACTTCAACAGGGATCATCCTGGCTATCGCGTCTATCAACTGAGCTGTAGATAACGGGGGTTGAAGAAATCTAAGTCTGGCGAGCTGACTCGTGAAGAAGTCTACGTAGCGTTGGGAAGAGTTCCTGAATACTTTCGTGAGTATATTTCTGCGCGTAGGGAATTTTGAGCTTCAATAGACCAGAAACGCTTTATCAGTGCTCCTGCGAATTCATCGAAGTTCATGAAGGTATATCTAAAGGCGAAAACCATTCAAGGGGCCCATCTGACAGATAGCGCTCTACGATCTTCATTTCTCTCTCTCTCTTGGAATATGCGCTTCGATAAAGTAATCTTTGAGATTTCTGATGTACTCTATCGGTGTGAAACTAACTAGGTTGCTGAACTTATGCGGTTTGTCTTCAAAGTTTCTTATGACCGTCACGTTTCTCGGATATGAATCCTGAAGTTTTGGTCGAAAATCTCTATTGTAACTTTCGGGCTCTTTACTCCTCTCCTCTAAACCTTCCGTAAACCTGAATAATCTTTCTTCCGGCCTGATTTCCCTTTCTTCAACTTCTAGGCTACTTCATCTAGTCTGATTCCTCGAATCTTCGAAATCTATCTTCTCCCTTTCCTTTTCTTCTATCTCAGTGATAATCTTCGTCAGCTGTTGGCCTACTTCGGTCTTTAAATCTTCCTTATAAGTCTCACGACTAACAACATCTCCTAGATTAAGGCTTTGTAATTTCTGGGTTACGTATTCTTCTAGTTCATTAGTTTTCTCCTCACTCATGGCATTAACGTTGGTAACAACCTTGTTTAACCGTTTCTCTATCATTTTAGTCTTACTCTCTAACGATTCCTTCAAAGCTTCCACATCCTGAATAGACTGAGTTTTATCTTCTATTTGCTTTTCAGTGAGCGTATCAATTCTTTTACCTAAATCCTTTCTTACTTAAATAACCTCTCGATTAATTTCTACTTGAGTACTGGCTAATTTCTTTTCTATGTTATCCTTGATTTGCTTAACATGTTCCCCACTGGATTTGTTCCACTCGTCTTTCCAGACAACTACATTAGTTTTTAACATTTCAGCTATGTCTTCCTCAATATCTGCTTTAAGAATGTTATTATGGTCAATAACCTGCGTTCGTAAAGTTTCTACATTACCTTTTAATTCGGCCAGAGAATCTGTAGTTTTTAACGCATCGTTTACAAACCGAGCCGTTAAAGCAGTTATATTCTGAGTACACAAGTTTTTAGAAACTTCCACCTCTTGTCTAATTTTGTTAATGTCCACTTGGACTTTTGTTACATCCACAAATACCGTATTGACTTCTGTTTGTATTATTCCTATGTCAGACTGTACATCTGTGACATCTGACTGCATATTGTTTATTTCAACCTGAACATTAGTGACATCGGCTTGGAGAGAATCTACCTTAGATTGGACTGTGGATACCTCTAACCTCACATTACCAATATCGGACTGTACATTAGATACATCTACTTGGACTGTATCAACTTTACTTTGGATATAGGATACATCTGACCTAACATTACTAACATCAGTTCGGACATCTCCGACATCTGTCCGTAAACCACTTACACCATCCTGAACCTGCATTGAGCAGGCCTGTAAACGCGTGACCTTTGCAACCATTTTAGAGGCTCTAGTTTGTAAACCCTCTAACGAAGTCTGAACTTCTTGAATTTCAGTTTTGAGACTCTATTTGACACTTTATGCGACTTTATCTGTAATAGAATCAACAGCTTTAACAATCACTGTGTCAAGGTCCTCCTTTCGTTCACGCTTCAGTTGTTCTAGGTCCTGCTTCGCTTCCTGGAATTTACCTTGCATATCTACCATATTCACGGATCATTTCTCTCTTATCTAACGTTCAACAGCATTCAAACTGCTCTGCATACTTTCTTGCAGCTTCACCTGCATCTCCGCCAACATTCTCTTTACATCCTCGGTTGCCATTGCAATAACCCTTTATATAATGCTATAGAGACACATTCAACAACAGAGAAAAATAACAACATCTGAGCAACGTCTTCATCCATATAAAATTTTTGAGCACCTTAATGTCTAAAAGTAACTTAAAATTACCCTAGCATTAACTTATAGTACACCCTATGTTAAATAAACTTACCCATTAGGTTCGTTCTCCTGTGACTCACTTTAAATATACCACCACAAAGAAAATCCTACCATTACAATCATTAAAACAAGTTAGCTTTATTTTTAACATGACCTTAGCAATCGCCATGTACCGGTGAAATAAAATAAAATTCAGATCGTAGGTCGTTTCTCCGAAACTGTCTACCTACTACACCTCTCTCAGGTTTCTAAGATCTGATCTTTATCTGAGTGTAACCTTCTTAATATCAATTTAAAATAAGCCTATATAATTACACTCACATCCATTCAAATTTGGATAAAACATTCCACAAGTCTGGTAACTTTATCTTTCACTAGAAATATTCAAACCAACTTCCTTTTGAGGCACTACGAAGCTAATTTCGTAGCCCCAAAGATCTAGGGTGCCATTCTTACTGTACCCGTAAATCCGGAAAGTAGCCTGTTGGAATATCCATTGCCCCAGCTGGATCGTCTATTTCTAACAGCACCGGCCAATTACTACATTAGAAATCGCTCCCAACATGGCCTTTAGGGATTCACATACAGCAGTTACAAGAATATTGTGGATTAACAACAAACTACACGGGGCACACCTACCTTTACTTACGCTCTCGAGGACTGGGAATTCAGCTTCGCCTACAATTGATCCACGATACTCTACTCCTTATATTTAAAATGAATCACACGTGAACAACGACAGATAACGAACTGAATAAATTCATCAACAATGGTAAATTAACCTATATAAACAAAATAACAATAAACTAATCTAATAACAAAAGAAAAATAAAACCATACAATCATACACACTTCCTTTCTACTACACATCTTACTACAATGCCGTGCAAAAAAATCAGCGTGAAGGACTTGGTAGGTGTAGGCCTACACTACGTAAAAAGAAAACGTTTAAGGAAGGCTCTTACTTTCGTGGCATTCCTGAGAACGGGTTACATTCACTAGCATGCGTCTGGAAAACGCACGTGCACTAGCCTGGCTTTATCAATGAAACGCCAGAACCACGCTGCCTTCAGAACTTTGTACATTTTATAGTAGGCTGTGAATCTTCACCTGTTCATATTATGTCACACCGCTCTCCAATCCTAACGGTGAATTTTTCTGGCTAGCCCGCATTGAGACTGCTTTGTGTGCGTTTAAAATACACGTAAAATTAACATTTAGATCTTAGAAAAATGCTCATAACTTCTATGTTCCTTTAACAATCATTCTGAAAATTCTTATACACTCTTTCATTCGCACCCCGAAATTGTTTAAGACCAATCCGGTTCAACAATTACTCTTAACAGTGGACAATCACTCATACCAAACATATGCTCACAAAACACACGCTATTCCAAAACAATCGATTAATAAATCCTACCAAAATTATTTAGCTAATTAAATCATTTCCGAAAAATATTTACATGTAATTTGTTCATAATAATATACACTATTCAGTATTGCTAACACGTTACTTTCGAGATTCTGGCTTCTCGGTTCCAATACAACTCTCAATTAATTATATACACTGTTTTTCCACATAATCATTCTCTAACACTCCGTAGTATCGATATACTGCTTACACATTGTCTTATATAGGTTTCATTACATTGTCGGTCTAATACAATCGACTGATTAAGGTTAACTGTACGTAATTACATAACTTCGGGTTTAATAAAATATAACAATTGCATCATTGACATGAGTAGACATCGTTATCTAGTTGTATTTCCGCTTTAACCCTTCAGTCAACACAGATAATACGTTACTTCACATGAACTGGACTACTTGTATACAATGACTCTTATCCTGATCCATGCCTTTCTTATCAAGGAACAATAATACTTTGACTTCCCTTAAAATGTGGAACTTCCTTCGCATGAGCATTTCATAGCTCTACAAATCCTCATATAACAATATATATGGCATAAACAAATATCATCCACTATGCTAAACAATAACCAAAATGGATTAATTGTTATTAACATGTCTTCTGTACGAACTTTTCTCAAATAAAGGCGTGACCCTCAGTATCGTTTCACATGACTACTGATCTACAATTATACATGCTTAAGTTCTTCAAACGAAACTTCCAATTGTATTGAACGATATTAGACTGTCGTGAATGACCTCCTAAAGTTTATTCCACAAAAAGATAATTAACTGTTAACTCGTCTGTCTCAAATACATGTAATAAAAATAATACTCCTGTCTCACTTCACTGATCAAGCTTTAAATTGTTTATCGTTGTAACATCAGGTCGACATAATGACGTGATGTTACACAAACAGTGTAAAATAACACATGTAATTTATAGTGTCAAATAGAATTCAATCTTGACCGGTATAAGCTAGCTTTGTATTCCTAGCCAAAGATTTGAATAATCTTCTATCAAAAGGTATTTCCTCTAACATATTTAATGAACAAAGCTCTCAGCTTTACAAATAATAAAAAGGTTTGTCAATGTCGTAATGTGTTTCCACTCTACACAAGGATGTTTATAGGGATTAAGATTTCGGTCTTATCAAACGACTAGTATTTCCTAGATCGTCGACAGTTCATGTACAATAATGATATAACAATATCATTCGATGATTCTTCTGTTCTTGCAGTTAGATGTTGTTTCAATAAAGTGCTCAAATTAAATTTAAAAAGAATTTAATTTGAAGCTATGATACAATGTCAGAATACGTGGTTTAAATCAAATTATTAAAATTTGAGACACGAAGTGACTAGTCCTCTATGAGGCAATATAATTCCTCAATCATCCTTGGATCTCCCCCTCCAAGTCGAAATTTTGGCGGCCATAATTTTAGCGGGTAGATTACTAATGCTTATTACTGCGTAGATTAACCGATCTGCGTTTTTTAAAGTATCAGACATAATTTCTTTTAATATTCTCTTCATTACCAAATAAGAAAATCTTCTTCTAAGGGCCTAAATGCATAATTTCACCAAATTATGTAGTTGGAATTGATCCCGTCTTCAATAACACCTCTTCTCATTGGCAATGGGCTGGGATCCAATAGCATAATTTATAACAATATTTATAATATTAATTTCCAAACTCAATGTTGCTATGCCAATTTTAGCCTTCTAGAAGCGTCTATTGTGCAATATATCACGTGATCGGGCTCTCCCACGGCCTCGAGCTTGTAACACTACCCTCCTGTGTCACACTTCCAGAATTAATATATGCTAGTCAAATTTTATCAAGGGGACGGAATATACTCTCATTTTGTCCCAGAATAATTCAATTTTCGGGGGCATTCCTCCGTCATCTCAAGTTAAAAACAGTTGCAAATTCTTTTTAATCATTCTAATTCAAGACTTTTGATATGTCACTTGAACTCGAATATTGAATTATTTTAGACTATTTTCTTATGATAATTTCCTAATTCTTGGCGTTGATTTTTCCTAGAATAGCGTTATTTTTTTTCGTCAAACAACTCATAACAGTTATCCCCATAAGCATTAGTTATGCGGAACGCTCTTTCTTCTCGATTTTTTTGCAGTTATCTTCATCAGACCCGTTCCTCTTCTTCTATTCTTCCCTTCTTCAACGTCTTCTTCTTCTTTTCTTTGTTCTGTGCTGCGGCTCTTCTCTCTTCTACCTTTTTGTTCAACCAAAATGGTCCCTCCATATCGTCTATGAGATCCATTTCGATTACCTTCTCCTTTACTGGTACTTGTTTTGGAATCTATACTCAAATCCTTTTTATCAACATTCCCATTTTCCTTATCCCTTAAAACTTTTAAATATTATTTTCCTTCCTTATGACGTTCATCATACTTCTCCTTCGTCATTATTTCATCTTGGGAGTTTCCGTTACGATTATAATTTCGGTTATTCCTATTGTTATTCCTGTTATAAAAACCATTATTATTTTATCTGTAGTTATTATTACTGTGATAATAACCACTTCTACGGTTACCATTGCTATTATCGTTACTACGTCCTTGCTGTTGCTGATATGGACGACCTCCACGGAATCTCCTGTATCTGGGTTCTGGTCTGCGATCATGGAAATAATTATTCCTTTCAGGACCAATATCCCCCTTTCCTGGTTCTTTCGGATTATCTGTCTGTTGTGTTTGGTCAAGATATACTGTATTAATGTCTTTGTACTCTTGCCTTTGGTTCTTCGCAACAACGTTCGGCATCGGGCTCGTGTAATCGAGTTTTCGGAGCAATTCGTCCATACTCGCTAGATCGTTGATCCCTGACGAGATAATCAGACGTCTGACTTCAACAGGGAATATCCTGGCTATCGCGTCTATCAACTGAGCTGTAGATAACGGGGGATGAAGAAGTCTGACGAGCTGACTCGTGAAGAAGTCTGCGTAGCGTTGGGAAGAGTTCCTGAATACTTTCGTGAGTATACTTCTGCGCGTAGGGAATTTTGACTTTCAATAAACCAGAAACACTTTATCAGTGCTTCTGCGAATTCATCGAAGTTCATGAAGGTATATCTAAAGGCGCAAACCATTCAAGGGGCACATCTGACAGATAGCGCTCTACGAACTTCATTTCTCTCTCTCATGGAATATGCGCTTCGATAAAGTAATCTTTGAGATTTCTGATGTCCTCTATCGGTGTGAAACTATCTAGGTTGCTGAACTTACGCGGTTTGTCTTCAAAGTTTCTTATGACCGTCACGTTTCTCGGATATGAATCCTGAGGGTTTGGTCGAAAATCTCTATTATAACTTTCGGGCTCTTTACTCCTCTCCTCTAAACCTTCCGTAAACCTGAATAATATTTCTTCCGGCCTGATTTCCCTTTCTTCAACTTCTAGGCTACTTCTTCTAGTCTGATTCCTCGAATCTTTGAAATCTATCTTCTCCCTTTCCTTTTCTTCTATCTCAGTGATAATCTTCGTCAGCTGTTGGCCTACTTCGGTCTAAATATCTTCCTTATAAGTCTCACGACTAACAACATCTCCTAGATTAAGACTTTGTAATTTCTTGGTTACGTATTCTTCTAGTTCATTAGTTTTCTCCTCACTCATGGCATTAACGTTAGTGACAACCTTGTTTAACAGTTCCTCTACCATTTTAGTCTTACTCTCTAACGATTCCTTCAAAGCTTGCACATCCTGACTAGACTGAGTTCTACCTTCTCTTTGCTTTTCAGTGAGCGTATCAAATCTTTTACCTAAATCCTTTCTTACTTCAATAACCTCTCGATTAATTTCTACTTGAGTACTGGCTAATTTCATTTCTATGTTATCTTGGATTTGCTTAACATGTTCCCCACTGGCTTTGTTCCACTCGTCTTTCCAGACAACTACATTAGCTTTTAACATTTCAGCTATGTCTTCCTCAATATCTGCTTTAAGAATTTTATTATAGTCAATAACCCGCGTTCGTAGTTTCTACATTACCTTTTCAATCGGCCAGAGAATCTGCAGATTTTAACGCATCGTTTACAAACCGAGTCGTTAAAGCAGTTATATTCTGAGTACACAATGTTTTAGAAGCTTCCACCTCTTGTCTAATTTGGTTAATGTCCACTTGGACTTTTATTACATCCTCAAATACCGTATTGACTTCTGTTTGTATTATTCCTATGTCAGACTGTACATCTGTGACATCTGACTGCATATTGTTTATGTCAACCTGAACATTAGTGACATCGGCTTGGACAGAATCTACCTTAGATTGGACTGTGGATACCTCTAACCTCGCATTACCAATATCGGACTGTACATTAGATACATCTACTTGGACTGTATCAACTTTACTTTGGATACAGGATACATCTGACCTAACATTACTAACATCAGTTCGGACATCTCCGACATCTGTCCGTACACCACTTACATCATCCTGAATCTGCTTTGAACAGGCCTGTAAACGCGTGGCATTTGCAACCATTTTAGAAGCACTAGTTTGTAAACCCTCTAGAGAAGTCTGAACTTCTTGAATTTCAGTTTTGAGACTCTATTTGACACTTTATGCGACTTTATCTGTAATAGAATCAACAACTTTAACAATCACTGTGTCAAGGTCCTCCTTTCGTTCACGCTTCGGTTGTTCTAGGTCCTGCTTCGCTTCCTGGAATTTACCTTGCATATCTACCATATTCACAGATCAATTCTCTCTTATCATACCTTCAACAGCATTCAAACTGCTCTGCATACTTTCTTGCAGCTTCACCTGCATCTCCGCCAACATTCTCTTTACATCCTCGGTTGCCATTGCAATAACCCTTAATATAATACTATAGAGACACATTCAACAACAGAGCAAAATAACAACATCTCAGCAACGTGTTCATCCATATAAAATTTTTGAGCACCTTAATGTCTAAAAGTAACTTAAAATTCCCTTGCATTAACTTATAGTACACCCTATGTTAAATAAACTTACCCATAAGGTTCGTTCTCCAGTGACTCACTTTAAATATACTACCACATAGAAAATGCTACCATTACAATCATTAAAACAAGTTAGCTTTATTTTTAACATGACTTTAGCAATCGCCATGTACCGGTGAAATAAAATAAAATTCAGATCGTAGGTCGTTTTTCCGAAACTGTCTACCTACTACACCTCTCTCAGGTTTCTAAGATCTGATTTTTATCTGAGTGTAACCTTCTTAATATCAATTGAAAATAAGCCTATATAATTTCTCTCACATCCATCCAAAATTGGATAAAACATCCCACAAGTCTGGTAACTATTTATTTCGCTAGAAATGTTCAAACCAACTTCCTTTAGGGGCACTACGAAGCTAATTTCGTAGCCCCAAAGTTCTAGGGTGCCATTCCTACTGTACCCGTAAATCCGGAAAGTAGCCTGTTGGAATATCCATTGCCCCAGCTGGATCGCCTATTTCCAACAGCACCGGCCAATTACTACATTAGAAATCGCTCCCAACATGGCCTTTAGGGATTTACATACAGCAGTTACAAGAATATTGTGGATTAACAACAAACTACACGGGGCTCACCTAGCTTTACTTACGCTCTCGGGGACTGGTAATTCAGCTTCGCCTACAATAGATCCACAATACTCTACTCCTTATATTTAAAATGAATCACACGTGAACAACGGCAGATAACGAAGTGAATCAATTCATTAACAATGGTAAACTAACCTATATAAACAAAATAACAATAAACTAATCTAATAACAAAAGAAAAATAAAACCATACAATCATACACACTTCCTTTCTACTACACATCTTACTACAATGCCGTGCAAAAATATCAGCGTGAAAGCCATGGTAGGTATAGGCCTACACTATATAAAAAGAAAACGTTTAAGGAAGGCTCTTACATTCGTGGCATTCCTGAGAACGGGTTACCTTCACTAGCATGCGTCTTGAAAACGCACGTGCACTAGCCTGCCTTTATCAATGAAACGCCAGCACCACGCTGCATTCAGAACTTTTTACATTTTATAGAAGGCTGTGAATCTTCACCTGTTCATATTATGTCACACCGCTCTCCAATCCTAACGGTGATTTTTCTGGCTAGCCCGCATTGAGACTGCATTGTGTGCCTTTAATATACACGTTAAATTAACATTTAGATGTTACAAAAATGCTCATAACTTCTATGTTCCTTTAACAATCATTCTGAAAAATTTTATACACTCTTTCATTCGCACCCCGAAATTGTTCTAGACCAATCCGGTTCAACAATTACTCTTAACAGTGGACAATCATTCATACAAAACATATGCTCACAAAACACACGCTATTCCAAAACAATCGATTAATAAATCCTACCAAAATTATTTAACTAATTAAATCATATCCGAAAAATATTTACATGTAATTTGTTCATAATAATATACACTATTTAGTGTTGCTAACACGTTACTTTCGAGATTCTGGCTTCTCGGTTACAATACAACTCTCAATTAATTATATACACTGTTTTTCCACATAATCATTCTCTATCACTCCGTAGTTTTGATAAACTGCTTACACATCGTCTTATATAGGTTTCATTACATTGTCGGTCTAATACAATCGACTGATTAAGGTTAACTGTACGTAATTACATAACTTCGGGTTTAATAAAATATAACATTTGTACCATTGACATGAGTAGACAATAGTCCTCTAGTTGTATTTCCGCTAAAACTCTTCTGTCAACACAGCTAATACAGTACTTCTCATGAACTGGACTACTTGTATACAATGACTCTTATCCTGATCCATGCCTTTCTTATCAAAGATCAATAATACTTAGACTTCCCTTAAAATGCGGAACTTCCTTCGCATGAGCACTTCATAGCTCTACAAATCCTCATATAACAATATATATGGCATAAACAAATATCATCCACTATGCTAAACAATAACCAAAATGGATTAATTGTTATTAACATGTCTTCTGTACGAACTTTTCTCAAATAAAGGCCTGACCCTCAGTATCGTTTCACATGACTACTGATCTACAATTATACATGCTTAAGTTCTTCAAACGAAACTTCCAATTGTATTGAACGATATTAGACTGTCGTGATTGACCTCTTAAAGTTAACTCTACAAAAAGATAATTAACTGTTAACTCGTCTGTCGCAAATTCATGTAATAAAAATAATACTCCTTGAGACTGATCAAGCTTTAAATTGTTTATCGTTGTAACATCAGGTCGACATAATGACGTGATGTTACACAAACAGTGTAAAATAACACATGTTATTTATAGTGTCAAATAGAATTCAATCTTGACCGGGATAAACTAGCTTTGAATTCCTAGCCAAAGATTTGAATAATCTTCTATCAAAAGGTATTTCCTCTAACATATTAAATGAACAAAGCTCTCAGCTTTACAAATAATTAAAAAGGTTTGTCAACGTCTTAAAGTTTTCCACTCTACACAAAGAATGTTTATAGGGATTAAGGCTTCGGTCTTATCAAACGACTAGTATTTCCTAGATCGTCGACAGTTCATGTACAATAATGATATAACAATATAATTCGATGTTTCTTCTGTTCTTGCAGTTAGATGTTGTTTCATTAAAGTGCTCAAATTAAATTTAAAAGAATTTAATTTGAAGCTATGATACAATGTCAGAATACTTGGTTTAAATCAAATTATTAAAATTCGAGAGTCGAAACGACTAGTCTTCTATGAGGCAATATGATTCCTCAAACAAAAATTTTAATGTCAGTTCCACAACTGATCCGTAGAATAAAATTGAAAAATAGATGAAAGGCAATCATCTCCTAAATAATCTTGAAGCATAAAAATCTTAGCACACATCTGAAGTGTATAATACATGAGAACACTGTAATACATGAAATGTGAAAATATGGAGTAAGATCGTTGGCTCAGGATGTCACTAATCAAGCTCTATAATAAAAATAAGAGACACAGCTACCTTATTTGGACGAAAACTAGAAGATCTATGTAAGTATTCACACAATACATTAGAAGTTTCCTCAGTTCAAGATACTGAGATGGATCTGCATTCGAACCTCGGACCTGCGACCTCAGAGGTAGGAAAAACGTTCCCTCTCCGGAATTCACCAACCTTCGCCTGGGCTCGAACGACATCCTTCTGGCAAATTCGTCTGTGGTTGCTGGGCTACCCCTAGCATCTTGACAAATCTCTTCTGTAGAATCTTCATTCTCCGTCGCAAATATGTATCAGCCTCATCATTGGAATATAATTTATAGAAATATTCATATAGATAGTGAATGAAATATTTCTATTGCTAATTGATGTTACATTGGTGTTCGTAGACTGACGAAAATGTACAAGATGGACCGTACACTACGTCTGTATTCAGAAATTCGTTGTCTAACGAAGTTCCATCGTTGTATCATAACTTCTGTTATCGAATATGTCTCTGGCGCATGATTATTTAGTTCACCATATCAACAATACTAATTATGTTGAATGAAACCATTTGAAGAATAATGATAGTCATTATAATAATATTTATTTGCTGCGCCAATATTATAAGTTCTCATCTACTGTTCACTTGAACTGCTTTCGCCAACTTCACGTTGCAATCTAAAATGATATTCAGCTTTATTTCCAACACATTTGAAAATCTGTCTTAACATGCTTATATTGTCGAACCTATAAATTTTAGAACGCTCGACTTTCAACAGAATATAGTATTCGACTTGTTCTTTATATATATTCACTTAGTTAAACTCATACCTCAATTATATAAGAGATATACTAATTTCAATGTTCCTCACAACTTCACATACAATGGAAGTGCGGTAATCTCCTACGATCTACCTTGCTATCCTCGCGTCTCCACAAGTCGAAAGTCGTCGCACTCGGACAAAGCTTAGGGATCTCGGCTAACCCAGAAAAAACACTTTCTCACTCTTCAAAGACTGCTTGAATAAGAACATCGATCCTTGGATCTCCCCCTCCAAGTCGAAATTTTGGCGGCCATAATTTTAGCGGGTAGATTACTAATGCTTATTACTGCGTAGATTAACCGATCTGCGGTTTTTAAAGTATCAGACATAATTTCTTTTAATTTTCTCTTCATTACCAAATAAGAAAAACTACTTCTAATGGCTTAAATGCATAATTTCACAAAATTATGTAGTTGAAGTTGATCCCGTCTTCAATAAGACATCTTCTCATTGGCTCTGGGCTGGGATCCAATAGCATAATTTATAACAATATTTATAATATTTATTTCCAAACTCACTGTTGCTATGCCAATTTTAGCCTTCTAGAAGCGTCTATTGTGCAATATATCACGTGATCGGGCTCTCCCACGGCCTCGAGCTTGTAACACTACCCTCCTGTGTCACACTTCCAGAATTTATATTTGCTAGTCAAATTTTATCATGAGGACGAACAATACTCTCATTTTGTCCCAGAATAAATCAATTTTCGGGGGCATTCCTCCGTCATCTCAAGTTAAAAACAGTTGCAATTTTTTTTTAATCATTCTAATTCAAGACTTTTGATATGTCACTTGAACTCGAATATTGCATTATTTTATCCTAATTTTATGATAATTTTTAAATTCCTAGCGTTGAATTTTCCTAGAATAACGTTATTTTCTTCGTCAAACAACTCATAACAGTTATTCCCATAACCATTAGTTATGCGGAACGCTCTTTCTTCTCGGTTTTATTGCAGTTATCTTCATCTGACCCGTTCCTCTTCTTCTATACTTCTCTTCTTCAACGTCTGTTACTTCTTCTTTTCTTGGTTCTTCAACGTCTTCTTCTTCTTTTCTAAGTTATGTGCTGCAGTATATTCTCTTCTCTCTTCTACTTCTTTTGTTCAACGTAAATGGTCCCTCCATATCGTCTATGAGAACCATTTCCATTACCTTCTCCTTTACTGGTACTTGGTTTGGAATCGATACTCAAATCCTTTTTATCAACATTCCCATTTTTATTATCTCTTAAATCTTTTAGATATTCTTTTCCTTCCTTATGACGTTCATCATACTGCTCCTTCGTCATTACTTCATCTTGGGAGTTTCTGTTACGATTATAGTTTTGGTAATTCCTATTGTTAGTCCTGTTATAATAACGATTATTATTTTATCTGTAGTTATTATTACTGTAATAATAACCACTTCTACGGTTACCATTGCTATTATCGTTACTACGTCCTTGCTGTTGCTGATATGGACGACCTCCACGGAATCTCCTGTACCTGGGTTCTGGTCTGCGATCATGGAAATAATTATTCCTTTCAGGACCAATATTCCCCTTTTCTGGTTCTTTCGGATTATATGTCTGTTGTGTTTGGTCATGATATACTGTATTAATGTCTTTGTACTCTTGCCTTTGGTTCTTCGCAACAACGTTCGGCATCGGGCTCGTGTAATCGAGTTTTCGGAGCAATTCGTCCATACTCGCTAGATCGTTGATCCCTGACGAGATAATTAGACGTCTGACTTCAACAGGGAGCATCCTGGCTATCGCGTCTATCAACTGAGCTGTAGATAACGGGTTTGAAGAAATAAAGTCTGGCGAGCTGACCCGTGAAGAAGTCTTCGTAGCGTTGGGAAGAGTTCCTGATTACTTTCGTGAGTATACTTGGGCGCGTAGGGAATTTTGAGCTTCAATAGACCAGAAACGCTTTATCAGTGCTTCTGCGAGTTCATCGAAGTTCATGAAGGTATATCTAAAGGCGCAAACCATTCAAGGGGCACATCTGACAGATAGCGCTCTACGATCTTCATTTCTCTCTCTCTCTCTTGGAATATGCGCTTCGATAAAGTAATCTTTGAGATTTCTGATGTACTCTATCGGTGTGAAACTATCTAGGTTGCTGAACTTACGCGGTTTGTCTTCAAAGTTTCTTATGACCGTCACGTTTCTCGGATATGAATCCTGAAGGTTTGGTCGAAAATCTCTATTGTAACTTTCGGGCTCTTTACTCCTCTCCTCTAAACTTTCCGTAAACCTGAATAATCTTTCTTCCGGCCTGATTTCCCTTTCTTCCACTTCTAGGCTACTTCTTCTAGCCTGATTCCTCGCATCTTCGAAATCTATCTTCTCCCTTACCCTTTCTTCCATCTCAGTGATAATCTTCTTCAGCTGTTGGCCTACTTCGGTGTTAAAATCTTCCTTATAAGTCTCACGACTAACAACATCTCCTAGATTAAGACTCTGTAATTTCTTGGTTACGTATTCTTCTAGTTCATTAGTTCTCTCCTTACTCATGGCATTAACGTTAGTGACAACCTTGTTTAACCGTTCCTCTATCATTTTAGTCTTACTCTCTAACGATCCCTTCAAAGCTTGCACATCATGACTAGACTGAATTCTATCTTCTATTTGCTTTTCAGTGAGCGTATCAAATCTTTTACCTAAATCCTTTCTTACTTCAATAACCTCTCGATTAATTTCTACTTGAGTACTGGCTAATTTCTTTTCTATGTTATCTTGGATTTGGTTAACATGTTCCCCACTGGCTTTGTTCCACTCGTCTTTCCAGACAACTGCATTAGCTTTTAACATTTCAGCTATGTCTTCCTCAATATCTGCTTTAAGAATTTTATTATGGTCAATAACATGCGTTCGTAAAGTTTCTACATTACCTTTTCATTCGGCCAGAGAAGCTGTAGTTTTTAACGCATCGTTTACAAAACGTGTCGTTAAAGCAGTTATATTCTGAGTACACAATGTTTTAGAAGCTTCCACCTCTTGTCTAATTTTGTTAATGTCCACTTGGACTTTTGTTACATCCACAAATACCGTATTGACATCTGTTTGTATTATTCCTATGTCAGACTGTTCATCTGTGACATCTGACTGAATATTGTTTATGTCAACCTGAACATTAGTGGCATCGGCTTGGAGAGAATCTACCTTAGATTGGACTGTGGATACCTCTAACCTCACATTACCAATATCGGACTGAAAATTAGATACATCAACTTGGACTGAATCTACTTTCCTTTGGACATGGGATACATCTGACCTAACATTACTAACATCAGTTCGGACATCTCAGACATCTGTCCGTACACTACTTACATCATCCTGAATCTGCTTGGAGCAGGCCTCTAAAGGCGAGGCATTTGCAACCATTTTAGAAGCACTAGTTTGTAAACCCTCAAAAGAAGTCTGAACTTCTTGAATTTCAGTTTTGAGACTCTCTTTGACACTTTATGCGACTTTATCTGTAATAGAAACAACAACTTTAACAATCACTGTGTCATGGTCCTCCTTTCGTTCCCGCTTCAGTTGTTCTAGGTCCTGCTTCGCTTCCTGGAATTTACCTTGCATATCTACCATATTCACAGATCAATTCTCTCTTATCTTTCCTTCAACAGCATTCAAACTGCTCTGCATACTTTCTTGCAGCTTTACCTGCATCTCCGCCAACATTCTCTTTACATCCTCGGTCGCCATTGCAATAACCCTTTATATAATGCTATAGAGACACATTCAACAACAGAGCAAAATAACAACATCTCAGCAACGTCTTCCTCCATATAAAATTTTTGAGCACCTTAATGTCTAAAAGTAACTTAAAATTACCCTAGCATTAACTTATAGTACACCCTATGTTAAATAAAAAAAAGGAAGGAAGCTTGTAGTTTAACGTGACCGTTAATCTTGAGATCATGAGCCACGGGACCTCCTTTTTACGTGGAATCCGAACCACATGAGATGGCATTTGACTTCGAAAATCTCACATGCATTGACCGGGAATCGAACCCGGACCGCCTTGGTGAGAGGCATACAGCTAGACCGCTGAGCCACCACGCCCCCCTATGTTAAATAATCTTACTCATAAGATTCGTTCTCCTGTGACTCACTTTAAATATACTACCACAAAGAAAATTCTACCATTACAATCATTAAAACAAGTCAGCTTTATTTTTAACATGAATTTAGCAATCGCCATGTACCGGTGAATTAAATAAAATTCAGATCGTAGGTCGTTCTTCCGAAACTGTCTACCTACTACACCTCTCTCAGGTTTCTATGATCTGATCTTTATCTGAGTGTAACCTTCTTAATATTAATTTAAAATAAGCCTATATAATTACACTCACATCCATCCAAAATTGGATAAAATATCCCACAAGTCTGGTAACTATTACTTTCACTAGAAATGTTCAAACCAACTTCCTTTAGAGGCACTACGAAGCTAATTGCTTAGCCCCAAAGTTCTAGGGTGCCATTCCTACTGTACCCGTAAATCTGGAAAGTAGCCTGTTGGAATATCCATTGCCCCAGCTGGATCGCCTATTTCTAACAGCACCGGCCAATTTCTACATTAGAAATCGCTCCCAACATGGCCTTTAGGGATTTACATACAGCAGTTACAAGAATAGTGTGGATTAACAACAAATTACACGGGGCACACCTACCTTTACTTACGCTCTCGGGGACAGGGAATTCAGCTTCGCCTACAATAGATCCACAATACTCTACTCCTTTGATTTAAAATGATTCACACGTGAACAACGACATATAACGAACTGAATAAATTCATTAACAATGGTAAACTAACCTATATAAACAAAATAACAATAAACTAATCTAATAACAAAAGAAAAATTAAACCATACAATCATACACACTTCCTTTCTACTACACATCTTACTAAAATGCCGTGCAAAAATATCAGCGTGAAAGCCTTGGTAGGCATAGGCCTACACTACAAAAAAAAACAAAAACCTTTAAGGAAGGCTCTTACATTCGTGCCATTCCTGAGAACGGGTTACCTTCACTAGCATGCGTCTGGAAAACGCACGTGCACTAGCCTGCCTTTATCAATGAAACGTCAGCACCACGCTGCATTCAGAAATTTTTACATTTTATAGAAGGCTGTGAATCTTCACCTGTTCATATTATGGCACACCGCTCTCCAATCCTAACGGTGATTTTTCCTGGCTAGCCCGCATTGAGACTGCTTTGTGTGCCTTTAAAATACACGTAAAATTAACATTTAGATCTTACAAAAATGCTCATAACTTCTATGTTCCTTTAACAATCATTCTGAAAAATTTTATACACTCTTTCATTCGCACCCCAAAATTGTTCTAGACCAATCCGGTTCAACAATTACTCTTAACAGTGGACAATCATTCATACAAAACATATGCTCACAAAACACACGCTATTCCAAAACAATCGATTAATAATCCTACCAAAATTATTTAACTAATTAAATCATATCCGAAAAATATTTACATGTAATTTGTTCATAATAATATACACTATTTAGTGTTGCTAACACGTTACTTTCGAGATTCTGGCTTCTCGGTTACAATACAACTCTCAATTAATTATATACACTGTTTTTCCTAATAATCAGTCTCTAACACTCCGTAGTTTTGATATACTGCTTACACATCGTCTTATATAGGTTTCATTACATTGTCGGTCTAATACAATCGACTGATTAAGATTAACTGTACGTAATTACATAACTTCGGGTTTAATAAAATATAACAATTGTATCATTGACATGAGTAGACAATCATTCTTTAGTTGTATTTCCGCTAAAACCCATCTGTCAACACAGCTTAAACGTTACTTCACATGAACTGGACTACTTGTATACAATGACTCTTATCCTGATCCATGCCTTTCTTATCAAAGATCAATAATACTTAGACTTCCCTTAAAATGCGGAACTTCCTACTCATGAGCAATTCATAGCTCTACAAATCCTCATATAACAATATATATGGCATAAACAAATATCATCCACTATGTTAAACAATAACCAAAAGGGATTATTTGTTATTAACATTTCTTCTGTAGGAACTTTTCTCAAATAAAGGCGTGACCCTCAGTATCGTTTCACATGACTACTGAACTACAATTATACATGCTTAAGTTCTTCAAAAGAAACTTCCAATTGTATTGAACGATATTAGACTGTCGTGATTGACCACCTAAAGTTTACTCCACAAAAAGATAATTAACTGTTAACTCGTCTGTCGCAAATACATGTGATAAAATAATACTCCTGTCTCACTTCACTGATCAAGCTTTAAATTGTTTATCGTTGTAACATCAGGTCGACATAATGACGTGATACTACACAAAGAGTGTATAATAACACATGCTATTTATAGTGTCAAATAGAATTCAATCTTGACCGGGATATACTAGCTTTGGATTCCTAGCCCAAGATTTGAATAATCTTCTATCAAAAGGTATTTCCTCTAACATATTAAATGAACAAAGCTCTCAGCTTTACAAATAATTAAAAAGGTTTGTCAACGTCGTAATGTTTTTCCACTCTACACAAAGAATGTTTATAGGGATTAAGACTTCGGTCTTATCAAACGACTAGTATTTCCTAGATCGTCGACAGTTTATGTACAATAATGCTAGTACAATATCATTCGATGTTTCTTCTGTTCTTGCAGTTAGATGTTGTTTCATTAAAGTGCCCAAATTTAATTTAAAAAGAATTTAATTTGAAGCTATGATACAATGTCAGAATACTTGGTTTAAATCAAATTATTAAAATTCGAGAGTCGAAACGACTAGTATTATATGAGGCAATATGATTCCTCAAACTAAATTTTAATGTCAGTTCCACAACTGATCCATAGAATAAAATTGAAAAATAGATGAAAGGCAATCATCTCCTAAATAATCTTGAAGCATAAAAATATTAGCACACATCTGAAGTGTAAAATACATGAGAACACTGTAATACATGAAATGTGAAAATATGGAGTGATATCGTTGGTTCAGGATGTCACTAATCAAGCTCTATACTAAAAATAAGAGACACAGCTACCATATTTGGACGAAAACTAGAAGATCTATGTAAGTATTCACACAATATTTTAGATGTCTCCTCAGTTCAAGATACTGAGATGGATCTGCATTCGTACCTCGGATCTGCGACCTCAGAGATAGGAAAAACGTTCCCTCTCCGGAATTCACAAACCTTCGCCTGGGCTCGAACGACATCCTTCTGGCAAATTCTTCTGTGGTTGCTGGGCTACCCCTAGCATCTTGACAAATCTCTTCTGTAGAATCTTCATTCTCCGTCGCAAATATGTATCAGCCTCATCATTGGAATATAATTTATAGAAATATTCATATAGATAGTGAATGAAATATTTCTATTGCTAATTGATGTTACATTAGTGTTCGTAGACTGACGAAAATGTACATTTATACAAATGTACGGTAATCTCCTACGATCTACCTAGTTATTCTCGCGTCTCCACAAGTCGACAGTCGTCGCACTCGGACAAAGTTTAGGGATCTCCGTTAACCCAGTAAAAACACTTTCTCACTCTTCAAAGACTGCTGTTATAAGAACATCGGTCCTTGGATCTCCCCCTCCAATTATGTACACTACGTCTGTATTCAAGAATACGTTGTCTAACGAAATTCCATCGTTGTATCTTAACTTCTGTTATCGAATATGTCTCTGGTGCATGACTATTTAGTTCATCATATCAACAAAACTAATTATGTTGAATGAAACCATTTGAAGAATAATGATAGTCATTACAATAATGTTTATTTGCTGCGCCAGTGTTATGAATTCTCCGCTACTGTTCACTTGAACTGCGTTCGCCAACTTCACGTTGCAATCTAAAATGATATTCAGGTTTATTTCCAACACATTTGAAAATCTCTCTTAACATGCTTATATTGTCGAAACGATAAATTTTAGAACGCTCGACTTCAACAGAATATAGTATTCGACTTGTTCTTTATATATATTCACTTAGTTAAAATCAAATCTCAATTATATAAGAGATATACTATTTTCAATGTTCCTCACAACTTCACATAAAATGGAAGTGCGGTAATCTCCTACGATCTACCTTGATATCCTCGCGTCTCCACAAGTTGACAGTCGTCGCACTCGGACAAAGTTTAGGGATCTCCGTTAACCCAGTAAAAACACTTTCTCACTCTTCAAAGACTGCTGGAATAAGAACATCGATCCTTGGATCTCCCCCTCCAAGTCGAAATTTTGGCGGCCATAATTTTAGCGCGTAGATTACTAATGCTTATTACTGCGTAGATTAACCGATCTGCGGTTTTTAAAGTATCAGACATAATTTCTTTTAATATTCTCTTCATTCCCAAATAAGAAAATCTTCTTCTAAGGGCCTAAATGCATAATTTCACCAAATTATGTAGTTGGAGTTGATCCCGTCTTCAATAAGACCTCTTCTCATTGGCTCTGGGCTGGGATCCAATAGCATAATTTATAACAATATTTATAATATTAATTTCCAAACTCACTGTTGCTATGCCAATTTTAGCCTTCTAGAAGCGTCTATTGTTATCACGTGATCGGGCTCTCCCACGGCCTCGAGCTTGTAACACTACCCTCCTGTGTCACACTTCCAGAATTTATATTTGCTAGTCAAATTTTATCATGGGGACGAAAAATACTCTGATTTTGTCCCAGAATAATTCAATTTTCGTGGGCATTCCTCCGTCATCTCAAGTTAAAAACAGTTGCAAATGGTTTTAATCATTCTAATTCAAGACTTTTGATATGTCACTTGAACTCCAATATTGAATTATTTTAGCCTACTTTCTTATGATATTTTTTTAAATTCTTAGCGTTGAATTTTCCTAGAATAACGTTATTTTCTTCGTCAAACAACTCATAGCAGTTATTCCCCTAAGCACTAGTTATGCGGAACGCTCTTTCTTCTCGGTTTTATTGCAGTTATATTCATCTAACCCGTTCCTTTTCTTCAAATCTTCTCTTCTTCAACGTCTGTTTCTCCAACTTTTCTTGATTCTTCAACGTCTTCTTCTTCTTTTCTAAGTTCTGTGCTGCAGTATATTCTATTCTCTCTTTTACTTCTTTTGTTCAACGTAAATGGTCCCTCCATATCGTCTATGAGAACCATTTCCATTACCTTCTCCTTTACTGGTACTTGGTTTGGAATCGATACTCAAATCCTTTTTATCAATATTCCCATTTTCCTTATCTCTTAAATCTTTTAGATAGTCTTTTCCTTCCTTATGACGTTCATCATACTTCTCCCTCGTCATTATTTCATCTTGGGAGTTTCCGTTACGATTATAGTTTTGGTTATTCCTATTGTTATTCCTGTTATAATAACCATTATTATTTTATCTGTAGTTATTATTACTGTGATAATAATCACTTCTACGGTTACCATTGCTATTATCGTTACTACGTCCTTGCTGTTGCTGATATGGACGACCTCCACGGAATCTCCTGTATCTGGGTTCAGGTCTGCGATCATGGAAATAATTATTCCTTTCAGGACCAATATTCCACTTTCCTGGTTCTTTCGGATTATCTGTCTGTTGTGTTTGGTCAAGATATACTGTATTAATGTCTTTGTACTCTTGCCTTTGGTTCTTCGCAACAACGTTCGGCATCGGGCTCGTGTAATCGAGTTTTCGGAGCAATTCGTCCATACTCGCTAGATCGTTGATCCCTGACGAGATAATTAGACGTCTGATTTCAACAGGGAGCATCTGGGCTAACGCGTCTATCAACTGAGCTGTAAATAAAGGGGGTTGGAGAAATCTAAGTCTGGCGAGCTGACTCGTGAAGAAGTCTGCGTAGCGTTGGGAAGAGTTCCTGAATACTTTCGTGAGTATACTTCTGCGCGTAGGGAATTTTGAACTTCAATAGACCAGAAACGCTTTATCAGTGCTTCTGCGAATTCATCGAATTTCATGAAGGTATATCTAAAGGCGAAAACCATTCAAGGGGCACATCTGACAGATAGCGCTCTACGATCTTCATTTCCCTCTCTCTTGGAATATGCGTTTCAATAAAGTAATCTTTGAGATTTCTGATGTACTCTATCGGTGTGAAACTATCTAGGTTGCTGAACTTACGCGGTTTGTCTTCAAAGTTTCTTATGACCGTCACGTTTCTCGGATATGAATCCTGAGGGTTTGGTCGAAAATCTCTATTGTAACTTTCTGGCACTTTACTCCTCTCCTCTAAGCCTTCCGTAAACCTGAATAATATTTCTTCCGACCTGATTTCCCTTTCTTCCACTTCTAGGCTACTTCTTCTAGTCTGATACTTCAAATCTTCGAAATCTATCTTCTCCCTTTCCTTTTCTTCTATCTCAGTGATAATCTTCTTCAGCTGTTGGCCTACTTCGGTCTTAAAATCTTCCTTATAAGTCTCACGACTAACAACATCTCCTAGATTAAGACTTTGTAATTTCTTGGTTACGCATTCTCCTAGTTTATTAGTTTTCTCCTCACTCATGGCATTACCGTTAGTGACAACCTTGTTTAACCGTTCCTCTATCATTTTAGTCTTACTCTCTAATGATTCCTTCAAAGCTTGCACATCCTGACTAGACAGAGTTCTATCTTCTACTTGCTTTTCAGTGAGCGTATCAAATCTTTTACCTAAATCCTTTCTTACTTCAATAACCTCTCGATTAATTTCTACTTGAGTACTGGCTAATTTCATTTCTATGTTATCTTGGATTTGCTTAACATGTTCCCCACTGGATTTGTTTCCAGACAACTACATTAGCTTTTAACATCTCAGCTATGTCTTCCTCAATATTTGCTTTAAGAATTTTATTATGGTCAATAACCTGCGTTCGGAAAGTTTCTACATTACCTTTTCATTCGGCCAGAGAAGCTGTAGTTTTTAACGCATCGTTTACAAAACGTGTCGTTAAAGCAGTTATATTCTGAGTACACAATGTTTTAGAAGCTTCCACCTCTTGTCTAATTTTGTTAATGTCCACTTGGACTTTTGTTACATCCACAAATATCGTATTGACTTCTGTTTGTATTATTCCTATGTCAGACTGTACATCTGTGACATCTGACTGCATATTGTTTATGTCAACCTGAACATTAGTGGCATCGGCTTGGATAGAATCTACCTTAGATTCTACTGTGGATACCTCTAACCTCACATTACCAATATCGGACTGTACATTAGATACATCTACTTGGACTGTATCTACTTTACTTTGGACATGGGATACATCTGACCTAACATTACTAACATTAGTTCGGACATCTCCGACATCTGTCCGTACACCACTTACATCATCCCGAATCTGCTTTGAGCTGGCTTGTAAACGCGTGACATTTGACACCATTTTAGAGGCACTAGTTTGTAAACCCTCTAAAGAAGTCTGAACTTCTTCAATTTCAGTTTTGAGACTCTATTTGACACTTTCTGCGACTTTATCTGTAATAGAATCAACAACTTTAAAAATCACTGTGCCAAGGTCCTCCTTTACTTCACACTTCAGTTTTTCTAGGTCATGATTCGCTTCCTGGAATTAACCTTGCATTTCTACCACATTCACTGATCAATTCTCTCTTATCTTACCTTCAACAGCATTCAAACTGCTCTTCGTACTTTCTTGCAGCTTCACCTGCATCTCCGCCAACATTCTCTTTACATCCTCGGTTGCCATTGCAATAACCCTTTATATAATGCTATAGAGACACATTCAACAACAGAGCAAAATAACATCTGAGCAACGTCTTCCTCCATATAAAATTTTTGAGCACCTTAATGTCTAAAAGTAACTTAAAATTACCCTAGCATTAACTTATAGTACACCCTATGTTAAATAAACTTACTCATAAGACTCGTTCTCCTGTGACTCACTTTAAATATACTACCACAAAGAAAATTCTACCATTACAATCATTAAAACAAGTTAGCTTTATTTTTAACATAACCTTAGCAATCGCCATGTACCGTTGAAATAAAATGAAATTCAGATCGTAGGTCGTTTTTCCGAAACTGTCTACCTACTACACCTCTCTCAGGTTTCTGAGATCTGATCTTTATCTGAGTGTAACCTTCTCAATATCAATTTAAAATAAGCCTATATAATTTCTCTCACATCCATCCAAAATTGGATAAAACATCCCACAAGTCTGGTAACTATTTCTTTCACTAGAAATGTTCAAACCAACTTCCTTTAGGGGCACTACGAAGCTAATTTCGTAGCCCCAAAGTTCTAGGGTGCCATTCCTACTGTACCCGTAAATCCGGAAAGTAGCCTGTTGGAATATCCATTGCCCCAGCTGGATCGCCTATTTCTAACAGCACCGGCAAATTACTACATTAGAAATCGCTCGCAACATGGCTTTTAGGGATTTACATAGAGCAGTTACAAGAATATTGTGGATTAACAACAATCTACACGGGGCACACCTACCTTTACTTACGCTCTCAGGGACTGGAAATTGAGCTTCGCCTACAATAGATCCAAAATACTCTACTCCTTATATTTAAAATGAATTAAACGTGAACAACGTCAGATAACGAACTGAATAAATTCATTAACAACGGTAAACTAACCTATATAAACAAAATAACAATAAACTAATCTAATAACAAAAGAAAAATAGAACCGTACAATCATACACACTTCCTTTCTACTACACATCTTACTACAATGCCGTGCAAAAATATCAGTGTGAAAGCCTTGGCAGGTATAGGCCTATATTACGTAAAAAGAAATCGTTTAAGGAAGGCTCTTAAATTCGTGGCATTCTTGAGAACGGGTTACCTTCACTAGCATGCGTCTGGAAAACGCACGTGCACTAGCCTGGCTTTATCAATGAAACGCCAGCACCACGCTGCATTCAGAACTATTTACATTTTATAGAAGGCTGTGAATATTCACCTGTTCATATTATGTCACACCGCTCTCCAATCCTAACGGTGAATTTTTCTGGCTAGCCCGCATTGAGACTGCTTTGTGTGCGTTTAAAATACACGTAAAATTAACATTTAGATCTTACAAAAATGCTCATAACTTCTATGTTCCTTTAACAATCATTCTGAAAATTTTTATACACGCTTTCATTCGCACCCCGAAATTGTTCTAGACCAATCCGGTTCAACAATTACTCTTAACAGTGGACAATCATTCATACAAAACATATGCTCACAGAACACACGCTATTCCAAAACAATCGATTAATAAATCCTACCAAAATTATTTAGCTAATTAAATCATTTCCGAAAAAAATTTACATGTAATTTGTTCATAATAATATACACTATTCAGTGTTGCTAACACGTTACTTTCGAGATTCTGGCTTCTCGGTTACAATACAACTCTCAATTAACTATAAACACTGTTTTTCCACATAATCATTCTCTAACACTCCGTAGTTTTGATATACTGCTTACACATCGTCTTATATAGGTTTCATTACATTGTCGGTCTAATACAATCGACTGATTAAGGTTAACTGTACGTAATTACATAACTTCGGGTTTAATAAAATATATCATTTGTATCATTGACATGAGTAGACAATCGTTCTCTAGTTGTATTTCCGCTAAAACCCTTCTGTCAACACAGCTAAAACGTTACTTCACATGAACCAGACTACTTGTATACAATTACTCTTATCCTGATCCATGCCTTTCATATCGAAGAACAATAATGTTTTGACTTCCCTTAAAATGCGGAACTTCCTTCGCATGAGCACTTCATACCTCTAAAAAACCTCATATAACAATATATATGGCATAAACAAATATCATCCACTATGTTAAACAATAACCAAAATCGGTTAATTGTTATTAACATTTCTTCTGTAGGAACGTTTCTCAAATAAAGGCGTGACCCTCAGTATCGTTTCACATGACTACTGATCTACTATTATACATGCTTAAGTTCTTCAAACGGTATTAGACTGCCGTGATTGACCTCCTAAAGTTTACTCCACAAAAAGATAATTAACTGTTAACTCGTCTGTCGCAAATACATGTAATAAAAATAATACACCTGTCTCACTTCACTGATTAAGCTTTAAATTGTTTATCGTTGCAACATCAGGTCGACATAATGACGTGATGTTACACAAACAGTGTAAAATAACACATGTTATTTATAGTGTCAAATAGAATTCAATCTTGACCGGGATAAACTAGCTTTGAATTCCTAGCCAAAGATTTGAATAATCTTCTATCAAAAGGTATTTCCTCTAACATATTAAATGAACAAAGCTCTCAGCTTTACAAATAATTAAAAAGGTTTGTCAATGTCGTAATGTTTTTCCACTCTACACAAAGAATGTTTATAGGGATTAAGACTTCGGTCTTATCAAAAGACTAGTATTTCCTAGATCGTCGACAGTTCATGTACAATAATGATATAACAATATCATTCGATGTTTCTTCTGTTCTTGCAGTTAGATGTTGTTTCATTAAAGTGCTCAAATTAAATTTAAAAAGAATTTAGTTTGAAGCTATGATACAATGTCAGAATACTTGGTTTAAATCAAATTATTAAAATTCGAGAGTCGAAACGACTAGTCTTCTATGAGGCAATATGATTCCTCAAACAAAAATTTTAATGTCAGTTCCACAACTGATCCGTAGAATAAAATTGAAAAATATATGAAAGGCAATCATCTCCTAAATAACCTTGAAGCATAAAAATCTTAGCACACATCTGAAGTGTAAGATACATGAGAACACTGTAATACATGAAATGTGAAAATATGGAGTAAGATCGTTGGCTCAGGATGTCACTAATCAAGCTCTATACTGAAAATAAGAGACACAGCTACCTTATTTGGACGAAAACTAGAAGATCTATGTAAGTATTCACACAATACTTTAGATGTTTCCTCAGTTCAAGATACTGAGATGGATCTGCATTCGAACCTCGGATCTGCGACCTCAGATATAGGAAAAACGTTCCTTCTCCGGAATTCACAAACCTTCGCCTGGGCTCGAACGACATCTTTCTGGCAAATTCTTCTGTGGTTGCAGGGCTACCCCTAGCATCTTGACAAATCTCTTCTGTAAAATCTTCATTCTCCATCGCAATAATGTATCAGCCTCATCATTGGAATATAATTTATAGAAATATTCATATAGATAGTGAATGAAATATTTCTATTGCTAATTGATGTTACATTAGTGTTCATAGACTGACGAAAATGTACATGATGGACAGTACACTACGTCTGTATTCAAGAATACGTTTTCTAACGAAGTTCCATCTTTGTATCTTAACTTCTGTTATCGAATATGTCTCTGGCGCATGACTATTTAGTTCATCATATCAAGAATACTAATTATGTTGAATGAAACCATTTGAAGAATAATGATAGTCATTATAATAATGTTTATTTGCTGCGCCAATGTTATAAGTTCTCCGCTACTGTTCACTTGAACTGCGTTCGCCAACTTCACGTTGCAATCTAAAATGATATTCAGCTTTATTTCCAACACATTTGAAAATCTGTCTTAACAGGCTTATATTGTCGAATCGATAAATTTTAGAAAGCTCGACTTTCAACAGAATATAGTATTCGACTTGTTCTTTATATATATTCACTTAGTTAAACTCAAATCTCAATTATCTTCTTCTTCTTCTTCTTTCCCTTCGGCTTTTCCCAATTAATTGGGGTCGCCGGAGCCAACCAGGCTCATTTTTTGTTTTGGCCGGGGATTTAAGGCCGGATGCCCTTCCTGACACCACGTGATTTTCCAGGTGAAAATTCCACCCCGCTGTCACCGGGATTCGAACCCCGGCCATCCGGGTGAAAGGCGAGAAGCTAAGCCACTGCGCCATCACGCTCCCCAAAACTCAAATCTCAATTATACAAGAGATATACTAATTTCAATGTTCCTCACAACTTCACATAAAATGGAAGTGCGGCAATCTCCTACGATCTACCTTGCTATCCTCGCGTCTCCACAAGTCGACAGTCGTCGCACTCGGACAAAGTTTAGGGATCTCCGTTAACCCAGTAAAAACACTTTCTCACTCTTCAAAGACTGCTGGAATAAGAACATCGATCCTTGGATCTCCCCCCTCCAAGTCGAAATTTTGGCGGCCATAATTTTAGCGCGTAGATTACTAATGCTTATTACTGCGTAGATTAACCAATCTGCGGTTTTTAAAGTATCGGACATAATTTCTTTCTCTTCATTACCAAATAAGAAAATCTTCTCCAAGGGCCTAAATGCATAATTTCACCATATTATGTAGTTGAAGTTGATCCCGTCTTCAATAAGACATCTTCTCATTGGCTCTGGGCTGGAATCCAATAGCATAATTTATAACAATATTTATAATATTAATTTCCAAAATCACTGTTGCTATGCCAATTTTAGCCTTCTAGAAGCGTCTATTGTGCAATATATCACGTGATCGGGCTCTCCCACGGCCTCGAGCTTGTAACACTACCCTTCTGTGTCACACTTCCAGAATTTATATTTGCTAGTCAAATTTTATCATGGGGACGAAAAATACTCTGATTTTGTCCCAGAATAATTTAATTTTCGTGGGTATTCCTCCGTCATCTCAAGTTAAAAACAGTTGCAAATGGTTTTAATCATTCTAATTCAAGACTTTTGATATGTCACTTGAACTCGAATATTGAATTATTTTAGCCTACTTTCTTATGATATTTTTTAAATTCTTAGCGTTGAATTTTCCTAGAATAACGTTATTTTCTTCGTCAAACAACTCATAGCAGTTATTCCCATAAGCATTAGTTATGCGGAACGTTCTTTCTTCTCGGTTTTATTGCAGTTATCTTCATCTAACCCGTTCCTCTTCTTCTATTCTTCTCTACTTCAACGTCTGTTTCTTCTTCTTTTCTTGGCTCTTCAACGTCTTCTTCTTCTTTTCTAAGTTCTGTGCTGCAGTATATTCTATTCTCTCTTTTACTTCTTTTGTTCAACGTAAATGGTCCCTCCATATCGTCAATGAGAACCATTTCCATTACCTTCTCCTTTACTGGTACTTGGTTTGGAATCGATACTCAAATCCTTTTTATCAACATTCCCATTTTCCTTATCTCTTAAAACTTTTAAATATTATTTTCCTTCCTTATGACATTCATCATACTTCTCCTTCGTCATTATTTCATCTTGGGAGTTTCCGTTACGATTATAGTTTTGGTTAGTCCTATTATTCCTGTTATAATAACCATTATTATTTTATCTGTAGTTATTATTACTGTGATAATAACCACTTCTACGGTTACCATTGCTATTATCGTTACTACGTCCTTGCTGTTGCTGATATGGACGACCTCCACGGAATCTCCTGTATCTGGGTTCTGGTCTGCGATCATGGAAATAATTATTCCTTTCAGGACCAATATCCCCCTTTCCTGGTTCTTTCGGATTATCTGTCTGTTGTGTTTGGTCAAGATATACTGTATTAATGTCTTTGTACTCTTGCCTTTGGTTCTTCGCAACAACGTTCGGCATCGGGCTCGTTTAATCGAGTTTTCGGAGCAATTCGTCCATACTCGCTAGATCGTTGATCCCTGACGAGATAATTAGACGTCTGATTTCAACAGGGAGCATCCTGGCTATCGCGTCTATCAACTGAGCTGTAGATAACGGGGGATGAAGAAATCTAAGTCTGGTGAGCTGACTTGTGAAGAAGTCTGCGTAGCGTTGGGAAGAGTTCCTGAATACCTTCGTGAGTATACTTCTGCGCGAAGGGAATTTTGGGCTTCAATAGACCAGAAACTCTTTTTCAGTGCTTCTGTGAATTCATCGAAGTTCATGAAGGTATATCTAAAGGCGCAAACCATTCAAGGGGCACATCTGACAGATAGCGCTCTACGATCTTCATTTCTCTCTGTCTTGGAATATGTGTTTCCATAAAGTAATCTTTGAGATTTCTGATGTACTCTATCGGTGTGAAACTATCTAGGTTGCTGAAATTACGCGGTTTGTCTTCAAAGTCTCTTATGACCGTCACGTTTCTCGGATATGAATCCTGAAGGTTTGGTCGAAAATCCCAATTGTAACTTTCGGGCTCTTTACTCCTCTCCTCTAAACCTTCCGTAAACCTGAATAATCATTCTTCCGGCCTGATTTCCCTTTCTTCCACTTCTAGGCTACTTCTTCTAGCCTGATTTCTCGCATCTTCGAAATCTATCTTCTCCCTTTCCTTTTCTTCTATCTCAGTGATAATCTTCTTCAGCTGTTGGCCTACTTCGGTCTTAAAATCTTCCTTATAAGTCTCACGACTAACAACATCTCCTAGATTAAGACTTTGTAATTTCTTGGTTACGTATTTTTCTAGTTCATTAGTTTTCTCCTCACTCATGGCATTAACGTTAGTGACAACCTTGTTTAACCGTTCCTCTATCATTTTAGTCTTACTCTCTAACGATTCCTTCAAAGCTTGCACATCCTGACTAGACTGAGTTCTATCTTCTACTTGCTTTTCAGTGAGCGTATAAAATCTTTTACCTAAATCCTTTCTTACTTCAATAACCTCTCGATTAATTTCTACTTGAGTACTGGCTAATTTCATTTCTATGTTATCTTGGATTTGCTTAACATGTTCCCCACTGGATTTGTTCCACTCGTCTTTCCAGACAACTACATTAGCTTTCAACATTTCAGCTATGTCTTCCTCAATATCTGCTTTAAGAATTTTATTATGGTCAATAACCTGCGTTCGTAAAGTTTCTACATTACCTTTTAATTTGGCCAGAGAAGCTGTAGTTTTTAACGCATCGTTTACAAAACGTGTCGTTAAAGCAGTTATATTCTGAGTACACAATGTTCTAGAAGCTTCCACATCTTGTCTAATTTTGTTAATGTCCACATGGACTTTTGTTACATCCACAAATACCGTATTGACTTCTGTTTGTATTATTCCTATGTCAGACTGTACATCTGTGACATCTGACTGCATATTGTTTATGTCAACCTGAACATTAGTGACATCGGCTTGGACAGAATCTACCTTGGATTGGACTGTGGATACCTCTAACCTCACATTACCAATATCGGACTGTACATTAGATACATCAACTTGGACTGAATCTACTTTACTTTGGACATGGGATACATCTGACCTAACATTACTAACATCAGTTCGGACATCTCCGACATCTGTCCGTACACCACTTACATCATCCTGAATCTGCTTTGAGCTGGCCTGTAAACGCGTGACATTTGCAACCATTTTAGAAGCACTAGTTTGTAAACCCTCTAAAGAAGTCTGAACGTCTTGAATTTCATTTTTGAGACTCTCTTTGACACTTTCAGCGACTTTACCTGTAATAGAATCAACAACTTTAAAAATCACTGTGTCAAGGTCCTCCTTTCCTTCACGCTTCAGTTGTTCTAGGTCATGATTCGCTTCCTGGAATTAACCTTGCATATCTACCACATTCACAGATCAATTCTCTCTTATCTTACCTTCAACAGCATTCAAACTGCTCTGCATACTTTCTTGCAGCTTCACCTGTATCTCCGCCAACATTCTCTTTACATCCTCGGTTGCCATTGCAATAACCCTTTATATAATGCTATAGAGACACATTCAACAACAGAGCAAAATTACATCTGAGCAAAGTCTTCCTCCATATAAAATTTTTGAGCACCTTAATGTCTAAAAGTAACTTAAAATTACCCTAGCATTAACTTATAGTACACCCTATGTTAAATAAACTTACTCATAAGACTCGTTCTCCTGTGACTCACTTTAAATATACTACCACAAAGAAAATTCTACCATTACAATCATTAAAACAAGTTAGCTTTATTTTTAACATGACCTTAGCAATCGCCACGTACCGTTGAAATAAAATGAAATTCAGATCGTAGGTCGTTTTTCCGAAACTGTCTACCTACTACACCTCTCTCAGGTTTCTAAGATCTGATCTTTATCTGAGTGTAACCTTCTCAATATCAATTTAAAATAAGCCTATATAATTACACTCACATCCATCCAAAATTGAATAAAACATCCCATAATTCTGGTAACTATTTCTTTCACGAGAAATGTTCAAACCAACTTCCTTTAGAGGTACTACGAAGCTAATTTCGTAGCCCCAATGTTCTAGGGTGCCATTCCTACTGTACCCGTAAATCCGGAAAGTAGCCTGTTGGAATATACATTGCCCCAGCTGGATCGCCTATTTCTAACAGCACCGGCCAATTACTACATTAGAAATCGCTCCCAACATGGCCTTTAGGGATTTACATACAGCAGTTACAAGAATATTGTGTATTAACAACAAACTACACGGGGCACACCTACCTTTACTTACGCTCTCGGGGACTGGGAATTCAGCTTCGCCTACAATAGATTCACAATACTCCTTATATTTAAAATGAATAACACGTGAACAACGACAGATAACGAACTGAATAAATTCATTAACAATGGTAAACTAACCTATATAAACAAAATAGCAATAAACTAATCTAATAACAAAAGAAAATGAAAACCATACAAACATACACACTTCCTTTCTACTACACATCTTACTACAATGCCGTGCACAAAATATCAGCGTGAAAGCCTCGGCAGGTATAGGCCTACATTACGTATAAAGAAAACGTTTAAGGAAGGCTCTTACATTCGTGGCATTCCTGAGAACGGGTTACCGTCACTAGCATGCGTCTGGAAAACGCACGTTCACTAGCCTGGTTTTATCAATGAAACGCCAGCACCAAGCTGCATCCAGAACTTTTTACATTTTATAGAAGGCTGTGAATCTTCGCCTGTTCATATTATGTCACACCGCTCTCCAATCCTAACGGTGAATTTTTCTGGCTAGCCCGCATTGAGACTGCTGTGTGTGCGTTTAAAATACACGTAAAAATAACATTTAGATCTTACAAAATTGCTCATAACTTCTATGTTCCTTTAACAATCATTCTGAAAATTTTATACACTCTTTCATTCGCACCCCGAAATTATTCTAGACCAATCCGGTTCAACAATTACTCTTAACAGTGGACAATCATTCATACAAAACATATGCTCACAGAACACACGCTATTCCAAAACAATCGATTAATAAATCCTACCAAAATTTTTAGCTAATTAAATCATTTCCGAAAAAAATTTACATGTAATTTGTTCATAATAATATACACTATTTATTGTTGTTAACACGTTACTTTCGAGATTCTGGCTTCTCGGTTACAACACAACTCTCAATTAATTATAAACACTGTTTTTCCACATAATCAATCTCTAACACTCCGTAGTTTTGATATACTGCTTACACATCGTCTTATATAGGTTTCATTACATTGTCGGTCTAATACAATCGACTGATTAATTTTAACTGTACGTAATTACATAAATTCGGGTTCAATAAAATATAACAATTGTATCATTGACATGAGTAGACAATCGTTCTCTAGTTGTATTTCCGCTAAAACCCTTCTGTCAACACAGCTGAAACATTACTTCACATGAACTGGACTACTTGTATACAACGACTCTTATCCTGATCCATGCCTTTCTTATCAAAGAACAAGAACGTTTTGACTTCCCTTAAAATGCGGAACTTCCTACGCATGAGCACTTCATAGCTCTACAAATCCTCATATAACAATATATATGGCATAAACAAATATCATCCACTAAGTTAAACAATAACCAAAATGGATTAATTGTTATTAACATTTCTTCTGTAGGAACTTTTCTCAAATAAAGGCGTGACCCTCAGTATCGTTTCACATGACTACTGATCTACAATTATACATGCTTAAGTTCTTCAAACGATATTAGACTGTCGTGATTGACCACCTAAAGTTTACTCCACAAAAAGATAATTAACTGTTAACTCGTCTGTCGCAAATACACGTAATAAAAATAATACTCCTGTCTCACTTCACTGATCAAGCTTTAAATTGTTTATCGTTGCAACATCAGGTCGACATAATGACGTGATGTTACACAAACAGTGTAAAATAACACATGTTATTTATAGTGTCAAATAGAATTCAATCTTGACCGGGATAAACTAGCTTTGAATTCCTAGCCAAAGATTTGAATAATCTTCTATCAAAAGGTATTTCCTCTAACATATTAAATGAACAAAGCTCTCAGCTTTACAAATAATTAAAAAGGTTTGTCAATGTCGTAATGTTTTTCCACTCTACACAAAGAATGTTTATAGGGATTAAGACTTCGGTCTTATCAAACGACTAGTATTTCCTAGATCGTCGACAGTTCATGTACAATAATGATATAACAATATCATTCGATGTTTCTTCTGTTCTTGCAGTTAGATGTTGTTTCATTAAAGTGCTCAAATTAAATTTAAAAGAATTTAATTTGAAGCTATGATACAATGTCAGAATACTTGGTTTAAATCAAATTATTAAAATTCGAGAGTCGAAACGACTAGTCGTCTATGAGGCAATATGATTCCTCAAACAAAAATTTTAATGTCAGTTCCACAACTGATCCGTAAAAATTGAAAAATAGATGAAAGGCAATCATCTCCTAAATAACCTTGAAGCATAAAAATCTTAGCACCCATCTGAAGTGTAAAATACATGAGAACACTGTAATACATGAAATGAGAAAATATGGAGTAAGATCGTTGGCTCAGGATGTCACTAATCAAGCTCTATACTGAAAATAAGAGACACAGCTACCTTATTTGGACGAAAACTAGAAGATCTATGTAAGTATTCACACAATACTTTAGATGTTTCCTCAGTTCAAGATACTGAGATGGATCTGCATTCGAACCTCGGATCTGCGACCTCAGATATAGGAAAAACGTTCCTTCTCCGGAATTCACCAACCTTCGCCTGGGCTTGAACGACATCCTTCTGGCAAATTCTTCTGTGGTTGCTGGGCTACCCCTAGCATCTTGACAAATCTCTTCTGTAGAATCTTCATTCTCCGTCGCAATAATGTATCAGCCTCATCATTGGAATATAATTTATAGAAATATTCATATAGATAGTGAATGAAATATTTCTATTGCTAATTGATGTTACATTAGTGTTCGTAGACTGACGAAAATGTACAAGATGGACAGTACACTACGTCTGTATTCAAGAATACGTTGTTTAACGAAGTTCCATCGTTGTATCTTAACTTCTGTTATCGAATATGTCTCTGGCGTATGACTATTTAGTTCACCATATCAACAATACTAATTATGTTGAATGAAACCATTTGAAGAATAATGATAGTCATTATAATAATGTTTATTTGCTGCGCCAATGTTATAAGTTCTCCGCTACTGTTCACTTGAACTGCGTTCGCCAACTTCACGTTGCAATCTAAAATGATATTCAGCTTTATTTCCAACACATTTGAAAATCTGTCTTAACAGGCTTATATTGTCGAATCGATAAATTTTAGAACGCTCGACTTTCAACAGAATATAGTATTCGACTTGTTTTTTATATTGTGACCGATCCAGTCAGGGTCAATTACCAGCCCCGGATGACAGAAGATCGGAAGGAGACCGGAGAGTCGGTATGACGTCATGGCATGACGCGGCGAGGTAACCGCGAGAGTAGGGGAATGCTCCAGAAGGTTCCAACCCCTCCCACTTTCTTTTTCTCGAAGAAGGACGCAGTTCCAGAATGTTCAGTATGTGAGTCAGCAGTATGTGAGTCAATAGTGCGTGAACGAGTATGTTATACAGCGGAGCACGGAAGAGTAGCCCATGTCACGCAGACAGCGAGTTTACATCGGGAACTTGAATGGTTTTCGTGAGTGACCAGCAGGCCATGAAGCCTGAAACTAGCGTGCATGTATTGCCAGTGAGTTTTTTTTTCAGTGAAGTATGTCAGTTTTTTGTCGAACAGTGTGAATTTCAAGACGATATCGGACTCGCTAGTATATGAGGAAACAGTTAGAACTGATAAAGGAAGTCCGTTTATGCCGACAATTTATGTTCATTAAAGATGAATACCAGGAGGTGTTTAAAATTACGAGTATCAGGGGAAGAACTATAGAATGATAGTCGAGGCGAAGCATTATCGCGAGGCCCTATATTGTAACAGACATCCATTCGGAAATAGCATAGCAGTGTGGCATTTTAAGAAACGCAGTGAGAATGCAATAGTAGAAGGCTACATCTACTTTAAGCTTGTGTTGGAAGACTGTAGGCCGCAGGCAACTTGATATGTCGGTCAAGGCCAGCTCGAAATAGCTCCTCGTGGAAGGAAGTGTGTCACTGGGTTAAAGGAAAGTGAAGACATATAACTCAAGTGAACCAGGAACTAGACGCTAGAGTGCACGAGCGTGAAAGTGCTCTGATATAGTGAGATGTAATATTGCCACACGGCAGCATGAACTTAATAACCATGGACTCAAATACTCTGGGAACCAACATGCATATTAACACGCAAATTATGCTGCACTGAACTTCTAAAGGGGCCATAATGGGGTGAACGGTCGCAACGAGATGGACGAGTGGACCATGGTTGGGACGTCGGGAGACGCCGCTGCTGAAGGTGACCGGGGACAACCTGTGGGCAGACATGGGCGTCGCCAGGAGATCGAGAGTTGCCGGGGGCGGATACCTCTACCAGTACGCTGGGAGACCACATCGCGGAGACACTGGAGGAACGCCGCCGCCCTGATGCCGCAGACGATGACGACACCGACGCCATGGATTTCTGAGGACACCGGATATAAAGTAAGACGTTTCCTTTCCATCCTTGTTCATCAGAAAGAAGAGAACTTCTACCTCGGATAGCCATGCCATGAGATAACCTGAGATCGTGTAACTTAACGCCCTTTATAATCATTTATTCCAGGTTGAATAAGAGCATCATTTTTTTCATAGGGTCGTGCAGATGTTTTTTGTCTTCCTTTTCGGGTCATTTGACCTACATAAATTTACAGCATCAATGGTAGGAGTAAGACATGTATTTCTTCTCTGAGACATAATAATAATAATAATTTGAAATTGGGTAACCATAATAGGAGATGCCCATTTTGCTGGGAGATTCTAGCATGTCGATTTCAGAGGTCATTATTCGAATTTTGTTCTGAAAGGTTTGTCACGGATTGCATAGATTTTTATGGCAAATGAATATGGTTGAAGATTGTCGGATAAGGTTCCTTGGATAGGATGCCATATTATCATACGACCTCGTGGTCCCGATAAAGTTGATACGCTCTGTTAGTGTGGGTTCTTGAGACATGCTAATAATGCATGATTTATTTTGTAATGACGTTGTGTAAAGTTTATGTGATAATTATGTGGTAATTAGATATGGTATTATTCCGTCATATATAAGCCTCCGTGGCTTAGGCGGCAGCACGCCGGCCTCTCACCGCTGGATCCGTGGTTCAAATCCCGGTCACTCCATGTGAGATCTGTGCTGGACAAAACGGGGGCAGACAGGTTTTTCTCCGGGTACTCCGGTTTTCCCTGTCAAAGTTTCATTCCAGCAACACTCTCCACTATCATTTCATTTCATCTGTCATTCATTTAATCATTGCCCCAGAGGAGTGCGTCAGGCCTCGGCAGCCGGCACAGTTCATATCCTCGTCGCTAGATGGGGGCTTCATTCATTCCATTCCTGACCCGGTCGGAGACTGGAAGCAGGCTGTGGATTTTCATTATTCCGTCATATGTGACGAGGTTATTCACGGGGCGACGGATGTCCGTTGAATTGTATTTGTAAGGACAGGGTCCTCTTGACGAACGTGCCACGTTCATTGATGAGTTGTATTGAATAGCGCAGGTGTGTAATTGATGGTGCGCTCCACAGTCAGGTTGTTTGGATCTTCACACAGAGTGTTCGGCGGAAGGGTTACGATTAAATGTTTGTTGTGAGTATGAAATACGCTAGGGCGCCTTATTGCGAGGTTCTTAACCTTTCATAAACATTAGACAATGCTATAATTTAATTACAATGACAAATATGACCGTGTGGATCAAGGTTGTTGGAAAGGCGGAGATAAATCATTAATAATAATAAGAATTAGTAGTGTAAATATGTAAGCACAATCTGGGTGTGTTAATAATTTATGATAGGTTATAATTAATTGTTGAAATGTCATATTATGTGAAGCTGAGTCGATGTTTGAGTGCTATTTGATGTAACATGATGCTCTTTAATTATTAATTTACAGTTCGATAGAGGAGATCCGTCCATTGCTGTATAAGGGTAGACAGTTGTAATTTACATAGATATTCGACATTTTCTTTGAATTTTTGCCGCAGGTGAACTTTGTGATAAGTGGCTAGTGATGTTTACATGCGTGTGCACCGATAAATTAAGGGTTAATTTAGCTTTTTGAAAGGCGATCTCCTTGTCGGAACTTTAAGAGAGGACACCCACGAGTTTGAATAAGTATAATTTTTGTTTGTTTGTTTAGGGACTATGAACTTTATTTTTTTTTCTCGGACTTTGTCCCATCATAACTTTATACTCGTGCGTGATAGGCAGGTTGCGTATTTATTTATCCTTTGGCCAATAAAGGAGCAGATGTGATTTTACGAGGGCTTTTCCTTTCTTTTCTGTTTGTCGATTCAAGTTAGGGTTTTGCTTGTGAATCCTGGTTCAGTCTATTTGCCATCCCAACCCGTAAACGACCCGAGACCCTTTGTCTCTAGCTCGCTGGAGCTTTTCTTTCAGTCTTGTCTGTATGAACCAAGATTCATGCCCTAATTTTTTTGTACCCATTCCCTTGGCTGTTTCTTCTGATGGGGCCGGGATGCTAGCCGGGTGATCGCCTGTCCCATTGGAGAAACGGGCACAATATATATTCACTTAGTTTAACTCAAATCTCAATTATATAAGAGATATACTAATTTCAATGTTCCTCACAACTTCACATAAAATGGAAGTGCGGTAATCTCCTACGATCTACCTTGCTATCCTCGCGTCTCCACAAGTCGACAGTCGTCGCACTCGGACAAAGTTTAGGGATCTCCGTTAACCCAGTAAAAACACTTTCTCACTCTTCAAAGACTGCTGGAATAAGAACATCGATCCTTGGATCTCCCCCTCCAAGTCGAAATTTTGGCGGCCATAATTTTAGCGCGTAGATTACTAATGCTTATTACTGCGTAGATTAACCTATCTGCGGTTTTAAAAGTATCAGACATAATTTCTTTTAATATTCTCTTCATTACCAAATAAGAAAATCTTCTTCCAAGGGCCTAAAAGCATATAATTTCACCAAATTATGTAGTTGAAGTTTATCCCGTCTTCAATAAGACGTCTTCTCATTGGCTCTGGGCTGGAATCCAATAGCATAATTTATAACAATATTTATAATATTAATTTCCAAACTCACTGTTGCTATGCCAATTTTAGCCTTCTAGAAGCGTCTATTGTGCAATATATCACGTGATCGGCCTCTCCCACGGCCTCGAGCTTGTAACAGTACCCTCCTGTGTCACACTTCCAGAATTTATATTTGCTAGTTAAATTTTATCATGGGGACGGAAAATACTCTCATTTTGTCCCAGAATAATTCAATTTTCGGGGGCAGTATATCGTTGTTTAGTTTGACCTCAGTCGAAACTAGGTTCTTTTCCAGTTCATTTTTGACTCTTGAAATATGATCGAAACTAAGCTTAATCCAATCATCTTTCAATGTCTCCATGTTAGCCTTAATAACCTATTCGATAGCTAGCCTCCTCTATATCATCTTTTAATACTTTGTTGTGATACTGAACTTGTGTTCTCAAAGGATCAACATTACTTTTAAATTCAGCTAAGTTTTCACGTGTTTGTGTTGTATTTCCTTCCAGATTTTGTTTACTGAGCTCCAATTCCTTTCTTATTTCTGCTGGGAAATTCTCATTACTGGCTTCTAATTATTTAAATTTCTCTGGTATGTTATACTCAATTGTGCCTAGTCTAGTTTGAACTTGATCAGTGTTTGATTCTACACTACCTAATCTAGTCTGTAGATCTATGGTGTTATACTGGATCTTTATGACTCTTTCTTTAAGTAAAGAAGCCTCATCTTTTGCTTTCCTAACATCCTCCTGCATCTTATCAACATTGTCCTGAACGTTTTCTACATTCTCCTGTACCTTTGTAACATCATCCTTTATCCTTCCTACGTCACCTTGTATCTTTCCTACAGTTTCTTTAACTTGTGAAGAACTAACTTGAAATTTGTATACATTACTGTTTACCGAAGTTGCACAACTCAGTAACTTCTCTAAAGACTCTGTACTTCATTAATTAATACCTGCTTAATGCTGCCTTTAACGCTTTCCTTTACAGTGTCAACAATGTTTTCTACGACAGTGTCTTTAATCGTTTCTGTTACGGTTTCAGCAAGAGCTTCCCTATTTCTTTCTGCTTCCTCCTTCAAAGTTTTAAATGTATTTTATGTGTCCTCCTTAGCACTCTTGAAACCTCTCTGGGTGTACGTGTGAACACCTTCGACATCCTTAGTCAGGTTGTCCATCTTTCCCTGGACATGATCGAGCATGTTGTACACTTCCTTCACCTTCATTGCCATTGCAAACAAATATATATATCAACTGCTACAGGAATATGAAATACACTGCTGAAATAGAATACCATAGAGTAACCATTTTCAACATATTGGGAATTTTCATGTCTAACTTACTTACTTACTTACTTACTTACTTACTTACTCCATGGCGCTACAACCCGGGGTGGGTTTTGGCCTCTTGGACAACTGCTCTCCATGTTGGTCTATCCATCGCCTTGCTCCTCCATCCTCTCACTCCCATTGCGACGAGGTCTGCAGTCACACCATCCAACCATCTCTTCTTAGAACGTCCTTTCCTCCTCCTGGAGAATAGCCTCCCTTTCAACATTTTCTTGGACATCTGGCTCTCCGGCATCCTCTCTATATGTCCCAACCATTGGATTCTCTGTGCCTTTATAAACTTTACGATATCTTGTTTTCCAATCAATTCGTTTAGTTCATGGTTATATCGTATTCTCCATCCATCTTCCTCCCTAACAGGGCCATATATTCTTCGCAGTATTTTCCTTTTAAACACTTTTCAGTATTCTCATCATCCATAGTTAATGTCCAAGCTTCAGAGCCATAGGTCACTACTGGTCTTATCATTGTCTTATATATCTTCATTTTGGTTGTTCGCGATATAAGTTGATTCCTGAGCATCTTGATGTTTGCATAGTATGCTCTGTTTCCAGCCTGTAATCGATCTTTAATACAGTTTGTCATATCACACTGGTTGTTAATAAGTACTCCTAGATACGTAAATTGTGTCACACCCTCAAATGTCTTATCGCCTATTTTAATATCATGCGGGGCTCTTCTTGTGTTAGATGTGGACATTACCATGCTCTTAGTTTTACTCTCATTCACTAATAACCCAATATTTGTAGCCTCTTTCTCTAATTCTAAATATACTCTTTTCAGTGTACGCTTCTCTCTTGCTATGATCACTACATCATCTGCATAAGCACAGATCTGACTTGATTTGTTAAAAATAGTGTCTCCCTGGTCCACTTTACTGATTGCTTTATGTAGTGCAAGGTTAAAGAGTACTGCAGACAATCCATCTCCTTGTTTTACACCCATATTAATTGTAAAGGGTTTACTCAGCTTATTTCCATTTTTCACTCGTGCCCATGTGTTATCTAGTGTCATCCTTAACAGCCAGATTATCTTTCCAGGTATCCTCATTTCTCCTAGTAATTCATATAGTCTTTCTCTACATACACTATCGAAAGCTTGTTTAAAATCTATAAAGAGCATGTGGAGGTCAATATCATGTTCATAAAACTTTTCCATCATCTGCCTAATTACAAAGATTTGATACGTTGTACTCCGGTTGGGTCTAAAACCACACTGATATTCACTCAGAATTTCTTCTGAAAATATCTTCATTCTTTCTTTCAAGATACCTGATAGGATCTTGTAAATAACATTCAATAGAGTAATTCCTCTGTAATTCTCACATGCTAGTTTATCTCCTTTCTTAAATATAGGACATATTATTCCTCCCCTCCATCCATCTGGCATGTTCTCTTCTTCCCATATTCTTTCAAATAGTTTATGTATTCTATCTTCCAATGCCGCTCCTCCATATTTTATAATTTGTGCTACTATACTGTCTTCCCCTGGTGATTTGTTGTTTTCCATTTTCTTCATTACATTTGCCACTTCAAATCTTGTAGGACTCATAATACTTGCATTCTCATTCTCTGATTCTGTAGGACTCATAATACTTGCATTCTCATTCTCTGATTCTGATCTTATTACTTCTTGTCTCTCGTTTTGTTGCATACGTTGTTCAATTTCTGACTCTTCACTTTCACTTAGAAGTTCCTTAAAGTGTTCAGACCATCTATCTAACACTTTGTTCTCATCATTCAGTATCATCCCATGTCTATCCTTGCATCTTCTTTCCCTCGGTTGGAAACCTTTCCCCATTTTACCAATTGCCGCATAGAATTTTCTTACTTCACTTCCCTGGTTAAATTCTTCTATTTCTATAAATTGTTTCTTTATGTGCTCCTTTTTCTTTCTTCTACATACTTTGTTGGCATTCAACCTCAGTTGCCTATAATGTTCACAGTTGCTTCTTGTTTCTCTCAAGATAATCTTTTCTCTTGCTCTATTCTTCTCTTCTATTGCTTCCCTACACTCTTGATCAAACCATTCATTACGGGTTTGCTGCCTCTTTCCAATTATTTCTTCTGCAGCCAGTTTAACTACTTCCTCTATTTTCCTACACTCTTCATTGAGATCATCTCTCTCTTTTTCTTCTTCTAATTTCTTTTCTATTCCTCTCTGATATTCCTCCTTAATTCTTTCATCTCCTAGTCTTTCAAAGTTTATACTGATCATCCAGGTTTCAGATTTTGTTTTCGTTTTAGCCAGCTTTTCTCTAAGTACTGCTTTGACTAGATAGTGATCTGAATCACAATTTGGTCCTCTACAACTCCGCACATCTATAATTGACGAAGAGTATCTTGCATTGATTAACACATGGTCTATTTGATTCACGGTTGTAGAATCAGGAGCCTTCCAAGTACCTAGATGTATTCGTTTATGTGGGAAACATGTGCTTTTGATCACCATATTGTTCCTGATGGCAAAATGCCCAAGTAGTGTGCCATTTTGGTTACTAACATCATGTAGTGTATGTTCCCCTGCACATCTCATCAATAGATCCTTCCCAATCTTTGCGTTAAATTCACCCATTATTATCAATGTATCGTATCTCTGTATCTCACCGCAAATCTGTTCCAATTGTTCATAGAACTCTTCCTTCTCATCCTCATCTTTCTCTTCAGTTGGTGCATACACTGACAATATGGATATGTTCCTGAATCTTCCTTTGATGCGCAATTTACAAAATCTTTCATTTATGGCTTCATATTCCATAATACTATTCCTTACTGCCTTGGATACCATAAATCCTGTACCATGTCCTGTTCTGCTATTTGGACCACTATACAATAGTGAATATTCTCTTTTATCTATCCTTCCTTGTCCTTGCCATCTTACCTCTTGTAACGCTACAATGTCTAAATTAAATTTAGTTATCTCTTCTCCTATTTCATTCATCTTTCCTGGTCTCAACATCGTTCTTACATTCCACGTCGCAATATACAAATCTCTTTTCCGTAATCCAAGCCGAGGTTGTCTTCTGTTAAATCCGTCCTTCCGAGGCAATTGTCCTTGTTTCGTAACAGGTTCTTTTTTATGGTGTGGGGTTGTTATCCCCACGTCCAACCCCCAACCTGGAGGGCCAGAGTATCCCGTTTGGTCTGGATCATCACCTTCGACCTGTCCGGCTTGGGAGACCCTACCAGTAGCTAAGCTACCGCCGGCATAGCTCTCGGGATCATTTGACCACGCAAGCTCCACCACTGCGTCAAGAAGGATACCATTGGTGGAGTTTCATGTCTAACTACCTTATAATAAACTTAATAATAATGATTTCATGATTTACTTAAATTATGCTACCCTTATTAATCATGTTACTAATTAATTTTAATTCATTACGTTAAGTTACTGTGACTAAACATGTCAACAACCGGTTTATCAAACAAACAGATTTAGATTATAAGTTATCTTTCTGTTTTATAACTTATTTTTCCTTCCACAGGATTTATTCCAATATAATCTTTCATAAAAATGACAAATAAAAATCCAACTGCACACAACCAAGCTTCATCAGGCTTAATCGTGCTTAATCGTGCCCAGTCGAGCCTAATCGATCCCCGCGTTAGGGCTGACCATTTTAACTGTACCCGAATAAACCATGAAAAGCCGCTCGTCGTATCCGAAGATCAGCTGGATTTTCGAATCTTGAGGTTCACGGCTAGGTAAACCGGAAAATCCTACCGACAAGAGCTACATGGGGATACATATATCCTATGATTGTGTTTTGAAAAATAAAAACAGGGCAAACCAACTAAATAAAGTGGAGAGTACGAGAAACTTACGGTCCTCGGGGCAAATGGGGCATAGCAAGGGGCTAACCTAAACCTTAAACCGCTCCCAAAACACAATCTCTCTCCATAATTCAAATGTTTATAAAAACAAACGAAAGTAAATTTAACCAAAATTTAAACAAACAAATTAAATTTAATAAAGTAACCATCAAATATTTGAATAAGTTCCGTAAAAAGTTTACTGTACACACACTTGTTAAATAGAAAAACGAAATATTAATAAATGTCCATCCGACATTAGAAATCTACTACTTCTTAAGCATAAACCTTGATCAGGTGTTTCTGCAAAGTAAACACTAATCAACTGTTTCAGAGTTTCAAAGAAATAATTGAGTTAAAATTTTTAAATAATAATACGAAAATAAATTCGTTTAACATAGTCCTCTGTTACTCTATGCATGACCTCTGAATAAATATGCTCGTAGTATATGATTGCCGAAATTGACTATTACTTGTCAGGCAATCAGCTGTTCCTGACATCTCTCTTTACTTTCATTCCGAAAATACAAATTTTAAAATAATTCCTCTGTTAATTTGACATAAATCTTCCGATAATACTCCTTCCTATTTCTCATTCTTCACCAATTCACAATATTTATACAAATCGTTAAAGGTTGATCTGTCATAAGACCACCTATCCATATCGTTAAACATCCTTTATGTAAACAAAGACCATCGTCATGTTCCTCGAACATCCATACCCAAATTGTTATTAAAATGTTTAAATGCTCTTCAAATATCTAAATAAATATGTAATTGTTAAAAAACCTCTCTAGCTATTAAATAATTATGAAAATTATAAATAATAGTTCAAATAATTATGAATATTAATATCAATTGATATTAAACAAGTTCACTCTTTATTTATTGGTGCAAATCAATATTTATTATTATAAATATTTATTTGAGCATATTATCCAACAATATAAATAATATTATTATTATTTATTAATATCTATCAATCAGCTGTTTATAAGTTTAATTGTTTAATTAACTTCATCAATTTTTTAATTATTCTTAAGCATTGTTTACTTTCATTTAAATTGTTTATACTTATTAATTGTTGCAAGTATTGTGTACTTTTAGTATGGGTATTGTTTACTTTTATTTCCAACATCACCACACCAATTATCCAAACTGTGTTTATCTATTTACATAACTTCCTCTTCTATTCATCCATCACATTGCTTTCTTTTATTATTTATCGTCAACTTTATTTGTTTATGTAAAATTACCACCATTACGTCCATAGGGTTCCATGTCGAATTCATGCTAATATGGTCGAACAATTAAGTTTAGCTCATACGAAAATATTCTATATCCTTGATAGTAGTTTCAATATAAATTAACAAACCAGTTATCTATTGATGCTTTCATAAGTATATTCCGCCAATTAACCTTTGTCAATTCAACTGTAAATTGATAAGAATATGATGTTATACATCAATGATCTTTCTTAGATCCACACTGCTTTAAAATACATTATACGTTCACAATACGTATAATGATCTTCACTTAATATCAATGCTCTATTATCTTCACCCTTATACTCCACATACGAGTAATTTCTCAATAACACGTGTAAAATGCGTATTAGAGCTTCATAAAACTTGCTATCACAAAATATAGCTTCAATAATCCTTCACTTAGTGATATAAAACGTATTCTTTGTTACCACTCGTCCTTGGAACTATTACATAAGTTCTCAATTACAATAAATGCTTTACTCGATATTAACAGTGTATGAAAATCTCATATTGTTAAGATAATTCTTAGTTATAGACTTTCATTAACAGCGATACCGGTTGAGTTAACCGTGGTCGTTACGGCATGACTGCTGGCAGTCGCTCACATCCGGGAGGCGAGGAGGTTCGAATCCCCCCGCCGGCAACCTTGAAGATGGTCTTCTGTGGTTTCCCATCTTCCTTCCAGGCAAATGCCGGGGTTGGTCCCTAACTATAGGCCACAGCCGCTACCTTCCAACTCCTCGTTCTTCCATTCCACCTTCCCTCCCTAATGGTACTTGTAGCTCACCCATTGTGTGTCCGTCTCGAAGCAGCTACAAAAAAGAAACTGGCGAGCCGAACATGTCCTCGGACACTCCCGGCACTAAAAGCCATTCGCATAAAAAAATTAACAGCGATGACATATTGGTTTACTTAACTTGTTAATCCGACTTAAAATAATGGTTGTTAATATTTAATAACAATATAGTTTCATTGCACCTCTCTTGTCGTTATTAATTTATTGCTTTAATGCAATATAAAGTCAGCAACTATTTATTAAAATGTTGCCATGGATTTTAATAGAATACTCAACAGTGTTGATATGTCACAGAATAGTAGAATAAACTCTTCTATTTTAAATCATTAATAGTGTTGATGAATGGTTTTAAATAATTATGAACCATGTTTAAATGTGACTAAATATTCACTTATATCTTCATACATGGTCTCCAAACTTCCTTCCGAAGGTATTAACAATGATCCTTGTCAATTAAGTCGTTTCTCCAAAGTTACAGATGTAAGTTCTTAACGAAATATAAGCATAATTCTCAGCTCAAGCTCTTCGTTACGGGCAGTAAAATCCCTTCTTCCATCGCGCTTTGAGAACGTTGATTGACCAATCAGAATCATCACTCCTCAACTCTGTCTGTTGCTATGCCATTTCTAGGAAATATACGGCACAAGGCAAGGTTAATTCTTGCCTTGAGGTAGCCATTTTCCTCTCTTAGCTGCAATCTAAAGTCATTGTTCCTTCATAAAAATCTGATATTGTGCAATACTTCAAAATGCTCCAATCTTTACCAATGTTTACCAAAACAACCAAAATGTCATTCTCCTCATCCTGAGCATCTTAAAATTCGAGTTCAGTATCATCCTGGCATTTGCCCGAAGACGAAGTGGGAAACCTCGGAAAACCACTTCGAGGATGGCGGAGGTGGATTAACAAGTTACGTAAACCAATATGTCATCGCTGTTAATTTTTTTAAGCGTATGGCTTTTAGTGCCGGGAGTGTCCGAGGACATGTTCGGCTCGCCAGTTTCTTTTTTGTAGCTGCTTCGAGACGGACACACAATGGGTGAGCTACAAGTACCATTAGGGAGGGAAGGTGGAATGGAAGAACGAGGAGTTGGAAGGTAGCGGCTGTGGCCTATAGTTATCAATTGATATTAAACAAGTTCACTCTTTATTTATTGGTGCAAATCAATATTTATTATTATAAATATTTATTTGAGCATATTATCCAACAATATAAATAATATTATTATTATTTATTAATATCTATCAATCAGCTGTTTATAAGTTTAATTGTTTAATTAACTTCATCAATTTTTTAATTATTCTAAAGCATTGTTTACTTTCATTTAAATTGTTTATACTTATTAATTGTTGCAAGTATTGTGTACTTTTAGTATGGGTATTGTTTACTTTTATTTCCAACATCACCACACCAATTATCCAAACTGTGTTTATCTATTTACATAACTTCCTCTTCTATTCATCCATCACATTGCTTTCTTTTATTATTTATCGTCAACTTTATTTGTTTATGTAAAATTACCACCATTACGTCCATAGGGTTCCATGTCGAATTCATGCTAATATGGTCGAACAATTAAGTTTAGCTCATACGAAAATATTCTATATCCTTGATAGTAGTTTCAATATAAATTAACAAACCAGTTATCTATTGATGCTTTCATAAGTATATTCCGCCAATTAACCTTTGTCAATTCAACTGTAAATTGATAAGAATATGATGTTATACATCAATGATCTTTCTTAGATCCACACTGCTTTAAAATACATTATACGTTCACAATACGTATAATGATCTTCACTTAATATCAATGCTCTATTATCTTCATCCTTATACTCCACATACGAGTAATTTCTCAATAACACGTGTAAAATGCGTATTAGAGCTTCATAAAACTTGCTATCACAAAATATAGCTTCAATAATCCTTCACTTAGTGATATAAAACGTATTCTTTGTTACCACTCGTCCTTGGAACTATTACATAAGTTCTCAATTACAATAAATGCTTTACTCGATATTAACAGTGTATGAAAATCTCATATTGTTAAGATAATTCTTAGTTATAGACTTTCATTAACAGCGATACCGGTTGAGTTAACCGTGGTCGTTACGGCATGACTGCTGGCAGTCGCTCACATCCGGGAGGCGAGGAGGTTCGAATCCCCCCGCCGGCAACCTTGAAGATGGTCTTCTGTGGTTTCCCATCTTCCTTCCAGGCAAATGCCGGGGTTGGTCCCTAACTATAGGCCACAGCCGCTACCTTCCAACTCCTCGTTCTTCCATTCCACCTTCCCTCCCTAATGGTACTTGTAGCTCACCCATTGTGTGTCCGTCTCGAAGCAGCTACAAAAAAGAAACTGGCGAGCCGAACATGTCCTCGGACACTCCCGGCACTAAAAGCCATACGCTTAAAAAATTAACAGCGATGACATATTGGTTTACTTAACTTGTTAATCCGACTTAAAATAATGGTTGTTAATATTTAATAACAATATAGTTTCATTGCACCTCTCTTGTCGTTATTAATTTATTGCTTTAATGCAATATAAAGTCAGCAACTATTTATTAAAATGTTGCCATGGATTTTAATAGAATACTCAACAGTGTTGATATGTCACAGAATAGTAGAATAAACTCTTCTATTTTAAATCATTAATAGTGTTGATGAATGGTTTTAAATAATTATGAACCATGTTTAAATGTGACTAAATATTCACTTATATCTTCATACATGGTCTCCAAACTTCCTTCCGAAGGTATTAACAATGATCCTTGTCAATTAAGTCGTTTCTCCAAAGTTACAGATGTAAGTTCTTAACGAAATATAAGCATAATTCTCAGCTCAAGCTCTTCGTTACGGGCAGTAAAATCCCTTCTTCCATCGCGCTTTGAGAACGTTGATTGACCAATCAGAATCATCACTCCTCAACTCTGTCTGTTGCTATGCCATTTCTAGGAAATATACGGCACAAGGCAAGGTTAATTCTTGCCTTGAGGTAGCCATTTTCCTCTCTTAGCTGCAATCTAAAGTCATTGTTCCTTCATAAAAATCTGATATTGTGCAATACTTCAAAATGCTCCAATCTTTACCAATGTTTACCAAAACAACCAAAATGTCATTCTCCTCATCCTGAGCATCTTAAAATTCGAGTTCAGTATCATCCTGGCATTTGCCCGAAGACGAAGTGGGAAACCTCGGAAAACCACTTCGAGGATGGCGGAGGTGGGATTCGAACCCCCTCTACTAATTTGGACCACCCGAGGCTGAGTAGACCCCGTTCTAGTCCTCATACCACTTTTCAAATTTCGTGGCACCGACAGCAGTGGCTCAGCTGGCTAAAGCGCAGCGTTAGGTCATGGGACCAAGCTCTCTGCTGACTTGGTAGACGCGTGGGTTCGAGCCCCACCGTCGGCCGTTCTGAAGTGGTTTTCCGTGGTTTCCCCATTTTCAACACCAGGCAAATGCTGGGACGGTACCTTGTGATAGGCCACGGCCGATTCCTTCCACATCCTTGCCCAGTTTCATTCAACTTCATCATTCCATCTCTCATCCCGACGCGCAGGTCACCCACGGGCGTCGAATAGAAAGACCTGCACTCGGCCTCTGAGGAGGCCACACGACAAAAAATCTTTGCAGAGCCGGGATTCGAACCCAGGACCTCCGGGTCGGTAGCTAACCACGCTGACCGCTACGCTACACTTATCCGATGGTACGGAGCCAAATTGGATGACGACATAATGATCTGTATAACGAAAGCAAGGTATCCTGTATATTCAGGGTAGCAAGTGTTTGAAATGTTGACCACATTGGTTTAAAGGAAAACTACGACTCACTCAGGCCGCCACACATGTCTGGGGTCAGAAACCATTCCTCATTCTTACGTTGTGTCAAGTCAAAGCCCTCGGTAACCGCGGGATATAATCTAATCCTCATTTATTTATTTTTTATTTATTTTTTTGTCGTTTACCCTCCAGGTTGGTGGAACCCACGGACTCAGCGAGGGAACTCACCACTACCACCTCTACGGGCAGTGTCCTAGAGCTGGGAACATCGAATCGGGATACAACTGGTGAGGTGGGATTGGCACCTCGCCCAGGCGGCCTCACCTGCAAAGCGAACAGGGGCCTCATGACGGAAGGTGAGGGATGGGTAGGTTGGATAGGCAAGGAAGAGGGAAGGAGGCGGTCGTGGCCTTGAAGAAGGTACCATCCCGGCATTTGCCCGAAGACGAAGTGGGAAACCACGGAAAACCACTTCAAGGATGGCTGAGGAGGAATCGAACCCCCTCTACTCATTTGGGCCACCCGAGACTGAGTAGACCCCGTTCCAGTCCTCGTACCACTTTTCAAATTTCGTGGCAGAGCCGGGAATCGAACCCAGGACCTCCGGGGCGGCAGCTAACCATGATGCCCGCTACGCTACGGAGACGACCTCATTCTTACGTTTGACAAATATAAAAAGAAAATGATCCACTTTTGGGAATACCGTAGTGTATTGAGTTCATTAGACTATTAACATGACTTTTGTCACTAATAGCCCGTATCACACGACATTCGCTGGCAAGGAAGCTGTTGTGATGTATGATTCTGTTCATCCTCGTCAGTACACATGCTTGTATGACCGAAGTGTATCACACGCTAGCATTTTGTACGCCAAGTTGTATGAAAAAAACATAGCGAAGGGTTGTTGTTTGAGGGTATTATGTGCAGTCCATTCGCCTTATTAAAGCAAAGCAGTCGCGAAACTTGCTTTAAGTAAATTTGAAAACATGCCAGGTACTGAATGAATGCATTCCAATCAATATTTAAGAGCTAACTGTAATAATTGAATATTTTATCATACGCGTTTATAAGAAACGCAACAAAAAGCTCCAGAGTGTGTTGGAAAAGTGTGCGAGTTGTATCGCACCCGCTCTCTGTTTGAAGATCCCGGGTTCAAGGCAATCTAACGGCGGAAATTTTAAATTCTTTTTAACTATTCTATTATACCCTCCCAAACTCGTACAGGAAGATTTCAACTAAGTTTTATTCGCATGATCTACGAGGACGATAAGGAAAGATGTTTTCACCTCTCATTTAATATTTTTTTTAAATTCGCGTTTACCCTCCAGGGTGGTGGGTCCCGCGGACTCAGCGAGGGAACTCACCCCTACTGCCATTTTTCAGGCAGTGTCCTAGAGCTGGGAACATCTAATCGGAGTGGATACAACTGGTGAGGTGGGATTAGCACCTCGCCCAGGCGGCCTCACCTGCAAAGCGAACAGGGGCCCCATGAGGGAAGGGAACGGAAGGTTAAGATGGTTAGGAAAGGAAGAGGGAAGGAGGCAGCCGTGGCCTTACAGTAGGTACTGTACCATTATCCTCAAGCGTAAGTTGTAGTATATTGCACTGCGAGATTTAATTTGAAACGCAACGCGGCATTTGGCCAGCGAGGTACGTCACGACAGCTGATGTGGGTGCCGTTAAGCGATCTCCGAGCCGTGCCGAGAACTACCAAAGTTCAGTTGCAAGCCCGATGTCCAGAAAATGTGTTACGCATAGATCCAAGATATTGATTGACTAATGAAGGATTATTTTATTCGTAATAATAACGAGGTAGAGAAGTTAATTTATGCTTTTTAGCATTTATTCAAGTTGTATTGATACTGTATAATATTTCTGAAGAGTTATTTTCATTTGCAAGATTTTATGAATTATGTAAGCCATTTTGATTATGCGCTAAGGATATGATTTATCGATCTACGCACCGCTGGAGAGGGGGCTGCTCACCCTTCGAGAAACTGGGGACTGCATGAGGAAGATAGATTATTAAGTATCTTTGCCGAGGGCAGAACAGAAATCTACCGTGTTTCACAATACGTATCGCTAGCATAGGCCTACTTGTAACGTGCGCGAGGCCGTGTTAATAAAAGTAGAGTTGTGTGTCGAAGAACTCTGACTTATTCACTGAGGAGTGAGTTTAAACAACTCGCTGAAAATGTGTATTGCATTATGCAGACTAGATCATGCCATATGTGAAGTTAGGCAAACTCTGTACAACTAGGAACATTAACATTGCGAGTGTACTTAAATACATGCAGTATAACACTGATATTGGAACAGTGCTGTATATGGACACAAGTATAGTTATACTTAAGCACTTCATGAACATTATGATTCAATCCTCTTATTTTCACGACATGATTGTAAATCAGATATCGGGAGGAATACTTCATATGCCTAGTTACCATGTAGCTATGATAGGCTAGACACTTCAAACATGAATACTGCGATGCGAGCGACACAATATGCATTCTGAGGAACGAACACTGACATTTTTTTCGAGTATGAAACCGAGTGTCATCGCTAATGCTAAATTTCGTTAAGCATGTTCGCTCTATATGACATTATGGCATCGAAATGCAACTATCGTTTCGTGCGAACGCTGTATTACTACCATGTGACGAGCACTTTCTACGGAACGCGATGGACTATACGTGGAATGGCAGTAACAACCGGTGTCGTTTAGGTGTCTATTTGGAACCCGTGCGTTGGAGACTGGCAGTCCGGGGTTCGATCTCATCGGTATACCAGGATGATCCAGGACACTTCCATGTGTGGAGGAGAAATGATATGAGAGGCATATCATTGCTTTCTATTCCATCAGCGACTGGCGAGAAGGTACTGAAAATCAACATCCATCATTAGTAGTAATGCATAGAAATTGTAATGTTTTAGTAGCTGTCATATTTTTCTTTTTATTAGTATAGTCGATGGGTAGAATTTAGGCATGACGTTTAACTTATATCTGGTTTTATTCTCGACTGGATTTAGATTCCAATTCAGGAATGCATCCATTTTTTGTAGTGTGTTTTTACACAATTAAAAGTAACTTATTGTAATTTATGTGGGAACATTTTTATCGTAGTGAAGTTAATCATCATAGGAGAAGACTTTATTAATTCTTCACTATCCTAGATAGTGTTTTTGAACTTTCATTGTGGTCTATTTATGACACATTTATTCGCACTCTCATTTATCGCTAGATCTATTTCCTAGAGATCTTTCTGATTGTTTAGATGGAGAGTTGTTTTTTTGAACATTTTCTACGTCGATTAGATTTGACTTTATTGAGGATACGCTTAAAGTGATAGGATTCTTTTTATCTTTTGCTAAGAGATATTCCTAGTTTTGGTGGACTATAGAGACAGTAGGGTTTCCTAATCGACTAAGTAGGTGCTTATCTTTTCGATCACCCTTGTCGATGGTGTAGAAACCCTATATTATTTTCTAGAATCCATTCGAGCAGGATTATTTATTATTTTGCTTGAGAAATCTCGATCCTTATTAAATTTCTAGTTAGGACACACGAATGTCAAGTTAACATTGAGCTTATTGAAAACCATTCCTAATAGTATTTTCAGGCATTATGAATCAAATAGTATTCTGAAAGGCATTTACATTCCTTTTATCAACGAGAATCTTTGATAACTGAATGTGGACGCATATCCTTCAACAGATGTGTGATTATAATAAAACAATTGTACAGCATAAATAATAATTCCAGTGATAATTTGGAGAAATGAGTGATAACGTTTTAAACATTCCATACGAAGTATTACGTTCTTGTATAATTCTAGTAACGCAGTTCTATTCGCAAACTGTAACTATAAAATATATTAGTAATGATATTATTCGTATCACCATGATGGGTGACTAAAAATGATAATTGTATAAATAATTATGAAACAGTAACAATGAATACTCAGTGGAGTAAATCTATAATATGCATAAGACCATGTAGTGGCACCATTAAATTATGTAATAATTAAATAATGTTCGAAATGGTAGTGATGGAATCCATTGTTGAATGGATGATAGATAAATATTCAAGTGTGACTAAAGATGATTATAGTGTTACAGATACAGAACTAAATGGCGATAATATGTTATTTGGAAACATGCATTTCTAGACATCGGTACTAATAATTTGAGTAAAGGATCTTTATTATCCTATTTCTGGAAATTCCTACAGTGCTAACGTAGTTTCATAATCTTCCCTTCTGGTTAATTTGAAGATCAGTGTTGATTTAAATTGGATTTTCTGCTTGTTCACGTAAATGATTATTGGGTCCAAGAGACACCAAATATATACAAAATAATTACCACGAAACCACAAAATAAAATACACTCATGGAGAGTGTATGATCATCGAGTTTATTCATATAACACTCTGAGAGGTGTTGTAACATAAACGTATATATGTATACAATTTATTTCAGTGTTATTATAAACATGTACATTCAGGAAATTAGCTACTGAAAATGAAACAGAACTGATACTAGATCCAGTAGGAGATTTTTTGTGGATCTATTTTATGGGAGATTGCAACCCATACTTGTGTGTGTAGAATACATTGTTGTTTTTTGGCATGATGCAGTTGCAAAGTGAGGTCTGTGATGGGCATTTTTGTGCTTTATTCTTGACTTTGTCAAGATTGTCTACGTTCTTTCAGATCTTAATCTGAAGACATAGCACTTTTGCTATGCCATTTATTGAATAAATATTTTCAGTTCCATTTTAATTCTACGATCATGGTTATTTACTGAAGTGAGTGGAGGTCACGTTAGGAAAGCCTTTGCTGGGTGTTCTTACGCCTCCGATTACATTCTTTTGTAGATCTCGTGTTCCCTTGAGCCGTTGATTTTCTCGTTAGCCATGGTTTTTCTTAACGTTGCCTGGTTAGGTTACCCTGTGCCCTATTATCCCCATCTCTTGTTGGTAGTATCTGGGGGTTTTTAGCCGGGATTTTCCAGGTTCTACGATCCAGTGATCTTCGTGGGATTTCAAAAAGCAGATGGTAGGTAATTTCGGGTACAGTGGATTGGCGCCCAACTATAGGAGCTCAGAAAACTGGAATACCAGAGAGAGAGACAGTAATTTTGGCGATCCATGACTATGGAAATTCGGACAGTAATGTCGTACTCCATGTCAATCCAATGGGCTTGTCAAATGATGCCAGTTCATCGTAGCTTCGAACATTGCTGTCGAACACGTGGAAGGTGTCATGAGCTAGTCAATTCCGACGCCATTACAAAGATCATTGAGAATTCTCTGAATGTATGTCGGAAAAATAATGGTGTACTGATATCTTTAGCACAAAATATCAGAATTCACTTGTGAATAAAGCGATCATGAAAATATTCAATCTATATGGTATACATGAGGAATCGCAACCATTATTAGACCTTGTTTCTTTTTTTAAATGTGGTTCTACACTTATTTGTGATTAGTTTACGACATGAACTTGAACAGTGAAAGAGACTCTTTGAAATGTTTACTAACACGTTCAGTCGAATAGGGCGCTTGATGCAGTTCATGTTTGAGCTACATACAAGTTGTCTGGCTTAGTTATATCCGACTGATGAGAATTTATGAACTCATCATTAATTCTAGAATACTTTTATTCATTTACATTTTATTAAATTAGGATAGTTAGTATACCACCGATATAAATCACCACACAATAAGTATCAGAATGTTTCAGATTCATAGTTGGTATTATCCTGCATTAGTTGTAAGTTAGTTGTAAAATTAACACTATACGATAAAAAAAAGTTCCCATTATGACAGTGAAGTTCCATTGGAATATTTGTGTTTTGCTTTACATTAGCGGTATTCATGTTGTTTGTGTTTGTTGATATAATACATATTATACTATGTCTGGTAAGGAAGGAGATGGAATCGATGATTTCAAAACATTGTATGAAATGCTGCAAGCTAAAATGGACAGCATTCATGAAACTTGGGCACCGCGTAGTAAGTCAGTTATACAGGATGTAGTAGCTGACAGTCTCAAAAGGGAGATTGACCATATGCAAACTTCCTTAAATGATATAAATTCTAGTTCTAAAAGAGTTGAATTGAAAGTCAATAAATTAGAAGCCACAGTAGATGAGGTCCAATCTGATGTTAAACAAACCCAAGAAGATGGTAAACACACCCAAAAGGATGTTGGTTCAGTCCAAAAGGATGTTAGTTCAGTGGATGTTAGTTCAGTACAAAAGGATGTTAGTTCAGTCCAAAAAGATGTTGGTCTAGTCCAAAAGGATGTTAGTTCAGTCCAAACCGGCCAATTAAGATTAGATTCATGTGTTAGCAAAATTCAATCGACAATTGATGAGGTTCAGATTAACATTGTTAAAATAGAAACTAGTCAGGATAAGATGGAGTCAAGAATCGTCAGATTAGATTCAACTCAGAGTCATATGTACTTCTTATGCTACACAGAACCAGATTCAGAATACGCAGAACGAGATTCAGACTACACAAAACCAGATGCAAGTTATTCAGAACAAAGTTCAGGCTAGTCAGTCAGATATCCAAGCGAAAATTGATATTGTAGACGCCAACCAAAAACGTATGCAAGTCCAATTAAAGGAGTCTGAGCAGTCTAACAAAGATGTCCAACTTGAAATTAAGTTAGAATTATCTAATAACAAAAAAGAAGCTAAAAGTAATCTAGACAGTTTCCAGTTGCAAGTATCTCGTGACACTATTCAGACACAAGATACGTTGCAACAATTAAGGACTGAAGTAAGTTTGCTTCAATCCCAGGTAAAGGATCATAATAAAATGATCAAGGATGAGTTTGATGTAGACATTAAAGGCATTATTAACGATAACATAGTTATTTTAAGACAAGAAATGCTTAAAGTCAATGAGGTCTATTACAAAGATTTTAAACTTGAAATCAGCATAAAAATTGTTGAAGCTGAAGCTAAATCAAGTAAAGAAATTACCGATGTCAGGGAGGATGTGGTAAAAAGACTAAATGTGATTCAGAATACTCAGACGGAAAATCATGGCAACCTTGACAGTAGGGTTAGTTTAATTGAGACGAAGGTAGATCAAGCTAAATTAGAGTTGATAGAAGTTAGGGGATAAAAAGTCTTCTGAAATAAACGAAGTCAGAGTATAGGTAGTAGTGTGGACTCTGGACCATGCCCTCATATGGTTATCTCAAGGCCATCCACTTTCCCCGACACGCACCTGCAGTGCGCCCGAGGCCCCAGCCTGCGGCCAGGGAAGGGAGGGGGAGGGGAGGGAGAGGAGAGAGGTGGAAGAGGCTCGAGAGAGTTGCGAGCTGGTCCAGCCATGGAAGGAGACTGAACGCTCTCACTAACCATGCGCTCGGCTATATGGAGTGCTTGATGCCTGCGGGGCCGACTCGAGAGTCAGCGAATGGAGCCGAGTCCTGCCGAGGCGAGCGAAGCTGTTTGGAGCCGCAGGCTATGTACTGACCCGAAAGGCGGCGGATGAAGCCTAGGCCAGACTGAAGCTTGTTGGAGCCGCAGGCTATGTACTGACCCGAGCGGCGGAAGATGGAGCCTAGGCCAGACTGAAGCTTGTTGGAGACGCAGGCTATGTACCGACTTGAGATTGAGGGTAGATGGATGGGGAAACCTGTCTTCGGCACTGTTTGGGAGCCGAGTGCAGCCGATCTGCAAGCTAGGAGTGTTGAGGTTGAGGCTTGTTTTGGGAGCTGTTTTTGTCGAGTCAAGGTGAGCTGCATGAAAAAGGGAGGATTGCTCTTAGGTATGACTGTTGCTAACTCATGATGAGCTGTCGGCTGAGGGATTCGAACCCTCGCTTCCTATACAGGAAATACGGACTTAAGTCGAAGGCCTTAGACCGCTCGGCCAACCCGACAAGGAAAGGTTTAGAGTATGAAATAAGAAACTAGAATCTTATACAAGATCAGATTTATTAAACCAAGAATTAAAAGAGGAATTAAAACCTAACCATTTAACATAAAGTTTATTGCCATTCCTTTTAATCACTTTTTCAACAAGATAATGCTTGGGATACTGCGTTTTTTGAAGTTCTTCGATGTAGAATCCTCCTTTGATGGGCTGGTTGTTATTGTCCTGGATTTGATAAGTGACTAGATGGGTACGTTTTACTTGGCGAATGCTGAATATTTCTGTGCTCCAGTTTGGCGTGTATCCTTTTGAGAAGGGTGATTTATGTTTACTGATGCGTACATAGTCACCTACGCGAAAACGATGGCGTTGTGGGTCAGCTGTTTTGATGCCATGATGAATGCGATTCATCTGTAGAGAGTTTTCCATTACCAAACGTGGCTTTAATCCAATAGTTCTATGTTTAGTATCGTTGTAACGTGACACTAGGGTGTGCACTAGATTAAGCCAGCGATAGGACCCTTTGGCTGTAAATTCTCGCCATATGTTTGTTTTTGACGTTCGGTTGAAACGTTCAACAACACTTGCTTTCAAGTTGCTATAGGTGGAATAATGATGAACGCCGAGTTCTTGTAGATAGGTATAAAACTCCTTGTTGAAAAACTCCTTACCTTGATCTGTCTGGAGAAGGCGAGGTTGCCGTTTAGCTCTTTCAATATTTCGTTTAAAGGCTGCAGTAACTAGAGTACCTGTTTTATTTCGCACAGTTTCCACAAACGCCATTTTGGAATACACATCGATGACAGTCAGCTAATACTTGATACCGTTGTTTGTAGTATCGTGGGGAATCATTTCCACAAGATCAGCTTGCCAATGCTCATCAATACCCTTTGAAACAACATGACGACGCGGATAGCTACGACGAGCTTGTTTATGCAACTCGCGAGCAATCGCTGTTTTGATAGGTGGAGGGGTGTTGCCATGTGGACCCATCACACAATAATGCCAGCATAGCGAAGCTCCTCTTCTATTTCTACAATTTCACATTCATGACCAGTATGTCCAGCCTGTTGGGAAGCGTGCAGGAGCTGTAGACGTTTGACGAACTTATTAGGATCGTTCCAATAGGCAAAATCGATAAAAGGTTTTAAAGTTTTAAACGCGACGCCGGACGCTGAGCTTTCATGGCGGACACTAGCATACGTGGGAAACAATTTGGATATGATGGCCTTGCCCTTGGGACAGGAAACTTTCCCTAAAAGTGGATGAACCACCTGTGGTCAACGGCATAGAAAGTCCTCAACGACGGACCAGGCATAAGGGCAATGAGTCCCTCTTTGACTCGAATGGCGGATGAAGGCTGCAGTGACTAGGATTTATTCAATTGTCTTGCATTTGCTTGCCATTGAACATCTTTCCTAAGTCATCAAGGAATGTGCGTTTGTTGATGTGCAGCTGCATTCTCACGTTAAAAGATTTCACGCACAGCAGTCTTCCAACAACATTTGACTTTCTTCAAAGTCCTGCGGCGATCAAGAAGTTGCGACGGGGGCAGGAGTCTGGGAGCCTCTAGTGATAACTTGGCACGTAGGCGGTAGATGTGTGATCGGTCGTCTTGCTTAGGGTTGTGGCTGTAGAGCAATTCGGCCACTGCAACTACGACTGAGCAGTCCTATTTAGGGTCCACTCTGCTCACCCCACATGGGGAAGGGGCTAGAAAAGGTGCCCTAAACATAGTCAGCCACTTATACTACCGATTGGATAGCCGCGTCCAAAGGTGTCACCTCCATGCGGTCGAAAATGTATAAGTAACAAATTTTATTTTGCAACCTGGAATGCAAGAACACTCACTGATGACCCCGCAAATGAGAGACCTGAAAGGAGAACAGCTATTGTGGGTAGAGAGCTACGGAGATATGACATTGACATAGCAGCACTTCAGGAGACCCGTCTTGCTGAGGAAGGTCAGTTGAATGAGCAAGGTGCAGGGTACAGCTTCTTTTGGAAGGGTAAACGTGAGGACGAACACAGAATACATGGAGTTGGCTTTGCCATTAAGAGCAAGCTTCTCAAGGATCTGTCAGAGCTTCCAACTGGGTATAATGAACGCCTCATGTCACTAAGACTTCGGTTATATAACAACCAGCATGCCAAGGTGATCAGCGCATACGCCTCCACACTAGATGCTGATGATGACATTAAGGAAAGTTTCTATTAAGATCTGGATACCGTCCTATCAAACATCAACCGTGAAGATAGGATCATCTTACTCGGAGATTTTAACGCTCGAGTGGGCAGGGACTACACTGTTTGGAATGGTGTCATTGGTAAGGAGGGAGTTGGGAGCGAAAACTCCAATGGTATCAGACTGCTCTCCAAATGCACTGAACATGAATTGGTAATCACCAATACTATCTTTCGCCAAAAGAATCGCTTTAAAACATCATGGCAGCACCCTAGATCGAAGCACTGGCATCTTATTGACTATGTGATTGTACGCAAGAAAGATTTACGAGATGTTCTTATCACCAAAGCAATGACAGGAGCCGATGACTGTTGGACAGATCACCGGCTTATCAGATCAGTTATGCGTATACCATTATCCACGCATAGGAGGAAGCAAAAGAAGAGCTGTAGGCATATTTTTGATACCGAGAAGTTTGGTAAGTCAGAGCATATCTCCCAATATAAAGAGTTGCTTAGCCAGACACTGCCACAGGAATACCATCCAGATGTAACACTGCACTGGGAGAGTTTGAAGACCGCTATTCAGAATCCTTGCAAGGAAACGCTGGGATATAAGACCAGGAAACATCAAGACTGGTTTGATGAAAATGATGAAGAAATTGAAGCATTAATCTCAGAAAAGAGAAAAGCCTTGCAAACTTGGAGAAAAGATATGAACTCCCGTACTAAGAAAGAAGCATTTTGTCTTGCGAAGGCAAATATCCAAAGAGGAACTCGGGCGCTCAAAAATGCATGGTGGACATCCAAAGCTAAAGAGCTGCAATATCTAGCAGACAAAGATTCGCGACAGTTCTTCTAAGCCACAAAAGCGATTTATGGCCCCTCCACGTTTGGTAGAAATCCACTTTGGTCCAGTGACAAAAGTACACTTCTAAAAGATCAATACTCCATCATGAATAGGTGGAAGGAGCATTTTGAAGACCTCTTGAACTAGGACTCAGTTATTGATGAGCAGGTGTATGATATATTAGAACAAGCACCCATCAAGGAAGAACTCGGTACCCTGCCAACACTAGATGAGGTTCAGTGTGCTATTAATCAAGCAACGCGACACAAAGCCACTGGATGTGATGGAATACCAGCGGAAGCTCTCAAAGAAGGAGGTGAGGAACTCATAAGCCACATACATGATCTTATCATTAAAATTTGGAGAACTGAAAAAATGCCTGCTGATTTCAGAGATAGTCTGATACAGTAGTTCCCATATTTAAGAAAGGTGATCGTGCAGATTGCAACAACTATCGTGGTATATCTTTGTTATCATGCCTTGGAAAGCTTATTGCTCGTATTTTGGCGAATCGTATTCTATCCCTGGTGGAGAAAATACTCCCAGAGAGCCAATGTGGTTTCAGGCCTTCTAGAGGAACTGCAGATATGATATTCACTGTTCGTCAGATTCAGGAGAAATGTAGAGAGCAAAATAGACCTCTTTATATTGCCTTTATAGGCCTCAGTAAGGCATTTGACTCGGTAAACCGTGAAGCCTTGTGGAAGATTTTAGCATTGTATGGTTTTCCACTGAAATTTATTACCATCTTAAGACTACTCCACACTGATATGAAGGCAAATGTCATTGGTAACGACTCTATTGGAGAACCATTTCATATAAATACCGGCGTTAAACAAGGCTGTGTGATTGCCCCTACATTTTTTCTCTGTACGTTGCCCCTGTCATGCAGTTAGTCAAAGATGATCTTCCTACAGGCATACAGATAACTTACAGGATGGATGGGAAGATCTTTAATTTGAGCCGTCTAAAGGCAAGGACTCGAACATCTCCTGCTGCATTGGTTGAGTTACAGTGCGCTGATGATAATGCAGTAGTAGCTCAATCAGAGGATGAACTTGGGAAAATCCTGAATGCTTTTTCTTCAGCATACAAAAAGATTGGGCTGAAACTTAACACCAGTAAAACCCAAGTCCTCTACCAACCAGCCCCTGGACAAGGACAAAGAAACATCAATGTCACCAACGATGGAGCGAAGCTTCAAGAAGATAACACCTTTTCTTATCTTGGCAGCACCCTGTCATCAAATGCAAATATAGATTCCTAAATCCAACACAGGATTAACCGTGCTGGGGCATCCTTTGCAAGATTGACGCCTAGAGTTTTTGACAACCATGATATCAATGCTGCAACGAAGATCCTTGTGTACAACTCGGTTGTAGTTCCCACCTTACTTTAAGGATCTGAATCCTGAACATGCTACAGACGTCATTTTAAAAAGCTGGAGCAATATCACCAGCGTTGTTTGAGGAGAATTCTTCGTGTGACATGGCAAGACAAACGCACAAACACCAGCATTCTCGAAGAAGCACAGACTACCAGTGTTGAAGCCATGCTTTTAAAACGTCAGCTGCGATGGGCAGGACACGTAATCCGCATGCCCAATAATCGCATTCCCAAGCAAGTGTTTTGCTCTGAACTAACTGAGGGCAAGCGCTGTGTGGGAGGTCCGAGGAAGCGATTCAAAGACGTACTAAAAGCTAATATGCAAATGTGCCATATTGATATCAACAACTGGGAGACCTTAGCTCTTGATCGCTCATCCTGGAGATCAATTGTTCATCGTGGTGCGATACTTTTTGAAGAAAACCGCCGACGTATGATAGAAGATCGGAGGCAGCGCAGAAAGAACAGAGTGTTCATTAGAAGACAGGGAATGAATGCGGATGTCTCACCTGGACCTGATACTACCTGTCATCACTGCGGGAAACTGTGTCTCTCCCGCATTGGGCTTTTTGGTCACCTCCGGACTCATCGATGAAGAGTCATTCAGCATTGGAAGGCCAACCTACTCGAGACGAGTGTTTGCTATCATCATCATCATATTTAAAAAGCTTATTTGCATTTATTGCTTCAGAACGTTTATAATTACGTCTAAAACCATTTGTAGCCATCAAGATGTCCTTATACTTTTGAAGATCATCTTCGTCATAGCCATCCTTAGAAGGTACACGTGCAAATAAAAGTTCTAAAAGACCTGGCGTCAATTGATATCGAACGGTTTTAACAATCATGATATTATCTTTTATTTTGATCTCTGAGTCACCAATTCGAAAACGTTTATTTTCATATCGAACACCGTAGGTCGTATCAGTTTTTCTACTAAAAGGGTCTTCAAAGTAGGGCGTTTTAACGGTCCAAAATGCTCTACCAGAATACCTTTCAGCTGCACATACTTTTCAGGTGTAGCCAAGATTTCTGCCAGAGTAGGTTTTTTATCTAGAGCTAGAGGGCGTTTGAGCAATGACTGTTGTTTTTAGAAACTCCGGAAGCGGTCATTCTGTTCCAGAAGTAAAAACATCCTCAGCTTCTTCATCGTCTTCTTCTTCCTCCTCGATTGTTTGTGTTCGTTTTGATACTGTATTTGCTTTTTGGGCTTTGATGTTCCCTTACCCACGGCTTCCAGAGGTGATTTCAAATGTTTCGCGATCAACAGCTCACTATCAGCATGCGTGCGTTTCAGTTCACGGAACTTGCGTCGAATATTATTTCGCGCACGGATAGTGTGTTTTTTAATTGACTTCTTGTTGTTGCCATGATAGCTGAAGAAATGACTTTTGAAAAAGCCACGCAGCACCGTAAATACGTATGAAATGATCAAATCCCTTACGTTAGCGGCCGTTGGTAATGTCACTCTGCTTATTGATAACAAGACAGCCGTGGTGATGAGCGTTCCAGCACGTGGCGCACAACTGTGTAAAGGTTTGAAAGGTCATGTCAGGGTTCACATGATCATCATAGACGTGACGCATTTTACGTTCATCCTGCCGGAAGAGGACAATCACGTTTGCATTGTCACGAATTAACTGTTTAGGTATTCGTGAATAGGTTTGACATAGATAGAAACAGTCGATATGTTTCTGACGTCCCATGCTAAAATAGGCTTGAATGATAGCCTGCCGTTCCGTTGACACATAATCAAAAACATGAGCGAATTGGGGCGAACATCGTCTGGAGAGATGACATCTTTGTGCGCGGGGAATGTAAAGTAGCTTATGTTATTGTTGCCAAGACCTGACATGACCTGCTCCAAGAACACATAAAGATGTTGATAGAGCGACTTGGCAAAATGTAAATATTTTGAAAGCGCACTCCGTTTAACGAGGTGATTAGAGTAAGCAGAAGATTTGTTTTTCCACATCCTGATGGTCCGGCGATGAGACAGCGAATGGATGACGGGAAGAGCGAGCCGTGACGTTGTTCGGACGTTGTTGAGAAGAGTTTAGAAACCAAATCTCCCACCGTAAGTGAATGTTGTTGCTTAATAATCTGCATATTGACTAAACGTGAAAAGGAGAGCGGTGGTCTATATATACATGAAGCAAATGGCTGTTTCAAATCCAGTGTAACCATGGATGCCTTTGGAAGAACACTTAAGACAAAGAAAACAAATGTGCCATCTGTCTTGACAAACGACCCAAAACATGATACAGATCCGGCTAATAAACGATATGTCGATGCCAATGCACTGCCACGCAGAACAGATGGCCATTACGACTTTTTTTTGTCGTGTGGCCTCCTCAGAGGCCGAGTGCAGGTCTTTCTATTCGACGCCCGTGGGCGACCTGCGCGTCGGGATGAGAGATGGAATGGATGAAGATGAACGAAACTGGGCAAGGATGTGGAAGGAATCGGCCGTGGCCTATCAGAAGGTACCGTCCCAGCATTTGCCTGGTGTTGAAAATGGGGAAACCACGGAAAACCATTTCAAGGACGGCCGACCGTGGGGATCAAACCCACGCGTCTACCGAGTCAGCAGATAGCTTGGTCCCATGACCTAACGCTGCGCTTTAGCCAGCTGAGCCATTGCTGTCGGTACGACTTATATGGAAAGCGATTAACCAATATAAAAGAACCTGTATTAGCTTCAGACGCATGTTCGAAAAAGTATGTAGATTATTATCGCTTACGGCGTATCAAGGGAGATTATGAGGCACAGAATAAACTTATCACGGGAGTTGCAGACCCTGTGAACAATCAAGATGTGTGCACCAAAGCGTACATGTTAACCAATGCTGTGGTGTTAACGGAAGCAAAGGACTATGATGTACACCAGCGTCGAATCACTCAGCTGGCTCTTCCAACAAATGACACAGACGCTGCTAGAAAGGACTATGTGGATAACAAGGTGAAAGAGCTACTCCGTATTGTGCCTACCCTAACTGTAAATGGTTATACGGCGAATAATGAACGCCTTGTGCATGTGGCCGATCCTGAGGTTGATCAAGATGTTTGTACAAAACGGTTTTTAAACTCTGAAATGGAAAAGGTGTGGGAAATTAAGGAGAACGCTCTACAGATGAAGCGAAGACGAATAGCTGAAGTTGCTGATCCTGTGCAACCTCACGACGTGGCGACCAAACGATTTTTGGAACAACGGTTATCGCTTTTCATTAAATCAATACCCTCCATATTTTTACTGCACATTGTAAACCAACAACCAGTAAAAGACCCCCAATGAACTCACCTATACACTACGTTCGGGTTATAGCAGTTGCCGTTTACTGTATGACGGTGCCATTCGTGTTATGGAGTATACACCGGATTTTAAACATTTATACTTACTATTTAACGGTAGTGTTATATAATCATCACTCATTGATCTGGTAGTGAAAGCCGAGGATAAATTATCCTTTCAACTGAAACTGTCGTCTGAAGAAAAAAGGGCGGAGAAAACAATTAACGATTTTCCGCTGAATATAGAACTTGAAAATACCACCACCATTGCTTAAATAATTGCACGTTCTCTTCCCAAGGAGCGTTAGTTGTGTTCCATACTTTACAGCGTGAGGTTGTCTTGTTCCTTGCTCGCGATGGTGAAACAAAGATATGTGGGGAAGTAGAAGAAGTCATTGAGAAAGGGAGGCTTTAAAGCAATTCTTCATGCGGCACGTCAATCTTCGCGCGGAGAAATAATAGAGATTTGGCCATTAAAAAAGCCCTTCGAGCAGCACGATTGCATGCAAATCCCAAAAGTAAACTACGTTTAAGAAAAGGTGCGCGTGTTATTCCTGTACCGAAACGTGGTGGATTTTTACCCGCACTATTCGCTGGACTAGCAGCTATGGGTTCACTTCTTGGTGGAGCAAGTGCGGTAGCACGTACGGTGAAAGCTGTTGAGGAGGCGAAGCAACAGTTGAAGGAAAGTGAAAGACATAATAAAACTATGGAAGCCATAGCACTGCGCGGTAAAGGTGTGAACATGAAGCTGGCACCCTAAAATAATGGACTCGGCATTTACATATCGCCAAAAAACGGATAATAGATGCACTGCCACGGTGAGCTATGACGCATGAGGAAGTTATGAGATATGCAAAACGGTTGAAGATATCACACTTTCGATGTGTGTTAATGCGTAATCAATTACCTCCTCGACCTCGGAAGCGTGAAAGTGCAGTTGTTAATTTGGATGAGAGTCATGGACCAGGAACACATTACGTGGCCTACGTAAAACAAGGATCCACTGTGTGTTACTTTGACAGTTTTGGAAACCTTCCTCCTCCGACAGAGCTTGTTCACTATTTCGGAAGCAGTGCAACGATAAACTATAACGTGAAACGAGTACAAAATTTTAACACTCAACATTGTGGTCGCCTCTGTCTGACCTTTCTATATAAGACCAAGCACAGGAAGTAACGTGAACAGTATAATGGCAGAAAGTAGAACGTTTGCAGTGCATGGACAAGGAGCCGAAGTAACTGTTGACTTTTATCCTCCTATTGAATTGGGACAACGAACCTACGTGCTGGGACTTACTTCGTTTGAAGGTTATAATAGAATCAACAACGTACACGAAGGCGTCAACGATAAGTTCTACTTCGATGACTATGTGTTAACTCTACCGTCTGGCAGCTACACTGCAGATGATATTTATGATCACATCAACACAACTCTCATCAAAGAATTTACTCTAAAAGCATTTCTTGACGGGATACAAGTTTGAACTCATAGCCAACAACGTGACACTTCGTTGCAGTATCTTTTCTTCCTTTAGGATTGATTTTAAATCACAACCAGACTCAATTGGTCCATTGCTAGGCTATTCAGCGCGTGTTAGAACCAAACGTGTTGCACAAGTCTGACCAACCAGAGAAAATTATTGAAGACCATCACGTATCTGTCACGTGTAACATCATCACCGACGTTTACACCAATCAGGAACCATCGCATTCGCTCTACGATTTTATTGTCACTTCTCCCAGTGGCTATATCATCCGTGAAAATCCGTCAGTGGTGCTCTATCATCCTGTGAGTGTAACCAATATTAGGAATATTACCTAATGGTGAATAGAAACCAACGTCTCATCCAGTTAGACCGTCATACGCCTGTAACCTACAAATTGTATCTGAAGTCAGCATGAAACAAGTGTATGAAGCGCCAATACCATCGAGGGTGGGTGTTAGTTGTTCTCAACGCGTGTACAGGTTAACACGTGTCAACAAGCAGATCTTACAACTGGGTTATACCTTACACCATGAATTCGATCCTCGACGTGACAAATCCAGTCGAAGTACAGGAGGGTATTGTAGGAATTGAACACCATTCCTACCAACAGTATACTAAAGGACTAAGTAACAATGATGAGATTCGTATTACCATTAATCGACATGATAGCACTGCGCGGTAAAGGTGTGAACATGAAGCTGGCACCCTACCAAATGAAAGTTACATCCAGATTGAAGGTCAACTCACCAAATCAGATGGTACCATCCCGACAACGTCAAAGTAAGCCAACAATGCTCTTGCATTTCTGTTTTCCGAGGTTCGCTACGTGATCAACGGAATCGAAGTGGATACTACTCGAAATGTTGGCATAACAAGCACTATGAAACTTTATTCCTCGTTCGGAACTGAAGAAAATAAAGCTTTTTGTATGGCTGGGTGGTTGGTGTCCCGACTCGACCAACAACTGGATGATTAACACTGATGGTTCATTTACTGGTCATTTACATTTAAAATTAATACTAGGCTTTGCAGAGGACCATAAGCTCATCGTTGTGAACGCAAAACAGGATCTGATTCTTGTCCGAGATAGGAGTGACTATAATGCGCTGAAGGGTGTTGATGGAGCTGCAAGAGATTCAAAAATTCTACTGCAACGAATTCTATGGAAAGTACCGCACGTTACTCTATCTGATCAGAAAAAGTTGAGTCTTCTCAAGATTGTGGAAAAGGATACAGCTTTACCCATACAATTTAGAAGCTGGGAACTGCATGAATACCCAGTATTACCACTCACTGATTCACATACATGGTCTATAAAAACCTCACGGTACACAGAGTGACCTCTCTACGTCATTGTCGGATTTCAAACAGATCGTAAATATCAACAGAATAAAGATGCATCACAATTTGATCACATCCAATTGCGTAATATGCGACTCTTCCTGAACGGTGTTACCTTCTCCTATGAGGGAATGGATTTAAACTTTATCAAGAACAAATATGGTAAGCTCTATGGCATGTTTGCAATTTTTCAGTCATCCTATTATCAGAAAGAAGTACTGTATGTCCGTTATTATCACCACAAGCCTTTAAGACCAAGGCACCTCTGGTTGTGATGGACTGTTCGTATTTGTAGGAGTCGATGAAGGAAACAACTATTGATATCAGACTATAATTTGAAACACCTGCATATATTCCAGAAAAAACAACAGCCTATTGCCTTATTGTTCACGAGTCACTGGTGTATTATGAGCCGCTATCCAACATGGTGACCAGAGTATAAATAGCATGTCTGCCCGCATTCCCCTGCTCAGTCATGGAAAGCTACGATGAAGTCAACACCCCCTCCACAAGGGGGGCAACAGACTGTAAATGTGAAAGTGACTCGCATAGTGAAGATGAGGATTCAAGGTTTATCATCTATCGTTCTCTAGTGAGTGAAGCTATTACCACCTATCACAAGACTCATACTGTGCATAGAATGCCACCGCATCTGGTTTCCTACTTACCAAGCAAAAAGCAAGCTTGTAGTTTAACGTGACCGTTAATCTCGAGATCATGAGCCACGGGACCTCCTTTTTACGTGGAATCCGAACCACAGGACATGGCATTTCACTTCGAAAATCCTACTTACCAGTTGGATTTATGTCAAAGTTCGGCATTCACGACAGGGGGTAAAAGAAGCTCTGCTCAAGAAAGAAGGAAAATGATGTCAACAAAGCTTCATGTTATGATGGAGAGCGGGCGGATGGGTTAAACTGTAAATGTGATCGTTGCTCAACAAGTCGAGACGCCGATGCGGTAATTGAAATTTATCGCACCCTGGTAAGTTCAGCCATCACCGCCTACCATAAAGCAGAATTGCTTCATAAAATGCCGCAGCATCTGATCCCCTATTTACCAGCTGGATTTCTGTCCACGTACGGTGCTCACATATTGATTTCAACTGGGATAAGCTACCATTACACCTCCGTATGTCAGCGGATGTTGCAGCCTGCCGCAGTTGACGTAGACATTTCATGCATCGAGGAGATTCTCACACCGATTGGGATGGCCCTAATCGTTTGATTAAAAATTGTAAACAATGTTCAGATCTCTTTACAAATAAAGTAGTATAATTTATCTCATTGATTTTATTTTTAGTTAAACCTATCCCTTTTTGTTTTATTTTTACTCTTTTAACTAGTAGGACTATAGGTAGACATTGGTTAGTTGGCAGAAGCCAGCGATGAAGAAAGGTGTGTCTGTGTGTCAGCAAGCAGTAACCATGACTAGAACACTGATTGTTGATGTTCAAGGCTTCAAAGTCAACGGAAACAAGTTTGTTTTCAAAGAGGTTGCAATTATAGATTGTACAAACATGTTGGCGCCTAGAGTAAGTGCTTTCACTTTTGAACCACCATTTCCATTGCACAGGCAGTAGGACGAAGATATAAAACAGAGTGGCTGCGTCGTAATTTAGGATTAAACTGGAATCAAGGAGACATTCCTTATCATTATCAATCGTTTGTTTTAAAACCCTATTTTTTCAGTGCCAACCATGTGTTTGTAAAGGGAGGTGAAAAAAGGAATGGTTACGTCACTACGTTTCACCATCTTGCCAACTCATCGATCTTCACGAGATGGGATGACCTGCACTACACACCTGGTACGAGCCTGCTGAACGTGTACAAAAAAGACACTCTTACATGTGACAAAACTTTTTGATTGGCTAAGTTGCAATGCACGTCGGTACGTGGAAGACGAGTGTAAAAACATGATGTATGAATGTAGACCGCCACAGTGAGATAGTGGCTTATGTGTAGTACAGACGTGTGTGTATAATGGCTATCATTGAAAGTTTAAATTCTAACCCTATTGCACGGGCAATTGTTAAGTTTTTTTGCTTCTAAGAAGAAACTGCATAATTTTATAGAAGAAGAATTAAAAGCTCTACACAAGGCGTTTTTGTATTAAGTCGCGTCAAATGCAGTGAAGGAGATTTGGGATAGTGTGCCTAGTCATTCGACCCAAGATCCTGTGCTGTGTGAACTTCAACCATGCACCGATTATGATCATCATCAACAAGTGTATGTTTCCAAAATGCCATCGGTTCACAATTGTAGAACGTGTCAGCTAATTAAACTGTATAATGGACATAAAACATCATGTAAAGACTATGTTTCCTCATTCCACGGATGTGATGGCAAGAAAGAAGCAACGTCCGCAACAGCGGAGAAAGAACAAAAGTGTACGTCACTGACTGAAAAAGATATGCCGGACTTGTACTGGTCACAGTCTCGTTGACAAAGTAATAGATCTTCTACCTTTTGAGTTATACCTGCCTGGTTATCAATACTATGGACCTGGTACTAATTTGGATGTTCGACCTGGCACGTGGTGATCCTGGAATTAATGTTCTGGACGCAGCCTGCAAGCAGCATGATCTAGCGTACAGAGCGTCTAATCATGAGAACAACATTTCTGAACTAAGACGTGTTGCTGATCAGATTCTTTTGAGAAAAGCACTGGAACGTGTATCATCACCTTCAGCATCTGTTGCGGAAAAAATGGCAGCTCTTGTCGTTGCAGGAGCAATGAAGGGGAAGCTCACAATCAGTGGGGGACGATTACAAAAACCAAAAAGGAAAAATAAATAGGATGTATCATGTTTATGACTAAAATACATTAATACAAAACAAAAAGCGTTCTTCATATTTTATCCTTAACTAATATTTTTTGTACGCGGGTCAGTTATCCAAGACGAGTTGAGTTCGAGGTCGGTTACATCCGGCTACAATGTCTGTGATTACACCTTGGAGCGGATTAACTTTGCTTAGCTTTCAAAAGGAGAATAACCTTTTCATGGACAGTTTTTTAACTAGTTAAATAGAACGAGTTCATGCGCAAGCAGTCGTCCAAGACAAGTTGAGTTCGAGGGCGGTTATATCCGGCTACAATGACCGTGAAAACACCTTGGAGCGGATAACCTTGTTTTGCTTTGACATGTAGAATAACCTTTACATGATCAGTTATTTTAACCAGTCAAATAAAACAGTTGAATATTGGTTTAAACCGACTAAAGTGACCATGGACTCTGGTTAGGAATGGAGTGACATTGTCTTAACCAGTTCACATAATGCAGTTTATAGTTATTATTTGATTTATTCATCAAGATAGTGCAATCTTGTTCTAAATAATATGTCTAGACAGTTTCTTTATTGGTATAGAGTTCGAGGTCGGTTATATCTGACAGACGTGACCGCGATCATGTGGAGTAACCTTGTTTTGCTTTCAAGGGTAGAGTGACCTTAGCTTGTTTGTCCCTCAAGTGTAGAGTGACCACACCTTAACCTGATTTCTTAAAAATTTCTAAAAATATATAAATTGATGTGTCTAAACAAGTATAGTTGAAGGTCGGCTATATCCGGTAAACGTGACCATGAACACGGCTTCGGTTGAGTAACCCTGTTTCACCTTTAACTAGTGAGCAGCCTCACCTTGTTCAGTTAGTTTCCCCTATTACCTTCACTTCTAATTTCACCCCAAACGCGAATTCTGGCTTACACAATTCTGATTGGTCTCCCACTATTGATGCCTTAATTTCTCATATCATTGGTGCGCTCCTAACAGCACTGTTCATCTCCATCAAGAGTAAGATTAGTGTCGTGCGCAAAACTGTGTGAGTGCGCATGTGTGATTAAATGTAATTAATCCCCCACTTTTACACCTCCCCTACTCCACATTGTGTTGCAAGCAGGGCTCCATTTACCCCTCACCTCTAATTTCAGTATATATACAGGGGTAAGTTATACACAGAACCACATTCGTACTAATCATCGTCTGGAGTGAACATCTCTGTACAAGGTGAGATAACATCTTTAGTTTCTTATAGACATTCACTGGTTTATAGGTGATTACCAAACCTATAGAATATTGCTTTTCTTTCATAGTTAAAAAACAAATGGACGCTCTTCAACAGCTTAACAAGCTTGGTGCTCAGGCTGGGCTTTAAACCAGGCGTTTAAAGGATTTGCCGGTGAACAAACCGTTTCCGGTGGACAACTTGCAGAGGATTAAACATGTTTTGGGCCTAGAATCATCTATCAATGCCCAGATTTTCTGGTGTTTCTACCCAGCAGATTTGCTTGCATATCAGACGAAGCATTGGCAGCTTTAAATTCAAGCAATCTTATAATGAAGTACTTAGTGCTTGCCTAATTGCCGCAACACCATATTAATTTATTATACATTTCCAACCAGCAAACTAACCACTATTGTTTAATTAAAAGCCTCTCCAGACTAGTCGGGAGCCAAGTTTCAACTCATCATTCATCAAAATTTATTTGTGAGCAGTGTTTGCAGTACTTTTCAACTCAGTCTAAGCTGGATAGTCATTTGTTGGATTGTGCTACTCATCCGGCTGTAAAAATTACATTTCCAAAACCAGATGATGCAAAAATGATGTTTAAAAACTTTCATTGCATGGATCCGGTTGCCTATACTGTGTTTGCGGACATAGAAACATTAACTGTTCCCATTCAGCGCTGTCAACCAAATCTACATTCATCCTATACAGATAATATTCTCCGGCATACTCCATTTTCAGCTGCATTTCAAGTAGTGTGTGCATATGATTCAAGTCAATCCTATTTTAAATTGTTTCGAGGACCTGACTGTATTCAGTGGCTGTTAAGAGAATTGAATCTTCTAGCCAAACATGTTCAACGGCTTCTTCAAGCACCTAAACCTATACAGATGAGTCCAGACGATATAATACGTCATGATAATACACATACTTGTCATATTTGTCAAAAGCCTATTTTGCCTAATAATCTTAAGGTACGAAACCACTCTCACTACACAGGCATCTATAGAGGACCAGCACATAACTCATGTAATACGATATTTCGTGCAGCGAAGTATATACCTGTATTTACTCATGGATTATCAAACTATGATTCACACTTTATTATTCGTGAGTTTGCTAATATAGACAAGGAACATTTTTCAATTATTCCTCAAAATCATGAACGGTTTATTTCTTTCTCTATGCATAACCATGGTATTACAATTCGTTTTCTCGATGCATTTCGATTTATGTCCTCTTCGTTAGACGCATTAGTAAAGGGAATTTCACCCGATGAATTGCATTATACACGCAAACATTTTGCCGACGATGCCAAATTTAAACTATGTATCCGAAGGGGGTCTTTCCATACGACTATGTCAATAATTGGTCGTCCTTGGATGAGACACAGTTACCGCCAAAGGCTGTGTTTTAGCACGTTGCATGATATTTGTATTAACGATAACGATTACATACATGCCAGCAATGTCTGGAATACGTTTGGATTTACATCTCTTGGTCAATATACCGACCAATATCTCACAGTAGATACATTGTTGTTAACAGATATTTTTGAAAAATTCCATGGCATATTTCTGAATATTTACTAGCTGGACCTGTGTCACTATTACACAGCACCGGGCTTATCTTGGGACGCCATGTTGCTATATACAGGTATCGAGTTGGATTTGCTTACAGACATTGACAAACTCTTATGTTTTGAAGAGGGTATTCGAGGAGGATTTGTTTCTCTTGTTAATAGACATGTACTTGCAAACAAATCCTTATATGTTAACATATAATTCACAACAGCCAGTCTCCTATTTAACGCACTATGAAGTGCATAATTTATATGGATATGCTACGAGTCAACCACTTCCATATAAAGATTTTGCATGGCTCAGTGATGAGGAAATTGCACGCTTTGACTTGCACACGGCTGCTCAGCAGGAAAATTGCGGTTATGTGTTAGAGGCTGAATTACAATACCCCACACATATACACGATGAGCATGCAGATTTACCGTTCTGTGTAGAGCGTATGATTCCTCCTAACTCTAGCTCAAAACATGCTAACTATTGGGAACACTTTTTCATAAAACAAGATATATAACTCAAATTCAAAGCTTTTGCAATGTCTAAGGTATGGTCTTGTATTGAGAAAAATCCATCGTATTATATCATTTGCTCAAAGGCCTTGGTTGAAGCCTTACATGGACCTTAACACCTATCATCGCCAACGTGCTACGCAGCCTTTCGAGGTTAATTTTTTCAAGTTAATGAATAATTCAGCATATGGTAAAACGTTTGAAAATGTACGCAAACACCGGTCGATCCATTTAGTTAATTCATGGGAGGGTAGGTACGGCGCTCGAAAATATTTTGCTATGTGAAAATTTAAATATATGAAAATTATTACTGACGAGTTAGCTACTATTGTATTAGGTAAGGTTGAAATTCTGTATAATAGGCCAATATACCTAGGAATGTCTATATTAGAGTTTTCAAAATTAACAATGTATAACTTTCATTATGGGTTTGCTCGCCGCTCTTTTGGAGATGTTCAGCTTGTTTACATGGATACAGACAGCTTTGTTTATCGGGTTTATGTCTAAAGATGTTTATCCGATAATGCGTGACCATCCTGAACAATTTGACACTCCCTCCTTTCCTGCTGAAAACACATTCGGTTTGTTACCTCAAAACAACAAAGCTATGGGGCTAATGAAGGACGAATGTGGTGTTGACCTTATGGTAGAATTTTTAGGGCTTGCTCCAAAAATGTATTGGTTTATTGTGATAGTTCAAGGCATGTCAGCCGAGCAAAAGGCGCTCGCTCCAGTGTTATCAGAACGTTATGTGTGGTTCGGTATCGTGAGGCTTATTTAGTCCCAATGAACAGTGTACAAAACAGGCACTTATAACTTCCCATTCTCATGAAGTGTTTCTCGTTGAACAGATGAGACGTTCCTTGCATGTGTTTGACAATAAACGTTCATAGGTTAATGATACACTCTCAAGTCTGCCATGGGGGCATTATGCACTAGATGTATAAATTGTTTAACAATGTAACATAATTTTATTATTTCTTTTATACAAGAGCCAAGTTTGAAAAACTCTCAAAACTGTAATATCTGTTGCACAATAAACTGTATATAATGAGTGTATGTATGTCTACCTTTATTATTCCTGTTCTTCACCTTATATAATATATATTTTTCTTGATATCAGATATTTTCATATTTATATGTAAATCTAATATATAATGAAATAAATGATATAGTTGTTAATTTAATTTAGATGTTGTTTTTGTTTCCCTTATCTCCTAAATATCCTTAATTTAAACCTTATTTGCTAAAGCATCGCTATTTGATAGCTGACATCTATTTCAGTATTATAAAAGAATATTTACTCACCTATTTGCTAGTGGTTGCAGTACCTCACTGGGATGGAACCGCATCTCATGGTAAATTGTGGGCCCCCCTATTTGCACTGCATGTTAATGCTAAGGATATATCATTTTAGGTATTTAGCACCTTTTCCCTCTTACAAATCTATATTCACTGTTTAAGGGGTCAAATGACCTATCTAGGTGAAATAATGATTGATTACCTATTTTTGAGCTATAACACATAATTTTAGGGATGATAGTTTTCCCAGGTATCGATTTTTCACTTTTGGGGTAGTTTTCACCCCCTCAACTATTTTTGTTAGAAACAAAAGACCTTAGGTTAATTTTTAATTTTTAGGTTTTTAAAACCTATTTTCCTATTTTTTGAGCTAAAAACACATAATTTTAGGGATCTTAGTTTCCATGGTATCGATTTTTCACATTTGGGGTAGTTTTCATCCCTCAACTATTTTTTGTTAGAAACAAAAGACCTTAGGTTAATTTTTAATTTTTAGGTGCTTAAAACCTATTTTCTCTGTAAAATCTATATTCACTGTTTTAGGGGTAAAATGACCTATCAAAGTGAAGGAGTATTTGATTTCCTATTTTTTTAACTATAACACATAATTTTAGGGATCTTAGTTTCCAAGGTATCTATTTTCCAATTTTGGGGTTGTTTTCACCCCACAACTACTTTTTAACAAAAACAAAAGATCTTAGGTTAATATATAATTTTTAGGTGTTTAAACACTATTTTCCTGTAAAATCCATACTGTTTCAGTGGTGAAATGACCTATCAAAGTGAAGGAGTATTTGATTAGCTATGTTTTGAGCTATAACACATAATTTTAGGGATCTTAGTTTCCATGGTATCGATTTTTTCAATTTTGGGGTAGTTTTCACCCCTCAATTATTTTTTGTTGGAAACAAAAGGTCTTAGGTTAATTTATAATTTTTAGGTGTTTAAAAACGATTTTCCCTGTAAAATCCATATTTACTGTTTCAGGGGTGAAATGGCCTATCAAGGTGAAGTAGTATTTGATTACTTATTTTTTGAGCTAGAACACATAATTTTAGGGTTCTTAGTCTCCAAGGTATCGATTTTTCAATTTTGGGGCAGTTTTCACCCCTCAATTATTTTTTGTTAGAAACAAAAGATTTTAGGTTAATTTATAATTTTTAGGTGTTTAAAACCTATTTTTCCTGTAAAATCCATATTTACTGTTTCAGGGGTGAAATGACCTATCAAGGTGAAGTAGTATTTGATTACTTATTTTTTGAGCTATAACACATAATTTTGGGGTTCTTAGTTTCCAAGGTATCGATTTTTCAATTTTGGGGTAGTTTTCACCCCTCAACTATTTTTGTTAGAAACAAAAGATCTAAGGTTAATTTATAATTTTTAGGTGTTTAAAACCTATTTTCCCTGTAAAATCCATATTTACTGTTTCAGGGGTGAAATGACCTATCAAGGTGAAGTAGTATTTGATTACTTATTTTTTGAGCTATAACACATAATTTTAGGGTTCTTAGTTTCCAAGGTATCGATTTTTCAATTTTGGGGTAGTTTACACCCCTCAACTATTTTTTGTTAGAAACAAAAGATCTTAGGTTAATTTATAATTTTTAGGTGTTTAAAATATATTTTCCCTGTAAAATCCATATTTACAGTTTTAGGGGTGAAATGACCTATCAGGTTGAAGTAGTATTTGATAACTTATTTTTCAGCTATAACACATAATTTTGGGGTTCTTAGTTTCCAAGGTATCGATATTTCAATTTTGGAGTAGTTTACACCCCTCGACTATTTTTTTTGTTAGAAACAATAGATCTTAGATTAATTTACAACTTTTAGGTGTCTAAAATCTATTTTCCCTGTAAAATCTGTATTCACTGTTGTAGGGGTGAAATTACCTATCTAGGTGAAGGAGTATTTGATTAGCTATTTTTGAGCTATAAACACATATCTTTAGGTATCTTGTTTTCCAAGATATCAATTTTTCAATTTTGGGGTAGTTTTTACCCATAAACTATTTTTTATTAGAAACAAAAGATTTTTAGGTTAATTTATAATTTTTATGTGTTTAAAATATATTTTCCCTGTAAAATCCATACTTAATGTTTTGGGGGGTGAAATGACCTATCAAGGTGAAGGAGTATATGATTAGCTATATTTGAGCTATAACACATAATTTTAGGGATCTTAGTTTCCAAGGTATATATTTTTCAATTAAGAGGTAGTTTTCGCGCCTCAAATATTTTTTGTTACAAACAAAAGATCTTAGGTTAATTTATAATATTTTCCCTGTAAATTCTATATTTACATTTTCGGGGTGAAATGACCTATCGAGGTAATAGAGTATTTTATTACCTTTTTTTAAATTTCGTTAGGGCCATCGATGGACCACGGTACTTGTGTTTTAAATGTTTCTTGATGTCATCGTCAGGCTTGCCAAGATTGGTGTTCATAGTGGTGGGTTTGGCAGCTGCTTTCATGTTGGTACCTCGAGCTTTTCTGATGGCCCAGTAGTCCTTCATTTTCCGGCTAAATTGAATCTTACGTTCCTCAGACCATTTCCTGGTCTCGTCTTTTTGGTCTGTGTGTAACTTCTGTGAGGGATGTTACGAAGGATTTAATTTTAAGAGCTGTATGATAGTTACTCCGGTCGGCTATGTCATTTTCATTTATTTACCTTTTTATTTATTAATTTTTTTCTTTTTTTTTTAGCTAGGCTGGCCTCACACCATCCGCTGCCGCTCGGGTTGGTACATAGACTGCGGCTCAAACAAGCGTCGCTCGCCTTGGCCGACCTCAGCTCCATCCGCTACCGCTTGGGTCGGTACAGAGCCTGCGGCTTGAACTAGCTTCGTTTCGCCTCGGCAGGACTCGGCTCCATTCGCTGACGCTCCAGTCGGCCCCGCAGGCATCAAGCACTCCATATTGCCGAGCGCAAGGCTAGTGAGAGCGTTCAGTCTCCTTCCATGGCTGCACCAGCTCGGAACTCTCCCGAGTCTCTTCCACCTCCCCCCCCCCCCCCCCCCCGCCCTCCCCCTCCCACTCCCTGGCCACAGGCTGGGGCCTCGGGCACACCGCAGATGCGTTTAGGGTAAAGTGGATGGCCTTGAGATAACCATACAAGGGCATGGTCCAGAGTCCACGTTGGTACATTACTATAGGTCCATACGCGACACGAGCGTCAGATGGGGCAGGTCATATCACTATAATCCGCTACTTTCAAGTCAAACCCCGAAGTTTCAAAAACCTCGATGGGACTACGCCAAGTGAATTCATCAGAAGTGTACGCGATTACTTCACAGAATCTCACGTACCACGGGATAGAGAGTTAAGAGTGGTGGAACGCTTTCTTGCTCATGCTCCGCTTCAGTGCTATTGCGCTTTCCGCTACACATTTAATGACTTTGAGGAGTTCGCGGAAGCCTTTATCAGTAGATTCTGGAGTACGGAAGTTCAGAACAATCTACGTTCAGAAATGTACTCTAGAAAGTATGCGAGTACGTGGCCAATGAGCAACTCCGAATACTTTGCTTCCCAGTTGGCAAAACTCCATTTTCTTCCGCCTCCTTTGACTCAAGCCCAACTGATAGACTCAATATTCGGACAGCTTCCTGTGGAAGTTCGAAAGCAAGTAATATCGTCAGGAGTAAGCGATCCTACTCCTATGGGCGATCTCTTACGACGTTTAGATCACGTGAGTGCGCTCACAGCTCCCACGATCGTGAAAAATCCACGAAACGAATCAAGAGGTGTTAACACGATTGTAATGGATCGTACTCAGCAAACAGACCAGATTCGATCCGATAGTAGGTACAATAACAGATACAATACACGTTATAGTAACAACCAACGTTAAAATCGGCAGGATAACCGTTCCGTTGATTACACTGAACAACCTTGGCAGCGCAAGAACGAGGAACGAAACTTCTACCGGCGCGATTATGGCAACAATAGGAATCGCTATCGAAAAATGCCATATCAGACCAATAACAGGTCAAACCAGGGTTATAGTCGATATAAGAATTACAGGACAGAAGAGTTCCAGCGTAACCTACGACAAGATATGCTCAGAGGCGAGCATGATAAGTCTAATGACTATACTAGACGAAGAAGTTCGAAAGAGAGAGAAAAGGAGCAGGAAATTGAAGAAGCCACTCTAAGTCATCAGAGAGATAAAGCAGAAAGAATCCCTGATGACAGAAAGAGAAACACGACTAATCAAAGAAGAAGGTAGAAAGAACTGATGATTTAACACCTCCATGGATTATTAAGAATTAATGATTTTTTTTAGATCACAGATGAAGAGAGATGGTATAAAGAAGAAAGAAAGATTTAGGAATATGCTATAGAAAAAATAGTAATAAGAACATGCGGAAGTTCTACAAGAAAATTGCATATCAACGCATTGAGGATAAGCTACATAGCATAAGAATATATTATAACGTGTACATAAAAGCAGCTTTTTCTTTTATGTAAGATGTACCATTATCCTCAAGCGTAAGTTGTAGTACATAGCACTACGAGATTTGTTTTGAAACGCAAAGCGGCATTTGCCAGGCGAGGTACGTCACGACAGCTGATGTGAGTGCCGTTATGCGATCTCCTAGCCGTGCCGAGAACTACCGAAGTTCAGTTGCAAGTCCGATGTCGAGAACATGTGTTACGCATAGATCCAAGATATTGATTGACTAATGAAGGATTATTTTATTTGTAATAATAACGAGGTAGAGAAGTTAATTTATGCTTTTTAGCATTTATTCAAGTTGTATTGATACTGTATAATATTTCTGAAGAGTTATTTTCATTTGCAAGATTTTATGAATTATGTAAGCCATTTTGATTATGCGCTAAGGATATGATTTATCGATCTACGCACCGCTGGAGAGGGGGCTGCTCACCCTTCGTGAAACTGGGGACTGCATGAGGAAGATAGATTATTAAGTATCTCTGCCGAGGGCAGAACAGCAATATACCGTGTTTCACAATACGTATCGCTAGCATAGGCCTACTTGTAACGTGCGCGAGGCCGTGTTAATAAAAGTAGAGTTGTGTGTCGAAGATCTCTGACTTATTCACTTTCAGGAGTGAGTTTAAACAACTCGCTGAAAATGTATTTTGCATTATGCAGACAAGATCATGTCATATGTGAAGTTAGGCAAACTCTGTATAACTAGGAACGTTAACATTAGGAGTGTACTTATATACATGCAGTATAACACTGATATTGGAACAGTGCTGTATATGGACACAAGTATAGTTATACTTAAGCACTTCATGAACATTATGATTCAATCCTCTTATTTTCACGACATGATTTCGGGAGGAATAGTTCATATGCCTAGTTACCTTGTAGCTATGATCGGCTAGACACTTGAAACATGAATACTGCGATGTGAGCGACACAATATGCATTCTGAGGAACGAACACTTACATTTTTTTTTGTATGAAACCGAGTGTCATCGCTAATGCTAAATTTCATTAAGCATGTTCGCTCTATATGACATTATGGCATCGAAATGCAACTATCGTTTCGGGCGAACGCGTATTACTACCATGTGACGAGCACTTTCCACGGAACGCCATGGACTATACGTGGAATGACAGTAACAAACGGTGTCGTTCAGATGTCTATCTCGAAACCGTGCGTTGGAGACTGGCAGTCCGGGGTTCGATCTCATCGGTATACCAGGATGATCCTGGACACTTCCATGTGTGGAGGAGAAATGATATGGGAGGCATGTCATTGCTTTCTATTCCATCAGCGACTGGCGAGAAGGTACTGAAAATCAACATCCATCATTAGTAGTAATGCATAGAAATTGTAATGTCTTAGTTGCAGTCATATTTTTCTTTTTATTAGCGTAGTCGAAGGGTATAATTTAGCCATGACGTTTTACTCATGTCTGGTTGTATTCTCGACTGGATTTAGATTCCAATTCAGGAATGCATCCATTTTTGTAGTGTGTTTTTACACAATTAAAAGTAACTTATTTTAATTTATGTGGGAACATTTTTAACGTAGTGAAGAGAATCATCATAGGAGAAGACTTTATTAATTCTTCACTATCCTAGATAGTGTTTTTGAACATTCATTGTGGTCTATTTATGACACATTTATTCGCACTCTCATTTATAGCTAGATCTATTTTCTAGAGATCTTTCTGTATGTTTAGTTGGAGAGTTGTTGTTTTTTGAAAATTTTCTACGTCGATTTAGACAGTTTTGACTTTATTGAGGATACACTTAGTGTGATAGGATTCTCTTTATCTTTTGCTAAGAGATATTCCTAGTTTTGGTAGACTATAGAGCCAGTAGGGTTTTCTAATCGAGTATGTATGTGCTTATCTTTTCGATCACCCTTGTCGATGGTGTAGGCACCCTATATTATTTTCTAGAATCCATTCGTACAGGATTATTTATTATTTTGCTTGAGAAATCTCGATCCTTATTAAATTTCTAGTTTTGTCACACGAATGTCAAGTTAACATTGAGCTTATTGAAATCCATTCCTAATGGTATTTTCAGGCATTATGAATCAAATAGTATTCTTCTTCTTCTTCCTCCTTCGGCTTTTTTCCCAATTAATTGGGGTCGCCGGAGCTAACCAGGCTCATTTTGGTTTTGGCCGAGGATTTAAGGCCGGATGCCCTTCCTGACGCCACGTGATGTTTCAGGTGAAAATTCCACCCCGCTGTCACCGGGATTCGAACCCCGGCCGTCCGGGTGAAAGACGAGCAGCTAAGCCACTGCGCCACCACGCTCCCCTATGAATCAAATAGTATTCAAGTGATAATATTCTGAAAGGCATTTACATTCCTTTTATCAACGAGAATCTCAGATAAATGAATGTGGAGGCGTATCCTTCAACAGATGTGTGATTATAATAAAACTATTGTACAGCATAAATAATAATTCCAGTGATAATTTAGAGAAATGAGTGATAACGTTTTAAACATTCCATACGAAGTATTACGTTCTTGTATAATTCTAGTAACGCAAATCTATTCGCAAACTGTAACTATAAAATATATTAGTAATGAAATTATTCGTATCACCATGATGGGTGACTAAAAATGATAATTGTATAAACAATTATGAAACAGTAACAATGAATACTCAGTGGAGTAAATCTATAATATGGATAAGACCATGTAGTGACACCATTAAATTATGTAATAACTAAATAATGTTCGAAATGGTAGTGATGGAATCCATTGTTGAATGGATGATAGATAAATATTCAAGTGTGACTAAGGATGATTATAGTGTTACAGATACAGAACTAAATGGCGATAATGTGTTATTTGGAAACATGCATTTCTAGACAAGAGTACTAATGATTTGAGTAAAGGATCTTTATTATCCTATTTCTGGAAATTACAACAGTGCTAACGTAGTTTCATAATCTTCCCTTCTGGTTAATTTGAAGATTAGTGTTGATTTAAATTGGATTTTCTGCTTATTCACGTAAAAGATTATTGGGTCCAAGAGACACCAAATATATACAAAATAATTACCACGAAACCACAAAATAAAATACACTCATGGAGAGTGTATGATCATCGAGAGGTGTTGTAACATAAATGTATATATGTATACAATTTATTTCAGGGTTATTATAAACATGTACATACAGGAAATTACCTCCTGAAAATGAAACAGAATTGATACCAGATCCAGTAGGAGTTTCTTTGTGGATCTATTTTTATGGAAGATTCCAACCCATACTTGTGTGTGTAGAATACATTGTTGTCTTTTGGCAAGATGCAGTTGCACAGTGAGATCTGTGATGTGCAATTTTGTGCTCTATTGTTGACTTTGTCAAGATTGTCTACGTTCTTTCAGATCTTAATCTGAAGACATAGCACTTTTGCTATGCCATTTATTGAATAAATATTTTCAGTTCCATTTTAATTCTACGATCGTGGTGATTTACAGAAGTGAGTGGAGGTCACGTTAAGAAAGCCATTGCTGGGTATTTATAGGTGTTCTTAAGCCTGAGATTACATTCTTTTGTAGATCTTGTGTTCTCTTGAGCCATTGCTTTTCTCGTTAGCCATGGTTTTTCTTAACGTTGCCTGGTTAGGTTACCCTGTGCCCTATTATCCCCATCTCTTGCTGGTAGTATCTGGATTTCTGCCGGGATTTTCCAGGTTCTAAGATCCAGTGATCTTCGAGGGATTTCAACAAGCTAATGGTACGTAATTTCGGGTACAGTACCATCCCGGCATTTGCCCGAAGACGAAGTGGGAAACCACGGAAAACCACATCGAGGATGGCTGAGGTGGGAATTGAACTCCCTCTACTCATTTGGACCACCCGAAGCTGAGTAGACCCCGTTCCAGTCCTCATACCACTTTTCAAATTTCGTGGCAGAGCCGGGAATCGAACCCAGGACCTTCGGGGCGGCAGCTAACCACGCTGACCGCTACGCTACGGAGGCGACTCATTTAAATTGTTATTTTCCCTAAATACCGTTCAACACCATAGATGGATACTATTCGTGATAACTATTATAATTTTAATGGTTCAATATTTATCCCAGAATAATAATAATAATAATAATAATAATAATAATACGACACGATTTGTATTTACTGCCTGGTTGCATGGCTCAGCGGTAACGTTCTCGCTTGCTGTGCCCAAGGTTGCAGGTTCGTATCCTGGCGCAGTCAGCTGGCATTTGAGGTTGCGCAAATGCGAGGGAGCCGTGTCAGTTGAATTATTGGCACGTTTAAGATCCCCTTCGGAGCGAAATTCTGGCACCCTGGCGTCTCTAAAAGCCAGAGTAATTAAAAGGGACGTAAAAGCAATAACATTATAATTATCTGTATTCACTGTATGTTTGGGGCAGATGACCTTATAGTTCCGCCCCTTAAAACCTCTTAAAACTCCAGGATACGAACCTGCAACCTTGGGCACAATACGCTGCCAAAGTGACGCGCCTAGCAACAAGCCAATGAATACTGCTTATTGCTGAGTGATGGAGTGGAAAGTCTTGTTGTGATTGTCAGGGATGTTTCGGTGAAAAAGTCAGTGGTGTCAAGAAATAAGCTGATGAGGATAGTGGCGAACCAGGCTATCGTGGCATTATGTCAAGATTGTTAGAAAATGTTTTAATCGTTTCAGCATGAATTATTGGTGATGCTATAAAGTTATCAATAAAAGTGAAAATATAATAACCTAGGTGTGTACTTAGTCAGTTTCTTGTGCATTACTTATCTGGACAATTTTTCAAACATTGGACAGTAAAATTAGGCTAGTTCAATGAAGTTATGGAATGCTACAGTATTGTACCTTAAAGTTATCATGAGTTATAATAAAACTATAATTCGATTCAAAATATCGAGGCTTAATACTTAACTGCAATGTTTATACCAAACATCTTTAATAGATATCAGGAAGTGCTGGTATATCATTGGGAAGTAAGCTACTCCCCTGCGATTCAACTTACATGCTCCTGCAGAAGTGTGCATGTGTTTTTCTCCCCTCACGATAGGCCTTTGTGTTATTGAGCAACTGAGTTTAATTTTAGTAGTAACAGGTCATTTTATCACAAGTTGTGGTGAATTATATAATACTGTACCAAATGGCAGGTAGCTGGTGTTGGTGGTTATTGAGGCCATTAGCCCCCAACAGGAATGTAGGCTGATTTTATTTAGTTTCTTTTGGTCACGTAATGAATTTGAATCATGAAGGGGTGGGTAGCATACATATTTTCTAGAGAATGTTTTTGTTAGTATAGGCCTACCTCATTAAATTCATTTCTTAACTCAAACCTAAGGTATAATTTGATTTGTTTCTAAACAAATGAGGCGTTGTGGTAAACACGCAAATTGTATTGAAATGTAATCTTTGTTTCTTCTAAATCTGTTGATGAGATTTGGCCTAAAATCTCATGCAAAATATTTTAAACTGTTCCCTTATGCATTGATAGACCATAAGTTCATTTTATTCGTCACTTACTGGTAGGGCCTACGGTTCTATATTTTCCGTAGTATTGATCATTCATACGGGACGTGATTCGCAATATCCAGAAATGATATATTTTCGTGTTTTCACTTAATTTAAGTTAAATATCGTAGGCCACATCTCTACAACCTATGCTCTAAGACGTAATGTGCATCTTGTACGCAATATTTTACAACTTTATTGGACAACTATGTTAAATTACTGTGTAACATATACTTTTCTATGCTTTCTTGCCTCTGAACATCCATGCAAGTACAGTTTTATACGATACAAATAGGAAATAATGACGGCTCAAAGACGAAGCAAGCTGCAAGGGAGCCATGTTGTATTGCTCCAGTTGCTTAGCAACGGAGCGGAAGTGACGTTGACTTCGGCAGCGTATAAGTGAGAACGTTACCGCTGAGCCACGCAGCCGGGCTGTAAATACACAACGTGTCATATTATTATTATATATTTTTTAAATTCATTTCATCCTCCAGGTTGGTGTTTTCCACGGAATCAGCGAGGGAACTCACCACTACCGCCTCTACGGGCAGTGTCCTAGAGCTGCGAACACCTGGATACAACTGAGTAGGTGTGTTCAGCACCTCGCCCAGGCAGCCTCACCTGCAAAGCGAGCACGGGCCTCATGAGGGATGGGAAGGGAAGGGAAGATTGGTATGGATAGGCAAGGAAGACGGAAGGAGCCGGCCATGGCCTAACAATAGGTACCGTACCCGAAATTCAAATAGCCACCACCTATTATCCGAAGGATGGAAAGGATCGCAGGGCTGCTGATACCCAGCTAGATAAACCAACAAATCCACGCTAGAAGGATAGCTAGAAACCTCTCGGTACAAGGATATTTAATAAAACACGATAGTACTACTACCTAGTTACGTACAAAAATTCCTACGACAAAGTATGGTACGACGAGATTCTCGGAATCTCGAGGGTGAAAGGTTTAAAAGAGGGCGCCAGTACCTAACTAGTAGTACCACTGCAATTAATTATTAAATGAAGAAATCGTTAAGTTCTATAAAAAGGAACAGGCAAACTAACTAGTGCTTGCTAGGATTTATGCAAGGGCAAAACAAAACAAAACAATGTCCATCAACAATTAAATTAGATCACACGCTAAAATAAAACTTGTTACTCAAATAAAAAATGTTTAACTTCTTCTTGAAGCATAATAAACCGTGAATTTCGGTGTCAGGACTTCACTAAGTCTTCATTAAGGAGAAAATAAAACGTTATAATGATAGACGACTGGTCAATAAAATGTTTAAAATGTCAACTGCTTGTTGATCATACTATACTTTCCTTATTGATTAACTCACGTAAAATAACGCTTTCTATTTACACTTCTCGCCCTATATGATACATGGTTCCATAGTTATCGTTACTCAAAGTACTACATCTTAACAAAATAATTTAAAACTTCAAATCATCATCATCATCTTGTACAGTTTCCAGCCCCAGGCTGGGTCTGTTTGGAACATAAGCCTCGCCACTTAGTCCTTTCCTCCCACCACCTCTCCGCTGTCACTCTGGTCCAGTCCTCACCTCTCTTCTTCTCACATTCCTCCACTCCTTTCAGCCATCTATCTCTTGGTCTTCCCCTTGGTCGTTTCCTCTGCATCTGCATCTCATGTATCCTCTTAGGAATCTTCTTCTCATCCATTATTATTATTATTATTATTATTATTATTATTATTTTATTATTTACAACGATGTACAAAGTAATCGTGTCCCGCACGATATTTCTTCCTTCTCTACGATCTTCCTAGATCACAACGACTATACATTTATGTACTTCACTTTGTAAGATCACACACTATTCTTATACAATCGCTTATAAATCGTCATTTCCTTGACAAAATGTGTAACTAGCAATTAAGCTAATTACTGTTCAGTAGCTGCCACAATCATTAATAAAATTCAATAAAGAATGAGATATATATCAGACTATCTTCGTGGTTATTATCTTACTAGGTCATAGGGGTTTGCGGTACTTGACTAACATTATTCACATCGCATTATTCGTACCTTTACTACAGACAACACTGTCATTAATACACTTTTAGAGATCGATATTCCACGTCGTAAATAGAAATATTCATACTTTCATAGAACAAGACTTTAAACTAGCGTTACAATACACGCACACATTTCACTAACAACATTTATTCATATCGCAGCTTACGAAAGCCCGGAATTTCAATCATCCTATTATATTGTTAGGGCCCAACCCTTATACAAGGGGTGTGCCTAATCCTACATACAAGTAATTAAATGTTAATGGAAGAAAGTACGGAAGTACCGACATGGAAACATAACTGCAGCAGGGGCATGTCAGGTCATAGTCCCACGGTCGCTAGCCTAGCGGATTAAGGAGGTCATACAGGACATTACACCTGTGCATACCGCTGAGTGGACTGACATCGCAGTAATACCTTATAAAAATACAAGATTCGACCACGCAGCCGGCCTCTTTTCTCCTTTGGGGCTCTTGCCGCTTGTCTCTTTTATCAGTGCTTCACATGGGCCACGAGGGGCGCTGACCTTCGGCGGACCCCAATGCCATCAGCACCATGGACATCCATCATCGGTAGAGTGAGTGAGTGTGTCTGCTAGATTCCTTTTTCCATTATTAATCATCCCCCCCTTTAATCTAAATCTAATCGCCACCCCCGCTAGTGATAATAAAACCCTTTTGCAGTTAAATGCTTTATCTTTTATTTCACTTAGCTATAAGGAGACTGCCCCCTTAGGTTAGAACTTAGATTAGGATCTACACAGCATGCTGTCGAGCAGTAGCCGCTGTACAGCAAGCGTTTGGCTTGCTAAGGCTCCCCAGGTAAGTCTGGTGAGTATGTCCCCGCAGCTCTTCGCAAAACACCATGATTATACATCCTAGTAAATCTCCGAAAATGCTAACGATGCCAACTAATCAACACCACTTTCAAATGGTGGTTGGGAACCAATCTAATCCCCAACAATATGGGTAAGGCGCCGGGTAAACTAAAGTAAATACCGGAAATGCCGACACTTGTTTCAATCCAAATCCCCAACAATTTGGTGGACGGCACTGCGTTTTAGAAGGAGCCAGACAAAAGGCCCTGCAGTGCGAACGGTACAACCATTGCAGCCAAGCAAACTCCCAAAGTAGCGGATTTTTTTAAAGAAGAATTATGTAGAGGATAATTCCCCCCTACCCACCCATATAGGTAATTCACGAGAGAAGCCTCTTGCTGCCAAGCACTTTAAACCACCCTACTCTATTAAGAAGATCGCTCAATATTTGAGATTAACCCCCCCCCCCAAATAAAAACTCTTATAATATACCTATGATAAGATTGTGATATCCCATAGGATAAGTTACAAATAAGCAACTAATCATGTATTTTATTAAAGCAGAGCAATTATATCTTGTATATTGTTGTAGGACATAACATTTTCTTTTGGGTAATTTGTAGAATCAAGTGAAAGGTAGTATAGACAGAGTGCCTACATAGAATCTGTAGAGACCTTGCAACTACACTTACACATACATTTCTGCTAGGTGCTACAGCGATTATTTTGTACACAAAGTCAAGACACACTACAGTTTCTCTTTCGTTACGCAATCAGACCTCAGGAGAAATGCTTACATTTAACTTCAAACACAATCAGCTAAGACTCATGGCAAACACGTGCTGGACACACCGTCCGCCAGGCGAGGATGTTAAACCCGACACCATGTTACTTGCTCAGCATTAACAGTCACAACAAAGGAAGTAAGATAACGATAGTATAGCAACTGGCACTAGCATTCAACACGCCCGAGTAACCTACATAGATTTGCCATTTTATTATACATCCCCTTAACAGATATCGGAGCGTCCAAGAACGAGGAACTCATTAGTAACTCAGAAGAGATTCCCATAACATGCACTAAATGCACAGCGTTGTTTTTTTTAGAAAGTACATTTGAAGTAAATATTAATTTAGCAGTCCAGAGGACATGACGATAGCAAGCAGTCAGAAACTTAGCAAGATGCCGATTTATGAACGGCAAAGTTATTAGCACAAGCGTCTTCACGGCACTAGATACGGAACGGTGATAATTGACATAGGTGATCATTATTGTTATTATTATGTAATACGAGGAAGAAACGAGAACACAGGAAGAGACAGTGATTACGACGGAAAAAACGAGAATACAGGAAGATATAGAAAGTATGAGGAAGAAACGAGAATAAAGAGATAGAGATTACGACGAAGAAACGAGAATGCAGGAAGAAATAGAGATTTTATTTTCAAGGGAGGAATGACGATAATTACCTACCCCCTATGCGAAGAAGATAATTTTAAGTTGAATAAGGAGTTTAATAAGTATCAAGTGAATTAGGGCAGGGACAAGGGTTCCCCTAGCCTTAAGATAAGAAGGAAAGAAAGAGATATATGAGATACTTTTAGCATTACTACGTTGATAACAAGTGTCATTTATAACCAAGATTACTGCCACCACCGTGGCAAAAGCCTACGTTCTACGCAATCCAGATGCTAAATAAGGAAGTTACGTCAAGAGGGAATAAAGTAGTCACCGTTATATTAGTCAGGAGAGTTCTGACAACCAGCGACCGAGGGCTACGATTTCAGAGTCCGGGAAATAGCCACCCCTGGAACGCGTAAGAAATAGCCTAGATATTAAGACGGAAACAACCATATGTCTTGGGACATAGCCAACCCCATACACGTAGGAACTGAGCCTTAATAATTTCGGGGAAATAGTCCCACCGCGTTAAAAGCTAGTGGCGGTCACTTCAACCTAATACATGGTGGATTTAACGTCCGTTGGGATGCGTTTGTATCGGAGTACAATCAGTCTGCCAACAGGCGATATTTTTACGGTATTCTGATAAAATGATAGGATATATTTTTTCGGTATTCTGATACAAGGTTAGGAGATATTGATAAGGTATTCTGTTCAAATGACAGGAAGATAGACTGACATGCGATATTAATTCATATTTAGATCGAGGAATCACTTAGGCTAACTATAGGCGATAGTAATATACTGTATATTTAGATCGAGCAGCAGTCAGTCTAACGATAGGCGATATTAATTCATATTTAGTTCGAGCTTCAGGCAGTCTACTGACAGAGGATACATTTTACGGTATTATATATGAAGAGATATAAATATTAAGAGAGAAAGTGCACATACGCTAAGATGAACAACCGAATGTATCAATTAATAATTGTTCAAGGGATTAAAAAGGCAAGATAACGCATTAAATAAGGAAAACTATGCAAACATATTATGAGCGATTCAACACAGAGAAACCAAATAATTACATTACAGAGTAAGGGTATTAATTTCATTAGAGATACGTATAGGAAATACCATTATAGCGGATATACGTTAGGGAGAGCTTAAGTGTTTAGGAATTAACTTTAATGTATATACCCCCCCCCCTTAGAGAGATTTCTTCATAACCCCCCCCCCATCCAAGCACATGAATCACCCTACCACCCCCCTGTATATAATATACCTAGTAAGGGAAAGGCATTAATTTTAGATTTATCAATAAAAACTAGATTAGGTACTGTACCCGTATCCACGTGATCTTACCTGTTGGAATCCGATGGAAAAGCTGGATCGTAGAATCTGGAAGTATCCGTCTGAAATAACCCCCAAAACTCTACCAACTAGGATCAACCAGGGATAAGGATACCCCACTATAAAATAATGTGATATGAAGAAGCCAGTGGTCGACGAAATGAAAACGAAAATAAGCTCAAAATGAACTAACAAGACTCTAAAACTTAAAGTTAATCTCGGGAGTATGGCTAAGCATTCAACAAAATAACCCACTGGTCCTCGTAGCACATCCTGGTTTTAATATAAAACACCAAGTCATCCGAAGAAAATTTAAAATGGATTAACAGTTTATTTTCTAAGTAACTGCTGCGTTGTGCAAATGTGTTTACATAAACACATGATAGTCAAATGTGACGTTAGCCTGCAATTTGACTATATTATGCTGTTTAAATGGTACAGCATTTGAAACGAAGTTCAAATAAATATTTTTGAATTTTACAATAACGCACAAGTATGAAATGAAAATCCACAGCCTGCTTCCAGTCTCCGACCGGGTCAGGAATGGAATGAATGAAGCCCCCATCTAGCGGCGAGGATATGAATTGTGCCGGCTGCCGAGGCCTGACGCACTCCTCTGGGGCAATGATTAAATGAATGACAGATGAAATGAAATGATAGTGGAGAGTGTTGCTGGAATGAAATTTGGACAGGGAAAACCGGAGTACCCGGAGAAAAACCTGTCTGCCTCCGTTTTGTCCAGCACTGATCTCACATGGAGTGACCGGGATTTGAACCACGGACCCAGCGGTGAGAGGCCGGCGTGCTGCCGCCTAAGCCACGGAGGCTCTCAATAACGCACAAGTATAAATTTTATAAATACAGAAACCCTATTCAATTTCTATTAATTTATATACATTTATACATTTAATTCGATGTTCGAATTACTCCTACATTATTCATTATTATTACTCCAATGACAAGTGTTCTATATAATTCTGGTATAGTCTTCTTTAATCAATTCGACGAACAATGAAGTTAATCGAACGTTATATATTTTCAGTAAATTATCACAATTCATTTTACATCATTCACAAAATGTTTAAATTATCATCCCTTAAACTTTCACTCATTATTTTTACAATGTTATACAATTATTATTACACGTCTTTACAATTGTAACTTTCCACTAAAACATGTTTTATTATTAGCAATGCATTTAAGATTAGTTGTTACAATGCATAACTTGGTTTTAAATGTTGCATTTAATACTTTACTAGCCTCCTAGTAATTAAACTCGTGACTGAAATTCACGTTCAAAAATACACATTAATTTACTCAGTAGTAGCTCATTAGCTTGTTAAATACTGGAAATCTGATACTGACCATCCATCGATGTCTAATATCTGCCTCAATATATCTCAATTCTCGCACATATTAATTGTTTTACACGTATGTTAGCTCCCAATATCTATAAATAAACACCAAACCTTTTTAAGATCCAAAAAGCTTTTATACAACAATCGAAAAATACTCTGTTTCATAATAGACATACGTTAGAGTATCATGAACAATTTTTATCAGAACTGTGTTAAATAATATGTATTCACATGTTCAAATAGTAGTGTTTGTGATTTTCCAAAACTGTCATTACGTTTCATGACGAATAATTTTATACCTAGATTTCCTTTCTTTCAATAATATATCATCTCAATTCATTGTACTCTTATATCTCATAACTATTTCTTTCAAAGCATATAAAGCATATAAAAAGAAAAATTCAGTTTTCGTCTAATACAAAATTCGAAATGGAGATCCTCCTCTAAGGAAACACGTTAGAGACTACGCCATGGAAAAGAGCCTGTCTTAAGAAGGCACAAATAATCCATTAGAATCGAACGCTTAACCAAGTTGGAGAATTACAAAAGAATAAAGGAAATTGAAAAACTGAAGGAACTCGAAAAAGTGATCATATTCCATAAGAAATTCAAAACATTGGATCGCAAAAGCCTAATCCAGAAATCGTAATTATTCACACTAGAAATCACTATAATTGCAAGACTATATCGAACTCGATGAAAAATAGACAAACACATCCATCAAACAATGCTGCATGTAACGCCAAAATATTCTGTTCCGTTGATTAAATATTCACAGGTATTTATTTTAAATAATGTTCAAGTATACGTGAGATATCGGTCATCTTCTTGCTAACGACTATTATTATATAAATTTATCGCAGTCTTGGCCCTCTCTCTTCTTAAATCGTGTCCTCACAACCGATTATAATGCTCTATTAAAAGCCAAAGTAAATTTAAAAAAGAAAAAGGTAATGCTTAAAAATAACATCACAATTAATATTAATGTTAACTACAAATAAAATACATGCTCGGACAGAAGTGATAAAAGTATCAAGTCTAGCCCTCGAATGCATTTTCTATCTACAGAATAAAAATTGGTGAAAGCACATTCTAAAGTATGACGGATTCATACTGTCTACTAATATTCAATGTTTCCAGCTACCTTGTTCGTCGTCATCTCGATGAAAATGGAAAAGAATGTTTGAAGCACACATTGCTGGTAGGGACTGAACCCTTGTCCTTCACGTTGCTTATTCCTCGTACCGCCTGGAACTGCGAAGAATCGAACCCCGTTACAGACCGGCTCTGCAAAACAGCTGTCCGCGTTGTAAAGTTCATCGCCCCGACACGTATAAGGTTTGCTCGATAGCCTAGCTGAAAAATGCCATTGATTGTTCATATTGTAGAAGTACGAATGTAATGTCAATATCTCAAGAGTGCCTTCAGCCTCATTTTATACAACATTCTGTTATTGAAATCCATAGTTGAGCTTGAGAATCATTCCAAATGCTCAATTCTGCTAAGATGCTGGGTTCCCGTTATCAATTTAGTATCCCTTCATCATCACTGTAGTGTATCGAATTGTATTTCCACACAATATAATATCAATGTTCATTGCTGCAGTATATATTGACCGTACTATAATGTTGAAAAGTCTCATAATGGCAGTAGAATATAAGCAGTCTATATGAAAAACTATGTTCACATTCATAGCACTCAAATCAAACACAATGAGCTATTCGTTCTTTCCAAACGTTTCGACACTCGTGCCTTGCTGTAGCAAGTCAAGACTAAACGTAGTGTACCGGACTATGTTCACTTCGCCCAAGTTCAAATATCACTTGATCTCTAGGATGACCAGTTTCGATCGTCAAGCGATCATCATCAGATCCATTACACTTAGGCTACAAAATCTATGTTTGAAATACAGGTGAAAATATTTACAATATGTACAAAACATAGATTTTGTAGCCTAAGTGTAATGGATCTGATGATGATCGCTTGACGATCGAAACTGGTCACCCTAGTGTTTTATTAATCTCATGTAATTTATTTCAGGATTAGGGCATAACCCATCTCTTTTGGGTACATTCGTGTTGACCGACTGAAAAGCACTAAACTCTTGTTTACTAAGGCAACACTGAAAATATGGCTTCAAACACCACAATATCACTTGATCTGCCTACTTCCAATCATGCCTGCGTACACGTTCTTGGCAGATTCTAGAGAAGTATTGCCCACGAATGAATACCTCTCTCGGGCGAGATATTTCAGACAGACTGTCGGTCTACCCACAATTCTCCTGGGTTCAAACGATATGAAAGTCGATATATATGCAGAGTTTTTGCGATTATCATCTGGTATTCTGAAATGTGCATTTATAAAGTCAAAATCATTCTCAAGTAGCTTCTACATGAAATATAATATATTTGCCATTAGTCGATTCCTTTTATGATCTCTGTATTATGATCTCTGTATTACTTCATAGCAGCTTATATTGCAGTGATGTTTGCACGGCATCCATTTTGCAAGCAATAACCGTACCTCAGACAAAAACACGTGTTCGAGATTTGTAATGCGGGTTGCTCAGTACTAAGAACCCCCCCCCCCTCTACATAACGTGGCAAGGTTAAAAAGGGTATTTAATACCACGTCATTAATAAATGTTATTTTTTCACAGCAAATGTTAATATGTCATTAACAAATGTTTTTTTTTCAGGAAGTTTCAACATGTTAATTAATATTTTATGAAGGTCTCTACAGTCCACGAAGAAAGATAGGAATCATGGCTAAGAAAACCATTTCAGCTACGTAAGAATTATCAAGTTAGGCCGTAGAGGCAATAAATAATATAAAGTTTCCATAACTTAACGGCACCGCAATCACTAAGTTAAATGAAGCAGATTAATCTTCACAATTAAGCATAACACGTAGTGCGAGTTTCAATTACATAATGTCTACATCTAAGTAGGTTAAGAAGCGAATACGTCGCTTAAGTGAAGCTGAGAAAGTATAATAGTAATGATTAATGCATAATACTGAATGATAAGAAAGATAATCAATTTTCAAGTATAGTGAAGTTCTACGAAGATGTATGAGAAAATATATTATAGGTGAAGATGAAGGAAACAGAAAGTATATTAAGGTTCTACGAATATAGAGGTGTGAGAAAATATATTGAAGTTCTACGAAGATAAAGGTAACAGAAAGTATAAAGGAGATTCTACGAATATAAGGGTAAGAGAAAGCGCATATTACAGTTTTACGACAAAGAATATAAGGAACGGTATAGTGAAATACCACGATAATAGATATGTGAAGGAGCACATGTCAAACGTTAGTTTATAAAGATATTAGTACATAAATCAAATTGCAGACATTCCGTGAAAAGACTCCCTCGCAGTACGTAAAAGACTTCAGAGAAAGATTAATAATTACAAGGGTAAGAATAGTACCAATATGAACGGAAGTTAAGAGTTATTTCTGATTTCAGACTAATAATAATCAGACCATTCCTGTAATCCCCACATTAGGACATAACTGCAGGGTGCAAGCAAGATGAACGTGGAACAAGAGCGAAGAACCAACACTCGTGGAAACAGCAATTAAAACAACAACAAAAAAACATAGTAGCCTGTAAGCCGTATTTAGGCAGGAGCCTTAAGCTATCTTTTCCAAACACTCGAATGTCATTTTTTTGCATATAACTAAACATAACAGCATTTCTTTGTCAAGCAAATGCTAGATTTTTTTAAAGGAATTTCAAATTTTTTAGGATACTTAACACGGTAAGGCACCCCCACGGCCGAACACGAAATGTTGGTACTTTAAACAATTCGTGGACGTGTCCCACAGGGGCAGCACGCCATAGAGTCGCTATATTTTTCTTTTCTCATCCCCACGTGGTAGGGAAAATTTATGCTATCAGCGAACCCTCGCGGCGGTACTTGACCTAGTGTAGCAAAACAGTACACTATTTTTCCTTTTCCTTACACACGCTGCAGAGGTCACGTGCTAGTCCGAGAGGGCTAGCTATAACTTAAACTCCCTACAGCATCACCCATACATCATAGGAAAATTACAAATGTACATACACCCTAAAGGCCGTACCTGGCCTGACGAATTTTTACGCAGGTCACGAACTAGACCAAAAGGGTAGTCACACCTTACATTTCCTATGCGCTCTCATTCACACTATATATTTTAACTTCATTTACTTAACTTCATAATGTAAACTGAAATTCTATTTTTTTAATGTCAAATAATATCAACATTGCAAAGAAGCATTTAAATATGCAACACAAAAAAGGCATGTAACAAATATCATTATTGCAAAGAAGCCAGATACAGAGAAATATCTGCTATAGACAGACTGCATAGCAAAACACCCACCCCTTGCCACGCCCACCAACCTCTAGCACGGCACACTCACACTCACCACCCCCTCTACATAGAAGAACAGAAGAAACAAGGGAAGAAAAGAAGAATGGAAACCAAAAAATAAAACTACGAGAAGAAGAAGAAAAGAAGAAAAGTCGAAATTTACACCCTCACGTCTAAGACAATAATCGGGGACGATTATTAAAACAGGAAGAAGTCTTGTTAGGGCCCGAACCCTTATACAAGGGTTGTGCCTATTCCTACATACAAGTAATTAAAAGTTAATAGAAGAAAGTACGGAAGTACCGACATGGAAACATAACTGCAACAGGGGCATGTCAGGTCATATCCCCACGGTCGCTAGCCTAGCAGATTAAGGAGGTCATACAGGACATTACACCTATGCATACCGCTGAGTGGAATGACATCGCAGTATTACCTTATAAATACAAGGTACGACCACGCAGCCGGCCTCTTTTCTCCTTTGGGGCTCTTGCCGCTTATCTCTTTTATCAGTGCTTTGCACGGGCCACGAGGGGCGCTGCCCTTCGGCGGACCCCAACGCCATCAGCACCATGGACATCCGTCATTGGTAGGGTGAGTGAGTGTGTCTGTCAGATTCCTTTTTCCATTATTAATCACCCCCGCCACCCTCGCTAGTAATAATAAAACCCTTTTGCAGTCAAATGCTTTATCTTTTATTTCACGTAGCTATAAGAAGCCTGCCCCCTTAGGTTAGAACTTAGATTAGAATCTACACTGCATGCTGTCGAGCAGTAGCCGCTGTACAGCAAGCACTTGGCTTGCTAAGGCTCCCCAGGTAAGCCTGGTGAGTAAGTCCCCGCAGCTTTTCGCAAAACACCATGATTATACATCCCAGTAAATCTCCGAAAATGCTAACGATACCAACTAATCAACGCCCCTTTCAAATGGTGGTTGGGCACCAATCAAATCCCCAACAACATGGGTAAGGCGCCGGGTAAACTAAAGTAAATATCGGAAATGCCGACACTTGTTTCAATCAAATCCCCAACAATATCATACACGCATGCATGAACTTCACATTACAGTAACGTTGCCGATTATACATTCCATATCGTGCTCGTAAATACACATTACTTGTTCCAACATCAATGCTTAACATTTCAATAAAACATTTCCTTTTGTTACACACTGTAGCGATTCATTTTCGATATTACCTAATCGTCGTTTACTATAAATAACCACGTTACATTTAACCATTTCATTGTAAGATACGTCTGTATATACTCATCGGATTGATAAAGATAAATTCATATCCTCACAATTTCTGTTGTATTTACGGAATAAACATTGCTTCAATATTATATAACATCCGTCATAACAATAAGTTAATGCATTTCAAATACCTCTCGTATTATTTGGTATATACCGCTTGCTTAGCGTTCCATAATTCCGCTCTTACAATTCTTATTAAAATCAATATTCAGTTGCTTCTTTCATAATAAATGCACCGCTGTTCGATATTGAACTCAGTTAAAAGTTTTAAAATAAATCCTTAGATTTAAATAACCTTAGATATGATTTTAATCATATAAGACTGGCATATTCATTAACATTCGATGAATAAAATACTGTAAAGTATTTATGATATATAAGGCTTGCTTAAACATTGTGAAAACATTCTGATAAGAATTTGAACAATATAATGAACCTTCGATAAAATGTATTGAAACATTCCTTCAAAAATATGTGGAAACATTAATAAAATATGTTAAAGCATTCCATAATCTATAAAACAAATTTCGAATACAGACGAAAAATTATCCACTATTAAAAATATGCCACGAAGAATAAAAATAAAATTTACACAACGTCAAAATCGACACACGATGACGTTAAAATATTAACATGAAATTACTGAATGAAATAACAAAGCTAAAAACATGGGAAATAAATGGTCACATAACTACATAAAATATTGGTCAATTCAAGATATCCAGAACATGGCATCAACGACTAAATGTAATAAAATCGCTTAACTACCTTCTGTCCGTATAATTCTTCTAACAACCTGGGTTATTGATGAAGATGACGATTGCATTCCTGTTTGGCATTCCGAGAATAGCTGTGCGACAGGCAGGATTGCCTACCTGCATGGAGATCCAAACAGCTGTAGCTGGTATGCTCCGCGCCGAATTCTCTCGTATGTCAGGAGTTGAATCATTACTGCATTCTCTCGTTCATGGAACACGTACTGGCATCTCCCGTATGCTTCGGAATCAGATGATTCTGTCGTCATTCTCTTCAAATGGCCCCTGTCTCGAAGTTCCTCGGTGAAATTATAGCTTGTTGCGTTAATATTACGAGAATTCCCTGGTGGTATCGGAATCTCGTGTAGTTGCGTTAGTATTTATGACTTCGGTGGACTGCTGAAGGTAGTGCAGTACCACACCTTCATGTTTCTTCCTTCGACGCATTTATGTCACCTCTGGAATCCACATAATTAAGTATAAGCTATTTCTCCTCCATGTATTTAGTAAGCCATAACTGCTTTCCTCAGAGTATTCATACTAAAACTTCCTCGTCGACTCAAGATTGATTGCACGGAAATATTTCAAAAGAATGGTTGAAATATTCTATGTCGTAGATATTCTCGTCGTATAATATCGTAGATTATTGTGTTATATGCGTAGACTTCTTCAATGTTCAGTTATGTTGACTGAATAACGAATTCACTTCGTATTTCTATTAGTAATTCTCACGTAGCTTTCAATTTATGTCATATTTTGTAGAGTCAACTTTCAGCGAAACTGCTTCAAATAGCTTTACCGTAAGGATCGACGTCCTTCCCGTTGACTCGACTTGTCTCTAAGACCTCGGTTCAGTATCAATTTATCGAGCTCAACTTTGCACGTCCGTCTTCAACTAGACTTCGAAGTGGAATAATCTATCCGTGGCTTCATGTCTCCCCTCCTTAATTAAGAAAATGGCGTCAATGAGCGCGAACAATAACTGCTCACTTCGTAATTAAATATTACCTCACTGGGCTTTCAACTTAAAATGTTATTTAATTCAATATGTTTCCTTTCCAAATATCTCCATATTTGTGTAGACTAATTACTTATAATTGTTCTTTTGAGTAATAATAATTAGCAATACGTCATACGATTTTAATTATTTCATTGGCTTAGGCGGTATCACATGACTTCTTCACACACGCGACAGAAAATGGTGACGCGTGCAGTGGCCTATCCTTGGCACGCTTTTGACATTGGCCGAGCGCAAATCCATGGCTTCCCAAGTTCGCTTCAAGTTCTCTCCCCCTTGTCACGTGACTTGTCAAAGACAGGTTTCAACAAGCGAAGACTCTCAAGGACTCGTCTATGTGTCGATTTCCAGACCACAACGGTAAAGAATCCAAAGTCCTTCCCTGCTCACTATCGAAGATTCACACAATAGCACACACACACACCTGACAAGCTTGACCAATGACCCCAACTAATACGTCAGACCAAGAATAGGTTACCAACAAGGCTAGTGACATAAATACGGTAAGGCAGACGACCCTCCGTGTCAACAAACGTTGCACCAAGCAAAACAAAATAAGTTCTCATTGCCTCAACAATTATAATCCAACAACGGGCAATTTCCCCCCCCCCCCCAAGTCTAACATTACTGTATAATCTAATACAGATCCATTTATCGTCACCTTCTAACATTTTCACCATAAATTATCTCACTGGCACTCTGTTTTCATGCGCGCAAGGCAACATAAGAACAAGCATTCTAATCAAACAGAAAAAGGCAAAAGCCGCAATAAAAACACAAAATACTATATTTACAAAAATTGTCACGTGATGCCAAGAAACTAATTATGTCAGCAAAAGAGATTCTACATTTAAAACACACAAAGCACAAATTATTTACAAACAAATTTCCCAACATTGCGCGTGACCCCGTCCCGACAAAATTAATAAATTATTTAGTACTCATCACTTTCAGCTTGCCCGGTGCCATAACGGCACCCCGTCAGCGTCCCATTTGATGACTTTTTTTTCGTGTAGCCTCCTGAGAAGCCGAGTGCAGGTCTTTCTAGTCGACGCCCGTGGGCGACCTGCGCGTCGGGATGAGAGATGGAATGGATGAAGATGAATGAAACTGGTCAAGGATGTGGAAGGGAGCGGCCGTGGTCTGTCTGAAGGTACTGTCCCAGCATTTGCCTGGTGTTGAAAATGGGGAAACCACGGAAAACCATTTCAAGGACAGCTGACGGTGGGGCTCGAACCCACGCGTCTACCGAGTCAGCAGCGAGCTTGGCCCCATGACCTAACGCTGCGCTTTAGCCCGCGTAGCCACTACTGTCGGTATTTGATGACTTAGCCCATGGTACAATTCATCGTGGCAGATGAACCAATATTCTTCAAATCTTCCATCACGTGGGCGAATATCTTGCTGTAGGAAAAGTTATTATTATTATTAATATAAGCAACTAGCTAGACTGCATAATAAGCTACTCGATTCACTTATTCAGTTCTGTGCAGTACCGAAGAAAATTTCCCTAAAACTATGGAATTGTATCCACCTACTCATTCACTGAAATTAGCATACATGTTGCTCCGCACACAACATAATTACTCTACAAATTCTAAGTGCTAGCGTCGTACTTCGCAAAAAGTAAAAGTCCAAGAGTGCCTCGCACGTGGACAGAGTTTCACCCTACAAACGTCTTCAGATTCACAATATCAAGTCATCGTCTGTTCACAGACCGTAGTATTTATACAGTTTATCAAAATAGTCAGTGGACGGGGAATATCGCTCCGTAATAAATCTTAAAAATTGTCACACAGACTTCGGAAACATCTCAATGGACTCATAAAAATTAGCACTTACCAATGACACTCGCGTGCAGAAAATCGCATCGTGGGAACACACATTTCTCGTTTTTAGCGGGAAAAACAAGTTCCCGCCGTAAGGTGCGTCATATTTCCTATTGGCAGTTCATTCAAATTATTGAAAATCTCAGTTGGTGAACTCCTCCCATTTTGTGACGTAGGACCCTATCTCCGTCCTTACATTGCGACACAGCGCTCTTCGTCTTCTTTCTCAAGACAAGGGTACTCTGCTGACCTCCGCATGAAACAAGTAACGAACTTTCAGCTCACACCTGCCTTTCTCTTCTGAGAATCGGATAAATATAGCCTGACCTGATGTTCACACTGGAGAGAGTACCAAGATACTTTGTTCTTCCAGACAGACTACTCTTACGAAATATGACCAGCACTTTCCTCAACTGAGCTAGTTCATAGCTGTATAAAATAAAATACTTGAAGACTTAAATATGCCTTTATATTTAAGGGTTCACTATGAAAGTCATTCATGCAATGTTAAATTAATTCTCAATAAAATCTTCTTCTTGTTACGCAATAAAATGTGAGTTCTCCAAGCCTTTCAACCGAGCCACAGCTCCTGGTTGCGTTTGAGTACACGCCGGTGATGCGGGCAACATGCTCAACTTATTTAAATGGAAACATACAATTGAGCCGTTGAGAGCCCAAGTGGTGTAACTCCTCTCGGAATTACAGGGAAGTCTAAACCTTATAGCAAGCAGGCATAGCTCAGGGGGAGTGTGTGTGAAGCATTGGAAGTGAGCATTGCGTCTGTCAGCCACAAAGGTTAGACTTGCCTGTTATTCCGAGAGGAGTTACACCACTTGGGCTTTCAAAGGCTCAATTATCACGCGCTGACTGGTTCGGTCCTCTTCACATGTCGTACCTGGCATCTTGTAAATACGGGTTCAGTACTGAGACCGTATTTTGTAATGAGTTGGATCTATGTTGGACAGGTGTGTACTCAGGTGCATTCCTGCGGCGCTATTTGCACGGCACACAGCGCATGGATACTCTGTGGCGAGGTTAGGAGCAACTAGGCAGCCCGCTCTACTTCCTTGAGCACGTGCTTTGTTTTAGTACAAGAGAGGTCTACAAAATGGAGACGGCAGTAACGTCAATCTGATGCAACATGATATACTTTGATATAGTAGCCATGAAACAGAATAGTAATTGACAAATGCATTATGTTTAGAGAAGAGGAAACTTGAGTGTATTTCACACTTAAATAAATGCAGATAACAAAATATCAGAATATTATCGAACATGATCCAGTGTCGATATCGATAGTCAATATCGTTCCTCAACGAACAGCACTATGGGTTTCGCAGAGCAGTAAGCAAAGATCTGTCCAGGCAGAGACACGAGATTGCAATATACTTCGCTGGAAGTATGACACTCATATCGTGCGCAAGCAACGCGGACGTGTATTTACTTAAAGTTAGACAGTTCGTACAGCAAATTTTTATGTCTTAGCTTATTATAGCTGAAGACTGTGTTAAACTTCATCATCAGGAGCACTGAACTTTGTATTCACCAGGACTTGTGTGATATTTTCTATGCCAGTACAAGACTTTATTCTACAACAGTACAGTTTATAGTATACAAGCATATTATCATTATGACTTCAGAACAGAAGTTGATTGGGCGGATACTTCACCAAGACATGACTATGTCACTTATGGGCTAAAATGGAAAGCAGGAATGCAATGCAATAGTGGAATTGACTACTCAGGATGATCACCAGCACCAAACATGGATTATTATAACAGAAAACTCTTTAGGAAGAGGTGGAAGACGTCTTGGAGATGTTTATTGTTCATTCATACTGTAACTGCATGAAATATAATGGCATACTACGAATAGGCTCCAGCTAAATCTTGGGAACGCGTGAGAGCGATGAACTTGTTTCGCGAACAGCTGTTTTTCCTTTTCAAACGTTCGGACTCGGGTTCGGTTCTCTACAAGATCCAGTCGTATCGAGGACTACGCGACCTGATGAACGAGGGTTCAGTTCCAAAACGAGGACAGTGTGTTTCTCGCATACTCATATTTCAACCAGATGGCAACGTACCACCCATTTTCATAGTAGACAGTATGAATTAGACATACTATAGAGCAGGGGTCTCCAAACTACGGCCCGGGGGCCACATCCGGCCCGCGGACAGATTTTGTCCGGCCCGCGGAGAGCTAGCATACTTGAAAACTCCTTTTAGAGAACATATTTTTTATAGCAAATTAAATTTAGTTTACTGAAGTATTCTAATTTTATGTTGAATCATTATTAATATGACATCTACATTGATATGGTCATGGGCTAACTACTTGTAACATTGTTGTAGGCTTATTGTTATTGTTTTAGTGATAAGTTGGAAAAAGAAACACAGAATTGTAATGAGTAAAGACATGTATAACATGCAGACATATGAAATACTAATGAGATTTATGTAATTGAGATTTTCCACTGACAATAGTTTGTAGTTGTGGACTAATTTTACTTGTACCAATTATTAAAAGAGATTTAAGATGCTCATCAGTTAATTTAGATCTGTAAACATTTTTTGTGTACTTCATTTTGGAGAAGGTCTTCTCACACAAATAAGTAGTACCAAAAACAGAAAACAGCCCACGAGCAAATTTATGCAAATTATCAAATTGTGTCAGTGGAAGACTCTTATAAAATTCCAACAAAGATGAGTTTTGATATTTGTTCTTAATTATATCACTGCACTGTAGTTCAATCATTTCCATTTGAAGTTCCGGGGCTAGGGTTTCAATGTCAGTATCAAAAGGATCCTGAAAAATCTTAATTTGATTCGCAAAGGCATCGAAGTCCGAGAAACGAGTATCAAAATTTATTTTCAAAGCACTCAAAGTTTCGATTGCAAAATCGATAGGAAACTCAGTCTCAGTGGTGTGGCTGAATATGTCACATGTTTTAAAATGTGAAAAACATTTACTTCGTAGTTGTGATTGAAACAGTATCAATTTCTTCCGGAATGATTTGATATTAGTGTATAAATCAGGAAGAAGCTGGTTTTCTCCTTGCAATCTCAAATTCAGTTCGTTCACATGTTTTGTCAAATCAACATAGAATGCTAACTTCCACAGCCATGCGTTGTTTTGTAATTCAGTAAGGGGGCGATGCTTTTCATTCAAAAAAAATTCGATCACTGCTCGAAGTTCAAAAAAGCGCTGAAGGACTTACCCACAACTAAGCCAACGTACGGCAGTATGATAAGGTAAGTCATTTTCTCCAATCTCTTCAATAAATTGTCGGAATTGTCGGTGATTCAGCCCAAAAGATCTCATAAAATTAACAGTTGATATGACTGGTTTCAGAACTTCAGACATATCCAAACATTTTCCGCACAAAGACTGTTGATGAATGATACAATGTAAGACTAATGGTTTTGAACCACCGTCATTTTCTACAGCCTTTGACACAAGAGCGACCACTCCTTTATCTTTCCCACTCATGTTTTTGCCTCCATCAGTTGTAATACATTTCAAGTTTTTCCATCGAAGGTTCTTTTGATTAATGGCCATTTCAACTCCTTTAAAAATATCTGTACCAGTAGTTGTGACATGAATACTATACATATCAAGAAGTTCTTCATGCACTTCATAGCTTTTATCTACTCCTCGAATATAAATCAACACCTGAGCAGTATCTGACACATCCGTTGACTCATCCAAGGCCAAAGAAAACCACTCAACATCTCCATTTTTGTCGAACAGTTGAGAGGATATATTTTCAGCGATGTTTTCTACCCTTCGAGCCACAGTGTTTGCTGACATACTGACAGTTTTTAATAAATTTACCTTTTCAGGGCACATTTCTTCGGCTGCTGCAATTATGCATTCTTTGATCATTTCTCCATCGGTGAATGGTTTTCCACGTTTTGCAATTTCAAGAGCCACACGAAAGCTGGCACGAGTTGCAGCCTCTTGTTCGGTTTTGAGTTTTGTAAATGAAGATTGCTGCGATTTCAATCCGCGCTTCATAGCTTCGAATTTTTCTGTCGGCAAACTTCCTGTATATTTTGAGTAATTTGGAAAATGTTTTGTTTCATAATGACGTTTAATGTTATATTCCTTGAGAACGGCTATGCTTTCATTGCAAATCAAACATAGCGCCTTGTTACTGGACTCAATTACGAAATACTGAATGTTCCACTCATCTTTGAATTTTCTGCATTCACTATCAATTTTTCGCTTCTTTTCCATACTTCTAAATCACACACAAAAGCAACAATTCAAATCAAAATACTGTTACAAAGATGTCTTAAACTTAAACACGCACAAACACGTTTTAAGGAGGTACGCACTATTTTATTTCACAACAGTGTCATAGGAACTGACTTGTGGTTGCGCAACTAGCCTTCTTATATATTCCAATTACTGCCATCTAGAAGTGAGTGGAAGACACCAGAACTCTCTCGAACCAACGAGATTACTCTGTACGTGCTATTAGCGCCATCTGTTAGCGATAGAAGGTACTACCTATTTCCGCTTGTGTCCACCAGATGTCGTGTCACGTTACTCCTCATGGCTCGTACTCTACGACTAATCTAGAAATTACAGATAATGACAAGAAAATTAATAATAAGCAGTGTTGCCGTTTTGCGGACTTTAGTCCGATTTGCAGTCTTTTTTCAACGTTGCGTACTTCTTCGGACTTTTTTTTCATCAGTGGACTATTTCACTTTTTACCACCGGCAACAATGATAATATGGTTTTGGCCCTCGGAACTTACTGGAGTAATCAGTATGGCCCTAAGGCTGGAAAGTTTGGAGACCCCTGCTCTAGAGTGTTCCTTTTCACCAATTTTTCTTAGTAGTTAGAAAATGCATTCCAAGGCAAGACCCGATTCTCTATCGCTTCTGTCTTGTAGTGTATTTTATTTTTGTAGTTTACTTTCATATTTTATAATTCTATTTTTATGCATTAATTCACTTCTTTTTCTTTCTAAATTTGAGCATTTAATGGAATTATATAACTTGTTGAGAAGATTAATATGAAGAGTAGGGAGAAGACTACGATAACTTTATATAAGAATAGTAGTTAGCAAGCAGGTGACCAATACGCTACGTATACTTGAAGATTATTTGAATAGACATTTCTACGAATTTCGAATTTTGAATTTGAACACTTATGCATTTCTTGCGAGTTTCTTTAATAGACGTGCGGGTCTATTTTTCATCAAGTGCAGTATAAATATGGAAACATAATGATTTATAGAGCAGATATTTGCGATTTATGGATTAATTTTGGCAATCTACAGCTTTTGAGATTTTTCTTTTTGGAGTTGTCTTAGACACTATTAGATCGTTCAGTTTCTATTTTGTTCATGATTCGTTTGTTGAACTCCATCCTGATTAAGCGTTGGATTCTAATAGTTTTCGTGTACCTTCTTAAGACAGGCTCATTACTATGGTGTAGGATCTTTCGTGTTTCTTTGGGTGAGGATCTCCAGTCGAGTTTTTGTCTTGTAGAGCTGAATCGTTCTTTTTTACAGTGATCTATCCACACTTTCTTGAAAGATATAGTTATGAACATGAGATTATAATGAGAAATAAATTACTATTGTAAAATGATTGTATAAAATATTTTCGTTACAAAGCGAAATGATAATGTCGAAAATTCTCAAGCACTATTATTTGAACAGCTGATTACATTATATTTGCCTTAGTTCTGATAAAAATTGTCCATGACACTTTAACTTATGTTAATTTGATGCACGAAATTTCATGACTTTTATGTAAAAGCTTATTTGAACTTAATGATGTTTGGAAAAATGTTTACAAGCTATGGAGAGCTTATCTATGAATGAAGCAACGTGTGTTTGCGAATTTGATTGTTATAATGAGATATTAGACATCAATGGATGATCTATGTCATTTTTCTGTCCAGTATAAATTAGCTATTGAGCTATGTCTGAATACAATTATGTGTATATTTTGAACGTGCAGTATAGTCACGAATATTAATACTAGAAGGCTAGTATGAGGTTAATACATCCAACATTTAAGTAAAACAGCATTGTGATAATTGTTCTAGAATGGATTGTTCAAATTAATAACATTTGTTTTTGGAGAAAGGTTAATTGGAAAGACGAGTAATAATATTGATATAATCCTGTAATAATAACCACTAAAAGCTTTAGAGATAATAATAATAACATGAATAACTATATGATTTAAAATGTTGTTAACATTTTTATGCTATGGTAATGCGTTCTATAAACTTAACCATTCGTCGAACATGCCATGATTTGACTTTAACTAATACTATAGAATGCTTATTGATGGAATCGAATTTATTACTGATGAAGAATTTGAACGTGTACAATAATGTATAAATGTAAATAATATCATAAACTTTGAGGATCATTTAAATATGTAACGAGTGTATATAATTTTTTTTCTTTTTTTCTTTATTAGTCGTTTACCCTCCAGGTTGGTGGAACCCACGGACTCAGCGAGGGAACTCACCACTACCGCCTCTACGGGCAGTGTCCTAGAGCTGGGAACATCGAATCGGAAGGGATACAACTGGTGAGGTGGGATTGGCACCTCGCCCAGGCGGCCTCACCTGCAAAGCGAACAGGGGCCTCATGCCGGAAGGTAAGGGATGGTGAGGATGGATAGGCAAGGAAGAGGGAAGGAGGAGGCCGTGGCCTTGAAGAAGGTACCATCCCGGCATTTGCCCGAAGACGAAGTGGGAAACCACGGAAAACCACTTCGAGGATGGCTGAGGGGGAATCGAACCCCCCCCCCCCCTACTCATTTGGGCCACCCGAGGCTGAGTAGACCCCGTTCCAGTCCTCGTACCACTTTTCAAATTTCGTGGCAGAGCCGGGAATCGAACCCAGGACCTCCGGGGCGGCAGCTAACCATGCTGACCGCTACGCTACGGAGGCGACCTATTATTATTATTCTGGGATAAATATTGAAAATGAAAATCCACAGCCTGCTTCCAGTCTCCGACCGGGTCAGGAATGGAATGAATGAAGCCCCCATCTAGCGGCGAGGATATGAACTGTGCCGGCTGCTGAAGCCTGACGCACTCCTCTGGGGCAATGATTAAATGAATGACAGATGAAATGAAATGATAGTGGAGAGTGTTGCTGGAATAAAATTTTGACAGGGAAAACCGGAGTACCTGGAGAAAAACCTGTCTGCCTCCGTTTTGTCCAGCACAGATCTCACATGGAGTGACCGGGATCTGAACCACGGACCCAGTGGTGAGAGGCCGGCGTGCAGCCGTCTAAGCCACTGGGATAAATATTGAACTATTAAATTCGAATAGTTATCACGAATAGTATCCATCCATGGTTTAGAACAGTATTTAGGGAAAATAACCATTTAAATGAGAGAAGAAAACAACTTTCTCTATCGTCCTCGTAGATCATGTGAACTAAACCAAGTTGAAATCTTCCTGTACGAGGAAGGGAGGGAATAATGAAATAGTTAAAAAGAATTAACAATTTCCGCCGTTAGATAGCCTTGTACCCGGGATCTTCAAAACAGAGAGCGGGCGCGATATCACACGCACACTTTTCCAACACACTCTGGAGCTTTTTGTTGCCCTTCTTATTAACGCGTATGGTAAAATATTTAATTATTACAGTTTGATCTTAAACATTGATTGGAATGCTTTCATTCAGTACCTGGCATGTTTTCAAATTTACTTAAAGCAAGTTTCACGACCACTTTGCTTTAATAAGGCGAATGAACTGCAAATAATACCCTCAAACGACAACCCTTTGTTATGTTTTATTTCATACAACTTGGCATACAAAATGCTAGCTTGTGATACACTTCGGTCATACAAGCATGTGTACTGACGAGGAAGAACAGAATCATACAGGATTTTGTACCAGCGTTCACAACAGCTTCCATGACAGCGAGTGTCGTGTGATAAGAGCCTAAAGATATGCTAAGACTTTAATAACAAAATAAAACTAAGGGAAATTCTAAGGAATACATATACTTCGATGCAAAAACTGGCGATCAGAATATTCTTCGATTATGTTGTTGTTTGTTGTTTTATTTGAGGGGCTAGAACATCGCGGTCATTTAGCCCCGTGTACTTGGGTGTGTGTGTAGAATCTGTCTGATAACTTGAGTTATTGCGGGCTTGTAATAATGTGTGTATTTGCAATTAAGGATTGTGAAGGAGGCGGCCGTGGCCTTAAGATAGAAACTGTCCCGGGATTTGGCCGGAGTAGAAGTGGGAAACCACGGAAAAATACTTCCAGGGTCGCTGAGGTGGGAATCGAACCCACCTCGCCTCAGATTTGCTTCACGATGCTGAGAGTACCCAATTTCAGTCCTCAGACCAGTATTGAATTTCTTGGCAGAGCTGGGAATCGAACCCGGACCTCCGGAGCAACGCCTCGATATGTTATGTTAATATCCATGAGAGTTTTTAAATTTTCTGCCATTACAGGTCACGTGGCACAACCTACCAATTCGATCGTATCCTCTTTATAAATCAGCAAAATTCAACGTACTCTTCACAAAATACATCCTAAGGGAATAAATGTGGCAATGTAGTTACATCTCCTCTAAAATGGAGCGTAGGCTTTCGTTCAACAAAGTATGCCTGCCACTGGATTCGAAGTACTATTCTACCCGTTCGCGCCCTCCATGTACGGTCAGGCTTTAACCGAACCAGCCACAAATGCATGTCGTTGAACGTGCAGTAATTAGGCTACTGTGGCCGTCCCACCTCAAACGTTTAAGTCCATGTCCAAGTATTCAATCACGGTATATGGAGTTGAATTAACTTTCTACTATTACAGATCCCGTGGCGTAAGCTATTAATTCGATCGTATTTCAAGGAGCAATAAGTGATATGTTAGTAGAATGGGCCTTGAATTTGGCAGGGATAAGTTTACGGTCGGGTTTTCTTTGCTGTCATTGCTGTCACACAGACAGAGCGCAGAGCAATATCGACCATCGGTAGAAATGCAATGTTAGTTGGGTTTCATAAAACTAAATATTAAGGGGCTGGTGGACCACTAGTCCAGGTAGATCACATGTGTACAGTACGGTACATTCTGTTCATTTCTACTAACGACTAACGCTTTAAACAACACTGATAGATTTATTTGACCTACAGTAGTTAATCTTTGGGTGTCATCCATAAAATACGTTCGCAAAAATGCCATAAAATTTAACCCCCTCTCCCCATTGTAACATGTTGTAACAATTATTAACAGCCCCCTCCCCTAAGTGAACGCCCAAAATAAATCTCCCCCTAGGGTTGCCAGATGACCAGGATTTTACGGGACAGTCCCGTATTCGTGCTAAATGTCCCACGTCCCAGACAGTTCTTATCCGGGACGGTTATTGTCCTATATTTCTGAGCGTTTTGGAACTCAAGAGAAATGCGTCTGTGTTTACACGTCTGGCAGGCTATGCTATTTCCTTCAAATCGCTCTCTTTGGGTTTTTCTATCTGAAGTTGGCATTGCAAAGAATGAATTCGTTCGTAAAGAAAAAGACTGACATTGCTGACAGTTTTGGCGAATCTTGGGTTCGTCACCTGGCGGCCTGACTTCCGTCAGTGCCGCGTACGCTGTGCTCTCTCCATTTGACTAATTTCTGTCGTAAAGCTATTTATTATTTACTAGTTGATACCCGTCAAAACATGACGGTCATTGGGAAAATATTTACTAAACAATTCTCTTATACAGTATGCATTTTTTGAACGATTACTTTTTGACACTGTTGCAACTTTAAGGGCGTCGAAAGACCGACTTCGCAACATATAACTGGCCATGACTGAAACCTTGATGAGGCAAATAGAGATCCACACGTTCCAGCGTTTCCCATTGAGCTTTATTGATTGTGATAAAGTACGCCAAGCCCATTGGAAATTGGAAAATTGAGTGTTTTATCGGAAGATGTTAAGTCAAGTGGAAGGATTATAGCTCTCTGTCCATTAAGTGATTTGCCTCCACATATACTTACTCTAAAAGTTTGAGCCATAGAGCCACAACAATATTTCCCCCCTCTTTACGTGTCATAAACAAAGATCCCATTAAGATGGTGCGGGATCCGCCATTTCTCTAGTGCAATAGAGCCATTGTGCGCAAGCGTGGAAGCGACAAATATTTTCTTTTTCTTTAATAATTTAAAAATATACCCTAACATATATTTTCCTTTTAAATACACTCTGAAAATCTACATGCAAAGAGCTCTCGTTGGAATGCATTACGAAGTCAATCGGTGAAGACGTTATCTCAATCTAGCGGTAACAAAAATCAGCCTAGTGTTTCAAAAATATAGATTAATAAACTGCTCTGTGATGCCAACATAACTTCTGTAAAATCATTATTAAAGGAAGTTCACTAGTTGTTGATTTCCTCCGATTTCCTCGACCACACGCCTGTCCCTTATTTTGATTTCAGGAATCTGGCAACCCTGATCCCCCACCCCCTGTTCAATGTATTGTTTAACTCAGCGCATGGAAAAACTCCACTTTACAGACCCGCTCTCCATCACCAGAAACAGGAAATATATGCTGTATTTCTGAAATCGCCAGAATGCTACACAGGATGAAGTTTTCCTTCCACAAACCAACATACAAAGAAATTGTTTTATTAAAAGCGTATATGAAAAATTCCAAAACGAATGTTAATTTGTATTTGCAAATCGGGTATTATCGAGAAAGAAAAACAGGCGAACGTACAGATTTTCGTCCAGACCCTCTCCCCCCTCAATTATCGTACCCTTTTGTCACATTCTTGCAAGGACCCCTCCGTTCAAGCGAACGTATTTTGCGAATGACCCCCCAAAAAATTGATATAATATACAAATGAAAATCATCTTGGAATTAACTGTGGAGACAGGCCTCCTCGGTAATATTACAGAGGGATGCCCCTCAGTTTACAATTTGAGGGGCAGGAAGTGCCCCTCACCCAAGTTGACGTGTATAGTGTTGTTGTTGAGTCATTATGGGCTTTACGACATCGTGATTATGTAGCTCCGTGTACTCGGATGTGTATAAAAGTTGTCTGATAACCTGTGTCACTGTGATGTCTGTACTAGTATGTGTACCGGTATTTGTAATCTAGGTAGGATTTGTGTAGGAAGCGGCCGTGGCCTTAAGTTAGGTACCATCCCGGCATTTGCCTGGAGTAAAAGTGGGAAAGCACGGAAAACCACTTCCAGGATGACTGAGGTGGGAATCGTACGAGCCTTTTCTCAGTTTTGCCTCACGAGACTGAGTGCACCCAGTTCCAGCCTTCAGACCAGAATTACATTCCTTGGCAGAGCTGGGAATTGAACCCGGACCTTCGCGGTGACACCCAAGGACGTGTCTAAAATGTCCCGAGCCCCTAATTGAAGCAGCTCCACACTAACCGGCCTTGCTCTAACATCGCGAGCGTGGGTTTGCTTACATACAAGCTGTCATAGTATGTCAACCCTTAAATCATTCGGGCCATTCTAACAGCGAGAGAAATTTTATGCGTCTGTATATGAATGCGGGACTTGGAAATGCACAGGTTTGTGTGTGTGTGTGCTGAATTCAAATATCCTTTCCGACCAATAGCACTGTTAGAACTACTTCTCCATCGGCCCTGGTACCATAGACAGCCTGTTAGGGGAATGACTTGAAATGAAAATCCACAGCCTGCTTCCAGTCTCCGACCGGGTCAGGAATGGAATGAATGAAGCCCCCATCTAGCGGCGAGGATATGAATTGTGCCGGCTGCCGAGGCCTGACGCACTCCTCTGGGGCAATGATTAAATGAATGACAGATGAAATTAAATGATAGTGGAGAGTGTTGCTGGAATGAAATTTGACAGGGAAAGCCGGAGTACCCGGAGAAAAACCTGTCTGCCTCCGTTCTGTCCAGCACAGATCCCACATGGAGTGACCGGGATTTGAACCACGGACCCAGCGGTGAGAGGCCGGCGTGCTGCCGCCCAAGCCACGGAGGCTTACTAGGAGAATGACTTCAACATTGCAATTGTTTTCTCAGGATGTGTGAACTAAGAGTAAAATGCTTTCCTCTCTAGGGGTAGCTGTAGTGAGACCGGGGGACTCACGCTTGCGATGTTCCGTTGTAAGCGGTCAACTTGCGTAATCACGCGGAATCGCAGGAAGCTGAGGTCCGATAACATTTTAACCTTGGAACAAAACAACGCAGTCGTTTTCATTTCAATTGAGGAACTGACGGCACACGTATAGCACCATGAGTCTCAAGGCAGTTCTCTTTCTCGCGATAGGTAAGTGCCACTTATTTCACGGCTTGCATCACCCTCCAAAATACCTAGAAAAATGAGACTTCATAAACAGCACATTATTTAACTATAATTTTTGTTGTATCATAGCAAATATTCTTATGATTATTAGTATGCAACTGAGCGGTCTAGGCATACTCTCCACCCAGGGGCTCACAAACGGTGGGACGTGGGTTGATGACCACGGGGCCGCAGCTGAGTCCGGCATTGCTTCCACTAATTTGTTCAGGGCTCCTCTCTTTCTTCCTTCTTGTAGACTTCCCTTAGTCAATTCTTGTTTTCTTCTGACCCCGGCGGTATTGGGGTATACAAGGCCTAGGTTGTATTTCATTTTCCCGCCTTAATTGGCCCTTGTCTCATGTTTCCTGATACCCTCATTCTTCTTTTCTGTTCATATTATCTCCTGTCTTCTGACCAAGGCCCTAGAGGAGGCAGTGTGTATGTAGCCCCACCACTCATGATACACTATAGATAGTATTAGACCCTCAGGGGCTCACGACTCTTGAGCTCGGGAGTTGTCGACCCAGAGGAATTCCTAAGCTGGGGTCCGTCTTTCCCTTTTTCCATTGCCTTTGGGGGAACTCTCCTCTTGCCATTTCCTATCAAGCCTTACATGGCTCTACTTCCTCATAAGTCCCTCACTCTTCCAGGATTGAGGGTGTTTCTTATCCCCGTCGTTTGTTTACCTTATTGCTCTTTTTGTATTTAACATTCTCGCCTGCTGACCCCAAAGATAGCGGGATCGAATTCCGGCGCAGGCAGTTGGCATTTGAGGGTGCTTAAATGTGAGGTAGCCGTGCCAGTAGATTTACTGGCACGTTAAAGATCCCCAGTAGTTAAAAGGGACGTAGAGCCCATATTATTATTATTCGTTTTGTCCTTATCTTTTTCTAGTAGCCCACGTAAGGTAGTTGTTAGCTCTAGTTATAGTTATTCATTTCATCATCACTTTTCACAATCATCAATTCCATTAAAGGCCGATAACCTAGATAGTAGGCCCCTTAATACATCAATTATCATCATCATCATCATCTAGGGCTGGACTAGAAAGTTCGAATCCCGGCGTTGACAGCAGCTATTCTGAGTGTGGTTTCTTCCGAGTATTTCGCACTTCAGGTATCTTACTGCAAATAGTTCCGGGGCACCTTTCCCAGTCCTAATCCCAACTACAGTTGCACACATATGTTAAGCCTATCAGACGAATGTCATGCTTTTGTAAAAGCATCTAAAATGTTATTCTTTGGCATAATTATGGAAATACAAATTCACAAAATGTTCTGTCATTTTATGTCCAATGTTATGTAGCATTAATGTTTCCTTCTTAAAACTGCCGTACTGTAAACAGTATTTGGAATATTAACACGCTATTGAGATATTTAAACACTTATCTCGGGTCATAACTCTGTAAATTTATGGATGATGCTGCTGGTTTATACAGGGTCTTTTATATTTGCTTGGCAAGGACATTCTCGCTCCGCCTGTGCCAGCTCAGTTGCCGGCTGCCGCGTGCATATGTACGGCAGAATACGGTTCTTAAAATCAGTATCATGCTCAATGTTTACAGTAGATGCTGAAAATGTTCCCCATCCGCTGCCAAACATAATCGGCATCTCCTTATGAAGTTTCCTGTTACTCCGGTTAATTTAGCTTCAGTAAGGAAATAACGACCTTTACGTCTACTTTTATTGTTTATTGAACCTGTACGTTTGAATCTCTTAGAGCACGGATGGCAGGTTTCTCTTCGACTCGATTCACTGAAATCGTTAGTTCGGCTTTATTTGGTCATAAATGATTGTTTTTCAACAGAAACCTTCCTCGAGAAATAGGCTACTTTACACAGAATGGTGAACAACCCATCAAAAACCATCCAGTGGTTCTCGAGGTTACCCGTTACATCCAAGAATCGGTGTCTTCGTTTTATACTATGTAGATATATTTATTGACTATTGGTGGTTTTATTTAATACCAATTAGATTTCAATTACATTTTGTCAATAAGGACCAATTTGTTTCAGAAATGGTTAATTTCATATCTATACATTGTAAATAAGTTGTAACAATTCAAAAGTTTGGTGCTTTTCAGTCGGTCAACATGAATGTACCCAAACGAGTTGGGTTATACACTAATCCTGAAAAATATTACATGAGATTAACAAATGCAATAGGTTGACCAGTTTCGTCAAGCGATCATCATCAGATCCATTACACTTAGGCTATAAAATCTATGTTTGAAAATAAAGGTGAAAATATTTACAATATGTAGGCCTACACATATTTAGTTGCAGTATTGGTAATGCAACTTGTCGGTATATGTTAGTTGTGATCTATATGACGTTTGGTGAAATGCTAAAATGGTGATAGAACTCCAGAAATTTGTCTGTTTGGGGTGACTATATGGTTGTAAATGGTCAATTTTGATGGTTCAGTTTACTTATCTGGCTGCAGTGCGGAAGACATGTTCCTGTAATATCATGCGACGTTGAGAGATCATTTTCACTATTTAAAACATTCTTCACTGACAAATGCACGTGCATCACACATGAAAATCTCAATATGACCTTCCTCGTGTACTGTGACAAACTTACGTAGGGTAAGAATTCTACCAAACAATATATTTATGTTTAAATTTTAATCTCTTATTTGCTTATTTTTTGAACTTTTTTTTGTTTCATTTGTCGTGCTTATATGCTTGCCTATTTCACAATTTGATTGTGCTTACAAATCCGGGCTCTAGTGATGACTGTTCAGTCGACCGATGGCATTGGGTCATTTAGGCTACTGCAGATGAAGTAGGCTACCTAGGACTATAACGTCAGGGGGCGTGGTGGCTCAGCGGTCTAGCTGTATGCCTCTCACCAAGGCGGTCCGGGTTAGATTCCCGGTCAATGCATGTGAGATTTTCGAAGTGAAATGCCATGTCCTGTGGTTCGGATTCCACGTAAAAAGGAGGTCCCGTGGCTCATAATCACAAGATTCACGGTCACGTAAAACTACAATCTTCCTTTACTATAACGTCAATACAAGTGACTCAAGAATATACACCGCAATGATTTTCTAGTTAGTGACAATATAATAATAGGCTAGTACACTTTAGTAGTGCTGAACTTGTGCGTAAAGGGAAAACGTAAACATCTACGGTTAGACCAAACCGTTGAACGGTCAGCAACATGTGCCTCCGTAAATCTTTACGAGTCTGGCAGATGTTCTACACTGCCTTGTGTACACGCCAAATAATACAGTGAACTTCTGTTTTATTGGTTAAGGAAGATGTTTCCGCTGTGCCAAACTGAATTGTGTTCCATCATTATTTATACTTTAGTGATTCTTACAGCTTGCAAGTTAACTTTTATAATGATGTGAGTAATGAAGTATTATGAGTACCTTGCCAATTATTATGTGCTTATATTGCGAGCTGATGTGCCGCGATAATTCCGTAAGAGGGAGATGGTGCTTTTCTACCTACTTTACTGAATCAACTATTTCCAGCGTACATCTATTCCAAACGGTAAAAGCGAATGGTTAATGGGTTAAATCGTAACGTATTATCGTGTCCCTTGCGTGTAGTAATCTCCGTATGTTCTGATATCCACACGTTGATTTATTTGCATGTTTCTATCAACTAATTCGGTGTGATATTTTACCAGAGATTTTAGACAATTTCACGAGGGGTCTTAATTGAGTTGTATCTCAATTATATCAGGCAACTATTTCATCGTGGTTTAATCCGATTGTGTACGCACTTACACTGCATGTGCGGGTACTGTACTTCAGTATCAGTGGAGAAGCTGGAGGGGAATCTTTGAGCCTTAGAATACCCGTTTCATTCTCAAGGAATGAGCACATTTAAGTTTTCCTATTTTTCATTGGCATATGCAAATTAAATCTCTGCTTTTCGGTTTTATTATCAATAACCACGGTGTGATTAACGCCAGCTTCTCAGCGTGGGACTGAGCAGCCAGTGAGCCTCCTTTGAATCAGGCTCTAGTCTCTGTGGGTAGAGAAGGCAATTGCGCATGCGCCAAACGGAAATCAATCGCTTAATGCGTCAGCAGACAGCCTAGGCTCCAAGCTGTGCATTCGTGAGGCGGGCGGTATCTCAGATCGTGCATGTTCGTTTGTGAGTTTTAAAACATGGATCAGTGTAAATAATGTATTTAAAATCAAGACCATTTTCTTCGTTGTCCTATGAAGAGAATATTTTTTGAACAACGGCCCACAAATAATGTACGGTATAAAGAAACAGTGCGCCTCATAAAAGACTGATTCTTACCTTTCCTGTCTGTACTGCTTCGAGTGAACGAAGTATGAGTGCATAGAAGAGATTAAAGACATTTTTAAGGAACTCCATGTCAGATTCTAGACAGCAATTTGAGTACTCTGGCTATTGAGAAGAGTTTGGTGAACTATCTTTCCAGGGATGACATCTTCAAAGAACGCATCATTGATATCTTTGCTGTACAAAAAACACGACGACTGGAGTTTATCTACAGAAAACTATAAGGTATGAAATTTATAATACCCAGTTGCTTCGCCACTGTTCAGTACCCGGGGCACTTTTTTCTCTCCTACTTCCGAATCGTTTTGATTCTTGCTAATAATATTTATCCATAACTAGCAACCCGCCCCGGCTTCGACCGGAAACAGTTATGGATTCATTACGTGATAAGAGCTTTTTTTTTCATGTCAATGAACTTCAACCTATATCCGTTTTACGTTTCGACATGATGAGTTCAAATCACTGACAGGATTATTAATTATATTATGGAGATGCATGTGCAACGAATTCCTGTCAGACGTAATTTAAGAATGGCGAGGCGCATGACACACAAATCCCCCTTCCGTGCAGTCTTAACTTGACTGTGTATTTTGCGGAACGAACACAACCACTCTTCTCTAAAGTTTTAACTCAACACGACTCGACAGTTTGCTGCTGGCTGTATCTGGGGTAATAGGCTCGCCCGCTAGCTAGGCTGTAACTGGGGTGTTAGGTTTGCCCCTAGCTAGCTCGTTAACTGTCGCCTCAGTAATTGAATTGAGATTGTTGGAAGAAATGAAAACCTAAAAACACTTATAGTGGGCGATGCTCTCGCGAACTTTTTGTAGAACTCTTCATGCTGAACAATTCTTACACTCATAGTATATTGATATTTTAACGGTTTGCCCAGCGTAGGCTTAAAAAGCGCATGGACGCCACTTTTTTCGACTTTTTCACTGAAATTGTCACCGCTTGACTTTCTTTGATAATAAATAAATAATTTTCTACGGAAACCTTCCTCGAGATATCCTTTACAGAATGGTGAAAACCGCATTAAAATCCATTAAGTGGTTCTCGAGATTACCCGTGGCATCCAAGAATCGGGGACTTTGTTTCATACTAAGTAGAGATTACTGAACTTAAGTACAAATCCCGATAACTCGCCAAAAAGCTTCTTATTCAACCACTAATAAAGCGAAACTATTACAGCTGTCCCTTTGGGTGAAGACGAAGAAACCTAGGCTATATTTCGAGGCCAGCAGTATATAGATATATTAATTATTCAGGTAAGTCTAAATTATTGATGCATATTTCTTCGGAACCTAGTCTCGTCTTGTGATATATTTTATGATCTTAGACGAGTTAAAATAATAATTTACATGAACTGTGACAAGCCCGATGACATGATCATAGCTATTGGAAGGGCATTTATCGCCGCCGCGTTTTCTCTACATTGAGGATTGTAGTTGGTCTTGGTCGCATGTACTGTACTAAGAATAAAATTATTATTGTTATTATTTGAAGACGTAAAATTTAATAAAATATACCGTATGCCTAATAGAATGCAACATTTAGGTCCGCCTCGTTGCGTATTAACTAGAACTCTTGACTCTCACCGCGAAGGCCCGGGTTCGATTCCCGGCTCTGGCAAAAAAAAATCTGGTCTGAGGGCTGGAACGGGATACACTCAGCCTCGAGAGGCAAAACTGAGAAGAGGCGGGTTCGATTCCCACCTCAGCTATCCGGGAAGCGGTTTTTCGTGGTTTACCCACTTCTACTCCAAGCGAATGCCGGGATGGTTCCTAAATTAAGGCCACGGCCGCCTCCTTCCCAATCTTCATCTGGATTACAACTACACTCACTAATTCAGCCATCACAATAACACGGGTTATCAGACAAATTCCACACATACACGCACACTCACCCAAGTACACGGGGCTACATGACTACAATGTCGCGAAGCCCCTAAAGCAATCAAAATATCTCCTTGCTGCATCTGTGAAGTAACATGGGTGTAAGAATGTTGGTTGCAGTGAGTTCATTCGTTATCCTGCTCAAGGCTTGGGGAATGTGTGTGGCGACGGTAGTAGTAATTTGTAAACTACTTCATTGTATAATTCCACACAAGAACATCTGTCAAAGTATGTCCATTTTTTTATTGTTTTTTTATTTATTTTATATATATATATATTTTTTTATCTTTGTCCAGAATTGATTAATTTCTTGCCTTTCACCTCTTGCGCTGTAGAGAAACCATGTTGCAATCATTTCATTTAAATGCTAGTTTCACCACGAGGTAAAGGTTTCTGGCATTCTACATCATACATTCGTATTTATATCAGCGTTCGAGCTTAAATCACAATAGAAGGAATTATTTGGGCGGGGAATGTTAAAACTAGTCCTAGTACACTAGTCTCTCTCACAATAACCTAATTTACGGTATCTCATATTTATTAATTCACTAACGGTCGGTTCTACAGGGTCATTATGTGTGTGCGCGCCAGTAAACACGGCAAGCTAAACCGGCTGTGACTAGCAGGGCCGGAGATAGCGGCCGCGGGCCCCGGTGCTGGGGGTATTTTTGGCCCCTGCCATTTACGCATGTTTGTGCTACCAAAATTCACAAATCATCCCCCCCCCCCCCTCTCATGGATTGAAAAAGATTTTTGAGAATAATTCAAAAATGTTTGTCTTTACTACATAGGCTATAGATTATTTATTAAAGTTTATGAACTACTAAATTGCCTTTTGTGCAATTTACTTTTAAAACCTAATAAACTTGTCAACTGATTACCGACAGACTTCATCGTATTAGAGTGCGTGGTAGTTAGCAGAGTGGTAGCATTGCGCGCTCTCACTCATCAACTGGTCTAATGTTGATGCGGTGTGATTGAATATAACAGGTTTACTATATTGGCGCGGGGTTGAGGGGATGGGCGATGACTCATCGTCTACGCAGTCACGATAATGAGTACAGTACAGCTCCGTCAAACAAAACTGGTCCACTCGCACTGCCAGTTTACCGATTTAAGGGACATTAACTGAGTAGTAAATGTTACAACAACAAAAAATAAAAACAACTAAACCCAGTCCGGGTTGCGCAGACGGGCGTGTTAAAGAGGGCCAACTTAACAAGGTTCTACTGTAGTTAGTATTTTTGTGACAGGTGTTTCTTTTTTATGATTTTTCATATGGCTTGAAATATCTTTGTATGTCAGAGAAATACTATTTTACCGGGAAAATAGATAATATTTTCTTTGGTAGTTAAGACCATTTATCCCGCAGGTAGTTTTGACAAGCGTAGCCCACACGCCTCTTTTCTAAACGAATATATGTTATATAATGAATAATAAATATATATAATATATATGATGTATTCCTACCTTGAACCAAATAGACGCAAGAAGAAGGCAGTTGAAGGTTTTGAAATACTTTTTTCAATCCCTCAAGGTCTCGCTGACATTCAGAAGTTAGGCTTACTTCAGTCAATGCCTCCAGTGCTTCTATTATCCCTGGAAGGTGAACTGCGACTGGTTTAACGCTGTCTACTCTATCAGAACAGCGAGTCTTTGACATCGTGTGATGGGAGCTTGGTATCTTTCCTTCCAAAATTTCCCATCTTTGGGGGCTGGAGCTAAATATGTTAAACAACTTCTGAACAGCTCCAAAGAATGTTACTGCAGTCACACACTTCTCCGCTGCTTGTTCTCCACACAGATTCAAGGAATGACAAGTGCAAGCAGAGTAAACTGCTTCACTGTTAGCAGACAGAATTCTTGCCTGAGCTCCTTTGTACGCTCCTTTCATGTTACTCCCATTGTCATAGCCTTGACCCCTGCAGCCTTGGTATGTCAAACTCCTTTAGCTTATCTAAAATAAGCTCTGCAATGGCTTCTCCACTCGTTTTGGTACAGTCGGTAAAGCAAAGTAGCCTTTCTTCGAATTGGTAATGCTGAGTTTCATTTTCAGTCAAATAAACGTATCTCAAAAGAAACGCGATCTGTTCAACATGTGCATAATCTGGTGTTGCATCAACTATTATGGCATAGTATTTTGCCATTTCTCTTTCTTCTAACATTTTCTTCGTAACTTGGGCAGCGCAAAGAGTAATAAACTCATTTTGAATATCATGAGACAGATAATTCACTTGCATTCTTTCTCCCTTTTCTTGAAACGACCGGACTCAATTTAAATGTTCATTCAAAACTGGATAATAATTGGCCAGCAGTTCTAAAATTCAAAAAAAAATGCCGTTTGAGGGGTTCCCGATTTTATCAATACTACCCCGAAAAGCAAGTCCTCTTTCAGCTAGGAATAAGGTGACATTAAGAAGTCGCTTTAAAAGATCACGCCACTTGTCCTTTTCTTGTTGAATGGAGTGAAATATTAAGTCCGTTAGCGATTTATAATTTTTTGATTTGATCACCTCTGACTCCACTCAACATAGCAGCTTTTATGACTGGAACTACTCTCATGTTCTGACACTTTATTGAAGAGTTTTTCCAGCGTTTTTCCACAGAATATCCTTCAGAAAGCGCGAACGAAGATCGCTTTGGGTGGGGCAACGTACTGAATATTCTGCAAGGTAAACAGTAAAACGCTTTCTTACCCTTGCTCCAAACAAACCAATCACCAGTTATCAGTTCACAATTTTGTAAGTTTCTTTTGGAAGGCCGACACGGGAACGGAATAGCCTACCGAATCCACAGGAAATTGTTCGGGCAAAGGAACATGAGGGTATTTTAAGTCTCGGCTGCTATCGAAAGCAGAGTCACCTACATCAACATATTTGTTTGGTAAAGGTAAAGGCGGTTTGTGGCCTTTGATAGATTCAATATTCGTAGGCGACACAGATTGAATAGGACTAGCAGTCCCTCTTTCAGTGATGGGAACTGGTTCTTCCTTGTTTGATTGGATTTCATTTTTTTGTTCATTAGTAGGTAAAACATCTACTTTAAAACTATTACTATTGGTGGGCCTCTTAGTAATGTTACATTTTTCTATAATTGACGATGATGAAGGAGGCCATTTTAAAAACTGTCGAAGCGATAGCTGGCCTTTCTTCGATGCTCTTTCCTTCAACTCCCTGTCTTCTCTTTCCTTCCTTTTTTGAGCACCTGATTTGTGTTTGTAATTGTAAATCATAGTAATTTTCACTAAAAACACACTATGAAAAATCCACAGCCTGCTTCCAGTCTCCGACCGGGTCAGGAATGGAATGAATGAAGCCCCCAACTAGCGGCGAGGATATGAACTGTGCCGGCTGCCGAGGCCTGACGCACTCCTCTGGGGCAATGATTAAATGAATGACAGATGAAATGAAATGATAGTGGAGAGTGTTGCTGGAATGAAATTTTGACAGGGAAAACCGGAGTACCCGGAGAAAAACCTGTCTGCCTCCGTTTTGTCCAGCACAGATCTCACATGGAGTGACCGGGATTTGAACCACGGACCCAGCGGTGAGAGGCCGGCGTGCTGCCGCCTAAGCCACGGAGGCTTGCTAAAAACACACTATACGCATTCTAAATTGTAATCCGTAATCGAATAATATTACGCACCGACACCATTAAAACTGACGTATACAAATCACACAAACCGTGGCGAATCACTAACACAACGTATTACTATTGGATTAGACAATCGACTGACAGTGGATGACAAAGCATAATTTACGCAGCACAGTGCGGCCAGTGCGGGGACAGCGCGAAAAATAATTTTAACAATTTCTTTTTAAAAATCCCAGGATCCGGAAACTTTCACGACATATTTTTGAAATATGTTCATCGAACGAGAAATTATTTGTGAAAATAATACACTTCTTTAATTGCGGTATTAGTTGAGATAATTCAATTCGTCAATATTTGTTAGTTATAGTCAATGTGATGTTTTGTTAAAATACTGAAAGTGGTGATTGACCTCCAAACTTGCTTAGTTAGAGTGAATATGTGATTGTAGTTAAATGGTCAATTCAGGTTGTATTGTACAGGCTACTTATCTGATTGATCCTGCGTGTCCTGGTGAGAGCAGTTGTCTTCAACACTATCTACAGTCAACTGGGGCAGGTTCATGTGGGCCAGGATCTCGTATATACGTGGATATTTCCCCTCTCGCATACCTAAGTTTCTGTGTTGATCGTACAAATGTGACTGAATGTGGTCAAGTCTAGTCTCCCTAATGTGGTGTATGTTACTGTATTCAGGATAATCTTCAACTATTAAAGATCTGGTTTCAATTCTTGCCACGCATAAGCTAATAGCCATATAAGCGCTTCTCGGTCTAATGCGAATGTCCCGGCACCTTTAATACTGCCGTTAATACCGGCCTCGGTTTATTGAAGAAAAAGATACGTCCTGATCCAATAACACGTTTCCCTTATTAATCCCTTATCTAGCTTGGCTACATCGTTATGTTGTGTCTTGTTTCCGACGGGTTGTGTTTTCTAGCAGAATGAAGAGCAGTGAACTCTCCATGAATGTGTGTTCGTTTAAATTATTGGGGTTGTTTATTTTAGCTAAGTGTATCTCAGTTGCTTCCTTTATTTCTTTCGGTTCGTTATGAATTATTTTTAAGTCGATTTGAATGTTAGTGAAACTGTGTCCCGCGCCGCACATGTGTTCGCATACGCCCGAGTGCGTCCCGTATTTTATTGCATTTCTGTGTTCATTGTATCGTGTATCCATTCTTCTCCCACTCTGCCCGATGTAATTTGTTTGACACCCTGTATCTTGGCATGTACTCGAATATACCCCTGACATTGAATACGGGTCTTGTTTAATTAGATTACTATTGTGCAGATGTTTTCCGGTTGTGTTGTTCGTTGTAAATGCTATTTTATGCCTTGTTTTTTAGGACAGACTGGTGATTTTATATGTGTTCGCGTTCACATGATTAAAACGCGCGATTTTTTTCTCATTATTGTCCGGCTTTTGAATCGTTTTATTTTTTATGTCTGGTTACAATTTGATCTATTTTGCTGGACGGAAAATTGTTTTCCTTTGTTATTTGCCTCATTATTCTGATTTCCTTACCGTAATTGTCTTTTGACATGGGTATGATTAAAGCCCTGTGTACCATTGAATTGAACCCCGCTAATTTATGCGTACAACCCCCGATTGGACTGATTACCAATTGCATGCGAAGTTTGTGTAGGTTATCGGAATATGGAATATGCAAGCTCATTATCTTTACGTTCGATAGTTATGTCGAGATAATTTATTTTCCGATCGGTTTGGATTCCTTAGTGAATATGATAGAGTGTTGTAGGCTATTAATGGTTTGGAGAAATGTTTTTTCGCTTGTTAATTCAGTGTCGTAGATGCAAATGACATCATCCACGTATCTTTTCCACATTACTATTCCCTTTGTCGAGGTCTTTTCTTGGAACGTATTTTCCAGTGCGTTACTGAAGATGTCGGCGATGAGTGCGCTTAGTGGTAACCCCATGCCTAAACCCTCTGTTTGTGTGTATATTTTATTATCAAATTGAAACACGTTTTGGTTGAGTACGACCCTCAGTAATCTCACGAATTATTCGGTTTGTTTTGCTGAGTTGTTGGACTTTAAGTTGTTTTCGATAATATTGATTGCTTCAAAATTGGAATGTTGGTGTAGTCTACATGTTAGTTATATCGAAGGATACTAGCCGCAAGATATGTTTCATTTGTAACATGTTTAGTGCAGTTACTAGTTCCGTTGTGTTCTTTACAGAATTGTTTTTGTCATTGGAAAGGCGGTGTTTTAAAATTTGTATTAATCCTTTACTGATTTTGTAATTAACTATTGGTGTAATTGGGCACTCCTTTTTGTGTATTTTTGGTAGGCCCCTCAAGGACAGTAGACTACTTTCGGGTTCATATTTATTAATTTTGATTTTTCTGCTTTGGTCAATATGTATACTGTTTTTAACACACCTTTTATTTGTTTTTTGAATGTATTGGTAGGGTCTTTTCCTAGTTCCTTGATTTCATTGTTGTTCTGAAATTGGATTGTTTTGTCGATCTATTCTGTTTCGTTCAGAATTACAGCGGTGTTCCCATTATCTACTTTCGTGATGACTAGTCTTGTTCTTTTATTTCTTGTTTCAATGACTTTACCCCTTTGAGTTGCCTGTTGCCGTGAGTGTTGTTGCCTTCGCTCTCTCGTCTGAGGATTTCCTTGGCCTCGTTGGTGGCTAAATGGTTGGTTATTTCCCTTTCTTGTGCTGGAATCTTGTGACTGGCTATCTCAATGTCTGCGATTAATTGTTTAATATTATGGGTCGTGTGTGAGTCCATGCAATTGTATTTCAATCCGTTGTCTAACATATTCATTTCCTGTGTGGAAAAAGTTACGTTCGTTCTGTTATTTACTCAGTTATGGAAGTTAAATTCATTGTTATTCGGGTGTTGTTCATTGGGTTCAGTGTTTTGTGTTTCTCCTAGTCTTCCTAATTTTATTTCTATTGATTCGTGCTTCCTCGTTGCTCTTGTTTCGACAGTGTCGTGTATATGCTCAGTGAAGCTGCTCCATTGGGATGCATGCCAGAAATTACTTAATTGCAGTTGAATGTCGTACAATCTGGCCGGCTCTGTTTGGAACATAACATCTCTCCTTCGTAGATAGTGATGAAGGCAACTGCTCTCTCCAGCACACACAAGACTCAGATAAGTAGCCTGTACAATACAACCTGAATTGACCATTTAACTTCAATCACATATTCACTATAACCAAGCAAGTTTGGAGGTCAATCACCACTTTCAGTATTTTAACAAACATCACATAGACTATAACTAACAAATATTGACGAGTTGAACTATCTCAACTAATACCTCAACTAAAGAAGTGTACATATTGTAAATATTTTCACCCATACTTTGAGACATAAAAATTCTGTAGCCTAAGTGTAATGGATCTGATGATGATCGCTTGATGATCGAAACTGGTCATCCAAGTGCGTTTATTTATCTCATGTAAATTATTTTCAGGATTAGGGAATAGCCCATCTCATTTGTGTACGAACGTGTTGACCGACTGAAAAGCATCAAACTTTCGATTACTAAGGCAACACTGAAAATGGCTTCAAACACCATAATGTCACTGTATAAATGTAGCAAGTGCGCATGTCCGCAGTGTAAGATATACTCGGGCTATTTTGCTACCTTGAGTATGACTGGACTTTGAAGATGCATGGCTGTTTCCATTGTCACTCTGCATAATTATCTCTGTGGCACGATGTACTGAAATATTAGTGCTCAATTCGGTTTTCCCTACGGGTGACAATTTCTTTTGTAAATGTAATTGGGGATAGGTTTATATTCTTACTGTCACTTTCTAAATTGGGAATTTGTAACAGGCTTATCATTAAATGGGAATTTAATATGCGAAAATCTGTGCGAGATAAGTTGCTGCCATATTTTAATTATATGATCCTTCCTTGACAAGTTTGTATGGTACAAGACTTCTTTTATAAATTTAATTAGGGTGGGTTTATATTCGTCCGATGGCTTTTCTAAATTGGGATTTAATAATATCATTGAATACAGTTTAATATGCGCAATGAAGGTTTGTATGATAGAGCTTCAAGTTAACCTTATCGAAGTGGGTTGCAACCCCACATTTAGAACTCGCGTACACTGGAGACATATTGTCACGGGACAGTTTCGTCGACGTCTGCCGCTGCGTGAGAAAAGCTCAGGGACAGGACTGTTTTGTCGCAGTTCCTGCGCACAACACTAACAGTTTAGCTGCAGTGCTTGCTTGGGATTCTCTCCTGTAGCACCCTCTCTTCGCGCGTTTTATTTGGGAAGATGAATTTATTGGAATCTCCTGTTGTTTGTGTGCTTGTGATTTGGTCTCGGAGGAGAAAGAAAGTAAGGAGACAGTACTGGGTCCATCCAATTTACAATTCAGGATTACTAAAAGGAACGTTTTACAATTTATAAGAAGAGCACTCAACAAAATTTTGGTCATAATTTCGTGTGTAATCCTTTGAAATTGAAAATAGAAATTACACCAAAACAACTGATTCTCCACTCCACTTGATATCTGGAGTCTCTATGCCATCTATACGAAGAGACAGAACAAACCGGTAATGGATTCACGACGGAAGGGCGCGGGACAGGGCTCACCGATTTGGCTCAGTTTTTTTCATTTTGTTTTTTCCCTCGCAATGTTGAACTTTATTATAAAATGTAAATATATCCAAACAGTTAATTGTATGTACTTGGAATAAACATAACAATAATACTTTAATAATAATAATACAGCATAGAACCTTTCAGACTATGAGTAATTGTGGCTGAACCTGCAAGACAACAGACAACAGACAAGCCGTTTTCCTGTTTTCCTGACAGAATGTTTAAAGCGACACAGCTGGCAGAGACCATAATCTCTATCGTACAATGTAAGAAAAGCAAATTAATCCTTATAAAACTTCTGTTGTTCGCGATGGACTAGAAAAATAGAAAGGGCTGTCAAAAAGGAAATAATTGATACAAATTTAGCCAATTAGGGAATTTGCTCTAGATTTAAAATAACTTCTTGATTTTCCTCTTACCGAGGGCACTATAATAATAATAGTAATAATACTCGGTTAACACCTATTTAACTGCTAAGGGTCTTATGACAAGATACAGTGCCATAAGTTCACCAAACGTGATTTTATATATCTGGCGTGAAATAGCCTGAACTAACTCTCCCTTTGCTAATGGAGGTTGTAAGTATTGCAATTTGGCGATCTGGCTAGTGAAATAACTCGCATAACGTGTCAGTGCTGAATACGCGTGTTCCAACCCCAAGTCAGAATTAAGTTTCTGAGCAGAGCCGAGAATCAACCCCAGGTCCTTTGGACGAGAGAGGTGGTTAACGACTTTCTCATTTTTATAAAAATATAAATTTCTGTAGCATCAAGTTATAACACGAAATTTACAGATTAAATCATCAATAGGATATCGAAGGGATAGTCTATTATTAATTTAGGAATATATTGTGAAATGTCATTTTCACTGTTTCGGCGAATCTATTTAGTTTACAGAAAACGAACAAAAACCACCCGTTACTATGAAGATAACGTGACCAGCTTAATCACAATGTTGGTTACAATTCTTGAAATATTGAGACACACTCCCAACTGACCATTCATGTCCATTGTCTACTGCAAGCTCCATGCCAAGGACGTGCATCCATTCGATGGTTTACCTTTACTCAACCCTCGTTGATTAAGGAAGGTGCGACCGCTCTCAGCTCTTTTCCTCACTGTATATTATAAGCTTCACATAACTTAGTATAGCTAATTCCGTTCGTGGTTTTTACACTAACATCTTGCGTATAGTACGAAGTGTGATGGGTTGCGTAATATTAAAATTTACTTTTCTCTTACCTGGGATGTGTGGCGGAATTCATAAGCGTTGGCCTTCAGAACACAATATTGCAGGTTCAATCCAGGTTTAGTCCGACGCCATAGATAGGTGTGTAAACGCGAAAATCTCGTGTCGGTAGATAGAGATAGAACCCTTCTAGGGTGAAATGCCGACACACCGACGTCACTAACGCCACAGCAGTTCGAAGAGATGTTAAAGCCCGATATTATTATCAACATAGGACCATTGCTATCTCCTTGGCAATCCTAATTCGTAATTTCACGAACGCTATGCTGGCTGTACGCGCAACAGTTCTGCCAGGGGCTTTCGTCTTGTTTATTTGTTTAAAAGCACTTTATAAATAAAAATATATATATTTCCGTTAATTTTTCAATAAATACAAGATTTTTCCTGTACTATTGAGACGATTTGGAAGATTTTGGTACAAACCACAACTTCTAACTCCCTCTGGTTTAGGAGCTTTAGTTTTGTGAAACATACGCCTTAGCGTATTATATAATAAGATAATAATAATCTTGAAGGCTCATGTCGACATTGGTGTCCCCGAGTTAGTACTATTTCCTGCCGACCTCTGCATTTTCCTTGTTGCCGTCTAGCCGCATTGTTGCTCGATTCCTTTGTTCGTCAATGGCTAAAATATATTTTCTTTTAGTGCTTCCATATGAAGCCAAGCACTGAAATTCTTCATAAACTTCCAACCCTACGCGAAAGGTTTTGTCAATATGACCACGAATAGTATGACGCGCATTTCGAAGTAATGAGCCAAGGAGTGCAAGGACATGTGCTAATGTTTCAACCTCACTACAGGCATGCCTGCAGTGGTGTTCCCCTTGACTTCTACCGAACAAGATTCGTATTAGAGCTACGTCTGCCACCAGTTTTAGCCTATTTTCATTTTTTGTATGAAAAGAATAGGCTTATGAGATCACCTTTTGGCCGTGTGTGGTCCCCTCCCCTAATAAAATCTAAACGGCTGAAGCGAAATCAATGAAACTCGATAAGTGCATACTACTACCTCGTCCGAGTCTTTCAAATTTTAATACGTTTCACCAATCCAACATGATGGCCGCGCGAAATATTTCGCTGGCATTATATATCTCCGTAACAGTAACAGATATCACCCTGAAATTTTGTATGGTGATAAAGGATACTACTAGAAGTTCATCTATGTGACGTTCATAAACCTGTTAATTACACAACGAACAAAGCGGCCAAACGAAGTTGAAACATTTAAATAGCTTTTTTTTCGCAATTTAACCATCCAAGCGCAGTGAAACTTGGTACAGAAAATGTTTATGCACATTGTACTGCACTAACATCTAATTTAGTTGAATTGTTTACATAACCTCAAGATGGTGGCTGTGCGAAATTTTAAAATTGAATTGTTATTTCTTGTGTCCAAATCATGCAATCGAAGTGAACGTTTGAATAATGAACCTACTCTAATGGTACATAACTCTATGGCCTACACATATAACAAACCAGCATGACGACCATCCAAAATATTTAGACTGTTCTCAATATCTGCGAATCTATTACAGCAATCAAACTGACATTTTGTATGTTGACAGAGGCTATTAACATAAGTTCACATAAGGATCAATCAATAACCTGGTGAGCACAAAACCAACATGGCGGCGGCGCGAAATTTCAATTTATAAATGGATTTCTCTCGCGAATTTTTATCCGAGCACTGTGCAACTTGGCATGGTATATCTTCATGCAAGCTTTAATATACTGACGTCTAATTTAATGAAATTTTATGAGATCTTAAAAATGGCGACTGTGCAATTTTAAAAAATCTCGTTTTTATTTCTCGTGTCCTAAGTATAACCAGTAGGATACCATGAAAGTAGGCTGTTTAGTTCCGTAACTACTTGTTATACTTTCGATTCACTCAGATGTTGAAAGACCAGTTTTCTCAGGCAACCATTTATTTTCTTGGAGATATTGTGCAAAGAAAATAACACCTTACCCCGATTGGGAAGAAAGTACCATTAGTAACTCTTCATTTCTCTCTAAATCACTTGCTAATGTTTGATGGTGTCCCTTGTGCAATATTCAAGTATCTGAAACATTCAACATGTTCCTTTACATTATTCCTGCCAAGCAAAGCGTAAACGTTTGAGTTCTCTAGGATATTAATAACATTAAGGTGCAGAATGAACGTTTCCCGTTGCGCTTTAAACACCAAACCTTTGAATTTTGTAGGTGAATATATCATAGCATCCGGAACATCTGTTGGTAGTGAAAGAATCTTCTTAAGGGAGCTCTGAAGCATATGGTATAAGTAGGATAAAAAGGCCGGTTCTGGCGCAGGGGCTAATGGGCAAAATGGCCGACGCGCGTAACCTGCCCTATGTTATTCTTATGGAGGGGACAGTCATAGCTGGCCCAAGGGCTAATGGGCAAGATGGCCGCCACACCCTGAAACAGTGGATGACGTCATAGAGAGAGGTCGACTGTGTAACGTTGCTAAATGGAATATTTTTTTTTTTATTAATTTATTATTTATATAATTTTAATCATTTTTTAATTTGTTTATTTCAATATTTAATTTTTATTTATTGTGTCAAAGCACTAAACTGCAAGGTCATTAACCCAAAAAGTCTCTATCCCACAATTACAGAAACCTCATTTTAAGATTTAAATTAAATGCATGTGAATGAAAATCCACAGCCTGCTTCCAGTCTCCGACCGGGTCAGGAATGGAATGAATGAAGCCCCCATGTAGCGGCGAGGATATGTACTGTGCCGGCTGCCGAGGCCTGACGCACTCCTCTGGGGCAATGATTAAATGAATGACAGATGAAATGAAATGATAGTGGAGAGTGTTGCTGGAATGAAATTTTGACAGGGAAAACCGGAGTATCCGGAGAAAAACCTGTCTGCCTCCGTTTTGTCCAGCACAGATCTCACATGGAGTGGCCGGGATTTGAACCACGGACCCAGCGGTGAGAGCCCGGCGTGCTGCCGCCTAAGCCACGGAGGCTTAAATTAAATGCATGTAAGATTTTCTATTTTTACATTTTCGATTTTAAATTTTAGATTTTATTTTTTATATTTTTTATATTTTACATTTTAAGATTTTTGTTATTTTCATTTTAGATTTTAGATTTTGCAAAAAAAGAAAACTAAACGACAAAACATTTGTTTTTAATTTTTTGATTTATAAATTTTTAAACTATTAAAATTAATTAACTTTTTAGCACAAGGCTAATGCACAAAATGGCCACTGCACGCTACAACTTGCACATATGGCATGGCATGCTAACCTAACCTAACCCACAGAAACCTCATTTAAAGATTTAAATTAATGCATGTAAGATTTTCTAATTTTACATTTTAGATTTTAATTTTTATTTTTAGATTTTACATTTTAAGATTTATTTTTTATTTTTAGATTTTACATATTAAGATTTTAGTTTTAAATCTTTAGATTTTACATTTTAGATTTTAAATTTTTATTTATTTTAGACTTTAAATTTTAGATGTTCCGAAAAGAGTAAACTACAAGGTCACATACCTAACCTAACCTAACCCAATCCACAGAAACCTCATTTAAAGATTTAAATTAATGCACGTAAGGTTTTCTATTTCTACATTTTATTATTTTTATTTTTAGATTTTACGTTTTAAGTTTTCAGATTTAAAAATTTGTTTTGATTTTACATTTTTAGATTTTACATTTTAGGTTTTCCGAAAAGAGTAAACAACAAGGTCACATACCTAACTTAACCTAACCTAACTTTACCTAACCTAACTTCACCTAACCTAACCTAACCTAACCTAACCTAACTTTACCTAACCTATCCCAACCTAACCTAACTTTACCTTACCTAACCTAACCTAACCTTACATAACTTTACCTAACCTAACCTAACATAACCTAACCCACAGAAATCTCATTTAAATATTTAAATTAATGCATGTAATATTTTCTATTTCTACATTTTAGATCTTAGATTTTTATTTTTAGATTTTACATTTTAAGATTTTAAATTATACATTTTGTTTTGATTTTACATTTTTAAATTTTACATTTTAGGATTTTAAATTATACATTTTGTTTTGATTTTACTTTTTAGATTTTACATCTTAGCTTATAGATTTTTTAAGATTTTACATTTTATATTTTCCGAAAAGAGTAAACTACAAGGTCACATACCTAACCTAATCTAACTTAACCTAAATTACCTAACATAACCTCACCTAACTTCACCTAACCTAACATTTAAAACTAAGCCAAAGGCTAAAGCACACATCCATTGTATATAAGGGCACACACAACTATCTCTATACTAGTCTTATTGAGAGTGAGGTAAAGCTAACACCTGCACTGTGGCTACTCTGCAAGATGTTCGCTACGCACATCCAGCTTACAATTACAAAGTCAGTTAAGTTTTAAAAAGTAAAAGCATTTGTTCATGTTTTTCTTTTCATTTTTATATTTCACACATTGCAATTTACCAATTTCCTATTTACAGTTTTTAAAAATGTCAGTTTAAAGTTTTTGAATTTTGTCAATATTGAAATATGGATTTTCAAATGTTGTTATTTACATGTTTTGATTTAGTCCATGTCCAAAGTTCACATTTGTGAAACGCGATTTTTATTACATATAACAAGGCTGTATACCTTATCCCAAAGCATATAGGTAATACATGGGTTATACTATCCTTTTGGCTACCTAGTTTCTGCTAACTAAGGGTAATTTCTTAACATTACTAGAGGTTAACGGTTGGATTGGGAGTGGGAGGTGGGTAGTAATTAAAATGTACAAGCAGTGTCCATACCATATGTGTTATTCATTTTTAAATACACGTACAATATTTACACAACATATTTTTTTGTTATAAATTGTACAGTTGGATTATTTTTTTGTTCTTGTTATTTTTTAAAATTCTTAATTGGTAATTCACCGGCCGTGAAAGCCAATATACCATCTTTTTTACTGCAATCTGTTGAGTCGTTCGAGTTTTATAAATGACAGACAGACAAAAAGTCCAATTTTATAAATAAATAAAATACATAAGTACCGTACATAAATAAATATCATAGCACTGGTTCATGAGGACGTGCATGCAGCGATTGATTCACTTAAGAATTTTAAAGCGGCAGGTGAGAATCAACTAGTGGCGGAACTCAAGAAGTACGCTAATATACAGACAATTCGGAATCTGCATAAACCTCTTATTGACATTTGGAATACAGAAAAATTGCCCGAAGAATGGAATGTTGCTGTTTTACAGCAACCACACTTTTTGTTGCTTGATTGGTGATGTTTTCTATTCTTAGTGCTATTGTTTTATTTTTAAATTGCTTTGTTTTATGTATTTGCTACATACAGGTAGAGGATTTTAATATCCATAACTTAACTCTTTAAGCATGGTCAACGGTTGAGTAATGACCATAGGAATGTGTAGCTATACCATCCGAATCAATTACTCTTTTATCATCACCAGGACACAAAGCATTTTGTTTAGTCTTATAGATGATATGTCATGTTGTTTAGAAGCAACAATGTTCATTGAAATTCTTTTTACCTCGTTTTTCATAATACAATCCCCATAATCATTAAAGCTTATACAATTTTTGACAACACCTCTGCTAATACCTTATTTTTTATTTCTTTGCCATTTATGTGTAAAGCATACATTTTAGCTCTAAGTCCAACAAATGCATTAATAATTTGTCCACAAGCCTCGTCTTTAAATTTCCCCAACGTCTTCTTATTTGATGTAGAGTAACACACATGATTAGTAGGATAATCTGATGTGTCCAGGTGTTCTAGGAAATCCAACTTGTCTTGATATACATCTTGGGTGTTAACCAAATAAATGAACGAGTCCGTATCCATATATATATATATATATATGTTTAAGATTTTCCATCCCATAATAGGGTAGTAGGACATCATAGTGGTGGGAATACATTAGAGTTTTTGAAATATCCAGTATACACATTCCAATATATATAGGCTTATTGAATACAATGTTACGTTTAGCCATGTGGAAAGCAGCTAGGTTAGGACCATAAATTGTTCTGTCGATAAATGTTGGTTTAACTATTAGCTTTTCAGCCTTTTGGCTGTCAGTCACAAGACGTATTGAACCCTTGCGAGAAGCTTTTTATGAGACTCTTTTTCGGGGTAATAAACGGTTCATAATGAAGTTGCTAATTTATGCTTCTTAAGATGTGAAAGGTAACATAGCCTAAATATATGGCAGAAATTAACAGAAGTGAAGCCAAAATAAACAAAAACAAATTTAATTCCAGAACAATAAAACAAAGAACAAACTTGAGGGATCACCCTCTTAACTTTACATCCACAATTTACATAATGAACACAATCTACTTATCTCACCAGAGATTTCAAACAATAACAGGACCCGAGATATGGCCTGATTAACTGCAACTCATGTGTGTGACAAAGCATGCAAAATGGAAGAGTACTTGATACGTGATTTGTTGCCATCCTGCGAATGCCGTCAGGCTACAAATCCGTATCTGAGATATCCTAGCGTTGGGAACTAAACAACAACAAAAAATACATTACCGACACTCGCTAAATTTAAATATTTACAAACAAAGATTTCCGACGAAATCTGGACCGATGTGCCCACAGCACCACAAATTGCCTCAACACAGGACTTCACAAATAAACACAAGAATGAGTAACGTGACCACGACACAACAACAGCAAATGACCGCATGTCATTTTTTTTAAATTAAATACACAACATGGTGCCAACAAGAATCAAACTATCACTAAAATATGAAACACAGATGCTCAACACCATACAATTAATACAAGAAAAACATTTCACTTGAACGCGACACATGAAAATACCGCCCAGGCGTGGAGAACTTAGCCCTTAATATTATATCATACTTTAAATGAACAAGCAAGCTATATTTAACTGGGTCAATGGCAAGGCCGTTCCCCTTCTCTAATTAGTGTCTAGAAATACCTAAGATCAACGCTCAATGTGGACTCTCGCTATCACGTGTCAAAGTCACCCTCGTGTCAATGACATCCCGGGCCAGCATTTATGCCCAGCTCCCAAGATACGACGAAGTACAGCAGTCACCTCACCTATCATGTGTGTGTCACCAAATAATTATCTCATTAATTCCCTTTGGAATTACAAGATCAACATTGGATTGGTTGAGGTCTCCGCAGAGCATCACTCACCATCCATAATAATTGCAGCCGAAAGAGACTTGGCAAATCTATGCCAATCTCCCGCGCATAAATTCAACTTATACCACACAATAGACACACAGACACACAATATCACACGTTAGGACTTTGACAATCACCTGAAATAAAATACACAAATGTTTTCCACACACCAACGCGCGTCTGATCTCAGTATTCCGACCGAAGAATAACCAAATCTAACATCACAAATGCAAATTAAATAAAATAAAAGAACGGGCGGTTCTTTCCAAAATCATGTTGCAACAAGGCAACTCAAATTAATACTTGTTCTTTCAAAAATATCAGTGCAAACACTTGTTTTCCCCCTTGCCATTTTTATCGATAATTAACACAGCACCACTTATCACCTTAGCCGCTCTTCATGTGTACGCCAAATCAAATATGCACATGTACACGAGTACACGGATTACAAATTACACGAATACAAAATAAAACTAGTGGTCACGTGTCCTCACATATTTACAATTGAGTGTCGGGACACTACGTTAAAATCTACAAATGAAACAGGAATAAAAACCACAAGAAAATATATACAAGGTTCCCACGCCAAAATATCTACATAATGAATAATTAATATTTGTACTCAACACTCGTCACGTCAGCGGACATCACCTTCCATGGCCCACTAGATAATTACACAGCCATGGGAAACATTTCTGAAGATCGCTCGGTCATCATCCCAGCGGTTGTCCAAGTGTACTTCATCTTGATGTCTTCTTAATGATGAAATAAAAAGTTTAAATTAATTATACTATTCCTGCTATAATTGCAATGGAGCTGCTACCTACACTCTAAGTCCTAGGCAATTAATAATCGTAGACACTTTCCCTATCTAAGCACATAGCTCTAATTTCACACGTACATTTCACACCCAAAAACATATTATAAAATATCAACTGTTAATATTACTGCTTCTAGACACACTGTCTAACACTCAACATTAATAAAGTTCGATGATAAAGTTACATTCGGCTCCCAACGGAGTCCTCAAAATATTAGCCATCTCACGTGGAGATCGAAGTCAAAGTACCCTGGAACAGAGTAACGTGCAACCTCTCACGGCTATCAAGAATTTGTACAAGTTCGCTAGCACAGTCGCCTAATTTATACAGATCTGGTCAACGGTACTATGGTGGGGACTATAAAATTACAATAAATCGAAGGAGTTGTCGTACGAGCTTTTTTCTTCATGTAGGTTCCAGGGCAGCCTCGCAGAATCAAATCCCATCGTGAATTAATCAAATATAGCTCTCCCGGGCTTTCTCATAGCACGCGTTCTTCCCGCCAAAGTGGCTTGGTCCTGTATGATTCGCAAATTCATATTCAATATCGTTGTAGAGATCACGTAGCTCCGCCCCTCTTGTCGTCATAAATTGTATCTCTTTCTCTCTTCTCCGTTCAATGCGCTCTTCGTCTTGCTTGGCGAACAAAGGTTTGTGACTCATAAAGGACGCTCAGCTCTCCGTTCAGCGACCTCTCTTCAAAGAAATATTTAAATATATCTCGCTTCCTCAACTTGGCCAACTCTTCCAACATCAGGTGCTCACCTCCTTCAACTAACTGCAGACACAATGCAGTATATAAAATAAATATGAACAATTATTCTATGATAGTAAGAATAAGGGTTCAGTATGGCTATTCTTTTACGATTATTTCCATTGTTTTTCCAAAAATTGCATTGTTAAATAATTTGTACAGATTTTTCTCAAAATCATTTTTAGCTTCTTTTCGAAAGTTGTTATTAAAATCAACGTATGCCTTTAGCCAAGGTCTTTGTTTGAACTTTAACACACGATGAATTTTTACCAATTTTAGTCCATGATTTAGAGCCTGTTTAAGTGCCATGTAGTGAACAGCGTATCGCCTTCGATTTCCAAGATGAGGAATTAGTGTTTTAAGAGACGAATCCTTAGGTTGTGTACACTCTGGTAGGAAAGGTAAATCGTTTTGTAAATCATGAAGGTCACATGGGTAATCAACATCAACGTCTAGAATGTATCCCAGAGGGTCGTCTTCCTTAAGCGTTTCTAGATCAACAGTATTTGGGGAAACCCACTGAAATCCGCCGTAAGGAAGGGAGTGGCACATAACCCACCCATATTGGTTGTTAGCATCAGCATAGGTAATAAACTGCGATGGTTTCTCGGATTCATAGGTTTCCATGTATTTATTGTTAGCTTCAGCATACCGATGAGACACCTGGCATATTCCTCCACGTATTCCAGACCCTATTAAAAGAATCTGATCGTATCCTGTAGCAATTCCAGTTCAATTCCAGAGTAAAGGAGAATTGCATCAAAACGTAGACCAGGCGAAGTAAAAAGTGTGCAGTATCCACTTGCTGTGTTTATATCGTTTTGTTTCGAAAAGTTTCAAAGCTGTTTGCAAGAAGGAGTACATATGAAGTTAGGTAAAGGTCACTATATTCCCCTAGAGTTTTAATTTTGAACTGTTTCCATTCATTTTCCGCATGTTCATAGTCTTCTTTACTTACATCTTCTTGACTTTATTTGTTAAAGAATGCCTCTTTTGGAGGTAAACACGTTTCACTTAATTTTTCCCATGAATCAATGTAATCATAAGGAAACACCCCTTTACGAGTCATGAGCGTTGCATTTTCTTTTCCAAAGTACTTTTCTATTTCAGGGTATGATGTTAAGTTGGTAATTAAGTTTTCCAAACTACTTGGCATTAACCGAAACGTATCCACAAATCGAAGCTTAATATTTCCAACATATTTGGTGAAGGAAATGTACTTTTCTTTCGAGTTAGCGATAACATCCACTCTCTCAGTAGTATACCCCAATTGCTTTACAATAAAATTTGCATCATGGCCACTCATATTATGTAAAAATACAGGAACGCGGTTACGTGTTTTACACCTCAAAATACAGTTATTGTGAGCACTTCCACGGTATTTGCCTGTAATATGGCAATGATCCCGAACTTTCCAGTCCTCTTTGGTAAATGGTTTATGACACAAATAACAGATTTCAGAATATTGGAACTCTGCTTCTTGATCCTGAATTAAGGCCTTTGGAACATTTAAGCGGTAAAGGCGATCAATTTCATTAGCTCTTGAGATCAAACAGTCCATAAACTTTTCTGAAGCGTCAGGTCCACGATAAATAACAGGTTGGCTTGGAAAGTTTGTCTTTATATGTTCCACAGCTGGTGAGGGTTTAACGTATATACCAAAGCTCATAGGAACATGACTCTGGTATGGCACTGTATAACTTGCCTCAGGATTAAGTAGACATATTTGTTATGGTAACAGTATACTTTCAAAATCTGCATAGATAACGTAAGGTATTCTAAGCATGTTTTCCACGTTTAAGAATTTAACAATTGGGTTTTTAATGGGCATTTCAACTCTAGTAATGTCGTGCAGGACACACAAAGCTCTATGTTCTTTCAATTTTTCCAATCCTTGTTTTCCATATCGATTATTGAAGTGAGTAAAACACCGTTTACAAGTATATATCTTATGTTCACGGTGTGTAATTTGATGTCCTACTAGTTTATCGAAATCTTTGATAAAGACGTAGTGGATCTGCCAGGATGAAGAACTTAGCACAAGAAGGTCACGATGATCTTGTAGTTCTTTATCCACAACCTATAGAGGAAACAATTTATTGTCTTCTTCCAGTCCAAATACATTGATGGATATGTCGTTGGCTTTCTCATATTTGGAAATGTCAGCTAGTGATGTAGGAAACGATATATTTGAAAAATCATACTTGTTTTCCAGGTCCCTGTATTTAATAATGCATTGAGCATTCTTTTTAACCAGTTTTGCTAAAATGGCGTACATAAAACACTTTTCATATTTCAAGTTTTCAGGATTAATGCAGGCTTTTCTTGCTTTTACAGTTGCTGGTAATGGAATATATGTGCTACCACGCAAGGGATTGTACTTATTTATTTTCAATCGTACTCCTTCCACCGCTAGCAAAGCCCAATTACTGCATTTTGCCTCGCATTCTTCCATTTCCGTAGTTAACTTTATAAATTGCGTTTCCAAGAAACTACTTAAGCATGTTTCCAAAAATATGGCCTGATAACGTGTTTTAAAAGCACAATCTGTAATTTCATTGGTAGACGTAGGAATGAATCTACATTCAGCCACAAGATTAAATTTTATCGACGTGTGTTTTGCTAGTTCTTTCTGAATAGCTTGCATTATTTACTCTTTCGACTCTTTAAGGTATGAATTTTAATCCTTACACGTATCACAACCTATACAGTAGGATTTAAGACGACCTTCAAATGACGTTTCATATTCAGTAAGTCCTTTATTATCAGTAACCATTGAGAGCAGGTAATGTTTTGTAGGTTCAGTTTTTTGTCTTTTAGCTGATGACACAACATTAAAACATTCTTCATGCCGACGTCCGTTGTAGACATTGTTAAATTTACGGCCACAAGCTTTGCACTCATGAAATTCACCACACGATACTCCGTGACGCTTTCTACGATAGTCTCGAAGAAAAGTTTTTCCACACTCTTTGCACATATAGCTTGGAATAGTTTCTTCCATTATGGATGTTGTTTTCTGCCAGCAGCTGCTTACTGCGTATGACAAGGCTGCAGTCTGGTCGGTGAGACGGTCTTTCACGATGTGAACACTGTACGAGGTAGTAGTCAACTTTTTGTATTCTTGCTAAGGGTCAACTAATATACCCCAATCAAGGCCAATAGCTACTTACCGCATATGACAAGGCTGTACACTGATCGGTAAGACGGTCTTTCACGATGTGAACACTGTAACAGGTAGTAGTCAACTGACAATATTCTTATACCCTTGTCAAGGTTAACAGGTACTTACTGCATATGGCAAGGCTGTACACTGGTGGGTTAGACATTTTTTGCTAAGAATCCCCTATATACCCTAGACAAGACTATACATGTTAGTTCTGAACACTTAGTGGTTAATTGTGTATTGTATGTATATACACAGCTTATACAAGCACATTTTGCAAGCGGTCAAACTTTGTGAGATAGTCACATGCAACATGCAAAGTATGTTTCCGCTACCCAGCGGTGGATATGAGCACTAACTGAACTACTAGCAAGCTACCTAGCGGTGGATATGAGCACAAATTGAACTACGAGCATGCTTGCCCAATAATGGGTTCATTTGTCCTTACCACTAACAATACACACAGAGGGTTTGATTTATCGTTTAGTACAAATTTATCTTGTTGAAATAATGTAACAAAACGTTAAATAGCGCAATTAAATGGGAATGTTGTATTACCTAAAATGTAATACTATGCAAGTGTTTAACATTCTACGATTGCATTAGGAAACTGGTAGTAACTTGTAAAATTGTATAACTACAAGCCCAAACCGATCTAAACCAAAATCAACGGAATCAAACCAAATCCAAAACCGAACCAAACCCAATCAAATTGCTCCCACTTTTGCTCCCAAATTTGCTCCCACTTTTTGCCCCCACTTTTTTCTCCAGATACTGTTGATCTTGAAACGCTAAAGGAGACGATCCTGTGGGATACATTCTTGACGTTGATGTTGATTAGCCATGTGACCTGCATGATCTACACAACGATTTACCTTTTCTACCAAAGTATACACAACCTAAGGATTCGCCTCTGAAAAAAACTAATTCCACATCTTGGAAATCGAAGGCGATACGTTGTTCACTACATGGCAGTTAAACAGGCTCTAAATCATGGACTAAAATTGGTAAACATTCATCGTGTGTTAAAGTTTAAACAAAGGCCTTGGCTAAAGGCATACATTGATTTTAATAACAACCTTCGAAAACAAGCTAAAAACGATTTTGAGAAAAATCAGTACAAATTATTAAACAATGCAATTTTTGGAAAAACAATGGAAAATATTCGTAAAAGAATAGACATACGTCTTGTGACTGACAGCAAAAAGGCTGAAAAGCTAATAGCTAAACCAACATTTATAGACAGAACAATTTACTGTCCTAACCTAGCTGCTTTCCACATGGCTAAACGTAACATTCTATTCAATAAGCCTATATATATATTGGAATTTGTATACTGGATATTTCAAAAACTCTAATGTATTCCCACCACTATGATGTCCTACTACCCTATTATGGGATGGAAAATCTTAAATTATGTATATGGATACGGACTCGTTCGTTTATTTGGTTAACACCCAAGATGTATATCAAGACAAGTTGGATATCCTAGAACACCTGGACACATCAGATTATCCTACTAATCATGTGTGTTACTCTACATCAAATAAGAAGACGTTGGGGAAATTTAAAGACGAGGCTTGTGGACAAATTATTAAAGCATTTGTTGGACTTAGAGCTAAAATGTATGCTTTATACATAAATGGCAAAGAAATAAAAATATAAGGTATTAGCAGAGGTGTTGTCAAAAATTGTATAAGCTTTCATGATTATAGGGATTGTATTATGAAAAACGAGGTAAAAAGAATACCAATGAACATTGTTGCTTCTAAACAACATGACATATCATCTATAAGACTAAACAAAGTTGCTTTGTGTCCTGGTGATGATAAAAGAGTAATTGATTCGGATGGTATAGCTGCACATGCCTATGGTCATTACTCAACCGTTTACCATGCTTAAAAAGTTGTTATGGATATTAAAATCATCTACCTGTATGTAGCAAATACATAAAACAAAACAATTTAAAAAATAAAACAATAGCACTAAGAATAGGAAACATCACCAATCAAACAACAACAAAAAAAATGGTATTCATACTTAAGAATTTAAAAAAACAACAAGAACAAAAAATAAACCAACTGTACAATTTATAACAAAAAATGTATTTTGTGTAAATATTGCACATGTATTTAAAAATGAATAAATATATTGTATGGACACTGCTTGTACATTTTAATTACTACCCACCTCCCACTCCTAATCCAACCGTTAACTTCTAGTAATGTTAAGATATTACCCTTAGTTAGACGAAACTAGGTAACCAAAAGTATAGTATAACCAATGTATTACCTATATTCTTTGGGATAACGTATACAGCCTTGTTGTATGTAATAAAAATCGTGTTTCACAAATATGAACTTTCGACATGGACTACATCAAAAACATGTACACAACAAAATTGGAAAATCCAAATTTCAACATTGACAAAATTCAAAAACTTTAAACTGACATTTTTAATAACCGTATATAGGAAATTGGTAAATTGCAATGTGTGAAATATAAAAATGGAAAAAAATGAACAAAAGCTTTTACTTTTTAACACTTAACTGACTTTGTAATTGTAAGCTGGATGTGCCTAGCGAACATCTTGTACAGTAGCCACAGTGCAGGTGTTAGCTTTACCTCACTCTCTATAAGACTAGCATAGAGATAGTTGCGTGTGCCCTTATATAAAATGGATGTGTGAATTAGCCTTTTGCTTAGCTTTAAAGGTTAGGTTAGGTGAAGTTAGGTGAGGTTATGTTAGGTAAAGTTAGGTTAGGTAAAGTTAGGTTAGGTAAAGTTAGGTTAGGTTAGATAAAGTTAGGTTAGGTAAATTTAGGTTAGGTTAGGTATGTGACCTTGTCATTTACTCTTTTCGGTAAATCTAAAATGTAAAATATAAAATAAAAATCTATAATCTAAAATTTAAAATCTAAAAATGTAAAATCAAAACAAAATGTATAATTTAAAATCTTAAAATGTAAAATATAAAAATTTAAAATCAAAACAAAATTTATAATTTAAAATCTTAAACTGTAAAATCTAAAAATAAAAATCTAAAATGTAAAAATAGAATATCTTACATGCACTAATTTAAATCTTTAAATGATGTTTCTGTGGGTTAGGTTAGGTAAAGTTAGGTTAGGTTAGGTTAGCATGCCATATGTGCATGTGGTTGCGTGCAGTGACCATTTTGTGCATTAGCCCTGTGCTAAAAAAATTAACTATTAAATAAATAAAAATGTATAAGTTAAAAAATTAAAAACAAACGTTAGGTCTATGACCTCGTAGTTTAGTCTGATTTACAAAATCTAAAAACTAAAATTAAAAGAAAACTTCTAAAATGAAAAAACTAAAATCTTAAAATGTAAAATATAAAAAATGTAAAAACTAAAATTTAAAATCTAAAATGTAAAAATAGAAAATCTTACATGCATTTAATTTAAATCTTAAAATGAGGTTTCTGTAATTGTGGGTTAGAGAATTTTTGGGTTAATGACCTTGCAGTTTAGTGCTTTGACACAATTAATAAAAAATAAAAAATAAATAAAAAATAAATTTAAAAAATGATTAAAAATTATATAAATAATAAATTAATAAAAAATAATAATAAAATAATAAATATTCCATTTAGCAACGTTACACAGTCGACCTCTCTCTATGACGTCATCCACAGTCTCAGGGTGTGGCGGCCATCTTGCCCATTAACCCTTGCGCCAGCTATGACTGTCCCCTCCATAAGAATAACATAGGGCTGGTTGCGCACGGCGGCCATCTTGCCCATTAGCCCCTGCGGCAGGACCGGCCTTTTTATCCTACTGGTATACATCCTTTCGTTTGTTGATCAAGACTGCCATTCTGTAAAGAGTATACAAGGGTTGGCCATAAGTGATTATTTTAAATGTTTAACTTCTGTTCAGCTTTCAGGAGGAGAGAAGTGATGAAATTCTCTAGCTTATCTTTCAAGTTAGTAATGACTTTGTTAGGGTTTAAAGTAACTGTCTCAACAACATCCACCCCCAAATATCTGAGAGTTGTGTCCTGCCCAATGCTGTTTATCTTCTTTGTCTCTGATATATATGTGTGTAACTCTCTTAGGTGGCTTTGGTCTACTTACAAGAACACTTGGTTTCAATGCTCTCTAGCGATTTAGTAGTCATGAAGCCAAGTTCTTCAACTGAACTTTTGCTATCAACACAATATCATTTAGTCATAAAAAGTTATATGTAACCAGATGGCCACTGGATTGCGTTCAAACTTAAAGAACAGGATTTGATTTCTTGTAAGATAGTTTCCTTCCTTCCTATACTGTATCTCTATTTTCATAGTTCAGTTTGATATCAGATATATTTCCCTACATCTAACATTTTCGTTCTTTTGTTCTAGTAGTCACCATGGTCGTAGCAAAGACATGTGAAAAATCCTGCCCCACGCGAAATGAACCACTTTGTGCCAGACAAGGAAGCACGGGGAAGAAGACATTTTCTAATCAGTGCGAATTGAATCGCTACAACTGCAATTATGGAACGAGTAAGTTTTATCAAAACACTGTTGCAGGAACATTCCCAAGAGATATTTGTTTCTACAAGGTTAGCATACAAAATTCCCCATTCCTTGAAAGGTACCTATTGCATCAACGTAAGACTTGTTAATACAAGCTCAAGGCGGCATGATGAAGTACCGGTACATACCTTTCATGTTCAGCGAGATACTCTGAGACCAGTAGAAACTTATTTACTCATGGAGATGATACCGCACCTTACCGTTGTCCACTTCACCACACATCAGGCCACTTTTCATACATGAACTACCACCTAAGACCTAAAATTTCTGGCTCCAACCCCCACGACTTTCCTCTCTCTCCAAAAAAAAAAAAAAAGGAAACTCTAATGAGTTGCCATTTACAACCAGAATAGATAAAGGCATCTTTGCAGGAGGCATTATGGGAGGTTGCAAGAGATGGCTTCCACAAACTTCACCAACACTGGCAAAAGGTGGGTAATCACCCAAGGGCATTATTTAAAAGTGGTTTGAAGTATTAACCCTTTATAGGGCAAAAGACTGGGGGTATAAAATATTTGTGGTTTTTTTTTGCACATTTGTAATTGGGGGTGATAGATGAGTAGGAATATGCAACAATTTCATGGGTGTGGATTCTATTTTAGGAAATATGGGGTGGAAAATTATTATCCCACTGCCCACACCCGACAGTATGTTTTCTTAAATGAGCAATGGGGTAATAATCTCCTACCTCCAAATTATGATGATCCTGTATTTATCACTCAATAATGAGGTTTATTTAACAGGATATAATATATAAAAAGACCCATCACGCTCTATAATTTAAAAAAAATGTAACTCCCACGCAAAAAAAGGTCAGTGAGCTATATCATCTTTGCCGAAAACTGCACAAAAATATAAAAGTGATTTTGGAAGGTTAAAAGTTAGTATATTCGTATATAATTCAATAATGTCAAAATAGTATTTACTAAAAACCCAGCAAATTACTTTAAAAAATCTTCTATTCTATGGCAAACACCCTGAGCAGGATAATTATTTCCATTCTAGCTGAAATATATTTACTCAAGTGACCAAAACCATTATTAACATTGTATTTCAGTTATATACCGACGTTTACAAATCTCTCATCTTAAAAAACACCTTCTTCTGTAAAACAATACATTTCTTTCCCTCAACAAAATCGAACTGGCGAGCACGTGCACTGGGGAGACCACTGGGATATATTCTTCCTAACTTTGGTTTTTGATGACAGTATACATCAAATTAATGGGTTTTCGATATTTCTCTGCATCAAGCTTGTGGATGCATGTGGAACTGCTTGAAATGAAAGGGGTGGGAAGATTCTCTCCCTAACACCGTTCTATAAATACATGGTGTACAGCTGTACAGCTATTCCCGGAGAGGCTAGCTGGTGAACCATGTGTTATTTCCTCGTACAAATACAAACCGATATAAAATAAGTGAATTCATTTACGTATTTCACAGTCATACAGCATAACTTTTTGATGTATAACCATTACAACGCAACCAAGAACTACATTTTCCAACCACCCTGAGCCGAGAAAAAGTTACCTTACAAAAATGATAACAACTTTGTTTCTTGGACACACAAAATTGTGAAATTAATAAACCAGTTATACAACATTCCAATGTATAGTGTGTTAAAATTTGGATTCGATCTGATGACGGGCTTGTGAGATAAAAATTCATAAATGTGACGCATGGTTGAAACACGCTTAAAAACGTGCCCTTTTTGTGTTCCAACTGCGATAAAAAATATTAAAATATAAATTTAAAAATCCAAACCTACATGAACTAACGTAAAATAGAACGACGAAAATGTTGTTGGTATTGGATTTTATGTAGGTCTATTGGTTACTTAACAAACAACCTTCAAACTCGAGTACACATAATACTTTGGTCGACTGTACTTAATAAATGCTTCTCGGGGCAAATGGAATAAAAAATCAAATGGGCGCCTATCTTTAATTCTATAGCTTAATCTCACCTTAATTATTATCAATCAATAACGCTTGGTTCCTATCAAAACGGTGGACATACGAAAATCCTCGTGTCCCAAGTGCCTAACGTAATATTTTCGTCCAGACCAATGGTTTTGTCTATGGCTTTGTTAGAGTACAGTGCAACTTTTCAGTTGAATTCAACAACTAAAAGATATGTATGAACAATTCAAACTCACCACCTCCAAGTCACATAAGCACACCCTCTCACGCCGAAATCTAACGCGACACTGACCAGCTGACAAGATGGCGAACACGGCAACTCCGAGCAACAACCGAACATCAACATGTCATCCGTGACGTCACCGAGGACCCTAAAAATTTCCCTAAACGAAACCGGTCGCAATATGTAATTGACCCACATATTCTTAGTTATCCTTTTTATTTGTTGGCAGGGATAAATGTTCAATTAAATATTTCTGGTACGATATGTATAAATCAATTATATTTTAATAAACACATCAGAAAGGGAGTGATACATTGATTTTTGTTTGTTTCCTCATAATTCTATAATTAATTATTGTTGTTTATAGGCCCCTAACAGCTAGGTTATCAGCCCATAATTCTTTAAGGTTGGCAACTATAGGGGAGGGGGTAAATAACCTTTCATTCCCCCTGTATCAAACGCCTGCTTGCAACTATCAGTTACCTGGACTCTGTTGCACTTCTGCACGCACTTCAGAAGTTAACATCAGCAATCCTGATCAAATACTGTGCCCGTATTTTCGATGGGACAAGCGATGACCCGGCTCACATCCCGGCCCCATTAGAAGAAACGGCCAGAGAGCGATTAAATAAAAATTAGTATGTGGATTTTTGTTCGTATAAAAAGAAAATCAAATGCTCGGGTAGGCAAGAGACAAAAGCATCTCGCGTCGTTTAAGGGTTGGGATTGAAGGGGCTCGTCGAACCAAAAACCATTTTAAAAAAATCATACTAATCCCAACGACCAGAGAAAGTAATAAGAATCCAAAGTAAAATGCACCGATCCTTTATTGGGTCAAAAGAGAATAGAAATAAAATAAATGGATCTAGCCTAGCACTCACGAGTCTCAATAATTGGATACCTATCAGTAGAAAGGTGCTAAGTGCCATTTTCTGAAGAAAAAAAGACTTCTTTTTTGTTGCTAGAATGGAGATATGTGCGATGTAGCATTACATATCAAAAGGGCTAACTCCTCAATGGTTTCAAAGGACCTTCCAAGAGCATCAGAAGATAGCACTAGTGGTAAGTCCTGCAGCTCTTTCAGAAGAAAGGTGCAATGTGCCATTTATTTGTTCTCATTTCCCTCCAATGTGTGCATCGTTGACAGAATTGTTCAGGGAACTTAGAACACTCAATTGTTAGCAGTTCGTACTAGTGGGAACCTGTGTACGGATAGCATAATTTCCTGTTGGACACGTGACATTGCCGTGCATATATCTTACAAAAACTCGAGAACTACTGCTCCGATTTCGCCGAAAATTTTACAGTTTGTTCTCATTATGGTAGACAGTGTTAAGAAAGTGGTTTGAACGAAATCGAATTGGCAGTATTTTTAAATTAATTTACATTACAAAGCCACGCCAATATTGAATCTAATAACTTGACGGACAGATGGTGACACAGTGCATTCACTTCAAAATCACCTATGAGCAAAGATATCATCCCATACCGTACCCTTTGATCAAAACGTGCAACAAAATAATAGTTAACGTAACAGAATCATTCTCTATATACTGTATAATCCAATTACAGCGAATTAAAGTATGTTATAATGATATTACATTTCACGTTAATGTGTTTATACCAACATCTCTAATGAGAGAACGTACTACTAACAGAAAGGATGTCAATATTGTTAAATTCTCAAGGTAAGTTCGATAGATTTGAGTTATTACGAAAACAATTCCGTGTCGTTTTACAGTGTCCATTACAATACCGAAATTCCGTGTCGTTTAACAGTGTCCATTACAATGCCAAGGAGAGGAAAAGCTGACAGAGGTCGTCGAAGCCAGTTAAATGCGCGTCGAGCTACTTCACGTGCAAACCACACTGATGACCAAAGAGCGACGGATAATGAAAATAGTCGTATTGGCATGTCAGATTTACGTTCGAGAGCGACTGAAAATGAACGAAAAGCGAATAGATTCAGAATGCAACGAGTTCGTGAACATCAAACACAACGCCAGTGAGCACGACACAATGAACATGACCGATTGCGCCGACGCGATGATCCTATGAAACTGGAACGTCAGTTGACCGAATCAAAGAAGGAGCTCATTCGGCGTGTTTTTCGAACGTAGCGCAGAACTTCAAACACCATAATTGGCTGAGCGAATGAGCCACATTGGCAGTGAAAAATAAAGATCTCAACAAGTCCATTCAAAATTTCATTTCGGGACAGTTGTTTTCCTTCAAATCGATTGACACAGTTATCAACCAGGATGAGGTAGTCAGCTATCTCACATAATTTTTGAATTCGCTGGAATTGCCTGGATTACCTCCTCACAATTTGCAATTGAAAGTAGGGTCAGTCATCATCATGTTGCGTAACATCAATCAGCCTCGACTATGAAATGGAACACGACTGGCTGTGGAATAGCAAATGAACGTCATCGATGCGACGATTATCGAGGGAAAGTACAAAGGCCAGGTTGTTTTGATTCCGCGCATCCCAATGATTCCACCGGACGTGCTATTTGATTGTAAACGGTTGCAATTCCCCATGGCCATCAACAAATCACATGGTCAGTCGTTGGAAGTTTGTGGAATTAACTTGGAGTTTCCGTGTTTCGTGTATGGACAACTGTATGTCATGTGTTCGCGTGTCAAAAAGCCGCCATCTTTGTTTAATAGGCACGTAGGACATTCGTAAAGACTAGTGGACTTTGCACCTTTCACAACTTCTAACATTTCACTCAAACGGAATTCCACAGTTTTCATATTATGAACCTATATCTGCCACTGGATATCAAGGAATACTATATATGTATGCTATTCAAATAAGAAGAAGAAATACGGTACTCACAAATAAGCTGACTAAACATGTTTACTATAATACTCAATGTTCATAAAAATGGCAGCACCACTCTACTGATAGGTATCCAATTAGGTTGGGACCAAGTCCAAAAGAAAATAAAATCAGAGCCCTGAAATAGAAAATTTAAATGAAAATTGATGTATTCCGAACTCGTGGATGTCCTAAGGATCAGTCACGATAAGGGGATCGCCTAGCAATTTTTTTTTAATGTCGGCGCATACGCTCATATTTTCAACACTTATCACCCACAAGTCACCGAGTTCAATTTTGTGGTGGTGAATAGAAAAATATCATATTATTTACAATCATCTTTAAATATATACAATTACTGACGAATCTCCCTTATCGGACGACAAACACTAACTAAGCAACAGCAGATTCATCAAAACCCTCACGATGGAATTCTCATCTTGACGTGATGTGGGGGCTTGAGAGTTCAAATGATCCTGCGAGCTATGCCGGCGGGAGCGTAAGCTCCTGGTAGGGCCACCCATGCCGGACAGGTCAAAGGTGATGAGCCAGACGAAGAGGGATACCCTGGTCCTCCAGGTTGGGGGTTGGGCGTAGGGTTAACAACCCTACAATGTAAAAAATCTCAATGTTACGGATACCTTACAAGTGCCTCGGAATGCTGATCACCCGATGACGAAACGGCAAAGGAAACGGTTAATGAGAAGGAAAGCGGATATTATGTTAGCGACATGGAATGTGAAAACCCTAAGGAGACCTGGGAAATTGAGAGAGATTAGAGAAGAAATCGGAAAATACCGTGTGGAAATAGCTGCACTACAAGAAATATGATAGAAAGGCCAAGGAATGATAGCGTCAGGGGAACATATACTGATGTACAGTGGAGGAAATACCGGTTATGGTGATACAGGCTTTCTTATACAAAAGTCTGTTAAGTCAAGTGTAATAAACTTCAATGCTATAAATGAAAGGATGTGCTCAGTGCGACTACGAGCAAAGTTTTTTAACATCACCATGTTCTGTGTCTATGCCCCCACAGAAGAGGCAGAAGAAGAAGAGAAGGATAGCTTCTACACTAAGTTGGAGGAGGAGGTCAACAAAGTACAAAGACATGATGTGAAAATAATCCTTGGGGACCTAAATGCCAAAGTTGGGAAGGAAGAGGTGTTCAGAGATACAATAGGGAAGGAAATTTGACACGAAGGTAGTAATGACAATGGATTGCGGTTGATAGACTTTGCCATTGGGAAGGAAATGGTGGTGAAAAGTACTTGGCACCCAAGGAAAGATATCAAGAAAGGGACCTGGGTGACTCCGGACGGAGTTACAAGGAATCAAATAGATCATGTGATTATTGACAAACGACATGCATCGGATGTAATGGAAGTAAGTAGTTGTAGAGGAGCAGATGGGGACACAGATCATTACTTGATAAGAATCAAGTATAGACAAAAAATAGATTCAGCGAGGAAACAAAAAAGTGAAAGGAAGATGAAACATAATATTGGAAGGCTTCAAAGCAGCAAGGAAGTACAAGAGGAGTATAGATTGAAAGTGGTAGAAAACATGGAAAACAATAAGAACCTCTGGGAAGAAGGTAATGTGGAAACTAAATGGGAGTTACTGAGAAACACCATCAGTGAAGTTGCAGAGGAAACGCTGGGGAGAGCCGAATTCAAGAGAAATACACAATGGTTCGATGAAGAATGCTCGGAGGCAATCCATGAAAGAAACGAAGCAAGGCAAAGAATGTTGCAACGGAGAACAAGACAGACAGTGGAGGAATATAGAGAGAAAAGGAAAAGTGCAAACAAGTTAAGTAGGGTTAAGAAAAGGCAGTATGAAAGAGAAAGAATAGAACAATTAGATAAAATGAGGGAGAGTGGGGAGATTCGGAGAGTTTATGAAAGAGCAAGAGATTTGTGGAAAGGGTTTCAACCAAGAGCAGTCTTTTATAAGGACAAAGAAGGAAATTTTATAGGAGATAAGAACAAGACGCTACAGAGATGGCAGGAATATTTCACAGAGCTACTCAATGGACGGGGTGAAGAGGAAACCGCGAATGGGGAAGAAGTGGAACATGTAGGGATTGATGAGCAAGAAGAAGTTGAAACACCGTATTTAGAGGAAGTTAGAGATACAATCAAGGAATTAAAGAACAATAAAGCCACCGGAGAAGACGGAATAGAAGCGGAGTTGATAAAATTCGGTGGAGAGGTAGTGGTAAAAGCAATACATGAACTAATAAAGGAAGTTTGGACGAAAGAAGAAATGCCCAGGGATTGGACTGTAGGAATAATATGCCCTTTGTATAAGAAAGGGGATGAATCAGTATGCGGCAATTATCGTGGGATTACTCTCTTGGACGTAACATATAAGGTGTTCAGTAAGATTTTAGCCTCTCGACTGGAGCGTTGTGTAGAGAAAATATTGGGGGACTATCAAGCTGGATTTAGAAGGAATCGCTCTACAATGGACCAGATAGTTGTAGTGAGGCAGATACTGGAGAAGTTTTGTGAACATGATAAGCAGCTGGATCAGCTGTATATAGATTTTAAGCAGGCATATGACAGTTTGGATAGAAAGGAGATTTTTAAAATTATGAAAGAGTTTAAGATTCCGATAAAATTGGTCAAGCTGACAGAAATGACTATGGAAACCACAATCTGTAAGGTTAGATTAGAACAAGAGATGTCCGAAGAATTCATTGTAGAAAGGGGTTTGCGAAAAGGAGATGTAATTTCTACATTACTCTTTAATGTAGCTCTAGAAAAAATAATTCAACAACTGCCAATCAATCCAGGAGGGACCATATTTAACAGACAAGTGCAGGTGATAGCATATGCGGATGATGTAGCATTAATTGCAAGGAACAGTAAATCATTAGAAGAGAGCTATGTCCAGTTGGAAGAAAAGGCACGAAAGTTAGGATTAGAAGTGAATACAAGTAAAACCAAGTATATGAAGATGGGAAACTCCAGAGAGGCAAGAAGAGATCCGTATTAATTAAATTAAATGGGAAAGAATATCAAAGAGTAGAAGAATTCAAATATTTGGGCTCAATAATAACTGAGGATAACAGAACATCAGTGGAAATACAAGAAAGATTTAAAAGTGGAAATAGATGCTATTACGCTCTGCAAAGCATGTTTAAATCGAGAAATGGTAGTAGGAATACTAAAATAAAAATTTACATTACAATACTAAGACCTGTGGTTATGTATGGATCGGAAGGTTGGGTTCTCAATAGAAGAGAAGAAGACTGGCTGCGAAGATGGGAAAGGAAGATCTTGAGGAAAATATACGGGGCAGTGAGAGAGGAGGAAGGTTGGAGAATAAGGACAAATGTGGAACTACAGGAACTCTTCGGACAGGCAGATATTGTGGTCAAAATTAAGCAGGGGAGGATAAGATGGGCAGGACACGTTCAGAGAATGCCAGAATCACGGAGTGTCAAAAAGGTGTTTACGCAAAGCCCGGATGGATGGAGGAGAAGAGGAAGACCCAGGAGACGGTGGATAGATGATGTGGAAGACGACCTTAGGAGTCTGGGAATCAGGAACTGGAGAAGGAAGGCGGAAGATAGCGATGAATGGAAGCAGGTGGTAAAGGAGGCCAAGGTTCTTCAAGGACTGTAACGCCGACCAGTACGTAAGTAAGTAAGTAAGATTCATCAAAATAGTATTATATTAATTTGAGTTCAATGTGAACTCATTCAACTAGTCACTAGACTTTCATGACTTTCATGTCATTAAATATCCTGAACTATATTTCCATAACTTTGATCCTCGATGTTTCCAATTATAGAGTTAATGAATCATTCCATCATCTGATACTTCTAGAACAAATTATGAGATCTATAGTGTGGTCACCTGATATCTTTTACTTCCATTATAAGCATCTATAATGGACCTCCGTCTCGAAACCCTTCCGTCTTACGTCGTGTGTGAGGATCTGAATTACTTTCCAGTAGAGCCGACAATCAATTACTACATCGCTCTACTCAAACACTTAAAACATTCAAAAATGCGTAACACGTTACTGAGGTCAGGGACCATATCCCTGTAATCTAATTCGACAGCCATACACTGAACTGTGAACCTCAACGTCAAAGCTCCCAGATTGACGGAATAAATACCATATTATATTTACAAATTAATACATCACAATATTTACCACCAAATCATGCACTATTTGCAATTAACATAGATCCTCTCTTAACATAACGTGTCGAGTTTATCTGGACAAGTCATACGGCAATATAATAGCATATCTAAGGTACCTTAACTATTTGTCCCTAATCACCTCTAGCACATCAATCAAACATAAGTTCCACTGAATTACTCATTATCAAGCACCTCTATGGAAAACTCATGCATTAATGACTGAAAATAGATATAAGTTCAATACTAAACTGACCATAAAAATAAAATATTGGGGATGGCATTCAATCATAGACCAACATCCTCGACCATACTGTCAATAAACATGTACTGTGGTTATGCACGAACAATGCATCAAATCCACATTATCTTAAAATGTTAAAGTTCCCTACAATTAGGTACTGCAATGTTTTAAATAATGAAGTACTAATGCTTCAACACGAATTAGGCATCTCTTATGCTTTAATTAAAGAAATCAGGATTATTATGCTGAATTCGAAGAAATAATTACGCTTTACGTTGCATTCTCAAGACTAGTGTAATGAAATTATGTTTAACGTTCCCGAAATGAAATCATGCTAAAGGAGTTCTGTTATACGTCCTCAAAAATAAGTAATCAAAACGGAGTTAAGCTTTACGTTCTCAAGTCATCTATGGCATGGCTATTCGAAGTGGATGTAATGGAGCACTTTCAATGTCTGTGAAATTGTAACTTTCCGGCCAGCTCTCTCGTTCGTAATATTTACGTTAACGTTCACGCGCTACAGATCGGTCTTGTCTCCACTCCTGGTGCAAGCAGCTGTTCGATCTGACCTTGGCCAGCTTATAGCCCTGTCTGAGCGTTCATCAACCCCTAGCGCACAAGGCCACAATGAGTACAGCCCTCCATAACATTTTGGCTCGTGACTTAAATATGCAAGCGACGTTCAAATGTCCTTTCACCAAGGCTTCATAACTTAACATAACGAAAATGGTTGTTTCGGGTAGATTATACGAAGTACGTCCAGAAAGTAAGTTCCGTTTGGTAATAACAATAAATTGTGTACAGATACAGATACCGAAAAATATGCGCGGTAGACGCTCTGTATCAAGGAGAAGAAACGTGCGCCATTTGGAGATCGCTGTCAGCCACGTACGCGTTGTTGTGCATGATAACTCGTACAATGTCGGTGTTGATTGAAAATCCCGCCGCTTGTGAAATCAGATCTGTGATTCGTTTTCTGAATGCTAGGAGAGTGAAACCAATTGAAATTTATCGGCAAATTTGCGAAGTGTATGGACAAACTGCGATGAGTGATTCAATGGTGAGAAGATGGGTCCGACAGTTCAATGAAGAACGTAGTGAAGTGCACGATGAAGAACGAAGTGGGCGTCCATCTTTGGTTACAGAAGAACTGGTTCACGCGATTGATGACAAGATCCGGGAAAACTGCAGGTTTACAATTAGTGCTCTCGCTATGGAATTTCCCCAAATCTAACGATCACTAATTCATGAAATTGTTACCGAAAAAACTGAACTTTCGTAAACTTTGCCAAAGTTGGGTACCAAAGATCCTTACGGAGCAACACAAAACAAAACGGATGGGTAGTGCACTTCAGTTTTTGACCCGTTACAATGAAGGCGGCGAAGAATTTCTGACACAGATAGTCACAGGAGATGAAACTTGGGTTTCTTACGACACCCCTGAAAGTAAGCGGCAATCAATGGAATGGAGGCACACTTCATCCCCAGCAAAGGTTAAGCCGAAACAAATCTTGACACCTCGGAAAATGATGTGCACAGTGTTCTGGGACTGGAAAGGCATCTTACTCATTGATTTCTTACCGCGTGGTCAAACAATCAACGCAGATGCTTACTGCGAGACACTTACGAAATTGCGCCGCGCAATACAGAATAAGCGCTGAGGGTTGCTGTCAAAAGGTGTTGTTTTTCTTCACGACAACGCACGACCACACACTGCAAATATGACGAAAACCTCCTACAGGGATTTGGCTGGGACGTGTTTGACCACCCTCCGTACAGCCCTGACCTCGCTCCTAGCGACTTTCATCTGTTCACACATCTCAAGTCTTTCCTTGGCGGTCAACACTTCAACAATGACGACGAGCTGAAAGAAGATGTTTCCAACTGGTTGAAGACACAGGCGGCAAACTTCTATGAAGAAGGTATCCAAAAACTTGTGCCACGCTATGATAAATGCCTGCAAAAGTTCGGCAGTTATATGGAAAAGTAGTTTGATTCAAGGAGAAATAATTTCAACTCTGCGATTTGCTGATGACATCGTCATCTTGGCCGACAAGCCTGAGGATTTGAATGAGTTTTTGAGTGGTATGGACTCCGTCTTACGGAAAGAATTTATGATGAAAATTAATAAATGTAAAACAAAAATACTGGAATGCAGCCGAAATAAATCAGAAACCTCTATGGAGATCAAATTGGCAGGTGAAAAGCTGAAGGAAGTAGGAGACTTCTGTTACTTAGGAAGCAGAATAACCAGTGATGGACGAAGCAAAGAGGATATAAAAAGTAGGTTGGCTCAGGCAAAGAAAGCATTTCTACAAAAAAGGAATCTGCTGACATCGAATATAGATTTAGGTATTAGGAATTCATTTTTGAAAGCCTTTGTCTGGAGCGTGGCGCTCTATGGAAGTGAAACTTGGACTATTGGTGCAGCAGAAAAGAGGAGAATTGAAGCATTTGAAATGTGGTGTTACAGGAGAATGATGAAGATCAGATGGGTAGATAGGGTTACAAACAAAGAGTTATTAAGACGAGTGGGAGAGGAGAGATGTTTCTGGCCACTGCTAATGAAGAGAAGAGATAGGTTGGTAGGACACATACTAAGACACCCAGGAATAGCAAGCTTAGTTATGGAGGGAAGGGTCGAGGACAAGAACTGTAGGGGTAGACCAAGGTTAGAATATGTTAAACAGATTGCCTCGAATGTAGGGTGTGGTAGCTATGTAGAGATGAAACGATTAGCTCAGGACAGGGAGGCATGGAGAGCTGCATCAAACCAGTCAAAAGACTGAAGACTCAAACAAGAACAGTTTAATAGGTGTAGAATGTTGTGCAATAAATAATTTTTCTGTATCTGTACACAATTTAATTTTATTGACAAACGGAACTTACTTTCTGGACTGCCTCGTATAACAAAATGGGTCTTGTCACATTGTGGTCGTTACGTTTCATATCCGGACGTCATTTGGATCACATGATATGCTAACATTATTGGTCCTTATAACGTTATTCTGATATTGGTTATCGTAGAAACGATATAGTATTATCCCACGACAGAAATAACGTTATTGGAATACATATCTCGAAACAATCTCCTAATATCGTTATTCGGAATAATAACGTATTTCAGATATGGGTTATCTAAGGAACGAAATGGTAGTACCCACCTGAAATAACGTTATCGGAATACATATCGCGAAAAATATTTCCCCAATACTGTTATTGGGACTAATAACGTTATTCGGATATAGATTATCTTAGGAACGAAATGGTAGTGCTCACTAGAAATAACGTTATTTGAATAGATCTCTCCAAAAATATTCCCCCGTTATTCGGATATCGGTTATCGCCGGAACGGAATGGTAGTGCTCACTAGAATACATCTCTCGAAAAATATTCCCCCAATACCGTTATTCGGATATCGGTTATCGTAGAAACGAAATAGTAGTGCCACTAAAAATAATGTTATTTGAATACATCTCTCAAAAAATATCTCCTAATACCGTTATTCAAACAAATAACGTTCTTCGGATATCGGTTATCTCAGGAACGAAATGGTAGTGCCCACAAGAAATAACGTTATTTGAATACATCTCTCAAAAAATATTCCCCCAATACCGTGTTTCGGACTAATAACGTTATTCGGATATCGGTTACCGCAGGAACGAAATGTAGTGTTGCCAGAAATAATGTTACTTGAATAAGTCTCTCGAAAAAATATCCCTTAATACCGTTACTTGGACTAATATTCGGATATCGGTTATGGTAGGAACAACAAAGTAGCGCCCACCAGAAAGGACGTTAATTAAAATCTTCGCTCGTAAAAAAAGATCACCTTAATCGTGCAATGCGTACTAATAACGTTATTCAGATATCGGTTTATATCAGTGGCTAAAAGGCCATATAAATCACTGAAGTCCACAGTTCTACGTTCAGTGGAACTTCACTGAATATTACAGTGAATATCCACTGACCTTTCCAGCAGCGAATATCCACTGAAGTTTTCAGTGAAAGTTTACTCGCCTTTCCCGGGCTTATTTATCCGATTTTCCAGCAAACTAACAATAATAGTAATAAATACCCATGTTTGACGAGATGTACAAGCCTTAATAATCAATTTGGTTAAGTATAAGACGGGGGGGGGGGGGGGGGGGGGGAGTATATCACGTTGCCCCAGGCAGGGTTTGAACTTTGATCTGTGGGTAGATTCATGGAATCGAACTGGAAAGCAGACCATACTGTTTCCATTGAGCTAATGTTAATAACTTGGTAAAGGATATGGCAATAAGCACACATGACGTTCAGTGCAGCATAAAATATCACTGATATTCTCACGGAATGTTTCAATTTTGGATCAGCGACTAACGCACTGATGTCTCAGTGACCGACCCAAGACCACTGAACTCCAGTGTATTTCCACCGAAGGTCAGTTAAAAAGCATTTCACTGAAAATTTCAGAAAAATTTGCCCTGAAACAATTTAAGAGAGCACGCGCAGTGAAACTTAATAAAAGCTTGTAAAATACCGTGTGTGCGCAACTATCATCACGTGCCAAACGTTAACGTGCTTCGGTGTCCCAATAAACAAATAGACGTCTATAGACGCGTCTAAATGCTACTGAGGTCTAATAGACGTATGTCTCTAGATGTCAATGGAATAGCTCTCAATGACATTGACGGTCGACTTTGAACAGTTTTCATTTGAAATGCTGCAGTTATTGCTTACAACAGTCGTACCTGATACAGTCCAAAATTCGTATAAATATCGTCGAAATATCGTCCTCCATAGACGTACTCGGCGCATCTGTAAGATCAGAGAAAACACTCTTCAAAAATATGCGTATTTCAAAAAGGTGTATGCGTGTGTCTTAGGGGTTCGAACAGGTACCAGTACCCGGTACTAGTCCAAAATTTGTCGGAATGTCGTCGTTCCTAAATATTCGACGCGTCCATGAAATTATATAAAAAGGCTATAACCAAAACATAATTGACTCGGTTTGTCAGTTTTCCAGTCGGACATTTCCCGCCTCCCCCAATGTACTTGTCGTCTACAGTTACGTAACCAGCATAGTACACTTGTGAGGTACGCAATTTCGCTGCTCGAGATGGGTAGCGAGATGGTTAGGTAGAACGAGTACTACTCGACATTTGATTCGTATTTGGAAATATAACTTAGTATCTTAGTTTTCAGCTTCTCGCGCCAAAATCGTGTAGGATATGACGAATGTCACTAATATAAAATCCTGCTCAAAACTATCGACTCTATCCATTTTACCGAGGTGAACCATCCCGTAGCTCGTTCGTTTTTTTGTTTTGTTTTGATTTTACGGTAGAATTCTAGATGTACCGGTAGATAGCTAGATTTCTCTCCCCCAGAGCGCGGTAACGTTATTGGAGGTGTCCATAAACCACGGTGGACAGCTTGGGGGGGGGGGGCATCAAACGTACACTGTTGTCCACGAGGGGGTGGGGGAGGGGAAGGAGTAAAATGTCCACGCGAACTTTGCAAATAAAAAAACATATAGCCAAAAAGTACCACACTACGGTGCTTTAAGACCTCGCTGTTGATAGCGACGTAAAATAATCAAATGAATAAATAAATAACGGTGCTTTAAGTTTTAGTTTTTTCCCTTGTGAAACTTAAAAGAGTTGTTGCAAGACAGTTTTAATTAGCGGTTTCACAGCCGCAATTACTTCTTGCTGAAATTTGATCATTTATGTACAGCATTAGCTCCAAGTTTCGTTAATAGGAAATAAACAAATTTCCCAACGATTTACTGTACGGATTCCATTTTATCCTAAGCATTGAAACAACAGATTTGAGAAAACCGCGTGAGAGACAAAAAGCAAAAATGTCCACGATGGCCATTGGGATGTTCTTTTCAGGCCTAAAAAGAATCCACGTCATTTATGGACAGTTCCGTCAATAGCAAAAAGCACATAACAATCCTGCTATCGTTACTCGTCACAGGTAACAAACAAGCCAAACCTGCTGCTAGCAGATGTGAGTAGCGAACTCGGGACCTCATGGTTCGTAGATATGCGCACTAGCATCCACGCATCGTGAAGCACGCATTGCCAGTTCACGGTCACCTTCCATGCTTGTCCGGGTAGCGGGCAAATAGACACTTCCATAACCTTATTGCCGAGAATCTTTTCTGAAATAACGGAATCAATTTCTCCGCTTAGAATAGCGTTATTGATAGCGTATAGCTGCTAAAAATCGCTCGTATACCGTTACTAGACTTATAACGTTGTTGGTGGATTCCCATTTCTAAATAACGGAATTATTTTGTCTGCCCTGAATAACGTTATTGGCAGCGCATAGCTCGTAAAAATCGCTCGTATACCGTCACGAAGCTTACAACGTTATTGGTAGGTTCGCATTTGTAAATAACGGAATTTTTTTCTGCCCTGAATAACGCTATTGACAGCGCAAAGCTCGTAGAAATCGCTCGTATACCGTTACTAAGTTAAGCTCATAACGTTATTGTTGGGTTCGCATTTATAAATAACGGAATTATTTTTTCTGCCATGAATAACGTTATTGATAGCGTATAACTGGTAAAAATCGCTCGTATACCGTTACTAAGCTTATAACGTTATTGGTGGGTTCGCTTTTCTAATTAACGGAATTCTTTTTCTGCTCTGAATAACGTTATTGATAGCGTATAGCTGGTAAAAATAGCTCGTATACCGTTACCAGGCTTACAGCGTTATTGGTGGGTTCGCATTTCTTGATAACGGAATGAATTTTCTGCCCTGAATAACGTTATTGATAGTGAATAGCTTGTGAAAATCGCTCGTATACCGTTACTAGGCTTATAACGTTATTAGTAGCTTTGGATTTTGAAATAACCGAATCGATCACTCTGCCTGAATAAAGTTATTGATGGCGCACAGCGGGTTAAAATCGCTGTCATAGTCTACCGTTACTAGACTTATAACGTTATTAACGGGAACACGTTTTAAAATAACGGAATCTTTTCCTCTAATGGTTATAACGTTAATACCACTAACCAGGGAAAATTATAACCCCTTATTTCGTTGCCGCACTAAAAACGTTATTCATAGACCCTTTCTTTTTGGGTACGGAAGCAGTAACATAACAAAAATTAATTCGTTATTTTTGACAATTCTGTTACGTTATGAAGCCTTGCTTTTCACACATGAACATACAATAATAATGTTTCACTTCTGTCATTAATATCTCCATTCGTGTTCGAGCGTCTAGATTGTTCTACTTTTACATGACATTCGCCTCTCACTGATGTTATTGTAATCGTGTAAGCTAACTTCCCAATGACGGCACTCACTCGTATACTCATATACTGTACAGGGTTTGGACTAAACGGCAGGTGGTCCAAAACTTCACACTTGAATTCTTTGTAAAAGTCTATCGTAACGTTGGTACAGTGTGGTCGTGAATGATTTTCACCTTTTTCGAGAATTGAAGGTATGGTTGGTCTGCAACGCCTAGCCAAAAAGGAAACACTTCAGGAGGCTGTCCAGACGTAGCCTACCCACCTCAGTGGCGGCAGAATACCTTGCCCAGGGCATTGGAAAGCTGGTGTAACGATACGACAAATGTTTCAATCGTTTTGGCGATTATGTTGAGACATAAGAATAAAACAAGCAAACATTTACTAGTAAAATCAGTTTGGTATGTCAATCTGTTATTTTTATACAGTCCATCGGAACTTGACAAAAAACAGCCCTCGTAAGTACTATGCGCGCGCTTTCAATAGTACAGCAGGGGGCCATGGCGTGCCACAAGCTCAGCCAAAGCCGCCGCAGCAGCGAATAACAAAACTGCCGCTTGCCTTTCTTACTTTATATGAAAGACCCTGTATATACGGTCTCGTTGGACTTTAGATTACCGTAAATATATCCGACACTTCGTTAAAAACCACTATTTCTCACGACTTCGAGCAATAACTTCTGTAGTGGAAAATGGGAAGTTCCAATCAGGCATAATACTACGCTTATTTCCGTCACGAAACTGGATCAAAATGCCTGTCGCCGCACTGGCATAGATCCGACCGACCTTCTCGTCCCGATTCAAACAACACACACTCTGCACATGCAGGAAAAGAATGACTTCTCCACGCAAAAGGGAATGGGGTAGTAGAAAGTTCCCGAGTCCACTCTCCCTGCTCTATCGGTCGGCGGAGAAGTATCTTCATAATTTTACTCCACAGTTGCCCTTCATTTCCGTCGTATAAAGGCAAAATAATTCATTATGGACCACTTCCACGCCCGTCGTGTAGATAAATAACTAGAATTGTCCCAGGTCATAAATCAAAATACATGTATATCACGTATTTCCATATACCACCATCATTCGTGGTTCACACACATCCATTACCCAGCATGAATGGTCACCCGGAAATCCACGTGACGCGTCACTCCTGATGTCACGCTAGCCTCTCAGATCCAGCAATGTCCAGAATGTTCGAAATTCTGTGATCGACCCATCTCAGATCGGTCACAATACAAACTTGAAAGGTTTTCAATGCCATCACTGCCTCATCCCTATTTCCCTCTCATGTGGTTTTGCTTAGTAATGCACACGCATAACACTAACATGCTTTCTGACACAACGCTGCAACATATCCTTCAATGAATTACCTAATATTTCTGTACAGTCAAGCCTAACATATTTTTCAAGAGGGAGCTGCAACTTTAACGCATACACGAGAAATGTATAAATGAAATTTGGAGGAAAGCTGAACATTTGCTTGGCTCATTTGAAGAAATCGTATATTTTGTTGGTTTCTGTAATCTTCCAACACCTTTTGTGTATCAATCACACTCAATTACATAAAAGTTTGTTTTCAAAGAATAGCAGCTCGGCCCAGCCTTTGTTATCTGCCTTATTTTCTCGCCATTCTCAATTACCGGTATATGGGTGCACCAACAACTTTGTTCTGTATGTTATAAATGTATGATTCTGAGAAGGAGCCACAAGGTTGTCTTGCTATTAGTAGAAATATGATTATCTATAAATGGCCAATATTTAGAACTGCAAACTTGCAATGCATGGCAAATGTTCATAGACTTATCTGAAATTGTAGTTCATTTATATATGTAATATGTAGAGCTGGGATTTCTATGTAATTACATATTTTACATATTTTTTTCATATTTGTGGGTATTCTACATATTCTTAGTGATATTACATAAAATTACATATTTCAGAGTTTTCCTGTTTTTATATGAAATAAATTGCTGAATTGAAGTTTCAGATTAAATGTGGGTCTGCTGTCTGTCCTCTCAACAGGGGGATTAAGGTAATTATGAGTGACAGGTATTTGAGAGGATGATAGGATGATAAGTGCTGTGCATGGGGAAACTGGTGCAAGCGTATTGAGTAAATTGCAAAAAGTGCTTAAGAGAAATCTGATTATTCAACATTTCACAGTGTGTGCCGAATTCTAAATGGAGATCTCGTTGATCCTCCCGAGGACATTTCTCCAGCGAAAATTCCTCTCCTAAAATTTGCCCCAGTTACATCATGTGATGTTGAAAGATCATTTTCTGCATATAAGAACACCCTAAGTGGCAAACGCCTTTCTATGACCCCAGAGAACATCGAAAAATACTTAATAGTTCACTGTGCTACAAAATTTAATGAATAAACGTGCTCTGAGTTATGAAAATAATAAGTTTCTATTGAATATGTGTGTGATATATTCATATAATATGACTCCAAAGAACGTTGAAAAATACTTAATTGTTCACTGTGCTAGAAAATGTAATATAAAGCGTATTTAGTGTGTTGTAACTGACAAAATGGTAAGTTTGTATTAATTATATCATATTACATATTTTGCCCAATGTACATATTTTGCTACATATTTTGGTGCTTTTTGTTACATATTTATGTACATATTATGCCACTTGATATTACATAAAAATCCCAGCTCTAGTAATATGACACACACATATTGAACCCTTATGCAATTGATAATAGAATAGTTGTTCATGTATTATTTTATATACTGCATGATGTCCGCAGTCAGTTATAAGTTGGGAGCACAGTAGTGTTGCAAAAAGTTAGCCGTGTTGAGACGCAAGTTATATTTGGATAATTCTTGGAAGAGGGTCACTGAACGTCAAGGCCAAGCGTACCTACGCACCAGAAACCTTTGTCCACGAGACAAGAGAGAGAGCGAGTTGAGCCAACACCTTCTAAACTTCAAGCCTGCTCGCTCTGCGCGTGACGTCATGAGTGTGGTCCGGAAGGTTTGAGCAGAGAGTGCGCTTCGTAATATGCGTTGTTCTCAGTGCGTAAAATTTAATGTTCGACTGGACTCAGCATACCAACGCAAAATATGATATTCTTTCACTTGACCGAGAACCTGACGAAACAATATGTCTTTCATGCTGTGTGTGTGATGGATTGACTGAAAACAGCAATACAGAGACTACAATCATCCGTAAAAGGAAAGTCACTGCGCAAAATATGTACTGCTGATTTCGCTAGGAATCATCATTGGATCCCATTTTAGAAATATACCTGTGAATACAGTTAACTTACAACTAACGCACGGGCAGTCGGTGAAAATCTACTCCGCGTTGTTTACCTGCACTATATTTAAGACATCACTAGGAAGGAAAGCTTGTTAAAATGAAAGCAATTTATGTACGATATTACTATTATAATATTATTTAATATTACTACAACTATAATCATTAGTCATAAAACTCTGTTCATTGATCCTCCTTACTATGATTGTCTTCTGGTTGAATGAAGGATACAGTCAAAAGTAAACAAGAAGGGTAAATATAATATTATAGGGTAGACAATTTTACGAGTGTAAGGTCGAGAGTCACTTAAAAAGTACAGATATAGACAGCTCATTACATCACAACTTGATTGGTATCACCTTGATATTTGCATTCATGTTCTGCTTAAAATTGATGGCATTCTCCAAATTCTTGGCAATATTACACATTCAAACTTAAAGTAGGTTTATAAGTTATTGATATTCTTATCTACAAACCGGGAGAATAAGGCATCTAACATTCTCCAACACAGAGGAACCTCCCCAAACTCTGTATAGATTTTATTGAGGGAAGATGATTGTTGAAAATAAATAGGTATCAATCAGTGAAATATCTGCCCTTCCTCAAATGTTGACTTGCAGACTACAGTTAAAGGAAATAATATTCAAATTTAAGTTACCTTACATTTATATGAACTATGAACCTTGTTTACGACGTTAAAAAACGTTCTCTTTCTTCTGAATCCACAGGATTCAATTAAATTTCAAAAACTATTTTGTGTAATGTCTGGTTTGATTAAAAATAAAATAATAATAATAATAATAATAATAATAATAATAATAGAGGCTAATTATACCATGCCTGCCAAGATGTTCAGTTGGGAGCCCTATATTAATCTGTTCCCCTATTTACTCATGAATACACTTTTTAAGAAACCAATGCAATTAATGAAATATGAATACACTAAATGATACTCAGTGATATAAATAGAGAGAGTATGTTTCATATTAAATACGCTTGGATATTTATGTACCACAGAAGGAAGTGAATTATATGCTTTCTTAAATACTTTAAATGCCTAGCAGCAAAATTCTCAAAAACATCAGGATACTATCATTTCCCAGAGTTAAAGAAGAAAAAGAAGTAGGATGTTGCTATGTAAAAAGGCAACACTGAAGGAATGGCTTGTCCACTCATTGAGCTAATGTTCTCAATACAAATTGAAATGTGGATATAAATTGATGTCGCATAAATGACCAACACATTTTGTCCTCTTATCTAACACATATCATACTGTATGTGGCTTGCTACCAGTGCTAATACTGTACTTCATATTTGGAAGTTACACCACATCTGAAAAGTAATCATTCCGTTTATGAAAGAAAGGTTACAAAGTGGAAATGTCCATGGGTCATTCTTGCTGTTGGTACAAAATTCTATTCCAGAAAGTAAGGACTGTAAATAAGCAAAAAATAAATAAATTCAGAAGCAGTATACATTTGAAAATTTTAGCTGTATTCAGAAGATATATTCAGGGTATTTTAATTGGCAAACCTTAGTTTTGTGTTTGTGTTGACCGACTGAAAAGGTTTCTTTCATAAAACGTTGTTCAACTTTAGATCTGTGATATTTCCATTAACTCTTGTTTTTGCTGTTAAGTAAATAGTACATTCCACAACCATATTTTAGAAACTTGAAACAGATCCAGAGCCTTGCTTTAAAAACTGGGCTATTTTATAAAGTAAATTATTTACAAGAAATTAAAGATGAACAAGAGAAATTGATAATTTTAATTATTGCAAATGAGAGTAGCTGTTTTGAGAGCTACATCTGCATAACAAAATGAAATGTCTGTGTAATAGGGAATCTATCCACCATGACATACTAGCACTGTTTTATTTCTTAAATACATTCCTGTAAAAACTCAGTAGAGGTAGAAAGAATAACTCGTCCAATAATATTTGTGGGAAGAGATATTTTTCCATGAGATGACCAAGACGCGTTCCACTTCTTATATTTTTAGCATAAGATGTTGCACAAATGACAAACATGTTTGGTCATAAAAAAAAAAAAAAAAAAAAGTATATTTGTTTACATGAGTATTACCATTGCAGTGTCAACAAGAAAATCAAGTGAATGTCACTGAAATCTAAGACAACACTACTGCTAACGTTAACTTCATCCTATAAAAGCCACATTTTGTAGCACCAGGGTGATATTTAAACTGCTATAAATGTCAAACGTGCAGCATGAAGAGTTATGTTCAGGGACACACAGTAGAAGAAAAACCATGATAAAATCTATATTTCTCAGAAATCCTGTGCAAAAAAATATGCAGAAATAGGCATAAAAGTATATTTTTCCTTCAGTATTAAGTCATAAGTTAGGATATGCCACTAACTGTGATAAGACAGTTACAATTCTATTATTTTACAGATACAGAATCTGTTGTTCCAATTGTGGACTTCTGTCATATTCGGAACATAAATGAGATTTCCTCTACCAAGTGTCGAATAAATTTGTAAGTATGTAGTGAAATAAATTTTGTAATAAAGAGGCTAAAGGCATATCAGAGCTGTATCTCAATCTTTCCTTGCAGTAAAGTGAAAACGTTCCAGCTAAGATGAGATGAATTGAATCATACTGCTCACATGAGAAATACTGCATAGCGTGGACTGCTCTAAATTATGTTGTTTAAAACTGCATGAATTACCTGTCACATTATTCAATACCAGAGGCAATTGAAAAGAACTCCCTAATTTTACAATTTCTGTGTCTTTGTAATCAATTCTAAGTTCCAGTTGCACGTGTACAAGAACAGAGTAACCAAGCTCCAAATCCCTGCTGTAATTTAAATTTAAATAAAAAATTGAATTTTCTCTTTCAGCCACTGAAGCAACATGTGATGGACAGCCAGGAAAGATGATTTCCCACAATATATCAGTTTCTTTAATGTGTATATGGCACAAGCAAATACAGTATGTGAACCTTTAAGCCTAAACATGCACTTGTATGCTTAATTTCTGCTTAAACTAGCTTGTGTCTATTGCATATTCAAAATATTTACATGTAGACCTAGTCTATACTTTAGTCAATATTAATGGTAGGCCTATTTTTTAATTTATATACTGTGTAAAATAATACATATTTACAATTACCTGAGGAGTAAGACAGAATGTGGCCTAACCTAAAAGTATAGCTTAATGTGTCATATACCATCAAAAATAAAAGTGTATTGTATTATAAAATTAAGCCTAAGGAATGTTATTAATATCTCCAAATGCTTTATTATATAAGCAGAAAATATTTATTTATTTATTTACTGGTAGGCTATCGATTTATCTATTTTTATACTAGGCTATTTATTTATTTATTTTACAACGTTGCAATTGTAAATAAAGTAAAATACATTAAAATTACGGTACCGGTACATTAAAACCCCAATTATTTATATCGAAATCCTAGACTGCCGATAACATAAAATGTATTACTTACTCTCGTGAACTGAGTTGGCGGGAAGTCCTTTCGTGGAATAGCATTGAGCTATTAATTTCACTTTAAATTCTTCGTCCATGGGGAATCTGAAAACATGGACCCTTGGTCCAATATCATAATTGCCACGACAACCTGTTACACAGCAGCGATGAGGCATATTTCACCATTTAAACACTAAAACTTCACTGCACTGAACTACAACGAAAACACTCCAGCAAGACAAATTCAACATGTCCGCTAGGACCACACTTTTCTTAGCGTGGACCGGTGACGTCAGAGCACGCTGGCCTGGATATAGATGGTGTTGGTTGAGCGGGCTTGTAAGAAGAAGATACATCTGATGACGTTGAGAAGGGAGGAGCTAGGTGATCGCCGCAACGAATTATCGTATGAACCCACGAATCATGCGGACCCAAGCTCATTTTGGCGCGAAAGATGATCGCCGTGAGAAAGCGTGGCAAGACCATATCTGATTAATCCACGATGCGATTTTGATCCGCGGACCAATGTATGAACATGCATGAAAAATGATGAAGTTTGATACCACTCGCAAGATTATACGACGACTCCTTCGATTTATTGACAATTTACAGTCCCCTCCATAGTGCCTCGGTCCAGTTTTGTATAAATTGAGAGTCTGTGCTAACGAACTTGTTCTTATTTTGAGGTAGCCGAGTGCTATCATACGTCTTATTTTGAGGTAGCCGAGTGTTATCATACGTCTTATTTTGAGGTAGCCGAGTGCTATCATACGTCTTACTTTGAGGTGGCTGAGGCCTACTTCACGTTACTACACGTCGTGATTTTTGATAGCCCATTATGGACTTGTGATATTTTTGATACTTCATGCTCTTATTTTGTCAGAGCCGAGAGCTCTTATACATTCGTTAAAGTACTTTGAACACGATCTCAAGTGAGATGATTAACATTTTAAAATAACATTTTCAGTGAATAGTAATTATGTTTTTGCGTGTGAAACTAGCATGTGCTTATTTAGGGAAAGTGACTTCGAATTAATTGCCTAGGACTTTAGAGTGATTGAGTAGCTCTATCTGCAATTATAGTAGAAATAGATTTATTAATTTGAACTTTGTATTTTTCATCTTATAAGAAGACAGCAAGATGACGAACTATGGGTCGACCGATAGGATGGTGATCTCGCTCTCTTCGAAGACGATCATCATGGTTGTGTAAATACCACGGTGGACCATGGAAAGTGATGTCCGCTGACGTGACGAGCCGATATGTGTTGAGTACAAATATTGATGTATTCTTTATATAGATATTTTGGCATGGGAACCTTGTATATAAATTTTCTTGTAATTTTTCTTGTTTCATTTTTTTTGATAGTAACGTAGTGTCCCGACACTCAAATTTATAAATGCGCGAAGACGCGTGACCCTATGTTGATTTGTATATTTTTGTGTAATTTTGTAATCCATGTAATCGTACATATGGAGATTTGATTTGGCGTACACATGAAACGGCCGGGGTGATAAGTGGTGCTTGTTAGATTCACGATAAAGATAGCAAGGGGGGGGGGCAAGTGTTCGTGTTTGCCACATTTTGAATGAACAAGTAATTAATTTTGAGTAGCCTTGTTGCGACATGAAGTTGGAAAGAGCCGTCTGTTCTTTCATTTCATTTGCATTTGATAATTAGATTGTTTTTCTTCGGTCTGAGACCAGGCGCGGCTGTGCGTGGAGAATATTTGTGTATTTTATTTCAGGTGATAGTCAAAGCCCAACGTGTGATATTTGGTGTGTCTGCGTGTCTAATGTGTGGTATGTGTGAATTATATGCGCGGGAGGATGGCATGGGCCATACCTGTTTCGACTGCAATTTATTACGGATGGTGAGTGAAGCTCCAAGGAGACCGCAGTCAGTCCAAGTTGAACTTGCAATTCCAAGGGGAATTGATGAGATTTGGTGACACACATACATTTTGAGCTGAGTTGACAGCTGTTTTTCATGATCTTGGGAGCCAAGCTTTATGCGGGCCGGAGATGTGACACACGTGGTTGATTTGACACATGATAGCGAAGGACCACACGAGCGCAGGTCTTGGGTATTTCTAGACAGTAATAAGTGAGGGGGAACGGCCTTGGCTGACCCAATTGTTAAATATTGCTGACTTGTTATTTTAAAGTGATATGATATTAAGGGATGAGTTCGCCACGCCCGCGCGGTTTCTCATGTGTCACGTTCAAGTGAAATGTTGTCTTGTAATATAATTGTATGCTGCTGAGCATCTTTGTTTCATTCAGATTGTGTACATTCTTGTTGGCGCCTTGTTGCGTATTTCATTATAAAATGACATGCGGTCATTTGTGTTGTTGTGTATTTTCAAGGTCACGTTTACTTACTCTTGTGTTGATTTGAAAGTCCTGGGTTGAGGCATTTGTGGTGCTGTGTGCACATTGGTCTAGATTTCAGCGGAAATCATTGTGTTGTAATTATTTAAGTTTAGCGAGTGTCGGTAATAATATTTGCATTAATTGTAGTTGTTTAGTTCCCATCGCTAGAATATCTCAGATGCGGACTTGTTGTCTGAAGGCATTTGCGGGATGGCAACAAATCACGTATCGAGTACTCACGCATATTTGCATGCTTCGTCACATCCCGTCCACATATGTATTGCAGCTAAACAGGCCATATCTCGGGTCATGTTATTTTGTTTGACAATCTCTGGTGAGATTATTTTTGTTTAGTATGGTAACTTTTGGGTGTAATGTTTAGAGGGTGTTCCCTCGAGTTTGTGTTTTATTTGTTATTTTCGTTCTGAAAATAAATTTGTTATTGTTTATTTTGGCCTTCTCCTGTTAATTTCTGCCATATGTTTAGGCTATGTTACCTTGCATCTTGATAGAAGCGTATTACAACAACTTCGATATGCACCGTACACTCCCCGAAAAAGAGTCTCATAAAAAAAAGCTTCTCGCAAAGGTTCAATATATTTTACCAACAAAAGGTTGGTATTGCAACCAGTACATCTAGGGTGTACTTCACTTTCCTTTCAGAAATCAGCGTATGGTTCAGATCTCCAAGGCTCAAATCATATCACTGACAAATCGCAACAATGGCATAAAACCCTTAATGAAAAAATAAAATGTCTGAAACTGAATAAAACAAATCTTTCAAGCTCCTTACCACCTTAGAGAAGAAAACAAAACTGCGAGTATGTAGACTTCAAGTAACAATTCAGAATTATAAGAGATTTTTATACATAAATGCAAAAACAAGGGTGACATGGTGGCACACAGTATCCCCAGTTGACTGTACTGGAATTTGTATTGTGCCCATTTTGAGGGAGTGCCCATAGCCATGTATGAGAGGAGTTGTTTTTCTCGGCCACATTTCGAATCCTTGAAGATAGCGCATGGAGAAGTTGAGCTATACCGCTATAGAGAGCAGTGACTACGTAAGTGTGCGCGAATAGCGATGCGCAATGCATGGGTCAGCACGTGTTGAGGCGAGGCGTTGAACGCCGGCTGGAAGAGCTTGATTCATTCGTTTTCATGCAGCCACGCGAGAATGACTTCGAAAATCTGGATCTATTCTGTATTACGAGTACCAGACCTGTAGCCGAAAATAGCCTACGAAGAGACATTGTTTCAGTGTTCTCTGTGATAGATTTTATAGGTGGGGCCAATTCTTGTGTTCAGAATTGTGCTGGATAATATCCAATCTCACAGAATAGTTAGTATACGACCTGGAACTGATCCCTAGTCTACGACCTGGAACTGATCCCTAATCCGGATTATGTAAGGAGCATATCCCCATCCAGCATAAAATCTAGCCGATGAACTGGAGCGGACTATGCAAAGAGTGTCCAAAGGAATAATATTCCTGATCCAGATAGGGCCAACGGCCTAGCCGTGTAGAAACACCGGATCCCATGAGAAGTCCGCAGTTAAGCAACATTGGGCGCAGTCGGAACTTGGATGGTATTCCGGTTCTAGGCACTGCGCGCTGTTGGCCAACATAAGGAGGAGCGGAAGGGCCCTGGCCACTCTACCTTAAGTAAACTCCGGCTGGGGGTAGCCTCTTCGGAGGCTCGGGCCAGCCTTCGGGCAGAATACCAATTAATTATTTAATCCAGATAGGACATGAAGAGATCTTTTCTAGTTTTAGATGATAGCAGATCTAACTTGAAAAAGGCTAAACAGGAGTGTCAGAGTACTGCGCTGATATCAGAAAGATCATAAGCAAAGTCTTCGTAAACATTAATACGATCGAAAGATACCTAATTTGGATCGGTAAAAATACTGAGTGAAAGTTATCAAACCACGGAAAGTTTAATTACCAGTTTTATATAGCACAAGCTATGGTGTTAAGGGAAGCCGAACAGGAAATCATGGTAACGGACAGCCGGTTTGAACATTTGTATAATACCGTGAACCGAACCATTATCATGGAGCAATAAATGTACCGGGTGGTGTGATGGAGGCTGATATATGGAAACGTGGGCCATGAACGAATTGAAACCGATGGTGCGGGGTATGCATTCCGCATATATCGTGTACGAGTGGGACAACACGCCTAGTGCGTGGGAATTCTACAGCAGCAGGAATCAATGTTACGAACATCTGTATTGAACGTGAGCCACACCTTACATTTTAGAAGCTAGTACTAGTGAATTGCAGACTTTAGACTATTCCTTCAACCATATAGGAGTCATCATTTTTAAGCCAGGGGTGATTTTCAAATTATGCTGAAGCATAATTACTGGAGCCTTCTGATGTTTTTTTCTTCTTCCATTCTTTTGAAAAATAGCATAACCACGATGAGACATATCGTTGGAAGATCGTGTATTTTGAAGGCATCCATATTTTCTATTTAGCTAGGAGTTTTATTAGTTAGTTATCACGTTGTACAGTTCGACGCGTAAGTTTGTTGCAAAATAAAATGTAGACTGTCGTCTTTAGATAAGGTAGTTTGTTGCGACGATGGTCAGTTAAATGTAATTAATATTTGATTGGATTTTATCCATCAGAGATGAGACCTAATAGTCGGTATTAGTAAAATGAGTTCGATTTTTCCTGTGATTAAGGATTTCTTTCATAATGAAAATTTATAACGGTCATAAATTGGGAATGACATAAATGATTAAAGAATGATGTTCATGGTAATTTCAAAGATCTTATTGAAACTTGGAGATGGAAATAAACATGGTAATTAATTATCTTTTGCAATTGTTAAACATATTTAATATTAATACATATAATGGGGGATATTGAACAATTATGTGATGTTCAAACAAATCGAAAAAGGATCAGTAATATCGGAAGATTTAACGATGAATTATGGATTAATGCATATTGGAATTATCTAGGAAAATAATAATATAGTTGTGGAATGGAAGCTTTTTTGGTATTAGAGCAATTTGTATCAACTAGGGGAGTTTGGTATGGTGACAATTGAATGAGATATGATTATTTAAAGAAGACATTTGTTTTATAACATCTATGTGATATATCTGGTGGGTTGATGAGTTTAATTGGGAATGCATGCATGCATGCATGCATTTGTATCCCACAAGTAATTGTTCTAATCCATTAAATACAGCAAATAAGGCTGAATGGATGAAAATAATGACTTATAAATATAAATGTTGAATATGATGAAATGTTGGTAATTTGGAGGATGATAACCTCACGTGCTCAAAAAGATGGGTTTTGCCGAAGTAGCTACCCCACGCCTTTATCCAGATACTGTCATCAGTAGAATTCGATATTCTACATTCATTTGCTCTGGCCTATAACAAATATTTCTTTTTGAATGCTCTGATCTTGCAGAATGATTTATTTTTTGAAAACATTTCTGTATTCCAATATAATGTACCCAATGAAGAGGAGTAATGCAGTTCTTAGAGGAGTGGGGCATTCAGGGAATGTGGATCTCATATTCCGATAAAATTGATGAGATATAACTGATCCATAATTATATTAAAATCCTTTAATAATAATAATTGTGAGTTACACCCAGAGTTACAAACATAAATGATCCCATAATTTATTTCTTTATGGAAACTAACCGTAAATCAACAATATTGGTGAATGATGATCAATAGATTCCATGTGTGGAAATATTCGAATTTGAATTACGGTTGATTTATAAATAAAAAAAGACCTGGATAGATATTAAGCCGAATAGCATTTAATGGCACTAATAATAATGAGAAATCTTGGAATTTCTTTTCTTGACATACAAGTAAATATATGATAGGATTATGACATTAATTTTGGAAATATGAAAATGGTGTTGTGAAGTGTAAATAAGTTTATTCAGGTGTCAGACCAGACTATTATTTGTCTGCACATCATGAAAGTTGTAGATAATGTATTGAAAGGAAATGAATATCATGATGAACTATCAATTTCATGAATATTCCAATAATAATTAAATAATTAATCGTTTGGTTCTTGAAGATTAAGTTACTGAAGTTTATTTGAAAAATGCATAATTAGATTAGGGTCCCAGGGGGAGCGATAGGGTGTCCTATATTTCAGGTTGTGATTTAGCTTTCTCCCTGAGGAAACTCATATTTATCTTAGGATGGTTGAATGGTTAAATTAAACTGATACATTTTATCTTAAAGAAAAAAATGTCATTCATGATTTAAAAAAAATCCTTCTATCCTTGCTGCAGTGAGCGTCTTGATAACAGCCAAGCTTTTTGTTTTCATTTCAACTTTTGTTGTTCGCCCATGTAATCCCCGAGATGTTTCGAGTCTTATGCTCAGCTGTTATTAAGATGCGCGCTTGTGTGGACGTGGGACATCCGTCAAACGGTCACAGTATGTTCCACAAAATGTAGAGAAATTCTTCCGATTATTACGTAAGTCTGAGATTTATTTATTTTAGAATTTTAATGGATTTGTTTTCAGGTCTAAGGAAGATAAAAGGCGGAGCATGCTGACTACCTCCCTAGGGAGAGATTCATACAAAGGTATCTGGAAATAAAAGGAAACAGTATCTTGGAAAAAAATGCTACTTTTACTTTATTGCTGTAATATAAAAAATAAATTCCATACTCATGTTCAGTGCCTAAATTGTTTATTCCCTTACCAATTTCACATCACATATATTCAAACTGGAAGTCCTCCACAATAAGAGCATTACATGGCTCAAAATGGTCTGAGGCTTAAAACTTTGAGGCTGCTGAAATCAGTGCATTATCAATGAACCCTTTATTATACTATGAGGATTTTGATTCATTTTTATTTAATAATCCACAAATTTTTGTCCAGAGTTCGAACATTCTGAGCAGATTAACTTAGCTGTACTTCAGTTCTTGTCGAATTGCAGTGGCAGCTGGTGGCAATTATCAGCGGGTATGCAGTTAAATAATATGTCTAACTACAACCTCGTAACAAAAAAAAGTGTAAAGTACATATCAGTAGGTTAGCATTAAGCCAAATGAACGATAGTCATCAAATTCTGTCATTAAATCATTGCACTTGTTAAATAATCAACTACCGGTAATTAATTAAATATGTACGATTAAAAGAGATGGCACTAAACGAAGTTCAGTTATGAGGTACTTTCAATGTCAACAACACTTAACATTAGTGTTCAATCATATAGCTGACAAATTCTGAAAGTTAAAGGCACACGAGTTAAATTTCTAATGTTCAACTTTTAATAACTTAATCTCATGCTAAGGAGACTAATGGATCTAGTCACCTACAAAATGCTTTATTTTAATTAAACTGGAATTGACATATGGCTGCAATTTTAATTGTTTAAGTTACTGAATTTACAATTTCTCACTCTCGCCAATAATTTCAACATCCTTTCGGGATTTTCTTCAATTGCCTTTTCTTCTATTTTAGCCAACATGATGAATGCAAGCAACTTTCTCAACTGAATCCGCAAGTTACTGACTGAGCGAATTGAAGACAATTTACCCACCCGAGATTTCGAAAAGATTTTGAATTTTTGGTTTCTACGGGAAGGAAAGATGAAAATATGTGATAGACCAGTTACAATTCTGGTACGGTATTTATTTGCAATCAATTATAAGTTTGAGAAACCAAAAATTAAACATAGGTAATTAAGAAAATGATAAAATGAGGTTGATATAAAATACTTCACTTGAAGATATATTAAAATGTGGAGCTAAAATTGAAATCCTTAATTTTTCTGACTAGGAAACCACCTTCTTCCCATAGCACAAATCAGCCAGGTTAACTGAAATACAAATTAATAAAGTCCTTGCAAGACTTAATGCAGAATGACGTTATAATGCGAAAATCTAAATTGGGATGGTCTGCCAAGCAGAAACACATGAAACTGGTGATATCAAAGAAAAAGAAGTTTAGAATTAAGTAAATACGGTAATTGAGAGAGAAAGTTCATATTGGGTATTTTCCAATCTATACTCGCTGACCAGCAGGCGAAGTTCAGAGGCGGCCGTGGTCACGATAAAAGTCGAGGAGCTCAGTGTTGCGTACATAGACGCCAGACTTCATTTCATTGAAGTCGACTTTGGTGAAGTGATGGAGTGCCTTGGTTGAGATAACCCATAAGTAAGGATACGAGAAAATAGCATTTTTAAAATGATTTCGTAACTCTTTCATTTTGAAAAATAACATTTTGTAGCATTTTGAATTTTAAAAATTAGCATTTTGTAGTTAGTCACCAGGTACGATAAAAATTGAACAGGTTAAAAATTAATATCCATGGAAACTAATTCAAACATGCTCAGGATTGGATATATGGGTGTTTCTGAAAAACGGCATAAGCATTTAATATAATAATGTGAATCATACATTTACTTAACTTCAGGTAAATGCCATTCAACGGATAATTAACTAAATAATGAAATTAACGTTACCCCTCGTGAGAAAATACAAGAATTGTACGATGATCTTGATGAAAATGAAATACCTGTGGTTATATAATAAGCTATTATAAGAAGAAGAAAGCGCACAAGCATGCAGCAAAATAATGATGATTCAGTACTGTATACAGGGTGTCTTTTATGTACCTTTGGAGAACGATAGGTCATGTAGGGGACGGGTATAGAAGTAATTTGAGATAGGGAACTTGGGGGTCGGAGCGACCTCCTTAACCCCTAAAATAAGGGCTGATTGAGGCCCTCCACTCGCAAACGCCGGCCAACTGCCATAAATGGTAGGGGCACATGGTAGGACCCTATTTGGATATCTTTCAGCGTACAATCTTCTTGCTTCCTCACCATTATTGTTAGAGGCATATCGGCATATTCCTCAAAACTGTACCTATGCGGAGGATCAGCCATCGTGCGAAATTAAACTGAACGTAGTAGTTTACGTTAACTGCCTGCCTGTTGTTCTCTAATACTGTACGACTGCACTCACTTCTCTGACTTAACACCAGATTGTAACATGTGACTACAATACGACAAATAAAATTAACAAAATAAAAAGGTGACTACAATACGACAAATAAAATTAACAAAATAAAAAGCCCAAGCCCGGGATCGAACCCGGGACTACCGGCCTTTCGCACCGCTATCCATTACGCCAGCGATTGTGAAAGGTAATAAAGGCTTGGGTCAGTTGCCTAACTTACAGGGTGGAGGGCCTGAATCAACCTTATTTTAGGGGTTAAGTAGGCCGCGCCGACACAAAGTTCCCTATCTCAAATTACTTCTATACCCGTCCCCTACACGACCTATCATTCTCCAAAAGTACATAAAAGAGACCCTGTATACTGTGCCCGTTCGACAAGAGTTTCGGGGAGCCATAGGTCTTAAGTGGCCCTTCCGAGACCCTCCTCCAACGAACAGATAAGTAGGATGGGGAGGAATGTATTCTTGGACTGGGTCAACACGAAAAACTGCACTCGGGGATATGAGAGATCATTAAACCACCAGCCCAGAGGAATACAAACACAATAACATAAATAAAGAGGCCAGGCTTACATTAAAATCACACTGAATTTATTCATAAAAATGAGAGACCCGCTAGCCTACTTCAGAGAGGTGAAAATCGGCTAGTCCGAGGTAAACTGCCCTATCATGAATTAACTTATCTCCAAACAAAGTAATCTAACTTAAGCCTCTCAAAGACCTACTACAAAGAATCGAAAATAAATAAGCAAAGCTAAGAGAATGTAACGTAACATTTCCCTATCCAATTACTTTGAAGATTGCAATAACAACAATTGTATAGGCTCCTCTCGACCTCCCTTGGTCAACTCTGTTTTTTCCGACTGTGACGGTATCCGAGGCCTAGGGAGTCTTTCACTTTCCCGCCTTGATTGGCTCGTCTCATCTTTTCCCGTCATTCTTCGAGGGGTCAGACCTCTTGTCTTCTTTTCATTATACCTCCTGCTTTCTGCTCATGGCCCTTAAGGAGGCAGGGTGTGTGTAACCCCACCACTTACGGTGCACCCCGGATTTTGCTACACCCTCAAGGGTGAGTTCGGGAGTTGGCGACCTCGAGAGTTGCGTGAGCTGGATCCGGTCTTGCTCTTTCTTCCATTGCCTATGGGGCGGTCCCTCTCCTCTTTAACTTTCCTGTCTCTCCTTTCTTCCAAGTCCCTCAATTCTCATTCTTTGAGGGTTGAGGGCATTTCCTTTCCCCCTGTCTTTTGTTTTCACTTACTCTTATTTTTGTTTTCCATTTCCTCTTCTAGAATGTAAGTATGTAGTTAGTTTTAGTTGTAAGTATGTAGTCAGTTTGTTTATTAGATATAGTTCATTGTTCCATTAGACTGTGGTGTGTGAGTGTGTCTGGTGGCAGTTGCATTGTTTATTAGATATACTTCATTGTTTCATTACACTGTGATGTGTGAGGGTGCCTGGTGACAGACTGTTTTAGTGGTAGTATTTTGTTGTTGGTGGAACTTAAGTAATTTTTCGTTAGTAGAATTTTGGTATTTAATTGTTAGTAGAAGGTGGGTAGATTATTAGCTTGGGAATAACCTAACCCCCAAGGGAAGATGATGAAGAAAAAGAAGTGGGTTTCGGACTGGAGAAAAAGGATGGAGAAATAGGAAGAGAGTTTGACATAAGTTATAACTAAGAGTTCTTGCTCAAATGCAACAAGTGGTGAAAACCCTATCAATAGATTTATTTTTATTAAAGAGGGCATGAACCTAGGAAGAGTTAGGGAAGACAGGATCTTGCCTAACCGTTGTTTGAGAAATGATAAAGCAAAAAACAAATCTTTAATTTATTTAACAATGTAAAAGGAAGTAGTTTTTGTAACAAATATATAATTTTGATTTTTTATAAACAATTGGGGTCGCAGACCTCCGAAAACACTTAAAGCTTGCGCCAGGCAATTGATAACTCTTTTGGTGTTAAACCTTTTATATGCTTTAAAATCTTCGTAAGATTTTGAAATGGCTAAGATGAATAAATGAAAAATTTAAAGATAACTGACGTAATTAAAGTTAAACAATAAATCAAGTACAAGGTGTGTACTTTAAGGATGTCTAGATAAGTATCTTAGAAATAATAACAACTTCGAAAGCAACAACAAAAAACAGGAAGGAGTGGAATAGAAGTTTCTATAACTTCTTGTATTGATACAGAAATATGCTTAATGATTATACATAGGAGATTATACAAATAGGGCAGGTCACTTATTGGGAAACCTGAAGAGAACAGTCGAAAGGAAGTTTCTAGAACTCCTATGTTTAAGTAGGGATCACGAGAAAAATGGGGCAAGTTTCCCTTTCGTGAAACCTAGAGATAACTCACTTATGAGTTGAAAGAATTGGATTCCCTCATTAGAAGGGAGAAACAATATAATTTAAGGCGTGTACTAGACACGAAGTTTTACAAAAATTAATTCGTTGTACGTGGAACAAGTAAGGGAGGGCACTTATTGAGAGTGACACCTCATTGAAAAAAGACCTAAAGTAACAATTTTAATATTTTGGTTTGTTAGTAAAGGGTTTGGGAAAGATCAAATGGGATTGTGGAAAAGTGTTCATGGCCGTATTTATTGTACGCGGACGAGCGCGACGCGGATGAAAAGTTGAACAGGCACTGTTTTCACTATAGTCTGTTGATATAGTTGAAGAGTTCACTGTAGTAGCGCAAAACGTTGATAGCAAGGGAAGTTATTGCAATGGTGGAAAATAACTAGTTACACTAGATTTGCGAGAGTCTATTGCTTGAGAAACTTGTAGGTTATAGTTGAATGCACCAGAAAAATCCCAACGGAGGAAGAAAAATTAGATATTGATTAGCAGTTCATAAGGAAGATTCCTTAGGTTGAAAAAGTATTCCCATATGTGAGTGGAAAATACATGACAGTATAACTGGCAGATAGAGTGCAGGTTCTGGAAGGATCCAGAGCAATGATGACTTGTTTAAACTGGGTAGAGAATCCCTCGGCGGAAAGCTAGATTATATAGACAGTGGGTATTTTGGAAATATCCCTCGATGTGAGATAGCATCTCAGAAAACCTTTCATATTGAAAGTTAGACTTGATAGTTTAAGGTTGATCAGGAAGATCTCTTGAAAGCAGTTATTTTCACATAGCAACTTTCACTGTCTATAAAATCCAAATAAAAGCATTGAGCCTTTTAAAAGCGATGAGAATGAGGTTAAAACATGAAGTCGGTACTTATCTTTGCTTCATGAAGAAGGCGACGTTGCTGTTGACGGTTGATACTAAAATTCGAACATGGCGTCGAATTTAAAATTTGCCTCTTGAGTTGAGGAGGCGAGCTTTAGTTAAGCTCTAACTGACTGGGTTGACTTCCGACGAACAAGTGAAGGCTGCTAGACGCAGAGAAAGTACACTAGCCTAGACGGCATGTCCTACAAGAAGTTGAGTGCACTGAGAGGGTGAGCGGTTGCTCACAGCACGGAGACAAGTCGAGACGAAGTGTAGAACTGAACGAGCGAGTGGGCTGCGCGCGCGGAGAGGCGAGCAGTAGGAGGAGGCGAGAAGAGGGGGAAGCGGGCGAGTAAGGGGAGGAAACAAAGAGGTTATACATAAACATGAAAAAAATTTACAAAAACAAAATTCTTCTTGGAGCGGTGTCTTCATGGAGTAGTTGGTTGGTGAAGAACACGACGCCCTGCGGATTAATGTAGAAGTCTTCATGCTTGAAGCAATGGAAGTTCGGAAGGCAGCGATTGGACGCTGTCAGGCTGGTTCAGCGGAATATGCGTTTCTGTAAAAAACTGACAGAAAAAATGAACAAATGCATGGGGCAAACGGGAGGCAACAGTCCGATGTTGGTGTGTGCGGGAAAGAAATGTAAATAAATGGACTGATATAAAGTAATGAAGAACAGCAAAAGCTAATTCTTTCTTTCCGTGTATTTCCAAAAATACACCAGAAGGTTAGTATTTTTGTTAGTAGAATTGCGCTATTACTTATTCTGAAAGGGAGTAGCAGCCTTTCAGAATAGATGAATTCCTTACTTGTCTTATAGACGGTTAAGATATTGATACACTGCGTTCTGCTGCACGGCTGAAAGCAACGGGAAACTACAGCCGTAATGCTCTTCCGAGGATATGAACCTCTCTATGCATAATTACATGTGATGATGGTCTCCTCCCTTGTAAAATTCCAATCCAGAGGTAAACTAGCGCCCGTTCGGATCTCCGGGTGGGGACTACTCGAGAGGGGGTTAACATCACAGAAGTGACAAAGAGGAAATCTAACATTCTACGGATCGGCGCGTGGAATGTTAGAAGTCTGCTATAAAGTGGAAGGTTAGAAAACTTAGAAAGAGAAATGGATAGGTTAAGGTTGGATTTGGTAGGGTTTAGTGAAATGCGCTGGCAGGAAGGACAGGACTTTTAGTCAGGAGACTATAGGGTCATTACCACGAATTCAAACAATGGCCAGGCAGGGGTTGGTCTCATATTGAGAAGGAAACTTGGGACAGCGGGTGGAATATTGTGAGCAAAATAGTGAATGGATTATTGTAGTAAAAATCAATACAAAACCTACGTTCACCACAGTGGTACAAGTCTATACGCCTACCAGTCAAGCTGATGATGAAGATGTTGAAAAGGTCTACAAAGAAATAGATGAAATTCTGAGGTATATCAAGGGTGAAGAAAATGTTATAGTAATGGGACATTGGAATACTGTGGTAGGATAAGGAAGAGAAGGGAAGATAGTAGGAGATATCGATTAGGTGAAAGGAATGATCGAGGAAGCAGGCTGTTGGAATTCTGCACCGAGCACAAGTTGGTCATAGCTAACACCTTATTCAATAACCACAATAGAAGAATAGATACATGGATGAGACCAGGAGATACAGGGCGTTACCAAATCGACTACATTATGGTCAAGCAGAGGTTTCGAAACCAGATTTTGGATTGTAAAACATATCCCGGTGCTGACAAACTCTGACCACATTCTGGTTGTTATGAAATGCAGATTAAAGTTGAAGAAACTGAAGAAAAGTCAAAAGCCAAAAAGGTGGGCAATAGACAGACTGAAAGAGAAGGATGTAAACGAAAGTTTCAAGAAGAGTATAAAGGAAGGACTAATGAAAAACCCTAAACTGACTTCAATTGCAGATGAATGGGCACTTTTGAAGAATGAAATAACAAAATCCGCAGAAGAAAACATAGGTAGGAAAGAAAGAATAGGTGGATCACTCAGGATATACTAGAATTGATGGATGAAAGGCGGAAACACAAGAATGTTAAGAGAAGAAAAGGGGAGAGCAGAATACAGATGTCTGAGAACTGAGGTTAACAAGAAGTGCAAGGAAGCGAAAGAAGAATGGTTGAAAGAGAAATGTACAAGTATAGAAAATTGTCTGAAATTAGGAAAGGAAGGATTAAGAATACTTTTGGGGAAAAGAAGACTAATTGCTGTAATATTAAGGACACAAATGGAAAGCCTCTAACAGGGAAGAAAAGGTTGAGAGATGGAAAGCTTACATAGAGTGTTTGTATAAGGGAAAGGAGATTGAGAATCATGTAATGAAAAGGGAGGAGGAAATTGATGGGGATGCAAAGGGATATTTAATATTGAGATCAAAATTTGACAGAGCATTGGAGGACTTAAGCAGGAACAAAGCACCAAGCATAGATGATATACCGATTGAGTTGTTACGCTGCATAGGAGATGAAGGTGTGATCAGGTTATTTCACTTGGTGTGTAGGATTTATGAGACAGGTGAGGTACCCTCTGATAACAAGAAGAATGTTATGATCCCTATACCGAAGAAAGTGGTAGCTGACAGATGTGAAGATTACCGTACAATCAGCGTCATTACTCATGGTTCAAAGATCCTATATAGAATAATTTACAAGAGGACGGAAAGCCCGATAGAAACGGAGTTGGGTGAGAACCAGTTTGGTTTCAGGTGAAATGTAAGAACAAGGGAAGCTGTACTAAGTCTTAGGCTGATTTTGGAAGGTAGAATAAGGAAAGATAAGAGAACGTTCATGCCATTTATAGACTTAGAAAAGGCTTTTGATAACGTTGATTGGACTAGATTGTTTGACATTTTGAAGACGATTGGAATGAAGTACAGGGATAGGAGGGTGATCTACAATCTAGACAGAAACCATACAGCAGTTATTCGAGCTGAATGGCATGAGAGAGAAGCTGGTATTCAGAAAGGTGTAGGGCAAAGCTGCAACATATCACCCATACTGTTCAATCTTCACATCGAACAAGCAATGAAGGAAATTGTAGAAAAATTTGAAGTGGGAGTGAAGATTCAAGGAGAAATAATTTCAACTCTGAGGTTTGCCGATGACATCGTCATCTTGACTGACACGCCTGAGGATTTGAATGAGGTTTTGAATGGTATGGACTCCGTCTTGAGGAAATAATTCACGATGAAAATTAATAAATGTAAAACAAAAATATTGGTATGCAGCTGAAAAAAAAACAGAAACCTCAATGGACATCAAATTGGCAGGTGAAAAGCTGAAGGAAGTAGGAGAATTCTGTTACTTAGGAAGCAAAATAACCAGTGATGGACGAAGCAAAGGGGATATAATAAGTAGGTTGGCTCAGGCAAGGAAAGCATTTCTACAAAAAAGGAATCTGTTGACATCGAATATAGATTTAGGTATTAGGAAGTCATTTTTGAAAACCTTTGTCTGGAGAGTGGCACTCTATGGAAGTGGATCCTTGACTATTGGTGCAGCAGAAAAGAGGAGAATTGAAGCGTTTGAAATGTGGTGTTACAGGAGTATGATGAAGATCAGATGGGTAGACAGGGTTACCAACGAAGAGGTATTAAGACGAGTGGGAGAGGAGAGATGTTTCTGGCGACTGCTAATGAAGGGAAGAGATAGGTTGGTAGACACATACTAAGACACCCAGGAATAGCAAGCTTAGTTACGGTAGGAAGGGTCGAGGACAAGAACTGTAGGGGTAGACCAAGGCTAGAATATTTTAAACAGATTGCCTCGGATGTATGGTGTGGTAGCTACGTAGAGATTAAACGATTAGCTCAGGACAGGGAGGGCTGCATCAAACCAGTCAAAAGCCTTAAGACCCAAACAACAACCACCCTCATTATTCCCTTGTCAATGGGGGCCAGGGATGAGGTGCATTGAATTTCTATTTGCCAGGTGGTTTAATGGTCGAATGGCCCTTCTTGAATCCAACCTCATAAGACAAGTTATTAAAAGAAATGAATGAAACTTGGCAAGGAGTTAGTAGACAAACCACACGAAAGGATTTCATAGACATCACACAGAATTTGAACCTATTCGTCCACAGAGTCCAGGAAAGGCCGGCATTGTTGTCATTCCACCTGCCACACGGTAAACTTCATAAGACGTGCAATGGCGCCTCATTCTAACAATCAGCACCTTGGAATCAGTGAACTAATACAACATTCCGCCGATCCTAGCTTGCGGAGTTAGCACGGTACTAATAACATTAACAGCTCAGGTTAATTTGAGTTGCTGCACAACACTTGATATTGTTTATTGCATAATGAGAACATGACCTTTGGATCTCTTCAGCATAGCTTAGGTGCCCTCGTCTCAGGTCATACAACCAACCGACAGCGTTTGAGCTCAATTTTGCCAAGTGGCCAGGCTGATGCCTTTATTTTCCGAGATCTCACAATTCTGAAAAATGTTCGGTGTCAAGTTATTTACAATTCTTTAATACTGATATTGGGATTTTAGTACTTCTAACACTTCCTAAGTTTTAAAAAAACTTCCTAAGTTTAAAAAAAAAACACACACACACAACCGGAGACTTAACACGGCTGCCAATGCAACTTTCATAGACTAATATTGAGAATCCTGTGAACTTGGTTGTGCATCATTCATGTCTACTCCAAAGATTTAAATGATCATATTTTATCAGTCTCAAAGGTTTTCTTAAGTTACACAAAATATGCAAAGGTGCAATTACTGATATACCTTTTTGCAACTCTTGAGCGACAATCTGTAAAACAGCATCCGAATTCAAGGAGAAATCGCTCGACATGTACTGTAACATAACCTGTAACTCACACATTGTAGAGAATACTTTCATCATATTAAACAACATTCCCCAAAACGAGGAGAAAGCCAAACAAACATTGTCTATTCATATCACGGTACGTACGTACTTTACAGTTTTATTTATGATGGTCAAATACTAGAAATGAGGGCGACGCAATATTAACCAATATAAGCATAACCTTATTACTCTAATTTTTTAAAAGAGTCGATACAAACGATAGAATATGCCTTTTATTAGCACAACCAAATGAAACTAAGAAATAATTTCTCCAAAAACATTGTTTTATTGGCGATAAACAGTGGATGTCATGAGGAAAGAACAAATTGATTTCAGCTACCGTAATCGATTGTTTTTACGACAATAATTGATGTTCGTACATATTAATTATTACTCGTAAATACTGATCATTTAGCCGATACAGTATTTCCATTGCTAGGAATCCGCAAATTTCAAAGTGCGGCGTGAAAATGTTGTAATAAAACATATTCAATATTTTTCGGTAAATTGGGCACTTATCGCATTTATGGGAATAATTCGCAAGAACCCTTAGTTAGATATCGCACTTTGCCGCACATTCAGTTTCGCAAATTCTGGGTACACACAGTCATAATAGTTACCAAATAGTTGAAAAAACGAGGAAAAAGTAAAATTCGCATTTATCACAATATACTGTATTGCGATTTTCCGTATCTCTATCTGTAAGTTCAGGTCGAAGAAGAAGCCTGAATTCCAAGAAGGTATCCACTTCCAAGTATTAAGAGAACAGCAGTCATAGCCAAGTACGCTACTTCCTTGACGTAGTGAAGAAAATAGCCTGGTGCAGAAACTAGAGCTAGTGGAGCTCCGCTGAGAATGTTGAGGCAGGAGCCTGGTCAGCTGATGGGAATGCTGAGAAAAGGCTGGCTAGAGAGTATGTGGAGGACATTGGAGAACGCGCATTTGCGAAGGATGCTTGGAAGACGTTGGAGGAAATTCACACTTCCTTCACATTGGCCAAGTGCTTAAAAGTGATGAAAATGGTGATGAATATAACAAAACTCTGGATAAATCCATACACCATTATGTGTGTGAAATTCAAGGACTTAATAGAGTGGTGGCGAGTGCAGGCTGGACTACTCCTGGCTGATCTACCAGATTCACATCGTGTCACCATAGCGATCCTTGGTAGTGACAAGGACTTGACGACCATGAGAGTGAAAGCGTTACTACTTCAAGATGAGATCAAAGAGAAGTCGAAACCAGTGCAGGGAGCGTTGGCGTCCAACTACAGTCATGCGCCGAGAGGACGTCGGGGCGGACATAACCAAACTTTTCAAACAAGACAGCAAACGGAGCAGAAGAATAACAACTTTAGCAATGATACGAAGTGTTTTAAGTGTGATAAGTGGGGCCATATCTCTCAAGATTGTCCTCTGATTCAAAATAAGAAAGGTTTCAGATATGGTATTGGGCATATTGCCAGGAACTGCTCCAAGAATAGAGAGAAGGATGATGATAATTTTAAACACGAAGTCTGTATTGGCTTGCATCAGTGCAGTGAGTTTAACAGCTATGAAAGCGAGTGACAATGAGTGGATCTTAGACAATGCGTTTACAGATCACACATGTAAAGAGAGGTCAGTGTTCATTGTGTTGGCTTTGTGGAAGGGAAGAGATATATCTATCAATGACTATGAGATGTAAAAACTTTGGGATGTGAAGGTACTATGTATGAGAAAAGTGGAGGCAAATTTGAGGCCAGAGGAATCTATTGCATTTTTGCAGGTTTTGAAAATGGTGTCGAAGGTTATAAGGTTTGGATTCCGACAAAAAGAGTGTTTGCTACTGTCCATAATGTTAAAATTAATTAACAATGTTTTCCAAATGCTGAGGGAGTACAAATAAAGGATGTCATTGAACCCAACATCCCTAACAATACAGTAAGTGCTGAGACAATAATGTTAAATTTGTAGATGGAGGAGACACAAAATGTGTACTAGGGAGCGAGACCGACATGCTCATTGCAAATGGGATGTCAAATTCTATTATTTCACAAGAGAGTGATCAGAGTTGGTTTAAAGGCTGGGATGAGGAGGAGCCATTGATTCAGAATTTAAATTATGAGGATGTTGAAAGTAGTGTTGATGAAAATGTTAATGAATCGGAATTACAGGTAGAAGTGAGGAGGAATGAAAGATTGCCTAACACCATAATTTGTAGATATTGCCAGTTATCAATGTTTATCAATGAGTGTGACTGTCTGGAATTATTGGAACCAAAGACTACAACGGAAGCTTTAAAGATTGAACATTCTTCTAAATGGTTAGCAGCCATGCAAAATTAGATAGATCAGTTATAAAGAAAGATGCTTTCCTGTTAGTTGATAGATCAAAAAATGAGTTGGAGGTTGGGACGAAATGGGTTTTCAAAATCTAACAGAGATTAGATGGTTCTATTGAGAGTTTCAGAGCTAGATTTGCTCAAATCAAAGGGGTTAACTTTGACAAGACATTTTCTCCAGTGGTAAAAAAGAAAATGATAAGATTATTATGTGCATTGACAGTTATCAAGGGTTGGGTAGTTCGCCATGTAGACATACTAACAGCATATCTAAACAGTAAACTGGAGGAAACAATTTATGTTGAACAACCTGAGTGTTCTTTGGAAGGGAATAGAGACAAGGTGTGGAAACTTAAAGCGTGTATATGGATTAAAACAGTGCCAGGGAGTGGTAAAAAATGTTTGATAATACCTTGAAAGAATTAGATTTGAGAAGACTGTATAAAGAGAGACGTGTTTATGTGGATAAGAATGGAGGACTTCTTGTATCTCTGTATGTTGATGATCTGGGAGTCAGGGGCGAAAAAGAGAAAGTTGAACTATTCAAGTTCAAATTGAGTTCAAAGCTGGAAATAAGAGATCCTGGAAGTATGACATAATTTTTGGGTAAGCAAGTGACTCAAGAAAAAGGAAATGTACACATTGAACAACGGAAGTATATTGTTGAGATAATTACTAAGTTTAATTTCATGAAATCTAACCCTAAATCTGCTCTATTGCCAATAAATTGTAATGATAAGACTGAGTAAGCTAATCAACCATTTGATAATGAGAAATATCAAGCAGCAGTGGGTAAACTTATGTACTTGTCTACATGTGCCAGACCTGACATTAGTTATGCACTGAGTGTAGTAAGTCAATTCAATAAAGATCCAAAGATTAGAAACTGGAACGATATTACTCATATACTTCAGTTAGATATCTGAAGGGTACCCAAGATCTAAAAATTATCTACCAAAATATTGAACCGAAGATTGAGGTGTATTGTGATGCTGACTACAATAAGGTGGAAGGAGAGAGATGTTGCTAAACTGGCGGGTGGACTAGTCCCTTGGTTCACAAAAAAAAAAAACTGTGACGACTTTGTCTACTGCCAAAGCAGAATGTTATTCAATGTGTGAGGTAGAGAAATAAGTACTATGGCTGAGAATGTTTCTAAAGGAACTAAAATTGTTTGAACTTGTGGAAGGTCCTACTGTAATTTATAGTGATAACCAAAGTGCCATGACTCTCCAAGTGAGGGGAGATGCTAAAGAACTATACAGCATCACAAAGAAACTATCAAAGAGAGATTTTGTCAGGAATAAACCAGTTAGAAGTAGGAGAGGTGAATTACTGACAACTCGACAACAACAGCTTGAAAGATGGAAGGAACTTTCTCTGAGGTGTTCAATAAAGGTTCAGAACAGATGGTAAACCAATAAGTGGAGCGTGTAGATAGCAACCCTAGAATAAAGCTACACCACCCAACATGTACAGAAATACAAAAGGCCTTGAAACAGATAAAAAAATGGAAAAGCTCCAGGTATAGACAATATTACACCAGAAATGCTTAAAGTAGACATTGGCACCTCAGCAAGATTGCTACACTCACTATTCGAGAAGATCTGGAATGAGGAGAAACTACCAGTGGAATGGAAGAACAGCTTGATTGTAAAAATTTCAAAAAAAGGGGGATGTTACTAAATATGATAATTGGAGAGGACGGTACCTAGCAAAGTGCTTTCAAGGATCATTTTAGACTTGGTGAAGGATTCGGTTGAAACACGTCTTAGGAAGGAACAGACCGGTTTTCACAAGAGTCGCAGTTGTGTTGATCTCATAAATACCTTGAGAATCATTTTGGAGCAAAATACAGAATGACAAAACACTCTATACAGTATCTGACTTTCATTGATTTTGAGAAGGCCTTCGACTGTCAGTAGAAGAGTTATGTGGCAAACACTCGAGGAATACGGTACACCACGGAAAATTCTAAATCTTATAAAGGACATGTATGAAGGCTATAGATGTCAAGTTTTGCATAATGGCGATCTCGCCGAACCTATAGAAGTGACATTAGGAGTTCGACAGGGTTGTATTCTTTCTCCAACACTTTTCCTACTTGTGTTGGACAGTGTAATGAGAAGAGTTAATAAAGATCAAAAAAGAGGGATTCACTGGGGCTTGCAAGATAAACTAGAAGAACTAGAGTTTACAGATGGCATCTGCCTTTTGGCCCAGGATTGTCTCTTCAACTGGAGGAGTGGAAGAGGACATTAAGAGTCACATCAGGAAAGCCTTTGTTCAACTGTATCCCATCTGGAGAAACAGAAACATCTCTAGGAGAATGAAGCTGTAACTTTTTAACACTAATGTTAAGTCTGTCCTACTTTATGGTTGTGAAACCAGGAAGGTCACCAAGAAGATTACTGACCAACTGAAAATCTTCCTGAATCGTTGCTTGAGACGTATCATCAATCAAAGATGGCCGGATATCATATCAAATGAAGATCTATGGGAGGAAACCAACCAGCAGAAAATGAAAAACAGTAAACTCTCATTAATTCGGATTTATGGGGGCGAGGTCTAGTCAAAATTATAGAAATGTTTTCTAAAATATTGTACTGTACAGTACATGCTGTGCCCGGCTGTACACCTGGAGTGACAGACAACCACATGCGAGGTAGCAGTAAATACAGTGTTAGCATGAGATCTCTCTTGGGGCGTTCTGGGCTTGGGCTGTAATTACTAGACACTGTATTCGTGCTCCCCGTAAAGGAAAAGGAAAGACGTCACGACATATAACAAGAGAATTAAAAACATTTAAAAACATATTTCCAAATAAACCAATTCACCAAAGAAAATGTTTTCAGTAAAGATCTGCCGACTGGCAGAAGCAAAAAAAATAGCACACGCATTCCCTATTGGATTTTATGTCTCTCAAATAAAAATAAACTATAGTCTCATTTAAGATTGTCCGATGGGCTAGACCATGTTCATGAATTACACTTTCATTTGTTAATCCATACACTTTAGAAGCGACATAAAATTATATTTCACTTTACCCTATAAAGTTGTATTGTTCAAACATCCTATTCACTTATTTACAATCCTGACACTAGCATGGATTAGTTTCCCACTCGAAGTTTCACATTTTGATTCTAGATTTTCTTAGGAAACAACACAATTCTTAACGCAGTTAAATACACATCATAGTGACTATTATTGGGCACAGCAGTTGAATCTTTACATTAGACATTTTATAACAATAATAATAATCACGTTTGGATACTTTGAAGTTAGCTTGGAATATCCTTATATAATTTTCAGGATTTAATTCACTGGACATGAATTCAGATGGCCATAATAAAAATTGGCATGACAACAATGTTTGCAATAATTAATCATTGGAGCTGATAATACCATAAATCTTTAGAATTTGAAAAATATTGAAGCTTATGGAACAGGATCTGACTCCCGAAATCTCCCATTTTATTTCCTATTAAAAAGCATACAGCTTTCTGTGGATCTCAGGATATGACTCCCACTACGTCCACTAAACACGAGGATCAAAGCCTCTATTACCTCTTTCACAAAGTGCATTGGCACAACATAACATCAATTCAGCTTCATTTAACAATGCCCTAGACAATAACAAATCGTAAGCTCTCAATTTTTACATTAACAATTAATTGTTTAATTATATTGAACGTTTTTATCATAGTCTTTCATATTTATCATTCTGAAGGAATATTACTTCCATAGCTGTTCATATAATTCAGTATTTATCATTATTAATTCATAGACATTTTATTATTATTATTATTATAATTGGAAAAATATATTCTGTCATGCAGAAGAAAAAATATTAATTCATAAACTGTGTCGTAAATCTGCTGCGTTCTGAATGGGATAAGACTTCCCATCTTATTACTGCAACATCAAAATCAAATATTGAGGATGCACCTCAGCTACAAGTCTAACTTGACTGCAAGGAAAAATAACTCCTAAAATGTGTAATCATTTAAATATAAATGCGCTTCTTACCTACCCTTCATCTTCGTGGACCTGATGGAAAACTTCAGTACAACAACAAGGATTGCACCAGTACCCTTGCAGGGTATTTCAAGAAGCTCCTCAATGCAGAGGAACCTGAAGAGAGACTCACCTTCCATGACCCTCCTTCCAGAAATCCAGACTCCTTACCGCCAACCATAGAAGAAATAAGGGAGATTATCAAGAGCCTAAAGAACAACAAGGCCTCAGGTGAAGACGGTATAGTTGCAGAAATGTGGAAACATGCTGATGAACAATCAATACAAAACCTCCATCAAATCATACAGGACATATGGGCAACGGAGACCTTACCTGAGGGATGGACCTCAGCTCTGATCCATTCTCTACACAAGAAAGGTAGTAGGATTGACCTTGATAACTACAGAGGCATATCTCTAATATCTGTCACATACAAGATAATATCTAAAGCCTTGCTAACCAGAGTTACTAGTCAACTAGATTCCCAACTAGGTGAATATCAGGCCGGTTTTCGTGCAAATAGATCATGCATAGAGCAAATACAGAACCTCAAGACAATCTTAAGGTACAAGAATTGCGGCGGACATCGATGGGTAGTCATACTAGTGGATTTCCAGAAGGCGTATGATTCAATAGACAGACAGACCCTCTTCTCCACTATGGGAATTAGGACTGGATGTGAAGACCACCAGACTAATCCAGGCTACACTGAAGACTACGACCACCAAAGTCAAGTTCAGAGGTGAACTCTCAGACAGCTTCTCTATCCAAACAGGAGTTAGACAAGGTGATGGCATTTCTTGTATTCTCTTCAATTGTGTACTTGAGAAGATTATCAGGGAATGGACTACCACGTTACCATCAGGAACAGGACTGCAAATTGGGTACAAGAAAGACAATCTCAATGTACCTTGCCTGGCCTTTGCCGACGACCTTACCTTGTTAGCGAACAACATAGAAGAAGCTACTCACCAACTACAGAGCCTCTATAACATAGCAGCTAAAACTGGCTTGAAGGTCAATATACAAAAAACAGTGTTCATGACAAATATAAAGGGAGCCCCATCTACTATTCTTGTGAAAGACACCGCAATTCAAAAAGTTCCTGCAGTGAAGTACCTAGTGGAGTGGATTCCAGCAAACGAGAGTGAGGCCTTAGCAATAGACACTAGATGCACGAAACTGGAAAGGGTCTACCACTCCTGTAAGAGCATCTACACACCCAAATGCCTCTCTAAGAACCTTAAACTTCTACATTACAACTCAGTAGTAAGACCTTCCGTTCTATATGCCTCTGAGTGTCTCCTGATGAACTGGAAAGGCCCACTGAGGAAAGTAGAACTCAAGGAACGGAAAATACTTAGAAGGATTTTAGGACCAATAAGGGAAGAGGGTGGTACTTACAGGATCAGGCACAACAATGAGCTCTATGATCATCAAGAAGATATCGTCACATCCATGAGGAAGAGACGATTAGCTTTCTACGGACATCTGACATGCATGGGTCCAGATAGACTTACCAGCCAGATCTTCACCACGACAGGAAGAGGGAATAGTTTAATCAGTTGAAACTTTCCGTCAAATCAATACAAAATATTTTGCGCTATTATTGCGCTAAGTTAGGTACATGTTTCGAACCTTGTATGCCGGTCCTTCATCAGCCTTTCACACAAATGGCAACACATCAAATCAACACTGAACAAAATCCAAAAATGCATGCACACTAATAATACATATTAAAAACATTACATTAAAAATTCTGTACGAAACATATTAAAAACACATGTTAAAAGTTCTAAGAGTCCACTTCACTTGTTCATAAGCACATGTCTTTCTGATAGGAGATCTTATCCTATTCTGTTGTCTGCTTCCTGTCATGTGGGGAACGGAAATAGAATATTAATCCTATTTGAATGGTCCAAATGCAAAGACTTTTAGGTACTCCCTTTTGATAGGAGACTTGTCCTGTTCTGCTTCTTGTCATATGTGGAACGGAAATAGAATAGTATTCCCATTTGAATGGTCCAAATGCAAAAGACTTTTAGGTACTCCCAGACTAAACAAGTAGTCCTCTGTTGAAAGAAAAATTAAATTGATTTAGTGAATGGACTGAAGTAATGAATCTAATATATGATCAACCAGAAAACGATTGCTATAAAATCCTTACCTCCCAGTGTGTGCAGTGAACCTGTGCGCTTGAAACAGCTGTTGCAACTCAAGTGCTGAGTCTAGGCGAGGCGAGGCGAGGCCACGTGAGACATGTAGGGGTGGAGAGTACCATTGGTGGAAGCAAAGAGCGGAGGGGCGGGGAGGCAACTTGGAGCGGGAGGGGAAAAAAAGGAAGTTTGGGTGGTACTACGAACCCAGATCTAATATTATGGAGGTTTTTTATGTTTGTTACTGGTGACAAAATTTGTCAATGTTTCGTATAAAACATTGCTATCGAAATTGATTTCATTCAGATTGTGTGACGGGTTGTTTCTCAGGGCCTGGTCTATCTCTAGCTGTTCCAAAATATTAAGCATAATGCCTTTGCCGCAATAATGCAAAATTTCCAAGTCTTCCTCAATTTTCGAAAAGTTGTGGTTGCGTTCCTGCATATGATTATTAATGGCTGAGAATTTTTTGTGCCTAGCAGCGTTGAAATGCTCATTATATCTTATTTTAAAACTACGCCCCGTTTGACCCATGTAATCCGCATCACAATCCTTGCACTTTATTCTGTAAATACCGGATTTCTGGAATTTGTCTTGTTTGTTGATCGATTTGGAGTTAAATAAGTGTTTCATAGTGGTGTTGTCTGTTCTGTATGCTATTCTAAGCTCCTGTTTCTTGAAAACGTTCGTGATGTTGTGCGTTAGTTGATTTGCGTATGTGAAAACTGCAACTGATTTCTTATTTTCAATTGGTTGCAAGCTTGTGACTGGTCTATTTTTAATTTTGCTTAAAATGGAATCGACGTACATTTTGCTAAAACCATTAGCTATGGCTATCTGATATATGGTGGAAAGCTCTTTGTTCCAATCTTGTTCTGAGAGGGGTACGTTAATGGCTCTGTTAATATATGCCCTGAAAGCAGCTTTTTTATGGCTGGCCGGGTGGTTTGAATCCTTCCTAATGGTGGTGTGCGTTTGGGTTGGCTTCCTGTATATTTTAAAACGTAGGCCCATGGTGTCCCTAATGACAGTAAGATCCAGGTAGTTTATAGACTGATTTATTTCTGATGTTGTGGTGAATTTGATGCTATTATCAATTTGGTTTAGCTCTGTTGTAATGTGATTGATGCCACAGATTTCATTATCAACTATCAGAAAAACGTCATCGACATATCTTGTCCAAAAGCTGATTCCTTTTATTTTACTGATGCTGATGTTTTCCAAATGGTCAATGTAAATATTGGCCATTATGCCTGACAATGGGGAGCCCATGGCCAAACCTTCTGTCTGCTTGTAGATTTTTTGGTTGAACGTGAAATAATTGTTTTGCACGGCAAATTTTAACAGATTAATGAACTCCTTGATTTCACCTTGTGACATCCTACTGTGCATTTTTAAGTTTTCCTCTATTATATGTATGGTGGGGCCTACTGGGATGTTCGTGTACATGTCGCTGATATCAGCGGTGTGTAAGGTTTCTGAGCTTTTTATATTCAAAACCTTAGTGCGTTCACAGAAGTCAATGGAATTTCTAATTGCATTATTGGTCGTAAATTTATAGTGTTTTTTCAAAAAATTTTGGAGGAATTGCGACAGCTTGTAAACAGGACTACCCCTGAAATTACAATAGGTCTGATCGGTATGTTATCCTTATGGGTTTTAGGCAATGCTCTAAGGGTTGGTATGCTTGGGTTCATATTGATCAATTTACTAATTTGATGTTCATCTAGAATCATGTCGGTGTTCTTTAATATTTGCTTGAGCTTTCGTTGTGTGGGCCCTGTGGGGTCTTTGCTGATGATGCTGAAATTTTTGTTGCTCAAAAAGGATTCTGTTTTTTCGATGTATTCGTTTTTATTCAAAATAACGATACTATTACCTTTATCGGCCTTAGTTACTATTAAATTCTCTTGAGCGATTTCCTTTTTTAAGCTGGTGACATTTTCTGTATGGGGTTGTTTATTATCCTGTTTTATTATTTTGTTGATTTTCTTGTTGATGACATGTCTGGTTTCATTTCTTTTTTCTATTGGGAGTTTTTGAATTGCCGCTTCCGATTCTGCTATTAGTACTGTTAAATTAGTTTTATTATTGTAGGAGGAGTGCCAGTTATGTTTGAAGCCTTTTTCCATTAATTCGATTTCCGCTTGGTTAAAATCAACATTAGAAAAGTTTTCGAACGGTTTTTGGAATTCATGGGATGGAGTGTCAGGTTCCTCGTTGCTCATCGTGCGTGCCTGCCGCATTAGTTGGTCTAACTTCCTGTTTAAAGTGCCGACCTTTTTATTGGCGTGGAATGCGACAACTTCCTCTACATGGAGAAGGAAGGAGTCCCATTCATCTTTATTCGTGGTGTTAGCAGCCTCTAAGTGAACTTCGTATAAAAAGTTATTAATTTGATTTTTCTTTATATATAAAAATTTTAATTCCCATTGCAGGATTTTCTGGTTGATCATTAGCTGTGTTTTACGTTCAAAGTTGTTGTAAAATCTCTTTTTCTGAAACGCGCCTATATGTCGCGGAACTAGATTGTGCGTTCTGCATTTTTTTAAGAAATCAATGTCTTTAATGACGCTGGCCAATTTTATTCGCAGATGTTTAAATTTATACCTTTTAGCCTGACTAGCCATTTTAGTGATGGGAATACTAGTTGCCATTTCTGGTCCGTATTGACGTATATAAATAGTTTAATCAGTTGAAACTTTCCGTCAAATCAATACAAAATATTTTGCGCTATTATTGCGCTAAGTTAGGTACATGTTTCGAACCTTGTATGCCGGTCCTTCATCAGCCTTTCACACAAATGGCAACACAACAAATCAACACTGAACAAAATCCAAAAATGCATGCACACTAATAATACATATTAAAAACATTACATTAAAAATTCTGTACGAAACATATTAAAAACACATGTTAAAAGTTCTAAGAGTCCACTTCACTTGTTCATAAGCACATGTCTTTCTGATAGGAGATCTTATCCTATTCTGTTGTCTGCTTCCTGTCATGTGGGGAACGGAAATAGAATATTAATCCTATTTGAATGGTCCAAATGCAAAGACTTTTAGGTACTCCCTTTTGATAGGAGACTTGTCCTGTTCTGCTTCTTGTCATATGTGGAACGGAAATAGAATAGTATTCCCATTTGAATGGTCCAAATGCAAAAGACTTTTAGGTACTCCCAGACTAAACAAGTAGTCCTCTGTTGAAAGAAAAATTAAATTGATTTAGTGAATGGACTGAAGTAATGAATCTAATATATGATCAACCAGAAAACGATTGCTATAAAATCCTTACCTCCCAGTGTGTGCAGTGAACCTGTGCGCTTGAAACAGCTGTTGCAACTCAAGTGCTGAGTCTAGGCGAGGCGAGGCGAGGCCACGTGAGACATGTAGGGGTGGAGAGTACCATTGGTGGAAGCAAAGAGCGGAGGGGCGGGGAGGCAACTTGGAGCGGGAGGGGAAAAAAAAAGGAAGTTTGGGTGGTACTACGAACCCAGATCTAATATTATGGAGGTTTTTTATGTTTGTTACTGGTGACAAAATTTGTCAATGTTTCGTATAAAACATTGCTATCGAAATTGATTTCATTCAGATTGTGTGACGGGTTGTTTCTCAGGGCCTGGTCTATCTCTAGCTGTTCCAAAATATTAAGCATAATGCCTTTGCCGCAATAATGCAAAATTTCCAAGTCTTCCTCAATTTTCGAAAAGTTGTGGTTGCGTTCCTGCATATGATTATTAATGGCTGAGAATGTTTTGTGCCTAGCAGCGTTGAAATGCTCATTATATCTTATTTTAAAACTACGCCCCGTTTGACCTATGTAATCCGCATCACAATCCTTGCACTTTATTCTGTAAATACCGGATTTCTGGAATTTGTCTTGTTTGTTGATCGATTTGGAGTTAAATAAGTGTTTCATAGTGGTGTTGTCTGTTCTGTATGCTATTCTAAGCTCCTGTTTCTTGAAAACGTTCGTGATGGTGTGCGTTAGTTGATTTGCGTATGTGAAAACTGCAACTGATTTCTCATTTTCAATTGGTTGCAAGCTTGTGACTGGTCTATTTTTAATTTTGCTTAAAATGGAATCGACGTACATTTTGCTAAAACCATTAGCTATGGCTATCTGATATATGGTGGAAAGCTCTTTGTTCCAATCTTGTTCTGAGAGGGGTACGTTAATGGCTCTGTTAATATATGCCCTGAAAGCAGCTTTTTTATGGCTGGCCGGGTGGTTTGAATCCTTCCTAATGGTGGTGTGCGTTTGGGTTGGCTTCCTGTATATTTTAAAACGTAGGCCCATGGTGTCCCTAATGACAGTAAGATCCAGGTAGTTTATAGACTGATTTATTTCTGATGTTGTGGTGAATTTGATGCTATTATCAATTTGGTTTAGCTCTGTTGTAATGTGATTGATGCCACAGATTTCATTATCAACTATCAGAAAAACGTCATCGACATATCTTGTCCAAAAGCTGATTCCTTTTATTTTACTGATGCTGATGTTTTCCAAATGGTCAATGTAAATATTGGCCATTATGCCTGACAATGGGGAGCCCATGGCCAAACCTTCTGTCTGCTTGTAGATTTTTTGGTTGAACGTGAAATAATTGTTTTGCACGGCAAATTTTAACAGATTAATGAACTCCTTGATTTCACCTTGTGACATCCTACTGTGCATTTTTAAGTTTTCCTCTATTATATGTATGGTGGGGCCTACTGGGATGTTCGTGTACATGTCGCTGATATCAGCGGTGTGTAAGGTTTCTGAGCTTTTTATATTCAAAACCTTAGTGCGTTCACAGAAGTCAATGGAATTTCTAATTGCATTATTGGTCGTAAATTTATAGTGTTTTTTCAAAAATTTTTGGAGGAATTGCGACAGCTTGTAAACAGGACTACCCCTGAAATTTACGATAGGTCTGATCGGTATGTTATCCTTATGGGTTTTAGGCAATGCTCTAAGGGTTGGTATGCTTGGGTTCATATTGATCAATTTACTAATTTGATGTTCATCTAGAATCATGTCGGTGTTCTTTAATATTTGCTTGAGCTTTCGTTGTGTGGGGTCTTTGCTGATGATGCTGAAATTTTTGTTGCTCAAAAAGGATTCTGTTTTTTCGATGTATTCGTTTTTATTCAAAATAACGATACTATTACCTTTATCGGCCTTAGTTACTATTAAATTCTCTTGAGCGATTTTCTTTTTTAAGCTGGTGACATTTTCTGTATGGGGTTGTTTATTATCCTGTTTTATTATTTTGTTGATTTTCTTGTTGATGACATGTCTGGTTTCATTTCTTTTTTCTATTGGGAGTTTTTGAATTGCCGCTTCCGATTCTGCTATTAGTACTGTTAAATTAGTTTTATTATTGTAGGAGGAGTGCCAGTTATGTTTGAAGCCTTTTTCCATTAATTCGATTTCCGCTTGGTTAAAATCAACATTAGAAAAGTTTTCGAACGGTTTTTGGAATTCATGGGATGGAGTGTCAGGTTCCTCGTTGCTCATCGTGCGTGCCTGCCGCATTAGTTGGTCTAACTTCCTGTTTAAAGTGCCGACCTTTTTATTGGCGTGGAATGCGACAACTTCCTCTACATGGAGAAGGAAGGAGTCCCATTCATCTTTATTCGTGGTGTTAGCAGCCTCTAAGTGAACTTCGTATAAAAAGTTATTAATTTGATTTTTCTTTATATATAAAAATTTTAATTCCCGTTGCAGGATTTTCTGGTTGATCATTAGCTGTGTTTTACGTTCAAAGTTGTTGTAAAATCTCTTTTTCTGAAACGCGCCTATATGTCGCGGAACTAGATTGTGCGTTCTGCATTTTTTTAAGAAATCAATGTCTTTAATGACGCTGGCCAATTTTATTCGCAGATGTTTAAATTTATACCTTTTAGCCTGACTAGCCATTTTAGTGATGGGAATACTAGTTGCCATTTCTGGTCCGTATTGACGTATATAAATAGTTTAATCAGTTGAAACTTTCCGTCAAATCAATACAAAATATTTTGCGCTATTATTGCGCTAAGTTAGGTACATGTTTCGAACCTTGTATGCCGGTCCTTCATCAGCCTTTCACACAAATGGCAACACATCAAATCAACACTGAACAAAATCCAAAAATGCATGCACACTAATAATACATATTAAAAACATTACATTAAAAATTCTGTACGAAACATATTAAAAACACATGTTAAAAGTTCTAAGAGTCCACTTCACTTGTTCATAAGCACATGTCTTTCTGATAGGAGATCTTATCCTATTCTGTTGTCTGCTTCCTGTCATGTGGGGAACGGAAATAGAATATTAATCCTATTTGAATGGTCCAAATGCAAAGACTTTTAGGTACTCCCTTTTGATAGGAGACTTGTCCTGTTCTGCTTCTTGTCATATGTGGAACGGAAATAGAATAGTATTCCCATTTGAATGGTCCAAATGCAAAATACTTTTAGGTACTCCCAGACTAAACAAGTAGTCCTCTGTTGAAAGAAAAATTAAATTGATTTAGTGAATGGACTGAAGTAATGAATCTAATATATGATCAACCAGAAAACGATTGCTATAAAATCCTTACCTCCCAGTGTGTGCAGTGAACCTGTGCGCTTGAAACAGCTGTTGCAACTCAAGTGCTGAGTCTAGGCGAGGCGAGGCGAGGCCACGTGAGACATGTAGGGGTGGAGAGTACCATTGGTGGAAGCAAAGAGCGGAGGGGCGGGGAGGCAACTTGGAGCGGGAGGGGAAAAAAAAGGAAGTTTGGGTGGTACTACGAACCCAGATCTAATATTATGGAGGTTTTTTATGTTTGTTACTGGTGACAAAATTTGTCAATGTTTCGTATAAAACATTGCTATCGAAATTGATTTCATTCAGATTGTGTGACGGGTTGTTTCTCAGGGCCTGGTCTATCTCTAGCTGTTCCAAAATATTAAGCATAATGCCTTTGCCGCAATAATGCAAAATTTCCAAGTCTTCCTCAATTTTCGAAAAGTTGTGGTTGCGTTCCTGCATATGATTATTAATGGCTGAGAATTTTTTGTGCCTAGCAGCGTTGAAATGCTCATTATATCTTATTTTAAAACTACGCCCCGTTTGACCTATGTAATCCGCATCACAATCCTTGCACTTTATTCTGTAAATACCGGATTTCTGGAATCAACTAACGCACAACATCACGAACGTTTTCAAGAAACAGGAGCTTAGAATAGCATACAGAACAGACAACACCACTATGAAACACTTATTTAACTCCAAATCGATCAACAAACAAGACAAATTCCAGAAATCCGGTATTTACAGAATAAAGTGCAAGGATTGTGATGCGGATTACATAGGTCAAACGGGGCGTAGTTTTAAAATAAGATATAATGAGCATTTCAACGCTGCTAGGCACAAAAAATTCTCAGCCATTAATAATCATATGCAGGAACGCAACCACAACTTTTCGAAAATTGAGGAAGACTTGGAAATTTTGCATTATTGCGGCAAAGGCATTATGCTTAATATTTTGGAACAGCTAGAGATAGACCAGGCCCTGAGAAACAACCCGTCACACAATCTGAATGAAATCAATTTCGATAGCAATGTTTTATACGAAACATTGACAAATTTTGTCACCAGTAACAAACATAAAAAACCTCCATAATATTAGATCTGGGTTCGTAGTACCACCCAAACTTCCTTTTTTTTCCCCTCCCGCTCCAAGTTGCCTCCCCGCCCCTCCGCTCTTTGCTTCCACCAATGGTACTCTCCACCCCTACATGTCTCACGTGGCCTCGCCTCGCCTCGCCTAGACTCAGCACTTGAGTTGCAACAGCTGTTTCAAGCGCACAGGTTCACTGCACACACTGGGAGGTAAGGATTTTATAGCAATCGTTTTCTGGTTGATCATATATTAGATTCATTACTTCAGTCCATTCACTAAATCAATTTAATTTTTCTTTCAACAGAGGACTACTTGTTTAGTCTGGGAGTACCTAAAAGTCTTTTGCATTTGGACCATTCAAATGGGAATACTATTCTATTTCCGTTCCACATATGACAAGAAGCAGAACAGGACAAGTCTCCTATCAAAAGGGAGTACCTAAAAGTCTTTGCATTTGGACCATTCAAATAGGATTAATATTCTATTTCCGTTCCCCACATGACAGGAAGCAGACAACAGAATAGGATAAGATCTCCTATCAGAAAGACATGTGCTTATGAACAAGTGAAGTGGACTCTTAGAACTTTTAACATGTGTTTTTAATATGTTTCGTACAGAATTTTTAATGTAATGTTTTTAATATGTATTATTAGTGTGCATGCATTTTTGGATTTTGTTCAGTGTTGATTTGATGTGTTGCCATTTGTGTGAAAGGCTGATGAAGGACCGGCATACAAGGTTCGAAACATGTACCTAACTTAGCGCAATAATAGCGCAAAATATTTTGTATTGATTTGACGGAAAGTTTCAACTGATTAAACTATTTATATACGTCAATACGGACCAGAAATGGCAACTAGTATTCCCATCAGGAAGAGGGAAAGCGTCCAAAAATAAATGGATCACCACAGTGAAGTCAGACCTACAGCAACTTGGAATTTCATCAAAAAACATACAGGATCGATCACAATTCCGACAGATGATTCAACATGGTGTCTTTCCAGTGTCTCTCACCAGCAGGAAGAGTACAGGGACTACCAGACCGAAGTGGACACAGGAAAGAAAGCAGACACACAGCCAGAAGATGAAAGCTGCCTGGGCTAAGAAGAAACATAAATTCCTTACAAGAAGTCAAAACGAGCCCCGTGGTCCTCAGTAGGCCCAAACGAAAAGAAGAAGAAGAAATGCGCTTCTTAATAATAGAGAAAGCGAATTGGTTTTATCGGAATGGCGGAAAATTCATGGCTCTAGAAATTATTTAGGCTTTTCGGAAGTCTACGATATCATGATCTCTGTGGCGAGTTGACCTCCCTCGGTGCAGATCGAATCCTAGCACCACGGATCTGAGAAGTCTAAAATGCTGGACATGGGACATGTTAAAGCAATCAACTCCCTCGGTGCAGATCGAATCCGGGCACCACGGATCTGAGAAGTCTACATGCTGGGCATGGGACATGCTTATAGCGCTCCTCTCTCCTGTCATCCACAGAAATATGCCACAGGTGGCCCTGCTCCTTGTTCCTAATGGGTCATCCTGGCATGATCTTCTCACATCCCGCCGCCTTAGCTGCTAACCATATTCACTAACTGGGGCAGTGAAATTGTTCTATCATGGGGCTGTTCTTCATGCATACAAGGCATGTTACTAGCGAGGCCCATTGCCAATAATGAAGTCCACTTATATAATCCAGTGGTCTGAATGGACAAGTAAATAGGTAACAGTTCCTGGTGATAATGTCTTCTATAAATCCAGGGCGGAATCTGGCCTGATAACTCCTCGTAAAAATGTAAGTTGGTAGGGTAGCCTACTATCACTTGCAAATGTTCAATGTGGTCCCAGCTCTTACATTTGGTTTAAGTGATGGGAATAGCACAAGACAAAGTCAAATACTTGTGTAACAAGTCACTCACATACCTTGGAATTTGTTGAAGTGTTCAACCAGCGAATATATTATAAGTTTTGAAGCACTGTTATGTTACCACAAACGTAGCTCAAAGTCTATGTCCACTCGGGCATAGTAGCGTTGTATAAGTTGCCTAGCTCCAAGGAGCGCTCGTTCAGAATAACGGCGTATTCTACTGTCGTGGACACACACACCCACGTGGACTATTATGACGACTAGTTGACTGTTCGATGACTGTGTATCTGACCTCTGCCAGGGCTGGCTTTTATACTGTCCCAAGGACACATATCGATCGGTGAACTCGCATTACGTAATGCTAGATCTTACGTCCCATTGGCTATATCCATAGAAGGATCGAGAAGGTTGGTAATTTCCAATAAAACATCAGGAATAAGCTGGTGAATTACTCCTAACGTTATTCTGAAGTGCTGATATAACCTTCTTCCATAACAGCTTTCAACATCCGTTGGCTCCAGGTGAAACACGCCGCTCGTTCAAAATCTGGTGGGCCGACAGCTCGGAACCTGCTCACTGATGTCATAGCGCGCTTCCTTCAAATTCACGCCAAGCCACATCATCGTAAATGGGCACAATGCATAGTTATCTGAAGCTATAATTAGGAATATAATATAAAATGTATGCAATTGTTCAGGAAAGACTAGATGAACATCATAATATGTACATACTGTATTAAATTAAAGTTACAATACATATTCAAAGGCTGTATATGTATCCCTATATTCATTTTGTCTTCTAAACTTAGCGATGTATATTTACCCTTAACACTCATCTTAGTTACTGTATTCAAGCAAGGACAAAAGTACGACACTTTTAAGCAATCATAGAGATAGAATTTAACACAATGTAACAGTAACTCGTCATGTTGGCTTCAAAAAGCGAACTGAGCAGGCACTGCCTTTGTTGCGTGATTGTGACCAATAACGATAGGTACGATACTTATTATTCGCCGCGAGTGGAGTGAACAGCAGTGGCGAAGCTACATTCATGCAACTGAAAAGAAAATCCACAGCCTGCTTCCAGTCTCCGACCGGGTCAGGAATGGAATGAATGAAGCCCCCATCTACCGGCAAGGATATGAACTGTGCCGGCTGCCGAGGCCTGACGCACTCCTCTGGGGCAATGATTAAATGAATGACAGATGAAATGAAATGATAGTGGAGAGTGTTGCTGGAATGAAATTTGACAGGGAAAACCGGAGTACCCAGAGAAAAACCAGTCTGCCTCCGTTTTGTCCAGCACAGATCTCACATGGAGTGACCGGGATTTGAACCACGGACCCAGCGGTGAGAGGCCAGCGTGCTGCCGCCTAAGCCACGGAGGCTCCACATTCATGCAACTGGGTATTCTAAATTTCATACCTTATATTTTTTTGTAGATAAACTCCAGTCGTCGTGTTTTTCGCACAGCAAAGATATCAATGATGTGTTCTTTGAAGATATCATCCCTGGAAAGATAGTTCACCAAACTCTTCTCAATAGCCAGAGTACTCAAATTGCTGTCTAGAATCTGACATGGAGTTCCTTAAAAATGTCTTAACTCTCTTCAATGCACTCATACTTCGTTCACTCAAAGCAGTAGAAACAGGAAAGTAAGAATCAGTCTTATGAGGCACACTGTTTCTTGATATATTTTTTTCCAGGCTGTTGTTCAAAATATATTCTCATCATAGGACAACAAAGAAAATGGTCTTGATTTGAAATACACTATGAAATCACTACACTGATCCATGTTTTAAAACTCACAAACGAACATGCATGCCCTGAAATACCTGCCTCACGAATGCACTGCTTGGAGACTAGGCTCTCTGCTGACGCATTCAGATATCAACCTTCTGCTTCGCGCTTGCGCAATTGCCTTCTCTACCCACAGAGACTTGAGCCTGTTTCAAAGGAGGCTCACTGGCTGCTCAGTCCCACGCTGAGAAGCTGGCGTCAATCCCACCGTGGTTACGGAGAATAATACCGAAAACTAGAGATTTAATTTGCCTATGCCAATGGAAAATATGAAAATGTATATGTGTATATTCCTTGAGAATGAAATGGGTATTCTAGGGCTCAAAGATTCCCCTCCAGCTTCGCCACTGATGAACAGGATGGGAGGGGGATGTGATCGACATTTTACAATAGATGGCCTCGGTGCGAATGATGTCTGTCGCAGTACTGCGTCGATGAAAACCTGTCCAAATTATCCGTTTTCCGAAATAGTGAGGGTTCACTGTACAAATAAAGGAGAGAAGGTGGCGATGGATAGATCAAACCCTAAGGAAGCCTGATGGAGCCATTGTGAAGACTGCACTCGATTGGAATCCACAAGGGTCCCGAAAACGAGGTCGTCCGAAGAAGACCTGGAAGACAAGATGGCTGCCGCGTATGTAGACAAAGTATACCGCTCTCTTAAAGATATCGAAAATGTAGACGAGGACAGTTCCGTAATTAACGCCAGTGATAAAATATCGTGTAGGAAGACACCTAGTATGTGTGACATTGATAGTAAACCACCAGAGGTACATTTAGGTGTAAATACGAGTGATATACTGTGCACGCTGTGTGGCAAGGCATCGAGTGAGAGTGTGAAATCTCTACAGTAAATCATCGACATTTTGAATAGGGACCTTAAGCACACCCAAGAAGAACTATCTAAATTAAAAGCCGAAAACAGTGTACTCAGACATAACGTAAACGACCGCAACAATCCCCCGTCATCGCCCGACTCGTGGAATGTGGTGGTGGCAAATCGCGGACGCCAATGTAGGCCTAAACCACGTGTGCGGGAAACAGTTAGCCAAGCTGTTCCCACAAAAAATATGTACGATGTTCTTGCTGAAACTGAATCCGTCTCAGAAGAAACACCACATACAAGGGCATCAACAAACTGTAAGCCGGAAAAAGTGCGGAAGTTAGCCACGTACATAACCTCAAAAAGGAAAGTACTCCTCCTCAGTGACAGTCATGGGAAAGGATGTTCAGAAGAGCTCAATTTAAAAGTATCAAGGGACTTTGCGGTAAGTAGCGTCACCAAACCAGGCGCTAGAGTTAAAAATGTTCTGGAAAAATGTGTTGAAATGTGCAGAAACCTTACTCATGAAGATTATGTTGTTTTGTGGGGGGGTACGAACGATGTAGCGAAAAACGAAGCGAATGATGCAATACAAACCTACAAAGATAAGCTCCCACTACTTTCAGGTACAAACGTTATACTCTTAGGCATCCCACACAGACATGATCTAATGGAAGAATCGTGTGTCAACAAGGAGGTAAAGAGGACGAACAAAAAGCTTAGAGCACTATCCAGACTATATCAGCATGTTCACTTTCTTGATATTGATGTACCAAGAGAACTGTTTACCCGACATGGTCTTCACTTAAACACCAAAGGAAAGCAACAGATCTGTTCACAAGTAGCGGAGGAAATCAACAAAAAGTTCCACTCCCACGGACCAGTCATCCCACTACCTCATTCTGCAAGTCCGACTACTGTAGAATCAGTGAATTCACTCGGTGGCGAGAGTTTTTTAGAACAGAGGTAAGTGCTCCTGCAAGAACTATAATCCCCAAGCTTAACAACAGTACAAATGCACAGAGTTCCTCAATCAGAATATTTCACCAAAATGTACAGTCACTTAATAATAAACTAGTTCATATCGATATGCTTCTACAAACATCACTCAAAGATATCCACATCCTGTGCTTGTCTGAACACTGGATGAAACCTGAACAAATCAATCATGCTGTCATACCAGGGTTTACTTTAGCTAGCTACTACTGTAGATCAACATCAGAGCATGGAGGTGTATGTATCTATATCAAAGGAAACATAGAATTTAAGCCTATACCAATTCCCGATGACTTATGCATAGATAAACATTTTGAGGCAACAGCTATTTCTATCCCAAAAGAAAATTTAATTCTCATCTGTATATATCGTTCACCAGGAAATAGTGCAAAGTTATTTCTGAATAAACTAGAAGTGATAATAAATAAAATAAATAAATTTAATAAAAAAATAGTTCTTTGTGGAGATTTCAATATTAACTTTTTAGAGGAAAGTACGGAGAGAAGGGAATTGCTAAATTTGTTAAGCTCCCATCATCTAATTCACACAGTAACAGTACCCACAAGAATAACAAAAACTAGTGCAACCACACTTGACCAGATAATAATTAATGACAATGTGAACTGCAACTCTCTCGAAGTAATCAACACAGGTTTCAGTGACCACCGAGCTCAAATAATAACTCTAAATATTTCAAACCCAGTTTACAATGCTCAGTTTGATAAATGTCGAAGCTTTAGTCAGCACAATATAAACTATTTCAACAACTTGTTAAAAGGAGAAACTTGGGAAGGTGTGTACAAGTCAATAGATACAAACAAAAAATTCCAGGAATTCATTAATAGTTTCCTGTATTATTTTGATATTGCATTTCCTTTGAAGAGTATCAGACTGAAAGTTTCTTCTCCATCAAAACAATGGCTTACTCTTGGAATAATTACTTCATGCAAAAGAAAGCGTTTCCTCCACGATTTTCAAAGTACGCACGAAACCTCCAATGAATTTAACATGTATTTCAAGACCTATAAGACCATACTTAACAAAGTTATAAAATTAGCAAAGAGAATGTCAAATGATAATTATATCCTGGAATCTAAAAATAAAACTAAGGCTATGTGGAATATCATAAAAAATGAAACCAGGCAAACAAAACCGGCAGTAAATAACATAACGTTATCAGAAGACTCCAAGAAGATCAATGACCCACAAAATGTCTCAAGAATTTTTAGTGAGCATTTTGCTACCATAGCTGAAAAACTACTAAATGTAAACAATATACAAGCAATAAAATCAACACTCGCGAATATAACATTTAATGGAAAATCAATGTTTGTTGAAAATGTTACAGAAGCAGAAATCCTCAATATTGTAAAGAACCTACAGAATAAGCATTGCTCAGGAGTTGATAACATTCCTGATATACTAATTAAAAAATGTATCCAAAATATAATTACCCCCTTAACACACCTCTGTAACCAATCTCTCATGTCAGGAATATTTCCAGATATCTTTAAAATTGCAAAAGTAATTCCATTATTTAAAGGGGGAGATAGAGAAAATGTAACCAATTATAGACCTATTTCTTTATTGTCGATATTTTCAAAAATTTTAGAGAAGATAATGTACAACCGTCTAATTAGCTTCATAAACAAATATAAATTGTTAACTGACTCTCAACATGGCTTTAGAGAAGGAAAATCAACAATGTCCGCAATTTATGAATTTTTAAATCCTGCTTTTGAGTCACTTGATGAAAGGAAGAGAGTATGTGGCCTGTTTTTGGACGTGTCTAAAGCTTTTGATGTGATAAATCATCAGATACTAATTGATAAACTCCATCAATATGGTATCAGGGGTATCGCTAGTAAGTGGTTTCAGTCATATTTAAATAATCGCCAACAGATCGTCGAACAAAAAAGTTTAGAAAATACCACAAACATATTTAAATATTACCACTCAGATCCTATGTTTTTGAAGTATGGCATTCCGCAGGGGTCCGTTCTAGGGCCACTACTTTTTCTCCTTTACGTAAATGACTTGCCATCTCAGATACCTGCATTTAAAACTGTACTATTCGCAGATGATACAAGTGTTTTGATGAGGGGTGAAAATGACACTGAACTTCAAAAATCAGTAGAGGAAGTAACAGGTCAGCTGTCCTTATGGTTCAACAATAATGGATTCCTTATCAACACTAGTAAAACAGTGGTTCTTAACTTTCACACAGCTCAGAATAAAAGTATTAATTCTCCCTCCATAATCTTAAATGACCTTAAAATTGGTAACGCCTCTTCTACTAAATTCTTAGGCCTTTGGTTGCAGGATGACCTAAAATGGAACTCGCATACCACTAAACTTGCCAAGAAACTAAGCTCAAGTTGTTATGCATTGAGAGTATTAAGACAATCGACTAGCTGGAGAACTCTTCTTAGTACTTATTTTGCTTATTGCTATTCGCTTATGAAATATGGAATCATATTTTGGGGAAATTCACCTGCTGCTCACCAAATCTTTATTATCCAGAAAAGAATAATTAGAACAATGAAAGGAACTACTAGATTGCATACATGTAAGCCTCTGTTTAAACAACTGAAAATTTTACCTTTACCATGTATTTACATCTTTGAACTTCTATTATTTGTCAAACAAAGCTTAGGAAATGAGGATATCTTTGAGATGAATTCAAATATACATAACTACCAGACCAGACAAAAGAACAATCTTCATGTACATGCTGCAAATACAACACTATGTAAAAATGGTGTATTCCATGCAGCTATAACGCTGTATAATCATTTGCCAAATAATATTAAAAGTACAGCAAATTACATAAAGTTCAAAATAAAAACTAAAGAGTTCTTGCTGGAGCACTGCTTCTACTCAGTTAAAGAGTTTTTAGAATATCAATAGTTATGTTTATGTATTCATAGGACTAAATGATGTAAGGTTATCCTTGTGTAGGCCCATATTATTATTGTGATTGTAAATTAGTATTAGTATAATTTGTGAATCGACGTGTCCTATATCATTGTACAATGTACATTATATGATTGAATGGATGAATAAAAAATACAATACAATACAATACAATACAAGAGGACGATCGAGGAAGAATGCCTGGAAATTGGATAGACATGGAGTGAGATGAAGAAGTTGGCCAACAACAGGACCCGATGGAAGCGTTTCATGGAAGCCCTATGCTCCGAGAGGAGCAATAGGAATTAACTCAAGTCAAAAGTGACAAAATGTTTGCAGAAAATGGCCTTGATTCAGAAAATTCTCAGAATCAGAATCACTTTATTTGGCGTTAAACACAAGTGCAATAGCCATCGTCAGGTTAATAATACAAAACAATAAAATCAAACAATCCTACATTACTTAGCCTACTTATAACAGTATATACAAATAGCTTATTATCGTTATAACAAAATGTAACCTACTTCTATTGCACTAAATATTACACCAATCTGCTTCCATACATTCTTCCAGGGAATACCATGGATTCACCAGCAACCACTTTTGCAGCTGTTTCTTAAAGATTTTGGTTGGTAGTTGTTGGAAAGACAAACTCAGTTTGTTAAAAAATTTTATGCCAAGAATTTCATGACTGTTCTGTGTTTTAGAAAGCCGACACCATGGTACCTCTATCTGGTGTGAGTTTCTTGTGCTGTATGAGTGAATTGTTACCCGCCTGCCTGGCAATTCATGTGGATGTTTATTTTTCATATACATGAGGATATTTAAAACAAAAAGATTTATAACTGTTAGTTTGGAAGATTTAATAAATAAAGGTCTACAGGGTGTGTTAGGAGGAGCATTTGCAATAATACGGATTGCCTTTTTCTGTAATTTTAAGATATTTACAATGTGTGCACTATTTCCAAAAAATATTAATCCATAGCTAAAGAGACTTTGAAAGAAAGCAAAATAGGCTGTGTGTAAATATGTCGTAGGAACCTCATTTTTTAAATGACGGAGTAGATACACCACCCTTGCAAGTTTATTCGAAAGGTTATGAATATGAGGTTCCCATGTTAATTTTGAGTCAAAATTCATTCCTAGTAGCTTGGCTTCTTTTATATCATTACTTATCTTTTTAAGGCTAAATATTAAATTTTGAGTTTTAGTTTCATTTAAGTGGAATCCATTCTCACTGAACCATTTCCTAGCTTCTAGCAAGCACTGACTTGATAAATTTTGTAATTCACTTATACATTTGCTAGAACACAAAAATGTAGAGTCATCTGCATAAAGAATTGTTTTTCCAGAAACATTTACTGCTAAGTCATTCATCATAACGACAAAAAGAAATGGACCCAGAACCGAGCCTTGGGGTACACCATACCTAACTTCTAACGCATGAGATTTCCTATCCCCATTCTCTACAAACTGTACTCGGTTTGTTAGATATGATTTAAAGACTTCATACTCTGATCCTTTAATTCCGTACAGTGCTAACTTTTGCAGAAGTATATCATGTGACACACAATCGAAGGCCTTGGATAGATCACACAGGAGTGCATCTACTGAGCTCCCTTCTTCAAAATGGTGCATTATGTGACAAACAAAATCATCCAGTGCACTAATTGTAGATTTTCCCGGAAGGAACCCAAACTGAGTTGGTGATAGAAGGTTGTTGTTGATGAAAAATTCATAAATTTGACCAACTATAACATATTCAAAGACTTTTTGACATGATGGTTACTACAGACACAGGCCTGTAACTATCAGGTTTAGTCTTATCCCCTTTTTTATATACTGGAACAACCCTCGTAATTTTTAACTGAGCTGGGAAATAGCCTACGCTAAGGCACTCGTTTATGCAGTGCGTCAAAGGAATTAAAATGCTGTCAATAATGGCCTTTAAAATGTTGTTGGTGAATCCATAACAATCCTTACTATTGGAAGGTTTCATATTTCTTACAATTTTCTTTACCTCACTACAGTTTACCTTTCTCCATTTAAAAGTATTATTTGATAAACTCGGAACTATTTTTTCTACTCTTTCAATTGCTGCTGTAGGCAGCTGTGAGGCAGGTGAGCAAATCCTTTCAACAGACTCAATAAAATGTTTATTCAGAACCTCAGGACTGATTTCTATTGTGGAACATTTATTTGCGACTCTAACATTGTTAATTACACTCCAAGCTGCTTTACAGGGGTTATTTGAATTTTCTATGAATCTAACGTTTGCTTCAAGTTTAGCTTGCTTAAGGGCACATTTATACTTATTACGCATTTGTAGATAATTCTGTTTAGATTCAATAGATCCCTGTTCATTATGTATTACATAAAAAAACATAACCTGTGATTTCATTTGTTCAAGCTCAGGTGTATACCATTTTATTTTATTTTTAGAATTACTCCTTTTCTTGGAACTTTTAATCTCCACCATTGGGCATGAAGTATCAAAGTATGAAAGAAGTATCTGAAAGAAATCATCAAAACATGTAATGGGAGAGTAGGAGTTGTCAGTAATAACCCAATCAGATAGGATATGCCTAAGGTATGAATTAAATAGCTGTATTCTGTCAGGGGAAATATGTCTAAACACATAGACATAAGATATTGCTTTGTTGAACAATTTGTTGAGAGAAAAGAAGTTGTGTTCATGTATGTAAAGTCGGCAGATAATATTGCAGACGGATTTACCAAACCATTGGGAGGTAAAATGGGGTTGGTTTAAAGTTAAAAGAAATGTGAAGATTTTTTTTTTTTTAATTGTTAAGTTAAGGCGGAGTATTAAAAGTGTTTATGCCTCTAGTAGTAACTGAACAACTTTAAATATCCCACTCGCGCAGTACTAGCGCTAGCATGCTTCGTGTCTGTAAATGTGTTTGAGAGTTTGATATAATAAACTAAAACTTAAAATGTACCGAGTTCAACTTTTAAGTACTAAATAACAAGACTGATATCATATACCCAGCTTCTTGTTCACCACTGTCACGAAAATGAAATGCACAAGAACTTGCCATTTTGTAAAGCCCTGGAAGGAAGGACTACATGCAATTTTTTCCTCGTTTGAATTCCTTTCTTTTTTATTTATATATTGATAGCAATCTATCATGGTCAAATTGTGTTGGTGTACGCAGCGATGAGACGGCAGCATTTACTGGAACTTAAAAGGGGTTCAAAGCAAGAGCGAGTGCTATTATTATTCTGTTACGGCTTTCCAGGTTATTAGATAAAGTATAAAGTTTCTAAAAAAAACTGGACAGCCGTTCTGAAGAACACTTAACCGTCTGTGAAAACACACAAGCATTCACACATTGCTTGATACAAAGGGAGGTATTGGCTTCGAAAGTAATACAACCAGACATCAATACAGTGTTGAGCAATGTAGTCAGTGTTATAATTTTTGTGAAAGCAAGAGCTTTAAACAATAGACTATTTTCCATTATCTGCAAGGAGATAGGATCTAAGCACGACTTGCTTCTATTGCACAGAGGCATGTTGATCGTCATGTGGTTGAGTCCTTCGTTGTATTGTACTGTAGAGCTGAAGAATGAAATTTATATATTCCTATTGAAGAGCAGTCCTACACTTACGGCTATGTTTCTGGATGGAAAATGGCATCTAATACTGTGCTACTTGGCCGAGAAGCTTAATGATCTTAATGTATCACTTCAAGGCTGAAATAGTAATATTACTGTGAGAAAGACAAAACCTGAACTTAGGAAAACTCAGATGGAGAAAGGTACGGTAACTGAAATGTTTTCTTGTCAAATGAATTCCTGGAGGCAAACGAGTTTAATTTCTATTTAAATCGTAGGCTTTCGCGGTCAGTGTCTAGTTTATTATCGAGGCTTTCAGGATAGAGCCACGTCGTGTGCCGGTAATTGGTACTATTTCGTATATTGTAGTTATAGCTTTTTACTATCATCATAGTACCGACAGCAGTGGCTACGCGGGCTAAAGCGCAGCGTTAGGTCATGGGACCAAGCTCTCTGCTGACTCGTAGACGCGTGGGTTCGAGCCCCACCGCCGGCTGTCCTTGAAATGGTTTTCCGTGGTTTCCCATTTTCAACACCAGGCAAATGCTGGGACGGTACCTTCTGATAGGCCACGGCCGCTTCCTTCCACATCCTTGCCCAGTTTCATTCATCTTCATCCACTCCATCTCTCATCCCGACGCGCAGGTCGCCCACGGGCGTCGAATAGAAAGACCTGCACTTGGCCTCTGACGAGGCCACACAAAAAGAAAAAAAATCATCATAGTAGGGTACTCGTAGGTCATTTCCACATATTGGTTAGTTTAGTGCTTATTGCTTTAGTGAATCACAGAAATATTAGCTACACCTTCATAGATAAGTAATAATCACCACACTTAAGAAGTTTCTGACAGATTTTCATTTTTTGTTTTTGGAGGGCAGAGATTATCTGTGGGTGTCACTGTAGGTTTGGTAGTAGTTTTGTACAGCCATTTGTCTTGTAAATCTGAATCTGCTTGACGAGCAAAACATGTCATCCCTTAGTTTTCTCCTTTTTCAACAGACCATAACAATATATTTATACATATATATCTTATATATACAGTATATATCTTAATCACTTGTAATTTACTTCAGGTTATTTTTTCACATATTCCAGAAATTGGAATTATTTTGTGTTGACCGACTAAGAGTTACAATATCAATAATGTTAATACCAGTAAGAGTAGAAGTTTTTCTGCTTGTTTTGAACTAAATGTTCTAAGTTTGCCGATAATAATGATGAGTGGGCTGCCGACCATGAATTTGCTGTTCAATCAAATATGATCACATATTGGCAAAAGCAACAAGAAAAACTAATGATCACGAAAATGAATGTTAGATCTTTCTGCGGGCCGCAAACGGGTAAATATTCTGAAGTAGGTATTAGGTAAGGAACATTGAAAATACATGGTTTCTTAACTAGCGGGGGAAAAAGAAAAAAATGTTCACAAGGAGTTAATTCCGTCCATTAGGATAAAGCAAAGTTTATGCTCTACACACAAATTAAATCTAAATACAGTATATATATTTTTCATCCACTACAGTTCATCATTTTTAAAATTGAACTTATGTTTAAATCTACGACCAGTCCAATTCTCATAAACATGCAGAGCAACATTTTTTGCTGAAATAGCACTCATCTCCATTGCACTAGCAGCCCACTCTATGGCATTTACATGATAAAGGTTGGGAAATAGCACGAACCTATCTGATCTTAGGGTGGATGAATAATGTGGATATGCAAGCCACTTCTTTAGTTTAATAATTTTTCTCTCAGTAAATAAACTGTTCAGTTCTGTCCTGGTCAACGGTTCATGTGAGAATATCTTCCAAACTTGTTGTGTGCTCTTTGAGTCCTCTCCACTAACAGGGGATATCTTGCTAACAGAACTGAAGAAGAGTTCATCTTTAAGAGAAAATATCTCTGTCACTTCCTTGCTCAAACCAAAATAGGTGTAATTAAGATTCCCTGCTAAAATTGTGCATACTGTTAGATGGTAATTCCCAGGAAACGATAATTCTTCAGGAAAATTAACAAACTTCAATTTAGACGGAATATTTTCAGCTAGTGGTATAGCCAGGATGACTACGTCATACGTAGAAACATTCTGGTATGTAGAATGTGAGTAGCCGACGCAGAGAGAATTATTCTCCTCCAAACTAACATTCAACACCTCAGCTTTTCTGATCAATGCATTAGACTTCAATAGAAGTCCTTCTGGAACACGTCTGTTACCACCTCGTACTGAAAATAATTCGCCAACGACACCAGCAACAGACACTGAACCTGAAAACAAGGAATTGACAATCAACTCAATATTGAAGTATAACTCGTGAATCATTGCAAGTATTAGTAATATGAATTTACAAGATGCACAAATCATGCAGAACAATGTCCAAGAAAGTTTGTCTTATGAATGTTTGTACTGCTTTTCAAAACCCACTGATCACTTTTTACCATTTTAGAAATCAGTGTTCTTCAACCAGTGGGTTGCAGAACCATTTTGGCCGAGTTAGTTTTCATTTCAAAATACAGTTCTCAAGAAAGGCTTTTCATAATACAATTTTAATTTTAAAAATCAGAAAGGCCTGGCCTTATTTTGTTGCTCCACCCCTTAAGGATGAAAGAGTTTTAAAATGTTGCTCTAACATATCAGTGTACCATCTGATATTGATCTCACACACCTTTAAATTCTTTTAAATGCCAATTGACTGTGTCAGGATTCAATCCCCACCAACTTGGGTTCAATAAGTTGAGTGCATAATACATTGTACACATAAACAGCCAACCAGAGGTATTCATGAAGTGTACTTATGAGGGAATGTTTCAAAGTCGAACATTAAATTCTCACATATTTGTGTTTACAAAATGAAACAGGTTGGGGAGTATAATTTTTCACTAGTCCTTTTTAAAGGGACAGTCTGGTTATAAAAAATAGACATTTTGGTCATTTTAGCAAAATATTATGCCTTAAATTGAAAGGATTAAGTGCCTTATTTCTTGCCACAAAATAATCCTGCTCAATTCAAACTATTTATCACTTTAAAAATATTTTGTTTGCTGGTCTGCACAAAGCACAATTATTTGGTTAGGTTACGAACAGTCTGCTGTCTGCCAATGTTATGGTCATGTTTCCATTCATTCCTTGCAATGTTGTAGCCAGGGGATTGGCCCAGAGACCCCTCTTCTCAAAAGACAAAATGAGTAAGCAGTGTTGCTGGCTGCGAGCACTGACATTTAGTGGCTTCTATTCAGAGCATAGGTCGCCAACTTGGAGTCCCTTAATCCCCGTTAAAATGGACTAGCAAAAAATTGGACTCCCCCCGGACCTGTTTCAGACTGCAAATATCTTCACAAATTATTATCGTGTTGGAAGCCATTTTGCAGTATTGCCTTAGTAAACGAAAAGCATTTCAAACTTCGTTACCTTCACATATATGTAGTTCTTTCTTTCTTTCTTTCTTTCTTTCTTTCTTTCTTTCTTTAATTTGATGTCTGACTATGTACAGTTTCTTTGTCAGCAAGATCGCTTTGACATTTGGCCTTGCAAGTTCTTGGAATATCAGAGCATCAGGAATTCAAGATTAGATCTGAAGAATACTCTAACAACAGCTGCTGGTATTATGCAAGCCCATCTACTGCTGTCTACAAGGCACTAGAAAAAATATCAAACTGAATTTTCTCAAAATAAGATTTAAACATTCCCAGTTTTCTACATCAAAGATGAGCAGCAGAGTAGTTGGAGCCCACAAGATTTGTGATACGCTTACCAAGTACTGGCAGTTTTCTTCAACAAGAATTGCTCGAGGATAAAATGCAGAAACATCCCGAGAACTTGAAGGAACCAAAATACAAGTAAAATGTTACTAGAACACTCAACAGTATGATGCCAACTTGGAAAATAATGCTAAAACTCTCTTAACCCTTAATCACATGCGTTGGGTTGGAATCCACCCCAGCCTGCTTCATTTCCTTATGAAAAGTATGAATTTCAGTGCTTCCTCCGTCCTCGTACCTTACCGGCCAGGTCTTCTTTGAAGGTTCACTCAATATCAAACAGTTCCTGTAAGAGAGTCAGACAGTGCATATTGTAAATTACTGACTGGGGTGGATTCCATACCACACGTGCGTTTGTGTACGTAAAAAATTTCATACCAAGGTTAATTGCAAGCATTTGTTTCATGTGTTTGTCTTTGGTTTTCTTCACAGCCGTTTACTTATGTACGATGTGGTGCTGTTCCTGTCGCTGTGACGTTTGCCCTCGAAGAAAGGACAGGAAAATTCAAATACCGTGCTGCATTTCATTTAAACTCGTTTGCATGGATCATAGATTTGTTTACTGTGAAAAGTGCACTCATGAGTAATAGCTCCATCAACGCAACTCTCCTCGCCGAAACACCGAAAAACATGCACTAGACAACATAAAAACATTGTAAGATAGACTCAATTTATAAATTCAATGAGAGAAAAAGTTTCAAAGAAAATATGCCTCTAAGTAATAGAGAATGAGTCACTCTTACATAATATATCTTAAAATCGTGAATTAATACGGTAGTTTTTAATTACAATAAAATAAAATGTGGGGTGGAAAACACCCTACATGTGTCTGTGTCCTAAATTTTGGCGCGTATGCTGAGGGTTAAATTTTAGGAGATAAAAAATCCCATCAGTTAAAATGCACAACATTTCCTAAAAAAAAAAAAAAAAGTATAACATTTGAAAAAAAAATCATGTTACTCTCGAAATTGCTCTATAAATTCACAAATTCACATCACTGCAAATGCGAATTTTGCATGTCTCTACCAATTGGTACAGAGTTCTCTTCCTAAGTCTCAGCAGTTGAAAAGAGCATTAAACACGCATTACATTACTTACAGTGAAAACTGTTATTTAGTTCTGTATTATGTAATTACATATTTGACGCCATGGTTATTCTTATTAATTATGTTGAGTAAACTTAAAATTGTGTGTATTCACCCAGTTGGCCCACATACAAATGTTCAGGATGACAAAATAAATATTTCACATGAATTTACATTCAAAAACTTGGAGCCAACTGCTTTGATTTTGTACCACAATATGGATTAATGAGACATATGGTATCTGATTTAGTTTATATACATATTCTGACATACTCTTATTCTCCATAATTTGCTAAAGTGAGGGATTCTAAATATAAGAAAGTAGGTACGGTATTGTTAAATATTAACACTATTAGTTAACTTAGTTTAAAAAAAGAAGAACTGGGTACATATCTATGAAAAGTATCTACACAGCTCTGAGGGTCCAGCAGAGGTGATGCCATAAAGAAAACTATGAGTGAACTAATTTGATGATAAGCTTCAACTACATTTAATATCTTAATCACACTACAATGGTAGTTGTACATAAGGTCACCGGACAGAGAAGTTAGTCACCCCCTGGAGACATCATACACATACTGTGTAATACCGCCTCTAGCCTTAATAAATGCAAGGAAAGGACTCGAAACATTTCTGGACCTTATGACAAATATTTAATTGAAGCCACTCACTGATGATTAGATCACATAGAGCCACCAAATTTTAGGGATGCTGATTTCTGTGTTTTGTACGCTGTTCCAAATCACACACACATGAAAGTGATAAGAGCATATTTTGGTCATTGTGAGCAACTTGTTGCTACTGCAGACACCAGCCTGCTGTAACTTAGCGCGGGAATGGATGTTTTCGGAGGCTTTCATTGTTTTACTGATATATTTAAAGTGGATTCCTTCGAAATAAAATCCAGTTGAATGTGGCCGTTATCTTTCAATTGTTGTATGTTCACGATGGTAGAAAATTATTCATTTGATGATTATACAATATTAAAATACGTAAAATGTTTCATTTAACTGGGAGTCATTTAATGGTGTTTGTCCTTATGGCGATGATGCTTTCCAAAATGAATCCTCGAATTTTAGCGGAAATGTGGTAGACGCTCCATTTTCAACTACAGGTGGAAGATGGAAAGATGCTAAGTTCACAGCGGACACAGCTGTGCTACAGCTAGAAAATACACATAGTGAATACACATTGACATGTCTGTTTTAAGGGGTGGAACAGCGAGGTCATCTGGCCCTACTAACTCCTTTACTGCCATGGTCATGTCAGCAGTGTCCACCTGGTATCAGTGCAATATGACATGCCTGTTTTAATAAAATTCATTACAGAAAAGTTGAAATGTGCAAGTACTGAAGAAATAGACGGAAAAGTGAGTCTTGTTGTTCACACAAGAAAACGAAGAGAGCTTGATAGCCTGTTACATGCAGCATTTTAAGCCCTCAGTCCTATAATTAGACTGTGCTGAGTTGTCATCCCAATTACTTCAATAATTCATCAGAAAAAGGAAGCAAAACAAATAATAAGATAACTGGTCTCCAGTCTATGCGCCAACAAATTGAAAAAAAAAAAAACAATGCCTTACATAAAATCTAACAAGGCAACACTGACAAAATAGCTTCTAAGTTTCCTACAGAAAAACTAATTCCCATTTTACTTCACAAAACAAGAACCATATTTGACAATTGCTCACCCACAAATTTATGTACATCCAAAGTTTGCCCATAATTAACAGCCAAAGTGGCATGGATCAGCTCATCAACAAGGGCATAGCTAAACCCATTCTGTTTGAATCCCTCACCAGCTGTCTCCTGCAAATATTCCATAAACTCAGGGCTCATGGCATTCAACAATTCAGTTACCGTTGAAAAACTGTGCCCTTCAGCTTGGAGTGAATATATCCTGCAATCAGAAAAAGCTTACATTGAAAAGACTTCTCTACAGTATGGCAATATTTGCAATTTTAATGATTTCTACAGAGTACTGAGTGTACAACACTTGACATTGAAATTTTTTTACACCCAATATCCGAATATGTTGCAGTAAAAAACCTCCATTGTTTTGTATTATAGTTATTGTTGTTTTAACAGAACAGCGAAGTCAACTGCCACCCCTTCATTGTCGACTCGTATTAACTAATGCAATTGATTGAAAAATCCTCCATCCGATACTAACTTTCAATTACATTCGATTTACTGATTTCACGAATACATGTTTTAACCCAATTAAGGGTCTTCAGTAAATATTGATAATAATAATAATAATAATAATAATAATAATAATAATTTTATAGTAATAATAATTTCAATTCATTAAATAATTATTATATACAGTTTGTAAAATGTCCAACAAATCTGATGGAAATTCCAGTATAGATTACCTCTATGACATATTAATTAACACTTAAAATATATATGTATATTCAATTAAACCATGTAATTTTTTCCAGGTTGGTGGGTGCGAGTGGATTGGTGTTATTCCCTGCCCAATTTAGTTGGGCACATTGGTGTGTTGAACGATTGAAAAGCAGTTCTTTCACTATATATTCAATGTCTTTCAATACAAGAGTGCCTGCAAAAAGAAGATACTACCTAACAGTTGTAGTTACATTTATTTCATTTTTAAAATTTTCCTTATAAGTAGCCTACCAAATGAAGATGTTGCTATATATTCAAGTTTTTTTAGCATATTAGAAGTTGTTGTTTGAGTCTTCAGTCTTTCAACTGGTTTGATGAAGCTCATGCTTCCCTATCCTGAGCTAATAGTTTTATCTCTACATAGCTACCACACTCTACATCCGCGGCAATCTGTTTAACATATTCTAAACTTGGTCTACCCCTGTGGTTCTTATCCTTGACCCTTCCTTCTATAACTAAGTTTGCTATTCCTGGGTGTCTTAGTATGTGTCCTACCAAGCTTTCTCTTCTCTACATTAGCAGTCGCCAGAAACATCTCTCCCCTCCCATTCGTCTTAATACCGGTACCTCTTCATTCGTAACCCTATCTACCCATTTGATCATCATTCTCCTGTACCAACACATTTCAAATGCTTCAATTCTCCTCTTTTCTGCTGCTCCAACAGTCCAAGTTTCACTTCCATCGAGTGCCACGCTCCAGACAAAGGCCTTCAAAAATGACTTCCTAATACCTACCTACCATATCAGAAGAAAGAATGAGAAAGTTAAAAATGTAAAGAAATTAATAACATTAATAGATACAGTATAAAAAAGTGAGCTATGTCAAAGAAGAATAAAGAAACAAGATGTTCAGTAAAGAACATATAGCTTACTTTCTCATACATGTATGGGTATAGTTATAACCGTTTGTTCTTAGCAAGCAGTTGTGATGAACGTTAAGAGTTGTACTATCCAGGGTTATTCACCCAAGATGTTACTCGCCAATATCTTCTAAACCATTAAAGATATCAATATTCTGTTTTCACTTTTGGGAATGGTGCTAAGGGGCTCATACATTACCGTATACTATTTTTTTCCTTTCTTTGTGAATAGCTGAGATATTGGTACCAACTTTGTTTTCTTTAATGGAACTACTGTATACTAATTTTTGCATACAGGGGAACGGATTTCACAGAGACAAATTCAACGATGTTATTATTTCCCAAATCGGACGAGTACTTTTTGAGAATTCGAGGATATGTGTTAGGCCACGCCTTCTCTCAGTGACGCGTTATGCGAAAGCGAATGGCTAGCGGCCGAGTGTGAGTCAAGACTTGTTGGTGCACTTCAATAGTGCACAGGTGTAGTCTGCTTCAAAACAAAATGAATATCCTGAAATCGGAATCGTAGTCGCTATTATTGGAGTTTATTTTTTTGGGAAATGTAAATAAGTGATGAAAAGAAATAGAAATATGAAGTTTCATTCCTTGTCTAATAATTTCTTCCGTCACTTGCTGTTTAGTATAATTGGACGAAGTAACAGATGGTGGCGTACATTGCTTTTCATTTCCTATAACATGTAGAATAAATAGGGTTATTCACCTAATATGTTCCACGGAAATAACGTCTAAACCATTAGAGATATCCGAATTCTGTTTTCAAATGCGTAAATGATACCCAGGGCCCCCAGGGGCTCACATCTAGTGGGACGTGGGATGGAGACCACGGGACCCCAGCCGAGTCCGGCATTGCTTCCACTTACTTGTGCCGGACACCTCTCAGTCTTCTTTCCTGTCGACCTCCCTTGGTCAACTCGTTCTTTTCCGACCCCGACGCTATTAGGGTATCCAAGGATTAGGGAGTCTTTCACTTTCCGCTTTGCCTCATCTTTCCTGATCCCTCCTTCTTCGAGGGGTCAGACCTCTTGTTTTCTTTTCATTATATTCCCTTTTCTCTTTAAGATTCCCGCACTGTTTTTGTTATTTTGTTAATTGGCTCCCTGTGTATCTAAATTCCCTTTAGCGTATTTTTTGCATCTACACTCCATTTTGTAGGTATTTTCAATCTACGTTGCATTTTGTATGCCTTTTCAATCTAAATTGCATTTTGCGAGTATTTTCAACCTCAGTTGAATTTTTGTAAGGATTGACAATCTAAATTGCTTTTTAGTAAGTCTTTCAATATAGGGCCTGGGACTTTTGTGAGTATTTTGAATTTCAATTGCATTTTGTAAGTATGTTCAACCTAAACCGCTTTTTGCAAGTATTTTCAATCTGAATTGCATTTTGAAAGTATTTTGATTCTCAATTGCATTTTGTGGGTATTTTGAATCTAAATTACATTTTGTAAGTATTTTCAATCTAAATTGCATTTTGTATGTATTGTCCATCCAAATGAGTAGTTTGAATCTACCATACATTTTGTTAAGCATTTTCAATATCAATTGCATTTTGTAAGCATTTTGAATTTCAATTGCACTTTGTGAGTATTTTGGATCTGAAATGGCAGTTTTTCAATCTAAATTGCATTGTGTATTTTCAATTTCAATTGCATTTTGTAAGTATTTTGAACCTCAATTGCATTTTGTACGTATGTTCAATCTCATTTACATTTCGTAAGTATTTTGAATTTCAATTGCATTTTGTAAGTATTTCGACTCTACATGGCATTTTGTACGTATTTTGAATGTAAATTGCATTTTGTGCGTATTTTTCAATCTATTCCTTTTGTGCAGTTTTTCCTTCTAAATTCCCTTTTGTAAGTATTATCACTCTCCATTTTGTGAGTCGTTTCAATCTGAGTTGTCTTTTGTAAGTATTTTCAGTCTCAATTTTCGTTCTGGTTTCCATTTCATTGTCATTGTCATTTTCGCTATCACCCAGACCATTAAGGGCCGATAGCCTAGATGTTAGGCCCCTTAAAACAACAATTATTATCATCATCATCGATACCCAGGGGCTTGGAAAATAATGTGCTACTTGTTCTCATGGGGTGAGTAATAACAGAGATATTGATACTAACTCCATATTTTTTAATGGAACTGTGCAAATTCATACGGCTAGTCTGAAAATTCAACTGCCTACAAGTTCAAATATTTAAGTATTTTCAAAATCGGACAGTTAATTTTTGTGATATCAATAAAAACCACATGTGCTATTGTGCATGCTGCATCAGACAAGGAAGGAAGGAAGCTTGTAGTTTAACGTGACCGTTAATCTTGAGATCATGAGCCACGGGACCTCCTTTTTACGTGGAATCCGAACCACAGGACATGGCATTTCACTTCGAAAATCTCACATGCATTGACCGGGAATCGAACCCGGACCGCCTTGGTGAGAGGCATACAGCTAGACCACTGAGCCACCACGCCCTCGCTGCATCAGACAGCGTGCAGTCGGGCAAGGAAGTTCCTGGGTGTGATTCCAGCCACAGAATGGACACCAGGCATGGAAGCATATCGTACACATGTGATGGGTTTGCAAAGTGTGTATGACAGGACAGGGAGGGTGGATGTTTTTAAAAGGAATGGAAATAATTACCTCGACTTCAAGGGAACATAACGAAAACTATTCTCACTGGTTTGAATGTACAGTACACACTACTGTATGAATTGAGAAATAAACATAACACAGGACACCTGAAGAGCTCTTCTAGAAAAGGAAATTAATAATTTCCGAGGTAGACTTTATTGGAAAGACCGTGGGCACGGGAACATAACGTCTCATCAGTATAATTGGTATTACGTCGACATTTTGCATTTAGAGACCGTGTTCGTAACTTCATGTGGCAAAGCCACTCGTGGCCAATCGTTACTTGACTGGAGGCTGAATTATCACAACAACAATGAAGGAATGAGGTCGGCGATGTTTGTAAACGTGCGTCACAGTGATCCTCATACACAATATTTTTATTTTATTACATGCTCGAAATGTTGACCATCAAAGGCAATGCACATTTGCAGTCATGTTGCGACAAACTGTCAATAGCCACAAAGCTCAGAGACACCAAAAAATGTAAAAGTCCTTTCCCCGTGAACCACGACAGCAGGCGTATGTAGTGGACGAACATATAAACTCCCCACAGTTTGAGTATGATAACGTGATCACCAGTAGCCCTAGCTCAAAGGCACCATTTATCCAGCTCAATTGTGAAGCACCCTGGCATCTACCGACTCTTGATACAATAAGAACGAAGTTTCAACGCTGAGCGTCCATTCTTATACGCAGTTGCGTAGGAAAATAGTCCCGTTAACAATAAAAACAAGTATCCAAAACCAATAATTAATATGACATTGAACCTAGTGCGTGAATCATTGAGGAATGAAACCACATGGCATATATGCACAAGCACAATAATAATACCACTTCACACAACCCCAGATTTTAACCCAATATATTTAAATACGGTAGTTATAAGATAGCCTTTGACTGCACAATAGAAGTTTTTAGAAGGTCTATAGGTTTGCTCTTGGGTTTCTAATCATGTTCACTCTAAGAGTGTTCTTTTTTAAGTGTCCATTGATGGTAATTCCTAGGTATGTATGTGTTGAGATGCTATTAATAAAAGTGTTACATTTTCAATCCACCAGGATGTTTTTGGTGTAGGCATGATACCTTGTGGTATATCAATTTGCAGTCTTCTTGTAAGAAGGGAGACACTCTGATGTGCATTACTTTAGACTTTATTGTATTTAGGTGCAAATTATATTCATGAGACCATTTTGTGATGTCATTGAAGTCATCTAGAAAGTCTATCAAAAGCTGCTTTAGGGTCTTGTGTGTGGTAAATAAAGTGGTGTCTTCAGCATAAATAAATATTTTACAATGTTTCAGGGTTTCATCCATGGCATTTACAAATAGGTTATATAGTGTAGGTGAGATAATACTACCTTCAGGAATACCCAGCATTCCTTCTAATGTGTTATTGATCTTATCTGCCTATTTTTGAGATAGCTTTCGAATATAGCAAAACCTTTGACACTCATCAAGGAACAGAATGAAAAGGACGTATCAAGCGGGACCGCATTTTAATCCAGCATAATGTAGCCTACAATACTCTCCACAAATAAGTCAGCATTTTATTTATAATAATGATAATATTATTGGTTTTACGTCCCTTTTAACTACACTGGCTTTTAGAGACGCCGGGGTGCCGGAATTTTGCCCCGAAGGGGATCTTTAACGTGCCAGTAAATCTACTGACACTGCTCCCTCGCATTTGCGCACCCTCAAATGCCAGCTGACTGCGCCAGGTCTCGAACCTGCAACCTTGGGCTCAGCAAGCGAGAACGTTACCCCTGAGCCACGCAGCCAGACTCCTGCATTTTATTTAAGTAGATTAAAATATCTCATAGAAATGGTGCACTAGGTGTAATAGGCCTCCAAGTTTTGGCTAAATGTCCACACTGATTGTTTCTTTAATTTGTCTATATTGTCTCCTTGTGTCAGTGAAGTGTACTAGGAGGTTTCAGTCATAGGTGCTCTGAGAGAGGGAAATAAAGAGATTGTTTCTTCTTGCTACTTTTTGTCTCTTTTTCACTAAATTTAGTAAATGTTTAACCCCTAAAAACTTGCTACAATAGTACAATGGTCCACTCTACAATACAATTTTATTCTTTTTCCACTTGTTAGAACATGTTTCAATCTGACAGACATTCATCAGCTAACTTCTAATAACCTCATTTAACCTAACACAAACAAAGATTTTGAGTGATATGCTGTTTTAAAGCACGTCCAGAAGCACTCCAGAATTAAAACACCACTTTTTTTTTAATACAATTTTTATTCTGCCACTTTGCTATTTATAGGGAACACAGAAGCATCCTTCTCGCTTGTAATTAACTTTAGTTCAACCGTTCTTGCGCATGATGTGGTCGTAGTATTCATTCAAGATGGTTGCTGCGCTTGATGTTCATCAAAAGCAATGTGCTGTTGCAGAGTTTCTGTGCTGTGAGAATGAGACAGAGGGAAATATTCACAAGAGATTGCAACATGTGTATGAGGATGACAATGTTGATCAAAGTATAGAAAGTGGTTGGATGCACAGGTTTTTACACAACAATTGGCATGTCAATATTAAAGATTTTCCTTGCTGTGGTAGACCGTGCACCACTCGAACACCTGCCAATGTGAAGCGTGTTAACAGCATAGTTTTGACCAAGAAATGTGTGACTGAGGGTCGGTTCTACCACATCCGGGTAAAAGTTACGGGCAGCAACCCGGGTGATAAACTATCTGCCAGTGTAAACCTCGGTGCATCTTGGGCAACGTTCTACCACTTCCGTGCAAGTTCCGGGCAGCTGCCCGGAACTTTATAGCAAAATACAGATGGTGGCTAGCCTGTTTTTGTTAAATTTGAGTAATCGATGAGTGAGCCACCTATCGTTAGATGCATTAAGTTCCTTTTCGTTTCGCTTTTGTCGATAGCACGTGTTCTTTGGTTTCAACAAGATATAGGCCCAGTACCAAAACCTCTCGCGACACTTCTGGGCAATATAAACCTAGCATGTCATTCAGTTCTCGGAGGAATGAAACTGAATAACTATACCCTACCCCAATAATCGAAAACTAGACAAGCATGCAGTGCTTTTCAAGGAGGAATAGCCTGTGAAATATGTTTGTAGCAATAGGCTACTTTGCAATCTGAATACAGGCTTAGGCCTATAGGCTATGAGCTACAGACATGTTGTGACAAGGCTAGCAGTGCATAAGTTCAATCATAAAATGTATGTCAAATCAAATTATCACATTCCAGGCGACACGTTTGTTTTTAAACTCTGTAAAATGAATGAAACGGAATGCACACATTTATGCATAATTAGATAGTTCTCTTTGCTGTATTCTACGAGAGATTTCACTCTTTTTGCAAACCTATAGAAGGTATCTTGGATAGGTCATGTTGCAAAGTTCACATTTACACTTTAAGTTTGGTGGATGGAATGATTTTGTCACACATATTTTATGATGAAAGCCATTGGCCGTATAACGAGTCACCACAAGCCTAAGATCGCAGTTCCGTTTGTCAAGGCTTTAGTGATGTTGACAACTGTAAAAGGCAATGCCCCAAATATCAGGTCTTATGCTGTATAAGCAAAACACCAAGTCAGTGACAATGTATAGTACGGTACAGAACCTGAATGATGTCCTGTACACTCTGTATTTCTCATGCACACTTGTGCGAATTTATTAAATTATATGAGCGCTTCATACAGTATTCCTAAACATGTAATTGAGATAATATTTTGTAATCTATGATGGTTCCATACGGTAATCACTAGGCGGTCGTATTTCATGTCAAATCAACCGCAGCAAATATAAAACTGTTGGCTTTTGCAGCCTGAACCAGACGAAGAACCCCTCATTCGACCAAATTTAATTATGCTCCAGCTGATCTCTGTTCCGCCTTGGACGTGTGACTGCGTCTTCTTCTTCGTTGACAAAAAAGTTATACATTTCCAGGACGTCAATTAGCTTTTCCATAACCTTAAAATAAAATATGCTCAATAACTGTTACATCCCTTATAATTAATTAATAATTGTAATTATATCATTATGTGACTACAAAATTACCAAATGATTCTAATTTTATTATTAGTAATTTATGAAAAGGTTATGTACAGCATAGATGATGCAAATAAACCAGCTGACAGTGAAAGAAACACTTACGCATGGCTCAAATCTGGCTGGTAATGCTTTATCGGCCTCTCGAAGCTCCCGAAAATTTACACTCCGGGTAGACGAAGTTTATACCGCCGATAGCGCTACCCGTTGATGGTCGAACGGATATTCTTACTTATTCCGAATGGGTAAGTTATCGGCCCCTTTGCCCGGATGTGGTAGAACCGGCCCTGAGTGAGTCAAGTCATCACACCAATTGAGAATTGGGGAAGCAAGTGTGTGAAGAGTACAGAATCAGCTGGGGTTGAAGAAGGTTTGTGCTAGGTGGGTTGCGAGAATATTGACAGCAGTCCATAAAGAAACAAGAAAAACTGCATGCAGCGAACTCTTGGCACTGTGATGGGAGATGAAACATAGCTGCACCATTTTCAACCGGACATGAAGATGCAATCAGTGGAGTGGCATCATGAAAATTCATCCAAAAAGAAGAAATTCAAAGTGGCACCTTAGGAAGGAAAAGTCATGGTTACCTGTTTTTTTGGGATTCGGAGGGACTTTCGCTTATAGGCGTTATGCCTCCGTGACCCACCATCAATTCTGACGCGTACGTGGTAAAATTAAAGAAGCTTTACGCTCACCTGACGCATGTTCTACCACATCGGCAGAATGTTATACATGGGTAGTTTTTTAGTTTTGGCACCTAGTTATAACTGGATTAATAACTCACTTAGATGGTTCCAAGTTTCACAGGCCCTCGATGTAGTCCCCACCGTTGCGTACAACGTGTTCCCAGCGATGCAGAAGTCGTTGGATCCCGTTGGCACTGCCCAATCTATTGATGGTACGAAGAGAGCGCTCAGCAGTCTGCTTAACGTCTTCAATGGTACGGAAGCGCTCCCCGCGCATTGTCATCTTCATCTTCGGGATGAGATCATAGTCGCAGGGACTGATGCCGGGAGAATATGGGGGGTGATAGAGGACCTCCCAGCCCCAGCGCTCCAACAATGCCGACACAATGCCTGCTGTATGTGCCCTAGCATTGTCATGCAGAACGATGGGCGGTGTAACCATGTGGAGGCGCAGTTTCCTTCTCAGAGCTCCTCGGAGATGGTCTTGCAGAAACGAACAATAGCACGCCGCATTAACGGTTTGCCCTCGGGGAACAGTATGGTGAATGATCACACCATCCCAATCATAGGCAAGCAGTTGTTAGTGCCGGAATTTCAAACTTCGGATCTCTGAACGCCAGCTACCCTGTCCAAACGTGGAACGTAACATGCCTTAGCCAGCTTGACAACACTTGTGGGTTATATTGTCAAATGCATTAATATTAGTAGTAAATTTCAAAATAGATGTGAACGCTACTGAATTCTCCTCAGTTTGTTTCAGCGTGCATATACCAAGAGCATTATGGGGTTTGAAGCAAATTTTCAGTGTTGCCTTGTAATGTTCCTGGGTTTTCGGCCCAACGTTGTCGGCGACAAATGTAATGTTTTTCTTACTTGGGCGTACTATTCACCAGAAAATACTACTGCTAAGTTTGATCTATGCTGGGCGCCAAGCCGGATACACTGTGTTCCAAGCTAAATGTATATACTTAATATCGACCCCTAGCGTGAGTAGAACATATGAGAAACTCTTAATGACTAGGCCATGCGATGATTGGATCATCAACCCAGACAACATTTGATTGTGGAGAAGGATGTGGTATTACTACTATTGCTACCTACGGGAATCAAAGAATCTACTTTGTAAAAATTGAATTTAATATACTTAGAAAACATTATAGCATCTTGAATAAATACGCCGGTCGGGAGAATAACGTGAATTTAACTTATTTCCAAATTTATGTTTAAAGAATTTATATTGGCCCTATCGAAAAACAGAGAGTGTGTGTCGTAGATTACATGAGCTTACCAATGGAAACATTGTCTCCCACGTGCTTGAAGTCTCGTTGCGTCTGATGTTCTTCATTGGAGTTGACGGCGTCAGGTTCTTCCTCGTAGATTAAAAGTTATTGTTACTGCTTGTGGTGGAGTATAATCCATGAACCACAACACGTCGTCTGCCTTAGCACTGCAAGACGCGTGGAACCCATATCAGCGGAGTTGGCGTGAATAAATTGTCCCATTTGGCACTTGCGAACAAAGTATGTGCTTACTGCACCAAGCGTAAAGTCTCAATGAAAAAAGAAGTCCTCTCTTCAACCAGCGCGTTCACTATATGGCCTTCCAGCTTCTCCCACCAGAGTCTAGCTTCACACCGCAGCCTCGCTGCTTCGACCAATCCGCGTGCGTCACGTTTCTCGCCATGCCCGACCTACGTTGCTTCTTCTTCCTTGATTGGCTGGTCACCTCACGTGGCTCTACGCACCATGAGGTTCCTTCCCCAGGACAAGAAGCGTCCCTGTACATTTCCGTTTTACCGGGCGTAAATCATACCTCGTTTTCTTGGTTTGAAGTGTTCCCTCGGATTTCGTAATTCTATTGTACTCCAGTCTATTCTTGTATTGAAATACCCAGTGAGTCACACACCACTCTCTCTTAGCCCTAAAGAATAAAATCCCGTCTTTACGTATGAAATGATTGGCCGTGCAATTTATATATTGGAATCATCCAATATAGATACGGATTTCTACTAGTAGAAATCCTATCTGTAAACTTCCAAATTTAAAAGCTCCACAAAAAATGACGTAATAAGTATTAATAATAATAATAATAATAATGTGAAATATAAAATTGAATAAACTGAAATAATTTAACTTGGCCGGATTATTGCCGCGTTTAACAAATATGATATAGTCCAACTAACTTGTGTTAGTGGCATAAAACCCCCTAGAAAAACATGTTACATTCACCTCGAATGATCATGTGCTTTACCATGCATATGGCACAGCACATGATGATTCCAGACACGTTAGAAAAAAAAAACTCCAAAATACAACTTACACAAATGAAATGACCCTTTACACATATCAACGCTCAATCATGCGCTTTGCGCTAATGTTCGTCTCGTTATGACGTGTTCTTATTTTGTCACTTCATAATGTTTGTCATTCTCACGAATGTTCATTCTGCCACTCCCCCTCTCATCATTCTATGTGGGAGAAATTACATATATAAGTGTGTTCCCTCTGTATCCACAATTCACTACACACGCACTTATGGTGTTCAGTAGAAAACCACTGCGGAACTCTTCTAGAAATATTAGGTGCTCCACACCTACCGTATACCAATATCATGGTACCCGATCTCACACGATCACACACGAACACACACTCGCGGTAGAGCAAAGTGATCTACTTCCCACCTTCTCTGTGAAATTTTTAATTAAAAGGAAAGACATGACTGTAAAAAGAAACAGTAAGTACCCATTACTTATAACAAGAGATATTCCTGTGCCGTATGTGCCCTATCTCACTAAGTACATGTAAACTAAAACCCTCCTTACTCTAGATCACAATTTCTCATATTCGTCGCTCAGCCAGTAGTTAACAACCCAGACCAGTCCACCTATCGAACCTGACCTAGTTGCCACAACTTTTTATCTGTTACTTATATACAACATCTCATGAGATCTTGTACCTCGTTCACAAAATACCTTAATTATATCCAACCCTGGTCTCACATAGCTAGGTCGTAAGCAGGAGTCACGTGTGCTGATGTGTATGAGCTTCATGGAGGACTGTCTCGCCTTCTGATGGCCCATCTTTTATCTCATGGACGCCATAAGCTAACAAGCCCTATACAAGCGCTCCCCCATCTCTTGGAGATAAATGGGAATCCATCAGCGCTGCCAAAATGGCCTTGGTGCATCGAGACAATATAGTGCTCAACAGCATCCTCCACTCCCTTCATCTTTCCCTGTGCCTTAAAAACTCTCATTTACTTACATAATACCCCCGTGTGAATTCTGATACGCCTGCCTAGAAGACCAGATCTTCCACGCACCAAATACCACGCTTACTCATTTGATAGGCTGGCTCGCCAGCTAAACACACTTACTTTATGACACATTCTTAATGTCATCACGTTGCTCCACTAACATAATTCTCAGTGTCTGTAACGATGCCCTGTTGCTACTGTCCACACATGCTAACCCTACTTTCCTCTGGTGTCACACCTCTACTCGACACTCTATGACCTAAAAATGTCACTTCTGACTGACAGAATGTCGACTTAGAGAGCTTCAAAGTGAACCCTGCCTGATCTAACTTCTGAAAAACACTGTCTAAATGACGTAGATGCTCCTCAAAACTGCGTGAACTGATTACCATATCATCGATGTAAATAGTTACAAACTCTCCCGTGTCATCTCCTAATGCGATGTTTAAAGCCCTAATTAAAGCTGCTGAACTATTCTTTAACCCATAAGGTGTTCTACAAAATTGATACAGGTTATATTTATGACTAAAAGCTGTAAATGGTCTATCTTCGTACATAAGTGGCACTTGCCAAAACTGGAACTCAAATCTACACATGTGAAATACTTTTTACCCTCAAATGTCTGCATCAACTCTTCAATGGACATGGACTTCAGCTGATCTGAACTGATTCTACTGTTAACTAAACGAGCGTCTAAACAAATTCGGACTGTACTATCAGCCTTCGGTACCGTAATTAAAGGATTAACATATTGACTGTTTGAGTACTCTATAATGCCATCTTCAAGCATCTGGTTAATTTGTGCCTCCACTGCACCCTGATAAGCGAAAGGTATAGGATATCTATGTCCTGTAAATACAGATCTATCAATAACGTTCAATGAATGTGTATAGCAATTGGCCATGCCAATGCGATCCTCAAGAACTCTCCTATTATACAATAACACATCATAGAGCAGAACACACTGGTCTCCCTCTTTGTGCCCATGAAATGCAGCATCACGTAACGAGTCCTCTAGACTACCGTTCGTAATCAAACTGCCCACAAAAATTTGAGTATCCCGCTCTTCGGCTGGTGATATCTCACTTAAAGAACAAATCACACCTACAACACTACTCCCCTGAACATTGTCGTTGAACGCTGCCTCTACTTCAGAATTATTCCATTTAAATTTCAAACTACCTACTTCATAACATAAGTTACCAGACACTCTACTTAGCCAATCTGAACCCAAAATAACACTGAAAACTAAGTTTGGAATTACAAGACAAATCTGCTTTTCGATATGATTATTAATTTTAATGTCCACTAAAACTTGCTTAGAAATTACTTTAGACCTCTTCCCTACAGCTGTGATAACAAAAGTGCTTTTAATTGGCATCTCCTCAAAATTTACACCAGTTCCTTTCATTTTATCGTAATATATACTACTTATGCAGCTCTTCATACAACCACTATCAATTAAAACATCGGTGTGCGCCTCGGACACGTTAAGTTTAATAATGGGACTTTTACTAACCACCTCCTGAATAATACGTTCATCATTTAATTCATGCAACAATTCATTTCTTACATTTAGGTCATAGTGTTCCTGTATAATTGTATGGACAGGGCATGCTACAGACTGAGATTCTGACCTTACTTCGCAGCCTGGTTCGCGTTTAAAGAACCGCTACAGCTGGCTGTAGTACTACTAACTACTGCACTGGTCTGGTTGTTCTGGGCTGTGTTGTCATTGTTTGGCTGTATATTACTACCACTAGGCTGTCCTCTTCCTTGACCCCTATTCTGGTTGTAATTATTGTCATTATAATTTCTCCCTTGATTTCCCCTGAAATCATTATTTCTCCCTTGATTTCCCCTGAAATCATTGTTCCTCCCTTGATTTCCCCTGAAATCATAGTTCCTACCTTGGTACTGATTACCATAGCCATTTCCTCTGTTCTGATTCTGCTGATTATTATTATTATTATTTCTATTTTGAGCGTTGGCCCCTTCGCCACCGTTCCCTTGAACTTCCTGATGCCTGGCTTCATTAGGCCTATTATTATTATTACCCTGGTTCCTATTGAAATTGTCCTCATAGTGCATCAAATGTGCTTAACAAATTTTCTACTTGTGATATTGTCTTCACATTCTGGATTCAAGCAGCCTCCTTGATCCTATAGGGAAAGTGCGTAAGTAGCAACCACACCACATCACTTTCCTCCTTCAACCCATTCAGATATTTACACACTAATACCTGCCCTAAAAAGTATTCGGTCATGGTGGAGCTTCCTTTAGGGTTATATTTACCACACACTACTGAACCTGCTGAGCTAAGGTTCATGTGATATTTTTTATAACAGCACATTTATGATGGGATGTAGTACCTTTGAACACACCCAGAAAGCCACGTGGAGCTGAGAGCTCACGCTATACTCTTTGAAGTAGCGGAGAATCGCACTTTTGACTTTGGTGAAGTCTGCTAATTATTTATCTGAGGTCTTATTAATTAATTTTATCTTTCCACGAGACTCAGAATATTCCATTTCGTCATTCAGCATTATTAAAACATTTTGGAGAATGTTTCTTTCGCTTAAGGTAAGGTAATACCCTTGCAGATACGCAAACAGGAATGTAAGTAGTCGCTCAACGACTTTGGTTTGACGACCTACTTCCTCGAGTAACCCTGTGCCTTGCACTACGTCGGGAGAATTCGCCCCGTGTAGGCGTGAAGTTACATCCGTCTTGTTAGACGTAGAAAATATCCGCTGTTTAGCGTGGAAATTGTTATCTGTTGCCATCGAGCACGAATACGTTACGATACGAGTGATAAGTAAGAATTGTATAGTGAATTATTTGCACTACATCTGGAAAATCCGCCCTGTGAAGGCGTGCAATTGTAGCCGTCGTGTCAGACGTGAAAAAATATCCGCTGTTTAGCGTAGAAGTCATCATCGGGTGCCATCGTGCACGAATATTCTATAAATCACTGTTATTTATGCACAGTGAACAACAAGAAGCATATTGTGAAATAATTGGCAAGTATAGTGAATTTTATAACATTACCGTAACACCACATTTTTGTACCCACGTGTTTGTGGAGGGCCGAGAGCCTGGTGAAAAATATAGAGGTAAACGTGTTATAACTACTTTAAGCAATTGTGATTATGAAAGTACTATATATTTGAATTGCCACAGTGAATTTTTCAATTACAAAACGACGCACATTTCACGGATGCTACGTGATGTAAAAGTGGCGTCAGTACACGTGAAGAACCATAGAACAGTGCTTGCTCACGTATTATTCTATATCTGCGAAGTAAAGGCTGTGTTATCAATTGCAATTAAAGCCTGTAACATTTTCAACGAACATTGTGATTTTTGAAGTGAAAGAATGAACTACTACACGATTTATTTTACCGCCCACGTGATCAAATTATTCTACACCATGTTTGAGAATAACATCATGGGCTAATACCATCATGGTATGAGGGTGATATATCTATTGGAACCAGCATGATGGTGGAACTTCCAGAACAGCGAACGAGGAGGAAGGAATCCAGGATGCCTTTCCCAGGCAGGTCCAGTACATCCACGAAGTTATCGACAGGGACAGATCGAACCCTGGTCTCTGGGAGAGTCCAGATGGGAATCCTGATGAGGATAATGCCGTTCCGTAGAGCCAGGGATGAATTTGTACAACCCTTGTCGTTGAACAGAGGGCTGAGTGAGAGCTCCTCCATTTCGTGAGTTTTTGTACACCCTTTTCTTGTTCTAGTTTCTGGTGGTATAGTAGGTTTAATGTACTTTGTGAACCAACCGAACTCAGTGACAGCCATTTTTATAGGTAGGGAGTGTAATTAGTCTAATTAGATGTCTTTTATTTCAGTTAGAGTAAGACACCCATGGGTCAGACATTTTGGTCAACCCTGGTGCAGCTTGATGGACGTCGTAGAACGTCAATGCCTATCTTTTGCTAAACGTGACCGTAGTCATTTGAGGCTACTTTGTTTAACCCTATTTGGGGTGATTTTTCAAGTCTTTGCTGACTTAAGTTATGGCAATCAGATGCTATGGTTATGTTTCTTTAACTGCATTCTTTGCAACTAGTCTTTGTTACACCCCTGACTTCGTTAGAGCAGTCGTATCAGTTAGGTAATCGACTGTAATTACCAGTTTTGTAACTGCATTATATTTCATTTGAGATGTTGCTCAGAAGCCATATGGTCAAGTGTGGACCTTACAAGTAAAAGGGATGTTTCGTTGTCTAGCATCGAACCCAGTTCCCAACGTATCATTAAGCAGATCCAGTGTGTGGAATCTGCACCACAATTATTATTTTGTTAGAGTCATGTGAAGACACGTATTTATTTGATGTTGTACAAGCAACTACTGAAGTATTACATCTTTGAGAGCAAAGAGCTCCAGCAATGTGACATTGCTACCATTTAGATGTCTTTGGTTTGAAAGACGGAATTATATTATTGTATTCAGATTTATAGCGTGTTTTTATACACGTATTCTTCGAGGTTTATAACCTATGGTGAAGTTTTTATGATGAGGCCAGTTGTACAGTTTTTATTTTATTTAAATCGACGGCCTTGATAGTTAGTGTGTGTTGTGTCAGACCGCGCAGGAATGTTGTAGCCTGCAGCGACACAAACTGGTTTGTGACCCAGTGCCCTTGAGAGCACGCTTGTATTATGAGACAGACATAGTTTGACAAAGGACAGAATACTTGTTGTATTCGCTCTTTCTTTCATTGCAATTTAGCTCATGGAACCCAGTGTCCAACCTTGTATCTGATCACATGTTTTATAGATTATTTTTGTTAGTTAAACGCACTTTTGCGTGTACCGTCGTTTGACGTGTACAGTTATGTCAGGTTTTCTATAGTACGTTGTAGGCTGCCCTGTTAAAGGAGATATTTATTGTATGAAGGTATTTGTGTGAACCTTGTCCGGGATTGTTCCCGTTGACCAGATGTTATTGGAGGGTGACTGAGTGCGCAGGCCCATCCCAGAGTTATTGAACGCGAGCTGTGCGCCGCTGGTAACTTGTGTTATTGTGTGTCCGAGTTGTTATTGCTCGTTGATTGTATTCCGACTTTTGAGTCGAGGCTTTTGGTGGAGATTGATCTCAGTGGAGACACTCCGTGCCCAGGCTATTGTCAGTATTATTCGCCATAAACCAACGATAAACCTAAACCGACATCTTAATAATAAAACGCATAATTTTGGTAAAACAAAAGCTAACTAACGAATTCTTTCTATCTAACTTTGTTCTTTTGCATTTGGAACCTGCTGACATGGCCGTGCTAATGAAGGTATTTCCTTTTGAGGGAATGACTAGGACAGCTGACGCTTTTGTAGCGACCTGAAGCATGCTCGAACCTTCAGTTCGTAGCTTGTGGAGCGCAGGCCATGCGATGTTAGACGTAGTCTTTACTACGCAGTCGTCACCGTAACTACACACATTAGATGACTATGGCTTACAAAGAGTAAACCAAGGTGCAGGCAGGCATTTTAATAAAACTGTTGTCTCTTATTAATTATTTATGATGTACAAGTGTATAAATCCTACATGTTACCCTATTGTGTGCTGTTAGCACGTAGTTACTAAGAATTAAATGTTTTTTTATATGGATGTTCACTTAGCTTTGAATGTAATTGTTTTCTGTTACGGACGTCATCGCCGTAAATTTTGTTATTAACTGACAGGACTTAGCTAGACGAATTAACGTTAAATGTAAATGTGGAGATGGTATCATCCTAACTTAGATTTGTTTTGCTACCCTGTTAAATGTAAATTCAGATGTTAGCTTGATCTTGTAACTTGACCTAGGGACTTGCGTCGTACCATTTTCCTAGCGTTGCTGTTGTTGCTTTGTTATTGTGAGATACATCTTTCGCGAGGGTTTTCCGTAACTTCTCAGGTAGGGACCTGCTCTTTATTTTTGATTGTTTATTAGCTTGCGGACTAGCCGATTGAAACCCTCCGAACTAGGCTAGGGGCTCGTGAATTTTAACAATAAATTTTCACGGTGTTTTACATAAGTCTGGATGTTTATTTTCTCAGTCTAGTTTTTAAGGTGAACCTTTCCTTAGGCAGTCTATGACCATCGTCACCATGTACCACGATCCCTGTGGACTACAGATTCTCATGCCGCTTTAGCCTATTTGGAAGTTCACCTGATCCTCACGGCAATTATGTCCGACGGATGAGATGTTAGGGAAGTCATTGCGGTTGTTGGCTATCCTGGCAGCTCCACCGACGGTCTCACTACTCCCTCACGATGCTGCGACTGCATAACCTCATTCCAGAACTTTTCACAGAATTTCATTTTAAAATCATTAATATCAGTAAACCTGTCTCTATCGACAGCAAACCAGTTCCTTGTCTGCCATACAAACGCTTGCTCTAAAATTTCAACTACCTGGCACCACTCAATACTACCATCTTCCAACCTCTCCCCGAATTTATTTTCTATAGTATTCATGAACTCCATTGGGCATCCCTGTCGATTGCTGAACTTACCCAGTTCTACCTCCCTGTGTGTGCTATTCACAAAAACTGGCCTATTCTGACTATTTTCTTGCCTGATCCTAGCTTTTAATATTAATTCTGCGATTTTCTCCTCAGCCTTCCTCTCAATACTGTTAATTTAATGTTTCCTTCTGATTCTTCTACTTTATCATATAGCTTTGCTTGTTTCTCCTCAATCTTGCTAATGCTCTATTACTCTCTCTTAAATCATTTACTTCTGCAACTATTTGCGAGTGGACTTTCTCAATTCTACCCCCCCCAGCTGTTCCTTAACCTCTTTAGTTGATACCTGAATCTTGTCAATTCCCCCCCCCCCCCCATTTCTTTTTAACCTGCAGTGTTTCTAATTTAACTAATTCCTTTAAATTTTCACCCTGTGTGCTGATTCTACTTTCCAACTCCTCCTGTACTTTTCCTAATTTCTTGTCTACATCTGCAATGATATCTTTAACCTTCTCTTCCATTACTCCTCTGATTTCTCCTCTAATCTGCTCCATTTTCACACTAATTTCCTTGTTGTTCTTATCTAATTTTGCATTATTCTGTTCTACTTTTTTATTTAAAGCTTCTGTACTTTCTTTATTTTCCCTACTGTTTTGTTCCAATTTGGCGTTTAAGGCATCTGTACTTTCTTTATTTTCCCTACTGTTTTGTTCTAATTTTGCATTATTCTGTTCTAATTTTTTATTTAAGGCATCACTACTAACTTTGTTCTGAAACATGAACTCGAGAAGTAAAGTTTTTAATTCTGGTTGGCCGCCTACACTCCCTGTTTCAGTATCGGGATTTACCTCCGCTACCCCGGTACTACCATCACTCGACATACTGCTCGTATCATCACTCTCCAGTTGATGACCACTACGTAACCTCATCTGTCTTTCTTTCTCATCCCCCATAATGATATACACTGATAAAGACAAATAACCCCCAAAATACCGGCACAGAAATATGTCTCCTTCCTCAAATGTTCCTGGGTTTTCGGCCCAACGTTGTCGGCGACAAATGTAATGTTTTTCTTACTTGGGCCTACTATTCACCAGAAAATACTACTGCTAAGTTTGATCTATGTTGGGCGCCAAGCCGGATACACTGTGTTCCAAGCTAAATTTATATACTTAATATCGACCCCTAGCGTGAGTAGAACATATGAGAAACTCTTAATGACTAGGCCGTGGGATGATTGGATCATCAACCCAGACAACATTTGATTGTGGAGAAGGATGTGGTATTACTACTATTGCTACCTAAGGGAATCAAAGAATCTACTTTGTAAAAATTGATTTTAATATACTTAGAAAACATTATAGCATCTTGAATAAAATTAACACTATTAACGGAGCATACTACTTTAACCATTGCCACGAACAAAATTACTTAATACGCCGGTCGGGAGAATAACGTGAATTTAACTTATTTCCAAATTTATGCTTAAAGAATTTATATTGGCCCTATCGAAAAACAGAGAGTGTGTGTCGTAGATTACATGAGCTTACCAACGGAAACATTGTCTCCCACGTGCTTGAAGTCTCGTTGCGTCTGATGTTCTTCATTGGAGTTGACGGCGTCAGGTTCTTCCTCGTAGATTAAAAGTTATTGTTATTGCTTGTGGTGGAGTATAATCCATGAACCACAACACGTCGTCTGCCTTAGCACTGCAAGACGCGTGGAACCCATATCAGCGGAGTTAGCGTGAATAAATTGTCCCATTTGGCACTTGCGAACAAAGTATGTGCTAACTGCACCAAGCGTAAAGTCTCAATGAAAAAAGAAGTCCTCTCTTCAACCAGCACGTTTACTATATGGCCTTCCAGCTTCTCCCACCAGAGTCTAGCTTCACACCGCGGCCTCGCTGCTTCGACCAATCCGCGTGTGTCACGTTTCTCGCCATGCCCGACCTACGTTGCTTCTTCTTCCTTGATTGGCTGGTCACCTCACGTGGCTCTACGCGCCATGAGGTTCCTTCCCCAGGACAAGAAGCGTCCCTGTACATTTCCGTTTTACCGGGCAAGATGTAAATCATACTCTTTTTCTTGGTTTGAAGTGTTCCCTCGGATTTCGTAATTCTATTGTACTCCAGTCTATTCTTGTATTGAAATACCCAGTGAGTCACACACCACTCTCTCTTAGCCCTAATGAATAAAATCCCGTCTTTACGTATGAAATGATTTGCCGTGCAATTTATATATTGGAATCATCCAATATAGATACGGATTTCTACTAGTAGAAATCCTATCTGTAAACTTCCAAATTTAAAAGCTCCACAAAAAATGACGTAATAAGTATTAATAATAATAATAATAATAATAATGTGAAATATAAAATTGAATAAACTGAAATAATTTAACTTGGCCGGATTATTGCCGCGTTTAACAAATATGATATAGTCCAACTAACTTGTGTTAGTGGCATAAAACCCCCTAGATGTTACAGCCTTAGTAAACAAAAGTTTGGTGCTTTTCAGTCGGTCAACATGATTGCACCCAAAAGAGTTGGATTATACCCTAATCCTGAAAAAAATTACACGAGATTAATAAATACACCAGGATGACCAGTTATGATCGTCAAGCGATCATCATCAGATCCATTACACTTAAGCTATAAATTCTATGTCTGAAAATACGGGTGAAAATATTTACAATATTACTTATTTAGTTGCAGTATTGGTAATGCAACTCATCGGTATTTGTTAGTTGTAATCTATATGATATTTCGGTGTGATGCTATAAGTGGTGATAGAACTCGGGAATTTGTCTGTTTGGAGCGACTATGTGGTTGTTGTGAATGGTCAATTCTGATTGTGCTGTATTGTACAGGCTACTTATCTGGTTAGGGGTCTTGTGTAGTCCAGCAGCGAGCAGTTCACTTGGAAACTGGTAACACGCGACTGACTAGTATGCTATCTCTCTGGGCTGCTTCCCCCCTCCCCCACGCCGCATTCCTAAGTGCTGTGTGTACCAAGTGCAGGTGTGCCTGTGGTGGGTTGCGAAGTCTAGACATGATGTATGTTACTGTATTCAGGACAGACTTCAACTATTAAAGACCGTAGAATCAATTCTCGCCACGCATAAACTAGTAGCCATATAAGCGCTGCCGTCCTCTGAGAAAGTCCCGGCACCATTAATACTGCCATGAATATCGGCCTCGGTTTATTGAAGAAAAGGTACATCATACATCCTGATCCAAATAACATTTTCCTATTATAAACCCCCAGTTTTCCCACTTTTTTTTATCTAGCTAGGCTGTATCGCCATGTTGTGTCTTGTTTCTGACAAGGAGTTTTTTTTAGTAGAGTGAAGAGGGGTGAACTTGCCATGAAATTGTGTTCATTTAAATTATTGGAGTTGTTTCTTTTGGCAAGGTGTATCTCAATTGCCTCCTTATGTCCTTCAGTTCATGATGAATTATTTTTAAGTCTGTTTCAATGTTAGTGAAACTGTGTCCCGTGTCGCACATGTGATCGCATACAGCTGAGTGTGTCCCGTATTTTATCGCATTTCTATGTTCATAGCAACGTGTATCCACTCTTCTTCCACTCTGTCCGATGTAATTAGCTTGACAACCTGTGTCTTGGCACGTAATAGAATATACCCCTGTCTTTGAACACTGGCCTTGTTTATTTACTATTTTGCAGATGCTTACCGGTTGTGTTATTCATTGTGAATGCTATTTCTATGCCTTGCTTTTTGAACAGATTAGTGATTTTATATGTGTTCGCATTCACATAATTGAAACACGTGAATTTTTTCTCATTATTGTCCAGCTTTGGAATAGTTTTATCTTTTTTTTATGTCTGGCTACAATTTGATCTATTTTGCTGGGTGGGAAATTGCTTTCCTTTGCTATTTGATTGATTATTCTTATTTCCTTATTATAATTGTCTTTTGACATGGGTATGTTTAAAGCCCTGTGCACCATTGAATTGAACCCCGCTAATTTATGTGTACTGGGGTGTTTGGATTGATCGTCGATTGCATTCGAGGTTTGTGTGGCTTTTCGGAATATGGAATATGAAAGCTCATTGTCTTTATGTTCGATGGTTATGTCGAGATAATTTATTTTCCGATCAGTTTCGGATTCCTTAGTGAATTTGATTGAGAGGTGTAGTAGAGAAGAAGAAAACTTGGAAGGAATGGAAAACAAAAAAGACTGAAGAAAGTAGAGCAAAATACATAGAACCAAACAGAGATTGCAAGAAAGGAATTGCAGAGGAAAAGAAGAAAACCTGGGAAGAATTCACCCAGGAAATAAGGGAGGATTTAAATTGTGGAAAAAAAAAAAAAAAAAAGCTATTTGGAATTATAAAAAGTATAAGGAATGAAAAAGTGAACACTGGATTCATGAAAAACAAAGAAGGTGATACATTGACAAAACCAGAAGAGATAACGGACAGATGGAAAGAATATTTCAGCGAGCAGTTGAAGGTGAGGCGTCAGGCATGCGGAGAAGTTACGCAAACAGCCGAAATGGTGGAGGAAAAATAGAAGAAGAACCAGACATTACTATGGCAGAAGTGGAATGGGCACTGAGGAAGATGAAGATGGCGAAAGCTGTGGGAATTGATGAAGTGGCAATAGAAATGATCAAGGAGGCAGGACCAGTGGGACCGCAGTGGACATACAGACTTCCTAGGAGTGTGTGGAGAGAGAAGAAAGTTCCTGAGGACTGGAAAAGGGGAATAATATTGCCAATATTCAAGAAAGGAGACAGGAAGGTGTGTGGTAACTACCGAGGAATCACCATCATCTCGCATGTTGCCAAAGTAATGGAAAGAATCCTAGAAAAAGGAATTAGAGTGAAGGTAGAAAGCCAAATACAGGAGGAGCAGTTTGGATTTAGAGGGGGCAGGTCAACAGTGGAACCCATTTTCATTCTGAGACAGAACATTGACAAGAGTTGGGAATATGGGAAGGATATGGTAATGACTTATTGATCTAGAAAAGGCCTATGATAACATCCCTAGAACAAAAGATTGGGAAAGCTTAACAAATAGGGGGAGAGGTAAGGAACTGAGAGACATGATATATGGAATGTGCATGGATTGCTACAGTAGTGTGAAGACAGAGTCGGGACATCGGAATGGTTTAAAATTGACACTGGACTAAAGCAAGGAAGTGTGTTGTCACCCTTATTGTTCATAATGGTGATGGATAACATCATGAAGGCAGCAATGAAAGACTATAGTAGGGCAAATATGAAGGTAATGTTGTTTGCAGACGATGTTGTGATCTGGGGCGAGGATGAGATGGAAGTACAAGAACAGTTAGATGTAATAAATGAAAAGATTGAGCAATGGGCATTGAAGATAAATGTGGAGAAGAGTAAAACAGTGGTGATGAGTAGAGCTAAGAAAGAAGGAAAAGGAGTAATCAAAGTCGGAAATAAGGAATTGGAAGTGGTGAAACACTTCAAATACTTGGGAAGTGAACTGACTGAAGATGGAAGACTAGATTTGGAAATTAGCAGAAGAATACAACTCAGAAGTGCTTTCTACCAACAGGTACGGGGACTAGTATGGAACAAGGATATACCAATTAAGGCTAAAGAAGTTATGTACAAAGCATATTATGTTCCTATAATGGCATATGCAGCAGAAACTTGGACAATGACTAAGAGGGATGAGAGCAGAGTACAGGCAGCTGAGATGAGATTCCTGAGAAGTATGGTCCAGAAAACGAGGAGAGATAGAGTGAGAAATGAAGATATTCGGAAAGAACTGCGAGTACAGAAACTCGATGACAAACTGGAGCAAAACAGATTGAGATGGTTTGGACATGTCAAACGGATGAATGAAGAAAGGCTACCAAGACGAGCACTGGAACGACGGATGACAGGGAAGAGAGGACGAGGAAGACCAGGTATGCGTTGGATGGACTCGGTGAAGTATAGCATTACAAAACGGAACCTGGATTGGAACACCGTGTCAGAAGAGGAATGGTGGAACGACAGAACAAAGTGGAGAGGAACCATATTTGCCCCCACCTGGTGTCAGCTGGAAAAGGGGAAATGAAGATGATGATGATGATGATGGTGTGGGCTATTAATGGTTTGGAGAATTGTTTCTTGCAACAAGCAACTCAACGAAATAAAGTAATTGAAACAAAAAATAAAAGAACATGACTTAGTTGTCACGAAAGCAGATAAGGGGAACACCACAGTAATTCTGAACAAAACAGAATACATCGATAAAACAGTCGAATTCCTGAACAACAATGATATCAAGGAAATAGGAAAAGACCCAACCAACAAATTCCAAAAACAAATAATAAGTGTGTTAAAAGAAACAGAATACATATTGACCAAAGCAGAAAATTCAAAATTGATAAACATGAACCCGAAAATACTGTCATTGAGGAGACAACCTAAAATATCCAAAAGGAGTGCCCAATGAGAGCAATAGTCAACTGTAGGAATGCGCCAAATTACAAAATCAGCTAAGAGTTACTAAAAATCTTAAAACACAGTCTTTCCAATGACAAAAACAATTCTGTCAAGAACATAACAGAATTAGTAACTGCATTGAACATGCTACAAATGAAACCTAGCTTGCGGCTAGTATCCTTCGATATAACCAACATGAACACCAATATTCCAATTAATGAAACAATCAAAACTATCGAAAACAATTTAAAATCCAACAACTCGGCAATTGAAACTGAAAAGGTTGTGAGATTACTGAGGATCACACACAGAATTGGAGAATAGATCACATTGTAGCCAGACATAAAAATAAAGATAAAACTATTGCAAAACTGGACAATAATGAGAAAAAATTCGCGTGTTTCAATTTTTGAATGCGAACACACATAAAATCACTAATCTGTTCAAAAAGCAAGGCATAAAAATAGCATTCACAACGAATAACACAACCGGTAAGCATCTGCAAAATAGTAATCTAAATTAACAAGACCCGTATTCAAATTCAGGGGTATATTCTATTACGTGCCAAGACACAGGTTGTCAAGCTAATTACATCGGACAGAGTGGAAGAAGAGTGGATACACATTACCATGAACAAAGAAATTCGATAAAATATGGGACACAGTCGACCGTATGCGAACACATTTGCGACACGGGACACAGTTCCACTAACATTGAAACAGACTTAAAAGTAATTCATCGCGAAACGAAAGGCAGAGCTCTTGACATAAAGGAAGCAATCGAGATAAAACTAGCCAAAAGAAACAACCCCAATAATTTAAATGAACACAATTTCATGGCAAGTTCACCCCTCTTAACTCTACTAAAAACTACACCCTGTCAGATACAAGACACAACATAGAGATACAGCCAAGCTAGATTAAAGAAAGGGGGGAAAATAAGGGGATTATAATAGGAAAATGTTATTTGGATCAGGATGAACGATGTACCTTTTCTTCAATAAACCTAGGCCGATATTCACGGCAGTATTAAAGGTGCCGGGACATTCTCAGAGACCGGCAGGGCTTATATGGCTACTAGATTACGTGTGGCGAGAATTGATTCTACGGTCTTTAATAGTTGAAGTCCGTCCTGGATACAGTAACATACATCATGTCTAGACTTCGCAACCCACCACAGGTACACCTGCACTTGGTACACACAGCACTTAGGAATGCGGGGTGGGGGAGGGGGAAGCAGCCCAGAGAGATAGCATACCAGTCAGTCGCGTGTTACCATTGTCCAAGTGAACTGCTCGCTGCTGGACTACACAAGACCCCTAACCAGATAAGTAGCCTGTACAATACAGTACAATCAGAATTGACCATTCACAACAACAACATAGTCACTCCAAACAGACAATTTCCAGAGTTCTATCACCGCTTACAGCATCTCACCAAAATATCATATAGATTACAACTAACAAATACTGACGAGTTGCATTACCAATACTGCAACTAAATAAGTAATATTGTAAATATTTTCACGCGTATTTTCAGACATAGATTTTATAGCCTAAGTGTAATGGATCTGATGATGATTGCTTGACGATCGAAACTGGTCATCCTAGTGTATTTATTAATCTCATGTAATTTTTTTCAGGATTAGGATATAACCCTAACTCTTTTGGGTACATTCGTGTTTACAGACTGTAAAGCAAGCAGTTTGAAAGTGACTTTGACTTATGTCTTTAACTCTTTTGCAAAGCATAGGGCCTCAACAAAGATTCTCAATGTGTGTGTTTAGTGCTCCCACCGCAGTGCGGAACGTACCTATGTCACACTTATTAACAAACCATAAACATTACCCGACAGATTATTATGATAGTGAATAGAGTTGTATTTCTTCACTTCAGTGTTCTTTTGTTGTTAATTCATTAACAAGCTTGGGACACCTTGGTTATCATCCCTGTACAACTGGGTGTATGAAGTTTGTCTAATAACTTGTGTTATTGTCATGGCTGTGGTAATGTGCGTAATTGTAACTTCTAAAAACCAGGATTGGGGTAGATGACCTGTGACATGAAATTAGGTACCATCTCAACATTTGCCTGGAGTTAGTGAAAAGAACACCGGGAGGGAGACGACACACTCAAAATGGCAGTTGTTAGTGCCGGAATTTCAAACTTCGGATCTCTGAACGCCACCTACCCTGCCCAAACGTGGAACGTAACATGCCTTAGCCAGCTTGGCTACACTCGTGGGCTATCTTGTCAAATGCATTAATATTAGTGGTAAAGTTCAAAATGGATGTGAATGCTACTGTAATCTCCTCAGTTTATTTCAGCGTGCATATGCCAAGAGCAGTTTGAAAGTGACTTTGACTTATGTCTGTAACTCGTTTGCAAAGCATAGGTGCTCAAGAAAGCAGCACAAGCTTATTCTATTTCAAATCAGGGTCTTGAGTTCACCAATGTGAACTACTGAATTATCCTTTGGTATAAAAAGAACAACCAGGAATTTACACAACAATCTTCCAACTCTTCGGCTTTCCAAATCTATAATAATAATAATGCTATTGGTTTTACGTCCCTTTTAACTACACTGGCTTTTAGAGACGCCGGGGTGCCGGAATTTTGCCCCGAAGGGGATCTTTAACATGCCAGTAAATCTACTGACACGGCTCCTTCGCATTTGCGCACCCTCAAATGCCAGCTGACTGCGCCAGGTTTCGAACCTGCAACCTTGGGCTCAGCAAGCGAGAACGTTACCCCCGAGCCACGCAGCCAGACCTTTCCAAATCTGTGGAGATAACAACTTCTGGAAGTAATCATGCATCAGGAAGCAGAATTATAACAAGAAGCCAAAATTACTGCTGCTACCGGCATACTGTTTATTTAATCAGCACCCATCAGTAACAAAACATTTTGTATGAGCCACCATTGTCAATGAGTGAGCATTGAAACACCATTCTCCATGGTTTGATTCCTGACTTTGCCGAATTCTACTCCAGCAAACAAACGGTTCTGTATAAATGCTTTGTTTCTTTATAATAAAACTGATTTATCTAAAGCAATAGGGTTTCGAGGGTGCCTGATACACTCTGTGTAATGGCAATATGGTAATACTGTAACAGGCTTTGATTGTCAAATTGCAGCAACAGATAGCAGAATAACTAAAATGTTTTGCTAAAGAAATAGCAACAACTTAAAAAAATCTTCCAGTCAAGTAGGTATGGAATCGACTAGACTTCTCAAGTAACTACTGTTTTCAGCCACAGTATACCAGGCATCCTGGACGAGCTTCCAGAACTCAGCAAACATCCTGGAGGGGGATAGGGCCAATTTCTCCGCTTAGGTTTCCTTACATGTGCTCACATTATCTGAATTGGGTTAAAGTCCAGAGATGATGATGATAGTTGTTGTTTTAAGAGGCCTGACATCTAGGTTATTGGTCTCTAATGATTTGGATCATAGTAGAATGAAAACGAAATGGAAACTATAAGTAAAAGTAACAACAGCATTACAACTATTGACTTACATACTAGAGAAGACATGGAAAGCAAAAGAAGAATAAGGGAAATAAAATACAGGGAGAAGAAATTCCCTCCCCTCAAAGAATGAGGATTGAGGGACTTGGAAAGAAGTAGGGTCATGAAAAGGCAGACAGGAAAGGGAAAGATAAGAGAGCCCACCCCAAAGTCAATGAAAAAAGGGAGATAACAGGACCCAGCTCAGGAATCACTCGGGGTTGCCAAATCCCGAACTAACCAGCCGTGAGCCCTTGAGTGTGCACATTAATTGGTGGGGCTACACACATCCTGACTCCTTGAGCAGAAGGCAGGAGATACCAGGAAAATAAAAGAGGTCTGACCTCCGAATAATGATGGTAACAGGAAAGATGATACTAGGGCCAATCAAGGCGGGAAAATGAAAGGCTCCATATGCTATGGATACCCTAATACCGCTGGGGTCGGAAGAGAACAAGAGTTGTCAAAGGGAGGTCGACAGGAAAGATGATAGAGCACAAGCAACTGGAAGCAATGCCGGAATCAGCTAGGCTCCCGTAGGAAGCCCAGAGAGTGCCGTAGTCAGTCTTACCAGTTTGATATCCTGTCGCCTTACAAACCAGTCTTGAATCAAACGAGATCTGAGGACTGGACGATTATCCTGATGAAATTATTCAATTCCGAACATCGAAAATTTTTAATCCTTCTCCGACCTGTACTATATGAAATGTGGAAACCCCCAGCTGTCTTGGATGCTGAAAAGCCAAGGTGACTCGCAACACATGTCACGCTTTCTTTTTGTCCCTTACCATTTTGTGGAGACATATCAAACAGCAGTAGCTAAGCTCACTATCGCACAGCGTTAGGCCATGGGGCCAAGCTATCTGGGGTTCCGCAGACGTGGGTACAAACCCCACCATCTACCATCCTTGAAATGGTTTTCTGCGTTTCCCATTTTTAACTCCAGCCAAATGCCGGGATGGTACCTTCTAATAGGCCACGACCATTTCCTTCCATCACCTTGCCCAGTTTCATTCATCTTCATTCATTTCATCTCTCATTAACTCCTCTCATAAGGTTGTAACAGAATTTAATTTGTTACAGTCCCACCCTCAGGTTTTGCCATTGCACAGTGAAAGACTATCTTATAACTATTGTATTATATTGGGTTAAACTCTGGAGTTGCGTGCTTGTGTATATATGTTGTGCGGTTTCATTCCTGAATGATTCGTGCAAGTAGATTCAATGTCTGATTAATTATCAGTTTTGGACATTTGATATTATACACTGGTGTCCAAAATTAAAGCAAGGTTGCATTTATTTTGTCACAAAACAGTAAGAACAGGTGATAGTAAAGTAGCAACAATGTAAAGAAGTGAATACAGAAAGTAAACCACTGCAACATGCATAAAAGTAGACCAAAAATGTTCTTAGATTTTTCCAACTTCATGGATTTGCACACACATCCGACAACTGGTTAATGGGCTCGGTATAGGGTGTGATCACCTCTGGCAAGTCATGCTGCGAATGAGGTCATCAATCTCATATTGAGGCAATAATGCCCATTCTTCCCGCAGAGCCGCTCGTAAATCTTGGAGAGTGCTTGGTGGATGCTGACATGATGCAACTCATCTCCCTAGTGCGTTCCAGACATGGTCTATGGGATACAAATCGGGAGAGCGAGAGGCCACACCATGCATGAAATATCTTTCGTTTCCAAGAAAACATCAACCAACTGTGCTCTATGAGGTTGGCATTATCATCCATCAGTACAAAGTCTGAGCCCACAGCACCTCGCAACAACCGAACATGAGGTCCCAAGATCTCGTTATGATACCTGACAGCAGTTAAACCTTGTTGATATACCCGTACAATTTACTGAAGAGATGTTCAAGTACTCAACATAATCCCTACCCACTCCATTAGGGATCCTCATCGATATCGGTCTCTTTCCACGATATTTGGGTCCCAAAATCAGGTTCTAGGTTCTCTCCAGAAACGAATCCATCGAGAATCATTCTCCAGACCAAATCGGGACTCATCTGTGAAAAGAACTTTGGCCCACTGTTCGACTGTCCAGTTGGCACGACGACGACGACGACGACGACTCCAACCTAGAAGTCCCCTTCTGTGCAGAAGCATCAGGGGTACACACAGCAGGTCTACGACAATAAAGGCCACTCTGCCGAAGCCTTCTGTAAACTGTCTGCCTCGATACAACTGTTCCAGATGCCAGTTGCCGTGCAGTAGTACGGCGGTAGCGTCTTACACTTACAGCCAAATAACAGTCCTCACGTTCTGATGTCACGCTTGGTCAACCCTGCCCTGGTCTTCGGGATACATTTTTGGTCTCTACAAACTGCCGCCTCATCCGAGAAACAACAGAATGGTTCACATTAAGCCATCGGGCCACTTCACTTTGCGACTGTCCTGCTTCCATTCTTCCTATGGTCCTCCACCGCAGAGGATCTTCTAGGCGTATTCCCTGTGCCATACTGCTCCCTCTGTACATGTGTACACATCGATTGTTGATGTGCAACAACCCAGTAAACACCACCCCATTTGACAGGTGCGCTGACGTCATCTGGCATGGTTGTACGATGACAGGAATGCGATCTTCCATGCAGAACATGATTGTTAGGGGCCATATTTTTTTGGTAATAGCGATACGTGCAAACTTTTTTCTTATCTTCTTTCTTGACTATATATGACCTTGTAGGTACTTAAAGTAGCATATTTTAGCAAAATGAACTCTCGAAATATCACGAAATCTGATGTATTGCACGAATTGCACAAATAATCACGAAATAGGTACTCCACTTGGTACGAAAATGCTAAATATTATCGAAAAAGCTCTTGAATATACGTTTAAATGCTTCTGAGGAATTGACCGCCGTGCTTTCCTTCTCATTTGATTGATAGTGCTGCGCCGGAAGTATGTGTATTCAGGTCCGCGATCTCTAAGGCTATCGATGAATCGATATCTGCTATCGATTACATCAAATGGCGTTGTGGTCGTAGATACAGCAGTGCGAGTTCGCGACTGATAAATTCTGGATGTTTACCGATAGTTTTAAGTATAAAAATGCTGAAAATTAAAATCAAAACAGTTTTCTCGAAGGCCGAGGGGGTATATGTATTTGACACTGCAAGAATGATTCTAATGTATAAATACTGCAATGTTCGTATTCAGTGGGAACGAAAAGAACGTGCGATTAACACTGCAGGGATTCAGAAACGCATAAAAAAGAGGAAGAAAGAAGGAAATGAAACATAATTCTACGCGGCAAATAACATTCGGCGATACTCGACACATCGCAAAGAAGTTGAAAAACCCCCTTAACACATAATTTGTTAGATTTACCCCATACTATAAGGAAGATTTGAGAAGAAATATCGATCATTATGACAATTTATTTTGCGAAATACCCACCGAAATAGCGTCAGTGTTAACACCGAAATCAACAGTTTTATTTCACCAAAAAATAAGGCCCTTAATGATTGTAAAGACATTTGTTGACAGTTTGCCTGATTATATCGTGAATTAGCCATAGGATGGAGAAATAGCAGTTTGTTGCTTTAATTTTGGACACCAGTGTAGTTAAGGGGATATTTTGAGTATTATAACCTTATTGGGAATTATTGTTATTCCACTAATAGCCTTCTCTGGGGGCTTCAGTCGAGTTCCTGATGGCTACAGAAAAATGCATCGACTACATAAAGGATGTAAATCTGAGATTGTGACCCTTATCTCAGTTCAGCCTTGTAAATAGTTATTTTGTCAATCCTGTTTTAATATTGTTATATTACAATATGTATTGTAATGTGTTTTGTACCATACGCTAAATAAATAAATAATACATTTATTGTTATTATCACCTGATTAGTCACTATTTCATTTTGGAAGGGTTAGAATATTGAATTTTCATAGTCGTAAGTGTAAAGTTTTCAATTTGGCAGAGCTATTCAGTACACAAAGGTGTAGATGTGAGAGGCTGGAATTGTACACACCAGGAAATGATTGACGGTAATTCAGGATTTTCCGAGTTATTTTGGGAAACAAACTTATTAGGAACCTCTCAAGCTGGCTCGGCATCTTCACATATTTACGATCGCCAACTTTCAACGAATCTCCACATCGTCACCAACAGGATCGTGAGAGCAGCAAGTAGTTCCAGCCACACCACCCATCATTCTGTGGAATATTACTACACAACTACGGTACCTATAAAAATGGATGCCTGCTATTAGAACGTCATCTTATGCATATTTAGAGTCGGTGGATACCATGGTCCTCTCTGATTAAGGTGAATCATTTAGTACATTTAGACCGACAGCAGTAGCTACGTTCGCTTACGCGCAGCTTTAGGCCTTGGAGCCTAGCTCTCTGTTGACTCGGTAGACGTGGTTTTAAGCCCCACAATCGGTCGTCCTTGAAATGGTTTTCCGTGGTTTCTAATTTTCAACTCCAGGAAAATGCTGGGATGGTACCTTCTGACAGTCCACGGCCGCTTCCTTCCACATCCTTGCCCGGTTTCATTCATCAACCTCTCTCATGAGGTTGGCGCCAGGAAGGGCGCCCGGTCGTAAAAACCGTCCACCACAAAGACTTTCATTGCATCTCCTCCCCAACCCTGTTGACAACGGAATAATCAGGGGAAGACATACAGTTAGTACCTTTGAGCTATGGCTACTGGTAACCATGTTATTTTTGTGTATTATTTGCTGACATGGTCATGACAAAGGACTTTTCTAGATTAACTGGTGTCTGAGCCATTGACAGCATATAAACAGTTTTTTGTGTTGGTCGTCAGTGTTCACGCTGTGGAGACTATTTCATTGCAGGTGTGTTGCGTGTGGATAAAACTTTTGTACAAAGAGGATAGCATTTCAAAAGTTCCGAGGAAGGTGAGGTTACGTCTAAAAAGTGCAAACAACATGTGTGTTGCTCCAAGGAGGAGAGTGTTAGATTCTGTGAAAATACGGCACAGTACACACTGTACTCAAAGAGTTATTATTTTATGTGCATATGTATATATCTAGAATACAGCCAGATAAAGCTAGCTAGTGATACGGTATATGCATAGTAATGTAATTATTACTATGGTACAAATTATTATTAAAGTCATTATGTAATTATTATTATTATTATTGTAATATCAAAGTTATATCGTTTTAGTCATCCATTAATATCAAGGTAGGGACCATACCATATTCACGTCAACTTAGTAAAGTCAGGAAACAAAAGGAAAAGCCGACAGAAGGGGGTCTACGACCTGAAAGTAGGTAGTGAAGTTTTGTTACATAAGCCATTGCCATCTCGTGCATTGGAAGGGAAAATGTCTAAGCTGTTTTTTTGTTGTTTACTGGACCTTATGTCGTTTCCAAGAAGATAGGAAAAAATGCCTCCTTATTGAAAGATCAGAAAAATTGTGTTATACGTACATATAACATTTACAATCTGAGGAAATGTCATAGGAAAGAGCAAACATTGCAAGAAGGGAAGACTGCTGTGTGTTAACATATAGTAAAATTAGAGTCGTGTCGTGGCTCTAAGGCAGTGGTTCTGAACCCGTAGACGACTGCGGACCACTCAGCCTGAAATTGGATCATGTACGGACCACCCCCTCCTCCAATACACCTAATCAGTTGTAAACCTTCCTCAATAACACTTATTTTAAAGATACTTCAATTCAAAACCTGATAGTCATCGCCACGAATACATTAGGACGATTCTCGTTCAACACACATCGTTTTCGAAATCCCCTTTTATTGGCCACTTTTTTATACGTGCTGGTGGACCCTTTTTTCCCGCGGACCACTCCCGAGGCACTCGCAGACCACTGGTTAAGAACCACTGCTCTAAGGAATTTGTGGGAGTTAAATCACTAGTGTCGAGTAAAACTAGTTCAGAAGCAGTGCATATTGCGTCATGTTATTGTAAGGGACTATAAGAAGAAAAAACGTAGCCTATACCTAGGTAAATACTATATGACTGCACAGGACAATCAGAACGCTTTAATTCAACATTGCGAGAAGGGTGCACGTCAATAAAATTGTAAGGGTATATTTGTAATTATGTATGTATTTGAAGGGCCATATACGTACCTAATTCAGTGTATTGCGTGTTATGTTTTAAAAGGAAGATTTGTGATTTCATCATTCATCACATTCTTTATGAAGAAGGAAGATTGTAGTTTTAAGTGACCGTTAATCATGAGATCATAAGCCACAGGACCTCCATTTTACGTTGAATCCGAACCACAGGACATGGCATTTCACTTTGAAAATCTCACATGCATTGACCGGGAATCAAACTCGGTCTGCCGTGGTGAGAGGCCAACGGCTTGACCACTGCGCCACCAAGTGCCCCCCCCCCCCCCCCCCATTCTTAATGAAACCATGGGGACGTTTTTTAACATAATTATTATTACGGTGCTAATTATTACTATTATTAAAGTCATTATGTAATTATTATTATTTTAATATCAAAGTTATATAATTTTATTCGCCCATACCATATTCACGTCATCACCCTACTGTCGACCAAAATATTATGTGCAATCGAGTATGAAGGTTGTTTGTGAAGTAACCAATAGACCTACATAAATCCAATAACATCATCATTTTCATCGTTCTATTTTACGTTAGTTCAGTTATGCAACGTTCCAATGTTTATTGTGTTAAAATTTGGATTCGATCTGATGACGGGTTTGTGAGACAATAATTCTTAAATGTGACGCATGGTTGAAACACGCTTAAAAACGGGCACTTTTTGTGTTCCAACTGCGATAAAAAATATTAAAATATAAATTAAAACTTACAAACCTACATGAACTAACGTAAAATAGAACGATAAAAATGATGATGTTATTGGATTTTATATAGGTCTATTGGTTACTTCACAAACAACCTTCAAACTTGAGTGCACATAATAATTTGGTCGACAGTAATCATATATAATATTGTCAAGTGTTTGTTAGGAAACAGGGTTCTTATAGAGGTTGTTTTATTAGTTAAATTGTAAAGACAGGGCAGGCATGGTTGGAAGAAATTTCGGACGGTGAAGCAACATTTTGCAAGAGAAAGTATTTCTGGAACGAAGCCAGACTGGCTGGAGACAAGGGTATTGGAGATAGATTTGGTGCAATTTAGCATGCACAACGAGAGGAATGACTTGTACAGAGTGGAATATTTGAAGTGCATGGGCCTGTATTCCCGCTTGTAAGAATCAACACGTCGCTTGGGGACCGAGAAATGTTTTGCTGCAAGTGGTCTGGTGGATGGCGGGGAAATTAATGCCGCGAAACATCTGGACCACTCAGAAAGTATATAAACCCCGTGAGACTACAACATGTATTCATACTGTTCATTCAGTCCTAGACTTTGTCAGTCTACTCATTCATTCGCTCAATCATTCAGTTGATTCAGTAATAGACTTCGTCACTTGTTCAGACATTGACTTTGTCAGTCCCTCAGTGAGATGGGACATAGTTCATTTAGCCTGGTCTGTTCACATTTGCTGCACCATGGCGATCAGATAAATAATTCACAGCAACAGCAACAAGACGCAGTACAGTTAGCCAAGTGAAAACATATATTTCACAGGTCATTAAACGTGTGTTGGCAGAAGACCTTAATACAAGCTTAAATTAGCCTGTAAGCAGACCAACGAGATGAACTCTGACCTACAGGAAACAAGGTATGTGAACCGAGAGATTGCTATCAGCACAGAAGATCGACGCTAGCGAGAAGACAGTCAATCTTGACCAGCAATTAGGGAGATATTAATATATATAAATTGTACACAGCTCAAAACCTCAGACGAAATGTTATTGATAATTTTGTCATAAATAAACCAGTAGTAGTTAAATGTCTTGTTCATTGGGAGTTGATATATAGGTTATATATCAGACTGTCATAAAATAGCAAACCACTTCTGTAAACATTTCACTTCAATTAGACTATAAAAACAGAAAAAGAAAGAAGACAAGACTCTCAAAAAAATAGTCAAAAAATTCATGAATAATAATGCAGATGATATCTTTAACAATAAATTTTCAATGGAAGAGTTAATGTTAGCAATAAAGAACACACAAGTCAGAAAACAACCAGGACCAGATGAGATATTCCCAGAATTCATAAAAAATCTAGGTCCATCTGCTCTAAACATCCTGCTACACATATTCAACAAATTTTGGACATCAAATGATAACCTACCTAAAGACTGGACCAAAGCAACCATCATTCCAATCTTAAAACCAGGCAAGCCAAAAAACCAAGTCCCCTCGTACCGACCTATAGCACTTACCTCCATTCTGGTAAAAATTCTAGAAAGGATGATTACAAATAGACTCAATTGGTACTTGGAAACAAAATCTCGTCTATCTGAAGAGCAAGCAGGGTTTAGACAAAACAGTTCCTCCTCCCACCAAATAATGAGATTTACACAAGCTGTTAAAGAAGCCTTTAACAAAAGGGAAAGTGTTCTTGCAGTTTTCATCGATTTTAAAGGAGCCTATGATACTGTATGGTGAAACATGCTGCTAAAGAAACTTATCAACTTCAAAGTAAATGGATGTATGTTAAACTGGTTTTCAAGATTCCTTTCACAAAGAATGATCAATGTTCGTTACAACAACAAAACTTCAGGTTGCAAGCAATCAAAACTAGGCCTCCCACAAGGAGCTGTATCAAGCACAACTTTATTCAATGTGTACATCAACGATCTTCCAAAAACAATAAAGAAAGTAGGTAATGTGAATATCAGCATGTTTGCAGACGATGTTATCATTTGGACCACAGCACGTAACAGCCCAAATCAGCAAATGCTTCTTGTACACAGAATGAACCAGGCACTTATAAAACTCAAAAACTGGACTGAAAACAATAATATGGAAATCAATACTTCCAAAACAGTATACCAGTTTTTCTCCCTGAGACACCACAATCCAACTTTTAGTCTCAAATTTAGTAATCAAGACCTTCCAAAAAGTGAAAGTACAAAGTACCTAGGTATCATCATGGACAAGAAGCTGAACTGGACCAAACACATAAAACATGTGGAGGATAAGGTAAGCAAACGGATGAAATTACTGAAGAGACTAGCAGGAGCTACTTGGGGGAGCACTCAAGACACACTCAACAAAACCTACAATACTTACATCAAACCTATCATAAAATATGGCAGTGAAGTACTCTCTACAGCACCCCAGTCAGAAATTGATCGCCTCGAGAGGTGTCAGAATAATGCCCTACGAATCATAACAGGTGCAATAAAAACCACACCTATAACCGCCTTGCAATTATATACCCACAACTTACCAATAGAAGAAGAGATGAAACATCAAACAGCCAATGCATATCTCAGTATACAAAGACTACCTCAAATGACATGGATCAAAAAACCAGTTTCTAGCCCCAATCTTAAAACACAAAAAGATCCCTTAAGTCTCGCCAAAGAATACATCAATAAGAGCAATCTGCAAATAAAACTTGAACCACTCTGTATGCCAGTCAACCCCATTGAATATATACAAGTGACTACAGATCTTACTTTGTTAGAAGAGGTCTGCAAGAAAGGCTCTTCACCATAAGATCTAAAACAACTGGCCCTCTGTACAATAGAAGAAAGATATCCATCTAATCAATGGCTAAAAATATTTACAGGTGGCTCACAAGACAAAGAAAATAGAACTGGAGCAGGAATACATTCATCTCTCTTCTCACTCTACTTCCCAGTACACCAAAACAAAACAAACTTTGATGCTGAGATAAGAGCAATTTCACATGCACTCCATCAGTTATTAGGCAGAAACATTGATTATCAAAAATGCGTTATCATTACAGATTCAAAAGCAGCCATCCAAGCCATCTCGTCAAATTATAAGCCCCAAAATAAAGAACTGAAAGAAATTTTTTGTATGATAAAAACCCTTCAAAGACTCCACAAACATATCTCATTTCAGTGGATCCCTTCTCATGTTGGAATAGTAGGAAATGAAGAGGCAGACAGATTAGCAAAAAAAGGTACCACACTACAACAGCCTGTCAGTCAGACTGATTTTATGTCAGCAAAAAGGATCTTGAAGAATACTATCAAAAACAGGTATGAAGAAATGGCAAAGAAAACAGCAGAAACCAAATTATGGAAAGACATTGATGCTAAATGGGATCAATATAAATTAACACCAAGAAGAGAAGCTGTAGCCTTCTTCAGACTTAACACTGGCCACGACTGCCCTGCAGCTCATCTGAAACGAATCAACATCCTGAGATCTGAAGAATGCACACTTTGTCACGAACCTGGAAGTAAAATGGATAAGGGGCACCTGCTACATTGCAACAAACTTGATGCGACTGCTAGAACTTCTGGAAACCTCACACAACTCTATTGGAACGCAAGAAAGCTGATGGATTGGAATCCGGGCTAGCCATAAGAAACAACCACAAAAACATATAGGTTATATATAATTGGAATGCAAAGAGTATTACAGAGAGCAAGTTCATTGCCCTACCCCCCCCTGTAAAAGATCTCAGCTCGAGGAAGGGAGCGGCCGTGGCAAAATATAAATTTCAGGAAGTGTTATCTTTACGATGACTGGCACCCAATAGAATTAATTTAATAAAGTTTATGTCGTCTGTGGACAGGTGGATTTAAGGAGTAGTGATTGTAACAACCAAGGGGAACGTTACAGCATATCATTTGGGTAGTTAGGTATACCTCTTCCTGCCTGTTTTAAATACCATTCTCAGAGAGTGTGGTAGGACTCAGGAACATGTCAGTGAAGCATGCCAAATGTTTACGCCTTGGGGTAGATCTCGTTTGCTGTGGGGGATTATATTTGTTTAATTCAGCAAGGGTCCATAAGACCCTAGACTGGCGCCTATACTTGCCGGGATTGTATTTAAGTTCTTTTTTGTACATTTGTGGCCTGTACGTGAAGGCCAGTAGATGCAGTAGATGGTAACCTTAGGTTAAAATTGGCGATACCCGGTGTGACTAGTTTGTAACATTACAAGGTTGGCGTCAGGAAGGGCATCCGGACATAAAGACTAACTGCCACATAGACTTACATCGCATCTCATCCTCGACCCCCCAGAAAACTGGAATAATAAGGGGCAAACTTGCATGTCAAACAGTCAAAGTTTCAGGCACTAATGATATAATTTTTCTAGAAGAATTTTAACCTCAAACTGTCCTAAATTAACAGCCAAGTGTTCACTTTCAAACAAATATACCTTCTAGAATTATAAATTGATAAATTAAATACTCTTAGCCCAGAGTCTTATTATCAACTATAATATTGGCAGACTTAATTTCCTAAGATTTGAAAAATGTGTAGTTTACAATTTTGACCCCCGAGCCATCACTTGGTTTCTCAAGACCTGCATCCACAAAATAATTCCTGAATCATTGCTTTGGATGAAGGCCTAAATAAATACTAATACTATTACTAAAATACAAATATCATTGCCATAGAATAAACTTATTTGTGTAGCATTATTAAACAATCAGAATATACTGTAATCTAAATGAATGATTAATTAGTGTTTCTGGAAATGCACCAAAATGCATCAGCACGAAGTAAATCCTGTGTAGCTAAGTTGGAAGAACAACCATATGTAGATGCAATGTCAATGTCACAAGTTCAAATCCTCACCCCTTCTTTTAATTTTATTAGTTGCATGATACTGTCGTAGCATAGTACATGATAGTTACATCCTGGTAGAATTACATAGCGAAATCGGCTTGTCGAAGTAAGAAGAAGGCTTTCAAAAAATGGCTCCAAACAAGGTATCCGGCAGACAAAGGGTTTATGTGGTAGAAAGGAACAGAACCAAACATATAACAGTAGGGTCCAAAAGAAAATCATGGCAGGAATTTGGAGATAAATTAGAAATGTTTGGTCAGATGGGAGGAAAGCCCTTTTGCAGTGTTATAAAGAATCTTAGAAATGGAGGAGAAAGAGAAATGAGTAGTGTTTTCGATAATTCAGAGAAACTCATTGTAGATGCAAAGGAAGCACTGGGAAGATGGCAAGGATACTTTGAAAACTTGCTAAATGTAAATAGAGACTTATATGGCAATGTGGCAGATTTTGAGATTATGCAGGAGAGACAGGATCACGGTTAAGGAAGTTGAGAGGGTGGTACCGTATATAAACTACAGTGTCACAGAACAGCAGAGGTAGATGAAATTTAGCCAGAAATGAAGTATAATGGGAAAGCAGGGCTGAAATGGTTGCATAGGATAACCGAATTTGTATGGGACTTCAGAAACATACCTTCTGACTGGACAAAAGCAGTAATCACCCCAATTTATAGGCAAGGAAAGATTGCAACAATTATAGAGGCATTTCATTGATAAGTGTTCTCGGCAAAGGAGGATGTCAGGATTTAAGTTTTAGTATGCACCAAGAGAGGAATAGACATATGTGTTTGTAGATCTAGAGAAGGCATACAATCAAGTACCAAGGAAAAAGATGATTAGCATCCCGAGGGATTATGGTAATGAAGGAAGGCTGCAACAGGTAATCAAAAGTATTTATGTTGATAATCAGGCTGCAGCGAGAGTTGATGGTAGGATTACTTCTTGGTTTGGAGTTGTAACAAGAGTAGGGCAAGGCTGTAATCTTCCACCACTATTGGCCTTTTTTTTTTTAATATATGGACGATTTCTTGCTGAACGGCATAATTAGGATTCAATTAGGTAGAAAGCAGGTAAGCAGTCTGGCTTATGCTGATGACCTGGTTCAAATGACTCCTAAGTTTACAAGCCAACATATCAGAACTTGAATGGAAATGTAGGGAATATAGTATGAAAATCAGTATTTCAAAAATGAAGGTTTTCTCGGTAGGGAAGAAACTCAAGGAAATAGAATGACAGATAAGAGGAGCTAAATTGGAGCAGGTGGACCATTTTAAGTACTAAAGTTATGTATTCTCTCAGGATGGTAGTACGGGAAAGAAACAGTGAAGGTGCCGAAAAGTCAATGCAGTAGTTCTCAGTTGCGATCATATTCTGCTACAAAGAAATTAGTGTAGCGGCAAAACTCTCCCTACATCATTCAGTATTTAGACTGACTGCTGTATGGAAGTGAGAGCTGGGTAAATTCAGGTTATCTGATACATAAGCTAGAGGTAACTGATATGATGGTAGCATGAATGACAAATGGGAGCAATAGCAGGAAGGTACTCGTAATGAGTGCCGGCCCCGTGGTGTTGGGGTAGCGCGCCTGCCTCTCACCTGGAGGCCCCGGGTTCGATTCCCGGCTCCATCAGGGATTTTAAAATTTGACGTAAGGGTTGGAACAGGGTGCACTCAGCCTCGTGAGGACAATTGAGTAGCTGCCTGGCAGTGAGGCAGCGCCCCGATCACAAAAACCAAGATTAACGACCCAGGGGACCCGATGTACTGATCACGAGTCACCACAATAACGGCAGGCCAAGCAGCGGTCGCTTGGTCGGCCTAGGCCCTTCATGGGCTGTATAGTGCAAGGGGGGTTTTGACTCGTAATGAAGCGATAAGGCTAAGTTAGAAATGAACATGCTAGATGAAGCGGTTTGTATGAGCAGACTCAGAGGGTGGGGTCATGTGATGAGAAAGGGGAAGAGAGTTCACGTAAGAGGTTAATGAGTTTGACTGCAGAGAGTAAGAGAAGTAGAGGTAGACCTAGGAGGCGATGGTTAGATTCAGCGTTGAACGATTTCAAAGTGATAGGTGTAAAAACGGAGGAGGCCACAGTGCTAACTGCTAAGAGGGGATCATGGAGGTGACATGTTCGCTAACAGAGGCTTGCAGACTAGACTGGACACTGAAGGGAAGGGCATAACAGTCTCAAATAAAAGTATATGGATGCAGGGGCGTATATAAGAGGGGGGGGGGGGCAAATTTTGTCACATAATATCTGTTTGTGAATTAAAACATTAGAAACTAATATACTTACCATGTACTATCATTACTAAGCAACATATTGCAATGTTGCAAAGCGAGGCAACGGTAGCGCGATGTAAACAGTGTGACAATCAGTTTGCTCTCATCTCGTAACAAACTCTTATTACTCTCCAGTGCCTTCGTTCTTAAGAACCTACCAAGAACAGCAACAACTGCCCTTGAAGGGAAGCGTGTGATAAAAAAAGAATCCTGAAGTTTTATACCCTTACCAAACTTTTGGCAGCTTTGCCTGTCTCTGTAGCTACCGCCGAATTGAGTTTTCCAAGTATGAGTAGGTTGAAACATACTTAAGAAATTCTACTTCTGAAAAGAATCTCAATGGTCTAGCATTGTTATCTATTCACAGAGACATATAAAACACTGACAAAGTTATAAACCAGTTTGGTAATGCTTCAAGAAACCTTGACTTTATATTATAGAGCAAGTTGTAAAACAAAAGAGTTACTAATTGACGTTTTAAGGGGCGTAAAGGCGAGGTCATGTGCCACGAATCAAAGCAGTAATATTCATTGTTTCTATGTAAGTGTGCAAGATGACTGTATTAATAAAAAGTAATATACAATTGTCTTAGTTGTGTTTGACATTAACCAAACATAAAACACAAGAAATTGGTATTATTTTGTACCAAATTATATAAACGTTTCCTGGGGAGGAACCCCAAACCCCCTTTTCTTTGGGACTATTCAATACCCCCAAACCCCCAGATAGCCCCACCCTCAAAATAAAACTCTATATACGCCAGGGTCCTGCACAGCGGCCCGGCCCACGGGCTTCTTCGACACTAGACCACACTGGGCTTGACAAGTCTCAAGTCTAGCGGCCCGTGCTGTCACCGCACGGGTTGGGCCGGGCCATACTATGTCGCTTTAAACGCGGCGGGCTAATGAGAGCGCCATGGTTGTCCATGGGCTGGTAGCTTCAATATGTACTGCAGGAAGACTGACTTGCGTGCTATGGCCAAGCTACAGCGACTGTCGCCAACTTCCATGGCCTCCTTTTTTAAATGTCACTGTGTGACTAATGTCATAGTAGGGTATTGGAGGAGGTCGAATATAAGGTATTATCTGCGTCGCAAGATTATCCTTGGGACGACTGAGCCATAGCATGAGAGGGCCATGGCAGAAACATGAGTGTTATTCTTTTTTTGTGGTGGCTTTGGTGACATAGTCGGTAGCATGCTGAGCTTCTAATGCCCAAGGTCTCGGGTTCAAACCCGGCCAAAGTCGTCGGATTTTCTTAAGAGCGTTAAAAATCCCTCAGTATGCCCTCCTTCGGAAGGGAAATAAAGCCGGCGGTCCCATGTCATAGATTTATGGCATGAAAAAGAATCTTCCACTAACTACACTTGTGTGAAGCCAAAATTTGTAGGTTAGAATTGATAACGCTATATTAGTTCCAACATTCGCCGCCAGGTGCTGGGTGTGATGGCATCTAGTAGCCAAGTCCACAGCTAGGTGTCGTGGATGGTAGCATTTGGTAGCAAAAGTAGGAACTACCTGATAATTGATCGTATGCAGTCCTTTTCTGAATCACAGATAACACACACTAATAAAAACACAATTAACACCAGTTATCATACAAATTCTACAAACACACAGGGTACATGACCGCATCGTTGCAGCCCCTAAACTAAGGAACTAACCATTCTTTTTTTGTGGATGATGTTAACACACACGTGGAAAAAAAACTGTGCAATGATCTATTATTTTCCGTGAAATGGCCTTCTCTACGAACTGCTGGTGTTCATAAATGAGCTGAAGAAGCATGTGCTATGAGGTGCTATCTCCTTTTCTGCTCTTAATAAAATAAAACAGCAATACCCCTTCCACTGAAGTATTAACTAAACACGTTAAACACAGAATCCTTGCTTTATTTAAGAAATGTGGCTCAAATTCATCAATACATTTTTATTAATAATATTATTATTGTTCCTACCATTGGCACAATTTCCTAATAGTGACACACCTTAAAAATAAAACCAATATTTAGAATGATGTGATATAAAAGTTCAAACTTTGTTTTGTCCAATGGCTAATAACTTCAAATAGTTACCTAAATTTGTTTGACGAAAGTAATATTTGTAAGCCATACTGGTTAAACTTGGTACTTAATTTCCGATTTGTTATTTAACTTCTACTCCAGGCAAATGCCGCGATGGTTGCTAACTTAAGGCCACGGCCGCCTCCTCCCAATCCTCATCTGAATTACAAAGGCACACACTAATACAGACATCACAATAACACAGGTTATCAGACATTACACACACAAATAAATGTGGCTACATGACTATGGTGTCGAAAAGCCCCTGAATCAATCAACAACAATCATCATCATCATCTTGAGCAGTTTCCGTCCGCTGGTCGGGTCTGCTTAAAACGACTATCAATGTACTGTATTTCAGATTGAGATTAGCCAGTTTGTACTATACCATTAGCTTAGTGACAATAGTATTGCCATCAATTCTGAACAGAAGTGTAAAGCGAGCATTTTGTTGTGAACCCGTTGTGAAACTTAGTCTGCCTGCTCGGCCTGGCCTGTCCAGTGCGGTGGGCTTTGTGAGCAGAGTGCTATGGGCCAGAACGCGGCCGCATTAGAATAGACGAAAATTGGACGGGCTGGGCTTCAAAAGTCCATGGGTTTGGAGTGCGGTACGGTGGGTCTCACCCGTACTCTGATGTGTGCATTGTACCTACTGGTTCCTCAGAATAGGACTCAATCTGAGGGGATTTTGGTCACTAGTACTTAACTTCTAACTGCACAACTATCTTTATGGGAAGGACATCATGTGGCTAAACAACACAATCATACACAAGTGTACTCTTAACACAACAAGATTTATTCGACCATACAAGGTACAGGAAATTGTGTTCAATATCCCCGAGAATAAAACTGGAAGTAAAATGAAAACATAACTCTAAGTTCTCAGAAATATGATAGCCTGAAATAAAATCCCTGACTAAATGTCTTGAACAAAACAGATTAATGACAAACAATCAAATACACATTATCATTTGTTTAGAGTAGTATGGCTGGGCTGATATTGATGGTGTAGGAACAGTATGAATATTTTTTACTTGATATACTTCCAACATACATTATTGGATGTGGATCTGTACTAATTGTAATCACATAGGGCCCGAGGAAATGACACACAACAAGCGTCACTGCCTATCTATAGTAAAACACAGTACCCTAAAACGGACCTCACTCATGGCAATGTCAACTCCAAATCAAATACAGACAAACAATCACATGCTCAATATATCACAGCAGTCCTACTTAAATACCACAATATTTACAATAAATACAGGTGCGAGAAAAAAACAAAACTCTCCAAAATCATAGTTGACCCCGACCCGTCCTGGGGCTTAAACCGATAGGTCATGGCATCCGAGGTGAGTCAGCTACACGCCGAACACGATCTGTCCTAGCTTTCGCCTGTACATTGAACAAGAACGCCAAAACAAGACAAAAAAAATCGAAAAGGAATGGCAGAGAAAAACATTAAATAAACCTCGAAAAATTTCCTGCGGATACACAATACCACATAAATGTAAGCAAATAAAATCAAACAACTTCAAATTAATTCTCAGGACTACAGCGTATAATGAAACTACAAATATCCTTCAATTGAATCTGCTATTATAACTTCAATAATTATCTTCATCATGATTTTTTTTTTTACCAACTTCATTAATACACTGAAGAAAATGGAAATTACAACACTATGAAGGCATTGGTCGTTTGTGTTGATTTTCAAGATATGGAACGATGCCATGTAGGTATTTAAACGATCAAAGTTTCAGACCCATTGGATTGTTGCTACAGGTCTCCACACGTGATTGGTCGCGGAGGAATCAACTCCAGTATACGGACTCAGGTGTAGCGTAGTTGACTTGCAGTCTGTGCAGTGAAGTGTTCCCCGTCAAACATGCCTCGACGACAGAGAAGAGCACGCTATCAACAACTGTCGCCGTTTGAGAGGGCTCGGATAATTGGGCTGTGTGAGGCTGGATTATCGCTAAGGACTGTCGCTGCACGTGTTGGCCGACAGGCATCTACGGTACAACGTGTATGGCAGCAGTGGTCAAATGAAGGTACCCACACTCGTAGACCTGGCACAGGCCCACCGCGACAGACAACTGTGAGAGAGGATCGCCGCATCATTCGGATGGTCCGGATGGAACCCCATGCAACAGCGGCGCAAATTCGAGGAGCTGTGGCACCCCACGTTAATCAACAAACAGTTGGTAATCGCCTGCGTGCAGCTGGCTTACGATCCCGTGTCCCTGCAGAAGGTGTACCATTGACCCCACAACAGCGACGTGTAAGACTGGCCTGGTGTCGAGAATGATCGACGTGTGTCGACGAATGGCATAGGGTCGTCTTTAGTGATGAATCGCGCGTCTGTCTTGCCCGCAGTGATCGCCGGAATCATGTGCGCCAACGTACCGGGAAGAGGGGCCGCACAGACCTTATTGTCGAGGGGCCCACAGGGCCAACACCAAGCATTATGGTCTGGGGAGCTCTTGGATTCAATGTGAAATCACAATTAGTGCTTGTTGAGGGCACTATGACAGCTCGGCAGTACGTTGATAGGGTACTCAATCCAGTGGTTGTTCCTATGATGGCGAACATAGCTAATGGGATGTTTCAGCAGGACAATGCCCGGGTTCACACTGCACGCATCTCCAGAGAAGCTCTCCACGACATCACAACCTTAGAATGGCCCGCCAGATCCCCGGACCTCAGTCCTATTGAGCATGTGTGGGACATGATGGGTCGACAACTGGCCAACCGTCCTCAGCCACCCACAACTCTGGAACAACTGACCCGTGCAGTGCAGCAAGCATGGGCCACAATTCCTCAGGAAGCGATCCAGGGCCTTATTGACTCCATGCCTCACCGAATTCATCCGTGGTGGGCACATCCTGTATTGTTTGTTGTCCAAACTTGCGGTCAGAGGGACCTGAAAGTGTAATCATCGAATCACAACCGAACACTCGTCCTGCATGTTGAATTGCAGCAATGTAGCACCACTCCTTCTGGGTCTTGCAATTTCTATTTTCTTCAGTGTACAATCATCATCACCATTTATTATATCCTCATGTATCAGCCCTGTAACCTGCCATCAGCTTTAATCACGATTCCTGAATATTATTTATTCATTCTCTTCATCGAACCATGTATTATACTCATATTAAAACTATTATTATTATCCACACTGACCTTTCAAATTCCTGCATAATTTATCCTTCACCCACATGAACTCCGGCCATAAGTGACATTCAAGGCAATCCAGTGAACAGACTTACCTCTCCTGGACTCAAACTGAATGATGAGTGAGCAAATGATCCTTCAAAGAGTGAGTGTTATCAAAATGCCTTATGCTGGGTAACATACATGATGAAAGTCATAGACATACTGTACATAAGGAAGCCAACCGGGCATACATTAAAGCTCACAAATATTCAAACACGAAATTGACTGATGAAGGCATACAAGCCGAACCATGTATCATGATGTAATCTAAGATATAAAAAATGAAAACAATGTATAGAAAAGTGGAACTTAAAATTGTAATTGTACTTAAAGAGGAGGCACTTGCATTTTGACTATTGAGGGACATGAGTATGCACATTTATTTGCAAATGATGAATGGGTATTTAAGTTGACATATCTTTCCGATATTTTCCTACATTTGAATGAACTAAACAGAAAAAATGCAAGGTAGAAACGAAAATTTTCTGTCTAGTATGGATAAGATTCAAGGATTTATTAATAAGTTAAATTTGTGGATACAGACATTTGAAAATGATTGTGTGAGATGTTCCCAACTATATGGTCCCTTGCTGACTATAATAATGTGTTGATGGACTTAATTAAAGAACATTTAATACTCCTGCAGCAGAATGTCAAAAAATATTTTGGAGAGAGTGTTGTAGATTTTGACTGGGTTCGTGATCCATTCATTATGGATTCGAAACATCTCCCGAATATAGGCTTAAGAGTGGAACTGGCAGATTTCAGCATACAGAACATTGAAATTACAATTTTTAGAAATGCCTTTGGACACATTTTGGTTGACAATAAGCAGTGAATACCCGGGTATCTCCGAGATGGCAGTTGATGTGCTGTTACCATTTTCAACTACATATTTGTGTGAACTGGGCTTCTCGACATTGACTCAAATTAAAACAGCAAAGAGAGAGAGAGACTTAAATCCATTGACGAAGAAATGAGTCTTGTTTAGTCAATGATTCCGCCACGCATCAGCCGTCTGTGTGCAGCTAAGCAAGCTTAAGTATCACAATGAAGGTATGAGAAGAGTTATTTACTTTAAATTTTGTATTGTAAATGTGTATTTTCTACCGTAAATTGAAGTTAATAACATTAATAAGTTGTTGATAAATACAGGAGACTATAATAATAATAAGAATTACATAACGATGTAATATATCGTAATTATATTCAGATTCATATGATTTTGAGGGACCAGACATTTTTGTATGCCGTGTTGAGTCTAGACTCGTCTGGGGTATGCCGTGAGTAAAAAAAGGCTGCGGAACACTGCACTATACAACCACATCATCCGCCTTTCTAACCATAAAACAAACTCAATAGTGGCACTAAAACTAATCGACCATCATGTCCTAAAAGCCAATTGCTGACGATCATCCCTATGATCTTTAGGGCTCGAACATCAAGGTTATTTTACCCATATTTCAGTGCAATGGTATTGTAATTACAACACTGTTTATTCTTGAGCACTTCATAATGGACATCAAGATAAAAGAAAATTATTTACTACTACTACTAATAATAATAATAATAATATCAGATTTCATGGCCGAGTATTTAACACAATCAATTCCTTTAGGTTTTTGCCATGTATGTTGCAGGGTTTAGCCCTGGTGATCCAAATTAAGTTCATTAGCAGATGTACGTTGCATCGTATCTGAACCCCTCTGGGAAGGGCACCTTTGTGCTATGCCCTAGTGTGAAGCACACCACACTTGGCTAAAGGAGCTAAAGGTTCCCCTAGCATTACTCCTTCCTATAGAGGTACCTACAATGTGATGATTGCTTGGCAATGAAATCCAATATTCAATATTTCGGTACATCTATAGGGAGGAATAGGGTTTAGGAAATATAGCACGAAGTTTGTTATTCCAGTGGGGCCATATTTGCTATAGTAGGGTAACAAAAGAAGAAGAAGAAGAAGAAGAAGAAGAAGAAGAAGAAGAAGAAAATAATAATAATAATAATAATAATTTGCATTTTCAAAAATGCACCTTGGTAACACTACAGGACAGCAAAGGTTAAAAAAGATGAACTTTGGTAGGGGTCAAGTATTATAAAACAATATAATTCTATAAAGAAGTGGTGCAACTCTGCTGGGCAGATGTTTTTATGGAAATTTAAATAAAGAGTTAATCCTTTGTTACTTCACAATCATTTTAACTTTTTACACAAAAAGTAACTGGAGCTCTGGGGCATGAGGCGCAGAAGTCAATTTGCTTGTCTCTCTCCAAAGCAAACCAGGCTCCATTCCTGGTTAATGCATGCAAGATTTTCACGGTGGTATGTCAAAAGTCTAGTTAATCCAAACTGGAATTGGAAAAAGTATTTTTTTTAAATCAATCGAAAGTACATTTCACAATGAAATTTAACATGACCATTATGCATCACAAATATCAGTCTCTGAATGCTGTTCTTTAGAAAGTCTGCTAATGACTTTTATGCAATGCTTGGAAGCTGCTGAATGATGCAATACTAAGCCAACTTCTCATATACATCACATCAGTAGGTGTAGCTCAACATAGCATACAGCAAGTTCAAAGGAGGACACGGTATCTAAAAGTGAATAAGCTCCTCACTGTGGTCATCTGTTTTCTCATCATTCTCTTCCTCCTGAATTCCAGAATCTTGCTGCACCATGGCCATATTCTCTTCACCTGTATGGACTTGATGACCATTATATGCAATTGCTCACTAACATTGTTCAGTTGCTTCCTCACACCCAGGAACTTGTTCAATTAGCCCAAGGGCTCATATGCTTCTCCTGGACTTTTGATGACTGGGAGAGACTGCCAGATTTTATTCCATGATTTCCTCATGAATTGCTCACTGACACTATCCTAAACTCAGCTGCCTGGTGAACCATATCCTCAAATATCCCCGTGGCTCATGATCGCAAGATTAACGGTCACGTTAAACTACAAGCTTCCTTCTTTAATATCCACTTTCTTTATCTTTTGAAGCAGAGTAAGTTGATTGTCATTCTCGATAAGGGACATCAGAAGTTTCATTTTACAGTATATGCATGTTCTATACACTAATGTTTCTGAAAAGTACAACACCCTGAGGAATGGCCCAAATGAATCCAAACTCTGAGGATGTGAGGAACAGTGTACCAGTAAGGGATTAAGATTGCAGCGAGATGGCATACTCTTAGGTCCAGCAGGTCCTCCCTTGTGTGACCAGAAAGGTCAGTGTTAAGCCAAGTTCAGTCAATGAAGATCCATCAAATGAAGAAAAAATGTGAAACCAAGTGCCAGTATGCCTCATCAAAGACAAAGGGTGCAATATCAGCATGTGAGGGAGTTAGAATGGAGAAGAATGATTGATTTCCGGAAAACTTCTACAATCGAAATTGGATAACTCAAAGCTCAAGGGACCGAAATAAACTTCGAGTTATCCATGAATTCGAGTTATCCAAAATGGTTGTTTGGGCGAGGGAAGGGTGTATAATAATGGAAAACGACCTTTAAAACATCAAATTCTTTTATTTGATGCCTTTCAGTGACATTTTAAATGAAATTTCAGTACCTTCTTTTAAAGAAAATAATACTGTACTCGAAATGAACTAAAAATTAACAAAACCAGTCTTAAATAATCTAATCAAAAAACAAAAGAAAGGCTTTTGGTTTCAGCTGATAAATACAGTACTTACGTCTAACTTTAGCGCCAGTATCTTCAGCTTTGAGCCCGATGTTGAGCGACTTGGTTTTGAAAGAGACATGGTAACCTACAAAGAAATTTGCAATAAAATCCGGCTCACTTGCTGTGATTGTAACCAAACGCTCACTTGCCTGTTAAGACACGATGCTACCAGCTCGAGGACTCGCCGCACACTGACGAAGCAGGGGAGGGGGAAGAAACGCTATCCGAACTTTGCCGATCGTCCACGAACACCGAAATTGAACTACGAAGTCTGCTTCCCTTCCGAGGGGTTGTCGAAGGAAGAGGGGGGGAAAGCGATAAAGAGAAATGCGCTTGCTGACCTTGAGCGGAACCGAAAATCAAACTGGGACTGGGCTTGAAACTGACAAAACCTGTTTCAGCCAAACAAATCTTTATGACTACCGGAACCAAAACTTTGGAGTTATCCACGATTCTTTTTGCATTGTCAGTATAGGAAATTCAAGGGACCGGAGAAAAACTTAAAGAGTTATCCACGAATTCGAGTTATCCAAGTTCGACTGTAATACCGTAGCATTTCAGCTCATGTAGAGCATGCTGCTAAGGCAGTGATATGTGTGTGGAACCAGTGGATAGAAGAGGGACATACACACTAATGAATGGGTACTGGACCAGACAATGTGACCACAAGATGGGATGACTGCCATCTTGTCCGCATAGCCATAATGCCTCATCCAGAGTGTTGGCTCAACACTGGAGCACTGCAACAGATGTGGACTTGTCTGCGTCAACATTTCAACGCCATCTGCTGTGGGCTGGAGTAGTGGCATTCATGACATTTCATCAGATTCCATCATCCAGAAATCACTAACGTCTCCGACTGCAATGGGTACATGGCAAAATGTATTTTCGGACAAGACCCTGCTTCAACCTGTCCTACAGTGATGGACGCATATCTGTTAAACACTAGTGTGGTGACCGCAATGGCAAAGTAGGCAAATGACAAGTTTGATGGTTTGGGAAACCATTGGATCCAACATGCAATCTCGATTCCTACGTATTGAGGGCAATCTGAACCGGAACCACTATATCACTACAACAGGGAGGTTTTAGAGCCCAAGATACTTCCCCTCCTTCAGGCAACTCTACATGCCATATTTCAGCAGGACAATGCCCGCCCACATGCGGTGAGGAATGTGTAAGACATCTTCGATGAACAACAGGCACTAAAGCTTCCCAGCCCAGCATATCCGCCTGACATGTTGCTCATTGAAAATGACTGGGATATGGTTGGTCGGCAACTCGTTTGTCACAGTCCTCTAGCAACCACTGTTGATGTTTTGTGGACTCGCATACAAACCATGAGGAGGAAGATTCCCCAGGATCATGACCCTATTCAATTCAGTGCCACAACATTTAGAAGCTCAGATTTCAGCTTGTGGGGGCTTCACAATATACTGCATTCTCAAGGTCAGAGATGATGTACTGTTTTGTAATAATGTTTTGTGTACTGTAATGTACCTACTCTGTGGCATACAGTTCATTTCAATCACACTTACTCTTATTGTAGTTTCAATTTTCACAAAATGTTAGTGTATTTCGCAAAACACCTGGGCCTACTGACTGCAATACTGAACATTAGGGGTAGAAATATTCTTATTTCATTGCAAGTTAATTCACTCTTTGCCGTGTGGGTTCCAGCATTGTCAAATGTCAGGTGTGACAAACCACTTTCTGTACTAAACCTTTTTTTTTTTTTTTCAGATGGAACTAATTGTTTTTCAGACCCTTTCTTGACAAGCTTTTCATCCAGCCATACTTTTCTTGGCTCTTTTAGTAAACTGGAAGCAAATTCATGTCACAGTTTCTGAATGCCCTAAGGTTTTACCAATTTGCCGATAACCATCAGGGGCAATGTATTCACTGCTTGAAATTGAAACCAGTCTACTACTTGTTACTTGTACTTTTCAACACAATAATGGGAGAATGATTATCAGCTGATCATGCCACTTCAGAAAATTACATTAAAGAATTTAACGACTTGCTGGTGTTCCACATGAAGTAAAAAACGCCGATGAAACTGGTTTCAATGAATATCTTTTATAATCATTTTCCGTTTTGATGTTACAAATCTACTACCTACTACTTGTTACTCACATCATCAGAAGTATAGTACTGTAGTACAGCATTGCTAGTGAGCTGAGATAATATCAACAGCTAAATGATGAGGATGCAAGGCATCCAGTTTCATCACACATTGGTTGGGGTGCTACTAGTGACAGAACTTTTAAGATAATGTCTGGAGCCACATCAAGACATCTCACCTCAAAACTGTATTCTAGGAACAACTTTCCAGTTAATCCAAAAATTACCTAATCCGAAAAGCGCCTGGTTCCAATTAGTTCGGATTAAAGGAACTCCAATGTATTCTCAAATAAACATAAGTTGTTCCTTGCGCTAAGAACATTAGAAATGATGATGATGATTACTTCCAAAGCAAAGACTAACATAATATACTAACACTGCAACCTTGCAAACATGAACTATCCAATTTTACTAAAATATTTCAAACGGGAAAAGGCGACAAAATGGTGGAATGATAGAGTGAAAGAAAAGGTAAGAGAGAAGAAGAAAACTTGGAAGGAATGGAAAACAAAAGGAAGATTGTAGTTCAACGTGACCGTTACTCTCGAGATCATAAGCCACGGGACCTCCTTTTTACGTGGAATCCGAACCACAGGACATGGCATTTCACTTTGAAAATCTCACATGCACTGACCGGGAATCGAACCCGGTCCGCCGTGGTGAGAGGCCAACAGCTTGACCGCTGTGCCACCACGCCCCTGAATGGAAAACAAAAAAAAAAAAGACTGAAGAAAGTAGAGCAAAATATATAGAACCAAACAGAGATTGCAAGCAAGTAATTACAGAGGAAAAGAAGAAAAGCTGGAACGAATTCACCCAGGAAATAAGGGAGGATTTAAATTGTGGGGGGAAAAAATGCTATTTGGAATTATAAAAAGTAGAAGGAATGAAAAGGTGAACACTGGATTCATGAAAAACAAAGAAGGTGATAATTGACAAAACCAGAAGAGATAACGGACAGATGGAAAGAATATTTCAGAGAGCTGTTGGAGGTGAGACGTCAATTATGCGGAGAAGTTATGCAAACAGCCAAACGGTGGAGGTAAAAATAGAAGAACCAGACATTACTATGTCAGAAGTGGAATGGGCAGTTAGGAAGATGAAGATGGGGAAAGCTGTGGGAATCGACGAAGTGGCAATAGAAATGATCACGGCGGAAGGACCAGTGGGACTGCAGTGGACATAGACTTCTCAGGAGTGTGTGGAGAGAGAAGAAAGTTCCTGAAGAACTGGAAAAAGGGAATAATATTGCCAATATTCAAGAAAGGAGACAGGAAGGTGTGTGATAACTACCGAGGAATCACCATCATCTAGCATGTTGCCAAAGTAATGGAAAGAATCCTAGAAAAAAGAATTAGAGTAAAGGTAGAAAGACAAATACAGGAGGAGCAGTTTGGATTTAGAGGGGGCAGGTCAACAGTGGAACCCATTTTCATTCTGAGACAGAACATTGAAAAGAGTTGGGAATATGTGAAGGATATGATAATGACTTTTATTGATCTAGAAAAGGCCTATGATAGCATCTCTAGAACAAAAGTTTGAGAAAGCTTAACAAATAGGGGGATAGGCAAGGAGCTGAGAGACATGATAAATGGAATGTGCATGGATTGCTAGAGTAGTGTGAAGACTAGAGTCGGGACATCGGAATGGTTTAAAATTGACACTGGACTAAAGCAAGGAGGTATGTTGTCACCCTTATTGTTCTTAATGGTGATGGATGACATCATGAAGGCAGCAATGAAAGACTATAGTAGGGCAAAGATGAAGGTAATGTTGGTTGCAGACGATGTTGTGATCTGGGGCGAGGATGAGATGGAGGTACAAGAACAGTTAGACATAATAAATGAAAAGATTGAGCAATGGGCATTGAAGATAAATGTGGAGAAGAGTAAAACAGTGGTGATGAGTAGAGCTAAGAAAGAAGGAAAAGGAGTAATCAAATTCGGAGATAAGGAATTGGAAATGGTAAAACACTTCAAATACATGGGAAGTGAACTGACTGAAGATGGAAGACTAGATTCGGAAATTAGCAGAAGAATACAACTCAGGAGTGTTTCCTGCCAACAGGTACGGGGACTAGTATGGAACAAGAATATACCAATTAAGGCAAAAGAAGTTATGTACAAAGCATATTATGTTCCTATAATGACATAAAAATATAAAATAACTCCTGGCACTACAGCCCGTGAGGGCCTAGGCCTACCAAGCGACCGCTGCCCAGCCATTTGGCTTGCAGATATTTGGGTGACGCGTGATCAGCGCATCGGGTCCCCTCGGCCGTTAATCTTGGTTTTCGTGATCAGGGCGCTGCCTCACTGTCAGACAGCGACTCAATTGTCCTCACGAGGCTGAGTGCACCCCGTTCCAGCCCGCACGTCAGTTTCTAAAATCCCTGATGGTGCCGGGAATCGAACCCGGGCCCTCCAGGTGAGAAGCAGGCGCGCTACCGCAACACTACGGGGCCGGCTCCTATAATGACATATGAAGCAGAAACTTGGACAATGGCTAAGAGGGATGAGAGCAGAGTACAGGCAGCTGAGATGAGATTCCTGAGAAGTATGGTCCAGAAAACGAGGAGAGATAAGAGTGAGAATCAAGATATACGGAAAGAACTGGGAGTACAGAAACTAAATGACAAACTGGAGCAAAACAGATTGCGATGGTTTGGACATGTCAAACGGATGAATGAAGAAAGGGTACCAAGACGAGCACTAGAACGATGGATGACAGGGAAGAAAGGACGAGGAAGACCAAGAATGCGTTGGATGGACTCGGTGAAGTATAGCATTAGAAAACGGAACCTGGATTGGAACACCGTGTCAGAAAAGGAGTGGTGGTACGACAGAACAAAGTTGAGAGGAACCATATTTGCCCCTACCCAGTGTCAGCTTGAAAAGGGAAAATGAAGATGATGATGATTTCAAACTTATGTCAGACATTAAGGACAACTGCGGTGCCATTTCATCCTCAAATTTACTTTAGACATTTCTAGAGAGTTTAAATATGCGCAGGTTATGTATTGCCCAGCAAGATGTGCTCCGAGCACCCTTGTATTCTCTGTTCAATTACTGTACTACTCTCTCCTTCCTCAGGGGCGACAGCCCAATATGCTTGCCACCACAAGTTGATATGAGAAAGAGGAGTGTACTGCAGTACGGCAATTTATCAGAGAGTATGTCTTGCAACTTAACCACAGCGGTTTTGGTGATGGTGGCGATTGTTATTTCAAGCGGTAGAAGAATGAGATCAGCTGCCCCTCACATATGTCCTCCTCACAGACTAAGCAATGTGTGTACCAACTTTCATCACAATTGTGGAGTTCACCTTCTCGAAGTTCCCTTCTAAGACTGAAGAGTCAAGAATGGTTAGGTATTGCAGTGAAATTTTCATTTAAGATTTTTTGGTATTTAGTTTATATTTCCTAAGGCTCAAACAACAACAAATAGCACTTACTGCTTACGGTGGCCATATGGGAAGTACTGTTCTGGGGGAGTTTCATTGTATGTAGAAATGGCTGGGAGGAATGTGGGGAAACACCCCTCATACTGACCTGTCAAACTTTTCAAGCATATCCTCAATGTAGCGATTCAAGTAAAATGGATCAAGTCCATATCTCCTTAATAACTTGAATGTATTGAGCATTCTCCAGCCACTGTCCTCTGCAAAGACAACTTTCTGGCCATCATAAAGAGCAAATTTTGATCCTTCTGCAGGTCTTTCCGTGAATCCTGTAACATTAATCATAAAATACAGAACAAGAACAGGGAATTTTATTCTACAGTAAGAATAGTGTCAATATTACACAAACACTGGAGCAAACTAGCAGCAATCTCACCAAAAACACACCAAACTTGGTATTATAACCTAAAAGAAAAGTTTGATTTAGGTGTTGTAACCCTCATATACTTGTGTATGTAGTTAGTCTGATATGATATCCTTTGAATTGTGATGTCTGTACTTAAAACTGGGACTAGAATTGGGTCAAAGGCAGTCACGGCCTTAGGTTAGGTACGAGCCTGGCATTTATAGATCACAAATGCAAAGTTTTGAAGCCATTCTTTCAATGTTGCCTATACAAGCTGTCAGTTGTAACTCTTCAGTCGGTCAACACGAATTTTCCCAATGACTGGGCGGGGTACAATGTAAATACAGGGTTAGCACAAATGATTTAAGCGATTTCATGTACATGTATTATTGAAAGTATATCGCTTACAGCATTCACACATATACCAATTAAAAGAGAAAATCGCCAAGTTTTGTCTGAAGTTTGCTGCGGAAAGGATGGTCGGCCGCTAGCAGTGTTATCTGCCAGGTGGCAGGCAAGGAGTGTGCTTTTTATGTTCTTGAATCCACTCAAGCACTGTTCAAAGACATTTCCACACAGGATTTCACAAGGAACTACCCAACAAAAACACTATTTATTTATTTAATAATTATTAGATACAACCATGAATAGGTCATTTTACACTAATATTTTAACAATGTTAAATAATATTAATAAAAACAACAACAACAATAACAGGTAACAAATGGCAGTGATGGCAGCAAGGGATAAATCTCGAAAGATGCAGGGAATGATTGGGGTAGTGGGTGATTAGGAGGGTGAGGGGGTAGGGATTGAGGATGAAAGGGATCTTCTAATGCTATGTTTGAATGTTCTATAGGGAGAGAATATGTCAATATTTGGAAGGGAGTTGCTAAGGGTTGGCAGACGGTGGAAAATAGAGTGCTTCTGTACTTCAAGACGTGGGCGAGGTATGTGGTGTAAATGGTTCTGACGTGTTGAACGGGAGGGAACATGGAGTGGGAAGTAGCTTAGTAGCATGTTACATTTTGTGTAACCATTCATAATTTTATGTAGGAAACACAGGTCAGTAAATTGTAGACGGCTTTTCAGGTCGAGTACTCTGATGTGTTCATTGTACCTACTGGTTCCTCAGGATAGGACTCAATCTGAGGGGATTTTGGTCACTAGTACTTAACTTCTAAATGGGATCAATATAAATTAACACCAAGAAGAGAAGCTGTAGCCTTCTTCAGACTTAACACTGGCCATGACTGCCTTGCAGCTCATCTGAAACGAATCAACATCCTGAGATCTGAAGAGTGCACACTTTGTCACGAACCTGGAAGTAAAATGGATAAGGGGCACCTGCTACATTGCAACAAACTTGATGTGACTGCTAGAACTTCTGGAAACCTTACACAACTCGATTGGAACGCAAGAAAGCTGATGGATTGGAATCAGGGCTAGCCATAGGAAACAACTAGCCATAGGAAACAACAACAACACATTGAGCTGATTTAAAATGTCGGATTTGGCAAAGTGCCTTAGTGAAGGATTGCGAGCTTTGACTACTGATATGAAGAAATTAAAGACACTGTTCAATTTAGAAATATTGGTTATAGCCGAGGTAGACCAAATTGGAGAAGAGAAATCTAGGATAGGGAGAACATACCGTATGTGGTGAAGTATAATTTAAGTGCAGTGAGGTCTTTAATTTCTGTGAATCTGTATAGAATGCCGAGACTGCGCATTGCGCGAGATTTGATGTGGTCATTGTGGGGAGAGAATGTCAGTTTATCATTGTGAATAATACCTAAATCTCTTACCTGAGAAGCCGTATCCAATTTATTTCCACAAATTTTATAGTCCGCCTGATTTCCAGATTTCAGTAGTGAAAAAGACACTCTGAAGCACTTTTTGGGATTTGGAGATGACCTCCATTTGTTGAACCAATCAGTACATGGATTCACTGCTTCCTGGAGCTCAGCGCGGTCGTCAGAACTGGAAATTTTTCTGAATATCTTGAGGTCATCAGCGTACAGAAGAATGGAACACGGAGAATTTTGCACACATGTGTTTATATCGTCCATATACAGCACGAAGAGAAGGGGTCCCAGGATACTGCCCTGAGTTACTCCTGATAAGACTGGGAGCCAGGACGATACAGACCCTGGAAGCACTACCCGTTGTTGCCTATTGGACAGGAAGCTTTGTATTAGGGACAGGAAGGATCCTGGATTTCATCGGGGGTCGTTGAAATTTGAGACAGTGAATCAGAACAGATGCTAGTAAGTTGAGGGGGACTGGGGATTGGTATGGGAACTGAAAAGGTTGAGTGAAAATATTCATTGAAATGTGTGGACCTCAATTCAAATGGGATTTCTTCATTATGGAGGTTTAGGTTAAGTGGAATTCTAGGAGTCTTTCTACGGGATGATATAAGTGTCCAGAACTTCTTCGGGTTATTCTTGAGATTTCCTGTTATGGAAGAAATGTAGCGGTTGTAATCTTCTGTAATATGAACTCTTGAAATTTTCCGTAGGTGAGTAAATACATTGCGTGTATGAGGATTAGGAACTGATTTCCACAGTGACCATGCACGAGTTTTGTTTTGGAGAAGGAGTTTGGTGTTTTGACTTAGCCAGTGCGGATATTTGTTGGATTTGGGAACGGAGAAAGGCATGTGTTGTTTAATGGCCGAGTAGAGTAAATCCTCAAACAAGGCCACTGCGCTATTTACATCTCTCTCAGCTCTTAGCAGGCACCAAGGAAGAGATGATAAATCTTGATTGACAGCTTGCCAGTCGACCTTTCTCCAGAGAGGGAATGTTTTGTTCTTGGCAGGTGGGCTGTTTTTATGTCTGCAGGACGGGGAGGGAGGCTTCTATTGAACTGTGGTCAGTGTTCAGGATATTTCTTCCAACTGCCACGGTGACATCACACAGTGTTGAAAATATGAGGTCCAGTGTTTCAGATTTCCTTGTAGGGTATAGATTGAACTGTTTCAGATGAAGACCGTTTATAAAATTAGATAAGATGAAAGTATCAATTGGGGGAGAGTTTATGGTACCATTGTCTATTGATGTCCAGGAGATATGTGAATTAAAATCATCTAGTAACACTTTTTTTTTTTAGCGTATGGCTTTTAGAGCCGGGAGTGTCCGAGGACATGTTCGGCTCGCCAGTTTTGTAGCTGCTTCGAGACGGACACCCAATGGGTGAGCTACAAGTACCGTTGGGGAGGAAAGTTGGAAGGGAGGGTCGAGGAGTTGGAAGGTAGCGGCTGTGGCCTATAGTTAAGGACCAACCCCGGCATTTGCCTGGAAGGAAGATGGGAAACCACAGAAGACCATCTTCAAGGTTGCCGGCGGGGGGATTTGAACCTCCTCGCCTCCCGGATGTGAGCGACTGCCAACAGTCATGCCGCAACGACCTCGGCTAACTCACCCGGTATCTAGTAACACTATTTCATTTTCTTGGTTGAGGGCAAGAACAGTAGAGTTGAAACATTCTTCTAAGGTGTCAATTTTGCTGGTAGGTGGGTGGTAGAAGCAACCTACGAGTAAATTCTTCCTTATTGGGATATTAATCTCGACCCATATGATTTCGTAGGAAGTTTCTAAGTCAGGCCGATGTTTTGCCTTCAGTTTGTTATGAACTGCGATTGCAACACCGCCACCCCTTGAGGACCTATCGGGCCGAAACACATTGAACTCAGATGAAAACGGAAGTTCCCCACATGAGACAAAGTCTGACAACCATGTTTCTGAGAGGCAGAGGATATCAAATTGGTGAATTTCTATTGAATTCGCTATACAGTCGGTTAATTTTTGATGCTCTGTGCATTCTGATAATAGAGGTTAAGGGGTCCTGGGTTTAAGTGAATGTCACCTGATAGTAGAAGTAGTATGAAGTACACTGCACTGGAGGAAGCACGGCAACCTTGTACTGGTACACAAGGTGTGGCGGAAACATGGCGGAGCACTGGGAGGTTACAAGCTGCTGCGGTTGAGAAAGTCAAGTGTCGATCTGCACAGAACCACTGAATTTCCTGGTCACACGACACATCACTACGATTGGAAATGTTTTTAGATACATTTGCGCACCATATACTACACTACCACTAAAATACACTAATATGCAACAGCTACTAACACACGAGATCGGTCACTTGCCGCCATCTTGCCGCTATACGTGTATGGTATTCGAAATTTGTACCCACAGGATGTCTGTGTAAGAAACAATCCACCGGCCACCCGTCTGTCTCGAACAAAACTGTTGAGCTCTCCCACATTTCCACCTTACGCCACTATTTTAATGAACAGCTGCCTGAACGTCGGATTGGATGGGCCTCAATCACAGATTGGTGTTTTATGCGCAGGCCTCCCCGGTCGCCGGATCTGACCCTGTGTGATTTATTTTTATGATGTTTATCAAAGATGAAGTTTATGTACCACCCATGCCAGTTAATCTTGTTGAACTGAGGAATCGGATCCATGCGGCTGTAGCTATACTTGACCAAGATATGCTTCAGCGTGTATGGTCGGAGTTGGACTACTGTATCGATCTTTGCCGTGTGACGCGAAAAGGGCGCATCATTTGTAGCAAGCAGATTCAAAAAACTTGATGAGTTTCTCTTTTAACTGGTATAAGTGTCAATGGTGTAAACTATATACTTTCAATAATATATGTACATGAAATCGCTTAAATCATTTGTGCTAACCCTGTATTATAGGTAAACAACAATCCTGGGAAAAATTACATGTAGGTATTAGCTATGATCACTATTATAATGGGGCAAATTTAGGATTATGCATTTCGACCTTCAAGCGGTCATCATCAGATCCTGATAACTCTATTGTTATTATTTATAGAGGCAGAACAGCGAGGTCATCTGACCCTCTTGATCACTGTGTTGAGGTTTAAATTTATATACATATATTATTCAACTACAAGAAATTGAAGTATGTTTAATTGGTGTCTATATTACAATTTGTAGTTTCAATCTCGTTATATAAGGTTAGTCTGTTATAGACGGTTTGTGAATTACGTACGAATATTACGCATGTGTACACAAATTAAACACAATATAATGAATAAATAAGATAAAATAGAGCATGCACTTGAATTCTATTATATATATGGTCACTTATCTCTGCAGAGTCATCGGCCGTAACAGTCTTACGCTGCAGACGAGAGCTCTCCATCACCTGTCTAATACAGCGTGAGAGCATCTTACCTGGGACGTTAACTGCCCAATATCGACGAACATCCTGATTCATCCAACACTCTCCTAGTTACCCGCGCTCTGAACCGTCCTTCATACTGTAATGCTCTAAATCTGGCATTTACATAGCTTATTTCAGCTGCAATCATTAATCACTATCAAAACCTTTGATTAATCATAGTTTTTATACTTCTGGTCACACTTGTTAAAATAAATCTTTAACCTTTCAATACTGTAATCTGGCCCATTCTGATACATTTGTCTAATTAATCTAATAACTTCATTTATTTTGTCGGTCCCGTCCACCCATCGATTTCTAGTTACATGAATAGTACATCCTTACTAATTTCGGGTCCCTCTTATAATTTACATAACACAATTTCCTTTATAGGGTAATGCATGGTGCGATTTTCTGCATTACATAATCAAATTTTAGTACTCACTCAAATACGCAGGTGGGAAGAACGTGATTCTATCAATGATCTTCGCCAGACAGTGACTACACGAATCCATCACCGCGAGTGGAATAGAATATCACCTGTATACCGCCCAGTCATTGGGCAAATTCGTGCTGATCGACTGAAGAGTTACAACTAATAATTTATGGATTGAGTGCTGATTTGTGGCTGGTCCACGTTTGATACAGAAGGCAAGGAGCAACTTACTTGCCCCCATTGGCATGAGAAGCGTCCCATGGGTCTGGCCATATGATGGACCTGGTTGGAACATTCCTAATGGTCTTCCACCCCCAAGTTGTAAACACCTATCGCTGATCACCACCCTGCTGACATAAACCTTCCTATCCCACCCTCAGACTGTGGAGGGTAGGGATAGGCCCTTCAACTCGATTTACCAGCATACGAACCAGCCAAAAACTAGCGTGCGATCTATAACTGGAGTAGAACTGGGCAACCATGGAATATTACTTATTGGACAGCTGAATCTACCTTATGTCAAGCCTCAGATCAGATTAAAATTCTGAATAGCACTAGGAATCAAACCCAGGATCTTAGGGATAGAAGTCAGAGAATGTAACCCTACACCATAGAAGGCAGCCTTAATTTTTTTTAACTTATTTCACTATAAGTACTATAGTGATCCAGTAACAGCACAATTTAAAGAGTGATTTAAGAAATAGCATAAATAAACATTAATTGTTGTCACTTCAACAACACTTTGGTCATCAGCACTGTCTATTTGGGTGTGTGGACTGAATTTGTCTGATAACTAGTGTGTCTGTAGCGACTGCAGTAGTGTACAAAGTCCACTTCATGGCGCAATGGCTAGCATTCTTGGCTTTTACCCTTGAGGTCTGGGTTGGATTCCTGGCTGTGCCAAGAAATTTAATTCTGAGGGCTGCAACAGGGTCCACTCAATCTCGAGAGGCAAAATTGAGAAGAGGTGGGTTTGATCCCCATCTCAACCATACTGAATGTGGATTTACGCGTTTTTCCCACTTCTCGAGGCAAATACCAGGATGGTTCCTAAATAAGGCCAGGCCACTTCCTTCCCAAATACACACACTATTACAGACATCACAATAATATGGGCTATCAGACAAATTCTACACGTACCTAAGTACATGGGGCTAAATTACCATAATGTCCAAGGCCCTCAAATGAAACAACAAAAATAACTTAATTAAATAACTAAATAATTGCTGGTGATAGTACCCGTGCCTGAGAAGAATAATTATTTTTACCATTCACTCTCAAATGTTGAGTACTGACCAATGTAGATCAACATTTTGCTGCTCCAGGCCTTGAGGCCAGACTACAACAGGATTTCAATCATTCCTATTTTCAACTCCAGGCAAATTACGATACTTCTTAATACAGAACAATAGCCACGTTCCAACTCATTTAATTTCATTCACCTTCATCAACTTCTCTAATGAGGTACAAACAGTATATAAATCCAGGACTTAGGCGGACTTGGTCAATCAAGGTTCTACAGATTCTTACATCTTACTTCAATCTTCAATACTCTTCAGTGTCGACCAGGCATATTCTCAGTCGCTCGAGCACGTGAATATGTACCTCAAACTTCGCAGTGTTATCAACATCAGAGTATTGGTGCTAGTATGCAGTGTATAATACAGTATTTTGTGTTCTGCCATATCTTAGACAGATGTACGAGTATACATTTAAATTGTCAATCAGATGTAGCAGTGGTTCAAGATCGCTAAACATGTCCTGATGCGAGACCTTGCTAAATAGAATAGTAATTAGCCTACAGCCAAGATGGAAGCAGAATGGACTTTGGCCAGCAATGACATAAACGAGGTGTGTTTCATCGAGCGAGCCGGGCACTCATTATCATCCCCAGGAGGTCCTCAAGCCAACGTAAACACGCCAAATCTCTGGCCAATTACACTGGAAATCAACTTCTAATCGTATCAGCTCAAAGTCTCGCATAAATTGTGGATATTTACAGAATAGAATTTTAGAATCACTTTTCATGGTTTATTATTTCACTACAGTAGTTGGTTTCCAATTCAATTTAAAGGATCGCAGTGCAAAGAGTTATCATGAATAAGCTTTATTGTCCCACTCCCACTTGCTCCGACACTAGTTGGATCTTAACATCGATTTTTGTGACATTGATTTACCTAATTCGTTAATTTTGCTGTCAACTTTCATTTGTATTGCCTGATCCATCACCGACTGGCTGCGTGGCTCAGCGGTAAAGTTCTCACTTGCTGAACCCAAGGGTGCAGGATCGAATCCTGGCGCAGTCAGTCAGCATTTGAGAGTACGCGAATGTGAGAGAGCCGTGTCAGTAGATTTACTGGCACATTAAAGATCCCCTTCAGGGCTAAATTCCGGCACCCCAGCATCTCTAAAAGCCAATGTAGTTAAAAGGGATGTAAAACCAACAACATTATTATTATGATCCATCTCCTGAATTTTGCCTATCAAATTTATCTGTAGCTTCATTCAAAATCCTACTCTGCTCGGCTAACATTTTTCTCTGCTCAGCTAACTTAAGATCTATGCTACTCTCAATACTCCTACTTTGTTCATCTAACTTCTTGCTCTGTTCAGTTATGAGGATCGTCAGGTTGTGAAGCTTGTGATTTAAACCTCCAGTATGGGGGGGTTGTGCAAGTCTTTCTAATGATGTGCTTAGGTAACCTGCACACAATGAAGAGGATGAGGATGTAACAAACTTCCTGTCCCCAATCCAGGGGAATTAGTCATATGAGGGTAAAATCCTACAATTTGGCCAAGAAACAAGCACGAGGACTTTGGGACCAATGGTTAGTACACAAACCACTTAACCACAGTCAGACAATTAACATATTGGTGCTAGATGTATGCTAGAAGTATCAGGCAGACTTACCTAATCTTTGTATGAAGGATCTCATAAGTAGATTTCTGGAATGAATGACAGATCCTCCCAATTCATACTCGTCCTCACCTAGAGATGTTGTCGCTAAGCGACCTCCAATATTCTTGGACTCAAACAAGTCAATATGAGATATATCAGCTTTAAAAAACTCTTCCAGATAGTGCACTGTAGCAGCGCCCCCTATGCCGCCACCTATCACAGCTGAAAGACCAAAACAATAAATTAAACTAGATATCTTGAGACAAAGACATATCAATATCAGAAACCAAACAAAATAATAACAGTAAAAATCTTTGAAACTAACCAATGAATCCTTAACCTTTACACTGCTACGCCCGGGATATCTCAGGTGCGGTAGAACGTCACCTCCTTGCTGCGCCAGAGATATCTCGTCGGCAACTTCATCTGAATAACATACTTTTAAAAATGTATTCAGCATGGAGGGGTTTGATAGACTCTCACAATATTAGCAGTGAAAAGGTTAAAAGAGCCAAGAAAAAGATTTATACGCATCAAAAACATTTATTTTCTTCTTGGTTCTTGCTAAGGGCTTTGGACATCTCGGTGATCTGTCCATGAAGAGATGAAAATGCGCAGTCCCCAATCCAAGGAAATTAACCATATGAAGGTAATTTGTCTGATAACCTGCGTTTCTGATGTGATGTAAAAGTATGACTAACTGTAATTTCTAGGTTCTAGGATTGGGGTAGGGGCCCTGGGTCTTGAAGTTAGGTATAACCACGACATGTGCCTGAGGAAAAAAACACTATCAATGTTGGGATTTGAACCTTCCATCTCTAGATTTCAAACTCCCCCTTGCAGTCTTGAAATTAAGACATAGGATAATTATTTCAACCCACTTTCTTATATAGCACTACTGGTGTTACTCTGATAAGATATAATAATAATAATAATAATTATGCCAGGCAATGGCCAATGGCTGATAGATATCTCAAAAGCCTCTGACTACATATCCCAAAATAATCTTTGCACAAAACGAAATAATATTGGATTTGGAATCATGTTGTTGTATTTGAGGGGCTTGGACACTGTGGTCATTCAGCCCAATGTACTTGGGTGTGAGTGGAATTTTTATCTGATAACCTGTTTTATTGTGATGGCTGTATTAGTGTGTGTACTTGTAATTCAAGTGAGAATTGGGAGGAGGTGGCCGTGGCCTTATGTTAGGAACCAACCGAGCATTTGCCTGGAGTAGAAGTGGGAAACCATGGAAAACCACTTCCAAAATGGTTGAGATGGGAATTGAACCGTCTTCTAAGTTTTCCTTACAAGGCTGAGTGTATCCCTTTCCAGGCCTCAGATCAGAATTAAATTTCTTTGCCAGAGCCGGGATTCCAACCCGGACCGACAGCCAAGAATGCTAGCCACTACACCACAAGGTGGTTAGCAAGGATTTAATCCGTTTTATTGTATCCAAGTTAGTGTTGTAATCTATCAATTCTTGCCACAAGATGGCTTCACCCAGAGAAGCCATTTGTAACTTTGAAGATACAAAAATTAAATAAAAATGAATATTCTGCCTCATAAATGGCCTTTCTTTAAAATTTAAACAAACTGACATAATTAGTACTGTAATTGAACAAATCCACCTTATCGAAACTCTTCTCATCTCCGGGCGTGTGCAGATATTCTGAAAGGACTGGCTCGTACATAGGCCTTACCAAAACCTCCTATAAATTAATAAAGATGAAGGAAGGTTTACATGCATCTAACTAAAAAGAAACTATCGAATTTAAATTTGCTTTATATTCTGAGCTGCATGCAAGAAATTAATGAATATAATAAAAAGTGACACACAAGAGATGCAATTAAAAATATATAATATAATAATATAATAATAATAATAATTAGGCCTTTAAAGATTTCTTAGTTTGTTTTTCACATTACCGGTAATGCCGTCGTCTGCCCAATATGTCCATTTCATCACCACTTTGAAGCTGGTCAGCCATGCCATTATGGTTTACCGCCATGAAGGTCTTCTTCAACTTAGCACAGTTATCTTGATGGGTATTAGCCCTACTATGATTGTGGCATTACAGCCAGAACCCAATCACGTGGTACCCTCCATACTAAAACAATTCGGAGGTACCGTACGGTCTTCAAGCTTTCCGTAGAAACACCAAGCGCTCAGCTCAAGAGAGACACCCTACACAACCTGACATCTCAAAGTCCAGCGAGACAATCTCTTCCGCAGTGCATCCAGTAGCTTGCTACCACACGTCTGAAACCCACAGCTCCTTCCAGGAAGTCTTATTGTCATACGCCTGCTTGTCCATTCCACTCCTAGCAAGGCCCCCTGGCTGCTTCCTCCTCACCCTCCCCGGGGTAAGCGAGCATACCTGCTCGAGACAATAGTGTCCATAAATGCTGCCTCCTGTACGTGTGACCAAAACATGAACCTGACTCCTGGTTCAGTGGTCCGAACAATATTAATAAACTTTCTTAGACAACATACGATTAGAGCTAGCTTCAGAATCTCGTCAATAGTGACCTAAAATACATTGAATAATTAATAATAAAAAGTATTCGTATATGATAATAGTAATAATAATAATAATGACACTGCGTCTACTGCAGACGTGTCCAATGCAATTGAACACGTTGCCAACACGATAACATGATATAAAGAAATAATAAACCCACTAGCCTACATTAAAACTGTCATGGGGGACTCATAAAATATAGGTTACAGAACGCCCCCTTGCTTTTCATTCATTTGGTCCTATACCATAGAATAAAAAGCAATCCTTTTAGGCATGACTTCCCTTCCAAAATCCTAACTCCTTCCTTCCACAAATATATACACAACCAACAGGGCTACTAGGATATGTACATCCTCAGATTGGAAATATTGTAAATCCCTAGCACCCTTCCGTCCTTTGTAAGGAGCTCGTACGCACAGGCCCCTAATTTCCGTGCAATTTCATACGGTCCTTCATACAAATGAAAAAATTTACTCACCAATTTCTGGTCTGCGGACGAGACATGAGGCACCCTCAAAAGCACAAGGTCACCTACATCTAACTTATCTCCTGCCCGCTTCCCTTGCTGCTTCTGCCGTTTCTTACTGGCCTTACATAAATGTTCCCCAGCTAACCTGATACTTAAATCTCTGGGTACGGCCTCCCCTGTCCTCAAACCCAAAATCATGGCAAGTTCGCTGACAGGCTTCCTGCCCAGCTGGACTTCTATGGGAGTGCGACCCGTGCTCTCGTGTTTAGTTACATTGAGCCAACGCTCAACGTCCTCAAGCATCGAAAACCAGGCATTATGTCGCTCACTCACATAAGTCCTAAACATGCGCCCTAGTTCTCTCATTACTCTCTCAGACATGTTTCCTTGGGGATACCTAATAGAGGAATACGTACACTGTATTCCCAGTTCACTCAACTTGGTCCTCCATATCTTCGAGGTGAACTGAGAACCGTGGTCTGAGAGTATTCGGAGTGGCTTACCAAACTCCGGAACATATTTCCCCAGTATGCAATTTACACAACCCCTCCCCGTGGCCTGTCTTAGAGGATAGAGCTTAACATACTTGGAAAAGGCATCAACAACGACAAACACATATTGGTAGCCATACTGAGACTTCACCAACGGCCCATAGAGGTCAACACACACCAACTCACCTGGTTTCTGAGTTAAAACAGCCTGCCTTGGCCCTTCTAAATACCTTGTGGGGTGCTTGCACTTCTGACACAACTCACATGTTGCTAGGGTTTTTCTGACTTCCCTGCCCATGTTTTTCCAGAAGAAGTTCTCCTGAATAGCACCCAACACCTTCTCTGCACCATAGTGGCCTAACTCCTTATGATAAAACCTGATAATATCATACCTCAAAGACTTAGGAACCCACACGCACCATCTCTCGCCAAAGCATTTCCTAGTTAGCAAGTCGTTAAAAAGCCTGAATTCCTTATTACCCCTCTTAGCAATGCTCATATGTTCCATTTCCTCGAGTTCCCGATAAATGTCCAGAATCTCCTCGTCCTTGCATTGTTCCTCTCTCATTTTACCCAACTTTAACCTCTCCCCGTCCCTATCTGAAATCCTAGTTACACAGACCAAAATTCCTTCCTCTCTCCTAGCTTCAACTCCCTCCCCAGCAATTTCCGGGTGGCGACTCACAAAATCCGCGAATGCGTTTTCTGACCCTTTTACATGAAATATATCAAAATCGTACTCTTGGATCGCCAATATCCACCTAGAAAGCCGGTTCGAGGTTATCCTACATGTCCTAAGAAACGTAAGTGCGTTATGGTCTGTATAGATTAGGAATTTCCGGCCAAGCACATAGGTCCGGAACTTGCCCAGCGAATACATAATGGCTAGCAATTCCTTCTCACTAGTAGTGTATCTTTTCTCCGCGGAATTTAGACCTCTACTAGCGAGTGACACGATGCCTAGATTACCATCCCCATCCTTCTTAATCACTACTACCAACGGATTGACATACTGGCTCCTACTGAATTCGATCACCTCATCGTTTAGCATCTGCGAAATGACATCATCTACTGCTTTGACATGGGCGTGTGGTATCGGGTATCTAACACCATTAAAACTAGACCTATCGGTGATCTCGAAACTATGCTCGTAAACATGTGTCCTACCAGGTTTGTCAGAGAACACCTCACTGTGCTCTCTAAAGACTTCTAACAACTGAGCCTTCTGCTCTACCTCCAACATGGTATCTTCCACAACACTTGAAAATTCGCCTTCACGCTCCTCTTCCACTACCATACTACAACTTTGAATATCCTCTGATACCATGTCGCTACTAACCTCACTGACTTCTTCCTCTTCATTTAAAACCTGGACACACACTGATATACTCACAAAGGTTCCCGAGTCCACCTGATAACTCAGACTAATCGTATCAAAATTCTCACCCCACTTGAATCTCACCTTAGATTCGCCATAATCAAGCTTACACATCTGACTGCTTAGCCAATCCGCACCCAATATGACAGGATACACTAACTTCGCGACCACTAGAAAACTCTGACGACCACATTTCTCATCAATGTACATAGGTGCGACAACCTGTCTACGCACTCTCTGTGACTTAGTCCCAACAGCAGACAATATAAATATATTGGACACAGGAATCTCCTCTATGGCTTCTCCTTTACTCTTAACCTCATCATAAAAGCCTGCCTTAATGCAAGAACACATGCTCCCTGAGTCCAATAAGGCATCGACGACTTGACCCCATATCTTCACCTTAATCACAGGACTGATCAACGTAGGCTCACATCTCTCCTGCATAACCTCAACCTGGTCATCTAACAATTCCTTTCTAACATCAAGGTCGTATTCTATCTTCTTCAACACATGAACTGGAATACTGGGATGGGACCCTCTATCTGACCGTCTTAAAGAGCCCTGTTCCCGTTTAAATTACTCGGCTGAGCTGACTGTCTCTCTTCTTCACGCCCCCTATTCTCTAACTGCCTTTGTTCCTCAGGTCCCCGATTTTCTGCCTGCCTCTGTTCTCCGCGCCCCCTATTCCGAAAATTCCCTTGGTCACCCCTATCCCTATTTACAAAATTTCCTCTATCATTCCTCACAAAGTTACCTGGCCTATCAATATTCCTACGCTCATAATGCCTATTCCCTTCCTCCTGATACCCCTGATCGTAATTTCCTTCCCTTCCCTGTTCTTGCCTTTTGCCTCCCATTCTACCCAAAGTATCAAACCTTTCTAACACACGTTCCATGTCCTTAATCGTATTTACATCCTGCATGACTACGGCCATCTTCACCTCATCAGAAAAATGACGGGCCATACGCCTAACAATATCACCTTCAGAAGAACTAGTGTCTAAATTCTGACTGATAAGGACATGTGTGAGGAAATACTCCGTCATGCTCACCCCCTGATTCGACTGATACCTCCCAAAAGAAATCTTGTCTCTTTCTCTTCCTTTAGTCTGTTCGTTCCAGAACTTTCCCTCAAACTTCTGCCTAAAATCTTCTAACCCCTGAAAACCTCCCCTAAAAACTTGATACCAAGATTTAGCCTCCCCCACAAAAGCTAATGATATGATTTCCTCAACAATATCCCAGTCTAAAGTCCCATCTTCTAACCCTTTCGAAAACCTCTTCTGAACAACTTTAACAAACTCCATAGGGTTAAACTGCCTTCCACTAAATTTAGGTAAGTCAGATTCCCGATAGAAGTTACTATGTCCTACCGAGTGATTACAATTTTCCTTATTTGACTTGGCCTGATTCAGCTCTCTTCTTAATTTCAAATTTTCGCTCTCATTAAAGGATTTCAGTTCACTAATCTCCTTTTTTACGCTCTTATCTACCATCGTTACTCTGGCTGAAGACACCGCTAGCTCCTGTTCCAAAAACACCTGCTTATTTCTAATCTCAGTTATATCCTTCATCTCTTCCTCTACAACTATCAACCTCTCACTAACTTCTTTCGTGACAATGGCTACCTCATTACTCACCTCGCCTATCTGCTTATCAACAGTATCCATAATGCCCTGCCTCTGTAAGCTCATCTTCTTCTCAACTTGCTCGAATCTTTTATCTACCATCTCAATTCTACTGGCAATTTCCTGACGAATTTCCTTATAGCCTTTACTCATACTTTCTACAATCTTATTAATTTTGCTCTCTAAATCCGTACTTTGAATGTCTATCTTAGTACTAAATTCACTGCTTTGATTATTAATTTGAGTACTTAAATCACTACTCTGAGTATCCATTTTATTACTTAAATCACTTAGTTTACTACTGAATTTAGACATCATCTGCTCCATTAACTTGATCATCTGTGAGTTTTCCCCCAGCCCTACATTTTCCTCGTCACTATTCACTCCCATTCCTAACTCCTTGCTAGTTGCAACATCATCTTTCTCGGCCCCCTCACGTCCCTCCAACGTACCAGAAATCACATCCTTATCTGCCATTTTACTAAGAACTACTCTCGAATTTGTGGAATCTGACCGCTTATTGGTCTGCCTGTTTGACTGACTCCTGCCTCTTCTAGAATGACCAAGAGTGCTTCTGTCAACACTTCTAGATCTCAACTTTAATAAATCAGGCTCACTCTTATTACTTAGCATACCCTCCAAAATCACTGAACATATATACCCTTCCTAAAATACCCGATCAGATTTCACAAATTACCTGTGCGTACTGCCATACTATGCACCAGCCAGCCTTATTCACACTCCATAGTTGGGCGCCATTTGTAATCTATCAATTCTTGCCACAAGATGGCTTCACCCAGAGAAGCCATTTGTAACTTTGAAGATACAAAAATTAAATAAAAATGAATATTCTGCCTCATAAATGGCCTTTCTTTAAAATTTAAACAAACTGACATAATTAGTACTGTAATTGAACAAATCCACCTTATCGAAACTCTTCTCATCTCCGGGCGTGTGCAGATATTCTGAAAGGACTGGCTCGTACATAGGCCTTACCAAAACCTCCTATAAATTAATAAAGATGAAGGAAGGTTTACATGCATCTAACTAAAAAGAAACTATCGAATTTAAATTTGCTTTATATTCTGAGCTGCATGCAAGAAATTAATGAATATAATAAAAAAGTGACACACAAGAGATGCAATTAAAAATATATAATATAATAATATAATAATAATAATAATTAGGCCTTTAAAGATTTCTTAGTTTGTTTTTCACATTACCGGTAATGCCGTCGTCTGCCCAATATGTCCATTTCATCACCACTTTGAAGCTGGTCAGCCATGCCATTATGGTTTACCGCCATGAAGGTCTTCTTCAACTTAGCACAGTTATCTTGATGGGTATTAGCCCTACTATGATTGTGGCATTACAGCCAGAACCCAATCACGTGGTACCCTCCATACTAAAACAATTCGGAGGTACCGTACGGTCTTCAAGCTTTCCGTAGAAACACCAAGCGCTCAGCTCAAGAGAGACACCCTACACAACCTGACATCTCAAAGTCCAGCGAGACAATCTCTTCCGCAGTGCATCCAGTAGCTTGCTACCACACGTCTGAAACCCACAGCTCCTTCCAGGAAGTCTTATTGTCATACGCCTGCTTGTCCATTCCACTCCTAGCAAGGCCCCCTGGCTGCTTCCTCCTCACCCTCCCCGGGGTAAGCGAGCATACCTGCTCGAGACAATAGTGTCCATAAATGCTGCCTCCTGTACGTGTGACCAAAACATGAACCTGACTCCTGGTTCAGTGGTCCGAACAATATTAATAAACTTTCTTAGACAACATACGATTAGAGCTAGCTTCAGAATCTCGTCAATAGTGACCTAAAATACATTGAATAATTAATAATAAAAAGTATTCGTATATGATAATAGTAATAATAATAATAATGACACTGCGTCTACTGCAGACGTGTCCAATGCAATTGAACACGTTGCCAACACGATAACATGATATAAAGAAATAATAAACCCACTAGCCTACATTAAAACTGTCATGGGGGACTCATAAAATATAGGTTACAGTGTGATTAAATAATTTGTATTCCCCGCCCAATTTAATTGGGCTCGTTAATGTGTTTACCAACTGAAGCCCCCGTGGCTTAGGCGGCAGCACGCCGGCCTCTCACCGCTGGGTCCGTGGTTCAAATCCCGGTCACTCCATGTGAGATCTGTGCTGGACAAAACGGAGGCAGACAGGTTTTTCTCCGGTTACTCCGGTTTTCCCTGTCACAATTTCATTCCAGCAACACTCTCCACTATCATTTAATTTCATTTCATCTGTCATTCATTTAATCATTGCCCCAGAGGAGTGCGTCAGGCCTCGGCAGCCGGCACGTTCATATCCTCGCCGCTAGATAGGGGCTTCATTCATTCCATTCCTGACCCGGTCGGAGACTGGAAGCAGGCTGTGGATTTTCATTTTTCAATGTGTTTACCAACTGAAAAGCAATTCTTTTATAGATTACCATATTTTGTAAGGTGAAAAAGAGGTGGTTTTATCAACAACAAAAAATCTCAGAAGAATAATAATGAACTAAACATCATCATCATCTTCATTTCCCCTTTCCCAGTTGACACTGGGTGGGGGAAAACATGGTTACTCTCCACTTTGTTCTGTCGTTCCACCATTCCTCTTCCGACACAGTGTTCCAATCCAGGTTCCGTTTTCTAATACTATTCTCCACTGAGTCCATCCAACGCAATCTTGGTCTTCCTCGTCCTCTCTTCCCTGTCATCCGTCGTTCCAGTGCTCGTCTTGATAGCCTTACTTCATTCATCCGTTTGACATGTCCAAACCATCTCAATCTGTTTTGCTCCAGTTTGTCATTTAGTTTCTGTACTCCCAGTTCTTTCCGTATATCTACATTTCTCACTCTGTCCCTCCTCGTTTTCTGGACCATACTTCTCAGGAATCTCATCTCAGCTGCCTGTACTCTGCTCTCATCCCTCTCAGTCATTGTCCAAGTTTCTGCTGCATATGACATTATAGGAACATAATATGCTTTGTACATAACTTCTATAGCCTTAATTGGTATATTCTTGTTCCATACTAGTCCCCGTACCTGTTGGTAGGGGGTCCGCGACAGTTGGCCAGGGGGTCCGCAAGTGTCGTCACAAATAATGCAATAATGTAAATGGAAAGCGGAGAAAGTACAAAGAGTTCTTTAAAAATAATAATTATCCGTTGCCACCCACAGCACAAGTGGTGCACTCATATGTGGAGCAGCGTAATTTGAGCATTTCATGTTTCCCGCTAGAGAGCGTTCTGCTGCTTTATCTCTGTGTTCTGCTCTGCAGCCATATTTTGTGTGTTTACATATTTACATGAGTTTTGAAAGTTGAAACTTTTGATTGTTCTAATTGCTAAAAGTCCATTGAATACAATCAATTATAAACTCCCTAAAACACAAAAACAATATAAGTGAGGACAACACTACTAATGTCATGCTACAATTGTGTCTTGAGGGCCTTACACCATATCTTGTCAAAATAATAAATCTTTCACTGATGACTGGTATATTCCCCGATGCCTGTAAAGTCTCTAGGGTGGTCCCGATCTACAAAAAAGGGGACAAAACCCACCCATCAAATTACAGACCCATTAATATTATATCTGCCATCAGCAAGGTTCTAGAAAGCGTTGTTAAACGAAGACTTATGAATTTCTTCATGAAAAATGATTACTTTGCAAACTGCCAATATGGGTTTATTCCAAATAGAGGAGCTGATAGTGCTATATTTGAAGTAGTAACTGATGTAGAAAAGGCATTAGATGAAAACAAACTAGCTGCTGGTGTACTAATTGACCTTCAAAAAGCCTTCGATCTGGTTAACCATAAGATTCTCCTTAATAAACTAGAATTTGCAGGCATCAGAGGAGTGGCACATGATTGGTTCAAGAACTACCTCACTAACAGAAAACAATATGTTGCAATCGATAATGTAAAAGGATCTCAAATGAGAATTGACACAGGAGTACCTCAAGGTTCTGTCTTAGGACCAATTCTTTTCTTGGCCTATATTAATGATATAGTATTATTAGAATTGAAAGGCAAGCTTAAACTATTTGCAGATGATATTTTTATACTCTATCTGGGAACATCTGAACAGGAAATTATGCTAAATATTAATTATGATCTCAATAAGCTGGTGGATTAGTTGAGAGCACACAAAATGGTTATCAATATCACTAAAACAAAATATTTGTTCTTCCATAAACCACCATACAAGATTGAGACCACAAACATAGTCAACATAGCCAACAAAGATATAGAAAGGGTTAAATCAGCAACATACTTAGGTATCACACTAGATAGTACACTAACCTGGGAAAATCATGTAGAAAATGTAAAACATAAAATCAGCCCTTTAATTGGTATTATTTTCAGATTAAGATATAGCTGTCTTACTAGCCAACAATTGAAAAATATATACTTTGCTCTGATACATTCACATCTAATGTACATGAATTTCATATGGGGATATTGTAAGAAGGAGCTGATAAAAGAACTTGAGATACTCCAGAAACGTGCTATAAAATCTATCTTTGGATTACCTTGGCTCACACCCTCAAATGAATTGTACTCAGGAACTAAAATTATGCCACTGCAAAAACAAATAGCTATGTCAGCAACAGTATTTGTATACAAATTAGAAAACAAATTGATACACACACACATCCATTTTACCCATGCAAATGACATTCATCACTATGCAACAAGAGGAGTAAATCAAATATTCACCAGCCATTCCCAATCCATTAAATTTGGAACTAAAGGAATTATGTCCTCTATAATAAAAGAATACAACTCGCTACCATTAGGCATAAGGGAAAGTTTCTCTATAAAAACATTTAAGAGGAAAACAAAAGACTTCCTATTAAGGAATGAATAGCCAATGTACAATAGCCTTAAGCAATGCAATGTATCATACCGTATTATCTCTGTAAAGTTAGTCACTAGCAATCTAAGTTACTATTAAACTAAACAATAATGTTACAAAAATTATATACACACATCAAAAAAAGTTTTGCATCACCTCGGTTCCCAGATCTCCGGCATATAGACGTTGACTGTGTATATTGTATCCAAGATACAGTCCCTTTGACTGTTCATAGATGTCACTAAAACTGCTCAAAGATGTAAACAACCATGCATGAGCAGGGCCTATTAGACGGAGGGGGTACGACAGCCGATCAGTTCCAGTCATTCCACCAGGACGAAGGTACGCTGCTCATGTTGTCTGTAGTTCTACCATGCCTAGAAGGTCAATACCGCAGTTCGATCGCGTCCGCATTGTTACTTTGTGTCAAGAAGGGCTCTCAACAAGGGAAGTTTCCAGGCGTCTCAGAGTGAACCAAAGCGATGTTGTTCGGACATGGAGGAGGTACAGAGATACAGGAACTGTCGATGACAGGCCTCGCTCAGGCCGCCCAAGGGCTACTCCTGTAGTGGATGACCGCTACTTACGGATTGCCGCTCGGAGGAACCCTGACAGCAATGCCACCATGTTGAATAATGCGTTTCGTTCAGCCACAGGACGTCGTGTTTCAACTCAAACTGTGCGCAATAGGCTGCATGATGCGCAACTTCACTCCCGACGTCCATGGCGAGGTCCAGCTTTGCAACCCCGACACCATGCAGCGCGGTACAGATGGGCCCAACAACATGCTGAATGGACCCCACAGAATTGGCATCACGTTCTCTTCACCGATGAGTGTCGCATATGCCTTCAACCAGACAATCGTCGGAGACGTGTTTGGAGGCACCCTGGTCAGGCTGAACGTCTTAGACACACTGTCCAGCGAGTGCAGCAAGGTGGTGGTTCCCTGATGTTTTGGGGTGGCATTATGTGGGGCCGACGTACGCCACTGGTGGTCATGGAAGGCTCCGAAACGGCTTTACGATACCTGAATGACATCCTCCGACCCATAGTGCAACCATATCGGCAGAATATTGGAGAGGCATTTGTCTTCATGGACGACAATTCTCGACCTCATCGTGCACATCTTGTGAATGCGTTCCTTCAAGATAACGACATCGCTCGACTACAGTGGCCAGCATGTTCGCCAGACATGAACCCTATCGAACATGCCTGGGATATGTTGAAAAGGGCTGTTTATGGACGTCTTGACCCACCAACCACTCAGAGATTTACGCCGAATTGTCGTTGAGGAGTGGGACAATTTGGACCAACAGTGTCTTGATGAACTTGTGGATAGTATGCCACGGCGAATACAGGCATGCATCAATGCAAGAGGACGTGCTACTGGGTATTAGAGGTAGTGGTGTGTACTGCAATCTGGACCACAAATGCTGAAAGTCTAGCTGTATGATGGTACAACATGCAATGTGTGGGTCTCACGAGCAATAAAACGAGCTGAAATGTTGTTTGTGTTGATCTCTATTCCCTTTGTATTTAACGGTTCCGGAACTCTTGGAACCGAGGTGATGCAAAACTTTTTTTGATGTGTGTATATGCCATGCTGTAACTATGTTACTTGATTGTCCCTAACACGAGCTCAGGCTCATTGGGACCTATGTAAATAAATAAATAAATAAATAAATATGGATCGTTGGTTGAAGAATGTATCTTTAAAACGAAGTAGGCACACGGCTACATATAGTGACGAAGAGGAATCTGTAGTAATAAATACGGTATAGAAATGAATGGGCCGCCTGCTGTCTCTCTTGAGCGTTGCCATTCTAAGAGTAAGCCTACTGCAAAAAGTAGGAAATACGATATAAAATATTTGGATATTGGCTTTACGTATTGTGGACCTAAGGATTGTCCAAAGCCTCAATGAGTGATATGCTTAGGAACCCTTGCCAACGAGAGTATCAAACCTGCAAACCTCGTGAGACATCTAGATACCAAACACTCGGAGCAAAAAGGTAAATCCTTTGAATTCTTCAAAATGAAGTTAGCTGAACTAAAATCATGCCAGAAAATAATTACCAAATGTTCTGGTGGAAATGGGAATGAAAATGCAACGCTTGTATCCTACGAAGTATTCGCAAAACGCGCCAAAAGTCACACCATTGTTGAAGAGCTCATTCTACCTTCAGGAATTATTTTGTTCAAGAGAATACTGGGCGATGCTGCCAAAAGGCTTGTAAGTATCGTTCCGCTGTCTAACAATACTGTGCAAAGGAGAATTACAAATATGTCAAGCAATATTGAAGAGACGTTGTTAGCAAGGCTCCACATGTGTGACATGTTTGCTCTGCAGTTGGATAAGAGTACCGACATATCAAAAAAGGCGATAATGTTGGCTTCTGTGCGCTTTTTATATCATGCCGAAATATTTCTTTTTTCCTGTGAACTAGTACACACAACAGCAGCCGATATTTTCGCAGCTCTGAATGATTAGTGTAATAAACATGATATCGCCTGGAAGAAAAGTGTGGGTCTGTCTACAGATGGCGCGAAAGCTATGCCCGGATGCAGGAAGGGCCTTCAAGCTGAAGTGAAACAGGTAGCTCCAGATATGAAGTGGACACATCACCGGGAAGCATTAGTAGCCAAAAGACTGCCTCAACTGCTGCAGAGCACCCTTAATGAAGTGGTGAAAATAATAAGCAATGCCAAAACCAGGTCCTTAAAATGCAGGCTATTTGCACTGTACTGCAAAGGCATGGGTAGTGAGCATGAGCAGCTTCTCATTCATACTGAAGTGCGAAGGCCTTCAAGGGGTAGGATCTTAACGAGGTTTTTCGAGCTGAAAGATCAGATATGGATCTTTCATCTTGGGACCATACATGAGGATTTGCTCAATGACTTTTCTAGGCTTTGCAGAACTGCTTATTTAGCTGACGTGTTTGATCACTTGAATGTTTTGAGTTTGAAAGGTGACTACGTTGATATTTTCCGAGTTGAAGACAAGATCAGTGCGATTATGATTTGTAATATTTAGGCAGCAAGGGTCCAAAATGGCTCATATGCCAATCTCTCCACACTAAAAACGTTTCTGAAGTCATCTAATGAAGGTTTGCCTTCCGAGGTAAAAGAAAATATAACCGATCATCTTCGTAATCTTGCAACCACTTTTCGGGAATATTTTTCCAGAGCCCGATGGTGATAATGCTGGATATGGCACAGATTCAGCTCCAACCCTAAAATGAAAATATTCAGCTACCATCAGAGGAGGAACAAGACCAACTCGTTGAATTGACCTCAAGTGGAGAAATGAAGAAACTTTTAATGAAAAAGAAAAGCTAGCAGACTTCTGGGTGACAGCCCGAAGGGACTACATGGGAATCAGCGATAAGTCAATAAAAATTATTCATCTGTTCGCAACAACTTAGGCTACTTGTGTGAACAAGCTTTTTTCACAATGTGCGCAATGAAAAGCAAATATAGAAATAGACTAGATATGGGGCCTGATTTCGAAATTGCAACCCGACCTTCGAGAAATAGTTGCGGGAAAGAATAGGTTACGTTCGTCTTATTGATCGCCGGCCCCTTTTACACATTACTGCTGTTAACAAAATGATAATAGGACTTGTTCCTTCTTTTTTTTCTCTGCAACAGCATTGTTACTTTTTGGTTTGAAGTAGGAGGTAAATCAACATTAACATACAAATAATTCAGCAGAATACTCCAAGGCAGAGGTTCCCATTAGGAATTTAAATACCAGTATTGTAAGTCTTGACTTAAAAGATTTTGGAGCAGGGGGTCCGTGCTTACATAATGATCACTTTAGGGGGTCCAAGAAAAGTTCCTAATGGCAACCACTGGTCTAGGCAAATGTAATTGGCGTTCCTTTGGTTTACAAAACCACCTATACAACCGTATGCATGGGATTGGCAATAGTGTACTTGTGCATAATTCACGCGGATAATGGCAGAAACTGCTGGAATTATACTATACAAGTCGTAATCTAAAAGAGGGAATGGCTGAACAATGAATCTTAAAGTGTGAATCACGTTTTCTTATACCCCATTTAGACGTCTCGGTCGCGATCCCGATTACCTCTGATCTGGATAATGTCCAATCGCGATCAACGGCATTTGTCTTTGGTACGTGTTTAGACGTCCCATCATGAAACAACAGGATAATCGAGTATAACAGCATGGCATCGCTAAGGTCTGCCAACTTTTGAATTCCAAGTGTTATAGCAGAAATTTACAGTAGTTGGTTTCCTCCAGTTTTGAAGTATTTCAGTTATTCTTTATACATAATTCAACCTGCTAATACATATTCTTAAATATATACAAATCCTGAAGAGACGTGTAGGCGAGGCCTACCCTTGGTGTGGAAATAAAAATATTTTGAAATCTTTAGAATTAGGTCTAGGCTATTTATTGCATAAATACTTCTTGTTCGTCCAGAGTTATTTGTCCCTATCGGAATCCCTTCTATGTGTATGACAATAAATTTATGTCTTTATTAATCGTCTTCATCGACTTTCCCCAACGCTAATATTTTTTTCCAGCGTTTAAACACTGGTATGTTTGTCTCCATCCATCATTTCGTTTCTCTCAATCTTCATATATCTGATATCAACCATCATAAATAAAACCATCATGGCCAACATTACGTACATCTCGCATTCAAAACACAAGATAATACAAAATGGCCATTATTTCCACTGCCTACTTCACTCACACAGCAGGAGGATAGAACATACCGACGATCGCAATGGCCGCGAACGCGATTATCTCGTTGTGGGAACGGGATCGGGCTGATCTTGTTGGAGGGAAAGTTGATCGCGATAATGTTATCCTGTTGCGTTTAGACGTCCCAACTTAATCTGGATCAGCGCCTGATCGCGATCGCAACCGGGACGTCTAAACGGGGTATTAGCGTAAGTGTAACTGCATAGCGACAGTGTGTTGTTTCATGACGACACCTCTAAACAAGTAGTAGAGACAAATGAAGTCGATCTGGATTAGTCATTATCCAGATCAGAGACTATCCAGATTACGACAAAGTATAACTTGTGATCTTGAAAGTCACGGGAAACCTGTCATACACGAACTGTGCCGATCACAACCAATTGCGTACCGGGCTCACGACTTTCCCCAAGTCGAACAGCGCTCCACCGTAAACTCGTGACTACAGAGTAGAAACTGCAAAAAAGAAGTCAACCCGCTAGCGAGTGGTGTCGATAACTACTCGCCACATTCGACCATGCCCGGCTGCGAACTTGCCACCTTCCACTTTGCTAGGTCAACGAGAATCTCGTCAAACGCCTGAGAGCGGCGTCGATAACGTGACACATAGCGACATTTCTCCGTGTCTGTCCGCGAGAACCGAGATCCCGTGAAACGGACGGCGAGCGGTGTGTATTGCGTAACATTGCAATATTTCGGTCTCGAGGAGACTGCGAGGACAACGGGAATCTCGTCAAATGGCAGAGAGCAGAGCCGATGCGTAACATCGCAATATTTCTCCGTGTCTGAGCGCAAGAACAACTGGAATCTCGTCAAACTGACAACGAACGGCGCCGATTGCGTAACATCGCAATATTTATCGATAATCGACCGCAAGGACAAAGTGAAACCTGTCAAACGGCCGAGAACACTGTTGATTGTGTAACATTCCAATACAGTACTTTCCCACATTGTTCCCCAGTACCCTGCCTCACCCTCGAAGGAACAACAGAAATCTCTTCAAAGTGAAGGACGGCGACGTACGCGAAAGGCGAAGTAGCATAATGGTTCCTACTTCTGCTGAATATCCTTCCCAATCACATTGAGCTTTGCAAGATTGGTAAACGTACCCAATGACATAAAATTATCAGCTCTGCTGAAAAACACCTGGCCTCCTCTGTGAATGACAATGCAGGCTGAGTCCTGTCCGTCATTGTTTAGCAACGAGCGCGGCGCCAGCAGTCAGGCAAAGCAATCGCACTCGGCAAGACGAGGCTGTCGGGTCGGAACGTTGGCTGGGCTCTCACCCCGCTTAGCGCTCTAAGCGTGGTGGCGCAAAATGCGGGTGGCGGCATGGTGTGCAGGCGAAATAGAACGCCAAGCGGCAGGATTCTACCGAGCATTCGGAGACTAAGAAGTCGGGCATTATGAGACTTTTCCCGTATATTTCCCGCATTTTTCCCGGGTCACTAAAATTCCAGAACATTTCCCACATATCCCATATTTCCCGACACCCTGTACGGAGCTACAGTGCAACAAGATAGCTGAATAGATGGTGAGAACACAGCCAAGCCCAAGCTTCAGGTCGACTCTTCAACACGCAGAAGAGAAATTTCTTAAATACCACTTGCACATCTCAATCCATGAAACTTCGAGTCTACAAGCTAGTATACTTCCCTACCTTGCTCTATGGTTATGAAACCTGGATACTGACGAGTTAACACTGAAGCAAGCTTCAGGCATCAGAAATGAGATTTCTCCACAAAATAGAAGGCAAAAAATAAGAGACAGAATCAGAAACCTGATAATAAGAATGGGTTTCAATGTTCTGCCTTCGCTAGAAAGAGTTGAATGGAGCCAGTTACGATAGTTTGGACATGTCCAAAGAATGGAGGACATCAGAATAGCTAAACAAGCTTTTGATGCAAGAATGCAAGGAAAAAGGCCATGCCGGAAGCCTAGAAGGACATGGGAGGAAATGTGAAGGCAGCAGTGGAAGCCAGTGGAGAATGGAGGAGAGAAGGAGCTGACCCATGACAGACTCAGTTGGAGGACACACTGAACAACCTCGACACTGCAAAATATAAGAGGGAGGACTAAATAAGTAAGAACAGTATATTTGTAAGTAAGTATAAAGGATCTTAGAAATTGAGAAAATAGAGAAATGTGTAGTTTTCGATAAATCAAGGAAACTATAGAAGCCAACGAAGCACTGGGTAGATGGCAAGAATACTTCGAAAACTTGCCAATCTTAAGTGGCAATGTGGCACACTTGGAGATTATGCAGGGGGAGAATGAGGACGGGAACAGGATCACGGTTGAGGAAGTAGAGAGGGAGGTAAATAAATTACAATATCACAAAGTGGCAGGGGTAGATGAAATTCGGCCAGAAATTATCAAGTATGGTGGAAAAGCAGGGATGAAATGTTTGCATAGGATAATTGAATTTGCATGGGATTTAGGAAAGGTACCCTCTGACTGGACAAAAGCAGTAATCGCCCCAATTTAAAAGCAACGTAACAGGAAAGATTGCAACAATTATACAAGCATATCCTTGATATAAGTGTTCAGAGCAAAGGGTACTCAGGCATTGTAGAAAGGAAACTGTGGTTGATATTTGGCCGAGAGTAAGATGGATGAAAACCATTAGACCACAATGAGTATGTCTGGATCAAAGTTATTGAGAAATGCTACGAGAGAAGAAGACATTTGTAACTGAAGACCCCACGGAAATAACGGGGCAAGTCCATTTTTTTTTTTCAGAAATGAGCTCATGGCGTATTCTGGTGGCCAGCCATTGTCACTATAGATCAGTTGAAATTAATTTCAAATAAAGCGGAATGTCACCGATATACAGAGGTTTTTATTTTTAGCGGAAACGGAAAGAACGTCCCATATCCTTTCACTTCTTTTTCAAAATTTAACTTTAGTTGCTATTTGTTTTACATGTACTTCCTTTATAAGAAATAAATTTGGCAAAAAAAACTATATTGCTTACCCACAATTGGGGTATTTTAAGTATTTCTTCTTAGTGTTGAAAGTTTAAATTCGCTCTCCTGAAAAAATTACAGAATTCGACTTACCCCGTTTCTTCTGTGGAGTCTTCAATTGCTTTTTGTGGATCTAGAGATGGCGTACAATACAGTACCAAGGGGAAAGATGCTGATCATCCTGAGGGATTATGGCATCGAGGGATGGCAGTTGCAAGCAATCAGAAGTATTTATGGTGATAATGAAGCTGCAGTGAGAGTTGACATTAGGATGAGTTCTTGGTTTAAAGTTGTTACAGGAGTGAGGCAAGGCTGTAACCTTTTACCACTGTTGATTATTCTATACATGGACCATTCAGTGGTGTATGCAAGATTTTTGTTAACAGTGAAGGAGACGAGAACCTGCCTTTGACACACACAACTTCGTTAATACGGATAATACACGATTTTCATACCTTCATTTCGTATTCTAGGGGACAATACCAATTGAAATTGCCATCCATTATCACTGGTGCACTGGAAATACGTGCTAAATTACATAAATGTGTGTTTATGTTTCTTGCTCATTGAACGACATGTTCCTCGTGCATGAGGTCTCTTCAACGGTTACCTAGGCGAACACATTGACGACACATGATGTCACGTTAGTATTGCCAACATGTTAGATATAAGATACACCACCACACGAGGTCGGTCATATGAGTGACAAATACCAGGGATGCATATATGGCTAACGCGCTACCAAGTAATTATTGATCTACGCAAAACCCATTTATCTAGAGGAAGATTATGCTTGCCTATTTCCACTGTGAGTGACAAAAACCAGGGGTGCATAGTCTATATGACGCGGGCCACGCTACCTTGTAAAAAACTGCCTATACAATTAGTACCATATGCGTGGGGTTGGCAATACTGTACTTGTACATCATAAATTTAGATAATGGCCAACACAGCTGGATGAAGTCTTGATCTAAAACAGGAAATTAATCATCCCCTTGACCACAACCTGGCTTTTACACTTGTACCTGGCTGATTATTGAAATAAATGATTCACATACCTTTCTGGGAGTCATTAGGACTTGAAAATACTGTCAATTATCACTGCTGCACCGGAAATACGAGGGTGAGTCGTAAGTCATGGCAACCTTTTTTTTCTCGCGAACAGGAGACAACACGGAAAACCTACGATATGCATTTGGAAATATAGGGCATGTACGTATGCATAGTGCCTGAAGATAAATTTTGACGTCAGGAGATGCTCGTAGGTACGTGTCACAACACAGGCTATTGGTAAACAATGTTTTATTATGGTATAGACAGCAAATACACAAGACTGCACACAAAGGACAGGTCTCCACTGGTTACAGACCTTCGAAATAATCACCCAAGGTGTCTACTGTGCATTGCCAGCGGTGGGGCAGGCGCTGAATACCATTAACCGGATCATTTTATCAAATTTCATTGTGAATTTGTTAATGTACATAGCTCAGTCGGACATTTAATATCCTGTTTCCTTCTGGAACAGATATTTCCAATTTCTTGCTCATTAAATGACGGCAGCCATGTATGAGGTGCACACATTGACCTCAATCACTGTTGCCAACATGTCCGATACAAAACACACCACACGACACAGGTAACATTGCAATTAGCGGTATGTGGAAAAAAAATTGGCAAAACCACTGGCCTGAATAAAGATTATTGATGCGTGACTACACTCTCTGTGCGTAAAAAAAAACCAGGGGTGTTCATATTGGCTAATGCGACCCTGGGCCATGCTACTTAACAGTTATTGGTCTAGGCAAAAACCATTGGCTTGGATGGAAATGATTGATGTGTTATGATATTCTTGATTGAAATTGGAGATTGTTTAATCGCAACTCACAAAATCCATGTCTATCTAACTTATGACTGGAACTTACCACACTTTCACATTGACTTGACGGCGCTCTTTTGTTTTACTGTACGATATATACCGGATATGAAATAGTACCGAATGCGTTGGCAATACTGTAGTGCATAATTAAAGTCGAAAATGTTTGACACCTATAAAAGATCTTTTCCACTTTTCAATACAAAATTACTGTATTCCCTATTATATAATTTACAGGGTGGATGCATGTTTCAGCATTTGCCAATCTGTCCTTATAACTTACTAACACTTTCTAAAAATACACTTTAGCAAGTATGCTACATCAGATTAAAACCTATAAAATACATTAACGTTGTAACTAGATGTAAAAATTCTTAAAGAAATTTGCAGGATTTCATTAAGTCCATTGTTAAAAATATATACAAATAAAAATTTGTTCTACTGCGATGTTCTTCAAATGTGCTCCATTTTATCCATTGGAAAAAGACGTCTGATTTGTGTTAAAAAACAACGGTAGCGCTGAATGAAGATAGAACGAATGATAAAATTCTCTACAATAAATGAATTAGCCAAAATACCTTATGAAATGATGAGAAATAAATCAGGGAGCGATGTTTTAATAGATATTTCCACCTCCGCTGTCTGTGACCCACCCAGCCATCCCAAATAGGATCACGACTTATATAGCCAAAATTACAGCTGTGGCCGCCATTAGTCCAAATCGATCATCATCGATTGCGGTCGTGAGTATTCGGGTCTCTTTGTTAGCCCCATTGGGCCTCTGGTCTGTCATCAAAACAATACTGCCAACCTCACCCTTACAGTACTATGTAAAGCGAAGCGTGCAATATTTTTCTTTTCTGTGATGAATATGTTTTTTCTTCTTTCCATGGCTGAAATGAGTTTTTTTATTTTATCTGCTCTGTATTTACTATGCAGTATATCGCTCCGCTGTAATATTTTTTTTTTTTTCACACAACTGTGGTTTTAACAATGGTTACAGCCTAAGGCACCCAGATCAATGGTTTTGTGTCAACCATGCCGCGCTACATGCGCGCGGCCAAAGGCTGCACTTACCCTGACCTTCTAACCTTAGCTTTGTCCAATCCATTGGTTTTTGACAGTGGTTCCAGTCTAACGCGCCCAGATCAATGAATTTTGACAATGGATACAGCCTAACGCTCCCCGATGAATATTTTTTTGATCAACAGTGATTTTGTATATCCCATGTTGGCAACAATGTGGGCGCCTCGCTGCGTGCCGCTAGAGTGCACCTTGTGTTGTTTACAGTTGAACGAGATGAAAGCGCTGTCGAAACATGGCACCCGTTTTTAAAATAGCACGAACTTTAGCACATATATGAGGTTCAGTAGTGACCAGGGTTCATAATTTCAATACGTAATATTGCCCAGAAGATGAAACAAGGACACAAGGTATGTAAAAGTCACAATCATTTCTGCTGCAAGTGTATAATCCGTATTCCACTTACATTCATAATAAATAAAACAACCTCTCATTAGGAAATCCCATTCATTTGCCAATCTGCTGTTTATTGGAACCCAGTTGTAAATGAAAATCCACAGCCTGCTTCCAGTCTCCGACCGGGTCAGGAATGGAATGAATGAAGCCCCTATCTAGCGGCGAGGATATGAACTGTGCCGGCTGCCGAGGCCTGACGCACTCCTCTGGAACCCAGTTGTAATTATTCAAAATTGATGTGTTGTGGAGCCTAGCACGTACAATTCTTGTGTTTTTGTGTTTAGAAGTCAGCTGCTTACTATTGTGGTGCACTACTAGGAATTTTTAGCCTACTTTTCACATTTTGCAAAAATGAGGAAAAAGTAGACTTATGAGATCGATCCGGGAAAATGTGTGTCTGTCTGTCTGTGTGTGTGTCCCCCCCCCCAATCAACTCCTAAACGGCTGCAGCAATCAAAACCAAATTTAGTACGAGTAAAGATGTGCACCGGAATATCTCACGTCCATATTTGAAAATGATGTCAGTGCTACCAACTGCTGAAAACCCACTAGAAATTTGAGCTCCATGTTGGATATCTCGCAAGGTATGCATGGGAGCTAATCCAAAATTGGTACACATGCAGATAATACTATTTCAGTTTAATTTCCAGGAGGCCAACAATGACAGTGTTGCCAAAATAATTTTAAGCCTTCTGATAGGTCCAATGTTTAAATGCATATAACTTCTACACTATCAATTGGATTTCAACCAAATTTTGTATGTAATATCTGTACATAAACAGATATGATTGAGCGTATTCTTAAGAGCCACCAGGGCTGCCAACTGTTAATAATTGCTCTCTCTATTTATTTTTTCCAAGTACCAATATATCAGAAAGTATGCAAGCCAACAGCTTTAAACTATGCACACGTATATTCTGACATTTTAGATTAATTTGGAGTAACTTATATACGTCAGTTCTACCAACATGATTATAAGCCTGCTGATAGTACCAATTTTTAAATACATGTAACTTCTATACTATCAGTTGGATTTCAACAAAATTTCGTATGTGCTATGTGTACCATAACAGATATGACTGTAAGTATTGTTAAGATCAATCAGGGCTGCCTACTGTTAATAAATGCTGTCCATATTTTTTTTACCCTAATATCAATATATCAGAAAGTATGCAAGCCAACAGCTCTATACTTGGCACACGTATGGCACCTGACATTGTAGATTAATTTGGAGTAATTAATACAAGGCAGTGCTGCCAACATGATTCTATGCCTGCTGGTATGTCCAATTTTAAAATACATGTAACTTCTATACTAACAAATGGATTTCATCAAAAATTGGCACAACAAGATATCATAATATTTCAGATTATTTCTGACCAGCACACGCATGGTATTGTTGGCAACATGCTTTTACGCGTGCTGATAGATCCAGTGTCTAACTGCATGTAACGTCCATTGGACTTCAACCTAATTTTGTATTCTGTACCTTAAGAGATGGAACTAAGAATATATTCAGTCACCAGGGCTGCCATCTGTAGTGCTCTATTAGGCTACATTATACCAGGTATATTTTGAACTAATTTGATATTTCGATATTACCAACTTAATTTTGTCATTATTCTAGATAGGTTCATATACTGTAGAATAATCATTGGCATGAAAAGTAGGCTGTATAGTTCTTCACGGAACTTCTTGTTACTATATACAGTAAGTCGTGGTCAAATTTGGGACGGCGGGTGGGTTATAGACAGCTACTACGTAATCTCTAGATTTGTTTTCCGATCATTACTACAGGAATATTTTTGGCTAATTTCAGTAAATTAAGAATTTTTACCCACGGTTCTGGTCAAGGGAATTTCTACCAAAGGGAAGGAGAGTGGGTTATAGAGAGCGGAGGAGTACACTACTTCATTTCCAGATTTATTTTGAATCATTACTGAAGGTATTTATGGCCAATTTCAGAAGTTTCAAACATTTGTATTGTGGGTTCGGTAAAATTTACAAGAGCTTTGTATAAAATTTTTGAACTACTGAAATTAACGATTTTACCTGAATGAATAATCGGGAAAATATCTGGAGATGATGTAGTTAATAGATGTTTCCTCCTCCCCCGTCTGAGACCCACCCAGCCATCCCAAATAGGATCACGACTTATATAGTCCAACTTACAGCTGTGGCCGCCATTAATCCAAATCAATCATCGATTTCTTCCGCGGTGACCGGTAGGGCCAATTGCGGTCGTGAGTATTTGGGTCTCTTCGTAAGCCCCACTGGACTGTCATCAAAACAATACTGCCAACCTCGAAAGAACATCACGGACATCCAAGGTTATACCATCGGAGAACCTGGATAGCGACCATCGACTGCTGGTAATGAACCTGAGAGGGAGTAAGGAGAAGAAAGGGACTGAGAACCAGGAAAGACGAATAAGGATATGGAAACTGAAAGAAGGGGATAGAAGGGTAGAGTACCTCAAAATGGTAAAGGAAGGAATTCCAACAGATGAAGAAAGAGGGGTGGAAGAGGGATGGGCTAGATTTAAGAATACACTAGTAGGTGCAGCAGAAGCAGTATGTGGGAGGACAAGTAGTAAGAAGAGGTGGATGGAAACACCATGGTGGAATGAGAAGACAAAAGATATAGTAAGAGAAAAGAATAGAGCCTTTAGGAGGTGGTATCAAAATAGGACGGTAGAGACAAGGGAAGAGTACCAGGAAAGAAAGAAGGAGGCGAAGAGAGTAGTGGCTGAGGAGAGAAGAAAGTGGATGGAAGAGTGGACAAAGATGATGGAGGATAGCGAAGGTACAAAAAAGGTCCTGTATGGGATGGTAAAAAATAAGGGGCGGAAGGATCCTACGGATTATGTTAGAATGGTGAACAAAAGGGGACAAGAGATAGAAAATAGGGAAGAACTGAAGAAAATGTGGAAAGAATATTTTGAAGAACTTCTGAACCCAAATGGAAATGATGGTGAGGAGGAAGAAATCGGGGAAGAGGAAGATGGACTGCAAACAGAAAAGGACTTAACATGGAAAGAAGTGGAAGATGCAGTGAAAAAGATGAAAGGAGGGAAGGCACCGGGTGTGGATGAGTTGAGTGTGGAGATGGTGAGAGCAGCAGGAGAGGTGGGGATACAATGGTTGTACGAGTGGTGAGGACAGCATGGAAGGAAAGGAAGACCCCAGAGGACTGGAAAAAAGGAATAATTGTCCCGATCTTCAAGAAAGGTAGTAGAACAGATTGCAGAAACTATCGGGGAATAACACTGATGAGTCATTGTGCAAAGATCTTCGAGAAAATTTTGGAAAGGAGAATTAGGACAAGGATAGAAGGAGGGATGAGGGAAGAACAACATGGCTTCAGAGCAGGAAGGTCCACAGTGGATTTGATTTTTGCTGTAAGGCAGTTACAAGAACAGCACTATGAGCATGGAACAGATCTACTGATGGCCTTCCTGGACATTGAGAAAGCATATGACAGTGTATGCAGAAACAAAGTATGGAAGTCCCTGGAGGATAGAGGAGTAGAGAAATGGACTATAAAGAGGATAAAGGAGATGTACAAGGGAAGCGTGAGCTGTGTGAAAGTGGGAGGAGAGAGAACGGACTGGTTGGAACAGAGAAACGGCCTGAAACAAGGAAGTGCACTGTCACCGTTACTTTTCATTGTGGTGATGGATGACATAATGTCCCGAGTGGCACAAGTAATTGGGGAAGGTTAAGATGAAAGCAATGGTGTTTGCAGATGATTTGATGATTTGGGGAAACAAGGAGGAGGAGGTACAGGAACAGTTGGACGTGTGGGAAGGAATAATACAAGGATATGGGATGAAATTTAGCATAAATAAGAGTGAGATGGTGATCACAACAAGGAAGAAGGAAAGAACCACAACGGGAATAACAATAGGGATGTAGCCTGAGAAAGTTCGCGCCAGATAGCACTCGTGTAGTACTGGGTAAGCGCAAGGCGATCGTCCTATGTTTCCCCCAGTCAGCTGCGAGGAATGTATAGATTGTGACCGAGTTTTCTAAGCTAAAGTAAATTATATCTTCTCTAATTTTACTCCAAGACTATAATAATTAATTCTATAGGTACATCCTCTAATATATTATGAACGATTTTCAGCGTTTAAGCGTTAAACGGCTGCAAAATGAGCTACGGACTAGCGGCGCTTAAAAAAGTGGGAGGAAGGAAGAATTAGTAGGCTACAGCGGTAATAACGAAATTCTAACATGCTTTATTATTCAAATAATGAATAGGAGTCAGAATGCTTGAGTATTGTAGGCCTATATTGATAAATATATCTCCATAAGACTTAAATAATAAATAGAGATTTCCCGGTCAATGCATTTGAGATTTTCAAAGTGAAATGCATTGTCCTGTTCGGATTCCACGTAAAGAGGACGCCCCGTGCCTTATGATCTCTAGATTAACGGTCACGTAAAACTGCAATCTTCCTTTTATAAATAGAGATTTAAATATTCACTTGCATTCCTTGCTTATAGACTTCGATTCATGTCTTTTTTTTGGTTGATAGCGTACATGAAACTGTCATGTTTTAAGGTAAACTTAATCAAAGAAAGTTGATACTGGTATTGTTTACATCAATATGCATCGCAACGTTTGGTTCTTATGTAATTTGTCAATTTCTTAATACAAATCGTTTCCGTGCCCCTTGGAAACGATTTAGGGGTACAATATTTAAAAAGTTTGAGAATCCCTGTTTTAAGGCAACGAACTGTTTCCATTCATCTGGCTAACTTAGGCCTATGACTCAAGAATGTAGAAGTCAGTCGCTACCGGTACCACATTCTCCGTCGGGCAGACGTAAGTTGACGATTACTTCCGACTTTAAGAAACCAACCATAATACGTTTTTGACTGTTAATGGTATGACATTTATACTTCAATGGAGATAATTTATGCAGATTCCGATATCGTAGGCTTATCGTGGTAAACTGGCAATTTTCTTGTGTATGGCCTCTTCCTTATTTTGGTTGTGTTCGTGGTCCATGGAAAAAAGCGATGGAACAGTGCCCGGTTTTAATCTTGCTCACTCACCTTCAAATACAAACGCATAAATTCAGTGGTTGTTATCGAAATGTCTAATCAGTTTATAGGTAGGAATTATTTCCCTTTGTAAATCACACTTGCCCAACACAGTTTTCGTGAAGTCATGGAGTTGAAAATGATGGGAACACACTTTAATATTTTCGGTCAGATTTTCTTCACCGAAATGTTTCCTTCTAATAGCATGTAACCATTTCTTCCTCATTTCTTTATTTTGTGAAAATTGGTGACATGAAAATCGGCTTCCCTGATTTTTGCAAAGAGGAACACCGCAATAGCTCGGCATATTCACGAAAATAGCAATTTAAACAACTTAAATTCGTGGATATTAGCGGCATGAGAACACAGGAGACAAATGAAGAGCGCCTTGCGCTTACCCAGTACACCAGCAGTGCACTCTATCGGTGCTAGTTCTATACATCCCTATTGGTGGGGAACAGCTGAAGAAAGTGGAGAGTTTCAAGTATCTGGGAAGCCTGATACAAGATAATGGAAGAAACGATAGAGAAATAAATGAGCGTGGGAGGCAGGCAGAAGCATTTCGGAGGAGTGTGAGAAGCATGTTATGGAGCAAGGATGTCCCTCAGAACAGCAAGAAGACCATATATCGGACGTACTATGTCCCTACCCTGACATGCCTCGGAGACCTGGGTTATGAAAGGAAGGGAGAAGAGCAAAATACAGGCCAGTGAGATGAGGTTCTTGAGAAGCAGTATTGGAGCTACAAAGATGAACAGAATAAGAAATGAGAGGACCAGAGAATTAATGAAGGAGGAACCATTACAGGATGGTATAGAGAAATCTAGACATGTAAAACGAATGGAGGAGAAGAGGATACCCAGGAGGGTACACGAGACGAAGTGGGAAGGAAAGAGACCGAGGGGAAGACCGAGAGACAGGTGGCTGAAGGGGGTGGAAGAAAGCGTGAAGAAGAGAGGAGAAGACTAGACAAGGGTGGAAGCTGAGAGATGGTGGGAAGACAGAAGACGTTGGAGAGGCTTGTGTTCCAAACAGACCCGGCCAGTGGCTGGAAACTGTGCAAGATGCTGATTTTGTTATCTCACATGTTGGCAACAATTTGTGCAACTCGGTGTGTGCTGCTAGAGTGAGTCTTGATGACTGTAGAACGAGATGCAAGCGCTGTCAAAACATGGCTGCTGTTTATAAAATAGCAATAAATAAAAACACATATTTACGAACTTTAGCACATATATGAGGTTCAGTAGTGACAATTCAAATGGAAATCAACTTCTAATGACTCCCAGAAAGGTATGTGAATCATAAATTATATATTTTCAATAATGTGTCTTCTGAAAGTGATGAAAAGGATGAAAAGGGAGGTATACCTCTCGTAAAGTATTAATGTGGGTTTTCGTATCCTTCACTGTTACCAGATTTTTTATCATTTCAAATGATCTTGTCGACTTCGTTCTTATGCTTTGGGTCCAACGTTATGCAAGACGGAGACGGTTGCGTTACGGAGACTGTGACGTCATGCAGCCGCGTGGGAAGCCTAAGTTAACGGGTAAAGGACGGCGAGTGCGTGACGTCATGCAGCCACGCGGCAGCCTTAATGGTTAATGGAGTCTGTTTAAAGAGTCCTGGGGCGTTGAGCGACCTGGGGCTTCGAGCGAAGCGAAAAGAGTATGCCAGATAAGAATACAGGGTGACTCCTAAAGAGATATACAAGACGCCAGATAAGAATACGAGGTGACTCTTAAAGGGGTATAAAAGATGGCAGAGAAGAATACAGCGTGTCTCCTAAAGAGGTGCACAAGATGTCAGACAAGAATACAGGGTGACTCCTAAAGAGTTGTACAAGATGTCACACAAGAATACAGGGTGACTTCTAAAGAGATATACAAGATGCCATATAAGAATACAGGGTGCCTCCTAAAGAGGTGTGCAGGATGTCACACAAGAATACAGGGTGACTTCTAAAGAGATGTACAAGATGTCACACAATAATACAGGGTGACTTCTAAAGAGATATACAAGATGCCATATAAGAATACAGGGTGCCTCCTAAAGAGGTGTGCAGGATGTCAGAGCAAAATACAGTACAAGATGCCAGATAAGAATACAGGGTGACTCCTAAAGAGATATACAAGATGCCAGATAAGAATACGAGGTGACTCTTGAAGAGGTGTACAAGATGGCAGAGAAGAATACAGGGTGACTCCTAAAGAGGTGCACAAGATGTCAGACAAGAATACAGGGTGACTTCTAAAGAGATATACAAGATGCCAGATAAGAATACAGGGTGCCTCCTAAAGGGGTGTGCAGGATGTAAGAGCAAAATACAGGGTGACACTTAACGAGGTGTACAGTATGTTAGATTCAATTCAAATACAGGGTGACCCTTAAAGAGGTTTGCAAGATATCAGAATCAAATAATGGGTGACCCTTAAAGAGTTGTAAAAGATGTCAGACTCAAATACAGGGTGACCCTTAAAGAGGTGCCCGCGAGGGAAGCCTAAGTTAATGGGTAATGGAGTCTGTTGAAAGAGCCCTCCTGAGCCTTTCTAACATGTGTAGCATTTGTAGCATGCGTCATTTGAAATGATATAACGTCTAGTCTTTCAGACTGACTGTAATTTTTTTTTACAGGGGCGTTTTCATTCATAGTTGTGTACATTATTAACAATGAATTTCGATTATTAATGAAAAACAATATATTTAAGCTTAAATACTAATTTTCTATGCATGAAAACTACTTTAATTATAATTTCTAGCACAGTAAATAAAATTGCAAACACTACTTTAAATAAGCTATGCAAAATTAATCTCTTAAAAATATGGAAAACAGTATCTAAATATTAAAACTGAAATAGTGCATTGGTATCAACTCGTAATTAATAATGAACTACCGGTACTTGCAATGGCAAGCAGCAACCTTAGAGCACCTCATTTATTTTCATTTGGCTTTCTAATAAGAAATTGATCTGTCACGCATAAACTCAGAAGGAAACCGTGTGAGTCGCGATCTGGCAGTTCACAGATATGGACATTTAAAACAGCCCAAAGCGACGTGAAGAAAGTTACGAATCGCACACTTGATCAGTAAAACTGATCCATAGCTAGTGACAACACTGCAGGAGTCGTACTATGAGTAGAGTGAAGGGCATTTAACAAGATAAGAATGTGATCACATTTAGAATACATTTAGAATATATACAGGAGAAAAGAAGCCTCCCTGGTGGTACTGTAAAACATTTACCAGGTAATAGATGAGACAATATATGGATTCAGGTATACAGGTCGTTGGAAGGGGAGGGGGTGGGGGGGGTAAAAAAACATTATAGTTACTATTGATTTCATAGGCAGAACAGCGAGGTAACCAGAAAAGCAGTCTGGCTTACTCCAATGACCTGGTTGTAATGACAAGACTCCATCAAAAGCTGAGACTGATGGGTAGATTCAGAAAATCTGATGCATAAACGAGAAGTAACTGATATGAGTGTAGCACGAATGATTGCTGGGAACAATAGAGGGGAGCAATTGCAGGGCTCTCGTGTAGTATACGTTGCCTGTTTCAAAAGTGCGTTATTTTACTTAGTAGCACTCTGAAAATGGTTTGTAATTACTCTGCCACGTTATTTAAGCCATTTACCATTAACAAACACCCCGTAAACACTTCCAAAATAAGGAAATTGTCAACATTAACTTTCAAGTAATAAACTTATCAAAAAGCACGTCGCCTTGTTTGATTACGTAATGCTGCCAACTTAATGATTGTACTACTAGGCAAAACCATTGGCCTGGATAAAGATTATTGATGCGTGACAAAAACCAGGGGTGTTTATATTAGCCTAACGCGGCCCGCTACCTAGCCTTTATTGGCCTGGACGAAAACCATTGGTCTGAATGAAAATATTGGTCTGGAAACAATAATGTTGGCACACTGAAAAAATACAGCAACACTCTCTAGCGATAAAAAAAATTCAACTTCTGTATATTAGTAACATTGGCCATTTCCATATAAAAATTTTCGGATTTTAATGGCGCCGGGCAACGTATACTACACGAGTTCCCAATCGCAGAAAGGTACTCGTAATGACGAGATAATGGCTAAGTTAGAAATGAATACGTTAGATGAAGCTGTACATATGAGCCGACTCAGATGGTATGGTTTATTTTATGGCAATGTAAGATGGTGGGGTCATGTGAAGAGAATGGAGGTGGGGAGATTAACTAAGTGGTTAACAAGTTCGGCTGTAGAGGGGAAGAAAAGCAGAGGCAGATATAGAAGGAGAAGGATAGATTCAGTGTTGAACGATTTCAAAGTGAGAGGTGTAGAAGCAGAGGACGCTGCAGTTCTAACAGATAATAGGTATCATGGATGAGACTTGTTCGTTAACAGAGGCTTGTAGACTAGACAGAACGCTGAAAGGCAAAACGGTCTCAAATGAAAATGTATGTATGTCCTCGTATTTACACAGGGCATTATCAGTTTCACCACAGGGAACAAACAAGCGAGTTTTATCTCGTAAAATAAACTTACCTATTCTCGGATAGCTCTCAGCGGAACACGCGTTAAACAGGAATACTGTGGACAAAATAGTATATATAACAGAAAATGTGTGCGATCCCATGGCAATTGTTTCAGTGTATATCACTACGATTTCAACACGAAAGAGTAACAACCAACGACAATCAAATTAAACTGACGACGAGTTCAACATTATTTGCCATCGCGATCCACTACATAATGTATATTATCCACAACTTTCATGGGTCAATTAAGGTTAACTTAATATTTGATGTTTATTTGCCGCTTTTTAAAAGTCTTACAAGGAGCATATAATAATAAGAGAGACGACACTTTCTTCTTCTTCTGCTTGGTACGGTAGTGGGCATAGTAAACCCTTTACCCAATTGCTACTAGGCAGTGGTATGTATCATTGGGCGCGTTCAGCGGGCTCAGCAATCTGCTAACCTGCTAGTAGGTACCTGCTGACTTATTGCTAGGCTAGCAAGCGTGAGCCCGCCTGAACGCTTTGCTACAAGCTGGCGCGGGAACTTTGAGCAATGCACAGAGTTCCTTTGAAGCTAACATACTTATTGGTCTATGGTCTATGATAAATACATAGAAAATAATAACTTTTATGCGACAGAGCTGTAGACAGCCCTGTTAATGCGCGGCGCTAGGCCGTGGAGCCAAGCTATCTGCAGACTCGGGAGACGTGAGTTCAAATCCCACCGTCGGCCGTCATGTAAATGGTTTTCAGTGGTTTCCAATATTCAGGTCCAGGCAAATACCGGGAAGTAAGTTACCTTCTAATAGGCCACGACCTCTATCTTCCATCTCCTGGTTAAGTTTCATTACTTTCAGTTCTCATGAGGTTGGCGTCAGGAAGTCCATCCGGCGGTATAAACCAACCGCCACATAGACTTTCATCGTATCTCATCCGCGATCCTGTTGAAAACGGGAATAATAAGGGGGTAGACATCCTGACGATAAGAATAACTCTTCTTTTTAAATTCAATTTTATTGTAGGCTAGTCCACTCCTTTAATTAGGCTGATTTCTTATTTAAACATCCGTCGAAATTTGTAAAGAAATATTGAATTAGCCCTTCAGTTATTTAATTCTCCTACTTGTTACGCGGGATAGATGACCTCGCTGTTCCACCCTTTAAAACAATTATCATAAAATACCCTACTATCAAACAAGCCAATTATTTGGGGCAACATAACCCACAAAATTAACATGTATTAATTCCATAAAATTCAATCAAAGAAGTTTTTTTCATATTACTGCTGCCCATATTGGTAAAACACAGCATTGTATGTAAATAATTGTAGTGCTAGACTATTGGCAAGCTATTTTTGCTTTAGCTTAAAATTAATAAAATGAGCGATATCACTTTGTTGCCCCAAGCCGTTCAGTTATTTAATTCCCCCATATATTTCAATAAGGTAGCATATCAGATGCGATTAAAAATTTATATACAAAAACTTTTCCTACAAAAATGTGTCGAGTAATAAATAACTTAATTCTTGTAATATTTCTTTAAGGGGGCAGATGACCTCATAGTTCCGCCTCTTAAAACAACAATAACTATTTCTTTAAGGTTTGGGTGATAAAATAGTAATTGTTGCTCCTCTCCCAAACTAATTGGACAGAATCATGTTGACTGACAGAAAAGAATTCTTTTAATGAAAATTTAATAGGAAGTTTTCACAGCTAGGGGAGACGTTCTCTATTCAGTCAACTAAGACTTGACCAAGTTTTAGAAAAAAAAATCCTGAGTGACGCCTTTGTTATCTAAGAAAGAATCAATTTTCAGTTGCTAAACACAGTATGTGCCCGAATAATTTGTCACACTAACTGGAAAGGATTTAATTGACCACATTGCTGTGTTGACTGTCTGAAAATAGATTCTTTTAATATTATAAAACTTGAGGGTAAGTCGATACTCACCATAGAATACTGTAATATTGGAATGCAAGAGAAATATACATGTCCTTTATGATATGGATTCAAAATAAGGTTGAATATTTGGAATGGTTTCCCTATGTTGGCTGACAGACAGAAAATATTTACTACAGTAATATTCAATGCCAGCTATTTGTATTGAATTGTGCTCTTACCTGGGAATCTACCCATTCGTTTATCCACATTTTGTAATAAGGGTATAAGATAGGGAGACCAGAAAAAGAATTGAAGTGAACATATTTTTTAAACCATTTATTAACTTAATTCATATTAATTTATTCAGAATTCATTGCTATTTTTTCTCTTTTTAGACTTTGGTTCCATCCTACCACCATTTTATAGACATTTAATGCAACAGACATTAAACACCACAATTAGAAGAAGAAAAAGTTTTATAATTTTAAATATAAATGAGACAGTATGAAATTCACGGGTACTCACACATCCCAAGAGAAAAGATGCGAGTTCCAACACAATTATCATCTTGGCTCTATTATACAACTTCAACAACACTGAAATAGAATTTAAGGAACCTAATAGGTTCATTCGCCGAACGTGCAGAACTTGATCAATTTGATTCCCGCCATGCGCCGCAAGTCAGCAGAAACAAGCTAGCAAGCCAGCAGAGAAAAAGTTTGCTGGCTCTGCTGAGCCTTTGCTACCTACGTCACATCCGCTAGCAAGCCCGCTGAACGGCAAACTCAGAATCTGCTGACCGTTTGCTGGCCAGCAATGAGCCCGCTGAACGCGCTCATTGGGTAACCGTCGACTACCGATCGAAAGCGTAAGACCAGTGAGTAGCGGGGAATCGTAAACAAGAATATGATACATATGAGGAAAACATAGGAATTAGAGACGAGGACACAAATGGTATTAACTCTTCACACCAAAGCGACCCACCTTGGTGACTCGCTACACATACACACACGCGACCGGGTCACAAATATGGATATGGGACAGGATTACCCTTTCAAATCTTTAAATTAATATTGTCGAAAAATGCTACTATGCTACTAACCAGTGGAATTGTAGGCGTATGTACCAATGTGGCCACATTTAAAGGAAGTGCATACCCTAAATCGTATAAAGCTCTCAACATTAAAGCACGTTGATGGTCGTATAGTGGACATTGAAATAGAATATGATTTAAGGAACCCTCCATTTGTAAACACGAACATAGAGGATCATCACGTCGTTTTATGCGGAATAAATACACCGGCGTTAATGCATGGTTAAAACGTAGACGAATGATTGTAATGATATGTCGTCGTGTGTATTTCCCTCCCTGAAACCATGGTTTGTTTAAAATAGTCGGTTGTAACCCAAAATAGTGTTTGGCCTTAATTCTGGCGTAGCTAGTCCACGTGCCTTGCCAGTCCTCCCGTATTGTCGAACTAATTATAGAACGCAGATCTGACATTGGTATGGCGATGTTGTAAGTTTTTCCGTGTCCCTTTGCTGCATCTTTGGCAAGGTTATCCGCTATTTCGTTTCCCTCAATGTGACAATGGCCGGGTACCCACATGATACTGACTTCAAAACCCTCCGTGTGTAAAGTGTACAATTGTTGCACTAATTGACATAAAAACCAGTTGTCAGCCTCTCTAACATTTTGAAGTGCTTGCACTACACTCATTGAATCAGTACAAATTAAAGCATGACGAATGGCATGTTTCATTTTATATAAAACACGTCTGAAGTATGGCATAAATTTCGGCTGTAAATATCGAGACGTCAGGGGGTAAAGTATACTGAAAGGAGATTTGTAAGTTCGGAGCACAGAAGGCTGCTCCCACACGCGCAGGGTTAACCATTTTAGAACCATCTGTGTAAAAAAAGATACAGGAGATCAAAGGATTCGTTATTTCCCTAAAAATACGGGGAATGATTACAGGATGATGTTGAAACGTCTGGTAGACTTGGGGTAAGGAGTTCTGAAGAATAGGAGGTTGAAAGTACGTTGCAGCATACGGAATAGTATATATCGGTAACATCATGACTTTTAATATATTATGGCGGTACGGTTGAAGCATGGAATATGCGGTTAGTAACGCAGGACGAGAAACGGTGGGCAATAATCGACGCGTATAATATTCCTCTAATAGTTGTAATTTAGGGACTATAGGTGATGTTGTTATCATCATTTTTCGTAGCAGGTACATACATGCAAGATATCTACGCCGATGCTGAAGTGACATTTCTCCGGTTTCAACTAGCAGGGCTCCTGTGGGGGTTGATTGAAGCGCACCTATAATTATACGCAAAGCAGAAAACTGGATTCTATCTAACCGAAGGAGCCTAGTGCTGGGCATTGAATAAAAAAAAGGAATTGTAATCCAGTACAGAACGGATGATGTTACGATAAACCGTTAATAATGATTCTGGGTCCGCCCCCCAATTACGTCTAGTGAGAGACTTTAGAACATTAATTTTACTGGCGAGATGACTCTGAAGGTATTGCGTATGTCTCTCCCATTGCATTTTCCTGTCAATATGAATCCCTAAATATTTGACACTTGTCACAACCGGAATGTGACCTTGACGGTATAATATAGGAGAACTGTCGTAAATTCGTTTGTGTGTAAAAATCATCGCAGCGTTTTTTCCTACGGATGTTTCAAATCCGTATTGATGTAGCCAATCATGAGCATGAGATAAGGCGTGGTATATATCTCTTCGACATGAGGAAAACTCTTCTCGAGTGCAATATATTAGAATGTCATCCGCATATTGTAGAATGCGAGCGTGCGGTAATATTACTGTTTCTAAAGTACGGGTATAAATTAAGTATAAAAGCCCGCCTAGAACGTCGCCCTGGGGAACACCATAAGAAGTATGTCGAGAATCAAAGACACCGGCTGGGGAGTTTAACGTAATATGACGATGGCATAGCATATTGTGTATTATGCACCTGAAGGGAAGGGGAAAATTTAGATCCCTTAGAAGTTGAATAAGAAGATCATATGCATTTTTTAGGTCAAGGAACACAGCTACTGTGTGCATTTTCTTTCCTTTTGCTAGGAGTAGATCAGTAAGGAATATATTTATGGGGTCGGATGTACCAAGATTTTTCCTAAATGCAAATTGGGTTTTTGGAAACAGGTTATAATATTCTAGGCACCATTGAAGCCGTCGGAGAAGTATATGTTGGAACATTTTTCGGAAACAAGATCCAAGTTGAATACCACGATAACTACTCGGTAATCGAGCATCTTTCATGGGTTTAAGAATCGGTACAGTTTGAAAAACATTCCAATCCTCCGGGAAGGTCCCTGTGCATAAGATGGAATTATATAGTTGAAGAATGATACTCTGAGCGTTTACTGGAAATCTAGCGATCATTTGATAAGTCACTCCATCAATCCCTGGGCTGGATGATTTTTTGTGCCGAAATGTGTGTCTTAATTCGCTACTTGTAATAGGCTGCATTAAACTGGAAAAACGTTCCAGGGAACCAGATATACAAGATGTAGGCAAGCGAATAACTATTTCTGGTGTCCAAGTATGATACAGGTCATGATATCCCTGCGCCGAAAGTTGGGAGGGAGATGAGATAGTACGATTATTAGAGAAATGTTTAATCGCCGTCCAAATACTGTTTAGGGACGTAGTACTGCATAATTGGGTAGTATATAATTTCCACGCTTCCCGTCTTTTATCATTAAATACACGTTGTATTTGCGCGGTGAGACTTTTGTATCGCAAATAAGATGTTGGAGAGCCATAATGTCGAAAAGCTTTTAAACTCGCCTTGCGCCGTCTTACCAGCTGTCCGCATTCTTGATCCCACCATGAGGGTAAGGCGCCACGATTATTTGGAGGACCTGTCGTTAGAATTAAAGGGTGATATATATTTTTATTTATTTATTTATTTACATAGGTCCCAATGAGCCTGAGCTCGTGTTAGGGACAATCAAGTAACATAGTTACAGCATGGCATATATATAATTTTCGTAACATTATTGTTTAGTTTAATAGTAGCCTAACTTATATTAGATTGCTAGTGACTAACTTTACAGAGATAATTTGATATGATACATTGCATTGCTTAAGGCTATTGTACATGGGCTATTCATTCCTTAATAGGAAGTCTTTTGTTTTCCTCTTAAATGTTTTATAGAGAAACTTTCCCTTATGACTAATGGTAGCGAGTTGTATTCTTTTATTATAGACATAATTCCTTTAGTTCCAAATTTAATGGATTGGGAATGGCTGGTGAATATTTGATTTACTCCTCTTGTTGCATAGTGATGAATGTCATTTGCATGGGTAAAATGGATGTGTGTGTGTATCAATTTGTTTTCTAATTTGTATACAAATACTGTTGCTGACATAGCTATTTGTTTTTGCAGTGGCATAATTTTAGTTCTTGAGTATAATTCATTTGAGGGTGTGAGCCAAGGAAATCCAAAGATAGATTTTATAGCACGTTTCTGGAGTATCTCAAGTTCTTTTATCAGCTCCTTCTTACAATATCCCCATATGAAATTCATGTACATTAGATGTGAATGTATCAGAGCAAAGTGTATATTTTTCAATTGTTGGCTAGTAAGACAGCTATATCTTAATCTGAAAATAATACCAATTAAAGGGCTGATTTTATGTTTTACATTTTCTACATGACTTTCCCAGGTTAGTGTACTATCTAGTGTGATACCTAAGTATGTTGCCGATTTAACCCTTCCTATTTCTTTGTTGGCTATGTTGACTATGTTTGTGGTCTCAATCTTGTATGATGGTTTATGGAAGAATAAATATTTTGTTTTAGTGATATTGATAACCATTTTGTGTGCTCTCAACCAATCCACCAGCTTATTGAGATCATAATTAATATTTAGCATAATTTCCTGTTCAGATGTTCCCAGATAGAGTATAAAAATATCATCTGCAAATAGTTTAAGCTTGCCTTTCAATTCTAATAATACTATATCATTAATATAGGCCAAGAAAAGAATTGGTCCTAAGACAGAACCTTGAGGTACTCCTGTGTCAATTCTCATTTGAGATCCTTTTACATTATCGATTGCAACATATTGTTTTCTGTTAGTGAGGTAGTTCTTGAACCAATCATGTGCCACTCCTCTGATGCCTGCAAATTCTAGTTTATTAAGGAGAATCTTATGGTTAACCAGATCGAAGGCTTTTTGAAGGACAATTAGTACACCAGCAGCTAGTTTGTTTTCATCTAATGCCTTTTCTACATCAGTTACTACTTCAAATATAGCACTATAGATAGGCGCGGATATTCTCTAATAAAAAGGCATAACTGTTACTGAGCCCCTGTGTATGCTGTGAAAGTCTATCCTCTAAAAATCGGGAGAACAACTCATAATCAAAAAATCGTAAATTTCGCTTAACCTTAGATACGTTTTTTGGGATATGTCGGGTACGCGAGACATCATAGTCGATTATAATTGGATAATGATCGCTTTGATGCGTATCCTGCACGGTCTTCCATGTCATCTTATGAGATAAGTCTAAAGTAGTGACACTTAAATCCACCGCACTTTGGGGACTATTTGGTGGGGTAATGCGCGTGGGTGATCCATCATTTAAGAGATGTAGGTGTAAATCCTGTATAACTGCAGCGATGTGACGTCCTTTTGGATTAATGCGACCACTGCCCCACAAGGCGTGATGTGCATTAAAATCCCCCACGGTAATATGTTTAGGATTGTTTTATGAACCGGAAATATGCCTGCCATTGCCGACGGGAACCTTGTATACCCGGGGGACAATAAATATGACTTACATGTAGATCTTGTACAAGGAATGTGTGATGATGAGTATGAGGAATATAGAATTGAGTAGAGAGAGGAGTGTATCGTAAGGTCTTTTTGAATAGCGTCATTATGCCACGATATCCTGGACCATCCTGACGTTCAACCAGGTAGTTGGGAATCGAGAATCTATACGAGGCACGAAGCCATGTTTCCTGTTGGAATATGATATCCGGATCATACTCCTGGATTAAAAGCAATAATTCATGCTTCTTATTTAAAATACTACGGCAATTCCACTGGAGGAGTAACATGTAGCACGCATCTAAATTAGGCCACTGTAGGACTACTACTTACTAGGGTATTATTTTTTGTGGTAGGAGGATTGGGAAGTAACGGAACTATTTTGTCTAATAATTGTTTCATATAAACGCTCCATTGTGCGTTGTGCCCAAATAATTCTTGTAATGTCAGGAAATCTTCAATGATGTCATGGGACGGGTCTCGTGAAGTGCCATGTGTTTGAGAACACTGTTTCTTCGAAATTTCCTCACCCATTGTGGCGGGTTGCAAAGCCACCCCTACACCACTACCAGATGGTTGCTTCAAGATCTCGAGATAGGCCCTTCGGTCGTAACCTATGGGATTCACCACTTTCGGCTTTGGGGACACTAGTTCTGTATATTTTCGTTTTCTCGGCGGATCCTCTCTACGTGTATTATGAGACTGTTCTAAGGTTGGAAATTGCTGCGGGAGTGTAAGAGGATTAAACGGTGCATTGTAGTTAGCCGCAATAACTTCGTGGTAGATTTATTTTCGGTACACATTTGACGTTTTATGGACTTTTGTTTCTCCAATTCGGGGCAGCGTGCGGCGCCTGCCGGATGATTATCACCACAATTAGCACATTTAAACAGAGTCTCCTTACATGTTTCCGTAGAGTGTCCTTGCGCATAGTTACCGCAAACTGGGGCGCGAGCCCGGCAGTGTAGTTTTACATGCCCGAATCGTTGACAGTTCAAACATCTAATGGGGGAAAATATGAATAATGTTACCTCTAAGAGCACATTAAAAATAGATACATAATCAGGTAGACGTTGTGTTTTAAAGAAAATTTTCACTGTTCCTGTAGGAAGGGATTCTAACTTGTCATTGATCATCTTTTTCCGAAAAAAAAAACGCTAGACTCGCACAATTGGGACAGGCGAATCAATATATTTTAGGATTTCATCGTGCGTTAAGGATGTGTCCACGCCCCTAATTAGCCCAACACGTTGGACGTTAGCGGACGGGACAAATGCGACCAAGTGCTTTGCTGGTAATAAGGGATTTTGTAAGAAGGAGTTAGCTTCTATGACCTTGTTAAATTGTACCTGAACACGATTGCGGCCTTTGCGTTGAATATTCTTTATACCCACGATCTTATTTTCGAAAAAGAGCTTTCCTAATGCCATCGGATGTAAATTGCCAATATGTTGATCACCCTCACCTTGCACAAACACCGTGTACGGTCCTGTGTGATGGTCATAATATCGATTGTCATTTGACAATGGCTGTCGCGTAGCAATAATTGGAGATGATTCGGCAGTGGAAGTTGTTGGAGTTGATACTAGCTCAACCTCCGACACTACAAGCATACTTTCAACGGACGCTACACCCTCGTATTCCACGTGTTCAAATTCGTCCGGTGGTCGCCCCATCTGACTACCATCACTTTCGGACGACATGTCGAATAGTTATCCCCTATTAAGGAGGGGGTACTAACCTGATTAAACACTAACGAGACCTAACACACTAAACAAATAACAGGTCACAAACCCGAAGTCCACGCAGCACTCAAAAGCACGTACCCTACACCCGATACCACTCACTGCACAGATGCACACAGTATGGAGGTTGGGATACGAATGAGACGACACTCAATGCTGATTTTCTGGACCACAGATTACCTCTGGACGCTTATATTGGCTAGAAATTCGTAGAATTTCAGGTCCACGTGGCAATGTTTGGGCTACAATGGCTACCAATCTCGCATATAAAGTAACTACAATTGAATGTGATCATTACGAACGCACATTAGTACGTTCGGAACCGAATTTTACTGTCTGACATTGAATCAAAAGCATTCGTTATTGCACCTCAGGAGGCGATATCGTTCCAAAAAAAAAATACCAATGATGAGTTTTGGTGTGACATGTTGGTATGATTTCCAAATCTACGAGATCTTTTGTTTTTCATTTATTTGCCTATTTGAAAGCCTACCGGTGCTTTTAATACAATATAAATGTTCTTAATAATGATTCAAAGCTGTTAAAAATGATATAATCGAGAGTAATTAGAGTTTGCTTCATTATACCATCATAACCTCAAAACATTCGTAACCCCTCCTCGCCCCCAACCATGCTGCACTTTATTCACCAGTAATGTAGCTGCAATGAAATGCTATGTTCATATATTTCATTCTCCCACAAATTCTACCCCCACCCTCCTCTACCGCATGAGATCAATATAACATCAATATTCTATACAGTAATGTGGATTCAGGATGAGGAGTAGGTTTCGAGGAATGATAATTACTTTGTGAAGATTTCATTTATTTGAATACCGCTTTCTGCATGTTTACATTTTGTCTTTTACATTTGATTGTGCAGCTGAAAACAACCTTCAGAGATGTGAATACCAATGGTTAAGCTCGTTGAGAACACAGAAACACATGAGATCTTGAACGTGGTCAGCAGGCTACTTGGATGGATGATGGCACACTGTTTTAAGCCACCCGACCGCCAACTCCAGCCTCGGAAACCCTCTTTGGAAAACTGGACCAGCCCCGGGTGGAAGATAAACTGCAAATGTCCAAAGCACAAGTCTAAGCAAAAATTAAATTTCAATGTAGGCCTACACAGATAAATGCAATGCATGTAGTAGTATTATTGCAAATCAACCACATATATGCAAATGGTCGATAATCCGCCTTTCAATATAGCAGAGGCAGACTGGGGGAATGTTTGTTTGCAGTAGGACTGTGAAGAGGAGCAGCACACGTGAGTTGTTCTTCTGCCCAGTCCTAGTGTCGGCTGGGCGCCTCATACTTGTTTCATTTATTACCCCTTATCTTCATGAAGCTAGAGAAGGTCTCAAATGACGAATGTGATAAAGCTGAAACAGATTTGTGAACAGAAAAGTTTGGCCAGGGGTCTCTTATAGTTCAGAAGTTTTCAACACTGTAGCACGACCACTTTTAACACAAGTTGTTTTGTTGTTGCTTTTATCATTCGAAGGGCTTGGACATGGTGGTCATTGAGACCCATGTACTTAAGTGTAGTGATGTGGGCCGGGTAAATACCCAGCGGGAAGGTAAATATAAATTGGGTATTTACCCGGGTATATACCCAGTGGTCATTTAAATACCCAAAATGAGGGTTTTTTCAGTTTTTTGAGCTTTGTACAACACTTTTTGATGTGATGATGAAGTGTTGGACAAACAAGGACTGAAACACAGGTATGTCATGCCTTAAATTGAAATCAGGAGCACTATTGATCGTTCGAAACTAAAAGAAAAGGAAAATGGACGTCCGGGTATTTATGAGTATTTATATGTTTTGGCACTGTAACCTTGTCTTTAAGTGTGGTTTTTTTCCTTAAACTAAAGTAAAATATTGGATAAAACCTTTTGGCTGTTATGTGTTTTAAATTTTTAATAAATACCAAGATATTGAGTAGGTCGAGTTTTATTACGGTTATTACAGTTATTTTTCAATCAATTTTAAATATTAAAAAAAATTAATTTTTTAAATCATACTCAAAATAATATGAATGCATGTCAGGAAGTTTTTGTAGTATATGGGCTCTATAATGGTTGAAGATGTATGCCAGCAAGCATTTTCTATTCTTTGTTTGATGCCTACTGTACTTCACCTAACTTTTTCAGTGTAGTGGAGTTGTTAGTTTATATCTCCTGATCTAATTCCCAATTCTAGTTCTGTTTTTAACTCCCAATTCTATTTAAATTTAATTTGATTAATTATCTAATGTTGTTACATTTCTAAAAAGTTAATGTAGAATAGTTTGCATACCGGTATCCTTTTTTAAGGTTCAACTTACCAGGACACAGGATTTTTAATGAAAAATCTAAAATACCCAGGTATTTACCCAAATTGGGTATTTACCCGAGTATATACCCTGAGTATTTACCCCGATTTATAAATACCTGGGTATTTTACATCACTACTTATGTGAGTGTATTTTTTACGATAACATGTTGTAATATGGTGACTGTATTAATAATATATTTATTACAGCCAATGGCCAAAGCAAACAAAATAAGAAATATAACTACATAACTAGTCACAACAAATTTCCTTCAATGACTTATTCCCCTTCATGCAAGTAGCAAGGTGATAACGCTCACATGTTTTCTCGCAGAGAGAACAAACACAGTTTATATCAGGCGTGTGAAACTGTAATATGCGGCAAACTCTGTGGTGAAAACCATGTACCGCATATCGCGTAACAAGAAGACGCAATTCGTAATTGGCAACTGACCACTCTCTGTTTATCATAGCGTCAGTAGAGTAAAAATCGCTCCAAATCTCTGCTTTCTTCTGATGATGCTCTCGCAATAGTTCTTGATATGGTGACTGTATTAGCGTGTCTTTGTACTTTAGGTGAGGATTGGGAGGGAGGCAGCCGTGGCCATAAATAAGGATCCATCTTGGCATTTGCCTGCAGTAGACGTGGTAAACCACTTCCAAGATGGCCTAATTGGGAATCGAATCCACCTCGCCTCAGGATTGCCACGAGAGGCTTAGCATACCCCGTTTCAGACCTCAGATCAGAATTACTTTTATGGGCAGGGCCAGGAAACGAACCCAGACCTCTGGGGAAAGAACCGAGAATGCTAGCCACTACACGAGGTGGTCAAACAAGAATTGTGTCCAGGCATGTATCTAGGCCTAATGGCCTTATTTATGGCCACGGCTGCCTCCCTCCCAATCCTCACCTAAAGTACAAAGACACGCTAATACAGTCACCATATCAAGAACTATTGCGAGGTATAGGGGAGCTGAAAACATGGTAGCCTTTCTTCCTGGAACTACAAACTGTCATTCACTCATTGAGAACAGTTTCCAGCTAGACTGTAAAGAACCCATTACAGATTTGGGTGCTATTCAGCACCTAGAACAAATACTAGGTACTGAACTCCATTGTCATGCACAGGAATACAATGCTAACTTTCTTACATATTTCGAGTGATCAAGCTAAGAGAACTTTAACCCTCAGTGTAAGAAAAATGTCCCTACGATGCCAGAACAACCCTTGTTCTCTCAGCTATAAAATGCATGTTAGCAGGCTCCACCATCAAATAGGGAGGTACAATTTGACATGCTGCATACATAAAATGATTACTAACACAGTAAGACTGAAACCTACAATGAAGCAGCACTCAAAAGGAGCTACGGGCTAACGTACACTACTGAATGAAGCCCTACTGTACTCCTAGGCTTTTACATCCAACAATGTAGTAGGCCTACACCTTACAGGCTCTAGGCTAAGCATAATAGAGGACCAGAGGGAAGATAACAAAGTAGCCAATAAAGCCTACTATTATTTTGCTGGAGGGTATCTGTATTAATATCTTCTAGCAAGTACACAAACAAACAATATTAACATATATTTCTAGAGCCAACAAACATTCTTTGTCGACTTCATCGCCCATGCCTAGGATTGTATCAATCCTTGCCTTATTCCCTGGTGCATAGGACACCAGAAGTCACAGCCATGCAGAGTGTATGTCAAAATAGGACCAGGGTCCAAACCTGGGTGCTTCCATCACAAGTCACTTTGTATCTTCAAAACTGTGCTTGTAGTATTTGATTAAGACACCTGCATGCATGCAAGTATTAGCATAGATAGGAAAATTATGGACATGGATACCGTAGGCCCTGCCGCATATCAAACTACTTAAGTAGCCTACCGTTTACTAAACTAAAGCTGCTCCTGCACAATGACTTGACAGAAGTCTTCAGCAAAATGAAAACAATTGTTTGGTACATTTGGCAGGAATAAATTACATATTGTCCAATATGTACAAGACTATTGTACTTATATTCGGATTTTTACGGTACGCGAAAAACAAACAAATAAAAGTAAATCCATAAATTCTGATTAGTCAGTATAATTATACCGACAGAAACTATGACAAAGGTTTACATCTTAGCAATTAAAACCTACCCTACATATCAATTATGTTGTCCCACGTTTAGAGCGAACGTAGCTGTCGCCATTTCTAATAACACCGCTAGTCACTTGTTATTCAATTTAGTATTGGATCCAACATAATACAGATTAAGTCACTAAAAATGGAGTATACTGCAACAGCTGTCGGCATGCGGGCCCAAACAGTAAACAAAACGCACATGGCGGTCTTTGTTTTGAATTGAATCGCCCATAACAGTGTCCCGCGCTTGGTCTTGATCGAAGTTTTTCTGGGGGGGGGGCACCGAAAAGGTTTCCCGCACCCCCCGCGTGGCACCCGACCTTACTACTGGTGCCTCCGACATGCAGTTAGTCTACATAGTAGAAGAGAAAGCATAGGGGATTGGAAAGATAAGGATTGCCCTTTGAGGCTTTGCGCCTGTCCCATCGCGGTCGCGATCTACCAGGCATCATAGGTTGATATTAACATTGGTATATTATTATATATGTGCACATATAAATATGTACACATATATAACGGTAAGATTGTAGGGCCAGGGAAAACCGCACAGACATAAAGGAAAGATTGTCTACACGTAAAACCTGGCGGCTTGGTTATTGCCACATGCAAGGATAATGTGGGTATGGAAATGAGTAGGTTTTGTTAGTACGGGAGGTGTATCATGCAATAGTTGCAAAATCCGTTTCCTCGCCGAGATTAATATATGTGGGAATCAGTTGGCTTGGCACTGCTGGGACTAGTGCGTCCGCAATGGCGGACGAACTGTACTTCCGGGGTTAGTTTCGGAGCACAGTCCGCCCGCCTAGAGCGTCCTAGTACCAAGTCTCCGTGATCCGGAGAGGGGAGCCACGCCTGCGAACAGGGGCTTCTTCTCTCGTGTCCTGGACATAGCTGATGGTTGTTATCGATCACTCCGCCGCTGCATACAATCGTCCTGAAACTATAAGCTAATGATTATTAATAGTCCTTCCCTTGGCTATCCTTTCGGCAAGCCAGGGAAAGGGTTTTTACAACTATTTTTTTTTTGCCTTAACTAAACTTAAGCTGTAACAAATAAACAAACTGAAACAGAGAGTCAGACGTGCACATGGACATAGACAATTGATTACTTCACATATATATATATACACTTCATGTATGCAGCAAGGGGAGCGCGTGCGGCCGCCTTGGTTGGCCTGAGCCGTTACCAAGGACTTCCATGGGAATGTGGAGTTGGGGGTTATCCATGGGAGAATTCCATGGGATGTGTATTTGGGGGGTGACATTTGTGTTGTATGTCCCTGGGGTTAGTGCCGCTTTGCGCTACTCATAGCACCTACCTTTCCTGACTTTACCTGAAGAGAATGTGTCGAGGGGTAGGGTATTTGCTATTTCGGCCCATATCGTGTCGGCCGAGGACTCTTACGAGTGGGTTTGCCGAATAGCGCATGGAGCGTTGTGACCTTAGTGCAAGTTGTCGCACAAAGGCTTTGATGCTTGGCGTATTTGTTACGCGTTCTAGCTCCCGCGTGGGTGTATCCCGCGGGAGCTTTTGTGCTAACCGCAAGCATTTGTTTTGGATCATCTGCAGCTTTTTGAGGTTCGACTTAGCTGTGTAACCCCATACAGGGCTGGCGTACATAATAATGGGCCTTATGAGGGCTTTATACATGTTTACGCCCAGCGTCTTGTCGAGGCGACTCTTCCTATTTAGGAATGGGTAAAGCTGCAGTAATCGCATGTTGGCTTTACGCTGTAGTGTTTTGACATGGTGCAGCATGGTTAGTTTTGCATCTAGTGTTACTCCTAGATACTTAACTGTGCTCGTCCATGGAATGTCGCGCGCAAATAGTGTGAGTGGCCGGATGGAGTCAGGTCGGCGTGAGATGCGGTTCTTCTTGGTGAAGAGTACCGCCTGACTTTTGTCAACGTTGACTTTTATCCGCCAGTCTCTGAAATAAGGTTCCAGGGCCCATAGCGCTTCCTGCAGCCGTTTGTGGATACTGGCTATGCGAAAGTGTTGGGCTGTCATTGCCGAGTCATCAGCATAGAGGTATAACGTAGTTAATGCTCCTGCTGGTGTTGGCATGTCATTGATGTACAGGCTGAACAGCACGGGAGCTATAATACTGCCCTGCGGGACGCCTGCTCTGATCTGTCGTTTGGTGGACAGCACGTTCAGAATATCAACCTGGAATGTGCGGCCTTCTAGATATGATTTTATGAGTCGTATGTAGGCCGGGTGGAAATTACAGTCTATTAGTTTGGCTAATAGGCCTGTATGCCACACCTTGTCGAAAGCTTTCTGTATATCTAAGAAGGCAGCTCCGGTGTCGCGTTTTTGGTTGAACCCTACTGTGGCGTGTTCGACCAGCCTCATAAGCTGCTGCGTTGAGGAGTGGTGGTTCCGAAACCCGAACTGCTCATTCCTGAGCAGTCCATTTTCCTTAACGTGCGCTACTATTCTCTTTAGCAGTATTTTCTCGAATACTTTGCTTAGTGAGTCTAGTAGGCTTATTGGGCGATAGTTGTCGGGATTGGTCTTGTTTTTGCCCGGTTTGCCGAATACTAGTATTTTAGCTTGCTTCCAGCACACAGGGTAGTACTGTAGCGTGAGCATTGCATTGAAGATGCTTGTTAGTATTTGCAGGGCCTTGTCAGACAGCCACTTCAGTACTATGTTCTGAAGGTTGTCAGGGCCCGGGGCTTTGCGATTGGGGAGGTGCCGGATAATCCACTTTATTTCGTGAATATTAGTTTTGCGGACTTCCGGCTTGGGTGCATTGGTTATGTAATCATTTACCTTTGCGTCCATCCTGAGCGTGAACTCCGGGTTAGAGGGTGTGTCGTTCGGTGTGAATGCTTCCTCTAGGGAGTTTGCTAGGGCCTCCAGTTTGTCCCGTGTCGAGTAGGCTGGTCCTATCGGAGTTTCAAGGGTCGGCACCTGATGGGTTTCGCGGGTGAAGTGTCTCGCGAGGGGCCACACTGATGGTGTATTTTCTGTGGGGTTGGTACCAAATTTTGATATAAGATTACCCCAAGAGCTGCACCGGTGTTCATGTAGAGCGTTCTGGATTTCAACATTGAGTTGATTTTTCCTGACTCTGTCGTGGTCCCTGTGGTATTTAGTCCAGTCCCGCCTTATATTGTTCCTTTGCCTTATTAGTGCCCGGATGCGGGCTGGTATTTCCAGTTTCCGCTCGCGGGTGTTTACAAGGGGAACACTTGTGTCCAAGGCGACTTGGATGGCTGAAACCAGGGTTTCCACAGCAGTGTCTAGCTCCTGATTTGTGGTTAGTGGCATGTCTTCTTTACCATCTAGTTCTTGATCTAGTATGGCCTTGAACTGGTTCCAGTTGGCAGCTTTATAGTTGCGTATAGGCTTGGTTCCTGTTTCGATGACTTCAGGGGGGGGGGTCGCAAGTGTAATAATCGTTGGCTTGTGATTTGACGAAAGGTCATTTATCACCCTGATTCTGTGACTGAGCGTTACCTGGTTCATCAGGCATATGTCCAGAATATCAGCGATGTCCGTCGAATTACGTTGCGGTACGAAGGTTGGCTCGTTGGGGGCAGCGACTATGTAGTCATTGGCTATCATGTGCGCGTAAAGCCTCCTCCCCGAGTGATTGGGGTGGAGACATCCCCAGTGAGCACTTTTGGAACTGAAATCCCCTCCAAGTATGGTATGAGTGCCAGTTTTGAATAGGGTTTCCTTGCACAGGCAAGCGGATGCCCAGGCCTCGAGTGATTGCAGTTCTGGTTTGTCTAGTTCCATGTGAGCTATTTCTTTGCGGGCCAGTATTGCCACTCCTCCTTTAGACATATCGGTGTGTTCGCGGCGATCTAGTCTTACGGTATTAAAGCCTCTTACGGTGAATTTCTGCCCGGGCTGTAAGTGAGTTTCTGTTATGAGCGCCACGTGTATGTCATGGGTTTGGAGGAACAACGCGAGTTCTGTTTTCTTTTTGCGGACTCCATCGGCGTTCCAATTTAAAACGCGAATTCCGTCCGTGTGTGTATAGTTGGGGGTATTAGTTGGGTTCCCCTCGTTCCCTTCAGGTAGGTCAGGTGTATTATCCATGACGGGATGTGAAGGTGGTGTTTATAAATGTGGTGAAAATGCTCATCCACTGGTTCATAGGGGCCGTGAATAGCTGCATAATTAGCGCCATCACGGCCTGGCACAATGTTCCCATCGTCAACCCTGGAAAGAGTTGATTTAAGAAGTCATTGATTTTGTCCCAGATGGTGCTGGGATCCTGATCCAGTGGTGGGCTGGCCTGAGTGGCTGTGTTTGAGGGAGGGGTGGGGGCAAGAGGGAGGAGAGTTGCTGGGGGCGATGCGTCTTGGTTTGGCTGGCAAGGGATGGAGCTAGAAGCTTGTTGGGCTTCTCGCGTTTGCTCCGCAGCCATGGTGGTCTTTGCTTCGGCATTTTTGGGGCGTTTGGAACGGACCTTCTTCTTCCTTTGTTCCTTGGGAGGAGGCACTGAGATCGGGTCTGGGCAGGTGGAAGTGCTGGGCTGAGGATTGATCTCAGTGTTTGGGTGTGGCGTGTCTATGTTTCGGGATGGCTGTGTCCCCCCTTCAAATCTGCTTTCGGTCCTGCCTGATGGGCCTTTAGGCATTGATGATGCCTTGGTGCCTGAAGGGCCTCCACGTGCCTGGTGCATGCCACCTTGATGCGCACCAGTTTGCATCGTGTTTCGCCTGTTGGCTTCGTATGCCCTGCGGGTGGGGCAGTTCTTAAAATTAGCCGCATGTGGTCCCTTGCAGTTTCTGCACTTGGAGTTTGCCTCATGGGGTCCAAATGGGCATTTGGCAGAGTGGTGTCCTTCCGCGCAGCGCCTACAGCAAGGCCTATCGTGGCACCCCTTGGAGGTGTGACCCAGCCTTTGACAATTGCTGCATTGCGGCGCATGAGTGGGAGTCTGGTATGGGGTGATGCTCACCTCCATGCGAGCCAGCATTTTTACTTGTAATATGCTGTCCGCTTCCGGCCCTGCCGTGACTGTCACCAAGTACAGTGGGGAGTGTATACGGGAGGACTTGGTGCGCATCGTTTCGACGTTTTCCACTGGGAAATTCATGGCTTTGAATGCGGCTGCGAGGTCGTCACACGTCTTCTGGTTTGCCGGTGTGCGCAGTACATATCGCTTTACAGGCTTAGCTGAAACGATCTGTGAGTACGGCGCATTGACGGCTTCCAAGTACTCTATGCAAAAGTGGTAAGCCTTCCAGCTATCACATAGAAGCCAGACTGACGTGCCGGGGTCTCGCTTGGGGGTTTGAAGTGGTACTTGTTACGGTACTCATGTGGTAGTGCCGTTGCAAGTCCCAGATCGATGTTATGAATGTCTGTTGTGTAGAGTGTGAGTGGCGGCGGCTTCTTAGGCTTTGGCCTGTTCGGTCTGTCGGGGAAAGTGGAAGTGGTCGAGCCGGACGAGTCCCGCGAACCACTCCGCCTTTGCCCGTCTTTAGCATTAGCCGCTTGGGCTTGCCTCTTGGCATCGGCTTTCTCTCTCCTCGTCAGGACCGGTGTGAAGTCCTCCTCCTGTTCCCCAAGCTCTGGAGTCTGTTTCCTGAGTTCAGGGGCTCCAGGGTGCGCGGAGGACTTTTCATTGGTCTTCCCCTGCACAGGTTTGGAAGTCCGCGTGGGTGCTGGCTTCTTAACCTTTGCTAGGGTGCCTTTGCCAGCCGTCCCGCTCGACGATTTCGCTGGCGGAGCTCCTTCCTGGTCTAGGCCTGTGGTTGGAGTCGCCGTGCTAGTCGGAGACTGGGACTGCTGGACTGTCGAATTGGGGGCCTTTGATTTGCCCTTCCCTTTGATACTACCAGCTTTCATGCGACGTGGCTGGTCAGGCGGCACGTCCATTACTAGCTCGTCTCCCGTAGTGTTGGGATCAATCGCGTGGCTTTCCAAATCGATGACCATGGATATTAGTGCTGGGATAGCTTTCTCCTGGACCACTGACGGGGCCGCTTTCGCTGCCGGTCGTGTGGTCTCCAGGATAGGCGTCTCCTTGCCTTCTGTCCCTGTTGGCGCCAATGCTGCGCCTAGTGGTGTCGCTGGCGCGACGAGGCTGGAGTCAGTGGGCTCTCCCATGGGCTGACTGCCGGACGAGTCCAGGCAGCCGTCCGGGACGTCTCCGTAACTCAACAGCATCGCTGGGGTGCCGTCTGTACGCTGGGGCGCTGCGGGAGCAAGCTGAATAGGTGCTTCCGTTAGCGGGCTGCAGGGCGCGGCACCTGGGTCACGCTTAGGCTGCTGCCTATATTGCGCAGCTGCTCGTGTGTGGTACAAGGCACGGGGGATGATGTGTGTTTGGGAATAGTGATGCTGGGTTCCCTCGGGCTCATGAGCGGGCTGCCGGTTTTAGCTGGGCTAGTCACCGGGGTCACGCTCTGGGCGGCCAGGGTATCAGCTATCGACCATGTGTAGAGAAGTGCCAATTGCTTCCCGGTTCGGGGGGTGACGTATGGGGGAAGGTTGATGAGGGTGGGGGCGCTAGAGGTGCTAGGGAGTGCGCGGCGCGGGGTGAACATGACATACATAGGGATAGAGAAGTAGATAGCTTATATACTAATAGGGGTCGCACCAGAGCCAAGAGGGGTTGCCAGACAAATTGCTCTCTTAGAAGCAGACAAATAGCTCTTTTGTAGTTGGCCTGGTGCTAGCCTATATATGTGATGAGGGGATAAAATCTAAAAGCGAACTAGTGAGCGCGGGATGATCCGACGTGAACGGGTCCCTGACTCACAGCGTGCCCTATCCTAACCCTAAGTCTGGCTAGCCCAGAACTGATTGGGGAATGATATGGGCTGTGTTTCTATCTCCCAAAATTTTAATAATGGCACCCCGTCGTGTTCGTTAAGCCGCCATTTTGGACACCATGACGGCCTAGGGTGGGGGCTTAACGAAGCCCTGAGAATCAAAACGATCTAAAAATTTTCCGAGCATGGTCTCCAATCAAAACGTCCCTGATTGGCTGAGCACTTATTGGGTCCTTCCCGCCACCCAGCCGCAATCAAATCCGCCATTAACCTCAATTTAACATAACCTAAGTTACTTAAATTACAAATATTAATAATGTTGGTGAAGAGTGGGTGACTTGTGGATTTGATAAGCCATTTTTAGTGTTGCCTTCTATAGATTTGTGGTTTTTTGGCAATCTCGTTATCTTGTACACATTAAGATAAATAGTTATATTTCGGGAGCCTATCACTCAGTAGCGGTTTATCACAACAGTAGCAACTATTACGAATAGCTGTACTATAGTAAGATTTTTCTGCACCTTCGCGAAATAGTGGCGGTGGTTTGAGATTATTTTTGACTACCATTATGGGGTTTTAATAGTTTTTCATAGAGCATTTTTGTTGTCTTTTAGGCATGATTGATTTGACATGTTAGGTCTGCATGTAGCCTACAGTTTTGTTCCTGTTTTTTTTTTGAATAATGCTCATTCTCATTACCATTAAGTGCAACCGTGTTGACCGACTGAAAGACATTGAATATTTCGTTTACTAAGGCAGCACTGAAATATGGTTTCCAACACGATATGGACTTGGAACTTATGTTCGCTTAACAAAATAACGATACATCAACAAGTCATCCTTGTAATCTCTGCAAATAATAAAAATATTTCCCATCCAATATAGGCCTATTCATGTTGAACGGTAGAAAGTTATCAACCTTTATTAAGGCAACACTGAAAAATGTTCATTTTGATCTAGCCTACTTACTCGGAGTCATCTGCATCAATGTCCCTAGAGGTTCAGTTTTTTAAATTCTCCCTTTCCTATGGTCAAATAACACATGGATGTTCCCTAATTTTCTTAAGGGGATTCAATGATCTTATGCTGAACTAATTAAGAATAGGGCATGTACCCCAACCCCTTAAAATATGAAGTTATCATGATAAAAATAATGTCCATAACCATCAGAAACTTGAGAACACAGATCAGGAGAATGTTGATCGACCATGGATGCAAGACCAGAAAGTCTTAAAGAGGAGTGTTTCATTTAGAGGCTTGGAACATCATGGTCAAGACCCCTGTACTTGGGTGTGTGCTCAATTTGTTTGAAAACCCGTTGACAGATCATAAGTTAATCTGTGGCTGGAATCCACTCCGTCCTATGCTAAGCTGCGAGTACTGGGCACTATTAGTGTTCTGTGACTACTGTATCAATTTCTGAAAATTGTGTCATAGGCCTATGCATAGACAAGTCGCTGAGAATGTTCTCTGAATGGTGAATACCAGTAGGCTAGCCTACTTAGCTGCCTCCTTCACTAGCATTTCCAGGCACCTGGTTAGTTGGCAAAATGAAATAGAAAAATCACTTGAATGATTCAAGTTGTCCTTGATTGCCCTCGAGGGACAGTGTACCCCATTCCAGATCTTAGTTCAGAATTAGTTTCCTTGACGGAGTTGGAGAAACAGTCACAATACCTATGGTACTACTAGACCTAGTACGGTACATGTAGATGGAAGCATTGTGAGACCAACCACTAGGTAGCTTATGTCCCATTAGTTGGGAGTGTTAGGGAATGGGAGATTGGTTCTACATTTCAGCCTATGTTGTTGTATATTTCATTAATATATGAGATCTAAAAGTGTATCATAGGAATATTAAAGCAAACCATAATATATTACCAGTTGGTCAATTGGATACAACAATTCAATGATACATTCTGTTAATAATTAGGAAGTGTCATAGGCAACCGGAGAAGCGACACAAGAAAAAACACCTGAGTCTTCCAGGCAGTTGTCATCAACTGTATTTCACACAGAGAAGAATGACTAAAATGGTTCCTCATGAAAAAAACAACTGGTCAATGGCTTGAAAGACAGTAGTAAGGACTTACATGCTGTCAGTAAAAGTGGAGTTAAGAAAGATGTCTGGAATATTTAAATCAGTAGTTGATAGCCATGATTTTTAAAATTACCCTAGTTAATTGCACCTTAATATGATTAGTAGCCTACCGGTATGCGCAAGATTTTAAATGGTAGGTTTTCCTGTGAACCAAAAAACAGCTCTTAACATGGATTATGTTCAGGTTAGGCCTACAAGTTATTGGGAGGGAGGTTTATTTTACATACCTGTTGCACATAAAATGAGCTTCTGATTAGAGCTCTGTGGGAATGTTTAAATGGTTTGATGATACAGGATTTATCAAGCCTCTTTCTATGCATCTTTTAAAGACATTTAAACAATTCATAAATTACTGTCATCATTGCTAATGCTGTAATCTGTCATGTTTATTTATGCAGCATGAGGAATTAGGAGATATAGTAGGATAAAATGCAACTGTGTCATGGAAACCTAAGATGTATTTTTATTTCTCAACTTTATTTTCTGTAGACTCCAATACAGCCCACCACCAGGGGAAAAAAAAGTGTTGGTGATGTTTAATGAGAGCAAATCTTGAAATACTGTGATTTAAGTGGTTGGTATCAAAAGCTGTATAGGAAAAATGAAAATGTGAAGTCACGCCCAAGTTTATGAAGCCTTGCCAGACTCGGCTGAAATTATCTTCGATGCAATTCAAGTCTCAATAGTTAAAACTTTAGGACGACCTTTGACATGAGCACTATAATAGGCCTACATTTAGGATCGACATAGCCTGCAGTAGGTCTTGTGCTACTGTATGCACCTGGGCATGTTTAAAAATCTCAGCCTGCAGGTTAATAAGGTAGTATATTACTATAAATCTATCTCAAGCAAATCCAAGAAGTTACCAGACTGAGAAACTACATATCAATATTTAAACAAAAAAAGGGTGGCAGTGCAAACTGCACTTTTAATCCTTGCTTCATTAGTTAAACCATGATATTTGTACATAAATACAGTAAGGACTTCACATTAAAAACGGCCACTTAAATTATATGCCTTATTAGGCATAACCTACAAATTACATGTCATGAAATTGGTAAATATAAGCAGACAGCAACAACAATATGCAATGGTCTATAATGTAGATTTATAGTGCACAAAAGGTTATTGTACTGAATGTATTTCGAACTGATGAATAAAACTGGTCGAAACGACAGCCAATTGATTTACATCCAAAGTAGTAGAAACTTTCAGTTGATTGGCAAGAGTGTTGATTTGTACTTTTATTTTCACAAATTTTGATGAACAGTGTCACGCTTCAATTTAAATATAAACGCACATACAATTCCTCATCAATAAGTGATTTTCACTTCATACTGTCATGAACTGGAATAGGTTTCTAGCAAATTAACTGATGTAGAAATCTATTCCTCTCGCCACCATGTTGGTGATAATTGTAAACAAACCCGCGGGCAGCCAATGGCTGGTAATAATTGCCAGCCAATAACAAGCCAGGATGATGCGGATCATAATTCGCGTTTCACTCTCATTGCGTTTTAACTTGAGGTGAGGAATCAGCTGTTCGTTAACGCCACGGGGTGCCATTATTAAAATTTTGGGAGATAGAAACACACTCATGATGAGGTGCGGTGATGAGATGAAATGTAGGCTGGCGGGCCTGGCTGACAGCAGTGGCTTCAGACTCCTGGCGTCCTTAGCTGGTGAGCTCGTGCCGGCTGGGCGATGACTGGTCTGGCGGGGCTCGCCGAAGCGCTCCCCGCGGTGAAGTCTCGAAGTTCTCAGTCGGCTATCTCCTGCAGCAGCGTGACCTCTCTCGTTCAAGTCCAAGTCAAGTGGATGTGCGATAGTCTTATGTTTTACACTTCTTCTACTTGGGGGTTATGTTTTGGGCATAGCAAACACTTTACCTAGTCACAATCACATCTCATTCTTCTTATTATTTCTATGGAGCGGTCTGGGCGTAGCGAGGTTTTTACCCAGTCACAGATCCCAATTGTATCAAAAGATTTTGAACAGGAATATCGCGTGTAAGGAGAGGATAAACATAAACAGACAAGAACACAATAAGGTGCAAATCTTCACGCCCAAATGACGCGTCTTGGCGACTTTCTAGATAGATATATTTTTATTAATTCCATTTGATCAAATACATGTACTGAACTGTTTATTGTTAAGAAATACAATTTAACTCTTATTTACTTATTTATGTTGTAAGATTTTTCACCGGCATATGTTGGCAACTATGTACCAAAGACAATGCAGACGTAATAAAAGTAAATCGATACCAGTGTAGTTGGTATCGTAGAGCCAAAAGGACGTTAGCAAAGATCTGTGCCTGTTCATTTATTTGTTTCTACCACATATAACCCACAGGAAATATTACTCTTATAACAGGTTATGGTGCCCAGAACGTACGGATAGTTTTTGTGAGTGAAACGGGAATCAATACTGTGAGGTTAACGGAATATCGGAGGAAGAATAATGACTTTTTAGCGTAGGCCTACTTTGAACAAAAGGAAAAATGAACGACGAGGAGAGACAAAGAGTCAATGATGAAAGATACCACATTCACTTTTCGACGGTAAGAACTACGACAATTGGAAATTCAGACTTGAAGTTCTACTGGACGAAAAGAAACTGATGTCCCACATCACAGAAGAAGTTCAGTATACTGAAGCACCGGCGGGCGAGACAACGGCAGCTCGAACGGCCAGGGAAGCAGCTAATGAGAAACTCCGGCAGAGAGATAAGTATTGCATTAGACTTATTGTGAGTGCTATAGCTGATAGTCATTTGGAATATTGCCGAGGACATGATACAGCCTTCAAGGTCTGGAAAACTTTAGCAGACACTTTTCAAAGGAAAGGAATTGCCAGTCAACTTCAGGCAAGGACAGCATTGCTTGCAATGCAACTTAACCCTACTAATGAAACTTTGGAAAATCACTTTCTGAAGTTTGACAGACAAATTCGAGAACTTAAATCTGCTGGAGCAAATACTGATGAGTTAGATGGGATTTGTCATTTGTTATTGACCATGCCAACTGACTATAATATGGTTGTAACTTCTATTGAAACCATGTCAGCAAACGGTGAGAACTTAACCCTTCCTTTTGTCAAAAATAGACTTTTGGATGAAGAATCTAAAAGGAATCTGCAAGGAAAACAGAAACCACAGAGGAATGAGTCAACAACTGCTTTCTTTACTCGACCAGGACAAGTAAAGAATGGAGGAAAACAGAAACATCAGTACCAGCAGCCGAAGACTACTGCAACACCAACATACACTCAGCAACAGTCCAAGGTATTTTCTGGAGCTAACAGTAATACTAAGCCTTCACATTCTTACAAGTGCCACAACTGTGGGGGCAGTGGTCATTTACGGAGAGACTGTCCCAGCCCACGTAACACTCCTTGGCAGCCTACAAAGTTTTCAGGGATGCAAACTGGTGCTACCAATGTCACTCAAGAGGAGGAAGAGGAATTCTGTTTCTCAGCTTTATCTGACGTAATAGACTCAAGAATGAATAAGGCTGGAAGTGATGAAGTGATATGATGGCTTGATTCTGGAGCTTCAGAGCACATGATTAATCAAGCTGATTTCTTTCAGACAAGTGTAAAGATTAATCCTATGAAGATTAAAGTAGCAAAAGCAGGGCACTCAGTCACATCAATACAAAAGGGAAACATTAAACTTTTTGCATTGGTGGACGGAACATGGAATACTGTGAACATTCCAGACGTGTTGTACATTCCAGATTTGGAAATAAATTTACTGTCTGTGAGAAGACTGGAAATGAGTGGATGCATAATCATTTTTGAAGATGGTAAGGCACTAATAATGAAAGGAAATTATGTGATTGCAGTTGCACATCGGATCAACAAGTTGTACAGGCTAACACTCCATACCAGGAAGGAAATTGCATGCCTAACACTTGGAAGCGAGTACTTTTGGCATAGAAGATTTGGTCACACAAGTAAGGCAGGGCTTCAGAAACTGCAAGCCCTGGTGGATGGTATGAAAGAAACTAAGGTGAAGGAAGTGTGTGAAATATGCTGTCAAGGAAAAATGTGTAAGCTGCCACACAACCAAACAAGAAGAAGAGCACAGAGGCCACTGGAACTAATCCACAGTGACCTGTTTGGCCCAATCACACCGGAGTCATATAATGGAAAAAGGTTCATTATAACTTTAATAGATGACTTCACATATTTTGCAGCTGTATATCCTCTAGAAAAGAAGAGTGAAGCATTAGACTACATCAAGATCTATGAAGCGATGGCAGCCGCTCACTTCAAGAGCAAAATAAGTCGCTTCAGGTGTGATCGAGGTGGGGAGTAAACCTCGAACGAGCTGAAGACTTACTTTCAAGAGAAAGGAATACAGTTGGAATATACCATGAGCTACACACCTGAGCAAAACGGAGTAGCTGAAAGGTTCAACAGAACTATCCTGGACAAAGCAAGACGTATGTTGTTGAGCTCAGGACTACAGAAGAATCTTTGGACTGAAGCAGTAAGCGCAGCAGTGTACATTATCAACAGGAGCACTACAAATGCCTTATCAGACTGTGTACCAGCAACTCTCTGGTATGGGCATAAACCTGATGTCAGCAAGATCAGGGTATTTGGTTCACCAGCTTACCTTCATACTCCCAAACAACTAAGTGGAGGAAAATTTGACAGTCGATCGCGGAAACTTTACTTGGTTGGGTACTGTCATAATGGTTATAGATTGTGGTGTCCTGACACCCAAGAAATTATTGAAGGGAAAGATGTAATTTTTGATGAGAGATCTCCAGGTGAAAGGTTTATAGATATTGATCCATCACACTTTGAAACTAATAAGAATCCTATTTCAAAGGAAGAAGATCCAATTCCTGAAGATTGCAAAAATTCAGGGGAAGATCTGGAAGCCAATGACACACCGACAGAAGAACGGAGGCGTGGAACTCGTGTGAGGAAGAGACCGCAGTATCTGGATGATTATGAGGTTACCCTAAGTGAACTAGCTATGGGTGCAGTAGTAGATGATGTTCCTGAATCTGTCAAGGACATTGAAGGTCGCCCTGACGCTACAGAATGGCGGAAAGCAGTTCTCGAAAAGATGAATGCACTGCAGGAAAATAAAACCTGGACACTGACAACGCTGCCACCTGGTAAGAAGGCAATCAACAACAGGTGGGTGTTTCGAATCAAACATGATGCATCCGGAAATGTTGTCATTAAAGGCTTTTCGCAAAAACGGGGCTTAGACTATTTTGAGACGTATGCACCAGTGGCCCGCCTAGTGACTGTGAGAGTATTGTTGTCAGTAATTAATCATCATGGATTGCTTACTCAACAACTTGATGTGAAGAACGCTTTTCTTCACGGCAGTATCAAGGAAGAAATCTACATGACTCAACCAGAGGGATTTGAGCAAGAGTCAACTCCACCTCTGGTTTGCAAGCTGAACAAAACACTCTACGGATTGAAGCAGGCCCCAAAGAAGTGGAATTCTAGATTCAATGATTTCATTCAGAAACATGGTTTCAGGCAATCAGAATATGATAAATGTCTTTATTTTCATGACACACTTGCTATTACCCTACTTCTTTATGTTGATGATAATATTGTAGCAGGCAGTTCAGCTGCAGCTCTGAAGGAATGTAAGAAGGCTCTCATGGCAGAATTCAAGATGACTGATCTTGGAGATCTCAGGGAATATTTGGGAATCAAAATTGATCGCTCAGAGAGAGGAATGTTCTTAAGCCAGCCCCAATACATCCAAAACCTTCTGAAACGTTTTGGAATGGAAGACTGCAATCCAGCTAAAACTCCCATGGAGGTAGATCCAGCAAAGGAGCCTGTTGGTGAATGTATCCTTTCTGTCAGACCTTACAAAGAACTAGTTGGATGTTTAATGTATCATGTTGACAACACGTCCTGATATAAGTATGGCAGTGAATTTCTATAGTAGGTTTCAAAGTAATGCTACTGATGCACAATGGGTTGGGCTTAAACGTGTCTTACGTTATCTGAAGGGAACAAGCGAGGTGGGACTCTTATTTCAAAGGCAATCAGGAACTAGTGCTAACCTAGTTGGCTATGCTGATGCAGACTCGGGGGGGGGGGGGGGTAATACCAAGAATAGGAAATCAACTTCTGGTTTCATGTTCGAAGTCTATGGTGCTAATGTACTTTGGGTGACTAGGAAACAAACTTCCGTTGCCCAGTCATCAACTGAAGCGGAGTACGTTTCTCTCGGATGTGCTGTAATGGAACTCATTTGGTTGAGAAATCTTGTTTTGGACATAGATGTTGAACTATGTGGACCAGTTGTCATCTTTGAAGACAATCAGTCAACTATTTTCTGTCTAGATAAGTGGGAAGGGAAAAGGCTAAAACACGTTGATGTCAAGTATAATATTGTTAAAGATATGTATCGGAAGAATGTTATCAAGGTTCTTCATATTCCTTCAGGTGAGCAGAAAGCAGATATTCTCACCAAACCACTGACTGGTAACCATTTCCAGACTCTTCGAGCTGGCTTGGGCATTGTTAGTATGTAAGCAACTTGTAAACTGTTCAAGCTGTGAAAGATTATTTTTGTACTGTGATCATTAGTTTGTTAAACTCATTTAATAGATTACTATCTATGTTAAATTGAGGGCAAGTGTTAAGAAAGACAATTTAACTCTTATTTACGTATTTATGTTGTAAGATCTTTCACCGGCATATGTTGGCAACTATGTACCAATGACAATGCAGACTTAATAGAAGTAAATCGATACCAGTGTAGTTGGTATCGTAGAGCCAAAAGGACGTTAGCAAAGATCTGAGCCTGTTCATTTATTTGTTTCTACCACATATAACCCACAGGAAATATTACTCTTATAACATTTATTAAGTGCGTAAGTGGATTTTTGATGTAGGACACGTCAGAATTTACATTTATAAAATAAAAGAACTAACAGTTATATATTACTAATATTATAACTATTTATAACTATTTATAAGCGTATTGGAGAGAAGCGGAGAAATGGAGGTCACTTCGACAGTAAAGCCAGGACCACCCATTCCAACGGTCACGAGCGGGATGTTAGGAGAGTGTGCAACCCTCACTTCAAAGGACTATGCAGTAATCATCGCTGGAGCAAACGACATCTATAGAAACTAGAGTAAAAAGGTAACCAAAGATTTAAAGGGTACATTGCCATCCATGCTTAACACAAATGTCATTATTGTAAACATTCCGCAGAGGTACGATTTAATTCCCAAATCATGTGTAAATATAGAAATAGAGGCTACAAATGGAAAAATTCGTAAAATCTGTAAGAGTTTTCCAAATGTCCAAATTATAGATGTAAGTAAATTAGACAAGAAGTTCCACACTCGACATGGCCTACAATTAAATAGGTTAGGAAAAGAGTATCTTAGTGATGAAATCTGCAAAATTGTAAATTCAAATGGTAAGAATAGTTCAACAGTAATATCTTTAGAGTGGAAGCAGGGAAACTTGTAAAAGAAGCCAAACACTTTCAATGACTATTTTCTGGAAATTCCACAAAAATTATTAAATAAATCACAGTTAAATACACTAAATTCTAATAATAAAATAAATATATGTAGTGATTCTTTATTTATAAAGCATGTCACAAGTGAAGAGGTAAGAATAGTTATAAAAGAGATAAAACATAAATTTTGTGCTGGCATTGATGGCATCCCTGATGCAATTTTAAAGAAATATGCAGAAAAATATACTAAAACCACTTACACACTTAATAAAAAGTTCAATTCTCTCAGGAACTTACCCGGATATTTTGAAATTATCAAAAGTAATTCCAGTGCACAAAAACGGTTCGAAAGATGAATTAGATAACTATCGTCCTATTACCTTACCAACTGGTATTGCAAAAATTGTGGAAAAAATCATGTATAAGAGACTGATAAGTTTTATATAAAAAAATAAAATATTATCAAACTCACAACATGGATTCAGAACGGAAAAATCTACACAGACAGCAATTTATGAATGTATTAATAGTATACTGAAATTAACTGACAATAAGGAACATGTAACTGGCATATTCTCGGATTTATCGAAAGCATTTGATGTTGTTGACCATAAAATCCTCCTTACAAAACTAAATCAATATGGTATTAGAGGTCTAGCTAATAAATGGATAGAGTCTTACTTAACAAGTCGTAAACAAATAGTAAGCTTGAGACACAAGGATGATGGAACCAAATTACTTAATGAAACATTGTCCAATGAGGGAATTATTAAATTTGGAGTACCCCAGGGATCGGTTTTGGGCCCACTACACTTTCTTCAATATGTCAATGATATACCACAGAACGTTCATTCACACAAGGAAATTTTGTTTGCGGACGATACAACACTCGTAATAAAAGGTGAAACTAAACAGGTCATACAGCAGTATGCTGACTCCGTTACAGAAGAGTTAACCAAATGGTCACAAGATAATCGCCTCATAATCAACTATAAAAACAGTATGTCTGAATTTCCACACTATACAGAATAGGAATCCTGCGAAGCCCAATATAACATTAAATGGTCATCAAATAGAAAATAAATCAGAAACAAAGTTTTTAGGACTATGGATACAACATGACTTGAAATGGAATAAACATATACAATATCTGAATACTAAACTGAATTCGATGTGCTTTGCGTTACGTATTTTGAAAACCTGCACTAGCATGCACACATTAAGAAATACTTATTTTGCTTTTTTCCATTCATACTTAAGATATGGGGTCATATTTTGGGGTATGTCGCCAGATGTACTAAGCACGTTTAGGATACAAAAGAGGGCGATTAGAATTATGGCAAATGTAAACACTAGAGAATCATGTAGACCTCTGTTTAAAGATTTAAACATTCTCCCTCTGCCCTGCATATATATATATATATATATATATATATATATCTTTGACAGTATTATGTTTTGTAAAAAGAATTTAGTGAATAAGGATGTTTTTCTTAAAACAAACAATGATGTTCATAGGCATAACACAAGACAAAACCAAAACATTCATATTTCACACACACACACTAAATACTTCTCCACCACTCTAATCTCTCTCTCTCTAGGAATTTTGTTTTCCTGCAGGTAATATCGCATGTCTCTTAGGAATTCGACGGCGCTGCCATTTCCTTCCCCCGTGAACTTGTCGGGTTTTTCCTCATGGCTTTTTATTACCACTACGTTTTGATTGTTCCTACTAGCATCCTGATCGTATGTTTTTCCTACCATATCCGGTTCTCTTGTGTTTCTTTCAGTGCATTCTCTTCCCATAATGTTGCGTGACCAACCAAACATGTGAGTATCTACGCTCTCCCTGTCATCTTCCTGTTCACCTTGACCAAATCCTAATCGGTCCAGGTCTCCTCTCAATTTACTATCTCTTTCTCTAAAGAAATCTTGAAGATCTTGCTTCATATTAGGTGTTTCCCTCATCGACAGTGCTTTCATCTGTTCATTCAGCTCACCTATCTCTTTCTCTTGTTTAGACTTGACTTTCGCTATCTCAGTATTGACCTCATCAACTAATTTCCTAATTTTGTCTAATTCTTTAAATTTAATCCTACCAGTTTTACTCGTTATTTCACTTATTGTTGTAACATTGAATTCCTCTAAAGAGTCAATTCGTTTAGTTAATTCCTCTCGCAACCTAGTTACATGCGTATTTGTTTTACATTCAATATTCTTTACCTCTTTCATGATTTTATCATGCATTCCATAAATATGATCACTGCTGCTCTTTAACACTTCCTCTTTCAGTTTCAATACAGCATCAACAATACATTAATTTATGTCAACATTGACACCCTCAGAGATCAACTTTTGTTGATTAATTACCTTTTGTTGGAGCTCGTCAACTGTACCATTTAAGGTAGTCAGCTGATTCTGCAATTCACTTGGGACCCTGAAATAGTGTTGAAATGGTTTGTGTTGTCAACCTTTATAGTGTCAATACTATTCTGTAGAGTCTGCTGTAGCTCTTGTAGTCGTTTCTCCGTATCTGCTTGTGCCAGTCGACTTTCTTCCTGAGCTAGTCTACTCATTTCCTGTGATAACTTTCCTTCGTTCTGCGCCTTTTCTAAAGCTATTTTGATCTACTCCTGTAATTCCTTGGCTTCTTCTTGCGCCAGTCGACTTTCTTCCTTCATCGCTGCCTTAGTGTCCATAATTTCTTTCCCTATCGTTTTAGTGTTATCATGAGTGATAGTGTGTAGGGCTTCAACTTCGGCAGTCAAACCTGCCTGACTGGTCCTCATCTGCTCCAAAATGGACCTGATGTAGGTCATGTCCTCAGACGACATAATCGTAATACAATGAGAAAAATGGGAAGTATCACTATACTAAACACAGCGAAATTCCAGAATGACCAACATTTTAAATTACCTATGATATACTTACGTATTCCGTAGATATGTTATTCCTTCCTAACCAACGTCTATACTAACGCTAACGGTATCTAGCACTTTTAATAACCAATGCTGAACTTATTTCAACACTTAATCGTAACCAAAATTTATTTAAACATGACATCAATTTACATTTACGTTTTACTTGACCAAAAAGTATTTCGCCGGAACAATGCAAGATATGCCTCACAACAAATTGTACTCCACATATCAGACAACGGGAATTCATCTCCTCAACTTGTCAGATTGGGATCGGCATTTAAAATACAAACAAAACACGACTGTGTCGTACACCAAACATGCTTAAAATAGCCGTGATTACGAAATATCACCTAGATGGATAGATAGATTTATTAATTCCATTTTATCAAATACATGTATACAATACATTTTTGATATAGGACACGTCAGAATTTACATCTATAAAATAAAAGTATTAATAGGCATATACAGTAATACTAATACTATAACTATTTATAACTTATTATAATAACAAATCTTAAGAGATACAATCTTTTTGGACAACTATTTACACCTTATTCTATTATCATAATATGAAAACTTAATTCTATAAATACAACAACTTACAGCTAGGTATTACAATTAAAATAGAAAAGTAAAATATAATTATAGATTTCATCATTTCTATACACTAAGATATTCAACTACAGAGTAAAAACAATGGCACTGCAGATATGCTTTCAACATTCTATCAAAGGTTTTTATCTTTGGGGCAAGTTTTATATACTGGGGTAGTTTATTGTATAATTTAACTACTGTGTGATAAGTTCCTTTTTGATATATGCTTGTGTGTGTGTGTGTGTGTGTGTGTGTGTGTGTGTGTGTGTGTGTGTGAAATAAGAATGTTTTGATTTTGTCTTGTGTTATGCCAATGAACATCATTGTTTGTTTCAAGAAAAACAACCTTACTCATTAAATTCTTTTTACAAAACATAATACTTTCAAAGATATATATATGCAGGGCAGTGGGAGAATGTTTAAATCTTTAAACACAGCTCTACATGATTCTCCAGTGTTTACATTTGCCATAATTCTAATCGCCCTCTTTTGTAGCCTAAACGTGCTTAGTACATCTGGCGACATACCCCAAAATATGACCCCATATCTTAAGTATGAATGGAAATAAGCAAAATAAGTATTTCATAATGTGTGCATACTAGTGCAGGTTTTCAAAATACATAACGCAAAGCACATCGAGTTCAGTTTAGTATTCAGATATTGTGTATGTTTATTCCATTTCAAGTCATGTTGTATCCATAGTCCTAAAAACTTTGTTTCTGATTTATTTTCTATTTGATGACCATTTAATGTTATATTGGGCTTCGCAGGATTCCTATTCTGTATAGTGTGGAAATATAGACATACTGTTTTTTATAGTTGATTATGAGGCGTTTATCTTGTGACCATTTGGTTAACTCTCCTGTATCCGAGTCAGTAGACTGCTGTATGACCTGTTTAGTTTCACCTTTTATTACGAGTGTTGTATCGTCCGCAAACAAAATTTCCTTATGTGAATGAACGTTCTGTGGTATATCATTGACATATTGAAGAAAGTGTAGTGGGCCCAAAACCGATCCCTGGGGTACTCCAAATTTAATAATTCCCTCATTGGACAATGTTTCATTAAGTAATTTGGTTCCATCATCCTTGTGTCTCAAGCTTACTATTTGTTTACGACTTGTTAAGTAAGACTCTATCCATTTATTAGCTAGACCTCTAATACCATATTGATTTAGTTTTGTAAGGAGGATTTTATGGTCAACAACATCAAATGCTTTCGATAAATCCGAGAATATGCCAGTTACATGTTCTTTATTGTCAGTTAATTTCAGTATACTATTAATACATTCATAAATTGCTGTCTGTGTAGATTTTTCCGTTCTGAATCCATGTTGTGAGTTTGATAATATTTTATTTTTTTATATAAAACTTATCAGTCTCTTATACATGATTTTTTCCACAATTTTTGCAATACCAGTTGGTAAGGTAATAGGACGATAGTTATCTAATTCATCTTTCGAACCGTTTTTGTGCACTGGAATTACTTTTGATAATTTCAAAATATCCGGGTAAGTTCCTGAGAGAATTGAACTTTTTATTAAGTGTGTAAGTGGTTTTAGTATATTTTTCTGCATATTTCTTTAAAATTGCATCAGGGATGCCATCAATGCCAGCACAAAATTTATGTTTTAGCTCTTTTATAACTATTATTACCTCTCCTCTTGTGACATGATTTATAAATAAAGAATCACTGCATTTATTTATTTATTTATTTTATTATTAGAATTTAGTGTATTTACCTGTGATTTATTTAATAATTTATGTGTAATTTCCAGAAAATAGTCATTGAAAGTGTTTGCTATTTCCTCTGGATTATTTATCACTTTATTACTTCTGGTCAGTGTAATGTTGCTTTGTATTTTAGCAGATTTTCCAGTTTCTTTCTTTATCGAGGTCCACATAGCCCTGTGTTTATTAGATGATTGGGAGATAAAATTATCATTATGCATTTTCTTTGCTAGTCTTATTACCTTATTTAATATGCTAGTGTATTTTTTGTAGTATAAATTGAATTCAGGTGTTGTGTGGTTTTGTTATATAATTTGTTTAGAAATTACTTTCTTTGACATGAATTTATAATCCCTGTTGTTATCCAATTGTTAGTTTTGTTATTTTGAACAGTTCTTTGTCTAAAGGGGAATGCTGTTTCAATATAGTGTTTTAGGGTACTGTTAAATGCATTAAATTTATCATTTACATTTTCTAGTTTGTACATTTCTGACCATGTTTCCTTAATTAATAAGTCATTGAAATATGTAACAATTGTTTCAGTGAATGACCTGCACTTTGATTTTACTCCATTATCATTATTATTGATTGTTTCGGGTACTTCAAAACTCAGTATTTGTCCATGGTGGTCACTAAAACCCGGACAATAGACTTCTATTGAATGGTGATATTTATCTGTATTTAAAAAAATTGATCAGGAGTGGTTTTACTAAATTTTGTTATTCTTGTTGGGGTATTTACTGTTGGTTTCTGTCCATAGGAAATTAGTAACTGTGTTAATAATTCACAATTTCTATCAAATTTTAAGAAATCCACATTTACATCCCCACAAATTATTATATCGATATTTACTTTGCTCATGTTATTGAGTAACAATTCTAATTTATCTATAAATAAAGGAAACTTTCCTGACGGAGGACGGTATACGCATACAATTATGAACTTAAACTGCTGTATTTTTACGGCAGAGAATTCAAAATCCTGTTCCATATTTAGATAATCATAAGCTGTTAACTGTTTATGATCTAAACTATTTCTTAGGTAGATACAAGTACCACCATGGCTAATATTAGTTCTCGAGTATTTACTAGCTTGTATAAACACTGGGAATTTAATCAATTCGAGTTGTTCCTCTTTCAGCCAATGTTCTGAAATACATAGTGCTGAGATGTCTGTAAGTTCATTTTTAAGCATTAGATTTATGAAATCAATTTTCTTATAGAGAGACTGAACATTCTGGTGGTAAATTTTAAATTTGTTACTTTTGCAAGCTTGTGTTGGTGATTTATTTACATTATTATTATTATTATCATAATTGTTATTATTATTGTTGCTAGACAAATCCGAAATACCACTGTTCCACTCAGTTAAATTTGACATCGAAAGATCTGAATGCCAAATCTCAGGTTTGGCTTCTTTTACAAGTTTCCCTCCTTCCACTCTAAAGATATTACTGTTGAACTATTCTTACCATTTGAATTTACAATTTTGCAGATTTCATCACTAAGATACTCTTTTCCTAACCTATTTAAGTGTAGGCCATGTCGAGTGTGGAACTTCTTGTCTAATTTACTTACATCTATAATTTGGACATTTGGAAAACTCTTACAAATTTTACGAATTTTACCATTTGTAGCCTCTATTTCTACATTTACACATGATTTGGGAATTGAATCGTATCTCTGCAGAATGTTTACAATAATAACATTTGTGTTAAGCATGGATGGCAATGTACCCTTTAAATCTTGGATTACCTTTTTACTCTCATTTCTATAGATGTCGTTTGCTCCAGCGATGATTACTGCATAGTCCTTTGAAGTGAGGGTTGCACACTCTCCTATCATCTCGTTCGTGACCGCTGCAATGGGTGCTCCTTGCTTTACTGTCGAAGTGACCTCCATTTCTCCGCTTCTCTCCAATACTCTTGCTGCTACATCTCGCCCGTGACTGTCCGCAAATATCCGCATTTTCCTGGATTTTCTCTTTATCACTTTCTTCTTTTCTTCTTGAAGAAAGTCATCATTTTCTTCGACGAGCGCTCCAAATGAATTTTAGACGGGAATTTCAGTTACTTGTACCGGTACTCTATTTATAGGCCTAGGCATTTTCAATCTTACCTTACCAGCAACCACTTTGGACCAAGTTTCCTTGCTTTGCTCTCTGTTTCCTTTTAATTTATTCAACTCTTCCATTAACTTAGTAATATCTTCCTTTAGCAGCTTTATAATTTCATCTTTTGTGGACAGTTCGTTTCTCAGGTTATGACATTCACATGACGGTACCAGTAGGCCTACATTACGACAATCGGTTTCACTTTTCTCCTCACTCAATTTTACCTGAGATCTTGTCATGCTTTTATTTGCATTTTTTACTTTTATTTTGCACGACGAGCATAAATCCGTAACGGTTACATTACCTGACGAGTCACTAACACTGTTTACTGCCGACATACTGGAGATCTAAGTTAGCCTTGATATTTACACCAAATTACACTAAATTTATGTTAATTATTACTACCTAAATGAATTAATCTAATTACCTACCAATAAAGAAGAATGTGAAATACGTATATCTTCCAATCGGGTGAAAACTCGTAAAAGCACCACTGCTCTACTTGGTTCAAACAGTGATTGAAGAAGTCACCGAATCTTTGGATGCACGTTCCCTCAACTTAGTTTAAGTTTATTAAATTATCAATAAGAATTTCTAAACACTATCAATATTCCATATTTCACTTGACCTAAGGAAAGTAACTTTATAGATTTTAAACCTCTGTTATAATATTTTACCACTTTTATCAAATATTTACACTAGCTGCTATTTCACTACACTCTCACTGTGACGCCATGTGTAACAAACTCGACACAACCACTGGTCACTCAGCACTGGGAATTCAAATATACAAATTCGAGAGACCCAGGCAATCGACAACGTCGAAGCCACACTAGTTGGGCGACCATTAATTAGATATGTTATATATGCGCCCGAATTCCTCCAGACCACAGTACCAAATCCGCGCAGATGGTAAAAGGATCGTAGGAAATTCAACACCCGGCTAAGAGTTGAACAACTCCTACCGGACTAATGACTAGGGAACTCTAGGAACACGTATATACATCTCTAACTATACTACTAACTAGTTGCATTCAGAACAGGAAAAATAAAAGATAGAGCACTAATGAGCAACTCGGCTCTCGGGCGTTAAGATAAAGTGACGATCGGCTGTCTGCATCTAGCTAGCGGTATCGTTATAGTGTAATTAAGCGTTGAATCAAGAATCAGTTCTATAAAACTTAGCAAGAATAAAATATTACGCCCATTTATTGACAAAAAAAATTAAACGACATAACAATTTATGACCCCAACACCAATAATAAAATAGAAATAAAATTACCATTTAAAATGAAATATCTAGGCTTCATTTAGGCTTGATGCGTTTAATAAGTGTCTCTCCTGCATCATTTCACATATGAAAAATATATCTTGCTCCCAGATATTTTAAACACACATTATTTAAGTTCAGGACACTAATATCAGTCCTACCTGTTCTCTAAAATTATACTTTAACGTTCCATAATAACAGACATGCTCTTTACGTAATACATCCTTTAAAGTCCTTTAAATATAATGTCAAGTTTCCAAATGCTATTAAAAATGGTTAATAATAATGATAATAAAAATATTTACATTTATTTACATGATCGCGACCCGCACGATTTCATAGTATATGTCTCCAATTTAATAGAGTTCATCTCACAACATTTCTCCGTATTTCACAACCTTTCTCCGTATTTCACACAATAAAACTGGTCATTATAGGTATTTATGCGTCGATTCCATGTGAATCATGGACACAAACAATAAAGTTAATATCTCATCACTTAAGTGTACAACTCCGGTATCCAATAAGTAAATAATTATACAAACTTGCAACGCATGACTATTCAGATAAGCTCTCAAACCAAATATCGAGTGTGTGTGGCATTTACCTTTACTCCCCACACTCTCATCTTCTCAAAATACAAAATACGGCTTCTCTTAATCAACACAAAATATTTCAAAATCATTCCATTTAAATTCTAGGCTTCATAACTTAACATAACCAAAATGGTTGTTTGGGTAGATTATATAACAAAATGGGTCTTGGTCACATTGTGGTAGTTACGTTTCATATCCGGACGTCATTTGTATCGCATGGTAACGTTATTGGTCCTTATAACGTTATTCTGATATTGGTTATCGTAGAAACGAAATAGTATTGTCCGACAGAAATAACGTTATTTGAATAAGTCTCTCGAGAAATATCCCCTAATACCGTAATTCGGACTAATAACGTTCTTCGGATATCGGTTATCGTAGAAACGAAATACTAGTGCCCACCTGAAATAACGTTATCGGAATACATAAGTAGTAAGTGTTTGTTAGACTCTAAATATTGCATCATCATGACCAGAAATTGCGTAATCCTGATGACGTCATGGGATGACGTCATGGGTCCTTAGAGCGAGCACGTGGTCCAGGAGCGAGCATGTGCGGTGCACGTGTTAGCGTGGGAAGGGGGTGACCTCTTGGCTTGTTTATGTGATGGTGATAAAAAGTTAATGGGTGTTGACGTCATGGGGGTTGTTTATTAGGATGCTAACTGTCATCTGACACCCGTGCGAGTGTGAGCATGTGTGCCAGTGCCAGAGATCCGCACATGTGGTGTGCAGCTGTTATGTTTTTTTGCTTTGGATGCTAACCGTCATTTGACACCCGTGCAAGTTTGACCATGTGCAGCAGTGTGATTGATCTCGTCTGCTGTGTTCGCGTGAGACAGAGTTGACCTTTAACGTCATTGGCTAAGAATGTAATCTTCGACTTCTTTAAGCAATAGTGGAAAAAGGAAATGATTGCGTTAGAAGCTAGTTTGCGGCATATGGTTTCTGGAGTGTGGGTGGGGGTGAAGGATATATAAATGGATGAGTGCATGGAAGAGTTTAACTTTTACTTTTGCGCGAAGAGTGTGTGAGTGTGTGTGAAAGAAATAAAGAAAGTCAACGACGAGGAACAAATTGTGTGATGGAAGCTCTAGCGAAGTTCAATAACTTATCATCTTGTACTGAGTATTCTAATAAGAAACTAGCTGAACTAGTCATTGATTTACCATATGTGGTCCAAATTATTCGCCCCGTACAGACGAGGTTTGGAAGAAAAATAGTTGTGGATATTAACATCGAAGATGAAGTAACAAGTGTATTTCTACCGGCAGTATTTTCAAAATTAAGCACATCAGAGATCGATGAACTAAACTCAATGGGAGGCACACTGATGCTGGTGTATTTGGGGGTGAAGAACCGCTCGCATCAAGTCATTTTGAAACAGTACTCGAAGGCAAACTGATGACGGTGTAGTTTGGGTTGAAGAACCGCTCACATCGACATGTTTTGGTGAGTATTAGATTATATATTATGTAATGATTGATATAACGATTGATATATTTACTTGCTAATTATTTCTTAATTTGTTTAATTTTTCAGATTATCTAAAAAACTAATAAAACAACCAGCATAATGAAGTGGAAAACTGTTAATTTCCTGAGTGGAACTGAACATCGATCGCACCCGCTAATAGAGTATCATCGTGTATGCTTTCAACAACCGGAAGAAGAGGAAGAAGATGATAACGAGGTGAGTTGTAATGAGAAAGAAGCTTGTTTTAACAAATGGACATCTTCGAGTGGAATTTCAACATTTTCAGTCTACGTTACCAATGTTAGCAAATCAGAGGATAGTCAGCGAGAGGTGACAGAAACAGTTCTAAGATATCTATTGAAAGAATTATGTGAAGATGAACATTTTATTTGTTTCTTCGGATACAATACATTTGATGAAGTTTTCAAAATCGAATTTTCCATGACGTGTTACGATGTGACAAAATTGAATGTGTATAGAAACAATTTGCTTGGTAAACTTCAGGATGAATTTCCTTTTGAGGCTGTTCATTGTTCATTGGAGATTACAGGCAGTAATTTATCACAATGGCTTGAATATACTTTAAAAGATTATAGGTTTATGGTAAACCGATGTTACAGCAACTGCTGGTGGTGTATTAACAATAGTGCAAATTGGACGTATGCTTAGACATCAGTGATGGTACACCAACTGTTGGTGGTGTATTAACTTTAGTGCAATTTGGACATTTGCTTAGACAACAGCAACAATGACCTCGCCTCCTAGCAAACGTAGAAAGGTCGATATTGTATTACATAATAACAGTGAAAATATAAGAAACCAATTGGACAAAGCATTTGAAAGTGTTTCTAATTTTCGAAGTGAACTAAACGGTGCTATTTCAGTATCATACCAAATCGGGGAAAACACTCAAACCGAGTTGATTGAGAACAGTGATGAGTTGATTGAATGTTGGAGAGTTATTAGTGAGCACATATTGCAACAAGCTGTGAATTTCGAAGAAATTACAATTCAAATAAAGGATGAATCTTTCTTGAGCTGTGAGTTAATTGAAACGGCATTCAATTCTAGAGTGTACACACTTGCAGTATCAAATGTTAAGAATGAGTTTTTGGATCCTCGCGAATTTTTAGCGAATGCTAATATTTGGTTTACAAAGTATGTTAAGAAAGCGTTAACTGTACAAGCTTTAAAGGTGAATTCAGTTTTGTGTGCACAATACGTGCTTCGCGACATATCAGAAACAAAATATTTTGCTATCAAAAATGAGGTAGTTTTCGAGTATACTGATTTAAATGAATTTTATAATAAGAATATCATTGAAGGTACATTGACAAAAATGAGCGAATTTGAAGCAAATGGTTCCGGGTGGGCTTTAGAAAAAATTCATAGTTTGAGAATTAATATAAATAAATATGTTGGATTTCGAGTAGGAATGTCCAATACTAGTCGATTGCCTGATGTAATAGTCAATAAAAAAGCAGTGCTAAATTTGTATGATACAAAGGAAGCTTGTTTTGCGTGGAGTGTGGTTGCTGGTTTGTATCCAAAAACTCGAAACATGAATCATCTTTCTTCCTATCCTAATTACAGAGATGTTTTAAATTTAGATGGTATTCCAATTCCGATGGAAATGAAATATTTAAACAAGTTTGAAAACCAAAACAATATTTCTGTAAATGTGTTTGGAGCACAATATGATGAAAACAATTGGGTATGTATGGGAACAAACGAAGTAAAAGGAAAAAAAACTTTTACTATTGTACCTTTGTATGTATCAGATAAAGTATATGAAAGGAGTGTAGACTTATTGATGTTGCAGATTGGAAACAGTGAAAGTTATCACTTTTGTTTAATTAGAAATCTTGCTCGCCTTGTGCGTTCAAGCATCACTAGCACTCAGAGAAGGATTTATATATGTAGACGTTGTTTGTCATATTATCTTCTTGAGGATGAGTTAAATGTTCACTTTGCAGACTGTAAACAGTTTCCTGTTGCAAAAAGCATAATGCCGACTGATGAACAAAGATTTGTTAATTTTACAGAATTCCGAGTTAAAGATACAGTTCCATTTATAATATATGCAGACACTGAATGCGTTTTGTCTCCAATTTCCTCCTGTTTTCCAAATAGTGACATTCATAACTCTACTTTAACACATAAACATATTCCTTACAGCATTTCTTTATACCTTCATTGTAATTTCGATAGTGAATTGTGCAGTTTCAAGCTCTTTAGGGGAAATAATTGCATTGAATTGTTTGTAAAGGAACTTTATAGTATTGTGGATAAACTTCAAACATATTACTTATCGGTTAAGCCAATGTTAAAGATGACCGAAAATGAAGAAAGATTATTTTTGTCAAGTAAAATGTGTCACATTTGCGAGAAACCGATTGCAGTTAATGAACTCAAAGTACGCGATCATTGTCACTTAACTGGAAAATATAGAGGAAGCGCACACAATAGTTGTAATTTAAATTACAAAGTAACAAAGGTTTTGCCTATAGCATTTCATAATCTAACCGCCTATGATGGACATTTTATAATTAAAGAAATTTGCGAGAAACGTGATGGAGAGGTGTTACATAATCCTGGTCATATAAAATTGTTAGCGATGAATATGGAACGTTACAAAGGGTTTACAAAGTATGTACGGGCTAAGAATGGATTCATTCAGTTAAGATTTTTCGATACATATAATTTCTTGTCCTGTTCACTAGATCAATGTTCATCTTCGTTAAGCGAAGATTCAAAGCAAATAACACGACGTTATTTTAATGATGATGCACAGTTTCGACTTACTGCGAGAAAAGGTGTGTTTCCCTATGAATACGTCACGAGTATGGATGTTCTTAACGAAACTAAATTACCTGAAATATCCAAGTTTTATAGCAGCCTTAATGATCAAACAATATCGAATGAAGAGTATGAGTTTGCTCAATCGGTGTGGGAAACGTTTTCCTGTCAAACATTAGGAGAATACGCAGATTTGTATTTAAAAGTTGACACACTTCTTTTGGCGGATGTCTTTGAAAATTTTAGATCGAATGGCATGGAAACTTATGGCATTGATGCAGCTCATTTTTACACTGCTCCATCTATGTCTTGGTGTGCTATGAAAAAGATAACCAACGTTCAACTTGAATTGCTTCAAGATATTGATATGTTACACTTTTTTGAACGATCTATTCGAGGAGGAAATGTTCAGTGTATAACACGACATGCGATTGCTAATAATAAGTATATGAAAACTTATGATGAGAAAAAGCAAGAGTCCTACATAATGTACTTTGACGTTAATAATTTGTATGGATATGCGATGATGGAATATCTTCCAACGGGTGGCTTTAAATGGATTGCAAATGTTGAAGGCTTTGATGTTTTAACTATTGATGATACTTCAGAAATTGGATATATTTTGGAAGTAGATTTGACTTATCCTCAAGAGTTACATGACAAACATTCAGATTACCCTCTATGTCCAGAAAAGTTGACAAAGCTAATGGCTACCCTAGATAATAAAGAACGTTATGTTTTGCATTATAGATTGTTAAAGCAATGTATTCAACTAGGAATGAAATTAGATCGTATTCACAGAATAATTGAATTCAATCAGAGCCAATGGCTAAAACCATATATTGATGTGAACACAGAGAAACGAAAACAAGCCAAAAATGATTTTGAAAAGAATTTTTATAAATTGATGAATAATGCAATTTTTGGTCGTTCACTGATGAATGTGAGGAAGTTAAGGGACATCAAATGGGTCACCAAATGGCATGGAGCTCGTGGTGGTAGGTCTTTAATAGCTAAGGCTAATTTTAAACATAGAATTATATTCGATGAACAATGTATGGTCATCGAGATGAGTAGACTAAAGATTTTTCACAATCAACCAGTATATGTTGGTGCATCTATATTAGATTTGTCTAAATGTAAAATGAATGACTTTCATTACAATGTTATTTTAGCAAATCCTGAATCAAATGTGAGGTTGTTATACACAGACACCGATAGTTTTATGTATATATTCTATTATGATATTTATGAGTTCATGAAACAACATTCAAATTTGTTTGATACTGGAAACTATGAAACAAACAATCCTTTTGGCATTGTGAGACAAAATAAAGGTGAAATTGGTTTAATGAAAGATGAAAATGCTGGAAGGATTGTTGAAGAATTTGTGGGGTTACGACCCAAAATGTATGCAATAAAATTGTGTGATGAAATGAATAGCTTGTGTAAGGCTAAAGGCATTAAGAAGAGTGTGAGTAAAAGTATGAATATTGATGAGTATCGAAAGTGTCTTTATAACAGAGAAAAAGTCAACAAAGTTCAAGTTTGTATAATTTCAAAATCTCATTCTGTATTTACTGTTCGGCAAAATAAGTTGGCAATTTCATCAAACGAAGATAAAAGACACATAACTGAAAACGGAATTGATACTTTACCGTTTGGTCATTTTTCTCTGAAAAATGATTAGAAACAAATTGAGATTAAAGCAGTTCATCTCACTTACTTTATTTCTTTCACACACACACTTTTATGCTGGTAATAATACTAATTTTTGTGTGTTCCTTTGCTTATGAAAAAAGAATAAATAATAACCCAAATTTTGTGTGTATTATTTAAAAAAAAAAACACCTCCCCCCACCATTTCCCATTTTCCAGAAATATATATGTATAATTACTTTATATTACATATCATTTAGTAATGGTGCGTTGTAAGAGGAGCAACTCTACCACTCAATATAAACGAACAGGAAGTGGATCATTAATCAGTCGTGTACTTAATAAAACTATTGATAATTTACCCGTGGAATTACACATCCCGGGATATGAATATTGTGGACCAGGAACAAAATTAGAAAAGCGATTGAGCCGTGGTGATCCAGGAATAAATATATTAGATAAAGCGTGCAAAGAGCACGACATTGCTTACGCAAAGCATAAAGATTCAAACAAAAGAAGAGAGGCTGATGAAATTTTAGCTTCAAAAGCTTGGTCTCGTGTAAAATCCCGTGACGCATCATTTGGAGAGAGAGCGGCTGCACTAACAGTGGGTGGCATCATGAAAGCTAAGTCTAAGATTGGAGGAGGTAAGCGAAACTTAAATAATAAAAAAAAAAACAAGAAAAGATTAAAAAAAAAAGAAGAACATCGAAAAAGCAAGGTGGTATTTTACCCCTACTTCCGATATTTGCAGCCTTGTCGGGCTTGGGGGGTCTAGCAGGCGGAGCAGCAGGGGTGGCGTCTGCTATAAACAAGGCGAAAGCTGCTCAAGAAGAACTAAAAGAAATGAAAAGACACAATCGAATGATAGAAGCAATGCGAGGAAAAGGAGGTCAAGGCATTTATTTAAATCCTCCTGCATACAAAAGATAATTAACCAAATACCAAATAAAGCATTAAGTAATTTCGATTTAGCTAAATACGCACATCAATTAAAGATTCCAAATTTTAGAGGAGTCTTTATGCGAGATACGTTACCAAGATATCCTCGAAAAAATGAAAACTGTATTGTTAACCTTGAACCGATGGATAAATCCGGTTCACATTGGGTAGCTTTCAGTAAACATGGTAAATATGTGCATTATTTTGATAGTATTGGTAATTTAAGACCACCATTTGAAATTTTAACATATCTTAAAAATTGCTATCTACAATATAATTTTCATTCATATCAATCGATTACTTCTTCGATTTGTGGACATTTATGTTTAGTCTTCTTGTATTGTATAAATAAGGGAAACACAGACCGTCTTTAAACATTTCAAAGATGGCTTTCGAAAGACGGATAACTCTTGAAGGTAAAGGCTCGAAGATTGATGTTACATTGGAGAACCCGATTCATCTTGTAGGAGCAGAGTTTTTTGAAATAGGACTTGCAGGATTGTATACATCTAATTCTATTCGAAATGTTACCAACAGAAATAATAAATTTCGCATTCATTTTACTAATTTTTTATCAATTGATTTAGTGGTACCACCGGGTATTTATGAATTTGAAGATCTAGCCTCAGCTTTTGATGATTTACTTAGTTATCACTCATTGTCGAAACTTATACCAGAACATTTAGAAAAAACAAAATTGTATGTGGAAGAGGATATAGATGGAAAAAGAGACAACCGTCTCGTTTTGTCTTCCCCGTTTAATATTGATTTCACTGTAGCCAACAGTGTAGCAGGGCCTTTAGGTATTGAAAAGAAAGTTTACCCTAAAGAGAATAAAAGAGAAATTGAAATTCATCGAAAAATAGAATCGATAATGAAGTTTGCAATTAACGAGAATAATAACATTTTGGCTATAAAGTTGAACGAAGCGGATAGAGCGATTTTAATAATACCCAATGCTAGCTATACGTTAAAACAATTAAGTGGAAAGATTGATGATTTATTAGTTGAACATTTATTAGGCGACAAAGACAAATTCCCATCATTTTATATTAATTATGATAAAGTCTTTTATCATTGTAAACTACATTCGAAAGTGTTTGCTATAGATTTTGGTGTTGCAGATTCTATTGCAGATTTGTTAGGCTTTTCTCATAGAAAGTTCAAGGCAAACACAACTCATCATTCTGAATATATGATTAAAATTAACACTGTTAATAGTATTCGAGTATGTTGCAACCTTGTGCTTGGTACGAGTTCTTATTTGAACCATAAACCAACACACTCTTTATATAATTTTAAAGCTCATGTTCCTGCTGGTTACCCGATTGTTGTACAACCAACAACGATTAATTTTTTGCCCATGAACACCAAGCTTATTCAACATGTATCTGTGCAACTTGAAGATCATCTTCAACAGCTCATTGATTTGCAAGATGAAGATTTAACTGTAGAATTAATTATTCGTCCAGCACGATATCTTGCTATATAAAGTAATGAAATACTGTTATGTTTTCATTCTACTTGAGTAAGCATACTAGAAAACAATCACAAATATGGTTATACTATATAATACTCAAAGTTTGAAAAAAAAGAAGTCGACTCTGATTCGAAAAAATAATATAAATCAATCAGCTAAAATTTGTAAAAAAAACAAACAACGACATCGCACCTTGAAATCTAAGAAACAGTTATCGAGTAACAACAAACAATTCTTACAGTCTTTAGGCTATCGCGTACTTTAATTTCAATATAAATATATATGCAATTGTTAATCTTATTTAGTTTCTATCTATAGTTGAAGCTGTTAACATGTTTAACATAACAGATAAAAGAGAGGTTGACAACAGAGTTGTGCGACGAGAAGAAAGAGTTTATCAACCTTATTCAGCTAATAAATTCGAAAATAATGATGAAATTCGAATACCGATTCAAAATGAAGAAAACATAGTTTTATTATCAGAAGGTGTTCTTCACTTAGAAGGTCAAATTATTACTTCTAACATAAATCCAGCTGCTTCTACTACAGCGCATCCTGACCAAAATTTTGGGGCTAATCTTTTTAGCGAAATTCGCATCACGTTAAATGGTAAAGAAATTGATCGTACACGCCATCTAGGTATAACAAGTTCTATAAAAACCTTTGCATCATATTCAAAAAACGAATATACAGCTTTACAAAATGCCGGTTATTTTCCCTCTTTAACAACGCCAGCAAGTGAAGCAAATATTGTTGATAGTAACACAAAACGTTTTCATATAATACTTCCTTTAAGCAACCTGTTAGGAATAGCAGAGGATTACAGAAAGCCGATTTTAAACTGCAAGCATGAGGTAATACTTCTCCGATCGTCAAGTGACGCACGTGCGTTGCAATCGACAACCGAAAACGATCTTTCTAAGGTCAAGTTATTTAAAGTTTATCTAAAAATCCCCGTTTTATTATTATCAGACGAAGAACAAATTAAAAGATTAAAACTAATGCAGAAAAATATTCCCATTCAGGTTGGTTATCGATCGTGGGATGTTCACGTCTTGCCTTCTCTTCCTAGAACAACTAAATATAGTTGGACTGTAATGACAACTTCTGAAACTCAAAAACCGCGTCAATTTTTATTAGGTTTTCAAACTAGAAGAAATTTACTAAACACATGCTCTTCCTATTTCGACCATTGTAACATTAAATCTATAAGAGTTTTTTTAAATTCAATTTTTTATCCCTATGAAATGCCAACTTCTGAAATTGCCATAAATGACTACAGCGAGTTGTATGACATGTTTGTTAAATTTCGTAATGTATATTATCAGATCGATGATGTTCGTTCAGAGACTCTGGTTTCACGAGATGAATTTAAGTCTCTTTGTCCTATTATTGTAATTAATTGTCTCGAACAAGTGGAAGCAGTGAAGACATCTTCAGTCGATGTGCGAATTGAAATCGAGACAAGTGAGAATATACCTGAAGATACAACTCTTTATTGTGTTCTTATTCATGATCGTCAAATATCTTACAGACCATTAACGAATGAAGTAATTATCTAAACCAATATTTGCTAAGTTATAAGCAAGCAAGTAAACAAGTATTCTCACTTTAGTTGCAATCATGGAATTGACAACAACAAACTCTCCTTCTACTGATGCTGGCACGTGGAATAAGAAGCAACCAATAGTTGCAGACATTCGCAAGCTACCAAACGGCAGTTTGGAACTTGCTTACTGTATGTTAAATAACGGCAATATACCTTCATTCAGCCCCGTGATCACATGGGTTGCAGCATATTGTGAAAAAACTCTTTCTTCTTTTTTTGAGTCTATTAAGAATAAATATGATTATTTAGTTGTATATAATTTGCCACAGGAATTTTCTTTGTTTGCACTAAAAGCACTTTCCCCAGACTCATTATTCGATCTTAATACGATTGATGGAATGTCAGACCTAATGTTGAGGCATAGCCAACGTTTACCTACAGATTGTCCAAAACATTTACCATCTCTAGCAATGGGAAGCAATAGTTGTGCTAAATTCAACGTCAATGCTGTTCAACATTGGTTAAATTCTTCTGATGGCATCATGAAAATCGTGTGTTCGATAATAAACAAGTTTCGAAACAGTGGACTTCGAGGTTTTAATAAGTTTGATTGGAACTACTTTCCTATAAACGTGCTGACTATATATGAACCACAACGAATTCGTCTAGAGTGGGAACATCTACCAGATCATCTAAAGAGGAAATTTCAACTGTTTCATCTTCGCTGCAAATGTGACAACTGTAATCGCTATCTATAAAAGGTGAATAATTTAGATCTACTACTGTAGTTGACAGCTATACATATTTTGTTTTTAGTTTGCTTTTTAACACAGTGTATCTTTTTTTTGTCTACAGAAAATAATCATCTGGACAACTAAAAAGAAGAAGATCATCTCAACACAGCCACACTCATCTGGACAACTAAAAAAAGAATGAGATTACTTCAAGAGAAATAAAATTGTATTAATTGTAATTCTAAATGAATAAAGAAGAAAAAAAAAATGTCTTTTGTACCATTTCATATGAAAGTTCTTATTAATGATCAATTACCTCCTCACTCTACATGTAAATAAAATAATAATAATAATAATAATAATAATAATAATAATAATAATAATAATAATAATAATAATAATAATAATAATAATAATAATATTGTCAGGTGAGGGATTCGAACCCTCGCTTTCAATTTCTGAAAATTAGATCTTAAGTCTAACGCCTTAGACCGCTCGGCCAACCCAACACGTGCATATTAGCCAACGTGTTTTGTTGATTCATGTCAGTTCGCATTTAGCTTTGTGTGGTGAACATCTTTTCTTTGTGAAGTAAACCAGCATCATGAAGTATTTTAATTGTGTAAAGTATTCCAAAAAACAGTTAATGCAAATGATATTGAGTCAAAAAGAAATGAATTTAAAATCTGAAAGAGATCGGCTAAAAACATTTAAGACCTGGTCTTCAGACAGTTTTACGAACACTGCATGGTTAGCAGCTGCAGGATTTTTCTATTTTGGATATAAGGATATGGTTAGGTGTGCTTTCTGTAATCTGCAACTTAGTTATTGGGAAGAAGATGATGATCCGTTTGAAGAACATAAGAAATGGGCTTTTTCTTGCCCCTACGTAAACAATATTTCTCCTAGCATAGAATTGAAATGCGAATATGAAAGACTTAAAACTTTTCAAAATTGGCCTCTTCCCTGTCCAAACGAATTTTGTTTAGCACCAGCAGGGTTTTATTATACTGGACATGGTGATAAGGTGAAATGTATATTCTGTAAGATTGAAATTGAAAATTGGAGGGAAAACGATAATCCTTTAAATGATCATGAAAAATGGGCGCCATATTGTCCATATATAAGAGGGTTTTACGTCGGCAACGTTGATTTAAATCCTGAAAATCCTACTATTATTCCACATAATACAAGTTATGATACGTGTGGAAGCAATATATGTTGATGTGATGTGATTTTTTGTGCAGTGTGCATTCTCAGACGTAAACGTAGACATGTTGAAGTTTGTTAAGCAGTCAAACACTCTACCAGTAATTTCATTTACTAATGCTGAAAACCAGAGTAAAAGTGAAAAAAGAAAGCATGGTGTTTTACTACCGAACACAATTCGATGTATCATTTGCGGTCCATCGAACTGCGGTAAAACAAACGTAATGCTAAATTTATTATGCCACAAAAATGGAGTTCGTTTTGAAAACGTTTATATTTATTCTAAATCACTTGCTCAAAGTAAATATGTTGAATTAAAAAAGTTTTTGGACTCCATAAAAGAAATAAAAAGTGATTTTTTTTCCGATAATGATGAAGTAATGCCTCCAGAAATGGCTAGAAAAAACTCTATATTTGTTTTTGATGATGTAGCCAGCAATAAACAACAACACATGAAAGATTATTTCAGTAGAGGTCGTCATCACGACGTTGACGTATTTTATCTTTGTCAAACATATTCTTGTATACCTAAACATCTAATTAGAGATAACGCTAATTTTTTAATTCTTTTTAAACAAGACGGAACAAACTTGCGTCACGTATATAACGATCATGTAAATACAGATATGAGCTATGAACAGTTCTTTGATATTTGTTCGTATTGTTGGCAAAACTCTAAGTTTGGTTTTTTGGTTATCGATAAAGATAGCGATTTACAAAATGGTCGATATCGCAATGGATTTGATGTTTATTTTCAGTTATAAATATGACTTCAAAAAGAGGTAAATGGCCATTCGTGTTATAGCTTTTGCGTGGTTAACAACTTAACTATGACATCGTTTAACAAAACCAATAATGTGTCTATCGGACGACCGACTTCACGACATGATATTGCAACTAAATCATATGTTGATGATAAGCTAGTGCAATATGAAAATCAACTAACAACAACAACAAGCGACGGACATCTAAGTATTAACGGCAAACGGTTAAAAAATGTCGGAATGCCAATACATGTTGAAGATGCATGCAACAAAGGTTATGTAGTGAAGTTATTAAATGAGCTAAATAAAATCGAGTCTAAAGAAGACATACAACGAAACTTTAACGAGCTTAAAGGTTTAATTTTTTCAATTTGTAAAATAGAGAAAAAAGAACTTGACTTTCAAAACAAACGTCTCGCGGGCTTAGCTTTACCATCATCTGCAAATGATGCAGTAAACCTTATTGCAATGCAGCAACATACATCGAATATAAAAAAATATCTTGAGACCCGAATAACAGAAGTGTTACAACGAGTAGAATTCATTCATGGTTTAGTGCGAGAATTTTCAGAAGATCACTTTCCGTATGATCAAGATACTCTCGACTTGGGTAACAAAAGAATAAGAAATGTTAAAGATCCAATTCAAAATCAAGATGCGGTAACGTATTCTTTTCTTAAAACTCATGTAACAAATGAACTCGATGAAATTAAAAAATCTCTTTTGAATATAAACAGAGATGATGAAACTGTAGATATGTTAAATAGAAGAATAACAAACATATCTCAACCAATCGATTCGTTAGATGCAATAAACAAATATTACTTAGAAAACTTTGCTGCCTCTCGAAAAGATCTAGAAGACTTAATCGCTAAATTTAATAAACAAAACGTTTTAAACGTAGACGATGGTGGAACTTTAAATATGATGAGTGGACGAATTACTCACGTAAACAACCCCATATACGATAACGATGTTGCAAATAAGACGTTTGTTGAGCAATATGCCGCTTCCCAACGTGAATTTGATCAATTGAAACAAACTGTAAACAATCTACAACATCAAAAACAAACAAATGTTGAGTTCCCTGTTAACGACCAAGACGTGACAAATAAACGGTTTGTAGAACACTATGCTGCGTCACGAACTGAAGTTAATCAACTAAAAGAAATTTTAAGCAATTTACAAACTCGTATTGAGGGTGTTGCTAACAATCTCAATATTGTTAAAAAAGAAGATCTTGAAAGTTATGCTGCTGAATCCAAAGAAGAATATAACAAGTTAAAAACTGAACTGGGAAAAATTGAGCAAATGGTTAACAAAGAACCACTCGAAAGTTTTACTGCATCCAAAGAAGAATATGGTATATTAAAAGATGAAGTAAAGAAAAAGAACTTATCGAAATTTATTCTGAAATTCTCCAACACACCATCAATCCATTCACCAGTATACACGCTTCATAATCATAACATACAGTACCAACTTCCCTACAAAGGTGTATTAAAACCAATTTTTGTTTCACCAAGATCTCCAATTGTGTATGCAATTTTAAATATACGTCAAGAGATTGAACTGGATGGCAGTGATATTGTCGTTGAAGAGCAAGATGAAATTCAGTTTCGACTTAGAGACCCGAAAAAACATAAAACTGATGATCTTCCTCTTCAAATCGATTTTGAATATACTATAAATAAGTAAAACAACCACAATTTCCGTTTAGTCATGGAGAAGAGGTCAAAGATTAAAGCTGAAAGTCGAGTAAAGGATAAACTTTCTCGCTTAAAAAAAGATGTTAAAGACAAGTATCTTTCACTTCAAGATGATGTTAGACGAAAAGAATTAGATATAGAGACTAACTTTAAACCAGTAACAAGTTCATTAAATCAACTTGTAGCTATTGCTAATACGTCGACTCAAAATAAAGAAAATCGAAAAAGAAAAGGAAAATATATCGATTCTGAATCCACTGCTACTTCAGACGAAGAAGATGGAGATAGCATCAAAATAATTTCACTACTTAACCGCTACTTTGATCCGTTCATTAAACAAAACGTGGATAGAACATTTGGTATAACGATAAGAAATGATAAACAATACTTGGGACGCGAACGAGTTTTCTTCGATAAAAAGTGGATAAAAGTTGGCGGTGAAAAATTTCCTATTACAGAAGGTCTACTTGAATTGATTCAAAGGAAAGTACCAGACCCCACTCTAATAGATAGGAGTGATTTAAGTTCATATTTGAAATTATTAAATGTTTCAAACGTGCACAAAAGAAATTATACAAGCAATGCAGCTCCGAGAGGAACGCAATCTTATAAGTATAAAAATATAATTGAACCCCTTCTCACTGAAGACATAGATAGAATTATAAAAACAGCAGATGAAAATGAAGAAGCAAATACTACAATGCATACTGGATATGGTCAAAAAAAAACACATCGCGCCACAAGCCATTTGGAAAGTTGAAGGCGGAAACAATATTGAATTCGTTCACTGGAATGAACCAAACAAATTGGTATCAAGACTTAAAACATTAATTGCATCGAAAGCTGCAGGTCACACAGGAGTAGACAGCGAAATCTTTGCAATAGAAGAAGAACTAAGAAATGCTGGATATATTGAATAAAAATTCCAACGTTTGTAAAACAATGCACAGTATGTTATAAAACATTGTTTGGAAAATAACTATGAACGAAATCAGACGAGAAATTGCAAAAGAACTTCACGCACCGCTTAGAAAAAAGTTTAAAAGACGACGTGTTATTAGCAAAGGAATCGATGACCTCCATGAAGCTGACATTGTGGACATGTCCAAACTTGCAAAATGGAATAATGGATTTAAATATTTATTAACCATTATTGACGTTTACTCGAAATATGCATGGGCAATTCCTCTTAAAACCAAAAAAGGAAGTGAGATTGTGAACAGCTTAAAATTTGTTTATTCTCAAAGTAAAAGATTGCCCAATTATTTTCACACCGATCGAGGAACGGAATTTTATAACAGTGAATTCAAAACATGGTCTCAGAAACAAAATCTAAAGCATTATTCCACTGGCAGCTCCATTAAAGCGAGTGTGATAGAAAGATTTAATCGAACTCTTAAGGAATCGATGTGGAAAGAATTCACAACACGAGGTTCTTACCGATGGGTACATATTTTGCCTGAGTTACTAGTAAAGTATAATCACAAAATACATCGCAGCATTGGCATGAAACCTAATGATGTGAAAAGAAACAATCCACCCCGCTTGCCAACACAATATAATGAAACTTTAAGAAAACCAAAATATAAAATCGGCGACATTGTAAGGATATCAAAAATCAAGAAACACTTCAGTAAAGGGTACGAAGGTAATTGGACAACAGAATTATTTACAATTTATAAAGTTCAAAATACTAATCCACGAACATATCTTTTAAAAGATAATAAAAATACCCCAATATTTGGTGCGTTCTACGAAGCAGAGTTACAACGAACAAAACATCCTAATATTTACTTAGTCAACAAAGTACTACGTAGAAAAGGAACCCGAGCCTTCGTATCTTGGCTTGGATTCGATTCAACTCACAACTCTTGGATCCCCAACAAAAATATCTTATAATTAGAACAGTGTAAGTTTTTTTATTTTTATTTTTTATTCCTCACAAAGATATTATTATTATTATTATTATTATTATTATTATTATTATTATTATTATTATTATTATTATTATTATTAATGTGTCTCTATATATATATTTTTCAGCTCACTAAAACCAACACACGCAAGAAAGAAAAGAATGATTGTACTTACCCCGTGCACAAGACCAGCATATTCCACTCTGCAAACAACACAGCATCTTCAATTCTCTCTGCAGCTTGTTGGAAAAGGAACTACTTACCACTTTAAGAACGAAGATCATATCATTTTTCACTATTTCATATTATATAATTAATGTAAACCACAAATGATCAAATAAATATATTTAAAAAATAAAATTTACACTGCACAATATTAATCCACTGTCCACTGTCCATTGAATTTAATTTAAGATTTGAACATCATCATCATCATCATCATCATCATCATCATCATCATCATCATCATCATCATCATCTTCTTCTTCTTCTTCTTCTTCTTCTTCTTGTCGGTCTTCTTCTTCTCCTTCCGCTCGATGTTCTTCTTCTTCTTCCATTCGATGGTCTTCTTCTTCTTCTGCTTCTTCTTGCACTTCTTCCATATGCTCTTCCATATGCTGTTCCTCTAATGGCCGTTCAAACACGGCCATTAGCTCTTCCGCCAATGTAGGTTCAAACACGTTGAAATTCATCGAGCCGATGGATCTCAACTTGTCAATAATAATATTGACAATGTGAAATGTCATGCCGTTGAAAATAATTTCACGGCAGTGGTGTTGATCCCTCATCAGCTCGAATATTTCGGCGCTTAAAAGCTCCTTTTCTCCCGGTGTTAAGGTGTTATACCACACCTCCTCCTCTATTTTCGTCGCACTGACGATGAAATGCAACCCTTGATTCAGGGCACTTTCCGCAAACATCATAATGTGTTGCAATTTTACTAACTTTTCTATCAACCCCTCGCACAGACTCATGATATTGCAGATAAAGATAGCTAACTACTGCTCCATAGCAATCTCCTCTTATATATATATATTAAGAAGTTAGAGCGCCAAAAAACCTCTTTAAAACATTTCGCATGAAGCTCTGGGAACCGACATCCAATCTCGTTCTCGCATTAAAAATTACAGACTTGACTAATGACGTCTGGGAATCTAAAAACAAACAGATCGAAATTCATTTCACACACTCAAAGTTATACATGTCATATAAAACACTTTAACCAGATTGAGATCATGAAGCAAGCCAGAACACAAAAATGTTAACATCATTTAAATTAAACAGACATAACATAGCGAGAAGGAGTAACACAACTCCACTCCCACGCCGTGGTAATATATGTCATACTTAAACGGAGTGTAGCATTACAACATATGATTGCTTATTTAGCTTGCGCGAGCAAAAACTTTAACGACAACCATGCACTACATGAGCTGAGTGCTCTCATGGCTTGCCGCACGGCGCGAGCAAAAACGGAACAGCTGCACACACATGTCTGGTAGCGATCCGGCTATGTCGAGTGCCTCACCGTACACTCTCATTCAAAAGTTATGACACCCAAGACTCTCTACACTTCCTTGGGAAATTACCAAAATATAATTCAATAATCAATCAATACTTAATAACCATGATACACAGGCTGCCCCCCTGGAATTAAATAACAAAACACGGAATCGAACCAAGAAACCCCCCTGTAGGAGTGGAAGAGGAGTCTGAATTTCGAGTTACCATCCTAATAAACAACCCCCATGCCGTCAACACCCATTAACTTTTTATCACCATCACATAAACAAGCCAAAAGGTCAACCCCTTCCCACGCTAACACGTGCAGTGCACATGCCCCGCTCCTGGACCACGTGGTCAGGATTACGCAATTTCTGGTCATGATGATGCAATATTTAGAGTCTAACAAACACTTACTACTTACATATCTCGAAAAAAACTCCTAATATCGTTATTTGGACTGATAACGTTATTCGAATATCAGTTAACGCAGGAACGAAATGGTAGTGTCCGCCTGAAATAACGTTATCGGAATACATATCTCGAAAAATATTCCCACAATACCGTTATTAGGACTAATAACGTTATTCGGATATTGGTTATCTCAGGAACGAAATGGTAGTGCTCAATAGAAATAACGTTATTTGAGTAGATCTCTCCAAAAATATTACCCCAATGATGTTATTCGGACTTATAACGTTATTCGGATATCGGTTATCGCAGGAACGAAATGGTAGTGCTCACTAGAAATAACGTTATTTGAATACATCTCTCGAAAATTATTCCCCCAATACCGTTATTCGGACTAATAACGTTATTCGGATATCGGTTATCGCAGGAACGAAATGGTAGTGCTCGCTAGAAATACCGTTATTTGAATACATCTCTCGAAAAATATTCCCCCAATACCGTTATTCGGACTAATAACGTTATTCGGATCGTTTATATATTACAAACGGCATCACAGAATGAGAATGGCACCATTTTGATACATTTTGCGTTGGAGAACTCCATAGAGTAGAAAGAGTGGAGGTGTCACTTAGCGACCTACGTCGTGTTAGGTTCTGAGTTTAGCCGCGAGGTTAACACATACTCGGAAGTGCTTACCGTGATAGGGTATTGTATTCTTAGCCTACTTTTCACATTTTGCAAAAATGAGAAAAAAGTAGAGTTATAAGATCGATCTGGGTAAATGTCTGTCTGTCTGTCCTTCTGTCTGTCTGTGTGTGTGTGTGTGTGTGTGTATGACCCCCCCTATCAACTCCTAAACGGCTGAAGCAATCAAAACCAAATTTCGTATGAGTAATGATCTATACCTGAATATCTCAATGCCATATATATGAAAATGATGTCAGTGCTACCAACTGCTGAAAACCCGAAATTGAAATTTGAGCTCCATGTTGGATATCTTGGAAGGTATACATGGGAGCTATTCCAAAATTGGCACATATATAGACAATAATATTTCAGTTTAATTTTCAGGAGGCCATACATGACAGTGTTGCCAAAATGATTCTAAGCCTGCTGATAGGTCAAATTTTTAAATTCATATAACTTCTACACTATCAATTGGATTTCAACCACATATCGTATGGACTATGTGTACAGAAACAGATATGACTGAACGTATTCTTAAGAGCCACCAGAGCTGCCAACTGTTAATAAATGCTCTCTCTATGTTTCTATCCAAATACTAATATGTCAGAAAGTATGCAAGCCGACACATTTAAACTATGCACACGTTTATTGCCTAACATTCTAGATCAATTTTGAGTAACTAATATACGTCAGTGCTACCAACATGATTCTAAGCCTGCTGATAGGACCAATTTTTAAATACATGTAACCTCTATACTATCAATTGGATTCCAACCAAATTACGTATGTTTTTTATATTTTTTTAGCGTATGGCTTTTTGTGCCGGGAGTGTCCGAGGACATGTTCGGCTCGCCAGTTTCGTAGCTGCTTCGAGGCGGAACTACAAGTACCGTTGGGGAGGAGTGTAAGGGCGAGGAGTTGGAAGGTAGCGGCTGTGGCCTATAGATAGGGACCAACCCCAGCATTTGCCTGAAAGAAAGATGGGAAACCACAGAAGCCCATCTTCAAGGTTGCCGGCGGGGGGATTCGAACGTGTACATAAACAGATATCACTATACGTATTCTTAAGAGCCACCAGGGCTGCCAACTGTTAATAAATGCTCTCATTTTTTAAAATCCAAATACCCGTATATCAGAAAGTATGTAAGCCGACAGCTTTAAACTATGCACACGTATAGTACCTGATATTCTATATTAATTTGGAGTAACTTATATACGTCAGTGCTACCAACATGATTCTAAGCCTGCTGAGAAGTCCAACATTAAATACATGTAACTTCTATACTATCATTTGAATTTCAAACAAATTTCGTGTGTGCTATGTGTACCATAACAGATATGACTGTGCCTATTCTTAAGAATAACCAGGGCTGCCAACTGTTAATAAACGATGTCTCTATTTTTGTAACCCTAATATCAATATATCAGAAAGTATGCAAGCCAACAACTCTAAACTTTGCACACGTATAGCACCTTACATAGCTTAATTTGGAGTAAGTAATATTATGCCAGTGCTGCTAACATGATTCTAAGCCTGATGATAGGTTCAATTCTAAAATGCATGTAACTTCTATACAAACAAATGGATTTCATCCAAAATTGGCACAGCAATAGATCATAATATTTCAGATTATTTCTGACCAACACATGCATGGCATTGCTGCCAACATTATTTTACGCGCGCTGATAGATCCAATATCTAACTGCATGTAACGTCCATGTTATCCATTGAACTTCAACCAAATTTTGTATTCTGTACCTTAAGAGATGGAACTAAGAATATATTAAGTCACCGGGGCTGCCAACTGTAGTGCTCTATTAGGCTACATTATGCCAGGTATAGCCTATTTCGAACATATTAGAAATTTTGATATTACCAACTTAATTTCGTCATTAACTTAGATAGTTCCATATAGATTAATCATTGGCATGAATCTTAAAGTTTAAGATAAGTCGGCTCTTTAGATCGTCACGGAACTTCTTGTTGAATTTGTGAAAATGTCGAATGTCCGGAAAAACACTATTAAATGCGCTTTTGAAGAAAGGAACAACAGACCGACACCACTTGGAATAGGCCTACATAGTCCTAGGTGGATAGCAAACGACCTGAAGCTTAATAGAGATCAAGTACTAGCGAATCAACTAGACAACGGGGAAAATTCAGTGTACATTAAATTAGTGCCCCCCTTACTTTATGAAAACATATTATCTCGACATGAAGGTGTGAAATCCTTCTGGTAACACCAGATTGCGGTAACACCACAAAGATAACTATCACTGCTGCAGACTGTTTGACAAATCGTGTTCGTGTCTGTTTAATCTACCTCCCGAAGTCAACAACGAAAGGCTCTCCCGCGTGCTTTCTACGTATAGAGTTGTCAAGGAAATACGTAACGAGTGCTGGAATGAAGTATACGAATTTTCTGCTGTAAGTAATGGCATACGTATTGTAACAATTGAACTTAAATACCCCATTCCATCATATTTGACGGTCAATGATTATAAAGTTCTGTTAACATATGGACAAGCTAAGTATTGCTTTTATTGTAAAGAAACCTCCCACTTACAAACAGAGTTGGGCAAAATACTCCCAAAATGTATTTTCGATACAAAATACAAAATACTCACAAAAAAGTATTTTAGATACAAAATATAAAATTCCTGAAAATACAAAATACAAAATAGTATTTTAAAATACAATTCAAAATACAAAATACTTTAGTAAAATATGCTCCTCTTCCATTCAAACTTTTCAAAATAACATTATTATTATCCAGATCAGTGATCAGTGATCAGTGATCTGGTCGGGTGCGTGCATTAACGTGAAGGCCAAAGGGTTCAAATCCCACCGTCAACCTCCATGAAATTGTTTTTCGCGACAGTACTTCTGATAGGCCTTGGTCGCTTCCCTTGCCCTATTGTCATTTCGTTTCCCATCCAGCTCTGTGTTGAGGATGGCGTCAGGTGGGTCATCCAGCCGTGAAAACCACTGCCACACAGAAGCCTACCTCACCTCGACCCCGAACCCACAAAATGGGAAATATATACGGAATAGTAATTGTCTTTTTTTTTTTTAGTCGTTTACCCTCCAGGTTGGTGGAACCCACGGACTCAGCGAGGGAACTCACCACTACCGCCACTACGGGCAGTGTCCTAGAGCTGGGAACATCGAATCGGAAGGGATACAACTGGTGAGGTGGGATTGGCACCTCGCCCAGGCGGCCTCACCTGCAAAGCGAACAGGGGCCTCATGAGGGAAGGTAAGGGATGGTTAGGATGGATATACAAGGAAGAGGGAAGGAGGCGGCCGCGGCCTTGAAGAAGGTACCATCCCGGCATTTGCCCGAAGACGAAGTGGGAAACCACGTAAAACCACTTCGAGGATGGCTGAGGGGGAATCGAACCCCCTCTACTCATTTGGGCCACCCGAGGCTGAGTAGACCCCGTTCCAGTCCTCGTACCACTTTTCAAATTTCGTGGCAGAGCCGGGAATCGAACCCAAGACCTCCGGGGCGGCAGCTAACCATGCTGACCGCTACGCTACGGAGGCGACTGATAGAAATTGTTATTATTATTATTATCGTATGACCTAAGCTACCTCGTGGAGATCTTTAGAGCTAGTACCTTCATCTGCCGTGAATCAAACTACCATTAATACACCAGAGTGGTACAATACTATTTTGTATAAATTTGTGGCTTTCTTTTTATGTACGGTATGTTGATTAAATAAGAGGCTTTGCGACATCGTGGTCACGTAGCCCGTGTGCTTGGGTGTGTGTGTGTGTGTGAGGAATTTGTCTGATAACCTGTGTTACTGCAATGGCTATATTAGTGTGTGTATTTGTAATTCAGATGCCATCCCAGCATTCGCCTGGAGTATTATTGGAAACCACGGCAAACCACTTCCAGGATGGGTGAAATGTGATTCGAACCCGCCTCTTCTCGGTTTTGCCTCACGAGCCCTCATACCAGAATTACATTTCTTGCTAGAGTCGGAAATCGAACCCGGGCTTCCGTGTTGACAGCCAAGAGCGATAGCCACTACGCAACGCAACAAGGCGGACTTATATACACAGTATATATATCGTATATATAGCGTAAACTACCGGGTGAGTTAGTCGTGGTCGTTACGGCATGACTGCTGGCAGTCGCTCACATCCGGGAGGCGAGGAAGTTCGAATCCCCCCGCCGGCAACCTTGAAGATGGTCTTCTGTGGTTTCCCATCTTCCTTCCAGGCAAATGCCGGGGTTGCTCCCTAACTATAGGTCACAGCCGCTACCTTCCAACTCCTTGCCCTCACATTCAAACTTTCCTCCCCAGACAACACTCCACACGCGACGGTACTTGTAGCTAACCCATTGGGTGTCCGCCCAGAAGCAGCTACAATACTGGCGAGCCGAACATGTCCTCGGACACTCTCGGCACTAAAAGCCATACGCTTAAAAAACACACACAAACACACACACACTGGATGACACTCTTGAGAGAACGCTATCTTTCAAAGGTTATCCAACAAAGACTGCTGACAACCGCAAGACGCGGAATTACATTTTGTGGATGCGTTGTGGTTCCACTTAGGGTCCAACACCAATGTTCTCTGTTGTTCAGCTGTTGACTTCGTATAATCTGTCACTGAATACTCTGCACCAGTGTGGATAAAGAGTTAGTTGTCGTTGCAGTATTGTGTTCATATAGCCCCGTGTATTTGGGCGTGTGTGGAATTTGTCTGATGAATTGTGTTACTGTGATTAGTGTGTGTAGCCTATTTGTATTTCAGATGAGGATTGGGAAGGAGGCAGCCATACCCTTAATTTAGGTACCATCCCGGCATTTGCCTGAAGTAGAAGTGGGAAACCACTTGCAGGATAATTGAGTTGCCTCAGACCAGAATTATATTTCTTGACAGATTCGGGAATCGAAACTGGACCTCAGAAGTGACAGCCAAGAATACTAGCCACTGCGCCACGAGGTGGTTGGATAAATAGCTCTCATGTTAAGATAATAGATGTGCAAATTCATAACTAAGGTCCGGAAGATCATGCAAAATCATATTTTTGCATATTTTGGTTATTTTCGCACAATGCATCATATTTTTCTCCTTTGCCTGTTTAAGTGCATATCTTTAATTGAGAATGGCATATATTCTATTTTCCTATTGTTTTGAAGCGCTGTTTGTTACGTCATGTTCAGTCGTATATTTCTATTCGGACTCCGAGAGTCTCGTGACTGGTTAGTCAAAACCTGAACATTTCCTTGTTAATGATAAATTTGCTTTCACCACCCTTAAATCACCCAGAGTATTTTTATCATCTGCTAATTAGTAGTTTGCACTGCCTGTTAGGAAAAACCAGACTCTCCAACAACTGAAATACCTTTGTTCCTTTCACTTTACTACCAGTTCACAATAGGGGTTCACCATATGAATAACCAGGAATTTCCACAAATAATACCTGGACCTATTATCTCAAATTCCTTAATTCCAACCTTCAGTAAAATACCAAGCTGCTTACCGTCAACCACAGAAAGCAAGGAGTTATGACTCCAAAAAAAGCTAGCATCATTGTTAAGTTGCGAAATTTTGTGAAAACATTTGGAAGTGAATTTTTTTCTACCAATGATAGTGTCCTTTATTGTAAAATTTGTGAAACAAATGTAGGGAGTTTCTAGAAAGTTTTCAGTGACTCAACATTTGGAAACTGCCAAACATAAGCGAAATGTCGTTAAAAAGATAAGGAAACCCACATCAATTCAGCCCTTGTTAGCCAGCAGAAAATTCAGGAGACTATCGCAGGATAATACTGAAATTATTTTAATACCTACTACGTGTCAGTCCCTTTTGCAAGTTAATATTAATTATTTTTATTCAGCATTCACTATAAATATTGTAAAATTAGTTTCATTTTTTAAAATCAATGGCTATTACAGTTGTATACCAGTTATACTTAAAATTAACATAATAAAATAATTGTCGATGGTCAACACTGCTTGAAGCTCCATAAAATAATATTTCCTACTAAGCTTCTTTAGAACTGTTTCTTAGTTGAGATATTTTAAAAATAGGTGTAGTTATATGTCCGTCTGTTCATATTTTCTTTATATTCAAAGTAGAAACGCTAAAGATTGTAGCGTTGTCAGGCAAACAGTGAGGCATATCATTCAGACTACTCTCTGAAATCCCAAAATGGTTATGTAAGGGACACTACACAGTCAATTGACTCCACATGTTTAAATGTACATTCGGTTATAAATTCTCCTTTGTAAGTAATACCGTATGCCACTAAAAATAATAAATTATTTTTAATTATTACCACCAACCAACAACGGTAGCTGGGACCCAGTTATCTGTGGTCTCGGTAGACGTGGGTTCGAACCTCACCGCCGGCCGTCCATGAAATAGCATTCCGTGGTTTCCCATTTTCAACTACAGACAAATGCTGGGACGGCACTTTCGAAGATGCCACGGCCGCTTCCTTCCAAGTCCATGCATAGTTTCATTCACCTTCATTCATATCATCTCTCATTAACTCCTCTCACGAGGTTGGCGACAGGAAGGGCATCCGGCTGTATAAACTAACCACTATAAGGACGCGAAAAAATATATCATCTCTTTTCTGTCCCAGTTGAAATGGGAATAATACGCATTATAGTTATTATAACCATATTATTATTATCATCTTATCATTACCGACAGTGATAGCTACGCTTGCTAACGCGCAGCGCTAGGCCATGGGGTCAAGCTCCATGTGGACTTGGTAGACGTGGGTTTGAACCCCACCGTCGGCCGTCCTTGAAATGGTTTTCCGTGGTTTCCCCACTTTCATCTCGAGGCAAATGCTGGGACGGTACCTTCTGACAGGCCACGGCCGCTTCCTTCCACATCCTTGCCCATCTTCATTCATCTAGATCTCTCATTAACAACTCTCATGTTGGTGTCAGGAATGGCATCCGATCGTAAAAACATTCGCCACATAGCGTTTTATCGCATCTCATCCCCGATCCCGTTAAATCGGTAAAAGTAAGGGGTAGACATACATACATACATCGTCATCCATCCTTATCATAGAGGGCGTGGTGGAACAGTGGTCAAGCTGTTGGCCTCACACCATGGGGGAGTGGGTTCAATTCCCGGTCAATGCATGTGAAATGCCATGTTCAGTGATTCGGATTCCACGTAAAAAGAGGTCCCGTGGCTCATGATATCGAGATTAACGGTCACGTAAAACTACAATCTCCCTTCTTCCTTCCATCCTTAACGTATGCAACTACTGTATCCAAGACAAATACAGAGATCCAAGTTTCTTTTTCTGGCACTGACAGGGCATCTGCTCAATCCTAGACCATAATAAATACACCCATGCATACTACTACAAAAATCACACAAACACACGTTATCAGACATATTTAACACACATCAAAATACATCGGGCTGATGACCAAGATTTACTAACAACAACCACCATATATATTTTCGTCTGCCTCGTGGTGTAGAGGCTATCAAAACCTGCGAAGAGCGGAAGTGGTTTTCCTCTTTTACCGTATTTGAGGGTAATGCCGGGATGGTTCCTAACTTGAGGCCACGGCCGTCTCCTTCCCCAAATTAAATATAAACACACTACGGTACTACTATGACATTGACCCACAATAACACGGTTATGAATGATATATACATATACACACCCAAAGTACACGGGACTAAATGATCACGATGTACAAGCCCGTCAAATGAAAGAACAGCAACTTATTTCTCAATTCAAAGTTTTATACAAATGTTACACTACTCTTACGGGAGACAATTGCCGCATTTTGTACAGCCCTTGTGTGAGCACTTCCAGAAATTTTCGAACAATACTAGTTAACAGGTTCAGACAACCTCTTGCGTTTGGGAATTTCATACTAGGTAGCTTGAGGCTAAAAGGTTTCAAAGATTAAACACACTGATAACAGAACATCTGAGAGACATCCTTCGGAGATTTTGTTCTATATGCATCCTAAATAAATAGCATTGCACAGTCATGGTCTTACCAGGTTGCTTTATTGCTGGCAAAGTTGTATTGTTCTCAAACTTAATGTCTATCAATTGACTTAAATTATGAAAAGGGAAGATAATGGAAGATAAAACTGAAAATTACCAAATGCAGTGTTTGTATTTTGATTCTATTTTATGTATTTTGAAAATACAAAATACTCATGAAAAGTATTTTCGATACAGATACAAAATACATGTCCCAAAATGTATTTTCGATACAAAATACAAGATACAAATGTATCAAAAATACGTATTTTAAATACATGTATTTTCGATACTGCCCAACTCTGCAAATAGACTGTCCGAACAGAAGGAATCGCCCGGTACTTCATATCAGACAACAAACCTACAGCACGGTGCTGGGTGAGTCCGATGGGAGTAGTAAGCTAAGCAACATGGAAACCGCAGTACTTTCCCCTGAATATCCAGCCATATCAGTGGCCCTTCACAACAGGCCCCATTCTACAAACACATATAGCATTGCGGAAGTGACTAACCATCAGATAACGTAGCTGAAACATCCCTGACTACTTTACATAGCAATGAAGAGGGAACTGTGATGTCACGATCGGACAGTACGGGGAAAGGACACACCAGCAAGCAATACAGCAGTCTGTGCAGCAGCCAGATACTATTAAGGCTAAATGTCCCGATTTTTAATTTGTAATTCTGACACCACGAAGCAGCACCAAAGTGAGACAATTTATCTTGATTGGAAGGCTCGTATTTGCGATGTCAAAACCACTATGTATACTAGAGTGCAATAGATTGATATTAATTCAATGCATTTTCCAAAATGTGGAAATCAAAGACGTTACTAGCAGTTTTTTATATTTCTGCTTTAAATATGAGAAAAAGCTGGTAATACGAAAACGGAGATTTATTTCCTGATCCCAATGCATTTTCATAAATAAAATCGTGTGTATGGAATCTTCGGCATTAGTTTGGGAATTGTTTTGAAAAGGGTGGTAGGAGTAGCGGCGCGGCTTCACAAGATCTCTTGCGCAAGGAAAATGATGAACACGCTGAGTTGACGAATAGTCTATTGTAGTTCGGCGAGTTACAAGTACAAGTGCCTAGGCGTGGAACAATATCTGAGCAATAAAATTATAGTAAAGTCACGCTTATGTAACGTTGACGCAATGTGTTTGTACAGATACCTTTCTTACTTCCTCAAACATTCTTCTTGTTGTTCTTGTTGATAATAATACATTGTAGGGGCTTGGGACATCTTGGTCATTAGTCCCGTTTAGTTGACTATGTGTGTTACTGTATTAGAGTCAGGGATGGGGCAGGTGCCCTGAGTCTTCAAGTAAGGTACTATCTCTGCATTTACCTGGAGGGAGTGTGGAAATCCCTGGGAAACACAAGACACAACTGAACTACAGGTGCAACTACAATGGTAGGTTGATTGACAGGTGTTGAACTAGTCAATGAGAGATGTTTGACTGATGACAGTTTCCTAGGAAAAAAATCATAAAATAAGAAGGAATTTCTGAATGGCAATAAACATCTGCTGTAAGAAACATTGTTTCAGTTCCTTACCTTTTCTTTAGTTCAATACGCCAATACACAAGCTCTGCTGGGACTTTTCTTCGTTTTCTGTGAGCGTACAAAGGAAGTGGATATTTATGCAGGACGCTTGCACCTAGAGAACATGGCGCTTGACTGTCGTCAGTATTTACGGAGACCAATTTTCCATTTTCACAATGGCTACGTCTTACTTTTCCACACAACGCATTGTTTCCATTTGAATTCAAACTTGCTTCTCTGAAAAAAGTTGGCACTGAATAATTCGTGATCTTGTACACTTACACTTATATATTAGAAGTTTAAAGAAAGACTAAACCCGTGGCGATCAGCCGGTGAAGGGCCTAGGCCTACCAAGCAACCGCTGTTCAGCCATGTAGCTTGCAGATTGTGGAGTGACGTTCAGTCATCCAACTTCTACAGATAAAATATAAGTGAAATCAAAATGCTCAGTACTTTACACATTCTCTAATGCAAGCGTAAAGAAATACATAATTTCAAATATAAACTAGGGGGAAAAATCTTATGTGTGTGTAGAGGTTTTTTTTAGGGCCAGGCTTCCTTTTCTTGGTACAGTACTTAGTCGCAATCCCCCCTGGGATTTAGTGGTATGCCCTTGAATCAGGGCTGGCATGCGAAACGAAATGCATGGCTGTGGGGGCGAATATATTTGAATTTCTCCGTGAGCGCGATACTCGGGAGCAAAATGATAATGATTGTCGGCGGGAAATTAAATCGAAGCGAAACTTAATTCGAAGCGAAATGACGTAGGGAAATCAACGCGAAACTTAATAGCAACGCGAAATTACATTGTGCAATTGAATGAAATTTCACTCGCGGCGCAAAATAACATTCGATACAGACTTTTAATTTTGTTTCCGGTGCGAAATAAAATTCGTTGCACTCTTTTAATTTCACTCCCGGCGCCAAAATTAAAAGTTCTCCGCCACTGATCACTTGAACTGCGTTCGCCAACTTCACGTTGCAATTTATAATGATATTCAGCTTTATTTCCAACACATTTGGAAATCTAACTTGACAGGCTTATATTGTCGAAACGGTGAATAGTAAAACGCTCGACTTTCCACAATATATAGTATGCGACCTGTTCTTTATATATATTCGCTTCTTTATATTTAGATCTCAATTATATATGAGATATAATCAATACAATGTTCCTCGCACCTTCACGTAGAATGGAAGTGCGGTGATCTCTAACGTTCCACCTAGCTATCCTCGCGTCTTCACAAGTCGACAGTCACCGTACTCGGACTAAGTCTTGGGATCTCCGTTAACCCAGTAAAAACACTTCCTCACTCTTCAAAGTCTGCTGGAATAAGAACATCGATCCTTGGATCTCCCCTTCCAAATCGAATTTTTGGCGGCCATATCAATCTCCCACCATAATTTTAGCGTGTAGATTACCAATGCGTATTACTGCGTAGATTAACCGATCTGTGGTTTTTAAAGTATCAGACATAATTTCTCTTAATATTCTCTTCATTACCAAATCAGAAAATCTTCTTCTAAGGGCCTAAATGCATAATGTCATCATGTTGTGTAATTAAAGTTGATCCCGTCTTCAATAAGACCTGTTCTCATTGGCTCTGGGCTGGGATCCAATAGCATAATTTATAACAATATTTATAATATTAATTTCCAAACTCGCTGTTGCTATGCTAAATATAGCCTTCTAGAAGCGTCCATTGTGCAATATATCACGTGATCGGGCTCTCCCACAGTCTCGAGCTTGTAACACTACACTCTTGTGTCACACTTCCAGAAATTATATTTGCTAGTTAAATTTTATCATGGGGACGGAAAATACTCTCATTTTGTCCCTAAATAATTCAATTTACGGGGGCAGTACATCGTACATGTATCTATTCTACCAGAGATACTGTCCCAAAAATAAATTGCCGAAAATGGAACACCTAACGAACACTAAAAATAATACTGTTGTAGGTAAAATAAATTAAGTAAAAATTAATTAAAGGGATCGATGAACTAAAGACAGGAAAACACATAGAAAACTAGAAGTCGTAACTACAAACTGGTAAGATATCAAAGGATCGCTCAGAAATATCCAGAACTGGACAATAATCAGAACTAGCCATCATAGTCACAGTCAATCACAACATCGGACTACATGCTCAGGAATCCTATACCGTCAGGTAAGGTCATCGCTCTCTCACTTGACTTTCGCTCCCCCTCCCCGCTCTCTCCGACCTTGTTCTACTATTGGCTACCATGCCTTTTGTTCCAAGTACAGTTACACTCTTATTCACAAAGTTCCCCATGTGATCCCGACGATTCTATTCAACCGATTTAGGATTTCGATACGGCTTTGGAATCAGTGAATAAAACTCAACTTTCTTATTACACGCTTTATTTAAATTGTAATCAGATATTTAAAATAAAAACAGCAACTTTTCTGTTTTTGAAATTAGAAATTTAGTGATGAATTAATATCAATTCTGCTACTAGACAGGGTACATAGAAGTTTTCAGATCGCAGATCGGAGCTCCCCTTCAAGAAAAAAAAATCAGCTTCGTTTGTGCTGCCATCTATTGGAATATTTTCTTACCAAAATGTCGGGACATTTCGCCCTAACGAACCTGTCACTACTGACGTACCCAAAACCCAATTTACGTGGTCGGTAGCCATGGAATTTCAGGATGCCATACAAGAGAATGAGAACACTCACAAGTAATAGGCTTTTCAACAGTCTCAGTACATTCGAAGCACCCTCCAGCTAGCTATACCGTTCGCTCCTAATTACTTCACGCGCAAAGCACAGATAAAGTTCAGGAAACCCTATCTACTATTGGGGGCAGAGTTTAAATCCACCTCTGATGCTGCAATCAGTGTCAGTAAAAAAAAATCACGGGCGTCAGTGGAAGTGCCCTACCTCCACAAACAGGAGCTAAACCCAAGGTCACAGATAAAGCCAACATTAAGGGCACCCATGCTCTTCACTTAAAAACTGTCAACAAAAACACTGCGCGGGAAGAAGTTCAATCATATTACACACAATCACGAAGCGCATCACGTAGTCGCCGTAAATCACTGGAAGTGCACACCAGTAAAACATCACTCCAATGATCCCCTCAAATAATTGCTAATCGTCGTTTAAATGCACTCAAACATATTGATGCATGTCATCTTCATCATTTTGTTCTTGTATATGAGTGTCTTTTTGTTGTTTTGCCACATTAAATATCAATGGCATCATAAGTTTGACAACACGTTTCCTACTTCAGGATTTTTTTCAGGACTTATGATATTGTTATTGCTTCAGGGAGTAAATGATCCAAACTTGGACTGGTTGAGTGGGTACGAATACATAGCAAATGTTGGCCCTTCTCTCCGAGGCACAGCTGTCGTTTACAGATCAGGGTTAATTGTCTCGGGAGTGGAGTTACACCCGAGTGGCAGAATAATTGCTCAGCAATGTGAGGACACATATATTGTTAATGTCTACGCCCCGTCTGGATTACAAGGTCGTCTGGCAAGAGAACATTTCTTTGAAGATGACATCAGATACTTTCTCCAGGGCCCTATCAATACTATCATATTAGCAGGCGATTTTAACTGTGTTTCAAACCCTCGAGATCAAACCGGCGCTTTAAACAACTGCCGGAGCCTCAAAAGTCTCGTAGACGGATTTAACCTCCATGATGTGTGGGAACTACATGGAACCGACGTCCAATTTACTTTCTATCGTGCCGGATCAGCATCTGGAATAGACAGGGCATATATAGCACGAGGAATGAGAGATAGCCTGCATAGTTCCACAGTAGTGCCAGTATCTTTCAGTGACCATCACGCACTGGATTTTCGATATTTAACTACGTCACGACCACCTATATATGGACACGGGTATTGGAAACTAAACGCATCCCTCCTTCACGACCAAGATGTGCGAAACAAATTTGAAACGCTTTGGATGAAGCTGCGCAGTAAAAGGTCGCAATATCCATATCATATCACTTGGTGGATCGAGGTTGTAAAACCTGCTATATAAAAGTTTTTCCAGCAAATTTCCAAACAGCGTGTCTGGGAGAGGAGAAGTACTTGAAACTTCTATTATGAGGTAGACTATTATATGAACTTCAGCAAAAGCAAGAAAATGGCGACAATGCCCCTGGCGAAATGAAATAGGTTAAGCATTCAATTTTAAATATTCAGGTAAATTATTTAAACGGTGAATGTATTCGAGCAAGGATTCCCTCTGTCATTGAAGAAGAACGTCCATCACTATTCCATACCTTAACAGAAAGGCGTAAAGGCCAGCGAAAGACCATTACTAAACTTCGGGACGAGCTTGGCTGAACTCAGTCGAACATGGATGATATCCTTCAAATTGGTGCAAAGTATATCACAACATTTTTCTCCGACGTCCAACAAAATATTGAGCAAACAGATGGGAGCTTACATCAAAATCTACCCAGACTGACCGCAGAGGATGAATCTCTGCTGGCAAGTGGTATTACCTCGGCAGAGATTTTCACAGCACTACGCCAAACTCAACATAACCGCTCTCCTGGTCCTGATGGAATACCATATGAATTTTATCAATTAATGTGGAATATACTAGGAGAAGTCCTCCTTATAGTTTACCAGGAGATTATGGGAAACCCACAAATCATAAATGAGGAATTTACTGCTGGAATTATTATTTTAATCCCGAAGATCAGAAGACCATTTGGAATGGAGGATTTCTCAATACAGATTGCAAAATCTTTACAAAAATTATAGCATCCCGAATCAAACCTCAACAGCTAGAAATTATAGGGCAGTGGCAATCCTATGCAACTCCAGGAAAAAATATAATCTCGAACTTGTTGGTGTTAAGCAATATTATTATTGTACATCAGAAAACTTCACCTAAACATGCCCCTACGACACTCGTCAGTCTCGATTTTCAAAAGGCCTTTGATAGAAAAAAAAAACATTCATTTCTATGGTCTACAATGCGAACCTTCGGGTTTCCTATCGGGTTGATAAAATGCATTACAGGACTGTACATAACAGCACAATCTAGAGTAATCATTAATGGACACCTCACATCGAAAATACCCATCCGTAAATCTGTTCGTCAAGGATGCCCACTTTCTATGATCCTGTTCATCATAGCACAGGAACCCTTCCTCCGGAGGTTAAACCCGAATGTAACAGGTCTGACGATCAATGAGAAGAAAGTGGCAGTACGAGCATATGCCGATGATGTATGTATTGTTCTTACAGACGAAAACGATGAAGACTGTATGCTGACTATCATAAACGAGCTTCAGGAAACATCTGGATCCCGAGTCAATCCAACAAAGTCTGGAATGATGTTGCTTGGGCATCATCCGTTACCCACGCCTACTCGATCATTACCAATTGTGCAAAAGGTGAAGATTTTGGGAATTATTTTCCAGAACAAATTTCAAGATATGATTAGTGAAAACTGGGCGATGGTAATCAATAAAGTGAGGCATACCTTATTCCAGCAACATACCAGATCCCTCAATCTCATACAGAAAGTATGGCATAAGGGACACTGGGACTGAAATTTTCAAATTCTATATAAACTGAGGTACGGCTTTGAAATTTTATATGGTTGTGAATAGTCATATTATAAACCACTGTGGGAAACGTGAGCATTAATTGATTAATTCTTCAGATATTAATTATTTTGTACATTTATTGTGCTAATTATTAAAGTTTTATAAAGGTCAGCCGCGTTAAAAAAAACAAGATAGTGTAACTTTTAGGTAATATTCTATTGCACTATAGCAATTGGAAGAAACCTACGGATCCGATTTTAAATTGCATTAATGAGTGTCAAGATTTTTTTTTTCATATCCAAGTTTTTTTTTTTTAATCTTGAATTTTTCTAGTTTGATTTTTTTTGCAGCCAGACCAAAAATGCAATCTAAAAAACGATCCGCAGGTTTATAGTCAATGCAATGAAGATAATAAATGCCCATTTTGAAAGCAATATCATAAGATTTATGACGCGAGTAACATTTTGAATGCCTGAAAAAGTGAATCAGAGAAAACAGCAATTTTCTAAAATGATGCACAATTTACAAGGTTTCAGCTTACCAAAGACATTAGGACTGTGCTGCAGCATAGGTGACACCCTCCTTCTTCTGTTTTGCGGCCTCCTCCTTCATTTCTGTCAGTTTCACCTTCCGTCGACATGCCTTTCGCTTCTCCAATTATGACCGCAAACTTGCATACTTCCTGCGACTGTCACATATTTCAAGTGTTTGTGCTGGGACATGAGATACTGAAGGTTGTCTTATTCCTGATTTCAACTCTGTTGTTGCACTACACCCCATGTTGAATTCTGCTACAGAATTACAAACAGCAATTTCAAGTCTCTTCCGTGAAATAAAAATCTCTTTTGGGCACTTCCTCCAGATAACAGAATGCAGTGACTTATTCTGATTTTCAGTAGCACCCCGGATGCATCTGGATAGTAGCTCATCTGATGCCAGCCTTCGATAAACAGGCATAATCTTGACAACTAAGAGTTCTTAAAGTTCTACAGCCATTTTGTCATGACTCTGTGGTGTTTTACCAGCTGCGATACTTCGATTGTAGACGCACCAAGACTCAGAACCTTCAGGACACTTACTGTGCTGGGGCGTTTAAAGGACACACCATGCATTTTAAAGCTACGCTAGGGCTTTGTCATCTAATAGACGTCTTGACCTCTTCGAAATCCTAAGACACGCAAAAACCTTTTGGAAATACGTATTTTTATATGATTTCATGGACGCGTCGAACATATAGGAAAGACGACATTCCGAAAAATTTTGGACTAGTACCGGGTACTGGTAGTCTACCTGTTTGAACCCCTAAGACATACGCATACATCTTTTTGAAATACGCATATATTTAAAGAGTATTTTCTCTGATCTTACAGACGCGTCAAGTACGTCTATGGAAGACGTTATTTCGACGATATTTATACGAATTTTAGACTGTATCAGGTACGACTGTTGTAAGCAATAACTGCAGCATTTCAAATGAAAACTGTTGAAAGTGGACCGTCAATGTCATTGAGAGCTATTCCATTGACATCTAGAGACAGATGTCTAGACGTCTATTAGACCTCAGTAGACGCGTCTATTTGTTTATTGGGGCACCGAAGACGTGAACGTTTGGCACGTGATGATAGTTGCGCACACACGGTATTTTACAAGCTTTTATTAAGTTTCACTGCACGTGCTCTCTTAAAATGTTTCAGGGATTTTTTTCTGAAATCTTCAGTGAAATGCTTTTTAACTGATCTTCGGTGGAAATACACAGGAGTTCAGTGGTCTTGGGTCGGTCACTGAGACATCATTGCGTTAGTCGCTGATCCTAAAGTGAAACATTCCGTGAGACTATCAGTGATATTTCATGGTGCACTGAACATCATGTGTTCTTATTGCCATATCCTTCACTGTGTGATCAACATTAGTTCAATGGAAACAATATGGTCTGCTTTCCAGTTCGATTCCATGAAGCTACCCACAGATCAAAGTTCAAACCCTGCCTGGGGCAACGTGATATACTATTATTTTTTCCCAGTCTTATACTTAATCAAATTGATTATTAAGGCTTGTACATCTCGTTAAACATGGTTATTTATTACTATTATCGTTAGTTTACTGGAAGATCGGATAAATAATCCCGGGAAACGCGAGTAAACATTCACTGAAAACTTCAGTGGATTTTCACTGCTGGAAAAATCAGTGGATATTCATTGTGATTTTCAGTGAAGTTCCACTGAAGTCAGAACTGTGGACTTAAGTGATTTATATGGCCTAAGCCACTGATATAAACCAATATCTGAATAACGTTATTAGTACGCATTGCACGATTAAGGTACCATTTTTACGAGCGAAGATTTTAATTAACGTCCTTACTGGTGGGCGCTACTTTGTTGTTCCAACCATAACTGATATCCGAATATTAGTCCAAGTTACGGTTTTAAGGGATATTTTTTGAGAGACTTATTCAAGTAACATTATTTCTGGCAACACTACATTTCGTTCCTGTGCTAACCAATTTTTATATGTGTAGGCCTTAGAGGTATGTACTATTACATGAAGATTATTGTGTAGATGTATTATTCAAACTTCAATCGCATGATTAGGACACAAGAATTTGTAAAAACCAGATTTTAAAATTTCGTACAGCCACCATCTTGTGGTTCTGAAAACAATTGTATTAAATTAGATGCCAGTGGATTAAAATTTGTATAAGCATATACCGTACCAAGTTTCACTGTGCCCGGATGATGAAATCGCGAGAAACGTCCATTTAAATATTCAAAAATTTCGCGTCACCGCCAGGTTGGATTTGTACTCCCCAGGTTATTGAAAGTTCCAAAGATGAACTTATGTTTATAGCCTCTATCAACATGCAAAATTTCAGTTTGACTGCTGTCATAGATTTTGTGAACCGTCTAAATATTTCGGATGCTCACCATGTTGGATTGTAATATATGTAGACCATAGTGTTATGTACTATTAGATGACTATTATTGCGTAGGTTCATTATTCAAACGTTGACTTCTATCGCATAATTGGGACACAAGAAATAAAAAAATTGCACAGCCGCCATCTTGAGTTTATGTAAACAATTTAACAAAAAATATGATGTCAGTGCATTACAATGAATATAAACAATTGCTGTACCAAGTTTCACTGCGTTCGGATGGTTAAATCACCAGAAAAGTCTATTTAAATGTTCAACTTCGCTTGGCCACCATGTTCGGTTTGTAGTTAACAGGTTTTTGAAAGTCACTTAAGTGAATTTCTAGTAGTGACTTTTATCACCGTACAAAATTTCAAGGTGATATCGGTAACAGTTTCGGAGATATAGAATGCCAGTGAGATATTTCGCACAGCCACCGTGTTGGATTGGTGAAACATAATAAACTTTGAAGGGCACGATCGGGATCGGCCAAAATAGTGCTAGGACCTTACCGAATTTCATTGAAATCGCTCCAGCCGCTTAGATTTTATTAGGTTGTGGGAGGAGGAGGGGGGGGGGGGGAGGAGGAGGAGGGTGCACACCAAGGCCCTGCGTAGGTAGTGCCTGCAGTATGTTCTATCCTGTTGCACCCTTACGGACAGTCTAAGAAGTAAGCCACAAGCACGTGACTTCATGTCATGTCAGTAGGTAATCTGTGTCCTTGACTCTCCCCGCCTGCCGCTAGCTACGTGTGCGATTGAGCTGTGTATAGTATAGCGTGGTACCCTGCAAGCCAGGCAAGTGCTTTTAGGGCCTTATGACCCAGGTGCACACTGTCAGCACTGTCTCTACGCTGAAACTCGTCAGTTCAGGGGCGCGTGGCTAGCCTGTCGCGGCTGGATTTCTCAAAGCCGTTCTTCTCTTCTCTTCATATTATTATTATTATTATTATTATTATTAGACTATTATTATTAGCAATAAAATGTTATTGGATACCAATAGACTACGTCTCATACTGTTTCCGAGTACATTGTAGATCAATTCTCTATTATTGAATGGATTCATTTGATAGCAAAATTATGCCATTTATACTTAAGTTAGCCATACCCAAACACGATAAGTTATTAAAAATTTTGATGTTGTTTCTTTCCCTTTTTCGAAACGTACCACAAGCTTTCAATTCTCTTTGAAGCCTATCGTTTGTTCTAAACGACCTGTCTTGTTATGCCGATGGTTACTTCAAATCTGATGGTGGGGTCCAGCATACATCTTGTATCCTTCTTACGGCCAATAACAATTATTATTCTATTGTACTTTAGCTTCTAACACGTGGAAGACACGAAAGCATGGATCGCGTAACATTTATGAAATGTTACAGATGCATCTTATTAGATCTACATGTCGGTGATTCCTAACGTTTGTAGTGAATCCCCTTCTTAATTATGGTGTTTGAAGGTGAGCTAGGTTATCAGACAATCCGCAGTGTTTGCAGCATACAGTCTCACACAAGAGCAACCTTTGTTTCCACCTATTTGTGGTTGGCTACTCCCTTTCATGTGTACTTCTGGATAAGTTGTTCTCCATAAAATATGGTGATTGGACACTTTCGCAATCAACCAGCAAGTTCATTTTGGTTTTTCCATACATCCGCTTCAGTCTTAAGTCTCAAGTATTCCTTTGGTTCCTAACTAGTAAATCACCGCCTTCATCGTTACCACCATCTTCATCATCATCACCGTAATGACATCCTCATTCGTTGTACAAACACAAATTACGCACCATGTCACCATGCCTTCAACCAATTCTTGCACTCTCTGTATATATGTGGCACTGTCTCCCTACATGATGATTACTATACTTTGGATGTTCATTCACTGAAAATTGCGAAATTAGCTTCGAGGTTTTCCTATACCCAGAACATAGAATGCTATGAAAATCAAATGGTCTTAAATACGATGTGTGGATTACATATAAATATGCGATTGGATTAACTCACGATGGCTACTTGTAACATTGGCCTTTGCGAATATTTTACGGAATCTATTCTAACAACTCTACGAGGTGAATTTCTCTCAGAATTTCCATATGAATGTTCAAATTGCAGAATAAGAATGTAGGAAAAAAGGAAACACGTGCCCACTGACCTGGTGCAAGTCCTCGAAATGAACACCCCTTTGATGACTTACGTATCGTCGATACCATTTCAGTAACTCAAACCGAAATTAAATTTCTTGGCAGGGCTGAGAATCAAACCCGGACCACCGGGGTGACAGCCAAGAATGTTAGCCGCTACACCACAAGGTGATCTCTTTCGTTGTCAGCGCAATCTATTGCACAATGCCATGTAATTTCGGCACGAACTATAATAGTACACATATCTTCGTATTTTTGGCATTACGTAGACCCTGGTAAGTTAGAGAGATGGTTCGCATACCATAACCCTAGAGCCGAATAGTTCCAAAAACCAACAAACAACCGAAAGAAATACCGACAAGCTGGTAGAAAGACAAACAACATATTATGTAATGTCTCTTGGTCTCCATACTGTTGAAATAATGAAAATTGTCCTAAAACTTCAAAAGTTACAAGTATTTCATGTCAACTGGCTTATTTTGCTTATTTAGCCTTATATCTTATGTGCAGGTAAATTCCATGAGTTATTGTTTCAGGCGTTGTTGAAAATACGAATAAAAGACATAAATTGCCTCAGATTGCGACGGAATATTGTCCAGTTTAAAAACCTGATAAATTTACTAACGCACGTTTCTCGAATTCGCATATCCCTGAACAGCATCAATCTAATCAGTTGGTGAAATCAGAATCTTGTTATTTAAATAGACTATAGCTTTATAGTCCTAATGTAGTTTTTTGTTCTACCCGTAATTATTTCGGTTGCTATGAGGTAGGGGATGTGGTGAGACAGTTTCCTTGTGGGAATGATATTACGGATAGATGCTCTTCATGACGTCAATCTCATGAGGGGATTTAATGAAAAATGAAATTAATGAGGTAAGGTATGAAATGACTGTGTGTGGTATTTCGAGTTCGGTGTAGTCTGACCATGCACGTTAGCGTGTGTAGCTACCTCGGCTGGTTTTGAAATTATGTCAACAAATTTAAAAAAATATTTTAACTCTCCTGATTCCATACCGGCCCCTGTTACTGTCACATGCATGATACCAATATGCTTGATTCCATTTTTAGGATTATTATATCTCGCTGCACCTGCTGTATCACCCAAAAAGTAGGGGCAGATGACCTCGTAGTTCCGCCCCTTAAAACGACAATAACTAACCCAAAAATTATGCAACTTCCGGTATGCTTGTTGCAGATCTGGTTCATGTACGTCCAAATATCATGTTTTATACGTCTTCGGTGTGTTTCTTTAAGGTGTGACTTTCCCACTATGATATTTTTGTGCTCCCCATGCACAAAAGACGTTATGAGCACGGCAGACCACACGCATATGACAAAATGTTGGCTCTAGTGCGCCTAGTGTCCAGGCTCTGCGCTCAGTACTAAACATACTGGGTACTGCAGTACCCGGTAAAATGGACAGTGCTTGTACGACTAAGCGCTGCAGTGCTAATGTGATGTCATGCTGCACTGCTCAGCAATGGGCAGGATAGGGCTGCGCTTCACGGGCACGAGTAAATTTCACTCTGGCACTGCTTCACCTTGCCCAGTGCACGGCCCTGGTGCACACACACGGATGCACACGCACACGGACAAAAGGTGATCTCTTAAGCCTATAAATGGAAATAGGCTAAATACGAGATTTTAAAATTTTGCACAGCCACCATCTTGTAGTTATGAAAACAATACAGTTTGATTGCTGTCATAGATTACTTGACATTGAGAATCGTCTAAATATTTCGTATGGTCGTCATGTTGGATTTTTATTTACTTTGTAGACCATAGAACTTGGCACTATTAGATGACGATTATTGCGTACGTTAGGTTCATTGTTCAAACGTTGGCTACAATCGCATGATTAGGACGCAAGAAATTAAAACTTAATTTTTAAATTTCACACAGGCGCCATCTTGAGGTTATGTAAACAAGTGAGCAGAATAAGACGTCAGTGAATAACAAGGTGTATACCATTTGCTATACCATTTGACGGTGCTCGGATGGTTTAATCGCGAAAAAAATATCTATTTTAATGTATTAACTTCGCTTGGCCCCCATGTTCGGTTTTTACTTAACAGGAATTTCAAGAGTCCCATCTAGTAGTTCATTTTATCACCGTACAATCTGTAATAGTTTCGGAGATATGGAATGCCAGTGAAATATTTTGCACAGTTGCCATTTTGGATTGGTGAGCTGTAATAAAATTTGAAGATCACGGTCAGGGTCGGACAAAATAGTACTATGACCTTACCGAGTTTCATTGAAATCGCTCCAGCAGTTTATATTTTATTAGGGGGGACACACACATACGCACACACACGGACTAAATGTGATGTCATAAGCCTATTTTTTCATAAATGAAAAGAATAAAGAAAGCTTTTCATTCGGTCAACACGAATTTTGTGTTGACCGACTGAATAGCTTTCTTCATTAGAAATAACCATCACTGAAAAATGGCTTCTATCTCTACTAAATTAAAATAGGATAACAAGTAAACGAAAAGCAAGAACGGGAGGTTTCATTTAGGAAATAAATACTCTTATTGGTCACAAAGGAGTGAAAGTTTGGTGTGTAGGTTACACTCTGCCTTATATGGCAACACTGCGAGAAGGTGAGTTCGATTCCCATCTTAGCCATCGTAGAGTGTTTTTCCGTGGTTTCCCACTTCCACTCCAGGAAAATACGTGGATAGTTCCTAAGTCAAGGCCAAGGCTAACTCCAAAAATAACTAAGTTTATCAGACAAATTCCATAAACACCTCAACTACATGGTACTGATGAACAATAGGCTATAATCCAAACCGCTATATGAAGCAACAAGAAATATTTCGAATCAATGGGATCCATCGTATTGATTTTAGGAAACATGTTTCTAACCTAGGCTACAGTATGACCGCGATCGAAACGAGCAAGGTGCCTTGCCCTGTCTGATGGAGCACGCGCTCAGATTGAAATCACTATGTTGATTATTATTGATATTTCAAGAAGTAATTATCCAATGTTTGAATAAATAATTGGCCTGGAATTACATATAGCCCAGCATCGTCACTTCATGGTCACCTTCCATGCGTGTCAGGGTAGCGGGCAAATAGACACTTCCATAACGTTATTGACGAGAAACTTTTCTGAAATAACGGAATCAATTTCTCCGCTTAGAATAACGTTACTGATAGCGCATAGCTGATAAAAAATCGCCTGTATACCGTTACTAGACTTATTACGTTGTTGGTGGGTTCGCATTTCGAAATAACTGAATTAATTTTTCTGCCCTGAATAACGTTATTGATAGCGAATAGCTGGTAAAATTCGCTCGTATACCGTTACTAGACTTATAACGTTATTGGTGGGTTTGCATTTCTAAATAACGGAATTATTTTTCTGCCATGAATAACGTTATTGACAGCGTAAAGCTCGTAAATATCGCTCGTCTACCGTTACAAATCCTATAACGTTATTGGTAGCTTCACATTTCTAAATAACGAAATTATTTTTTCTGCCCTGAATAACGTTATTGATAGCGTATAACTGGTAAAAATCTCTCGTATACCTTTACTAGGCTTATAACGTTATTAGTAGGTTTGCGTTTTGAATTAACCGAATCGATCACTCTGCCTGAATAACGTTATTGATGGCGCGCAGCGGGTCAAAATCGCTGTCATACCGTTACTAGACTTATAACGTTATTAACGGGAGCGCATTTTAAAATAACGGAATCTTTTCCTCTACTGGTTATAACGTTAATAGCACAAACCAGGGACAATTATAACCCCTTATTTCGTTGCCGCACTAAAAACGTTATTCATATACCATTTGTTTTGGGTACGGAAGCAGTAACGTAACAAAAATTTATTCGTTATTTTTGACAATTCTGTTACGTTATGAAGCCTTGCTTAAATTCTCAATCTCACATTTCATATCATCGCGTCTCTGTTACGCTTCCATCAATATAATTGCATCTCATTAATATTTCCTCTTTAGCACTTTTACAAAACTTCTACGGTTCCATATCAACTACTTTCATCAAAGTATGATATTCTGTATTCCTACTAGAAATCACAAATGCAGTATCTTTCATGAATACACTACTCCTCCTTCTACAAAATCCTCTGTCGATTATACATTTCCGTGCTATGTTTAAAACCTTTCCACTTAAAGTCTTTATCTCATAATTTTATCGCACAATCTCTCCACAATTCTTACTACCATAAGTCATCTCATGCTTCCTTCTCTGCTTCAAATAATTTCTTGTAACAATTTCTCGCTTAACTCTGAATTTTAAGTCTGCTTGCGTCTGTTACGTAAATAACAATTACCTTTCCTCACGTTTCTGTCAACAATGGATGCCAATAACCTTCCTTCCATTTCACATTATCATTCATAACAAATATACATTCATAACATTCTATAATAGCGTTTCTTATTTAGTTATGCCTTCAACTATCGCATACTGTCCTTTTTCGTACAACAAAGCTTCTGGGTTTTACAATGTCATTATCTTCCTTTCATACTGGAGTTCTTTCAATGCCAATATTGAATACTCCTATTAACAATTTCGTTTTATACATAGTATTTTCGTTTCTGAGACAAACACACTCTTTATTATAGGATTCTCATGTCCTTCCTTTCTCTGATATTACATTATAAACTATTCACGTTTGTCAAATACATGATTGTCCTCTTTCTTTGATACACTATTTATTTGTCACAAATTTACGCTTCTCCTCTCATGTTCCAATACATATATAGTCGGTTTCCGATGTTACAACAAATCTACGGAATATACGTGAGCAATCGCAACGAAATTAACTGTAAGTAAAATCTAAACGTTCTAAAATGTTAGTGAAAATACTAACGATGTCTAAGATCATCGAACAAGCCTTCAAAATACGTCCGATTAACGTATGACAATAACTATAGAAATTACTACAAACTTTCAAGACAATATAATAACATGGGTTATAAATGCAAATATGTTGGCCAAAATTCTGGAATAACGTGTACAAGAACTAACTACAGATGTGTATAAAATTGCACTGGTCTACCTTCACTTTGAGATCGCTGGTGACAGACCTGATGATGTTTCTGTCCATGGAATTTCTCCCATGTGTCTCTGGTATTCGGCACGCCTCCGTGGACTGGTTTCGTTATGTCATCTCGGCTATGTCTGGACTCCGCTGCAGGTGAATGCCCTGGGATGCTGTCACCAAACCGGTTCCCAGCTGGAAACTCGCCTGCCGGCCTGCTTCCCCCGTCCTTGGCGATGGCACGTCCCCCTCGCAGCTCTTGGTGGTTGGCGTTCCACAGCTCCAGATTCTCAGCTTTCTCCATCTCGAATCCCGCTCGTCTCTTCTTAGATCTCGATGTTCATTGAAGTCGGTAGCTTGCAGTGTTCTTTCCAACACAAGAAATCACCCCCATGGTGTGAATTTCTTTGGTAGTAGCTTGCAGCGTTATGTGAGCGAAAACTGCGGTGTTCTGCAGCTCGCTACACATATTGCTATGTTATCTGGTCATTTCTGGATTTCGCTAGTTGGCATAGCTTTACGTTCCCAACATAATGAAGTTAGAACATTCTCCTCACCGCTAAATGATGTGAAGTCGTAGTTTCTCCCCTCCGACCTGTCTTCTTACACATTTTGTGTAGATTGATGAAATTCTTACTAGATAAAGTCTCACTTCTTCTGACTTCCTTCCTGTGTAGTTACGTGTTCGATGTTTCACTTTGAAACTTTTAAATACAATATCACGACGTATATTTCTTCTTCAAATGCAGTAAAATTACTTCTTCTTAATGCTGTTAACTATTGATGCTTATTTTTCCATTTCGATAGCTTGTTGCTTCATCTTGCAGTCTCAGGTTCACAAAGACCTTTGTCTGTATACTTCTCGAAGAGTAAAAATTATAACGTCTTGCCTCCTCGGCTGTCCAAATAGAAAGAGCCTCGTTCCTTGGCGTCTGCTAGCCTCGTCGATCAGATTTCCCCCGCAAATCTGGTCAACTAGCCTCCAACCGCTATGAAAATTGACTGATTTATACATAACTTCTCTCTCAGCCATTTAATTCAATATCCGTCTTGCCAGTTAAATTTATTTTTCTTTGCTGGTGAATTCAATGTGTAACACTCTCATAAAATATTAAAGTAATGATTTTGATATTTATTCATTCCTTAGTATTCAAACTGTTCTCTCATTGGTCATCAACTAATTCTGGCGCGCTCTCGACACGCGTTTGTTCCCTACTCTAGACCGTGGCGCGTGTCTGTCCTCAAGTCGACCTTGCTTCCTCTCCCTCGGATCAAAACTGGTTTCTCGCTGCTAACATCGACTAAAGTGTAGATTTCCAGGACTGTTCTCCCATCATTTATGCTTGGTTTTAAATTACCAAGTCATAAAATTTCCATTATTTCTCGAAATAAAAATATTTCTCTAGGCGAACATTTTTCCAAATGCTAATTTCCATCCAGACTGCAAATTATATCCATAATTCCAAATTTTAAATATGCCATTCTTCTGAGGTGGTCCTCAGTTCGTACCTCATCCTGTGTTCTTCTCTCATCTAGACATGATTTCGAGCGCAGTACGAAACATTTCATATTCTGGCCTAAAGGATAGGGTTCAAGAAACAATGCCTCCAGCATTTAAGAGAAATTACAATAATTGTCGAGCCATTATTGATTGCACGGAATTTAGGGCTGAACAGCCTCCCCAAGTAGATCAAAGAGTGTATTTCTATTCTCAATACAAGGGTTGCTACACTGCAAAACTTTTAATTGCTATCACGCCTAATGGTATGATCGCCTTTAAATCGAAATGTTATGGTGGAAGAGCTAGCGACTCATTCATAACGACTGACAATGGTTTATTAACTTTACTTCAACCTGGCGATAAGGTCATGGCTGATAAAGGATTTCCTGGCATCAGAACTAGCTTATCTGGCCGCGGTGTCGTAATAGATACGCCACCGTTCTTCCATGACGGGAGATTAACAGTTGAGGAGGTTGAGAGTACTTACAATATTGCGAGTGTTAGAATTCATGTAGAAAGGTGTATTCAAAGAATCAAAATATACAATATATTACAGTAATTGGCAACAGAAATGTTTCCGTACATAGATGGCATTGTGCATATGTGTTGCGTTTTAGTAAATTTGCAAACTCCAATAATTAAAGAATAGTTCGAGAATTTTTCTACCATCAGTTTGTTTTATATATTCTTTGTTTTCATTTTCTATTGAACAGTTCAGTGTTTACCAGGCACAAATGATTACTTAATTATCATTAGGAATACCGCTAATTTTTGGCAAGTAATTACTCAAATAGAACATTGAAATTTTGGTGAGACATTCTTCGACATATTTATTGTCCTTATTAACAGGTATTGTCAACTGTTGTGCTTTGCTACATACATATAGATCACATTTTTCTAAGCCATTTATGTACATTAGTATTTGTATTTGTGTGTAATACATATGGCTTGTCTTTAAATGTATGTTTGTTTGCCAGTCAGCGAAAAGATAACGTAATCTCACATTCCCTGCCTCATCAACTATTGGTTTATCTTTACAGGAAGATGGACACTTAACTTCTAACACTCTGTCAGCTACATTCCCCTTGAGAACTATGCCATCTGGAGAGCCACAAATCCAAGGTTGTTTTGGTGGATTATTAACCCACACCGAATAACACGAACACTGAATGAACTTGCATAACATTCTATTGCCTCACTTTCCATTTCACTTCCGTAAGAAAGATTGATCAAAGCAGCTCCCCCAATTTGTGAATCAGTTACAAATGCGAGAGTCAAAGTATCAAAATTATGTCTCCTAGTTTTGATCCGATGTGCTTTCGTGCTAGCAGATATTCGTATCTTTCTTTCTTTCTTTCTTTAAACCTTCGAGGGCTTCGTGATTGAGGTACAGTTTCCAGGGAGATTTTAATTATCTGATCTTTATCAACCTGAACTTTGCAGGTAAAAAACATTTCGTCACTCACAGTGTGAAAGGTGTATTTGACCGGTGAGCGCACGGCGTTAGAGACTTGTAAATGTACTAGCTGTGTCACAGTTTCCTGACATTCTTCTCACTCCGCATCATTCACTACCCTGCCCATCAACGAGCTGACTACGGCCCTGCACGATTGTTCGATTTCAGTTCTTGCTTCTGCTCGAAGTAATGCACGAAGACTGCAAGGGATGTGTTTTAAAATATCCTCACTTAATTCAAAGGGAGGAAGAGATATCGCTAAAGTCTTTTTGCCGAACAGTCCTTCTATGCGTTTGCCTTTCCTATATTTTTCTTTTGATACTGTTTTCGGACTTGGTTTTCCCCATTGTTGCGGATGGTCTGTTTTCGAGACAACACTTTCATTATTTACAAAATACACTACCGCAGCTACGTGTTTTCAAGTTCCACTGGCGCCTGCAGGACAGGAACATTCACTGCTCGAGACATTACGATTCTGGTCAACCTAGACACAAAATAAAATTAAGGCGGCAAAATCACAGACGTTTGCCGGGTGACTTTTCCTGTGATTTATCCGAAAGCATTCGAAATTAACTCTTCCTCGTCGTTCACGTGGCCACTGACAACAAGGTTTTTTCCTTTCTTCCATGATGTTTCACTTAGATCCCCGAATTGAATCTCTCTAAACCCGCAACTTGTTCGAACGTCACACATGTTGTACTGAGACTCTCGCAATACGCCTCGCCTCTTGTTTCAGAACGGGCCACTACGTAGCGCTAGTAGTAGCATTTCGAGCTGCCTGCACGGTGCCAATAGCAGATAGGCTTACGGGTTTGTAAAATATTAGGACGAATACTGTTAAGGCCGATGAAAGACTGGAGGAGGGAGGGTGGGGAATATTTTTTAAGTAAATGTTGTTGATGGTATTCCTGAAGTAATTGTAGTTTTGGGAGAATGGGAGATGAATAAAGAGCCATTTTACGGGGCAGATATGTGCTATAGAGCACATGGTAGGAAATATAGTTGGGTCCTGGGGTGGAGGATTTTTTGGTGGTTATGGCTTGCCGGAGTTCGGAGTATAAGATCGGATGGAGGAGATAAGAAAATTTAGAAGTATCTATAGGACAGATACTACCCTCGGAGTGCAAGAGGCTGTTCGGTAGCTTCTACTAAGAGGGCTTGAGTGGGTGTTGAAAAGAGAGCACCCAGGATAATTCTCAGGGCAGCATATTGTAATTTATCAAAAACGGTGAGTCGAGACTGGGGCATAATGTCATAATAATGACAACCATAATCAAGGGAGGACCGTATGATATTGCGGTATAAAAGTAACAATATTTGAGGATCTGCTCCCCACGTATGACGGGTTAACGACCGAAGTAAATGTAATTTTTTGTTACTTGTAATTTTAAGTGTGAAAGTTGAGGCGCCCAGGTCAACTTGTTGATATAGGATCGGTGAACGGTCATAGTTACATCTTTGGGTAAAAATGAAGGCAGAATTTTTTGGGAAACGGTTTCTAGGCCATGCTTAAATAACCAGGAGTGTAAGATCGTGAGTGCTTGATACATATGTTGACGACACGTGTTTAAATCGGGGTGAGAACAATATAAAAGGAGATCGTCGGCATATTGGATGAGACGGACTTGTGGGAGTAATAGGCCCACGATCTCGCTGGTATAGAGGAGATGCAAGATGCCACTGAGAATATCTCCGTGAGGTAAACCAGAGGACGAATAGCGCGAATTGAGGATATTTGGAAAATTAGAAAGAATTATGTGACGTTGTTGTAATAAAAAGCCGAAATAAATTTAATAAAAGGGGGAGTAAATTTCCATTGACATAGAATATGCAATAACAACGAGACGTTAACATTATCATATGCCCCCTTGATGTCAAGGAAAACGGATACGGTGAAATGTTTACGGCAGCTGGACAGGAGCATATCGGTAAGATAGATATTCAGGGCATCACTTGTCGACTTGCGTTTGACGAAGGCAAATTGTTCTTTTGGAACCATATCATAATATTCGAGTGCCCAGATTAATCGAGCCATTAAAATTCTCTGAAACGTTTTTCGAATACAGGACCCTAACTGAATTCCTCGATAGCTGATGGGTAGGGCTGGGGTTTTACCAGGTTTTAAAATAGGAAGTAATAAGAAAACGATCCATGTTGTGGGAATATTACCTGTACTTAATACGGTCTTATAGCAATCGAGAAGGACCAGTTGAGCGGAAGTGGATAGGCTATAGAGCACATGGTAGGAAATATAGTTGGGTCCTGGGGTGGAGGATTTTTTGGTGGTTATGGCTTGCCGGAGTTCGGAGTATAAGATCGGATGGAGGAGATAAGAAAATTTAGAAGACATGTCGTATTGGTAAGACGGTTGTTCAAATGTGACAGAATCGGGTGTGAGACTGCGGTAGAAACATAAGGAATTTTCATAAGTAGGGTGGTGTGAGGACGCATGTTTTTTACTCCCCGATAAATTTCTTATAGCGTTCCAGATTTGGGTAAGAGGTGTCAAGTGGTTAATGTTATTGACATATGTCTGCCATGCGTTGCAGCGTTTTTCGTTAAAGGTACGCTGTATTGTGGCTATAAGCTTTTTATAATGCAGATATGTGTACGGAGTATTATATTTACGAAAGAGATGTAGGAACGCTTTTCCTCGCTTTACTAATCCCATACATTTTGCATCCCACCAGGGGATGTGAAATATTTTCTGTCTATTTTGCTCTCGACAAGGAATGAGTGGGTGATAGGTATCAAAATATTGAGTAATGACCGTAATTAAACATTCATAAGAGGTTCGAACTGGTGGGGCGGCTTGGCAAACATATTGTTGTATATACTCGGAAAACAGCAACGGGTCAAAATTTTTGAAATTTCGGAAAGAGCGAGGAGTTTGCAAGGGGGGGGGGGGCGAAGAAGAACTGGTAATTATTATGGGGTAATGGTCACTTAAAAGTAGATCTGGGGCTGTTTGCCAAAAATCTGGTGAGCGATATTAAGAGAAACTATGGTTAAATCAACTGCGCTAGGATCTTGGGAAGAGGCGGAAATACGAATGGGGAAACCATCATTGAGGAGGTGAAACGAGACTAGTTGAGATGATGTCCATATATGACGACCTTTGGGGGTTACACGTGCACTTCCCCATTCCATATAGGGAATGTAAATGATTGACTATAAACAAAGAAGGAGTGCCACTGACGTTCATTGCCCTTGATATCTGGGGGTATATAAATATTGGTGATATGAAACGTGCCAACTTTAATGGTAAGGGCATATGTGTGGGGGAGGGTAAAGAGGAAGAACAAGATGGCGACAAGTAACAAATCAACCACGTGCGGTCAGTGTGAAAAATGTGTAACTGATAACGAAGACTACATAAATTGTGATGGGGAATGTGGTAAATCATACCACAGAACTTGTGTAAATATAAAAAAGAAAGTTTTCATCCGTCTTTTGTCCGACAAAGCCAAGCAATAGTATTGTGTCGAGTGCAGTGCAGTGATTAAGTCAACTACGGATGAGGTTCCTAAAATCGCCTCGCCAGACGAAAATGTAAGTAAACCAGATTTACAAGATCTTGTTTGTGAAATCAACCTCCGACTGATAAAACTCGAAAATATTGAATAGACTCTGAATGACATGCTTAAGTCCGTGTCATACTTTTCTGATTGTTTTGATGGTATGAAAAGTGACATTTCGACTGCCGCACAAACTCTGAAGCAAGCCTTGTCAGAAATGACAAAGCTCAGTCAAAGAGCTTGTGAATTAGAGAAGGATAGGAATATCGCTTGCAGTGAAGTCAAAATGTTAAAGCAAGAGAATCTCGAGCTTCAACAGTACGTTCGGCGAAACAATCTAGAGCTTCATGGCGTGCCGCACAGTTCAAACGAAAACCCCGTTCAGATTGTCAAGACTATCGCTGACCAATTGGGTGTCACAGTTGTTGAGTCCGATATTAACGCCTGCCATCGGCTACCACAAAGCAGAGGTCTTCCACCTCCTTTACTAGTCAAATCCTGCAGCCGGCTGAAGAAAGAGGCAATTTTAAAAGGCAAAAGGTCCACACCCAACCTGAACTCAAGTGATGTTGGAATCAATGCAAGGGCTAGGCCTATCTTTATTAACGAGCATTTGACGCCAGATTATAAAGTACTCCACAAACAGGCAAGAGACCTCCGTAAATTAGGTTTTAAATACGTCGGGCCCGGGACTGTAATATATTCGTCCGTAAATCAGATAGTGACAAGGCTGTCAGTATCAGCTCGCCAGAAGACATTGAAACGCTAGTAAAAAGACTCTTCCATAAACAAGGCTCAGCCATCCCATTCACAGAAATAATGAATCAAGACATGGACCTACTAGTTGATGTTGACTTACACACATCAATTGATGGGCGTAAATATGACTGTATCCACGACTACATAGAAGCCACTAAAAATGAGGTTAGCCAAGTCAAGTGTCTTTACCTAAATAGCAGAAGCATAAAAAATAAACTAGAAAATATCGAGCTAACAATACATATTGTGGAAAATCTAAATGTCATAGTGGTAACCGAGACTTGGGTGAAAAGTAATGAAGCTAAATACTTCAACCTAAACAACTATTCTGTTGCATTTGTACACAGAGACAATCAGGATGGCGGAGGCGTGGGAGTTTATGTCCACAAAAAATGAAATATAAAATTTCTTAACCTAGTTGAGAGTAACCATAGCTTAATCCAGTCAGAGCTTAAAAGGAGTAATACTGTTCGTTTCAATAACCTGCATTCTATTAATATAATAGCAGTATATAATCCTAACATAAATAACGCAACAAATTTCATGCAATCTCTAGAGCACATTCTCTCGAAAAACAATGCCAATCTTTGCTTATGCATTGGTGATACAAATATTAACTTACTGAACAAAAATAATGTAACCAAATCATACCTCAATCTACTATCAAGCTATTGTTTCACACAAGGCAATACTCGCTATCCAACAAGAATATGTGAATCAACAAGTTCACTCCTTGACCAGGTAGCCACTAATAACTGTAAATATGCCTATAGAATAAGCAATATAAATAGTGATATTAGTGATCATAATATACTTGTAACTGATATTTTCTGGTCAAATTACTATCCAGGCAAAAGACCAATCTCGAACATGATATTTAAATACCCCCCCAACATGCAAAGGTCTAGATCAAAAAAGGAAATAAAAATTACCGGTACGTGAACAAAAACAAATTCTCTAATGATCTCAATCAAATAGACTGCTTAGATGATGTAAAAGAATCTTACACCGCCATGAAACACAAAATCTTGATACAGACACCCAACAAAGAAAACACTGACACACCTTTGAAGAAAATACACCAGAACCACAAAAACCCATGGATAACAACAGAATTAATTCAGCTAATAAAACAAAGGGACCTACTACATGTTAACCCTTAGCTGACCAAGGATGTGCTAAACGATTTCTTCCATAGTTGGCTAATGAAAATTGGTAAGAAAGGAGGTACCTAAAGAGAATATTATACTTTTTTAAAATTAAGTTTTGAAAATCAGTGTTTTTGAGACATGGTACTTCAGAGTACCGTTGGTCCCTACGTAGGACTATTCAACATTTGGACTTAATTCTATTACATAATGAGAAACTTCCTCCCAGAAAATTATCAAATAACATTTTGCATTTTGTAGAACACGTTTTCCGTAAAAATAGCCAAACTGCATCTGACTTACCTGAGAAATAATACTGATGAATAGTAACTCAAATATAATTAATTATGCTTGTAATTTATTTACTATAACAAACTGTAATGTATGGTGAAGCATGTCATAAAATATTGCTCTGTTTAGGAAATGATTTCCCTCTTCAAAAATATAATATAATAGGAAGCATGTTAAACATAATGCATTATACATTCAGAAATAGAGCAGGATATAACCTACTGCATTTCATACTGTCACCACAGACACTCCAAAACTCACAGAACTTTGCTGCCCTGAAAGCTACTGGGACTAACACTGTTTCATGCCGCTAAGCATTTACATCATGCTAGGCAGTGAAGCAGTTATTTCGTTCATTGCCGCATACATGTACATTACAGTGACTACATTTACTGTAGGGACGAAGACTGCAAAATTCACATCTACCCCGTACATCTGTGAAGACAGGCCAGGACATCCCCAGCCTGACATCTTTACGGACAGAGAAGTTCTTCCCTCGTCTCTTGTTACTTATAAGTTTGCATTCATCTTAGGAGTTGTCTTCTTTGGTTCAGTGAAAGCCAATAATCCAAGAACAACATCCCTGTGAAACTGTTTCAGTGAATGTTTCCCAATCATTTCACAGAAAACCACATATGAATTGATGAATGGTATTTCCAATAGCCCCCAAAAGAGCCTCTGCCACCAATTCTTACACCTTCGATCAAGTCCATACACTGTTCTATGTCTGCCATATCAACACCTCCCATGTGTGAGTTGTAGTCAACAGCAATAACTGGACAAGTCACATCTTTCTTTGTGCCATCCTTTAGTCTCCTAGAAGGGAAGGCTTGTTCCGTGCCATGGTAGTTGGATGAAAAGTCTTCCGTGTCTTTTCATTTGGAGAATCCTAGGCCAGTATTTGAAATTCCAAAATCACTATCTCCACGAGACTTTTTTTTGTTGCCATTTGTCATATTCTGTGGAATACCTTTCCTGTTTTACTGTACCATATGCTAGAGTGTTTTCAGCCTTCAGCTTCTCTAACAGGTCAAGAGAAGTAAAATAATTGTCAAAACATATTATTCTTCCCTTACCACATTCCTGGCTCATTTTCTCTTACTATCTGTCTAATTTTAGCGATTTCAGCATTAAAAACCAAATTGAAAATGTCAGGTGCCGGTTTATTAGCAAGTGGTAACAGATTCTGGTCAAATTCGTCATCATCTTCAGTGTCACTGTGATTATCCACTTCAATTTCTGTGTCTAGAAGTTCTAAAAGTTGGTAATCACTCAAAACATCTGCCATCCCAGGGGCTCACATCTAGTGGGTCGTGGGTTGGCGACCACGGGGCCCCAGCTGAGTCCGGCATTGCTTCTACTTACTTGCTCCTCTCCGTCTTATTTCCTGTTGACCTCACTTGGTCAACTCTTGTTCTCTTCGGACCCCGATGGTATTAGGGTATCCGAGGCCTAGTGAGTCTCTTCCTCTCCCGCCTTAATTGGCCCTTGTCTCATCTTTTCTGATACCCTCCTTATGCGAGGGGTCAGCCTTCTTTTTCTTTTCATGTTATCTTGAGCCTTCTGCTCAAGGCCCTCAAGGAGACAGGGTGTATGTAGCCCTACCACTTCTGGTGCACCCTAGATATTTCTACGCCCTCAGGGGCTCACGGCTGATGAGTTCGGGAGTTGGCGACCCCGATGCATTCCAGAGCTGGGTCCGGTTTTTCCCTATTATCCATTACCTCTGGGGGTGACCCTCTCCTCTTTTATTTTCTTATCTGACTTTCATGGCTCTCCTTCCTTCCAAGTCATTCAATCCGCATTCTTCGAGGGTTGAGGGCATTTCTTTTCCTCCTGCCCTTTATTCGCCTTATTCTCCTTTTGTTTTCCATTTCTTCTTCTAGTATATAAGTAAGTAGTTAGTTTTAGTTATAGTTTACATTTTATCATCATCTTCACGATCATCCAAATCATTAGGGGCCGATAACCTAGATGTTAGGCACCTTAAAACAACAATTATCATCATAATCATCGTAAAAACATTTGCCATACCGAAAGAAATCACTAAAATATCCAATAAATTGTCTAGAGTTAGCAGGACAACACAGCTGATAGGAAGGTTATGTTGATATATACGGTAGGCCTTCTCGTAAGCCGTCGGTACTCAGGAGTCCAGTTCAGTCAAAGTCCATCCTCACAAAAATTAACCTCTCAATTCAGTTATAACATATGTAAAACACAAGTAGAAAGGCCCACTTCTAGGCGAATCACTCATTCACAAAGTCTCGTGCAGTTATAAGTCACATAAACATCAATAACAATATCACATTTTCAAAGCATGTTGTAACCATGGAAACGGAAGTTTCTATCGCCTGCCTTGTCAACGGCAGGTTAGCCAATGGCAAAAAAATCACTTTTCTTTATGAAATTCAGCTAAGAGTTAAACTTAAAACTAACAATCACAGAAACAACAACCTCTTAAAGGAAGAGCACATAATATGTAGGAACAAAGTGACAGCTTTAAAACGGAAACTGAAATCCTCATACTATGAACATAAATTAACATTGAACTCCAATAGCATAAAGAAAGATACTAGGAAAGTAATCAATGGGATGATCTACAACTGCACAACTGAAAACAAAGATGGTCCCAGTGAGATACTAATTGACGGTAAATCTTTCACAGGAAAAGAAAATACTTGCAAAGCTCTAAACACTCACTTTATAAACATAGCACACAAGTTAGCCAAAAACATCCTCCCAGGGAAGAAAGTTAATGAAATTAATGTCAACACAGATTCCATATTTATGTCCCCGACTAATGAGATGGAAATTCGCAATATTATATTAAGCCTTAAAATGAAAAGTAGCCAAGACAAAGATGGTATGTCAGTAAAATTGTTAAAAAACTCCATTGACATGCTAAGTAGCCCACTAACTACTTTAATAAATTTATCGTTAGAGACTGGCATGGTGCCTGATGATCTAAAAATAGCACGAGTCATACCTGTCTATAAAGGATGTGACAAAAGCAATCCAGACAATTACAGACCCATTTCCATCCTCCCACCCATATCCAAGTTACTCAAAACAGTAGTAAAAATCAGAATGGTTAATTTCTTAAATAAAAATGATTACTTCTATAAAGGGCAGTATGGATTCCGAGAAAACTCAAGCACAGAAATAGCCACAATTGATATTATCTCTAACTTGCAGGATGTGATAGACAAAAGGATGACAGCGAGTGGCCTTTTCATAGACCTGAGAAAGGCGTTTGATACTGTTGACCATGAAATTCTCTTAGGGAAACTTGATAAAGCAGGTATCCGAGGAGTAGTTTGGACATGGTTTAAAAATTATCTTTCCAATCGTAAGCAGTATATTGAAATAAATGGCAACAGATGGGCGGAAGTAAATATTACCCACGGTGTGCCCCAATGATCAATATTGGGTCCTTCACTCTTCTTAGTATATATTAATGACATAGCAACACTCCGTTTTCATGGTAATATAACGTTGTTTGCAGACGACTTAAGCATCTTTTACAATTCGACTACCACCAACACGCTGATTACACACATGCAGGAGGACATAAATACAATACTTGGCTGGACCCAGTCTAATAAATTAACAATAAATGAAGATAAAACAAATTATTTAATAATATCTAAGCGTAGAACAAAGTTAGACATCACTCAGAATATAACGCTGAATGGAAAGGCAGTTCAAAGGGTCTCATCTGTCAAATACTTAGGCCTAATAATAGATGAAGATCTCTCATGGCAAAGCACATCGATGCATTAGTTAAAAAAATATCACCTGCCGCTGGGATGATAAAAAAAATTGAGCTACTATATCCCAAAATATCTACTCAGAAAAAGTGTATTTTTCCTTAATCCATAGCCACTTACAATATTTGAATACAATTTAGATAAAATGCTCAAATTACCTAAAAAAGGAAATTGAGGTAATTCAGAATAGAGCCATAAGAAATATTTATAACTACCCTTTTTTAACACCAACCAAACACTTTTATATTTCGAGTAAAATTCAACCTGTAGCCCTAAATGAAGAAATCAAATCAAATATCTTGATGTACCAAATCCTACACAAAAGTATCCACTCAAATTTAAACTTCACTAAACAATCTGATTTACATGCTTACAAAACTAGACATGCAGATGACATATTATTTTTCCAAATCAATTCCAAACAATATGGCAGTAATAGCATTAAGTATAGTGACTTTGTAAAGTTCAATAGTCTACCTGAAAATATAAAAATTGCACCTAGCCTACCAATCTTTAAAAGGAGGCTAAAACAGTTTATGTGTGTTAGTTTTAATGTAAATCTCTATTTATCAAGTGAGAAATAAAATACAAAATACAAATCATCTTCTGAGACGCTTGTCACACGTCATGCGAACACGCACAGACTTTGCACTGACTCGTCTTTTGTTTTCTTCTTTATTGTACATGTCTATTTCGCCAGGTGGCGCTACTGTGCTATTTTTTTTCAAATATTAACACTTCCTCCAAAGAAAAATCAAATACAAATGAAAAAATAAACAAGATGAACTATTGAACACTTTTCAGCCTCTAAGATGTCATCCTTTGCACGCCAATCCTCTCACGAAGCATCTCGAATATGACCCTCTCCAGAGGTTTAGTTAGAAGATCAGCTAATTGATTGGTCCGTCGATGTGCTCCAGCTCAAGGTCTCCGTCCAAATATCTTTCCCTCACATAGAAATGACGTACCTCAATATGCTTGGATTTTCGATGGTTCTCCGGATTTTTAGCCAATTTAACTGCACCAGCATTGCCGATGTAAAGTGTAAGAGGTTTGTCAGCAGTTCCCAGTAATTCAGAAAACAGTCTTTTCAGCCAAATAAACTCCTTAGCTCCTTCACTTGCAGACACAATTTCAGCTTCAGTTGTCGATGTTGACACAGACTTCTGTAACTGACTTCTCCACGATACAGCTCCATGATTGTAGATCGAAATGACACCCGTCGTTGAACGTCTCGTCCTCTTGTCACCGGCGTAGTCAGCATCACTGTAGACCTTCAAAACGTCCTCTTTCCTGTAGACGATTCCATGGTTCACTGTGCTCTTTAAATATCTAAATATCCGTTTCACTTGACTCCAGTCTTGAACTGTAGGATTCTCCATGGCTCGAGCAGCTTTGTTGACCGCGAATGCGATATCTTGACGTGTAGCTGTAGTCAGGTACATCAAGGATCCCATCGCTTCACGATAAGGAACCCTGGCCGAAACCTTTTCTCCGTCTTCACTTTCCTCGGGTCCAACCAACTGGGGTAGACACTCTATTTGACTCGGCCATCCCAAATTTTTCTAGGATTTTCCTCGTATAATCCTCTTGACTGATTGCAATTGATCCATCATGGTTTTGTTGTATCTTCATGCCCAGGAAATTGTGGAGAGATCCTCTGGTCGTGTGAAATTCCTGCTGAAGTTTTTCCATGAACTGATCGATGTCTTCTTCGTTGCCAATTACCAGACCATCATCCACAAAGATTACAACAGCCAACCACTTTCCATTTTTGTTGCTGTAGAAGAGACTGTTTTTGAATCCAGCTTTCTCCATGCATTTCTTGAAACGCTTGTTCCAGCAGTGTGAAGCCTGTTTTAAACCATATAAACTTCTTTTTAGATGACACACTCGGCCAGTACCGTCCTGATGACCTTCTGGCTGTTCCATGAACACATCTTCATCAAGCTCGCCGTTCAAGAAGGCTGTCTTGACATCAAATTGACCAAGTTTCATCTCCTTTTCAACAGGTACTGCCAACAGAGCTCGAATGGTATCATACCGTGCAACAGGGCTGAATGTTTCTTCATAACCGATTCCTTTCTGTTGCACATTACCTTTGGCTACCAATCGTGCCTTGAAGCGAACTTCTCCACTGTCCGTTGTCTTCTGTCGTAGAACCCACCTATTTTTCAGGACCCGTGCACCATTTGGACGCTCAACCAATTTCCAGGTATTATTTTCCTTTAAGGACTCCAATTCTTCATTAATTGCTTTCAGCCACTGATTTTTATCACAAGACTGCAGCGCTTCAGAGTATGAGTCAGGATTATTTTCAACGATGGATGGTCCAGCCACGTACATGTAATTTCCACTGATCATCCTCGATGGCTTCTTACTTTCACGTTTGCTTTTCCTTCTTTCTTCAGTCACTCCTTCTTCCTCATCTTCGCTTCCTCCGGAACTGGACGCCGAAGCAAAATCTTCAATTTCGCTTAAGTTATCATCTGACTCTGACCTCCTCGGTAGGCCTACATCAGACGATGAATTAGGCTGATTCCTCTCCACACGTTCTTCAAGCGAGACTTCAACCTTTCCGGCATTGGCGCGCAGATTGCAGACAACTTCAGGTTTGAATTTCCATCATGGCTTAGAACAACATTTCCCTGAGTTGGAATCCAGACTCTAAATCCATCCCTGTCGTTCACGTACCCAACAAGATGTCCAAAAACAGCTTTGTCGTCGAACTTTGAGCAAATATTCTTGTCGATATGCATGTAGCATTCTGTTCCGAAGATCTTCAGATGACTGAGACTTCCCACTGGCCGTCCATACCACAATTCATAGGGAGATTTGTTTTCAATGGATGACTTCCCAGTGTGATTCAGGAGGTACACCGCAGTATTGCAGGCTTCAGCCCAAAGTTGTTCCGTTAACTTGCTGGGATTCAGCATAGATTTTGCGCACTCCACAATCGTCCGATTTTTACGTTCCGCAACTCCGTTTTGTTGTGGTGTGTACGGCGTAGTAATGCTGTGTTCTATGCCTCTGCTTGCGAGTAGTTAAGAAACCTTCTTGTTATCAAATTCTTTTCCTCCATCTCACCTGAACAGCTTCACGACGTGTCCATTTGTTTTGGCTTCATTCAAGAACTGTTCCAGAACGGTGTACACTTCACTTTTGAGCTTTAAAAAGAAAACTCGTCGAAACTTGCTGAAATCATCCTTGAAAAATACGTAGTAGCGTGCCATTCCAAGAGATTCAGTAGACATTGGTCCATTCGCATCGGCGTGGATTTGTTCACCGGTGGCTGTTGGTCGATTCATTCCTGTCTGGATTGACAGTCGATGAATTTTTCCCAGTGCACATCCATCGCAGAAATCCTCTTTACACATGTCTACATTGATGTTCATCTGCTTCAGTACATTCTTGACACGCGCTTTGTGTTGATGACCAAATCGTTCATGGTAGATCTGCACTTTGTCCGACGATGTAGCTAAATTCAATTGAATGGGTTGCGCCGGTTTCACGACGCGCATGTCAAGTACATATAGACCATGACTCACACGTCCAGCCATCATCGCCTTTCCAGTAACCATGTCTTCAATTCTAACAGTTTGGTCGTCAAGTCTTGCACAAAAACCTTTCCTTGCAGCAGCTTTCATAGAAAACAGATGAGCCATTGCATCGGGAACATACAAAACTTCAGTCATCTCAGCACTCAACCAAGCGTTGTTCAGCCGCACTTGAATGTTTACAGTTCCTTTGCCGTGAGCTAGCATGCTCACACCTCGTTTTCCTAGCAAAATCTTCTCTGGAGCAGCAAACTTGACGTATGTTGTAAAATACTGTTTGTTCGCGGTGATGTGATTTGTAGCGCCACTGTCGCAGTACCACTCGTCGGCTTGAACAAAGACGCCGTCTAACGCACTCATCGCATGTGTCAGAAACGAAGCATTGTTCTCCTTATTTTTGTTTCTAGTGTCACCCTCTTTCTTCTTCACTGGACATTCACTTGCCCAATGGCCCAATTCCTTACATTTGAAACATGGAAACTTCTGCTTTACTCGTTGAACATTTTTCTTCGACTTGTCATCAGCGCTGCCTTTGCCACTGCCATACTGGGAATGCTTCTTGGGAGCACTACGTACCACAAACGCAGTCGATTCCACGTTTCCTTGGTCACGCAGTTCAATCGTGCACAATTTGTCAATCAACAAGTTCACAGTTTGATTTTCCGTCGGAATCGTGTCCCACACATCCTTGAAATTATCATATTCTTTTCCCAGCGTGGATAAAATTCGACCGTTAAAAATCCTTTCAGATAACGTGTTTTCGTTGTGCTTTTGGAGTTCGTCGTTCAGATCCTGATAAAGCTTCGGTAACTTCGCGACATGGGTGCTGATGTCCTCCTTGTCGTCACGTGTCACTCGGAAAAATGACTCGATCAACATGTTCAGTCGCTGCGTACTGCTTCGTTCGAACCGTGCGCTCAATTTTGTCCAAATTTCACTGGCATTGGTGCACGTCAACACGAGCTCGGCAACAGATTTTCCTAGCGCACCTGCTAGCAAACTGGCCGCTTTCGCGTCTTCTTTCAACCACTGCTTATATGCCGCTTTTTGTTGCGCAGTTGCATCTGCCGGCAACACAGGACACTTTTTCGAACCATCAACAATATTTTCCAGTTCATACAACCGCAAAACCATCAACACATGCCATTTCCACTTTGCCCAGTCTTCAGGTCCTTCAAGTTTATCCACTTGAACTTTGTAGTCACTGCCGTTTGCCATTTAGAGGTTATCCTTAACTCACAAAAAATACAGCACGTGTTCCACAGGCGCTCAGCTTCGGATCCACTCACGAGATAATACCATTTACACGTGGCCTGGGTCCATAACCTGTTAGTTTTAATGTAAATCTTTATTTATCAAGTGAGAAATAAAATACAAAATACAAATCATCTTTTGAGACGCTTGTCACTTGTCACGCGAACACGCACAGACTTTGCACTGACTCGTCTTTTGTTTTCTTCGTTATTGTACATGTCTATTTCGCCAGGTGCTATTTTTCTTTCAAATATTAACAATGTGGAATGATTATGAAATGTCAGTTTGAAGAAATTCCAAAATCTGAGAAGACAGAAGAAGACCACATTGTGTACAACACTTATGAAAGCTACAAAATGTTGTATATATTTTCAAACTGAAAACTTTGTAAATTAAACACTGAATTGTAATTTGTCGCCAACAAGATAAAACTGTACGATTCCTTTGTATATGAGTCCTTGACTCGTTAAGGGATTAATAAAATACATTATTATTATTATTATTATTATTATTATTATTATTATCATTATTATTATTATTATTGTAAGCCTCCGTGGCTTAGGCGGCAGCACGCCGGCCTCTCACCGCTGGGTCCGTGGTTCAAATCCCGGTCACTCCAAGTGAGATCTGTGCTGGACAAAACGGAGGCAGACAGGTTTTTCTCCGGGTACTCCGGTTTTCCCTGTCAAAATTTCATTCCAGCAACACTCTCCACTATCATTTCATTTCATCTGTCATTCATTTAATCATTGCCCCAGAGGAGTGCGTCAGGCCTCGGCAGCCGGCACAGTTCATATCCTCGCCGCTAGATGGGGGCTTCATTCATTCCATTCCTGACCCGGTCGGAGACTGGAAGCAGGCTGTGGATTTTCATTTCATTATTATTATTATTATTATTATTATTATTATTATTACGCTATAAGAAAGCGACTCATGAATTAAAGTGAGCACTCCACCATATTGTGGTCCATCTTGTCGTTCAACGGAATACTGTGGAATATGGAACGATAAGTTTTGATGTAACCATGTTTCTTGTAAGAGGATTACATCAGGCTGGTATTCTTGGATTAAAAGAAGTAATTCATGACGCTTATTTTGTATACCATGGGCATTCCATTGAAGGATCTTCATGAAAGTGGGGAGGAATGGACATCCTGGTGTGGCTCAAGAGGTTTGGTGGGTTGAATAAGAGAATGGAAGGGTAGAAGGACTATTTTGTCGTAGATGTTTTTTAAGAGGTGGGCCCATTGGGAATTCGTGCCCAACAGCTCATGAGTTGAAGATAATCTCGAGTTATTTCTGGGGGTACACCCAAATTGGGTGGCACGGGTGGGGGAGATGAGGGGTTGGGTGTCATCTTAGACGTCGAAGGGGGAGGGGGGAAGGATACCGGACGATGAGTGCACCTTGTACGATCGAGAGGTAGGCCTTACGGTCATTCCCCATAGGTGTAATTACTTTGGGTGGGCTGTTTACAATAGACGTGAATTTTCGTTTTTTTTTGGGTAACGTTGGTTGTGAGGGTGCGAGAGTTTGGGAAAGTGGGGGAAATTATTGGGGGACGTTTAACGGTTGTAAAGGGTTACTAGATTGGGCAACAATGTCTTGATATATCTTATTTTCTACACGCATTCGAGTTTTCATCTCGACCTGGTTTTGATGGTAGGTACAGTGGGGGAGCCACTAACATGATTTTCATCAAAATGAACACATCTCACAAGCGTTTGGGTGCATGTCTGAGTCTCATGGCCTTGGGCACAGCGGCCGAGGGAGTATCAAATGCTATGCGAACTATAAATACTACTGAAAGAGAAAAAGTTATCACGGAAACAGACAAGGATACAGTAAAGTTCAAATCAGATCCGTGTCTGTTTGCTTGGCTGCAGGTCGTGTGAGCACTCGGGTATACTCATTAGTGTCTAACGCTTCATGCGTACGTTTGTGTTCTTTGTGTTTTTGTTTGTGTTAGGTCTGTACATTCATATTGATTCGGGTGTAAAGAGAGATGTCGGTCACTAGTGATGGCGAACTTTCTGGACACCCACCCGAAATAATATCGTATATTGAATATGACTCACCGGGTTCCGTGGAGGAAATGATTATCGTCCCATCGGAAACTGTTATGTCCTCAGTTGAAACACCAGAGCCTTCTAGCAATTCTCACACTACCACAAGTTTATCAAATGCAAAGACCAATTTCTATCATGAGCATCATAAAGGTCCTTACATAGTTTTCGTGCAGGGACAAGGGGAACAGCGTGTTGGCAACTTACATCCAATGGCGTTGGGGCGTATGTTTTATGAACAAAAAATTCCAGGTATCAAAGCGATACAAAGGAAAGGACGCAACCGAATCCAAGTGCAGTTTGACACACTCAATCATTCCAATTCCTCTTTACGTCATCCTCTCCTAATAGAAAAAAGTTGGATGCCTTCATTCCTTCAACAAATGTTCAGCGAGTCGGTTTGGTACCGGGGTGGACACTGCCTTATAGGACGAGGAAATACTTCCGTACATTCAAACTCCCGTACCGATCGTACGGATTCGACGATTCTTTAGATAAAAAGGAGATTAATGGGGTTGAGGACAGGATACCTATCCGAACTGTGAAAATACATTTCGAAACTCAGTGTTTACCGGAATATGTCTCAATATTTACCATTCTACTGGAAGTACTGTGCCCGTTTAGACCGGAGTCCGCACGACCACATATGCATTTTACCAAGAATCAGTCAGCACGAGAGTCAAAATATCCCGGGGCGCCAGATGGGTTAAAGCTAATCGCAAAAACGACATCAAATGAAAAAAATGCTTTACTGATTTTTGGCTCAATGCAATAATAAGGATAGAAGGAGATTCAACTGGGCATAACACATCATGTAAAATTATCTCATTTTATTCTGAATTTAAAATTGACTGCAAAATAAAATGCTCAAAGCAGCATCATTTATGTGTGGCGACCCACATTACTATTTACACAATGTACAGAAATTTTCCAACACATTGGACAATTATCTTTGGAGACACCAGTCTAATTATCAGTCCTGTGTTCCAAAATTATATCCATTATTTATGATTAAATCCAGTTCAAATTAAATTGTCTTCACTGGAAATACTGTAGTTCACTGGTCGAATTTTTACATAATATTAACACTCGTAGAATAATTGTTCATAGAATTTTTAACTTTCACTTATTTTTCCAGTTTCAAAAAATATTGTCAAAAATATTATTATCTCTGAATCAACACAAATTATGTACACATATTAATAACAACATCTGAAAAGTATCTGACCTTTGAGCATAACATCGAAGAACTGTGCGAAGCACAACAAAATTACTTGTTCTTCTGACATTAAACGTTTCGAGAAGTGACTCGATTATGAACTTCAAGTTCCTAACAAAATATATGATTTCTGAATCATCAACTTGATCAATAAATTGTTGGACCATTCAACTATTCGATTTTCCACTTGGAATCATTATTAAGAAAAATATTTATATTTGTGGCCATTTTAGTAACTTTCACAATTTGCAATTCTTAAACAGAATGCGGAAATAAGAATTGTAGCTTCATAATAAATTCATTTAGTTCATGACACTAGGATTGAAAACATCCTTCAAATTATTCGTGGTTATAGAATTATTTTTAATTGGCAGTGGCCCATTCTATTATTTTTATAAGAACACAATATTCCAACAACAACGGCAAAGGTCTTCCTTCCTCTGAAGAAGAATAAAATACTATCATGACAAATCCGGGTTCTAGCAAAATCAAAGTCTTAATGGAATCCGTAAACAAGGTTGAAATAAGAACTGATGGTTTTTAAGAAATAACCTTTGGGTCATTCATACGACGCAATGTGTAGTTCCAATACTCCTTCTTTAACACTGAGTCATCGAACCTGCTATTTGATTGATGCTCAAATAAAAACCTCCTCATTCCTGCGACTTAAACATGCGCACCTGGGAATGGCATTTCAACTACTCCACACACATAAATTTTCTTCCCAAAATGTATACAATAAACCAAGCCTCTGCTTATTATCAACACTGGAAGATTTATAAACTTACAAGTTTATTTTATTTTACCATTCAGTTCAAATCGTGAATTTACCACACTTATGATACTCTCTATTTCACTTTCGAATGTGTATCTACGTCATGATTTTATATAAATACAAAAATATCCTAATTGATACAAATGTCATTTGCTTCCCGTTTCATGCCTCTCCGTGTTATCTGAAAAATATACATTGCTCATTGCAAATATTAACTGTTCAACCAGAACTGTAATGTTGGTTGAATGCGGGCTTGCGCTAACCACTATCCTTCGGAAAATCACCTGTTCCAAACTAGAAATGATTAAACTACTTCATAAGCTCTCTCTCAATGAATGTGATTATTATAAAATATAAGATCCAAGAATTATTTAGAAAAGTTATGAAAATCATTATTGCAACCCGGCGACGGCTTCGGCCAGCAGCACGTCGGTAACTCGATGACCAACGCTCTGCTTCACCAGAATGACACCGCCTAATGGCCAGCGTACCTGTATTCAGAGGTCCGGGTCGCTTCAGCAGCAAAATCACCTCCAGATGACATGTCCCAACAGAAGAACTCCAAAGGAGTGGAAGGAAGATGGAGAAGGGGACAACGCACAGGCTATCCTACAGACACCCCCCAATAACCAACGGAACTGCTGCCGACGAAATAATGCCACAACAGTTGATTAAAAAAAATTAAAATAAAATTTAATTGTTAAAAATTAGCAAACACCTCCACCAGAAACAGAACATGCATCAACCAGCACAATTTACAAGGAAGGCAAGAGACCGCTTAACATGCTTGCTTGCAAAGCCAAGAAAAGAAAAGACTTAAATTAAAATTAAAATGTTAAAGCCCAAAGATTAAAATTAAATTACATATACAGGCATAATGAAATGAGAAAGGGCTTGATAATTTACAGGGGAATGCAATATCGATCCGACATGCGGAGGTCCAGGCCACGCCAAAAACAAAAAATTTAAATAAAATTAATAAAATAAAATAAGATCAATAAAGAAATTCCCGATATTAGTGACTAAGAAAAACACAAGAACATTCACCAAAAAATATAAGGTTAAACCGACAAGGTAAAATAAAAAGACAAATATTAAGTTAACACAACACGTTTGAGCTTCGCGGTCGGAGCCAAGAGACTGACCTCGAGACCAGGATGCATCTCGGCAAAACAAAATTTAAACATGGCCACTAAAACAACAGGAGACCGCATGCCTGATCGAAACTACGGCAAACAATTAGCAAAATTAAATTTTAACATCAGTAGAAGGAAATGAACGGCGGAAAACAATTATATCTAAATACTATTAACAACAGGGAAGGGCAACGGATCATGAATAAATTAAATACTATGTCAATCCCAAGATTGCCAAAAGAAAATAAATAATAATTTAAACGTAAAATAAACTTATACACGTGTCTCCAGAAGGTACAAAATATAATAACAAAATTTATATAAATATATAAACATTATTAAAACATAAAAAGAAATTTTAGGCCTATCATGCAAAACAAACAGGCATCTCGGCGTACATGCAAGGCCAATATAGGAGCTACATAACATTATAAATAAGATTTAATAACGTAACGTACCTTAAATTTTTCAGTGGAGACAAAATAAAAATAAAATATTTAACACATTTAAAAAAAAAATGAACTGCCTGAACATTGCAGCGAAGTACACCCAAGCTGCTTCGATCATGCACGAGGCTTTCCTTCTCGTAGCCAGTAAATGAACAGACCACACGTCATCTTCACGGCAAATTAAGACATAAATGCCTAGGACCACATGCATCTTCTTAGTTTCCTTTTCTTGAATGGTATTCATTTTTGGTAAAAGCTAGGGGCTAAGCCCCTAGCGCAACGGATAGATACTCTTCCAACCAGCTGGCTTCTTGTTTACAAACCGACAGACCATGAAGTCCACAAGATGGCGGAGAAATGCGCGTCAGACGCCGAACTGCATTCATGCAAATATTCAACGTCCAATCAAGGCTTGACACCTCAATCAACAATGCCATAATCAAGCAATCAATTTTGGCGGTATCATGAAATATATATTCTTTTGTTTATGATGTAGAATTATAATTGCCTTCACACAAGACTGGAATAGGATGAGTTTTAATAAGGTACAACCAACGCCTTCTATTGGAGAAGCAGGAACCACGTGAAGACTTCCAAAGTCCGACAGCAGCTACCATCTCGTGTTCACAGACGGAACCAAGCGACGAAGCGGTCGTTTCAAAAAGTCAAGAATTGCATCCAAGGTAAATACATGTTTGAAACGTTGGGACGGGCTCTTGCACGTAACAATTATTATTATTATTAGTGGATTATTATTATTGTTATTAGTTATATTATTGTAAATGTGTTTAATTATTATTTCATTATGTGAGAATCCACATGTTCGATTCTTCGAATATGGATAAAATATCCATTTCTCAACAAATAATTATTAACTTTTACAGTTACCTCGGCTGATTACCGTGATTATCAAAAAAAATGAAACATTCAAATAAATGCTCGTTATGCTCGGTCATCGATCCTAAACTGTTCTGAGTGCTGAAAATACTCAGAATAACTCTAATATGTCTTGCGTAAATCATTGCAAGATTTAAATACGAAGAAAAAAACAAATGTGTTGGTCATCTGCAGAAAATGAGTTTGTTCCAATTAGCTAGGCATAATATAAAAGTCAAATGTGCCTTACATTTCTCGTTGGTCTTGAAGCGTAGTGAACCTGGTCTGTACCAGATTTATCCAGATACATGCCCTATTGGACACGCACGTCTAATCCTTGTATCGGCCGCCATTATATACCCACAATCTGTCTAACACGACATAGTGGAAATATTTCTTGAAGTTTGAAGTAACTGCTGATCCATTTTAATATTGACTTCTGTTAAAGCCATAGCAGTTCGCTTAAATGGGGTCAGATCTAAATGATCTATTCTCAAATACGTCAGTTGTAACATAACTCACGGTAATCTTTTCAGTACAAGAAAACACTGACAGTCTAAATCAATCAACGGCTGTTCTGAAGATCGTTCCCTGGGCATGGTTTATCACCATCTATCATGCGCGAAGCAACTTATAGTTTCCCTGAAAGATAGGAGTGGTTATCAAGTTACAATTTATGAAACTGACTAATTGGATTAAAATATCCAAGTATTGAATTATTATTACTGGACTGTGATAGAGTACTTTCTAGACAAAGTCTAGCATGTGTCCATATAGAAATAAAGTATTTCACCAGTGTCCGTAGAAAAATAACAATCACCTTAGTGATTCCCTCTACCGGAAACTTACTATGTTCCACGCGTATCGTAACACTTTTGTGACTATCACAAATTAAAGATATCTTCTGCGTAGATCCGGCAACCATGTGCCTTGGCTCAACGTAGCAGCAGCACCTTGTCATGCAAGAGCTTGGTTCGAAGTGAGCTGATGATGCTTGGGCCGGTCGGCTTTTATTCAAAACGGTCGGGTCCACGCTGGATCACGCTGAAATCTGGAAATCCTCATATCTCCGGTGTCTCTGGTCCGATTCACTTGAGACTAAGTGCATTCTCTTTCATTTGGCCGTGCCAGTAATATGATCCAAGTCTCAAGTCTCTACTCCATGGCTAACTATTTAATCAACAAATAGTCTCGACCTCTGCTACTACTCGCTACGTCACTTAACATGCTTTTGGCTGTACAAAGTTTCCATTCCATTCTAGAAGTAATGGAGCGCGATATTCAAATATCTCAACTTTCAAAAGCGGCTGTAGCCTTTCCCTTGATATCTAGGTGTCTGAATCTTGGAATACCCATTCCTAGAGTTGGGCACAGTACAATTATTCAACTTCGTCCCCACACAGTGACAAAATTGCCAACGCTTTGGCCAAGTACAACAACATTGTCGGGCGCGTACGCCGCGGTGCAGAAAATGCGCCGATCTGCATTCAACTACCGGATGTCAGTCAACTGACTTAAAATGTGCTAATTGTGAAGACAATCATCCGACAGGAGCACCAAGATGTCCCGAACGCATTAAACAGGAACCGACAGCATTGGCTCAGCTGGCTAAAGCGCAGCGTTAGGTCATGGGACCAAGCTCTCTGCTGACTCGGTAGACGCGTGGGTTCGAGCCCCACCGTCGGCCGTCCTTGAAATGGTTTTCCGTGGTTTCCCATTTTCAACACCAGGCAAATGCTGGGACGGTACCTTCTGATAGGCCACGGCCGATTCCTTCCACATCCTTGCCCAGTTTCATTCATCTTCACCCATTCCATCTCTCATCCCGGCGCGCAGGTCGCCCACGGGCGTCGAATAGAAAGACCTGCACTCGGCCTCTCAGGAGGCCACACGAAAAAAAAAAAAAAAAAAAAAAAAATTAAACAGGAAACCATTAAACGACAGATGAGTGTAGAAATTAAATACTACCAGGAGGTGATCAACACAATCATACCCGGTGTGGCAGAAGTACCGTCCACTTCCAAGTCGACTCACCGGTATCAGTTAGCAGAGGACCATTATACACGAATATGTGAAGATTTTCATATACTTATACAGTTACTGGGACATAATGCTCAATGGAGTTCACGTGTACAGGCGCTTCGCGCCAAAATTTTAACTTTATTGCCCCCCTCCCCTTGACCCCCATTACACCGGCATCCGTTTTGGCGCCGACGGAGCCGGATGATTAGGCTTGATTATTCTCTAGTGGAATTGTCGCAGCATAATAAATAAAAAGGCAGAATTACTCCAATTTATTCAGGAATATCACCCTGAAGTGATCTGTTTACAAGAATCGTGGTTGAAATCTATCTATAATTTGAAATTCTAACATATAATGACGTGCGTAATAATGGCCCCGGATATCGAGGCTTGACCCCAGCTTTTCAAATACCACACTCCTATCACCAAACCTTTCACACGGACGGGATCCATATCAGTCACCTTTATTGCCCTCCAAACATTCAGGAGACACGTCGTCAATGGCATATTATTTCAATATCATCGTAATTTGCCACAACACATAGTTTTAGGGAATTTGAATGACCACCATCATTTATGGGGAAGTGGTCGTATCAACCTGAAGGGACGCCATATCGCATCAGCGATACAAGACCATCAACTGCATCTAATTAATGACGGCTCGCCGACCAGACTTACGCCGCCCAACAGGCCGAAAAGCGCGGTTGATCTCACTATAACAACGGTGGATATTGCACATAGACTTTCTTGGGAAACTATTGCAGACACCCACCAAAGCGATCATTTTCCTATTATCATTCATTATGATATCAGAAGTTCAAGTACATATTCGACCCCGTGAGGTAAAATTACGCGCCTTATGCGTAATTTTGATTATTCACGTTTTAAGCAATTTTTACAGGATCATATACCCGGGAAAAATTCTTAGCGGTTCATGGGTATATTATCGTCATTCAAAGGATACAGGAATATCTGGATGGTTACCACCCGCTACAAATACTCCCCAGGAGGACCGGTCGACCCATACGTTTACCACAATGGAGGATATAGAATGTCAACACTTGGTGCGGAAACGCAAAGCGAGTCTTCGCCTGTTTCGAAAAGCTGGTACGCTAGAAACATATGTGAACTATAAGGAATTAACGGCTCAGCTTCAACGCACATTCAATCACAAGAGGCGAACAGCATGGGCGGCATATATTTCTCAACTAAACAACCAAACCTCCCTACATACTTTATGGTCGGTAGTAAATATATTTTCGTCTGGGACGGTACATGCAGCCTCGTCAACGTTGCCACAGAGAGGTTACCATACTTTTTCTTATCATAGTATGACTCCGGACAGCGTCATCAGATTTCCCCCTTCCTCTTCTATACAGGTTCTCACCCAATTTTCTACCTTAGTGCAGCCCATGGCTGGTACAGAATGGCAACAAGTACTCAGCTGTAAAACATCTACTAGTCCGGGTCTGGATGGTATCACATACACCATGCTCCTCCATCTTCCCCCATGTGCACGGGATCTAATCCTTATGTATTTTTCATCCATTCTGTCGAAGGGTACAACACCACCAGACTGGAACAAATTCATAGTGGTTCCGATTCTTAAACCCCCCAAGGACAAATTGGACCCAGGTAACTACAGGGGTATACAGCTTGGCTCCTGCCTTAGAAAAACGTTTCAAAAATTCTATTGAACCGCTTACAATGGTGCTTCGAATATTATTTGTATTATGTCAAGACGCAATTTGCTTTTCGTAAGCAATTAAGTACACAGGACCCCTGGGTAGGTTTTAGCTAGGGATTAACACTACCTAAGGGATGATGATAAAGGGGAAAAGGAGATGGGTTTCGGTTTGGAGGAAAGTATTGGTAGATAGGAAGAGTATCCACCACAAACAGTTTTAAACTAAGAATTGGCAGTGCCAAGCTTGGAGGAACCTAACTCCAGCGGGGGCCTGTGTTAAGCAGACGGAGAGTGCAGCGTGAATTAAGGTTGCCTGCAAGTTCTCGTTGATTGCACTTTCCCTCTCGAGCTGGTATTCTGGTATTATGGGGACGGGTGGCACTCTGATAAGGCAAAGTAGGCCAAAAGAAAAAGACCGTACTAATTCTCTTTTTAGAAGGATTGATATTTGTGATGCATTCAAGAATGCTAGATGGATTTGTCTTTGGTATAATAATTTTATTTCTGGGCTCTGTTGGATCTCCGTCAGACCAACCAAATGCTCCCAGAAAGGTAAGCGATAAAGCAATATGAATGCTTTTAGTAATAATTAAACTTTTCTTCTTGATAACTTTTAGAAGGATACCAATTGTTGCACTTAAGAAAAGCTGAGCTTTTAACCAGCAGAGTGCCGACTAAAAGTTTAGACCAGAGGAAAACTATGAATTTTGAAAACAAACCATAAGTTAGAGAGAAAATCTCAACAAGCAGGAAGCTTGTGGAGCTAGCTATACTTGCCTTAATGACTCGTTAGAATTAGCTATAGCCGCTAAGAGAAGCTTTGAAAATGTCCTAGAAGTTTTAAGTTAAATGCAACAAGTAGCACGAACTTTGTTGTTTTAAAGATTCGAGAAAATAGTTTAAGCTTAAAGGAAGAAGCAGGGAAGATAAGGACCTGCCTAATTTTGATTCTATTTAAAGCGATAAGACGAAAAAAAGGAAATTGTTTATTTTACAATATAAACTGTTAATAGAACAAAACATATAAGTTTGATTTGGGTTTGAATTAAGAACAATAAATAGGTTGAACATACAAAGGTCTCAGACCTTATAATAACTTATTTACCATTGATAAACTATGTTGAATAGGGTGCAAGTTTTAAACTTGCTGTAAGCACTAAAATCTGCATAGGATTTTTTAAAAGTTGTGCTTAAGATTATCAAATTTAACGTTTGTAACAACGATTATGAAGTAATTAAACCCTTAATAATTAGATCAGGTTTAATGTAGGCACCTTTAGAATCCCCTTATAGAAATCTTAAAGGTTGTAAAAGGATATTGAATTCTTGATAATAGAAAAAAAGAAAAAAAGGGGGATTAATAGGCAGTTTCTATAACTGCCGATATTTAAACAGAGTGAATAAATTGTATATTGAGAAAAGTTGGGAGGGCGCCTATGGTTTGGCGAAGCTTCGTTGAGTAATAGCTAGGTACATTGGTTGACAAATTTAAAGCTTAATTAGATTAAGTTAGTAAGGTGTTTAGGGAGGAAGAATTGGGAACTTTAGGAAAAAGTTTTGGCCATATTTATTGCTTCCACGAACACGACGCGGTTGGTAGTTGAACGGGCACTGTTTTGCACTATAGTTTTTTTATGGATTTGAAAAGTTTACTATTGCAGCACAGAAAGTTTATGGAGAGAAAAGTTATTTCAGTTATGTAGATCACTAGTTGAATTTTTGCTTGAACAAGTTCATTGCGTTGTAAAGTTTGTAGGTTGTAGTTTAATGCAGAAGAACATTTCCCACGAAGGAAGACAAATTAGGTGTTGATCAGCGGTTTTTATGAAGAAAATTCCTCAGTTAGGAAAAGTATTCCCATTTGTGAATGGAATATACTCGAAGGTTTGGCTTGTAGATAGATCGTTTGACATGGCAAATTCCAGAACAATGATGACTGTTGAATTGGGCAAGAAAAGTCCCGCGGTGGAAAAAGCTAAGTTTTCTATAGACAGTGGGTAATTTAATGATATCCCACGTTGTGAGAAAGTATCTCAGTTAATTTGTACAAGAAGTATTGTTTTATTTTTGAAAGTTAGTTTAGGTAGCCATAGCTTCATCAAGAAGATCTCTTGAAGGCAGTTATTACTTAACATTCAGCAATTCCCCACGCTGTGTATAAAATTGAATTAAAAAGCATTCAGCTATTTAAAACCAATTAAAAGGCGTTGAAAGACATTGAGATTTGTACTTAGCTCATTTTGATGAATAGGTGATAGTTCCTGGAGACCATTGGTCTAAGATGTAGACATGGCGTTAAAATTTAAAATTGTCTCTTTAGCACAAACTGTAGTATGACGACCGGCGCACAAGTGAGAGCGAGCAACCACGAACACGGCGGAAGAAGGTAAACGAGTGGAAGGGGAGGGGAAGTAAAAGAAGAGGGAATAAAGACAAGAAAATATGCATTATGATAGGCAACTTGATAACATAAAAGTTATTCATAGATGTGAAGTTTCTTCTTCGTGGAGCGGTGTTCATGGAGATGTTGGCTGGCGATAACGACGACACCTGATGGCTTGATTGGTAAGGAAGTCCTCTTGAGCGTGGAGATGTTGAGGAACTTCAGAGGTTAGCTGCCAGATGCCGCTAGGTTGTCCATGGAAGAGATATATCTAGAACAGACTTACGAAACATATAAGCAAGGCCACAGAGAAAGTAAAACGTAAGGTATCACTGTTGGTGTTTGCGAAAGGGAAAAGAAAGAAATAATGAAAATAGATCAAAGAGCAGCAAAAGCTAACTCTGCCTGACCGTGTATTCACAAGAATACACCAACCCCCTCAATATTTATTTTACTGATTTATTGCTATCAAAAGCCCAAACATTACACACCATTGCGATATTCCTAGATCTCACGAACGCCTATGATTCAGTAAATCTCCATAAATTATGTCAAATCCTCATGGACATGCAGTTTCCGTTACCGTTCGTCGGTTTAATTTATAATATGTTATACCAACGGCGCATCATTCTTCACACCCTGGCCGGGACACTCGAGGATCGTTTGACAAGTCAAGGCGTACCGCAAGATGTTTTTTTTTATTTTCAATTTATATCAGATCTTTGGAAACCGCCATTTTGCCCCACGCCCGTATAATACAATATGCAGATGATAATTTATTTTAATTTATTGCGCACGAAATGAGTTGCAAAGTTGCCGAAGAGACTTGTATGTTGCTTTATCTCAAGCTCATGATTGGTTTTTTCAGCATGGTTTTGACACCACACCTATAAAAATACCGCTCTCATTTTACGAACGAATGACAGTATGACATGTCTCCTATTAGTTATCGGCACGGAGAAGTTAGGGTAACCAATCGTGCCCGATATTTAGGCCTTCAAATTGATCATAAATTTACGGGCCTATATCATGTGCAATATCTTACGGGCTTGCTGAATAAAACTTAATATTATCACATCTCTTACACGAAGCAACTGGGGAGCGGATCCAACATTACTGTTACAGGTATACCGCAACATTATTCGGTCCGTGTTGGAGTACAATTGTTTTTTTTATCGCATGCCACTCCGACAGATCCAGTGTTTGGATCGTATTCAAGGATCATTAAGGATCATTTTAGGAGCCCTGTCATCTACACCGACAGGTGCTCTCCTAGTGGAGACGGGCGATATGTCATTACGTTGTAGGAGACTTTATCTTTCTTGTAAATATTTACTCCTCAAGCTGTCCCTAGCCTCCTGTCCATTGCTTAATAAATTACGATTATTAGCGGAATATTATTCACAGCAATTTTTATCGGCGGCCCGTACAACCTTACGGCATTTCGACAAGAGATCTTACAAATGCCTCGCTCACCCCCGTATATGATTCCATACTCCATACTCGGTGCATCATTTTCAGCCCAATATCTTGTCCCACCAGTTATCGTCCTTCTGTCGAGCGACTGCAGAGTTCCCACTTATTATAAAAAACGTTTTTCAAGAATATATCAATCATCTTCAACCAAGGGTCGTGTTTTATACGGATAGGTCGAAATTAGAGAATCCTTCGCGAGTAGGCGCCGCCTTTATCGCCTTTAAACAACAGAAACTCCCCTTGTCACTCATATGCACAGATTCCCAGAGCGTTCTTCAGGCTCTAAATTCAATCTCTCACTCAAATAATTGGTATTTATGTCACTTGGTGAAATTATTATATGAGTTGAAAAGCGCGGAAAATGACGTCATATTAACTTGGATGCCAAGTCATCAGCACATAGCGGGGAACGAGCAGGCCGACAAACTGGCGAAAGAGGCTGCACTAGGGGGCGGAAAAATGTATAATATAGCGATTCCTTGTTTTGAACTGCTACCCCGAATACCTGCTATGGTACAACGGGATTGGCAGAAAGAATGGTTCGATTTCACGCGTGATAAGGCACGACAATATTTTTGTTAACAACCCACTGTTCAAAATAAACCATGGTTTTCCTTGGGTCAATACACGCGACGACATATTATAAATATTATTCGCATGAGTTTTAACCACGCTCTAACTCCTGTGTCTCTCGCACGCATCGGGTGTCATCCGAATGGACTGTGCAGTTGTCAACAAACAGAAGGATCCCTACATAACATCCTTTTTCAGTGTCCTCAGTACGACATACCTCGCCGTACTCAGGGTCATATGTTACCCTTAAATGTTGCCCATTTACTGTATTCTCCAACGTTTCCCATAGTGAGTACGATAGCGAAGTATTTGGACGATATAAACATTCAATTTTAGCAGGAAATGTCGATCGTCCGGCTTGGGTGGGAGCTGGAAATGATGCCTCGAGGCTTTCTCCTCCTCTGTGATACACGTGTTTAGTGCATTATTTTCCTTGGAGATTTCTTAGCTAGTCCCCTTTGACTTTGTTTATATCATGTGGCCTTCCGTGTGAAGAGTATAGCAGGGTTAAGAAATACACGACTGGGTCATGTACTTCAGTTGTTTCAACTTATCTCAAGCAGCTACTAGGTAATGAGTGTCCCGTGTCCATTAAAGACCCGTGAAGGAGAAGAAGAAGAAGAAGAAGAAGGTTCAAATCTTCACACTAATTAAGTGACGTACTGTGCCCGTTTAGACCGGAGTCCGCACGACCACATATGCATTTTACCAATAATCAGTCAGCACGAGAGTCAAAATATCCCGGAGCGCCAGATGGGTTAAAGCAAATCGCAAAAACGACATCAAATTTAAAAAATGCTTTACTGATTTTTGGCTCAATGCAACAATAAGGATAGAAGGAGATTTAATTGGGAGTAACACATCCTGTAAAATTATCTCAGTTTATTTTGAAGTTAAAATTGACTGCAAAAATGCTCAAAGTAGCATCACTCACGTGTGGCGATCCACACTCTTATTTACACAATATACAGAAATTTTCCAAACACATTTGACAATCTTTTTGGAAACACAAGTCCCATTGTTAGTCCTGTAGACTGTGTTCCAAAATTATTTATAATTAATTCCAGTTCAAATTTAATTGTCTCTACTGGAAATGTCGTAGTTCACTGTTTGAATTTACATAATATTAACACTCGTAGAATAAATGTTCATAGAATTTTTAACTTTCACTTATTTTTCCAGTTTCAAAAATATATATAGTCGAAAAATATTATCATCATAGAAGCAACACAAATTATTTACACATATTAATAACTTCTGAAAAGTATTTGACCTTGAGCATAGCATCGAAGAACTGTGCGAAGCACAACAACAATTAATCGTTCTTCTGACATTAAACATTCGAGAAGTGACTCGATTATGAACTTCAAGTTCCTAACAAAATATATGATTTCTGAATCATCAACTTGATCAATAAATGGTTGAACCATTCAACTATTCAATTTTCCACTTGGAATCATTATTATAAAAATATTTATATTCATGGCCATTTTTAGCAACTTTCACAACTTGCAATTCTTCGACAGAATGCGGAAATTAGAATTGTAGTTTCATAATGAATTCATTTAGTTCATGGCACTAGGATTGAAAACATCCTTCAAATTATTCGTGGTTAAAGAATTATTTTTAATTGGCAGTGGCCCATTCTATTATTTGTGTAAGAACACAATATTACAACAACAACGGCAAAGGTCTTCCTCTGAAGAAGAATGAACTACTATCATGACAAATCCGGGTTCTAGCAAAATCAAAGTCTAAATGGAATTCGTAAACAAGGTTGAAATAAGAACTGATGGTTTTCAAGAAATAACCTTCGGGTCATTCATACGACGAAATGTGTAGTTTCAATACTCCTACTATAAACCTGAGCCATCGAACCTGCTATTTGATTGATGCTCGAAAAAACCTCTTCATTCCTGCGACTTAAACATGCGCACCTGGGAATGGCATTTCAACTACTCCACACACATAAATTTTCTTCCCAAAATTTATACAATAAATCAAGCCTCTGCTTGTTATCAACACTGGAAGATTAATAAACTTACAAGTTTATTTTATTTTACCATTCAGTTCAACCCGTGAATTTACCATACTTATGAAAATCTTTATTTCACTTTCGAGTGTATTTACGTCATGATTTTATATAAGTACAAAAATATCCTATTTGATACAATTATCATTTGCCTCCCGTTTCATGCCTATCCGTGTTATCTGAAAAATATACTTTGCTCATTGCAAATATCAACTGTTCAACCAGAACTGAAATGTTGGTTGAATGCGGGCTTGCGCTAACCACTTTCCTTCGGAAAATCTCCTGTTCCAGACTAGAAATGATTAAACTACTTCATAGGCTCTCTCTCAATACATATGATTATTAGAAAATATAATATCCAAGAATTATTTAGAAAAATTATAAAAATTATTATTATTATTATTAGTGGATTATTATTATTATTATTATTTGTTATATTATTTTAAATATATTTAATTATCATCTCATTATGTGAGAATCCACATGTTCGAACCTTCGAATATGGAAAAAATATCCATTCCTCAACAAAAATAAATTTAACTTTTACAGTTACATCGGTTGTTTTCCGTGGTTTCCCAAAAATATGAAATATTCAAATAAATGCTCGAAATGCTCGGTCATCGATCCTAAACTGTTCTGAGTGCTGAAAATACTCAGAATAACTCTAAAAAGTCTTGCGTAAATCATTGCAAGCTTTAAATACGACAAAAAATAAAATGTGTTGGTCATCTGCAGAAAAAATAGTTTGTTCCAATTAGCTAGGCATAATATAATTCAAATGTGGCTTACATTTCTTGATGGTCTTGAAGCGTAGTAAACCTGTTCTGTACCAGATTTATCCATAAACATGCCCTATCGGACAAGCATGTACAATCCTTGTATCGGCCGCCATTATATACCCACAATCCGTCTAGTAAGACATAGTGGTAGTATCTCTTGACGTTTGAATTAACTGTTGTTCCATTTTAATATGGGCTTCTATCAAAGCCATAACAGTTTGTTTAAATAGGGTCAGATCTAAGTGATCTCTTCTTAGATATGTCAGTTGTAACATAACTCACGGTAATCTTATCAGTACAAGAAAAACACTGACAGTCTAACCAATCAACGGCTGTTCTGAAGATCGTTCCCTGGGTATGGTTTATTATATCACCATCTACCATGCGCTAAGCAACTTGTAGTTTCCCTTGCGTAGACTAATGAACGCCACCGTTATAGACTAGTCTTCAGTGTACTGACAGATCGAAGTGGTTAACTAGTTACAAATAATGAAAACTGACTGAAATGGATTTAAACATCCAAGTATTATGTTACTACTGGACTGTGACAAAGTATTAGTTCTAGACAAAGTCTAGCATATGTCCATGTAGAAATATAAATATTTCCACCAATGTCTGTAGAAAAATCAATCACCTCAGTGATTCTCCTCGCCGTAAACTTACTAAGTTCCACCTCGTAGCGCAGCACTTTCGTGACTATCACGACTTTGAAAAGAACTTCTGCGTAGATCCGGCAACCATGTGCCTTGGCTCAGCGTCGTAGCAACTTGCTTGGCAAATGCTCGTGTAGAAATGAGCTATCGATGCTTGCTCCAGCCGGCTTTTATTCAAAACTGCCAGGGTCACGCGTCATCACGTTGTAATCTAGAAATCCTCATATCTCTGGTATCCCTGGACCGATTTACTTGATACTAATTGCATTCTCTTTCTTTTGGCCGTGCCAGTAATCTGATCCCAGTCTCAAGTCTCTACTCCATGGTTAACTATTTAATCAATAAATAGCCTCGACCTCTGCTATTACTCGCTACGTCACTTGACATCCAAGTATCGGTAAATTCCTTCCAAATGCTTCGAGAAGCAATGTAGCGCGATATTCAAATATCTGAACTTTCAAAAGCGGCTACAGCCTTTCCCTTGATATCTAGGTGTCTGAATCTTGGAATACCCATTCCTAGAGTTGGGCACATCCACCCCACACCTAGCAAAAAATAAAAATTGAAAAATTTTTATTTTTCCTATCTACACATTAGATCATCTGGTTCTTGAATAATAGATCTTCAAATTCAATGCATTATAAGTTCCCACGATGTTACCAGTTCGTGTATTAGCGATTTCATAGGTTCCATTATTGTTTACTTCCACAATATTCAAAATCTTCAATTTCACCAGGTTTAATATCAAATATATCGTGATACTCTTCCAAAATCTTCCCTAGCACTGGGGACTCCTTCTCAGTGTAGACTTCTCTTCCTTCAGCTTCATGAAAAATCAGAGACCATTGAGCATCTCCCTCGATGTCTTCCTCTTCTTTTCCCTCGAAGTTAATCTCTTCGGTATTCTTGAATCTGATCGTCTCTGTCTTCATATCTATCACTGCTTGATATTTCTGAATGAAATCCGCTCCCAATATCATGTCAAAAGCCATGTCCTTCATTACAACAAACACATGTCGGAAAGCATGTCCTCCAATCGTAATACATAAGTATAATTGTGTTTTACACAGAGATATTTTATTGGGTATTATTCCTTGGATCTTAATTCCTGATACTGGAATCTCCTCTAAATTCTCTTTGAGCTTCCACAGAATATAAAGCTTCTCACTCACCAGACAAAGCATAGCCCCAGTATCGATCAAAGTATCGACAGGCATACCGAATACTTCGCATGATATGATTGGCATTCTAATTCTTGTACCCATTTCTTTTCGTTCGTCATTCTGTTGAATTAAGTCATCATCCTCTGCTTGCCATTTAATAATTCTGGAAGTGAAAGTGTTCAAAATTCTATCTTCTACTGTGAATTCGAAGTTTTTTTTTCGTTACCATTCCCCCGGGATTGTTGTGTTCCCGATGGACCTGGTTCATTGGGCCTCTGCTCCAAAAACTGCAAGTTATCTTGGTGTCTTGCTTCCAAGTTTTTCCTCGTCTCCTTGTTAAACTCTTCATTGGACTGACGAGTATCCACATTCCCTCGGTTATTGTAGTTGTTTCTACCGTAGTATCTTCTTTCTTGGTACCTTCCTTGATTATCCTGTGGTCTTCTCCATCGAGTATTGTATCGATTACCACCATCCGGTCTCGCATATGGTTTGTAACTGTATCTGTTACTGTACTGGTTCCATCCTCTCTTATTTGGATCTTCCCTCGGCGTTTTCTCTTCTCGCTCCTCTCGAATCTCTCGAGGTGTCTGAGAATAACTATCAGCCATAACAGCGTACACAGCGTTGTTATTTTTTCCTCCCTTCTGATGGAAGAATTGAGCGTTCGTATGATCCAGCTTCTGTAATACTTCGTCAAATTGCTCCATATTATAGATATCAGCAGCGATCAAAGTCCTCTGGACGTCTGCTGGAAACTGACGTATCAATGCAGTAATCAATTCGTTATCTGGCATCGGCGGATCTAAATGTTGAAGTTTAGAAAGCTGTCCAGAAAAGTACGTAGAGTATCGAGTAGGTTGTGACGTCGAGAATCTCTTAGAATATAACTCTGCTCTAACTTGCTGTTGGGTTTCCGGGGACCAAAACTTTTTCAATAACCCACGAGAAAACTCCTCAAAAGTGGTTAGAGTGGATCTAAAGGCTCTAAACCAAAGAAGTGCAGGACCTTCCAAAAACTTCCCTATCACTCGGATCTGTCTTTCTTTAGGGATCTTAGAATCTTTCAGGTAATCCCCTGCTTCTCTCAAAAATTCCACGGGTGTCACAGAATCTCGCCCTGAAAATTTAGAAGGCTTATCTTCTATATTCTTAAATACAGTTATGGGGTTGGATTGAAATACTGTCCTGACCTCATCCTGTCTATCAGTCTCTCTAGCTGCTCCTAGATTTATCTGTATCTGTTCCTTTCCCCTTACATTTGGCATTTTCTACAGATGATCAGACTGTTTCTCATCCTTGATTTGAGTTTTCATAGCCTCAAGTTCCTTCTGGTTTTATTCTGCCATTTTCTTAATTGCTTCAGTTTCTTTACAATTCTCCCTAACATCAATGGATATCTGGTTCATAACAGCCTCATGACTTTTCAATGACCCTGTCATATCTGATATGTCCTTCTGAGATGCCTGGATATCTTTGGAAATAACTTGAATATGGGATGACAAAGATTCCCTAATCTCCTTGATTCCTTCTTGGTTCTCCAGCTTGAGTGTGTCTTTAATTTCATTGACAACTGTGGTTTTAATTTCAGTTTGTAACTCATTAATCACACCTTCTCTTATTTCTCCCATGACAAGTTCTTTGAATTGTTCTGTCAACCGTTGAACAACTAGAATTCCCATCTCATTACTCTCCTTCTTCACTCTGACTTCCAGGTTGACCATGTCTTCACCAACTTTCCTAAGACCATGTTCTATCCTATCAGCTAAGCTTTGAGATCGAAGATCGGCATCGCGAAATTTATCGTCCATTAAACTTGCGTTAGTAGCTAATGAAGTTTCGAGCTCATGTGTTTTTTCGCATAATTTATTCATTTTACTCTCAAGTGTCATTTTCAAAATTTCAGAATTCTCTTTAAATTTGCTTTCCATTGAATTAAATTTACTATTTAAATGTTCTTTCAAGTTACCTTTTAACCTGCTTTCTAAAGAATCAGAATTTTCTTTAAGTTTTTCATCTAAACTTTCTTTCAAGTTATCTTTAACCTGCCTTCTAAAGAATCAGAATTTTCTTTAAGTTTATTTTCTAAAGAATCAGAATTTTCTTTAAGTTTATCGTTTAAACTTTCTTTAAGTTTATCTGAATTTTCTTTAAGTTTCTTTTCCAAAGCCTCAGTATTTTCTTTCATAATGACTGCTACACGCAGTCCAGCCTCTTTTGAACTCTCCTCCAAACTCCTCATCATCCTCATCATTTCTTCCATAATTTCAATTATTATTCAAAACTTAGGGGTATACAACAGTGGCAAACACAAGCTTATAACTAGAACAAGAAATATGAATAGCTAATTGGAACACTCTAATAAAATGAGATTTGTCCTAATGTCGACGTGATGGAAAAACAAAATTCTCTACTTTTACGAATTATATTTACCCCAATATCACAAGAAAAATATGCAAGTTCTCAAATATCCTCCACCTGGATTCTAATAATGTGTATGTCCAGTCATCGAACGTTTACTACTGAATTTACTTGACGCCCTAATGGTTAAGCCATTGTCAAAATTATCAAACCCATTCTAATTATTAACCAAGTTAAATTTTTAATTTTCCCCACTAATTGGGTTTCCTACTAATTTATTCATCCAAACCAGACATCTCTCAACTCCCAAAATATTTCTATAAAAATTATCACAATTTAAATCGGCATGCGATTGACCATGTCTAAATCGGGACCCACGTTCGTAGCCATTTCTCTCTCTATCTTATTTTATGTGCCCGTTTAGACCGGAGTCCGCACGACCACATATGCATTTTACCAGTAATCAGTCAGCACGAGAGTCAAAATATCCCGGAGCGCCAGATGGGTTAAAGCAAATCGCAAAAACGACATCAAATTTAAAAAACGCTTTACTGATTTTTGGCTCAATGCAACAATAAGGATAGAAGGAGATTTAATTGGGAGTAACACATCCTGTAAAATTATCTCAGTTTATTTTGAAGTTAAAATTGACTGCAAAAATGCTCAAAGTAGCATCACTCACGTGTGGCGATCCACACTCTTATTTACACAATATATAGAAATTTTCCAAACACATTTGACAATCTTTTTGGAAACACAAGTCCGATTGTTAGTCCTGTAGACTGTGTTCCAAAATTATTTATAATTAATTCCAGTTCAAATTTAATTGTCTCTACTGGAAATGTCGTAGTTCACTGTTTGAATTTACATAATATTAACACTCGTAGAATAAATGTTCATAGAATTTTTAACTTTCACTTATTTTTCCAGCATCAAAAATATATATAGTCGAATAATATTATCATCATAGAAGCAACACAAATTATTTACACATATTAATAACTTCTGAAAAGTATTTGACCTTGAGCATAGCATCGAAGAACTGTGCGAAGCACAACAACAATTAATCGTTCTTCTGACATTAAACATTCGAGAAGTGACTCGATTATGAACTTCAAGTTCCTAACAAAATATATGATTTCTGAATCATCAACTTGATCAATAAATGGTTGAACCATTCAACTATTCAATTTTCCACTTGGAATCATTATTATAAAAATATTTATATTCATGGCCATTTTTAGCAACTTTCACAACTTGCAATTCTTCGACAGAATGCGGAAATTAGAATTTAAGTTTCATAATGAATTCATTTAGTTCATGGCACTAGGATTGAAAACATCCTTCAAATTATTCGTGGTTAAAGAATTATTTTTAATTGGCAGTGGCCCATTCTATTATTTGTGTAAGAACACAATATTACAACAACAACGGCAAAGGTCTTCCTCTGAAGAAGAATAAACTACTATCATGACAAATCCGGGTTCTAGCAAAATCAAAGTCTAAATGGAATTCGTAAACAAGGTTGAAATAAGAACTGATGGTTTTCAAGAAATAACCTTCGGGTCATTCATACGACGAAATGTGTAGTTTCAATACTCCTACTATAAACCTGAGCCATCGAACCTGCTATTTGATTGATGCTCGAAAAAACCTCTTCATTCCTGCGACTTAAACATGCGCACCTGGGAATGGCATTTCAACTACTCCACACACATAAATTTTCTTCCCAAAATTTATACAATAAATCAAGCCTCTGCTTGTTATCAACACTGGAAGATTAATAAACTTACAAGTTTATTTTATTTTACCATTCAGTTCAACCCGTGAATTTACCATACTTATGAAAATCTTTATTTCACTTTCGAGTGTATTTACGTCATGATTTTATATAAATACAAAAATATCCTATTTGATACAATTATCATTTGCTTCCCGTTTCATGCCTATCCGTGTTATCTGAAAAATATACTTTGCTCATTGCAAATATCAACTGTTCAACCAGAACTGAAATGTTGGTTGAATGCGGGCTTGCGCTAACCACTTTCCTTCGGAAAATCTCCTGTTCCAGACTAGAAATGATTAAACTACTTCATAGGCTCTCTCTCAATACATATGATTATTAGAAAATATAATATCCAAGAATTATTTAGAAAAATTATAAAAATTATTATTATTATTATTAGTGGATTATTATTATTATTATTATTTGTTATATTATTTTAAATATATTTAATTATCATCTCATTATGTGAGAATCCACATGTTCGAACCTTCGAATATGGAAAAAATATCCATTCCTCAACAAAAATAAATTTAACTTTTACAGTTACATCGGTTGTTTTCCGTGGTTTCCCAAAAATATGAAATATTCAAATAAATGCTCGAAATGCTTGGTCATCGATCCTAAACTGTTCTGAGTGCTGAAAATACTCAGAATAACTCTAAAAAGTCTTGCGTAAATCATTGCAAGCTTTAAATACGACAAAAAATAAAATGTGTTGGTCATCTGCAGAAAAAATAGTTTGTTCCAATTAGCTAGGCATAATATAATTCAAATGTGGCTTACATTTCTTGATGGTCTTGAAGCGTAGTAAACCTGTTCTGTACCAGATTTATCCATAAACATGCCCTATCGGACAAGCATGTACAATCCTTGTATCGGCCGCCATTATATACCCACAATCCGTCTAGTAAGACATAGTGGTAGTATCTCTTGACGTTTGAATTAACTGTTGTTCCATTTTAATATGGGCTTCTATCAAAGCCATAACAGTTTGTTTAAATAGGGTCAGATCTAAGTGATCTCTTCTTAGATATGTCAGTTGTAACATAACTCACGGTAATCTTATCAGTACAAGAAAAACACTGACAGTCTAACCAATCAACGGCTGTTCTGAAGATCGTTCCCTGGGCATGGTTTATTATATCACCATCTACCATGCGCTAAGCAACTTGTAGTTTCCCTTGCGTAGACTAATGAACGCCACCGTTATAGACTAGTCTTCAGTGTACTGACAGATCGAAGTGGTTAACTAGTTACAAATAATGAAAACTGACTGAAATGGATTTAAACATCCAAGTATTATGTTACTACTGGACTGTGACAAAGTATTAGTTCTAGACAAAGTCTAGCATATGTCCATGTAGAAATATAAATATTTCCACCAATGTCTGTAGAAAAATCAATCACCTCAGTGATTCTCCTCGCCGTAAACTTACTAAGTTCCACCTCGTAGCGCAGCACTTTCGTGACTATCACGACTTTGAAAAGAACTTCTGCGTAGATCCGGCAACCATGTGCCTTGGCTCAGCGTCGTAGCAACTTGCTTGGCAAATGCTTGTGTAGAAATGAGCTATCGATGCTTGCTCCAGCCGGCTTTTATTCAAAACTGCCAGGGTCACGCGTCATCACTTTGTAATCTAGAAATCCTCATATCTCTGGTATCCCTGGACCGATTTACTTCATACTAATTGCATTCTCTTCCTTTTGGCCGTGCCAGTAATCTGATCCCAGTCTCAAGTCTCTACTCCATGGTTAACTATTTAATCAATAAATAGCCTCGACCTCTGCTATTACTCGCTACGTCACTTGACATCCAAGTATCGGTAAATTCCTTCCAAATGCTTCGAGAAGCAATGTAGCGCGATATTCAAATATCTGAACTTTCAAAAGCGGCTACAGCCTTTCCCTTGATATGTAGGTGTCTGAATCTTGGAATACCCATTCCTAGAGTTGGGCACAGTACCTTAGCGACTTACTACTGTTTCACAGGACACGACAGCGTCACACATAAGGGGAAAAAGAGATTTAAAATGAAGGTGACAATCATGTAGATATCGGAGTAAGGCGAAAAGAACGGAGGGTGGGGGGGGGGAGATTGAAGGAAAACAGAGATGGTTAAAGGCAATTGGAAACCTAAAGAACGTAACGTGTGTAGAAGGGTGATATGTTAAGTGTCATAAAGGGAACACTGAAAAATTAAATGATTAACGGTACCGATTGCTTTATCACAGGCGCAAATATCAGAAGGACGAAGATTGCATCGGACCATGTATACCGGTGTAAGGGCATGATTGAATCGTAAACGGATAATCTTAATGATATGACGGCGAGTGTAAGAACCATTATAAAACCAGGGGTATCGAGAGATTGTAGGTTGAAGCTGATAGTAAAACGTGGCCTTCGTGCGGGTATATTCTTGCCATTGATGTAACCAAAGATCAGTCAATTGAGTTTGAATAATGGGAATGTAGTCGGAGGCAGGAGTCGCAACATTTGTCAAAGAACCTTGGCCGATTTCAACCTCTTTGGCAGCTTTATCAACATAGTCCTTCCCAAAAAGGAGTGAATGTCCAGGAATCCACGAAAAAACAATCATATATCCTAAGTTTGATAATTCATATGTTAAGTTGGCGATATTAAATATAATCCAATTATCCGTAGTAGCAACATTGCGTAAGACCTGTAGAATACTATGGGAATCGGATAGAATGAGTCACCTAGTTATGCCATGCCGTTTTATATAAATGAGTGCATGATGGATGGCAAAGGCTTCCGCAGAAAAAAATAGAGAGTGTATGCGGTAATTTGAAGGAGGAGAGATATTGCTTCGAGTGGATGTAAAAGGCAGCCCAAGCATCAGCAGGAGGGGGAAATTTGGACCCATCAGTATAAATTGTGGTATATTGTTGATGATGGACTTCGAGATTATAGATATAACGTGGTGTATTCCTCGGAATACACAGTTAGTTAGAGTTAGCTCTTGCTGCTCTTTGCTTTTTCTCTTTCATTAGTTTCTTTTATTTCCCTTCGCAGACACCAACAGGCACCCCTTATTTTGTATTTCCCATTTTCATTGAATGTATATTATAATTCATGTAAGTTTGTAACAGTTATGTATTCCTTGCAAAGTACGGCGCACCACGCGGCAACCTGCCGAAGATTTTGGGATTCATCGAGTTCAAGAGGACTTACACACCATTCCAGAAGGCGCCGTCTCTGTCCTCAACTATCATCTCCTTGAAGACCCTACGCCATGAAGAAAATTACATTCTGTCTAGGGTTTATACTGCTTAGATATTACCTACCCTGTTTTATGTTCCTTTGTCACTCCCCACCTCCCATTCGTCTTCTCGCTCGCCGTGTGTTCAAATTATCCTTTCACTTCTTGTGTAGTCAGCTTGGGGAACAGTTCAGACCTCTCGCAGAGGTTCTCCTCCTCTTCATTTAAGGTGATTCAAACGGACGCCATGTCTGAATCTTGAGTGTAACGGTCGCAGGAGGCTTCAAACTTCAATCATCATGCAAGTTAAGTAACTACCTACAATACATTGATTTTAAACCATTTTAGAAAGTTTTAAACAACATTTTGAATGCTTTTAATGAAAGTTATAGGCAGTGTTGGGATTTCCGCAAAATTTAGTAATAACTGCCCAACGTGGGAACCGTCATTCTTCGCCAACCAGGCCTGCTACTGAAGTTATGAAATTCAGCATTTCTTGAACTAAGGGAATAATTTTCCTGCAGGAGGAATTTCTGTTAATTTCATAGCTGTCTAAAACTTAACTTGTCTACCTCCATGGGATGTTTACTTGCTCCATTAAACTATCACTACAGCACTGGAACTTTCCATTCAAAATAAACTCTAAACAGTGAAGAACCATACTCAATACCGTTAAAATTACTACAACCTTTAAGTTAAAGTGTATTCATAAACTGCAATATCAAGACTACATACCGCTAAAACCTGGCAAAGTGCAACTTAATGAACCTATACATACTGTAATAGTGAAATTTTACAACCACCAACGAACTCTAGTGCTACTTACAGCGTCCGTTCAACAATCTTCCGCGTCGCGATTCGTTCGTATTAATAAAATTGGCCAGGACTCCTAATCCCTTTACTAACAATTAGGGTATTTAACTAGTTACTTTTCTACGAGGCCTCGCCTAAACATAGGCGCCCTCCCAAATTTTGCTGCTTTTATCATTTATTCACTCTGCTTCAATAACTGTGGTTATAACACACATTTTAATAAGTATTTTTTCCTGCTACGACCAGGGAGTTCTACTTTTTCCAATTGTTAAATAATTATCTAATTTGTGTAATCCAGGTTTCGTTAATGCGACCTGTCCCATTTGAATGTGGCAGTTCTTTAAGTCTGCGTAAATAAAAGGAGTTATAATAACCTCTTATTAATCTCTTTTTTCCCTTCTCCTTCTTTGTCCAGGAATTCATAGCCTTTTCACTTATAAAAAGGATATTCTCTAAGTATTTGGTGTTCTTATTAACCAATACAACGAAATATTATACGAAATTGTAATTCCTTTACTATTAACATTATAGTCTGTAAACTTCTTAATTGTATGCACATTTTGAAACCCCTTGTAAGGTTTTTAGTGCTTGTAACAGGTTCGAAACCTTGAAATTGTTTAACATTAATTGTTGTAAACCTCTTTATTATTATAGGTCTGAGACCTTCAATTTTTATCATACAAAAACATTGTTGTTCTTAAGCTCAAAAGAAGATCCGAGATCGAAAATTGTTAATGTTTTTCAATTCAATTACTTTGTTAAATAAATTCGTCATTATTTGTTTTCTATCTCTCTTGCTAGAAAAACGGTTAGGCAGGACCTTCTCTTCTTTAATTTTTCTCCTGAATTATTCTATATTCAAAGGAAAAGGAAAATCACTGAATGATAAGCTTTAAAAACCCATCACTTGTTGCGTTTAAAACAAAACTTCTATCAACAACATTTACTAAGTTTCTCATAGCTATCACAGCTAATTCTTGCAAATTATTAAGGCAAGTATAGCCCGCTCCGCCAGCTTCCTACTTGTAGAGATTTTCTCTCTGGCTTGTAATTTACTGTCTAAGATTGTGGTTTTGTTCAAGTAAGGTTTATTTTCATCCTTTCTAAACTGTTAGTCGGCACTTTGTGGGTAAAGGTTTAGCCTGCTTTAAATGCAACAATTGGTACCCTTTTAAAGATTTTTACTTATCATAATAAAATCATTGCTAAAATCACAAGAGTCGCTTTATCTCTGCCCATTCTGGGGGCAGTCGGCCTTGCTCTCGGAGATCCAACAGTGTCTGGAAATAAAATTATTCCACCTAATTTAAGTATTTTAGAATGCTTCAGAAAATCTCACTCTTTTGAAGGGAAAGTACATAAATCCTTGTCATTTGGCATGCCTTGCCTTGCCAGAGCATCACCCTTCCCCATAGTACCCAAATACCTGCTCGGGAGGGAAAGAGCACTTAGCGATAGCCTGAAGATAACCGAAGCTCACGCCGCTCTCTACGTTAACTGTGCTCAGGCTCCCCCTTGTTTTAGTTACTTCACGGGATTCGCGCAGTGTAGTTATTCTTTATATCACAACTTCTTAATTAATTTGACTTGGATTCTCTTCCTCTTTGCCTACGATCGTTTACACTCCTAAACCTTTCTCCTTTTCTTTCAATCATCTTCCCTCAAGTGGTGTTTAGCTCCGGATTAACCTACCATACCGGTATTGTCGTGCAAAGGAGTGGTGCATGACGGAAGAAGTACGAGAGAGATAGGGGGAAAGGTGAACGATGACCATGGGAAGCAGTAATACCTGAAGTGGGGCATTATAACAAAAGGGTTTGCGAGTGTGAAGAATAGTATAACGAATACTTGAAAGCTCGATATAGGACATGAGGAGAGATGGGAGAGAATAACGTTTGAATAAACATTTCTGAGAATATTCGTAGAGAAGTTGCAGTTTGGGAAGAATGGGTGAGTCGAAGAGAGCCATTTTGCGTAAGAGATATCGAGAAGATAGATATTGTTGTCTTATAGCTAGAGGTTGTTCCGAAGCTTCAACGAGCAGGGCCTGGGTGGGTGTCAAAGAAAGAGCCCCTAGTACGATTCGCAGTGCCGAGTATTGTAATTTATCTAATACGCAGAGTCGGGGTTTGGGCAAGATGTCATAAAAGTGACTACTATAATCTAGAACTGAGCGAATCATATTGCGGTATAAGAGTAATAATACCTGGGGGCAGCTCTGGTAGGTTTTAACGGAGGATTAACTCTAACTAAGGGATTTTTTTTCGTGTAGCCTCCTGAGAGGCCGAGTGCAGGTCTTTCTAGTCGACGCCCGTGGGCGACCTGCGCGTCGGGATGAGAGAGGGAATGGATGAAGATGAATGAAACTGGGCAAGGATGTGGAAGGAAGCGGCCGTGGCCTGTCAGAAGGTACTGTCCCAGCATTTGCCTGGTGTTGAAAATGGGAAACCACGGAAAACAATTTCAAGGACAGCCGACGGTGGGGCTCGAACCCACGCGTCTACCGAGTCAGCAGAGAGCTTGGCCCCTTGACCTAACGCAGCGCTTTAGCCCGCGTAGCCACTACTGTCGGTTACCTAAGGGATGATGATAATGAAAAAAAAAGGAAGTGGGTTTCGGTGTGGAGAACAAGTATTGGTAGATAGGATGAGAATCCACCACACAAATTTAAGTAAATTAATATATGGAATGAAATTTTGCTGTACAGAATTTAAGAGGAACCTAACTTTAGTGGGGGCCTGTTTCAGGCAAGCGGAGCGCGTAGCGTGAATTGAGGTGGCCTGCAAGTGCTCGACGATTGCACTTTCCCTCCCGAGCATGTATTTCATTACTGTGGGGACGGGTGACCCTCTGGCTAGGCAAAGTGAGCCGAGAAAAAGAAAGTACTACTTTCCCTTTAGAAAGATTAGGATTTATAATGCATTCAAGAATGCTGGAAGGATTTGAATGTGAGATAATAATTTTATTTCTGGGCACTGTTGAATTCCTGGAGAACAACCGAATTCTCCCAGAGAGGGAGGCGATATAGCAGTTTTAATGCTTTTTGTAATAATTTTACTAGTTTTCTTGACAATTTTAGAAGGATACCAATTGTTGCACTTAAGGAAGGCTAAGCTTTTACCCAGCAAGATGCCGACTAAAAGGTTAGAAAAGAGGAGGACCTCAAACCTAACTCAAACAAAACTGAAATTTTTGGAAACAAACCATAAGTAAGAGAAAAAATCTCAAAAGTAGGAAGCTTACAGACCTAGCTATATTTGCCTTAATGGCTTGCTAGAATTAGCTATAACAGCTAAGAGAAACTTTAAAAATGTTGTTATTTGCAGTTTTAAGTTAAATGCAACAAGTAGTACGAACTTTGTTGTTTTGGGGATTCGAAAAAAGAGTTTAAGCTTAAATGAAGAATCAGGGAAGTGAAGGTCCTGCCTACTCGTAATTCTAACGGTAAAGATAACGAACAAAGGAAAACAACTAATTTATTTAAACAATTTGTAAAACTAAATAACAATACTTTGGTTTTGAGTTGAGAATAACAATTTAGAGTTATAAAATATTAAGGTCTTAGAACTAATTATAAGAAGTTAACAATCTTCAAATGCAAGTTTCGAACTTGTGAAAGCACCAAAATCTTTCAAAGATTTTAAAAGTTGTGCTTTTGAATAAGAAATTTAACGTTTGTAAAGATAATTATAATTCAATTATGATTTTGATTGTTTGATTATGTGCAATTCAAGCACTTTCAGAATGCCATTATGACTATCTGAAAGGCTATAAACAAATATTTGATTTCTGATACATACAGGAAAGAAGAACAATTACAAGCGGAAATTACCGTTATTTTACACTGAAATTACCATATTAAGCATACAACGTGTAGGACGTAATAACTAATCCTGGAGAGAAAAGATTGAGTACAAAAGATTAATGATTAGAAAGTTAACAATTCCTGTACTAGCAGGATAAAAAAGAAAGATTAAAAATAACTTTCTACTACTTCTTGTATTTTCGCAGAGTGAATAAATTTTACATGGAGAAAAATGGGAGGGCGCCAAACTTAGGGCGAGACCTCATAGAGAAATAACTAAGTACATAAGTTAATTTGAATATTGTTAGTAGAGGGTCTTTGGTAAAGGAGAATGGGAATATAATGTTCTGGCCAATTTTATTTTCTTTCAACCGAACGCGGCGCGGAAGATAGTTTAACGGGCACCGTATTGCACTGGAGTCTATTGATGAATTGGAAAAGTTCACTATTGCAGCACAAAAAATTTATGAAACGAAAAGTTATTGCAGTTACGGAGATCACTTAGTAGAATTTGAACGGTAAAGTTCCCACGGTGGAAAGCAAATTAGATGTTGAGCAGCAGTTTATGTAACGTAAATTCCTCAGTTAGGAAAAGTATTCCCATAATTGGAGTGGAAAATACTAGATTGCTTGCATAGAAGAAAGATTGGTAGCCAAAGAAAGTTCTAGAATTGTGATAACTGTTAAATGGGATAACAGGAATCCTTCGGATGGAAGCTAAGTTTTATAGACAGCAGTTTAATTAACATGAATCCCTCGATGTGAGAAAGTATTCCCAGTTATTTTGTACCAGAAGTACTAAATTTCCTTTTAGAAAGCTAGTTTAGATAACCATAGCCTTACAAAAGACAATCCCTCGAAGACGGTTATTGCACAACATTTAGCAATTCCACATACTGTCTATAAAATTGAATTAAAAGCATTTAGCTATTTAAAAATCCATTAAAATGTTTTTAAAACATTGAAGTTTGTACTTAGAAAAGATAAGATAACATTCATGGCTTTTGTAGACTTAGAAAAGGCTTTTGATAACGTTGATTGGACTAAATTGTTTGACATTTTGAAATCGATTGGAATAAAGTACAGGGATAGGAGGGTGATATACAATCTATACAGAAACCAGACAGCAGTCATTCGAGTTGAAGGACATGAGAGAGAAGCTGGTATTCAGAAAGGTGTAAGGCAAGGCTGCAACTTATCACCCATACTTTTCAATCTTTACATTGAACAAGCAATGAAGGAAATTAGAGAAAAATGTAAAGTGGGAGTGAAGATTCAAGGAGAAATAATTTCAACTCTGAGATTTGCTGATGACATAGTCATCTTGGCCGACAAGCCTGAGGATTTGAATGAGTTTTTGAATGGTATGGACTCCGTCATACGGAAAGAATTCATGATGAAAATTAATAAATGTAAATCAAAAATACTGGAATGCAGCCGAAATAAATCAGAAACCTCTATGGAGATCAAATTGGCAGGTGAAAAGCTGAAGGAAGTAGGAGACTTCTGTTACTTAGGAAGCAGAATAACCAGTGATGGACGAAGCAAAGAGGATATAAAAAGTAGGTTGGCTCAGGCAAAGAAAGCATTTCTACAAAAAAGGAATCTGCTGACATCGAATATAGATTTAGGTATTAGGAAGTCATTTTTAAAAGCATTTGTCTGGAGCGTGGCGCTCTATGGAAGTGAAACTTGGACAATTGGTGTAGCAGAAAAGAGGAGAATTGAAGCATTTGAAATGTGGTGTTACAGGAGAATGATGAAGATCAGATGGGTAGATAGGGTTACAAACGAAGAGGTATTAAGACGAGTGGGAGAGGAGAGATGTTTCTGGCGACTGCTAATGAAGAGAAGAGATAGGTTGGTAGGACACATACTAAGACACCCAGGAATAGCAAGCTTAGTTATGGAAGGAAGGGTCGAGGACAAGAACTGTAGGGGTAGACCAAGGTTAGAATATGTTAAACAGATTGCCTCGGATGTAGGGTGTGGTAGCTATGTAGAGATGAAACGATTAGCTCAGGACAGGGAGGCATGGAGAGCTGCATCAAACCAGTCTAAAGACTGAAGACTCAAACAACAACACTTAGCTTTCTTTCATGCCGAGCAGGCGGTGGTTCCTGGTGAGATTAGTTTTACGAAGTAGACATGGCGTCTAGTTTAAAATGTCTCGTGAGTGCAGGAGACTTGCCCGGGGAGGGCCACAAACTGTATGCTCGAAGAGTGAAGCCGAAGTGACGACGAGCGAACACGCACACGGCAGAGGAAGGTAAACGAGGGGAAGGGGAAGCACAAGAAGTGGGGTTATTGGACAAGGAAGTAGGGATTATAATAACCAATATAATAAAAATAAAAGATTTTTCAAATATGTGAATTTTATTCATGAAGCTGTGTTCATGGAGATGTTAACTGGCGACAACGACGTTGCCTCGTGGATTGATGAGGAAGTTCTCTTGAGTATGGAGATATTGAGAAACTTCAGTGGTTAGCTGCTAGATGCCACTAGGTTGTCCATGGAAGATATATATCTAGAACAGACTTATAATAAACATAAGCAAGAGCACGGAGAAAATAGACCATAAGGAATCGCTGTTGGTGTCTGCGAACAGGGAAAAAGAAATTAAACGAAACAAATAGATCAAGGAGCAGCAAAAGCTATCTCTGACAGACCGTGTATTCCAAAGAATATACCATACTTGTGGGGCAGACACCAACAGAGAGCAGAGACAGAATGTTAAAGATTGAGAGGAAGGGGGTCAATTAAAGATAGGGATCTTGTAATATGCCCATTTGTGGTCAAAATCCTAACCACCCTGACTCTTCCATCCCTTCCCGGGTAACACTCGATCACTCTTCCAGAGATCCATACTAACCAGGTCTTCCACTTTGATGTCAGGATTAGAAAGAAGCCACTTCTGTCTCCGTTGCAAAGAAGTTAAGTATTCCAATTTCCACCTCCTCCAGAAAGAATTACGAAGAGCTTCAAGTTTATGTCAAACGATCGGCAAATTAGAATCTCAATAAGAGTTAGGAGGAGGGGGAGGGGAAGAAAGAGAAGGGCCTATAAGGAAATGACCAGGTGTTAATGGAAGCAGATCATCAGGGTCATTAGAAGGCGGGGTCAAGGGGCGAGTATTAACAACACCTTCAATCAGAATAGACAGTGAGTTAAATTCTTCATAAGTCAGAATACGACTACCTAAAACCTTTTTACATGACGTTTAGTTAGCTTGACACAAGATTCCCACCTACCGCCGCGATGAGGGGCGTAAGGAGGTATAAACCGCAATTTGAAACCTTTAGAGTAGGAAAAATTAGAAATTTGTTCCATAGCAGGAGTAGATGTGAGTAGTAAGTGTTTGTTAGACTCTAAATATTGCATCATCATGACCAGAAATTGCGTAATCCTGATGACGTCATGGGATGACGTCATGGGTCCTTAGAGCGAGCACGTGGTCCAGGAGCGAGCATGTGCGGTGCACGTGTTAGCGTGGGAAGGGGGTGACCTCTTGGCTTGTTTATGTGATGGTGATAAAAAGTTAATGGGTGTTGACGTCATGGGGGTTGTTTATTAGGATGCTAACTGTCATCTGACACCCGTGCGAGTGTGAGCATGTGTGCCAGTGCCAGAGATCCGCACATGTGGTGTGCAGCTGTTATGTTTTTTTGCTTTGGATGCTAACCGTCATTTGACACCCGTGCAAGTTTGACCATGTGCAGCAGTGTGATTGATCTCGTCTGCTGTGTTCGCGTGAGACAGAGTTGACCTTTAACGTCATTGGCTAAGAATGTAATCTTCGACTTCTTTAAGCAATAGTGGAAAAAGGAAATGATTGCGTTAGAAGCTAGTTTGCGGCATATGGTTTCTGGAGTGTGGGTGGGGGTGAAGGATATATAAATGGATGAGTGCATGGAAGAGTTTAACTTTTACTTTTGCGCGAAGAGTGTGTGAGTGTGTGTGAAAGAAATAAAGAAAGTCAACGACGAGGAACAAATTGTGTGATGGAAGCTCTAGCGAAGTTCAATAACTTATCATCTTGTACTGAGTATTCTAATAAGAAACTAGCTGAACTAGTCATTGATTTACCATATGTGGTCCAAATTATTCGCCCCGTACAGACGAGGTTTGGAAGAAAAATAGTTGTGGATATTAACATCGAAGATGAAGTAACAAGTGTATTTCTACCGGCAGTATTTTCAAAATTAAGCACATCAGAGATCGATGAACTAAACTCAATGGGAGGCACACTGATGCTGGTGTATTTGGGGGTGAAGAACCGCTCGCATCAAGTCATTTTGAAACAGTACTCGAAGGCAAACTGATGACGGTGTAGTTTGGGTTGAAGAACCGCTCACATCGACATGTTTTGGTGAGTATTAGATTATATATTATGTAATGATTGATATAACGATTGATATATTTACTTGCTAATTATTTCTTAATTTGTTTAATTTTTCAGATTATCTAAAAAACTAATAAAACAACCAGCATAATGAAGTGGAAAACTGTTAATTTCCTGAGTGGAACTGAACATCGATCGCACCCGCTAATAGAGTATCATCGTGTATGCTTTCAACAACCGGAAGAAGAGGAAGAAGATGATAACGAGGTGAGTTGTAATGAGAAAGAAGCTTGTTTTAACAAATGGACATCTTCGAGTGGAATTTCAACATTTTCAGTCTACGTTACCAATGTTAGCAAATCAGAGGATAGTCAGCGAGAGGTGACAGAAACAGTTCTAAGATATCTATTGAAAGAATTATGTGAAGATGAACATTTTATTTGTTTCTTCGGATACAATACATTTGATGAAGTTTTCAAAATCGAATTTTCCATGACGTGTTACGATGTGACAAAATTGAATGTGTATAGAAACAATTTGCTTGGTAAACTTCAGGATGAATTTCCTTTTGAGGCTGTTCATTGTTCATTGGAGATTACAGGCAGTAATTTATCACAATGGCTTGAATATACTTTAAAAGATTATAGGTTTATGGTAAACCGATGTTACAGCAACTGCTGGTGGTGTATTAACAATAGTGCAAATTGGACGTATGCTTAGACATCAGTGATGGTACACCAACTGTTGGTGGTGTATTAACTTTAGTGCAATTTGGACATTTGCTTAGACAACAGCAACAATGACCTCGCCTCCTAGCAAACGTAGAAAGGTCGATATTGTATTACATAATAACAGTGAAAATATAAGAAACCAATTGGACAAAGCATTTGAAAGTGTTTCTAATTTTCGAAGTGAACTAAACGGTGCTATTTCAGTATCATACCAAATCGGGGAAAACACTCAAACCGAGTTGATTGAGAACAGTGATGAGTTGATTGAATGTTGGAGAGTTATTAGTGAGCACATATTGCAACAAGCTGTGAATTTCGAAGAAATTACAATTCAAATAAAGGATGAATCTTTCTTGAGCTGTGAGTTAATTGAAACGGCATTCAATTCTAGAGTGTACACACTTGCAGTATCAAATGTTAAGAATGAGTTTTTGGATCCTCGCGAATTTTTAGCGAATGCTAATATTTGGTTTACAAAGTATGTTAAGAAAGCGTTAACTGTACAAGCTTTAAAGGTGAATTCAGTTTTGTGTGCACAATACGTGCTTCGCGACATATCAGAAACAAAATATTTTGCTATCAAAAATGAGGTAGTTTTCGAGTATACTGATTTAAATGAATTTTATAATAAGAATATCATTGAAGGTACATTGACAAAAATGAGCGAATTTGAAGCAAATGGTTCCGGGTGGGCTTTAGAAAAAATTCATAGTTTGAGAATTAATATAAATAAATATGTTGGATTTCGAGTAGGAATGTCCAATACTAGTCGATTGCCTGATGTAATAGTCAATAAAAAAGCAGTGCTAAATTTGTATGATACAAAGGAAGCTTGTTTTGCGTGGAGTGTGGTTGCTGGTTTGTATCCAAAAACTCGAAACATGAATCATCTTTCTTCCTATCCTAATTACAGAGATGTTTTAAATTTAGATGGTATTCCAATTCCGATGGAAATGAAATATTTAAACAAGTTTGAAAACCAAAACAATATTTCTGTAAATGTGTTTGGAGCACAATATGATGAAAACAATTGGGTATGTATGGGAACAAACGAAGTAAAAGGAAAAAAAACTTTTACTATTGTACCTTTGTATGTATCAGATAAAGTATATGAAAGGAGTGTAGACTTATTGATGTTGCAGATTGGAAACAGTGAAAGTTATCACTTTTGTTTAATTAGAAATCTTGCTCGCCTTGTGCGTTCAAGCATCACTAGCACTCAGAGAAGGATTTATATATGTAGACGTTGTTTGTCATATTATCTTCTTGAGGATGAGTTAAATGTTCACTTTGCAGACTGTAAACAGTTTCCTGTTGCAAAAAGCATAATGCCGACTGATGAACAAAGATTTGTTAATTTTACAGAATTCCGAGTTAAAGATACAGTTCCATTTATAATATATGCAGACACTGAATGCGTTTTGTCTCCAATTTCCTCCTGTTTTCCAAATAGTGACATTCATAACTCTACTTTAACACATAAACATATTCCTTACAGCATTTCTTTATACCTTCATTGTAATTTCGATAGTGAATTGTGCAGTTTCAAGCTCTTTAGGGGAAATAATTGCATTGAATTGTTTGTAAAGGAACTTTATAGTATTGTGGATAAACTTCAAACATATTACTTATCGGTTAAGCCAATGTTAAAAATGACCGAAAATGAAGAAAGATTATTTTTGTCAAGTAAAATGTGTCACATTTGCGAGAAACCGATTGCAGTTAATGAACTCAAAGTATGCGATCATTGTCACTTAACTGGAAAATATAGAGGAAGCGCACACAATAGTTGTAATTTAAATTACAAAGTAACAAAGGTTTTGCCTATAGCATTTCATAATCTAACCGCCTATGATGGACATTTTATAATTAAAGAAATTTGCGAGAAACGTGATGGAGAGGTGTTACATAATCCTGGTCATATAAAATTGTTAGCGATGAATATGGAACGTTACAAAGGGTTTACAAAGTATGTACGGGCTAAGAATGGATTCATTCAGTTAAGATTTTTCGATACATATAATTTCTTGTCCTGTTCACTAGATCAATGTTCATCTTCGTTAAGCGAAGATTCAAAGCAAATAACACGACGTTATTTTAATGATGATGCACAGTTTCGACTTACTGCGAGAAAAGGTGTGTTTCCCTATGAATACGTCACGAGTATGGATGTTCTTAACGAAACTAAATTACCTGAAATATCCAAGTTTTATAGCAGCCTTAATGATCAAACAATATCGAATGAAGAGTATGAGTTTGCTCAATCGGTGTGGGAAACGTTTTCCTGTCAAACATTAGGAGAATACGCAGATTTGTATTTAAAAGTTGACACACTTCTTTTGGCGGATGTCTTTGAAAATTTTAGATCGAATGGCATGGAAACTTATGGCATTGATGCAGCTCATTTTTACACTGCTCCATCTATGTCTTGGTGTGCTATGAAAAAGATAACCAACGTTCAACTTGAATTGCTTCAAGATATTGATATGTTACACTTTTTTGAACGATCTATTCGAGGAGGAAATGTTCAGTGTATAACACGACATGCGATTGCTAATAATAAGTATATGAAAACTTATGATGAGAAAAAGCAAGAGTCCTACATAATGTACTTTGACGTTAATAATTTGTATGGATATGCGATGATGGAATATCTTCCAACGGGTGGCTTTAAATGGATTGCAAATGTTGAAGGCTTTGATGTTTTAACTATTGATGATACTTCAGAAATTGGATATATTTTGGAAGTAGATTTGACTTATCCTCAAGAGTTACATGACAAACATTCAGATTACCCTCTATGTCCAGAAAAGTTGACAAAGCTAATGGCTACCCTAGATAATAAAGAACGTTATGTTTTGCATTATAGATTGTTAAAGCAATGTATTCAACTAGGAATGAAATTAGATCGTATTCACAGAATAATTGAATTCAATCAGAGCCAATGGCTAAAACCATATATTGATGTGAACACAGAGAAACGAAAACAAGCCAAAAATGATTTTGAAAAGAATTTTTATAAATTGATGAATAATGCAATTTTTGGTCGTTCACTGATGAATGTGAGGAAGTTAAGGGACATCAAATGGGTCACCAAATGGCATGGAGCTCGTGGTGGTAGGTCTTTAATAGCTAAGGCTAATTTTAAACATAGAATTATATTCGATGAACAATGTATGGTCATCGAGATGAGTAGACTAAAGATTTTTCACAATCAACCAGTATATGTTGGTGCATCTATATTAGATTTGTCTAAATGTAAAATGAATGACTTTCATTACAATGTTATTTTAGCAAATCCTGAATCAAATGTGAGGTTGTTATACACAGACACCGATAGTTTTATGTATATATTCTATTATGATATTTATGAGTTCATGAAACAACATTCAAATTTGTTTGATACTGGAAACTATGAAACAAACAATCCTTTTGGCATTGTGAGACAAAATAAAGGTGAAATTGGTTTAATGAAAGATGAAAATGCTGGAAGGATTGTTGAAGAATTTGTGGGGTTACGACCCAAAATGTATGCAATAAAATTGTGTGATGAAATGAATAGCTTGTGTAAGGCTAAAGGCATTAAGAAGAGTGTGAGTAAAAGTATGAATATTGATGAGTATCGAAAGTGTCTTTATAACAGAGAAAAAGTCAACAAAGTTCAAGTTTGTATAATTTCAAAATCTCATTCTGTATTTACTGTTCGGCAAAATAAGTTGGCAATTTCATCAAACGAAGATAAAAGACACATAACTGAAAACGGAATTGATACTTTACCGTTTGGTCATTTTTCTCTGAAAAATGATTAGAAACAAATTGAGATTAAAGCAGTTCATCTCACTTACTTTATTTCTTTCACACACACACACTTTTATGCCGGTAATATTACTAATTTTTTGTGTGTTCCTTTGCTTATGAAAAAAGAATAAATAATAACCCAAATTTTGTGTGTATTATTTAAAAAAAAAAAAACACCTCCCCCCACCATTTCCCATTTTCCAGATATATATATATGTATAATTACTTTATATTACATATCATTTAGTAATGGTGCGTTGTAAGAGGAGCAACTCTACCACTCAATATAAACGAACAGGAAGTGGATCATTAATCAGTCGTGTACTTAATAAAACTATTGATAATTTACCCGTGGAATTACACATCCCGGGATATGAATATTGTGGACCAGGAACAAAATTAGAAAAGCGATTGAGCCGTGGTGATCCAGGAATAAATATATTAGATAAAGCGTGCAAAGAGCACGACATTGCTTACGCAAAGCATAAAGATTCAAACAAAAGAAGAGAGGCTGATGAAATTTTAGCTTCAAAAGCTTGGTCTCGTGTAAAATCCCGTGACGCATCATTTGGAGAGAGAGCGGCTGCACTAACAGTGGGTGGCATCATGAAAGCTAAGTCTAAGATTGGAGGAGGTAAGCGAAACTTAAATAATAAAAAAAAAAAACAAGAAAAGATTAAAAAAAAAGAAGAACATCGAAAAAGCAAGGTGGTATTTTACCCCTACTTCCGATATTTGCAGCCTTGTCGGGCTTGGGGGGTCTAGCAGGCGGAGCAGCAGGGGTGGCGTCTGCTATAAACAAGGCGAAAGCTGCTCAAGAAGAACTAAAAGAAATGAAAAGACACAATCGAATGATAGAAGCAATGCGAGGAAAAGGAGGTCAAGGCATTTATTTAAATCCTCCTGCATACAAAAGATAATTAACCAAATACCAAATAAAGCATTAAGTAATTTCGATTTAGCTAAATACGCACATCAATTAAAGATTCCAAATTTTAGAGGAGTCTTTATGCGAGATACGTTACCAAGATATCCTCGAAAAAATGAAAACTGTATTGTTAACCTTGAACCGATGGATAAATCCGGTTCACATTGGGTAGCTTTCAGTAAACATGGTAAATATGTGCATTATTTTGATAGTATTGGTAATTTAAGACCACCATTTGAAATTTTAACATATCTTAAAAATTGCTATCTACAATATAATTTTCATTCATATCAATCGATTACTTCTTCGATTTGTGGACATTTATGTTTAGTCTTCTTGTATTGTATAAATAAGGGAAACACAGACCGTCTTTAAACATTTCAAAGATGGCTTTCGAAAGACGGATAACTCTTGAAGGTAAAGGCTCGAAGATTGATGTTACATTGGAGAACCCGATTCATCTTGTAGGAGCAGAGTTTTTTGAAATAGGACTTGCAGGATTGTATTCATCTAATTCTATTCGAAATGTTACCAACAGAAATAATAAATTTCGCATTCATTTTACTAATTTTTTATCAATTAATTTAGTGGTACCACCGGGTATTTATGAATTTGAAGATCTAGCCTCAGCTTTTGATGATTTACTTAGTTATCACTCATTGTCGAAACTTATACCAGAACATTTAGAAAAAACAAAATTGTATGTGGAAGAGGATATAGATGGAAAAAGAGACAACCGTCTCGTTTTGTCTTCCCCGTTTAATATTGATTTCACTGTAGCCAACAGTGTAGCAGGGCCTTTAGGTATTGAAAAGAAAGTTTACCCTAAAGAGAATAAAAGAGAAATTGAAATTCATCGAAAAATAGAATCGATGATGAAGTTTGCAATTAACGAGAATAATAACATTTTGGCTATAAAGTTGAACGAAGCGGATAGAGCGATTTTAATAATACCCAATGCTAGCTATACGTTAAAACAATTAAGTGAAAAGATTGATGATTTATTAGTTGAACATTTATTAGGCGACAAAGACAAATTCCCATCATTTTATATTAATTATGATAAAGTCTTTTATCATTGTAAACTACATTCGAAAGTGTTTGCTATAGATTTTGGTGTTGCAGATTCTATTGCAGATTTGTTAGGCTTTTCTCATAGAAAGTTCAAGGCAAACACAACTCATCATTCTGAATATATGATTAAAATTAACACTGTTAATAGTATTCGAGTATGTTGCAACCTTGTGCTTGGTACGAGTTCTTATTTGAACCATAAACCAACACACTCTTTATATAATTTTAAAGCTCATGTTCCTGCTGGTTACCCGATTGTTGTACAACCAACAACGATTAATTTTTTGCCCATGAACACCAAGCTTATTCAACATGTATCTGTGCAACTTGAAGATCATCTTCAACAGCTCATTGATTTGCAAGATGAAGATTTAACTGTAGAATTAATTATTCGTCCAGCACGATATCTTGCTATATAAAGTAATGAAATACTGTTATGTTTTCATTCTACTTGAGTAAGCATACTAGAAAACAATCACAAATATGGTTATACTATATAATACTCAAAGTTTGAAAAAAAGAAGTCGACTCTGATTCGAAAAAATAATATAAATCAATCAGCTAAAATTTGTAAAAAAAACAAACAACGACATCGCACCTTGAAATCTAAGAAACAGTTATCGAGTAACAACAAACAATTCTTACAGTCTTTAGGCTATCGCATACTTTAATTTCAATATAAATATATATGCAATTGTTAATCTTATTTAGTTTCTATCTATAGTTGAAGCTGTTAACATGTTTAACATAACAGATAAAAGAGAGGTTGACAACAGAGTTGTGCGACGAGAAGAAAGAGTTTATCAACCTTATTCAGCTAATAAATTCGAAAATAATGATGAAATTCGAATACCGATTCAAAATGAAGAAAACATAGTTTTATTATCAGAAGGTGTTCTTCACTTAGAAGGTCAAATTATTACTTCTAACATAAATCCAGCTGCTTCTACTACAGCGCATCCTGACCAAAATTTTGGGGCTAATCTTTTTAGCGAAATTCGCATCACGTTAAATGGTAAAGAAATTGATCGTACACGCCATCTAGGTATAACAAGTTCTATAAAAACCTTTGCATCATATTCAAAAAACGAATATACAGCTTTACAAAATGCCGGTTATTTTCCCTCTTTAACAACGCCAGCAAGTGAAGCAAATATTGTTGATAGTAACACAAAACGTTTTCATATAATACTTCCTTTAAGCAACCTGTTAGGAATAGCAGAGGATTACAGAAAGCCGATTTTAAACTGCAAGCATGAGGTAATACTTCTCCGATCGTCAAGTGACGCACGTGCGTTGCAATCGACAACCGAAAACGATCTTTCTAAGGTCAAGTTATTTAAAGTTTATCTAAAAATCCCCGTTTTATTATTATCAGACGAAGAACAAATTAAAAGATTAAAACTAATGCAGAAAAATATTCCCATTCAGGTTGGTTATCGATCGTGGGATGTTCACGTCTTGCCTTCTCTTCCTAGAACAACTAAATATAGTTGGACTGTAATGACAACTTCTGAAACTCAAAAACCGCGTCAATTTTTATTAGGTTTTCAAACTAGAAGAAATTTACTAAACACATGCTCTTCCTATTTCGACCATTGTAACATTAAATCTATAAGAGTTTTTTTAAATTCAATTTTTTATCCCTATGAAATGCCAACTTCTGAAATTGCCATAAATGACTACAGCGAGTTGTATGACATGTTTGTTAAATTTCGTAATGTATATTATCAGATCGATGATGTTCGTTCAGAGACTCTGGTTTCACGAGATGAATTTAAGTCTCTTTGTCCTATTATTGTAATTAATTGTCTCGAACAAGTGGAAGCAGTGAAGACATCTTCAGTCGATGTGCGAATTGAAATCGAGACAAGTGAGAATATACCTGAAGATACAACTCTTTATTGTGTTCTTATTCATGATCGTCAAATATCTTACAGACCATTAACGAATGAAGTAATTATCTAAACCAATATTTGCTAAGTTATAAGCAAGCAAGTAAACAAGTATTCTCACTTTAGTTGCAATCATGGAATTGACAACAACAAACTCTCCTTCTACTGATGCTGGCACGTGGAATAAGAAGCAACCAATAGTTGCAGACATTCGCAAGCTACCAAACGGCAGTTTGGAACTTGCTTACTGTATGTTAAATAACGGCAATATACCTTCATTCAGCCCCGTGATCACATGGGTTGCAGCATATTGTGAAAAAACTCTTTCTTCTTTTTTTGAGTCTATTAAGAATAAATATGATTATTTAGTTGTATATAATTTGCCACAGGAATTTTCTTTGTTTGCACTAAAAGCACTTTCCCCAGACTCATTATTCGATCTTAATACGATTGATGGAATGTCAGACCTAATGTTGAGGCATAGCCAACGTTTACCTACAGATTGTCCAAAACATTTACCATCTCTAGCAATGGGAAGCAATAGTTGTGCTAAATTCAACGTCAATGCTGTTCAACATTGGTTAAATTCTTCTGATGGCATCATGAAAATCGTGTGTTCGATAATAAACAAGTTTCGAAACAGTGGACTTCGAGGTTTTAATAAGTTTGATTGGAACTACTTTCCTATAAACGTGCTGACTATATATGAACCACAACGAATTCGTCTAGAGTGGGAACATCTACCAGATCATCTAAAGAGGAAATTTCAACTGTTTCATCTTCGCTGCAAATGTGACAACTGTAATCGCTATCTATAAAAGGTGAATAATTTAGATCTACTACTGTAGTTGACAGCTATACATATTTTGTTTTTAGTTTGCTTTTTAACACAGTGTATCTTTTTTTTGTCTACAGAAAATAATCATCTGGACAACTAAAAAAAGAATGAGATTACTTCAAGAGAAATAAAATTGTATTAATTGTAATTCTAAATGAATAAAGAAGAAAAAAAAAATGTCTTTTGTACCATTTCATATGAATGTTCTTATTAATGATCAATTACCTCCTCACTCTACATGTAAATAAAATAATAATAATAATAATAATAATAATAATAATAATAATAATAATAATAATAATATTGTCAGGTGAGGGATTCGAACCCTCGCTTTCAATTTCTGAAAATTAGATCTTAAGTCTAACGCCTTAGACCGCTCGGCCAACCCAACACGTGCATATTAGCCAACGTGTTTTGTTGATTCATGTCAGTTCGCATTTAGCTTTGTGTGGTGAACATCTTTTCTTTGTGAAGTAAACCAGCATCATGAAGTATTTTAATTGTGTAAAGTATTCCAAAAAACAGTTAATGCAAATGATATTGAGTCAAAAAGAAATGAATTTAAAATCTGAAAGAGATCGGCTAAAAACATTTAAGACCTGGTCTTCAGACAGTTTTACGAACACTGCATGGTTAGCAGCTGCAGGATTTTTCTATTTTGGATATAAGGATATGGTTAGGTGTGCTTTCTGTAATCTGCAACTTAGTTATTGGGAAGAAGATGATGATCCGTTTGAAGAACATAAGAAATGGGCTTTTTCTTGCCCCTACGTAAACAATATTTCTCCTAGCATAGAATTGAAATGCGAATATGAAAGACTTAAAACTTTTCAAAATTGGCCTCTTCCCTGTCCAAACGAATTTTGTTTAGCACCAGCAGGGTTTTATTATACTGGACATGGTGATAAGGTGAAATGTATATTCTGTAAGATTGAAATTGAAAATTGGAGGGAAAACGATAATCCTTTAAATGATCATGAAAAATGGGCGCCATATTGTCCATATATAAGAGGGTTTTACGTCGGCAACGTTGATTTAAATCCTGAAAATCCTACTATTATTCCACATAATACAAGTTATGATACGTGTGGAAGCAATATATGTTGATGTGATGTGATTTTTTGTGCAGTGTGCATTCTCAGACGTAAACGTAGACATGTTGAAGTTTGTTAAGCAGTCAAACACTCTACCAGTAATTTCATTTACTAATGCTGAAAACCAGAGTAAAAGTGAAAAAAGAAAGCATGGTGTTTTACTACCGAACACAATTCGATGTATCATTTGCGGTCCATCGAACTGCGGTAAAACAAACGTAATGCTAAATTTATTATGCCACAAAAATGGAGTTCGTTTTGAAAACGTTTATATTTATTCTAAATCACTTGCTCAAAGTAAATATGTTGAATTAAAAAAGTTTTTGGACTCCATAAAAGAAATAAAAAGTGATTTTTTTCCGATAATGATGAAGTAATGCCTCCAGAAATGGCTAGAAAAAACTCTATATTTGTTTTTGATGATGTAGCCAGCAATAAACAACAACACATGAAAGATTATTTCAGTAGAGGTCGTCATCACGACGTTGACGTATTTTATCTTTGTCAAACATATTCTTGTATACCTAAACATCTAATTAGAGATAACGCTAATTTTTTAATTCTTTTTAAACAAGACGGAACAAACTTGCGTCACGTATATAACGATCATGTAAATACAGATATGAGCTATGAACAGTTCTTTGATATTTGTTCGTATTGTTGGCAAAACTCTAAGTTTGGTTTTTTGGTTATCGATAAAGATAGCGATTTACAAAATGGTCGATATCGCAATGGATTTGATGTTTATTTTCAGTTATAAATATGACTTCAAAAAGAGGTAAATGGCCATTCGTGTTATAGCTTTTGCGTGGTTAACAACTTAACTATGACATCGTTTAACAAAACCAATAATGTGTCTATCGGACGACCGACTTCACGACATGATATTGCAACTAAATCATATGTTGATGATAAGCTAGTGCAATATGAAAATCAACTAACAACAACAACAAGCGACGGACATCTAAGTATTAACGGCAAACGGTTAAAAAATGTCGGAATGCCAATACATGTTGAAGATGCATGCAACAAAGGTTATGTAGTGAAGTTATTAAATGAGCTAAATAAAATCGAGTCTAAAGAAGACATACAACGAAACTTTAACGAGCTTAAAGGTTTAATTTTTTCAATTTGTAAAATAGAGAAAAAAGAACTTGACTTTCAAAACAAACGTCTCGCGGGCTTAGCTTTACCATCATCTGCAAATGATGCAGTAAACCTTATTGCAATGCAGCAACATACATCGAATATAAAAAAATATCTTGAGACCCGAATAACAGAAGTGTTACAACGAGTAGAATTCATTCATGGTTTAGTGCGAGAATTTTCAGAAGATCACTTTCCGTATGATCAAGATACTCTCGACTTGGGTAACAAAAGAATAAGTAATGTTAAAGATCCAATTCAAAATCAAGATGCGGTAACGTATTCTTTTCTTAAAACTCATGTAACAAATGAACTCGATGAAATTAAAAAATCTCTTTTGAATATAAACAGAGATGATGAAACTGTAGATATGTTAAATAGAAGAATAACAAACATATCTCAACCAATCGATTCGTTAGATGCAATAAACAAATATTACTTAGAAAACTTTGCTGCCTCTCGAAAAGATCTAGAAGACTTAATCGCTAAATTTAATAAACAAAACGTTTTAAACGTAGACGATGGTGGAACTTTAAATATGATGAGTGGACGAATTACTCACGTAAACAACCCCATATACGATAACGATGTTGCAAATAAGACGTTTGTTGAGCAATATGCCGCTTCCCAACGTGAATTTGATCAATTGAAACAAACTGTAAACAATCTACAACATCAAAAACAAACAAATGTTGAGTTCCCTGTTAACGACCAAGACGTGACAAATAAACGGTTTGTAGAACACTATGCTGCGTCACGAACTGAAGTTAATCAACTAAAAGAAATTTTAAGCAATTTACAAACTCGTATTGAGGGTGTTGCTAACAATCTCAATATTGTTAAAAAAGAAGATCTTGAAAGTTATGCTGCTGAATCCAAAGAAGAATATAACAAGTTAAAAACTGAACTGGGAAAAATTGAGCAAATGGTTAACAAAGAACCACTCGAAAGTTTTACTGCATCCAAAGAAGAATATGGTATATTAAAAGATGAAGTAAAGAAAAAGAACTTATCGAAATTTATTCTGAAATTCTCCAACACACCATCAATCCATTCACCAGTATACACGCTTCATAATCATAACATACAGTACCAACTTCCCTACAAAGGTGTATTAAAACCAATTTTTGTTTCACCAAGATCTCCAATTGTGTATGCAATTTTAAATATACGTCAAGAGATTGAACTGGATGGCAGTGATATTGTCGTTGAAGAGCAAGATGAAATTCAGTTTCGACTTAGAGACCCGAAAAAACATAAAACTGATGATCTTCCTCTTCAAATCGATTTTGAATATACTATAAATAAGTAAAACAACCACAATTTCCGTTTAGTCATGGAGAAGAGGTCAAAGATTAAAGCTGAAAGTCGAGTAAAGGATAAACTTTCTCGCTTAAAAAAAGATGTTAAAGACAAGTATCTTTCACTTCAAGATGATGTTAGACGAAAAGAATTAGATATAGAGACTAACTTTAAACCAGTAACAAGTTCATTAAATCAACTTGTAGCTATTGCTAATACGTCGACTCAAAATAAAGAAAATCGAAAAAGAAAAGGAAAATATATCGATTCTGAATCCACTGCTACTTCAGACGAAGAAGATGGAGATAGCATCAAAATAATTTCACTACTTAACCGCTACTTTGATCCGTTCATTAAACAAAACGTGGATAGAACATTTGGTATAACGATAAGAAATGATAAACAATACTTGGGACGCGAACGAGTTTTCTTCGATAAAAAGTGGATAAAAGTTGGCGGTGAAAAATTTCCTATTACAGAAGGTCTACTTGAATTGATTCAAAGGAAAGTACCAGACCCCACTCTAATAGATAGGAGTGATTTAAGTTCATATTTGAAATTATTAAATGTTTCAAACGTGCACAAAAGAAATTATACAAGCAATGCAGCTCCGAGAGGAACGCAATCTTATAAGTATAAAAATATAATTGAACCCCTTCTCACTGAAGACATAGATAGAATTATAAAAACAGCAGATGAAAATGAAGAAGCAAATACTACAATGCATACTGGATATGGTCAAAAAAAAACACATCGCGCCACAAGCCATTTGGAAATTTGAAGGCGGAAACAATATTGAATTCGTTCACTGGAATGAACCAAACAAATTGGTATCAAGACTTAAAACATTAATTGCATCGAAAGCTGCAGGTCACACAGGAGTAGACAGCGAAATCTTTGCAATAGAAGAAGAACTAAGAAATGCTGGATATATTGAATAAAAATTCCAACGTTTGTAAAACAATGCACAGTATGTTATAAAACATTGTTTGGAAAATAACTATGAACGAAATCAGACGAGAAATTGCAAAAGAACTTCACGCACCGCTTAGAAAAAAGTTTAAAAGACGACGTGTTATTAGCAAAGGAATCGATGACCTCCATGAAGCTGACATTGTGGACATGTCCAAACTTGCAAAATGGAATAATGGATTTAAATATTTATTAACCATTATTGACGTTTACTCGAAATATGCATGGGCAATTCCTCTTAAAACCAAAAAAGGAAGTGAGATTGTGAACAGCTTAAAATTTGTTTATTCTCAAAGTAAAAGATTGCCCAATTATTTTCACACCGATCGAGGAACGGAATTTTATAACAGTGAATTCAAAACATGGTCTCAGAAACAAAATCTAAAGCATTATTCCACTGGCAGCTCCATTAAAGCGAGTGTGATAGAAAGATTAAATCGAACTCTTAAGGAATCGATGTGGAAAGAATTCACAACACGAGGTTCTTACCGATGGGTACATATTTTGCCTGAGTTACTAGTAAAGTATAATCACAAAATACATCGCAGCATTGGCATGAAACCTAATGATGTGAAAAGAAACAATCCACCCCGCTTGCCAACACAATATAATGAAACTTTAAGAAAACCAAAATATAAAATCGGCGACATTGTAAGGATATCAAAAATCAAGAAACACTTCAGTAAAGGGTACGAAGGTAATTGGACAACAGAATTATTTACAATTTATAAAGTTCAAAATACTAATCCACGAACATATCTTTTAAAAGATAATAAAAATACCCCAATATTTGGTGCGTTCTACGAAGCAGAGTTACAACGAACAAAACATCCTAATATTTACTTAGTCAACAAAGTACTACGTAGAAAAGGAACCCGAGCCTTCGTATCTTGGCTTGGATTCGATTCAACTCACAACTCTTGGATCCCCAACAAAAATATCTTATAATTAGAACAGTGTAAGTTTTTTTATTTTTATTTTTTATTCCTCACAAAGATATTATTATTATTATTATTATTATTATTATTATTATTATTATTATTATTATTATTATTATTATTATTATTATTATTATTATTAATGTGTCTCTATATATATATTTTTCAGCTCACTAAAACCAACACACGCAAGAAAGAAAAGAATGATTGTACTTACCCCGTGCACAAGACCAGCATATTCCACTCTGCAAACAACACAGCATCTTCAATTCTCTCTGCAGCTTGTTGGAAAAGGAACTACTTACCACTTTAAGAACGAAGATCATATCATTTTTCACTATTTCATATTATATAATTAATGTAAACCACAAATGATCAAATAAATATATTTAAAAAATAAAATTTACACTGCACAATATTAATCCACTGTCCACTGTCCATTGAATTTAATTTAAGATTTGAACATCATCATCATCATCATCATCATCATCATCATCATCATCATCATCATCATCTTCTTCTTCTTCTTCTTCTTCTTCTTCTTGTCGGTCTTCTTCTTCTCCTTCCGCTCGATGTTCTTCTTCTTCTTCCATTCGATGGTCTTCTTCTTCTTCTGCTTCTTCTTGCACTTCTTCCATATGCTCTTCCATATGCTGTTCCTCTAATGGCCGTTCAAACACGGCCATTAGCTCTTCCGCCAATGTAGGTTCAAACACGTTGAAATTCATCGAGCCGATGGATCTCAACTTGTCAATAATAATATTGACAATGTGAAATGTCATGCCGTTGAAAATAATTTCACGGCAGTGGTGTTGATCCCTCATCAGCTCGAATATTTCGGCGCTTAAAAGCTCCTTTTCTCCCGGTGTTAAGGTGTTATACCACACCTCCTCCTCTATTTTCGTCGCACTGACGATGAAATGCAACCCTTGATTCAGGGCACTTTCCGCAAACATCATAATGTGTTGCAATTTTACTAACTTTTCTATCAACCCCTCGCACAGACTCATGATATTGCAGATAAAGATAGCTAACTACTGCTCCATAGCAATCTCCTCTTATATATATATTAAGAAGTTAGAGCGCCAAAAAACCTCTTTAAAACATTTCGCATGAAGCTCTGGGAACCGACATCCAATCTCGTTCTCGCATTAAAAATTACAGACTTGACTAATGACGTCTGGGAATCTAAAAACAAACAGATCGAAATTCATTTCACACACTCAAAGTTATACATGTCATATAAAACACTTTAACCAGATTGAGATCATGAAGCAAGCCAGAACACAAAAATGTTAACATCATTTAAATTAAACAGACATAACATAGCGAGAAGGAGTAACACAACTCCACTCCCACGCCGTGGTAATATATGTCATACTTAAACGGAGTGTAGCATTACAACATATGATTGCTTATTTAGCTTGCGCGAGCAAAAACTTTAACGACAACCATGCACTACATGAGCTGAGTGCTCTCATGGCTTGCCGCACGGCGCGAGCAAAAACGGAACAGCTGCACACACATGTCTGGTAGCGATCCGGCTATGTCGAGTGCCTCACCGTACACTCTCATTCAAATGTTATGACACCCAAGACTCTCTACACTTCCTTGGGAAATTACCAAAATATAATTCAATAAGCAATCAATACTTAATAACCATGATACACAGGCTGCCCCCCCCGGGAATTAAATAACAAAACACGGAATCGAACCAAGAAACCCCCCTGTAGGAGTGGAAGAGGAGTCTGAATTTCGAGTTACCATCCTAATAAACAACCCCCATGCCGTCAACACCCATTAACTTTTTATCACCATCACATAAACAAGCCAAAAGGTCAACCCCTTCCCACGCTAACACGTGCAGTGCACATGCCCCGCTCCTGGACCACGTGGTCAGGATTACGCAATTTCTGGTCATGATGATGCAATATTTAGAGTCTAACAAACACTTACTACTGATGTGAGTGCTGTCTTTCACAATGACGCTGCGCCTTGAAAGGTGGAGACGTTATCGGAGAACATTTCAGAGGGAACGCCAAGCCTGGCAGTGAAGCGAGAAACGGCTGACAGAAAGTAAGAAGTAGAGGCATTTGTTACTAGTTCTAGATGGATCGCACCAGTGACCATGCAAACGAAAAGAGAAACAGAGTTTTCCAAACAATTTGCGTTTAGCTTCAGGGGAATTGCGTTGATATTGAAATGGACCCATATAATCCACACCAGTTAAGGCAAAAGGACGAATGGGGGAAGAGCGGAAAGGGGGTAGATCGCCCATCACTTTGGTACTGACTTTAGGTTTCACATTAAAACGAGGGATACATTTGTGAATTACAGAAGAAACTTCATGAACTCCATTTACTATCCAGTACTTTTCCCTTAATAGGTAGAGCAGTGTGCGAGTGCCAACATGCAGATTTCGATAATGAAAGTCACGTATGATTAAAGAGGTTACGTGATGTTTGGAGGGCAAAATAACAGGATGCTTTTTGTCTTCAGAAAGTGGAGAGTGCGAAATCCTACCGCCTACCCTGAGTAACCCGTTGTCATCAAGGAAAGGGGCTAAGGCGCGAAGACGACTAGATTTCGGATGATCTGTCATAGCGGATAGCAAAGACAATTCAGTAGAAAAGGCTTCTTGCTGTGTTAGCTGTAAAACTTTAATATGAGCGAGATTTAGTTCAGGATTAGTTAGATGCGGTTTAGGAAGAACGGGTTGGTCAACAACAAGATATTTCCATCTGAGAAGATAGGCAATAATTGGAATCAGTATGTGAAAGAAGAGTAGCGAGACAACAAGGGATATGAAACGTTGGAAATAAGACACGAAGCAGTAGATTTAGATAATTTTGCGTCAGGCAAGTTGGAGTTTGTAACCGGAGGTTTAGAAGGCCAGCAAGAAGAATCTTCGATTAACCACGAGGGCCCATGCCAGTACAACTGGGATGCTGATAATTGAGAGGGTAAGCAACCACGAGAGATTATGTCAGCGGGGTTATCAGCACTAGGCACATGTTTCAATTGACATCCCGAAGAAAGGGTTTGAATTTTAGAAACTCTATTTGCAACAAAGGTTTGCCAGTGGATGGGGTTTTTGTCGATTCAAGAAAGAGTAATCATGGAGTCGCTCCACAGATAGATTTGTGAAATTCGATTTTTAAGACTTACTGCAGTTTATTAGTGAGTTCTGCGGCCATGAGTGCAGCACACAATTTGAGCCTAGGCAAAGTAATAGTTTTAAGAGGAGCAACTTTAGACTTAGCGCAAATAAGGTTTGAAAGTGAAGATTCATTTAGCGAATTGCGATAAACCAAATATGCACAGCAACCGTAAACTTTATCGGAGCTGTCGGCAAACACATGAAGAAAGAAAGATGTATTAGGAGGAGCGTTATATAAATTTCTAGGAATTTCAATAAGAGGAAGATTAAGTAGACTGCCTCGAAAGGAGAGCCATCTATTAAGAAAAGAAGGGGGAACAGCTTCGTCCCATTCACATTTGAGAGACCATAGCTCTTGCATGAAAAGCTAGGCTATAACAATATCCGGCGCAAGAAATTGGAGAGGATCGAAAATATTTGCAATTTCAGATAAAATTTGCCTTTTTGAGTTAGGGAGCTCTTCGGAAAGCGAGACTTTATAGATGAGAGTACCAGTGCGAGTGCACCAGTGTAATCCGAGCGTTTTTATGTATTCGGAATCTCCGCAAATTTCGACGGAAGAGGGGTCTACAACTTCAATGGGAAAGTGGGCAAGAAACTCAGGGGAATTTGAATTCCACTTATGAAGTGGGAATCCTCCATTCTTTAACAATGCTTTCAGTTCCAGTGATACAAGAGAAGCTTCCTCAACGATTGAAAAGGACTGGAGGTAATCGTCAACATAAAAGGATGTACTTAGTGCTTCGAAAGCTTTAGAATCAAATAAATGACCATATTGAGAGGCTAGCATATGTAAGGAGCGGATGGCAAGGAAAGCGGAAGGTTTTAAACCATACGTAACTGTTTTTAAGCGAAATATTTTAATAGGTTTACTAGCTTCGTCGCGCCACAAGATTCTTTGGAGATCTTGTTGTTCGGATTGAATTAAACTTGACGGTACATTTGTTTGATATCCGCAATAACTGCTATGGGGAACAGGCGAAAATTTAAAAGTATAGTAGACAAATCAGACTGAATAGCGGGACCGGAGTGAAGAGTATCGTTGAGACTGTTGCCATTAGCGTCAGGTGATGACCCATTAAACACAACTCGGAATTTATCCTTTACAAGAGGGGTTTTCCACACAGGATGATGATTTAAGAATACAGTTTCTTTTTTTTGGGGGGGGGGTAATTCGTCATCAGATTTGCTGACAACCTCCATATGATCCAAACTTTCGTATTCGTCCATGAACTCTGTGTACTGTTGTTTGACGAGAGGTTCTTTCTTGAATTTGCTCTCGATAGCAAAGAGAGCTTTTCGAGCCTTAGGTTGGGAATTGGTAAGTTTTGGAGGACTGAGTACTCTCGGCATTTGGACAATGAATCGGCCTTCGGGCGTGCGAGTAGTGGTAAAACGAAGAGTTGCTCACAGAATTCATTTTCTGAGGAGGTTAAGCTAGGGGAATCGATATTTTCAAGTTTCCAGAACTGTTCCAAATCAGTACTTGCAAAGTAACATTGCGATACAGGTTGGGGGAATAATGAGGAAGTTGACCAGTAACAATCCAACCAAAATTAGTGTCTCTGGCAAACACGTTTGAAGATAGTTTACGAATTTGTTTACGAAGGCAATTCCAAAAAACATTGGCACTGAAAAGCATATCAATGGGACCTTGTATATTGAACAGAGGATCGGCTAGCCTTAAGTGAGAAGGAATACTTAAACATGACTTATCCACAGAATGACTAGGGGTGTCTTCGCCAATACTGTTAAGAATTAGGCAATTCAGTTTAAGATAATTATTACTGTGACAAGTATCCTTTATGTTTAGTTTTGAAAATTGCAAAGCTTGTGATTTTAAACTGTTAATGCCTGATACCTTGATAGAAGTGGGAGTTACAGGAAGGCCTAGTTTTTTTTATTAAAGAATTGGAAACGAAATCGTGGGTAGCCGCTGAATCAAGAAGACCTCGTGCACGGACCCAGTTGCCAGATTTATCCTGAACTTCAATTTGAACAGTGGATAATAATACTGGAGCACAACGCAAAGACTTAGCGTATTGAATAGAAGATGAGGCATTGGGACTGCTAGTATTATCACCTTTTTGAGAAGTGGATGTGCAGATAAACTCGATTGGTCATGACGATGCAATAAAATGTGATGGTTTTTTTCACAATGGAAACAGAGTCTAGAAGACTTGCAATTAGAAGCAGAATGCTTAGGTGAGAGGCAGTTGAAACAATATTTATTTTGGGAAACTAATTTCCTTCTGTCATCGTGCGACAGTTCTTTGAAGGATTTACATAAATATAAAGCGTGGGAATCTTTGGAAAGTGTGCATTTTAACGGTTCATTTAAACTTTTACGGGGTTCACTTTGAGTGTTTAAAGCAAGAGAACTGGCAATACGGCGTTCACTGGACCTAGTTTGGTAACCAGTGGCATATGACTTGGGTTTAGAAGAGCTAGACCCAGGTTTTGGGTACTAGACGCTGCGTATTCACTTTTAGATTTAAGGGACAATGATTCAAATTTAGAATTAGGAGAAGAGGTTTCACTTTGTTTAGCTAAAGCGGTTAAAAGTTGACATCTAACATTTACAAAGGTGACTAAATGATCGTAAGAATGATCGTCGTTGTTAGAAAGTTCCATTTCCCAAGCTTTGAGGGTAGCGGTGTCAACTTTAGAAACCACTAAATGTATTAGGAAGGTATCCCAATGGTCAGTGGGTTGATATAATTGGGATAGTGCTTTTACATGGAGTTGTGTGGTATCGATAAGAGTACGAAAACTAGTGACGTCATTATGTTGTACCGAAGGCAAGTTAAATAGAGCTTTCATATGGCGTTGAATACGTAACCGTAAATTACTTTCCTTCAATAAATTAAAGGCAAGGGGGGTAGTTTTCGGCACTTAATGGGAGTGCTTCAACTAATTGCAGGGCTTGACCACGGAGAATAGATCTCAAATAATGAAACTTGTAGATGACTTCAATGTTTTCATTGTCATGAACAAGGGAGCAAAAAAGTTCGTAAAATGAATTCCAAGTAGATTCGTCTCCAGAGAAGTGAGGCAAATGAATTTTGGGTAGAATTGGTTTCGGTTTGTGTATGCCTTCACGAGACGAGGTTTGTTGTTCGTGAAGGGAACCAAGAACAGAAACGGCCTTTTTCTGTTCTTCTTCAAGTTGGCGAATTATTTAGAAGGCAGCGCCTATGCCTTCGTAGTATTGATTTTCTACTTCTATTCGATCGTCTGTTTGATTGAGCATGCAAGTTTCAATTTCGGTTTGAATAGTACAATAATTTTCAAAAGAACGTTTATAATCCTTTACGCGATGTTTTAATAAATCTAAATGAGCTTCTGAAGGATCCAGCTCTATGATGTATTTTTAAATAGGGTGATTTGCCCTTTGTAAGACGCTCGTTTGGCGGTAAGCTTTTCATCCCTACCTTCTGTGTCTTTATCTGTGGGAGCCATGGCGTAATGGGTAAATTAAAGTATAACTTACGAAACTGTGGAGTTTTCGAAATGCTGTCAGACTGGCAGCAGCAAACAAGTCGAAGGAGAGAGACACACCAAAGGTGACAGGAGCTACCTCTTTCCCCCTCACCAGCCCTGCACAGCGAAATTATAGCTGAAAAATTCAAAATAGATATTAGTATTTTGCAATATATTGACAAATGGATTCTCCCGGGTTTTGGCACCAAGTTTTGGTAGGTTTTAGCTGAGGATTAACTTTACCTAAGGGATTATGATAATGAAAAAAAGGAAGTGGGTTTCGGTGTGGAGAACAAGTATTGGTAGATAGGATGAGAATCCACCATACAAATTTAAGTAAATTAATATATGGAATGAAATTTTGCTGTAGAGAATTTAAGAGGAACCTAACTTTAGTGGGGGCCTGTTTCAGGCAAGCGGAGAGCGTAGCGTGAATTGAAGTAGCCTGCAAGTGCTCGGCGATTCCACTTTCCCTCCCGAGCATGTATTTCAGTACTGTGGGGACGGGTGACACTCTGACAAGGCAGAGTGAGCCGAGAAAACAGAAAGTACTAACTTTCCCTTTAGAATGATTAGGATTTATAATGCATTCAAGAATGCTGAAAGGTTTGAATGTGAGATAATAATTTTATTTCTGGGCACTGTTGAATCCCTGGCAAACGACTGAATGCTCCCAGAGAGGGAGGCGATAAAGCAGTTTTAATGCTTTTTGTAATAATTTTACTAATTTTCTTGACAATTTTTAGAAGGATACTGCACCCGTTCATCCGAGGTATGCGATGACCCATCTGCCATTACATCGCATGCCTGGCTTCCCAGGCCAGAGTGGAGTTAAATGAACATGAAATAAAATAAGGAATGTGTCGGAAATTCAGTTGAAATATCACAAAAGCAGACGGTAACACGAGATAAAGTATCTCTAGGGTCGTTACGGGCTTAAATTTAATCATAATAGCAAATAGAAATGGACGACATCAACTGAACCCCTAGCAAACCACATCCTTCCTGGTTAAGCCTTAATTGAGACAAAGGAAAGGATTGGGAAAACAACATCATCATCAGATCACAACTAAGATAAAACAAAATTTATTTAAACTTAATCAGTCAGACAGAAAAAGGAACACAAACCCTGCCTAAGAGTATGGTCGAATGTAAACGTTATGTTGTTATAGTCCTCAAAAATCGAACCATCTCTGTGCTATTTCAAAGTATTTTTCATCCACATAAAAAAATAAAGATTACTAAAGTTCGCTCGAGTTCTCAGGGCCACCGTAGCACTATGTCTTTGCGTCACTGGCATTTCGTGATCCCTGAGACCTAACCTTTCGTCAATTTAACATCAGTAATGTGGATGTCAAGAAATATGAATCTGTCGAACACAAAATACCCTAAAACACATATATTCAATTATTCACTCATTTCTATGGCTTAAATGGCACTAATCAATGTTGGAAAGAAAACTTCACTATTCATCGGTCATCACCATCATTATCATGTCAAAAAAATAAATGTTTCTCACATCAGTTCTCATCCTATTATTCGTTATATTCAAGTCAGAATATTTAATTAATTACCATCAGATCATTTAAATAAATATTATATTCATCGATTCATTAGATTATTCAATCATCCACACTCTCTCATTTCATTATCTCATTTAAATTAAATTATCTCAATCCATCCATTTAAATTGTTCAATTCATTAATTTAAGTTGCAATTCATCAATTTATTTAAATCATATTCCTTATTTAAATTTATTTAAATTTTATTGTCATCAGCTCCTTTAATTAATTATCACCTTTTAATTCATTTATTCCTCAGCTGTTGAATCACCTATTAATTTATTTAATTCAGTTAATTTATTCAACTATCAATTTATTTAATTCATCGAGTTTATTCAACTTTTAATTCATCAATTTATTCAACTTTTAATTCATCGAATCAGATCATTAATACGTTTAAACTTCAGATTATTATTCCATAAATTGTTATTATTATTATTAGAAAATCTTGGATTATCAAAATTATTTATTTATTTAATTTCCTAAAAATTGTTTAATATAGGTTATAGAACGTTGTCTTAAAATATTATCAGTTCCAAGTTATACCTCATATTTAATTATCATGCCAAAATAATACGTTGCCTTCACAAAATCACCTTGGATCTCACTATCCAAAACTTCACCACTTAATCTCACTTTGTCAAATATCACATTTGAATACCATAATTTTTCCATATAACACCATAATTATTCAGCGCACAGCATGAATCTCAGAAATATGCCAGACTGGGTTCAACAACCTCATGTCTGCCTCAAAATTATCATTGCCAATATTGCAAACTTTCACCTGGCAACCTCAAAAATACCTCTCAAAAATACTTCACATAATCACGTTGCATGATCCACAAAAATATATAACTGGCTTCAGATGATTAACGCACACAATCTACAAAAACTGTAATTAATCTGGTCATATCTAGACAACTTCTTAAACAATATGAAAATTACCTTAGTAATCGTAATCCAATTCAAGATCTGGTTTGATTCAAAGCATAAATTCTCTTAAGATCCTCAAGATTTACTTAAAAAACACCAATGTGTTATATTACCACACATCAAAAATATATAATAATGATCTGCCTCAAAATAAATTCTGACAATAAATGACTCATCTTACAAGATTCAATTACTTGAAATCCTTCTCAAAGGTATCAAATCACTCACAAAGTGTATCAAAAGTATTAACTGTTAAATGAATATACTCTCAAAAGAGTATTGCAACAAACTATTGGATTGGCAAAACAAGAATTACAAAGTGTAACCCTGCTGACATTTATTTTTAATTTATTTAACAAAATTCAACTAATATGTGACTGGTAGTTTATTGTTTAATCCTCTTACGATCATAATTACACTCGGATGATAAAATGAGACCCTTGATTGGCAGGTAAGGTGAGTACCACAACACAATTACTCAAAGTAACAGGCCCCGCCTCGTAGACTATGATGAAAAATCCCTAAAAATGACAGGTAAGGTGAGTGTCACCACACAGTTACTCAAAGTAACAGGCCCCGTCTCGTAGGCTAATGAATGAGTGTACATGATTGGAATCAACAAGACTCTATTTGTCACATAAAAACAATATGCATTCACTTGAGTGAATAAAATTTAATATCACAAAAGAATCCAAAAAAATAAAAAAATCCCTGCTGATGAATTGCACATACTCGCTAGTATGCAATGAACTGATGAAAAAAAATCTAATTATCCAATTGCAGATCACAAATTCGAAACACTCGCTAAAAATATCCATAATCAAGAAATACTATCCTCACAGAAAAATATAAAGACCAAAATCCTGTCTAATAAAGTCAACCAATGGTGAGAACGTTATATAAATGTGCCTGCCATATCATATGGTAACACCATATTTTAGCAAATGGAGTAATAAAATATTTAAGGCATGTCGAAAAATAATAGTAGCACTCCTACCAAAAAATATATATACGAGTATGCCCAGTGTTCATGAAAAATCATATCAGTAATGCCATAACGCTTACAATACCTTCATATTCCAGATGTTAATATAATTCAAAGATCGTCGATAATCCAAGTGTTTGTCACAGATTTCTCACAAGATCGACGAAAACGCTGTATCACCCACTGAACTAACACCTGAGTCCATCCAAGTCAATTTGATGTCATATTTATCCTCTTCGTTTGGAACCGAATCCATCGCTCTGAGATGCCATCACGTCTCCGTATCCGCCTAGCACGACATGATGAACTGAAGATTATCCATCATGGATATTGTCCAAAATTCTCCACGAAAGTCCAAAAACACAGAGTACCCCATACACTCTTCCAATATGTCACGCCACTGTTCCATAAACTATTCGGTTGGCATTCGATAATAATGTTAGTCTTCACAGCGGCTGAATTGCACTGATAGAAAAATAATGTACCTTCAAAAGTGTACTGATTTGTCAAACACCCTGTATCTGTGTTCGTAATGAAAATATTTCATAACTGTTCATGATGTGTAGGTATTATACTGCACGTGCCACTATTCACAAAGTGCATACGCTTACATATTTTAACTTGCCAAAAGCAGTAATGTTGGAACGGCCCCATGGTCGCCTTAAATATTTCGGTTCAAATGCATTATGAAATATGCTGTAATACTGCTGAAATAAATTCAAGTCCATCTGAATGACCATAATAAATGATGTATAACTGTAACTGGACTGCACAATTGGACTGTTGAAATACAAGTCCTAACATCTCAAACTTGACAAAATGTCAGAGTAATGTTCAACTCGTTGACTATCGCATGGTATCAAAATGTCGCCCACAGCACGACACGTTTCGTTTCACTGTCCATGTGTAATATGAGGTTAAATACTGGACTCATTATACTGCTTCGCTGTGCTGTTATACATTGAGAATGTAGCTTAAATAATGTTTCTCAATCCAAGTGTAATACTGCGTATTGCTTCAGTAAATTGTAAACTTGAAAAAGCATTGCTGTTCCACGTGAATACGACTGCGATGTTGAAATAACATGTGTCTAAACACCGGCTTCCTTGCTAAAGTTAACGGCTTGCATGACCTGCCCTACAGACAGCATGTGCTCCAAAACCGAACTCCTTATACTGCATTGCAGGCTTGGCCTAGCGACTCTCCCTGCACGTAACTCTCCGTATTGCACTGCCTTATAAATTGTTCCGTTATAGCACGACTTGATCCACTCAGCTGGGCTGCTGGAATACTTCTCTTCGCTAGTGTCACTGCACTCGGCCGTCTCGCCTCGACTTACCACGTGACCTTCTCCTTCCTTCCGCTGTCTGACGTCACAGATCTAACCTCTGCCACACTATTTTCGGCTATAAAGTCATAACATGACTTAAGGAGTTGTCTACCTTTCTTCAAGTTATTGTCAATAAGTTATCTAGATATTTCCTTCCCTTCTGAGGTTAGAAAATATTTTATTCCAAATTAATATTTATAATTCCTTATGTTTGAGGGATAGTGGCTCCATCTCCCTCGGCCTCCTACGTCATTTCCTATCATTCTTCTGACTCGATCTGAGCGCTATCTTTTCTCCTTGCCCACAAATCTCAACTATGGCTCGATCACAACTAGCGTAGCCGATAGCCTCAACTAGGTATCGGGTACAATATCAATTGTTGCACTTATGGAAGGCTAAGCTTTTACCCAGAAAGATGCCGACTAAAGGCTTAGAAAGGAGGAGGACCGCAAACCTAACTCAAACAAAACTGAAATTTTTGGAAACAAACCATAAGTAAGAGAAAATATCTCAACAAGTAGGAAGCTTGCAGACCTAGCTATATTTGCCTTAATGGCTTGCTAGAATTAGCTATGACAGCTAAGAGAAACTTTAAAAATGTTGTTATTTTCAGTTTAAGTTAAATGCAACAAGTAGTACGAACTTTGTTATTTTGGGGATTCGAAAAAAGAGTTTAAGCTTAAAGGAAGAATCAGGGAAGTAAAGATCCTGCCTACTCGTAATTCTAACGGTAAAGATAACGAACAAAGGAAAATGGCTAATTTATTTAAACAATTTGTAAAACTAAATAACAATACTTTGGTTTTGAGTTGAGAATAACCATTTAGAGTTATAAATTGTTAAGATCTTAGAACTAATTATAAGAAGTTTACAATCTTCAAATGCAAGTTTCGAACTTGTGAAAGCACCAAAATCTTTCAAAGATTTTAAAAGTTGTGCTTTTGAATAAGAAATTTAACGTTTATAAAGATTATTATAAAACAATTATGATTTTGATAGTTTGATTATGTGCAATTTTAGCATGCCATTATGACAATCTGAAAGGCTATAAACAAATATTTGATTCCTGATAGTTACAGGAAAGAAGAAAAATTACAAGAGGAAATTACCGTTATTTTACACAGATATTACCATATTAAGCATACAACGTGTAGGACGCAATAACGAATCCTGGAGAGAAAAGATTGAGTACAAAAGATTAATGATTAGAAAGTTAACAATTCCTGCACTGGCAGAGTAAAAAAGAAAGAATAAAAAGAACTTTCTACAACTTCTTGTATTTTCGCAGAGTCAATAAATTTTACATGGAGAGAAATGGGAGGGCGCCAAACTTAAGGCGAGGCCTCATAGAGAAATAACTAAGTACATAAGTTAATTTGAATATTGTTAGTAGAGGGTGTTTGGAAAATGAGAATGGGAATATAATGTTCTGGCCAATTTTATTTTCTTTCAACCGAACGCGGCGCGGAAGATAGTTTAACGGGCACCGTATTGCACTGGAGTCTATTGATGAATTGGAAAAGTTCACTATTGCAGCACAAAAAGTTCATGAAACGAAAAGTTATAGTAGTTACGGAGATCACTTAGTAGAATTTGAACTTGAATCAGTTTATTGCGTTGACGAGTTTTTAGATTGCAGTAGAATAATGCGGTAAAGTTCCCACGGTGGAAAGCAAATTAGGTGTTGACCGGCAGTTTATGTAACGTAAATTCCTCAGTGAGGAAAAGTATTCCATAATTGGAGTGGAAAATACTAGATTGCTTGCATAGAAGAAAGATTGGTTGGCAAAGAAGGTTCTAGAATTGTGATAACTGTTAAATGGGGTAGCAGAAATCCCTCGGAGGAAAGCTAAGCTTTATAGACAGCAGTTTAATTAACATGAATCCCTCGATGTGAGAAAATATTCCCAGTTGTTTTGTACCAGAAATACTAAATTTCCTTTTAGAAAGCTAGTTTAGATAACCATAGCCTTACAAAGGACAATCCCTCGAAGACGGTTATTGCACAACATTTAGCAATTCCACATACTGTCTATAAAAATGAATTAAAAAGCATTTAACTATTTAAAAATCAATTAAAATGTTTTTAAAACATTGAAGTTTGTACTTAGCTTTCTTTCATGCCGAGCAGGCGGTGGTTCCTGGTGACGGTTAGTTTTACGAAGTAGACATGGCGTCTAGTTTAAAATGTCTCGTGAGTGTAGGAGACTTGCCCGGGGAGGGCCACAAACTGTTTTCTCGAAGAGTGATGCCGAAGTGACGACGAGCGAACACGCATCCGGCAGAGGAAGGTAAACGAGGGGAAGGGGAAGGGGATGCAAAAGAAGTGTGGTTATTAGATAAGAAAGTGTGCATTATAATAGCCAACATAATATAAATAAAAGATTTTTCATAGATGTGAATATTTTTCATGAAGCTGTGTTCATGGAGATGTTAGTTGGCGACAACGACGATGCCTCGTGGATTGATGAGGAAGTTCTCTAGAGTATGGAGATATTGAGAAACTTCAGTGGTTAGCTGCTAGATGCCACTAGGTTGTCCATGGAAGACATATAACTTGCCTGCGGCAAGAAGGCATCACAGTGAAAGTGTAGTGAAATAGCAGCTAGTGTAAATATTTGATAAAAGTGGTAAAATATTATAACAGAAGTTTAAAATCTATAAAGTTACTTTCCTTAGGTCAAGTGAAATATGGAATATTGATAGTATTTAGAAATTCTTATTGATAATTTAATAAACTTAAACTAAGTTGTGGGAACGTGTATCCAAAGATTCGGTGACTTCTTCAATCACTGTTTGAACCAAGTAGAGCAGTGGTGATTTTACGGGTTTTCACCCGATTGGAAGATTTACGTATTTCACATTCTTCTTTATTGGTAGGTAATTAGATTAATTCATTTAGGTAGTAATAATTAACATAAATTTAGTGTAATTTGGTGTAAACATCAAGGCTAACTTAGATCTCTAATATGTCGACAGTAAACAGTGTTAGTGTCTCGTCAGGTAGTGTATCCGTTACGGATTTATGCTCGTCGTGCAAAATAAAATAAAAAATGCAAATAAAATCATCACAAGATCTCAGGTAAAATTGAGTGAGGAGAATAGTGAAACCGATTGTCTTAATGTAGGCCTACCGGTACCGTCATGCGAATGTCATAACCTGAGAAATGAACTGTCCTCAAAAGATGAAATTATAAAGCTGCTAAGGGAAGATATTACTAAGTTAATGGAAGAGTTGAATAAATTAAAAGGAAACAAAGAGGAAAGCAAGGAAACTTGGTCGACAGTGGTTGCTGGTAAGGTAAGATTGAATATGCCTAGTTCTATAAATGGAGTACCGGTACATGTAACTGAAATTCCCGTCTCAAATTCATTTGGAGCGCTCGTCGAAGAAAATGATGACTTTCTTCAAGAAGAAAAGAAGAAAGTGATAAAGAGAAAATCCAGGAAGATGCGGATATTTGCGGATAGTCACGGGCGAGGTGTAGCAGCAAGCCAATTGGAGAGAAGCGGAGAAATGGAGGTCACTTTGACAGTAAAGCCAGGAGCACCAATTGCAGCGGTCACGAACGGGATGGTAGGAGAGTGTGCGTCCCTTACTTCAAAGGACTATGCAGTAATCATCGCTGGAGCAAACGAAGTCTATAGAAACGAGAGTAAAAATGAAATCAAAGATTTAAAGGGTACATTGCCATCCATGCATAACACAAATGTCATCATTGTAAACATTCCGCAGAGATACGACTTAATTCCCAAATCATGTGTAAATGTAGAAATAGAGGCTACAAATGAAAAAAAAATCATAAAATTTGTAAGAGTTTTCCAAATGTCTAAATTATAGATGTAAGTAAATTAGACAGGAAGTTCCACACTCGGCATGGCCTACACTTAAATAGGTTAGGAAAAGAGTATCTTAGTGATGAAATTTGCAAAATTGTAAATTCAAATGGTAAGAATAGTTCAACAGTAATATCTTTAGAGTGGAAGCAGGGAAACTGGTAAAAGAAGCCAAACGTGAGGTTTGGCATTCAGATCTTTTGATGTCAAATTTAACTGAGTCCAACAATGGTATTTCGGATTTGTCTAGCAACAATAATAATAACAATTATGGTAGTATAGTCCGGGACAGCTTAAATAAGTTACTAGATCAAAACAGGGTAGGCAACATTAACAGCCGTCCCCTCTGCCTACGTAAATGCTGGTTTATGCTTGCATTTCTTGAAGTTAAGTTGTTTTCAGGTGTGAGCACATTGTCGCCAACCCTGCTTAAAATCTAGCCATCTCCAAAGACCATAATACCACTAAAATTCCGTACCACACAGTTGCCGACATGTTTCTGGCGATAACTCCCAGAATGCATTTTTCACAAAGTCAGCCAACATTATAAATACGACTTTAACTAATGACTTATTATTTATATAATTTCACAGTTTTCTATGGAATGTCAAGTCTAATGAAGTTGTAACAAGTTGTGCAAGGTAAGTACTGATGATGATTGAGTCTTCAGTCTTTTGACTGGTTTGATGCAGCGCTCCATGCCTCCCTGTCCTGATCTAATCGCGTCATCTCTACATAGCTACCACACCCTACATCCAAGGCAATCTGTTTAACAAATTCTAACCTTGGTCTACCCCTACAGTTCTTGTCCTCGACCCTTCCTTCCATAACTAAGCTTGCTATTCCTGGGTGTCTTAGTATGTGTCCTACTAACCTATCTCTTCTCTTCATTAGCAGTCGCCAGAAACATCTCTCCTCTCCCACTAGTCTTAAAACCTCTTCGTTTGTAACCCTATCTACCCGTCTGATCTTCATCATTCTCCTGTAACACCACATTTCAAAAGCTTCAATTCTCCTCTTTTCTGCTGCACCAATAGTTCAAGTTTCACTTCCATACAGCGCCACGCTCCAGACAAAGGCTTTCAAAAATGACTTCCTAATACCTAAATCTATATTCGATGTCAACAGATTCCTTTTTAGTACTGTAGAAATGCTTTCCTTGCCTGAGCCAACCTACTTTTTATATCCTCTTTGCTTTGTCCATCACTGGTTATTCTGCTTCCTAAGCAACAGAAGTCTCCTACTTCCTTCAGCTTTCCACCTGCCAATTTGATCTCCATAGAGGTTTCTGATTTATTTCGGCTGCATTCCAGTATTTTTGTTTTATATTTATTAATTTTCATCATGAATTCTTTCCGTAAGGCGGAGTCCATACCAGTCAAAAACTCATTTAAATCCTCAGGCTTGTCGGCCAAGATGACGATGTCATCAGCAAATCTCAGAGTTGAAATTATTTCTCCTTGAATCTTCACTCCCACTTTAAACTTTTCTCTAATTTCCTTCATTGGTTGCTCAATGTAAAGATTGAAAAGTATGGGTGATAAGTTGCAGCCTTGCCTTACGCCTTTCTGAATACCAGCTTCTCTCTCATGTCCTTCAGCTCGAATGACTGCAATCTGGTTTCTGTATAGATTGTATATCACCTATGCCTAGTTCTATAAATGGAGTACCGGTACATGTAACTGAAATTCCCGTCTCAAATTCATTTGGAGCGCTCGTCGAAGAAAATGATGACTTTCTTCAAGAAGAAAAGAAGAAAGTGATAAAGAGAAAATCCAGGAAGATGCGGATATTTGCGGATAGTCACGGGCGAGGTGTAGCAGCAAGCCAATTGGAGAGAAGCGGAGAAATGGAGGTCACTTTGACAGTAAAGCCAGGAGCACCAATTGCAGCGGTCACGAACGGGATGGTAGGAGAGTGTGCGTCCCTTACTTCAAAGGACTATGCAGTAATCATCGCTGGAGCAAACGAAGTCTATAGAAACGAGAGTAAAAATGAAATCAAAGATTTAAAGGGTACATTGCCATCCATGCATAACACAAATGTCATCATTGTAAACATTCCGCAGAGATACGACTTAATTCCCAAATCATGTGTAAATGTAGAAATAGAGGCTACAAATGAAAAAAAATCATAAAATTTGTAAGAGTTTTCCAAATGTCTAAATTATAGATGTAAGTAAATTAGACAGGAAGTTCCACACTCGGCATGGCCTACACTTAAATAGGTTAGGAAAAGAGTATCTTAGTGATGAAATTTGCAAAATTGTAAATTCAAATGGTAAGAATAGTTCAACAGTAATATCTTTAGAGTGGAAGCAGGGAAACTGGTAAAAGAAGCCAAACGTGAGGTTTGGCATTCAGATCTTTTGATGTCAAATTTAACTGAGTCCAACAATGGTATTTCGGATTTGTCTAGCAACAATAATAATAACAATTATGGTAGTATAGTCCGGGACAGCTTAAATAAGTTACTAGATCAAAACAGGGTAGGCAACATTAACAGCCGTCCCCTCTGCCTACGTAAATGCTGGTTTATGCTTGCATTTCTTGAAGTTAAGTTGTTTTCAGGTGTGAGCACATTGTCGCCAACCCTGCTTAAAATCTAGCCATCTCCAAAGACCATAATACCACTAAAATTCCGTACCACACAGTTGCCGACATGTTTCTGGCGATAACTCCCAGAATGCATTTTTCACAAAGTCAGCCAACATTATAAATACGACTTTAACTAATGACTTATTATTTATATAATTTCACAGTTTTCTATGGAATGTCAAGTCTAATGAAGTTGTAACAAGTTGTGCAAGGTAAGTACTGATGATGATTGAGTCTTCAGTCTTTTGACTGGTTTGATGCAGCGCTCCATGCCTCCCTGTCCTGATCTAATCGCTTCATCTCTACATAGCTACCACACCCTACATCCAAGGCAATCTGTTTAACAAATTCTAACCTTGGTCTACCCCTACAGTTCTTGTCCTCGACCCTTCCTTCCATAACTAAGCTTGCTATTCCTGGGTGTCTTAGTATGTGTCCTACTAACCTATCTCTTCTCTTCATTAGCAGTCGCCAGAAACATCTCTCCTCTCCCACTAGTCTTAAAACCTCTTCGTTTGTAACCCTATCTACCCGTCTGATCTTCATCATTCTCCTGTAACACCACATTTCAAAAGCTTCAATTCTCCTCTTTTCTGCTGCACCAATAGTTCAAGTTTCACTTCCATACAGCGCCACGCTCCAGACAAAGGCTTTCAAAAATGACTTCCTAATACCTAAATCTATATTCGATGTCAACAGATTCCTTTTTAGTACTGTAGAAATGCTTTCCTTGCCTGAGCCAACCTACTTTTTATATCCTCTTTGCTTTGTCCATCACTGGTTATTCTGCTTCCTAAGCAACAGAAGTCTCCTACTTCCTTCAGCTTTCCACCTGCCAATTTGATCTCCATAGAGGTTTCTGATTTATTTCGGCTGCATTCCAGTATTTTTGTTTTATATTTATTAATTTTCATCATGAATTCTTTCCGTAAGGCGGAGTCCATACCAGTCAAAAACTCATTTAAATCCTCAGGCTTGTCGGCCAAGATGACGATGTCATCAGCAAATCTCAGAGTTGAAATTATTTCTCCTTGAATCTTCACTCCCACTTTAAACTTTTCTCTAATTTCCTTCATTGGTTGCTCAATGTAAAGATTGAAAAGTATGGGTGATAAGTTGCAGCCTTGCCTTACGCCTTTCTGAATACCAGCTTCTCTCTCATGTCCTTCAGCTCGAATGACTGCAATCTGGTTTCTGTATAGATTGTATATCACCCTCCTATCCCTGTACTTTATTCCAATAGATTTCAAAATGTCAAACAATTTAGTCCAATCAACGTTATCAAAAGCCTTTTCTAAGTCTACAAATGCCATGAACGTTCTCTTATCTTTCCTTATTCTACCTTCCAAAATCAGCCTAAGACTTAGTACAGCTTCCCTTGTTCCTACATTTTTCCAGAAACCAAACTGGTCTTCACCCAACTCCGATTCTATCTGGCTTTCAATCCTCTTGTAAATTATTCTAGACAGGATCTTTGAAGCATGAGTAACCAAGCTGATTGTACGGTAATCTTCACATCTGTCAGCTCCCACTTTCTTCTTGAAATCATGGGGTACCTCACCTGTCTCATAAATCCTACACACCAAGTGAAATAACCTGATCAGACCTTCGTCTCCTATGCAGCGTAGCAACTCAATCGGTATATCATCTATGCCTGGTGCTTTGTTCCTGCATAAGTCTTCCAATGCTCTGTCAAATTCTGACCTCAATATTAAATCTCCTTTTGCATCCTCATCAATTTCCTCCTCCCTTTCCATTACACGATTCTCAATCTCCATTCCCTTATACAAACACTCTATGTAAGCTTTCCATCTCTCAACCTTCTCTTCCCTATCTGTTAGAGGCTTTCCATTTGTGTCCTTAATATTACAGCACTTAGTCTTCTTTTCCCCAAAAGTATTCTTAATCCTTCGATAAGCTGTGTCTACTTTTCCTAATTTCAGACAATTTTCTATACCTGCACATTTCTCTTTCAACCATTCTTCTTTCGCTTCCTTGCACTTCTTGTTAACCTCATTTCTCAGACGTCTGTATTCTGCTTTCCCCTTTTCATCCCTTACATTCTTGTGTTTCCGCATTTCATCCATCAATCCTAGTATATCCTGAGTGCTCCACAGCTTTCTTACTATTCTTTCCTTCCTACGAATGTTTTCTTCTGCGGATTTTGTTATTTCATTCTTCAAAAGTGCCCATTCGTCTTCAATTGAAGTTTGTGTAGGGTTTTTCATTAGTCCTTCCTTTATACTCTTATTGAATCTTTCGTTTACATCCTTTACTTTCAGTCTGTCTATTACCCACCTTTTTGGATTTTGACTTTTCTTCAGTTTCTTCAACTTAAATCTGCATTTCATCACAACCAGATTGTGGTCAGAGTTTATGTCAGCTCCAGGATATGTTTTACAATCCAAAATCTGGTTTCTAAACCTCTGCTTGACCATAATGAAGTCGATTTGGTAACGCCCTGTATCTCCTGGTCTCATCCATGTGCATATTCTTCTATTGTGGTTATTGAATAAGGTGTTAGCTATGACCAACTCGTGCTCGGTGCAGAATTCCATCAGCCTGCTTCCTCGATCATTCCTTTCACCTAATCCGAAATCTCCTACTATCTTCCCTTCTCTCCCTTTTCCTACCACAGCGTTCCAATCTCCCATTACTATAACATTTTCATCCCCCTTGATATACCTCAGAATTTCATCTATTTCTTCGTAGACCATTTCAACATCCTCATCATCAGCTTCACTGGTAGGCATATATACTTGTACCACAGTGGTGCACGTAGGTTTAGTATTGATTTTTGCTACAATAATCCGTTCACTATATTGCTCATAATATTCCACCCGCTGTCCAAGTTTCCTACTCAATATGAGACCAACCCCTGCTTGGCCATATTTGATTTAGTGTTAATGACCCTATAGTCTCCTGACCAAAAGTCCTGTTCTTCCTGCCAGCGCATTTCACTAATCCCAACCAAATCCAACCTCAACCTATCCATTTCCCTTTCTACGTTTTCTAACCTTCCACTTCCTAGCAGACTTCTAACATTCCACGCTCCGATCCGTAGAATGTCAGATTTCCTCTTTGTCACTTCTGTGATGTTAACCCCCTCCCGAGTAGTCCCCACCCGGAGATCCGAACGGGGGACTAGTTTACCTCCGGATTGAAATTTTACAAGGGAGGAGGCCATCATCACATGTAATTATGCATAGAGAGGTGCATATCCTCGGGAATAACATTACGGCTGTAGTTTCCCGTTGCTTTCAGCCGTGCAGCAGAACGCAGTGTAGCCATTAGTTGGCTTATATTATCAATATCTTAACCGTCTATAAGACTAGTAAAGAAATGATTTATTCTGAAAGGCTGCTACTCCCTTTCAGAATAAGTAAAGAGCAATTCTACTAACGAAGATACTAACCTTCTACTAACAATTAAATACCAAAATTCTACTAAGTTCTACTTAAGTTCCACCAACAACAAACACTACAACTAAAACATTCTGTCACCAGGCACACTCACATGCACCCTCACACATCACAGTCTAATGAAACAATGAACTATAACTAATAAACAATGCAACTGCCAACAGACACACTCACATACCACAGTCTAATAGAACAATGACATATATCTAATAAACAAACTAACTACATACTTACAACTAAAACTAACTACATACTTACTGTGCTGTAATCTGAATTGACAATATTTACAAAATGCAATTTAGATAGAAGAAAATACTTACAAAACGTAATTTCAATTACATTTCTGAATTTATTAGGATTATTCTTGTAATGTTGATGACAATGAACACACCGAACTTTGCTGTCGTATACATTACTAATACTATCGACAGCCACAGAATAAAAAAGCACCACTGGAGGGTTTTCACGAATAATATAGCCATTGGGCGATGTCACAATAAAGTCATAAAGTGAATGCGATGGTTCTTGTGTGGTGTATACTTGGCTAATAATATTACACGTCACCGACACATGATGGTCCTCAATGAATTTCACTTCATGGTCTGATTCATGTTTTTTGTTGGGCTCCAACACGCGTGGTTTAAATCCTAGTAATGGACCAATTTAATCGGGGCGTGTTTTAAAGTCAATGTTGAATGTAGAGAAAATACCGCAGCGATGAGTGTTGGTAATTCCTACAAGTTCAAACTTGCGCGTTCCATCGATAAATGACTTTAAACCATATTCATTGATCAACGCCACATAAATGTGTTCATAAATGTCATCGATCGTGTATCCACCAGAGTTCAGGGTGAGCACAGAATCATCATAGTAAAACTTGTTGTTCACATTTTCACGTATGTTGTATATTCGATTGTACGTTTCAAGAGAAACAAGTCCCAAACCATAGGGTTTTTCACTCAATTCGATAGGCGGGATTTAGGTTTTTAAAATATTTGTTTTATTTAAATGTTTATGTCGCTTTCCTAATCCATATGTAGAATATCTGTCGGGACCTGTACTATTTATTTTAAGCTTTCACTTTATTTTGAGTACTCAAGCAATACGATCATGATGATGATGATAATTGTTGTTTTAAGGGGCCTAACATCTAGGTTATCGGCCCCTAATGATCTGGGTGATAGCGAAAATGAGAATGAAATGGAAACCAGAACGAAAATTATGTGAGACGGAAAATACGTACAAAGAGAAACTCAGACGGAAACAACTCACAATATCGTCTTACAAAAGGGAATTTAAAACGAAAAGATTCACAAAATGAATAGATTGAAAAGGACCCACAAAACGTAGGCTAGATTCAAAATACGTACAAAAAGCAATCTAGCGTCGAAATACTTACAAAATGCAACTGAAATTCAAAATACTTACAAAATGCAAATGAGATCGAAAATACGTACAAAATGCAATTGAGGTTCAAAATACTTACAAAATGCAATTGAAATTGAAAATACACAATGCAATTCAGATTGAAATAGACCTTATCCCAGTTCCAATCCAAATTATTCACAAAGTGCAATTGAAATTCAAAATACCTACAAAATGCAATTGAAATTGAAAATGCTTACAAAATGTACGGTAGATTCAAACGACTCATGTGGATTGACAATACTTACAAAATGCAATTTAGATTGAAAATACGTGACAAAATGTAATTTAGATTCAAAATATCCACAAAATGCAATTGAGAATCAAAATAGTTGCAAAATGCACTCCAAACAAAATAAATTGAGATTCAAAGTTCTTGCGAAATGCGGTTTAGGTTGAAAATACAAAATGCACTTGAAATTCAATAATCTCACTAAAATGTCCTGCTCCTACATTGAAAGACTTACTAAAAAACAATTTAGATTGTCAATCTTTACAAAATGCAATTGAGGTTGAAAACAATCGCGAGATGTAATTTAGATCGAAAAAACTTACAAAATGCAACGTAGATTAAAAATGCCTTAAAAATCGCTAAAAGGGAATTTAGATACACGGTTAACCAAGTAACAAAAACAGTGCGGGAATCTTAAAGAGAAAAGGAAATATAAGGAAAGGAGGAGAGAAGAGGATAGGAGGGGGTCCACCCCAAAGGTAAGGGACAAAAGGGGAAAACGGACCCAGCTCAGGAATCCCTCGGGGTCGCCAACTCCCGAACTCACCAGCCGTGAGCCCCTGAGGGTGTAGCATTATCTAGGGTGCTCCAGAAGTGGTGGGGCTACATACACCCTGCCTCCTTAAGGGCCTTGAGCACATGGCAGGAGGTAAAAGGAAAAGAAAAAGAAGGATGACCCCTCGCAGAAGGATGGAATCAGAAAAGATGAGACAAGGGCCAATTAAGGCGGGAAAGGAAGAGACTCCCTAGGCCTCGGATACCCTAATACCGTCGGGGTCGGAAGAGAACAAGAGTTGACCAAGTGAGGTCGACAGGAAAGAAGACAGAGAGGAGCCCGGCACAAGTAAGTGGAAGCAATGCCGGACTCAGCTGGGGCCCCGTGGTCGTCAACCCACATCCCACTAGGAGTGAGCCCCTGGGGGATCAAGCATTACGGTTTGCTGTTTGTTTCACTTTTGTTTTCCTTTTAATCTAACTGAAGTATGTCAACCAGGCTAGATTGTCAGCTGAGAGGGAACAACAGAGAATCGCAGCAGCCATTAGCACAAAAGATATGACTTGGTAGTTGCTCACCAAATCTTCATGATATATAAATGTATTGTATTATCTTTTTTTATTAAATACGGGTTATGAAAGATGATGATGATGATGATAATTGTTTTTTTAAGGGGCCTAACATCTAGGTTATCGGCCCCTGATGGTTTGGGTGATCGTGAAAATGAAAACTAAAACTAACTACTAACCTACATACAAGAAGAAATGGGAGGTCGACAGGAAAGAAGACGGAGAGGAGCCCGGCACAAGTAAGTGGAAGCAATGCCGAACTCAGCTGGGGCCCCATGGTCGCCAACCCACGACCCACTAGATGTGTGCCCCTGGGGGGTATAGACGAAAAGTGCGTGGCTCAATTTGAATAAAATTTCGTATGCAAAGCCAATATTGTACACCCTTTCAAACTGCTATATCATTGGTTTAAAATTTCAATACTAACTACAAACTTATATACTAGAAGAAGAAATGGTAAACAAATAAAGGATAAGATGATGATGATAATTGTTGTTTTAAGGGGCCTAACATCTAGGTTATCGGCCCCTAATGTTTTGGGTGAATGTGAAGATGATAATGAAATGGAAACTAAAACTAACTACTAACTTTCATACTAGAAGAAGAAATGGAAAACAAAAGGAGAATAAGGAAAATAAAGGACAGGAAGAAAAGAAATGCCCTCAACCCTCGAAGAATGCGGATTGAGGGACTTGGGAGGAAGGAGAGCCATGAAAGGCAGTTAGGACAGGGAAAGAGGAGAGGGTCCGCCCCACAGGTAATGGACAAAAGGGCGAAACCGGACCCAGCTCAGGAATCCCTCGGAGTCGTCAACTCCCGAACTCACCAGCCGTGAGCCCCTGAGGGTGTAGCAATATCCAGGGTGCACCAAAAGTGGTGGGGCTACATACACCCAGCTTCCTTGAGGGCCTTGAGCGAAAGGCAGGAGATAACATGAAAAGAAAAAGAAGGCTGACCCTTCGTAGGAGGAGGGTATCAGAAAATTTGATGATGATGATGATGATGATAATTGTTGTTTTAAGGGGCCTAACATCTAGGTTATCGGCCCCTAATGATCTGGGTGATAGTGAAAATGAGAATGAAATGGAAACCAGAACGAAAATTATGTGAGACGGACAATACTTACAAAGAGAAACTCAGATGGGAACAACTCACAATATGGTCTTACAAAAGGGATTCACAAAATGAATAGATTGAAAAAGACCCACAGAACGTAGGCGAGATTCAAAATACGTACAAAATTCAATGTAGCGTCGAAATACTTACAAAAAGCAACTGATATTCAAAATACTTACAAAATGCAAATGAGATCGAAAATACGTACAAAATGCAATTGAGGCTCAAAATACTTACAAAATGCAATTGAAATTGAAAATACACAATGCAATTCAGATTGAAATATCCCAGTTCCAATCCAAATTATTCACAAAGTGCAATTGAAATTCAAAATACTTACAAAATGCAATTGAAATTGAAAATGCTTACAAAATGTACGGTAGATTCAAACGACTCATGTGGATTTACAATGCTTACAAAATGCAATTTAGATTGAAAATACTTGACAAAAAGTAATTTAGATTCAAAACACCCACAAAATGCAATTGAGAATCAAAATATGTGCAAAATGCCCACCAAACAAAATGCAATTTAGATTCAAAATTCGTGCGAAATGCGGTTTTGGTTGAAAATACTTACAAAATGCAATTGAAATTCAAAATACTCACTAAAAGGCCCGGCCACCTGCATTGAAAGACTTACTAAAATCAATTTAGATTTTCAATCTTTACAAAATGCAATTGAGGTTGAAAACAATCGCGAGATGTAATTTAGATCGAAAAAAATACAAAATGCAACGTAGATTAAAAATGCCTTAAAAATCGCTAAAAGGGAATTTAGATACACGGTTAACCAAGTAACAAAAACAGTGCGGGAATCTTAAAGAGAAAAGGAAATATAAGGAAAAGAGGAGAGAAGAGGAGAGGAGAGGGGAGAGAGGAGAGGGCCCGCCCCAAGGGTAAGCTGATGATGATGATGATGATAATTGTTGTTTTAAGGGGCCTAACATCTAGGTTATCGGCCCCTAATGATCTGGGTGATAGCAAAAATGAGAATGAAATGGAAACCAGAACGAAAAGTATGTGAGACGGACAATACGTACAAAGAGAAACTCAGATGGGAACAACTCACAATATGGTCTTACAAAAGGGATTCACAAAAAGAATAGATTGAAAAAGACCCACAGAACGTAGGCTAGATTCAAAATACGTACAAAAGGCAACGTAGCGTCGAAATACTTACAAAATGCAACTGAAATTCAAAATACTTACACAATGCAAATGAGATCGAAAATACGTACAAAGTGCAATTGAGGTTCAAAATACTTACAAAATGCAATTGAAATTGAAAATACACAATGCAATTTAGATTGAAATATCCCAGTTCCAATCCAAATTATTCACAAAGTGCAATTGAAATTCAAAATACTTACAAAATGCAATTGAAATTGAAAATGCTTACAAAATGTACGGTAGATTCAGACGACTCATGTGGGTTGACAATACTTACAAAATGCAATTTAGATTTAAAACACTTGACAAAATGTAATTTAGATTCAAAATACCCACAAAATACAATCGAGAATCAAAATATGTGCAAAATGCCCACCAAACAAAATGCAATTTAGATTCAAAATTCGTGCGAAATGCGGTTTTGGTTGAAAATACTTACAAAATGCAATTGAAATTCAAAATACTCACTAAAAGGCCCGGCCACCTGCATTGAAAGACTTACTAAAAAGCAATTTAGATTGTCAATCTGTACAAAATGCAATTGAGGTTGAAAACAATCGCGAGATGTAATTTCGTTCGAAAAAACTTACAAAATGCAACATAGATTAAAAATGCCTTAAAAATCGCTAAAAGGGAATTTAGATACACGGTGAACCAAGTAACAAAAACAGTGCGGGAATCTTAAAGAGAAAATGAAATATAAGGAAAAGAGGAGATGAGAGGGTCCGCCCCAAAGGTAAGGGACAAAAGGGAAAACGGACCCAGCTCAGGAATTCCACGGGGGCGCCAACTCCCGAACTCCCCAGCCGTGAGCCCCTGAGGGTGTAGCATTATCTAGGGTGCACCAGAAGTGGTGGGGCTACATACACCCTGCCTCCTTAAGGGCCTTGAGCACAAGGCAGGAGGTAAAAGGAAAAGAAAAAGAAGGCTGACCCCTCACAGAAGGAGGGTATCAGGAAAGATGAGACAAGGGCCAATTAAGGCGGGAAAGTGAAAGACTCCCTAGGCCTCTGATAACCTAATACCGTCGAGGTCGGAAGAGAACAAGAGGTGACCAAAGGAGGTCGACAGGAAAGAAGACAGAGAGGAGCCCGGCACAAGTAAGTGGAAGCAATGCCGGACTCAGCTGGGGTCCCGTGGTCGTCAACCCACGTCCCACTAGATGTGAGCCCCTGGGAGAAGATGAAAATGAAATGCAAACTTATAACTAAAATCAACTACTAACCTACATTCTAGAAGAAGAAATGTAAAACTAAAGGAGAATAAGTCAAATAAAGGACAGGATCAAAAGAAATGCTCTCAACCCTCGAAGAATGCGGATTGAGGGACTTCGAAGGAAGGAGAGCCATGAAATGCAGATAGGAAAGGGGAAAGAAGGGAGGGCCCGCCCCAAGGTCAGAGGAAAAAGCGAACAAAACGTACCCAGCTCAGGAATCCCTCGGGGTCGCCAACACCCGAACTCACCAGCCGTGAGCCCCTGAGGGTGTAGCAAAATCTAGGGTGTACCAAAAGTGGTAAGTACTACTAATATACATTGATTAAAACAGTTTTTACAGTTATTATAGACTCTTGATATGTGTGGTCAAATCCACTTGTCTGAGATATTTCGAAGCTTTTATTTAATTAATTTTTGGATAAATTCTTATTTAGATTTCGTCATGACGGATTGGAGAAACTCTACGAAGATCACTACGATTTGAGTAGGTAGGCCTAGCCTAGACCTTCAAAATTAAAAGTACAGAGTTATTTAATCGTTGTCTTATTTATTTTTATATTCAATCAAAGCACAAATAACGTAATAAAACCTTAATGGTCTTTGGAAATTTTGAAATAGTATTCTGACAGCATTTTTCGTATAGGCCTAATTCAAACATAACCTAAAATATAGCCTATGTAAGTTCTCTCTCGGGAATATATTCTTAGGTTCAATTCGCCTTCTAATATAGTAATGTATCTTATTCTCGACGTCCAAATGCCGTCAGCCATAATATTATAATACAATGCACATGTAACTCGTAAGCTTGGAAGTAGGTCTAGTCTATGATTCACACTCGGTTAGTGGTAGTGAATGTATTGGTGATTATTTATGAAGCTTATAACTTATGTACTTGGCTACTGACCTATAGCCTACTTAGTAGTAGGCAGATAAAATATTTATATTAGGCCTATTTTTATTTGTTTCAGTCATGGTTGCGACAGAGTAGTGTGGTGCCCTTCAACGAACTTCAAGGGTTGTGCAACATGAATCAATCATCATTCTGAAGAGCCATATACTCACATGTGCACGGTATATGCACTGGGCTGGAGTCACATATGCAAATTTTCAGAGAATACCAACAATATATCATAGCTCTATTTTAGTTCTCGACATAAGTTACTGCACCACTGAATGTCTGGGTGAAAATTACTGATGTACTAATGTTGGGTAGGAGAAAGTCATTGTTCGCTACTTGGTTAGATGACACAGTTTGGGCGAAGCCACTGGTTACAATACGTTATAAATATTGGTCGCAGCTATAGCCTACTTGTATTATTCATTCTGAATGAAAGTAGAACTTGGCTTATACACCTGCATCGGACATGATTGTGACTGTATGCTGTGATGGCTGCGCTAGAATTATTAGCACACAGGTAACGATATGTGTAGGCTATAAATTATGCAGGGTGTCTACTACTCTGGAAAACATGGAAAACAGGGAATACTCAGGGAATTTTTAAATTCTGGAAAACTCAGGGAATTATCAGGGTATTTTAATGACGCCCAGGGAATTTTAGTTTTACAAGGTCCAACCTTGAATAATAATTGGAAATTAAGCATTTAATTTTGATGGGGGAAAAGTATATTCTGGTGAAGATTGTTGTTGACGTTAAATCAGTAAGCTCTCTTTTCCTGCAAGACAGAGCACACAAATTTCATGTGTAATCTGTGTATTTGTATATAAATGTGTAACTGTATGATTTTTGAGAGCATTACTATTGACGAGCTACTTTCAATACTCGCAAGTACAATAGTTTTTCTGGATGAAAAATTTAGAAATTGGCAAAATATAGAAACATGAACTTTTCTGCTTTTTTTGTCTTTTCAACTTTGTCGTGCTACTCTTTATTGTCCAAGCACTTTTTGAAATGCTCTTTAAGTCAAATTCTGTTTTATATATTTATTAAGGCCGCTACTGTTACTCAGGGAATTTTCTGATTTAACCTGGAAAAATCAGGGAATTGACAGGGAAATCTATTAGTTGGTTTTAGTAGACATCCTGATACGGTAATAGAAAACTAAAAATTTCATAGTTCTCGTAGGCCTATACTACACAGCTTGGACATTCTTAAAATTCACGACACGTGAATAATGAAATAAAAGGCAAAACCATTGGCCTGGATCAACGAGCTTAAACATTACTATAGAGAGGCAGGAGCGCCGCAAGACTGAAGCTACTTGAAACTGTGTCCGCCATTTTCTCTGGAGTCAAGAGAAAGGGAGAGGAGCTATACCATATTATGAAGTATCAGAGCAGGGTCTGTTGGAACATTAATAAGAAACATATTTACGACAAATTATGAAGTCCAATCACTTCTTAAACATTCAGAATAGTTTCAAGTTACAACAATTGTGCTGTAGGCTATTTAGACTGCATAATTGTAAATACTGTCCCTTAAGTTAAATAGAATCAGCTTTGTTAAAACTTGTCTCACTTGCCGTCCTCGCATTCGAGAGGATTTTTCTCTGAGTGCATGATATACTCTGCAAGTGAAGTAATACTTCAATATATGCCTTATCAGCTTCACATAATGCGATTCTTCACACGGTTCTACTGCAGTGAATATGTGTTCAAAGGAAGAGAACAAACATCAGTTTAACCTTGTAAATACCTTGGTCTCTAGTTTGAGCAAGATATTTTTGCAGTTTTTGTCCAAGATATGAATGAGCATTACTCCTGAAAACACATTCTGCTGTCTTACACAAATATTTCAAGTCATCGGATGGATCTACAATGAGTTGCCCACATCTTTGCATTTTATGAGACCACACTTTGCGTCATTACTCATTGTCAGTAGAACATCTAAGCATTCCACACATTTGATTTTCTTCGACACATTTCTTATAACGCTACCTGCAACATATTCTACCCCTTGATCACTGAAAATGGAAAGGGTTTCCAAACACTCTACATAGTCAAGTTCACTTAGGCCTACATCAACATTAATTACAATAGGCTGCATAATGGTAGGACTTAGGATTAGACTATTATCTGTCTTCACATTAGCTTTAGGGGATGGATCAATTTGAAAAATTAAGCATTTCCTATATGCAGCTTTGATGTCTAAGGCATTGGGATTGTTTCTGCATTTTTCAACGGGAATCTGGGACAAAAGCAATTCCTTCTGTTACGGTACCAGTACGAATATATATCGTATACCGTATAGGCCTGTATCAGACATTAATAGAAAGCAATGGAGACCAGATATTCTGGAAAATTGATAGTGACATCCTTACTGGATCCGTGCAGTGAAATATATTAGTAGCACAATTAGGCTATAGGCCCTACTTAGGTAAAATAGGATATATCCGTTGTTTCATTGCTTCGATTAGTACAGCCGTACGCTGAATATACAGCAGGCATCGCTGCGGAAATTAATATGCAGTAGATTTCAACCTAGTAACACAAACGACAATAGAAATCACAATTCACTGAACTCATCCCTCGCAATCAGCTCACTGAAAGTTTTGACTCGATGACTCCGGAAAACATGGCGCTAAGAGCGCTGTGAACGGTCCCTTAGCCTCTCTATAGTATCTTTAAAGCTCGTAGGCCTGGATAAAGGTTATTGATGCGTGACTACCCCCACTGTGCGTGACAAACACCGGGGGTGTTATATGTTAGCTAACGCAGCCCGCGTTACCTCAATTTTTCATATTAAAGCATTGTTGTTGTTGTTGTTGTTTCTTATGGCTACCCCAGATTCCAATCCATCAGCTTTCTTGCCTTCCAATAGAGTTGTGTGAGGTTTCCTAAAGTTCTAGCAGTCACATCAAGTTTGTTGCAATGTAGCAGGTGCCCTTTATCCATTTTAATTCCAGGTTCGTGACAAAGTGTGCATTTTTCAGATCTCAGGATGTCCCAAATAGGATCACGACTTATATAGATGAAATTCCAGGTAAGTCTGCCATTTTCGCTGTTAATTATGCACAAGTACAGTATTGCAAATCCCGGACTTACGGTACTACTTTGTATAAGCGCGGTACCATGAAACAAAATAGCGCCAAGTTTGAACCAGTTCGCAATGGATTGTGCAAGCTGTTTTTGTCTAGACCAATAATTGTTAATACGTTGGGCTATACAAACACCCCTGGATTTTGTCACGCACAGTGGGGGTAGACACGCATCAATAATTTTCATCCAAACCAATGGTTTGTGCCTAGACCAATAATTTTTAGGCAGTGAGGCGCTGGTTTTGCCGATTAGTTCGAAACATGAAATACATGCGATCAGCGTTCATTACAGTGGTAAATACTGTTCTACATACAAAACAAACCTAACCTGGGGCTTACGCCCAGACCTCCTTGCTTGTAGTGCAATCGGTAATTTTCGTCCAGACAGTCGTCTAACCAAGTGGCGACCAATGGTTTCGTCCAGTCAGTCGTCTAACCATGAAGAGCTCGTTTATTTATTTTTCTCACGTAATTACAACTTTACAAGTGTCGAATAATGTAGGCCTAGTTTGTATCGGATATGTTGGTAACTAATGACGTCAATGTGATCGCTCACTGCGGCAGTTTCACATACTAAATATGTTGTCGAACATGGCTGCGGTTGTTAAATATACAATAAATAAAAACACATGTTTAAGTGATTTAGCACATATATCTGGTGCAGAAATGATCAAGGTTAGTAGTTACAATTGATAATGTCCCCCCCCCCCCGCCAAAAGATGAAATAAGGTATGAAAATGATATATTATCAAAGTGTAATCGAAAAGAAAAAGAGTGATACATGGTACAGAATTCATCTGAAATTTCACTACAGTATATGTCGTTTTATGAAAGGGCATAGCGGGTGGGTTACAGACAGCGTAGGAGAAAACATCTATTAGGACATCATTTCCATAGATATTATTCATCAGTACACAAGGTATTTAGGCTAATTTAAGTATTCTGCTTGGTTCATCAAATCCTGAAGTGTTACCTCAATTACGTATGTCGTTTTGCCTTGAACATTTTTGGTTGAGGGCGGGCTATTATTTTATTTTAGAATATGCACTGAAAATTTGATGTAATCAGCGTAACCGCAGCCTTCGTAAAGAGGTTTACGCAGGCCAGCTGACTGCGGTTGACTGTAACGTTGGGGGTCTGCACCACTAGCGCTGGGCAACAGCGGGGCACGCTTGAACTCGGTCAGTGATAAAACTATGTATTCTATTCGTCATGATAATGCTATTATTATGATCATGTAGAAATGAGCGGAAGTATAGAGGACGTACGCATTCGCGATAACGCTGCCTTCAGTTCAATTCGCTCTCATATATTCCGCTCTCGCAGTTAAATATATCAGCTCTCCACAGAAAATTGTTTTGTGTTGGTATCTTATAATTATAATTTTCGAAATAATACTCCGTCGATAAAGCTTGCCTTTCAACGCCTGTATTTAACTCGTAAATTTCTCAGTGAATTCAGTGAAATTTCTGCAAGTGGCTTTTAATGTGCCGGTTGACGAGAGGTCAGGAGACTATTCTACCAACCATCTTGCGCTGTGCGGCTAGAATGTTTTGGCAGGTGGTCCACGTTCAATTTCCAGCTCTGCCAAGAAATTTTAATTTTGGTCTGAGGGATGGAACAAGGCACACTCAGCCTCGTGAGGAAAAACTGAGAAAAGGAAGGTTCGATTCCCATCTTAGCCATCTTGGAAGTGGTTTCCATGCTTCTACTCCAGGCAAATGCCGGGATGGTTCCTAATTTAAGGCCATGGCCACCTCGTTGCCATTAGTCTTATGCCCCTAAAATCCACGACTAGTTCGAATGGTTTTAGGCCTAAGCATTGGATCAACCATCTTCTTGCATCTCAATAGGGATATGCCAATAGGCTTTCAACAGCTTGTCTCAATTCTGCCTTCATATATGTAGGCCTATACATGCAAGAAATGAGTACGGCACTTATCAAAAATAAAGAAATAATAAGCTAATATGTACCCTACTATTATATTTCTCTCCTACTCCTAAATCCTTCTCTGAACACTCACCTTAAAATAGAATGGTCTGCATTTTTGGACTAATTATAAAAATATAGCCTATAAGAAGAAATGAACATGCTCATCTTAAGCTCCCTGGCGATAAACATTGAGTAAGTATTAATGTTTCTGTCCTTATGCATTTTATATGATGTTTTAAAAATCAATCTAGAAGAGATAATTAAAGTTAACTTCACTACCATAATACTGCTTAAGAGTTACTGTTGAGGACTGATGACCAAGATGTCCCTAACTTGATCAAGGACTGCTTCACAACTTCATGTAAAATGTATTTTCGTAAAAGGACCTTTACTTAGTTTGGATCATTTGCGATACGTGTTACATGGATGTGTGTGCTGACGTTTTGGTGTTAAATGATGTAAGTTGGCAACACCAAATGTGGCGGCCATGTTGGTTTTCTAGTAACTTACTTAAGGTGTTATGGACTATAATAATGTAAATAAATCACCAACACCAGCTTGCAAAAGTAACAAATTTAAAATATATCACCAGAATGTTCAGTCTCTCTATAATAAAATTGATTATATAAATCTAATGCTTAAAAATGAACTTAAAGACATCTCAGCACTATGTATTTCAGAACATTGGCTGAAAGAGGAACAAATCGAATTAATTCAATTCCCAGGGTTTATACAAGCTAGTAAATACTCTAGATCTAATATTAGACATGGTGGTACTTGTATCTTCTTAAGAAATAATTTAGATCATAAACAGTTAACAGCTTATGATTATCTATTTATGGATCTGGATTTTGAATTCTCTGCCGTAAAAATAGAGCAGTTTAAGTTAATAATTGTATGCGTATACCGTTCTCCGTCAGGCAAGTTTCCTTTATTTATAGATAAATTAGAATTGTTACTCAATAACATGAGCAAAGTAAATTTCGATATAATCATTTGTGGGGATGTAAATGTGGATTTCTTAAAATTTGATAGAAATTGTGACTTATTAACACAGTTACTAATTTCCTATGGACTGAAACCTACAGTAAATACCCCAACAAGAATAACAACATTTAGTAAAACCACTCCTGATCAATTTTTTTTTAAAATAGAGATAAATATCACCATTCAATAGAAGTCTATTGTCCGGGTTTTAGTGACCACCATGGACAAATACTGAGTTTTGAAGTACCCGAAACAATCAATAATAATGATATTAGAGTAAAATCAAAGAGCAGGTCATTCACTGAAACAAATGTTACATATTTCAATGACTTATTAAATAAGGAAACATGGTCAAAAATGTATAAACTAGAAAATGTAAATGATAAATTTAATGCATTTAACAGTACCCTAAAACACTATTTTGAAACAGCATTCCCCTTTAGACAAAAAAACTGTTCAAAATAACAAAACTAACAATTGGATAACAACAGGGATTATAAATTCATGTCAAAGAAAGACATTTCTACTCAAATTACATAAACAATACCACACAACACCTGAATTCAATTAATACTACAAAAATACACTAGCATCTTAAATAAGGTAATAAGACCGGCAAAGAAAATGCATAATGATAATTTTATTTCCCAATCATCGAACAAAAACAGGGCTATGTGGTCCGTGATAAAGAAATAAACTGGAAAATCTGCTAAAATACAAAGGAACATTACACTGACCAGAAATAATAAAGTGATTAATAATCCAGAGGAAATAGCAAACACTTTTATTGACTATTTTCTGGAAATTCCACAAAAATTATTAAATAAATCACAGGTAAACACACTGAATTCTAATAATAAAATATATGTAGAGATTCTTCATTTATAAATCATGTCACGAGTGAAGAGGTAAGAATAATTATAAAAGAGCTAAAAACAAATTCTGTGCTGGCATTGATGGCATCCCTGATGCAATTTTAAAGAAATGTGCAGAAAATATAATATATCACTTACACACTTAATAAACAGTTCAATTCTCCCAGGAACTTACCCGGATATTTTGAAGTTACAAAAGTAATTCCAGTGCACAAAAACGGTTCAAAAATGAATTAGATAACTATCGTCCTATTACCTTACCAACTGGTATTGCAAAAATTGTGGAAAACATCATGTATAAGAGACTGATAAGTTTTATAGATAAAAATAAAATATTATCAAACTCACAACATGGATTCAGAACGGAAAAATCTACACAGACAGCAATTTATGAATGTATTAATAGTATACTGTAATTAATTGACAATAAGGAACATGTAACTGGCCTATTCTTGAATTTATCGAAAGCATTTGATGTTGTTAACCATAAAATCCTCCTTACAAAACTAAATCAATATGGTATTAGAGGTCCAGCTAATAAATGGATAGAGTCTTACTTAACAAGGCGTAAACAAATAGTAAGCTTGAGACACAAGGATGATGGAACCAAATTACTTAATGAAACATTGTCCAATGGGGGAATTATTAAATTTGGAGTACCCCAGGGATCGGTTTTCGGCCCACTACTCTTCCTTCTATATATCAATGATATCACACAGAACGTTCATTCACATAAGGAAATTTTGTTTGTGGACGATACAACACTCGTAATAAAAGGTGAAACTAAACAGGTCATACAGCAGTATGCTGACTCCGTTACAGAAGAGTTAACCAAATGGTCACAAGATAATCGCCTCAGAATCAACTATAAAAAAACAGTATGTCTAAATTTCCACACTATACAGAATAGGAATATTGCGAAGCGCAATATAACATTAAATGGTCATCAAATAGAAAATAAATCAGAAACAAAGTTTTTAGGACTATGGATACAACATGACTTGAAATGGAATAAACATACACAATATCTGAATACTAAGCTGAACTCGATGTGCTTTGCGTTACGTATTTTGAAAACCTGCACTAGTATGCACACATTAAGAAATACTTATTTTGCGTATTTCCATTCATACTTAAGATATGGGGTCATATTTTGGGGTATGTCGCCAGATGTACTAAGCACGTTTAGGCTACAAAAGAGGACGATTAGAATTATGGCAAATGTAAACACTAGAGAATCATGTAGAGCTCTGTTTAAAGATTTAAACATTCTCCCACTGCCCTGCATATATATATCTTTCAAAGTATTATGTTTTTAAAAAGAATTTAATGAATAAGGATGTTTTTCTTAAAACAAACAATAATGTTCATAGGCATAACACAAGACAAAATCAAAACATTCATATTTCACACAAACACACACACACACACAAGCATATATCAAAAAGGAACTTTCCACACAGGAGTTAAATTATACAATAAACTACCCCAGTATATAAAACTTGCCCCAAAAATAAAAACCTTTGATAGAATGTTGAAAGCTTTTCTGCAGTGCCATTGTTTTTACTCTTTAGTTGAATATCTTAGTGTATAGGAGCAATGAAATCTATAATTATATTTTACTCTTCTATTTTAATTGTAATACCTAGCTGTAAGTTGTTGTATTTATAGAATTAAGTTTCATATTATGATAATAGAGTAAGGGTTGTAAATAGTTGTCCAATAAGATTGTATCTCTTAATATCTGTTATTATAATAAGTTATAAATAGTTATAGTATTAGTATTATATACCTACTAGTAAATTCTGTAAATTCTGACGTGTCCTATATCAAACATGTATTGTATACATGTATTTGATCAAATGGAATTAATAAAATCTATCTATCTACAAACTTATAAAACATATGCAAGGGCACGGAGAGAATAGACCATATGGAATCACTGTTGGTGTCTGCGAACAGGGAAAAAGAAATTAAATGAAACAAATAGATCAAAGAGCAGCAAAAGCTAACTCTGACAGAACGTGTATTCCAAAGAATTCACCAAGCTCCCTGTTCTGTCCGGGGGTGAGGGGTTGGACGAACAAAGGTGTAAATTGTCGAATTTAGGGTGTGCTGTCCAAAAGGGGTGAGTTTCCACGGAGGTGCGGAAACTCCCAGCGTGTGTTTGTGAGTGTGGGAGGGTGTTATAACGATTGGGGGGAGCTCTATGCTATCGGGGTCGCACTCAAAGGGGTGCGCGAACTACGAGGAGCTATTAGCCTCTAAAACAACTGCTGAATGAGAACAGTTCAACTAACTGCTGAACGCGCAAAGTTATACTTGGCGGTCGAGCGAACAGGTAATTCAAGACTAGTGTCAATGAAAGTGCTTGGCACTGCAATTCTATGGTAAACAATGGACAAGGGCAGTACAATGGGTCAGGCGGGGAAGTCAGAGGTAAAACAGTGTGTGGTAATAAATGTATGCAATGATTTTTGGTTTAAGTACTTGCTGGTTTATTGGTACCAGCAACAATTAGAATGTGTTTCTCTAATTAGAAACGTGTAGATGATATTATAAAATACAACCAGTATTTAGGAGTCATGTGGAAAGGAATGTAAAATACAATTTATGATTCTGAGTCCACACTTACCCCTGGTAGGACGATCACAGCTCAGACGAACAAAGCCTACGGCTGTCAACAGACCATTGGCCCTCTGATGACGTCCTTCTTATAGTTTTGGAGGTGCTGAGTTGGTGTTTCTTCACTTGTGTTGCTGTTCCAGATACATCCAGTGTTTGTGTATGTGAGTGATGCAAGCTGTTGGCTAAACCATCTGTAGTAACTGGTGGCCTTCTTGCGGTGTACAGAAAATGTATGGGTTTTGCTGTATTTCCAGCGTGGGGTAGTTCTGGGGTAGAAGAGGGTGTAAGATGTTGGGCAGATTGTAGACGTGTTAGTTGGGTTTATAGTTGAAGGATGTGTAGTTGTGTAGCCGCCTGCAGGCTCAGGGGGGTAGGACATATCTCCCTTGGGGGTGCGTAAGGTCCTAAGGTCGTGAGGGAGTAGGGACCCTGGGGCCTTAACACTCCCCAATTATGACGAGTTAATGAACGTATTATATTTAATATTTTGGACTCATGAGAGGTTGAATGATTGACTTGAGGTGACCAGGTTAGCTTGTCATCGATAATGAGTCCCAAATATTTCGTTCGTGAGAAAGGGGCATGGCGCCCTTTTGTTATAAGATCGGAGATCTAACACATTCGTCTCTGGGTGAATATTAATGCGGAGTTTTTATGAGGAACAGTATCTAGACCATACTGAAACAACCATGAGTGCAAGATCGTAAGAGCTTGATACATGGATTGAGGACACACATGTAAGTCAGAATTTGAACAATATAAGAGTATATCGTCTGCATATTGAATGAAGCGTACATGGGGAAGTAATAATCTATCTATCTCACTGGTGTATATAAGGTACAGAATTTCACCTAGTATATCGCCCTGGGGTAACCCGGAAGACGAATTCCGTGAATGAATCTAGTTGGAAAAGTGGAAAGTGTGATGTGGCGTCGCCTCAAAAAAGCATAAATTATTTTAATAAAGATGAGGGAAAATTGCCGTTGATGGAGCATTTGAAGTAATAATACGATATTAACATTGTCATAAGCTCCTTTACTATCTAAGAAGACTGCAACGGTATAGTGTTTACGGCATAATGGCAAGATAATATCAAGGCGTCGGTAGGGGATTTGCGTTTGACAAAAGCATATTGTGTTTTCGGGACCAAATCATAGCATTCTAAGGACCATATCAACCGGGGCATCAAGATCTTTTGAAAAGTCCTCCTAATACAGGGCCATAGGTGTATGCCACGATAACTAGCTGATAGTTCGGGATTTTTCCCAGGTTTTAAAATGGGAAGTGATAAGAATTCATTCCAATCCTCGGGTAAATTACCGGAGCTGAGTACGGTATTTAAAAAATCCAAGAGAACCATTTGAGCATTATTGGGGAGACTATTGATGATATGATGTGATATATAATGTGGTCTTGTGGCAGTAATTTTTTTGCTTATTAAGGCTTGTTGAAATTCAGAGAAAGTCATCTGTTGTAAGAGACAAGAAAACTTGGGGTTGTGTTCCTGTGAGGGAAGGGAAAGATCCGGTTCAACAAAATCAGGAGTCAGATTTCGATAAAAGCATAAGGAGTTTTCAAAATTCAATCGATGGCGGCTTGAGCGGAGGTTGCTGCGGGACAAGGTTTGGATAACATTCCATATATGGGTAATGGGCGTTTTATGATGGATATTAGTAACGTATTCCCACCAGGCAGTGCGTCGTTTGTCATTAAAGGTCTTTTGGCACTGCGCGACAAACTTTTTGTAATTTAGGTAGATATACGGGGAATTATATGTACGAAAAAGCCGTAAGACATGTTTCCGGCGCTTTACCAAGCGGGTGCACTCGTCACCCCACCGAGTAAGGAAGGAAGGACCGTTTCTGTCGAGGGGGTCCTGAACGGGGAAGAACAGGGTGGTTGGTGTCAAAATATTGAGTGATAATGGTAATGAGAAATGCATGAGGCGCATAGTGGGGGCGCGGCATGACAAAAGAAATGTTGTATATATTCGGAGAATAGAGATGAATCAAAATGTTTCAAACTGCGGGTAAAAATTGGAGTAGGCAAGGTATGACGAGGATGGGTTAAAGAATCAATAGTAATCAGGATTGGGTAGTGGTCACTTTGGTAGAGGTCAGGGATCGTGTGCCAAATTATTTCAGGGGTGATGCTCAGAGAGACAAACGTTAAGTCGACAGCGCTAGAGACCTAAGAGGGGGGGGGGGGAGAGATACGAGTAGGGGAGCCATCATTTAAAAGCTGGAGATGGGACTGTTGGGATGCGGTCGAGATATTCTGTCCCTTGGGTGTCGCCCAAAGGCAACCTCATTCTGGATGATGAGCATTGAAATCCCCACTAAGGATGTGGGAGGGAAAGGAAGTACAATAAGCAAAGAAATAATGCCATTGTCGGAAGTTACCTTTGACATCAGGTGGAATATATATATTAGTGATATGGAATGGTCCGACGATTATAGTAAGCACAAACGTTCTGGGGAGAGGGAAAATAAATGGAGTGACCCTATGGGAAAACCTTTCATGAATTAATGTAAGAGCACTACCACATTGAGGGCCATCTTGGCGCTCAATGTGATAGTTTGGAACATGAATTGATAATTTTTTTTATAACCAAGATTCTTGTAAGAGGATGATATCCGGAGTATATTCCTGAATTAAGAGGAGTAATTCATGTATTTTGTTGTGAATGCTACGAGCATTCCATTAGAGAATTTTCAGGATGAAGAAGAGGAATGAGCTGCAGAGGGAGGCTCTATACGACGGGGTTGTCGAGGGGCGGGGGAAAAGGATAAAAGAGAAATTTTATCGTAGATATTTTTAAGCAGATGGGTCCATTGTACTTTAGTACCCAACAAATCCATAAATTGCATTACATCTCTGGTTATATCTTGGGGCACACCCGGTCAGGGAGGCAATTGAGGGGAAGGGGAGGGGAGGGGTGTGGGGGAAAAGGATTAAAGAGAAATTTTATCGTAGATATTTTTAAGCAGATGGGTCCATTGTATATTAGTACCCAACAAATCCATTCATTGCATTACATCTCTGGTTATATGTTGGGGCACACCCAGTCAGGGAGGCAATTGAGGGGAAGGTGAGGGGGGGGCGTCTTACATGGTACAAGAGAATGAGTATTTCCCAAAGGGGGAAATGACCTTAGGAGAACTAGTGACAACTGTGGTAAACTTGCGTTTTTTGGGATAGAAATCGGAGGAGATGGTGAATGTCGATAAAAAGGGGGAAATTGTTGAGGAACCGAGAGTGGCTGAAACGGGTTACGTGATGTGGCATTTACAATCTCATGGTAGGTTTTATTTTCAGTGCACACGCGGCTTTTAATTTCTATTTGTTTGATATGGTAATCACAATTAGGGGAGCCACTGACATGTTTTTCGTCGCAGTTGGCGCAACGTACCAGAACTTGTGTACAGGTATTGGTTTCGTGACCTTGCGCGCAACGACCACCGCGGGGTGCTCGAGCTCTGCAGTTATGACCGGTGTGGCCATACCTTTGACAGCGAATGCACAATATCGGTCTAAATATAAAAACGTTGACGTCCAAGATGCCATGAAATATAGAAACATATGCGGGTAAAGTCTGAGTTTCAAAGACTAGTTTGACCGTTCCAGTTGGGACCATTTCGACTTCCCCATTATTTACTTTCCTACGATTCAGTCCTTGAACTTTCACTATAGGACAAGGGGACTCTAAATATTGAATAATATCATCAGAAGATAATGAGGTATCAACTCCTCGAATCAAACCAACTCTATGAATATTTGCTGAAGGAATAAAGGTATTCAACTGTTTTTCAGTAAGAAGAGGGTGCTGAAGAAAATTATTTGCATCACGTGACGTACGAAAAGTAACTTGAACGTGACCCGTCCTTTGCGGTGTATAGTCTGAATACCATCAATTTTACGTGCATAAAATAGTTTTTCCTAATCCAATAGGATGCAAATTGCCGATCCGTGTGGTGTCATTTGATTCCACCATGACGTAATAGGGCCCAGTATGGGTGGCATAATATGTCCGAGGCTTGTCATGCTCAGGAGTATTGGTTAAGTTAAAGGGTGTGACAGGTGGTGTAATCCTTTTAACAATCAAAGTAACCGGAGTGGATGCCGGAAGAATGGGTGCATTGAGGTCGAGAACTTCAGTGGTAAAAAATTCCATGCAATCGTCCGGATGACGAGTATGTTCGCCTCTGTCACTATCATCTTCCATGGTTCCGACAGAAACCGTATAATTTACTTACCCAAGTGGATATATCACAAAAACTATATACTCACAAGGATAGATGACACACACAGAATAACTATCTACTAATTGGATACTCCCCACCTACGAGGCATTTCTGGCAGCGAAAATATGCGGTCAACCGTCCCGTACAAGGGGTCACACCATACTCCGACAAAAGCTCAATTACAGAAAGATGGGAAACACAATGCAAAATTGTGACGTTCTTCGAGTGTAGTGACATCTACTAGCAACTCCTTGTATGTAATAAACTGTACTGATTTTCTCAGATTTTCTGTTGCGGGAATGTGCCAAACGAATAAAATGTCTAAATATTGGTTTTGTTCTCGGTCTGAGTAAATTGATGGTAGATGATGACTATTGTACTATTTTATAGAGATTTTACCAGTCTTAGATTTTGAGTTAAAATACTTAGTCCTACTCTAGGCTGAAAATGAGAGCTTAAAAAGAGGAATGAACACTCAGGAAGATATCACTGAAAATATGGAAAATCATAGCAATAATCAGTACCTGCAGAAAGATACAAGAAACCTTGGATTCACGGAAAGGGAAACTCTACACGATTTTCATACACCTCAGAAAAGTATTCTATACTATCAACAGGTGAATCTTAATACAGAAACTGGAGAAACTCATCGTTAAGAAAATAATTTGGACAGACTAATCAATAATATTCTCGCCTCTAACAAGGTAGAAATCAATGACAGTGTCTCCAGGTCTCGACCAATAGTACGAACTGACGGATTATTACAGAGTGACCCCTTAACCCCGGTTTTTTTAAACATCCTTACAGCGGACATCGTAAAAGACAGTAGCTACAGACAATATATAACTTCTAATGTACGCAGATGATAGGGTGATAGTCTCAACAAACCAGGAGGATGTTCAACTAGCTATTGACAAACTTGTGGATTGGGCAGAAGTAAATGAGCTACTCCTGGATGCGAAGAAGACAGTGACATTAACATTCAGAAGAGGGGGAAGCCTGGAATCATTTTGTGGATGCTTAGTGAAATAATTAATTTATAATGGAATCCAACATGTTTATTAACGCTACATCTAATACATGAATCACAAGTACACAGTCACATGGTTTGACATTAATGAAGGAAACACAAAGATGCTTCCATGATGCAACACAAGGATTAAAAGGAGTAAACACTTTTCAAATCACTCTTTGGTCAACAGTCACCAGTCGCCACATACTCCGCCCAGTGACAGCGGAGAGATACTTAGCTGGAAAGCGAACAGTTCGTGCAGAGCGGGTACGGTGGTTATCAGACTTAGGAGGTGGAAGAATTGGTCCATCATCTTGATGGTGATGAGTGGTTTGCTGTTTGGTAGTCTGGGATGGGTACAGTTCACTTAAGAGGAAGGCAGGCTTAAGTCTGTCAATTGATATGGTCTGATCACTTGTAGGCATCTCAATCACAAAATGTTTATTGGATCGAGAAAGCACTTTGAAGGGTCCATCATAGGTAGGCTGTAAGGGTTTGCTAACTGCATCGTGGCGGAAGAATACATGAGAACACGTTGAGAGCTCGGGATGGACGAATGTCTTTTTCGCTGAATGATGACCTGGGTGAACTGGGCGTAGGGATTTGATATGTTCCTTGAGCTTCAGAGTGAATGAAGGTATATCTGTCACAGGTGTTTCTTCAATGAAGTCTGCTGGTAATCTCACAGGTTATCCATATAAGAGTGTGGCTGGAGTCGGGTCCAAGTGAGGAATAACTAGGGATCGCATTCCAATGAGCACTGTTGGGAGTTGAGGCATCCAGTTGCTGGAGAGTTGTGTCCGGAGTACAGCTTTCAGTTGACGGTGCCAACGTTCAATTTTCCCATTAGCAGCAGGATGGTAGGCTGTTGTTTTAATGTGGTGGATGCCGAGAAGTTTCATTAAGCTACTGAAGAGTGAACAGTCGAACGGTCTGCCTCGATCAGTAGTTATGGTGGATGGTACACCGAAGCGGGCTATCCAAGAGTGCATTAGGGCATAAGCCACTGTTTCAGCCGTAATGTCCTTCAGGAGAGTAGCTTCTTCAGGTCAACTAGAAAAGCGGTTGATGATTGTGAGAAGGTATGAGTGTCCTTCAGATGGAGGGAGTGGTCCAACGATGTCCAGGTTGATGTGGGAAAAGCGTCGGTCCACTGGTTCGTAAGTTCCAATTGGGCTGGCAGTGTGCCTTGTGACCTTGGATCGTTGGCTAGCAAAACATTTTTGTCCAAAGCTTGACATCTTGTTTGAGAGATGGTCATACATAGCGTTGTTGGACGAGCTTGTTAGATGCATTAATTCCTGGGTGAGCCATATCTTGTAATGCTAGAAATGTTGGCTTACGAAACTGACTGGGTAAAAATGGTCTTAATTCTCCTGTGGATGCATCAACCAGTAATTTAGCTCATGTAGATAAGGTAACCGTCTTGAACTGAAGGATTGTTTCTGCGGACTGTTGTAGTCGGTGAAGTTCCTCGTCAGATTCTTGGACTTTTGCGACTTCATCGAATTACAGTTTTGTTGGTATTGTTGCCGTTTCTCCAATGGGACAGGCGATCACCCGGCTAACATCCCGGCCCCATCGGAAGAAACGGCCAATGGAGTGGGTAAGAAAATTAGGGCGTGAATTTTGGTTCAAAACAAACAAAGAATAAAAGAAATGCTCAAGCGAGCCAGAGACAAAGTATCTCGGGTCTTTTACGGGTTGGGGATGGAAAATAAACTGAACCAATATTCAAAGGCAAACATCCTAACTTAAATTAACAAACAAGAAATGAAAGCCCTTCGTAAAACACACTGCTCCTTTATTGACCAAAGGATAAACAAGACATACCACCTGCCTAACACGCACGAGTATCAAAGGTTAGGGTGGGACAGAGTCCAAAAGAAAATAAGAAAAAGTTCATAGTCCCTAAACAAGAAGAATTAACACTAAATCAAACTCGTGAGTGTCCTGCTTAGAAATCCGACCAGGAGACTGCCCTGCAAAAATTAACTCAACTATTATTTCATTGGTGCACACGCATAATAATAATAAAAAATCACTGGCCACTTATCCCAAAGTTCACCTGTGGCATGAGCTCAGAAAAACTAGACATATCATAACAATCTACCTTTATACATCGATGGACACGCCTCCTGAATCGAACTGAAATTTACCATCTAAAGAGCATCAATCGAAATCGCATCAAAACTGTTTTAACATCAAATTGACATCACATAATGTGAAATTCTATAACCAAGCGTAACATAAATTATTTACATTTACAACTAGTGTTCAAATATTTACACTGCAAATTCTTAATGTTTTATCTGGTCTATAGGCATGACCGTCCCAATTACCTTGATCCTCATTAATATGTCCGCTTGAATAAGTAAGTTATGTCATATGCTGACGTCTAGAAATGGTTCACAACTTTCATAATAGGGTACCTCAGTGTGTTTCATTTTCGTGACAAACATTTAATCATAGCCATTCAGTCAACCACTATGTGTGAGGATCTGAGTTACCTTACTGCAGGGCGTACCTCAAGTACATCATTGCTCTGTTCAACACTCAACCCTATGAGGAAATGTAGCACATTCATCTAGAGTGAGGAACCTGTCCTTATAATTACAATTTTCACGGTCATGCATAGCCCCGTGAATAACCATGTTATACATAATCAAATTACACCACATTAATCTACCTCGTCACACTTGACGGAATACCATATTATTCTGCCTCGTCACACTTGACGGAATACCATATTAATCTCATCACAAAAATTGCGCTTAATAGCATACCTCGAACCCACTCTTAACACAGTAATTCAACCTTATCTGGACAACGAAGTCGTACGATAACATGAAACCTTGTCCAAGGAACCATACCATACCAGACAACTATTAACCAAATCCAGCGTCTTATTTCATATCACATTTCTGTAATTCATAATAGACCCTTTTGGAATAAAATTGTTTCATAATTTTCATGCCCAATTATCTCGAACGATATTTCTGTTTCATGGCCATGCGTGATTATCACCAACTATATTTTTGGTACTGATTATAGCAGTATTTATCATCCTTTAACTAAGATGCCTCAAAAATGCAATGTCAACAATCTTTAATCAAAAATGGACATCTCGTATCATCGTTACTTATTCCCAAAATGTATTATTATTATTATTATTATTATTATTATTATTATTATTATTATTACTATTATTATATACTTATATTTCAAAGCATAACTATTTATCTTACTCCTAATATTTGATGCTGTTTATTGCAAAAGTCAAAAACGACTCGAAGTTAAAGAATATCTGCACAACCTTAAGAAAACAAAAATGATGCTCTTATTTAATATAGAATCAATGATTATTAATAGCGTTAAACTTTGAGAATGGGATTAAGTTACACGACCTCAATTCATCTCATGGCATGGCTATTCGAAGTGGATATTCTCTTCTTTACGACGAGCGGGAGTGAGAATAAGATATCTTACTTTGGATCCGGATCGTGATGAATCCTGGTCCTTGGGAATAAGAGAATTCGATGTTTCCTGGCCATTATTACAGCGTCGTTCCACCAGCGCCTCCCAGCGCTCCCATGTAAGCATGCGCCCCCAACACCTCTTGATCTCCAGGCGACGACCATGACCGCCCCCGACTGCACCTCTCCACCAACAGCGTCGGCGTCTCTTATCATCTCGTTCCATGTCCACGCGTCCATTTCCTCGCGACCTTTCATCCCATGACAGCCCCTTATGGGTTTAGTGCAACCTACATTGGGTATTGAGGTCCGTGTAGTTTCCTTACATATTCGAGTCTGCGTTCATATTATTTACATTGCCGTGTGACCACATTACATTCCACTACACCGGAACACTTTCACATCTACACGCTACAATATCCAGTTATTAGTTCATTCAACTTGACCTGCTCGCGTTCCACACTCTATGTTTAGACGGTTCGCCTCGCCTACGCAACCTGCAACCCTCAACGCAAGCTTAAAGCAGATATATCCTTTCCTTACACTCACATCGTGCCTCTTAAATGCCAGCCAGCTTGGCTGTTCATCTTTAAATGACGTAACCGGTCGGCGTTATAATTCAGGTTTCTATTCCGGCCTTCGCTCAAATGTCCAAATGTTCAAATGTTTAGGCGCACACAACTTTATCAGATTATTGCCACAGTACATTCCTTCAGCATTTTAATGTCCGTTAGCTGATCCGGATCACGTGCATTAAACTTCATAATACAAAGAATGGCAAGGAATTCTGTGATACTACACGCACTCTTCATAACCCAATCGCGGCGCTGGCATAAACTACACATACCTTCGTCAATCAGTTTTGGTTCTTCCTTCACGTGCCGGTGTGTCCGATACATGGATATCGCGATGGCGACACTTCACCCAAACACAACTCCACCGCACTTCACGAATGATTTCTTACAACATGCGGCGACGAGCATTAACCATGCACATAAAAATAACTATCCAGTGCCCGACACGAAATTCAGGTCACGTGGCTTATATGTCCTACCAGAATGCATTACTCACTCGTCAACTTCCTCGTCCGGGCCACACTGTATGACTGTACATTCCCAAAATGTGTTAGCCTCCTCTCGAGAAAAGGGGGGAAGGGGTTGGAACCTTCTGAAGCATTCCCCCTACTCTAGCAGTTACCTCGTGAACCATCACGATGGCCATTTCTTCCTAATCGCCGTCATCCCTCGATGAAAATTGCAAAATGATGAATAACGCTCCCATACATCATGCGCATACAATATAAAATTGAAATTCCTTGCTGTCAAAGGTAAAATATATACAACCTTATAGAATCATCATTCCAAGTTTCACATGACGAAAATCCCGTCAGTCTTTGTCCCATGGCTCGGCTGTTCGTTTCTAACACCTCGCTACGTCACGCCATGAAGTCATGCTGACCTTCCGGTCTCGTCGTTTCTCGAATGATTGAGGCCGGAAATTGACCCTGACTGGATCGGTCACAGTATGGAGATGGATGAGAGGCGAGAACAGAATCTGCTGGGATGTTTTCTCTCCCACGGAGATACCTCAAATCGGTTGTGAACTGGCTAATGAAATCTAGTTGACGAAGTTGCCTTGGTGACGCTTTATCAAGCCGTTGGTGAAAGGCATACGTCAGAGGTTTGTGGTCTGTGTAGAGGCTGAAGTTCCTTCCCTCGAGTAAGTGATGAAAATACTTTATTCCAGAATAGGCTGCCAGTAATTCGTGGTCATAGGTGCTGTACTTCTTTTGTGTAACAGATAGTTTCTTAGAGAAGAATCCTAGAGATTCAAGGCGATCATCACGGATTTGATGTAATGTAGCTCCTATGGCAAAATCTGAAGCATCGACAATTAACGTTAATGGCAGATCATCTGAGGGATGTGCTAGAAGAGTAGCATTTGCAATTTGTTGTTTCAGTTGCCCAAAAGCTTCAATTGCTTCTGATGTCCATTCAACTTACCTGCAGTCACGCCTGCGCGGGTCTTTACAAAGGTTGAAGAGTAGGTGTTGGGTTTCAGCTGTGTTGGGCAGTGAGCGGCGGTAAAAATTACCAATCCAAGGAATCGTCGTAAGTCAGCAATGGTGCGAGGTTGTGGAAATGAGACAATAGCATCGACACGATCAGAGAGCGGCTTAATTCCTGAAGATGACACAGAGTAACCTAAGAAGGCAATGTCTGAATCACCAAAAACACATTTGGAAACATTGCCATTGATACAATACTTATGGAACCGTTCAAGCAGGATTCTCAAATGATGCTCGTGCTCCTCTTCATTCTGGGTTGTGACTAGAATGTCATCTAAGTAGCAAAACACAAACTCCAAATCTCTACAAATGGAGTCAATGTACCGTTGAAATGACTGAGCAGCATTCCTCAGGCCAAATGGGAGTTTAACAAAATCAAATGAACCAAATGGGGTGATAACAGCTGTTTTAGGCACATCTTCTTCTGCAATTGGAATGTGATGGAAAGCTCGTATCAGGTCAATCTTGGAGAAAATAGTTTTACCTGAAGTATTGTAGGTGTGGTATTGGGTACCGGTCTGGAACAGTAATAGCGTTGTAGGCCCTGGAATCTCCACAGGGTCGCCATGATCCATCTGCTTTTAGGACAAGGTGAAGCGGGCTGGACCAAGGGCTCTTGGACGGTCTGCAGATTCTCAAATCGATCATTTTTTGAAACTCCCTCTTGGCCTGAACAAGTTTATCAGGTGGCAGTCGTCTTGCTTTTACTGAAACTGGATGTTCTACTGCGGTGATAATATGAAAAAATTGTCTTTCTTGGGCACAGAAGGTTGGGTTGTCACGAAACAAGCTTGGGTAATCCTTCAGTAAACTTAAGTACTTGTTCTGGGGATCAAGTAAATGAACACTTTCTAAAGGTGGGTGAGTTGCTGGAGTTTCAAGGATTGATAAGTTAGTTGTGCCATCAATGAGACGTTTATGCTTGATATCGACTAACAGTCCATAATTGTTCAGAAAGTCATCTCCAAGGAGAGGCTGTTGGACATCAGCAACTGTGAATGGCCACAAAAATACTCTTCTCAGACCTAAGTTGATTTGTACTAAGCGCTCGCCCTACGTCTTGATTGGTGTCCCATTAACAGCATAGAGAAGTCATTCATATGTACGTTTGTATCTTCAGCCGTGGGAAGAACCACGGATATATCTCCCCCCGTGTCGATTAGGAATTTCTTACCAGAGGAGGGGTCGGTAATTAACAAGCGGCGAGAAGTTACTAGGCCCACTTCACTTTGTGCCGCCTTTAGCGAGGGGCCTGAGCATTTCCCGAAGAAGATGAAGAGGCTGTATTATATGAGCATGGGGTGACACACTTCCTTGCTTTGTCCTGGTATATGAAATGGTACCAACATAATGAACCATCTGGTCGATATTTGCGATAAGGTGATCAAGGTCTAGATTGAGATCTCGATCGATGACGGGTTGTATGTGGATTCGAAATCAGACAGTTTATAGATAGCGTAAGTTGTTCTAATTGTGACTCTAGGCGGAAAATCCCATCAACCTGCTGCGTAGAAGGTTCTGCGGCGGGTTGACGAGATTGAATCACCGATAGAAATTGCGAGTGATTTGAAAAATCTAAAATTCTATCAGCTAATGCGGACAGATTGTTCAGAGTATCGTTACAGGATGCTAGTTCCGATCTTAAATTAACTGGGAGTCGTTGCAGAAAGATTGTGTGGAGAAAATCGTCCTTGACCTGTGTCCCCGCAAGGGCGCGCCTTTCTCGTAAACGCTTTGGTTTTTTGTCACCTAGGTCAAGCTCAGTGAGTAATTTCGTCACTTTCCTTCCTTCTGATTCTTCAAATTCAGCTATTAACCGGTCCTTCAGGTCTAAGAAAGGCGTATTCGAAAGTGGTCTAATTAACAAATCACTTATAAGTTCGGCAACGTCTGGCTCCAGTGATCCGATAACATAGTTGAACTTCGTAAGCTCTTTTGTGATGTTAGCTGTAGCAAATTGGGCCTCGGTCTGCAGTAGCGAAACTTTAACATTTATACGCCAAATTGGTGGGATTTTAATTGACACTCGTGAAATTTGAGGTTCGTTGTTTGTTTCACTATGGCTGTTTGCCAAATAGCCAAAGTGTAGGCCTACACTCTTGCTCACTCTCACTCGGAAGTGACGTCAGCGAGTGGTGTTCCAAATACGATCGAGTGCAAGTGCACAAGCAGAGTGCGATTGTTCATAGCGACATTTTCGAAGGCGCAGACTCGGTTCGTTCAGTAGGTGCAGGCTCTGTGATGTCGCCATTTTAACAGAACTTCGGTATTCTCACTTGACATGATCAATTGTGTATTTCAGACGATACAAGGAGGCATACTTATATTTAATTGTAAGTATTTATCATTTACAATAGCGGTGATAGTTTTTGAACATGCTTGCAATGTTGAATGAAATTTGTTTGTTAGAAGTGTTCCATAACCTGCGAGGTTAACCAAACTTTCCATGGCCTTTCAAACATTTACTCATAATGTTTTCCTTTTTTTCTAGGATCGATGACGGAGTATTACGTGAAAAGAAAAACTGAAACTTCTTTTTCAAAACGGATTTTGTTTCTCACGGGTGTGATGTGATTTGGCAAATTTGAACAGTCAGCACACATATAAAATTGCAAGATAGGTAAGAATATGTGATTTCTGAATAATAATGATAATAATAATAATAATAATAATAATAATAATATTAATAAATAAATAAACTGGGTTAGGCAATTAGTTTGTTTTTATAGCAAGGACCAAATAATTACTGTATTTATGCTAGCTGCATTTAACGTCAGGCAATTGGATGCAACATGTTTTGGTCATCAGCATGCAAAGTATGTTTATCCAGCTTGCCACTCCTGCAGATAGTTAAGTTATTGTAGTTTTAAGGGGCGGAACTACGAGGTCATCTGCCCCTACTCCTGCAGATAAGTTCGATATTCCTTCCCATAAAATAACAGTTGGTTACTCCTGCGAGTGAGTCTTGTTACAAGTGTTTGTATCTAGTTGAATGAGGAATTCCATGTAGGCTTACTTCAATCTCTACAAACTGGCTCCACATTCTACTTGTGATGGAGAAACATATTTGTCACCTCCATCTGTTTTCCTTGCTGTAAGATCTTTGTAGCTTAATATTATGGTAGCGCTGAATGAAGATAGAACGAGCGATAACATTCTCTATAATAAATGAGTTAGAAAAATACCTTATGAAGCGATGAGAAATAAATCAGGGAACGATGTTTTAATAGATGTTTCCTCCTCCGCCGTCTGTGACCCACCCAACCATCCCAAATAGGAACACGACTTATAAAACCAAATTACAGCTGTGGCCGCCATTAGTCCAAATCAATTATCGGTTGCGGTCATGAGTATTCGGGTCTCTTCGTTAGCCCCACTGATCCACTGGTCTGTCATCAAAACAATACTGCCAACCTGGCCCTCACGGTACTATGTAACACCAAGATGCGCCCACTTCAGTCTCTAGTGCGCATCATTCGTGCCCAGCACTCAGTTCACTGCTCTAATTAGGCTCGAGTATGTGCAATATTTCGCTTCTCTGTAATGATTATTTTTTTCCACGGTTGAAATGAGTGTTTTCTGTTATCTGCTCATTATTACTATGCAGTAGGCCTATATCGCTTCGCTGTAATAAATATGTGTCTTTTTTCGCACAACTATGGTTTTGATAATGGGTACAGCCTATCGCGCCCAGTTCAATGGTTTTGTGCCAACCGTGCCCCGCTAGTTAGGCGCGGCCAAGGCCACACCTACACCTGACCTTCTAAACATCGTTTTGACCAATCAAATGATTTTTGACAATGGTTACAGCCTAACGTGCACAGACCAATGGTTTTGTGTCGACCATGCCCCGCTAGCTGTGCGTGGTCAAGGCCACACCTACACCTGACCTTCTAACCTTTGTTATGTCCAATCCAATGGTTAGGCTACAGCTTAACGCGCACAGACCAATGGTTTTGTGTCGACCGTGCCACGCTAGCTGCGCGCGGCCAAGGCTACACCTGACCTTCTAACCTTTGCTTTGTCCAATCCAATGGTTTTTTACAATGGTTACAGCCTAACGCGCACAGACCAATGGTTTGGTGGTAATCGTGCCCCGCTAGCTGCGCTTGGCCAAGGCCACAACAACACCTGACCTTCGTTGTGTCCAATCCATTGGTTTATGATAATGATGACAGCCTAACGCGCACAGACCAATGGTTTTGTGTCAACCGTGCCCCGCTAGCTGCGCGCGGCCAGGCTGCACCTGCACGTAACCATTCTAACCTTCGTTTTGTCCAATCCAATGGTTCTTGAAAATGGTTATGGCCTAACGTGGCCAGATCAATGAGTTTTGACAATGCTTTCAGCCTAACGCGTCCCGGTGATTATTATGTTTTGATCAACAGTGATTTCTTATCCCACATGTGGACAACAATGTGTCCGTCTCGGTGCGTGCCGCTAGTGTGAGTCTTGATGACAGTTGAACGAGATGCAAGCGCTGTCGAAACATGGCAGCCGTCTTTAAAATAGCAATAAATAACATCACATATTTACGAACTTTAGTAGATATATGAGATTCAGTAGTGACCAGGGTTGCTAATTTAAATACGTAATATCACCCTGATGATGAAACGAGGACACAAGTTATGAAAAAGTCACATTCACATTACGATGATGAACATGTCCACAGAGCATAAAGTGCTGGAAGCAGAGTTGCTTATCAAAGTTATCTCATTCACTTCAAGAATAACAGCATTAAGCAGTCTTCCAAATCACACTGCGTTTGGACATCAAAAATATGTTCTGGCGGTGTTTTAAACCTCTCTGGTCTGAAGTCATCATATCGAGCTACAGTCCACTGGCTGCCTTCAGTAACTCTTTCCTCGTGTCGGGAACAAGAATTTGGAATAATTGTCCTCGTGACGTTAGAAATTGTACATACGGAGACTACGACCATGCAGTTTGGCTTTGGTCACCACAATTATTTTAGTTGTTATAAGAATAGAATATAATAGAATACCCTCTGATCCAAATTTAATGTTCATACTCGTAATTTTTGTCCATTGCTGCCAACAACCCATTTTTTGAAGTCGGTGACTGAAAATGCGCATGCTTGTAAGGTGCAGTGTAATTGTCCATGTCAAATATTGTGCGTTTATTTGCAATGTAGATGTAAAACTCTTACATGGAAACCACAACTATTTGGCAATTGCGATCGCAACTTGTGCTAACTCCCTCGTTAGAAGAGGTGGGTTCGATTCCCTCCTCATACATCCTGGAAGTGGTTTTCTGTGGTTTCCCAATTCGACTCCATGCAAATGCTGGGATGGTTCCTGACTTAAGGCCATAGCCGCCTCCTTTCCAATCCTCACCTGAATTACAAATACACACACACTACAGCCTTCAGACTTTTCTTATACATAGGCCTACACACAAAAGAACACGGGGCTAAATTACCACAATGTCCAAGCTCCTCCAATGAAGCAACCATATGGTATGACTACACTCTATGCCAGTGTTCCAACCTTTTGTTGAGGTGCATATATAACAATTTTTCCTTATGTTATGACTGCATAATTTTGAAATGTTTTAAGCACCTAATTTGGCTAATCTCTGTATTTACATTGGCAGGTGAGGAATTTGTCAAGGAAGCTTATAATAAGCCCCATTATATTGACAACATTTACATTCACTCCCCTCCATCCAGCAACCCTGTCGATGTCATCTGTCTCCAGGACAGGATCTACACCAAGATTGAAGAAATGGGAGACCTCCCTTGTGGAATTGCTGCAATATACATAAGAAGAAAACAAAAATGTGTAATATCAAGAGTCAATAAAATAGAGAAATTTAATTTAATTTCAAAATCATATCTGTACACATTAATTTAAAAGTGTTCCAACCTTTTATTCCTCAAAGTATTTATAAACAGTAAAAATTGCAACATTATAGACTTAACTCCATGTGGTACATCACAATTTTGCCTAATAGGCCTGTTTTCATTCAACAGGATGTGCTGCCTGATTTAGGCACATGGCGCAGAGGTAATGTTTTCGCCTGCTGTTCCCAAGGTTGCAGGATTGAATCCTGGCTCAGTCAGTTGGTGCATAAATGAGAGGGAGTCGTACCACAGATTTTCTGGCATGTTAAAGATACCCTCTTGAGTGGAAATTCTGGCACCGTGGCATCTCTAAAAACTGCAGTAGTTAAAGGAACGTAAAACCTATAACATTATTATTATTTGATTAAGGATGTTCCATGAATGAAGCATGACTGTCCCGCTTATACTACTGTAGAGCTCATTTTTTTAACGAAACGCTAAGAATAGTTTTCTGTGCTGAGGAGTGGAAGTATTATATTGTTAGTAGCTACGTAATGATGGATGTAAGTTACTCTATGCCTTTTGAAAAAAAAACTTTTTCTGAACCTGTTTGGATTACATTGTTCTTCCAGGACAATGGCAACAACAGAAAGGCACTCCTGTGTGTATACGAGTCAGCGTCTCAATGCATCTCTCATCCTAAGTGCTGCATGTCATATGCACTGATTTGTCAACTAGTCAGAATGCAGTTAATCTGTAATGAGCAAAAAAGCAATATACCATGCTAGAATGTGAATGCATGCTGCTCGATTTGAAATCGACTCTAAAACCTGCTTTTTCTAGGGTGAATTGAAAGCTGGCAAGGCACTTGGACAACACACCAGGGTGATTTAGCTACCTTTGTGAGTGTATGTTTGTCATGTCTAATAATTAAGTTTTTCACTAGATGTGAAAATACTCTCTATATAAAGCATTCTTAACGAGGGCACAGTGTTCACTGGTTCAGTGAGACTCTTAGAAAAATAGCGGAAAGAAGGCAAAAATACAATAAATGTACTAATTTTAAAATGTTATTTATGACTAGCTAGTACTTTTATTTCTTGCCATTACTTGTGTGCACAACGGAATTCATGGCTTCTGTAGTATAGTACCACACTTGACGCAGTCATTACGATAAAGGCGTTATACCACACGTCCTATTTACCTTCTTTTGATGAGCTGGGAAACATTTATCGCGGGTAAGAATACAGACTCTTAAAACTATGAAGTGTGTGGAATTGTCCACAAGTTGTTATTGCAGGTTTCTTAAACTGATCATTAAACTAAGAGGAACACACGCCATAGCCTATGCTCTTGGTTTTGGAAGCTGTACCAAAACATGCCGGTAGGTAATAATTCTCAAGCTAGTAGTTTTAACGTGGCCTTAAAAGTTATGATTGGTCAGGTATGTGGTGCAGCTTATAAGGCCCCATGTCTAGCCTACTACATGCAAGAAGCCTGTGTCTGTATATATACTGACGTTTTGCAGAACTCCACCAGGGGATGATTCTAGCGCCCTGGGATCTCAAACCGTTGCAATTATCGAAAACGTTAAACCAATACTATCAAATTTCACAATTTTGAGCCACAGGATCTCCTTGCACAAGCTTGAAAAAGTAACAAATAAGAACTATTAAGCAAATAGCAAAGGAAAACAACTTCCCGCCAAGCAAAATAAACCACATTATAGCCAAACATAAAAATAAAGATAAAACGATTCCCAAACCGGACAGTAATGAGAAAAAATTTGCTCGTTTCAACTATGTGAATGCGAATGCATATAAAATCACTAACCTATTCAAAAGCAAGGCATAAAGAGAGCTCTCACAACGAAAACACAACTGGTAGGCACCTCCTAAATAGTAATCTAAATAAACGTGACCCGTATTCAAGGTCAGGGGTATATTCTATAACGTGCCAATACATCGGTTGTCAAGCTAATTACATCGGGCAGAGTGGAAGAGTAGACACACGTTATAATGAACATAGGAATGCGATAAGATACGGAACACATTCAGCCGTATGCGAACATATGTGTGACGCGGGGCACAGCTTTACCAACATAGAGTCGGACCTTAAAATAATCCATCATTAATCGAAAGGCAGAGCTCTTGACATAAAGGAAGCAATCGAGATACACCTAGCCAAACGAAACAATCAGAGCAATCTAAATGAACACACGTTCATGGAGAGCTCACCCCTCTTCACGCTACTAAAAAACCACACCCTGTCGGAAACAAGAGACAATTTAGCGACACAGCCAAGCTAGATAAAAGGGGGGAGGGGGGAAATTAGGGGTTTTTTAATAGGTAAATGTTATCTGGATCAGGTGTACGATGTACTTTTCTTCTGCAATAAACCAAGGCCCATATTTGCGGCAGTATTCAAGGTGCCGGGACGTCCTCATAAGACCGGGCAGCGCTTAGTTGAATGGCTTATGGTCCACGCGTGGCGAGGGCTAATCCACGGTCTTTAATAGTTGTAGACCCACCTCATTCAATAACATACATCTTATCTAGGTTGGCAACACCTCACATAAACACGTCGCTATGACTCCGCATAGCACATATGGACAGGGGGAGAAGGCAGGGAAAAACCAGTCGTTAAGATAAGAACCACCGCAGTCGACCGCACAGTGAGTTACAGTGAACACGAAAACTGCGAGTAGCTCTAGTAAGGAAGACAATCAGATAAGTAGTAGGCCTATAATATTATAGTTTAATAATAGTTGATTTTTACAACCATATAATCTCTCCAAAGTACAAACTCCGGATATCTATCACCATTTAGCATTTCACCAAACATCATATATACTGCATTTAGCATACACCGACAGTTGCAGTACCAATACTGCAACTAAATAATTGTACATATTGTAAATATATTCACCTGTATTTCAAACATAGATTTTATAGCCTAAGTGCAATGGATCTGATGATGATCGCTTGACGATCGAAACTGGTCATTCTAGTGTATTTATTTATCTCATGTAATTTATTTCAGGATTAGGACATAACCCATCTCTTTTGGTTACATTCGTGTTGACCGATTGAAAAGCACTAAACTCTTGTTTACTAAGGCAACACTGAAAATATGGCTTCAAACACCACAATTATTATTAGTATTATTATTATTATTATTATTATTATAATTGTTTGGTTGATTGTGAGTAGACCTATTCATTCACTACGAAATTTCTAGGCTAGCGAATTTCAGTGTTTTGTTAGTTTGCCTTTCGCGCCACTTTCCGATATAGCACCCAGATTTATCATCTGTGCATCTTGTAAGTAAGTATTTTATTTTAACGGAATGTTTAGTTTGAAACATTAATTGTATTGTGGAGTGTGAGTGAAAATTAATAGAGTAAGTAATTTACTAGTTAGAGAGTTTTCCCAGCTCCCTGATGACGATAAACTTACACTCGGTAGACCATTACCGGATAAGTGTTGTCCAAAATATAAGTATACGAGGGCGTCTATTGGTTATGTGAATGCGTTATTAAAAACGCTTTATTCTATTTTCCATGTTTGTTGGTGGAGAATCCGCGTGGACCAAAATAGGAGTTACGGAAATTAATCCCTAAAATAAAGAAACATGAATCTTCAGCTGAGCGGCTTCGGTGCCGTAGTTGGTAGCATGCTGAGCCTCTATGCCCAAGATCGCGGGTTCAAACCCGGCCGAAGTCGTCGGAATTTTTAAGAGCGTTAAAAATCCCTCAGTATGCATTCCTTCGGAGAGGAAGTAAAGCCGGCGGTCCCATGTCATATATTTATGGCATGTTAAAGAACCTTCCACTTATTACACCTGTGTGAAGCTAAATTATAGGTTAACCATTTGAACAACGCTCTTAGGTTCCAACGTTCGTCGCCAGGAGGCGACTGCGGTGGCGTCTAGTAATCAAGTTCTGAACTAGTAGTCGTTTACGGTGGCCTTTGGCGGCAAAAATAGGAACTGCTTGAAATTCAATGTCTGCAGTCCTCACTTGAATTAAAAACAGATAACGTTCACTAATACAGCCATCACAATTAACACCGGTTATCAGACAATTTCTCCACACCCCCAAAGTACAGGGGGCTACATGACTGCGTTGTCGCAGCTCCTAAACTGAGGAACCAACCAACCAATCTTCAGCTGTTTGAAATTGACACTTTTTGGAACTGTTAACGAAGCTGCACAATTGGACAGTGCCTATAGAAGGTAAATTGCGGAATATAACGAAGAAGTTAGGCACAATAGGTATGTGTAAAATATTGTAATAAACTGTACTCGTTTCTGTGGCTCTTTCGAACTGGCCTTGCGTGATCATGATGAAATTGTAACATCAACAAATCCAGGTGTTTTGAGAGAACTAATTAATTTTAGCGCTGAGTTGGATGATGTGTTAAAGGTCATTTGGTAAGGGCAACTGTTTTCAAAGGAACGTCCAAAACAATTCAAAATTAAATTTTACAGATTATGTTGGAGGTTTACCAAGAAGAAGTATCAAAGCAAATAAAGGAATCGGAAATTTTAGCCATTATAGCAGATGAAACTAGTGATAATTTAAACATATTTCAGACGGCTGTTGTGTACCGATACGTAGTAAGCGGGAAGCAAAACATGATGCACACACATTAGCAGCGTGTTTACTGGATGAATTAAAGAAGAAGAAATTGAATGAAACCCCGCAAAAATGAATTGCTCAGACGTATGACAGAGCGCACTTCATGGCTGGTTCCTCTGATGGTGTTCAAGCTATAGTAAAAAAAAAGACTGATAGTCAGTCTGAAAGACTAGACTTTATATCATTTTAAATGCTACAAATGCTGCGTGAACTCAAAGTCCGTTAGCAAGTGCAACCCAAGGTCAAAGGAAGTAGCTGGCTAGATGACGTCACGGTCACCGGGGCGCGCGGGGAAAGGAGGAAGCTCAAGCAGTACTATGACGTCACGCACCTCAGTGCATTCTCGGTACATTTCGTCCTGTCACCGTAACGTAACGCCTGACCCCAGCGTAACTACGAAGTCGACAAGATCATTTAAGATGCTAAAAAACCTATCCTTAAGCAGAATATGTGCCCGTCTTTGTTAGTAATAACACTTTTCGTTAACGTACAAACTTTTCGGTTGCCATGTTTTTTTGTTGAGAATGTTTATTATCCCGGAGATTGAGTCCCAATCTTATACAACCTGCTGTGTTTAAAATTCTTCCCATTAATTCAGGCATAGGGCTTAAATACATATCTGATTTTTTATGAATTCCTATAGGAAGATGCCCAAAAGAGCCATTAAAATTTGTCTATTTGATGAACGTACAGTTATTTTAAAAAAACATGTATTTCAGTTTTTATAGAACTGTAGTTTATCTAACGTTAATTCATTTTTGTTACATGTGTAAACTTCCCATATAAAATTGCGACATCAGAAATTTTGGTGTAACACCCTGCTTGACATACCACCGGCCGCCACTGAATTCTGTGTAAAGTACACATTACGATGTCTACGAATTATTGTTTTAAGGTAAAAGGTATCTAAACCGCAGATTGGCGGCAGGAAGTAGACTGTCAACGACTAACGTGAGAGCCCGCACGCTGCATGCGAGCGCTGTATCAAGGACTACCTGTTGTAAAGCCGTCCTGAGATGACGTGCTATCGTTACTGTCCGTCCTAAGAGACGAGGAATTACAAGTCCATCTAAGGGTGAAGATTATTTAGTGAATCCGACGAAACGTCGAGTGAACAGTTTATTTCGCACGAGTGTGCTGTGCTTCGCTGCGAAAAAGTATTGATTTATTTGTGTGTGAAAAGAATTATTTTCGTCCACGAGGCGATCACCACATTATTCCGCCCACGAGGTGAGGTGAAAATCTGTGAACATCTACTACAAACTACGAGAGAATTAGGATTGCTTGTGATAATTCAATTCAGTGACAAATTCACCAAACGCACGTGTGAAGTGCCAAATTTATTGTGAATTTTTGGTGATTATTTTTTAGATAATTGTAACACCACACTTCTTCACGTGGACCCATAAATTCTATGTCCACGAGGGTGTTAAAATACTGCACATTTATCATGATTTGTAAACCATCCATAAGTGAACAAGTGCTACAAGTTATCATTAATCTACGATGCACTTTGGCATTCATTTTTACGCCAGATCATAGTGATATTTTTGGATGATAACCATCAGTCAAATCTGTGATTGCCGACACCACGTGTCGAATAGATATTCAGTGCAGCAGACAGTGAAAAGGGCCATTTATAATCAGTCTGCAAATTAAAGCCAGTGATTTGATTTTATACTGTGCATAATTTACTAAAATCTGTGGAACACGTGTGATTTCAACCACGATGTTATATCTCAACGCTGACCACGTGTACGATGTTCCAACACTGATTACCGTCAGTGCCATGGAGTAGAACCCCATCATCATTAGAGGAATATCTTAGGGGAGACTACATCACCATGGCAGGAGGATCGAACATATATTTCGAGGGACTATTTCGTCCTTCATCAACCCAATGGCTGACCACAAGGAGGAGATCTTGCTCGAGTGACCCACTGGAAACTTTAGAAGACTGGAACGAGGGGGATGCCATGCAAGGAATCCATTCTGGAAAATTAGGACAACCGTCCAGGTCTCTAAATCCACCTCGAATACCAAGGAATTACCATGAGGTGTCAGTAATGTGCGTTTATCATTTCTCCTCTCTTGTACAGGTTAGCTGTGGTAGAAGTAGATGTAGTAATTAACCGAACGCGTGACAATCAGCAAGGCAGGTTTTATGGTTAGATTTGTTTTTTTCTTTTACAATGTGAGTTAGACACTATGCTTTCATAGTGCACCTTGGATGTGTCACAGGATGTAACGTCCTTAATTTTGGACAGACATGACCACAAACCACTTGGGATTAGTTTGGTCGACCCTTCATGTGGGCCGGATAATTTTTGAGGCGTGGATAACCGCTCTTCTGTCATTTTATTATGACCCATTTTTGCGACACTTCCATTGACGCCACTGTTTAGTTTATTTATTTTGTTGCTCCATTTTTGAGCGTATCAGTTAATGGCCGACCAATGTCATTACCCTTATTGTGTAAATTAAATTGTTTATTATTCATGTGAGCTCAGAAGCCACATAAGTTCAACTTGGACCAGAACAGGGGATTTGCAATAATAATGCTACTCAAGCATTGAACCCCTGATATTATAGTATCATTTCAGACATCTTAGCAGCTTGTAAGATTGTCAAATTTCATTATGTTTTGTTTAGTGTCGAGTATCAGACACATAAAAGTTTTGTGAAAGTAAGAATGTAAATAGTGAGAGAAGAGACATCTCTGTCAACTACAATGAGCTCCACAAGAAGTGGAATATCTTTAAATATGGTTCTTTGGAAGACTGTAACATAACCCATCTTTATACTTCATATTTCTACGTGGTACAGAAGCCACGAATCCTTTATTGTTATTTTCATTAGTGTGTGAACCAGCGTTATTCAGAAATGAACTCTTTTAAAATGAATTAACGCCTATAACATGTAATTTGTCGCCCGACGCGACAGCAGATTTGAGTAGAGTGTGTTTTGATTCACCAGTCTGAATGGCTTTGTCAAGCCAATGGTCTATCTCGCTCCCCTAGCGAGACAACTTTTAATGTTAGACGCGCATGCGCAGACATGCATTTCTTACCGTTTGGGAACTTGACTATTTTACTGGGTCAAGGCTAGCAGTGTTTGTTGTGTAACCAGATGTTTTGCTGACGTCATTGAACGAGCAAGTAACTAGAAAGCTTCAGAAAGCGAATGATATGAGCACCATTTGAGAGTGCAAGTTGTTGAAAGGAAGCCCTGTTGTCTATGATTTTGAGGTGATTATTGACAGGGGTATAAGACGGGGCGAAGGGATGGTTGGGTCTACTTACCTGTTATTCAGACGTACGCTCGCACTGCAGCCCACCATAAGTTGGCATACCCCAACAGAAGAATACCTAAAGATTAAGGAAGGTGGAGAAAAGGAATCCCACAGACTCAACTACAGATCCCCCCCCCCCCCCGATAACCTACAGGACTACCATCGATGAAATGATGCCACAACAGTTAGCTTAATATAAATAAAATTTAAACTTGAAGGAACAGCACAACAAGAGTAAAGGAAAATGCATCAGCACACATAAAATACTAAAACTTAAACAAAACCTACCTACAACTCTCACTGGAGATAAAAAACAAGGCTTAAGGTCTGTACCAGTTAAACATTACCTAAGGGTAAATATAGAAAAATTTAATTAAGTGACCAAAACCATTTTACAACAATTATAATTTTGGTAGGAAGTTTGATTAGTAAAGGTAACATCAAAAATACCATGAGGTATTAGATGAAGGAAGAGTAGGCAATGCCTTGAAATAAATTAAAGAACCATTACAATGCTTAACATGAACCTGTCATACCTTCAACTGAACCACGAGATCCAACGAAGAAGCGAATAAAGTAAATAAATATTGCATAATTTACAATAAACAAAAGGGAATGATCGGACACGCAGGAGTACAAACACAGAAAACACCAAAAAAGGAAAAACACCAAAGATATAAAAAAACAAATTTAAACAACAACACAACTAGACTCGACCGTGTACCACATCCACACTCCAAAAAGCATCCGACCACAATGCACTACGGTAAACAAACTACCATGGCAACAAAACAGTTGACAGTATATCCAGTTCTAATTTAGAGCAAACGCAGAATTTAAATAAACATTTTACTCCTCCAGTGAGAAAACAGGAAGATAAAATAATATCTTGACACGAAGAGAACAAAGGTTTTTTTTAAATGCTACGGATCAAAACAAAACCATAACGACTAACGATCAAAATTAGGCCTACTACTTCATAAACGAGTATGGTCAGTACCCGAAAATAACAAGGAAGGAAACGTCTTAGCAAGACATTAAATAATAGAAGGGTCCCCCGGACAAACAATATTTAACAAAAAATTACATATCTGGTGGTAACATATTGGCCTAGCCAATGCCTTCAGACGAAATAAAATGAAACACAAGTATACAACTGACTATGGAGCTCCAAAAATTTAAAGAATACAAAAACATAAGTCATACCTTAAGAAATTCTTTTTGGGAGACACTAATATTAAAAACACAAATGAGTGTTTAAAGAATTTAGACCACAAAAAAAGATGGCTGCCAGCAGACGCAGACTGAGATCCAACCATATGCATCATATCTTCATATTTAGGCAGAAAACCTCGCTCACGAATGTCTCAGATTATAGTTGCGCACCATATTCTTCTGATTAAGCAAACTTATGCTATTATACCCATATTAGAGGAGACGAGGGCCGAAGCCCTCGCCTCAGAGGCGAAAACCACTATTTACGTCTTCCTTAGTCCAGCGATCAGTTACAAGTTACAAATCACAAGATGGAGGCTCAGAGGAAAAGGTCTCTCCCACAAGGCACCCAGTTTTTTTTTTAAATTTGACCAATCCGAGAGAGCCACATACTGTGACAATGTGCATATTAAAATAATTTTCACACGACACCAATACAAGAATTTGGCGGTATAAGGGCATACAGTCTTTTGTTTATGGACGTAGTTTAATAACTACTGGAACCTTAGATCATAAATCCAATAGATGGCTGATGACGTCACATTGGTGAAACCAACATCTCGAACAGCTGACTTAAGGGAACTGCCGGGAACTGCGGATAGTTTGGAGCACTGAAATACTACACGTGATGATAGAATTGGGCTATTCTATCCATTACCGTACTAAACCAGAATGGTGTATTACGGTGCAGCGTATGGATGTAAGGAGACATTTAGAAAAGGGTCTGGCCTTTCTTTCCATAGATAGGCCTAAGTTAATTAATTGTAAAATAACCCTAAATTCTTGACTTCACTACTTGCATTTCTTTACGTTTCCTCTTAACTCCGAAACATGAAAGAAAAATAATTTTACATACAACTGGCATTTATTACAAATTATTAAAATTTACCCTATCCCATACTCCACTGAACAGGTCTATGAAGCAAAATTTAAAAAAAGGAAGGAAGCTTGTAGTTTAACGTGACCGTTAATCTTGAGATCATGAGCCACGGGACCTCCTGTTTACGTGGAATCCGAACCACAGGACATGGCATTTCACTTCGAAAATCTCACATGCATTGACCGGGAATCGAACCCGGACTGCCTTGGTGAGAGGCATACAGCTAGACCGCTGAGCCACCACGACCCCGAAGCAAAATTAGGACCATCACAACATCAAAGAACCTTCCTTTTCAATCATGCTCAGTGTAAAATTGCAGGTTATGCTACTGATGTGACGATGAAATCTTCGATAATATATACGCTGAGGTAATATTTGCCATCTTATTAAACGTATGCACAGTGCGTTTGGTTGAGGAAAATGTATGCAGTCCTAAATTAGTCAATTCTTCGTAGAATTTCAAAGTTCTGGGTTATTTTTGCGAAGGTTTCTAAGATTTATTGGAAAATTTAATTTTATAAAAAGGAAACAGTTCATTGCTTGTAATGCTTTCCTTTGTAGCAACTGTAATGCATAGTTGTTTAAAAGCAACGCTTACTAAATCAATTAGACATCCTTATTTCCATTTGCCCAAGTTTTGTTCACTTTCATAAAATACTGAACTGGAAGGTAACGCTGAATAAGAGCTAACCGTACGATAAAATTTTGTAATGTACTGAAATTTGCCAAAATACATTTTCTAATGATGAAAAATAAATTAGGAAATGATGTAGTAATAGATTGAACTTGTTTGGAGCTCTCGGACGTACAATCAAAAATGACCAGCTACAAAAAATCAGTAGGCCTAATTCAGAATTGGATTTGTTATTAATTATTTTCAAGAGGGGATCCTGGATGTATGAATATTACGGAATACGACAGCCACTTTTCACACAAACACAATTCTGTTCAAATATCAGTAGGCCTAATTCAGAATTAGATTTGTTATTACTTATTTACAAGAGGGGATCCTGGATGTATGAATATTACGGAAGACGACAGCCACTATTTACACCAACACAATTCTGTTCAATAATCAGTAGGCCTAATTCAGAATTGGATTTGTTGTTAATTATTTACAAGAGGGGGATCCTGGATGTATGAATATTACGGAACACGACAGCCACTTTTTTACACAAACACAATTCTGTTAAAAATCAGTAGGCCTAATTCAGAATTGGATTTGTTGTTAATTATTTCCAAGAGGGGATCCTGGATGTATGAATATAACGGAACACGACAGTCACTTTTAACACCAAATATGTTACATTCTTAACCTTTGCAACCTTCCGGTACGTAAAGAAACATACGATGCTTTTCCCAATGTCGTATAAATTACGAAAATGTGTGGTTAAACCCTCATTAAAAATCATTTCCCCACCTACGCCTATCACCTTCCATTACGAGTTCCTCTGTTTGCCCTTTAGTCAGCTGATCGAGATGTTGGTTTCACGTCACTGTACAGGCGCAGTGTGGCAATGCGCACTCTATTGTATTTATGCTGGAAGACCGGAACACTTCCCTTTTCAAGAAGAAGGAATAGCGAGCACCTAGCAGGAAGCTACAGTGATGCGCTCTGTTAGGGAATTCTTCAACCCTACATAGTAGCAGATGCCGAAAGGAGCTGCAATCTCGTGTTCACAAGTAAAACAAGGTCAACTTGGCGCGCACCTTTCAAAACGTAGGGTAGGGAATTCACGAGGAAATTATGCAGGAAAATGTTTGAGACAGCTTGCACGGCTCATTATCCCTCCCTTAAGCGTGAACACAGTTCACGAACATGCCTAGGCATAGGTAGTACTCCATAACTAGTCGATTCACAAAATAGAGGTATGTCCAATGTCTCCAGAAGATAATGTTCACCAGTTAACCCCAATTGATGGATTAAACCGCATCGTTTTGGTTAGGAAGAGAGCAGGGTCAGATTATCAGTGATGGGATAATTGATCACCTCGCAAGCCACTTAGTTAACAGCATCGCTATGTCCAAAATTCTTCAGAAACGCATTACACCAGCACCTGCAGTGCTTACAGAGGTCAAGACGCGTTAGGTAAAATTTTCACTAAGTCCATTGTTGTAAGCTTTCGAAGAAGTAGGTGGATGCAAACTGCTAGATACCATACGACGTGTGGGCAGCCATTTACATACAGTAATTAATCTTACATCAAAAATAAAAATTAACAGAAATTGCTAATAATTAATAGATTTTACATATGAGAAACAAATTGAATTTATATTAAGAAAATCCTGACAATGCCGTAGATCCGTGCTAACAATGTTTCATTAAACAACCAAGATTTACAGATTTTAAGTTCATTACCAAGGTTAAGTTTTTAGAGACTAGTTAGATTTTTCTAGAGTACACGAGTAGAGCGACCATGCATGCAGAAGGAGCTACGGTAGAGGAATGACCACTCAAATTCCCAAGGAAACAGGTATACACAATTACCATGAGTTAGGCCTCCCACCGAATATTACGTACAAGCAAGCATCAGCTACGTGAAACATAAAAACAAGTTACAATATTACAAAGTGTTTTACACGATGCTAAAATATTACCTTTAAATGAGATTTACCCAACAAGTTACAAGCTGTATCCCAGTAGAGTTTTCAATTTCAATACATAATTCCAGAAGGAACAGATGCCCATAGGCTTCAATGACGGTTAGGGATACTCTACATTATACAATAGACCAGTTTACAATTTTATGATATCATTTCTTCATTACAAATTTCTCCACCTCGTTTTATGTGCGACAGATGCACCCTGGATATTTTATTTACCTTAGGATTTCTAATAATAATAGTAACATGAGTCAGGAATGCCTCTATATAACAGGGACCTTTGAAGGGGGGAGTCAACTTACTAGATGCCAGATTACCAACGCCCTTGGGCTCGAAATTGCGGACGTACACAACATCCCCAATTTCCAAATCAGCTGGCTTGCGACAGGCTTTGTATCGCTTGGCAAGTTGGTCATGTGAGATCTTAATACACTCTCTAGCCTTGTCGAATTTCGCCCTCATATCCTCAGGCGTGAAATTGTCTGGCAGGAGATCGTGCAGGTTCCACAGATAAGACAACGGAGAAATTGCCATAAACGAAAACATCAATGAAAAAAGGATGGCTTGCGTGCTCTCATGCACGGTGGTGTTGAAAGCGTGATTTAGCCAATGCAAATTAGAATCCCACTTGGAATGGTCTTCGTGGTGGAAAGCGATCAGAGCAGATCGGAGATTTCGGTTGACTCGCTCAGCGAGAGACGGGTTAGGAAAATAGGGAGTAGTGGTTACATGCGAAATAGCATAATCTTATAAGAATTGACGGAACTGATGTGATACAATGCACTTGGCATTATCTGACACAAGGAACTGACAGGGGCCAAAAGATGAAAAGATAGAATTAAGACACTTTATGACGGAACTGGTCGTAGCCTGTCTGGTGGAGAACATCCAACTAAACCGGGTGAAACCGTCAGTGAAAACAAGCGCAAATTGGTTTCCCCAAACAGAAGGAGGGAACGGGCCAACATGATCAATAAAAAACCTCTCTATGGGCCTTGATTCCGGTTCAGAAGACAACAAGCCAAGCTTTGTAGAAACGGGAGGTTTGCTAATATTACATGAAGCACAATTTCAAATGAATTTCCTGATGTCGCCATCCATGCTTCGCCAGATGAAAAACTGTCTGATCTTAGCCCGGGTCTTGAATTCTCCTATGTGGCCACCAATAGGCGATTCGTGATAGTAACGAAAGATTTCCGGAATGAGGACCGACGGGAGTACAATTTTCGGTAGACGATTATGACGAGATGAACAGCAGAACACACCATCCTTTAGTGAGTAGGGCTTGATCACTTCCTCAGAATTGATTCGATCAATTAAGCTAGACAAGGAGGGATCTTCTTTCTGGAATTTCCTCACATCTTCAAAAAGCATAGGAGAATTGCTAAGAATAGCATTGCCATAATTTACAGATGATACGAGGTTTACGGGTTCACAATTTTGAATTTCCTCTTCGGAGGGTTCCTCATACATGCGGCTTAAGGAATCAAAGAATCAGCAACCGCATTCTCACACCCACGAATATGATGGACCGTGAACTGGAATGACAGGATTCTAGTAGCCCATCTAGCAATCCTATCAGTTTTACGGGGTTTTCCTAACACCCAGCTCAAGGCCTGATTATTAGTCTCGAGAAGAAACTGGGTGTTCTCTAGATACATTCGGAATTTTTCCAGGGCGAAGAACACTGCTAAACCTTCCAGTTCGTAGATGGAATACATCCTCTCTGCGTCCGTTAAGGTACAAGAAGCGTAAGTAATGGGTTGCCTACCAAGATCAGACTCTTGCAGTAGGACACAACCAACACCACGACCAGACGCATCAGTTTGCACGATGAACTGCTTTACAAAATCCGGAATGGCTAATACAGGGGCGTTAGAGAGCGCAATATTTCGATCTTCGAAGGCTGCCTGCTGAGAGGGACCCCACTCAAACTTCACATCCTTTTTACGTAAGTGATTTAGAGGAGCAGCACGGTCTGCAAAGTTATTGATGAACTTCCGAAAGAAGTTCACCATTCCAATATAACGACCAACACTCTTGGCATTCTTGGGCGGTTTAAAATCTCTGGTGGCCTGAGTACGAGACTGGTCCACGGAGATACCAGATTCGGAAACAATATGCCCCAAGAAGGAAATTTTGGGCTTGGCAAAAGAAACCTTAGATAATTTAACTGTAAGGCCAGCAGCACGCAACCTTCAGATGATCAACATGTTCCTCAAAGGATTCAGAGTAGATCACCACATCATCAAGATAGTGGTACACAAATTTGAATTTAATTTCAGAAAACACTTTATCCAGGAGTCTGCTCAACACAGCAGCTCCCGTGGATAGGCCAAAGGGGACACGGGCATATTCGAACAAGTTCCAATCAGTGGCAAAAGCAGTAACATGTCATGATTCCGGAGAGAGGGGAATTTGGAGGTAAGAAGAATTTAAATCGAGGATCGTGAACACCTTAGCGTTACGAAACCAACCAAAGCAAGTGAGAAGGTCAGGTAAAGGGATGGATTGTAAAACAACTTTTTGATTAAGAGCCCTTTAGTCGACCACCGGTCGAAAACCACCGTTAGGTTTTGGCACAAAAAACAGGGGATGAGTAAGCAGAGATAGATGGTTGGATTACACCTTCTTCCAACATATTGTCAATAATCTTCCGAAGTTCGGCCATCTTGGGCGGGGCAAGGCGCAAGGCTGGAACGCACCGGCACAGAATCGGTCAGCTCAATTTTGTACTCCATCAAATGGGTTACACCCAACTTGTCAGTAAAGACATCACTATACTCCTGACATAACTTCTTTATGGCATCCTTTTGAGGATTCGTTAAGTTTTCCAGATCAAGATCCTCAATAGTTGCAGACTCACTAACTGAACTGACAGCAGGAGAAGATAAAACCGGGTTAAACGATAATTTAATTTGCGGATTAAACTTAAACCATAGTTGCGAGCACCAAAATCAAGAAGCATACCAACATGGGACATGAAATTGGCTCCAATGACCACAGAATAAGAAAGATTTCTGGCAACAAAAAACTTAAACTTCCATGAATAATTTAGAATATGGATTTTGACTTTCATACTACCCAAAATATTCATGTTTGAACAATTTGCCGAAATAAAGGATTCATTGTTAGGCTCTAACTCAGGTAGGCTGCAAACACTCTTCATAGCTATAAACCAGTCCTCGCTTATAATGCAGGCAACACTACCAGAATCAAGCAATGCAGAAACGGGCTCGTCATTAACACAAATTTCAATAAAAGGGGATATTCCCTTAGCCACAGGAGAAATTCCAAAATTATTATTAACTCTAAAACGATTGCGATTAGATGACGAGGGCACCCGCATCACTGGTTTCACATTTTGTTTAGATTTAGGTTGACTTGCCACGACATTGCTCACAGACAGGTTAGGTTCATCAGGGACATTAGCAGTGCTAGTACACGATGACTTAGTATTCACAGGTTTATCAAGATTTTCATTAGTAGGGCGATAAGAAACTACACACGGTTTTCCTAAACTCTCATGCACAGAAATATCCATAGAAGTAACACCCGAATTGGTCTCCAAAGTATCCCGTCATTGACGATACCCTACTTGGTTATTAGGACACACTTTCATAACATTCCCCATGCCACCACACGTGTGGCACTTAACATTGGGTCTAGGATGAAACATAATCTTACGAGGGGGACGAGCCATCAAAGAATGAGGAGGAACATTTGCTACACGAAGGGAATCGGCATGTTTCACAGCCATAGCCTCTATAACCACTTGTTTTAGCTCGGCAAATGAAGAAGGCCTGGTACACATAGTCATGTACGACCTATACTCTGAAGAAAACCCATTTACAATTGACGACACCAATTGTCGTTCAGTCAAAGGGGATGCAAACACCTGGGAATATACCTTAATGCCACTGACATAGTCGCTAAGTGACTCGTCCAACCTTTGAACACGATATAGGAACTTTTGTTCAAGAGTACTAATGGCACCCGCAGGGATTAAAAAAACACAACACTTCCCTTATGAACATGGATAAGGACATACGGACTTGAATAGCTTCAATGAGATTGTCGCGCAGCATACCGGAGGCAACAGGATGCAATAGTCGGAAAATCTGATTTTCCGACATTCCAAAAATCGAGGCATGGTTGTCCAATTCGACCACTTGCTTTAAAAACAAGACCACCTTGGTAACGTCATCTAAGTTGAAATTCTTCAACTTAGTAATAACACTAGAAATAGGGTGAGGAATCGACTCATAAATAACGTTAGGAGTACACGCAGCATTCTGAAATGGGACATTAGTACCAGGGTAGCTTCCTCGCACACCCTCTACAGGAGACAAAACAATAAAGTAGCCAGAAGAAAATCTGGGACGCATTGGGTCGGCCGCACCCAGGAAGTCATTAGGTGACCTAACATGAGCAGGGTTACCATACCCAGGGGTAACTGGTCTGGAAGTACTAGGATCAGGCAACAGAGGGACAGACAAACCACTATTTGTAATAGATTCCAAAATATCAGACCTAGTAAACAGATCTGGCTCACGTTCAATCCCGGAAGAACGACCAAAATTCACAGGGTTATCGCTTAAGTCAATAATATCAAAGGCACTATTATTGTCGGCCATCTTGATAAACACAATACAGACAGACAATAAAGACGAAAACAAAATATAGGAATAACGGGGACAGTCTACAATTCCAAAACAATACAATAAACTAGATTAATAACACAATAGATCAGGTCGACACTCGAACACTGCCACGATACCTGAAATTTCACTATACAAAACGATGCGGAAAGCTGCTCAGGACTGCAGACCTCATCCTTTACTTGGCTCCAGACCAGAAATCTAAAATACACAATTTTCTACAATACAGACGTTACAAATCACAGGGCAAACAGCTTCAGACAGGTCTCTTCGATGGCTTCACTTGCAGCATGTAGGCTATGAGCATGCCAAAAACCCACATTTCCCATGCCAAGAATCAATGCTACACTTACCAAACTTCTTCTCCTTTAGGAATTTTGCATAATAAATAAGGACATAATTCACCATAGAAATTTGCTTGGAACAGGTCACTTCCATATAGCACCACAAGGATATTCAGAGCCATTCATGTAACAAACAAAACGACAAGAATTAGCCTCAGATAACATCAAGCACACTCACATGATATATTCTACCAGTGACCGCCCTATAAGCAGCAGAAAACCCCATACGCAAGCCTGCGAGAAGGGGGGTAGCGATAGCTGCAGACGCAATAGTCGAGCAAGCTCTGCTACCACTGACAGGGTAAAAGACGGGGCGAAGGGATGGTTGGGCCCTACTTATCTGTTATTCAGAAGTCCGCACGCTCTGCAGCTCACCATCAGCTGACATACCCCAACAGAAGAATACCTAAACATTAAGGAAGGTGGAGAAGAGGAATCCCACAGACTCGTCTACAGATGCCCCCCGATAACCTACAGAACTGTCACCGGTGAAATAATACCACAATAGTTAGCTTAATATAAATAAAATTTAATCTTAAAGGAACAGCACAACAAGAGTAAAGGAAAATGCATCAGCTCACATAAAATTCTAAAACTTAAACAAAAACTAACTACAACTCTCACTGGAGATAAAAACAAGGCTTAAGGTCGGTACCAGTTAAACATTACCTAAAGGTAACTATAGAAAATTTTAATTAAGTGACCAAAACCATTTTACAACAATTATAATTTTGGTAGGAAGTTTGATTAGTAAAGGTAACATCAAAAATACCATGAGGTATTAGATGAAGGAAGAGTAGGCAATGCCTTGAAATAAATTAAAGAACCATTAAAATGCTTAACATGAACCTGACATACTTTCATCTGAACCACGAGGTCCAACGAAGAAGCGAATAAAGTAAACAAATAATGCATAATTTACAATAAACAAAAGGGAATGATCGGACACGCAGGAGTACAAAGACAGAAAACACCAAAAAAGGAAAAATACGAAAGATATAAAAAACTAATTTAAACAACAACGCAACTAGACTCGACCGTGTACCACATCCACACTCCAAAAATAAAAAGCATTCGACCACAATGCACTACGGTAAACAAACTACCATGGCAACAAAACAGTTGAAAGTATATCCAGTTCTTATTTAGAGCAAACGCAGAATTTAAATAAATATTTTACTCCTCCAGTGAGAAAACAGGAAGATAAAATAATATCTTAACACGAAGAGAACAAAGGGTATTTTAAAATGCTACGGATCAAAACATAACCATAACGACTAACGATCAAAATTAGGCCTGCTACTCCATAAACGAGTATGGTCAGTACCCGAAAATAACAAGGAAGAAAACGTCTTAGCAAGACATTAAATAATAGAAGGGTCCCCCGGACAAACAATATTTAACAAAAATTTACATATCTGGTGGTAAAATATTGTTCTAGCCAATGCCTTCAGACGAAATAAAATTAAACACAAGTACACAACTTACTATGGGGCTCCAAAAATTTTAATAACACAAAAACATAAGACATACCTTAAGAAATCCTTTTTGGGAGACACTAATATTAAAAACACAAATGAGTTATCTTTAAAGAATTTAGACCACAAAAAAAGATGGATGCCAGCAGACGCAGACTGAGATCCAACCATATACATCATATCTTCATATTTAGGCAGAAAATCTCGCTCACGGATATCTCAGATTATAGTTGCACACCATATTCTTCAGACTCAGCAAACTATTATGCTCTTATACCCATATTAGCCGAGACGACGGCCGAAGCCCTCGCCTCAGAGGCCAAAACCACTATTTACGTCTTCCTTAGTCCAGCGATCAGTTACAAGTTACAAATCACAAGATGGAGGCCCAGAGGAAAAGGTCTCTCCCACAAGGCACCCAGTTTTTTTTTTAAATTTGACCAATCCGAGAGAGCCACATACTGTGACAATGTGCATATCAAAATAATTTTCACACGACACCAATACAAGAATTTGGCGGTATAAAGGCATACAGACTTTTGTTTACGGGCGTAGTTTAATAACCAATGTAACACTTCCTTTCTCAAGAAGAAGAAATAGCGAGCATTTAGCAGGAAGCTACAGTGATGCGCTCTGTTAGGGAATTCTTCAACCCTACATAGTAGCAGATGCCGAAAGGTGCTGCAATCTCGAGTTCATTAGTAAGACAAGGTCAACTTGGCGCGCACTTTTAAGAATGTAGGGTAGGGAATACACGAGGAAATGATGCAGGAAAATGTTTGAGACAGCCTGCACGGTTGAATTATGACACCCTGTTGGGAGGCTTTCTATGTGAGATGTGAGTGCCATGATGCACTGTCGGTAGAGGGGTAGCCTCACGACCACTTTATTCCAGGTTTAGCCTGAAGACTGTATATGAGAGCTTTGCGCCCCTACAGCGTTTGTTGCAACCAAGTGCTTGCTAACTTGTGTTATTGTTTTCCGGCCGTGTGAGCCGAGGATGTTAGTGTTGTTCTTATAGAAGACTACACACCGTTAAGCCTTAGGGGTCCATTAGAATCGCCAGCAAACTACATAAAACTACCACAACGTAAAATAAACTTCTAATAATAATGTTATCTAATTGTTATAAGCAAACTGCTAAATAATGACTGTAAATTAATCTTGGTCTGTACGATTGCACAAGCCGGTCGCCAATTCTATGTGGATGTGTCACATTTCCATCGGGAGATGACTTGTTGACTTTTGAAACACTATTTTGTGACGACGGAGTCCGCTAGGACCATTCGTTCTCAACTGGTGGCACGCGACGCTCAAGAGACATAAGTCGTGATTTTGATCACGCAGTGGCCAACATAATTGCATAGTTAGATGACCCAATGGTGCTAACAGCATTCTTGCGAGTACGTAGGTGTTTCATAAGAGACTTTATAATTGCTGTGTTCTTTTATTTATTGAATGTGATGTAATATAACCACCCATTGTACCCTTAGCCGGTACGATGTGTGTTTAACATGTTTTTTTAATTACTGGTTGTCACATAGCTTTTGTCATAAATGTTTGCTTACTACGGTAGTCATTCGCCGTATGTTTTGTTATTGTAATGTCAGGAATTAGTTAGCTTTATTAATTAATTAAATGTAAATTTGGGGGTGGTACCATCATAAATTCTTTAGCTTGATTTATTGTTAACTTAACTTCGTTTTCTTATAAGTAGCCCGTTTCATCTGTATAGGGTGTACTTTTCGTGCCACTACCCTAGCTTTGTTGTTTTTGCTTTCTAGTAATTAGATCTTTGGCGAGGGTTTTCAACTTCAATCAGTTTAGGATATTTAACCCTTCATTTCTTTTTTTTTTATTAGCTTGCGGGATTAGCCCCAGACAAACCCTCCGAACTAGGCTAGGTGTTTGTTATTGTTAAAATAAATTTTACTCGAAGTTATATAAGCCAGGATGTTATTATTTTGTAGCTTAAGTGTTTCTTGCGGTGTACTACTTGGGTCAACATGACACATACCTTGTCTGGCCAGATCGCCCCGGGATCTTGCATTTTCGTGCGCACTGGCCTATAGGAAGTACATCCAATCCTCTTCGGCATATGTGTTCGGATGATGAGTTGTCCGGGAAGTCATTGTGGTAAGTGGCAACCCTCACAGCTCGTCTGACGGGCTCAATAGCTAAAACACCCACATCTGAGGCAATCTGTTTAACAAATTCTAACCTTGGTCAACCCCTACAGTTCTTGCCCTCGACCCTTCCTTCCATAACTAAGCTTGCTACTCCTGGGTGTCTTAGTATGTGTCCTACCAACCTATATCTTCTCTTCATTAGCAGTCGCCAGAAACATCTCTCCTCTCCCACTAGTCTTAATACCTCTTCATTTGTAACCATATCTACCCATCTGATCTTCATCATTCTCCTGTAACACCACATTTCAAATCCTTCAATTCTCCTCTTTTCTGCTGCACAATAGTCCAGGTTTCACTTTCATATAGTGCCACGGTTCAGACAAAAGCCTTCAAAAATGACTTCCTAATACCTAAAGCTATATTCGATGTCAACTGATTCCTTTTCTGTAGAAATGCTTTCCTTCCTTGAGATAACCTACTTTTTATATCCTCTTTGCTTCGTCCATCACTGGTTATTTTGCTGCCTAAGTAACAGAAGTCTCCTACTTCCTTTAGTTTTTCACCTGCCATTTTGATGTCCATAGAGGTTTCTGATTTATTTCGGCTGCATTCCAATATTTTTGTTTTACTTTTATTGATTTCATCATGAATTCTTTCTTCAAGACAGAGTCCACACCATTCAAAAACTCAAATCCTCAGGCGTGTCCGCCAAGATGACTATGTCATCGGCAAATCTCAGAGTTGAAATTATTTCTCCTTGAATCTTCACTCCCACTTTAAACTTTTCTCCGATTTCCTTCATTGCTTGCTCATTGTAAAGACTGAAAAGTATGGGTGATAAGTTGCAGCCTTGCCTTACAGCTTTCTGAATACCAGCTTCTCTCTCATGTACTACAGCTCGAATGACTGCTGTCTGGTTTCTGTATAGATTGTAGATCACCCTCCTATCCCTGTACTTTATTCCAATCGTTTTCAAAATGCCAAACAATTTAGTCCAATCAACGTTATCAAAAGCCTTTTTTAAGTCTACAAATGCCATGAACCTTCTCTTATCTTTCCTTATTCTACCTTCCAAAATCAGCCTGAGACTTGGTACAGCTTCCCTTGTTCCTACATTTCTCCTTAAACCGAACTGGTCTTCACCCAACTCCGTTTCTATCTGGCTTTCCATCCTCTTGTAAATTATTCTAGACAGGATCTTGGAAGCATGAGTAATTAAGCTGATTGTATGGTAATCTTCACATCTGTCAGCTCTTACTTTCTTCGGTATAGGGATGATAACATTCTTCTTGAAATCAGAGGGTACCTCACCTGTCTCATAAATCCTACACACCAAATGATATAACCTGATCAGACCTTCATTTCCTATGCAGCGTAGCAACTCAATCGGTGTATCATCTATGCCTGGTGGTTTGTTCCAGCTTAAGTCTTACAATGCTCTGTCAAATTCTGATCTCAATATTAAATCTCCTTTTGCATCCTCATCAATTTCCTCCTCCCTTTCCATTACATGATTCTCAATCTCCTTTCCCTGATACAAACACTCTATGTAAGCTTTCCATCTCTCAACCTTTTCTTCCCTATCTGTTAGAGGCTTTCCATTTGTGTCCTTAATATTACAGCACTTAGTCTTCAATTCCCCAAAAGTATTCTTAATCCTTCGATAAGCTGTGTCTACTTTTCCTAATTTCGGACAGTTTTCTAAGCCTGCAAATTTCTCTTTCAACCATTCTTCTTTCACTTCCTTGCACTTCTTGTTAACCTAATTTCTCAGACGTCTGTATTCTACTTTCCCCTTTTCATCTCTTACATTCTTGTGTTTCCGCCTTTCGTCCATCAATTCTAGTATATCCTGAGTGATCCACGGATTTCTACCTATTCTTTCTTTCCTACCAATGTTTTCTTCTGCGGATTTTGTTATTTCATTCTTCAAAAGTGCCCATTCATCTGCAATTGAAGTTTTTTTTAGGGTTTTTCATTAGTCCTTCCTTTATACTCTCATTGTGAGGTTTGAAGCCATTTTTCAGTGTTGCCTAAGTAAACAAAAGTTTGGTGCTTTTCAGTCGGTCATGCTTGCCACGGTGGGTGAGTGGTTATAGTGTCGGACTACCAACCCCAAGATTGCAGGTTCGCCCCTGGCCATGGTAAGTGATTTTTGAAGGCGACAAAAATCACGATACTCATGTCATACGTTGTTGGCATGTTAAAGAACCCATTTGAATTCAGTAGGCCGTGTTCAATGGCAAAATTAATCTCGGGATTTTCCGCCAACAGAAAGTTCCTCCATTCTCTACTTAAAAGCGCTGTAGTGTCAAGGAGTTTAGATATCTAACCTCCTTGACTTTCATAGCGTTCAAAGGAACGACAAAATTCGACATGCAAGCTACCCTCTGGGTGTCAACTAACAAAGCTTGCACGAGGCACCCGAGGCCATACGATATTATTATTAGTCGGTCATAGGGTGACTACCCGCCCCGCATTTTTCGGGACGTCCCGCATTTTAAAATATTTTGTAAATGTCCCGCGCTGAACGTTATTTGTCCCGAAATTGTTTTGTTTTCTATCTGAACGAATTTTCGTCTCACTGTCATCGATACGAATTTTCACAATAGGCAACCGTCCTTCCATCTAGATTCAAGTAAACAGTATAATTTTTGAAAGTGCAAAGAAGCAGGTTATAATGATAGTATCTTTGGAGAAACGTTCCGGATGAGCCTTCTAACTTCCGAGTTATCATTAGTCCATGGCGAGTCCGTCGCGTGGCGTGTGTGACCATTCTGTAGCACGAAGCGCATCAGCATAAACGTGTTGAATTTAACTGGTGTTTTACTTTTTAAGTTTTTGTGATATATGCAATGGATTCGACGTCGGATAGTGATGATGACTGTACTTCTACTTCGTCACAAAAATGGAATCCATCATTTAAACCCGAGAAGGCGAAAGGGAAAAATAAACGTGTATGTTCATGTAATTCAAAGTGGAAATCCAACATGCCGTACTTATCTCCTGATCGTAGTAACGTGCATAAGGCGTTTTGCAAACTTTGCAAGAAGACGTTCAGTATTTCTCATGGAGGATTCTACAACGTGGCGAGACACAACAAAGGCCAAGAACATCAGAAAGCAGCTACGTTATCCCTCCAGAATAGGACGATATCATCATTTTTTGGTTCCAGTTCTAGTACCGTCCATCAAGACCGTGCATCAAAAGTGACAAAGGTATTTCACAATGTTATTCACAACGTGCCTTATCGCTATTACGATTGTGACTCTAAACTAGTCCCAGTAATATTTCCAGATTCAGAAATAGGGAAAAGCATATCTCTAGGACGGACCAAAGCAACATCAATTGTTACGAATGTATTTTGCGCCTTTTTCTTTAAAAGAACATGTCAAAGAACTAGTAGAGAAAAATATTTGTATTCTGTAGCTACAGACGCATCTAATCATGGTCACGTCAAGATTTTTCCAATAGTATTAAGATACTTTCATTGTGACAATGGAATTGCGCATGTTTTGTTGGACTATTACGAAGACAGTCGTGAAACTGCAGATGCTGTGTTTTGTCAATTAAAAGATAGGGTAGGTGCTCACATTTTGAGTATAAATAATGTGACATCATATTCTGCTGACAGTGCCAATGTAAATTATTGTAAACGGCATTCAGTATTTACATCGTTGAAAACTGACAATGAAAGTATTCTGCCTTCACCTTGCTCTGCCCTTAAAGTCCATAATACAGCTAAGTATGCGATTGACAAATTTCGTCATTTTGACCTTGAAGGTTTTGTAAGCAAAATGTATAATTACTTTTCCTGTCATTCAAAAAGGGTAGAAGGGTTGAAGGAATTCTTTGTATTTTGTAACATTGAATACAGGGATATAATTAGACATGCACCAACAAGATGGCTAAGTATTTACCCAGCAGTAGAGAGACTTTTAAGTTGTTTACCTGTCATTCAGTCATATTTCACTTCACTAGGGGAAGATTGCCCTGTATTGATCCAGTCATTTTTTGATGATGCTGAAAATGGCAATGAAAATATATTTTTGCAATTTTTCTGTAGTGTTCGGAAAGTATTTCACCTTACAATTGTATCTTTAGAAAGAAACGACTTGTTAGCATTTGAAGTGTATCATATAATGGAATCACTTAGGAAACAGTTAGAAGGAAAAATATCAGATAAGTTTTTTGGTTTCAAAACAATGACACTCCTTAATGATCTGGTTAAAGAAAAATTGCAACAAGTTCAGAATGAGTTTGTAGGTTGGTATGAACACTGAACTATCTCACCTCTAGATTTGATTTCTCAAATGAAAACATACTATTTAATATAAGTGTTATGCTGCCTTGTAGTTTGGAGTTGGTTCTTCAAAGGCTAAGGGAAGAAACCCTGACAGAAAATCAGCCTGGTGCCTCAGGCTTTAGGTGGCAGCCCCTCCAAGGCACTCGGAGGCAGTGGGTTAATCACTCGCTCCTCTTAAATAAACTGATTACGGAAACTGAAGCGAAATTACAAAACCGGACGGATAACCTGATGACGGCTTTTGGCATGAAGAGGACTACGAAAATCGGTTTATGGAATGTGAGGACCTTGATGGAGAAAACCAGACTGAAACAAGTGTCACGGGAGATGAAGAACTATGGGCTGGATATCCTAGGATTGAGTGAAGTGAGGTGACCAGGATTTGGTGAAATACAGACAACAGATGGAATTACATTTCTCTATTCTGGGGGCGATGATGAAGAACACAGGGATGGAGTGGGGTTGCTGCTCAACAGAAATGCAAAGAGAAGCCTTATGGAGTGGAAGCCAATTTCCAGTAGGCTCATGTTTGCTAGGTTCAAGACAAAGATCAGCAATGTGATCATCATCCAATGCTATGCGCCTACAGAACAATCGGAGCCAGAGAAGAAGGAAGAATTCTACCAAATGCTGCGAGATGTCACAAGACAAACAAGTAAGAAGGACATTCTCATTGTTATGGGAGACTTCAACGCGAAGGTGGGCTCAAACAATGAGGGGTTGGAGCAGATCATGGGTAAACATGGCCTTGGTGAGATGAATGACAATGGGGAGAAATTTACGGAATATTGCGCCAGTCAGGATTTGGTGATGGGTGGCACGGTATTTCCTCATAGGCGGTGCCACAAGGTCACCTGGGTGTCTCCTGATCAAGTCACAGAAAATCAAATTGATTACATCGCGGTGAGCAGGAGGTTCAGAAGAAGCTTGGAAGATGTTAGGAACAAGAGAGGAGCGGACGTTGGTAGTGACCATCATCTTGTGGTTGCCAACTTCCGCATGAAGATCGTCGCAGTCCGCCGAAAGTTTAACACTCGGCACAACAAGTTTGATGTGGGCAAGCTTAAGAACCAGCAGAGATTGGACCAATTTAAACTGGAGCTCAGAAATAAATTCCAGGTGTTGGACTCAGAGACAGAGAAGGACGTGGAGACTGTGTGGAGCGAGGTAAAGAATATCTTCGTGGAAACTAGTGAGATGCAGCTCGGGTACAAGAACTACCTGCGGAAAGAATGGATATCCGATCAGACCTGGGACAAGATAAATTATAGGAAGGAGATTAAGGCCAAGCTCAACACCTGCAAGACTAGGCAGCAGAAGACTCTCACACAAGCAAAGTATTCAACAGCAAACAGAGAGGTAAAGAGGAGTGTACGGAAGGATCATAGGAGGTGGATTGATGAGCAGGCGGAGAAAGCAGAAGAAGCGGCAAGAAGGGGGGACGTTAAGGAGCTCTATGGCATCACAAAGATGCTTTCGAAGAAAGGTTTTAATAAAACTAGGCCTGTGAAGAGCAAGACGGGCGAGATCCTCACGACGTGTGAACAGCAGCTGACAAGATGGAGAGAACACTTTGAGGAGGTTCTTAATAGAGATAGAGGACCAGAAAGTAAGCAGCGAGGAGAAGATGAAGAGGAAGCAGAAAGTGACCCAAGCATCAGCCTCGACTCCCCAACTCGGGGCGAAATACGGACAGCGTTGAAGCAGATGAAATGCGGGAAGGCACCAGGTCTGGATAATATCCCAGCGGAAGTACTGAAAGCAGACCTGGATATTAGGATCAATCTGCTGCACCCGCTGTTGGAGAAGATCTGGAAGGAGGAGAAAATACCAACCGAATGGAAGAAGGGGTTGATAGTCAAGTTGCCGAAGAAAGGGGACACCACAAACTGTAACAACTGGAGGGGTATCACCTTGCTGTCCATTCCAAGCAAAGTGCTGGCGAGAGTCATCCTGAATCGTATAAAAGACTGCGTAGAAAAAAAGGCTTCGGAAGGAACAGGCTGGATTTCGACAATATCGCAGCTGTGTGGATCTCATCAACACCCTCCGAATCATCCTGGAGCAGAGTGTGGAGTGGCGGAATACCCTTTACCTCACATTTGTTGACTTCGAGAAAGCCTTCGACTCCGTAAATCAAAGAATTATGTGGAAGACCCTCGAGGAATATAAAATTCCAACAAAGATCATCAGAATCATGGAAGAGATGTACGAAGGGTATGAGTGCCAGGTTCTTCACGAAGGCAAATTAACAGAAAAGATAAAGGTCAGTTCCGGAGTGAGACAGGGGTGTGTCCTTTCCCCCACTCTGTTCCTGTTGGTCCTGGATAGCGTGATGAAGAAGGTAATGGGAGGACGGAAGAGGGGTATTCAATGGGGTATAAATGACAGGCTTGAAGATCTGGATTTCGCAGACGACATTTGTCTTATGGCACAACGGTACCGAGACATAGAAGATAAGCTGGGGAGGTTGCAGAGAGAAGCAGAACGTGCAGGACTGATGATCAACACCAACAAGACCAAAGAGATGAGGATAAATTCTGACATCACGACTAGTTTGACCGTCAACGGAAAGGACATTGAGCGAGTTGAGTCCTTCCTCTACCTTGGAAGTATAGTCACAAATGATGGGGGAGCAGAGGAAGATGTTCGAAGCCGTATCAGGAAGGCTAATGGTGCCTTTGTCCAGCTCTACCCCATCTGGAGAAATAGAAACATTTCCAGGAAGACCAAGCTCCGCCTTTTCAATAGCAACGTAAAGTCGATTCTTCTCTACGGCTGTGAAACATGGAAAGTCACAAAACCGATCAACAACCAGCTACAGGTGTTCATTAACAGATGTCTGCGTCGCATCATGAATGTGAGGTGGCCGGACATAATCTCAAATGAAGATCTTTGGACCATCACCAATCAACAACCGATTAGCATCCAGATCAAGGAGAGGAAATGCCGCTGGATTGGTCACACACTAAGGAAGCCGGACGGAGCTATTGAGAGGGCGGCGCTAGACTGGAATCCTCAAGGCGCCAGGAAGTGAGGTCGACCTAAGAAGACCTGGAAGAGGACGATCGAAAATGAAATTGCAGAGGTGGACAAGAACTGGAGTCAAGTGAAGAGAATGGCCAGGAACCGTACTGCGTGGAGAAATTTCGCCAAGGCCCTATGCTCCGGAAGGAGCGGCAGGAATTAAGTAAGTAAGTAAGTATGTCTTTGAGGAAAGAAGTTGACTTTAACATTATTTTGAAACTTGTTCATGATTTGAAATTGGAAATGAAACTTGATGTTGATGAATTATAATCAGAATTTTCTCAGTTGTAAGAATCAATTAGCATTGCTGCAACAAACAAATGTGTAGAAGATTCTTGCTTGAAAAGATGGATGGTTATTTAAAACTTGCTACCTGACGAAAAACAAATTAATTGTGATTTTTCAAAACTGGTACAGTTCTCGTGTTCGATTCCTCAATCAAATGCCTCTACAGAAAGAACCTTTAGCCAGGGGAAATTTTTTATGGTCAGACTCTAGGAACAGACTTCATTCGACGCCTCCAACTAAGAACATCGTATCTGCATAAAGTAAAATGTTGAGTAGAGCAGTTTAAAGTTTAGAAAAATTCCTACAAATCGGCGAGTTTCTCAATATTTACGATTATGGTCTCAATGAAAAGCAATTATTGCCTAGTTTATTTTACCCGAAGAAGGGTGTTTGAATTTATTAAATAACCCATTTACATGTAGTTACGATATTACTGAATTGGAATTATCCAATGAAGAACATCGTGCGTGAAGTTACGATGTTCTTCATTGGAGATGTGTGAACAACTGACTGCAAAAGTCAAGTTACGATGTTATTGTTTGGACATATTAATCTAATAATAGCCATCAACTTAATGTTATAGTGTCCTTTATTAATATAAATTCCATTATTACTGCATACAATGAGCTAAAAGAAAGAATTGACTGAACTTACTATTCTTAAGATTGTTATCTCTGAACAATATAATCGTTGAAGACTATGAAAACCTTACATAAGAACTGAAGTTTACAGGTTAAATTAAAAACTATTTGTTATTATTTTAAACTTTCCAAAAATGTTAATTGTTTTGAAAATACAATATACAAACTAAAACAATTCAATTTCGAGACAAGTTACTTTCATTTTTATTAGTCACTAGTTGTGTCTGAGTCAGTTGGTTCGGCTACGGTAACTTTTAGATTTTTGTAGAAATTTTCATACATGTCTGGAATGAGATTGCGTGCACATAAAGACAGCAGGTCCTTCTTTTGTGGAGCTACTGGCAACAGTCCAAAGTGCAAATAGATTGCCGTCTTCTTCGTCGATTCTGGTACAGATCAATAAACACCTCTTCACCTTCGTGGTCGTACTCGATAAACAGCTTGGTTGGATCGTCTCTCCCGATACGAACCTGTCTCACTTTGTTCCAGTGTATTTTCTCTCCTCTTGCTACCCTGTTCCGCTTGTCAAAATCCAAAATTTCGTTGCAATTCCTTAAATCCTTCTGGGAAATTTATTTCACCACGTATGGTTTACCCTTTGCTTTCGCCATACGAATAAGCATAACCCATTGGTCTGGAACATAAATAGTTTACCCTTTCCTTCTTCTTTCAATGAGCGCATGCATTGAGTCCCCTTCATTTTGCGTGTGTCCTTTTTCGAAAACTCTGTGGGTGATGGAAACATGCAGGGTCTCAGACATAAAGGAGTAAACTGCATACAAAATCCTATTCCGATTTCGTCCTGCACGGCTATCTGAATAGAATATAAAGTCTGAAATTCCTTCTTGAGCTTTAAACTTGATATAGCTCATAACAAAGCTCCCAATTTCATTTGAACCTCGCTTTGCAATCTTTTTCTTTGAACTTGCCTCTTATTCATACACTGATTTGTCACTATCTTCCTCAGACTCAGGTTCCCCGTCTGTTTCAATCAAAAACTCTTGTTCATAATCTTCGTTCTGGCAGAAGTTTTCTCTAGAACTTTCAGGTTTTGTGGTGTTGGGGGATAGGTTTTCTTGTTCAACAGTTAACTTTGGTTTTACCAGTCTTCATCCTAGAGCAATCCGACTTGTTGTGCATTGGGCCAAATCATGATGTCAACTTTAGCCTGTTTCTTTCTTGTTCTTGTTTCTTACTTATTCTGTGATCTCTCATTCTCTTCTTTATTGTCGTCTTCTTGCTGTTATTTGTTACCATTATCTTAACTATCTTATCTCCAATCTTTGCTTCAAAGGTGACTCCTACAAGATTTTCTGATAAACTACAGATGTCCCTAGTAATTTCACTCATAATATGTTTCTCTGAAATTAGGGGGGATGAGCAGTTACTCTGAGATTCTGAGTCCCTGGTGCTTGAATTACGTTCGTCAGCACTTTCATCTGAAATGTATAGCATTAACAATAAAAATAATGTATCTCATATTATTATTATTATCATAGAATTTGATAGTATTCTCCACATCAAAAAGTATTTTGACCTGCATAGTTGTTCTTTTAAACCCGGACTCTTTACGTCTTATTTTATGTTATTGAAATGTAAGCAGCACCTAGAAATAAGCCTAACGTCCATATTATTTCTCCTCTAATAGAGGAGGCTGTAGCTGTTGCTGGTTAAAGCTACTCTTCTGACATAAAGACAATAATAATGACTGGCCTTGCTGAACAATAATAATTAATGTGCACTTACCTTGTAACTGAGTTGAATAAGCAGCCATGCTCCTCACTGAATCAACCATCAATTTGCCTCTTGACAACATTTTGAAAAGGGTAAAAGACTATACGCAATAATCACCTTAACATTATAGTCAGCGTTACATTGCACTGGCAACATTCCTGCCTGCACTGTGTCTAGACTTCAGTAACTGGAAATGTGCGCTCTCCAGCTGCTAAAATGAGAACTATAATAAAATGACGGAGCCTCCGTGGCAAAGGTGGCAGCACGCTGGCCTCTCACCGCTGGGTCCCTGGTTCAAATCCCGGTTACTCCATGTGAGATTTGTGCTCGACAAAGTGGAGGCAGACAGGTTTTTCTCCGGGTATTCAGGTTTTCCCTGCCACAAATTTCATTCCAGCAACACTCTCCATTATAATTTAATTTCATCTGTCATTCATTTAATCATTGCCCCAGGGGAGAGCGACAGGCTTCGACAGCCGGCACAGTTCATATCCTCGCCGCTGGGTGGGGGCTTCATTCATTCCATTCCCTGACACCGTCGGTCGACTGGAAGCAGGCTGTGGATTTTCAATCAAATGACGATCGTGCAGCTCACAAAGCAGCGAGAATGGAAGCTTCGAGCACCTTGGCATTTCATTGTCATAAGTCATTGTGGACGGATGCGGAAAACTAACATGCAGTTTCGAGTGAATGAGCTGAATCACGGTCGACTCTAGAGTCGACCGTGGCTGAATGCTTCCTGTAATATGATCGTAACTACACTTGTACTGAACACTTCATAGACAACACTCCGTTTAAGAACATCGTATCTCAAGTTACGATGTTCTTAAATGGAACAAACTAAATAAAAGCAGTTACGATGTTCTTAAATACTGAGTTAACAAAAAATATAATGGCAATTAGAGAGTAATAATCTTCCAGTTGATAGAGCTCATTTTTTAGTACATGATACGCGAATAATCGCAAAAACACAAAAATGTCAGTTACGATGTTCTTAGTTGGAGGCGTCGAGAACTACAAATAAAAATAAATTTCGGAATGAGTTGCACAGATATCTATAAGACAGTACTGAATGACAAAGACATTTTGGCTTGTGCAAGAAGTAACAATAAATACAGTTTCAAGCAAGATAAGTGATGTGATAATTTTATTTATGTTGAGGTTTTCTATAGTTCTGTACTTAATAGTTATAACTAGAAGTTGAAATTTAGAAAAAGTACTGCTAGAAAGTATTTCATGTAATTGATAAAACTAAGAAGTACCACAAATATGTATTCTTTCTTCTATTTCCAACTTTTTAAACTTGTGATAACATTTAAGCTATACGGTAGATTGTTTAATATTTATTTTATTATTTTAGAATTTGTTGGCTTTTGTATGTTTTCAGTTAGATTAAGGGTCTTCAACCCACGGACTGAAAAATAAATCATATGATAAAGATGAGTGAAATGTATTTTTGTATGTTATAACTTCTGTTAGCCCCCTAACCGGCTCCAGCTGGATAAAGGGAAATGATGATGATGATTACTTCAGTAAGAGCACTCTTGGTCATAAAAGAAGGAAACTGGCAACACAATGCTTTTGAAAATCTTAAAATTGTTGTCGTTTTAAAATTACAGCTAAAAATGTAGCTTTACCCCAAAATTGTGGAATGTCCCCCATTTTTGACTGTCTTGTCCCTCATTCCTCCCGTCAACAGGTGGTCACCCTAGTCGGTCAACACGAATGTACCCAAAAAGAGCTGGGTTATGTCCTAATCCTGAAATAAATTACATGAGATTAATAAATTCACTAGGATGATCAGTTTCGATCGTCAAGCGATCATCATCAGATCCATTACGCTTAGGCTATAACATCTATGTTTGAGAATACAGGCGAAAAATATTTACAATATGTACAATTATTTAGTTGCAGTATTGGTAATGCAACTGTCGGTGTAGGCTAAATGTAGTATATCTAATGTTAGGTAAAATGCTAAAATGGTGATACAAATCCGGAGTTTGTCTGTTTGTGGTGATTATATGGTTATACAAAATCAACTATGGTTAAACTGTAATAATACAGGCTGATACTTATACGGTTGTCTTCCTGACTGGAACTTCGAGTAGTTTCGTGTTCACTCTATCACCAGTTTTGGTCGACTAACCCGGGTGTTAACTGGACGAAACTGGTTTTTCCTTTCTCCCCCCTTTGTTCCTGTGTGCTTTCTGAGGTCAGTGCTATGTTTATTTGTGTGAAATTGCCAAATCTATATAAGAATGTATGTTATTGAATACAGGAAGATCTACAACTATTAAAGACCGTGGAACTGTCTTCACCACGCGTGGACTAAAAGCCATTCAACTAAGTGCTGCCCGGTCTATTGAGGACGTCCCGGCACCTTTAATACTGCCTCGCATACCGGCCTAGGTTTATTGCAGAAAAAGGTACATAGTACACCTCATCCGGATAACATTTACCTATTAACCACCGCTACCCCCCCCCCCCTATCTAGCTTGGCTGTATCGCTAAGTTGTGTCTTGTTTCCTACAGGGTGTGTTTTTAGTAGAGTGAAAAGGGGTGAACTCTCCATAAAAGTGTGTTCATTTAGATTGTTGGGATTGTTTCGTTTGGCTATGTGAATCACGATTGCTTCCTTTTTGTCGACAGCTCCGCCTTTCGATTCGTGATGAATTATTTTTAGGTCAGTCTCAATTTTAGTAAAGCTGTGCCCCGTGTCACACATATGTTCGCATACGGCTGAATGTGTTCCGTATTTTATCGCATTCCTATGTTCATTATAACGTGTATCTACTCGTCTTCCACTCTGTCCAATGTAATTAGCTTGACAACCAATGTCTTGGCATGTAATAGAATATACCCCTGACTTTGAATACGGGTCTTGTTTTTTCGATTACTATTTTTCAGGTGCCTCCCGGTCGTATTGTTCGTTGTGAATGCTATTTTTATGCCTTTCTCTTTGAAAAGATTGGTTATTTTATATGTGTTCGTATTCACATAGTAGAAGCGCGCAAATTTTTTCTCATTACTGTCCGGTTTGGGAATAGTTTTATCTTTATTTTTATTTTTGGTTATAATTTGGTCTAATTTGCTTGGCAGGAAATTGTTTTCCTTTGCTATTTGCTTAATGGTTGTTATTTCCTTATTATAGTTGTCTTTTGACATAGGTATGTTTTAAGCCCTGTGGACCATTGAGTTGAACCCCGCTAATTTGTGCGTACTGGGGTGATTAGACTGATTATCGATTGTATGCGAGGTTTGTGTGGCTTTCCGGAATATGGAATATGTAAGTTCTTTATCTTTACGTTCAATGGTTATGTCGAGATAATTTATTTTTCGGTCTGTTTCGGATTCCTTAGTGAATTTGATTGAGTGGTGTAGGCTATTAATGGATTGGAGAATTGTTTCTTCGCTTGTTAGTTCAGTATCGTAGATGCAAATTACATCATCAACGTATCTTTTCCATATTACTATTTCCCTTGATGAAGTCTTTTCTAAGAACTAATTTTCTAGTGCATTAATGAAGATGTCAGCGATTAGTCCGCTTAGTGGTGATCCCATCGCTAGGCCTTCTGTTTATGTGTACATTTTATTGTCGAATTGAAACATGTTTTGGCTGAGGACGACCCTCAGTAATCGCACAATCTCTTCAGTTTCCTTTGCCTAATTGTTGGATTTTAAGTTGTTTTCGATGGTGTGATTGCATTAATAATAGGAATATCGGTGTACATGTTAGTTACATCGAAATATACAAGCCTCAAGCTAGGTTTCAATATGCTGCCGAAGTCAACGTCACTTCCGCTCCGTTGCTAAGCAACTGGAGCAATACGACATGGCTCCCTTGCAGCTTGCTTCGTCTATGAGCCGTCATTATTTCCTATTTGTATCGTATAAAACTGTACATGCATGGATGTTCAGAGGCAAGAAAGCGTAGAAAAGTATATTTTACACAGTAATTTAACATAGTTGTCCAATAAAGTTGTAAAATATTGCGTACGAGATGCACATTTCGTCTTAGAGCTTAGGTTGTAGAGATGTGGCCTACGATATTTAAATTAAATTAAGTGAAAACACGAAAATATAACATTTCTGGATATTGTGAATCACGTCCCGTATGAATGATGAATACTACGGAAAATATAGAACCATAGGCCCTACCAGTAAGTGACGAATAAAATGAACTTAAGGTCTATCAATGCTAAGGGAACAGTTTAAAATATTTTGCATGAGAGTTTAGGCCAAATCTCATCAACGGCTTTAGAAGAAACAAAGACTGCATTTCAATACAATTTGTGTGTTTACCACAACGCCTCATTTGTTTGAAAACAAATCAAATTATACCTTAGGTTTGAGTTAAGAAATGAATTTAATGAGGTAGGCCTATACTAACAAAAACATTATCTAGAAAATATGTATGCTACCCACCCCTTCATGATTCAGTCATTACTTGACCAACAGAACTAAATAAAATCAGCCTACATTCCTGTTAGGGGCTAATGGCCTCAATAACCACCAACACCACCTACCTGGCATTTGGTACCGTATTACATAATTCACCACAACCTGTGATAAAATGACCTGTTACAACTACAATTAAACTCAGTTGCTCAATAACAAAAAGGCCTATTGTGAGGGGAGAAAAACACATGCACACTTCTGCAGGAGCATGCAAGTTGAATCGCAGGGGAGTAGCCTACTTCCCAATAATATACCAGTACTTCCTGGTATCTATTAAAGATGTTTGGTATAAACATTGAAGTTAAGTATTAAGCCTCGATATTTTGAATCGAAATATAGTTTTATTATAACTCATAATAACTTAAAGGTACAATACTGTAGCATTCCATAACTTCATTGAACTAGCCTAATTTCACTGTCCAATGTTTGAAAAATTGTCCAGATAAGTAATGCACAAGAAACTGACTAAGTACACACCTAGGTTATTATATTTCCACTTTTATTGATAACTTTATAGCATCACTGACTTCTTCACTAATAATTCATGCTGAAACGATTAAAACATTCCTAACAATCTTGACATAATGCCATGATAGCCTGGTTCGCGACATTATTAATAATCTGTCAGACGTGATGCATGTTCCAGGACTGAGTGTTAACTTGCTGTCGGTAAGTCAGATGATTAAAAGGGGTGCTGTTGTTGTGTTTAACAAAAATGGATGTGAAATCTTGGATTCAGAGAATTGCTCAGTGAATGGTTGCGCGCTAGCTACTGGTTCAGTTTTTAATGGTCTGTATTATCTGAATGTTAACCAAGATATGTCTGCCCTTGTTGGTGATGTTTCTGATTACAATTTGTGGCATCAGCGGTTGGGCCACGTTGGACTACAGAAGTAACAGTTCTTAAGTCAAATGTCTGATGTTGTTAAATTTACGGCAATACCAAAGGAATTGTGTGAACCATGTGTTCTCGGGAAGCAGCAAAGGCAGTCATTTCCACAGGTAAGTCACTCGAGGAGTGAAAATTTTTGAACTTGGTGCACTCTAATCTGTGTGGGCCGCTCCCAGAGATCTGGAATGGTGTTAAATTCGTGATGACAATAATTGACGATTTTTCCAGGAAGATTTTTGTTTATTTTTTGAAACAAAAATCTGAAACCAAGGAGAAAGTCAAGGATTTTGTTGCATATTGTGAAACTCAGAAAGGTAAGACACCAAAGATTATTAGATCTGACAATGGTAAGGAATTTGTCAATTCTGACCTGAACAAATATTTCAAGGAAAAAGGGATTGTGCAACAGAAAACTGTAAGGTATACAGCTGAACAAAATGGCGTAGCCGAACGTCACAATCGTACCATTATGGAAAGGGTTAGATGCATGTTGTTTACAGCAGTATGTTCTGAAAATATGTGGGCAGAAGCAGCTAATACGACAGTGTATATTTTGAACAGGAATCCTCATAGTAAAGTTGATAATGCCATACCAGAGGAATTATGGACTGGTAAAGCTGTAAGTCATGAGAATATGAAAATATTCGATTGCGATGCTTATGCTCATGTTCCGAAACAGATGCGTACTGGCAAATTGGAACCCAGAAGCAAATGTTTTGTATTTGTTGGGTATGATGGGGAAAAGAAAGGTTACCGTCTGTTTGATCTCAGTAAACTTAAATATATATTTGTAGAGCACAGTGTTAAATTTTTAGAACATAAATTCACCAGGTGTGCTGAGAAAAATGTTGAAATGAGCGATGTAATGTATTGTCCGTTGCATGACATTGTAAATGATGATGGAAACAGAATTGGACAGGATAATAACCTGCCAATCATTGAATTTTCAGTTGCTGGTCAGGTTAGTGACAACATTGATGTTCCAGGTATTGCTCAGGTTAATGAAGACATTGTTGTAGTTCATGATGATGAAAATAATGAGATTGACCAGGTTGGTGTTCCAGAAAATGCAGGTAGGAGGTACCCTTTAAGGGAGAGACGCCCAAAACAAATTCCTGATTATGAGGTCTATTTTGCTGAAAGTGGTGGTTATGTGGAACCAACCACTGTGTCTGAAGCACTTAACGGTAAGGATGGCATGCAATGGAAAAAGGCGATGGAGAAAGAACTCAAGTCATTTCATGATAATGCTGTATGGACATTAGTTGAGAAACCTGATGGAACAAATATTGTAAAATGCAAATGGGTGTTTAAAGTGAAACGTAATACTGAAGGTAATGTGTCTAAATTTAAAGCACGCCTAGTGGCTAAAGGTTAATCTCAACGGTACGCAGTTGATTATCTGGAAAGTTTTGCACCTGTAGTGCGGTATAGTACATTGAGATTATTCTTTCCTCTTGCTGTAAATATGGATCTGGAAGTTCATCACCTTGATGTTTCAACAGCTTTTTTGAATGGCGTACTTAAAAATGATATTTATATGTACCCCCCAGAAGGCTATTAGTGTGACAGTTCTAAAGTTTGTAAGTTTCGAAAAGCTGTTTATGGCTTGAAGCAAGCATCTCGCACTTGGTATGAGAGGGTTCATGAAATTCTTACTGAGATCGGTTATAAGAAGTCTCTGTATGAACCATGTGTATATTACTGTAAAGATTCATCATCTTTTGTTGTTATTGTCCTCTATGTTGATGATTTTTTGTATTTTTAATAATCATGTCCAAGTGGAGAAACTGAAGTCTGTGTTGCATTCTCATTTTAAGATCAAAGATTTGGGACAAGTCTCTGAATGTCTGGGGATGAGAGTTCAAAGAAGCAAAGATTTTATTAGATTGGATCAGAAGTGTTATCTGTTAGATGCGTTGGATAGGTATAACATGTCAGATTGTACTCATGTGAAAACTCCAATGGAAACAGGTTTGCTGTTGGAGAAATCCACATCCTGTGACAAATCCTATCCCTATCAACAGGCTATTGGTGCTTCGTTATACCTTTTCATTTGTACCAGGGTAGATATTGCATATATAACTAATTATTTGAGTCAGTTCAATAATCGCTATGGTAAGGAACATTGGACATGTGTCCAGAGAGAGTTCAGATACTTGAAGGGCACGGTGGATGTTGGTATCATCTATAAAAAATCAGAATGTGATGTCAAGGGTTTTGTTGGTGCTTCTTTTGGAAATAATTTAACTGACAGGAAATCTGTGAGTGGTTATGTATTTAAATATGCAGAAGGCCCAATAAGTTGGGAGAGTAAGAAACAGCCAGTTGTGGCACTGTCTTGCACTGAAGCAGAATACATAGGTCTGACTTTAGCATGTAAAGAAGCTCTGTTCCTTAGAGGTTTCTTCTTTGAGTTTTGTAAGAGAGGAGGTCCAATTCAGTTGTGTAATGACAGTCAGAGTGCTCAGAGGTTGGCTGAGAATGAAGGTTTTCATCAGAGAACAAAACACATAGATGTGCGCTATCATTTCATTAGGGACATCTTAAAGAAATGCAAAGTAAAGTTGTCCTATATGCCTACTGCTGAAATGATTGCTGATGTATTGACAAAAGGTCTGCCAATTCATGGTCATGTGAAATGTGTTGCTGGCATTGGGTTGTCCTAAGTGCAGCATAATGCAGCATTGCTCGATTAAGGGAGAGTGTTGAAGAGAATTAATATTTCTCGTACTTTCTAATCTCGCTCGCATGTAAATATCGTTTGTATTTTGTCAAATGTATATTCTTTGACTTTATGTTCTTTTCCTTTTGTCTGTACTCTGTATCCTATATCCTGTGTTGTTGTTCAATACAATCTAAGTCAACATGTGCTCGTGAATTTTAATCCGTCCATCTCGTGTTTAACTGATACAATGGAAACCCATGCATAGCACAAGTAGTTTCAATAGTATTAATACTTTTATTAATGCAGCCAACTAGCAAACGGGTGCGGTTTTTTTAAGCAGAACGCGCAGCGATTCAGCAGTGTCGCACGCAGCGCGTTCTTTTATTCCTGCTGCACTCTCTGCTGCCGGCAGTGATTCACCCCCACTCTGAGCCCCCGTGCAGCGTAGTTTTACTTTGCTACTTTGCTTTGCTGCGTTGCTTCGATAATCAAAATGGCTCCAATTGAGTACGTTTTTATCCTACAAGATTTTCTGGAAGGTGTGATTTTCTTTAAAGTGTTATTGTACATGTGTGTACGACTGAATATCAAATTTGATAAAGTAGGGTCAAGCCTAGGAAGACATAGTATTGCTTTGAAATTTATAATCACACGAGTATTCAATTGATGATTAAATTTATTTGGTTATGTTCTGTGTTATGTACTATGGAGGAAAACCCATACTCCATAAGAAGTCGCAGATTTGTGACTGTATCTTACTTACAGTACGTCGTTACGAAAAAATACTGCATTTTATGTCTTCGGTCTACAAACATTTTTGTTGGTGTACATAGGCCCTACCTCAGTATGGTAACAAATATCTGTACTTGGCCGGGTGGTGACAAATTCTATTAGGTTTCTCATGAAAATTAATATGGACACTAGCCTATTTTCTTTTTTAAGATGCGTTTTAACTAGGTAGCCTATACAAATTGTTTCATTTGTCTTCCATTCCTCCCACTGTGTGTATTCATATTCACTCAAATTATACATATTTATTTTGGCCCTGACTCTTATGTGTTGAAGTTCTTGTAATTATGGAATTATATGCGATATCAACAAGGATGCCACGACCCACTCGGAATACACTGCCACTAAATTCTGTAGGCTACTTAACTGTAATAAGAATCGTACCAACCTCTTTATCAGTTGCTCTTATGAAGCTCATTGTAAGATATTCCAGAGCTGGGAATCAAACAATCTCAATACATACTTCTAGACCACAACAATGGCAATAAATTCAAACAGAAGGGACTCGGTCTATGTTGGTGAAAATAATTCCTAGATAAACTCTTGAGTACCATGGTAGCCCTTTTATGTTCCCACAGATGTAAGGCCTAGGGAAGGGGATTTTAATTTTACTGACTACTTTATACATTTTATTCATGCGTGGAGTGTAAATGTTTGTGAGAATGCTAAAAACAAAGCATACGGTGTATGTTGTCAGGTCACAATCAGAGTAGGCCTACTTAGATTGTAGGGCACAAGGTTCGCAGAGCCGAAGCACAACCAATATATTACAAGTCTGTAAAATACTCAGCTGTGCATGAGCACAGGTTATGGCAGGCCACGCCAACCCGAGCACTTAGTGCTTGCGCGCCCGGGTGCTTTTCCCCTCCCCCTTTCTTTATCCACAGTCAGAGTTGGATGATGAGCAATGGATCGCTGACCTCGCTTTCATGAAATACATCACGGGGTATTTAAATGATTTAAATAACTCGTGGCAAAGCAAAAATAAATTAATCAGTACTATGTGTGCCGTATTGAAAGTTTCAAATTGCAGCTTGTGCTTTTTAAAAGTCAGCTTCAAGAAGGAAATTGGGACAATTCTCCCTCTCTAAAATGATTCAATGTAAGTAACACATCAGTGAGTACACAAAAGCGTTAGAGAATTTGAAGATAGGTTTGAAGAGATAAAACAAGTCAAACCAGCACTCAAAGTTTTTATGACACATTTTCGGTACGCTGATAGGATGTCTCATCATGTCTCCAAGTTGTGAAGATAAAACAACAGTGCGATTCAATTTTGAAAGATCGCTGCTATTACCATTACAAAGGAAATTTCATTTCATTTTATAAAGGCGTTGTGGAAAAATAATTCCCGAGGATTCATGCCCTTGCCCTGAAATTTGTTGCTATGTTCGGAACAACGTTCATTTGTGACCAATATTTTCAATTATGAATATTAACAAAACAAAGTCAAGTTTGTCTGGTGCTTCCTTGGAAGCTATACTTCGGATCGCAAATGACAAAACGATTGTTCCAAATATCGGAAAATTAGTGGCTTCAAAGCGATGCCAAAGATAAAGAAAGGATTTTGAAAAATAGTGCAAAATCAGGAGCGATATAAGACTATTATTTCTGTCTGTACACAAAATTAGCATTATTATTATTATTCGTTTTCATACCGGTACGCCGCCTGACACGCGCTGATTTGCTCAGCCCCTTTCACAAATGAACAACAACACGACTCTCGGCTCGCTAAGCGCTGCTACTACAAGTTCCTCTCTTACAGCAGAGCACGGTGCTTTTCCAGGTGCCGGCCAGTGCTCGCGAAGCACCTAAGTGGGCGAGGACTGGGTTATGGAATACTCAACTGCGCGTGCATCACAGATGCAAAATTTCAGAGAATAGCAACAATATCTGAAAGCTCTCTGCGAACCTTTTTCGCTACAAAGTACTGTACATGGGCTGTGTTTCTACCTCCCAAAATTTTGATAATGGCACCCCGTCGTGTTCGTTAAGCCGCCATTTTGGACACGATGACGGCCTAGGGTGGGGGCTTAACGAAGCCCTGAGAATCAAAACGATCTAAAAATTTTCCGAGCATGGTCTCCAATCAAAACGTCCCTGATTGGCTTAGCACTTATTGGGTCCTTCCCGCCACACAGCCGCAATCAAATCCGCCATTAACCTCAATTTAACATAACCTAAGTTACTTAAATTACAAATATTAATAATGTTGGTGAAGGGTGGGTGACTTGTGGATTAGATAAGCTATTTTTAGTGTTGCGTTCTATAGATTTGTGTTTTCTGGCAATCTCGTTATCTTGTAGACATTAAGATAAATATTTATATTTCGGGGGCCTATCACTCAGTAGCGGTTTATCACAACAGTAGCAACTATTACGAATAGCTGTACTATAGTAAGATTTTTCTGCACCTTCGCGAAATAGTGGCGGTGGGTTGAGATTATTTTTGACTACCATTATGGGGTTTTAATAGTTTTTCATAGAGCATTTTTGTTGTCTTGTAGGCATGATTGATTTGACATGTTAGGTCTGCATGTAGCCTACATTTTTTTTCTGGTTTTTGGAATAATGCTCATTCTCATTACCATTAAGTGCAACCGTGTTGACCGACTGAAAGACATTGAATATTTCATTTACTAAGGCAGCACTGAAATATGGGTTCCAACACGATATGGACTTGGAACTTATGTTCGCTTAACAAAATAACGATACATCAACAAGTCATCCTTGTAATCTCTGCAAATAATAAAAATATTTCCCATCCAATATAGACCTATTCATGTTGAACGGTAGAAAGTTATCAACCTTCATTAAGGCAACACTGAAAAATGTTCATTTTGATCTAGCCTACTTACTCGGAGTCATCTGCATCAATGTCCCTAGAGGTTCAGTTTTTTAAATTCTCCCTTTCCTATGGTCAAATAACACATGGATGTTCCCTATTTTTCTTAATGGGATTCAATGATCTTATGCTGAACTAATTAAGAATAGGGCATGTATCAGGATAAAAATAATGTCCATAACCATCAGAAACTTGAGAACACAGATCAAGAGAATGTTGATCGACCATGGATGCAAGACCAGAAAGTCTTAAAGAGGAGTGTTTCATTTAGAGGCTTGGATCATCATGGTCAAGACCCCTGTACTTGGGTGTGTGCTCAATTTGTTTGAAAACCCGTTGACAGATCATAAGTTAATATGTGGCTGGAATCCACTCCGTCCTATGCTAAGCTGTGCGTTCTGGGCACCATTAGTGTTCTGTGACTACTGAATCAATTTCTGAAAATTGTGTCATAGGCCTATGCATAGACAAGTCGCTGAGAATGTTCTCTGAATGGTGAATACCAGTAGGCTAGCCTACTTAGCTGCCTCCTTCACTAGCATTTCCAGGCACCTGGTTAGTTGGTAAAATGAAATAGAAAAATCACTTGAATGATTCAAGTTGTCTTTGATTGCCCTCGAGGGACAGTGTACCCCATTCCAGATCTTAGTTCAGAATTAGTTTCCTTGACAGAGTTGGAGAAACAGTCACAATACGTATGGTACTACTAGACCTAGTACGGTACATGTAGATGGAAGCATTGTGAGACCAACCACTAGGTAGCTTATGTCCCATTAGTTGGGAGTGTTAGGGAATGGGAGATTGGTTCAACATTTCAGCCTATGTTGTTGTATATTTCATTAATATATGAGATCTAAAAGTGTATCATAGGAATATTAAAGCAAACCATAATATATTACCAGTTGGGCAATTGGATACAACAATTCAATGAAACATTCTGTTAATAATTAGGAAGTGTCGTAGGCAACCAGAGAAGCGACACAAGAAAAAAACACCTGAGTCTTCCAGGCAGTTGTCATCAACTGTATTTCACATAGAGAAGAATGACTAAAATGGTTCCTCATGAAAAAAAAAAACAACTGGTCAATGGCTTGAAAGACAGTAGTAAGGACTTACATGCTGTCAGTAAAAGTGAAGTTAAGAAAGATATCTGGAATATTTAAATCAGTAGTTGATAGCCATGATTTTTAAAATTACCCTAGTTAATTGCACCTTAATATGATTAGTAGCCTACCGGTATGTGCAAGATTTTAAATGGTAGGTTTTCCTGTGAACCAAAAAACAGCTCTTAACATGGATTATGTTCAGGTTAGGCCTACAAGTTATTGGGAGGGAGGTTTATTTTACATACCTGTTGCACATAAAATGAGCTTCTGATTAGAGCTCTGTGGGAATGTTTAAATGGTTTGATGATGCAGGATTTATCAAGCCTCTTTCTATGCATCTTTTAAAAACATTTTAACAATTCAGAAATTACTGTCATTATTGCTAATGCTGTAATCTGTCATGTTTATTTATGCAGCATGAGGAATTAGGAAACATTGGTAGGATTGGTATATTGAGTGGAGATATAGTAGGATAAAATTCAACCGTGTCATGGAAACCTAAGATGTATTTTTATTTCTCAACTTTATTTTCTGTAGACTCCAACACAGCCCACCACCAGGGGAAATAAAAGTGTTGGTGATGTTTAATGAGAGCAAATCTTGAAATACTGTGATTTAAGTGGTTGGTATCAAAAGCTGTATAGGAAAAATGAAAATGTGATGTCACGCCCAAGTTTATGAAGCCTTGCCAGACTCGGCTGAAATTATCTTCGATGCAAATCAAGTCTCAATAGTTAAAACTTTAGGACGACCTTTGACATGAGCACTATAATAGGCCCACATTTAGGATCGACATAGCCTGCAGTAGGTCTTGTGCTACTGTATGCACCTGGGCATGTTTAAAAAAAAACTCAGCCTCCAGGTTAATAAGGTAGTATATTACTATAAATCTATCTCAAGCAAATCCAAGAAGTTACCAGACTGAGAAACTACATATCAATATTTAAAAAAAAAAGGGTGGCAGTGCAAACTGCACTTTTAATCCTTGCTTCATTAGTTAAACCATAATATTTGTACATAAATAGAGTGAGGACTTCACATTACAAACGGCCACTTAAATTATATGCCTTATTAGGCATTACCTACAAATTACATTTCATGAAATTGGTAAATATAAGCAGACAGCAACATCAATATGCAATGGTCTATAATGTAGTTTCATAGTGCACAAAAGGTTATTGTACTGAATGTATTTCGAACTGATGAATAAAACTGGTAGAAACGACAGCCAATTGATTTACATCCATTACATCCAAAGTAGTAGAAACTTTCAGTTGATTGGCAAGAGTGTTGATTTGTACTTTTATTTTCACAAATTTTGATGAACAGTGTCAAGCGTCAATTTAAATATAAACGCACATTCAATTCCTCATCAATAAGTGATTTGCACTTCATACTGTCATGAACTGGAATAGATTTCTAGCAATTTAATTGATGTAGAAATCTATTCCTCTCGCCACCATGTTGGTGACAATTGTAAACAAACCCGCGGGCAGCCAATGGCTGGTAATAATTGCCAGCCGATAACAAGCCAGGATGACGCGGATCATAATTCGCGTTTCACTCTCATTGCGTTTTAACTTGAGATTTCGGATCAGCTGTTCGTTAACGCAACGGGGTGCCATTATTAAAATTTTGGGAGATAGAAACACGCCCATGAACTACAGTGAGATCCTTCCCTATAGACCGGGGCCGCGCAGTCGCTGTGTGACTGCTGGGGCACTGCTTGTAGCCACCTGTTGAACAAGGCACTGGAAGCGTAGTGCCTAACTAGTTCAACACATTTCAACTTTCACATTTCACATATTTAATAATCATCATTATATAATTATATGAATTTCAGAGTAGTTGCTGGAAATGTTGTCCTTCATTTTCTAAACACACATTGCACCAACGTAGGATGTTTTGGTACACTTGCTGTAATTCATCCTCACTGATATGACTGCAAACAATCTCAATACATACTTCTAGACCACAACAATGGCAAGAAATTCAAACAGAAGGACAGCTCAGGACAGGGAGGCGTGGAAACCTGCATCAAACCAGCCAAAAGACTGAAGACTCAAACAACAACGATATGACTGCAGTTATTTCGTTCTCGAAAGTTCGCGGATTGTTTCTAAATAACTTTTGTTTGAGGTTCCCCACACGTAACAATCGCATGGCGCTGAATCGTACGAACGCATTTACTGGAAGTCTGGAAGTTACGTAAATATGTGACTGTAGTCATTATTTATTGTTCATCCAACGACGGCAACTAACATGGCTTGTCGTTGCTCAACTGCTACTGAAAGAGGCATCTGTCACCAAGTCATTTCACTGTTGCCAATGTATGGTACACATTATACACAACATAGGTCATGCATAACGAGCTCAGCGAGAAAATATTGACTTCTGTTTGGCCGAAAACTACTGCTTGTACTACAAGCAAGGGGGTCTGGGGCGTTTGCCCCAGGTAAGTTATTTTTATTTTTATATAAGGCCTTCCTAACATTGTACCCGATTGGGTGTCTCTAGGCCTAAAAATTAATAATAATAATAATAATAATAATAATATTCTCGGGTGCGGTACGTTCGTTAAATGATCACTAATGGCCTAGGTCAACAGGAAACAGGTTCGCTAAAACTACTGAAATGGCGTACACTAGTTAACAGGTAAAATTTAATTTATTGAACTCAAAAATCCGGTCTGAAGAATTACATTAACTCAAAAAAAATATAAATGCAACAGCAAAATAAGTTACAGAAACGTTACAAATTAAACCCAAAAAAGAAAATCAATCAAAAGCAAACAATTAAGTTTAAAATACCAAATCAAAATAATAAAAGAAATCACGGTTCTCCCAGAGCTCATCATCGGCCTTAATACAGCTTAAAATGAAACGAAATAAAATACATTAATTTAATCCAGCTGAGAGCATGCAAAAATTACACCACTACGTTAACAGCTGACTGACAGGGGTGGCAAAGTTACTACCGCGAATGTCAACTGCTACGACAAATTCAGGGTCTCAAACAAAATGCAGTTGCCCTTAAAATACTTAAATAAAATGGTATGATTCCTCTTACTGGCACACACATCTGTAAATACACTTCGACATAGTGTGAGAGTATTCTTTCTGATAGGCATCTGACATTTGGTCGTTCAGCCAATCGGGTAGACAATAATATAGAAAATATCGGGGCAAACGAGATAACACAAATTAACAGGGGCATAACTACACTAAATACAACACTAAACATTCTGGGTTCGAACCAGAAATTTACATAAAGAAAATATCCCAACAAAATGGCTCACTTAAACAGAGAAAATGCCAGCATGCTTAACTGCAAATAAACAAACCCCCTCTCAGGCACGGATTCAAGGGGGGTCACGGGGGTCATGACCTCCCCCCCCAACGGAGACCAAATTTTTTTTGCAAACTCAAAAAACGAAAACACAATAACCAGACAAACAAAAATTTACGAATTTTAACTGAAAAACAGTTTTTTTTTTCTTTTTATTCAATACTGAAAATATCTTTATTGCAATTATTATGTTCTGTTAACCCTGTACATATTTACAACTTCATACCTGTTATATAAAAACGATTATTTATATAACAAAATCAACTCGACTATTTTGTTCAGCAAACCTTGTGATTACCTAATCGATGTTTATAGAGATGTCACGATGATTGTGCAGCAATGCACGGATAGGAATTTGGGGCATTTTCGCACCAAAAAAATTTGCCGAAGTCGAAACTGCAAGCTTGGTTGGCAATTTTAGCTGTGACTTTCTCCCTTTGTCGGTACCAACTCGACTTGCCGAAACTGTAACGTACATTGATACTTTTCTCGAAGCTCGATTAAAAGTCGCAAAACACGCCGTTGCAATTTGTACGAATATTTTTGGTGCGCTAAACGCATCAAATTTCTATCCATGTAGCTTGCAAAAAAAAAAAATCGGCTGGTTTCGAACGTTGGTTATTTTGTGATTGCGTTTTTAGTGATACCATTTTTCTTAACAATTTCGATTCTCTGACCTCCCCCCCCCCCCCCCGCAAAGCCATACTCTAGATTCGCGCCTGCCCCCTCTCCTGTCTAAATTCTAACTTCAATCTTCCGTGTGTTGATAAACTAAACGACCTTGACCAACCACCCGGGGTGACACTCCCCACGGGTAGCGAGCACGCTTCCGCGAGACAGCTGGACAGATGACTTCACATTCTAAAATGTGGTCTCTTACTAAAAATGCCTTAGTGGCTATGCTACGATTTGTGACTCTTACAGGGTTTTAAATAAATTTTACATCAGACCAGGGTTGCGCATGAAAAACCAGTGACGTCAGCACTCCTCCAACCTGTGGGAAAAACACATCGCGAGTGTGTGTACACAAAACAAACATGATGAACCAAAACGTACTGTGTGTGCATACTAATTACTTCGGACTACGCTGTCCGGAAACACTTACCTCGGAATACCATCCGGAAACACTTACATTGGAAATACACTCGGGAAACACTTACCTCGGACTACCATCCGGAAACAACTTACATCGGAAATACAATCCGGAAACACTTACCTCGGACTACCATCCGGAAACAACTTACATCAGAAATACAATCCGGAAAAACACTTACCTCGGAAATACAATACGGAAACACTTATGGTCTCAAAATTCGGCCGGTATGCACACAAATACAACCTCACGGCTCCTTGTCGGGAAAAATGGAAGCACACACACATTTAAAAGAATCTACGACAGACATCGTCCTGCTTGCCGCTCCTGGGAATTCACTGGTCACTTCGCAACCGGTCTGGGAAAAAGACAAGTGGGACATGGGTCGCTAACCATCTGACCTATTTCCATAAAGTGGCAAAACTGGTCCAACCTAGCTGGGCGTTGCTAAATGTCACAAAAACAAATTCTTACCCTATCTACTTGTCAGGTCGTAAACTTAACTTACACACGAATATATAGCCACAACAAATCCATCTTAAAACACACGGCAGTTTAACTTATGATGTCTTTGGCAAATAAAAATGACAGACACCTCCGTCATCCACCAACAAACATGCATTATTTTTAAGGACTGACAGACAAAACAAAATAAAAAGGACTGACATGCTAACTTAAAAAAATACAAATCGCCCCCGTCTAAACGGAATATTGACATGAAAATTCAAAACAAAGCTAATACTACCTTACAAATATCTCGTCCCCTTTTCTACATTACGTCCGCAAATATAGAAAGTTTAATACTCATCACTTGTCCCTGGAGTAGACAGGCCCATGACGGCTGCTGGGTCACCACTTCGACACCCTGACGTAAGGCCCTTAGCCTATCGTCAATCCGGCGTCCATCAACTGGGTCATCTTACAACACGATGGCATACACACAAATACACTGTTAACACTAAACGATGCACTTATTTTGCACAACCTTTCACAAAAAAAAACACTTTTTACACTTGTATTCACGGGCTTCATTTGCTGCGAAGCGTTGTGATATGTGGCTGGCGGTACCGTTACTGCGAATCGGGCTTGTAGGTCCTCAGTAGGCCGACATACACCTAACCCATTCAGTCCTAGAATGGTATTTTCTACGATTGCCTAGACCGTCAAACCAGATGAATACATGCCTATAGGGTCAGCGATCTCGCTTGCAACTCGTTAGCTCAACACAAAGTTCCCTGCTCGGGTCTCGAATGGGCTGCTGGTCGCCGCTCCGCGCTCTCGGCTCCACACAGCGTGGCGTTAAGTTTTTAATGGACGTGGGTGGCAAACCCCGTCTGGATAGATTTGTATAAAATAGTGTTCGCCTTCGATAACTATCATGACCGCTGTGGGTCTTAAGCCACAAATTGAATGATTGGCGGTAATGTTTATCACATAGAAAAAGTTTTCCCACTCTGCTACGCGGTATCAAAGTCGCGAGCAGCGTGGACTATGCCCGGTATGGCCGCAAAACTGACTGATTAGTGTCCGCGCTCAGTGCTTATATCCACCCTCAACTTTGGAACAATGGACTTGTCACCTCTGTCAAGTGCGCTCCCATAGCAATCGTCACACTGCAATAATTTTTGGTTCAGCCTGTAGGTCAAGATGAGGACGGCAATATTCATATGATTAAATTCGAAATCGATCGGCAGGAACGTCTTCAAATCAAAATGCATCATGACGCTACAGGGTAGATCCTCATTTCGCGCCATGTCTTGAGTGTCGTAGAGGGGGGAAATATACCTCCGCGGCTGACTCGGTAATATCCCCGTAACTCTGGTAGTTTTTGGGCTTGGGCCGTGATTAAAGTTCTGAAATGCATTTCTCAGCTTCTTCTCTGATTGGGCCCATTTTATACAATTATTCCATAAGCGGATCTCAAATTATCATCTCGGCGCTACTTTACATCGTCTAATTCCGAGGGCTCTAGTGCTGGAGGATTGTCGAGGCTTGGGTGTCGTAAATCCAGCACTTCAGCTGCACAATAAGTGTGTTGGCTAAACAATAGGAGCTCTCGTCCACAAGCTTCTTGGAAATGCGAGCCTCACCCAGCCAGGCTATGTTATTGTCATGCTTTTTGTATGCCAAACATCCGTGTTTTTCTTAGTGCTATGGGCAGTTCTTAACAGCATATTCGATTGGCAACTCAGATGTCGTATTTATTTCGGTTCAGGCACTATCGTGTTCCTTGTATATGGCTCCACCAAAATTTCGGCACTGAGAACACCGCAAGTTATGCGTGCTCGGTATGCGATCGATCCTGAGGTCTTCGATAACTCGGCACGCTAACGATCCCAAGCCCTCTGATCGGCCACAATTTCCCCCTGCTCAGTTTGAAAAATTTGTGCGATCGGAAAGAGTACAATTTTTCAATCCTAATACCATGGTCATTTGGTATTATAATGTCGATTTCAACGCTCTCTCTCTTCTTCCCCAGCGGGGTTCTCTCTATCTAGTTCTCGGAGTTGTAACAGTTCGTGCTGTTCTATTCGCAAATTCCCGTTGGTCTTTAAGGCTGCGTGGAGTAATCTTCCCAGTTCGTCTCTCAGCGTAACCAGCTCACATCTGAGGGGTCGCTTTTCTGCGTTGCTTCTTTCGTCCGTAATGGCATTCACTTGGGCAGGCGGCGGTTCGTCTAATACATTGCTGGGGTAGTATACTTTCAAATTTTGCGCGTCGTGGGTGACCTCGTTCTGTCCTCCTAATTCTCGAATTTTGAAAGCGTTGTTTCCCAAATATTGTATAATTTCGTAAGGTCCCTCGTAGATGGCGGGAAATTTTGCGTTGAATCGCGCTGAAGGGTTTGAAATGGTGGGTTTCTTCACCAAAACGTACTCTCCCAATCTTAGGGGTTGGTGGTATCTTCTCCCTCTCACCGCTTCAGTCTCTTCTCGGCTTGTTCGCGCAGGCTTGCCTTAGTTTGCTCAATTTTTAGCGGTAGCGCGGGCCTCACGTCTACTGGGCAACTTATGATCCTGTTCCATGGTCTCACAGGATACTGATCGAAGTGGAATACCGTTGGCACCTCCAATGTAGATTCGTGCACTGTGGTGTTTATGCACGTCTCTGTGGTCTCTAGGACATCTATCCAACGATAATGCGCGTCCGGGCAATATATCCGGAAAATTTTGCAATCTCTCGCATCAGGCGTTCTGAAGGATTGATCTCAGGATGGCGTATAGAAATAAGAATATGCCGAATTCCCATTCTTTCTAGCTCTCTCTTGAAAAGTCGGCTTGTGAAACAAGACCCATGGTCGGATAACATAAATTCTGGTTCCCCCAGTTCCGGTACAATTTTGTTCCTGATTTTATTTACCACCTGTTTTGAGGTTGTCGTTTGCACCGCACACAGTTTCACAACCTTTGAAAACACATCTAGGCATACTAGTATGTGCCTCATGCCTCTTCTGGCGGATGGGAGGGGCCCATAAAAATCAATGGCGTAAATCTCTCTCGGCTTCGATGGTAAGATCGGTCGAGGTAGCTGCTTCATCAAAAATGTATTGTGCTTTATGCGTTGGCAAGTATCGCATGTCCTCAATACCTCTTGGATCGTAATTCGGAGACGTGGCCATGTGAATGCCTCCCGAATCACAGCGAATGTCTTATCACAGCCCGCATAGACTAGTCGGCGCTGGAATATCGGTGGAACTAAAATGCGAAGCTTGGTGTGTTCCTCATCGATAAACTGATGTAGAAATCCATTCATGAAATTGTATTTTGGCGCGAGTTTCTCCATCTCGGCCTTAGCTGGTGAATCTTCCGGAAGTAATCCCCTGAGATAATCTCTCTTTAGCTTAGCCCAAGGGTCAGCCTGTTGTTCCATCCCAAGTCATGGTAAGTCTCCGAGAAAATCATGGTCTTCCTGCTGAAGCGCGGCGTGATGCATTTCCCCTTCTTCATCCTCCTCCGGGTTCCGGGATAAAATGTCCGGGATGACATTCTGTTTACCGGGGCAGTGTTCGATCTGTATGTCAAACTACTGTGTATAGAGAGCCCAACGATTTACTCTCTCGCTAGCTAAGCTGGTTTTGAACATGAAGGTGAGTACCTTGTGGTCTGTTCTCAAAGGCATCGGGAAACCATATATAATATTTCGCCAGTGTTGCAATGCGTGGTGTACTGAGAGCATTTCAATTTCAGTGACAGTATAATTAAATTCGTGATTCCTCAATTTTGGGCTCAAAAATCCTAAATATATTCTCTTCTCTGGGTTTTCGGGGTCTTCTTGGTACAACATTTCTCCGATCCCTACTTTCGATAAATCCGATTGTAGCACGAATTTACAATTGAAATTTGGATATCCCAGTTTCGCGCTCTCTAACAGAAGTTCCTTGGTTCGCTGGAACGCTTCCTTGGTCTCTTTACTCCATAACCATCGGTTATTCTTCTTTAAAAGGTCTTGCAGTGGCGCGATCTTCTCCATATAGTTAGGGCAAAGTTCTGAGAAAAAAACCAGTCATGCCCAGAAACATGCGGATGTGCTTAATCCGTCTAGGCGTGGGAAAATTTCGAATAGCGGCAATTTTAGTGGGATTGGGCCGAATTCCTTCCCCGTCGACAAAGTGTTCAAGATATGAAATTTCCTTTTGACAGAAATGGGACTTGTTAAAGTTAATTTTGAAGTTGGCCGACTGAAGATTCGAAAGAAGTTTTTCTAAATTTTCAACATGCTCTCGTAGCGTCTCAGAAGCAAGTAAGATGTCGTCTACATAGCGGACTGTGCATTCCTTAACTTCTTCCGTCAAGTTGCGATCCAGGGCTCGGATAATTGCACAACTTGCGGTTCGAATCCCGAACGGTAAACGATTATGGGTGTACGTCTGCTGGTCGAAAATGAATCCTGTGAGAAGTTGGGATTTCTCTTCTAGTTCCACATGATGAAAACTACCCGTTAAATCTATGCTCGAGAAATAGTTCTTGTTTCTGAACTTCTTCAGTACGCCCCTAATCGGTGGAGCTTGGTCGAATTCGGGCAGTAACCTGGAGTTGATTTCGCGTGCATCGATACACTATCTCACGCTTCCGTCCGCCTTCTCTGCAATGGCAATGGGATTCACGAATGGGGTAGATTTCTTCGTAATTATTCCGGCCTCTTCCATGGCTTTAATTGTGTTCTTTACCTCCTCGTGATGCCTCTCTGCTATGGGGTACACCTTTTTCTTGTATGGACTCCAGTCATTTACTTGGAATGCGTAGCTAAAATGTCTAATCTTCCCCGGTTTGTTATCGAAAGCCTCCTGGTGTTTCGTTAAAATTGTCCGCAGCTCCTCTCTTTCATGGGGTTTAATTTTTGCCACAGCCACCTTCTCATCAAGTATAGCGCCGAACCCTGTAGTAATATTTAGGACTTCTTCCTCAATGAACTCCTCCCCTATTGTATGTAATAATACCGTAGTTTTCCTCGTGACGTCATCTTGTATGTCAATGCTCGAAATTTGACCGTGATCCCTTGGTTCCGCTTCATTCAACCGTAGGTCAATCTCCCTTTAATCAAGCGTGCGAAACTTAAATCTCGCTTGTGCGCATGTCAATAACGGCTCCATTGGTTCTCATAAAATCCGCTCCGAGGATCAAATTGAAACTGATTTTATTCATAATTAAGAATGGGTGCGATTTAGTATAATTGCCAATTTCAAAATCCAAATATGCTTGGTATTTACATTCCGCTGTATGGTCGGGGATTATGCTTTCCTCTCTGACATTTGCTACTGGAATTACGGGTACTTTGGATTTCCTCTCCAGTTCTTTCATTAGCGCACCACTCGCTACCTAAATACTGGCTCCCGTGTCGACCAGACTTCGGACCATAAGTCCTCCCACGCGTACATAAATTACAGGTAACTCCTTAATAGTGGGGCTTTCTTCCTTGTACATATCCTCAATGAGGTCCTATGGTTGCGCTACCCATTTCTCGATTTTCGCTACCACCCATTCTTGGTGCCCGCCATCTTGGTCAAATCTGGGGCTATCTCCCCTCTCTAGAACTATGATTTTTTGTTGCTCGCCCCATTATTCCGGGGCGGTGCCTCCTCCCTCTCCCGCTGGAGTTCTACGCTTTGGGCTCCCTGATAGTGCCTGTCTGAGTCCTCACGATGCTGGATAGACTCTCTCCATTTGTCGGCTTCGGTCCTTGCCTGTCCATCTCCGTTCATACTATGGAGTTCTTTTAGATATTGTTCAGACTCCGCGTATCTTTGTTCGAGGTCTCTCCGCGCCTGTTCGTTGGAAATCCTGTCTCCCGGCCGTGGCCTGTAGCTTTCATGCCTTCCCTCTCGCGGTTGGTAAGGCGCTGAGTTGTGGCGTCCTTGGTCCCAACGTCCGCCGGGTCCACAAGGGTGGTACTGCCTGTTCCATCCTCGCTCTCCTCTTGCCTGGTACCTTGGTTCATAACCCCTCGGTGGTCGGTTCTCATATCTCCTCCAGTTGTTATCGCGGGGTGGGCTCGCTGTAGTGGTCCCCTGATCCCGTGTGGCTGGCCTCCTTTGGACTTCCGCCGCATGAATTTGTTCAGTGGGCCTCATGCGCTGTAAATGCGCGCTAGTGTGGTCCAGCTGTCTCAATATTCCCTCCGTTTGTATTGCCGTCTGGGCGTTTGCGGCGATAAGCGTCTCTTGGACTTTTACAGGTAGCTGTTTTCCTATTGCGGCTACCAGAGAGAGTTCGGAAGGGGGATCGTCGAGTTCTCTCATCCTAGCGAATTGCGCAAAAAAATACTCCGCGTATTTTGTCGGGCCTTGCGTTGAGAACCTACGGGAATATAACTCCAGTCTCAAATTTTGTTGCCGCTTGAAACTCCAGTACGTTTTTAGAAAAGCCTCCTTGAACTCTGCCAGGGACTGAAAAGTGTAGCGAAAGCTCTGAAACCATTGTAAGGGGCTTCTTCCAAAAGTTTCTCCACCGTGCGCAGGTGCCTTACCTCCGGTATGCGGTTGTCCAAAATGTAAGCGTCCAGTTCGCGAATGAACTGTTTAGGGGTCCTGACGCTATTCTCGTTGTATCGTTTTGAGCGGTCGTCTCCGGTCCTGATCACATGTACAAGCTACGTCAGCGTCGCGGCGTCGTTCGGCGTCGATGTTCTGGCTTTCGGCGTCCCGAATGGTATGCTTGTTGGAAATCAGAGTAATCCATTTAACGGCAGCCCTGGCATCGTCTGTGTCTGACATCCTGTCTTCCGGGGGTTATTATTATTATTATTATTATTATTATTATTATTATTATTATTATTATTATTATTATTATTATTGCTCCGGGCGTCGTCCATCGTCCGTGCAGCTTCTCTTTGCAGTTAGAGGATTGCCTCCTCCTGAATCGGCCCTCTCAGGTCTGTTTTAATTAATTTTGCCTCCTGGCGTTCAATTCTCGATATCATTTCCATTTCCAAATTCCGGACTCTTTCTAGGTTGGCCTGGATTTCTTTTTTCATTCCCTTCTTATTCTCGTTGGCGTCTTCCTCATTTCGCTCTGTTAATCCATTGATTTCCTCTTTCGATTCCTTTATCGCAATTTGCAGTATTTTAATATGTCGGGTGACATTTTCTTCTCGGACTTCCATAGCAATGACGCGTTCAGCTCCGGCGCTAATCTGCCCCTGGACTTCCTCTAGCTGTTTCGTAAGTCCAGTGTCCATAGATTCCAAATTGCTCGTTATTTCTTCCAGATTCTTATCCATAGCTTTCACGGTACTATCCACCTTATTTACTTCTCTGAGCAATTCTTGATAATTCCTGTCCGCTTTGCGCTCCATTTCGCCCCTTTTGTGTGTTAGTTTATCGATCTGCTCTGTAGTGGACCGTGTAAGTTGCTCCACTGCGGCCCTAACTCCTTGCCCTGTGCTATGCAAGTTTGCCCTAGCTGCTCGGTCTTTAAGTTAATTTCTGCCTTAACCGCCTCTAAACTATCCCTAAGTTCCTTATCCGCGGCTTCCAACCTTTGCTCCCATTTCCTATCACCAGCTTCTAAAGTGTCTTTAAGCTTCTTGTCGGTGGCTTCTGACATTTCCTCCCATTTTCTATCGCTAGCATCGGACCTTTCCTCTGCCTTTCTGTCACTAACTTCTAACGTGTCTCTGAGCTCCTCAATGTTCGCTGCCGCGTTTTCCTCAATTTTTTTATAAAGTACATCAAACATAACTTGCAACTCCTCGGAAGTAGCCATTGCAACACACACAACAATAATATAATCACTGAGAATACGGGTGTCTAGGTTCCCCATTCACCATCATGCATCTGTCTTGTGTAGTAGTAGGAATCAGGATAATTTTGGATCTGTTACAATATTTACGTTAACAACAACAATAACAACAACCACAACCTGAATGAATGGCCTCCTATTATCCAAGTCTCCAAATACAATAACATACAACAATTTTAAACTCCTCTGGGATGCCTTAATAAAATGCCTAACCCGTTCGCAAAAATCAACAACATAGTTCATCAATTGAGGATTAATGAATCCGGCGTTAGCTCTAACAAGCGTGGGCTACCTAACCAAATCTTTCCCATTCTTGACTGCTATCTTTCAAAACAAATTTATTTCAAATTTAATTTTTCTGGTTTACCCGTGAATTTAAGTACGCCGTCCACGCGTGATTTTAATTATTCACCCAGAAACAAACAAATTTTAATCCAGTATAGGCAATCTCGTCTATTGGTTCACTCCTCCTACCTTGGCTTGGATAATTACATGATTATTCATCCCAGATCATAGATCTTCGCCTTTTTCAATAGATCCGCCTTCCACAATGGATCTAGGCTCCACGTTGGATCTAGCCTCCACAATGGGCGCCATCTTGAATATAATATAATATAATACAATATAATATAATATAATACGGTATAATATAATATAATATTATATAACATAATATAGTGTGGGCTGGTCCTGTGGTGCAATGAGATGCTATGGCTCTCTAAATCATCCCTTTAGAATATCCAGTCACCCCTGTGGGCATTCTTCATTACTTCCATCGTCACTGGTGGGTACTAGGAGAAATAGATCGCCGCATCGGTAGATCTAGGTGTCAGGTAGTGCAAACATGTGTGGTAGGTTTTAGCTGAGGATTAACTATACCTAAGGGATGATGATAATGAAAAAAAGGACGTGGGTTTCAGTGTGGAGAACAAGTATGGTTAGATAGGACCGGAGTCCAATACAAAAGAATAAAACCAAACTGAAATGAGTCTTCAGTAAAAAGTTCCTCCACACGATGCCCGTGAGACACCTAAAGTGTGTAGGAACCAGATCAAAACTAACGGGAAATGTAGCTGGAGCTTGGGCTATTTGCAAACAAGCGGCGAGATTTCTTTCCCTCCCAAGCCGGTATTCCGTTACTATGGGGACGGGTGGCAGTCTGGCAAGGCAAAGTAAGCCAAAAGGAAAGGACGTACTAATTTTCACTTCGGAAAGGTTATTTTTATAATGCATTCGAAAAAGCTGGAAAGAATTGAATTTGGTATAATAATTTTATTTCTGGGCACTGTTAGATCTCCGTCAGACCAACCGAATGCTCCCAGAGAGGGAAGAGAGGAAATTATTTTAATGATTTTCGCGAAGTTGTTATTGATTTTTGTGAAAATCCTATGTAAATACCAGTTGTTGCACTTAAGGAAGGCTAAGCTTTTACCCAGCAGAGTGCCGACTAAAAGCTTAGAAAAGAGGAAGAACCTCAAACCTAACTCAAATAAAACTGAAATTTTTGGAAACAAACCATAAGTAAGAGAAAAAATCTCAACAAGTAGGAAGCTTGCAGAGCTAGCTGTACTTGCATTAATGGCTTGCTAGGATTGGCTAAGAAAACCAAGAGAAACTTTGAAAATGTTGTTACTTGCAGTCTTAAGTTAAATGCAACAAGTAGTACGAACTTTGTTGTTTTGGAAATTCGAAAAAGGAGTTTCAGCTTAAAGGAAGAATCAGAGAGGTGAAGGTCCTGCCTACTCGTAATTCTGACGGTAAAGATAACGAACAAAGAAAACAACGATATATTTGAACAAAGAATATAAAATTTTAACAATTAACAATTGATAGAATTAGAATCTTATCTTTAAAGTTAGAAGAACATTTTCTTTGGTTGATTTTACAAATATTAAAAGTCTCAGACCTAATAAAATAAAAGTTTATAGTTAACAATAAGTTAAAAGTTTCGAACTTGTGAAAGCACCAAAATCTTTCACAGATTTTAAATTTTTAATTGGAAATGGAGAGATAATTATAAAACAAGCATAATTTCTATAGTTTGATTATGTGCAATTCAAGCACTTTTAGAATGCCACTATAGCAATCTGAAAGGCTATAAACAAATCATTGATTCCTGATAGTTACAGGAAAGAAGAAAAAATTACAAGCGGAAATTACCGCTATATTAAGCAGAATTTCACATTATTTGAAATACAAGGATATACAGGTCATATTCACGAAACCTGGAGAGAAAAGATTAGACAACTCTTTCATTATTAGAAAAAGTACAATTCCCTAATTTCAGAAGGGATGAGAGATTAAAATTTATACAGAATTACGATATTATAAGTATGACAACTTTGAGAGGGCGCTTGCTCGCAAGCGAGGCCTCGTAGTAATTTAGATAGATGAAATCTTATTTTACTTAATGTTAGTAAAGGTATTTGGGAGAAGGAAAATAGGAGATTTAGGAAAAAGTCTTGGCCAGATTTATTGCTCTCATTCGAACGCGACGCGGTTGGTTGTTGACCGGGCACTGTTTTGCACTATAGTCTATTGATGGATTTGAAAAGTTCACTATTGCAGCACAGAAAGTTTGTAAAGAGAAAAGTTATTGTAGTTATGAAGATCACTGGTTGAATTTTAGCTTGAACAAGTTTATTGCGTTAGAAAGTTTATGTATTGCAGTTGAATGATGAGGTAAATTTCCCACGTTCGCAAGCAAATTAGGAGGTTAACAGTAGTTAATATAACGTAAATTCCTCAGTGAGGAAACGTATTCCCATAATCAAGTAGAAAATACTAGATTGCTTTACTTGTAGAAATATTGGTTCATGTGGAATGTTCCAGAACCATGATGACAGTTCAATGGGCAAGAGGGGTCCTCGGAGGAAAAAGCTATGTTTTTATAGTCAGTGGATAATTTGAATTAAATCCCTCGTTGTGAGAAAATATTCTGAGTTATTTGGTAAGAGAAGCACTAAATTTCATTTTAGAAAGTCAGCTTTGATAGACATAGTATGACAAAGAAAGATCCCTCGAAGACGGTTATTGCATAACATTTCGCAATACACACACTTTCTATAAAATTGGATTAAAAGCATTTAGCTATTTAAACCCATTAAAATCCTTTTAAAACATTGAAGTTTGGTACTTAGCTTTCTGTGCATATAGAGCTGGCGATGGTTCCTGTTGACGGTTGATCTAAAATATAGACATGGCGTCTGATTTTAAATGTATCTCGAGCACAGGAGACAAGCTCGTGAGAGAGCCCCAACTGTATGTTTGACGTCTAACGAAGAAGTGAGAGCGGTTCAACGACGCACGAAGGGACCAAGGAGGAGAAAGGGTGGGGGTAAGAGACAAGAGAGGATGCATCAGGGTATAAAACATGATAAAAACAAAATTCTTATAAAGAACATAGAATTCTTCTTAGAGCGTTGTCTTCAAAGAGATGTTAGCTGGCGACAACGACGAAACCTGGTGGTTTGATTGGTAAGGAAGTCCTCTTGAGCATGGAGATATTGAGGAACTTCAGAGGTTAGCTGCCAGATGCCACTAGGTTGTCTATGGAAGATATATATCTAGAACAGACTCAAGGGAAACATAAATACCTGTACAAGAGAAAAGAAATACAACTAGATCACTGTTGGTGTCTGCAAGGAAAGAAATTAAATAAAAGGTTTGAGCAAAGAGCAGCAAAAGCTAACTCTGTCTGACCGTGTATTCCAAAGAATACACCATACTGGGGAGTAAACACCAACAGAGAGCAGAAAAAAAATGTTAAAGGTTGAGAGGAAGGGGGGCAATTAAAGATAGGGGTCTTGTTATATGCCCATTTGTAGTCAAGATCCTAACCACCCTGACTCTTCCATCCCTTCCCGGGTAACACTCGATCACCCTTCCGTAGATCCAAACTAGGGGGGGGGGGGGAGCATCCCTAACCAGAACCTGGTCCCCCACTTTGATGTCAGGATTAGAAAGAACCCACTTCTGTCCCCGTTGCAAAGAAGTTAAATATTCCAATTTCCACCTCTCGCAGAAAGAATTACGAAGGGCTTCAAGTTTACGCCAAACAATAGGCAAGTTAGAGTCTCTATAAGACTTAGGAAGGGGAGGAGAGGAAGAAGGAGAAGTGCCTATAAGGAAGTGACCAGGTGTTAATGGAAGCAGATCATCAGGGCCATTAGAAAGCGGGGTCAAAGGGCGAGAATTAACAACACCTTCAATCAGAATAGACTGTGAGTTAAATTCTTCATAAGTCAGAATACGACTACCTAAAACCTTTTTACATGACGTTTAGTCAGCTTGACACAGGATTCCCACCTACCGCCGTGATGGGGGGGGGGGGCGTAAGGAGGTATGAACCGCCATTTAAAACCTTTAGAGTAGGCGAAATTAGAAATTTGTTCCATGGCAGGAGAAGATGTGAGTGCTTTCTTCCACAATGAAGCTGCGCCTTGAAAAGTGAAGGCGTTATCAGAAACATTTCAGAGGGAACGTCACGCCTAGCAGTGAAGTGAGAAACGGCTGACAGAAAGTAAGAAGTAGAGGCATTTGTTACTAGGTCCAGATGGATCGCACCAGTGACCATGCAAACGAAAAGAGAAACATAGAGTTTTCCAAACAATTTGCGTTTAGCTTCAGGGGAATTACGTTGATATTGAAATGGACCCATATAATCCACACCAGTTAAAGCAAAAGGACGAATAGGGGAAGAGCGGAATGAAGGTAGATCGCCCATCAATTGGGTACTGACCTTAGGTTTCACCTTAAAGCAAGGGATGCATTTGTGAATTACGGAAGAAACTTCATCAACTCCATTTATTATCCAGTACTTTTCCCTTAATAAGCAAAGCAGAGTGCGGGTGCCAACATGCAGATTACGTTAACGAAAGTCACGTATGATTAAAGAGGTTACGTGATGTTTGGAGGGCAAATCAACAGGATGCGTTTTGTCTTCAGAAAGTGAAGAGTGCGAAAGCCTACCGCCTACCCTGAGTAACCCATTGTCATCAAGGAAAGGGGCTAAGGCGCAAAGGCGACTAGATTTCGGAAGATCTTTCTTAACAGATAGCAAAGACAATTCAGTAGAAAAGACGTATTGCTGTGTTACCTGTAAAACTTTAATAGTAGCGAGATTTAATTCATGATTAGTTAGGTGCGGTTTAGGAAGAACGGGTTGGTCAACAACAAGATATTTCCATCTGAGAAGATAGGCAAAAATTCGAATCAGTTTGTGAAAGGAAGAGTAGCGAGACAACAAGGGATATGAAACGTTGGAAATAAGACACGAAGCAGTAGATTTAGATACTTTAGCATCAGGCAAGTTGGAGTTTGTGACCGGAGGTTTGGAAGGCCAGCAAGAAGAGTCTTCAGTTAACCACGAGGGTCCATACCAGTACAACTGAGAGGTTATCGATTGAGAGGGTAAGCAACCACGAGAGATGATGTCAGCGGGGTTATCAGCGCTAGGCACATGTTTCCATTGACATCCCGAAGAAAGGGTTTGAATTTTAGAAACTCTATTTGCAACAAAAGTTTGCCAGTGGGTGGGGTTTTTGGCGATCCAAGAAAGAGTGATCATGGAATCGCTCCACAGATAGGTTTGCGAAAATTCGATTTTTAAGACTTTCTGCAGTTTTTTGGCAAGTTCTGCGGCCATGAATGCAGCACACAATTCGAGCCTAGGCAAAGTAATAGTTTTAAGCGGAGCTACTTTAGATTTGGCACAAATAATATTTGAAAGTGAAGCTTCATTTAGAGGATTGCGATAAACCAAATATGCGCAGCAACCGTTAGCTTTCTCGGAGCTGTCGGCAAACACCTGAAGAAAGAAAGATATATTAGGGGGAGCATTAATTAAATTTCTAGGAAATTCAATAAGAGAAAGATCAAGTAGACTACATCGAAAAGAGAGCAATCTATTAAGAAAAGAAGGGGGAACAGCATCGTCCCATTCACATTTGAGGGACCATAGCTCTTGCATGAAAAGCTTGGCTATAACAATAACCAGCGCAAGAAATTGGAGAGGATCGCAATTTTTTGTAATTTCAGATAAAATTTGCCTTTCTGTGTTAGGGAGCTCTTCGGAGAGCGAGGCTTTATAGATGAGAGTATCAGTGCGAGTGCACCAGTATACTCCAAGCCTTTTTATGGATTCGGAATCCCCGCAAATTTTGACGGAAGAGGGGTCTACATCTTCAATGGGAAATTGGGCAAGAAACTCAGGGGAATTTGAATTCCACTTATGAAGTGGAAATCCCCCATCTTTAACAATGCTTTCAGTTCCAATGATATGAAAGAAGCTTCCTCAAGAGTCGGAAAGAATTGGAGAAAATCATCAACATAAAAGGAGGCTTTAGCATCAAATAAATGACCATCTTGAGAGGCTAACATATGTAAGGACCGGATGGCAAGGAAAGCGGAAGGTTAGACCATACTTAACTGTTTTTAAGCGAAATATTTTAATAGGTTTACTGGTTTCGTCACGCCACAAGATTCTTTGAACATCTTGCTGTTCGGATTGGATTAACACTTGACGGTACTTTTGTTTGATATCCGCGATAACTGCTATGGGGAAAAGGCGGAAATTTAAAAGAATAGTATACAAATCGGACTGAATAGCGGGACCAGAGTGAAGAGTATCGTTGAGACTGTTGTCATTGGCGCCAGGTGATGACCCGTTAAACACGACTCGGATTCAATCCTTGACAAGAGGGTTTTTCCACATAGGATGATGATATAAGAATACAGTTTCCTTTGGGGGGTATAATTCGTCATCAGATTTGCTGACAACCTCCATATGATCCAAACTTTCGTATTCGTCCATGAACTCTGTGTACTATTGTTTGACGAGAGGTTGTTCCTTAAATTTGCTCTTGATAGCAAAGAGAGATTTTCGAGCTTTGGGTTGGGAAGTGGTAAGTTTTGGAGGACTGAGCAATCTCGGCATTTGAACAATGAATCGGCCTTCCGGCGTGCGAGTATTGGTAGAAACGAAGATTTGCTCACAGAATTCATTTTCTGAGGAGGTTAAGGTAGGGGAATCGATATTTTCAAGTTTCCAGAACTGCTCCAAATCAGTACTTGCAAAGTAATATTGCGATACAGGTTGGGGGGAATAATGAGGAAGTTGACCAGTAACAATCCAACCAAAATTATTGTCTCTGGCAAACACGTTTGAAGATAGTTTACGAATTTTTTTACGAAGGCAATTCCAAAACACATTGGCACTGAAAAGTATGTCAATAGGACTTTGTATATTGAACAGAGGATCGGCTAGCCTTAAGTGAGAAGGAATACATAAACATGACGTATCCACAGAGTGACTTGGGGTGTCTTCGCCAATACTGTTGAGAATTAGGCAATTCAGTTTAAGATAATTATTTCTGTAACAAGTATCCTTTATGGTTAGTTTTGAGAATTGCAAAGCTTGTGATTTTAAACTGTTAATGCCAGATATATTGATAGAAGTGGGAGTTACAGGAAGGCCTAGTTTTTTGATTAAAGAATTGGAAACGAAATCGTGGGTAGCAGCTGAATCAAGAAGACCTCGTGCACGGACCCAGTTGCCAGATTTATCCTGAACTTCAATTTGAACAGTGGATAATAATACTTGAGCACTACGCAAAGACTTCGCGTTTTGAATAACAGATGAAGCATTGGCACTGCTAGTATTATCACTTTTTTGAGAAGTGGATGCTGCTGTTGACCTCGATTGATCATGAAGATGCAATAAGTTGTGATGTGCCTTTTCGCATTGGAAACAGCGTCTGGAGGACTTGCAATTAGAAGCAGAATGCTTAGGTGAGAGGCAATTAAAACAATATTTGTGCTGTGCTACTAATTTCCTTCTGATATCAACTGATAGTTCTTTAAAGGATTTACATAAGTATAAAGCATGGGAATCTTTGCAAATTATGCACTTTAACGGTTCATTTAAACTTTTACGGGGTTCACTTTGAGTATTTAAAGCAAGAGAACTTGCAATACGGCGTTCACTAGACCTAGTTCTGTAACCAGTGGCGTGTGACTTGGGTTTACAAGAGCTAGACCCCGGTTTCTGAGTGCTAGACGCTGCATATTCATTTTTGGATTTAAGATACAATGATTCAAATCTAAAGTTAGGAGAAGAGGGTTCACTTTGGTTAGCTAATGCGGCTAAAAGTTGACATCTAGCATTTATGAAGGTGACTAAATTTTCGTATGAATAATAATCATTGTTAGAGAGTTCCATTTCCCAAGCTTTGAGGGTAGCAGTATCAACTTTAGAAACCACTAAATGTATTAGGAAAGTGTCCCAATGGTCAGTAGGTTGATCTAATTGGGATAATGCTTTTACATGGAGTTGTGTGGTATCGATGAGAGTACGCAAACTAGTGACGTCATTATGTTGTGCCGAAGGCAAGTTAAATAGAGCTTTCATATGGCGTTGAATACGTAACCGTAGATTACCGTATCATTCCTTCAATAAATTAAAGGCAATGGAGTAATTTTCGGCACTTAATGGAAGTGCTTCAACTAACTGCAGGGCTTGACCCTGGAGAATGGATCTCAAATAATGAAATTTGTAGATGACTTGAATGTGTTCATTGTCATGAACAAGGGAGAAAAAATTTCGTAAAAAAGAATCCCGAGTGGATTCATCTCCTGAGAAGTGGGGCAAATTGATTTTGGGAAGTATTGGTTTCGGTTTGTAAGTGCCCTCACGGGACGAGGTTTGCTGTTCGTGGAGGGAACCAAGAACAGAAACGACCTTTTTCTGTTCTTCTTCAAGTTGGCGAATTATTTTAAGGACCGAGCCTATGCCTTCGTAGTATTGATTTTCTACTTCTACTCGATCGTCTGTTTGATTGAGCATGCAAGTTTCGATTTCGATTTGAATATTACAATAATTTTCAAATGAACGTTCATAGTCTTTTACACGGTGTTTTAATAAATCTAATTGAGCTTCTGAAGGATCAAGATCTCTGATGTTTTTTTTAAATCGGGTAATTTGCCCTTTAAAAGACGCTCGTTTGGCGGTAAGCTTTCCATTCCTACCTTCTTTGTCTTTATCTGTGGGAGCCATGGCGAATTGGGTAAATTAAAGTATAACTTACGAAACTGTGGAGTTTTGGAAATGCTGTCAGACTAGCAGCAGCAAACAAGTTGAAAGAGAGAGACACACCTAAGGAGACAGGAGCAACCTCTTTCCCCCTCACCAGCTTTGCACAGCGAAATTATAGCTGAAAATTCAAAACAAATATTAGTATTTTGTAAAATATTGAAAATGGATTCTCCCGGGTTTCGGCACCAAATTTTGGTAGGTTTTAGCTGAGGATTAACTCTACCTAAGGGATGATGATAATGAAAAAAGGAAGTGGGTTTCGGTGTGGAGAACAAGTATGGATAGATAGGACAGGAGTCCAATACAAAAGAATAAAACCAAACTGAAATGAGTCTTCAGTTAAACGTTCCTCCGCACGATGCCCGTGAGTCACCTAAAGTGTGAAGGGACCTGATCAAAGCTAACAGGAAATGTAGTTGGAGCTTGGGCTATTTGCAAGCAAGCGGCGAGCGTTCTCCCCCCCCCCCTCCCCAAGCCGGTATTCCGTTACTATGGGGACGGGTGGTCGTCTGGCAAGGCAAAGTATGCCAAAAGATAGGACGCACTAATTTTCACTTCGGAAAGGTCATTTTTATACTGCATTCGAGAAAGCTGGAAAGAATTGAATTTGGTATAATAATTTTATTTCTGGGCACTGTTAGATCTCCGCCACACCAACCGAATGCTCCCAGAGAGGGAAGAGAGGAAGTCATTTTAATGATTTTCGCGAAGTTGTTATTGTTTATTGTGAAAATCCTATGTAAATACCAGTAGTTGCACTTAAGGAAGGCTAAGCTTTTACCCAGCAGAGTGCCGACTAAAAGCTTAGAAAAGAGGAAGAACCTCAAACCTAACTCAAATAAAACTGACATTTTTGGAAACAAACCATAAGTAAGAGAAAAAATCTCAACAAGTAGGAAGCTTGCAGAGCTAGCTGTACTTGCATTAATGGCTTGCTAGGATTGGCTAAGAAAACCAAGAGAAACTTTGAAAATGTTGTTACTTGCAGTCTTAAGTTAAATGCAACAAGTAGTACGAACTTTGTTGTTTTGGAAATTCGAAAAAGGAGTTTCAGCTTAAAGGAAGAATCAGAGAGGTGAAGGTCCTGCCTACTCGTAATTCTGACGGTAAAGATAACGAACAAAGAAAACAACGATATATTTGAACAAAGAATATAAAATTTTAACAATTAACAATTGATAGAATTAGAATCTTATCTTTAAAGTTAGAAGAACATTTTCTTTGGTTGATTTTACAAATATTAAAAGTCTCAGACCTAATAAAATAAAAGTTTATAGTTAACAATAAGTTAAAAGTTTCGAACTTGTGAAAGCACCAAAATCTTTCACAGATTTTAAATTTTTAATTGGAAATGGAGAGATAATTATAAAACAAGCATAATTTCTATAGTTTGATTATGTGCAATTCAAGCACTTTTAGAATGCCGCTATGGCAATCTGAAAGGCTATAAACAAATCATTGATTCCTGATAGTTACAGGAAAGAAGAAATTATTACAAGCGGAAATTACCGCTATATTAAGCAGAATTTCACATTATTTGAAATTCAAGGATATACAGGTCATATTCACGAAACCTGGAGAGAAAAGATTAGACAACTCTTTCATTATTAGAAAAAGTACAATTCCCTAATTTCAGAAGGGATGAGAGATTAAAATTTATACAGAATTACGATATTATAAGTATGACAACTTTGAGAGGGCGCTTGCTCGCAAGCGAGGCCTCGTAGTAATTTAGATAGATGAAATCTTATTTTACTTAATGTTAGTAAAGGTATTTGGGAGAAGGAAAATAGGAGATTTAGGAAAAAGTCTTGGCCAGATTTATTGCTCTCATTCGAACGCGACGCGGTTGGTTGTTGACCGGGCACTGTTTTGCACTATAGTCTATTGATGGATTTGAAAAGTTCACTATTGCAGCACAGAAAGTTTGTAAAGAGAAAAGTTATTGTAGTTATGAAGATCACTGGTTGAATTTTAGTTTGAACAAGTTTATTGCGTTAGAAAGTTTATGTATTGCAGTTGAATGATGAGGTAAATTTCCCACGTTCGCAAGCAAATTAGGAGGTTAACAGTAGTTAATATAACGTAAATTCCTCAGTGAGGAAACGTATTCCCATAATCAAGTAGAAAATACTAGATTGCTTTACTTGTAGAAATATTGGTTCATGTGGAATGTTCCAGAACCATGATAGTTCAATAGGCAAGAGGGGTCCTCGGAAGAAAAAGCTAAGTTTTTATAGTCAGTGGATAATTTGAATTAAATCCCTCGTTGTGAGAAAATGTTCTGAGTTATTTGGTAAGAGAAGCACTAAATTTCATTTAAGAAAGTCAGCTTTGATAGACATAGTATGACAAAGAAAGATCCCTCGAAGACGGTTATTGCATTACATTTCGCAATTCCACACACTTTCTATAAAATTGGATTAAAAGCATTTAGCTATTTAAAACCATTAAAATCCTTTTAAAACATTGAAGTTTGGTACTTAGCTTTCTGTGCATATAGAGCTGGCGATGGTTCCTGTTGACGGTTGATCTAAAATATAGACATGGCGTCTGATTTTAAATGTATCTCGAGCACAGGAGACAAGCTCGTGAGAGAGCCCCAACTGTATGTTTGACGTCTAACGAAGAAGTGAGAGCGGTTCAACGACGCACGAAGGGACCAAGGAGGAGAAAGGGTGGGGGTAAGAGACAAGAGAGGATGCATCAGGGTATAAAACATGATAAAAACAAAATTCTTATAAAGAACATAGAATTCTTCTTAGAGCGTTGTCTTCAAAGAGATGTTAGCTGGCGACAACGACGAAACCTGGTGGTTTGATTGGTAAGGAAGTCCTCTTGAGCATGGAGATATTGAGGAACTTCAGAGGTTAGCTGCCAGATGCCACTAGGTTGTCTATGGAAGATATATATCTAGAACAGACTCAAGGGAAACATAAATACCTGTACAAGAGAAAAGAAATACAACTAGATCACTGTTGGTGTCTGCAAGGAAAGAAATTAAATAAAAGGTTTGAGCAAAGAGCAGCAAAAGCTAACTCTGTCTGACCGTGTATTCCAAAGAATACACCATACTGGGGAGTAAACACCAACAGAGAGCAGGAAAAAAATGTTAAAGGTTGAGAGGAAGGGGGGCAATTAAAGATAGGGGTCTTGTTATATGCCCATTTGTAGTCAAGATCCTAACCACCCTGACTCTTCCATCCCTTCCCGGGTAACACTCGATCACCCTTCCGTAGATCCAAACTATGGGGGGGAGCATCCCTAACCAGAACCTGGTCCCCCACTTTGGTGTCAGGATTAGAAAGAACCCACTTCTGTCCCAGTTGCAAAGAAGTTAAATATTCCAATTTCCACCTCTTGCAGAAAGAATTACGAAGGGCTTCAAGTTTACGCCAAACAATAGGCAAGTTAGAGTCTCTATAAGACTTAGGAAGGGGAGGAGAGGAAGAAGGAGAAGTGCCTATAAGGAAGAGACCAGGTGTTAATGGAAGCAGATCATCAGGGCCATTAGAAAGCGGGGTCAAAGGGCGAGAATTAACAACACCTTCAATCAGAATAGACTGTGAGTTAAATTCTTCATAAGTCAGAATACGACTACCTAAAACCTTTTTACATGACGTTTAGTCAGCTTGACACAGGATTCCCACCTACTGCCGTGATGGGGGGGGCGTAAGGAGGTATGAACCGCCATTTAAAACCTTTAGAGTAGGCGAAATTAGAAATTTGTTCCATGGCAGGAGAAGATGTGAGTGCTTTCTTCCACAATGAAGCTGCGCCTTGAAAAGTGAAGGCGTTATCAGAAACATTTCAGAGGGAACGTCACGCCTAGCAGTGAAGTGAGAAACGGCTGACAGAAAGTAAGAAGTAGAGGCATTTGTTACTAGTTCCAGATGGGTCGCACCAGTGACCATGCAAACGAAAAGAGAAACATAGAGTTTTCCAAACAATTTGCGTTTAGCTTCAGGGGAATTACGTTGATATTGAAATGGACCCATATAATCCACACCAGTTAAAGCAAAAGGACGAATAGGGGAAGAGCGGAATGAAGGTAGATCGCCCATCAATTGGGTACTGACCTTAGGTTTCACCTTAAAGCAAGGGATGCATTTGTGAATTACGGAAGAAACTTCATCAACTCCATTTATTATCCAGTACTTTTCCCTTAATAAGCAAAGCAGAGTGCGGGTGCCAACATGCAGATTACGATAACGAAAGTCACGTATGATTAAAGAGGTTACGTGATGTTTGGAGGGCAAATCAACAGGATGCGTTTTGTCTTCAGAAAGTGAAGAGTGCGAAAGCCTACCGCCTACCCTGAGTAACCCATTGTCATCAAGGAAAGGGGCTAAGGCGCAAAGGCGACTAGATTTCGGAAGATCTTTCTTAACAGATAGCAAAGACAATTCAGTAGAAAAGACGTATTGCTGTGTTACCTGTAAAACTTTAGTAGTAGCGAGATTTAATTCATGATTAGTTAGGTGCGGTTTAGGAAGAACGGGTTGGTCAACAACAAGATATTTCCATCTGAGAAGATAGGCAAAAATTCGAATCAGTTTGTGAAAGGAAGAGTAGCGAGACAACAAGGGATATGAAACGTTGGAAATAAGACACGAAGCAGTAGATTTAGATACTTTAGCATCAGGCAAGTTGGATTTTGTGACCGGAGGTTTGGAAGGCCAGCAAGAAGAGTCTTCAGTTAACCACGAGGGTCCATACCAGTACAACTGAGAGGTTATCGATTGAGAGGGTAAGCAACCACGAGAGATGATGTCAGCGGGGTTATCAGCGCTAGGCACATGTTTCCATTGACATCCCGAAGAAAGGGTTTGAATTTTAGAAACTCTATTTGCAACAAAAGTTTGCCAGTGGGTGGGGTTTTTGGCGATCCAAGAAAGAGTGATCATGGAATCGCTCCACAGATAGGTTTGCGAAAATTCGATTTTTAAGACTTTCTGCAGTTTTTGGCAAGTTCTGCGGCCATGAATGCAGCACACAATTCGAGCCTAGGCAAAGTAATAGTTTTAAGCGGAGCTACTTTAGATTTGGCACAAATAATATTTGAAAGTGAAGCATCATTTAGAGGATTGCGATAAACCAAATATGCGCAGCAACCGTAAGCTTTCTCGGAGCTGTCGGCAAACACCTGAAGAAAGAAAGATATATTACGGGGAGCATTAATTAAATTTCTAGGAAATTCAATAAGAGAAAGATCAAGTAGACTACATCGAAAAGAGAGCAATCTATTAAGAAAAGAAGGGGGAACAGCATCGTCCCATTCACATTTGAGGGACCATAGCTCTTGCATGAAAAGCTTGGCTATAACAATAACCAGCGCAAGAAATTGGAGAGGATCGCAATTTTTTGTAATTTCAGATAAAATTTGCCTTTCTGTGTTAGGGAGCTCTTCGGAGAGCGAGACTTTATAGATGAGAGTATCAGTGTGAGTGCACCAGTGTACTCCAAGCCTTTTTATGGATTCGGAATCCCCGCAAATTTTGACGGAAGAGGGGTCTACATCTTCAATGGGAAATTGGGCAAGAAACTCAGGGGAATTTGAATTCCACTTATGAAGTGGAAATCTCCCATTTTTAACAATGCTTTCAGTTCCAATGATATGAAAGAAGCTTCCTCAAGAGTCGGAAAGAATTGGAGAAAATCATCAACATAAAAGGAGGCTTTAGCATCAAATAAATGACCATCTTGAGAGACTAACATATGTAAGGACCGGATGGCAAGGAAAGCGGAAGGTTTTAGACCATACTTAACTGTTTTTAAGCGAAATATTTTAATAGGTTTACTGGTTTCGTCACGCCACAAGATTCTTTGAACATCTTGCTGTTCGGATTGGATTAACACTTGACGGTACTTTTGTTTGATATCCGCGATAACTGCTATGGGGAAAAGGCGGAAATTTAAAAGAATAGTATACAAATCGGACTGAATAGCGGGACCAGAGTGAAGAGTATCGTTGAGACTGTTGTCATTGGCGTCAGGTGATGATCCGTTAAACACGACTCGGATTCAATCCTTGACAAGAGGGTTTTTCCACATAGGATGATGATATAAGAATACAGTTTCCTTTGGGGGGTATAATTCGTCATCAGATTTGCTGACAACCTCCATATGATCCAAACTTTCGTATTCGTCCATGAACTCTGTGTACTATTGTTTGACGAGAGGTTGTTCCTTAAATTTGCTCTTGATAGCAAAGAGAGATTTTCGAGCTTTGGGTTGGGAAGTGGTAAGTTTTGGAGGACTGAGCAATCTCGGCATTTGAACAATGAATCGGCCTTCGGGCGGGCGAGTATTGGTAGAAACGAAGATTTGCTCACAGAATTCATTTTCTGAGGAGGTTAAGGTAGGGGAATCGATATTTTCAAGTTTCCAGAACTGCTCCAAATCAGTACTTGCAAAGTAATATTGCGATACAGGTTGGGGGGAATAATGAGGAAGTTGACCAGTAACAATCCAACCAAAATTATTGTCTCTGGCAAACACGTTTGAAGATAGTTTACGAATTTTTTTACGAAGGCAATTCCAAAACACATTGGCACTGAAAAGTATGTCAATAGGACTTTGTATATTGAACAGAGGATCGGCTAGCCTTAAGTGAGAAGGAATACATAAACATGACGTATCCACAGAGTGACTTGGGGTGTCTTCGCCAATACTGTTGAGAATTAGGCAATTCAGTTTAAGATAATTATTTCTGTAACAAGTATCCTTTATGGTTAGTTTTGAGAATTGCAAAGCTTGTGATTTTAAACTGTTAATGCCAGATATATTGATAGAAGTGGGAGTTACAGGAAGGTCTAGTTTTTTGATTAAAGAATTGGAAACGAAATCGTGGGTAGCAGCTGAATCAAGAAGACCTCGTGCACGGACCCAGTTGCCAGATTTATCCTGAACTTCAATTTGAACAGTGGATAATAATACTTGAGCACTACGCAAAGACTTCGCATTTTGAATAACAGATGAAGCATTGGCACTGCTAGTATTATCACTTTTTTGAGAAGTGGATGCTGCTGTTGACCTCGATTGATCATGAAGATGCAATAAGTTGTGATGTGCCTTTTCGCATTGGAAACAGCGTCTGGAGGACTTGCAATTAGAAGCAGAATGCTTAGGTGAGAGGCTATTAAAACAATATTTGTGCTGTGCTACTAATTTCCTTCTGATATCAACTGATAGTTCTTTAAAGGATTTACATAAGTATAAAGCATGGGAATCTTTGCAAAGTATGCACTTTAACGGTTCATTTAAACTTTTACGGGGTTCACTTTGAGTATTTAAAGCAAGAGAACTTGCAATACGGCGTTCACTAGACCTAGTTCTGTAACCAGTGGCGTGTGACTTGGGTTTACAAAGCTAGACCCCGGTTTCTGGGTGCTAGACGCTGCATATTCATTTTTGGATTTAAGATACAATGATTCAAATCTAAAGTTAGGAGAAGAGGTTTCACTTTGGTTAGCTAATGCGGCTAAAAGTTGACATCTAGCATTTATGAAGGTGACTAAATTTTCGTATGAATAATAATCATTGTTAGAGAGTTCCATTTCCCAAGCTTTGAGGGTAGCAGTATCAACTTTAGAAACCACTAAATGTATTAGGAAAGTGTCCCAATGGTCAGTAGGTTGATCTAATTGGGATAATGCTTTTACATGGAGTTGTGTGGTATCGATGAGAGTACGCAAACTAGTGACGTAATTATGTTGTGCCGAAGGCAAGTTAAATAGAGCTTTCATATGGCGTTGAATACGTAAACGTAGATTACCGTATCTTTCCTTCAATAAATTAAAGGCAATGGAGTAATTTTCGGCACTTAATGGAAGTGCTTCAACTAACTGCAGGGCTTGACCCTGGAGAATGGATCTCAAATAATGAAATTTGTAGATGACTTGAATGTCTTCATTGTCATGAACAAGGGAGAAAAAATTTCGTAAAAAAGAATCCCGAGTGGATTCATCTCCCGAGAAGTGGGGCAAATTGATTTTGGGAAGTATTGGTTTCGGTTTGTAAGTGCCCTCACGGTACGAGGTTTGCTGTTCGTGGAGGGAACCAAGAACAGAAACGACCTTTTTCTGTTCTTCTTCAAGTTGGCGAATTATTTTAAGGACCGAGCCTATGCCTTCGTAGTATTGATTTTCTACTTCTACTCGATCGTCTGTTTGATTGAGCATGCAAGTTTCGATTTCGATTTGAATATTACAATAATTTTCAAATGAACGTTCATAGTCTTTTACACGGTGTTTTAATAAATCTAATTGAGCTTCTGAAGGATCAAGATCTCTGATGTTTTTTTTAAATCGGGTGATTTGCCCTTTAAAAGACGCTCGTTTGGCGGTAAGCTTTTCATTCCTACCTTCTTTGTCTTTATCTGTGGGAGCCATGGCGAATTGGGTAAATTAAAGTATAACTTACGAAACTGTGGAGTTTTGGAAATGCTGTCAGACTGGCAGCAGCAAACAAGTTGAAAGAGAGAGAGACACACCTAAGGAGACAGGAGCAACCTCTTTCCCCCTCACCAGCTTTGCACAGCGAAATTATAGCTGAAAATTCAAAACAAATATTAGTATTTTGTAAAATATTGAAAATGGATTCTCCCGGGTTTCGGCACCAAATTTTGGTAGGTTTTAGCTGAGGATTAACTCTACCTAAGGGATGATGATAATGAAAAAAGGAAGTGGGTTTCGGTGTGGAGAACAAGTATGGGTAGATAGGACAGGAGTCCAATACAAAAGAATAAAACCAAACTGAAATGAGTCTTCAGTTAAACGTTCCTCCGCACGATGCCCGTGAGTCACCTAAAGTGTGAAGGGACCTGATCAAAGCTAACAGGAAATGTAGTTGGAGCTTGGGCTATTTGCAAGCAAGCGGCGAGCGTTCCCCCCCCCCCCCCCTCCCCAAGCCGGTATTCCGTTACTATGGGGACGGGTGGTCGTCTGGCAAGGCAAAGTAAGCCAAAAGATAGGACGCACTAATTTTCACTTCGGAAAGGTCATTTTTATACTGCATTCGAGAAAGCTGGAAAGAATTGAATTTGGTATAATAATTTTATTTCTGGGCACTGTTAGATCTCCGCCACACCAACCGAATGCTCCCAGAGAGGGAAGAGAGGAAATTATTTTAATGATTTTCGCGAAGTTGTTATTGATTTTTGTGAAAATCCTATGTAAATACCAGTTGTTGCACTTAAGGAAGGCTAAGCTTTTACCCAGCAGAGTGCCGACTAAAAGCTTAGAAAAGAGGAAGAACCTCAAACCTAACTCAAATAAAACTGAAATTTTTGGAAACAAACCATAAGTAAGAGAAAAAATCTCAACAAGTAGGAAGCTTGCAGAGCTAGCTGTACTTGCCTTAATGGCTTGCTAGGATTGGCTAAGAAAAGCAAGAGAAACTTTGAAAATGTTGTTACTTGCAGTCTTAAGTTAAATGCAACAAGTAGTACGAACTTTGTTGTTTTGGAAATTCGAAAAAGGAGTTTCAGCTTAAAGGAAGAATCAGAGAGGTGAAGGTCCTGCCTACTCGTAATTCTGACGGTAAAGATAACGAACAAAGAAAACAACGATATATTTGAACAAAGAATATAAAATTTTAACAATTAACAATTGATAGAATTAGAATCTTATCTTTAAAGTTAGAAGAACATTTTCTTTGGTTGATTTTACAAATATTAAAAGTCTCAGACCTAATAAAATAAAAGTTTATAGTTAACAATAAGTTACAAGTTTCGAACTTGTGAAAGCACCAAAATCTTTCACAGATTTTAAATTTTTAATTGGAAATGGAGAGATAATTATAAAACAAGCATAATTTCTATAGTTTGATTATGTGCAATTCAAGCACTTTTAGAATGCCACTATGGCAATCAGAAAGGCTATAAACAAATCATTGATTCCTGATAGTTACAGGAAAGAAGAAAAAATTACAAGCGGAAATTACCGCTATATTAAGCAGAATTTCACATTATTTGAAATACAAGGATATACAGGTCATATTCACGAAACCTGGAGAGAAAAGATTAGACAACTCTTTCATTATTAGAAAAAGTACAATTCCCTAATTTCAGAAGGGATGAGAGATTAAAATGTATACAGAATTTCGATATTATAAGTATGACAACTTTGAGAGGGCGCTTGCCCGCAAGCGAGGCCTCGTAGTAATTTAGATAGATGAAATCTTATTTTACTTAATGTTAGTAAAGGTATTTGGGAGAAGGAAAATAGGAGATTTAGGAAAAAGTCTTGGCCAGATTTATTGCTCTCATTCGAACGCGACGCGGTTGGTTGTTGACCGGGCACTGTTTTGCACTATAGTCTATTGATGGATTTGAAAAGTTCACTATTGCAGCACAGAAAGTTAGTAAAGAGAAAAGTTATTGTAGTTATGAAGATCACTGGTTGAATTTTAGCTTGAAGAAGTTTATTGCGTTAGAATGTTTATGTATTGCAGTTGAATGATGAGGTAAATTTCCCACGTTGGCAAGCAAATTAGGATGTTAACAGTAGTTAATGTAACGTAAATTCCTCAGTGAGGAAACGTATTCCCATAATCAAGTAGAAAATACTAGATTGCTTTAATTGTAGAAATATTGGTTCATGTGGAATGTTCCAGAACCATGATGACAGTTAAATGAGCAAGAGGGGTCCCACGGAGGAAAAAGCTAAGTTTTTATAGACAGTGGATAATTTGAATTAAATCCCTCGTTGTGAGAAAATGTTCTGAGTTATTTGGTAAGAGAAGCACTAAATTTCATTTTAGAAAGTCAGCTTTGATAGACATAGTATGACAATGAAAGCTCCATCGAAGACGGTTATTGCATAACATTTCGCAATTCCACACACTGTCTATAAAATTGGATTAAATGCATTTAGCTATTTAAAACCATTAAAATCCTTTTAAAAACATTGAAGTTTGGTACTTTGCTTTCTGGGCATGTAGAGCTGGCGATGGTTCCTGTTGACGGTTGGTCTAAAATACAGACATGGCGTCTGATTTTAAATGTATCTCGAGCACAGGAGACAAGCTCGTGAGAGAGCCCCAACTGTATGTTTGACGTCTAACGAAGAAGTGAGAGAGGTTCAACGACGCACGAAGGGACCAAGGAGGAGAAAGGGTGGGGGTAAGAGACAAGAGAGGATGCATCAGGGTATAAAACATGATAAAAACAAAATTCTTATAAAGAACATAGAATTCTTCCTAGAGCGTTGTCTTCAAAGAGATGTTAGCTGGCGACAACGACGAAACCTGGTGGTTTGATTGGTAAGGAAGTCCTCTTGAGCATGGAGATATTGAGGAACTTCAGAGGTTAGCTGCCAGATGCCGCTAGGTTGTCCATGGAAGATATAGATAGATAGATAGATAGATTTTATTAATTCCATTTGATCAAATACATGCATTCAATACATTTTGATATAGGACACGTCAGAATTTACATCTATTAAATAAAAGAACTAGCAGGTAATTATTACTAATATTATAACTATTTAACTTATTATAATAGCAAATCTTAATAGATACAATCTTATTGCACAACTATTTACACCTCACTCTATTATCATAATATGAAAACTTAATTCTATAAATACAACAACATACAGCTAGGTATTACAATTAAATTAAAAAGTAAAATATAATTATAGATTTCATCACTCCTATACGCTAAGATATTCAACTACTGAGTAAAAACAATGGCACTGCAGATAAGCTTTCAAAATTCTATCAAAGTTTTTATTTTTGGGGCCAGTTTTATATACTGGGGTAGTTTATTGTATAATTTAACTCCAGTGTGAAAAGTTCCTTTTTGATATATGCTTGTGTGTGTGTGTGAAATATGAATGTTTTGATTTTGTCTTGTGTTATGCCTATGAACATCATTGTTTGTTTTAAGAAAAACATCTCTATTCATTAAATTCTTCTTAAAAAACATAATACTTTCAAAGATATATATGCAGGGCAGTGGGAGAATGTCTAAATATTTAAACATAGGTCTACATGATTCTCTAGAGTTTACATTTGCCATAATTCTAATCGCCCTCTTTTGTATCCTAAACGTGCTTAGTACATCTGGCGACATACCCCAAAATATGATCCCATATCTCAAGTATGAATGGAAATAAGCAAAATAAGTATTTCTTAATGTGTGCATGCTAGTGCAGGTTTTCAAAATACGTAACGCAAAGCACATAGAGTTCAGTTTAGTATTCAGATATTGTATATGTTTATTCCATTTCAAGTCTTGTTGTATCCATAGTCCTAAAAACTTTGTTTCTGATTTATTTTCTATTTGATGACCATTTAATGTTATATTGGGTTTCGCAGGATTCCTATTCTGTATAGTGTGGAAATTTAGACATACTGTTTTTTATAGTTTATTATGAGGCGATTATCTTGTGACCATTTGGTTAACTCTCCTGAAACGGAGTCAGCAGACTGCTGTATGACCTGTTTAGTTTCACCTTTTATTATGAGTGTTGTATCGTCCGCAAACAAAATTGCCTTATGTGAATGAACGTTCTGTGTTATATCTTTGATATATAGAAGAAAGAGTAGTGGGCCCAAAATCGATCCCTGGGGTACTCCAAATTCAATAATTCCCTCATTGGACAATGTTTCATTAAGTAATTTGGTTCCATCATCCTTGTGTCTCAAGCTTACTATTTGTTTACGCCTTGTTAAGTAAGACTCGATCCATTTATTAGCTAGACCTCTAATACCATATTGATTTAGTTTGGTAAGGAGGATTTTATGGTCACCAACATCAAATGCTTTCGATAAATCCAAGAATAGGCCAGTTACATGTTCCTTATTGTCAATTAATTTCAGTATACAATTACTACATTCGTAAATTGCTGTCTGTGTAGATTTTTCCGTTCTGAATCCATGTTGTGAGTTTGATAATATTTTATTTTTTATATGAAACTTATCAGTCTCTTATACATATTTTTCCCCACAATTTTTGCAATACCAGTTGGTAAGGTAATAGGACGATAGTTATCTAATTCACCTTTTGAACCGTTTTGTGCACTGGAATTACTTTTGATAACTTCAAAATATCCGGGTAACTTCCTGAGGGAATTGAACTGTTTTTTAATTGCGTAAGTGGATTTATTATATTTTCTGCACATTTCTTTAAAATTGCATCAGGGATGCCATCAATGCCAGCACAGAATTTATTTTTTAGCTCTTTTATAACTATTCTTACCTCTTCACTTGTGACATGATTTATAAATAAAGAATCACTGCATATATCTATTTTATTATTAGAATTTAGTGTATTTACCTGTGATTTATTTAATATTTTTTGTGGAATTTCCAGAAAATAGTCATTAAAAGTGTTTGCTATTTCCTCTGGATTATTAATCACTTTATTGTTTCTGGTCAGTGTAATGTTCCTTTGTATTTTAGCAGATTTTCCAGTTTCTTTCTTGATCACGGACCACATAGCCCTGTTTTTATTAGATGATTGGGAAATAAAATTATCATTATGCATTTTATTTGCTAGTCTCATTACCTTATTTAATATGCTAGTGTATTTTTTGTAGTATAAATTGAATTCAGGTGTTGTGTGGTATTGTTTATATAATTTGTGTAGAAATTTATTTCTTTGACATGAATTTATAATCCCTGTTGTTATCCAATTGCTAGTTTCGTATTTTGAACAGTTCTTCGTTTAAAGGGGAATGCTATTTCAAAATAGTGTTTTAGGGTACTGTTAAATGCATTCAATTTATCATTTACATTTTCTAGTTCATAAATTTCTGACCATGTTTCCTTATTTAATAAGTCATTGAAATATGTAACATTTGATACAGTGAATGACCTGCACTTTGATTTTACTCCATTATCATTATTATTGATTGTTTCGGATACTTCAAAACTCAGTATTTGTCCATGGTGGTCACTAAAACCTGGACAATAGACTTCTATTGAATGGTGATATTTATCTGTATTTATAAAAATTTGATCAGGAGTGGTTTTACTAAATTTTGTTATTCTTGTTGGGGTATTTACTGTAGGTTTCAGTCCATAGGAAATTAGTAACTGTGTTAATAATTCACAATTCCTATCAAATTTTAAGAAATCCACATTTACATCCCCACAAATTATTATATCGAAATTTACTTTGCTCATGTTATTGAGTAACAATTCTAATTTATCTATAAATACAGGAAACTTTCCTGACGGAGAACGGTATACGCATACAATTATTAACTTAAACTGCTGTATTTTTACGGCAGAGAATTCAAAATCCTGTTCCATAATTAGATAATCATAAGCTGTTATCTGTTCATGATCTAAATTATTTCTTAAGAAGATGCAAGTACCACCATGGCTAATATTAGATCTAGAGTATTTACTAGCTTGTATAAACCCTGGGAATTGAATTAATTCGAGTTGTTCCTCTTTCAGACAATGTTCTGAAATACATAGTGCTGAGATGTCTTTTAAGTTCATTTTTAAGCATTAGATTTATGTAATCAATTTTATTATAATGAGACTGGACATTCTGGAGGTAAATTTTAAATTTGTTACTTTTGCGAGCTTGTGTTGGTGATTTATTTACATTATTATTATCATAATTGTTATTATTATTGTTGCTAGACAAATCTGAAATACTATTGTTACACTCCGTTAAATTTTACTTCAAAAGATCTGATTGCCAAACCTCACGTTTGGCTTCTTCTACCAGTTTCCCTGCTTCCACTCTAATGATATTACTGTTGAATTATTCTTACCATTTGAATTTACAATTTTGCCGATTTCATCACTGAGATACTCTTTTCCTAATCTATTTAAGTGTAGGCCATGCCGAGTGTGGAACTTCCTGTCTAATTTACTTACATCTACAATTTGGACATTTGGAAAACTCTTACAAATTTTATGAATTTTTCCATTTGTAGCCTCTATTTCTACATTTACACATGATTTGGGAATTAAATCGTATCTCTGCGGAATGTTTACAATAATGACATTTGTTTTTTGCATGGATGGCAATGTACCCTTTAAATCTTTGATTACCTTTTTACTCTCATTTCTATAGACGTCGTTTGCTCCAGCGATGATCACTGCGTAGTCCTTTGCAGTAAGGGACGCACACTCTCCTATCATTCCGTTCGTGACCTCTGCAATTTGAGCTCCTGGCTTTACTGTCGAAGTGACCTCCATTTCTCTGATTCTCTCCAATACGCTTGCTGCTACATCTTGCCCGTGGCTATCCGCAAATATCCGCATCTTCCTGGATTTTCTCTTTATCACTTTCTTCTTTTCTTCTTGAGGAAAGTCATCATTTTCTTCGACAAGCACTCCAAATGAATTTGAGACGGGAATTTCAGATACATGTACTCCATTTATAGGCCTAGGCTTATTCAATCTTACCTTACCAGCAATCACTGTCGACCAAGTTTCCTTGCTTTCCTCTCGGTTTCCTTTTAATTTATTCATCTCTTCCATTAACTTAGCAATATCTTCCTTTAGCAGCTTTATAATTTCGTCTTTTGAGGACAGTTCGTTTCTCAGGTTATGACATTCTATATTATATATCTAGAACAGACTCAAGGGATACGTAAATACCTGTACAAGAGAAAAGAAATACAACTAGATCACTGTTGGTGTCTGCAAGGAAAGAAATTAAATAAAAGGTTTGAGCAAAGAGCAGCAAAAGCTAACTCTGCCTGACCGTGTATTCCTAAGAATACACCAATGTGGGGAAATAGTAGACTACTTTAAACGGATCGGTTGACAAAACTCCCCTCCCACGAACAAAACCTTGTGTACGCCACTCTTCCTGATTTGAAATAGAAAATGGGTCCTAAATATTTGCTATGTAGCCGCCCGATTGGGTGTCTCTAGGCCTAAAAATTAATAATAATAATAATAATGTCGGGTGCGGTACGTTCGTTAAATAATCACTAATGGCCTAGGTCAACAGGAAACAGGTTCGCTAAAACTACTGAAATGGCGTACACTAGTTAACAGGTAAAATCTAATTTATTGAACTCATAAATCCGGTCTGAAAAATTACATTAACTCAAAAAAATGCAGCAGCAAAACAAGTTACAGAAACGTTACAAATTAAACCCAAAAAAGAAAATCAAACAAAAGCAAACAATTAAGTTTAAAATAACAAAAACAAAATAATAAAATAAATCACGGTTCTCCCATAGCTCATCATCGGCCTCAATACAGCTTAAAATGAAACGAAATAAAATACATTAATTTAATCCAGCAGTGAGCATGCAAAAATTACACCACTACGTTAAAGGCTGACTGACAGGGGTGGCAAAGTTACTACCGCGAATGTCAACTGCTACGACAAATTCAGGGTCTCAAACAAAATGCAGTTGCCCTTAAAATACTTAAATAAAATGGTCTGATTCCTCTTACTGGCACACACATCTGTAAATACACTTGGACATAGTGTGAGAGTATTCTTCCTGATAGGCATCTGACATTTGGTCGTTCAGCCTATAGGGTAGACAATAATATAGAAAATATCGGGGCAAACGAGATAACACAAATTAACAGGGGCGTAACTACACCAAATACAACACAAAAAATTCTGGGTTCGAACCAGAAATGTACATAAAGAAAATATCCCAACAAAATGGCTCACTTAAACAGAGAAAATGCAAGCATGCTTAACTGCAAATAAACAAACCCCCTCTCAGGCGCGGATTCAAGGGGGGGGGGGTCATGGGGGTCAAGACCCCCTTCCAAACAGACACCAAATCTTTTTGCAATCTCAAAAAACGAAAACACAATAACCAGACAAATAAAACTTAACGAATTTTAACTGAAAAACACTTTTTTTCATTTTATTCAATACTGAAAATAACTTTATTGCAATTATTATGTTCTGTTACAACTGTACATATTTACAACTTCATACCTGTTATATAAAAACGATTATTTATATAACAAAATCAACTCTTCTATTTTGTTTAGCAAACCTTGTGATTACCGAATCGATGTTTATAGAGATCTCACGATGGTTGTGCAGCAATGTACGGATAGGAATTTGGGGCATTTTCGCACCAAAAAATTTTGCCGACGTCCAAATTGCAAGCTTGGTTGGCAATTTAAGCTGTGACTTTCTCCCTTTGTCAGTACCAACTCGACTTGCCGAAACTGTAACGTACCTTGATACTTTTCTCGAAGCTCGATTAAAAGTCGCAAAACACGCCGTTGCAATTTGTACGAATATTATTGGTGCGCTAAACGCATCAAATTTCTATTCATGTAGCTTGCAAAAAATTGGTCTGGTTTTGTACGTTGGTTATTTTGTGATTGCGTTTTTATTGATACCATTTTTCTTAACAATTTCGATTCTCTGATCTCCCCCCCCCCCCCCCGCAAAGCCAAACTCTAGATCCGCGCCTGCCCCCTCTCCTGTCTAAAATCTAACTTCAATCTTCCGTGTGTTGATAAACTAAACGACCTTGACCAACCACCCGGGGTGACACTCCCCACGGGTAGCGAGCACGCTTCCGCGAGACAGCTGGACAGATGACTTTACATTCTAAAATGTGGTCTCTTACTAAAAATGCCTTAGTGGCTATGCTACGATTTGTGACTCTTACAGGGTTTTAAATAAATTTTACATCAGACCAGGGTTGCGCATGAAAAGCCAGTGACGTCAGCACTCCTCCAACCTGTGGGAAAAACACATCGCGTGTGTGTGTACACAAAACAAACATGATGAACCAAAACGTACTGTGTGTGCATACTAATTACTTCGGACTACGCTGTCCGGAAACACTTACCTCGGAATACCATCCGGAAACACTTACATTGGAAATACACTCGGGAAACACTTACCTCGGACTACCATCCGGAAACAACTTACATCGGAAATACAATCCGGAAACACTTACCTCGGACTACCATCCGGAAACAACTTACATCAGAAATACAATCCGGAAAAACACTTACCTCGGAAATACAATACGGAAAAACTTATGGTCTCAAAATTCGGCCGGTATGCACACAAATACAACCTCACGGCTCCTTGTCGGGAAAAATGGAAGCACACACACATTTTAAAAAATCTATGACAGACATCGTCCTGCTTGCCGCTCCTGGGAATTCACTGGTCACTTCGCAACCGGTCTGGGAAAAAGAAAAGTGGGACATGGGTCGCTAAACATCTGACCTATTTCCATAAAGTGGCAAAACTGGTCCAACCTAGCTGGGCGTTACTAAATGTCACAAAAACAAATTCTCACCCTATCTACTTGTCAGGTCGTAAACTTAACTTACACACGAATATATAGCCACAACAAATCCATCCTAAAACACACGGCAGTTTAACTTATGATGTCTTTGGCAAATAAAAATGACAGACACCTCCGTCATCCACCAACAAACATGCATTATTTTTAAGGACTGACAGACAAAACAAAATAAAAAGGACTGACATGCTAACTTAAAAAAATACAAATCGCCCCCATCTAAACGGAATATTGACATGAAAATTCAAAACAAAGCTAATACTACTGTACAAATATCTCGTTCCCTTTTCTACATTACGTCCGCAAATATATAAAGTTTAATACTCATCACTTGTCCCTGGAGTAGACAGGCCCATGACGGCTGCTGGGTCACCACTTCGACACCCTGACGTAAGGCCCTTAGCCTATCGTCAATCCGGCGTCCATCAACTGGGTCATCTTACAACACGATGGCATACACACAAATACACTGTTAACACTAAACGATGCACTTATTTTGCACAACCTTTCACAAAAAAAAACCACTTTTTACACTTGTATTCACGGGCTTCATTTGCTGCGAAGCGTTGTGATATGTGGCTGGCGGTACCGTTATTGCGAATCGGGCTTGTAGGTCCTCAGTAGGCCGACATACACCTAACCCATTCAGTCCTAGATTGGTATTTTCTACGATTGCCTAGACCGTCAAACCAGATGAATACATGCCTATAGGGTCAGCGATCTCGCTTGCAACTCGTTAGCTCAACACAAAGTTCCCTGCTCGGGTCTCGAATGGGCTGCTGGTCGCCGCTCCGCGCTCTCGGCTCCACACAGCGTGGCGTTAAGTTTTTAATGGACGTGGGTGGCAAACCCCGTCTGGATAGATTTGTATAAAATAGTGTTCGCCTTCGATAACTATCATGACCGCTGTGGGTCTTAAGCCACAAATTGAATGATTGGCGGTAATGTTTATCACATAGAAAAAGTTTTCCCACTCGGCTACGCGGTATCAAAGTCGCGAGCAGCGTGGACTATGCCCGTTGTGGCCGCAAAACTGACTGACTAGTGTCCGCGCTCAGTGCTTATATCCACCCTCAACTTTGGAACAATGGACTTGTCACCTCTGTCAAGTGCGCTCCCATAGCAATCGTCACACTGCAATAATTTTTGGTTCAGCCTGTAGGTCAAGATGAGGACGGCAATATGCATATGATTAAATTCGAAATCGATCGGCAGAAACGTCTTCAAACAAATTGCATCATGACGCTACAGGTTAGATCCTCATTTCGCGCCATGTCTTGAGTGTCGTGGAGGGGGGAAATATTCCTCCGCGGCTGACTCGGTAATATCCCCGTAACTGTGGTAGTTTTTGGGCTTGGGCCGTGATTAAAGTTTTGAAATGCATTTCTCAGCTTCTTCTCTGATTGGGCCCATTTTATACAATTATTCCATAGTCGGATCTCAAATTATCATCTCGGCGCTACCTTACATTGTCTAATTCTGAGGGCTCTAGTGCTGGAGTATTATCGAGGCTTGGGTGTCGTAAATCCAGCACTTCAGCTGCACAATAAGTGTGTTGGCTAAACAATAGGAGCTCTCGTCCACAAGCTTCTTGGAAATGCGAGCCTCACCCAGCCAGGCTATGTTATTGTCATGCTTCTCGTATGCCAAACCTCCGTGTTTTTCCTAGTGCTATGGGCAGTAGAGTAATTATTGTTCTTAACATCATATTGGATTGGCAACTCAGAAGTCGTATTTATTTCGGTTCAGGCACTATCGTGTTCTTTGTATATGGCTACACCAAAGTTTCGGCACTGATAACACCGCAAATTATGCGTGCTCGGTATGCAATCGATCCTGAGGTCGTCGATAACTCGGCATGCTATCGATCCCTAGCCCTTTGATCGGTCACAACATAGAAACAACAAAGCAAACTAATTGAGTGAAGCGAGCGCAGCATGAAACAAAAAACACCACACGGTACCGTATGAGTGGCGTTGGCAACATGTTATTTATCCTATAAATCATGCCCACAATGCCCGTCATAAGTAAAATTTTACTCTATGAGTCGTGCTATTAAAAAGGGATGGCGGGTGGGTTATAGGCAGCGGAGGAGGAACCGTCTATTAGGACATCATTTCAACAATGATTATTTATGCTTACACAAGATATTTCGGCTAATTTAAGTAGTGATAGCTTTGAAGCCACTTTTCAGTGTTGCTTTATTAACAATTAATATTGTAGCTTTCTGTCGATCAATACAAAAATCATTTCAATTACTGGTTTATGTGGAAAATAACCTGAAATAAATTACATGTGACTACGATTTTTCTATATTGTTACGTAGGCTACTATTGACGACTTCTTCAACAGTGCGCAACAATATACATAAATCTTAATCACGTGTAATTTATTTCAGGTTATTTTTCACCTATTCCAGTAATTGGAATGATTTTTTGTATTGGCCAACTGAATGCTAGAATGTTAATTTAAGTAGTTTTGTACTTGGTTCATCGCTCCCAAAGTATTACCGTCTTAACTCTGAACTCAGGGGAAGTAATCAATGCTACAGGGCGCCAGGAAATGTTCTCCACAGTGACTGCCGGCTATTGCCACAGCTAACATCAGTAGTTTAGTTGGCATCATGGTGTCCTTGGCGGAATGAATCCCACACGTGTGGGCTGTAGGCTGTCGATATCGTCAGTGTGTATTGCAATAAGCGAGCGCATGTGTTTTTACCAGTATTTTTTTTCTAGCCCAATTTCTTCAATTGACACAGTCTAGGCCTATATGTTTTAGTCTGCCACCATAAGAGAAAAAATAGTTCTACACAATGTCCAGCAGTAAATTAAATTCTTATGTTTCCTGCACCACTAGAGAATCGGTAATAATTCATTTAATGAGAGCAAAATAATTGTTCGAATTATCTTGGAAAGAAGGAAAAATCATGGTGTAGTTGCCTTCTAGTTCGTGAACCATGGGCAACGGCTGAGTCGCCTAGTAAGCGATCCTGACAGTCAAGATACCAGTTACTATGGAATAGACCTCGTGCGAATGACAATATTTTAGCTGCTGGCGCCCCGCGCGGCAACTCGCTCACTGAGTCCGTAGGATTAGTGTGTGTGATGGCTCGTGCTGGAGAACCGAGTAGGAGAGTAAACTACGTTATTTAAGGATGAAATGTACTAGCATTAATCAACCATCTCATGCTGTTAAATTTTAGTTGCAGTGCCTTACTTTTTGCACTGTTAATCGTACATATTCATTCAGAATAGTATTATCAACGTACAACTTTACTTTTCTCTTTCCCATTTTTTAAAATATTTATTTAACAGTTTAATTGCAATAAAAAGTCTCAATCCCCTGCGAGTGGATGTAAACCATGTCTTACAAAATTTAATCCTTTGTAGGTTTCAAAATGTTTTAAACACATTACGAGAGAGATTATTTGAAGTCTTCCTTCCTGCAACAATGGGAGAAATCCTATCCTATAGGCCGAATTTTTTTTTTTTTTTTTGGTTTCCCTAGGAAAATACCGAAATGATTCCTAGTAACATAGCTTTTAAACAATTTCTACACACACGCAAGTACATGGGCACAAATAATGAGCAGGGCACTTAAGGAGTTGTTTATTGCACGAATACTGCGTAGGGGAGCCGGATATCTAAATAAACAACCTTGATGCTACTCCAACCCGGTCAGAATATTGCTTGGTCAGGACTGTCTCACTCTTATGGAGATTGGTGCCCTTATTCATGTTGTGATTGATGTTTGTTATTTTAAGGGGCCTAACATCTAGGTTATCGGCCTGTGATTGATGACAACACGTGCAATGTTTGCTGTGGTGGTGACATCAAGCTCACCTCAGTCATATCACTATTTATGGTCATGATATTTGTCGATATAGGCTACTCGCGTTATATAATAATCTATATTTAAAAACACTTCCTTCACATCCCTCATTTTCATGAAACAGTGAATCTTCCCCAGCGTCTCACAAATAGTAGGACGTGGATTTGTGACCACGGGACTCCAGCTGAGCATGGCATTACTTCCACTTGTGCTGGGCTACTCTCTGTCATATTTCATTTCAACCTCTCTTCGCGTAGTTAATCTGCTACCCTCCCCTCGGTCACACTGATCTGATCAGTTTGTCTTCATATAAGACAGTGCCGACCTCTTGTCGGTGTTCTATTTATAAAAATGCCGACTACAAATACCACAATTAAGGAGGTGTTCCATCCACGAATGTACTGCTTTTTGTTTTTGAATACGAAGAATTACGTTCCAGGTGGATATTTCTGTATGTGTAGTTACATTCAACCACAGAATGATTTGCTCTACTCTCTGTAGAACTTTTACTATCTTGAACTTGAAATCTTTCCGCAACATGATCTAATCACTTTGCTCCACTCACACACAAGTCCTACAGAATATTTGAGCGGCTTGCCGCCAGAGCGCAGCAATGTTCATTCGCACGAGGTCTACCTAGGTATAGGTGTGGGCATCTTGGACATATTCTGAAATGTTAATGGAGACTTTTCTGGCAATTTGGCAGATTTTGAGATTATGCAGGAGGAGAATGAGGACGGAAACAGGGTCACGGTTGAGGAAGTAACTTAGAGAGGGTGGTAAATAATCTACAGTGTCACTAAGTGGCAGGGGTAGATGAAATTAGGCCAGAAATGGTAAAGTATAGTGGGAATCATCACCATCATGAACCGGCTCCAGTTTCCCGGGTGTGGTGAATGAGCGCTCTCCATTTAGTTCTATCCAAGATTGTTTCCTCCTCCATGATTTGCTGTACATCCAGACCTCTCCCTGCAATATCATTTCTAACCTGGTCGATGCATCTCGTCCTCGGTCAACCTCTTGGTCACATGCCTTTCAGTTCTTTCTGAAACCACTCTCTAGCTGTTCTTTGTGTGTCCATTTTTATGAGATGACCGAACCATTTCAGCTGCTGAAATGGTTGCATAGGATAATCGAATTGGCACGGGTTTCAGGAAGTGTACCATCTGACTGGACAAAAGCAGTAATCACACCAATTTATAAGCATGGTAACAGAAAAGATTGCAATAATTATAGAGGCATTTCTCTGATAAGTGTCCCTGGCAAAGTGTACTCAGGCATTGTAGAAAGGAGAGTTCGATCATTGACTGAGAGTAAGATGGATGAAAACCAGTGTGGCTTTAGACCACAAGGATGTCAAGAACAGATTTTTAGTATGTGCCAAGTTATTTAGAAATGCTACGAGAGGAATAGTTGTGTTTTGTAGATCGATAGAAGGCGTACGATAGAACAGATGCTACAGGCAATCAAAATTATTTATGTTGATAATCAGGCTGCAGTGAGAGTTGATGGTAGGATGAGTTCCTGGTTCAAGGTTGTTACAGGAGTGAGGCAAGGCTATAGCCACTACTGTTTATTTTATATATGGACCATTTGTTGAAGGGCATACATTGGTTGGGTGGATTTCAAGGTAATCAGTCTGGTCTATGCTGATGACCTGGTTGTAATGACGGACTCCGTCGAAAGCTTGGAAGCCAACATGTTTTAACTTGAACAGAAATGTAGGAAGTATAGTATGAAGATCAGGATTTCAAAGACGAAGTTTATGTCAGTAGGGAAGAAACGCAAGAACAAAGGTGGCAGGAACAAAATAGGAGCAGATGAAACATTTTAAGTGCCGTACTTGGGCTATGTCTTCTCTCAGGTTGGTAGTACGGTGAAGGAAATAGGGTCGAGATGTGGAAAAGCCAATGGATTGAGTCCCCAGTTGCGATGCACAGCATTCTGTAAGAAAGAAGTTAGTGTAGCGACGAAACTCTCCCAACGTCGCTCAGTATTTAGAGCAACCTTGATGTATGGAAGTGAGAGCTGGATAGATTCAGGTTAGCTGATACATGACCTAGCGGTAACTGACATGAGGGTAGCACGAATGATTGCTGGTTCAAATAGATGGGAGCAATGACAGGAAGGTACTCGTAATGAAGAGATAAAGGCCAAGTTAGAAATGAACATAATAATAATGTTATTGGTTTTACGTCCCTTTTAACTACACTGGCTTTTAGAGACGCCGGGGTGCCGGAATTTTGCCCCGAAGGGGATCTTTAACGTGCCAGTAAATGTACTAACACGGCTCCCTCGCATTTGCGCACCCTCAAATGCCAGCTGACTGCACCAGGTTTCGAACCTGCAACCTTGGGCTCAGCAAGCGAGAACGTTACCCCTGAGCAACGCAGCCAGACATGAACATTTTAGATGACGCTATTCGTATGAACCGACTCTGATGGTGGGGTCATGTGTAGAAAATGGGGGAGGAGAGATTACCTAAGAGGTTAATGTGTTCTTCTGTAGAGGGTAAGAGAAGCAGAGGTAGACCTAGGAGGTGATGGTTAGATTTGGGGTTCAACAATTTCAAAGTGTGAGGAGTAGAATCGGAGGAGTCCGCAGTGCTAACTGGCTACTGCTAATAGGCGACTAGGTCGCAATTAGAGGCTTGCAGACTAGATTGGACACTAAAAGGAAAACGGTCTCAAATGAATATGTATGAAGAAAAATAGGATAGGAAACAAGAAAATTGAATTCTGGCACAACTAGGCTCAGCTAAGAGCCCCTAGGACATCACCCATGTCTCACTGGTAGTGAGTGGCTAAAGTCAACTAACACTTTGCATCATTTGGACAGGTGGTGGTGGGTTGAATGTTTTAAGGAGTGTAACATCGAGGCTCCCTTTCCTGTTGGCATACAGCTATGCTATAGAAGGAAGAATTTCGACTCCTTAAAAAAAATTGGGGTAGTGTGTGAAGAAAAAGGCCATGGCAGACTCCCTAGGCCTCGAAGGTCTGAAGAAAATGAGAGTTTACTAGGGGAGTTGTAGTTATTGTTTAAAGGAGTGAAACAGTGAGGTCTTCTGCCCCATTGAGCAAGGGAGATCGACAGGAAGATGAAAGAGGAGCCTGCCACAAGTAAGTAGATATACCGTACTACATAATTCAGAAGAGACTCCATATTTTTCATTCTCTGTCCCACAAGTGAGCACCCTGTGGAGATAATTAGTGACATGCACATGCTATTGGTGTAGCCTATGAGACTGCAAAATGATAGGCCTACATTTCTATTAGCAGCATATCAGAAGGTTAATTAGGAAATATTTGTAAGAAGGCAAATGAGTCAAGAGTTTGGTCGTCCCATTTTGCAATTTTTAAATCCAAGTTACGGTACCTTTACATAAAAGCGATGCTGATTATTATAGATATGGTAACCTTAAGTTCTGAATTTCTTATTTATACGCTACTTCATTCGTGAAAGATCCTATTAATGCGATTTTACTGGCTAAGCTAAGGGCATTACTTCGTAAAATGGTCTAGGCCTAACCTAAAAATTACAAGCAAGGTGATATCCTAGTGCACGGTAATTGACAAAATTGCTTATTGAGCGACATACATATGCATTCATCAAAACTTTCGTCTCCTAGTGGACGCATCGTCATAAGATAATTTCGAAATAATGACCGAAACACGTATTAAACGACCGCCATTTCATGCCATCTTTGCCGTTTTTATTATTTACAAGTAGTTGTGATGTAGCAATTTACTTAGCTTTCATGCAGCGCTGCAACTTTCCACTAAAAGAAAAAAGCACCCATTGGTTTCGTTCAAATTTCAAGATATCAAAAAGTGGATACTTTACACATTAGTGTGGTAATTTACTCTGTGCAGTGTAAACCACAGAGTATTAATATGTTCACATCTTGACTCGTGATGAATGTTAAACGTAGTGTCAAAGTCAGAGTTGGAGTTTGTCATTGGGGTTTGGGGATGTAATAATGACTGTATTTATTTAATGATCCACTTATCATTAGGCCCTACGCAATGTACATCTTGCTCATCATACGACTGAAACTGCGGTGTGCTGACAATGGGACACTGTCTACGTAACTAGATATTTTATTGTGACATATAAGCTATGATAGTTGAATGTGAAAATTCCGCTCTATTTTTTCAATATATTGTGCATATTTTTAAAGTATGTTGGAATAGTGACATTGGATATGATTAAGGCTGGGAGTTTCATTTGACATTTTTATAATATACGGAATTGTGGATGAGGTTCTTGCACAATTACGATGGAGAAATTTGCAGTTGATCTGGACAAAGTTTTAGACGAATTCGAATTTAATGAAGGTATGTAGCTTGCTTTAGGACATAGCTCTCGATACATGTCCCACGTAATTTTTATGAGTGTGAGTAAATAGCGGCTGTCATACCTGTTTTAAATCTTTGCAGTGTGTTGATTACAGTGAGGCATTTTAGATGTGTTTACAGTCACAGGCTATGCAGTACAATAAGTCTGACATAATATATTTTTCTAATATATAAATATAGGTGTGGGGAAATGGCATTCTAATATTTTACTTACAAACTGAATGAAGGAAAGAAAATAGAAAAAATCAAACCCGTTTAAACTCTTTAACAGCATTTAGGCAGATAATGAATTTGAAGAAAAGTTAAGAAAACACTGGCAAGGGTGTAGTGGCATGCCGGTATAAACTAACCTACTATAAGCGGTAATTCTGCACGCCGTGAGATCATGCCTTTTCGTAACTTTTCTTTCTTTCTTAATCGTTTACCCTCCAGGTTGGTGGAACCCACGGACTCAGCGAGGGAACTCACCACTACCCCCTCTTACGGGCAGTGTCCTAGAGCTGGGAACATCTAATCGGAGTGGATACAACTGGTGAGGTGTGATTGGCACCTCGCCCAGGTGGCCTCACCTGCAAAGCGAACAGGGGCCTCGTGAGGGAAGGTAATGGATGGGCAGGATGGATAGACAAGGAAGATGGAAGGAGGCGGCCATGGCCTTGAAGAAGGTACCATCCCGGCATTTGCCCGAAGACAAAGTGGGAAACCACGGAAAACCACTTCGAGGATGGCTGAGGTGGGAATCGAACCCCCTCTACTCATTTGGACCACCCGAGGCTGAGTAGACCCCGCTCCAGTCCTCATACCACTTTTCAAATTTCGTGGCAGAGCCGGGAATCGAACCCAGGACCTCCGGGGCGGCAGCTAACCATGCTGACCGCTACGCTACGGAGGCGACTTTTCGTAATTTTTAACGAGGTATATTATTGAAAATATAGGATTTATGATTTACATACCTTTCTCGGAGTTGTTGGGAGTCGTTTCACAATCTCAACTACAACTGCCGCACCTCAATAATGTTTTTTTTTTTTTTTTTTTTTTACGAAAATAAAGAATTTTTATCGTGTTTGTTTCACTACGGACGCCATCTCTTTTGTTTCTTTGTATACCCGGTGCGAGATAGTACCAAATGCGTGGGGTTGGCATTCCTGACTTGGTGAGAAAGATGTCTCCTAGAGACTTCATTTCAACTATATAAGTAGTGTTGCTATTTGGGATGGCTGGCTGGGTGGGTCTATGACAGCGGACGAGTCAACATCTATTAATTTATCATCTCCAGATACCATTACTCAATTTATTTTATACACATGTTCTCACGTTGTGCAGCGCTACCCTATAAGCTTCACAAATGGCATGCTTGTGTTGCATCACTGCCTGCAAGATATTTAGCAGAGTGTGCATTTAAAAATGCTATGTCACCTTGTAATTAGCCTACTAGTGCAATATCAACGATAATGTCACTAACCCTCTTGATCAGCCGGACACTTGCCACTGTATTCTTGACTTCTCACAGTGAAAATGTCACCTCCACAAGCAAGGCTGTTATCTATTATGCTGTTCTTTTTTCTCTGTTGGTTGTGTATTGTTTGAGGGCGGATGAATTATTTATTACTAGCCAATGAGCATATTGAATTTCCTAGAACAAGGACACTAGCATTACACATGTTTGGCAAAAGAAAAGAGTGGAAACTGAGGGAGGCAATGGAAATCGAGGTCATAGCCATGCGAAAGGAAAATGTATGGACTATAAAAGAAGAAAAGTGAAGGGTTAAGGGGAGTATTATGGATCGCGATTTCTGACACTACAAAATTCCCCACGACACAAAATGGTGGCATCGGAGACATTATAGATGACACTTAAAAGTTTAAACGATGCATACATGTTAAATTCTATATGTTATTAAGGCTCCACATGCAATCCTCCAGACCCCCTTGCTTGTAGTAAAATCACTAATTTTAGTCCAGGCATAAATCTAACCTAGTTAGCGACCAATGGTTTCGCCCAGACCGTCGTCTAACCTAGTTGTTTTATAACTAACTTAGTAGGAACCAATGGCTTTGTCTCACTATGGCCTTACTTAGAGTGCAGTGCAACTTTTCAATTGCATTGAACAACTAAAAGTAATTTATGGCCATTCGTAACTCGCGACAAAAACTTGCATTTGAACACATGTGACTGCATCCGCATGTAACGACACACTGTTTGAAACCTCATAAGGCTGAGTAACAAGGCACAACATCAAACTAACATAGTCTTTATGTCATCGACAACACTAAAAAATTCCCCTAGACACATACGTATCTTGGTATATACTTAAACACAGGCAACAATCATAATGATGCAGGATATAGATGGTACTCTGTTAATTGGTCCGAATGCTGTTTTGGACCTATGGCTGAACTACTTTGAGCACCTACTGAATCAGACTAGTGAGAGTAACACACTGGTAGTTAGTGACAGTGGGCCCGTAACCAACATGAGTCTGAGGCATGTGAGTGGGCAGCGGAAGAAGCTTATTTTAGCTTGCAACATCTTCAAAAGTCTCTGTTAATCAGCAGAAGGAGCAAGAAACACTTTTATAAGACTGTTTTACGATCTGTTGTAATGTATGCATCTGAGACATGAGTAATGACTGGACTTGATGAGATCCTATTAAATACCTGGGTGAGGAAAATACTAGGTCATATATATGGACCTGTACAGGACGAGAATGGATGGTGGATTAGGGCAAATGCCAAGGTGTATTGGATGTACAAGGAACAGAGTATGGTTACAGAAGTCAAGAGAGTAAGTCTGGGTGGTTTGTTCATATTGAGGGGACTGTGCAGAAAGCCTACTGCCGGAAGCTGGCGGGATGACACCTGCCTGGATGTCCATGTAAAAGATGGATTGATAATGTAGAATATGATCTTCATGAGATGGGTGTCGGGGATTGGCGCCGTTGTGCTCAGGACTGGAACAACTGGAAAAGGGTTGTGGAGGCGGCCAAGGCTCTTCATGGGCCGTAGCGCCAATGGGTAAGGTTTTGGGCATATTGATGCAATGGATGTTGTCAACATCCAATCATGCAATTAATACAGGGTGAATAAAATTAACACCCTGGGAAAATTAGTGATTACAGCCAGGTCCATTTTGGCGTACCAATCAGTGCTGACATCTCACCAATGGGTCACCAGCTGCTGCCAGGCCATAAAGGGTATGCTGCAGTATAACGGGCAACAATAGCCTACTGTAGTTTGAAGGCTTAGTCCTACCTGTAAGGTAAATGCACCAATGGTCGTCATGTTAAGGGAGATTTAGACAAGAAATCGTATACACCGTACACATTTTGGTAAATTTAATCAACAAAAGCACTGTACCTAACCTCAAACTCTACTCAAACACTAGGATAGACCAAATATCAAAGATATTCATTTTAGGAAAAATGATGTATTTTTTAAAAAAGTGTGTTTTTGCGCCAGTGTTCGGCACTATGTATTTGGATTTTTCCTATATTCGTCACCCGTTTGCACCAATTGCCATCACATTGTTAATTTTCCTTGTCTGCTGTTTATAATGCATTTCTGTCAATTGTTGCATAATACACAGATTTATCGACTTGGAGGCTAACATTTACGAATAAAACAGTACCAGTAATTATGTTTTTTAATAAAAATGGAATATTAAAAAAAAAGACGGAAACGGGATTAGTGGGTAGAAGACATACGAGCAGGAAAATATCGTAATTTTGCTCTAAACAAGTGAGACCACGGCATAACAGCCCGGAAAATGACCATTCGCTGAGGCCTGACACCGATTGTTGCCATAGAAACCCTCTGAATTCGCCACTCATGTACATTTTTCTTCCAGGCAGTCTTTAGTAGCTTAAAAACCCCTACATCCGTGGGTTGAAGTACGTGTGTGACATTAGGTAGTAAAGCGACCAAAACAATTCCATGATCCTCACAAAATTTACTAGTATGTATGGTCAAGTGTGAGAAGTGCCCGTCAATGAATAATGTCAGGGAGAGGAATCTCCTTCTCAACCAACCCAGGATGAAATATGTTACTGAGATATTCGTAAAACACTTCCCCCCGGTCATTCACCCGTTTGGCGATTTGCCAATGCCCCAGTGTGCTGGCATTGAGGCAATAATGATGTCTTGGGGCAGACGTTCATACTTGAACACTACAAGGGAAGGAGAAATATCGCCATGGGCATTGCCTGTTAAAAGTACCGTCAAGCATTCTTTCTCGTCCGAATTCACTTGCTGATGTATTGTCTTGTAACCCCTGTTCGCCAGCACTTTGTTGCCTTTCGGATTGAGAAAGAAAACAGTCTCGTCAGCGTTGAACAGTCGCCGAGGGTCTGACAAAATAGACTGGAAGTCGTTTTCCACTGAATAGCTGTAGACTTCTGAAACCCAGGTTTTATTTTGATGTTCTGTAATTGTAGCACGGCTTACTGTCAAATTTTGAGGGGTTCGTAAAAGATAGACCTGGATTTCTTTTTATGAAAGATTCACGCCATTTCCTTCCTGGCGGCCATCTTTGAAAGGAAAGTCCCTCTTCAATTCTTGTGTAAGGCACTGGACACTTGTGCAAATCGTCCTTTGTGACCGGGACCCCGCTTTTCGTAGTGAGATTACCCATTGAACTAGCATAGCCTCAGCTTCCTTTGTTAAAATGGAACTTAGCCCCATTTTCCTCTCTCTAGGAGATTTTCCTTTAATTTTGTCCGAGAGGGTGTTTCTCGGAACACCATTCCTCTCCGCGGCCTTTTTAATACTCATGCCGTCCTCCACAACGGCCTTAATAGCAGCTTCCATTTGCTCAATATCATAATTCAGAACTGTGCGTTTCGACATATTGCCTGGGGCAGATGGCCTCGTAGTTCCGCCCCTTAAAACAACAATAACTATCTAACATATTGCCTGAAAGCAAAGATTTAGTCTTAGAATAATACGAGGCACGTCCAGAAAGTAAGTTCCGTTTGGTAATAAAATTAAATTATGTACAGATACAGAAAAATTATTTATTGCACAACATTCTACACCTCTTAAACTACTTTTCCACATAACTGCCGAACTTTTGCAGGCATTTGTCATAGCGTGGCACAAGCTTTTGAATACCTTCTTCAAAGAAGTATGCCGCCTGTCTTCAACCAGTTGGAAACATCATTTTCCGAGGTGTCAAGATTTGTTTCGGCTTAACCTTTGCTGGGGATGAAGTGTGCCTCCATTCCATTGATTGCCGCTTACTTTCAGGGGTGTCGTAAGAAACCCAAGTTTCATCTCCTGTGACTATCTGTGTCAGAAATTCTTCGCCGCCTTCATTGTAACGGGTCAAAAACTGAAGTGCACTACCCATCCGTTTTGTTTTGTGTTGCTCCGTAAGAATCTTTGGTACCCATCGTCGGCAAAGTATACGAAAGTTCAGTTTTTCGGTAACAATTTCATGAATTAGTGATCGTGAGATTTGGGGAAATTCCATAGCGAGAGCACTAATTGTAAACCTGCGGTTTTCCCGGATCTTGTCATCAATCGCGTGAACCAGTTTTTCTGTAACCGCTGCAGCGGAACGTACAACTAGTTGAAGACACAAGCGGCACACGTCTATGAAGAAGGTATACAAAAACTCGTGCCACGCTACGACAAATGCCTGCAACATTTTGGCAGTTGTGTGGAAAAGTAGTTTAAGGGTTGTAGAATTTTGTGCAATAAATAATTTTTCTGTATCTGTACACAATTTAATGTTATTACCAAACGGAACTTACTTTCTGGACGTACCTCGTATATTATTTATCATCTCAATAAAATTTAAAAAAATCCTCTGTAGCACGCCTAGCCAAAAAAAAACTAGGCCTACTGAGGTGCGGCCGTCAAGAGAGACCTACGTAATAATAACAATACCCTGTAAATGTTTATTGGTTGCGAAACGTTAGCACAAACATTAACATTATCGTGCACTAGTGTTCGTCACGAATGTGCTCTAAAGTTCGTCAGCTATGACGACTACTGGACACGATGATCAAATGATAATTTAATTAATACAGGATACTTTAGAGCTACATTATAAGTATATTGCCGCTGTTAGTTAGGTCTTGCAAGGAGAAATGACAATGTGCCAGTTTTCGTCACAAATGACGAGCATTGGTAAAGTGCATTTTTTAAAATCCATTGTTCGTCACCGGCATTTCTAACAAAACTAGGCACGTGAGCACGAAATAACAAATCACATATGTTACAGAAACAATTACCAACTATATCACGCACTTGTAACATTTTAAAATGTCGGAACATAACACGCATGCACATAATTAACTCGCGCGTGTGCTTAGCACATGCGAGAAGCAAATGGCGCATCAAGACAGCTCAGCTCACAGGAGATGTTTGACGCAGGGAATCACCTATTACATCGCACGCATGATTTCGCAAAGTTGCTCCTTATCGGCAAGGAAGGTATGACTCATCTCGTAAGACTTCGTGCGTTGAGATAGACCCGTTGACATGCTCATTTTTTGTACTTATATACGAGAGTGACGAAGACTGGATCACTGACGAAAACCGGTACAGTTACCTTACCTGTAGTTTTTGTTTAATCCTGACCTGATGTGTGGCTTATAAGTAATTTTTGAACAACGATGGTTTTGGTGTCAATTTCAAACGTATGGGGATAATTACAAGCATAACTGCCTTGCTTCTTGCTGGCATAACTCCATATGCTCCACTTACTTTGCCCGCTCCATCCGCATGTGGGAACCTTGATAGATCAATGGTTTTAGGATTCCCTGGGCCTACCCAATCCTGGAGACCAAGATTAACGGCCGAGGGGACCTGACTCGCTGACCACACATCACCCTACAATCTGTATGCCGAATGGCTGTGGTAGGCCAGGGCACTTCAAGGGCTGTTGTGCCATGGGGTTTGGTTTTATGGGCATACCCAATTTACATTATTCTAAGCATTTGAATATGAGTTTCATTCCATTAAGTTTTACAATATGTAGTCTATACTTTTTCCAAACAAGCAATATTTTGAAAAGAAAAGAAAAAAAAACAAGCAACATCAATAAAAACAATATTGCAATGCATACTTATTATATTTTGTGCGTTGATAAGGTTTTACATTCAAAAACAATTCTTATCTGAAACCCCTTTTCTTGTAGTGCAAACAGTAATTTTTGTCCCGACAGTGGTTTATCCCAGTAGCAATCAATGGTCTCATCCTGACCATATCTCGGGGATTGCAATGCAACTTTTTAATTATGTTAAACAACTAAGAATAATGTATAAACATTCTTAACTCGCCACCAAACATCTAATACCGTTGGACTTGAACATGTAATCACATCCACATATGACCACACACTGTTTAACCTCATATCAACATAAAGAAAATTAAAAAAGCAGTGTTACATAACGACAATTCGAGGTGCTACTTGAAACAAACTAACATCAATGTTCATACCTAATTTGTGGATTGGGGGGCGTGGTGGACATCGATCACCTCACCAAGGGGGGCCGGGTTTGGTTCCCAGCCAATCCATGCAAGATTTTAGATTTGAAATGCCATGTCCTGTGGTTCAGATTCCACTTAAAAAGGAGGTCCTATGGCTCATAATCACACGATTAACGGTCACGTAAAACTACAAGCTTCCTTCCTTCATTTGTGGATTTGGGTATCGCAGGAAACGAGCTTCCTGTTCAGGCGGCGAAGGAGGCAGTCACACTTCCCTCACTACTGTATAAGGTGCCTGCTAGTGATTTACGCTTTCAGTTGCGACTTTCTAAAATGTCGTACTGGGAGGAAGCGTGGCAGGCCACGCCTCTGCCCTACAAACTGAGGGCCATCATGGGGACAAGGAAGGTATGGAAATCTACACTCCTATCTAGCCAGAAGGAAGTTGTGGTATTCTGTCGACTCTGGATCGGCCATGGGATTACTACGCACTTGTTAAAGAAAGAATCCTCCCCCGTGTGTACTTGCAGCGCTCTGCTTACCAAGGCGCACATTCTCTTGGAGTGTGTGGACATGGCCGATCTGCGAAGTACCGTACTCTCAAACTGCCCAATGACCCCTCCCTTGTTCTACATGATGACGGGCCATCAGTAGACCTTGTCATCCAGTTCATGAGGGAGAGTGGCTACATTTTAATGTTTTAGTGTAGTTAGTCTTTGAGTTGAGGTATAATCTGCTTTATGTTTTTTATTCTGTACTAGTCTATTTTTAATGTTCAAAATGCCTTATTTGTTTTATTGTTTTTAATAATCCTGACTGGCTGCATGGCTCAGCGGTAACATTCTTGGCCCAAGGTATCAGTAGATTTACTGGCACATTGAAGATCCCCTTCGGGGAAATATTCCGGCGCCCCGGCTCTCTAAAAGCTGCAGTAATTTATAGCGACGGAAAACCAATAACATTATTATTCTTTTTATAATTTTTTTAAATAATATAAGCCAACTAATGGCTACACTGCGTTCTGCTGCACAGCTGAAAGCAACGGGAAACTACAGCCGTAATGCTATTCCCGAGGATATGCACCTCTCTATGCATAATTACATGTGATGATGGCCTCCTCCCTTGAAAAATTTCAATCCGGAGGTAAACTAGTCCCCCGTTCGGATCTCTGGGTGGGGACTACTCGAGAGGGGGTTAACATCACAGAAGTGACAAAGAGGAAATCTGACATTCTACGGATCGGAGCGTGAAATGTTAGGAGTCTGCTAGGAAGTGGAAGGTTAGAAAACTTAGAAAGGGAAATGGATAGGCTGAGGTTGGATTTGGTTGGGATTAGTGAAATGCACTGGCAGGAAGAACAGGACTTTTGGTCAGGAGACTATAGGGTCATTAGCACTAAATCAAACAATGGTCAAGCAGGGGTTGGTCTCATATGGAGTAAGAAACTTGGACAGTGGGTGGAATATTATGAGCAATATAGTGAACGGATTATTGTAGCAAAAATCAATACAAAACCTACGTGCACCACGGTGGTACAAGTCTATATGCCTACCAGTCAAGCTGATGATGATGTTGAAAAGATCTACGAAGAAATAGATGAAATTCTGAGGTATATCAATGGTGATGAAAATGTTATAGTAATGGGAGATTGGAATGCTGTGGTAGGAAAAGGAAGAGAAGGGAAGATAGTAGGAGATTTCGGATTAGGTGAAAGGAATGATCGAGGAAGCAGATTGATGGAATTCTGTACCGAGCATGAGTTGGTCATAGCCAATACCTCATTCAATAACCACAATAGAAGAATATACACATGGATGAGACCAGGAGATACAGGACGTTACCAAATCGATTTCATTATGGTCAAGCAGAGGTTTCGAAACCAGATTTTGGATTGTAAAACATATCCCGGTGCTGACATAAACTCTGACCACAATCTGGTTGTTATGAAATGCAGATTGAAGTTGAAGAAACTGAAGAAAAGTCAAAAGCCAAAAGGGTGGGCAATAGGCAGACTGAAAGAGAAGGATGTAAATGAAAGATTCAATGAGAGTATAAAGGAAGGACTAATGAAAAACCCTAAACAAACTTCAATTGCAGATGAATGGGCACTTTTGAAGAATGAAATAACAAAATCTGCAGAAGAAAACATTGGAAGGAAAGAAAGAATAGGTAGAAAACTGTGGATTACCCAGGATATACTACAGGGTCTCTATTTTTGCTTGGCAAGGACATTCTCGCTCACGCTCTCCGTCAGTGACAGCTCGGTTCCCGGCGACCGCGCGCGCGTATGTACGACTGAATACGGCGCTTAAAATCAGTATGATACATTTTTATTCTCCATGCTTACAGTAGATGCTGAAAATGTTCCCCATCCACTGCCAAACATAACCGGCATATCCTTATGAAGTTTCCGGTTACTCCAGTTAATTTAGCTTCAGTAAGGAAATGACATTTTCGTCTATTTTTATTGTTTACTGAACCTGTACATTTGAATCTCTTAACCAGTTGATTTATTGTCCGATTTATAGGAATGGGTCTCCCTGGAAATGGCATTCGAAACTTTTGTCTTGTTCCAGCGCACGATTTCCTGCACTTTATGTACGTATCGTGCAGATATACTTGTTCACGTAACGAATATTTCACATAAGGCATTACAGCACTATACACAATCACAATAAAACACTACACAATAAGATATACAGTATCGGTACACAGTAGCTTTATAAAACACTGAAAGACTGAAACACCCAATTAGCTCGGAGCTCACGTCTACAGAAGAGCGAGTGAATACCCGGGCAATACGGCTGGAGACCACGCGCCGGGGACCGGCGACCAAGGTCGAGCGAAGGTCTGCATGATAGGCCTACATGCCGTTCATAACGTGCGCTAGAACAAGACAAAAGTTTCGAATGACATTTCCAGGGAGACTCATTACAATAAATCAACTGGCTAAGAGATTCAAACGTACAGGTTCAGTAAACAATAAAAATAGACGAAAATGTCGTTATTTCCTTACTGAAGCTAGATTAACCGGAGTAACCGGAAACTTCATAAGGAGATGCCGATTATGTTTGACAGCGGATGGGGAACATTTTCAGCATCTGATGTAAGCATGGTGAGTAAAAATGCATGATACTGATTTTAAGCACCGTATTCTGTCGTACATACGTGCGTGCGGTCGCTGGGAACTGAGCTGCCACTGGCGGAACACGTGAGCGAGAATGTGAGGCGGAAACACAAAAATGTAAGAGATGAAAAGGGGAAAGCAGAATACAGACGTCTGAGAAATGAGGTTAACAAGAAGTGCAAGGAAGCGAAAGAAGAATGGCTGAAAGAGAAATGTGCAGGTATAGAAAATTGTCTGAATTCAGGAAAAGTAGATACAGCTTATCGAAGGATTAAGAATAATTTTGGGGAAAAGAAGACTATAAGTGCTGTAATATTAAGGACACAAATGGAAAGCCTCTAACAGATAGGGAAGAAAAGGTTGAGAGATGGAAAGCTTACATAGAGTGTTTGTATAAGGGAAAGGAGATTGAGAATCATGTAATGGAAAGGGAGGAGGAAATTGATGAGGATGCAAAAGGAGATTTAATATTGAGATCAGAATTAGACAGAGAAAGCAGGAACAAAGCACCAGGCATAGATGATATACCGATTGAGTTGCTACGCTGCATAGGAGATGAAGGTGTGATCAGGTTATTTCTCTTGGTGTGTAGGATTTATGAGACAGGTGAGGTACCCTCTGATAAGAAGAATGTTATCATCCCTATACCAAAGAAAGTGGTAGCTGACAGATGTGAAGATTATCGTACAATCAGCTTGATTACTCATGCTTCAAAGATCCTGCCAAGAATAATTTACAAGAGGATGGAAAGCCTGATAGAAACGGAGTTGGGTGAAGACCAGTTTGGTTTCAGGAGAAATGTAGGAACAAGGGAAGCTGTACTAAGTCTTTGGCTGATTTTGGAAGGTAGAATAAGGAAAGAGAAGAGAACATTCATGGCATTTGTAGACTTAGAAAAGGCTTTTGATAGCGTTGATTGGACTAAATTGTTTGACATTTTGAAAACGATTGGAATAAAGTACAGGGATAGGAGGGTGATCAACAATCTATACAGAAACCAGACAGCAATCATTCGAGCTGAAGGACATGAGAGAGAAGCTGATATTCAGAAAGGTGTAAGGCAAGGCTGCAACTTATCACCAATACTTTTCAATCTTTACATTGAACAAGCAATGAAGGAAATTGGAGAAAAATTTAAAGTGGGAGTGAAGATTCAAGGAGAAATAATTTCAACTCTGAGATTTGCCGACACGCCTGAGGATTTGAAAGAGTATTTGAATGGTATGGACTCCGTCTTGAGGAAAGAATTCATGATGAAAATTAATAAATGTAAAACAAAAATATTGGAATGCAGTCGAAAGAAATCAGAAACCTCTATGGACATCAAATTGGTAGGTGAAAAGCTGAAGGAAGTAGGAGACTTCTGTTACTTAGGAAGCAAAATAACCAGTGATGCACGAAGCAAGGAGGATATAAAAAGTAGGTTGGCTCAGGCAAGGAAAGCATTTTTACAGAAAAGGAATCTGTTGACATAGATTTAGGTATTAGGAAGTCATTTTTGAAAGCCTTTGTCTGGAGCGTGTCACTCTATGGAAGTGAAACTTGGACTATTGGTGCAGCAGAAAAGGAGAAAATTGAGGTGTTTGAAATGTGGTGTTACAGGAGAATGATGATCAGATGGGTAGATAGGGTGACAAACAAAGAGGTATTAAGACGGGTGGGAGAGGAGAGATGTTTCTGGCGACTGCTAATGAAGAGAAGAGATAGGTTGGTAGGACACATACTAAGACACCCAGGAATAGCAAGCTTAGTTATGGAAGGAAGGGTCGAGGACAAGAACTGTAGGGGTAGACCAAGGTTAGAATATGTTAAACAGATTGCATCGAATGTAGGGTGTGGTAACTATGTAGAGATGAAACGATTAGCTCAGGACATGGAGAGCTGCATCAAACCAGTCAAAAGATTGAAGACTCAAACAACAACAATCCTAGTTCTTACTACTTTTATCCAAATAAGGCATAATCGCTAGGGCTCACTGTCTTGTTTTATATAGACCATTTTAGTTTTCATTTCCTGGCAGTGGGCTATTTTTTATCTTCATTTCATTAGGGGCCGATATCTTAGATGTTAGGCCCCTTGAAACAAGAATTATCAGTCATTTGTGGATTTATAGACTACACTAAAAATCATGTATCACAGTACATAATCAACTCTAGACTCCTATGTCATCAGTGACTCCATATGAATGCAGTAATCAGCTATGAAAAGACCGTGGTCAGGTCTCTTGATGAAATATTTTTCTGTATTTACTTAAAATAAATCAATTCAAAATATATACATTTTCTTTCCACCTAGTCCATACTTTCTTTTACAAAGAAAGGAAGTTTGTAGTTTCACGTGACCGTAATCTCGTGATCATGAGCCATGGGACCTCCTATTTACGTGGATTCCGAACCACAGGACAAGGCATTTCACTTTGAAAATCTCGCATATTTGACCGGGAATCGAATCCGGTCTTCCGTGGTGAGAGGCCAACAGCTTGACCGCTGCGCCACCTCACCCTCCTTACTTTCTAATACAAGTTATAAAACTTTGTACAATTGAAGTTTGAATTATTGTAGACTTATACCCAAAATCTACTGTAGGTACTGGCAATCTGACCGTGATGAAGGTGTTGAACATTTTATTGTTTGGTGGTGTTATTGCATTTTTTTTTTCAGTAGTGCCAACATGATTATTTTTGGCACAAGATTGAGATTGCAGCAGTTGTAACCAATTTTTGGGTCAGCACATTCTGTGTGAATCATGGAGCTGCTTTGCACTCTTTTTGCGGAGTTAGTGCAGTGGTGAATGTGGGGTGAATGGGAGCAGCAGTGGTGTTTCCTTTTTATATTCTTTATGCTAATAAGGTTTTACATACAATACCGGTAACAGGTCTAACTTGGGGATTATGTCCCTGCTCCCCTCGTTTACAGGGTGATCCTTGGATTGTTTTTTGGCAACTGATGCGGGGTTCTGCTTGGCCGATGATCTATCGTTTCTGGCCTGCCAAAGGAGCAACTTGATAGTTTGATTTTGAAAGTTATGAGGCTCCTAAAATTTGAATTTGAAATTTGGTGGTTTGTAACCTGAAGTTATAATGCACTTACTCAGCTTTAATATGAGAATTTCATTATCATCTACGTCCTTAATTCAATACCCTAATTAATTGTATTAATGAATCCTTGAGGAGGCTCCTTTCTCATCCCGGCTGTGCACCTCATGGTGCAATGGCTAGCATACTCGGCTGTCACCCCTGAGATCCGGGTTTGATTCCTAGCTCTGCCAAGAAATATGATTCTTGTCTGAGGGCTGATAGAAGGTACACCCAGCCTCGTGAGGCAAAACTGTGAAGAGGCGAGTTTGAATCCCAACTCAGCCATCTTCGGAAGTGTTTTTCCGTTGTTTCTCAGTTCTACTCCAGGCAAAAGTAGGGATAGTGCCTTACTTAAGGCCATGGCTTTTTCTTTTCCAATCCTCACTTGAATTACAAAGACACACACTAGTACAGCCTTCACAATAACACAGTTTATCAGACTATTCTACACAGACAAACCCAAGTACACGGGGCTTGCAAAGTCCAACCCCCCCCCCCCAAAATGAAACATTATTTTGGTACCCGGTTCATGAAGTAACCCACAGTATTCTTTAATGGTCGATTCCCGGTCAATGCATGTGAGATTTTCGAAGTGAAATGCCATGTCCTGTGGTTCGGATTCCACGTAAAAAGGAGGTCCCGTGGCTCATAATCACAAGATTCACGGTCACGTAAAACTACAATCTTCCTTCTTGAATGATTTTCATCCTCACCCCTATAGTTTTGTCTGTTTTTGAGTGAAATAGAAAGACAAGAAGGGAGATAAAAAAGACTGTAACAACTACAGAGGAATCACCCTCATCTCACATGTGGCAAAGGTATTTGAACGGATACTCGAGGGTCGATTGAGGATGGTAGTGAAAAAGGAAATAGAGGTAGAACTAAATGAATTTCTAAGAGACAGATCAACTTTTGATCTTATTTTTACGATGAGGAACATGATGGAGAAAAGGTTGGAATACGGGGAGGATTTGGTGATCACCTTTATAGATATTGTGAAGGCATATGATAGTGTACCAAGACAACTGGTTTGGGATGCATTGATAAGGAATAAAGTAGGTAGAGCAGAAGTGGAAATGATTAAAGCCATGTATCGTTAGTGTGTCAGTAGCGTGAAGACCAAGATTGGAGAAACTGGTTCAATGTAGAATCAGGTCTCCGACAGGAGAGTGTATTGTCCCCGGTACTTTTCCTCACTGTCATGGATGGAATCCTTAAACGAGTGAAACGGAAAATGGGAACTAAAGGGACCAAGGCCTTACACTCTTTGCTGATGACATAGTGATATGGGGGGACGATGAATTGGGAGTCCAAGAACAAGTAAATGTTTGGAACCAGGTGATAGAAGAGCATGGAATGGAAATCAGTATGGAGAAGAGTCAGACGATGGTGATGACTAGGGCCCGGATGTTGATGACATGTCATCTTTTTACTGAGCTGCCTAAAACAATGCTTAAGTACATAGAAACTCCGGATGGGCCACCCCGTCTTCAAATATGTCATTTTTATTTTGCATCTTTTTGCATTTTTGCTATTTTTCTATTTTAAGAGCATTTTTCAAGTTTGGTAGATTTTTTTGGTCATATTTTAGAGAAATCAGCATTTTAAAGTCATTTTTTTTTCCAATTTAGTCATATCACAGCTTTATATGAGGGAGTTACGTCTCTCAGAGTTAAAGAAGCTAGTACCTATGAATATAAACCTTTTGTTAAGTGCTAGAAATCTATTTTGATTGACTTTTCAGTTTGAGCTTCAGATGTCATTTTTGAAATATTGGCAAGTTTATTAATATAAGATCATTTTCTCTATTTTATTGTGCATTTGTCGAATTTTTGAAATATTGGTGAGTTTAGTCTATTATTATAAGATCATTTTCTCCATTTTATAGTGCACTTTTCGATTTTTCGGTCATTTATTAGTCATTTTTGAAAATTTTAAGTGCATTTTTTAAACATTTTTACGGCATCAACATCCGGGCCCTAGTGATGACAAGATATTTGCGAGATGGTAGGGGGGAATATTGCAGTAGATGGAAAACCATTACAAGTTGTGAAAAGCTTCAAATACTTAGGGAGTGTCCTAACAGACGATGTAGGGATAAGTGAGGAAATTGGTAAGAGGATCCAACAAGCAAATGGGTTTTACCAGAGTGTGAGGGTCTGGTGTAAATCTCTGCTTCATTCAACTCCATAATGGAATTCGTTAGGTCTGTATTGGCAATGAACTAATATACCAATTTTTGAGGAAGACTCTGTCAATCAATACTTATATATTATGAAATATCTACGTCGGTACATGTTTCGGATCAGGTAAAGGTCCTTCTTCAGCCCTGAACTTAAAATAATTGCACAATCAATCATGAATCTAACTACATCAACAACATACTAATAAAACATACTGTACATGAAAACATATTTTAATACACTGATAACAACTCATGTTAAAATACATTTAAAAACCCATTAAAACACTGTTAAAAATGAACTGATGTTTGTTGCGTCATTATGTGACGATGTTGTCCAGTGGAACGATTGGCCACATGAGGATTGTTGTGAACAGTTTTGTTTTTAACTTTAAGCCGCGCCTCCATACAGACCCCATTGAACCAGTTAACTCCATAGACGGACAGGCTATGGTCATCGGCCCATTCTCCTTCCTCTCAACTTTCAACGGGCACTCAGCGCAAGGAGAACATACGAATCTCTTCTAAGCTATCCAATTAGAAGAAGCCTCCGTCATACTTTTCGCATGGGACAAACCCATTAGATTAAGTCACATAGTGTCAACGCCCTGAGTGTCGACAGCCACTATTAACATGACGCAACGATCTCCACAGCGCAACTTAAAGTTAAAAACAAAACTGTTCACAATCTTCCTCATGTGGCCAATCGTTCCACTGGAAGTCACGGAAGGCCGAGGTTGAGGTGGATAGATGCAGTGAGGGAGAGCGTTGAGAAAAGAGGAGTGAAAGTGGAGGATGTGCTGGAAGAGGGACGAGAGTGGTGGAGAGACAGAAAAGTATGGAGGTCCTTGATTCACACCCCGACCCAGATTAGTGGAACCGTGAAATGAAGAAGAAGAAGAAAGACAATTGATACAAATAGACAAAACTTGTGTGTTCTCTTTCCTACATACGTGCTAGAATTAATGTTTGTGTATTAATATATTATGTGTAAGTTAGCTATGTAGGCCTTGGTTTTGAAGAAACAATAGGGTTGAACAAAGTGAGTGCTAGTGACCAGATCTTCGGAACAGTGGTATAGCGCAATAAACTGAAGAAGCATCCAATGGACCTTTCATCATGTATTCAGGTCCCTATTGACTCTTCAAAATCCAAATAAATTAATTTCAATTGAAAAATATTTATATTTCATATGCAGCTTATGTTAAAAATACTAGTGTAACCATAGCGTATGGAAGAGGAAGTGTCCGCTCTTCTCCTTTCACCCAGAAGCCAACTGAAGAGAGTGCTGGTCTTTCCACCAGCAGCAGCACCAATGATTCAGACGGCAACAGATTAAACGTGTCATTAGTGCGTGTTACATTTCTGAGTTTTTATTGCGCTCCATTGTCACTGTTTGGCAGTTTACATTGAAGTGTTCGTTAGTAGTGTGAGTTGTGTATGTCTTATAGCCTACATTGCTACATTTATAGCTATTGTGTCTTGAGACAGCGTATTTCAGCACACGCAATATGCCCACGTATTTCGTACCCGGCTGTAGATCTGGGTATCGATCGTCCTTAGGTAGGCAATGAATGTTTAGTGTAACATTTAGCCAGATACATCATGCAAAATATTTCAAAAGTGACACAATGTTAATTATGCCCACCTTTCCTCCACGGAAAAGCAACTGATAATGTAGCTGCTTTGCTAACACTTCTTAAAGATTACGGTTCTACACAAAGCGGCACATATCTAACCGCTGAGGCCTGGGTTCTATTTCTGGCTCTGTCAAGAAATTTAATTCTGTTCTGAGGGCTGGAACGAGGTAAACTCAGCCTCGTGAGGCAAACCCAAGAAGAGGCTGATTCGATTTCCAACTCGGCCATCCTGAATGTGGTTTTCCTTGGTTTCCCACTTCTACTCCAGTCGAATGCCGGGATGGTTCCTAAATTAAGGCCACGGCCGCCTACTTCCCAATCCTCATCTGAATTACAACTCTAACACATACAGCCATCACAATAACACAGGTTATCAGACAAATTCTATACACACCCAAATATACAAGGCTACATGACCACGATATCTCAAAGCCCCTACATGAATCGACATATCTAAAGTAGGGTATGCATCAGAAAGTGCTTATAACCTGTTGTTTTGAGTGGAAAAGGTTGGGACGGAAATACGGTTCTATCGTGTGCTAATAGTTTGTAGGGATGTATTTTTTGAGTGTTTAGATAGTTAAGAATCTATTCAAGTGAAGTCATTAGATCATGCATGTGTTGTTTATTTTACCTAAACTTGTATTCCAAGACTTGAAATGTCGTTTTTACTTCCGCACAAAGGAGATACTGAGAGAGATGGCTATGTCCAAGTCCGCAAAATCATCAGGAAGACACTCCAAAGTGTCTAGTTGCTTGAATCGTCTTTAAACTGAGTTGTATGCTTCTGTTTTTTACATAGATAGAACCCGTAGTACATGGCTCCGTTGATCGCGGGACTCGGCGACACGGGCTTGCGGCACAGGCCTTACCAGTGTCGTTTTCTGTGCGTCAGTCCACGATAACTCGTGGAGATCCTATCCTTCCTCTTCCATATGCTATGTTATAACTTATGATACTTCTTGACAGGGATTTTGCTTCACCCCCTAGGTCAGCGGGCATTACACTCCCCCCCATCCCTCCTAAAATTTAAATTTATACTTTTAAACATGAAATTTCCAAAATATTGCCCAGTATTAATCTCGCCAGGCTACTGAATTGAACATAATTTTGCAAGATTCTGCAAGACTACAGTATTTTGAGTTAAAAATTAAATTTTTAAGAAGGAACAGTGAAGAGCAGTGATACAATGCGTATTGTGTCCGGTTTCAGGGATCTCTCATGAATAAACAAACACAACTGGTTGCATGTATGGGTCGCATTAGAATTTATTCTATTCTATATTCTATGTATACCAGTATTTACATGATACAAGGTTACACTGCACTCACTCTGTACGCTGGTCACCACAGTACACCAACTGTTCGCTATCACAGCGTGATCCAAATATCTGCTGATGAGGTCAATTGGTTACACCAGGGTGGAGCCCTGCTGCGGTAAAAACCTATAAGAGTTGCTAGTGTTAAATTCAATGAACTGGGCTTATTCTCTTTATGGCTGATAAATGCTTGTATATCAATGGAAGATCAATGTAATTTCTTTTTCAATAATTCTGGTGATTCAGTGGATGAAAATATTAGTGCAGAACCATTCATTAGCACAACAGGGGAGAATGTCAATAACTTCATTTAGAGAATTGAGGAAAGGAAGTTTTAGTCGTGTGGACCGCTAAACTAACATGTGATAAACACTTGTTTAATTTACTCCAACACAGCTAAGGATAGAAGAAAAAATGAATATGGCATTTGCTCAGTGGAAATGAAGTAACCATATTTTAGTAACCCTACTTACACTCAACTGGCATAAAAAGCGAAACATTACGAATTTCAGACAAAACTCATTGTTTGTCCGTTTTATACCTGGTATAAATTGAATGTTGTAACTTTGCAGCAACATGGCAATGTGTCGTGAGTTAATCATGAGTTAATTATCTCATTTGAGAAGTTTCAGCACAATAATATTGATAAACATTGTTGATCGTAACATTCACAACACTAATGATACCGTTTCCCGCCTTTGGACAAGAATATCCACAAACGGCTATCTTAAGGTCTATTGCTGTGAATTCTCATGCCGCGTATTTTTGTGTACATTACGGTTTGTCTACAACATTCGTAATCATACAGTGTTACAGTACGATGGATTCCAGGTTTCGACATTTCCAAATTCGTGTTTGTACACTGTTGTAATTGTGTTGATCAATGCTGTTTTTCAATTATTGTACTAATTAAGGTAATCAACTTATGATACATTGGCATATTGTTGTAATGTCATAGTATTTGATTAATACAAGGTTTGGAACGGTCAAACATTGAATTCAGTCTGAAATTCGTAGCGTTTCGCATTTATTGCCGGTGAGTGTATATTTGGCCTACTTTCGAATGTTTTAAAATATGAAAGACTTATTCAATCTACATTGGCCAAATTGACCCAAATTTGGTACAGCGGTAGCACTAGCAAAGGGAATCTTGGTGTAATATTTTATATCACCACCACCCAAATGTTTAAAGCTTAAATCAAATTACAACTTAACTAATCATCGGATTTCTACCAAATTTGAAAAAGAGTACCTCCATGTAGGATAAGTCTCGCACCCAAACAATTTCGAGATGGCAGCTATGCAAATCGTGCAAGCATTTTAGCTTATAACTTATGATCCAATGAATCAGTGTTCAAAGTACTTGGTATTCCGATGACTTTATATAAGGACCCCCCATTACCAATGTTATTGCTATATGAACTTAAATATTATGAGCAGCCGCCATTCTGAAATCATAGAATATAAAAATAAATAACTCAACACTTAGCAGCTACAGACACGAACAGTAATGCCAAGGTAGTACTGTATATGTGGCCTTGAATGACAAAGGCAAAATACACCCTCTGTCTGAAAAGTTTGGTGAATGGGCTATATTACGAACTTATTGTTGGCTTACCTGAAACAGCCATTACTGTCCTTCGAAGTAATCCCCATGGATGGTTATGCACTTCTGAGAACGACTGAACAAGTCCTGGAAACTCCTGGCATAGTCTTCTTTAGGAATAGCCTTCAGTTTGGGTCGTCAAAACTCTAAATTGCAAGAGAGAAGCGTGAATTTATGCAACCTGCCTTGCACACCTGATAGACGGGCGGCAGTGAGAAGGGTGAATTTGTGCAACCTAACGTGCACAATTGTTCGACGGGTGGCAGTGAGAAGGGTGATTGTTCCATGGAATGGAATGGTCCTGAAAACCATCGTCACGGGTGACGAGACCTGGTGCCTGAGGTACGACCTCGAAGGCAAGCGTCAAAGTATGGAATATCGGGGTCCAGGGTCGCCGAAAAGCCCTGAAAGGCCAGAGGTTTTCGGACATCCGACGTAATGTGACGACCCAACTGAAGGCTATCCCTCAGGAAGACTATGCCAGGACTTGTACAGCTGTTCTAGGAAGTGCATAACCATCCACGGGGATTACTTCGAAAGGTAGTAACGGCTGTTTCAGGTAGGCCATCAATCCGTTCGTAATATAGACCAAATTAGTCTTCCCATAGACCCATTCACCAAACTTTTCAGACAGATGGTGTAACTCTGTCCATACATTCAGTATAGCGGCTGCATGAACTATTAGAACATTAAAATATACAGCTCAGAATGAAATTGAGAATTAAAATGAATATTAACTTGTGTTAGTCACAAGATTATCACACTAAATATTGTGCATAGCGGCCATCTAAAAACTTAATAATAAATGATTATCTTTTGGTATCCTAGAGCTACTATAATGACATTTAATAATAAGATAGAACTTTATCAATATTCGTATTGCAAAAGAACATTGACTCCTTAGTTTAAAGATGGTGGCTGAGCATACTATTAAAATAAACAAATTAGTAATTCAGGATCTTATTGCACAATTAAGACTTAGCTTGGTAGAAGAGGAGTTATAGCCATACCCATACATGTATGTGAAAGTAGCCTACATGTTCCTTACTGAACATCTTATTTTACTTGTATTCGGGATTGGTCATGTGGTTTTGAAATATTCACTGTCTATGCAAAACCTCTTTCAGTCTAAATCCCTATTTATAGTATCTAATATTGGAATTATGATGTGTGAAATCCTATCTGAATTACTTATAATGGGCATTTAACTGTTTAAAATCTTTTTCAGATCGAGCAGAGCAGATGGTTACTGTGACTGGGAAAGGCTGTGGAGGCTCAGCTGACACAGTGAGTAATATGTAACATACTTTATTATCTCTCTAGGTCTTGTATTGTCAGCCTGAGAGGCTGTTGGTTAGAAGCTGGTCTATTATGCCCAAAGGTTTGGCTTCGATCATGGCTTAGGTGAATGTCATTTGAAAGTGTTGCAATATAGCAGCCACCATCACTAGTGCAAGAAAGAGTCCCTGCAATTCAAGATCACAGACCTCAGCCTCGGGCAATTGGCATGTGGGATCTTTCATTACCCCTTGTTTTTATTTCTTCCTAAGTTCAGAAATAAACATAGAGCAAACCGTAATTCAACTTTTTGGATATACCTTTCGTAAATTGTTTGAGATTGAGGTTAACTTAGAACATTTGTTTCTTCCTGCTGGAAGAGTTTTGTGATTAACTTACAATGGAAGTTACAAATCTTAACTGAAACTCTATATGCCCACTTATAAGGTAGAGTGTGATGCATTCCTCCACTGCATTAGCTTAAGAATTTCCTAAGGGATCCCTCCATGAGAAATTTCACACCTGCCATTTTCCCCACGAATTACTGTCGTATTAGTGATTGTTCTTATTGCCTTCAAGTCTGTTACTTCCAGCATGTGAACTTTCATTGTATTTCCATTTGCTAAAGCAATTTGTGTTGTTTGAGTCTTCAGTCTTTTGACTGGTTTGATGCAGCTCTCCATGCTTCCTTGTCCTGAGCTAATCGTTTCATCTCTACATAGTTACCACACCCTACAACCGAGGCGATCTGTTAACATATTCTAACCTTGGTCTATCCCTACAGTTCTTATCCTTGACCCTTCCTCCCATAACTAAGTGTGCTATTCCTGGGTGTCTTAGTATACGACCTACCAACCTATCTCTTCTCTTCATTAGCAGTCACCAGAAACATCTCTCCTCTCCCAATCGTCTTAATACATCTTCATTTGTAACCCTGCCTGCCCATCTGATTTTCATCTTTCTCCTGTAACACCACATTTATAACACTTCTATTCTCCTCTTTTCTGCTGCTCCAACAGTCCCAAGTTTCACTTCCATAGAGTGCCATGCTCCAGACAAAGCCTTTGAAAATTTACTTCAGAATACCTAAATCTATATTCGATTTCAACAGATTCCTTTTCTGTGGAAATGCTTTCCTTGCGTGTGCTATCCAACTTCTTATATCCCCTTTGCTTCGTTCATCACTGGTTATTTTGCTTCCTAAGTAACAGAAGTCTCCTACTTCCTTTAGCTTTTCACCTGTCAATTCAAAGTCCTTAGGGGTTTCTGATTTCTTTCGGCTGCATTCCATATTTTAGTGCAAATTTGTAATGAAATAAATTACTTAATTACTTGTCCATCCTGTGTTAAAACTCCTGGCACACCATTGCCAGGTAACAGGACTTTGGGAGCCGATTGTCTGTCGGAGTACAGTGAGATCTATCTGCTGTTTAAAAATAGTTCTGACAGCTAGTTCTGCAGTCCATTTATTCGGAGGTTGACAAGAAAATAATTGAATACCAGGAGTGCTAATCCTAGAGAGCATGCATGCCTAATAACAGAATTCCTTTATGATCAAAATCAGCTGAAGCATACCATGAAAACAACAAAAATCAAAACTTGCATATCAGCTGCCATTTGTAATCATCTGTAATAATAAAAGTATCTTATACATTAATAGCATTTCGGGTCAAAATTTTACATTCGTTAACACTGAATAGGAAATCATTTTCAATTGCTATGCATTAATTAAAAGTTGCAGATTTCAAATATTTTTCTTCTTCTTCTTTTTTTGTCACGAGGTTGAGAAAAAATAGCACAGGCTGTACAGTAGATGGGTTACTGTGGATATACTTTTTCTTGTCAAGAACTCAGTAAATGCAGTAGCAACATGAAGTATGGGATTATTGTGATGGAGCTTCTGCTATCCAATAAGGTTTCTTTCTTTTTGGAATATGTGAGCCTTCATCAACCAGTGCAGGACGTTTCTAAAGTACTCTGCGTGCTGTGACTGTACTGTATACTTGACCACCTCGTGGTGTAGTGGCTAGTATGCTTGGCTGTCAGCCCGGAGGTCCAGGTTTGATTCACGGCTCTACCGAGAACTTTAAATTCTGATCTGAGGGCTGGAACGGGGTACACTTAGCCTCGTGAGGCTAAACTGAGAAATAGAGTTTAATTCCTATCTCGACGCTCTGGGATGTGGTTTCCCATGGTTTTCCCACTTCTACTCCAGGCAAATGCCGGGATGGTTCCTAACTTAGACTTCGGCCACCTTCTTCCCAACCGTCATCTGAATTGCAAATACACACACTAATACAGCCATCACAATAACACAAGTTATCAGACCAATTCCACACACACCCATGTACACAGGCTGCACGATCAGGATGTCGCAAAGCCCCTAAATCAATCAACAACAAAATAACAAAAACTGTAGTTTATACTCTGTGTTAGTGTACACTATTCTTGGTAACTTTATGAATTGATGGCCATGGCCTTATTAGCAATTGCCTGTTCATGTGCCTCTTTTGAGGCAATTTGTCCATGCTCCTCCGCTTGGGCACAGGATAGCAACAATACACCTATGTTTCATCACCAGCAATGATATTCTGCCACCAAGCATCACCTTCAACGCATTGTTTCTTGTAGCAGGACCAGTAGCGTAGCAAGGATTGTAGTTTGGGGAGGGTGCAGCAGTTCATATATCTTTCTGATTATAAGTTAAATCAATGCAAGTGTGAACTGTTTGTGTAATCTTGGAACTACCGTATTGCAATATTCTTGTCTAGAAGAAAGGATGGCGGTATACGTTAACTTTATTTTAATAATGTTTAGCTTATGTGCCTCCAGGCATGAGTCAGCCGCGCTACCCCCAACACCATCTACAGTTTTAAGCAGGGTGAGAAGGGTGGGGTCTGGGAGGAACGTGCCCCGAGCGCCGGGCTTGGGGGGCACCTGAAGAAGGTGAGGAATGTTGGTAAGACAGTGGAGGCAGAAATGCTAATACCGGGATGTTTAACCCGAAACTGGTACAGGGAGAAAATAAAAGCTGCTGTTATTGCAAGGCGGCATCATTGTTGTCGGCAACATTCTAATCTGGCCATGTCTCTCAGCGGCATGGTAAGACCAAGTTTAAGGTGCACATGCCTCAATTGCAATTGTTACGAAGTAGTTTAGGGTTTCTTTTTAACTTAGGACAAAAATCTTCAGTCAGTTCATTACTTCGTTGCTTTGTTTTGAGGCAGCTCTGAGCTGTGTCAGATTTTACATTTGTCTCTGTCGCTCAGATTTTCAATTATCAGTTATCAGAATACTGCTATTATGCCATATTCACACGTATCTGTTCAGAATGTTCTTTACATTAATACCGTATTATGTCTTTGTGTTTTTTAAATAGTTAATTAACCAGAAATGTTTTTAGTCAATTGAATGAATGTGTCCAAACAACCATCAGGAGTAGATAACAGGAAGAAGGCGCGAGAAAGAATCGTGTCATAGTTGCAGAACAGAGAAGTCGCTCATAAAGCATCAAACAAAGAAGGTATGCTGCAAAACGTTTAGGTCTATTATTGTTAGTCTAATTTATACAGCGCTGTTTTAGGATAAGCCTAACGGCCGCCGTGGACCTCATTCTTTTTTATTGTTATTATTATTATTATTCTTCAGAGGAACAGTATGTATGTATGTCTACCCCTTATTATTCCCGTTTTCCAACGGGGTCGGGGATGAGATGGAAGTCTTTGTGGCAATGGTTTATACGGCCGGATGCCCTTCCTGACACCAGCCTCATGAGAGGAGTTAATGAGAGATGAAATGAATGATGGTGAATGAAACTGGACAAGGATGTGGAAGGAAGCGGCCGTGGCCTGTCTTCAGGTACCGTCCCAGCATTTACCTGGTGTTGAAAATGGGAAACCACGGAAAACCATTTCAAGGACGGCCGACGGTGGGGCTCGAACCCACGCGTCGACCGAGTCAGCAGAGAACTTGGCCCCATGACCTAATGCTGCGCTTTAGCCAGCGTAGCCACTACTGTCGGTCTTCAGAGGAAACAGTAATACACTTTAAATAATAAATAAATACGAAACATTTTAGAAATTGAAATATCTTTACGTTCTATCAGTGAACAATGAGTCTTTCTCGTGCAGAGAAAATTATTTGTAGAAGATGTGCCTACAATATATAATGAAATGAGGGCCTCAATTTGCTACACCGACAATAAAAACTTTTCATAATTTACCGAAGATTATCCAGTTTTGGCTTCTTTATGGCAAAGCGGTCTTCTAAACACTCACTAATGTGACAAAAGGATGAAATAAAAGAGCAACTATCAAACAACTTGCAACTCTTCCCCAATACTATCACTTACAGACTCTCTCTCTCCACTCGCACCGACACAAAACCGCCGCAAGTCCTGACGGTGGTGACAATCAACCACGATGCACCAGTATTGTAGCCTGGGGCATTTTAACACTGCTATTTCCAGGAAATGGAAATTTAAAGCTGACAAGCTATAACTGGCCCCCTGCAGAGAGGTCTCTTGCTAATTGGCAAACTCCTAATTTCTTGCTAGACTTTTGTCATAACACCTGGTTGTATCCCCAGTACTGAGGCACCTACTGTACTTGGAAAATCCCCTCACATAACAATCCTAATTGCTACCCTGTTATTTCAGCTCTTTCAAGCAGTGCAGACACGGAAAATGAAGTCTGGCCATGCTGAGAGTGTTAGTACATTCTTTGTCAACGAATTTACTGTATTTAACACTGATGCCCACCCCAATTTCTGGATTTATTTTCGGTGGGGCTTGCCCCCCCCCCCCCACCCTCCTTGGCTACGCCGCTGAGCAGGACGTATCGATGCGAGCCTGCTTCTGCGCAGGAGTAAGCAGTCGTGGTATCTGTCACACACAAATGCAGGACATGTGCAAATACTGAGTTAAAAGTATGTGAGTGCTTCCAACTGGCATCCCAAGGATGTGCGCAAATTGCCTAACGGCGAGACGTGAGTCACTACGAATAATGACATTCTAAGTGTTGATTGTTATCTCTGATAAAGGCTGTGACAGGTGGCCTGCAGCTCATTCTTACCATCTTTCAATGTTTTATACTATTAGAAACAAGCTCGACAAGACATTTTTTATTTCCCATAAGCTCTCCGTGGGTTGCGGAAGTGTTCTTCTCCAATAAAAAACTTATAACATTATATTGTTCATGAACTTTGAAGAAGTGCAGCCTAAACCACGGATGTTTAGGGGCGACTAACACATACAGGTGTTTTCATCGGCTGCCACAGCTCGACTGACAGAGCCATTACTATGAGACTTGCTGGGGATAGAAGTTACAGTATGTAGTGCCTCTGTATATCATAAGATCACACGTGCAGTCACTTCTGCAAAAGAAATACAGGCAGTGCCAGTCTTCAATGAACATCTCTCGGAATTAATCAAACTTTCATTTGCACTATCATCTTTTTATATACTCCCTACCCCACAGCGCTGGTGTGGTTTTATTTGTTGTCCCATTATAATTGCCGTTGTGCATAATTTGACATTTGTATTTATATAGAAGGAAAATTAATTATACAACCTCATTACCGCAGGATGAGAACAAATTGCCAATCAGCCAATAACAACTTTATTATTCCATGAGCAGTATGAATTGACCCAAAAGTTATGCAGAAAGAGACTGCTTGGTGAACCTGGCAAAGTTGTCATTACAACAGCTTGCCTTGACCTGACACCTACTACTGCACTGCTGCTATAGCCTTGTCGTAAATGTTCTGAGGGCACTGCAAGCAAGACTGAAGAATATGTGTGCCTTTTGCTTGTGGAGTATCTTGTAGTTCCTGTCATTGGCTTTGGAATAAACAATTTGCTTTTGCATATTCTCTGTGGGTTAGGCTCCTCAGGTAATAGGTATAATTTCCGACCTTTTCTTCATCAGGTAGAACCATGTTTCATCCACATGAATTGTGTCCATCCTGTTGAAATTTGGATTTTTATATTCAGGTCAGTCAATTATGATAGAATTCCAGAATTGTTGAGGCAAATATTAGACTTTCTGCTCTGTTGCAATCAGTCAATCATGGTTTCAATATTGTGACTGTACAGGTCACAATAACGTTCCCAGACCCTCACTTGGTGGACTTGGTGATAAGTCAGGTTAGGGTACTTTGTTTCACACCATCCCTTTTCTATGTTCATCATCATCATTTTAGGTTATAGGATTTCATTTTATTGAGTGTATCTTGTGTATATATCGGGGACTCTGTCAGGGAATATTTTCTTTAACTTGCATGTAAAATCTTGGCAGATAAGACAGTGGATTGTGTCAGCCAAGGCTCAGCTGATGTTGCAACGACTGAAATCCCCAGGCGAAATCTATATCGGGCCGAGAATAACTTTCCTTGTTTGGAGTAAACCTTTGTGTATAGGCCGGACGTTTGTTTTAGACAATTGCCCTTGACCTTGAAGCCTGTGGGTGAGCCTACACTCACTCACTCTCTCACCCTATCGCTTTACACTTGTCACCACCGACCTGATGTAATGGAATTCCAGACTTGAGCAGACAGTACAGTCCACTTCGAAGTATAGTGTGACGCAGAAGTACACGTTGCGTAGTTACGAACAGAACGTCATTATGTTTGCCAATTACTGTACTTCAGTAGTAGTGTGAAAAAGCTTTGTCAATCATCGGACCGCTCGGGGCAGCTGATAACAACACAGGTACTGTAGTAACTCGCCTCCAGGCTTCCATTAAGAATTTTCACTCGTCTAAAACAAACGTCCGGCCTGTATGTTGTGAGAGGTTAGTGACATTAGAGAGGTTCGCTCCATGAATTGTAAGTAAATTGTATGGGTTCGAGATGATTGGTGTATATTGTCTGGTTCCGAGAGCGAGAGTATGTTTTAACCTGCTGGCAAACAGCGGAAACATGTGATTGCAAGATGGAAAGAGGCTTTTACGTAGCCAGTGAGATGTCACTTGGATCCTAGATTTTGGAAGGAAAGGTCGTGTTTAGCTTGTTGGTTCAGGCCTAGGAGATCAACTATTCTTTGTTGCCATTATCGTGAACTTGTGTTGTCTCCGAATCAGCTACAAATGAGAACTATGTTCTATTTGCTAGCACATTGCATATTTTGTACTAAGGTGTACATATAAGACGATATGAATCGGTTTGGTTAATCTCAGTAGTGAGAGGTAGATCCAATTGTTTTCGCAGAGATGTGCTATTGTAAATAATTATAACCTGTAGACACGTGTGTATTTATCACGCATCATGTTGTATATCCAATATGTATCGTTAAGAACTGTGAAGTACGCTTTTAGCCTGTATGTAAGTCGGGGAGTGCAGAAAATGCAGAAAGTAATCAATCATATCTAGGTGAATGTAATGGAAGTCGTATAGCCTTTCAGGCGAATTAACAACGGTAGGAGAAACCACGTGTGAAACAGCATCTTGTGCAGTTAGATATTATCTATCGAGCATGTCTCCTAGATCCGTAGAGAATCTACAAGACCTACATTGAGTGAGTACCGGCACATCATCTTTTATCTGCTTCAATCCATCTGCATGTCGCATGTTTTGGTCATTGCCAAGGGAAGAGAATCAGGGTATAGTTTGTTCGACCTGAGTCCTTGCCAGATTTTTTTTATTGCAATACATATATTTTAAATTTTCTCGTTAGTTTTGTTGTTGTTGAGAATTACCCCTGGTAGTTGAACGCCTGATGATAACGGTTAGGTTTACCCAATACCCTATCATATCAAATGTATTATATGTATTATTAAATTTCAACTGGTCGCCAGTAGGAAGCGGATGTAGGGAAGTTACAATGCCGCTCAAGCTGGGTTGGAAGATTACAAATGGTCGCCCAAATGGGGCAGGTAGATTACAAATGAGCTTTGCATATTCTCTGTGGGTTTGGTTCCTCAGGTAATAGGTATAATTTCCAACCTTTCTTCATCAGGTAGAACCATGTTTCATGCACATGAATTGTTTCCATTCTGTGAAATTTGGATTTTTGCATTCAGGACAGTCCACAATATATAGAGTTTTCTACTGCTTTATTCTACAGTACACCCAACACATTTACACATACGGCGCTTCCTCATGGACATCGCGCTAGGCTTTGTACAGTGCTAGTACTACTACGTGAGTCAAATATTGTTTAGTTACAACTACCATAACCAAAAACACTTTTAACACTCCTCCTTAACTTAACAATTTTATAAACATTTTATCTTAACGAAATATCTTTACATTTCTCTTTTACTTTAAACCAACCCCATTTTCCCCACTAAGGTGGTTGTCTTAACACCTCCCAATGGTTTGGTAAATACATCTCAATGTTATCTGCCGACTTTACATGCATGAACACAACTTCTTTTCTCTTAACGAGCTGTTCAACAAAGCAATATCTTATGTCTATATGTTTAGAATTTTCTGAATCAAGGCCATTTTCTGCAAACATTATGGCACTTACGTTATCGCTATAAATTACAGTAGGTCCTTCTACAAGTTCAAACAAGTTTAGTTCCTTGAGAAACATTCTCAAGCATAGTACTTCTTTCGCTACCTCACACATAGCATAATATTCTGCTTTGGCAGTAGACAAAGCTGTCACAGTTTGTTTTTTTGTAAACCAAGATACTGGCCCACCTGCCAGTTTAACAACATAGCCAGATCTAGACAATCTCTCTCCTTCCACCTTACTGTAGTTAGCATTGCAATACACGTCAATCTTCGGTTCAATATTTTGGTAGATGATTTTTAGATCTTTGGTACCCTTCAGATATCTCGCTATATGAGTAACAGCATTCCAGTTTCTAATTTTTGGGTCATTATTGAATTGACTTACTACACTAGTGCGTAACTAATGTCAGGTCTGGTACATGTAGACAAGTACATGAGTTTACCCACTGCTGCTTGATATTTTTCATTATCAAATGGTTGATTGACTGACTTAGTCCTATCATTACTATTTATTGGTAATGGAGCGGATCTGGGATTAGCTTTCATAAAATTAAACTTAGTAATTACCTCATCAATACACTTTCTTTGATCGATATGTACATTCCCTTTCTCTTGAGTCCCTTGCATACCCAAAAAATATGTCATACTCACAAGATCTCTAATTTCTAGCTTTGAACTCAATTTTAGCTTGAATAGTTCAACTTTCTCTTTTTCGCCCCATATTCCGAGATCATCAACATACAGAGATACAAGTCCGCCATTCTTATCCACATAAACACATCTATCTGTATACAGTCTCCTCAAATCTAGTTCTTTCAATGTATTATCAATCATTTTGTACCATTCCCTGGCACTCTGTTTTAATCCATAGTGACTCTTTTTAAGTTTCCACACTTTGTCTCTAGTCCCTTCCAAAAAACATCCAGGTTGTTCAACATAAATTGTTTCCTCCAGTTTACTGTATAGATATGCTGTTAGTACATCTACATGGTGAATTACCCAACCCTTGATTACCGTCAATGCACAAAGTAATCTTACAGTTTTCTTTTTTACCACTGGAGAAAATGTCTTGTCAAAGTTGACCCCTTTGATTTGAGCAAATCCCCTAGCTACTAATCTAGCTCTGAAACGCTCTATAGAACCGTCTAATCTTTGTTTGGTTTTGAAAATCCATTTCGTCCCAATCACCAACTCATTTTTTGGTCTATCGACTAATACGAAAGCATCTTTCTTTGATAACTGATCAATCTACTTTTGCATAGCTGCAAACCATTTACAAGAATGTTCACTCTGTAAAGCTTCCGTTGTAGTCTTTGGTTCCTTTAAATCTAGACAGTCACACTCATTGATAAACATTGACAACTGACAATATCTACATACTGGGCTCTTACGCAATCTTTCACTCCTCCTCACTTCTACCTGTAATTCTGATTCATTAATATTTTCATCAACACTACTTTCAATATCCTCATCATTTAAATCATGAATCAATGGCACATAATGATCTGCTAGCTCCTCCTCATCCCAGCCTCTAAACCAACTCACATCACTCTCTTCTGAAAAAATAGAATTTCATATCTCATTTGCAACGAGCATGCCAGTTTCACTCTCTAGTATACTTTCTTTGTCTCCTTCATCTACAAATTTAACATTCGTCTCAGCATTTACTGTAATGTTAGGGATGATGGGTTCAATGACATTCTTTATTTGTACCCGCTCAGCATATGGAAAATATTGTTCATTAAATTTAACATTATGGACAGTAGCAAACACTCCTTTTGTGGGAATCCAGACCTTATAATCTTTTACTCCATTTTCAAAACCTACAAAAATGCAATCGATTCATTTGGCCTCAAATTTGCCTCCACTTTTCTCATACATAATACCTTTACATCCAAAAGTTTTTAACATCTCATAGTCACTGATAGATACTGTACTAACGCAACCCTACCCTGCGACATTCGCCACGAGGTATAGGGCTGAGTAGTGCCCTTATTCCAGGATTTCAGACACTACAAGAGAACATCGAGGAATACAACGGGTCTTCAGGTTCAACCTGTTGAGTGGAGTCTGGAGCGTACCCTAGAGGTCCACAATTACACTGACTGCATGAAATGAAAGAACAAGGGGAAACTTGACAAAATATAATTAAATATCCCCCAAAAAAACATTACATTCAAGTGCACAAGAACAAAGGCATCTAAAATAAAATTGACACACAAGTACACAAATACACAAAGACTAACTGAACCAAAACATATCACACGCAGTAAGTGATGCAGTGTTAGTTTTTTTTCTCAAAAGTTTTCCTGAAGAAACGTGCGAATCACACACGCTGTTCTTTCATGGTGCCCTTTCCAAAATGTTATCTTCAAAGCTTTACCTTATTTTCTTGGGACTCCGGGAAGAACACGAGGTGTCTTCCCGGAGCCCAGCACAACATGACTTGACTGTGTACCAGTCCTTGCTATAATCACGCCGATCGAGCTTCTTTCTGCTCCTGTCCAGCACAAACGCATCACTCGCACACAGTTCAGCCAACCTAACAGGGTGACGAAACAACTCGGGCTGCCGAGCACACAATGGAGTGCAATTTGTTGGCATCATTGGTTACTGACCAACTGAGCGTTGCCAAGCGTAGTGGTTTACTGGTTGGCCCAATGCGATGTTGCCGGTTGGTTGACGACTCTGCAAGTTTAGCATGAGAATTGAAGCTTTTCACATTTCCCACAGGGCTGTCCACTGTTGGTAGGGGTACACAAAGTTCAGTTGATGGTCCAATTCCAGATTTGGAAATAAATGGTAGGGGGAACAAGGGTTTTCTTCATTCCCTTAGGATTACACAATCTGCAGGGATGCACAACCACAAGTCCAGGGTTTTGCAAGGTTCAGGTCCAAGGTTGGAAGAATAAATTCTCCCGGGTTCGTATGTCAGTTTGTCCTTGTGACAATGCAATTGACACAGATACATTTGTTCCCTCCCACAAAGCCAAGGGAATGAAATTGTCGATTGACCTGGAAGGACATACATTTTTTACCACACACATATAATTCATAGCTTCTGCCCAAAAACCTACTGGTAGCCCCGACTGTATCAACATGACATCTCACACCATTGGCTAAAGTCAAATACCCTCTCAGCTATTCCGTTCTGTTCCGGTGATTCTTTGACAGTTTTCCTACGATGGATTCCATTCTCCCTTTGGGGCTACATGACCGCGTTGTCGCAGCCCCTAAACTTAAGAACCAACCAACCATTCTCCCTCAAAAAATCATTGAATTCGTTACTTATATATTCTCCACCTCCGTCTGTCTGAATTGCCATTATCTTTCTTCCTTCCTTGTTGTTTTCTACCAATGCTTTGAAGTCTTTGAAACACTGGAACACTTCCGATTTCCTTTTTAGGAAATACAGACTCAAGTGTCTCGAGTAGTCATCTACAAAGGTTAAAACATATTGGGATCCTCCCACAGACTTTACACATTTCCCCATGACATCACTGTGTATTAGTTCTAATGGTTGAGTTGATTGCCTTTCACTTTTTAGGGAAATCCTGCTTAGTAGTCTTGCTTAAGGCACACACATCACAATCTACTTTACCTTTCACCTCAAACACAGGAATCCTTTTTATTCCCTCATGATGCCAATGGCCAAGCCTGTTGTGCCACTCCACTGCACTCCTCAATGCAACTGCATTATGGATATTACTATTATCATCACTTTCTGCCTCAACATTTGCAACTGATATTATAGCTTTAGATTTGGTTGACATTGATTCTAATACATAATGTCCATTTTTCTCTAGACCTTTGAACATATCTTTTCCCTTTAGTCGCCCTACTGCAAAGCCATCACATGTCTCAACAGATATTCCTTTCTTAGCCAATCTAGAACAAGATATTAGATTATAATTGAAGTCAGGGACATACAAAGTATCATGAAGTTCTAGAATAACATCACCACATTCTTGTGTCAGCTCTACTCTCACAGTACCTATACCTTTCACTGGAACGCTGCCTTTACCCATATGAACGTAACCAGTTGTTGCTTGAAACATAATGAATTCTGACTTTTCTTTACATATGTGATCTGTACATGCATTGTCCAAGATCCACTCGTTAGCACTCACTTTCATAGCTGCTAAACTCACTGCACTTATGCAAGCCAATACAGACTTATCACTACCTTCAACCTTAAAATTATCAGCTTTCTCTCTATTCTCGGTGCAGTTTCTGGCAATATACCCTCTACCACATCTGAAACATTTCTTATCTTTTATCACAGGACAATCTCGTGAGATATGCCCCCACTTATCACACTTAAAACACTTCCTATCATTGCTGAAGTTGTTATTCTGCTGCTCCGTTTGCCGTCTTGTTTGAAAAGTTTGGTTATGTCCGCCACGACGTATTCTCGGCGCAGGATTGTAGTTGGACGCCAATGCTCCCTGGACTGGTGTCGGCTTCTCTTGGATCTCCTCATCTTCTTGAAGTAATACCGCTTTCACTCTCTTGGTCGTCAGGTCCTTGTCACCACCAAGGATCGCTATGATTCACGATGTGAATCTGGTAGGCCAGCCAGGAATAGTCCAGCCAGCTGTTTGTCATTCAGTTCCAATCCGTAGCCTGCACTCGCAACCACTCGATTAAGTCCTTGAATTTCAGACATATAATGGTGCATGGATTTATCTGGTGTTTTGGTTATGGTCATCATCTACTTCATCACTTTTAAGCACTTGGTCAATGTGAAGGAAGTGTGAATTTCCTCCAAGGTCGTCCAAGCATCCTTCGCGAACACGCATTCTCCAATGTCCTCTACATACTCTCTCGACACACTTTTTAGTAGGAAAGCGAGAGCCTTGCGGTTAATTTGCGCTTGATCAACATTCAAATAGTTGATTTCCTCTTCATTAAACCCAGAATCAATTGCGTTCCAACAGTTTTTGTCGATAAGTTCTGCTTTCGCAACTTTAGACCAAGAATAATTGTTCAAAAAACAAAGTTTGTCCATTCGTTCCTTGTTTTCTTCCGGCATTTTGAATCAACTGCTCACAACTCGACAACACTTTTTTTCACTTCTCGAAATTTAACACTGCTCAAACTTTTTCACTTTTCTCTCTTCTCAGCGTTCCTGGGCACCATAACTTTTTGATATTTAGTGCACATACGAGAAAGTATAACTCAATACGTAAGGTTTTCTACTGCTTTATTCTAAAGTACACCCAACACATTTGCACATACGGCGCTCCCTCACGAACATCGCGCTAGGCTTTGTACAGTGCTAGTACTACGTGAGTCAAAAATTGTTTAGTTACAACTACCATAACCAAAAACACTTTTAACATAATCTTCTGCTTTCACATTGGCATCTCCTAGGAGGAGATCCTTCTTTTATGCACTGATGTTTCCTTTCTTCTGAGATGCAACTACAGAACAAATGGATCCACTTTCCAAAGATGCTGTCCCTGTTGCCTAATTAATTTACATTGTACATGCTGGTGTTATTTTTGTACATTTCTTTTAAATCCTTATTTGTGGTTCTTTCCTTTTAGGGGGAGGTTTCTCCACAACAGTCTACTAAGCAGTATTATCGACAAGCTTACAAATCTCAACATGTTACTGAATCTGCTCCACTGAATTGTTCCAACATTGAAAGCAGCAACACCTGTGCAGTGACACCTGCACGAATGGATACCTCTTCAAATGGAAATTCCAGTTTTTTTAAGAATGGCATTAATCATTCACAAAATATGTATTGGCAGCAAGATATAGTGATTCATAACAGCATAAATAGTAGTTCCTCACATAACAAACTCAATGTAAGTGGTGTATTTTCAAGCTTAAATGAATATTTGAATGCAGGTAATGCAAATATTGGTGCTGGGTTGAAGAATGATGCAGAATCGGTAGATAATGAAGTAACTGAGAATTTAGAGGTATCATTAAGTAAGTCCAGCAGTTCTAGTGAACCTAAATCTTTCCAAAATGCTACTCCATCAAGAAACCTTGACACTTGCCAGTGTACTTCTCCGAAATTTGGCATTCATACTTGTCACGAAGTTGGTATTCCAAGCAATCCTCTCAATGATGAAGTGTCAGCACCTGAAATGGAAATTGAAACTTGCAAGAAAAGGTGCTCTGATTCTGACAATGCTGTAGAAGAGGATGGTAACATGAATTCTCTCGCTGTTGTAGATAGAAATTGTACATATGATACACAATATGATTTAACGGAGAGTGATGGAAGTTCTTATGTTTTAAGTGAAAGTGAACTGGGAACCAAGCTAGTTAATTTTCATTTCAAAACAAATGATTTGTGCAGTAAGAAAAGTGAAGACTCTTGCACATCTTCAAATAATGCTTGTTCCACTACAAATGACCACACGGAAGATAGGACTTCTGCTTCATTTGGTATTGCAAGCAAATTCTTGGAGGATCCCAAACTAGGAGACATAATTGGTAGTGAGGTCAATAAAGAGGTCCAAAATGACTTACATGATAAAAAATCCTCTCTTAATTCTTCTGAAAAAAATAGTGCAGCTTCAGTATCTATCCCAGCTCAGCTTCATGAAACAGTAAGACATGAAAAAGAATTGCCAGAAAACCTAGCAGAGTTGAACTCTGTACGTCATCCAGTAGGCTTTAACACAGTAGATGACTACAGCAAAGAGGAGCTTGAAAAGTATTTGGAAGAGTTATGTGATAATGCTTATGATGAACAAAAAGATAGTGCAGCTGATGAAGATGAATTTTATGGAGATTCAGAAGTAACAAATATATCACTTTCTACTTCAGAGGAGAGTATGAACTTAGAATGCAAGCCAGAAGTTCCTGCAAACTTCGTAGAAAAAGAAGACTGTCAGAATGACGATACCAAAACAAGTTTAGGCGTAGTTGCAGAATGTGCCCCTATTACTTCAGATGCTAATGAACCATTTAGTTTGAAAATCTGTAAACTTAGAGAAACACAAAATGATGCAGTACTAGAAAATGAAGTCTGTTTCAAATCAGATCCTTGTGAGTCCAATGTAAATATTGAGAATGTATCAAATTTGGATAGGAGTCTACCATCTACAAAAGAGTATCCTTCCTGTGAAATTTCTGATGCAGGAATTCCAAGTAATGTAATCCGGGAGGTAAGTGATGAAAATCTCAATGCAACCATCTCAATTAGCATGTTAAATACCAGCAAATCAACTGCTAATGTCACCAATGTCATTTCAATCGAGTGCCAGCAAACTAAGAATTGCATTGTTATTGATGGTAAACAGGATGGCAATTCTAACATAGAAGCTACACGTTCTACTGATGAAAATGACAATCGGACAGTGGTGGGCAAGTCGAAAGGTAACAACATCTACTGTTCAGAAGAAAAATGTACTCGGTTATCAGACATAAGTGATGTTCCAGTGTGTGGCAATTTGGGTGGCAATGAATCTGTTTTGCATTCAAATTATACTGTGCCAGGAGAAAGATGTGTGACTGATAACTATTCTGATAAGGCAGTTGGTGTGAGCAACGGTCATGCTAATGCAGTGTTGGGTGGGTGTCTCGTTCAAGTTCCTAGAGATGGAAGGAGGATTAATGTTTTAGGAGAAGAGGAACGACCTTGTCGACCCAAGTTCCTTCTTCTGCCTACAAAAATTAATGTGGAGAACCAACAAGAAACATCTGAGAATGCTGGTCCACTGCCTCAGAATGCAGCACTAGGTATGTACTTAAATAATATTGTTTAATGAGATATGATTGCCAAACTTTTTGATCTACAGTGCTTTTCATACGCAAGTTGGCTGACGTGAGACAGGTGGGGCTTGTGGCAGTCAGAACTCGCGCTCCTCACCAGCCGGATAACATATTTATCTATTAGAAACCATAAACTTTCTTTTAGGTCAGGTCCTTACAAGTACAGTTACAATTGCAATGAACATAAGCATATACCTCATCAAAGGGGATTTTAGAAATGTCCTTTTCCTTATGCGGTCAAGCTGCTTACCTCTCTGCAAGGCAAACCTGGTTCAATTCTTGGTTAATGTTTGTGGGATTTTGCATATAAAATGTTGCATCCATGTAAAAAGGAGGTCCTGTGGCTTATGATTGCAAGATTAATGGTCACATAAAACTACAAACTTCAATTTTGTTCACCTGCATCTGGAGACGTTAGGTCACATTTTTTGATTGACGAGCAACATCTAATACATTTTCGAGTTCGGAATGGTGTTTGTATCCACCGCACACCCTCTGGTGCTATTTTGGCAAATTTTGTTACTCAACAGTATTGTGTTCGAAATAGAATTAATGTCTCTTTCAGTTCTAATGAGTGAGGGCTGACAACCTAGATGTTAGGCCCCTTAAAACAACAACAATAATCATCATCATCTAATGTGTGAGTGTTTGACCTATGCACATTATTTTTCAACTTCCCCACAAATATGTATAATAGTATGAGAGGTCGAGGGTCTAGGTGGGCCATAATCCTCTTATAATTTACCCTGTTTTCAAACATTTCCTGTTAATGAAATTTAAGGAATCTGCACCTGTACGTGCAGTGGCAGAGTCTTTCTAGAAATATGCACTAGACATTGAATATCAGTCGTTGAATCAAAGAACGGTGTGGGTATTATTTTCCTGTAATATTCTGCATTTACAGTATCAGCTATTAAATATTGGCCCTATTATTTTATAGGCATTGACCATGCGCCGCACCTGTATTTTCTTGTCATGCAATGTTTTTTTTTTTTTTTTGTACTAAATTGTGATTTATTGATATCCAGTATCTGTTATTCTGCATCAAAATATGGCTGTGGAACTGTAACCATGCTTTGACTGACAAAATTTTAAAATTCGGCTCAATGAGCCCCATCGTTAACATTCCTCAAAATTGTTACAGAACTGTACTTGAGTCTTGTTTTCATGCTATCCAACATCTGCTGTGATGAGATTCATGATTCTTTAATTGTAATTAATTATTGTGACGGTACTTGTGAATACTTGACCCGTTTTCATTGCATAGATCTGTTATACGATTGATCGGGAGTAGCAGCTAGAGCTGCCACAGGCTAATCAGCCTTAAGCCAGCCAACGATTCATTAAGAAACACTGTAGTTTTCTGCTGACTACCGTACAATACAATATTCTCCTGGCTTACCTTCCTCTGAGGAAGTTATGGTTTGTTTCTAATTGAAAGTTCTTATATTATTAATAATAATAATAATAATGATACAGATTTAACATTTCTTTTAACAGCTGTGGTTTTAGAGATGCAGGGATACTGCAATTTCACCCTAGAAGGGAATTAACATGCCGGTAAATCCATTGACATGGGTCTCTTGAACATAAGCAGTGACTACAGTAGTACACTCATCAGTTTAGCATCTGAGATGGAATTAATTTCTCTCCTTTCAGTTCTTCTAATGTGTGAGAGTTTTACCTGTGCACTTCCATTTTTCAAGTTCCCCTTTATGCATAATTACATGTGATGTTGGCCTCCTCTCTCGTAAAATTCCAATCAGGAGGTAAGCTAGTCCCCCATTCGGATCTCCGGGTGGGGACTACTCAAGAGGGGGTTGACATCACAGAAGTGACAAAGAGGAAATATGACTTTCTATGGATCAGAGCGTGGAATGTTAGACGTCAGATAGGTAGTGAAAGATTAGAATATTTAGAAAGGGAAGTGGAGCGGTTGAGGTTGGAGAGTGAAGTGCGCTGACAGGAAGAACAGGACTTTGGGTCAGGAGACTAGGATCATTAGCACTAAATCAAGCAACAGCCAGGTGGGGGTAGGTCTCATATCGACATGGAAACTTGGACAGCGGGTGGAATATTATGAGCAATATAGTGAACGGATTATTGTAGCTAAAATAAATACAAAACCTACGTGTACCACAGTAGTACAAGTCTTGTATGCCTACCAGTCAAGCTGATGATGATGTTGAAAAGGTCTACGAAGAAATGATGAAATTCTGAGGTATGTCAAGGGTGACGAAAATGTTATAGTAATGGTAGATTGGAATGCTGTGGTAGGAAAAAGGAGAGAGGGGAAGATATAAGGAGATTTTGGGTTAAGTGAAAGGAATGATCGAGCAAGCAGGCTGATGGAATTCTGCACCGAGCACAAGTTGGTCATAGCTAACACCTTATTCAATATCCACTATAGAAGAATATACACATGGATAAGACCAGTAGATTTAGGACATTACCAAATCGACTTCTTCATTATGGTCAAGCAGATATTCCGAAACCGGATTTTGTATTGGGGAAAGGAAGAGTGCTGTAATATTAAGTACTCGGATGGTAAACCTCTAACATAGAGGAGAAAAGGTTGAGAGATGGAAAGCTTACATAGAGAGTTTGTATGAGAGTAGGGAGATTGAGAATCATGTAATGAAAAGAGAAAAGAAATTGATGAGGATGAGAAAGGAAATTTAATTTTGAGATCAGAATTTAATAGACCACTAGAAGACTTATGCAGGAACAAAGCACTAGGCATAGATGATATACCGACTGAGTTGCTATGTTACATAGGTGATGGTCTGATCAAGTTATTTCACTTACAAGGAGAGGTCGCCATGTCGTTTACTAGAAAACTGTTCAAATTTGGTAGGTTTGCTCTTCTTAAAAAAATATTTTACCCCTGTTTGAGCGTTTTTGCCAATGGGCCTTAGTGTGCTCAAAATTGAACGTTTAAAATAAATCCTCAAACTTTTGTAGTCCTATTCCCACACACGTTCCCGGCTCGTCTCCGTGACGTAGTCGCTAGCGCGTTGGGAATGGAAGTTACCGTGATTGGAACCTACTTTGATCTTTTAAAATTATTTTCTTTATCTTTCTTTGACATATTTTCTTTTATTTTATGTTTGTGGTACAATATTTAAGTTGGCAGATTACATCAAGTACTTTATTATCGTCGCCGTCCACGCTGCATTTAAATTGTAACGAATAAAACTTGCAACAGGTTCAAGCCTCACGGACGAATAATGTTAAAATATTATACATAGCTCCAAAACCGAAAAGACCACAGCAAATATATTATAAAAAACACAAAAGTCAATAAAGTCAGTAAAAGAAAAAAAAGTGCTGACCAAGGTCTGACTCGATCTCGAAACCTTCAATTCCCCACGCCAACGCACTAGCGACTACGCCACGGAGACGATCCAGGAACGTGCGCGGGAATAGGACTACAAAATTTTGAGGATTGATTTTAAACGTTCAATTTTGAACACACTAAGGCCCATTGGCAAAAACGCTCGAACAGGTGCAAAATACTTTTTTATGAAGAGCAAACCCTCCAAATTTGAACGCTTTTCTAGTAAACCACATGGCTACTTCTCCTTGTTAGTATATGGGATTTATGAGACAGGGGAGGTACCCTCTGATTTCAAGAAGAATGTTATCATCCCTATACCGAAGAAAGTTGGAGCTAGTCACATATTCTAGTAATTTGAATTATTTTGTGTTGATTGACTGAAATTTACAATATCAATTTTATTTGAAGTGTAAAATGACATGTGGCTCGATTATTATCACGCAGTAGTAGTTAGTGATTCAACGTGACTGATGTTTACTAACCTGACCTTTCCCTCAGGTGAGATCAGAACAGGCAAGCTGAATACTTGGGGTGTGGGCTGCTGGGACAAAACCCCAAAGGGTGGTGAAGGGAATACACTAGTAAAAGCAACAATGTAAAGAAAGACAAAATTAAAATGAAAATATAAAAATGTATTCAAAATAAAAATATGTACAATGTAGTGGAACACAACAAAATTAGAGCACATGAAAATACCCTCCTAATGAAACCCCAGGGAGGAATAACACTACCACGTGGCCTGCACTAGTGCGCAACGGCCGCGGCATGGAGCAGAATAGAAAGGGTAAATAAAATAAAAATCAAGAGTTCCCATAAGCGGGAAATGGTAAGCCCAACGTGGAGGCAGAATTAATATCACGAATTGCATCAAGCTTCAAATGGAAACGGGAGTGATGCTCCTTGTGGCGGAACCGTTACCAAGTTCAAACTTGGTAAACCCAAAAGTTGAAAATAAATCGAACACTGAGCTGCACAAGCTCACCGAAGAACAAATAAAGGCACATTACCTTAAGATAATAAATATCACACGTTAAACCAGACTAGAAAATGAAAAATATCACCAAGGGCCATTCAACAGCCCAGAGCTGAAGGCTCTAGCTACTTCTGACCATCACCGCGGATGCCGAGATTCTGTTGCTGCACGCTTGCCTACAATGGCTTAAGGGTTAGCAATGAAGGCCACAGAATGGCGACAATAGTAGGGACATTGTCGCCTGAACAGTAACTAACCCACCAAAATGTACATTAGAAATCACGCTAGTGGATACTAATAATAAAAGGAAATCAAAACGTTAGCTTGGTGCTGGTCCTAATCGCAGTTTAGATTAAAGTGGCAACATAAAATATTTACATGTAAGAGGCAAACATCTCAGTCATGCAAATCAAACTTAAAGTTCAAGAGTGTTAACCCACATGGAAATTACTAAATTCTTGGTTTCAGCGCGACTCACCAAAACCCGCACTGTGAGTTCCAAGATTAAATTAGTTAAAAATTAAATATATTGAGAAGAGAGTCCACGTAAATGTTCCATAACGGTATCAGAGAATGCAGTTTATATATTACCTCTGTTCAAAAGACACGCTAAGCATGCCCCAGTGGGCAAGCTACCGAAGGCTCGCCCAGCACATCTGCACAGTTACATCGTAGCTGTAGTAATGAACGAGTCACAGCACCGCACCAAGTCTCGAGCTCTCCGGGTGTAACAGAGTACACACGAACAAGACAAAGCAGCTCGACTGTACCAACCCCGGCACTTTCATGAGGCATAGGCTACACATCGCCTTGATAAATCACAGGGAATAAGGATGTAGGGGTGGCAGTATTTAATAGTCACAGTTCAAGTCGAATTTTCAAATTGTTCTGGAAGGCTCCAGACGTTTCTAGTTTTCCCCGCACCGGAAGACGTGCGCAAGGGGGCAGCGGGGATTTCAAATAGTCAATATTATAATTCAGTTTATTAAGTCCAGGAGAAGGGCCGCCGAGCAGGGGGAGTGGGGCAAAAGCTTTGTGTCGGCTTCAGGTCGGCACAGTCTACCCTCTGCCAAATCAGACGATGGGGTGAGGGCGACACGTGGATGTCCCCAGGAGTCCTTTAGTAGATCACCACAGCCCACCAAGCAGATAAAGTGCTTTGTTCCATGCTTCACTCACGCCACCAGTACACAGCATTCGAAACCTCCGCATTTGTTGTTAAGCCACCAAGAAGATGTCGTGAAGAACCATCCAGTTGCCCGTGAAAATAGGTGCCATCACCATCGGCGTGGAAACCATGTCCATAGTTAAAGATGTTCAGCATGAAGGGGTGACGACCAGGCAACCGGCCCGCAGTCATCAGGTTCAGCCACCCGATGTTGGATGTTGTCGTGACAGCAACCCTTGCACAGGCCACTGTCTCCAATTGTGAGGGTTGCAACCCCCACACTGGACCACCACTGAAACATTAAAAAACAACAGCAGACACAGCACGCGGGAACGACTGCAACACAAGGTTGAGCCAGGCTCTTCCACGACTGGAAGATTTCACACTTGGGTTGGAGACGGCTTCTGGTTCGACAAGAGACCAGGGCGAGAGTTTTTGAAAATTTCGAAGCACACACTGGGACATTCACTTTGTCGAGGGAGGGACTTGGCAATCTCTCTTGCTTTGTGATATCTTAAATCACTCACATCTTGATAACTAGCGATGCACAATCAGTAGCACACGCCACGAATTACTTGGACTTTCAACGGAATGACTTTAAACTACAGAAGTTAAATTTAACAACGAAGCACCACAACAGTGTTCACTTGAATTTGATTCACATCATCTTTCACAGATGTCCAAAATTAGAATCTGGTACCCATACCAAAATCCTGAGTTTACATTCTAACACGACAATGACAGATGTGATGGGGCACCATGAAACAAGGGGCTCAATGATTACAGGGGACTCAGCTCTCGCACAACAGGGGACAGAAACGTGGCACACTTGCCTCCACCCACACACCTCCATTGGTGGTACCAAAATATCCATACATTTACAAGTTCATTTAAATTGCACATCAAATGCTCCAACATAAATAGACTCTTCACGTTAGAAAAGAACAACACCAACCATAACGCAGTAACGGGATGCATCAACACTCGAAGAGGAAGAAAATTAAGAAAATAAGAAACAGGAACCACCGATCAACCTCGTAACACAACCAAAACTTGCTTACAACAGCACAGCTTTCACAACCACACTTTACTAATGGAACGCATCCTTGTCCACAACTCCAATTTTCACAACACGTGAACACAGTAACTCATCACAACAGAACAGGATATCCACGATATTCACCAACCAAACAACTCACAGCCAGGCGCCTGCGCTCCACTCCAGGACAACCTCGTCTCAAAGCTCCAAACCAACAGAAACACCACTTCTACATCGAACTCGGACAGGAACCAGGGTTCACTACATTGCAAACCCTCGCTACAAGCAAAATGGAACACAGGGTCCATGACATGTCCACCACAAGAACAGCAAGTTAACATGACTCGAGAATCCAACCACCAACACGAGGGGCTGCGCCTCGCTGCAGAACACCCTAGTATCGACACCAACTCAACCAAGAGCAATAACGACTCAGGACGTACACCACGCCTAATCACACACCACCACGAAACCCAAAGAACAAGAAATAGACCTTAAGAGGTGAAGAAAGACCTCAATCAGGTTTCACTGGCAAGAATGAAAATTTTAGGAAAGAAAAAACTGACTCTTGTGCCTATTGCTGGATGAAATCACACGTTGGAGACATCCCTGACACCTCAAACTAAAATCAAATAGGAAATGAGAAACTGTCTCCATCACCAACTGAAATCCAAGAACTAAAGGAAAATCCAACATCCTTATCACTGGACTACACCGAGGATCTAAGTTACGAAGTACTATCAACCAAAAGACTGCGCGAAAGCAGACCCAACCTCACCAACAATACCACGACTGAACACATCACCAGCTGATCACACAGCGGTCACCACAAGTTCCATGACCAGACAACAGACATACCATCTCGCCACACGCACTTCATCTCAGTGGACTTTGTAACATTACAACAACCGGACAGAAGCGATCTTTCAATTGATCAACACAATTTCTATCGAGGACATCCCTAAGAAAACTTGACAAGATATACTGCAATCTACGGCAACAACAGCACAAGTGCACGCACTCTACACTAAACAACACAGGGTTCCAAAAGAAAATTTTTACACACCACTCATTATTATGACAGAGATGTCACTGCAACACATCACTAACGCAAGAGGAAACAGTCTCCTGTTCGACAATTAACACACCACTCACTCAGCACGCTGCATCCCCTGCCTCCTCTGCCTCACGTTCACCTGCGGCTTTACAATACGTCAGGTGAGTCCTGAAAATATGTCTTCTTTCATTATCCTCTAATAGCACGGTAACATCAGTAGGAAAGGATAAGGTCCTATAAGGACCACGAAACTTCGGCATGAGCTTGCCTGACACCTGGTGGCCAGGGGTTTTCCGCCAGAAATTCTTCACGTAGACTAAGTCATCCACTTTAAATTTACATTGACTACGACCCTGGTTATACCTCTGGGCCAACTTGTAGGAGATTCTGATGGCACGTTGAGCTTCCTTCCAAATTTCTCTAATGCTCTCAGGGCTGGGCTAGTCAGGAAGAAGTTCATTAAGTGCCCATAAATTGGATAGTGGAGAGTTAGGCACGAACGCATGCATCAACGAGAATGGAGTCTCGTGCTCAGCAGTATTGAACGCATAGGCAAGCCAATGCAATGACTAATCCCATTTAGCATGATTGTCGCGATGGTAAGTGATCAAGGAAGCTTTTAAATTCCTATTTACCCTCTCGGCCAAACTAGGGTTGGGATAGTACGGAGTGGTCGTGACATGCGAGATTGAATACTCGAAACCGAAATTACGGAATTGATGTGAAGTGAAGGTACGGGCGTTATCAGACATCAAATACTGACAGGGAACGAACGAAATGAAAATGACCTTCAAACACTCGATGACAGAATCAGTATTGCTCATCCTGGTGGGGAAAATCCAGCAAAACCTTGAGAAACCATCTACACAGACAAGTGTGAAGCGATTGCCTAACCTGGACCTCCGAAAGGGCCCAACAAAATTGATATACAACCTTACCATAGGATGCAACACAGGCTCTGAAGACAGAAATCCTACTCTGCTATTCACAGCAGGTTTGCTAACATTACAACTGCGACAACCCAAAACAAACCTTTGGATATCTCTATCCATATGCTTCCAAGTCAACGACTGCTTAATCTTTTGACGGATTTAGAAGATTCCTAAATGTCCACCTACAGGCGACTCTTGAAAATACCTCAACATTGCATCCACTAACTGGACAGGCAAGACGACTTTCGGCTTTTAATCATGCCTGGCAACACAGCATAACATACCTGACCTAAGAAAATAAGGTCTCACAACCTCACCAGCACTTAATTTTGAATTAATACCTTCCAACTCGTGGTCTTCCTTTTGATGAATTGCGATATCCTTAAACAACTTGGGCGAATTACTCAACATGTGTTGGGCGGAACACACTCCGACATCAGGCTCCACATGGGTAGGCTCTTGAGAGCAGATTCCTCGTACATTCTACTGAGCGAATCAGCAATGACATCTGTTCCTTTGATGTGGCGTATGGTGAAATTAAAAGACGAAATTCCAGTTGCCCACCAAGTGATACGCCCAGTATTCCTTGGCCTGGCTAACACCCAGCTCAGAACCTGATGGTCAGTTTCCAACTCGGAACGGCACGTGTTCAACGTACGTCTTAAATTTCTCTAACCCAAACATAACGGCTAGACCTTGTAACTCGTACACAGAATACCGAGACTCGGGAATAGTAAGAGTTCTAGAAGCGAAGGCAATGGGACGACTACCCTCGTCACCATCTTGCAGAAGAACGGCTGCGACAGCACCTGAAGATGCATCGGTCTGCACTATGAATTTCTTACTAAACTCGGGGACAGCAAGAACCGGAGCATTACACAATGCTTCCTTTAAATCGTCGAAAGCAGCTTGCTGCGACTCATTCCATTCAAACACCACCTTCTTCTGACGTAGCTTATTTAACGGCAGAGCCCTACGTGCAAAATCGGGAATGAAGTTACGAAAGAAGTAGGCCATACCGACGAAACGGGCCACTCCCTTAACATTGACAGGTCGTTTTAATTCACGAATACCCTGGGTGTGAGAGTTGTTGATCGACACACCAGCAGCAGAGATGATATGCCCCAGAAAGGAGATTTGGGGTTTCGCAAAAGATACCTTGGACAGTTTGACTGTCAGACCAGCAGATTTCAATCGTTCGAACACCTCACGTAAATGACGGACATGATCCTCAAATGTCTCACTATACACCACTACGTCATCGAGATAATGGTACAGGTATTCGAACTTGATTCCGGAGAAGACTTTATCAAGCAATCTACTCAACATTGCTCCGCCAGTGGAGAGTCCAAATGGCAACCTATTGAACTCGTAGAGATTCCAGTCTGTCGCGAAGGTGGTGAGATGTTTGGACTCCTCGGCTAAGGGAACCTGGTAGTACGCTTGATTCAGGTCGATGAGGCTATAAAAGCGGGCATTGCGAAACCAGGAGAAGCATGAATGCAGATCCGGGAGAGGTATAGATTCCATGACCACCTTCTTATTCCATCTGCGGTAGTCTACCACCGGCCTGAAACCACCATTTGGCTTCGGCACCAAGAACATGGGGGAAGAGTACGAAGAAATACAGGGACGAATGACCCCATTTGATAACATCTGATCTATATTCTTCTTCAACTCCATCTTAGGAGGGCTAAGCCTATACGGAGGATGCCTAACGGGGATACTATCAGTAGTGGCGATTTTATAGGAGATTATGTCAGTCACACCTAACCTGTCGTAAATTCCTCGGGGAAGCGGGAACACAAATCATGGATTACCGCTGCTTGACCATCGGAAAGATTCCCCAGGTCGAGGTCATCAACACCACTTGACAACTCAGGAGTCTCCTCCTCGTCGATGTCCACCACACGGGTGCCAACATCATATCATTCGGACGCAGAAAATTTCAATTTTAAGTCTGGACAGAAGTTAAACCAAAAGGTTTCTTGTTTTATGTCCAGCGACAATCCAGAATGGGAAAAAAATTAGCACCTAAAATGACAGGGCACGACCAATTTGACACGATCCAAAACGGGAACTTTCAAGCGAAACTATTGATTTTAACTTTCAACTTGACTACACCAAGAACTTCTGAGAATTGTTGGCTGAGACCAAACTAACATCGACCTTAGACACGTACGGAATCTTGCAGATGCCTTTCATGGCCTTGTACTGTTCCTCACTCATTAAGGATGCAGCTCTACCGGAATCTAACAAGGCTTTAACGTTGGCATCATTTATCAAAATGCCTGCAATCGGTGCAGGTAACAAGGCACTCACAGAAGCTTTCGAACACACCCCCATACTATGGTCTTCCACTTTCGCGACAGTTGACATCGGTGTCACAACCGGATGCACACCACGATGCCAGGTCTCCTGATGTCATTCCCGACGAGAGTTACAGTTGCGGTCTGAGTGACCCATGCGACCACGATTGTTACATTTCACATTACTTGACGAACTAAATTTTCACCACGACCAGAATTACCTTGGTGTCGTATATCACCTTCACGATTAGAGAAAAGTAACATTTCTTTCACGATTCGAATTTCCTTGGTACCTGACTTCACCATTCTGTGCAGGACCACCTTGAGACTGACTATTAGACCACCGACCTGCCATATCTTGAGGTTTTCGGTTGCTCCAATGATCTGATCTACCCTGGAAGCGACCATTGCTCCAGCGATCAGACCTACCTTACGGTCTGCCATCCCCCCAACAATCAGGCGCACCTTGCGGTTTGTTAAAATGAAATATAGATGACTGGTTAACAGTAGTTCGTCGAGAATCAGACTGACGCACGGACTCTGCGCGCACGGCAGCAGCACACAAATCAGAAATATGACACGGGCGAAACCCCAAGCTTAAGTAAGAACGATACTCTGGCGTCACACCATCCAAGATATGGGACACGATTTCCCCTTCAGTGAAATTAACAGAAAATACCCTAGCAAATTTCAACATGTCTTGATTGTAGGTATCCAATGACTCCCCAATGCTTTGCACACGATAGAAGTACTGTTGAATGACAGAACCCATCAGTTTAGCAGAAAAAAATTAGATATAACTTGCTCGCAAAACAACTCGATACCAGTGTTCAGAGACATAGCCTCGACAACCATACTCCTCATCATCCCAGATGTGAAAGGAAACATAAGTTGGTACACTCGAGTGTAGCTGACCTCGAACACAGCAGCGTATTCATATATTTCCAATAGCTCACGCAGTAACAGAATAATTCCATCTGTGGAATCGCTATTCACATGTTTCAGCTTAGCAACACAATCAGACAACGGGTGCGCAAGATCACCAAAATTTCGGTTTGAAAAAACTGAACGACTCGAACCCGGACCCTTCTGTCCATCTCGAACAGGTCCACTTCCACTATCACATGGGCTACCAACATCCCAATCCCATGATTCAGAATGAGAAGAACCCCTGTTCTTGTCGCACAAAACTTTTTCTTTCGGCCAACGAAAGGAAGAATTAAGAGGCCTAATGCCTAACTAAGAAGGAAAATTACTGACAGAGCTACCCGGAAACGTACCACGATTAAGAAAATTTACTTGCTGAAAACCCCTCGTACTGGGAGTAGTAACAGCACAAGTAGGGCGAGAATAGGCACTTGAATAAGAATAGTTGACTCCAGTATGAGACTTAACTCGTGGTGTACACAGGACTGGTAACACACACGGTACGGAGCATCTCGGTTGAGATGAACAACACTCTAGCACTCGGTTGCAAAATATCAGAAACAGGTGTATTACAATTAACCTCCACGTTAGGATTGCTTGCAGCAGAAACAGAATGAGCTGGCAATGGCACACGATAATTCGAACGTGTACCTAAATTATTTCTCCGTGAAGCATTTGACACTTCGACCAAATTTGTGTCGGACGATAACCTTTCATTGAAATTTAACCGGCTAAGCTCAGTCGTCAAAACACTATTGACTGGTATTCCCTCAGTGAGTAGGACATACCGTGAAGACATATTAAAGGAATTTGTGTTAACACCAGCGTAGTCACCACTGGTTGGCACCACTGATACAGGCCGTGGCCTGGCTGCAGAAGCAGTATCACGATACACACTTCACAACATTTTCACAGAAGGAGAATAGGATCTAGAATTGACTACTTCAGCAAAAGAAACTACTGGCAACACTGTACCGCTACCCTCTACAGATGAACTACAGTTAGTTGAAGAAATAGGGTAGGTACCACTATTACACTGGTCGGACTGATGCATGCTCGCAGTACTCGAAACTCCTCTATTTAAGCATACAGAATTTAACAGATTAGCAATACTAGTAGGAACATAAATATTATTATTATTCTCAACCGGAGAAAAGACAATCCCAGGACTATTTGAATTAGCAGCTTGGGATGAATCAAGAACACTGCTACTCTCACTGGTATCGTCACATACCTTTTTAGCTCAGTCGGCTAGCTTACGTTGAGCATCAGTAACATTATACAATTCTTCATCCGAACGATGAGCAGGAAAAGCGAAAATATCCTCACACCTAGTAAACAAATACTGCAAGCGATCACACAATCTATTATAATGGGCAGATGTACCGTAGTCTTCAAGGAAAAACAAATTAATTAGGCTAGAACACAACCCTACTTTATGGATTATCTGGGACTCGCCAATTTGAAGGTGTGCATCAGACAGCTCCGGTAAGACAACAGGGACAAGAATGGCTGACTTCAGTGTAGCTCGAGCCAGTTCTGCACTCATTGGGATCTCTATGCTTCGTATGTTAAGCTCGTAACCCAACTCCTCATCCTGGAATTGAGGGTCTGGAACGTGGCGCTCCATCATGATAAATCTGTGAGGATGAAACAGAAAAAACAAGAAATATTAGACAAGAGAATCTCAAACTTCCTTAACTCTAGGCAATTAAAGTTCCACGTTGACATTTACTCTACTTTGAATTCCAAGTTTGCAATTAGACATGGTTGAAAAAACACACAAAAACTTGAGATAACAAAACCCAGGCAGAACACCGGTATGATGTACTGATTGAAGACAGTGCAGTGCAAACAATTAAAATCATGCCTACTGTTTTCAGAGCATGATTCAAATCGAACTAATGCTCTACTAACACTTACTGTCCTGACCTTTCCCTCAGGCGAGATAAGAACAGGCAAGCTGAATACTTGGGTTGTGGGCTGCAGGGACAAAACCCCAAAGTGTGGTGAAGGGAATGAGATGCACAATTATTATAATGGAAGAATTTGCGTTTTTTTTTATGAGTTTGATGATCAAGAGCAATTGTGGGAATTGTCCCAAGCTCAACTGAAATGTAGATTGAAATGGTAATAGGAACACTAGGAAGGAATTAATTGAATGTGTGTGTGACAACGATGTATGATGTATGTTATAAGGATCTGCAATGGTTATTGTGTTCCGTAGGAAATCTGCAAGGTGTTTGAGTTTGATAATATGATTTTGTTATGAAGTCATGGTAAGTGTGCTATGGTAATTTGTACATTTGTGAGCCATTGAAGTGATAACTATAGTCTGATGGAACAGGAAGTTCAGTATCAAGAGTTGACATGAGTGAATTATCCAATGTTTGAGCCAAGTGTAAAGGAAACTATGTCCATAGAGAAATTTTAAGGGAAGGAATGGTATAGTAATTGTCAGAGAGGATGTTTGAATATTTATTGAAGGGCTTTAAACATCTCGAATCTTTATTGTATTGGAAAGGCCCTCCCACCTAATTATGCCAATTTTAACATATTATGAGAAATGGTACATGATGGTAACAAATGGTGAGATTGTGAGAAGTACTCCACAAACAGTGGGGTGAGGAGGACAATAAGGAATAGTGTATTATGAGAAGTACAATTCTAGAGAGAGAATTTTGTAACAAAGCCAGTGTACGGGGGGTTTCCGTTAAAAGTAAAAGCCCGTAAGACCCACAGTCTTTTCTAAACGCTGGATGCTCTATAGATGAGATAGATTTAATTAAAGTGAATGTAAACAAGTAGATTTCAATGTGTCAATTCAGATTCACTATTGTGAATTTAAGGTTAAGGATAGGTCACTGAAGAAAAATTATTTGCTTGTGATGAAAGTGTTGAGTGTTTTATTTGTTTACGTTGCAAGTGCATAAATGGTGACTGACTATCGTCAGAAGGAATTTTGTTTTACCATTAATTTAATTTTTTATGTCTTTGATTTTAATGCGTATGGTTCACATTAGACTTTTATATTTTCAGTGAATTTTAGTCGGCAAAAACGTTTTAGAATTTTATGCCTCATACTCGCCTACGCATCGGAAACGTGGGTTATGAAGAAGAGACACAGATATTGTCAAAATTTGCAAACATTTTCGTAATGCTCGGGTGATTGCAGTAGTTTCGAAAGACAATGTTATACAAAACACGGCTTTCATCTAAATAAATCAGGTAAACGTAAAATTACAAATATTCTCGAATTTTTAAATCATAAGATGTGTTTTGTGAAAATTGCCACTCCTCTGGGTTATTATACAGAACAGGGAAACTTGTCATAAGAGCCAGTGGTACCTCAAGATGGCTCTATGATAATGATTATGGTAATAGTAATACTAGTGATAATGATGCTAATAACTATGATAAAATTAATAATAATGCAAAGAGGTATGATAATAATTACAATTGCAACACTGTAAGGACCACTGTCTGTACTGATGCACCTGCAATGGCACACACAGGGAAACATGCTAGAGAACTCAGGTCTTTAAATGAAGATGTAAGTAAAAGGGCCTGGGTTCCTCAAGAATTTCCAAGTCATGAAGGAAAGATAACATTAGGAAACAGTGTAAACATTAACACTAAACATGCTTCTGTAGCCCAACCTCTATCAATAGTTGAGACCTCTAAAGAACATTGCATTAATCCAGAGCTTGTTGTTCTCCACATCAATCTCCAGTCAATTAGAAATAAACTACATGAACTGGAAATATTCCTGAATTCATTCCTAGTTGATATTTTATGTGTTAATGAACATTGGCTTGTAAAGGATGAGGTTGGTTTTTACATCCCAGCAGGATATGAGATAGTTACATATTTTTGCAGAAGCAGAGTTTCAAATGGGGGTGTTGCAATATATGGGAAAATAAACTCTAACATTAAATACACTGTTTTAGAATTAGGTGAGTTCTGTGTAGAAAAATTATTTGAAGTGGCTGGGATTCTACTCACTGATTCTAAACTGATAATTATCTCCCTATACCGAACACCAGATTCTGACGTTCATGCCTTTCTAAACTTGTAGGATCATTTTGCCAAATACTTGGAAAGGTATCAGAATTACAAAATTTATTGCATTGGAGACATTAATATTAATATTTTAGTCGAATCATCTGACAAAAATCATTTCTTTGGGATTCTGAGATCTTATGATTTTTATCTTGCCAATGATCAGCCCACCAGGAAAAATTCTTGCTTGGACAATATAATGACTAATGTTAGGCTGAGGAAAACACAAGAAAACTACAAATATAATGGAATTAAATTATACAATAAACTACGTAATCAATTCAAGGAATGTCCCTAAATAATTTCAAAAGAACTCTCAAAAAATTGTTAATATCCAACAGCTTCTATTCACTATCTGAATTTGAAGAAAAAGTAACACTCTTTCAAGGTGGGATGTGAAAACTAATGCCATCCTAAATTACCAGAAATGTATTGCATACAACTCCATAGATGGTTTCATAGCTAAGTTTCGTGTAATTTTGTTGTTGTAAAATTACTGTTATGTTTTATTTTAGGTCTTGTATATAGTTAATTTAATTTAGTGTATTTATTTTATATTCATGATTTTGTATATTTGTGTCCATTCTGGCTTTGTCCATTGCAATTCTTAATTGCCTAAAGACAATAAAATATTTCTATTCTATTCAGAGGAGTAGAAAAATGGACTCTACGGAAGATAAAGGAGATGTACAAGGGAAGCGTGACTGTGTGAAAGTGGGAGGAGAGAGATCGGACTGGTTGAAACAGAGAAACGGCCTGAAACAAGGAAGTGCACTGTCACCGCTACTTTTCATTGTGGTGATGGATGACATAATGACCCGAGTGGCACAAGTAATTGGAGAAGGAAAGATGAAAGCAATGGTGTTTGCAGATGATTTGGGGAAACAAGGAGGAGGAAGTACAGGAGCAGTTGGACGTGTGGGAAGGAATAATACAAGGATATGGGAAGAAATTTAGCATAAATAAGAGTGAGATGGTGATCACAACAAGGAAGAAGGAAAGAACCACAACGGGAATAACAGTTGGTGGGGAACAGCTGAAGAAAGTGGAGAGTTTCAAGTATCTGGGAAGCCTGATACAAGATAATGGAAGAAACGATAAAGAAATAAATGAGCGGGGGAAACAAGCAGAAGCATTCCGGAGGATTAAGAGACGGATGATATGGAGCAAGGATGTCCCTCAGAACAGCAAAAAGGTCATAATCGGACGTACTATGTTCTTATACTGACGTATGCCTCGGAGACCTGGCTTATGAAAGGAAGGGAGAAGTGCAAAAAACAGGCCAGTGAGATGAGGTTCTTGAGAAGCAGTATTGGAACTACAAAGATGGACAGAATAAGAAATGAGAGGACCAGAGGATTAATTAAGGAGGGACCATTACAGGATGGTATAGAGAAATCTAGACTTAGGTGGTATGAACATGTAAAACGAAGGGAGGAGAAGAGGATACCCAGGAGGATACACGAGACGAAGTGGAAAGTAAAGAGTCCGAGAGACAGGTGGCTGAAGGGGGTGGAAGAAAGCGTGAAGAAGAGAGAGAAGACTAGACAAGGGTGGAGGCTGAGAGATGGTGGGAAGACAGAAGACGTTGGAGAGGCTTCTGTTCCAAACAGACCCGGCCAGTGGCTGGAAACTGTGCATGATGATGAGATGATAGTGTGGAACATTATTCAGTCAATATTGTAGGGAAATGACAATGTTAAAATATTATACTATGAATATTTTATTTCAAATTGCTATAGAGCATCCAGCGTTGAGAAAGGACTGTGGCACCTTATGGCGACAGGGTTGCTAACTCTAGGCAGAGGTAGCGCTGACGTCATACCCTCTTCGAATACTGCGCTTTCATAAGTTAGCGGCACAACACAACCCTTGAAATAGAACACGCCCTGGAAGGAGCAGTTTTGCAGGTGTTAACGTAATGGACTAGTATTGAGGATAAGCGAACAGAACCAATAACGACATTCATTTTGCATTACTGATTGATAGATGTCGAGAGCACAACTCTTTTTCCTTCTCGGATGTATGCTGACGATGTTAACAATTATTACATCAGCAATACTGTTGATCATCACCTCTTTTGTTATTAGTTAGGCTTAATTTAGTTTCTTTCAATTTTATTCTTGTTGTTTTGATTAATATTTGTAATATTGTAGCGAGTTAGCCGTGCGGTTAGGGTGCGCAGCTGTGAGCTTGCATTCGGGAGATAGTGGGTTCGAACCCCACTGTCAGCAGCTCTGACAGTCCTTATATAAATAATAATAATAATAAAACAATAAAAAAGAATTAAACAATAAATGATATTTAATTTGGGCTTTCCAGTCGTTCTACGTATCATGTAATCCTTCGCTCGGCCGCCAGTGGCTCGATCCCTTCCATATCCAAGTCGCTATCACTGTCGTTATGATTAGAGGTGTCACTTTAACTACCTTCCAACTGAATTATGAAGGGCTCAATATCTTCCTGCAGCTCATCTGCCTTCCACATATTGACTTCTATTTCTTTCACATGATCTACGTAATTACTCCAGTTTTGGTTTGAAACAATTCCGAAAGAATCGTGAATCAATTTTTCTACGTCTTTCGTTTTGTATGTTGTGCTATTCATTCCTACATAACGTTTAATTTGAGCCCACTCGAGTTCAATGGGGTTCAGTTCACAGTGATACGGAGGTAGGCGAAGCACTTCATGTCCCAGTTCTTTCGCCATTTCGTCTACTTTATAGGCGTCATATTTCCATTTGATGGAAGTTACAAGTTCCATAAGATGTTTCTTGAGCATAATGTTTCATAATGGTCACCTTTGGACGTGAGCCATTCTCGCATGCTTTGCTGTTTCCATGACGTTGTCGGAATGCGCTCTTTCTTCCTACTGTGGTACGATGCATTGTCAAGCACAATTACTGACCGAGGCGGGAGATTGGGGAGTAACTGGTGTTGAAAATAATGCTCGTAACATTCTCCATCCATTTCGTCGTGCGCATCGGCAGTATTCTTATTACACAGGAATACTAACTTTTCGTTGTTCACAAATCCGCCTTCGTTACCTGTATGGACACGGGGCCCACGGGCTGTTGGTGCCTTGAAGCCAGGGGAAAGTCGAGCCAGAAAAGCCTGCCTTGATGAATTACCGTATATACCCGAATGTAAGACGACCCCAAATATAAGACGAGGCCTAGTTATCAACTGCCTCTTACAGATTTTTTCAAAAAAATACTCTAACTCATAACGTGCACAATATATGCCCTCAAGGTCGTGCTTTCATATTTATAACGTCTCGTGTTATCGGAAATCCCTCTGCCCGCTTTTCCAAGACATACTCTATAATTTCTTTGTTCAAGAATGGGAGACGTTATTAAATTAAGATACGTTGATCACTCAATTACTGCTTGTAAAACTGACTGGTTGTTCTTGTAAAGATTGTTTTAAAACATATTTCCGTATGCTTTCGAACATATAATTTATCCGCTTAAAATGACGTGTATGCGTAAATCCTAACCTCAAAATGTACGCTATTCGTATATGCATGGTAATTCAACATAACAAACCACATTTTAATCTTCATTAACGCATTGATTTGTTGCGACTTACAAGATGCCAACACCACATACTACTTTGCAAATAATTATAATAACAATTTAAAAAAAAAAGAATTTTAATACCCTGAATATAAGACGACCCCAAATTTTTATAACACAAAAAGTGGGAAAAAACATCGTCTTACATTCGGGTATATACAGTAACTGTACTGTCTTTCCAGTGTCTTTCAATGCAATGTCCCTTGTTTACCCAGGTTTTGTCTGTGTACACAATATTCCTCTTCTCCGCTCGAAATTTCTTTATTTGATATAAATATTTATGGCGCCAAGCAACTAGATCGTCCCTTTCCAACATAAGAGCTTTGTTACCCCGCTTTTCGTAAATGAAACTAAGATCTTTTAGAAGGGGATGAAACGTGCTTCTTTTAAAATTCGGAAGTTCAGGGTCTGTATTCACGGCCGTTAACACAGATGATAATGTCGGTGGCTGATTTCTTAATGAGAAACCATGCACCTTGCGCCTTATAGCACTTTTAACAGTCACTAAATTTCGTAAGTCTATTGCCTTTTCTTTTCACTTTTCTCTCCTGCTACTTATTAGGTGTCACCAGGGGGCCACGAGCCGATTCACTGCGCAGTTAAACACTAATGATCTGGATGTACCTGTAGCAACAGCAGTTTCTTCGGCGATCCAACTCTCACTTTGGCCGGGATTTCTGCTCTTTAAATAATTGAAAACGTTTAAAACTATTGTCCTCTCCTTACTTCTCAGCGTCTCACCTCGTTTTCGTTTCACCAAAACCCCAGCCATTTCGATTCGATCGAACAGAAAATAAAACAGACACACAACAATAACACCAATGACGAATAGTGCTTCAGAAATTATGTTGCCGACGGAACTGAGCACGTGCTCCACTCCGGGCGAGCATGCAGCGCGGGACGTGGCTCTTCTTCCCAGCGTGCAAACCTCGAAAAATTTTAAATGACTAAGACGTAATATAAATGATACTTGTATGCAATAACAATGGTAATCAATTGGCAGATAATTGCAGGAAGCTATTATGAAGAAAAATATATATGTTCAGAGTTCCTTTATGATAAAAGGTGAGGTAACAAAACCAGTGTACGGGGGGTTTCCGTTAAAAGTAAAAGCTCGTAAGACCCACAGTCTTTTCTAAACGCTGGATGCTCTATAGATGAGATAGATTTAATTAAAGTGAATGTAAACAAGTAGATTTCAATGTGTCAATTCAGATTCACTATTGTGAATTTAAGGTTAAGGATAGGTCACTGAAGAAAAATTATTTGCTTGTGATGAAAGTGTTGAGTGTTTTATTTGTTTACGTTGCAAGTGCATAAATGGTGACGATCGTCAGAAGGATTTTTGTTTTTATCATTAATTTAATTTTTTATGTCTTTGATTTTAATGCGTATGGTTCACATTAGACTTTTATATTTTCAGTGACTTTTAGTCGGCAAAAACATTTTAGAATTTTATGCCTCATACTCGCCTACGCATCGGAAACGTAGGTTATGAAGAAGAGACTGGTGAGCATGATCCAGGCTTGCGAAATACAATTTCAGAGAAGCAGATTAGGAAAAACAAGAAAGGATAGAGTAAGAAATGAGAGAGGGAGAGAGATTGTGGAAGAGAATACCTTACAAGAGATCTAGGAGAAGTCGAGAATGAGTTGCTACGGACATGTTAGGAGAATGCAGGAGGGCGAGATACTAAGAAGGATGCATGAGATGGAAATGAAGGGCGAAAGACCAAGAGGAAGGCCAAGAGATAGGTGGATTGTGGGTGTGAAGGAAGGAGTGCAGAGAAGAGGAGTGAAAGGTGGAGGGAGGATAGAAAACGATGGAGAGGCTTATGTTCCAAGCAGACCTGGCCAGGGGCTGGTAACTGTAGAAGATGATGATTATGCTTCAAGAAGAGAATAATTAAATAATATGTAATAGAATAGAATGATAGGGTAGGTTCGTCAGGAGTGTGTCTATGTATGATGTTTTTCTTTTTGATTGGAACCAAAGTCCTGGAGCGTTGTAGGATTTTTATAAAAAATCTGGAGTTCATGTAGTTTTGATCCTTTATTTTGGTTGAATGGTCAGATATATGTATTTTTGGATTTTCCTACCTGCTAATGTGAATTAATACCGAACAAAATTCCAGTGCATTTAATAATTAAAATGAAAGTAGTCTCCTGACAGTGTGTGACAGTTTTAGCTGGGTCATCACGCATCCATTCTTCTTTAGGTGTATTCAACATCGTATTGGTCCTATATAATTTTCAAAAGAAAAATATGTATTGTCCGTTGAGCCATTATATATTTAAACACAAATTCTGCTAAATGTTCCGGCATAACTCGACAAAATGGCAGTGTTTCGCCCCGGTGTGCAATTGGGCTCTTTTCTTTTGAAAATTATATATTCAATGCCAAGGTAAGGTTATAATTGCTTTGGAATGGAGTTTCGACTCCCATAGTGCACTGGCTTTGCTCATGACGTGGATACACATGTATCAAATACGTCTTGCAATGGCCTTCCCAGTGTGTACTAGACAGTGTCTTGGTGAGGTGTGCTTTAACCAACTGAAGAGCCCAATTGCACACCGGGGCGAAACACTGCCATTTTGTTGAGTTATGCCGGAACATTTAGCACAATTTGTGTTTAAATATCATATTGGTCCATATTGACTGATTATCCTGTTGAATAATTATTATACAGTTCCGTCTATTCAATACTATTTAATCAAAATTGTCTTTTGTTTAACACTGGGACATGTTTCGAGCGTACAATTCGCCCTTCCTCAGCCAGGTGCACTATTCATTATATTGTAAAAAACACTTATTTACAAACATAGTCCAACATCAAATGCATCTACTTTCTTTAACATATTAAAATATGCACTATAACAAACAATAAATCTTAGCATGCCTATTGTAAAAATTAAGATTACATGTTACAATGCTAAGACATGTCTATTAAAAGCTATTGTTGTTGTGTCTATCCAGTAGGCTTCTACGTCCCATATTACTAAAATGGCAAAGTGTCAACTGATTTCATCTGTTGAATATAATTTAACTAAAATGAAGTTATCCTTTGACGACTTATGGAATGTTCCCATTAATCTTAGTTTAGTATTGATGTGGCAAGGTTATTGTGTTATATTACACCAATGTTGTGATGTTGCGTCACCATTTAACCCTAGTAAAAAGAAGAAAGAACAAATGCTAGTATCGGATTCTTTCCAAATCTGTTTAAACGAACATTGTTCACCTAGTTCACGTGAATTATTAAAATTTACGTCCCGTTCAAATCCTCTTGCTGTATTGTAGCATGTTTTGAGCAGCATTTTCTTCTAAGGAAATATAAAATATACTAGTTGGAGCTATTGATCCCTTAAATTTTGAAAAATTCCTACCTATCTAAATTTTATCGCTCACCTTAACATAAGTCCTTGTGTGCGGCGTGTGTGTATGCACTCACAGCTGTCTCAAGCTTAACTGACAACTGTAGGGCAGGCCTGTACTAGTTATGACCTGGCCGGCGGGGAAACATAGGGGAAACAAAATGGGGGTGTGTGTAGGTAGCACGCATCCCAACAGTAGTTGCCAAGAGTACATGTTTTGATACCTCCCTATTTGTGTAGGATGTCTTATAATCAATATTCCTTAATCCTTAATAATAAATATTTCGAGGCATTGCTACAAAAAAATATTTTTTACTTATAATTAGATCCATCAGGGTATCATGTAAAATATTAGTTTCAAAATTAATTTCATTAAGGTTAAGAGTCTGATTGGTTCTTTGAGCCGTGTTTATTTCCAATTGTTCCAAAATATTCATTATGGATCCTTTATTCTCGTAATGAAGTTATATTCGTATTTGTCATGGTTCCGTATTGATTGAACAATTATGCACTAAGAGGGGGAAAGGTTCCGCCTGATCAATACAACGTAATTCACATTTAAAGGGTTGTATTAACACCCTTGTGGTACATGTTTCGGGTCCTTATTATGGCCCCTTCATCAGCCTCAAAACAACAATAGATATCAGTATCATATAGGATTCAATAAAGGTAAAATCTAACATGAAATGTATGAATGACATGAATGAAAATGAAACATATTAAATAATTATGGGTAATGTGGTGAAACATATGAAAAAACATATCATAGATGGGGACATAAAACTATTACGTGCAAGACAAAGATTAAAAGATTAAAAACACATTAAAATAGCAAGTTGCAAATACAGGCACTTCTAGTGCATGTCGAATAATGTCTTGCAAAGTTCGTATTGGAGTCCTATATTATAACACAGTGCTTGATCCAATTCTGCTTCCGTGTCATAGAGTCCATTATTATTAAATGGTTGGAACTTGTAGAGAAAGCCTTATGGTATTTGTAATCTCCTATTAGACTAGTAGTCAAATCATAATACATCACCATTGACGTTTAAAAACAGGCCAAGCATAAGAGACAATATCCTGATGGTAGTAGTAGTCCATTGGATACAAGATGTAGTAGACACCCAGCACTCTCCATCTCGCCATCTGACCTATTGGACATTCATAGTCCCGCATCGGAGGTCTCTTGTGTTTTCCTCTGCTCTAACATTCTTAAAGGCCCGTGTTCACACAGACGAAGGAGTCCCCTCTCCTCTCTCTGTTTGGGATTTGCCCGTTCTGTCTACTACATCTTGTATCCAATGGACTACTTCTACCATCAGGATATTGTCTCTTATGCTTGGCCTGTTTTTAAACGTCAATGGTGATGTATTATGATTTGACTACTAGTCTAATAGGAGATTACAAATACCATAAGGCTTTCTCTACAAGTTCCAACCATTTAATAATAATGGACTCTATGACACGGAAGCAGAATTGGATCAAGCACTGTGTTATAATATAGGACTCCAATACGAACTTTGCAAGACATTATTCGACATGCACTAGAAGTGCCTGTATTTGCAACTTGCTATTTTAATGTGTTTTTAATCTTTTAATCTTTGTCTTGCCCGTAATAGTTTTATGTCCCCATCTATGATATGTTTTTTCATATGTTTCACCACATTACCCATAATTATTTAATATGTTTCATTTTCATTCATGTCATTCATACATTTCGTGTTAGATTTTACCTTTATTGAATCCTATATGATACTGATATCTATTGTTGTTTTGAGGCGGATGAAGGGGCCATAATAAGGACCCGAAACATGTACCACAAGGGTGTTAATACAACCCTTTAAATGTGAATTACGTTGTATTGATCAGGCGGAACCTTTCCCCCTCTTAGTGCATAATCGTAATGAAGTATCTTTAAATCCGTTTTTATGTGGTGAATTTGTGACCCATTTCATTCATATGCGTTCCCATAGCAAAAAAAATTCTATGTCTAATTGCATTAAAGTATTCAGCATAACGAGTGTTAAATTGCGTCCTGTTTGATCTATATAATCAGCTTCGCATTCTGCTCATTTCCTTTTGTATATACCTGATCGACTGTGTTTTTGTTTGATTAATTTGTTTTGAATTTTAAAAAAAATTGCAGTTGCTGTTGTCTGTTTTATAAGCTGCTTTCACGTCGTATTTCTTCAATGCACTAGTTATATTGTAAGTTAAATTATTGGTGTAGGTAAAAACGACGTCAACTGATTTCTCTTTAATTTCTCTTATTAAGTTTGATTTAGGCTTGTTAATTTTATTGATAATGTAATTTACATATGTTCTGTTGTAACCATTCGCTTCCCCAATTTGATATATTATGGAAATTTCCTCCTTGTAAGCTGTTTCCGTTAAAGGTAAATTGACAGTTCTATTTATGAAACTTATGAAAGCCGCTCTCTTATGACCTGGACGATTACAATTTTTCTTTATTACTGTACTAGCTTTATTTTAAATTATATTTAAATTGTATTCAACAGATTGAATAAGTTGACCCTTTACCATTTTAGTAATATGGGATGACGAAGCCTACTGGATAGGCACAACAATAGCTCTTAATAGACATTATGTGTTAGCATTGTAATATACAGTAGTACTCATAATTTTTACAATAGGCATGCTAAGTCTTATTGTTTGTTATAGTGGATATTTTAAGATGTTAAAGAAAGTAGATGCATTTGATGATGGACTATGTAAACAAGTGTATTTTACAATATAATAAGTGCACCTGACTGAGGAAGGGCGAATTGTACGCTCGAAACATGTCCCAGTGTTAGACAAAAGAGAATTTTTGAATAAATGTTATTGAATAGACGGGACTGTATAATAATTAGTCAATAGTCCTTCTTCTTGCCGAGATACAGGTACAGTATTCACTTACAATAATATGTTGGTCACTTACAAGGATTCCACCTCATCAATGATAGTTTATCAAATATTCTAACTACTTGTAGATGTTTTAATCTGTTCTAGGGTTTTCCTCAGCAATGTTTTTTTTTTATGTACAAATTTTGAGCATAATCATATGGTTACCATTGTCACAACACAATTTTTTCTATATTAAGAAACATTAAAATTATGCACAGAACATATTAAAATGGAAAAACAATAAACTTTTTTTTCTTTTTCTTTTATAGTTGGAGATTTTATTATGACTAAATGTGGTTGTGATATTTCAGCTGTCCGATTGAATTTTTAAATACAGTAACCTTCTTAAGGTGGTACGGTTATTCATAATCTATTAAACATTGTAACCAAAAAATGTGTGAAGCTCTTCTTTTGAAAGAAAACTGAGGAAAAGTAATTATGTTGTATCATCTAGATAGGTATTCTTCTTTCTTAAATTTTTTGGTCCATCAGAATGTTGGCCATATACAGTATATACTGCATGGCTGGTGGAAATCAGGTGAACACTGTTTGAAGATTGTGTCAGTATGGATCCTGAGACGGTCAACTTGGGAATAATTAATATCTATCCTTTCCCGTCATCTCTACTCAAAATAGGACTGAGCCCAAGGTTGCAGGTTCGAAACCTGGCGCAGTCAGCTGGCATTTGTGAGGGTGCGCAAATGCGAGTGAGCCGTGTCAGTACATTTACTGGCACGTTAAAGATCCCCTTCGGGGCAAGATTCCGGCACCCCGGCATCTCTAAAAGCCAGGGTAGTTAAAAGGGACGTAAAACCAATAACATTATTATATCAAAATAGGAATTTATTATTAGAAAAGTTATCTTGAAATGGTTATTGGGAGGTCCGTTTAGAAAAGTAAGATAATTATATTGTGAGAAGCTTGCGTTTAAAAAGGAACAAAAATGTGTATCCTGTCTGCTGCTGAAAACAAGACTGATTGTGTAGAGTGCGGAGGGCTAGTAGCTGTGTTGTGTAACGTAGGGGGAGGGGAATGAGGGGACGTATTAAGAGGAGGAAAGGAAAGTTCAGGAACAGGGGTTAATGAAGGATGCGTAGTAGTGATTGTTATTATAGAGGACTTGTATATTTATATTCTTTTTAGGCATATATGTTTTAATTGAATCAGTTATGATGTTAAAGGGAATGTTGTTGATAGGTTGTAATTTCTGCAAGATGTGAATTTCTATGTTCTCCAGAATATCCATGAATATACCTTTTTTGCGATGTAGAAATTATGTTTTAGGTGCTACATGTGATTACCCATAGTGAAATGTCTATTGTGTTTTATGGTATTGGTGTGTTCTTTGTACCTTATTTCTATATTTCGTCCTGGCTGAACGACCTTAATATATTGTTTCTTATTCGGCGCATTTTAATTGGTACATGCTGGATTTATGGTATGGTTCAGTTATTTATGATATGTTGATTCAATTTATTTAAACTACTGGTGTTCGAAGTTCTGAAAGCTACTTTAAAGTTGTTTTTTGAAAAGGTTTTTTGACCGAGTAAATATTCTTATGTGTATATGAGTTACAAATTTTGAATTTTCTGCCGATATTTTAGAAACTGTTGTACTAGGTTTATTTTTTATTTTATTGATTATTGCCTTATGTAATGATGCCTATAGGCATTGTTTATGGTAAACTGTTGGATGATATTCATTTCTTTATTTTGTCCAACGAAAGTGGTATAGTTCCTCTATGTATTAAACGGTAAAAAGTTTTTTTTTATGGCTGCCGGGATGTGTGCAATCATTTCTTATTATAACATCAGTTCGTGTATGTTCCCTAAAATTATTATAGGCTTTGACTGGCTGCGAGGCGCAGCAGTAATTTTCTCGCCTACTGTGCCCGAGGTTACGGGATCAAATCCTGGCACAGTCTGGTAGCATGCGAGGGTGTGCAAATGTGACACGTTGAAGATCCCCTTCAGGGCAAAATTCTGTAGTTACTGTCAGTTGTAACTCTTCAGTTGGTCTACTCGAATTTGCCCAATGAATGTATATAAAATATGAATAGTAAATAAGTAAATAACACTTCTGGAAAAAATATACATGTATTAGTTATGATCACTTAATGTGTCTGAAAAGTTACAACTGACAGTTTGTATAGGCAACACTAAAGGAATGGCTTCAAAACTTGACATTACACCTTTGTAGTTAAACTGGACATAAAACTAATAGCATTATTATTACTATTATTATAGGTTGTAGTTTAGAGATTTTGCACATCCCGGCAGGCTCAAGTGATAGGTCCTCATTTAGCAAAATAGGTCATTTTGTTACTTGCTGTCATAGTGAACATGTTAATGATCTTGAGATTTTCTGTAATTTTAGCATTTGAGTACATGCTTCACGTCATTCAATGCTGAATTTTCACTGGTAGTAAATTCTTAAATTCTAGCTTAATCCTTTTGTTTTCAGTTTGATGTAGGCTAACCACTGATCTCTATACATGGATGGCTGGTAGCTAAGGCAGCAGTAAGCCGAATAGACGATGACAGGTATAGCAAGATGGCAGCGAGCGCATGGTGCAATATTGCGAATCCGGCTCTGTGATTGGTTACTGGTAGTTTGATGTTATACATCCATTTATACTGGCAGTAAATATTTTGTGTTTCTTGTAGATGTAAAATGGGCTGAATTTGGTTATTTAAAGCGTAAAATCTTAGTTTTAAGTACCGGTTTGGTGACCCATCATCCCAGGCAAGCCGGTAATACCTTTACTTCTCAGGCAGATAGGTCGCTTAGCCGTAATTTTGAAGTTATTGTGAAGTTAAGTATACATATGCGGTGGTGCTGAAGCAGACATGATCGGGCTAGGCTATTGCGTGTTTAAATTTGATCCCATTTCAGGGTTTTTCGGTTCTGGGTGTGAATAGTTCGCTTAATAGTTGTAAAACGGTGGGGAGAGTATATTTTGAGTAGGTTTTTAGTTGTGTTAAGTTTTATGTGGAGCTGAGGAGTGAAATTGATTTGGCTTCAAGTGCATTTTTAGCTTTGATCTACTTCCCGTTATTATTAAGTTTAGTGTGCTGCTAGCGTGATTAAAAGCTGCAGTATTTGATGTAGAGTGCTGGGATTACTTGGAGGAAGTGTTGGTTATTTCATGGAAACAGGAATTCATTACCAATTACCGATTACGATATGTCGAATCTAGGCCTGTATAGTGAGCTACGTTTAGGGCTAGAGGTACATCATTTGAAGAATGCATAATTTTGTGGCATATATACATGTATACCGTATATACAATTTACAAGAATGTTTCCAGAAATTGTTTTTCACTCGTTACTCTGTTACTGATCGCTAATTGCGTGTACTCAGCACCTAAGTTGATATTTGTCATCCGTTATTATACATTCATTTTTATTGCTATTCCGGAGATTTACTGACCTCGGAATGACGTGTCAGTGATCCCAATGCTCTTATGCTATGAGTGAACATATCTCTATATTTTTATGTGCTCCAAAGCACCATTAATTACGATTTAAAATTGACTAGATTATCATTGCTTGCCCATAAGGACGGCTCGAGAATGGGTAGACCAACATGGCGGACCGCGCGCTCAACCTGGCGTACTTTCTCGTGCAGCGGAGACCTGCCATCAGCGATCCATGTATCGAGATCAGTGAGGCTAACTTTCTAGTGAGAAGTGGTGATGTGTTTAAGTATTTAGTTATAAACATGAGCCATACGTGTTTTATATCTGTAAGAGTCCCAGCTTGATCCCACCCAATCACTTTTTTTTTTACTTTATATTTTCATCATCATACAATATTAATTGTATATCATTATCATAAAATCCTTGAAGTGTTGATTTCATTGAATTGAACATAGTGACCAAACAGTATTTTTTAGAAGTAAAATCAGACTAAAATAACATGAACAATTTAAGTTAAATCCTACAGATGAGTATATTAGCACATTGAGAATAACCGGAAATGCATTTGAAATTCAAATTTATGAAAGGAAATATTACCAGATGACGCAGGGTGGTTAACTAATCTTAGGGTTACCAAGTAAGGTTTTCAGTATTGGGTCTGTTGTGCACATAAAGTAGAGCTATCAGCTACTTTGAGACACATTTCTACACTGGAGAATTATTTGAACTGAATGGTATCGTTGTGCTATACTTGACAGTGTTCCATATTGTGCCAAACTTTGGCCTCTATGGATGGGGGTGTGATGGTGCAGTGATCAAGCTGCTTGCCTCTCACCAAGGCGGGTCCGATTACTGGTCAATGCATGTGAGATTTTTGAAGTAAAATATCACGTCAAATGGTTCGGATTCCACAATGAAATCGGTCACCTGGATTATGATTCGCGAGATTAACAGTCGCGTAAAACTAAAAGCTTCCTTGCTGGATCACTATGGTGCTTCATTGGTGAGAAGTTTCCATGAATTATTCTCCAGACTGTGTTTATGATGCCATCATACAGGCATTCACTTTCCAAAATTCCGGTTTGAGAAGAAGCGAAACTAATTTATTTTTTGAGGATTTCAATAAATAAGCAGCCAGCCTTAGGGTAATCATGCAGTCTTAATCCGACCATGAGTGGTCATGCTGTGTCACCGTACATCGAATTGTCATAATCCTCGTTAGAAGGACATTATCGTCGTGCTACGAACAGTTTTAATCAGTCTTTTGACTTTGGCAAAGTATCCTACTTTGGCCCAGAAATATCTTCAGCCGACGAAGGCGTGTGAAGCCTAATTAGAATCATTATCGAAGACCATTCCGAAACATCTCGGCAGTAAACGAGACTTTAAGAGAGTAGTGAAACTCTAAATTTATCCAGTGCATTAAAGAACCATATCAGGGTCAAAACGTAGGATAATTGCCTAATCTTCCTGTGCTTAGGAGATTAGTGCACAAGTGACGTTAGATCAGAGAAATCTAAGGCAGGGCAGTAACTGCTTAGGGAAGAGTGAAAACTTTATAAATCGTTCCACGATTAGAATACCATAGTATTCACAAATAAGGTCCAAACGTGACGAAAGTAAAAGACATTGTCAGAGCGCATAGTAACAGTATAAACAGCGACTCTAGGACCGAAGCAAGCAAAGACTTTCTGCAAGATATTAACTTGCAAATTGAACGAGTGTAGATCGTGCAATAGACTGACCAAGTGCCGACTACTAAAGGAAACCGGAATAGGATAAAATTATCCGTACCAGTCGAGGGAAGGCTGCGAACGAGACTTTCAATCAACCCAGCTAGGAGTCAGATCTAGGGGAGGAAAGCTAGTATCTGCCCCTTAGGAGGAGGGAAAAGGAAAGTGTGAAAGCGTGTGTAACCACATTGTATGAAAACGGCATTGTCGCATGCCTAAAGTGAAAATTTTGTATATAAATATTTGTCAAGTGTTAGCAATAATTTTCGAGTGTTTTCTAAATGTTTAGTGTTATAAAGTGTTAAATATAAATATGATTTTTATACCTTAAGTAGAGGATATCAGTGTATTAAAAATGTTAAATATTATGAAAGTGTATACCACGAGTGTTGTGAGTTGTGAAATGGCTTAAAACCCAAAGATGTGGGCTATAATGCTAATTCATTGGGAGCCTGGAGCAGCAGCTCGGGAAATCATGTGAGTAAAACAATTTGATTATGTGTGTTTTGGGGGAAGAGATTGTGCAAATAAATACAGTGAGAAAGTGTTCTCATCTAAACAGGGATAATGAAATAAAGTGTATAAAAGGAAGCATACGGTTTTCTGAACGATAATTTAATCATGAATTAACTGATTAATAAGTGTTAATTGTATAGATGCTCAGTGGAGTTGTATTCTTTGGAAATCACGTCCTATGGTGATGTAATGTAAAGTAACGTACCTTTTAAAGCAAGAAATAAAACTTAATATCTTCAGTAATGAAGTAATTGTTGAATTAATAATAATAGTAATGAATGTTGCAAGCCGTTGAGGTTTCATGGATAAATAATAATAATAAATGATTGTTGAACAATAATGTTCTAATGAAAATAATGTCAGATGAATTAATAATTAATGCCAGGCAAATTAAAAGTGCAAATTATGTAATAAGACGGAGATCAAATGAAGTTAAAGTAATAACTATCTTGCTCGAAAATAAATCACAAATAGTATAGTAACAAGCTATAGGATAGCTTATTTGATTTTTCACGCTAATGATTGCAGTGATTTCGTGCCAGGTTTTAATTGATTGCCAGGTGTAGTTGGGCACTGTTATGTTGAAGTGAATGTGCTTGCATTGAGGCAAATTTGGAAAACGGGTGCTGTATATTTTGTGTAAAGCGCGGGGAGAGTGCATATGGCCGCCCAGAAGTCGCTAATCTAGGAGGGTTGGTGTTAAATGATCCCACTCCTGTATTAGTGTCGGTAAGACCTCCCGAAATGGAATATAACCTAGGAGGCGGACCCATTTTTATGAACCCAGGTTCGTCTATGTTGAAAGCCCCTTTATTATTGAATGTTATACCCACCAATGAAGATACTTCGCAATCTATAATTCCACCTGAGCCAATAGAAGCGGATAAATATGGCCGCGTAATTTTATGATGAATAGATCTAGTGTGTGTATTTTCGAGTTTTGAAGCTTGTAGTAGCAAAGTGTTTGGTGTGAATAGAGCAGAGAGCTCATACGGCCCTTGCTCATAAATAACCGTGAAGCACTTTGACAAGCCTGAAAGTCGCCACTAATTGCCTTGCGGTAGGCCCGAGACCGCACGCTTCTGTGCTGCGAGGAAGTTATAATTGTTTGAGATAGCCCGGTCATTAGCGCCGAGATCTAAGTATTATTATGTCTTGCTGAGAATCGTTCAGAAACCGTATAAGCTAAAATAATGATTATAAGATTACTGTGAAAATCCCTTATTGTTGATAACATAATATTGCTCCCGAGTAATTGGAAATATTAAGATAGTCTGGAGAGTCTTTCTTGATTTGAATTATTCAGTATTTTCCTAAACTCAAGGGATGCACGAGTTCTTCCCGGCAACACCAAATTAGTAGAATTGTATGGAGGGTGGACCAACTGATATGTTATTGTTATAAACAAATTAGCACAAGTGAAGTAAGAACTCCAATCTGGGAGTTAAAAGTGCTTTAATTTGAAGATGAATAACTATGTAAATATAAACTTAGAGCGATGAGGAGCTCATATGTGCAGTATATAGAACCTGCTTTATGGAAGTGAGATTTATGTTGATTTTTGTCAGGTTTGTTTGGAACCTTAATTATTGATTTTAGTGGTTCAGTTTTATGATTCCTTGTCCATTTAAGGGCAAGTGTGAACATTTCATTGTAAATTTATTTGTTGTAGCGCCTAATTTTGATTAACATTAAATCATTTTTATATTTTGCATTTGATATTCATTTCGAGTGCTATCCTTATGCTTTGATTCAAAATGCATGAATCATAGAGTGGGAGAATGCACCATGTCCCGAGGTCCTATTGTGCTAGCGGACTATGATTTGTGTATTTATTGTACACAAGGGTACAATAGATATATGTAATTTAGAAGAATGTCAAGTCTAGTAGCAAGCACTAGTTGATACTGTACATTCCAACTACACCTGTAGCCTTGTGGTTGGCATTAAGACAGATCCCGCTGGCACACGGCAAACGGCAAGTCTATTGCCACTTGTAGCCTTTGCTGCTTGCAAGTGGGATATTTTCCCTCTATCACAGGATTGTTTCTAAAATGTCCTAAATGTTTGATTTCCAGGTTTATGAATATCGGTATTCTACTGTACTGAAATAGTAGGTAAATAGGCAAATCATTGAAGTGATAGATTAATTTCCTTTCTGAAATCGGTAACACAATAATACAATATGAATACTATAGCCTATTAAAAGGTACCGTCCTGGCATTTGGCTGGAGTTAGTTGGTAAACTTGTGCAGTTCAGTGGCCTTGAAAATCCTTGAAATTGGCACCACTTGGGTAACTTGCACATTAACAGTACCATTCCAATACCTCAAATCAAAAGTAATTTCCATGGCAGAGCGAGGAATTGAACCCAGGCCTCCGGGGTGGTGGCCAACCATGTTAACCACTACACCACAAGACATACTGCCTGGAGTTTAAAAGGGAAGCCACAGAAGTGAAATTAGGACTTGCCCATCTTCAGAATCCAGAGATAGCCAGGCCTATGGCCTTGTACCTTAGCAAGCATAGTTATCAAATTTCTTGCACAAGAGTGTTTTAAAAGGTTGCGCCCAGTTAATACATGAATTATTTCTATTTTAATATGTTCCCTACAACAGTGGGGTAATGTCACGTGAATAGGAGTCGAGAAGTTGATAGCTTGATGACACTTCACATTTTCAGAAATGCAATGGTCAGTCAGGGGCAGAGATATAATGTGACGATAGTAGATATTTATTGTTGGTGCGCAAAACAAATTCAGTATATCATGTAAATATTAAATATTAGGAGAGATGAAGCATGAGATGTCAGCTTGGGAACTCTAAATGGAAGCAGATAAGACTATTTCAAGTACATAGGCACCATAGTGAAAGTCAATCTGCTATAGAGTGCAGGAGAAGCAGAGACTAGGCCCGGACCTAGGGGATGATTAGGTTCGTTGTTCAGTCAATGATTTCAGTGTGAGATGTGTAGAAGCACTTAAGACAGCAATGCTAGCTAAAAATAGGGTATGGTATCATGAAAATACCTAGAGTGCTCATCGAGGTTTGCCAACTGGATGGAATGCTATAATGAAACTGAGGGAGTGGTTCATACAGAACATGACTGCTGTTGACTGTCTTTCCCCTGATAGGTAAGAGTTTAGTGCACATAGACTAATATCCTTAGATATAGAACCCCCTCGTGGTGTAGAGGCTAGCATTATTTGCTGTCACCCCAGAGGTCCGGGTTAGATTCCCAGCTCTGCCAAGATATTCAATTCTGGCCTGAGGGCTGGAATGGGGTTCACTCAGCCTTGTGAGGAAGAACTGAGGAGAGGCGAGTTCGATTCCCACCTCAGCCACCCTGGAAGTGGTTTGCCGTGGTCTAATGCCTAGGTGGTACCTAACTTAAGACCATGGCCACCTCTTTCCCAATCCTAGCCCCCAATTACAAATATACACTAACATACAGCCATCACAATAACACAAATTATCAGACAAATTACACACACACCCAAGTACACGGGGCTACATGATTATGATGTCACCAAGACCCTAAATGAATCAACAACAAGCTAAGATATAAGGTAAATCTGATTGGGCTTTGATTGAATTATCTTTTAATTATCTTGTAACATTAATTTCTGTCTGTTGTTCAGGTTTACCGGGTGAAACCCCTGGTACTCAGTTGGAACCACTTCCAGAAATTCAGAATAACAACTCGGAAAACTCCTTGCCTGAAACTGCTAGAAGTTCAATATTGACATCACCTGATGCGTCAGATAGTTCTTCCCTTGAAGCGGCTATATCACCAGTTCCATCTGTTCAGACTACTAGTCCTTCCAACAACGAGTCCTCGCCATATGCCCTGTCACCTGAGGAAAGAAGTCTTGGAAAATTTCCACCATTCTGGGTTCCTGATAGTGATGCATCCAACTGCATGCTCTGTGACTTGAAGTTCACTGTTTTGAAGAGACGGCACCATTGCAGGGCATGTGGAAAGGTTGTAATTTAAATCTATTATCATTGAACTAGTGCATAACACACCATGTTGACTTCAATCCAGACCTAACACAAATCTTCTGTTTCCTTAACTCCTTGCAATGTGAGATTTTCGAAGTGAAATGCCACGTCCTGTGGTTCGGATTCCACGTAAAAAAGAGGTCCCGTGGCTCATGATCTCGAGATTAACGGTCACGTTGAACTACAAGCTTCCTTCCTTTTTTTTTCTTATTATGATACTGTAGTTTACAAAATAGAGAAAGACTGTACACATTTTATGGGCCAGTCCCTCACCCGGAGGCTCCGGGTTCGATTCTCGGCTCTGTCATGGAATTTAGAAACTAAGGTGAGGGCTGGAATGGGATGCACTCAGCCTCATGAGGACAATTGAGTAGCTGTCTGACAGTGAGGCAGTGCCTCGGTCAGGAAAACCAAGCTAACAGCTAAGGGGACCCAATGTGCTGACCATGCATCTCCCCGCAATTAGTATTGTTGTACACATTTTATGAATCTCTTTTATATCCCTACCCATGTGTTTTATACAGTGTAAATTGACAATTATTGAATTAAATAATAATAATTATTATTATTTGATGAAGGCAGGTGAAAATGGGATCTCAAATTCATACAGAGCAGGAAGAACCATCACATATGGTACAACCTTCTGTGTGGCATGCTGATAATTGATTAGGTTATATTTATACTTTTCATTTACTAAAATAATGAAAAAGAAATTTAAAAATTAAATCTGTTGTGAGTATAAACTAGAAGGCTCAATTAATTATATTTTGTTTTCCCAGAGACATCTCTTAATATGCATGGTCAGGTTTGCTCAATTTCCTTTGAATTCTTTTAATTTTACTGGGAGAATGTTATATTCGGTAATTTCGGTGAGAAATATAGAATACATTCTGCTCTATTTGAAATTAGATTAATATAAAATAGTGTTTTGCTACAATACTTCTGGTTCCATACCCATGGTTTACCAATTATTTCTATTTTTTTTAATGTATTTATATATTTCAAAAGCGTACAATTATTTTATGTTGAAGACCCGTGCCTGGGCAGACTGATTGATAGTCTTATATAATCTTATCTTTCTTCATCATTATTCTTAGTATGCGATTCTGTACTATCTGAACTCCTTTTAGTTCATTGTAATAGGCACCTTCACAGGTAAGAATACCATATGGAAGAACTACAGTAGGTGTCATAAAGATGATCTTAGTTAAGTGTGATTTTTTTCCTTGTGGAGGTCAATCTCTAAGTTACATAAAAACACTGAAGTTAAACGGCTAGGTTTAAACTCAAAGTGATAAAATATGCAGAAGACTACCGTATGTCACTATGGTAATATAGCCTCGTACTCGTAGAGCTGCTGGTCGAGAATTCAATGTGACTGAATTTAACATTCGCTACTGGCGTATACAGAAAGATATGCTTGAAACCACTAACCAAACATTTCAGGTGTTTTTAAATCTGCCAATGCAGTAAAACAACACACAGGGTATGATTGTCTGCTTTTTAGTGGTGCTAATTAAGTAGTTGTTAGGTTAGAACATGTCGAGATCTGGTATCGTTAGTTACGTTAAGCTGACAACAGAAGACAAAATAAAGGCCATCCGTTGATTCCTCGCGTGATTAGGTTATATGGGTATGGATTTTGATGACTACATACGTTGTTATGAAGAGTTTCTTGAAGACGGGCTTCGCAAATGTGTTGGACGGAAGTCAGGATGATGCACGCGAGAATATCTCGGAGATTGGCAGCAGTGACGGCAGTGTCAATGCCAATTGTCTTCTTTCAGTAATGAAAATTTTATGTTTTTTTCGGGAATACGGTCTTTTACACACAAGTTCCCGCATATATCATGCACCGATTATTTTCACACTTATTTTCGGTCAAAAGAGTGCGAATTATATGCGAGTAAATATGGTATATTCGTACAATCCCTGACGATACATTATCAAATTTCAAGGAAATTCGGAAAATTGATCCGGTTAGCTCAATTCATTTGCCAGTGTTTCGCCCCGATGTACCATTGGGCTCGTCAGTTGGTATGGTACACCTAACCAAAACACTTGGCTAGTACACACTGTGAAGGCCACGAGCAGTGCCAATGTACCATGAGAGAAAAACTCCCTTTTCCAAAATTTAGCCTTATCTTGGCTATCAAATAATGGAGTTACTGTTTCCGGTAAACCAGATCAGTTATTCGAATTTCTTTGAAATTTGATAATGTGTTATCACGCTCATTTGGAGAAATAAATTTTCTGTATCCTTTGGGAAACAGTAATTCCATTATTGGATAGCCAAGGTTAAGGCTAAATTTTGGAAAGGGGAGGTTGACTCTCATGGTACATTGACACTGCTCGTGGCATCATTTGAGCCTTGCAGTGGCCTTCACAGTATGTACTAGCCAAGTGTCTGTGAGGTGTACCATACCAACTGACGAGCCCAATGGTACATCGGGGCAAACACTGGCAAATGAATTTAGCTAACCGGATAAATTTTTCGAATTTCTTTGAAATTTGATAATGTGTTATCACGCTCATTCAGAGAATTAAATTTCCTGTATCCTTTGGGAAACAGTAATTCCATATCCCTGATGATGCCATTGTACATTTTCTCTTGTAAACCCACCATTGGGACTTGGGCTAAAATGGTTACCAAGGGGGTACTCATTCTTTGTTTGAGCAACTGTACATTGTCAAATCATGTTTCCTTAACATTAATCTACGTTTTCTGTCATTTTGTCCTACAGGTCCTCTGTTCTAAGTGTTGCAGCCTTAAGTCACGCCTAGAATACATGGAAAATGCAGAGGCCAGAGTGTGTCATCCATGTTTTGACATTTTAGCTAGAGGTAATGCATAAATTATGTACTTTAATATAATTAGAAAGCTGCCAAGAATGCATAGAATCATTAGTAGGACCTTGAATTCTCTTTCTATAAAAAGAGATTAACTATTTTAATGGGAATGCAAATATGTTTTGTAATTCTCCAACATATCCCTATAAAAATGCATTAGCATACCTGCCAACCCTTCCGATTTATTAGGAAACTTTCCGAATTTTCACCTCATCTTCCGATCTTCTTAATTACTATTATTTCTTCCGAATTTCGGGCCCCAGTGATATATTGTAAAAGAAAAAGGAACTGCAAATAATTTCCATTCTCAACAGGGTGTCGACCGGTAACGAAAGTAAAGAATTTTACAAATGGGTAACGAACGTAACGAAAAAGTAAAGAATTTTACATACGGGTAACGAAAATTTTTTGAGGGCGGATTGAATCGTTTAAACTCGCGCCTCTAGGCTCAGAGATTGCGATGGGGCGAGTTTCACGCTAGCGGCGCCGTTTGCATAAGCTATATTTCCCCGTGCCTGAGCTCAAGGAAATGCATACTGAGGATACCTTGAGTGGTATACATCGTTCAGCGTATATTTTCGGCATCAAGAAGACGTTTTAGTTTAGTGTGAAATATTTATCTGTGTTATTAGGAAATCTGACTTTTCGCGAGATGTTTATTCGCGAAAACTTCTGAAACTAATCAGAAACCTCGCATTTCTCGCATTCATTTGGGGACTATGTCAAATTGAAATCCAGAAATAACGAAAAATAATTTAATGTCGCAATCTTGCGAAATGTTACAGTTTCGAAAAAGAATTATGATAAGCTTCGAAATACGTGGGCTATAACTTATTTTAAAAATCTGTCTCGTAAATTTGCGACATCCAGTATGGTTAATTCGAAATTCCGTTATATGTCGATTTTTCCTTCGAACTTTGGTTCCATCCGATATATTATAATCTAACCGGTTATTTCGAAAACTTGTATAATTCGTGATTGGCATTCGAAAGAAAACGTGTCCTCTAGTCGTATTATTCGTGCAATCCTCTCAGAATAATTCTTAATATTTGATATCTACTTCGAACATTCATACTCAAGACGGCCGGCTGACCGCACGACTTGTCTGCGGGAATCTCGTCAAATGGACCGAAATCGACGTCAGTTACGTAAAATCATAAAACCCGTACCCTAGCGTGAACTTGTGACCACGAGGACTGCGGGAATCCCGTCAAAGGTGATCGGGCACCAATCACGAAACATTTCGAAACCTACTCGCTACTTTTCCCATGTCCGTATACTCAAAAGCGTACGGGGAGCGAGAAGTGCATTAACCCACTTAGATATGACAGCCTACGTAGCGTCGCGATACTAATTTCTCCTCATGATCCACCCTGAACCGATGAACTCCCAACCACAGCATAGGGACAGTGGGAATCACGGCGCCGTCATACCACTTGTCCATAACTACTCGCGAATTTTAACCATGTCCAACCTTGAGCTTGCCTCCACCATTCTGTCAGGACGAATAGACAATCGTTCAACGGCCGGGTGCGGCGCGGTATGCACAATATCGCGAGGACAACGTGAATCTCGTAAAACGGCCGAGAGCGGCAGCGTTTGCGGTACATCGCGATATTTATCCGCATTCAATAACGAGGACAACTGGATTATTGTCAAACGGACAGCAAGTGGCGCCGATTGCGTAATAATGCTATATTTTCTCGTGCCCGACATCAAGGACAATGGAATTCTCGTCGAACGACTAAAAGTGACACCGATTATCTAAATCGCGATATTTATCCGTGTTCTATCGCGAAAACTACGGGAATCTCGACAAACGGGTGAGACCAGCGCCGATCTTGTAACATCTCAATTTCTCCGTACCTGACTGCGAAGACAGAATTCGGTTACAATCACGTAACGTCCCATAAATTTCTTCGTGATCTACCGCGGTGACAAAGGAAATCTCGCCAAATGGTCAAGAGCAGAGCAACCTCTTGTTAATTATAAAAACGCCTTGTGCACAAGACGACATATTATCTGAAACAACTCATTTGATAATAAATATCTAGTATTTATTTATTATTTTTAATTTTTTTATAACTCCCTAAGTGAATTGTATTTACCACTTTAAACACAGTTCATTGTTGTTTTTCTTCACCGCGTGATGAGCCCCTTTACTTGCAGACCGCAGATGTATCTTGAATTCAAAGGTAACTAAAATTAACTAAAAGGTAGCTAAAAAGTAACTAATTTTTACTTCATCCTTACAGTAGTCACCCTGCTCAAGGAGATTCTCTCGTAAGTCGTAATTTTTGTTGTGATTTGCGTAACCTTGTTTTTTTTGTGCAAGTTTGTGTAAGTTCCTCGCTTGGCTGTGAGCTCCATAGCTGCGATTTCGGAATGGTGAGTCAGCTGATCGCCGTACCGCATACTGATTGGTGGTATATTACGGACAAACAGTTGTCAAGCCTACGTGAATATGTGGTAATAAACCAATAAAGTGCAATATATTTCCGTTTGGTATTGTTTGACGGAAATATATTGTACTATATTGGTTTATAATCTCTTGTCAATACGGACCATGGCGGAATCTAAAGTAGAATGAATATGTGGAAGCGAATTCGACGTGTAATCCATACGAAAGATTGTAGGCATTTTCTATAAAAAACAATATTATGTACTCTTACGTTTAAGTATTGGCCAAACATACTACTCGATGATTGAAGATTGTTTACATTTTTGTGAATTTTTTGCTGAATTCGTACTTTGCCAATAAAGACACGCAGGTCTTTCGTCTACCCTCATTCGCCCTCGCCACGGTATACTGCGCATGATGAAATCTATAATTTAAAAAATCTTCCTATTTTTGACTTCCGAAGGTTGGCAGGTATGCATTAGATTTTATTCCCCGCAACTCTTCTATAAGTAACGTGGATGTAAACTTTCATACACCGTACATGTTTCAGGTTTTCAAAATTAAGAAAGTAAGTCTGTTATTGCTCAATATACTGTAGTTCTGAACTGGAAAAAATCTTCTCTCATCACATGATAATTCAGGGGTACACTTGATTAGTGTTACTGTTGAACCGTGAAATGGTGAAGATTTTCTCTCTATAATTTTACTCGGCTTTTGCTATACAATACATTTAGATAATACCTTTGTTATTATTTCCTTCACTTTTTGTCTTCAGCAAGACTGGCGAGGGGAACCCTCCAAGTGTAACAACCCTATTTCCCAGAAACTTGGCTCAGTGAGAGAGAGGCTGAAATATGCGAACACATGTTTCGGCTTATCTGTACACACTGAACCATTCTCAAGAAAACTATGGTCGAAGTGTATCCGACTTGTTTTATGTGTCATTTAGTGCGTAGCAAATTCAACTGCTGCGGTGGTTCAGCAGTTATCAACGCGGTTTTACATTTTTGCGCCCCGTGTTCAAATCCTGATTAAGGATTTTTTTAATGTTTATTGACGATTACTACACAAATGTTTATCAAGTTAGTGGATACAAGGGCATTATGTTGATTGTAAAATTACAACTGGGTTTCATAACAAGTGTTATGTATTTATTATTATTATTATTATTATTATTATATATGTATATGGTATTGTGCAGTTATTACAAATCCGGGAAACTCACAAAAGAAACCACAAGTCAGGTTTTAAATATCGCTCTGCAACCGTATGTTAAAACGTAAAACGGAGCCATTCATGTTCATAATTGATTCATGGGGTTATCAGAGCGATCCTATTTTATACGACAAATATTCATGGATGAACTTGGAATACAAAGTTGTTCGTTGAAAGTAATTCCCCCAAAGTGTACACCGCTCTGTCAACCCTGTCAACTTTGCCCAACAAAGAAAATTATTTATCCGGAACCTGCAGAATTGTTCTACACTCATTGCACACGATGGAATAAAAATCCACACATAGATTCACAATCGATTACAAGTGCCAGTATTCGTAAAAATGATCCGTTATGCGTGTTATATTTCAGAGTTATTGCCAACACGTGAAATTGTCAGTAATGTTAACGATGTTTCTTTCCCGAGTGACTTTCTCACCCAGAAATCTAATTGTGGCACACCTCCCTCCGCGCGAAGCTCGAGGTGTGTGAAATTTTGCTGTTTCGAATGTTTCTATGATCAGTATCATTTAAGGAAATCACCGTATCCTGAAGCGCTAATATACGAATCAACTTACAAAACATTGTAATTCCTGTACAATGCCATATACCTAGTTTTACCATAAATACTGTCACCAAGTTTCCAATAAATTTACACTAAATGGTTTGAGATATTTTATATATCCTAATGATATTAGTTAAATGGATGTGTAACAAATCAAAATCACATGTAATTATTCAAAATGGCCACCTTTGGCATGAACACAGTCCTTAAGTCTTTGTGGCCACTCATCACTCCATCGGAAAATCTGCTGCTGCCTTCAAATGAGAAAGCTTTAAACTTTCAATATTTGGATGTCTCTTCTTGCAAGCCATCTCCTGAAGCTTGGACCACAATTTGTAGTCCAGGGGGTTTAGGTCCGGACTTGCAGAGGGCCAATCCGAGGTTGAAATAAAGTACGGAACATTTGTCCCCAAGCCACTCCTGTGGTGTGCGGGCCTTATGTGCTGGGGCCGAATCGTGCTGGAAGCTCCAGCGTTCCCCATGGAAGAGGGTGTTGTTGAGTTTCTTAACAGTGGCTCCAACACTGTCTCCTGATACACTTTGGCCGACGTTTTGACCCCTACCTCACAAAAATAGAGGTCCGTGGTACCTTTGTTGCTCACGCCCCACCACACCATAACAAATGAACGATGATGGCCCCTCTGGATCCTTGGAGCCTTTTCAGCAGCTTGTGCAGAGCATGTGGCATATACCCTGTCATTTTGGGCATTAAGTCTCCTCAGCACTGAAACGTTTTTCATCAGTAAAACTGATTTTTCAGTGACAATTTGCTGCATATCGCGACAGTAAGTGTTTTGATTTTAAGAGCCTCTGTTCCTTCAGTGCATTTGTGAGGAGGTGTCCTTTCTGTTTGTTAGCACGAAGTCACTTCTCAATGTGCGAGACAGACATTTTGGAAATATTCAGCTCATAAGCCATCACAGACTGTCTCCGCACCGGATTTCTTCGCACACAAGCTGCCACTGCTTTCACCAATTCTTGATTCCACACAGTGCGTGGTCTTCCTACTCTGTCGGTCTTTCACAGTTACTGTCTCAAGGAAGTGCTGGATAGTGCGGTACACCAACCTTTTGCTCATTTTGAGTGTCTGTAAAATTTTGAAAATCTCACCTGGGGATTTGCCTACCTTGTGCAACGCGATCACAGCTACACGCTTTTCATGATCGCCCCATTCCATCTTAAAAACGAACACACAGAACTTTCCACTACTGCAGCTGCACTCGAAATGACTCGTAGCTGGTGTTAAAACACAGAAATGTGGTGGCCCTTACAAGGGGCGAAAGTACAGCCACCCTCAAAAGTTGTGACAGTATGTATGGTAACACTAGGTAAATATATTGTAAACGAATTTATTCAGTTACATTAACTCACCCTCGGGTTTTTGCTTTGTGCAGTTAGTTTGGAGTATTTTATTCGTAACTTATTATATTGGGTTAAAGTGGGGATGGAGCGGTAATTTTTATTGTGCTTATGTTTTTTTTTTTTTTTTTTTTTTGACGGATTCATCTTTGGATGCTCCGAGTCGACTAGATTCATTGTTTATTAATTATCGGTTTTTGGATATTTGATATTATAAAATACGGGGTTTTTGCGATTTATGACGTTTTGGGAACAGGGACACACAAGACAGTATTATTTTGAGTAGAAGCATTATTTCATTTTGGATTGGGGTTAATGGCTTTATTTTGAACTACTGTAATAATGTTAAAATTTTCAATTCCTGGCTGTACTATAAGGTACGATGAATCGGTATTTTCGAGGACTGGAAAGTTGCATACCCGGAAAAGCTAGGCAGTAATTCGACTTGTGGCAAGTTCAGGGAATACCTAGGCTATAAATAGCATGAACTCTGATGAACTTCTAGTGGAAAAATACTGCGATCAAGTTCGGGTCTTAACGTGAGCATTCGAGTGAATTAAGACTGTCAAATGTTCATGTGTTGTCACGGATATTCCGCTAGGAGCGCGGCGCACAGCATATAGTTCCGGCAGAACGGTGGTGTAATGTATTCATTCGCCAGTGTTTATAATGGCGTGCTTAGTGTTCAGAAGTCGTCTTCTTGCTATTGCAGCGAAAGTCCATGTCTACTTGCAAATTAGTGTCGTTGATACTGGATCATGGTATCGTAACACGAACGAGCAGAGACTTAACTTCAGTAAACCACTGAGCTCTTACAGGCTATTGGTAGGCTACGTTGTATTTCATGGTTCTATCCAAATACCATGGGCGGTCTGTAATGCCTTACCACGCTTAAAAGGATGATCATCAGACATAAACATTTCATCGTGAAGTCATGGGAGAAGGGGGACGTGAACAAACAGTTTGAGGAGAAAGAAAGTGAAGTGAACCAGTCTTAACGTGTGTATCAAGCACAACTTTATTCAACGAACTTCCAAAAACAATAAAGGAAGTAGGTAATGTGAATATCAGCATGTTTGCAGACGATGGTATCATTTGGACCACAGCACGTAACAGCCCAAATCAGCAAATGCTTCTTGAACACAGAATGAACCAGGCACTTATAAAACTCAAAAACTGGACTGAGAACAATAATATGGAAATCAATACTACCAAAACAGTATACCAGTTTTTCTCCCTGAGACACCACAATCCAACTTTCAGTCTCAAATTTAGTAATCAAGACCTTCCAAAAAGTGAAAGTACAAAGTACCTAGGTATCATCATGGACAAGAAGCTGAACTGGACCAAACACATACAACATGTGGAGGATAAGGTAAGCAAACCGATGAAATTACTGAAGAGACTAGCAGGAGCTACTTGGGGGAGCACTCAAGACACACTAAACAAAACCTACAATACTTACATCAAACCTATAATAAAATATGGCAGTGAAGTACTCTCTACAGCACCCCAGTCAAACATTGATCGCCTCGAGAGGTGTCAGAATAATGCCCTAGGAATCATAACAGGTGCAATAAAAACCACACCTATAACCGCCTTGCAATTATATACCCACAACTTACCAATAGAAGAAGAGATGAAACATCAAACAGCCAATGCATATCTCAGTATACAAAGACAACCTCAAATGACATGGATCAAAAAACCAGTTTCTAGCCCCAATCTTAAAACGCAAAAAGATCCCTTAAGTCTCGCCAAAGAATATATCAATAAGAGCAATCTGCAAATAAAACTTGAACCACTCTGTATTCCAGTCAACCCCATTGAATATATACAAGTGACTACAGATCTTAGTTTGCTAGAAGAGGTCTGCAAGAAAGACTCTTCACCACAAGATCTAAAACAACTGGCCCTCTGTACAATAGAAGAAAAATATCCATCTAATAAATGGCTAAAAATATTTACAGATGGCTCACAAGACAAAGAAAATAGAACTGGAGCAGGAATACATTCATCTCTCTTCTCACTCTACTTCCCAGTAGGCCAAAACAAAACAAACTTTGATGCTGAGATAAGAGCAATTTCACATGCACTCCATCAGTTATTAGGCAGAAACATTGATCATCAAAAATGTGTTATCATTACAGATTCAAAAGCAGCCATCCAAGCCATCTCGCCAAATTATAAGCCCCAAAATAAAGAACTGAAATAAATTTTTTGTATGATAAAAACCCTTCAAATACTCCACAACAGATCTCATTTCAGTGGATCCCTTCTCATGTTGGAATAGCAGGAAATGAAGAGGCAGACAGATTAGCAAAAAAAGGTACCACACTACAACAACCTGTCAGTCAGACTGATTTTATGTCAGCAAAAAGGATCTTGAAAAATACTATCAAAAACAGGTATGAAGAAATGGCAAAGAAAACAGCAGAAACCAAATTATGGACGGACATTGATGCTAAATGGGATCAATATAAATTAACACCAAGAGGAGAAGCTGTAGCCTTCTTCAGACTTAAAACTGGCCATGACTGCCTTGCAGCTCATCGGAAACGAATCAACATCCTGAGATCTGAAGAATGCACACTTTGTCACGAACCTGGAAATAAAATGGATAAGGGGCACCTGCTACATCGCAACAAACTTGATGTGACTGCTAGAACTTCTGGAAACCTCACACAACTCTATTGGAACACAAGAAAGCTGTTGGATTGGAATCCGGGCTAGCCATAGGAAACAACATATTTTTATGTACGAACTGTACAAGTAAAATAGGAGGCTGTTATGCCTAGGTCTGTAATGGCCGTAAGTGTTTGTTGCTCTAAGAGCGTAAATTCAGTGGCAAGGTACTGTACAAAAGTTATTACAAGTGCATTGAAGGGTATTTTCGTGTTGTAAATTATGTATATATGTGGAGTACAGCCAATAGATTGTTTCTTTTAAATTCTTGTGTGTGTTTATTCCTGTCTTGCTTGATCCTGGTACATCAGTGAACGCATGCTCAAATGCCCTACGCCTGGGAAGAGTAGTCTCAGTCGGGAAACAGTTATTTATTTTATTCTATTTTATTCAGGAAGACCCATAAGGTCAACCTTGGCGCCCATTCAAAGTCTGGAAATTAATGTTAAAATCACTTGTGTCCTGTATTTAAGGGCAGTTAATTCTGTAGGTTTGTGTTATTGGGGGTAGTTAAAGTTAAATCAACTCCAGCGTGGAGGTGAGAGTGTTTCAATATAAATAAAAGATTGTCAGTGTGGGAATAAACTATTGTTTAGTGTAGTCTAGAATAAAAGGAAGGCACATGTGAACCCTGGATTTGTGAAAAACAAAGAATAAGGATATTGAAGGAGCCTAAAGAAGAACCGATGGAGAAAATATTTTAATGAACTGCTAAATGTGAGGAATGTGCACAGAAGCTATTGAACTGCAGGAAGAATAAGGAGGAAAGAAGAAGAGCAAGAGAAGAAGAAGAGGAGGAGAAGAACAAGAAGCTGTGCGAGTAGATGAAGTAGCCGTGGAAATGATTAAGGCTGCAGGACCCATTGGAATATACTGGACTTCCCGAGTTTTCAAGAGAGTGTGGTGAGCAAAAAACTCCCGAGGATTTGCAGAAAGGGATTATTATACCAATATTCAAGAAAGGAGACAAGAAAGTGTGTGGAAATTACCGAGGAATTAAGGTACTATAATCTTTCATGCTGCCAAGATCATGGAAAGAGTACTAGAGGTGCAAATCTGAAAAGAAAGTTGAAAACCAAATTCAAGAGGACCAGTTTGGGTTCAAAAGGGAAAGATCAACAGTGTAACCTATTTTTGTTGCAAGACAAACTATGGAAAAACACTGGGAATATGGAAATGACAGGATAATGACCTTCATTGACTTAGAAAAGGCATATGATAGTGTCCCTAGAGGTAGAGTTTGGGAAAGCCTAAATCCAAAAGATATTGGAGAAGAAATAATACAAATGATAAAAGCGATGTGCAGTAATTCTTGCAGCTGTGTCAAGGCTCAAGTAGGTAAAACAGAATGGTTTAAAATGGAACATGGGTTGAAACAAGGGTGTGAACTCTCACCATTGCTATTTATACTGGTGATGGATGATATACTAAAGGCAATAAAGTATGCATACACTGGTACAAGAATGAGCACAATCCTATCTGCTGATGATATCTGAATGAGGATGTGGTCCAAGAACAGCTGAATGTACTGAAGGAAAATATCTAGAAATGGGATATGAAAATCAGTGTAGAGAAAAGTAAGGCAATGGTAATGACAAGAGGAAAGAAAGAAGGAAAAGGAATTGTTAAAATATGGAGATGTAGATCTGTATTTAGGAAGTGAATTCATGGAAAATTCAAGATTCGATATGGAGATCAAGAAGAGAATACAATATGGGAGTGTATTCTATCAGCAGGTTCGGAGTTTAATTTGGGATAAAAACGTACCACTGAAGGCTAAAGAAGTGATGTACAAGACCTATTACTTACCAATAATGATGTATGGAGCAGAAACTTGGCCGTTGACGAGGAGAGATGAAAGTAGAATACAGGCAGCCGAAATGAAATTCCTGAGGAGTATGGTACAGAAGACTAGGAGAGAGAGAGAGAGTGAGAAATGAGGACATTCAAAAGGAAGTGAATATGCATAAGCTGGAGCAGAACAGATTGAGATGGTATGGACATGTGAAAAGGATGAATGATGATAGAATGCCGAAACAAGTGATGGAGGGACGGATGAATGGAAAGACAGGAAGAGGAAGACCTAGAGTACGGTGGATGGATTTGGTGAAAGACAGTGTGAGTGAACGAAACCTGCAGTGGAGTTCAGTGGTTGAGGAAGGTTGGTGGACAGACAGTTAAGTGGAGGGGTGTCATGTTTGCTCCGACCTGGCTTAGGCTGGAAAACTGAAATTGATATGTATACTTACTTAATTCCTGCCGCTCCTTCCGGAGCATAGGGCCTTGGCGAAATTTCTCCACGCAGTACGGTTCCTGGCCATTCTCTTCACTTGACTCCAGTTCTTGCCCACCTCTGCAATTTCATTTTCGATCGTCCTCTTCCTGGTCTTCTTAGGTCGACCTCTCTTCCTGGCGCCTTGAGGATTCCAGTCTAGTGCCGCCCTCTCAATAGCTCTGTCCGGCTTCCTTAGTGTGTGACCAATCCAGCGCCATTTCCTCTCCTTAATCTGGATGCTAATCGGTTGTTGATTGCTGATGGTCCAATGATCTTCATTTGAGATTATGCCCGGCCGCCTCATATTCATGATGCGACGCAGACATCTGTTAATGAACACCTGTAGTTGGTTGTTGATCGGTTTTGTGACTTTCCATGTTTCACAGCCGTAGAGAAGAATCGACTTTACGTTGCTATTGAAAAGGCGGAGCTTGGTCTTCCCGGAAATGTTTCTATTTCTCCAGATGGGGTAGAGCTGGACAAAGGCACCATTTGCCTTCCTGATACGGCTTCGAACACCTTCCTCTGCTCCCCCATCATTTGTGACTATACTTCCAAGGTAGAAGAAGGACTCAACTCGCTCAATGTCCTTTCCGTTGACTGTCAAACTAGTCGTGATGTCAGAATTTATCCTCATCTCTTTGGTCTTGTTGGTGTTGATCATCAGTCCTGCACGTTCTGCTTCTCTCTGCAATCTCCCCAGCTTATCTTCTATGTCTCGGTACCGTTGTGCCATAAGACAAATGTGGTCTGGGAAATCCAGATCTTCAAGCCTGTCATTTATACCCCATTGAATACCCCTCTTCCGTCCTCCCATTACCTTCTTCATCACACTATCCATGACCAACAGGAACAGTGTTGGGGGAAAGGACACACCCCTGTCTCACTCCGGAACTGACCTTTATCTTTTCTGTTAATTTGCCTTCGTGCAGAACCTGGCACTCATACTCTTCGTACATCTCTTCCATGATTCTGATGATCTTTGTTGGAATTTTATATTCCTCGAGGGTCTTCCACATGATTCTTTGATTTACGGAGTCGAAGGCTTTCTCGAAGTCAACAAATGTGAGGTAAAGGGTATTCCGCCACTCCACACTCTGCTCCAGGATGATTCGGAGGGTGTTGATGAGATCCACAAAGCTGCGATGTTGTCGAAATCCAGCCTGTTCCTTACGAAGCCTTTTTTCTACGCAGTCTTTTATACGATTCAGGATGACTCTCGCCAGCACTTGGCTTGGAATGGACAGCAAGGAGATACCCCTCCAGTTGTTAAAGTTTGTGATGTCCCCTTTCTTTGGCAACTAGACTATCAACCCCTTCTTCCAGTCGGTTGGTATTTTCTCCTCCTTCCAGATCTTCTCCAACAGCGGGTGCAGCAGATCGATCGTAATATCCAGGTCTGCTTTCAGGGGGATATTATCCAGACCTGGTGCCTTCCCGCATTTCATCTGCTTCAACGCTGTCCGTATTTCGCCCCGAGTTGGGGAGTCGAGGCTGATGCTTGGGTCACTTTCTGCTTCCTCTTCATCTTCTCCTCGCTGCTTACTTTCTGGTCCTCTATCTCTGTTAAGAACCTCCGCAAAGTGTTCTCTCCATCTTGTCAGCTGCTGTTCACACGTCGTGAGGATCTCGCCCGTTTTGCTCTTCACAGGCCTAGTTTTATTAAAACCTTTCTTCGAAAGCATCTTTGTGATGCCATAGAGCTCCTTAACGTCCCCCCTTCTTGCCGCTTCTTCTGCTTTCTCCGCCTGCTCATCAATCCACCTCCTATGATCCTTCCGTTCACTCCTCTTTACCTCCCTGTTTGCTGTTGAATACTTTGCTTGTGTGAGAGCCTTCTGCTGCCTAGTCTTGCAGGTGTTGAGCTTGGCCTTAATCTCCTTCCTATAATTTATCTTGTCCCAGGTCTGATCGGATATCCATTCTTTCCGCAGGTAGTTCTTGCACCCGAGCTGCATCTCACTGGTTTCCACGAAGATATTCTTTACCTCGCTTCACACAGTCTCCACGTCCTTCTCTGTCTCGGAGTCCAACACCTGGAATTTATTTCTGAGCTCCAGTTAAATTGGTCCAATCTCTGCTGGTTCTTAAGCTTGCCCACATCAAACTTGTTGTGCCGAGTGTTAAACTTTCGGCGGACTGCGACGATCTTCATGCGGAATTTGGCAACCACAAGGCGATGGTCACTACCAACGTCCGCTCCTCTCTTGTTCCTAACATCTTCCAAGCTTCTTCTGAACCTCCTGCTCACCGCGATGTGATCAATTTGATTTTTTGTGACTTGATCAGGAGACACCCAGGTGACCTTGTGGCACCGCCTATGAGGAAATACCGTGCCACCCATCACCAAATCCTGACTGGCACAATATTCCGTAAATTTCTCCCCATTGTCATTCATCTCACCAAGGCCATGTTTACCCATGATCTGCTCCAACCCCTCATTGTTTGAGCCCACCTTCGCGTTGAAGTCTCCCATAACAATGAGAATGTCCTTCTTACTTGTTTGTCTTGTGACATCTCGCAGCATTTGGTAGAATTCTTCCTTCTTCTCTGGCTCCGATTGTTCTGTAGGCGCATGGCATTGGATGATGATCACATTCCTGATCTTTGTCTTGAACCTAGCAAACATGAGCCTACTAGAAAATGGCTTCCACTCCATAAGGCTTCTCTTTGCATTTCTGTTGAGCAGCAACCCCACTCCATCCCTGTGTTCTTCATCATCGCCCCCAGAATAGAGAAATGTAATTCCATCTGTTGTCTGTATTTCACCAAATCCTGGCCACCTCACTTCACTCAATCCTAGAATATCCAGCCCATAGTTCTTCATCTCCCGTGTCACTTGTTTCAGTCTGGTTTTCTCCATCAAGGTCCTCACATTCCAGAAACCGATTTTCGTAGTCCTCTTCATGCCAAAAGTCGTCATCAGGTTATCCGTCCGGTTTTGTAATTTCGCTTCAGTTTCCGTAATCAGTTTATTTAAGAGGAGCGAGTGATTAACCCACTGCCTCCGAGTGCCTTGGAGGGGCTGCCACCTTAAGCCTGAGGCACCAGGCTGATTTTCTGTCAGGGTTTCTTCCCTTAGCCTTTGAAGAACCAACTCCAAACTACAAGGCAGCAGTTGTTTCACCAGAGCCCCGTTAGCCGTAATTTCTTCAGGGTTCCTGTAGGGCCTTCACAGCTACCGTAGCGGTCTTGAGGCACACAAAGTCCTCACTGTACTTCACCCCTACAGGCAATCCCCTACTTAATTACGTTGCCCATCTCCCACGACGAGGACGAAGGGTTGGATTTGTGGGAGACTGATATGTATACTGTATATATAATAAATACATAACACTTATTTTGAAGCCCAGTTGTAATTTTACAATCATCATAACACCCTTGTATCCACTAACTTGATAAGAAGCATTCGTGTGGTAACCTTCAATGGCCATCAGCAGATCATTGTTAAAAATAAATTATGAATCTGGATTTGAACACGGGCCGCGAAAGTGTAAAGCCGCTGTGCCACCATGTCAGTTGAATCCGTTACGCGCTAAAGGGCATGTAGAGCACGTTTGACACACTTCGACAACCATTTTCTCAGAAACGGTTGAGTGTCTACAGTTAAGTCGTAACATGTGTTCCCTTATTTCAACCCCTCTTTCACTGAATTAAGTTTTTGGGAAATCGGGTTTTTACACTTGTCGGGTTTCCCATGTAAGCGTAATTGCTACAGAAACTGTCATTGTCATACTTTCCTAGGAGGTGATTGCATACCTGCCAACTTTTATGAATTGTCCTTAGATTGTACTGTACCCTTATTCCTGGAATGATCCACCAATATCCCCAGCTGGAAAATGGATCGTAGCATCTTGAAGTTCCCGGCTAGAAAAACCACCCAGTGCTACTTGGCGAATACACTCAGTATAAGGAACAGGGATTTACAACCGAATGTGCTATATAGATTAACTACAGAACAAAAGGTTCTCTAAACTACTCTGGAATACGAGAATCAAAAGAAAATCTCTGGTGTAAGGATATGGATCAGGTCCCTAGGAAAACATCCACCCTTTAGCACATTCCTCTACCATTAAACTATAAAAGACAATGCCAAATTTCCATAAAAAGATCAGGGAAACGTAAATTACGTGCCTGTCATTTATTCAATGACACGAATACACGCAAACGAAATTCAAACACTGAATTAAAAACTTACGTTTGTAAACATCTTAAAATTACATAAATGGTGTTAATTCCATAATATTTACATGTCCGTTTCCTCAAAAAACCATGAATAAACCATAACAATCGTTTCATAAGCTCAAATAAATCAAAAATAGTTAAATTGTGGCAAACAACTGCTGTGCCCTAGACAACGGGAGTTTAACAACAAAAAATTAAATTAATGTCATTAAATTTTTAAAAAATCTCCGCAAAATAAAATGAATTTTCCCATGACGTAGATCTCTGTCATTACAAAAACTATTTGTTAATCTATTCAATCTAACTCCCGTCTCCAATCCTTCCGTAGATGCGTTAAAAATTTCTACCATAAAATTAAATAAAAATACGCATAAATATTACTTTTAAAACTCCCTATAAATATTATACACGGTTTATATACATGACATACATTTATGAAGTTCGTCAACTTACATCTGAAAATTAACTATTTACAATAGGCAAAAATGCCTATTTCTAACTTGAAATATAGACATTACCTGTCTTTCTACCCCCTCTCAATTTAATTCTTTCAGAATTCAGAAAATCTTTCCGATAACTAAGTCTTTATCGATAAGTTTCAATCTGGGATCCTATAATCCATACAGCTAAGTATAGATATAGTTTAATTACCTCCACACACTGGTCTGTCGTAAAAATAAAAATGCTTATTAAAAATAGTTTTCCTCTCCGTCGAATAATTACCTTTAATTTAATGTCTGCTCAGAACCATTTAAATAGAACTCAGCTTCAACTATTGAGTCTATCTCAATAACTTCAAATATTCCTATACAAAAATACTGCCTCTTAACAATTCTTTCTTTCAATAATAAAAATCTTACACACTTCTGTCTCAACAGATTTCACTTTAACAAATGAAACAATGACATAACTGTGCTCATTGTCATAAATACATGTTCCTCAGTCAATACGGGAATATAATAAATATATTTCCTAGATATACTTCACAGTTCCTTCCTCACATTATATAGTATTCTCAAAATACATTACTTCTCGTTACTAAATTCTTATTGCAGTTCCAACACATTTTAATAAAAATATTATAATAAAAATATTGGTACTTTCGATAAATTATCTTAACAGGTAATATAATACTATTCCTCCAATAACAATTACATTCATTTCCTAAATATCATAATAATCATCATTTCCCCTTTTCCAGTTGACACTGGGTGGGGGCAAATATGGTTCCTCTCCACTTTGTTCTGTGGTTCCACCATTCCTCTTCCGACACATTTTTAATGTTAGCTTCACTCAGCTATTGTACTTCTCTCAAGTATTTCTTAAATCTTTGACTGTTCTACTATTATATCGTAGCTTGTATCCACTTCTACTCATATTACAATATTATTTCCTTTCTTTCCTATTTCAATTTTTATAGAGTTCCATATTTTAACATTTGTGAATGAAATGAAAATAAATATTTACAACCAGATATGTCGAATAATTTATTAGACTATAACTTCGTTCAGATCCTCAAAATAGATCATCGATCGCATTATTTAATATATACCTCACTATAATATCCTTGAAACATATTTTCCATTAAACTTCCATCATTACTAAAAATGATCAAATATATTTTAAAATACAATACACTAAATTCGAGCAAAACAATAAAATTCGAGCTAAACGATAAAATCTCCATCAAGTAAATTCGAAAGCGCATAAAATTCTAAATTCCAAATAGTAATTCTAAATCGTCACAAAAATCGCTTACAAATCTGAAAAATCGATGAAAATCGAAAATGAAAATTCTACCTAACATAGCGATGAAAATACCGTATATACTCGAATACCACCCGCACATTTTTAAACAAAATCGGACGTGAAAAATTGGGGTGCGGGTGTTATTAGAGTCATCCTGATTTTAAAGATTTAAATTGCCCGCCACGCGCGATATCGGGTGTTGCGAGTATCCGCTAGATGGTGCTAGCCTTCTTCCGGCTATCACTTTGTTTTACCGCAAGCAGGCGGCGTCATACAGTCTCGTTCACGTTTTCAGAGTGTAAACATGAGTTGTACGAAGCTTTTGCGGTCGTTTAATGTGAGTGAGAAGCTGAAAGTTGTGAGGGAAGCTGAAGTTATTGGAAATCGTGCCCGGTAGGAAATGTGATATTGACGAGTCATGTATTCATGATTGAGCGGGATGACGTCTATGCTACAACCACTGGATGTCTGCGTGAACCGCCCGTTCAAAGCAGCCTTGAAACAGCTGTATACGGAGCAGATGGCGGCCGATAAGCACACACTGACTCCAACTGGTCGTATTCAGCGCCCGAGTCCAGGAGGTTTAAGAAATACGCCGCCCGGAAGTTCAGCTGCTATGTTTGACGGCATGGAATCGTATCTCGGGAGATCTCATACGGAAGAGCTTCAAGAAATGTAGTATTTCAAATGCTATGGATGTCAGTGTGATAAAAGTTCCGAAGTTGGTACTTCTGATGACGATGAATGAAGTGTTTGTGTACTTTTATTTGTATTTTTAATCGTTAATGTGTGTTATTTTAGGACGACTTCAAAACTGTTGGAAACTATTTTGGATAAATGCTATTCTGTTTATTTAGTTACGATTGTACATAATTTTGAGTATTTTTTTTTTTTTTTAATTTTGTTCTTCAAAATCAGGGTGCGGGTCTTATTCCGGGGTGGGTCGTATTTGAGTAAATACGGTATCAAATCAAAAAAATATTGAAATACGATTCGAAAAATGATATTAAAATACTAAGTTGTCGGATATTCTCAAAAGTTTCTACAATTCTACAAAATGGGATACTTCGTTGGTCTATTGACTACCTGGTGCTGCGTAGAGCTGACTAGAAGTGGATTTCCCTCGTTGTTCACCAGAAACGGATTGTTTCTGAGAAATCGCCTCCTCGAGTTGTCGTGTGGGACCCTGCTCGATCTCCTTCGGAAGTCTCCAAACTGCCAGGAACTGGATTCAAACTCGAACATCATCGTGTAGTCGTCCTTTTAGCTTGGCTATCTTCTTATTGAGATGGGAAAGCCCTTTCCCTCTTGATTCGCACTGGGATCACCTGAGCCGCACCCCTTCTGGAATTTCTTCTGTCTTTTTCGCCGCAGTTCAGATAAATATGTGTATCCATCATTGTAGTCGATGACATGACTTTTGTAGATGTAGATTTAATTTACGCAGGAGAGACTCTATGTTCATCTCCCCCACAGTATTAATATTATGTCATTTCGAATATTCACGCCATCATGATAGCTATGTTCCCTGTGGCATTTTAGTAACTCATCTCCATCACTGTAGATTGTACAATGTCTTCCCCTCTCAACTTCAGTAGATTTGACATGGTGATAAATACGTAGAATAATTCACTCGCCTTAATCGTTGCTTTACTGTTTTCCGTATTTCTTCGTTGTAATTGTAGAATGATCGTAGATATGTAAGTTTCTCTCGTCGTTAATACTGCTTGTAGTATTGGCTTCTTCTATAATATCATTCTCTATAATGTTAGCTTCACTTGTAGAGTAATTAGTGAACACGTCCTGTCTCCACGAAGTCGTGAATAATAAGAGCCATGATCCAAGTCGCTTGTCCCCCACTCGGACAATCAAATTGGCGTCCCCTTATAAAAAAATTTGCTTAAATGGTGCGTTAATAGCGAATATATTATTCCATAATGAAGCATTCAATCGACTGTAAATTTTAATAAATACCACTTATTTATTAATTAACAACTTCTCTGATGTTTATAAATGTTAATATCTTGCTGGTAATTAGATATGCCAATTGCGCTAATTGCTTTCTTATTAGCAACGGCTCCTCTTATTGGCTGTCATCGCCACGAGTCTGGCTCGTGTCCCCTCCTACTTGCTAGCTCTCCGAATCCCTTCAAACGTGTCCCCGATGTAAGTCGTGCGCGAGATCAGAAGTCCTCGGCTTGTTTCGTGCTGTCGGACAAAGCCTTGCTCCTCCCGAGCCGGTTTGCTTTGCACGTGCTAGCATGGAATTACTTGATTAGCCGCGCAAGGCTAACTGGTTAACTCTGAGAGATGTAGTAACCTGTTTCTGGCTTGCTTCCAGACTCAGTTTTATTTAGCATTTGTTAACTTAACTTCCAACCACAAATATGCGTACAGTACCAGGTGACTGCAGATTGCTTTAACATCTAATATTGGCATTGTCATTATCTCATAAACTATATTATTATACTATATGAACTTTCACCTCTTATTTTATCACATTTTTCTATAATACAACTGATGTTCTTTATTCATTGTTGCAGTTCTTCTTACTGAGCAAGGAGCGAGCGCATCGGAATCTCCTAACTCACAGGCTCCCGATACCAGCTGTACACCTCTGGGTCGCCAACCTAACCCCAATAACCCTATGGAGTACTGCTCTACAATCCCCCCCTTGGAACAGGCTGCTAGTGCAGCACCTCAGCCTGTTCCCAGTGTATTGGTGCCTGTGGGAGTACTCAAGAGGGAAGGTAAATTCAAATCCTTTCATCAGTCTGAGAGTTTTTAAATCTATTATCCTGAACTGACATGATTTTTCGGAAGTTACTTAGCAGGAGTTAACAAGTATTGTCACAAAAATAAAAAACATTAAAAGTGATAATTTTCAGATATACAGAGGCTGACAAATGTATTCTCGATACCTGCTGTACACCTCTGCCAATTGCGCTAATTGCTTTCTTCTTAGTAATGGCTCCTCCTATTGGCTGTCATCGCCACGTGTCTGGCTCGTGTCCCCTCCTACTTGCTTGCTCTCCGAATTGTATGTGCTGTATTTTAAACAACGTATTATTTATTTAGCAATGTTCAATGTTTAAACATATAAACATTAACATTCTGCATCTCGGAAACTATATTTCAAATACTGTATTTACTCTGCTAAGGACTTCCTTTTTTTTTTTTTCTAAATTTTTAGTTCCGAAATTGGGGGAGGGTACTATAGACGCGAACTTTGCAAAAATCCATTATTTTGGGAAAGGGAGAGAGTAAAAATAAGCTATCTTATTATTTTAATGCTACATAGTACGATATATTTAATCAAAACGAACAAAGTTTATCAGCAATGATACACCACAATATCTGCGCAGCGAGTTCCGCAAAGGCCGAAGATACTACCATAAAGTGGTGGATAGGTGTGGCCAGTGGAACATGCAGGCCGAATACAAAATCGCAACCTGTAACACGTTCGTAGTTTCGGAATATACCACAGAGTGTGGACAGGTGTGCGTATGCCGGCCGGCCCACCGGCCACCTCTCGCATAGCATGAGTATGTCGGCCGGCCAGCCACCTGTCACATAGCGTGAGTCATAGCCCGTATGCATGGAAGGAAAGACTGGGACTTCTTTCTTCGAACAAGGTCATGCTTGGTAGCAACAGAGCTGGCGTACGATTGAATGGAATGGCCCAAGCAGCCAACAATGATCCCACACCTGGTATACAAAAACAAGTATATTCCTTGAATATTGCCAACCACCTCTGAAAGGATATCACACTTTCCCGTTATAACTGCACCATGTTTGTTTGACAGAATGTCTCAGAAGCCCGAGACAGACAGTGCTGCCGCAATCAGAATAACGATAGTAATGAATTCGTCAATTTCCAAGAATTTTGTATTTTGACTCTAATAATTAAGGAGGGGTACTATAAGCGATTTCCAAGAATTTTGTATTTTGGCTCTCGAAAATTAAGGGGGGGGGGGATACTATAGGCGAGGGGGTCCTATAGCCGAGTAAATACGGTATTATATTGCATGTATTTATCACACAATCTGTACTAAATTATCCTGCTGTCCCACTTATTGTACGTCTTGGTTGTATTTCTTTACTTTATTTTTATTACGCAATTCATAAAATAAACCATCAAGACAAAAACGGAACTCATCGTTGTACGAATACAACCAAGATAACTACTACAATGCTGTAGTAGCAAATTAAATTAATTAATTATTTAGTGAAAATTTTAACCGCTACACATTGAACAGGATGGCCACTTGAGGGTCGAAACGCGTAATCCTATATTGCCCATTTAAGTGTGATAACTGAATGAAAAATGAAAATCCACAGCCTGCTTCCAGTCTCCAACCGGGTCAGGAATGGAATGAATGAAGCCCCCATCTAGCGGCGAGGATATGAACTGTGCCGGCTGCCGAAGCCTGTCGCACTCCCCTGGGGCAATGATTAAATGAATGACAGATGAAATGAAATGATAGTGGAGAGTGTTGCTGGAATGAAATTTTGACAGGGAAAACCGGAGTACCCGGAGAAAAACCTGTCTGCCTCAGTTTTGTCCAGCACAGATCTCACATGGAGTGACCGGGATTTGAACCACGGACCCAGCGGTGAGAGGCTGGCGTGCTGCCGCCTAAGCCACGGAGGCTTCATTAAGTGTGATAACTAATACATGTAATTTTTTCAAGGAGTGTGTTTACATATTTATAATTTGTACCCCACCCAATTCATTAGGCACAATCGTGTTGATCAACTGAAAAGCAGCAATTGACAATTTGTGTAGGCAACACTGAAAAAAAAAAAAAAAAAAAAAAAAACAATTGCTTCAAATATCCACATCACAAAAAATATATACCAAGAAGGAATTGTGGAAATTGCAGAAATGGGCACCAGGTGACTGCAGATCGCTTAAATATCTAATACTGTATTTTCTCGCATAATCGTCACATAGTTTTAGCCTAAGATTCTTGGGGAAAAGCAGGTTGCCGCGATTATGCAAAGTATATGTAAGTTCAAAGAAGAAAACCACAATTTTTAAATGTGTATATATATATATATACGGTATATACTGGAACATTATTTTCTGCACGCTTGTGCGTGTTCTTAACATTATTATTTAACCCCTGGTATTTCACTTTCATCGAGATCACCGTACACTTATTGTATTTTCTCAATGTGGAAACCAAGTGCGTAATATCACGCACAGGTCTCTGTTGCGATGTTTCCACGGAAGTGGCTGATGCTAGAGTAGCACAAGGTGTCCCTTGCTTAAGATTCCGCCAATAGCAGTCGGGCCTGATTTAACGTTGGCGAACTGGGGATAGTAGCGCTTCATATGGTGGCTTATTGAATTGCGCCATTCCGGGGCCAACTCACGGAAGCGATAGGTCCACACAAGTTTCACTCCCCTGGAGTGGCGTTGAGCGCGATCACTGTTCAGCATGCTGTGGGCCAGCCGTTCACGTAGTGTGACTCATAGCCTGCAGTCTGAGAGACAGGCTTCTTTCTTCTGAAAAGGTCACGCCGGTATATAATCTCGCGGAATGTGCTAAGTGACGATGCTGCCCCCTCACGTTGCAGTTCATAGCCAGCAGGCAGAAAGATGAGAGTACTTCCTTCTGACAGTCACGCCTGGTTATAAAGACGCGGCAGCATGTGCAGCCGATCAGCGCACAAATACGAACGTGCTAAGTGATGATGCTGCCTGCTCACATCACGTGGTCATAGCCCACAGGCACTGAGGCAGGGACTCCTTTCTTCTGATAGTCGTGCCAGGTTATAAGCTCGCGGCAGTGTGTGCAACTGACTGGCACACAAATACGAATATGCCATACGACAATTATGCGATTACATTTTTTAAACCTATTTTAGTGTTTGAAAAGTGGGGTGTGACGATTATGCGAGGAAATACGGTATTAATAATTTTATTAATGCAGCCAATGGCCATGCTACTTTTCTGTTCTGGATGGGACAGGGAAGGGATATTGGAAGGAAATCAGCCGTGGACCTATTGAAAGGAACCGTCCCGGCATTTGCCTAGTTGTAAAAATGGGAAACCACGAAAACCATTTTCAGGAAGGCCGAGGTGGGATTCGAACCCATGCTCTTCCGATGCCAGTGAGGCACTACTGTCGACCAAAATATTATGTGCACTCGAGTTTGAAGGTTATTTGTGAAGTAATGAATAGACCTACATAAAATCCAATAACATCATTTTCGTCGTTCTATATGTATATTAGTTCATGTAGGTTTGGAATTTTTAATTTATATTTTAATATTTTTCATCGCAGTTGGAACACAAAGAGTGCCCATTTTTAAGCGTTTCAACCATGCGTCACTATTACGAATTATCTCAAAAACCTGTCATCAGAGCGAATCCAAATTTTAACACAATATACAGTGGAATGTTTTATAACTGGTTTATTAATTTCAAAATTTGTGTATCCAAGAAACAAAGTTATCATTTTTGTAAGGTAACTTTTTCTCGGCACGGGGTGGTTGGAAAATGTAGTTCTTGGTCGTGTTGTAATCCATACATAAATTGATTCACTTATTTTATATCGGTTTGTATTTGTACGGGAAAAAAAGGCATGGTTCCGCAGCTAGCCGATATGGCGAAAGCTGTGCAGCATTGCTGAGATGGAGCCCATCACGCGTCATGGCGCGCCTCACTCGGAAGTGATGGGCTCCATCTCTCCCTTAGTAATGCGTGAATGGCCATTTAGGCGATCATTACAAATTATGGTAATTTAATACTATACCTAATTGAGCTGTGTTCTGCTATAAAGTTTTAAAGAAATAACTGTTATACTTCATTATAGTACCAGATTTATACATTCCAGGGCCTCAAAGTATGGGTGTGCAATTGAAACCTCTGTATCTTTCCAGGAAGTATTGTTTTCCCCGAATTCATCATCCGAATTTTGCTGTCCTGAGAATGTTTCTATTCAATCTGGGTTAACCCCTCAATGATGGAGGGCAATTCAATGACTCATTACCCAGCGGACAGAGGTGAAAAGGAGCGAGAACTACAAAAATGCGATGGCCTCTTTAAAACTTCACTGTTACTGCCATATAGCTCAGATTATTTGCAAACATTTAAAATCCTGACTCTGAAGAATATAGTGTATAGACATTTAATTTATTTTATTTATTATATTAATTGAGAAAAGACATGCTGTAGTTTATACAGAATGTTACTGGCATATTATTATTATTATTATTCTCTCCCCCCCCCCCCCCCCCCCAAGGGTTGTTTTTCGGGATGTAATAAAAACTGTTCTTACAGTTCGTTGTCTTGCAAACATGGTGTTGAAATGTTGGAGATAAAAGTTTAATGATTCCTTTAGTTCACATCCAAAGTTGATATGACAATTATTTTATGAGAAAGAGGCAATTTATTTTGACGCATACCACCTTCTGCCATCTTGCCCCACGCTTAGCGAGCAATCACATTCCATCTGTCACGCGTCACATCTCCCCTCGCCATACCTTCACATCCTGAATAAATACCTATCCATTAAAAGGTTACAGATCATACTATTGATATATTCATTTGGTATTCAAAGTTACTAGCCACAGGTTCACTCGAGTGCAGCAGAAATCTAAGGCCATGCAGGCACGCTTCATAGGTGAGGCAAGACACTTTTTCAAACTCGTTGAAAATAAAACAATTGCTCATTGAATCATGTTAGCAAACTAATCGTTGGTAAGATAATTATCGCTCAACATATGGAAGCTTCAAGTAGTGTACGATAGATCCGCTAGGAAACTGAAAACAGTTGCAACTGTGTGCACTTAAGTCGAATAAAACAAGACTATTTCAGTCACTATAAATAGAAAAAGAAACATTGCTAAGGGATCATTCTTACATACTAAACATCCAACATTCTTAAGGTTCAAAGATATACCACTCCCACATTAGTAGCACTACGGATAAAATGTTTCAAGCTACAGCAATGTTAAGTCAGGCCTACACAGGTCTGTAGCACGTATGGATGTGGTATGGATGTCATCAAGGGGTTAACAAAATGCATATCTTATCATTCCCTGCATCCGTCGTCTGGAAGTCTTGGCCCCAAAATATCTTGATCCCTTATTGACCGTTTTTCAGAACGAGTGTACTAAAATTCTTGCTTTAGCAATTTGTCTGCAATGTGTGATATTTTTGGAGCATCCCGTACAGATGACGAGAGGTGCTTTCCTTTCCTTTCCTTTCCTTATTCTTGTCCAAACTCATCTCTGTGCATGTGCACAGTGGGAAAAGGATCTCTGAATAATTTTTCTGTTATTTTAAATTATGCACAATAAACTGATTTTGTATTGAACATACAGTAGATTTTGAGAAATTTGTGCATACTGAAATGATTTTTCTGTATACTTACTGGGAAATATCACATCAAATAGTGACGAATAATAACGATATATTTGCCGGAGGCAGCTGTTGTGAGAGTATAGATATTCTTTGTAGATTCACCACAAATAGGGCATCAATTGATTTCCTTCGCAAGCACACGCATAGGCTGCAGTAGAAAAGTTCATGCTGTCCTCGACCACCTCTTGCTTCTAAGGGTGAATTATTTTATGCAAGTGTTGTTTCCAGACTATTCTTTTCTAAGTCTACAACGGGAATGATGGTCCATCGTAAACAAGCGTACACCTATGCTCAGCTGTTCGCTCTTGGCGCCATCCATTGTGTATTCAAGGGCACAGCCATTTTATGGCACGATTGGCTCGAGTACAAATGCGTTGAATGCTGTTGTCCATGTTGGTGAACTTGGTCCATGTGAACTTCCTTAGCGAAAACAATATTGTTTAGTTCCAATTTGTCATCACACATCTTCCTTTATGGCGAAATTCCAAGTCTATAGACACAAGTTAGCCCTATTCGAATCTAGTTCATTATTTCAAATGATGCATTGTGATATTGCCCCATGACTTGACAGTTTACTCAATGCATGAATACACTTCTCATTCTTAATTGGCTCAAAAACGATTCATTTTAACTGGCACGTATCAAATAGCCTGCCCCATACTTACGCATACAGCATGAAATGAAAATCCACAGCCTGCTTCCAGTCTCCGACCGGGTCAGGAATGGAATGAATGAAGCCCCTATCTAGCGGCGAGGATATGAACTGTGCCGGGTGCCGAGGCCTGACGCACTCCTCTGGGGCAATGATTATATGAATGACAAATGAAATGATAGTGGAGAGTGTTGCTGGAATGAAATTTTGACAGGGAAAACCGGAGTACCCGGAGAAAAACCTGTCTGCCTCCGTTCTGTCCAGCACAGATCTCACATGGAGTGACCGGGATTTGAACCACGGACTCAGCGGTGAGAGGCCGGTGTGCTGCCGCCTAAGCCACGGAGGCTTTCGCATACAGCATGCATTGCACAAATAGTTGCCTTGGGCACTACTCTTGTTTCCACATGGCAATTAGTGGTATTTTACAAACATTCGTAAATGTATATCACTACTGTTAAAGGGCAGAATATTAAAAAAGGGGAATTTATGTTAAAAGATTTTAAGAGCTTAATGCTAGCAAAGTTTGCTGGGTTCCCAGCTATGATCCGCTTAAAGATCTTTTCTGTCACTGAATTTTCACAATTTAATTCAGTACCAAGATAGTTAAAACTCTTAACATTCTCAAATACATAATTTTCAAAATGTATGCTTTCGAAACATCTTCTATACTCCGCAGCTGACATCTTCATATACCTGGCAAATCCTCCACGGGTGATAATTCCTCAGAATTGTTAGCAATTCCTTACTTAATTTGTACTGTAACTTGGTGCGCCTCTACCATTTACGATTGGTCTAATCAAGATTAAAGTGTTTCTGAATAGACAAGCAGCTCAGCAGTAATGTGTGCAGGAAAACCCTCCTTGACTGTTGGAAAAAATAAATCTTGTGTACAGTGATTTTTTTATGTTCATTGAAAGTTTTACTTGTACAGTACTGAATTAATTCGTAGCAGAAATATGTAAATATAACTTTGAATAATTTATGTACACTTTTTTTATTTTATCTCGGTATGTCCATTATAAGCATGCTCCTGGTTTAATTTAGCATAGACCTACCTCCGTTAACCTGAAACCTACCTTTAACAGAAAAGTTTGAGAGTCTCACCCGTTTGTTTTATTTTTCAAAATAAATTTTGCAACTTTTATGCACAGGTTTGTGATTTCTGAATTATAAATACTGTAATAAGAACGTTGATCATTCATTACACAATCAAATATAATAATTTAAGAACATTGTTATTGACTTTTTCCCCCTTTTAATTTTCTTCAACTATTTGATCACAAATGACATCCAGACTGATTCAGTATTAGTTATTCTCAGATTTTCTAGTACTTACTGCAAATTAATTTTGTCCTTTCTTTCTTTCTTTCACTAAATGGATGCTTTGTTAAATTTTCAGCAACACTCGGGAAATCCTGGAAATTCAATAAATATTTCTTATTGAATGACCCTATTGACACAATAATCAACACTCAATTTCAATGTAGGCAATATATTCCTTTAAAAAATATCCAGGATTTCATATATAGAAAACTAAGAAGCCATTTTTTCAGTGTTGCCTTATTAGAATCTGAGTGATAACGGACAGAGTTGAGAGACTTGATTCTTTTATGTTCTCAAAATGTATAATTATTAAGTTTCAGGAAGACTTAATGGGCGTGTGTGTATATATTAATTTTGAAAAGAAAAAAAAGAAAAAAAGAAAAAAGCAATCTTTTTCTTACTTTATACAGCATGCATACCAATAGTTGAGATATTGATGTTTAATCTGCCTCTTTGTTATTTTATTGTTATTGTAATATTTGTATGCAGGATCTGCTAGACCCAAAGGTGAGGTTACCAAGCAGGTAATGTTCAGTGATGGTATACGTCCTGGAGGAGATTTGACTGAGCTGGATGGTTCGTCAGAACCTAGGCTACCGTTTCGGCGCCAGGAGAGAATGCTGAAGAGAGTTGGAACTCCACCTGGTAATTTATAACAAAATATCTAATGTTTTGACTGAACATTCATTTAATGTAAAGATTTTTTTCTTCTGAGGAGAAAATTAGGCACAAATTGCTTTTGCTGGGCCTTGATTCCATTGTTTGTCTCCATGAAGAGTGTAGAATGGTTGTCTCCATGAAGAGTGTAGAATGGTTAAAAGCCATATTTTTAGTGTTGCCTAGCCAGATCCTTGGTACAGGTCAACATGTTATAGGAGCTAAAGTATCGTGGACTCCTTAGTAATGTATTGAGTTACCTTTCCTCTTAAGGACTGAGGAGTTGCACATTCAGAGATCCAAGGTTTGAATACCAGCACTAACAGCTGCCATTAAGTATGGTTTTTCACACTTATCTCATGTAGACACTGGGAAGAGCCTGGGATACATGGCCTTATCAGTGCAAAATTTGCATTTTTAAGTTTTCTTGCACACACACATTAGAGTCGGGCACTTTGGTTTCACAGTTTAGACTCAACATTTTACTTCTACTAATCCACATCCGAAGGGTACAGGTCACTATTTATCTTCACTTACTCCAAAACTGATAATGACTTGTCATTCCTTTTTTCCAGCACCCTGCTCTTAACATATGTCATTTGTGTACTTGCCCCATTAATTCAGTCTCTTTCTAGCTTGATAATGTTGCCTGTAATCTGCCCTTTTATTATGATTTTATTTGTTATTTTACCCTTATTTACCACATATCTTGGTCTTGCACCAATGAGAGAAACACTCACTAGCCATGAGCAGTAAAAACTTAATATCCATTAGACCATCCATTAGACTTTCAAAATCATAAGATGTTGAATAGGTCTAGCCTTCTTGTTCAGTCTTATTTATTTGTTCAGTCTTATTTATTTCCAAGTACTATATAAATTTTTTTCTCACTTTAGATGTAGAAACTTCAGTGCATTACAGCCATTGGCGTACTACCAGGGTGTCGACCGGTAACGAAAAAGTAACAAATTTTACAAACGGGTAACGAAAGTAACGAAAAAGGTAACAAATTTTACAAACGCACGCATGTTCGCCGATCCCACTAGTACAATACTCTGCCTGTAACGTCAAGACTCACATAGCATAGGTCTTCAAATGGCGGCTTGTGATTGGTGGATGGTTGAGCTACATCTGATTCGTACTTTCGTCTACAGATAGCGCGCAACTCGCGTCTGTTGAGAATGAAAGTAGATGGTAATCTGTGAACGAAAGGGAGTTGCTGATGTACTGATGTTGAATTTCAGGTTTATGGGCTACAAAGTGAGAAGTTGCGTCCAGTGGTTCAGAATCCTCGTAGAAAGGACGTCTTGTAGCTTATAATCGCGAGGTTTAAGAACCATGTAAGATCACAAGTCTTTTTTTATATAAGTCAATACCGGTACCGTATATATAGGCAGTCATAACTACGGTACTCGCACGGAACATGGCCGTATCCATAAATTAATATTGAGACAAAGTGAAACATTTCTACATATAAAAGGCAAATATTACCATCTCATTGCTGTATCTCGGTAACATTTTTTTTTTTCGGAGGTTGCTTTAAGTTTATAGGCAAGAGTTTACAAAATTCAGTTTCTAACGGGAGAAAAATAGGAGCTGAAAATAAAAACCATCTTGAGTTTCAAACGTAAAACTTGGCACTCATGCTCTTTGATAAATTTCGAGGGATACGTGTCCCAGAAATGTTTGATTTGAAAATGTGTGTGTGTCTCTGAAACTGCAAGCCTCCGTGGCTTAGGCGGCAGCACGCCGGCCTCTCACCGCTGGGTCCGTAGTTCAAATCCCGGTCACTCCATGTGAGATCTGTGCTGGACAAAACGGAGGCACACAGGTTTTTCTCCGGGTACTCCGGGTTTCCCTGTCAAAATTTCATTCCAGCAACACTCTCCCCCATCATTTCATTTCATCTGTCATTCATTTAATCATTGCCCCAGAGGAGTGCGTCAGGCCTCGGCAGCCGGCACAGTTCATATCCTCGCTGCTAGATGGGGGCTTCATTCATTCCATTCCTGACCCGGTCGGAGACTGGAAGCAGGCTGTGGATTTTCATTTTGTGTCTCTGAAACTGCTTGAGTGATAAATCTCAAACTCAGGAAAAATACTCTTCTAATAATCACGTTTGCAGCTCCCTTGCCTTCTCTGTAGACCTTGGGCGCGTTATATCTTGGCGAGTGTGCGAATCAGCTGTAGCCCAATCTTCCACCAATCATAAGCCGGCATTTTAGTACCTATGCTCTATGTGAGACTTAGTTATAGGCGGAGACATGCGGAGAACACCATGCATAGGCTCTAGTCCAAAGAGGATATAATAGATAGAGAAGCATCTTGATGTATAAGTTTGACGCCAAGTCGTTCCAACAGACAGTGGGATGCCGCGGCGATGCACTTTCAAGCGCGATCCATCCACGACCTGCTGCCCCCTCCTCCGCGTACCGGGTTTACCCTGGCCCTCTCCCCTTTTTCGACCTACCCACTTCTTTTTAGCCTATTTTCATTTATGAAAAGATAAGCTTATGAGATCACCTTTTGTCCACGTGAATCAAAACGGCTAGAGCGGTTTCAATGAAACTCGGTAAGGTCATAGTATTATTTTGGCCGACTCCGACTGTGCCCTTCAAATTTCATTAAGTCTTACCAATCCAACATGGCAGCTGTGCGAAATATTTCACAGGCATTTTATATCTCCGAAACTATTACTGATATCACCCTGAAATTTTGTACGGTGATAAAGGGCACTACTAAAAGTTCACCTATGTGACTTTCAAAAACCTGTTAGTATAAAACGAACATGGCGGCCAAGCAAAGTTAAAACATTTAAATGGATTTTTCTCGCGATGTAACCATCCGAACGCAGTGAAACTAGTTGCAGCAAATGTTTATACACTTTGTTATGCACTGGCATCTAATTAAGTGCAATTGTTTACATAACCTCAAGATAGCAGCTGTGCGAAATTTTAAAATAAAGTTTTTATTTCTCGCATCATAATCATCCGATCGAAGTCAATGCTTGAATAATGAACCTCCGCAATAATAGTCATCTTATAGTGCCTTCATGTATAAAAATCCAATATGGCGACCATCCAAAATATTTAGACGGTTCTCAATATCTATTAATCTATAACAGCAATCAAACTATTTTTTTTTATGTTGATAGAGACTATAAACATAAGTTCACCTTCACTAACCTGGTGAGCACAAATCCAACATGGTAGTGTCGCGAATTGTAAATATTTAAATGAACGTTTCTCGCGATTTGCCCATCCAAGATCAGTAAAGCGTGGTACGGTATATGCTTATACAAATTTTAATCCACTGGTATCTATTTTATATCAATTGTTTTCATAACCACAAGATGGCGGCTGTGCGAAATTTTAAAATTAAGTTTTTATTTTTATTGTGTTCTAATCATGTGTTTGGAGTTTAAATAATACACCTACCAATAATCTTCATGTTTTCGGAAACTTAGCATAACTCTAAGGCCTACATATAAAAAAATCCAACATGGCGACCATCCGAAATATAAAGACGGTTCTCAATATCTATGAATCTATTACAGCAATCAAACTGAACTTTTGTGTGTTGTTAGGGGCAATTAACATAAGTAGGATATATGAAAATAGGCTATATAGTTCTTCACAGAACTACTTGTTTATGCCTTCCTTTTTCTCCCCCGCCTTATTAGGGTCATGGCTTAGCAATTATTCTCTTCCAGTATATTAATAATAATAGGTGATATTTTTTTCCCTGTGATATCAGTTGATAGTATGTTGCATTTAATTGCATAATACCTCATTTGGCTATTGTATTTTAGAAAATGAATGCTCGTCATAAGCACGTAGGCCTACTTCAAATGAAGTAAAAACATTGAAAATTGCACCTAATAAATCTCATAATGTACCAGTACCAATATTATACCATTAGAAACCAAGGGGGAAAAACATACCACACAGGTTGGGAAAAGTACACTCACAACATACGGTAGGCTATATGTTGGTTGGGGAGGGGCATCAATTGAGGGGGAAAAACATACCACACAGGTTGGGAAAAGTACACTCACAACATACGGTAGGCTATATGTTGGTTGGGGAGGGGCATCAATTGCTGTTATGACATTATTAATTGAAAGCGGTCACAATAACTAGTTAGTTAGTGATTGTAGTTTTAAGGAGCGGAACTACGAGGTCATCTGCCCCTAGTCACAATAACTCATTAGGTTATTGTAATGTAAAAAGTTATGTTGAAATGTCTTATATTTCCTCCTTTTACTTTATTCTCTTTCATTGTGCTGTACTGTGGCCTCCGTGGCTTAGACGGCAGCACGCCGGCCTCTCACCGCTGGGTCCGTGGTTCAAATCCCGGTCACTCCATGTGAGATCTGTACTGGACAAAACGGAGGCAGACAGGTTTTTCTCCGGGTACTCCGGTTTTCCCTGTCATAATTTCATTCCAGCAACAATCTCCACTATCATTTCATTTCATTTGTCCTTCATTTAATCATTGCACCAGAGAGGAGTGCGTCAGGCCTCGGCAGCCGGCACAGTTCATATCCTTGCCGCTAGATGGGGGCTTCATTCATTCCATTCTTGACCCGGTCGGAGACTGGAAGCAGGCTGTGGATTTTCATTTTCATTGTGCTGTACTGAAATATAGATTTTCCTTCCCATCGGATACAACATTGGGCAGTCTAGATTTAACAGATAGGTAATCAGATGTTTAATTTTGCATTTAAATATAATTTTATTGTTACTATCATGTGTCGAGGACGGTAGCTAACAGAAATATTTTAGCATGTAAGTTCAATGGTTCAATCCTTATAAAAATGATGTTAGACACAAGACGACCTGCACTAGTGAAATCCTATTTATTGTGGTAATGTTTCCTTGCAGTGTGTTTTCATTTTTATCTGCCGCAATGAAAACTTAATTTGATCAATGTGGACTTTCCTTACTAGTTATTGCTTATAGAACATAAACTAGGTCTGTTGTGAGTGAAACTTTGATCCAGATTTACACACTGCATATGTTGGAAGATGAGTAGTGACATTTTCTTTCCCTATCTGTTATTGATTCATTACACTTCTCTCAATACCTAGCAAAGTCTTTACGAGGGTTTTGCTAAACAGAATCAAAGAGTATGTTGACTGAAGGCTCAGACGAGAACAGGCAGGTTTTCATCAAAATCGTTCATGTGTCAACCAAATAAACACCTTGAGGGCAATTCTAGAGCAGTGTGCAGAATGGTCTTCTCGCCTCTATGCAGTGTTTGTTGACTTTGAGAAAGCCTTCGATTCGATCAATAGAGAAGCCATGTGGAAGGAAGTGAAGCGCTATGGAGTGCCATCACAGATTATTAGTCTCATTCAAGAAACATACCGGGAGTACACATGCAGAGTCATTCATGAGGGCCATGTATCCGAGGGTATATCTGTATGTTCAGGAGTACGCCAAGGTTGTATCCTGCCGCCAACCATGTTCTTGATTGTGATTGAAGCGGTGATGCGAAATGTGACTAGAAATGTGAAACGTGGTATCCAATGGGGATTCACCAATAGACTGGAAGATCTGGATTTTGCTGACGATTTGTGTCTCCTGTCTGAAATGCAAGCAAAGCTTGAAGACCTGGTTGTAGAAGGGAAAAAGGTGGGGCTAACGATAAACTCAAAAAAGACCAAGGCCCTAAGAACTAACACCAACAAAATAGACCCATTTGTCTTCGAGGATGAACCTATAGAGGATGTCGATAGCTTTGCTTTACTTACTTGGGCAGTGTGGTGACCAAAGATGGAGGAGCGGCAAAGGATGTCTCCCAACGTATTCCAAAAGCAAACAGCGCCTTTGTGCGGCTCTATCCGGTGTGGAAGAACAGCAAATTATCCATGAAGACCAAACTTCGTATCTTCCGGAGTAATGTCAGGTCCGTTCTGATATATGGGTCTGAGCCTTGGAAGGTACCTAAGGAAATCACCTCCAGGCTGCAGACCTTTGTCAACCGCTGCTTAAGAAAGATCTTAAACATCTACTGGCCGGAAGTAATCTCCAACCAAGAACTTTGGAGAAGGACGTGTGAAACGGAGATGGCCATACAAATTAAGCGACGGAAATGGAAATGGATCGGACATACCCTGAGGAAAGGAAATGAAGCCATTGAGAGAGAGGCATTGGATTGGAACCCACAGGGTACGAGGAGGAGAGGGAGACCCAAGCAAACGTGGCGCAGATCTGTCCACTTGGAGGCTATAGAGGAGGGAAAGACCTGGAGTGAGGTGACGAGATTGTCAGCAAACAGGACCAGATGGAGATGCTTCATTGATGCCCTATGTTCCACGAGGGACAATAGGAACTAAGTCATCTGTTATTGATTAATAAATGCAGGTTCGTGTTCAATATTTAGACTGTTCAGTATTTGTTGGCTTACGTCACTGCTTGCCAGCTCCTTGCTAATGTACTGTTACATACTCGTTGTGAATAAATGAGATGTTATTTGCCAGAGCAATGCTTTGTTTACACTTTATTAGCTGCATCTCCTCATACCACGACAGAAATTCTCCATGGCAGAAATGGGAATTAAATCAGGGCCATGTGCACGATGAGCTCCTATGCTTGTAGATCGCAGAGACGTCGTGAAATAAGAGGTAGCTAAAAAGTAGCAAAAGGTAACTAAAAAGTAACTAATTTTTACTTCATACTTCCAGTAGACACCCTGACTATGCTCATACTAACACCTACTTAATTCTTTCTGTCCTGTTGCCTATTTGAATTTTTGCTTCGATTAAAAAGAAATCCGTGATATAGTATGACATTGATACTGAACAAGCTTAAAACTTTCAAGTTTTATGTTAACAGTTGTAATTTAATCATCATCATCATCATCATTTCCCCTTATCCAGCTCCTGCCGGGTCGGGGTATTTATGGCACTTCTCCACTTTCCTCTTTCCTTCCACAATTCTTCTTCCACGATCTTGTTCCAGTCCAGATTCCTTTTTCTCACGCTGTTCTTCACTGAATCGATCCACCTTGTTCTAGGTCTTCCCCTTGCTCTCTTACCCTTGCACTTCGCCTCCAGCATCTGTCTTGGTATTCTATTTTCCTCCATCCTCTTTACATGTCCAAACCACCTTAGTTTATTCTTCTAAATTCTCTCATTTAGTTTTCCCATCCCAACTTCCTTCCTAACATCTTCATTCCTCACTCTGTCTTTCCTTGTCTTTCCTATCATACTTCGTAGGAATTTCATTTCACTGGCTTGGATTCTACTCTCTTGCCTGCTCGTCAGGGTCCAAGTCTCAGCTGCATAAGTTAATATGGGTACATAGTACATTTTATACATTACCTCCTTGCTTTTCCTTGGTACTTCCTTATCCCAAACAAGTTTTCTTACACTTTGATAGAATGCATTGCTCTGCTGTACCCTCCTGCCAATCTCCATGTCCAACCTACCAGTTTGCATCAATTCACTTCCTAGGTATTTGAACGTGTCCTCAATTTCCAAACTCTGACTTCCAATTTTCACAGTGCCCTTTCCTTGTCTTTCCCCTCTTGTCATCACCATGGTCTTGCTTTTCTCTATACTGATTTTCAGGCCATACTTCTGAATATTTTCGTTTAGTGCATCTAGTTGTTTTTGCACTTCTTCGGTGTTCCTTCCCCAGACCACAATATCATCTGCAAATAATAGTAACTCCATTTCTTTATGTCCATATGCTTCCTTTGTTTCCTTTACAATTTCATCCATTACCATTATGAATAAAAGAGGTGACAGCACACTCCCCTGTCTTAGTTCAGTCTTGTTCCTAAACCAATCTGTCTTTCCAACTGGGGTCAGTACCCTGCTAACACAGTTGTTGTACATTGCTTGCACCATTTCCAACATTTCTCTTCCCAGTCTCTTCTTAACCATGGTTTCCCATACCTTCTCTCTGGGGACACTATCATATGCCTTTTCCAGATCTATGAAAGTCATGATCAAATCCTCTCCATATTCCCAGTTCTTTTCCATCACCTGCCTCAAGCTAAAGATTGGGTCCACTGTGGATCTTCCACTCCTGAAGCCATACTGTTCCTCTTGCAACTCTCCTTCCACCTTTCTTCTCATTCTTCTTTCTAATATCCTTTCCAGTATTTTTACTATCTGTGATATGAGGGTGATCCCTCTATAGTTATCACACACTTTCTTGTCCCCTTTCTTAAACACTGGTATTATTAGCCCTTTCTCCCAGTCTTCTGGTACACATTTCCGTTTCCACACACACTTTAGCAGTCGATACAGCCATTGCATACCAACAGGTCCAGCAGCCTTTATCATTTCTACACTGATTTCATCCACCCCTGTTGCTTTTCCCATCTTCATTTTCTGTACTGCTAATTCCACCTCCAGCATTGTTATATCATCTTCTGTTATAGAGTCGTCAGGCTGTGTCACTTCGATCTCACCAGTACAATTGCTCACATTCAATAGCTTATCGAAATACTCCTTCCATCGTCCCTTTATCTCTTCTGGGTGTGTTAACAACTCTCCATCTTCCTTTTTCACCAGCTTTGTAGTAACTCTTTCTTTCCTCTTACTTCTTAGAAGCCCATACAGCATCCTTTTACTGCCACTTACATCTGTTTCCATTCTTCGTGTAAATTCTTCCCAACTTTTCTTCTTTTCTTCTCCTACCACTTTCTTACACCTCCGTTTGCTGTCGTGATACTTCCTTTTGCTTTCTTCTGTTTGATCTCGGTTCCATTCTTTCCATGCAGACTTCTTTTCTTTCACTGCTTTCCTCACTTCCTCATTCCACCACGGTGTCTCCTTCTCTTTCACTCTTGTTGACGTCCTACCACAAGCACTCTCTGCTGCACCAGCAAATGCCTTTTTAAAGTGGGACCATTCCTTTTCTACATTTTCCACTTCAGTAACTGGGATTTGTTGCTTCAATCTCTCCTGAAAATCTTCCTGTACAGCTTTGTCTTTCAATTTCCATACTTTTATTTTACTTTCTCTGATCTCCTTTAGGTTTTCCAATTTTCCCCATCTAAATTTTGCCACCACAGCTCTATGGTCCCCATCAAATGCTTCTCCTGGTAAAGCTGTCACATCCATCAGCTTTCTGCGATTTGTCCTTTCCACCAGGAAGTAGTCAATTACTGATTTTGTTCTTCTATCACCCCACCCATATCTCGTAATTTTCCTGCTGTTTTTCTTCCGAAACCATGAATTACCCACTATCAGTCCATTCCTTTCACAAAAGTTTACAAGTTCCTCTCCTTCCCGGTTCTTTTTCCCGTATCCATATGGTCCAACGACTTCTTCCTTTCCTTGTCTCTCAATTCCGACTTGTGCATTCATGTCTCCCATGATCACCACTTCTACATCTGAGATTACTCTTTCTACGTCCTCCAGGAATACTTCAATATCTTCTTCTCTGTTTCCAGTCTGTGGTGCATACACTTGTATGAAGACCATCACGTAATTTTTCATCTTCATTCTAATTTTCATTATTCTGTCACTCACACACTCTACCACTTCAACATACTCCTCCAGTTGTTTCGAGGTTATCAGTCCCATGCCATTTTTTGCCTCTTGGCCACCACTCCAGTATAATGTATATCCTTTCCTCAATTTCTTCCTTCCCTTACCTTTCCATTTCACTTCACTCAGCCCCATCATTCCAACATTCTCCCTCTCCATGAAGTGTATCACCTCCTCCACCTTGCCTGTCAGGGTCATGACATTCATTATTCCCACTTTCATTTCGGTTACTGGTCGCCCATTTCTCACAGTTCCCCCAGTACCAAAGGAACTGCGCGTCGCCTGCAGGGTACGCCCTAGCCTTTTCCGAATCATTGGAAGTGCCATTTCCATTTTAGGCTATTATTACGATGGGGTCGCCACTCCCAAAGGCATTTTATGAAACTACTGCCAGCTATTATTCAGGCCGCCCCTAACATGGAGAACCGACGCCCTTGCAGCCGCCCCTAACCTGGGAAACAGACGCTGCCGATTGATGCTGTACTCATACTATTCCCTGAGTACTGGGTTGCCTCTTCCGCAATCTCCACCGTTCTGAAGTCCATCTTCTCCGCTGTAGATTCCGTTGAGGTCTTCGCACGTAACCCTGTGCATGGGGCCTATGTTATACCCTATAGGACTGGGTCCTCACCAGAACTTAGCCGGTACTGTAGTTCCATGGTATATTACAGTACCGTTGCCCACCCCCGCGACGTGGACGCGCCTGGCAAGAATTATCCATGTAGCCAATTAGGATTGACTAATGGACCGGGTTAAGGAGCTGTCTAATCCTAATTTCCATCATGATTTCTGTCCTGTCCCCTAAGGGATAGCAGAGTTTCTACTGAAGGTTTTTTAAGACTATGGCAACTGCCTGAAATGGGTCTTTGTCAATTCTGCGTATGTAGTATTATTCTTGACATATCAATTATAGTAGTTATAATTTGTGTAAGTATAAATGTTGCTTCAATTGATGGCCCGTGCCTTAGCATGGTGAGACGTGGAGAGAAGAGGGAGGAGTTGTAGGAGCCTTCTTCATAAGAGTGATCATATACTTGAGGGCTGTCACGCTAGCCAGGTGACTGTCATTGGGGCAAGACACTACTGTCTGTGACCAGTTTCTCCTGGTCTGGAAGGAAGAGTTCCACTGTTGTTGGGTGTGTCAGCTTCTCTGGAACTAATTTTTAAGTTTTTAGGGTGCTTAGAAGAGCCTCATTAATATCTTGTACCTGCATTCCTTATGCATTACTATTCTTTGGCATTTAAATAAGGCATAATTGTTGGGGTCACTGTCTGTTTTATATAAATCATTTTCGTATTATCCCTGGCAGTGGGCTGTTTTTATCTTCATCCTTTCATTTCATACCATTTCATTTCATTAGAGGCTGATAACCTAGACGTTAGGCCCCTTAAAACAAGAATTATCATCATCTTTGGCTTTTTCCACTTAAATATAGTCATCTTACAACAGCTTCACCACATGGGTGTTGCCAATTGTAACCTAATTTTAATATCTACTGAATCTACCACCTTCACATTACAGGCCACAAGTGTACAAAAATACCCTTAAAACAATCCCAGCAAGTATTGGTACTAGACTCAAGTCCGAAGAAAATAATCGTACACTTTGTACGAAAATTAGTTTCACCTGCATCACTGCCATCAGAAAATCAACAAGATCTCCTACCCCAAGGTGTGCAAATTGAGCATGCTAAGCTGATTTTATACCAAAATCTTACCATACTCTCTGTGAATGGTAGAACAGACAGGAAAAGGTATACCTAACTACCCAAGTGTTAAGATGCATAATAGCTAACCAATTTATCTGGTTGCACACAATTTTGTACATATATCTCAACTTAGTATAAAACAAAGTCCCTGATTCTTGGATGTTAAGGGTAAACTCGAAAACCACTGGATTGATTTTGATGCAGATTTCACCATTCTGTAAAGGATATCTCGAGGATGATTTCTGTAGAAAATAATTTATTTATGACCAAAGGAAGCCAAGCAGTAACAATTTCAGTGGAAAAGTCGAAAAATAACCTGGCCTCAGAGCGCTTTGTAAGCTTAAGCTGGGCAAACCGTTAAAAATATCTAAATACTATGAGTGTAAGAACTGTTCAGCATGAGAAATTCTACAAAAAAGTCTGCGAGAGCATATGTCTTTCAATACATCGCCCACGATAAGTGTTTTTACGTTTTAATTTCTTCCAACCATGTCCATTCAACTACTGAGGCAACAGTTTACTAGCCAGCTAGCTAGGGGCGAGTCTGTCACGCCAGTTACAGCTTAGCTAGCGGACGAGCTTATTGCCCCAGCAAGCTGTTGAGTTGTGTTGAGTTAAAAACTTTAGAGAAGAGTGGTTGTGTTTGGAGATTCCCTGGAAGTGCAACTCTGCTTTTCTTTATTTCGCCTGTGAACTTTTCGTTCCGCAAAATTCACAGTCAAGTTAAGATTGGACGGAAGGGAGCTTTGTGTTTCATGCACCTCGCCATTCTTAAATTACGTCTGACTAGAATTTGTTGCACATGCATCTCCATGATAAATAATTAATAGTCCAGTCAGTGATTTTAACCCATCATGCCGAGACGTAAAACGGATATTGGTCGTTGTTCATTGATATTGGAAAAAAAAAAGCGCTTATCACGTAATGCATAACTGTTCACGGACGAAGCCGGGTCGGGTTGCTAGTACTCAATAAATGGGACCCTTGTGGATAGATTATTTCCAGTGCCTGGAAAACACTGGCTCGAACACACTGCTTTCTTTGGAGCAACTAACACACTTTGCATTTATTTGAAGAACCTCACTTTCTTGATAACTTTGACGATCGGACACGTACGAAAATTAGTTTCACCCACATCACTGCCTTCAGAAAATCAAGTCTTCACGGTGTAGAACACTGACGACCAACAAGACAGTGTAGAGTTCAAATAGTTCATAACACCAAGGTTCAGAGACAACAGTTAGTCAAGACAGTCCTTTTGCTGTGCACCATGACACGGGCATGTGTAGTGGAATAACACTCGGTAACGTGGTTAGTAACTTAATCTTTAAGCACCGTGGCCTCGAAGTGACTCTTAATGCGCTTAAGGACAACCGCTCATTGCTGAGCAGCCATTTTTATACACAGCAGCGTATGAATATTCTTCTGTGGAACGCTCGGCGACGAGTCCGGGACTACCGGTACTTGCTGCACAAGCTTTCCTGGTGGCAACAATGTGGAAACTCTTAGAAAGTTGACAATCATAGTTGTCCAGTCATAGCCGAGCCAGGTCGAGAGCTTCCGAGTAATTTTCCAGCCATCTAAAAATACCCTGTTAAATTCCTGATTCCAAAAGACTTCATGAATTACCTCTAAACTTTCCTTGTGTGTCCAATTCCAGCCTAGCTACTGGCGTAAACAGAAAGACTCCCTAGAAACCACTAACCAAACACTTGGTAACGCTGTAAAACAACCATATGGGATGCTCCACACGCTAAATAAGTAATTGCTAGGTATTGTTACAATAAGCTAATGACAGAAGACAAAATAAAGAAGGCCGTAAGTTGAACTCTTGCGTGATTGGGTTGTATGGGTGTGGATTATGGTGTCAACGGACATTGTTTTGAAGAGCTTCTTGAAGATGATGATGACCAGAATGATGCAGGCAAGAGTAGCTTGGAGATTGGCAGCAGCGACGTCAGTGACAGCCAGTTGTCTTCTTTCAATAATGCAAATTTTACGTTTTTCTTGGAATATGGTCTTTTGCCCACACATCCCCGCAAATATCACGCACCGGATATTTTCACGCTCATTTTTCAGTCAAAAAAGTGAGATTTATATGCAAGAAAATACGGTATATGGGGCAGATGATCTCGCTGTTCTGCCCCTTAAAACTACAACAATCAATCAGAGTTGCAGAATTTCATCAGTGTATTACATGTCGGTGGCAAGAACATGGATTTCTGCTTTCACAGACCATAAACGCAGATCCAAGACTGGTATTTTGTGAAATGGTATTGAACTCGAATTCAGGCTAGCTTAAGGCATTGACAGAGCCGAAGTTCGAACCGACTTGCGAACCTAATGATGCAAGAAATGGAATTTAGGATTGGAACAATATTTTATTCACACAATTATTTTAGAAGGTGAATGAAATATACTGAAGAGTTTTTGGAAAATTTTGGAGCATTTTGACAGAATTAAATTTGGGAATATTTCGGTGAATATTATTTTAACCAAGGGCGAGTCCAATCTTCAGACACTGGAATATGACCAAGGCTTCAAGTTAGCAAGCCTAGGACCGGTTTTGGTTGGCCGTGTCGACAATAACAAAATTGTGCACACGACACTTTGATAAGAGGCTAGAACAATGAGTTTTTCTTGATAACTCAGGAGCCAATCAGAATGAACCACAAAATTGTTGAGGGAATCGCTATTATATTAAATTTTAACATATAAAGCGATATTAGCACTTCTACAGTTGCAGAAGATGAAATGATATTTTATTATAAAAACAGAATTAAATATTTATGGATAGAAGAGAAGATATGAGTAAAATATAGTAATTAGGACCGTGTTTGAGGCTAGACCGCCATTTCAGTCAGGCACGAGCGCGGCAGTCTAGAGTGCACAAGTCATTCCTTCATAGCGACGTTTACGAAGAGGACCTGTGTCACTGAGCGTCCCAGTGGAGCTCACATGATAATCAAGGCACGGCAAGGAGATTGAGACTTGACCGAGAGGAGACACCGCACTTGCCGAGGAAGAACAGGAGATGCCGGCACTAAACGAAAAGTATTAATTTGCAACTAGAAGCAACACTTTACAATTCAGCGCACAACAGAAGAAGTTTTCAATATTTAAGCATTACACTTCTACAACATTACTAGTAGCACAGTATACACAGACTACTACTGAGAAGCATTAATTCTACAGCATATTCATCTTGCAATTACGATGGTAAAGTCTACAAGACAGGGGGGATGTTCCCAGCTTACAATTGTTAAGATGATTGTAACGAAGCACTAATCAATGGAGGGAGGTTAATCTACATTCACGGAGTGGAAATTCAGAGTGGACCAGACAACCATAAGTCGATGATTCTACGACTGCTATTCCATCATGCAGTAACCTGAATTTACCTACAATAATACTACACAGACGTCCACTACCAACTTGTGAGATGTCAACCAAAGACTTTCAACCTACAATGATGACGAGATACTACAAGAGGCCAGCCGACAGAGGAGCTCGTTTGTTCCGGGAACGAGTTGCCAGATTTTATATCTAGAAGCTAGAAGACCCGTTAGCGAGATGCGAGCCCGCACGCCCAGGTATTCACACGGCAGTGGAGGGAGCCGCACAGCTGATTCGCAGGCAGCAAGCAAGTCCCGTTTCCTGGCACACAACGAAAGCGTGCCAACGCAGGAGAGTAACATCTTGAATATCAGGCCAGGTATCACGACAGCAGCTCATCACGAAGGTAGACGAATAATTGTTCTAATATTTCAGTAGTTTGTTGTATTTTTGGGGGGTATTTCAGATGTGATCAACTTATATATACATTTTTCTTTACTCATAACCCATGTTATTATGTTGTCGATTTTAGAAATTAATTGTAAATTTTATGCTACGTCAGCGTGTTTTGTTTTTGACGCATTTTCACTTGTATTTGGATTTTTAATATTCCGTATTTGAATTTTTAAGGAAACGTTTTAATTATACCCACTTTGAAACAAAACTGTTTTATAATTGGAATCCTTCTATAAAAATGCGTAACAACCTACAGAATGTGTCAATATTGCTAGATCGCATCGTTATATAGGGAAAGCATTAGTGTAATATGCTAAAACATTTGTAATAAAATTTTAATGTGTCAGAATATAAATGCAATATTTATAACAATATTCTTGGAGTATAACAATTCCAATTTCGGAATGGTATTGTAATATGACATTATTATAGTCATTGGTAAACAATTATAAATAGGATCATAATGTTGACAGTCAAAATGATGCCTAGAATTAGCAACAATTGTATTGAAATAATTGGTAATTACGAAACCACAGACCAGGTGATTTGCAGATCAACCTGAGGGCTTATTTGAAACAAAACAAGTTTGTAAATGAATAATTGATTCATTAAGGAATACCAGTAAGGGAGGAAATGTCTTATAATTATTAAAAGCGAAGACGAGCGGACTATAGTCTATTAATACTAATATTTTATTGTAACGTGGAAAACATCATGTTGTGAAAGTTTATTAACGAAATGCGTTAATTTAAGTCAAGTGGAATATTGTACAAGTATATATTGAAGTGAACAAAAATGTTATTGATGTTTAAGGAGCACGAAGATAATTAGTTTGGAGAGGAGTTTGTTGAGAGTGCACCATGAACAGTATTTCACAGGTTCGTGTTTACTTAGTAGGGTCACTAATTCTTATACATGTTTGGAATGTATTAAGATGGGTTTTAAAGAATACCATGCATTATTATTATTATTGTTGAAAGGAAAGGAATGTGTTGAGAAATGTAAGCGTACAGCTAACGCTCTTTTAAGAAATTGTTCACCGTATAGGAAGGTTGATATGTGTATTGCCGATTGGAGCAAAAGTGTTTGATACAGTATGTCAAAGAAGTTACCTGACATTAGAGTTTTCATTTGTGTTGTACATGTCAGAAAAGTGTAATTCCGAAATCCACGAAGTTTATAAAAGGTAACAGAGTAGTCTCGCATCGTTCTTCAGGTATATCGTAATTTATTGATATGACATTACAAAGCCGTAATTAACTTAATTGTTCGTTACAAAGGTTCCATTGATTGTGACAGAAACCAGTAAATACCAGTAAAGACATTGTTTGTGAACAAGTATTAAGAAAATGTTTAAGAAACGAAAACGCAGTAAGAGTGTCAGATCACGAAGGATCTTGTATATATGTTAATAGAATACCGTGCTGGACATGGTAATTCAACTTGTGTAGATATTTAAATAATTTAATAATTCTTATAACGTTAATATTTTTTAAGATAAGTGTATCATATAGGGTCGTGTTTGTTATAAATTACATTCTTTTTGAGAATGGCTGATTCTATCAGACTGCTCACTGTAACCGAGTCACAGGGTGACTATTAAGCGAAACTCGAATAATTTTTATTCACGAATTAATTTTTGTGTATCGAGAACTTTCATGGAAAGTTGATAAATAGATAGGACTATCTACTGATGTTAATATTTTATTTTTGATCTTAAATTATTTTATTTGGTGATAGAGAATTTTTATGTCATGTAATCATTTTATTTAATAAATTCACAGGAACTTTTTGGTTTGCCTGCCCATTTTTTATAGAAACTGATCTTTTCATTTCGCAATCGACGTGTGATAATACTGCTAGTTAGTTACTAGAACTCACTTGGTCTCAACTTCACCGTTCACGCTCGAGATCTGAGTTTCTCGTCCTACCATCTCGTTATGGATGTTTATTTGCTAGTAAATGTGTAACTGATTAGTAGCGTTATTGCATCGCCGGTATGCGCCGAGGGTTTCCTAGTCATACACCTAGTAGGGATGTGTTGGTTTATCTAGCTGGGTATTGACGTCCTTACAATCCTTTCCATCTCAGCGGATATAGGTAGTGGCTATGCGAGATTCGGGCACAGTATGAAACATGATGGTAAAGAAAATGGGTGCATAAAGTGTCTTAAATAGGATGACAGGAGAGAACAAACTCCACTGCACAGTGATTTGTAATTTCCCCCTGTCATATTTGAAAGTAAAACACTTTCAAATGGGCACTTCCCTCCACAAATGCAAAAAAAGGGATGGATGATGGCGATGAAGTAATTGTGCACAGTTCCACCCTCGGGTTTTGCCTTCGAACAGTTAGTCCATCATATATCTATTTTATTCTATTGGGTTAAAATCTGGAGATTGTGTGTGGTGGTGTATTTCTTGTGCTTGTATTTATGTTGTGCAGTTTCATTTCTCAATGATTCTTGCCAGTGGTTTCAATGTCTTATTAGTTATTGGTTTTTGGATATTTTATATTATACTTCAGGGGATATTTGGAGAATTACAGTGTACTCCTGATAATTCGCGTGCGGATAATTCTATTTGCGGTTAATTCGCGAGTCTCGGAGAGTAATTTTTACAGTAGTAATTCTTACGGCAACTAATCATCCCGCTAAAGAAAATACTTTCACCGTCGTTTAAAGGAATTTTAACGCCATACAATGCGTGCTGAGGTTTGAGAAGACTGAACTGCGATTCTCAGCTATGTAAAATTAGGTCTACTTGCGCACTGGGATCTGCGCCAGTCACAGCCGGCTTAGCTGGCCGTGTTTACCCGTGCGCACATATATAATGACCCTATACTTGTGGCCTGTACATAAACTCAGGTTAGCTTACAATTGGTGTCATCCGTCTGGTGGTGCAGTTAGAAGTCGTGCCTATTTGCAAAGCCATGGCTGGATGGAGAGCTGGTATTGTTAATTCTCTCTGCCCACTTGTCAGTCTACCTGGGAATTACCAGCACAACTCAACTTGAGCATGACATAAGACATTCAGAAGTTTGTAGCACTTATGTTATTTGGGATAACTTATCTCAAATACATGTCAGATTTTCCATTAGTGTCCTGCAGAAGCTGATTTTTACACTCAGGATGAAAATACTTGTAAAATATGCCCTAATTGGAGGAAAAAAAGAAATATGTACTGTTAAGATAAAACTAGTTCGGGAAGCCACCCACCCATGATCAGCATAAATTCTGCCTATCATAATTTCCCATCTCTACACCCTTTCATCCCAAAACTTGAAGAAAATAAAAGAAGTGGGGCAAATACTTGAGTAATATGGGACTTGTTAACTTTGTAGAAAAATTCTACAGGAGTTCCTGCTCTGCTTCTTCTGTTTGTATATTTCTTGACTTCCTCGTCTTCTTTTTGTGTATTTGCCCATTTTTTAATTTCTTCCTACACCATCCAGTTCATGTCAGATCTTGTTGAACCCCATCTATACTTGTTTTGTCATTCTTCCTATTGAAACAAACCCAACAAAATGGTTGTAGCAGTAATAGCTACCATCATGACCTTTGTCATTCTCATGTACTTTTTATGTACATGCTTTGGTGATTAGTACCGTAGTGAAGGTGTACAGTGTTTTATATTGGTAGCAGTTGAGAACTTCTACATCTTCACAATTTCTGAATTAGCATTTATGGTATTTTACTTCCCTAATTATACACTCGCTGGCAAAAAGAAGCGAAACACTAGGATTTTCAGACAAAATTCAATGTTGGATTGCTTCAAACCTTGTATTAATCAAATATCATGACATTACAACAACATGGCAATGAATCATAAGTTAATTACCTTAATTTGCACAATAATTGATAGATATTATTCATCATAACAATCACAACAGCTCAGAAACACGAATTAGGAAATGTCAAAACCTGGAATCCATCGTACTGTTACACTGTATGATTGAGTGATTACTATGACTTAGTCAGTTTGTCCACATTTTTGCACCAAATTTCCTTTAGCTCAATAACGGGTATTACCACCTCTAGCTGCAGTTACAGCTGTGATTCGATCAGGCATGCTCAGGATGCAATCTCGAATGTTCTCTTGTGGTACGAGCTCCCATTCTTCCTCGAGCACAGCTCGAAGTTGAGCTAATGTTTCAGGGGAACGACTCCTAGCACGTCTCCCAAGCATATCCCAGACGTGCTCTATCGTGTTTAGGTCGGGACTAGAAGCAGGCCACTCCATGCGCTCAATTCCGACTTCATCCAGGTACTCGCTTACACAGAGGGCAATGTGTGGGCGAGCGTTGTCATGCATCAGGATAAAATTCTCTCCGATGACAGGTGCAAAAGGCACGACATGATATACTAAAATCTCTCGATGCACCGGTGGGCTGTCAGGCTCCCATCGTCAACGAACACAAGCTCCGTGCGCGTATCCAAGGTAATCCCAGCCCAGACCATCACAAAGCCACCATTGAATGGTGTCCTTGCAGAGAAGGTACAGGGTGAATAACGTTCGCCGGGCCTTCTCCATACTCTCTCCCACCCATCCGCTGCCCTCAAACAGAATTGGGAGTCATCTGTAAACAGCACTGAGCTCCACTGCTCCACAGTACAGTTTCGATGGGCGTTGGCGAATTTCATCCGAGTGACACGGTACTCACGTCTAAGGAGAGGTCCTGTGGCGGGCCTCTTGAACTGTAAACCCACAACCTCCTTCTTACTGTCCTTTCACTGGTGTTCTTGCCCGTACTTGCTGCAAGCGATTTCTGGCCTCCACAGCTGTTGTGTGTCGATCACGAAGAACTTGCATTGCGAGAAAGCGATCATCGCACTCAGTAGTGCTTTTCCTGTGCCCAGAACCGGGCCTTCTGGAGTAGATATTGTCCTCTCTGTACCTTTCAACAGTCCTGTACACGTTAGAACAAGATGTGCCTATAACGTTTCCCACATAGCGTACACTGCGTCCATCCTCCTCTATTGCCACTGCCCTTGCAGAGTTTTCAGGAGAAAGAGCCATTATGATCTGACTTAGGAACGAGAATAACTATTTTAGACTACCCATAATGTCCACAAAAATATGCGGCACGAGAATTTACAGCAATAAACCTTCAGACAGCCGTCTGGGGGTTATTCTTGTCCAAAGGCGAGAAACGGTAATATTGGTGCTGTGATTGTCACGATCAACAATGGTTATCAATTATTGAGCTGAATCTTCTCAAATGGGCTAATTAACTCGTGATACATTGCCATATCGCGGCAGTGTCACAATATTCAATTTGTACCAGGTTTAAAGCGGTCCAACACTGAGTTTTGTCTGAAATTCGTAGTGTTTCGCTTTTTATGCTGGTCAGTGTAGTATTTTCCTAGTGTTTTAAATGAGAAATTCTATTTATTAATAAGTTTCACTTTTATTTCATTTCAGGCATTGCACCTAACACATCACACCACAGTTCCCTTAGATCATTGCTGTCTTTGGAACCTAAATCTAAGAGCTACATACCTAACAAAGGTATTTATTCAGTTAGTTTAGACTATTTCTGTATTCCTGACTTGCTTGAATTTAACCCTCTTAGTGCCAAGCCATTTCCTGAAAAACTTGCCAATAATGCCAAGCCATTTTCAATGGTCATGCCGACGATTCGAAAAAAAATATCATAAATACCACATTTCAAACAATAGAATCATTATTATTGCTTTGCATTATAACCGATACCTCATTCTTTCATACATTATGTTCTTAAAAGTAAATATGGCATCAAAACTTTTTTAATTGCGTTTTTTCTGATAATTGTTCAATTTTTCATTTTTTTTGTAAAGAAACAGTTTTGAGCCTAAATTAAGTACACCTAAGAGTCATATTCAAAGAAACACTACATTTCCTGCTGTAGAAAGTTCTTAGATACATCTGTAGGCAGAAAACTTCAACAAGAAGAAAACAACTGCACCGCAATTTTGGCGGGAACGCGCGTGATTGGGAGAGCGCAAAGGGAGGGCGTGAATACAAACCCAAACCTATCGCGTAACGGACTTCGAAGGAAAAAAGTAAACACCGCACAGGTAAGCTTGAAACCTCGCCTTTCCAACCATAAGAAATAATCACATACATATGCCTACAGAAATCTACAAATATAACATAAACTGCGCGCCGATTGAATCGGCTTTGGCACTTTTGGCGCGAGCAGCGAGAGCCGATCTGATCGGCGCGTGGCACTGAGAGGGTTAGTCACATTTTGTGCCCCTTCCCCTTTATTTTCCCATATTTATAACGATGAATTGAAATGTTGCGGCTTTTGTTTATGCAGTCATTCATGGCCTTTGGTCATTGTTGAAGGAAGTAGCAGCAACATCTCTGACAAATTTACATTCAACTCTTCATCTGACTCTTGAATTATGTTCATGTGTTATTTGAATTATTATTCACTTTGAATGCTATGTTCCGTTTAGTTCTTAATTATATAATTATGATATAAATAGGTGCTTCATGCTAAGTGCATCACCTGAAATCATCAGATGCTCATTCTCCAGTGTATTTTAAGATGTTTCCAATTTTCATTTCCTTTTTCAACACTGTTTATTGGCTATGTCTTGTGGCTTGCAGTTTAAATGGAAAACGTCTTTCTGTTTGCCATTAAAAACAAAATCTGATTCAAAGTATAATTTTATCACACCAGTCAGTAAATTACTCTATTACGATATCAAGTCAAGGATATGTATTGGCGGTGAACACACAAACAGAACAAAACATTTTATTTTGAATAGTGACTTGGTGTAACTGGCCTCCCAACATGCCTAGTCTCGTTGCTGTGTACTGCATCTTACTTTCAACAAAAAACCTTCAGCTGCTATTTGAAATAGTATTGTATCGTCAATAAGTATCCTTGAATAGATATTGCAGCAGGCTGAACTTAGCCATTTTATCAATTGGGCAATGAAATTTTACTTTAAACCAGATTTTGTTTTTAATAGCAAACAGAAAGACGCTTTGCATTTAAACTGGACATCGCATGATGTAGGTGATAAAACGGTCTTAATTTTCGTTTCATAGTTTGGCTTGCTCTCCTACACATAAAAAAACAAACAAATGAAAACATATTCAGAGACGCTGGGGAACGCTTCACGACTCTTTAGCTATGCACCCGGTGTAATATTGTAATCCTCCTCGATCAGTTTTGCGTCTGACTTTTTAAAACTTTCAGTAGATTCATTACTCTGTTTGCTTGTGTCTTGTTATTGCTTTTGATTGTCCTACAAAGATTCAACAATTTGCAGAATCACTTCTTATTGTATAGGCCCACCCTTTTCATATACTCTACTTTCGGATAAAAATATAATGAAAATTAAGGGAGATGTGGAAACTTGCTGCTGAGTGTTCAACACGCTGTTGAGTATTTATTGGGTATGCTATTATTACCACTGTTTGTTATGTTTTGTTTTGACCAAGTGTGTGGTTAAATTGGCAGAGACATTGTGCCTGAGGTCGCGGGATTGAGGTCTGGCATTTCGTTGACATTGAAGGGTGTAAAAAGTGAAAGGTCTGTGTCAGTCAATTTGCTGGTGCAATTTAAAGGAAATCACTGCACAAAAATTAAAAGTATTATTTGAGTGGAGAACAAAATTCAAAGAGACACTATGAAATTCCCATGCTTTGGAAGTAATCCAGCTGAATTGGCATTCACTGTGAAATCATTCCATCCATCGTGACAGAAAGCAAAAAGAGCCATGATAATTACAGTATGTCCAGTGCATGACATACCTGGTCCGCCTAGGTGAGAGGCAAGCAGCTTGACCACTGCACCATCACGCTCCCTATAGGCTATAGAAATTGAGTTGTAATACAGTCTTGTGTTGTAAATAAAGTTAGACAGTCTTTTCATGAGCCAGAAAATAATTATAAATATGACTGTGGCTATCATGAAGTAGAGTGCATGATAGATTGTGAAAGAGACAATAGAACAATCAAAATACAAAAGATAGAACTTAACAATTCACTGCTGCAACTGGAAACTGGAAAAGTGCTTCTCCTTCAAAGCTGCATCTGTTGGGCGAAAGGCGTTGGTGCAATATTCTTCATCAAATACAGGTCTAAAGGCTCTTCGTGAGGCTCTTACTTGCTTGTAAGTGTTCTTAATTTTTTTCCATGAAAATATTATTTCCATCAGTCTTCTCCTGAATTGTAGTTTTGTTTCATATCTCATGCATCTGTTAACATAGAATATTGTGGTGCGAGTTGTGCTTTATCTTTATTTAGGTCCCAAGTATGGTTTAAAATTGTGGTCACAGGCCTGATTAACATACCATTGTAGGAAAAGTGGAACCTTCTAGGTGTGTACTTCAACTAGAGGCTACTATAACTTTCCAAATTTACAATATGAATATAGTGTTTAATATATTCTAAATTCTTCAGGAAATGTAGTACTAATAATGTTATCTGTTTTACGTCCCGCTTAACTACTACAGCATTTAGAGATGCTCGGGTGCCAGAAATTTGCCCCAAATGGGATCTTAAACGTGCCAGTAAATCTACCGACACAGCTCCCTCGCATTTGCACACCCACAAATGCCAACTGACTGCTCCAGGATTCGATCCTGCAACCTTGGAAACAGCAGGCGAGAACATTACCGCTGCGCCACGCAGCCAGTCAAATTCAGGAAATGTTTATTCAAAATAATTTTTGTTCAACTCTTATGCATTCCTGATCAATGTTAGGATGCAGAGTTCATAAAAAGCATCAAATGTCCTTATGCCTGTCGGACAGAAATAATTTTATTTCAGAGTTATGCTCGTTGATTAGCCTGTGTATTACATTCTCACAACCACACCTCTCCATTTCACCCTTAAACATCCCCTTTTGCAAAATATCAGTCTTTTACAGCACCAATCAGCAAATATACCTCACATTTTGCATAAATACATAGAAAATAATATTGTTCGTTGCCTGCTAGCCAAATTTCCTTTTTGTTGCTGTATTCAATATATCACCTTTGGTAGTTTTCCAGAGATTCTTTATTACTGGACCACAAAACATATTTACAATCCTATATAAAACTGCCCTTTATATCATAGCCACATTCAGTGTTCTAGGAAAATGTTGGAAAGCTTTATACAGTATATTGAACATAATAAAGCTGATGCAAATAGTATATTTCCTCCTGACCACTTTGTAAAAGTAGGCTAAGATCATCTTCATTTCCCCTTTTCCAGGTGACACGGTGTTCCAATCCTGGTTCCGTTTGCTAATGCTATTCTTCGAGTACATCCAACGCGTTCTTCGTCTTCCTTGTCCTATCTTCCCTGTCATCCGTCGTTCCAGTGCTCGTCTTGGTAGCCTTACTTCATTCATCCGTTTAACATGTCCAAGCCATCTCAATCTGTTTTGCTCCAGTTTGTAATTTAGTTTTCCCCCAGGGGCTCACATCTAGTGGGGCGTGGGTTGGCGAGCACGGGACCCCAGCTGAGTCCGGCATTGCTTCCACTTACTTGTGCCGGGCTCCTCTCCGTCTTCTTTCCTGTCGACCTCCCTTGGTCAACTCTTGTTCTCTTCCGACCCCGATGGTTTTTAGGTTACCCGAGGCGTAGGGAGTCTTTCACTTTCCCGCCTTAATTGGTCCTTGTCTCATCTTTCCTGATACCCTCCTTCTGTGAGGGGTCAGCCTTCTTTTTCTTTTCCTTTTACCTCCTGCCTTGTGCTCAAGGCCCTTAAGGAGGCAGGGTGTATGTAGCCCCACCACTTCTGGTGCACCGTAGATAATGCTACACCCTCAGGGGCTCACGGCTGGCGAGTTCGGGAGTTGGCGACCCCGAGGGATTCCTGAGCTGGGTCCGTTTTCCCCTTTTGTCCCTTACCTTTGGGGCGGACCTTCTCCTCTCCCCCCTCTCCTCTCCTCTCCTTTTTTCATTATATTTACTTTTCTCTTTAAGTTTCCCGCACTGTTTTTTTACTTGGTTCTCCGTGTCTCTAAATTCCCTTCTAGCGATTTTTGTTTAAGGCATTTTTAATCTACGTTGCTTTTTGTATGTTTTTTCGATCTAAATTACATCTCGCGATTGTTGTCAACCTCAATTGCATTTTGTAAAGATTGACAATCTAAATTGCTTTTTAGTAAGTCTTTCAATGCAGGTAGATGGGCCTTTTAGTGAGTATTTTGAATTTCAATTGCATTTTGTAAGTATTTTCAACCAAAATCGCATTTCGCACGAATTTTGAATCTAAATTGCATTTTGTTTGGTGGGCATTTTGCACATATTTTGATTCTCAGTTGCATTTTGTGGGTATTTTGAATCTAAATTACATTTTGTCAAGTATCTTCAATCTAAATTGCATTTTGTAAGTATTGTCAATCCACATGAGTCGTTTGACTCTACCATACATTTTGTAAGCATTTTCAATTTCAATTGCATTTTGTAAGTATTTTGAACCTCAATGGCATTTTGTACGTATTTTCGATCTCATTTGCATTTTGTAAGTATTTTGAATTTCAGTTGCATTTTGTAAGTATTTCGACGCTACATTGCATTTTGTACGTAGTTTGATTCTAGCCTACGTTTTGTGGGTCTTTTTCAATCTATTCCTTTTGTGAATCTTTTCGTTCTAAATTCCCTTTTGTAAGACCATATTGTGAGTTGTTTCCATCTGAGTTTCTCTTTGCACGTATTTTTCGTCTCACATAATTTTCGTTCTGGTTTCCATTTCATTCTCATTTTCGCTATCACCCAGATCATTAGGGGCCGAAAACCTAGATGTTAGGCCCCTTAAAACAACAATTATCATCATCTGTCATTTAGTTTCTGTACTCCCAGTTCTTTCCATATACAGTATCTTCATTTCTCACTCTGTCTCTCCTCGTTTTCTGGACCATACTTCTCAGGAATCTCATCTGTTGCCTGTACTCTGCTCTCATCCCTCTAAGTCATTGTCCAAGTTTATGCTGCATATGTCATTATAGGAACATAATATGCTTTGGACATAACTTCTTTAGCCTTAATTGGTATATCCTTGTTCCATACTAGTCCCCGTAACTTTTGGTAGAAAGCACTCCCGAGTTGTATTCTTCTGCTAATTTCCAATCTTTTCATTTATTACGTCTAACTGTTCTTGTACCTCCATCTCATCCTCGCCCCTGATCACAACATCGTCTGCAAACAACATTACCTTTATCTTTGCCCTACTATAGTCTTTCATTGCTGCCTTCATGATGTCATCCAGCACCATTAAGAACAATAATGGTGACAACACACTTCCTTGCTTTAGTCCAGTGACAATTTTAAAACATTCCGATATCCCGACTCTAGTCTTCACACTACTGTAGCAATCCATGCACATTCCTTTTATCATGTCTCTCAGTTCCTTGCCTATCCCCCTATTTGTTAAGCTTTCCCAAACTTTTGTTCTAGGGATGCTATCATTGGCCTTTTCTAGATCAATAAAAGTCATTACCATATCCTTCTCATATTCCCAACTCTTGCCAATGTTCTGTCTCAGAATGAAAATGGGTTCCACTGTTGACCTGCCCCCTCTAAATCCAAACTGCTCCTCCTCTATTTGGTTTTAGACCTTTACTCTAATTCTTTTTTCTAGGATTCTTTCCATTACTTTGGCAACATGCGAGATGATGGTGATTGCTCGGTAGTTACCACACACCTTCCTGTCTCCTTTCTTGAATATTGGCAATATTATTCCCTAGCAAGCCAGTAGTGGATATCATTATATGCTTTCAAAACAGGAACAGGCCTCGGAAAGGACGGATGCAAACGACGACGACCCGGATATGCTAATGGACTACGAGTTGGGACATTAAACATACAGACACTGACAGGAAAGGTGGAGGAGATTGTAGATGTGATGGAGAGAAGAAAACTGGATGTACTGGGCTTGGCAGAAACAAGATGGAAAGGAGAAGGTCGCAGAGAACTGAGGAAAGGGTACCGGTTGTACTGGAGTGGGAACAGTGAAGGAAGGAGCAGCGGAGTAGGAGTAGTTGTGAGAGATGGAATGAAGGAAGAGGTAAAGGGAATAAGTGACAGGATCATGAAGATCAGAGTAAAGGGAAGAAGCCTGGAGATAGCCCAGGTATGCCCCTCAAGTTGGATGTACAGCTCAAGAGAAGGAAGACTTCGAGGAGGAGCTACAACAGCAATTGAATGGTCAGAGCATCATTGTCATGGGAGATTTGAATGCACATGTAGGAAGTGAAAGGCAAGGATATGAAAAATGTATTGGGAGCAGAAGGATAGGGTAGCAGGAATGAAGAAGGGAGAAAGTTGCTGGATATTTGCAAGAGAAACGGTTTAGTGGTAGGCAACTCCTGGTTCCGGAAGAAAGAAAGCCACAAGGTAACGTGGTACAGCAGTGATTTAACAAAGAAATCTTTGGTAGATTACATGCTGTACGACTGGGAAATGAAGAGAAGTGTCAGAGATATAAAGGTAATACCATCAGAGGCCTTAGATAGCGACCACAGAATACTTGTAATGAACCTGGGAGTTGTTAAGGATAGCAAGAGGACAGAGTACCAGGAAAGGAGAATCAAAGTATGGAACCTCAAGGAAAAGGAAGTCAAGGAAGAATTCCAGAAGATAATAAGGGAGAGGATGCCAACAGACAATCCTAAAACAGGGGAAGAGGAATGGAAGCAATTCAAAAACACAATGGTGGAAGCTGCAGTGGCAGTATGTGGAAGAACAAGCAACAGAAAGCTGTGTAAAGAGACACCATGGTGGAATGAGAGAGTAAAAGAAGCTGTGGGAAGGAAGAACAAGGCTTTCAGAGTGTGATTCCAAGAAAGAACAGATCTAGCAAGGGTAGATTATAAGATAAAGAAGAAAGAAGCAAACAAGATTGTCGCAGAGGAGAGGAAGAAGTGGATGGTAAAGTGGACAGAGATGATGGAGGAAGACAGCAGAGGAAATAAGAAAGTACTTTATGGGATGGTCAAAAGTAAGAGAAGAGGTCTGCGAGAGGATGTGGTAATGATGGACAAAAACGGAAATGAGGTACACAACAAAGACACTCAAGACAGTGTGGAAAGAGTACTTTGAGGATTTGCTGAATCCAAATGGTCATAGGGAGGAAGACAATGTATTGGAAGATAGAGAAGACAACACAGGAATGGAAAAGGACCTGACTTGGAGAGAACTGGAGATGGCTATAGACAAGATGAAAGGAGGAAGGGCACCGGGTGTGGATGAAGTGAGTGTTGAAATGGTGAAGGCAGCAGGGGAGGTTGGGAAACAGTGGCTGTACCGTGTCATGAGGGTGATATGGAAGGAGAAAAAGACCCCAGAAGATTGGAAGAAAGGAGTAATTGTCCCAATATTTAAGAAAGGAAGCAGAAAGGAGTGCAGAAATTACAGGGGAGTCACACTCATACCTCACTGTGCCAAGATATATGAAAAGATATTAGAAAGTAGAATACGAGCCAAAGTGGAGAGAAAATTGAGAGAGGAGCAGTATGGATTCAGACCTGGGAGATCAACAGTGGATCTCATATTTTCAGTGAGACAGCTCCAGGAACACCACTACGAATTTGGAGAGGATCTGTTGATGGCCTTCCTGGACATCGAAAAGGCCTATGATAGTGTGTGTAGGGAGAAGGTTTGGAAAGCAATGGAAAACATGGGAGTGGAAAAAGAGACTGTAGGCAGAGTGAAGGAGATGTATTGTGGAAGTGTGAGTTGTGTGAAAGTTGGAGGGGAAAGAACAGACTGGTTCAGACAAATGAGTGGCCTGAAACAGGGTAGTGCGCTGTCACCCCTTCTCTTTATTGTGGTTATGGACGAGGTAATGGCACGGATAGCAGGAAAGATAGGAGAAGATAAGATGAAAGCAATGGTGTTTGCAGATGATCTCATGGTCTGGGGAAACAAGGAGGAGGAAATTCAGGAGCAACTGAAGGCTTGGGAAGAAACAGTGGGAGAGTACGGATGGAAGTTCAACATCCGTAAATGTGAGATCCTGTTAACGACCAGGAAAAAAGGACAGACCAATGAGTGGGATAACACTTGGAGGTGGACAGCTGAAGAAGGTGGAATGTCTCAAGTACTTGGGAAGTATAGTGGAGGAAAATGGGAGAAATGACAAAGAGATTACGGAACGTGGCAGACAGGCAGAATCATTTCTGAGAAGCATTAGGAGCTTAGTGTGGAATAAAGATGTCCCACAAAAAAGCAATGAAGTGTTATACAGAAGCTACTATATCCCGATACTGACCTATGCTTCAGAAACGTGGACAATGAAGAGAAGAGACATAAGCAGAATACAGGCAGGTGAAATGAAGTTCTTGCGAAGTAGGATTGGAGTAACAAGAAGAGACAGGGTGAGGAATGAAAAGGTCAGGGAAATGGTGAAAGAGGAGCCCTTGCAAGGTAGGATTGAGACATCAAGACTGAGGTGGTATGGACACTTAAAGAGAATGGATGAGAAGAAGATTCCCAAGAGGATACGTGAGATGCAGATGCAGAAGAAACGACCAAGGGGAAGACCAAGAGATAGATGGCTGAAAGGAGTGGAGGAATGTGTCAAGAAGAGAGGCGAGGACTGGACTAGAGTGACAGCGGAGAGGTGGTGGGAAGAAAGGACTAAGTGGCGAGGCTTATGTTCCAAACAGACCCAGCCTGGGGCTGGAAACTGTACAAGATGATGATGATGATTCCCTTTTTCCAGTCTTCAGGAACTTTCTTCTCTCTCCACACACTGCTGAGAAGTCTGTATGTCCACTGCAGTCCCACTGGTCCTACCGCCTTGATCATTTCTATTGCCACTTCGTCAATTCCCACAGCTTTCCCCATCTTCATCTTCCTAACTGCCCATTCCACGTCTGCCATAGTAATGCCTGGTTCTTCTTCTATTTTTTCCTCCACCGTTTTGGCTGTTTGCGTAACTTCTCCGCATGTCTGGCGTCTCACATTCAACAGCTCGCTGAAATATTCTTTCCATCTGTCCGTTCTCTCTTCTGTTTTTGTCAATATTTCACCTTTTTTGTTTTTCATGAACCCAGTGTTCACCTTTTCATTTCTTCTACTTTTTATAATTCCAAACAGCAATTTCTTTCAACAATTTAAATCCTCCCTTATTTCCTGAGTGAATTCTTCCCAGAGTTTCTTCTTTTCCTCTGCTATTACTTTCTGCAATCTCTGTTTGCTTTTATATATTTCGCTCTACTTTCTTCAGTCCTTTTTGTTCTCCATTCCTTCCAAGTTTTCTTCTTCTCGCTTACCTTTTCTTTCACTCTATCATTCCACCATTTTGTCATCTTTTCCCGTACCTTTCCTGATGTTTTACCACATGTTTTCTCTGCACTGTTTACAAATGCACTCTTGATCTTTTCCCATTCTTGTTCCACATGGGTAATATCCATCCTTGGTATCTCCTCTTGCAATTCTTTCTTTAACTCTACTGCAACCTCCTTTTCCTTTAGTCTCCAGACCTTAATCTTTCTTTCCCTTTTTTCTGGTAATCTCATAACTTTTCCTATTTTTAATTTTGCTACCACTGCCCTATGGTCTCCTCCAAAGGCTTTCTCTGGCATGGCTGTAACATCCATTTGCTCTTTCCGATGTCCTTTTTCGACTAAAATTTAGTCTATCGGAGTTTTCGTTCTTCTATCTCCCCCATCCATATCTCGTTATCTTCTGACTATTTTTCTTTCTGAACCACGTATTCCCTATAATTAATTGGTTCCGCTAAGATATCCAAGAAAATACATTACCAGAATCACATGCTCTTCGCATTTCTTTCACCTTCCTGCTGCATGGTCAGTAAAATTAAAACAGCAATAGGAAGCTACTCTGGCCCATGAAGTAGTATTCTTGATTTCACTTTGAGGGGCATCGTCTTCACTTTCATTGTCACTGTCGAAACATGGATTGTAGAAAGTGTCATTAATTTCTTCTTTAAGATGGTATATTGGCTTTCACGGCCGGTGAATTAAAACTCAGCAATTCTTCTAGGTTTGTGCCGTGTCTTGTGTGGGGTATCGCCCAGGACACCAAGCCCAGACCCCCACAGGAGTAACGAATTACGTGCTACCTCCCTTTATATATAGTGCAACTGCACTCCTTGACTGTGAGAACTGAAAGCTCAAGCAGCCTGAACCTCCCTATGAAGGCTTCCAAAAAGATGGTATATTGGCTTTCATGGCCAGTGAATTAAAACTCGGCAATTCTTCTAGGTTTGTGCCATGTCTTGTGTGGGGTTTCCCCAGGTGGGGACACCAAGAGCCCGCCGATGAGCCAGCTTGGTGTCCTAGGCGAAACTCCACACAAGACACGGCACAAACCTAGCAGAATTGCCGAGTTTTAATTTCTTCTTTGGTCAGAAATCATTTTTGATCGTCAGCCAATTCCTATGGGTGGCAAGTCAGAACTGCAATTTTTTGCTCTTCATGGTCAAGGACATATATCCCAGTTTCATTTCCCACTCGTGCTCAATTCCAAATGTCGCCTTTGAAGAGTGTTTCGCAGTTAATATTATTAACAGACTCTCCCCTCACCTCATTTTCCTTCCCTGCTCTTAGGGGCTCCAAACTGGCACACCAGTTTATTTTTAATTATTGAAGTGACCCTGGGCTCAACACTAGATCTTTTTCACATTCCACATTTCTGATGCAACCCTTTCTCTCTACACCTTTACCTGATGTAGTGTTACCCCAGGTAGACCTCACGCTTTTTCACCATCACTGACGATGACTTAGTTGAAATACATACTGTATGTGTATATATATTTTTGTCATCTTACTGTACTATGTGTGTGTGTATCATCTAGTTATCCTAGGAAGTTGTTCTTCCTCCTCATCTATGCCTTTCTGGCTTGATAGTGTTGCCTGTTTCCCCCCTATTATGATTTTTCCCCTGTGGATTAATGTATGTTCCTAGCTGTTTCATGTCCATAACTCCATTACCCTGGCCTTATTGTGTCCTCTCTCTGACATTTGGAAATAGTACCACCCTCCCTTTCCATTTGCCTCCTCTAAACTTCCCTCCAACTTCATAAACAATACATCAAACTGGAGTATTTGAAATGATATTTGATATTTTCTTTTGTAGGCTTACCACCGTTGGCCACACTGGTGAAAGGTGAACTGAAGCTTGAAGAAGTAATACACTTGGACAAATTACTTCTCTCTCTCAAGTCAGAAACTGAACCAGCAGCTATGTTTGCCCTTAATAGAAACTTATTTGTTCAAGTAAAAATTGTTAATTGTAAGTACAATGTTTTCAAGTGTTCAAAGTTTGTATGAATTGTAGTTTTCTATAAAAATGGCTTGTAGTGTTTATATCATTCCTTTCTGTGTTATTGGGAGGGATGGGGGGTATGGAGGTGAATGAACAATTTGGGGGAGGTTGACATGAATGACAACTTTAAAAATATCAATTTTCGAATGTGAGGCAATTTGCGAATATTGCCTGCATTATAGCTGCACTGGACTAGGCTCCAGTATTTTCAGTAAGTTACATTATGTCAATGGCTACTTCTCCTACTTTCCATGTTAACTTAAACTGTATTTGGACCATATAGGAAAAAAACAAGGGGTGGACATACAATCTGTTCTGTCCAGTGATATCGTAAAAGTCTGATGATTACAATGGTAATTTTGGTCAGGGAGCAGGGATATCTGAAGATTATTGTGGCTTCATATAGTAGATTAAATACTTTCATTATCTTTATTTTCTTACCAAAATGAGACATGAAATTACATTTAATCGAAACCTGTTACCCCTATGGTGACCAGACATCCCGTTTCTAACGGGATTGTCCCTTCTTTCAGTAGTTGGTCCCGTTGTCCCGACAACTCTTCGACAGGATGCAAAATGTCCCGTTTTCTTAACATTCGTCCCGTTAAATCCCGTTTTCTTGAGATATTTTAATGTGTGCGCAGTTTTGCATACATGCTTTACTTAATTCATTTGATTTTCTGTATCCCAAGATTCAAATATCTGAGAGATACTTCGTAGAAAGTACCGCCAATCAACCAACACTATAATTCTTTTTCGTAGGGTAATTTCGCAACTAATTCTCTCAAAGGGTTAATTTTGTAGGCTGTGGTACATGCCGATGCATGCGGAATAACAAATTTGTAACATAACACCATCGTTGCATGCGAGGGAAACTTTGTTTTATTGTAATTAATGGTGTTAGATACATAAAACTTCATGTTTAACGTCTTATAATGTTTACAAGCACGCGTCTTTCAGTACTCTATAGTTACTAATCGTGACGAGTTGTTCCGCAATATTTTATCAATAGTTGAGAATGCCGAAACGAAAGTGTAATTTCACGGATGTATTAAAGGAAGAATTTCCTTTTCTTAAGGAAGATCAAGACAAAATAGTGTGTACTTTATGTAAAGGTGCGTTTTCTATCGAACATGGTGGTCGATCGGACATTTTCCAACATATACAAAAGAAGAAGCATAAAGTGGCAGAGGCTGCTAAGAGTTCAAGCCATAAATTAACCTCCTTCATGACAACACAAGGGACAGAGGATGAAGAAGGGAAACTTCTTGCTGCTTTAGAAGGTGTGTTTACTTTTCATACTGTTAAACCTAACCACTCCTTCAGATCGATGGATTGCACATCAACTCTTGTGCGTACTTTATTTGAAAGGAAATTTACATGTGGGAGAACCAGGTGTGAGGCCATCGTAGTTAATGTCTTAGCTCCTTTTGCGTTAAGCGAAATCACCAGTGACTTGCAAAATGCCAGATATGTATCAGTTATGGTTGATGCTTCAAACCACAACAACTTGAAATTAGTTCCAGTACTTGTAAGGTATTTCGTACAAAATAAAGGCATTCAAATCAAATTTCTTGAGTTTCAAGCACTTTCCGGGGAAACAGCAGAGATGCTAACAAACCACATTCTTCACATCTTGGAGCAATACAAGTTAACTGACAAAGTTATTGCTTTCTGTGGTGATAACTGCAACACCAACTTCGGTGGGGTTGCAAGAAAAGGCACCAACAATGTTTTTTTTTTAAGTTAATACAGGGGATAAATGAAAACATTTTTGGAATAGGTTGTGCTGCCCACATTGTACACGACACTATGCAGACAAGTGCAGACATTTTACCTATTGATGATGACACAATTGTTAATAAAGTGTTCCAGTATTTTCACATTTATGCTGTTCTAGTGGCTGAATTGAAGAGCTTCTGTGAGTTTGTGGATGTTGAGTGCAAGCAGATATTGGGAAGTGTAAAAACAAGATGGCTTTCTTTACAACCAGCTGTTAACAGACTTATTGATATGTTTGACAGTCTCAAGTCTTATTTTCTTTCAAAAGAAAAGTGTCCTAGAGTGCTAAAAGACTTTTTCAGTAATCCACAATCCTTACTTTGGCTTCATTTTATTAATTCACAACTCAAGGTGTGTGCAAACACAATAAAGAAAATTGAGAAAGACAATATATGTGGCAGCTAAGTTGCTAATGAATTACATGCCTTGAAATATAAGCTTGTGTGCAGGAAGGACCAGAATTTTCGAACATCCATAATGATCTCTTTACTAAAGCAATTAGAAGATGGTGGTTTGATCAATGATCATAAATTTACGGAGTCTACGAACAGTTCTTATGTCACTTTCCTTCAATACATGGAGAACTGGACACTACCCTTCGATAAACTGAAAGAACTTCAGTGGGTTCAGCTGAATAGTCCTCCATTGTGGAATGAGGTTCAGCAGTGTGGGCAGTGGATTGCAGAAATTGACAGTCATTCAGAAAAAGTAATTGATGAAGATGAACTATTTGATGAAGTAAGACAAAACTTTTTTGAAGCAAAAAGTGAAATCTGGAAGATAAATGGTACAGCAACTGAAGATAAGTGGGTTGAGATATTTAGTGTTATGGACAGGGAAAACATTGAATATAATGTATGGCGTGTCTTGTGACCTTGGCTTTGACGATTCCAGGAACTAATGCAGCCTTAGAGAGAGTGTTTTTAATTATCAATTGTATGTGGTCAGATGAAAAGAACAGGCTCAATATTGAAACTGTTAAGGCAATGATCTTGACCAAGACACATTTTCGTGATGTATCTTGCTCAAGTTTCTATACATTTTTGTTAGAACACCCAAACCTTTTGAAGGAAATTCATAACTCTTTCAAGTATATAAAAAGAAAAGACTGACCCAGATATTGGATGTGAATCGGTTTTCTTGGTCAAGGATTCAATATAGCCTATAACCAGTTGACAGTCAAAATGAAAGGTCGTGTTTTTCCCGAGCTCTCAGGTGTGCTGAAATGGGTTGTTCTCTGGAGTGTTATCGCGCGAGGATCGGACTGTGGTATGCGAAGGGTAGTCGGGATTTCCGGTGTTAGTGTGTGCGTACGGGGCCTAGTAACTTGTGGTTTATAGCCCTAGTGATAGCTGCGTTGTTAGTTATTGGTGGAGTGGAAGTGAATCAGGCAAATGATCCAGTGGCAGCATTAAAGTGTTCTACGTGCAGTGAAACATTGAAGAACGGTGTGCAGTGTGGACTAAGTGAGAAATGGTTTCACTTCGGCTGTATTAAGGTCAAGAAGGAGGATTATGATGTCGGGAATTGGTTTTGTAAAGTATGTGATACGCCGGACTGTATGAGGGTGCAAATCAAAGCAAGGGATCAAATAATACCGGAACTTAGAACAAAGCTTCGTGAATCAGAGGATACTGTGAAGGATGTGACTGAACGGCTTTCTACTGGGATCAGTGTGGAAGAGGGCGTGCAGGAGCAAACTGAGGATGAAGTTATCATAATGGGTGATTCTATGTTACGATGGAGTGCGAATATCTCGAGGAAATCAGGTGCGAAAGTGCGGTGTTATCCGGGGATTAAAATTGACCAGCTTGCCCAACAAGTGGAAGAAGCAAATGTAGAGGACTGTGACAAAGTTAAAGTGTTGTTGCTCCATGTTGGGACGAACGATTTGAAGAAGAGGGCTACAGCTGATTACATCATGGGGAACTCTACGAACTAGGCAGAAAAGCTAAAAGCAAGTTTAGAAATGCAAAAATTATAATGAGTGGCATTGTTCGGCAGGAGATGTTCCGTTAAGGCGAGTTAAGACTGTAAATGACCGCATGGACTGGGTTTGTGCACAACTGGGATTAGTGTACGTAGATGCTGACTGCTGGATTGGTGGCCGTGACTTCGCCCGAGACGGGCTGCATTTAAATCTAAGGGGCGCTTTCAACCTAGGGAGCCTACATGACAGGGTCATCGGTTCGTGCCGGCCATTGTGAGGTGGAGCAGGTCCAGAGGTTGCCAGCCGACGGGAACAGAAGGAGTTACTTCGGGATATTTGCTGCGGAGGTAAGGCTCTACGATTACTGCAGGTTAATTGTCAGAGTTTAGGAAATAAAATAATTGAATTTTGGAATCTTAGAGACGTATTCTCCGTACATTTTCATTGCTACTGAATCTTGGTTATATGAGGATATAAGTAGTAATGAAATAATTCAAGGGACCTGCGAAATGTACAGAACGGATTGGGGGAAGCGAGGTGGTGGGCTATTTATTTGTGTGCGCAAAAATATACCGTATATATTCGAATACCACCCGCACATTTTTAAACAAAATCGGACGTGAAAAATTGGGGTGCGGGTCTTATTTGAGTCATCCTGATTTTAAAGATTTAAATTGCCCGCCACGCGAAATATCGGGTGTTGCGAGTATCCGCTAGATGGTGCTAACCTTCTTCCGACTATCACTTTGTTTTACCGTAAGCAGGCGGCGTCATAAAGTCTCGCGCACGTTTTCAGAGTGTAAACATGAGTTCTACGAAGCGTTTGCGGTCGTTTACTGTGAGTGAGAAATTGAAAGTTGTGAGGGAAGCTGAAGTTATTGGAAATCGTGCCCGGTAGGAAATATGATATTGACGAGTCATGTATTCGTGATTGAGCGGGATGACGTCTATGCTACAATCACGGGATGTCTGCGTGAACCGCCCGTTCAAAGCAGCCTTGAAACAGCTGTATACGGAGCGGATGGCGGCCGATAAGCACACACTGACCCCAACTGGTCGTATTCAGCGCCCGGAAGTTCAGCTGCTCTGTTCGTGGATTTTGACGGCAAGGAATCGTATCTCGGGAGATCTCATACGGAAGAGCTTCAAGAAATGTAGTATTTCCAATGCTATGGATGGCAGTGATGACGACATTTTGTGTGAAAGTGATGGTGAAAAAAGTTTCGAAGTTGGTACTTCTGATGACGATGAATGAAGTGTTTGTGTCTTTTATTTGTATTTTTAATTGTTTCTGCATGTTATTTTAGGACGACTTCAGAACTGTTGGAAACTATTTTGTAGAAATGCTATTCTGTTTATTTAGTAAAGATTGTAAATAGTTTTGTGTAAAAAATATTTTTTTAAAATTTTGTTCTTCAAAATCAGGGTGCGGGTCTTATTCAGGGGCAGGTCGTATTCGAGTAAATACGGTAGCTAGTTTCTTAAAGTGGGCTGATACGGCTCATGAAATGTTATGTGTACAAATTTCGGATAAAGGGAATAAATTCCCTCTTCAGGTGATAGGGGCGTATAGAGCACCGAAAGATAACTTTTCGCTTCTCGACACACTGTATGATAAAACTTGTACGGGTAATGCTATGAAAAAGAGCATACAAGAGTTTAGTGCTTTTCAGTCGGTCAACACGAATGTACCCAAAAGAGATGGGTTACGCTCTAATCCTGAAATAAATTACATGAGATTAATAAATACATGTAATTTATTTCAGGATTAGGGCATAACCCATCTCTTTTGGGTACATTCGTGTTGACCGACTGAAAAGCACTAAACTCTTGTTTACTAAGGCAACACTGAAAATATGGCTTCAAACACCACAAAAAGAGCATAATAATTGCCGGAGATTTAAACCTCCCCAAAGTAGACTGGTCTGGTGAGTCAACTAGCTGTGGTCAAGCTCGGAGCGCTGCAAACAAATTCTTAAGGGAGGGGGGATTTTCCCAAGTAGTTGACTTCCCAACTAGGGGCAATAATACCTTAGATGTTTATCTCGTAAGGCCTGTAGAGCTGTATATTAACTGTCTGAAAGTACCAGGAATTAATGACCATTCTGGGGTTGAATTAAATATTAGATACGGTGACGTTACAAAATTAGACTCTGATGTAGCAAATAAGATCATATTCCAGTATCACAGGACGGATCAGGGCAAATTTCAGGGGTATTTGAATGAGCTATTTGTAGGATGGGCATCGGAAGGAAATCACATTAATATCCTGTGGACTAATTTTTTGAAAACTTTAAATTGATAAATTTGTTCCATTTAAATTATTGAAACAAAACCCAGATCCTGAGTATTACACACGGAAAATCAGGAGTCTTAAACGGAAAATTAGGAAATTATACAATAAAAGACATGATAGTGACAAGTATATGTTGAAATTTAAGTCCTTATCAAGAGAGCTCGTCTTAAAAAAAGAGGGCTGCTCATGACAATTATATGCAAGGTTTACTTGGTTCGGGAGGCGATGGGTGGAAAAAATTTTACAGTTATGTTAGGAGAAGACAGGGAAATTCAAATAATTTGTCGATGATAATGTCCGGTGACGGTAAATTAATTACTGAGAAGCAGGCCATTGCTAATGAATTAAATGTCTTTTATTTTAGTGTGTTCAATAAATCCGATAGCTGTGTGTTGGACCTTAACGGTGAATCAGGGGCTCCACTTCTCCAAATAAACCAGTCAGCAATTGTAAAGCTAATACAAAAATTACCTTACAATATATCGAAGGGTCCTGATAATATTGTTAGTGAAGTACTTAAACTAGGAGGTAGGGCCGTGGCACGATACTTAGAGGTGATGTTTAATGTGTCCATAAACAATGCGCAAATCCCGGGTGACTGGAAAAGAGCTACAGTAGTCCCAATATTTAAGGGAGGGAGCAGACTTGAATGGGCAACTACAGGCCGGTTAGTCTTACGTCCATCGTTTGTAAACAGATGGAGCATCTCATTTGCGACTACTTGAGGGAACAGTGGGAAACATTATCATGGTTTAATGTTAGGCAACATGGATTTCGGAAAGGTTACTCATGCGGAATCAGATGCTATCACTTTTTCAAGATATTAGCGAATCGTAAGACGATGGAGTAACAGTCAACGCCGTAGTTATAGATTTTGCGAAGGCATTTGATGTTGTGCCACATGACATGCTACTCCATAAATTAGCTTCGACGAAGATTGATAGAAGAGTAATTTTATGGATCCAAGAATTTTTGACGGGTCGTTCCCAGAAAGTGAAAGTTGATGGCCGATTCTCGGATGAAATTACCGTAACGTCTGGTATCCCTCAGGGCAGCGTAATCGGAACTTTGTTATTTTTGGCGTTTATAAATGACTTACCAAATGGGATTCGCAATGACTGTCGATTGTTTGCGGATGATTGTGTAATATATCGAAAGATGCATGACTCACAAGACAATGCAGTGCTTCAAGATGACCTGAACCTGGTCTCTAAGTAGGCGATTGAAAATCAAATGAAAATAAACACAAGAAAATGTAGTCTAATAAAAATAGGGAAAATGCGAAGGCAAGATTTTCAATATAACATTGGCTCGGAAATACTTGTAGAAGAAGATTCTTGCAAATATTTGGGCGTTCACGTAAGAAATGATATGAAATGGAGTAGTCATATAGGATGTGTAGTTTCTAAAGCTTACAAATCCCTGCACTTTGTAATGAGGGTATTAAAAGGAAGTAGTACCTCTGCTAAAGAATTAGGATATTTGTCACTTGTAAGACCTATTCTGGAATACGCCTCGGCGGTTTGGGATCCATATCAAGTAGGGCTCATAAATGAGTTGGAAATGGTACAAAGAAAGGCCGCTAGATTTGTGCTCAGTGACTTGAATCCCAGGAGCAGTGTGAGCCGTATGTTAAAGAAACTTGGGTGGGAATCACTTGAGGCTAGGAGGATGAAATCTAGACTCTGCGCTATGTACAACACGTATACAATTCAACCAGCATGGGGCGAGGTTAGCAATCGTATGGAAAAGCCTACTTACATGGGTAGGAGCGATCATCCTTTCAAAGTTAAGGACCACAGCGAACAAATTATGGTAAATATTCTTTCGTAAACCGTGCCATTGATAATTGGAACTCTCTACCTGCCGCAGTCTTAGAGCCTTTTCCCAAACATATAGGTGTGTTTAAGAAAAGACTGACTATTTGTGTAAATACTCCAGTTTAATTGTTAGTGAATTGTTATGTGCAATTATTTATTTGTTATGTATATCTAATTTGCCACCGGGTAACACACCCCCAATTGCAAATAAACGAATGAATGAATGAAAGTGATATGTTTTAAAATTAATCTGTTAGGTTGTGTGTCAGGCCTCGGCAGCCGGCACAGTTCATATCCTCGCCGCTAGATGGGGGCTTCATTCATTCCATTCCTGACCCGGTCGGAGACTGGAAGCAGGCTGTGGATTTTCATTTTCATCTGTTAGGTTGTATAATTTTTAGAATATGTTTGCGAGTGACTATATAGACGTGATTTAAGAAATGCAATATACTATATCATGTTTTAGTGAATAAAATATTTGTTTTGAAATTAAATATCATAAATATTGCACAAATGCCCAATTATAGGATCCGCTTTCTCGACAGACAATAATTGACGCGACATGTCTGAGTGTCCCTTTTTTTTTTCATTATCGGAATCTGGTCACCCTACCCTAACCACACTTTCTTACACTGAACTAGTGACCACCTAATGTGCCATATCTGTGGCGCATTTTGGAGAGTGGAGTGGGCCCTAATCCCAAGAGGCCGGAAAGGGAAATAGGAGACTTAAGGACGTTAGCTAACTTAAAGAATATTGTTGAATTTTAACTGAATAAAATGTATTCTATAAAATAGATTACATGTATTGCTTATAACTATGCCGCGCCCATTAAATTTAGTTTAATTTAATTTTGAGGTTAATCTTTAAGTAAAAGTTCATTCCATTGCCGTGATACATGTGCAAGTAGACTGCGACGATAAAAATATATATTCAAGCAAGGCGCACAATCTTAGCCTAACTTAACCTAACCTTTAAACATACGGTAGTTATTTCATTCTTTCAGCCGGCTCATTCAAACACACATACATTACATTTAGCTTAACAGAAATGAAAGGTGGAACAACCAACAAGGGCAATGACTTACAAATCGAAAAGACACCCCCCCCTCACCCTAATATGAAAACCAAACAAACGGAACACCAAAGACAACATGACAATGATATTCGCATGTAGATTGAATAATTTAAATAATTGAAACTGGTGGCAGGAGTAAAGGGCTGCCCCCTTCCTCTTAAAAATGACACACAACTCAACACACAGTAACATGTTAGTTAGTTATTGTTGTTTTAACCCTAGAACTGCTGCAGGTTTATCCGTCAAATGCTGCAGTTCATTCCCATAAAATACACACTATGGAAATTTAGTATCTGTAAGCAAACTGTGTTCATGAATATAACTTATCATACATCAATAGAAAGCTGAAAAACTGTTCTATATTATTCTTATAGAGGTGAATCGTTCAGACTCATCAGTTTGAATTAATCATAAAAAGTGTTTTATAAAAAATATATAAATATTAAAAAAATTGACTTTTCTGCTCTAGAAAACTATATTGCCAAGCTAAATGTTTGTCAGACACATCATAAATGAAAGGATCACAGTTTTTTGTTACTATTTCAAGAACCAGTTATAAATAATTCCTGTTATTTACTAAAAAAGAAAATTATTTGTACAATATGACATTTCTCCATTATGCACATATATGAGAAATTCACCTTCTGCCTCTTCTGTAAGCTAAATGCGTTCATGAATAGGCCTATAACTTATCATACATCAGTAGAAATCTGAAAGACTGTTCTATATTATTTTTATAGAGGTGAATCATTCAGACTCATTAGTTTGAATTAATCATAAAATGTATTTTATAAAAAATAAAAAATAAAATTGACTTTTCTGCTCTAAAAGAACATATTGCCAAGTTAAATGTTTGTCAGACACATCATAAATGAAAAGTTCACAGATTTTTGTTACTGTTTCAAGAACCAGTTTTAAATAATTCCTGTTATTTACTAAAAAAGAAAATTATCTTTACTATATGACATTTCTCCATTATGCACATAGCCTATATGAGAAATTCACCTTCTGCCTTTTCTGTAAGCAAACTGTGTTCATGAATAGGCCTATAACTTATCATACATCAATAGAAAGCTGAAAGACTGTTCTATATTATTTTTATAGAGGTGAATCATTCAGACTCATCAATTTGAATAAATCATAAAAAGTATTTCATAAAAAAAATTGACTTTTCTGCTCTAGAAAACCATATTGCCAAGTTAAACACATCATAAATGAAAAGTTCACAGTTTTTTGTTACTATTTCAGGAACCAGTTTTAAATAATTCCTGATATTTACTAAAAAAGAAAGTTATTTTTACAATATGACATTTCTCCATTATGCACATTATGAGAAATTCACCTTCTGCCTTTTCTGTAAGCAAACAGTGTTCATGAATAGGCCTATAACTTATCATACATCAATAGAAAGCTGAAAGACTGTTCTATATTATTATTATAGTGGCGAATCATTCAGACTCATCAGTTTGAATTAATCATAAAAAGTATTTCATAAAAATAAAAACATAAAAAAATATTTTCTGCTCTAGAAAACCATATTGCCAAGTTAAATTTTTGTCCGACACATCATAAATGAAAAGTTCACAGTTTTTTTGGTACTATTTCAAGAACCAGTTTTAAATAATTCCTGTTATTTACTAGAAAAGAAAGTTATTTTTACAGTATGACATTTCTCCATTATGCATATATATGAGAAATTCACCTTTTGCTTTTTCTGTAAAAAAAAACTGTGTTCATGAATAGGCCTATAACTTACCATACATCAATAGAAAGCAGAAAGACTGTTCTATATTATTTTTATAGAGGTGAATCATTCAGACTCATCAGTTTGAATTAATCATAAAAATATTTCATAAATATAAAAATAAAAATTGAATTTTCTGCTCTAGAAAACCATCTTGCCAGGTTAAATGTTTGTCAGACACATCATAAATGAAAAGTTCACCGTTTTTTTGTTACTATTTCAAGAACCAGTTTTAAATAAATCCTGTTATTTACTAAGAAAAATATTTTTACAATATGACATTTCTCCATTATGCACATAGCCTATATGAGAAATTCACCTTCTGCCTTTTCGGTAAGCAAACTGTGTTCATGAATAGGCCTATAACTTATCATACATCAATAGAAAGCTGAAAGACTGTTCTATATTATTTTTATAGAGGCGAATCATTCAGACTCATCAGTTTGAATTAATCATAAAAAGTATTTTACCAAATATAAGAAATAAAATTGATTTTTCTGCTCTAGAAAACCATATTGCCAAGTTAAATGTTTGTCAGACACATCATAAATGAAAAGTTCACAATTTTTTGTTACTATTTCAGGAACCAGTGTTAAGTAATTCCTGTTATTTACTAAAGAAGCGCTCAATTTCTGAATCATCTACATAGGCTTGTTGGCTGCCATTTTGCTCAATGCAACTTCAATGTCAACACGAAAGTACTTCCACTTCTGCAGCCAAATAATAGCCTGCTTATTGTCATTTGTTTGCCAAAGAGTAACACAACGAAAGATAAAAGCATCGGGAACCAGCATGACTTGAAATTAGTGCTATCTGATGGCTAAGAGTAGTACTATATTTGAATACCGAGACAGTCTTTCAGAGAGACGGTCGCACTTGATTAAACACCACACCGTCTTCCTGGAAGACGGTCCGCAGTTCTAGGGTTAAGGGGCAGAACTACGAGGTCATCTGCCCCTACAGTAACATGTTCCTCGCCCCGCCAAAGACATATAAAATGAAAATTAGCTACGAGCTTCTTGACGACGATTGAAGACCTACGCTTCACAAATGCATCAAAAGATCTACCGACAATTTCACCAAAATTAGGCCTAGCACAACTCAACCAACTAAATCCCTTGGGAGGTAAAAATAAGACCCAGATTTAATAATCCTAACTACCTATTTATTTGGATCACAAATGATCCAAACAAATACACAGTCAACTCAATTTCCGATAATCAAAAATACAACGCGCGGGCATACCAACCCCTCAATCAGAATTAGTAACCATAATGGCGAAAAACAAAGACCAATACGAACAAAGTAACCTCCAAAAATAACCTTTACCAAATCGAGAACCACTACTAAATATCGTTAAATTGATTTCTTTAATTAAATACATTTTGTGGTGTTTGAAGCCATATTTTCAGTGTTGCCTTAGTAAACAAGTGTTTAGTGCTTTTCAGTCGGTCAACACGAATGTACCCAAAAGAGATGGGTTATGCCCTAATCCTGAAATAAATTACATGAGATTAATAAAACACTAGGATGACCAGTTTCGATCGTCAAGCGATCATCATCAGATCCATTACACTTAGGCTATAAAATCTATGTTTGAAATACATATTGTAAATATTTTCACCTGTATTTCAAACATAGATTTTATAGCCTAAGTGTAATGGATCTGATGATGATCGCTTGACGATCGAAACTGGTCATCCTAGTGTTTTATTAATCTCATGTAATTTATTTCAGGATTAGGGCATAACCCATCTCTTTTGGGTACATTCGTGTTGACCGACTGAAAAGCACTAAACACTTAAATACATTTTGTTTATAAAGCAATCTGGTTGTTCTTCAGGGTGGCCACGACATCGAAACAAAGACTACCTTTTAAAACTTCGGAAGACTAACATGTCAAATAAACTACACCAAATTACATCTTTATGATAAAAAAAATTAAAACCCAAACATCAGATCAAATCACTAGGGACACTCAAATTTCGCGAAATTTGCGAAATTTTCAAAAGTGTTAAATATGATGGGAGAAAGGCATATAGGACATGTGTTACGAATTTAAATGTAATTTGGAACACTTTCTATTCGCGAAATTTTGACATTTCGACTCCATATACGAATTTTTAGGTTTACTCGCGAAATGTATCGCAACTAGAGAAATAATGCATTAAACCGTTATCCGACTTTTATTACAACCTTTTCAAGGCGTGGATGCGTAACATCAGTCGTATGTACGGCATCCTACACCTAATTTACCTCTTGTAAAACGTTCAATTATTATGTTAATACATTTTAATTACCGTATTTCCTCGCATAATCGTCGCCACCGCGTATTCGTCGCACCCCACTTTTCGAACACTAAAATAGGTTTATAAAATTTCATCGCATAATCGTCGCATAGCATATTCGTCTTTGTGCGCCAGTCAGTTGCACAAGCTGCTGCGACTTTATAACCTGGCACGACTTTGTCAGAGGAAAAATATCTCTTCTTTATGCTTGCGGGTTATGAACTGTGCCGCGAGCGGCAAGCTTCGTCACTTAGCACATTCCGCGAGCGTATAATCTGGCGTATCTTGTCAGGAGAATGTAATTTAGTCTTTATGCCCGAGGGCTATGAACTGTGACGCGAGCAGCCAGTGCACTTTCTGCGGGCTTATAGGCCTAATCTGGCGTGATCTTGTCAGCTGAAAGTAATCTCGTCTTTATGCCTGCGGACTATGAACCGCGACGCGAACAGCCAGCGCACATTCCGTGAGCTTATAGGCCTAATCAGGCATGATCTTGTCAGCAGAAAGTAATCTCATCTTTATGCCTCCGGGCTATGAACTGTGACGCGAGCGACCAGCGCACATTCCGCAAGCGTATAGGCCTAATCTGGCGTGGTCTTGTCAGGAGAAAGTAATCTCGTCTTTATGCCTGCGGGCTATGAACTGTGACGCGAGTGGCCAGCGCACATTCCGCGAGCTTATAGGCCTAATCTGGCGTGATCTTGTTAGGAGAAAGTAATCTCGTCTTTATGCCAGCGGGCTATGAACTGTGACGCGAGCGGCCAGTTTCGGCACTTAGCATATTCCGCGAGCTTATAGGCCTTATCTGGCGTGATCTTGACAGCAGAAAGTAATCTCGTCTTTATGCCTGCGGACTATGAACCGCGACGCGAACGGCCAGCACACATTCCGCAAGCGTATAGGCCTAATCTGGCGTGGTCTTGTCAGGAGAAAGTAATCTCGTCTTTATGCCTGCGGGCTATGAACTGTGATGCGAGTGGCCAGCGCACATTCCGCGAGCTTATAGGCCTAATCTGGCGTGATCTTGCTAGGAGAAAGTAATCTCGTCTTTATGCCAGCGGGCTATGAACTGTGACGCGAGCGGCCAGTTTCGGCACTTAGCATATTCCGCGAGCTTATAGGCCTAATCTGGCGTGATCTTGTCAGGAGAAAGTAATCTCTTCTTTATGCCTACGGGCTGTGAACCGCGACGCGAACGGCCAGCTTTGTCAGCACATTTCGCGAGCCTTAACCTGTCGTGAACTTGTTAGAACGAAGCCTGTCTCTGACTGCAGGCTATGACTCACGCCAGACTCACGTTACGCGAATGACTGGCTCATGCAGCAAATAATGACACAGTATATTCTTTGAACTAAAATATTCTTCGCATAATCGTCGCCTGTGGGTTCCAGTGTCAAATTTAATTTGTGAAAGATCCTTTTCAAACGTTTGTGTGTTGACGGATTTCAGAACTAATCTAACAATGACAAATTTGGAATTGCTGTCATCCTACAATTATGAATGTAAAAATGAAAGGAAGCAGGGAGGTCAAGTTTGTAAACATCTTTTTTGTCTTTAATGTTTGCGATTTCTGTCTTTTGTACCGATAATTTTGAAGTTACAATATAAATATTTGAAAGTACTGACTGCCTTTCTATTTCCCTAAGATCCATATTATCTAAGAATTTGTCTTTTCTACCCTAGAATTTTTGTTTCCTACTCAAGAATTTTAATAACCTACCGAAGAATTTTCCCTCGTTACTCAATAATTTTTTCTCTTTTTACTCAAGAATTCATCACCATTTCATTCAAGAAATTCGAATGTCCCTACAAATCACTTGACCTTAAACTCTAGACAAAATTCGTAACAATAATACAATCGACCACGTGCACACACAATACCAACATTTACCCCATTATTATTTGAATCTAGTCCATGTAATAAAAAAAAAAATAAGGTCACTTATTTTGAAAGATTCAGTCCAGTTCACTTACATGATTTCCTTCTTTGTGATCGGGGAGGGATCCGAGGTCTACCCTTCCCATTTTGATGCACGTGCTTACGTTCTTAGCTTCACGCTCTCAAACACGTTGTTCTTAGTTGACGACTGAGTACGGAATCCTTTTCAGTTCTTCCCTACTGAATGCACATGGTCGCGCTACGCCAAGGCATATCAAGCGTGCCACCACAAAGTCAATAGCGTGAAATATTGGCCATAAGCCAGGTTACAGTTTTTATGTTAAGTTGGTAGAGCAATACCTACGTCAGCGTTTTTCCCGAAGGAGGCTTCTCCAACCAAGAAAACGTGAAAGAGTTAGTTCCATAATTTTTGCGACGTTAGCAAAATTTTCAAGTCTTCCCACGGTAGCATGTGCACTTGCTACATGTGGCAGTACAGGGTGCTCCATAAACTGATGCACTGTTTACTGCACCACCAAATGAAATTGAAGTTTTATGATAATTTTAAATTTGTTGTGTTGATTTGAGGAATGTTTTTTTTTTTTCCCCAGAGTTTTAAGTAAAATATCCAAAAGTTTGGCGTTCGCTTCTCTTGATTAGATGATGGACAGGGGAGGTCACGCCGGGCTATTGTGCTAATGGCACAATATCCATAGGGTCATTGATGAGTACCTCTTCAATAGTGCTGCTTGTTAAAAGGATTTTAAATGCTTTAAGTTTTAGCCTATTCGCCATATGAAATATAAGCTTGTGAGATCAGTTTTTGTCCATGAATGTATGCAAGTTTGTTTCACAATACATTTTTATTGCCTCCAGTGACCCGAACGAAATTTAGAACAACATTCTTATTACTCCATATAACCCCGATGATGTCATTCAATTTCAATGTGTCTCCAATCCAACATATGGCCACATAACGAGCAATTACCCAGACATCACTTTGTTCTCCCCGTTTCATTGGCACACTCAGAGGTGTGTGTGTCCACCTTGGGCTCATATTTCAGCCTCAAAGCATGCTCCTAAGCAAGGTTATTATGCTCTTTTTGAGGTATGTGCTCCCATTCCATGTGTAGCATATTCCAAGGTGCATTTCAAAGTTGTAGGGAGCACAACAAGGTACATTCTGCGGTGTTATTACCCAAACATGTGCACTAGGTTTGTGATTTGGACGGCTTGTTGACCAAAGGAGTACCTGAACCCCACTTCACCCTATACTGCACCAAATTGGAACTGGACTGGGAACTGATGAGTGAGTCGTCCTCAGTAAGGAGATATGTCCCCTCTAAAAGATTCGTCACATGTCTCTTATTGAACTGATATCATTGGGAAGTACGTCTTCTCTTCAGCAGTTGGCATTAGGACTGGACAGGCTTTGCCAATGTGTTCTGTTCTGCAGTTATGATCACATTGGGTGCAGAGTGACTTTTAAGTGGTGCTCCTCTACTGCCGTGTATTTGCTCACAAATGAGCCTTACCCTAATTTTTAATGCAATATTCACATACATTTTTGTCCCACCCATCTAATTTATGGGTTTGCTTTCATAGTGGATCAAAGAATCTCTATTTCTCCATTGGTTTATCATTGTTTTTTCACTCTGCAGCGTAATCTATTCTTGATTTTATATTAAGCATATAAACCCGTCACGTGGCCAGAGTAGGTAACTTAAATTTCCTTATGAGCACTAAATTGTCAGCAGAATTTGTTGTATTCCTGTATCAGGAGAGAAAGATTTATTTCTATCCCTTAAAGGATTTTATTTAATTTGCTAAATCAATATTTTAGTAATAGGAATGTTACAATATCTTGCTTCTAAAGGATATTTATAAGTGTCAAGAGCTTGCGGAGAAAAATCATAACTGGATCTCTGTGCAACAGCCACAGCAAACAAGTTGCTAATGGAAAGCAGGGTGTATAGCCAGCCGCAGAGTGCCGGCTAACCTTGATAAAGTGAGAGATATATGGAGTGATTGGGGACCAGAACTGCAGTGAGTTTCACACACTCCAGCTGGGCCGGATATAAAGAAGGGTGCCACAATACAAAATTAAAGTACAGTATTATGCTGATATAAAACTTATCAAAAGTTCAATATTCTCATCACTTAAGACTCTGTGCATCTGTGCTCAACGATTGGCTATAGCTATGCATCTACTACATCTATGTTCTGACACAAATCTCTTGGATGCCTATTTAAAAAATTCATTGGATTGCATCAGGTGAATGGGACGTAATTTCATTCATAAAAGTGAAATTTCTTAGCATGCTCACAATTTGCAATGTAAATATTTCGTTGGTGTGGATGTGCTTTAAGCATGCTGAGCTGGTTGTAGGCACACAGCTTGAACAATCTCTCCCTCTCACTCCTCTGCAAGTTTCGAGGCTAACTGACGTTTTATGTCATATTTTCTATGTAACAAAACTTTTTTAAGTTTTATAGACAAGGTTGTAATAAAATCTGCTTGTTTTTACCATATTCTCCTCTGATATCTAACACAATCCATTAATGGCGTATAGCTGGTAATTGCTAGTTTTAATGTTTAGTTGTTACATACCATACTTGTAACACCAAAGAACCATTGTGTTATATAAATATTGCTTATAGAACTTTTGTACTTGAACATTTTTTGCATATTAGCTGCACCCCTTATTTTTGTGCCTTAAAATTGAACAAAAACGTGCAGCTGATATGCTGGAGGAATAATTTGTATCTTGTATTTTGGGATGGTAATCCGAGTAGTTACAATGAAGCTAAATCATAATACATTGTGAAACATTTCTCTGGTAATTGGAATTGTCTTTCATTAGTGAGCATCTGTGAATATCGAGTAACATAGTAAAATTGCCTTGATGCAGATAGTAATTTCTTCCTTATATTTTCAGTGGACTGCTGTGTTAACCGTGTTTGCTGGTGCTTTTCCACCAATGGGATGAGTTCAGTTGGACAGGATGAAGTAGTAATTATACTTGAATATCTACCTGAAGAGACAACTATTCCTAAAGACATCTTCCATCATATGAATAATATCTACCAAGATGCTTCCAGAGGTGAGTTACAGTGCATAATAACTTATTTCTTGTTATTCAAGCACTCTCTCTAATTTTGACCTTTCTGGAAACTAGAGTAAGATTTAAACAATGAATTTAGTGAAGTGATGGGTGAGAATTCATGGTTGCAATGGCAGTATCTGGTCTGGTTGTAGTTTTGTGCAGCCACTGTATTTAGTATGCCCTTTAAAACTTAAGGCCACGGCTGCCTTCTTCCCAATCCTCACCTGAATTACAAATACTCACATTACTACAGACACCACAAATGAAATTCTTTACATACCCAAGTACATGGGGCTAAATGATCACGATGACCAAGCCCCTCAAATGAAACAACAGAAACAGACACCAATTCCACCTCTCCAATTTTCACGAAACTTGGTGAGCATAATCGTCCCATGGCTCAAGTCAGTCTGTTTCCTGCTACTATCAGCCACAGATAGGAACTTGTGTAGTTCTGTGATAAGGGGAAAGAATAATCGAAGCCAAGAAGAGGTGTAGGGAGCACTAACAGTTTGCAAATCTTATATTTTGCAATTTTTACATATATCTTGGATTCATCATTGGAATAATTTTCCAAATAAACATGTTGGAAACATAAATGGGTCTCATATTAGCTGTGTGTTACGCAACACACATCACTCAGATTTACATTTGGAGCACAAAGTGTCTCCAACATCAAAACAATCCGCCAGGTTCTTAAAAAAAGTGTTTCACCCTTTGAAACAGCAGTCGTCACTCACCATGCCGAATTATCAGAAACGGTCGAAACATCTTTCTATAAGATTAATTGGAATAATATCCATTTCGCAAGGTCCGTATTGACGTGTACAATGACAATTTCAATGGGTTGAGTGGTCTCCGCCCAATCAATACAATCGGAGTGATGTATTGATTGGGCGGAGACCACTCAACCCATTGAAATTGACATCTTTCTATATACGAGTGTATTTTAGAATTTTGTTATGCTAGACTACTATATATACTCAAATACCACCCGCACATTTTTAAACAAATTCGGACGTGAAAAATTGGGGTGCGGGTCTTATTTGAGTCGTCCAAATTTTAAAGATTTAAATTGCCCGCCACGCGCGATATATGGTGCGAGTATTCGCTAGATGTTGCTAGCCTTCTTCCGGCTATCAGTTTGTTTTACCATAAGCACGCGGCGTCATAAAGTCTCGCGCACGTTCTCCGAGTGTAAACATGAACTCTACGAAGTGTTTGCGGTCGTTTACTGTGAGTGAGAAATTGAAAGTTGTGAGGGAAGCTGAAATTATTGGAAATCGTGCCGCTGGTAGGAAATATGATATTGACAAGTCATGTATTCGCGATTGGAGAAAGAAAAAAAAGTGTTGCTAACAAGTAGTGGTGCTTGTAGAGCTTTCCGCAGACTGAGTGTATAGTTTCCGGAAATTGAAAAACAACTTTATAAATACTTAACCGAAAGGCGGGAATTGGGAAATGGGGTATCGACCGAAATGTGTCGATTAATGGTATTGCAGATCGCAAAGGAACTTTTACGGTAGGGTTTAAAGCAAGCCGAGGATGGATCCAAAATTTTTATAAAAGAAATGGGTTGAGCATACGAAGGCGTACCTCAATTTCACAGGGTCTTCCTGGTGCCCATGAAGAAAAGTTACTTGCCTTTCAGCGTCACATAATTCAGTTGCGGAAGGAAAATTCATATTTGCTTTCCCAAATTGGCAATGCAGATCAGACGCCAGTCTACTTTGAAATGCCACTGGACAGTACTGTGAGTGTTAAAGGAATCTAAAAGTGTGACTATCAGATCAGGTGGTAATGAGAAACAACGGTGCTCGGTAATGTTGTGTATACTCGCCAATGGAACCACACTTCCACTGTACGTTGTTCTCAAGCGAAAGACGCTTCCAAAAAATATACCCGCTGGTGTTATAGTCAGAACTCAGGACTTGGGTTGGATGGACAGTTCACTAGTGGAAGACTGGTTAAAGTGTGTCTGGCAACATCGCCCTGGTGCATTATTACGACGAAAGAGCTTACTTGTTCTGGTCAGTTACCGCGGCCATACAACAGACGCTGTAAAGAAATTCATTATGGATGGGAAAACCGACCTAGCAATCATCCCGGGCGGGATGACGTCTATGCTATAACCACTGGATAGTGCGTGAACCACCTGTTCAAAGCAGCCTTGAAACAGCTGTATACGGAGTGGATGGCGGCCGATAAGCACACTGACTCCAACTGGTCGCATTCAGCGCCCGGAAGTTCAGCTGCTCTGTTCGTGGATTTTGACGACATGGAATCGTATCTCTGGAGATCTCATACGGAAGAGCTTCAAGAAATGTAGTATTTCTAATGCTATGGATGGCAGTGATGACATTTTGTGGGAAAGTGATGGTGATAAAAGTTCTGAAGTTGGTACTTCTGATGACGATGAATGAAGTGTTTGTGTACTTTTATTTGTAATTTTAATCGTTTGATGTTTGTTATTTTAGGACAACTTCAAAACTGTAGGAAACTATTTTGGAAAATGCTATTCTGTTTATTTAGTAATGATTGTAAATAGTTTTGAGTAAACTTTTTATTTTATTTTTTTATTTTGTTCTTCAAAATCAGGGTGCGGGTCTTATTCAGGGTCGGGTCGTATTCGAGTAAATACGGTATGTTTTTATCAATTCTGAATGCATTAAGAGGAATCATATTACTGTTGAGGTTTCACAATCGTGTCTTTGGGGAACACAGATGCAAGTAGCTCTACAATGGAAGTATCACATTTCCATTATACTTTGTCCATGGCGAATCAGTTTGGAAAAGACTCGCAAGCTTTGCAGTTAGTGAACGGCTGAGAAGAAAACTAGAGATTTACTTGCAATAACAAGGACAAGCGCATGACTGCTATCAGATAGTTCATCTGCCCCTCATGTTCCCCTGCCTCTAATATTTAGCATCCTTTTTTAATCATCATCATCATCTTGCACAGTTTCCAGCCACTGGCCGGGTCTGTTTGGAACACAAGCCTCTCCCAACGTCTTCTGTCTTCCCACCATCTCTCAGCCTCCACCTTGTCCAGTCTTCTCTCTTCTTCACGCTTTCTTCCACCCCCTTCAGCCACCTGTGTCTCGGTCTCTTTCCTTCCCACTTCGTCTCGTGTACTCTCCTGGGTATCCTCTTCTCCATTCGTTTTACATGTCCATACCATCTAAGTCTAGATTTCTCTATACCATCCTGTAATGGTTCCTCCTTCATTAATTCTCTGGTCCTCTCATTTCTTATTCTGTCCATCTTTGTAGCTCCAATACTGCTTCTCAAGAACCTCATCTCACTGGCCTGTATTTTGCTCTTCTCCCTTCCTTTCATAACCCAGGTCTCCGAGGCATACGTCAGGATAGGGACATAGTACGTCCGATATATGATCTTTTTGCTGTTCTGAGGGACATCCTTGCTCCTTTTTTAATAATCAACATATTTCGGTCGTCGAGCAATCATCAGATCTTGCTCACTTAGGCATAGGTAATGTACGATGTTTATGTATTACAGATGCACTTCTATCACCTTACATAAACATGTAATACATAAACATCATACATTATCCAAGCATATGTGAGAAGGATCCGATGATGATTGCTTGACAACAGAAACATGTCATCCAATTAAGTACCCCTCCCCCATTCTTGTACATAAACGAGTGTTATTTCGTGATAAATATCTTGTGTAACATCTCCTTCAGGTTAGGGTGTATAAATACTTGTTTCCCGCCTAATGTAATTGGGCACAATTTGTTTTGACCGACTGGAAAGCTTTCTTTAATAGAATTAGGTAACACTGGGAAATGGCTTCTAATACTTCAATCCACTACAATTTGGTGGGAATAAATCCAAGTGCGATTTCAAGAAGTGCATTGCACACACATCCAATTACATGGGGATGATAACCATGATGTTCCAAGCCGATAAATGAAAGGACTAAAAACTCATTACGTGTAGTTGCTTTTGGTTAGTCGGACCATGTTTCACGTTTTGTATCTCCAGGTATATCATGTCACTGCTAATGTCCCATTTTTCCTGCCAATTGCCCGGAACTCTAGTCCTTTGGTATATTGTCAGATCGAGTAATGGAATGATATTCCATGGTAATGATTCTATGAACATGTAGCACCTAGTGGATGTAGCAGGAAATGAGGTAAACTGTTTACTTTTATGACATTTGCTTGCTAAAAAGATGTTTCACCTATTACAGCTCACAATTGGTGTCTCACATTTACAGGAATTCTCCACACCCAGTGGTTCGAAACTCTAAAAGATAATTGAACAGAGAAGCAGCCTGATGGTACAGTTCTCACTCATCTTGTAACCTTCTGCCCTGGTTTGCATTATAATCCTGCAGTTCTGTTAAGCTTTGAACCAACTGCTAAACATGACAGAAATGTTTCTTTTATGTGGCTTGTTTAGGTAACATGGTGAGTGAGATGGGTCACAGTGTGTTCCAAGGGTCTACATTTCTGGGATCAAGTGAGCATGGTGGCTTTATCTACATTCGACCGTCATTCCAGTGTCTTCATAAATTAGTCCTGCCAGCTCCACCCTACCTTGTAGCAATTTTGTTCCACAGGTAACTACTGTTTTTATTCTGTAATTGCATGCTAATTAGTCTTTAGGTCTAGGGGCAGATGACCTCGTAGTTCCGCCTCTTAAAACAACAATAACTAACTAGTCTTAGGGTCTGTTTTTCAATCTCTGGATAAAAGCTGTTGTTAATTCATTTTAGGGGCTTGGGACATCTTGGTCATCAGCCCCGTTGATAACCGTGATGGGCATCTACTCCTGGAGTAACTCTGCCCATAACTTTTATTCCTTCTGCATTCAAAACGTATTTTTTATGCAGAGTTATCAGAAGTATCAACGAATGACAGCAATATGTGTTATGTGATTGGTCGAAATTGAATTCTGGCAGGTGAACACTGGCTGCTTTGTCATGCAAACACTGGCGTCAACTGATTGAAACACAAACAACTTGGGTTGTCTTTGTATCGGTATTTAAATGATCATATACTTTAATATGAAACATAGTAACTAGTCGGCAATATCAGTATTATGGTTCTGGACAATGGTCATTTTGTTATTAACCCACATTGCAGTAGTTATCAACATAATCTATACACTATGTGATCAAAAGTAACCGAACACCTATCTGAAATTGTACTTGGACTTCACCCATGTCTTGCTACCTATTGTCTGTTAGGTAGTCAGCCCAAAGGCTGGTTGGATCCTCAAAATGTACCGCCGTTAGGTTATGTGGGTAGATACCCACAAAAACCCAAGGCAGCGTTATATTGAGGCATACTAGGCAAGAAGAGGAGTGAGGTAGTTTGTCATTGCTTTCCTCACTGAGTCAGAACAGCAGTACTAACCCTATGAGTAGAACCTTTCACAGCATCCACAGGCACTGACTGTGCCCTGAATGTCATTACTAAGCACCACCGATACCTCAGTAGCTTCCATATAATCACAGCCATGAGTGAGACTGAGACATCGGTGAAAAACCACATTTTACTCTAGCCTGTGCCAACAGGCATATGTACTGCATTTATCAAGAGATGGCAATTATTGGACATTAATATGGGGTGGGTCCACCTTTCACCTTTATGACTGCTTGACCTCCGCTGGAGACACTTCCAATGAGGTGTCGGAATGTCTGTGGAGGAATGACAGCTCATTCTTCCTCAAGAACCGAAACCAGATAAGGTAGTGATGTTGGACGCTGGGGTCTCAAGCAAAGTCTACATTCTAACTCATCCCTAAGCTGTTCAGTTGGGTTTAGTTCGGGATTCTGGACATGCCAGTCCTTTTCAGGAATGCTATTGTCCACGAACCATTGCCTCACAGATACAGCTTTATGACAGGGTGCATTGTCATGCTGATACAGTCATCATCTCTGAACTGGTGTGGCAGTAGTCCATCTCCAATTAATTCTACATCATCATAGTAATTAATAAGATGAAAATGGATCGTAAATTCACATTCGTCTCAATTATAAGAATGACAGCAGTATATACAAGATCTTTGACATTTCTGTTATTCTATTGCTGCACTGTAAATTGTATACACATATCGTTACCTGTGTGCGTACTGAAACTGACAATTCTAGCGTAGCCATCACAGCATTTTTCGATGAACTAAAACAAGCCATGAAATAAAGATTCAATACAGTCGGAATACAAATCATAAAATGTTCACTGCTGGTAGGAGAAAAACAAGCAACTACGGAGTATCACTACTGTACTCTTGACTGTTCATTCAGCACAAATAGCACCGAGTAAGTATGGCCCACTTGCCCACCACATTTATTCCTTGGCAGAGCTGCCTAGCGATTAAAAGAGAAGAAAACAATATGGTATGTATGCTGGGAGTTCGCTACGCAGAACTTTGACCAACAATTGAAAAAGAGGCCCTTGATGATTGTAGACTGGACAGCGAGAGTACTGCTGATATTCTGATATTCATAGTGGTGTTGTAGAGTACAACCATTGGAAGAAGGTAAACGAATCCAAGAGCTTGGGGAAACAAGCACAGAAGCATGGCTGGTGTTGGTAAGGGCTGAACTCTAATTTAATTTCTGTATGAAATACAATAACCTTACATTACAATGAGTTTTCAGTAGAAAAGTAAACTATGTGAATTCATGCACTTATTGCTTGTCGTAATAATAAAATATTTGTAAGATTCTATATCGCACTCCAAAATAACTCCCCTCAGGGGCTCACATCTAGTGGGACGTGGGTTGGTGACCACGGAACCCCAGCTGAGTCCGGGATTGCTTCCACTTACTTGTGCCGGGCTCCTCCCCGTCTTCTTTCCTGTAGACTCCCTTGGTCAACTCTTGTTCTTTTCCGACCCTGACGGTATTAGGGTATCCGAGGCCTAGGGAGTCTCACTTTCCCGCCTTAATTGGCCCTTGACTCATCTTTCCTGATCCCTCCTTCTTCGAGGGGTCAGACCTCTTGTTTTCTTTTCGTTATATTTCCTTTTCTCTTTAAAATTCCTGTACTGTTTTTGTTAATTGACTCCCCGTGTATCTAAATTCCCTTTAGAGATTTCTTTTTTTGCATCTACACTCCATTTTGTAGGTAATTTCAATCTACGTTGCATTTTGTACGGTTTTTTTTCTCGATCTAAATTGCATATTGCAGTGTTTTCAACCTCAATTGCATTTTGTAAGATTGACAATCTAAATTGCTTTTTAGTAAGTCTTTCAATGTAGGAGCAGGACATTTTAGTGAGTATTTTGAATTTCAATTGCATTTTGTAAGTATTTTCAACCTAAACCACTTTTTGCAAGTATTTTGAATCTAAATTGCATTTTGTAAGTATTGTCAATCCAAATGAGTAGTTTGAATCTACCGTACATTTTGTAAGCATTTTCAATTGCATTCTGTAAGCATTTTGAATTATAATTGCAATTTGTGAGTATTTTGGATCTGAAATGGGAGATTTTCAATCTGAATTGCATTGTGTATTTTCAATTCCAATTGAATTTTGTAAGTATTTTGAACCTCAGTTGCATTTTGTACATACAGTGGAATCTCGTTAGTACGTTTTTCAAGGGACTGAAGAATTTGGACGTCATATGCAGGAAAACATACTACCGAAAAACGCCATACTGCATTTACAACGTATAAGAAAGAACGCGGCGTATATATGGACATTAAATCGCCGACCTTAGTAAGTGATTGTATGCACTACTACAGTCACGACATAAACATAGGTTATCAGTAACTTACACGGAATAAATAATATAAAAATGAATTAACTGTACCTCTACACTACAGTATAATACAGGGTCTTTATTTGTGCTTAGCAAGGACATTCTCGCGCTCCGCCAGTGACGGCTCAGTTGCCGGCGACCACGCACGCATTTGTAGGCCTACGGCAGAATACGGTGCTTAAAATCAGTAGCCTACCATGCAGTTTTACTGGCCATGATATACAGTAGATGCTGAAAATGTTCCCCATCCGCTTCCAAACACATACAATACAGGGTCTTTCTTTATATTTGATCAGCAAGGACATCCTCGCTCCGCCAGTGACGGCTCTGTTGCCGGCGACCGCGCACGCGTATGTTTGAAGCACGGGCTTGCTTGAACCACTTCAATAAAGCGCTTTCTAGTTCAGGAAACTGTCCCTCTTCTCACACGTTTCCTTTTGCCACTCACCCCTTCTTCTAATGCACGTTCGGTTTCCTTCCTTTTGCCGAGAATCGTGTTCACTGTAGAGTAGACGGAGGAATGTTCCACTTTCGCAATATATCCACACGCTTCATGTGAGGATTGCAGTCCACGTCTCGAATGTATTTTTTTCATCTTCTCATCATTAGTTATCTGCCGTACTTTCTTCTTATCCGTTATGAAACACGCAATAAAATAGGCCATAACTGGACGTGAACACCAAGAACTAGAAGACAATAGTGCGGAACACGAAGACAATAAAGCGCCTATGTGATAAATAAACAAAGGGAAGGGGGTGAAGGGCAGCTGGAGAGAGACACGTCACCTGTGTTGCGTCATAGCTATAGCCACTTATACGCCGTCAAACACAATAAAATCATCTACACTGCCAATAACTAGCAGAGAATATGAGGCAATATCGCGTCGTGTTTTCCAGAAGCCGAATTTTATAATGAAATAAGAATAAAATACGGCTCACTAACAAATAGTTCAACGGAAATTTGATCGTTGTAAGCGGGAATAGAGAACGTATTAAGGGGATATAGGCTATCAACATGAATTTAGTAGGATAGGGACTGGGACTTACAGGAGAGAAAGGGCAGCAGGAGAGAGACACGTCACCTGTGTTGCGTCATAGCTATAGCCACTTCTACGCCGTCAAACACAATGAAATCATCTACACTGTCAATAACTATCAGATAATATGAGGCAATATCGCGTCGTGTTTTCCAGAAGCCGAATTTTATAATGAAATGAGAATACAATCCGGTTCGCTTACAAATAGTACAACGGGAATTTGATCGTCGTAAGCGGGAATAGAGAACGTATTAAGGGGACATATCAACATGTATTTTGTAGAATTGGGACTGGGACATGAGAAAATCATCGCGCTAAATGGGAAAAGTCTTAACCGAGAACGTGCTAACGAGATTCCACTGTATTTTCAATCTCATTTGCATTTTGTAAGTATTTTGAATTTCAGTTGCATTTTGTAAGTATTTAGACTCTAAATTGCATTCTGTACGTATTTTGAACCTAACCTCCATTTAGTGCGTATTTTACAATCTATTCCTTTTGTGAGTATTTTCGTTCTAAATTCCCTTTTGTAAGTATTACCGCCCTCCATTTTGTGAGAAGTTTCAATCTGAGTTCCTTTTTGTAAGAATTTTCTGTCTCACTTAATTTTTATTCTGGTTTCCATTTCATTGTCATTTTCGCTATCACCCAGACCATTAGGGGCTGATAACCTTGATGTTAGGCCCCTTAAAACAACAACAATCATCATCCGAAATGACTACTACTTCCTGACCTAATGTTTCCAATCGTTTGGAATAGACTATCATTTGATTAGCTCTATTAGTTGCCTCTACATCAGTGGTTCCCTACCAAAAGGTTGGAATTGCTTACATTTTGGCAGACCCGTCCGTATACAGTATTTGCATAATCTTGGCTATGACATTTTGTTTGACATAATATGATTGCAAAATTATGTTAATGTTTTGTGTGTCCCTGAAAACAATATATTATAAATGGCATAAAACCAGTCTCATGAAAACAAAAGATGTTCAGTTATAGTTAGTCATTTAACTTTTACCACTAAATACCAAGTTATTTATTCTTTGACGAAATTCTCCCAGCTGAGATAAACCTGCCATCTTTTGTAACCATCGTAATATCATGCTGCAATAACATGACAATAGTTCTTAGTGGGAAAAGAACAAGGTGCCCTTTTTGTGTGTTTTTCCTTTTTATATCTCTGCCTGCATCTATCTGTCATTGTTTGTCCTTATTGTGTGTTTCATCCATCTTTACCTGTCCATTGATTGCTTGTGCGAAAGTAGGTTATTTGCAGGTGGCATAGTCTTGTGCAATCATATCTAAGTAGAGTTCGTCTGTTAATAGTACGGTGCAATTAGACCCAAACCCCAACATCCAAAGTAAAAGTTTCCCTCCAGCTCCAAATTGTTCTATACAGTCCACATATAGTTTGGTAAAGAGTTACACCATTTTAAGCGTCGGGTTTGGGGGGGGGAGTTGGTAAATTAGTGGTGTTTATTAGTTTTTCTTAAATATTTCGAAAACTATGCGATTTAGTGCAAAATGTGCCATATACAAAAATAATCTACATTAAAGTGCTAACAAATATGGTCCCTTGCATAATCTTACTAAAGTGAACGGTTCCAGAGTTACGTAGGGTGTAAATGTAGACATTTTTCGTATTTTGAAGATTTTTTGGAAAAAATATGACATCAGTAAGGAAACTGCTTGCCACGGTGGGTGAGTGGATAGCGTGTCCGTCTACTAACCCCAAGATTGCAGGTTCGCTCCTGGCCGTGGTAAGTGATTTTTTTGAAAGGCGGCAAAAATACGACACGCATGTCATACGATGTTGGCATGTCAAAGAACCCATTTGAATTCAGTAGGCCATGTTCATAATGGCAAAATTAATCTCGGGAGTTTCCGCCAACACAAAGTTCCTAATTTCTCTACTAGAAAGCGCTATAGTGTTCAAGGAGATTAGATATCGAACCTCCTTGACTTTCATAACATGAACATGAACATTCCATGTGTATTGGTGAGGTGTGTCTGTACCAACTGACGAGCCCAACGGCACACCGGGGCGAAACTCTGGCATTTTATGTTTGATCTGGCCAGACCAATTTTATCATATTGATTGATAATTTATCTGATCAAACGGAAAGTAACATCATATTCCCATTCGGGAAAGGCCTATAGTAGACGACTGGCCGAAAACCACCATAAGGCTTAGGTACAAGAAACATCGGAGATGAGTACGCAGAAGTAGAAAGGCTGATGACATCATCCGCAAGCCTCTGGTGATGATCTTGAGAGCCTTCATCCTGGGCGGAGCCAAGCCAAGCGATGGGGAGGATGTCGGACAGGAATACTGTCGGTGACCTCAAACTTAAATTCTAACAGATTGGTCACGCCCAACTTTAAATGAAGACTTCCGGATATTCCCTGCACAAGTTCCTGATCACATCAGTTGCACAAATCCAGTGTATCAACGCTGACGGGACCAGAAGTATTGTTGACGGAACTACCCAACGGATGGCAATTTGGAACATGAATGTTAAATTTATGTTTGGGCTGAAACCTGAATTTGAAAGTCCTCGCTTGCAGATCAAGAATTAAACCAACGGATGACATGAAGTTTGTCCCGATGATAAGGGGACATGAGAGATTTCTAACTACCCCACAGGAAATTTCCTAGTAAAGCCTTGGACCCGAATTTCAACTGAAATGCTGTCAAGAACATCTAATGGTGAGCAATTTGCTGACACCAGGTTGGTTTGAAACGGGTTCATTTTGGAGAAGTTACAGACTGTCTTCATGGAATCGTGCCATCTTTCGCTCATCAGCGACACAACACTTCCCGAGTCGAGAAGGGCTCAGAATGGCTCGTTATTTATCAAAACTTCAATGACCGGAGAAGAATAAGAAACAGATGAAACCTTATTACAAGAGACGATACACAGAACGTTCCCAACGGTTTACTCCAAATGCAACACAATCAGGTTCTTCGCTAGCACGAACATTACTTACAGGCATGGAACAACTCGATTCAACAGGTTCGTTACCCTCACCGACATTGCCGATATAAAAATAAAAATTGGGCGCAGCAGGCTCGCCACCCTCGCAAACCTTACTGACAGGCAAAGGAAGATTACATTTAACAGACAGTGTTATTGGGCCCAGGATGCAGGACCCCAAACAGGTTCGAAATCAACACACCTTTCTGAGGGCTCAGCCCAGCTCCCGGCAAATGGCAGTCAATTAGGGAGATGTTTAGGTTGACTGCAAAACCTGGCGACATGACCCATGCCATTTACAATTGAAGCAGCGACTATTGCTGGAACCGGCACGACGAGCAGGGTGCTTGAAGCGAGGTGCAGGGGGAGGATCGCTAATGATTCACTGTAAGTCGGCATGGCGAACAGCATGGGCAGAAATGGCAGCAGCACTTAACTCTCGGAATGTGGTGGGTCGGAACCCCAGACTGAGATAGGACCGGTATTCAGGCTCTATCCCATCAACGATGGAGAACACAATTGCATTCTCGGGCAATTCCAACGCGAAAACGTTTGCATAGTTCCTTATATCTTGAACGTAAGTGTTTAGACCCTCACCAAATTGCTGCACTCTATAAAAATACCGTTGCATGGACGAACCCATGAGACGGGCATGAATGAAAGAAGCCAAAACATCCCGCAAAAATCTTTGGATTGATACACCGGATGACATTGCTTCGACTACTCTGTTCCGCATAACACCTGACGTGTAGGGGAAAAGTAATTGAAAAACCTGACCTTCAGATAAGGCGAACACAGTTGCGTACTCATTGATCTCAACGAGCTCTCTCAAAACGTGGATGACTCCATCCACGCTATCAGTGTTAAATTCCCTGAGCTTTGCGAGCAATGCACTCAACAGATGATTTAAACTAATTGGATAAGCTGAGCGCTCAGGTGCGACAGGCGCAGGTCGGGGAGCAGTAACGTACCAGTCACCAGACGGAGTGATCATGCTATTTTGCACTGCAGGCGAAGAATGACATGAATGTGAACACTGATCACAAGACGGGCATCTGACCAGGCAGGTTCTTGAATAGCCAAGTTCCTTTCGGGACGAGGAGCAGTGAAATTACTAGATGACGTTGTAGGTTCTTGAACAACCAGATTTGTTCGAGGGGTGATCAGGCGTGAAGCGCAGGCACTAGAAACGCTTACAGGAGCTCTTGACATACAATGGGTGTACAACAGCATGGTGGTGATATAGAATCAAAATGTTCTCGAAAGAAAAACAAAATGAGTATCGTCCGTTGAGCCATTATATTAACACAAAAATGTCGTAAAATGTCCAGCATAACTCAATACATTGCTAGCGTTTTGCCCCAGTGTACCAATTGGGCTCTTAGGTTGGTAAAGGTACACCTACCAAGACCTACCTTTACCAACTGAAGAGCCCAATTGGTACACTGGGGCGAAACGCTAGCAATGTGTTGAATTATGCTGGACATTTTATCACATTTTTGTGCTAATGGTGGTGATACGCGACATGCGTTGCCCACTCTGCGGCACACTGACTTTCAATGTGGAAGAGACAGGAAAGCTAGACAACGGGGCTACATGACTTGCACAAAATCATTGAGACTGAGAGGCCACATACTGCACGAACCCGGTAGACATGATAAGCGCAGCAGGAGTAACCGGTGTGAACGGGTGGCACATAGGAACCGAAGCAGCAACAGAAATCCATAAGGTTTCACCTGCAAGCACACTAGGAAATGACGCGTTGGGCATAGATCCACCATACCCAGGGATGGCCAAGGCCATATCTTCCACCTCACGTACATCGTGCCGATTTTCAGGACATGTTATGGGAATTAAATGAGTTTGAAGTGCAGGGAGATTCTGCAAGGTTAAACTACACAAGGAAGTGCATATAGGACAAGAAATGTTTTGACACTCGTGCCGATTTGGAACGCAAGGACTCTCTCCATCTATGTCACACTTGACATTCTCACCATCACTGAAATGTTTTCGAGCGAATTCGCTCAGCACGCTCGCATTCAGCGGCCCAGGACTTGATTCAGGGGTTTCACTTGACACGCTGTTATTCAGCGGAACAGGATTAGATTCGTGGCTTTCCCCTGACATGGTTTCCCAATACCTTTCACACTCTTGTACCTTCTTAGTACACTCAAAGAGAGAAGACTAAAGGTCTACCAAACCTTCATGTAGCAGAACGCTGCTATTACCAGTGACCGAGATCATGTTCGACACTCTACCAAACAAATGCTGGATAGAGGCGTGCAATTGGGCCACTTCACCCTTACTAGAGCAGTGAATCTGCATGAAAATACACAGGTTGAAACACTCTCACCTCCTCGCTGGAGTTGATTTAACTTTAACTACCCTCATTAACACAAACCTACAGAATTTACTGCCTTTAAATACAGGCCACAAGTGATTTTAAAGTTTTCCCGACTTTGAATGGGCGCCAAGGTTGACCATATGGGTCTTCCTGAATAAGATAGAATAAAATACATAACTGTTGCCCCGACTATGAAACGCCTTATCCCAGGCGTAGGGCATTTGGCATGCGTTCGCTGATGCTCCCAAGTTCATGCAAGACAGGAATATAAACACACATGAATTTTAAAGAGATAATCTATTGGCTGTACTATACACATATATACATAATATATAACACAAAATACCCTTCATACACTCGTGATTTATACAGTACCTTGCCACTGAATTTAGGCTCTGAGAGCAACAAACACTTACGGCCATATCAGACGCAGGCATAACAGCCACCTACGTATATACACACTGTACCGTCCGTACACAAAATATCTACACACGTTAGACTGGTTCACTCCACTTTCTTTCTTCTCGAACTGCTCGTTCACGTCTCCATTCTCGCATGACTTTTCGATAAAATGTTGATGACTGATTATCCTTTTAGGCGTGGTAAGTTATTACCGACAGCCCATGGTATGGATGGACCCATGAAATGCACGTAGCCTCCAATAGCCCGTAAGAGCTCAGTGGATTGCTAAAGATTAGTCACTGCTCGTTCGTATTACGATACCATGATCAAGTAATAACGACACTAATTTGCAAGTAGACAACGGACTTTCGCTGTAAAAGCAAGAAGCCTATTTCTGAACGCCAGACGTGCCATTATATGCACTGGCGTAGGGATACATAACCCCAATGTTTCTACCCGAACTAATTCGTGCCTGGCCCGCTCCTAGCGGAACATCCGTGTCAACACATGAACATCAGACAGTCGAAATCCACACTGACGTCACACAGTAGTTTTCCACTTGAAGTTCATACAAGTTCATGCTATTAATAGCCTAGGTATTCCCACACAAGCCGAATTACTGCCTGTCTTTTCCGGGTATGTAACATATCCAGCACTCGAAAATACCAATTCATTGTACCTTTATAGTACAGCCACGAATCTAACATTTAACATTACTAGGTCAAAATAAAGCCATTAACCCCAAACCAAAATGAAATAATGCTTCTACTTAATACAGTCATATATCCTATTTCCCAAAACTTAATAAATCACAAAACCCCGTATTTTATAATATCAAATATCCAAAAACCGATAATTAATAAACAGTGATCCTAGGCCTAGTTGGTCCGGACCATCCAAAGATGAATCCGTCCACAAAAACACAGGCACAATAAAAATCACCTCTGCAACCCCATGTTAACCCAATATAATAAGATACGAATAAAATACCCCAAACTAACTGCACGAAGCAAAACCCGAGGGTGAGCTACTGTAACTGAATAAATTCTGTTACAAGGTTGATTAACTGTTGCACCCTAAGCTCAATCAGGGACTTACCCCTGTCAAGCTCTTCCTCTGTGAGTTCCGGCAGGCACACAGAAATCTCTGAAGCACACTCCAGAGCCTTCTGAGCCTGGCTTAAATCATCAGAAGTCTGTAGATTCCTACTCTTCATTTCGTATGTCACCTCCTCTCGGGTGAGCTGAGTAGCAAACTTCACACTTCTCGCAGGCATTATGACATGGAACAGTTTACAATAATTATGAGACACAAATAGGTTTGTGCGCTATAAATTTAGACACACCAATCCCTAAACCCTCGACCGCAGCAAGTGGGAAACCTAAGAAACCACGCTCTGCTACCAATGTACCGTTGGCCACTAGACCGAGAGACGCGTTCAGGGTCTGCCAACCCAATGCACCACTTTTACCAACCGCGACTCCGAGTAGCCTTTACGGGCTAGTTGGCTTTACTCTGTAGTCTGTGCTGACGACACTGCCTGCGGCCTGCCCAGATGGAAACGGGTGGAAGGAGTACTGGTTTGCCGACAGGCAGAAATGGTGGGAAGGCTTACTTATTGAAGGTCAGCCCCAGATGCAGCTGCAGCTGCTCCGGGAAAGGGGATGGGGATTAAGGATAAATGAGGTACAATTTCTAACAAATGGGGTATATATTGTGTCACAAATTAAACTTCTTACATATTACACAGGAACATTAGAATTCAGTCTAATTTGAGGGTCAGCCCCAATATGAGTTTCCCTTAAGGGGACACCTTTAAACACCAAACGAGAAAGCATGGAAGACACCGCATGGCACGAACCACAACCAAATTACAATTGACCACCGAGTTAGTGGTACCAACAATTACGATAAAATATCCCTTCACAAAACAAATAGATCGATCAACACGACAACCATTTGACTTACAATGAGCTTTACCTTAAGCCTCGTGCAGAGCTTTACCTTAAGCCTCATGCACGAGAAAACAAAACCCAACCACAGGGATTCATGAAAAGAAGTAAAATGCTTGAGATTACAATCACGAAAGTTACAAAACGTCATCACTATCAAAATTACTGAACAGGAATGAACTACATTTAAATTATACAAGCGTCCACCAAACACAAGCGCACTGAGCAAACCCCAGCCACTATGGATGCGAGCCGAAACAAGACTAGTTTAAAATGGCGTGATGGATAACCGACAACCCCATTGTCCGCCGGCACAAAGTATACAAGCCACCCCCTCCCTAAGTTGAAATTTGAAATATAACCCCGCTAAATTAAACCGAGAAACAGGGAATAACGATAAATAATGGGAACAAGAGAAATTAATTATGAACAAAGCAAAATTAAATAAAACAAAGGGAAAAACGTGTATGTAAATAAAATGATAGAATGAAATGGGTACAAGTGAAAATTGAAAATAAAGAGACCCCTTAACAAACGCTGCGTGCGAGCGACCCAGGGAAGCGTGTCACTCTAAAAGAAACCCTCAATAAGTTAAACCAGAACCGAACACAGGGAGAAATGGCATGAGGTAGTCGCAGTACCCGCCAAACATTGGTGGAAAAGGGATGTTGTACAGGACGAAGACGCAACCCCCATCCCCCAGTGACGCTCAACCAGTGTTGCACCCACGAGTATCCGTACATAAAATAAACACACGCAACAATTAACACAAGTAAACACACGCAACAATTATTTCTGAAAGAACCAAGCAGGGTAAATATAGTTCACGCTTGTCTAGTTCCCCGAACACAGCCACACATAATTAAACAACTTCTTAAAACTAACCCATCCTCGAAAGGCTGGGTGATACCTAACCCATCCTCGAAAGGCTGGGTGATACCTGTTACTTAGTTTGGGTATCCGAGACCCCAATGTCCTGCTTGGTCAAGCGACAGTCAGATAAGAGGCTAGGTAACGTATGGACGTGACACATATATGAAATTTAAACTGGGTGACAGACACAGTGGGGGTAACACACGGACACTAAAATCTTCCTTCTTTGTTCAAGGTCCATTAGCAGTGGCATCTTTGCATTGCGTAGGTTGGCCATGCTGTCCCGCCGTGTTGCGACCTTCTCCTGTTCTTCTCGCTACTCGCGAGATTCTCGGCGGCGGCACAATTTGATAATCGATACCGGGAACGAATTTTTGGAGGTTAACTCAGCCACATGGTTATTTTAGGTTATGGGAATACAAAGGTCCGAAATAGTGAAATTGAGTTTTTCACGCTATGACCCGCGCTCCTTGGCGGCGAGGTCCACTGAAGATTCCAGAATAGTTCTTTTATTTGCGGTTCACATGATCGTGAGATCCAACTGTAGAATTTGCCAAGTATTTTCTTCGAAAGGCTGGGAAGGATGGTTTTGATGCAAGGCTTCGAACTGGAAGTCCAGGGATAGGCAAAATACGGTAGGAACATAATAATTTAGGGAAAAGGGTCATATCATGTGACGTGCAACCGGCACAGAAACTTTAAATTTGCTCTCCTGTAAAATTAGAAAAATGCTAGTTACGATAGTATTGAACTGAGCCGTCGTATTCTCAAGGTACGATATCCTTCGATAGATGACAGAGGAGTAGTGATTCTTGACGGCGACATATTGGCTCAGTTGTTCATCAAAGTGCCAAGGGTGCAGTCGAGCGGTAGACTACAGTCGCGCACGACCGGAAGTGCGTTTACTTTTTGCCGACCGCCCAAAACAAAATTTGAGTATTTATCATTAGTTTTTCCTAATTTCTAACACATTTCATTCACTATTGATAGCCCAGTTGCTTTTTCTCCCCCCAACATCCCCACACATGCATGCACACAACACTATGTTACTTAGTTATTGTTGTTTTAAGGGGCGGAACTACGAGGTCATCTGCCCCTACACAACACTATCTTTGAAGCTGTCATATAGTGCCTTTTCATTTTTGCCACCACCGTTGTCGCTCTTATTATTCACAGTTTATGATCAACTCTGAACTCCCATGTTTATTCGACATTATAAAATATATTGGTTTAACGTACCTAAGAGTTTTATTTATATAGGTTTTATGTAATTTTTTAAAGTAATAATATTTGAATACTTAGTTTTTATACATGTTTGCAAAATGTGGGCTTTTTAAAGAATAAATATTTCTATATTTACACCTATGTATGTCAATTACATGTTCGATCAACCTCAAAGCCAGTCATATTGGCATTGAAAGTGAAAAAAAAACACCACCTCACAATTGAAGAACACGGGAGGACGGTAGACTACCGTCGCATGACCGCATGTGTTACATGAATGGGCATGACCGCAGGAAGGTTAAATGAAAATTTACTAAGCTATTTAAAAATTATTAAATTTGGTGTTCTCTGTAAGTGGGCATGCAGTCGAAGCAAACAAGGATAACCTATTTCAAACTTCAGTAAACAACATTTCAATTTAAATTCAACCAGTAACCACTAAAAGCTATTAAATACAAACATTTAAATAAAACATAACCTCTAAATTAAACATCAATCTCATCAACTACATGCGACCACCAATAATCATTTACCCCATTATTAATTATGCTCAGATGGAGCAAAATAAAGAATTAAAATTCAATCTATTCAGTCCAGGTTTTAACTTGCAAAGTTCCTTCTCCTTTGTAATCGGGGAGGTAACCGAGCCTCCCCATATTCAATGCACACACTAAGCTTTTGTCTCTTCGAGATTTGAGACACGTAGTTCTCAATTTTAAAAATGAATGTCGAAGGAATAGCAGACCCTTACACCAGCCACTCGTCTTCACGCCCGCTCAAATCCAATCAGGTGTGCCACAGTAAAGTCTGTTAGACCGAAAGTTTTGCCACAAGCAAGTTAATTATAAAATTTTTGTACTTACGTTGGTACCTTGGAAATATAACAAATGCTCCATGAACACTGGTGTGAATTTACTGTTGTCATATAAGTTTTGACAGAACTTTCCATTCTAATTAGCGAATGGCAAGGTCAACACGTGCGGTACAGCTTACCACCAAAGTTACATATTGCACAATATTGCATAATTTAAGAAATACACATTTTAGTTCCAATTAGTTCATTTCAGAGTGAAGAATATCCTGAATATGCCGTGGTGGGTTGTGCCATCGGCACAGTTCCTTTATGTACCTCACAAAAACTATGTTACGCTCTATTGTTCTCTTGACATACATCCCTACTCCCCAGTTTGTCCTGCCTTTTTTTATACCTGACAGGTATATCTTGTAATCTCCTACTTCCTCCTCTCTATCTCCCTTGATCTGAACTTCAGTAAGCCCTAGAACATACAACCTAATTCTACTTGACGACTCAGCCAGCTCTACTTTCTACCTTCCATAACCACCCTCGATATTAATTGCTCTCAATCGAATACCAGCAAACTCCTGTTTGTTTCCAAGGAGTCCCTGATCTGTCAGATGTGAGTGGGACTCTATCACTCCGAAAGGTTCAAGGCTTGCTCATGACATTTTTAGCAGGTTTAAGAACTACAAGTGAAGCAGGTTGCTAGCCTTGCTTAGAAAGAGCCCCACGAGTTTCCCCTCAGGAAAGTCCTCGACCCCTGTGCACGAGGAGGTCCATGACTCAAAATATGTCCAAGATGCCCACTCCTATCCCATAGTAGCTGGTATCTCGACTGTCAGGACCACTTACGAGGCCACTCAATCATTGGTCATGGTTCACGAACTAAGACATGACTGCACCATGAAAAACTCTGAACGGCTTAGTAAATTTATTATACGGTACATTCCTCGTACAGAGTTTCTTCATTATAACTCTTTAGCATTCTTTGCCACTGGTTTTAGTTTTCTATATACCTTATTCAAAATGTTGATTCACCATATTATTCACTAAAAACAAAAGTTTGATGCTTTTCAGTCTGTCAACACGATTGTACCCAAATAAGATGGATTATTCCCTAATCCTAATAACACTTGTTATTTATTAATCTCATGTAATTAGGATTAGGGAATAACCCATCTCATTTGGGTATAATCGTGTTGATCTACTGAAAAGCATCAAACTTTCGTTTCCTAAGACAACACTGAAAAATGTCTTCATACACAATATTATTATTCACTTTAATTTCCTTGTTAATTTTGGAACTGAGACTTCATACAATACTCCCTTTTCACCAAGTTGTGTGGTAATTGCTCGATTATGTTCTGATTTATCAATTTTGATGATTTTAGTGTATGCATAGTTGCCTTCTTGAATGTACTAAATCATTGTACATCTGTCCTGAGGACAGTTCATTTCCTGTATAATGCTACCTTTTTCTTACCAAGTTTAGAAATTCTAAGTTCATTAGATAGTGAGTTATCTACTTGAAGCTGGTGGTTTCTTGTAATATTCAGTGGGAGAGCCTCCTGACTTGTGGATCTGTGGTCGCTTATACAAAAGTTCCCTTTCACAAATTTTTATGGTGACTGCTCATTTTTATCAATTACAGTATATCCCAATTTATTATTTAAACACACATACCTCCACGCTGGAGCTGATTTAACTTTAAATACCCCCGCCCCCATTAACACAAACCTACAGAATTAACTGCCTTTAAATACAGGCCACAAGTGAATTTAACTTTGATTTTCCGACTCTGAATGGGTGCCAAGGTTGACCTTATGGGTCTTCCTGAATAAAATAGAATAAAATAAATAAATTTTTCCCAGGCGTAGGGCATTTTGAGCATGCGTTCACTGATGTTACCAGGTTCATGCAAAACAGGAGTAAACATACACAAGAATTTTAAGAGAAACAATCTATTGGCTGTACTCCACATATATACATAATTTACAACACAAAAATACCATTCAATGCACTTGTGATAACTTTTGTACAGTACCTGCCACTGAATTTACGCTCTTATTGACCTAGGCATGACAGCCTCCTATACATTTTTCACTTGTACAGTTAGCACACAAAATATACACACGCCAGACTTGTTGATTTCCACGCCATGACTTCCACAACAGATGATGAAGTGAGTATATGAACGTCCTTTAGGGTGTGCTATAATCAGCAACCCATTGTCTACGAACACAAATATACTTACAAATGTAGTCAACCAATAGCACAAAGCTCAATGGATGTCTAGTTACAGTCTCTGCTGTTCGATTACCGGACCATGCCAGATGAATCGACCCTGGGCGTCAGAAGACTTGGACTCGGCCTATAAAGCAAGAAGACCTGATCTCTAGCTGCTCGTTACGGAAACCCTGTCACGTAAAACGACCCTGAGCTCTTAGTAGATCTGGACTCTGCCAATAAAGCAATAAGACGATATCTGACCACCAAACAGGCCATTATAAACACTGGCGAACGAATACATTACACCAGCAGCTGCTCTTCGTCCGGCCGGAACTATAATGTGCGTGGCCTGTTCCTAGCGGAACATCCGTGGCAACACATGAACATTTGACAGTCATAATTCACTCGATCGCTCACGGACAGACCCGAACTGCTCCGAACGTGATCACAGTATTTTTCCACGGGAAGTTCATCAGAGTTCACGCTATTAATAGTCTAGGTATTCCCTGAACTTGCCACAACAAGTTGAATTATCGTTTGAGTTTTCCGGGTGTGCAACTTTCCAGGCCTCGAAAATACCGATTCATCCTACCTTATAGTACAGCCAGGAATTGAGAATTTTAACATTACTAGTCAAAATAAAGCCATTAACCCCAAACCAAAATGAAATAATGCTTCTACTAAAAAATAATACAGTTTTATATATCCCTGTTCCCAAAACGTAATAAATTGCAATAACCCCGTATTTTATAATATCAAATATCCAAAAACCGATAAGTAATAAACAATGAATCTAATTGGCCCGGAACATCAGAAAATGAATCCGTCCACAAAAATACACACAGGCACAAAAAAAATCACCGCTCCATCCCTGACTTTAACCCAATATAATAAGATACGAATAAAATACCCCAAACTAACTGCACAAGGCAAAAACCCGAGAGTGGGCTAATGTAGGAACTGAATAAATTCGGTTACATTATTCTTAATGCTATAATTGTATGCATGGCCATTATCTTGAGTGCATGAATCTATGCATATGTGCCTTCAGCACTGTTCTGTCTAAAAGTAAATCTTTTATAGAATTTTTTTTTATTTGTTTGTTATTCTGAGTTTATTAAATAGTGAGTTATCGATTTGAAGTTCGTATATATACAAGATCGTGATTATGTCTAACATTCAGTCTTGATGGCCTTGTGTCTTGTGTAACTGAAGTCTCTCGCAAAAGACTCCTTCACCAAAATATGTGGTAACTGCTTACTTACATCCAAGTTATCAATTTCAATGTTTAAATAGTATGCATGACCGCCACCTTGAATATGAGATGTCTGTATGCCTGCACTTTCAGCAAAGCAAATCGATTGCACAGTACTGACTTTATGGAAGTTTCAAAATTGTAGATTTATTAAATGGCAAGTAATCCATTTCACTATTTTATATATTCAAGATAACAGATGCATGTAATATTCATTGTGATAGTAGTGTAATTCTTGCCACTGAAGTCTTAAAGGCTTACATACAGGACTCCTCTTTCACCACTTTTCATGGTAGCCGAATTGCTCGTGTACCCCCCCCCATTCCTGTATGTCCTGCGATTTACTGTGCTACTTGAGGACGGAATGAGGAATATCGAGACTAGCTCGTTGGTGGAAGTTGGGCCTAATCCCAAGGTCTGCCAGGAATAAATTTTGGGTATCCTCAACAAGGAAAGAGTATATCAAGTTATAAAAATATTTTCGAAAGAACAAAATTACAACCATGAAATTATAACCTCCGTGCCCGTGATTTAAAAAATGACAATATTCAGTCGTTGCCATTAAATACAAGAAAAGAAATGAAAATACACAATAATCGATGCAAAGGGACAAGAGGCCTAACTTACATGAAACAGAATGAAATACATATAATTAACAATTCGGTATTTGAACATTAATTAATACAAACAATGAGAAATTTAATAAATAACCCTGCCGGCAGTACATACTAAAATGAACATAACCTAACCTAAATGCGTTGGTAAAAATATCCACCACTAAAATGATGATGATGATGATGATGATGATGATAGTTGTTGTTTTAAGGGGCCTAACATCTAGGTTATTGGCCCCCCACTAAAATGAAACTAGGTCTTCACTTCAGACCTCCCTTGTTCACAAATTTAAACAGCATTACTTAGATTATACATTAACAAGAAGGGAATGGTTCACACGAGTTACCAAGTTAAATCAAGAACACGAGGTTAATGTAACCTCAAAAACGATGAACTTAATCATGAATGAAATCAAATTAAATTCTTCACAAAACAAGGTAATGAAAGAAAATGATTAATAGAAGTATTTAAAGCTGGATGGTGGTTGAATTAAATGTTAAGTATCAAAGCACACGAGCTGAACTAAAAACCACCCGTCCGCCTCTGAGCCGACTAACAGACTGACTTCGCCAATAATGACTATCGACAAGACAAATCACAACCATATTGACCCCCACTCCCCTTTTTTATCATAAAAATCCCACAAAATACATTCCCCCAAAACTACAGATTACATGATTAAAATATTTTAGGCCTACTGGTGTCTTTAGTTAACTTTGCACGTGGTCAGATCGAAGCGTTACCAAAATAACATAGGAACAACACTTCTACAACAACACTGTTGGCTGCATGAGGCAAAACAAGATATCTACGTTAAGGAAACCAACATGAACACAAAATGCAACGACGAGGAAGAAACATTACTACAGGATGCAAAGTATAAAAATGATCCATAGATCTCACACTTCGAAACTAAACCCGCGTTGCTACACAATTTAATTTAACAAACAAAGCATTATGATCATGCGCACCGGATGAATTTAAATATGAACAAGTTTTACAATGAAGTTTTTACATGACTTTCAGTTCGTTGGTTATTATCGTCACTCCACTAATACAAAACTTTAGTGTTCGCCGGGGAGTACCCGAGGCCCGCCTTAGGTGGCGTCTCCCGCTGCCTTAATCACGTCAACTTACCTTGAATGCTCAGGTTAAAAGACACAGTTCTTAACGTTCACCTTTCTGAACCAGCATCCTCCATTTTAGTCAATCCAGGTCTACCACCACAGTTAATACAGAGAAGAAATATGGCCATTAGCCGTTGTAAGTCTTAAGTCCTCTTATGTTGGTATTTTTTTTAGACTAGAACGAAAGCTCCAGGCACACTAGCGCTGGAATATTGCTGATTACAGGAGTATTTTGGAAATTTTCCATGTCGAAGTTCCATGTGGCAGATAGGGTGCCCCAAAAGTTTGTCATTATTGCACCATATTATGGAATTGGCGAAATCCACACACATTCACATGAAAGTCATATTTGGGGAAATGGTAAGTTTTATATATTTTAAATGTTTCCAGGGGATTTTATTGACGAATAGCCTCAATTTGCCGGGATTGGTTGTACCAGCAGTACAGCTCGGTTACATCCTAATTTATTGACGTAATATTTTTAATGTTATGCATGGCTGCCATCTTGAGTATGTTCTGTCTATGCTATTGTGGTCTCAGCTGAGTAAATCTTTTATACAATGTTTTCGAAATTCGAAATGTAATAGTAATAACCAATTTTATTATTTTATGTATTCAAACTATGTAGAGGATGCACATAACGTTCAATATTATGTTCTAACTCGGACAACTTATGTCCATCAAATGAAGCTTCTTGAATGTCAATTTTGGTGAGCATTGATCTATTGAAATGCAAGTTAGTGATCATAATACTTGAAAAATACACATGGCCACCATATTGAAATTAATTAGCCTAGTATCTTGTAACTTGGTTGACCAACTCAACGTATAGAACACGGAGTGAGACTCAAATTTAGTCAGAATCTGATCATTTATGAGCATGACATGCAGTGGAGGGACAAAGTTATTGTGCAGTTGTAATTTTTACATAATATACTGGCTTGTGTATTTACAAATTTCAATACCAACTTGTACATTGATTGTAACATCTCCCAAGTAGTAACTTAAAGTTCACAAATGACCAATTTTTAGCCCACTTTCATTAAAGGAAATAGCCTTATGAGATCACCTGGGAGGAAGAGTGTGTGTGCCAGTCTGTCACATATAATATATGTATGTTACCCCCCCAACAATTCCTAAATGACTGAACCAAATCAAACAAAATAAAATACTTCTAATGCCTACTCTCTATGAGCATCAAGCAAGTGGACAAAAGGGTGTATGTCACTGGCATCATAGTGCATTGAGTTGGGGTTACATGCTCTACATATCTGCTAGATTCCTTGTTTGTAGCTTCTCGCACTGCCTATACTGCAACTCTTCTTTTCTTTAGACACTGGTCTATCAATTTTTTAACAACAATAAGTTATTCTCTCTCTAGTGGTGATTCAAATGAACCCCTTAAGCAATTTTGATAATCATCATATCATAATAATTCACTCTGGTTAATAACAAAATGTGTTTTCTATTTCAGGTGGGAAATTCCATGGGCAAAGGTTTTTCCAATCCGTCTTATGCTGAGGATAGGTGCTGAATTCCGTTATTATCCTTGTATGCTGGTATCAATACGACAAAGAAAGCCTGTGTTTTGTGAAATTGGTCACACCATAATCAATCTATTAGCAGTAAGTATACCATTAGTACATGGAATTTTAAGCAGTGTGGTGTTGGTGAGCTTTTTTCTTTCCTTTTTATAGTGTCTGGCAAGGGAATGGACCAACTTAGAATGTCAAAAACTCCTATATTATTTGTTTATTCATTCATTCATTCATTCATAGAAGTCCACATGCAAAATTTTAGATGCCTAGGGTATATATTCTGGAAGTAGCTAAGATAAATCATTAAATTTGTGGAGGTTTTTGTTTTTAACTGGGTTCAGTGTTTTGTGTTTGATAATGATAACTTTATAGGCCGAGCTTCTTCTTTTTATTTGCTGTGGCTTTAAAGACATTGGAGTTTGTCCAAATGTTGTCCTGGAAGGGTTCATTAACATAACAGTTAACTTACCAACACAAGGTTGTTGTATTTGAACACCCTTAAACCCCATCGAACTTGCAACCTTGGGTGAAGACTAAAGATTAGCCAGCGTCACTACTTAGCCTGACATCCTTGTTTGAATTCTCTTATATGCATCATCATCTTGCACAATTTCCAGCCACTGGCCGGGTCTGTTTAGAACACAAGCCTCTCCAACGTCTTCCTTCTTCACGCTTTCTTCCACCCCCTTCAGCCACCTGTCTCTCGGTCTCTTTCCTTCCCACTTCGTCTCGTGTATCCTCCTCCATTCGTATTACATGTCCATACCATCTAAGTCTAGATTTCTCTATACCATCCTGTAATGGTTCCTCCTTCATTAATTCTCTGGTCCTCTCATTTCTTACTCTGTCCATCTTTGTAGCTCCAATACTGCTTCTCAAGAACCTCATCTCACTGGCCTGTATTTTGCTCTTCTCCCTTCCTTTCATAACCCAGGTCTCCGAGGCATATGTCAGGATAGGGACATAGTACGTCCGATATATGATCTTGCTGTTCTGAGGGACATCCTTGCTCCATAACATGCTTCTCACACTCCTCCGGAATGCTTCTGCCTGTCTCCCGCGCTCATTTATTTCTCTATCGTTTCTTCCATTATCTTGTATCAGGTTTCCCAGATACTTGAAACTCTCCACTTTCTTCAGCTGTTCCCCACCAATTGTTATTCCCGTTGTGGTTCTATCCTTCTTCCTTGTTGTGATCACCATCTCACTCTTATTTATGCTAAATTTCATCCCATATCATTGTATTATTCCTTCCCACACGTCCAACTGTTCCTGTACCTCCTCCTCCTTGTTTACCCAAATCATCAAATCATCTGCAAACACCATTGCTTTCATCTTTCCTTCCCCAATTATTTGTGCCACTCGGGTCATAATGTCATCCATTACCACAATGAAAGGCAACGGTGACAGTTCACTTCCTTGTTTCAGGCCGTTTTTCTGTTCCAACCAGTCCGATCTCTCTCCTCCCACGTTCACACAGCTCATGCTTCCCTTGTACATCTCCTTTATCCTCCTTATAGTCCATTTTTCTACTCCTCTATCCTCCAGGGACTTCCATACTTTGTTTCTGCATACACTGTCATATGCTTTCTCAGTGTCCAGGAAGGCCATCAGTAGATCTGTTCCATACTCATAGTGCTGTTCTTGTAACTGCCTTACAGCAAAAATCAAATCCACTGTGGACCTTCCTGCTCTGAAGCCATGTTGTTCTTCCCTCATCCCTCCCTCTATCATTGTCCTAATTCTCCTTTCCAAAACTTCCTCAATTATCATTGCACAATGACTCATCAGTGTTATTCCCCGATAGTTTCTGCATTCTGTTCTACTACCTTTCTTGAAGATCGGGACAATTATTCCCTTTTTCCAGTCCTCTGAGGTCTTCCTTTCCTTCCATGCTGTCTTCATCACTCGGTACAACCACTGTATCCCCACCTCTCCTGCTGCTCTCACCATCTCCACACTCAACTCATCCACACCTGGTGCCTTCCCTCCTTTCATCTTGTTCACTGCATCTTCCACTTCTTTCCATGTTAAGTCCTTTTCTATTTGCAGTTCATCTTCCTCTTCCCCGATTTCTTCCTCCTCACCATCTTTTCCATTTGGGTTCAGAAGTTCTTCAAAATATTCTTTCCACATTTTCTTCAGTTCTTCCCTATTTTCTACCTCTTGTCCCCTTTTGTTCACCATTCTAACATAATCCGTAGGATCCTTCCGCCTCTTATTTTTTACCATCCCATACAGGACCTTTTTTGTACCTTCACTATCCTCCTTCATCACCTTTGTCCACTCTTCCATCCACTTTCTTCTCTCCTCAGCCACTAATCTCTTTGCCTCCTTCTTTCTTTCCTGGTACTCTTCCCTTGTCTCTACCGTCCTATTTTGATACCACCTCCTAAAGGCTCTATTCTTTTCCCTTCTTACATCTTTTGTCTTCTCATTCCACCATGGTATATCTTTCCACCTCTTCTTACTACTTGTCCTCCCCCATACTGCTTCTGCTGCACCTACTAGTGTCTTCTTAAATCTAGGCCATTCCTCTTCCACCCCTCTTTCTTCATGTGTTGGATTTCCTTCCTTTACCATTTTGAGGTACTCGACCCTTCTATCTCCTTCTTTCAGTTTCCATATCCTTATAAGTCTTTTCTGGTTCTCAGTCCCTTTCTTCTCCTTAGTCCCTCTCAGGTTCATTACCAGCAGTCGATGGTCGCTATCCAGGTTCTCCGATGGTATAACCTTGATGTCCGTGATGTTCTTATTTAATTCTTTCTCATACTGTATATAGTCGACCACCGACTTCCTGGTCAAGTCATCACTGTACCATGTGATTGTGTGGCTCTCTCTTTTCTTGAACCAGGAGTTCCCAACTAGCAGGCTGTTCCTTTGGCAGAAGTCCATTTCTTCTGCCCCAACCCTCTGGTCCAAGCACACTCTCATACCCTTGTCTTTCTCTTCCTACATGGGCATTCAGATCCCTCATATCAATCATATTCGTTCCTACCAGCTTCTTCTTTAATTCTTCTTCAAACTCCTCCTCCTCTTCAGAGGCACAGCCTACTTGTGGAGCATAAACTTGCACTATTTCTATGGTCTCTCCCCTCAGTGCTACTTTCACTTTCATCATCCTATCACTTATTCTCTTCACTTCTTCTTTTAAACCATCTCGTACTACTACTCCCACTCTATTCCTATTTCCCTCTTCATTCCCACTCCAGTAGAGTCTATAGCCTTTTCTCAGTTCTCTCCTTCCTTCCCCTTTCCACTTAGTTTCTGCCAATCCCAATAAATCCAACTTCCTTCTTTCCATCATATCCACTATCTCCTCCACCTTCCCCATCAGCGTTCTTAGGTCTAAAGTTCAAAATCTTAGTCCATGAACACAGCTAGGTCGTCGTCCATTGTATCCGTCCTGTCCGAGGCCTGTTCCCTTCTTGAAAGCAAAAGTCTTATTCACTACTGGCTTGCTGGGCCTATCGTAGCTTCACCAGAGCCCCGTTAGCCGTCACTTTTCAGGGTTCCTGTAGAACCTTCTCAGCTACCGTAACGGTCCTGGGGCACACGAAGTCCCCACTGTACTTCGCCCCTACAGGCAATCCCCTACTTTGTGCCGTTGCCCGTCGCCCACGACGTGGACGAGGGGTTGGACTTTTTTTAAATTCATTATGGTGTTTGAAGCCATTTTTCAGTGTTGCCTTAGTAATCGACATTTGATGTTTTTCAGTCAGTCAACACAATTGCACCCAATTATTCCCTAATCCTGAAAATAATTTACATGAGATAAAGGGAGGAGATCCAGCTTAAGAGAGGAATAAAATGTCAATATTCATTAGATTGTTGAACATGCTATTTATATTGTTGAAAAATGATACTCGTATCACAGTAATGGCATGCTTGCGGCAACCAAAAGAATTTTTTACAATCTCAAAATTCTTATCATAAGAGTTCTTAGGAAATTTGCCAAATTTGCCAAATTTTTTACTGTGCATAATTGTTTAACCCATTGAACTGGAATTTAAAAATAAAAATAATATACATTGATTACGATTTAATCTAGCTTAAGAGAGAACAATTTTGCTACAGCAAGTTAACACACTAAAACACAGTTAACATTCTAACAATAATTCAACACAGTTTGGTAGATCTTAAAACACTCTTCTACATGCAATGCCACTTTACAGTTTTCACATTCATAACTGGATTCACCCCTGTTCTTTCCCTTGGAATTTTTCCCACGGTGGTCATAGCAGACCCTTCTCTTAGTCCAGTATCCTTGAACTGAAGACTTACATAAAGCAAACTGGGCCTTCAGTTCATCCTTAGTGACAGGGAACCAGTTCTCCTCATCATAAGTTTAATTTTTGTAGGGTTACTATCAATATCGCGGAGACATTTTGTTGCATTAGCGTTAGTTTCATTTTTGACATGTTCCCAAAATTCGTCTGTCAATAACTCGCCTAGCACTTCAGCCTTCCCTGGATTCTTGTCTAATCTTCTTACTACTACAGGGTTCAGTTCTCCATCAACATTACACCGCATATTATTTGGTACATTGTTTGTGTCCACTTCCAGTCTTCTATGGGTATGCACATGCCCACCTGTGCCCCCATCTTCATTTTCTTCAATGTCCCCTAATTCTTCAGAACTACTAATACTAACATCACTTGAAGGTAATTCAGTATCACTTTCATCCGATAACCCATCACTGACATAGCTTTCCTCCAAAAAAACATAATATTCTAGCTTCTTCGGAGTCGGCCATGATGTTGACTTTACCTTACGCGACAATCGACTCAATCACGTTTTGACTGACATTTGGAGGTTAAATATATAGCTGAAGGGCAGAGACAGCTGAAATATGGTTACCAACATCTCGTAGATATGTTGGGATTGCAAAGAAATATCAATATGTATCCATGGAAACCTCAACAAAGAAATAAATAGGGAGGACGGGAATTCCCGGCATTGCATTTATGGCAATGCGCGGACTGTGATGGAAATATCCGTCATTGTAAGGCAATGGGTTAAACTGGGCTGAGAGTGTGCCAGGTGGTTTTTCAATGATATTTCCCTCAATTTTAGTGATATTATGTTCGGATTCCTACCCAGTATTGCCACACATCTCACCTTTCAGTTCATATGTCGAAATCATTTTTATGGCATCAAGTGGGTGGGGTGGGCAATTTTTGTTGTTGTTTCTTGTACACTCACCTCGTCGGCCGGGTTGAGAGTGTACCACCAAATATTATTGCTTGAAACTAATGGAAACACTTGATGGAGCATTCTCACCCTGGCTAGTGTCAAGTAGTGTCCTTGTAGTTACTCAAAATTATTTGTATTGGTGTTAGAAACCCATAGTTTGAAAAACATAACGAATAACAATTATGGAATTAAACAACACTTTCTAGCTAGCATAGGGTGACCAGATTCTGACAATGAAAAAAAAGGGACACTCGGGCATGTCGCGTCAATTATTGTCTGTCGAGAAAGCGGATCCTATAATTGGGCATTTGTGCAATATTTGTGATATTTAATTTCAAATCAAATATTTTATTCACTAAAACATGATATAGTATATTGCATTTCTTAAATCACGTCTATATAGTCACTCTCAAACATATTCTAAAAATTATACAACCTAACAGGTAAATTTTAAAAAATATCACTTATAGACTATATTGAATCCTTGACCAAGAAAACCGATTCACATCCAATATCTGGGTCAGTCTTTTCTTTTTATATACTTTAAAGAGTTATGAATTTCCTTCAAAAGGTTTGGGTGTTCTAACAAAAATTTATAGAAACTTGAGCAAGATACATCACGAAAATGTGTCTTGGTCAAGATCATTGCCTTAACAGTTTCAACATTGAGCCTGTTCTTTTCATCTGACCACATACAATTGATAATTGAAAACACTCTCTCTAAGGCTGCATTAGTTCCTGGAATCGTCAAAGCCAAGGTCACAAGACACGCAATACATTTGTATTCAATGTTTTCCCTGTCCATAACACTAAATATCTCAACCCACTTATCTTCAGTTGCTGTACCATTTATCTTCCAGATTTCACTTTTTGCTTCAAAAAAGTTTTGTCTTACTTCATCAAATAGTTCATCTTCATCAATTACTTTTTCTGAATGACTGTCAATTTCTGCAATCCACTGCCCACACTGCTGAACCTCATTCCACAATGGAGGACTATTCAGCTGAACCCACTGAAGTTCTTTCAGTTTATCGAAGGGTAGTGTCCAGTTCTCCATGTATTGAAGGAAAGTGACATAAGAACTGTTCGTAGACTCCGTCAATTTATGATCATTGATCAAACCACCATCTTCTAATTGCTTTAGTAAAGAGATCATTATGGTTGTTCGAAAATTCTGGTCCTTCCTGCACACAAGCTTATATTTCAAGGCATGTAATTCATTAGCAACTTAGCTGCCACATATATTGTCTTTCTCAATTTTCTTTATTGTGTTTGCACACACCTTGAGTTGTGAATTAATAAAATGAAGCCAAAGTAAGGATTGTGGATTACTGAAAAAGTCTTTTAGCACTCTAGGACACTTTTCTTTTGAAAGAAAATAAGACTTGAGACTGTCAAACATATCAATAAGTCTGTTAACAGCTGGTTGTAAAGAAAGCCATCTTGTTTTTACACTTCCCAATATCTGCTTGTACTCAACATCCACAAACTCACAGAAGCTCTTCAATTCAGCCACTCGAACAGCATAAATGTGAAAATACTGGAACACTTTATTAACAATTGTGTCAACATCAATAGGTAAAATGTCTGCACTTGTCTGCATAGCGTCGTGTACAATGTGGGCAGCACAACCTATTCCAAAAATGTTTTCATTTATCCCCTGTCTTAACTTAAAAAAAAAAACATTGTTGGTGCCTTTTCTTCCAACCCCACCGAAGTTGGTGTTGCAGTTATCACCACAGAAAGCAATAACTTTTGTCAGTTAACTTGTATTGTTCCAAGATGTGAAGAATGTGGTTTGTTAGCATCTCTGCTGTTTCCCCGGAAAGTGCTTGAAACTCAAGAAATTTGATTTGAACGCCTTTATTTGGTACGAAATACCTTAAAAGTACTGGAACTAATTTCAAGTTGTTGTGGTTTGAAGTATCAACCATAACTGATACATATCTGGCATTTTGCAAGTTACTGGTGATTTCGCTCAACGCAAAAGGAGCTAAGACATTAACTACGATGGCCTCACACTTGGTTCTCCCACATGTAAATTTCCTTTCAAATAAAGTACGCACAGGAGTTGATGTGCAATCCATCGATCTGAAGGAGTGGTTATGTTTAACCGTATGAAAAGTAAACACACCTTCTAAAGCAGCAAGACATTTCCCTTCTTCATCCTCTTTCCCTTGTGTTGTCATGAAGGAGGTTAATTTATGGCTTGAACTCTTAGCAGCCTCTGCCACTTTATGCTTCTTCTTTTGTATATGTTGGAAAATGTCCGATCGACCGCCATGTTAGATAGAAAACGCACCTTTACATAAAGTACACACTATTTTGTCTTGATCTTCCTTAAGAAAAGGAAATTCTTCCTTTAATACATCTGCAAAATTACACTTTCTTTTCGGCATTCTCAACTATTGATAAAATATTGCGGAACAACTCGTCACGATTAGTAACTATAGAGTACTGAAAGACGCGTGCTTGTAAACATTATAAGACGTTAAACATGAAGTTTTATGTATCAAGCACCATTAGTTACAATAAAACAAAGTTTCCCTCGCACGCAACGATGGTGTTATGTTCAAAATTTGTTATTCCGCATGCATCGGCATGTATGCCAACCACAGCCTACAAAATTAACCCTATGAAAGAGAATTATTTGCAAAATTACCCTAGGAAAGAGAATTATAGTGTTGGTTGATTGGCGATACTTTCTACGAAGTATCTCTCGGATAATATTTGAATCTTGGGATACAGAAAAACAAATGAATTAAGTAAAGCATGTATGCAAAACTGCGCACACATTAAAATATCTCAAGAAAACGGGATTTAATGGGACGAATGTTAAGAAAACGGGACATTTTGCGTCCCGTTAAAGATTTGTCGGGACAACGGGGACCAACTACTGAAAGAAGGGACAATCCCGTTAAAAACGGGACGTCTGGTCACCCTAAGCTAGCAGCTTTATTAGTGAAATTAGTTAAATCAAATTGAACATGAATTCAAACAATAAAACTAGTTGGTTAGTATCAAAAATGTAGTTTTCTCAAGAAGAAAACAAAATAAAAGAACTCTGTTTCAAAATAAAAGCTTGATCAGGCACAAACAAAGCTGTCGTTTTATCTTTTCATATTTACAGAAAAGGATTCACTGTTTCCTATTTTCACTGGCTGATGAATTTTGCAGACAATTTGATGTTTAGTATACCACAATACATTAGGTGGATGTGGCCATATCCAGTTCTTCCCTCTTCTCTGCATGGTTGAAACAAGTGCCTCCCCTGCTTCGTTAAAACATGTCATGATTAGGGCCGTGTTCATCATGGTCTGCCAAAATGTTAACAAACCAATTAAGACCGTTGATGGCCGATTACCGAAATGTCGTGGTTCACCAATCTATAACAATCCATTAGCTTCCCTAACAAGCCATTAAAACTAATTGCTGTCAACATAGAATTAATGACTCTACAGTCGATTAACATAGCATTCAAATCCAAAATGGCGTGCGGCGAAAGCTGGAGCGGGCATGCATTAAACTTTATTCTGAACGATGACTATGGTTTTGAAGACATGCTAGATTTTCTTCGACCACTAACTTATAAATAACGAAGAAATTACTTTAATGAATGCGACAACACAGAACTTATCATGAGATTTCAGTTGTTAAAACCTACTGTGTTTAATGTTCTACAGATGACAGAACCTGACCTGGAATTCCCATCTGATAAGTGAGATAGCCTAGGCCTATGTGTCATTTCATATTTACATGTAATATCGTTGTTGCATTACGGTATAGCACATGTAGTTAATTTAATGAAAGACTATCTAGACCAGTGGTTCCCAACCTTTGCCAGCTGACGCCCCCTTTTCAGATACGGGTGGTCATCGCCCTCCTTCCCTTCCACTCGTCGCTTCTATAACCTCTTTGATAAACTGACGCGGAAGATATAGACCTAACCTAATAACACTACATAATGGAATAATTATTTCTGATAAAATAATATGAAGTATGTGCTTTATATCTATTACATACTAACTTCATTTTAGCACAAGACAAAGAACACACTTTTACAAAAAAAAACTTTAAATTAGTCAACAAATGTCAGTGAGAGGGTTGACACTGTTTTCTCTTGGTAAGATATGTTTGGTGTGACATTTGACAGATCACAGCGGAGATCACTTGCAACATCAAGCCAACCGTGCTGCTTTGTTTTTATGTCACTCCGCGTTGAAAATCCTGACTCGCATAAATATGTCATTGAAAATTGGACAATGACACTCAATGCAACTTTGGTTATAACAGGATACACTGCAAGACAGTTTACCCAAAAGTCACTCAGTCCTAATATTAATATTTTTGGAAAAATCTTTTAGCTTTCATTCACACGTCAAATCTGTGGCTTATTCTTGAAGTTGTGCTGGCAGTGCTTCAATGTCAATGGCAAATGGATTTCTTGTTAACATCCAGGACCATTCTTCCGACGAGATATCAGGAAAGTAGAAGTTGAATTCTTGTGCCAGGGAATCCAAATGTAAATGAATTTGCAACTTAATTTTAATATGATCACGTTCATTTTCCGGCAAAATTTCATTAAGGCGGTGGAAGGATGAGAAGTTGTTCAACTGAAGCCGGCGTTTCCATAACTGTATTCTTTTTTAGGAAAGCTCTGATGGCATCGTAAGCAAACATAATATTGGAGGTTTCGTCTTGGAGCTTTAAGTTCAAACTATTCAAAGCTTCAAATAAATTACAAATAGATGCCAATGAGACAATAAAAGTGGCATTGATTTTGCTCCTTACAAAACACAAAATTCCTTATTTCACCTCCAACCTCGCGCCTCCGCAGAGGTTAGTGCCGACAGTTGGCAATTACCAGTGCTTTTGAACGATTGACGTGGTGCGACAATCACTTGGAAATATCTATTATACAAAATTGTAATATTCGAGTTAAAGACTTCATTCGGAAATCACTTCACGCCCCCCTTGATAAAGCCCCACACACCCCGAGGTTGGGAACCCCTGATCTAGACGTTACAACATCAGTCGTCTTATTTCTTTTTTACATGTAATATCGTGTGATGCATTACGGTATAGCACATGTAGTTAATTTAATAAAAGACTATGTAGGCGTCACAGCATCAGTTCTCTTTTTAACGTGTAATATCGTGTGATGCATTGCTGTATAGCACATCCTAGTTAATTTAATAAAAGACTACCTAGAAGTTAAAGCATCAGTCCTCTTATTTTCAACGATTTCACGATACTCGTCCACCAAATGGATAAGGGTGGATAAGTATGTTTCTTTCATTTAAAGAAAATTCCACAGTCCCTGACTCTTGTTGCTCTTTTCCTCATCACCCATGTTTGTTTTTAACCAAGGGGTACATAACTTTTATGCTTTTTTCAGTTACCGGCCTGCTTGATTACACCAAAGAATATACAAATACCACCACAATCATCATCTTTCAATGAGTTTTGTACAGCCCTTAAACATAACGCTTATGCCAATGCTAACGCCAACCGGCGAATGTGCTGGTGAAACGCCAATGAGTTTAATTCCGATGTTGAAATTATCGAGGCATTTACTGACGGCCTGTTAACGCTGCGTTGGTGAACCTGGCCCTTAGTCCAGAATACAGTTTTCCACAATATTTGACCGTAACGTGATCACCAATTTTTTCTTCGCCATCGCCACTTACATCCACAACTTCAGAATTTAATTTATTGCATTGGTCTTGAATGAGTATTCATGTGTCCACTTCCTGTGAATCTAAACCACTTGGTCCTGCACTGTTACTTGCTCCAGAATCAGGGTCACGTACAGAGTCGTGTTCTGATCCAAACAAAGACCCTACTATGCCTAAACTATCATCACTGTAATCATACACAATATCCTCTTCACTAAACTCATCAGATGATATTGAAGAGTTTTTTTTTTTTAAATTTTATTTTTCATTTTTGCAAGTCATTCTTTCTCTGGCATTTGTGCTTTTTTTTTAAATTATTTTCCAGCACTGGACAGTTGTGCACAAGGGACAGCATCTATGGTTATACTTTTTCCAGGTGGTACATCAACTTTTTTTTTCTCTTCCTGATGTTGCTCTTATTAGCATCTCTTTTTGAACGTAGTTCTTCCAGGAATGTCTGAGAGACGTTTTCAATGTGATCACCAGTATTTGCAAATGTTGTCACAAAGTTTTTTCAGTACTTCTGTACGGTCGAGAGGAAAAACCCCACAGGATCTAAATCATGCTTCAAAGTTTGCTTTCCTCTTGTATTCTAGTCTGTTCATTAACAGAGATAGAAGTCTAGGAAAAATCGTTTTCGGAACCGTGCTCATCTTCCTTCCCTCATGTGTTTCCTTCCATTTATCCAAGACCATTCTCCATGCTCGCTTCATTGGCCGAAAGAAGCTCTCATCTTATGGCTGCAGCAAATGCATTGCATGAGGAGGAAGGCAGATAAATTTAATGTCATTTTCATGACAAAGGGCAAGAATGCGGAAGCTCAAATGGGAACTGAAGTTGTCTCCTATAAGTACTTTTGTTCCACTTTGTTTCTTTAATATGGGCAACATGAGATATTCACACCAGTCCTCGAATGTCACTGAATCAAACCAGCCACTATTTGACCTATTGTAACGTGTTCTGTGTGGGCTTCCCTCCTTCCAACATTCATACAGTCCCTCTGCTTTATAGACAACATACACAGGGGCCAATGAGCCGGCTGCGTTCCCACACATCATTATTGAGACTGCAACTTTCATGGCATTTTTAATCATGTCAGGATGTTTTGCACCCTGTTTAACAATAACCTTCTTACTAACCGGGTCATCTTGGATATTAGATTTGTCGTAGTTCTGTATGTTCTCGGCTGGAATCCCCTCAAGTTCCCTCTCAAGATTGTCAAAAAGAGAGTTGATAACAGTGCTATCGAGTATAGCACGTGATTGGGAGATATTTTGAGAACCCTTCTACTTAGTTCGTTTTTGTGTCTGTTCAAAAACGATGCAGCCTGGTAAGGATCGGTTGATTTAAGAACTCCCGTATCAGAGAGAACTCAAAGAGATGCTTTGAGTTTAATTTAAGTTGAGCGTTACAAAAAACAGGTTTAAGCATTCAGGAAAAACAAAAATGTTAAGAGAAAACAAGTTGCTTAAATATTATAATTTTATTAACAACCTGAAAAGTTTAACCATATAGTTCAACAAGAGGAACAAGCCCAATAAATATTTGAATATAAGTTAACAATGTGAATTTTATACAAACAACAATGTAAACAACTAACATATCAACATAGTATTTTGCAATAAAATTGCAATATAATAGAAATGTGTTGCTTATGTGCATTATAGGTTACACTTAAATGTAGACAAACAAGCAAACAAAGTAAAGAACTAAAACTAACTAACCCCGTGGCACTACAGCCCATGAAGAGCCTAAGCCTACCAAGCTACCACTGCCCAGCCATTTGGCCTGCAGGTATTGGGGTGACACGTGGTCAGCACATCGGATCCCCTCGGCCATTAATTTTGGTTTTCGTGACCGTGGCGCTGCCTCACTGTCAGACAGCTAATCAATTGTCCTCACAAGGCTGAGTGCATCCCGTTCCAGCCCTCACATCAGTTTCTAAAATCCCTGACGGAGCCGGGAATCGAACTCGGGGTGAGAGGCAGGCGCGCTGCCCTAACACCACGGGACCGGCAAAGTAAAGAACTGGTTGTTTGTAATTGATAGGTGATTTTGTTTATAAAAGAGGCAAATTTAAAGCCTTCGAATAATAACATTTGAAACAGAAATTACTGAGCTGAAAGCTCCAATACAAGATTGAGCGGCCTGATGACAGAGCCCGGAAGAAAACATGGTAAATGAGTTAAATTGTTAATCTTGAAGAACAATCCAGAAGAGAGTTAATAGCACATTTTACTTATCCTTTGGTTGTTTTCTGAAGAGAAGTTTACTCTGGTTGATTTAACCATGAGTAGAAAAACAGTTGAATATTTTAAAGACCAGGTGGCCCTTAAACAAGATACCTCACCAGGAGGATTAACATTTGTAGTACAAAGCAACTAGCTTTGAATGTCGCCATGCGAAGAACACTTTGCACTTTGACTAGATAGAGAATCACTTGTAGGATTAAAAACACTTGAGTCGTCTAGTATCAAAACCGGCCAAGTCACAAAATTTACGAAAATGAGTTAGGGTTATTAATTTGAAGTAGAAGTATGGCACTATCAGGCGAAGCAAGAATATGCTTCAAAATCGTCCATGTCTTCATGTTACAGAGCACTGAATTCTTGGTCGTGCAACAAACTGGGCCAAGTCATGCAGGCAGTGCTTTCAAAACCGGCCATGTCAAAGAAAGAGTAGCAATCTTCATGTCGCAGCATTATTGTTTGGAATCTTGTGTTGTTAGATTATGCAAGAATGTGATAATACCAGTAGGCAACATTGTTCCTTACTCTTCGAAGTCATAATAATTTGTATTTTGTTCGCTTGCAACACTGACTTCCGTATTCGCGGGCTTCTTACCGCATTGGCGCGAAAGCAATCGTCTATCCTGTGTGCTCGTATTTTGTCATTGTGTAGTGTAACGTGTATATTGTTCCTATTTTAATAAGTGACTCATTTTCTTTTACTGTGTTCAAGATCTAAGTGAACTACTAACTTTTAATGATATAATACCTATTTTGTATTCTCCTCAGCTTTCTGATGTTCTTCATATATTACTATCCAATTCAAGCAGAATGCTTTCGTTTTTATTGCAATAAAGACAGGTAATTACAAAGTCAATTTATTTTAATTTAATTGCCTTTTTCACTGGAGTTTGGAATTTAAAAAGAAAAGTTTTACAAGAAAAGACTAAAATTATACAAAATTGCAACAAAAACGGCCAAGTCAAAATTAATATTAGCAAAAATGATGGGTTAATTATGAATCAGATTTCTCAAAATAGCAGAACTTAAATATTAAACCATTACGGATATAACTATGCAATAAAATCTTTTGTGACCACCATTGCTTTGTCTCTAGAGGTTTTTCATCCATACTGAAAAATATGCCTTCAGTGACTTGGCCGGTTTTGATACTAGACGACTCACTTAAAAACTTGTCATGGTGTCAATGCAGCTTGAAACAAGTTAAAGTTCCATAGCAGGAAACTTAGTTTCGAAGAATGAGTAAAAGTCCTACATCGAACTAGGTTAATCTTTTAAGTACGTCGGCTAGCTGCGGTGTGTTTGCATGTCGAAGGTTTCGACATAACCTCCAAGTCCTGTAGACTGAAAGTGGCGACGGCGAGTTGACGTTTCATCGTATCGACGAGTTGTGTCGTGATGTGCAGCCATGTGCAATTGACGTGTTGACAAGTTGTCGTATCGTGAAGAGCGAGGAACTGCAGCTGCTTATATAACAGCAGACGGAAGTGTTCCAGAAAGATCGATGAGCAGAGAATGGTGATTGGTCGGCAGGAAGAGGTGACCAATGAGAGGCGTAGAAATTAAGAAGAAACTGAACTTGTAGCAAGATGGCTGTCACTTTGAATTAAACACTTATGAAATTCAGTGGTGCTACAATAATTTCACTGGAACAGGCCTAAGAGAAATGTCTTACAACCTTGCATATTTAAATACAGAACAAGTAAGTACAGAATATCATAAATAATTTAACAAATTTTTTATTTATTTTATTATTTATTTTATTTAGTCAATTTACCCTCTAGGTTGGTGTTTCCCACGGACTCAGCGAGGGAACTCGCCACTACCGCCTCTATGGGCAGTGGCCTGGAGCATCTGGGCGGGATGGATACAACTGGGGAGGTGTGATCAGCACTTCGCCCAGGCGGCCTCACCTGCAAAGCAAACAGGGGCCTCATGAGGGAGGGGAAGGGATGGAAGATTGGGATGGATAGGCGAGGAAGAGGGAAGGAGGCGGCCGTGGCCTTACATGAGGTACCATCCCGGCATTTGCCCGAAGACGAAGTGGGAAACCAAGGAAAACCACTTCGAGGATGGCTGAGGTGGGAATCGAACCCCCTCTACTCATTTGGACCACCCGAGGCTGAGTAGACCCCGTTCCAGTCCTCATACCACTTTTCAAATTTCGTGGCATAGCCGGGAATCAAACCCAGGACCTCCGGGGCGGCAGCTAACCATGCTGACCGCTACGCTACGGAGGCGACATAATTTAACAAAACCGTCTATAATGACTTGAGTAGAGGTGAGGAAGAAGGAAAGGGAATAATCAAAGTCGGAGATCAGGAATTGGAAGTGGTGAAACACTTCAAATGCTTGGGAAGTGAACTGACTGAAGTTGGAAGACTAGATTTGGAAATTAGCAGAAGAGTACAACTCGGGAGTGCTTTCTACCAGCAGGTACGGGGGCTAGTATGGAACAAGGATACACCAATTAAGGCTAAAGAAGTTATGTACAAAGCATATTATGTTCCTATAATGACATATGCAGCGGAAACTTGGACAATGATTAAGAGGGATGAGATTCCTGAGAAGTATGGTCCAGAAAACGAGGAGAGACAGAGTGAGAAATGAAGATATACGGAAAGAACTGGGAGTACAGGAACTAAATGACAAACTGGAGCAAAACAGATTGAGATGGTTTGGACATGTCGAACAGATGAATGAAGTAAGGCTACCAAGACGAGTTCTGGAACGACAGAGGACGAGGAAGGCCAAGAATGCGTTGGATGGACTCGGTAAGTATAGCATTAGAAAACGGAACCTGGATTGGAACACCGTGTCGGAAGAAGAAAGGTGGAACGACAGAACAAAGGGGAGAGGAACCATATTTGCCCCCACCCGGTGTCAGCTGGAAAAGGGGAAGTGAAGATGAGTCTATAAAGACTCAAACATGGAACATGTGTAAGCTCATGTCAAATTTATATGTTAAGAAACAGCTGACATTTCACTTTCTTTTTCTCTCGACAATTACGTAAAATGAAATTAATAATTTACAGGCTTTCGTAGCCTTCGCAAATGCGAACACAGCCCAATCCTCTGCAGGCAAGTTGTTTTGAACTGGGTAACCTTACGATCTGAACGACAAAGGTACGAGTTTACCATTAAACGCAGATCAAATGCCGTGACAGGAAACCCATAGGTTGATCAAGCTACAAGATCAGAAACAAGTACCTTCTCTTCTTTGGAGGATAGTGCTGTTTGGCCTCCTGACATACGTGGTGGAGTTGTTGAGGGCTTTAGCTTTCGAGTGAGAGTTTTCTGGTGAATTCCATACCTGTGAACAAACAATAAATATCAGACTCGAGTAACTAAAACACATCTAAAAACTAAACTAAAAAATTGCTTCAAACAAAGAAAACTAACCTCTTTGAAGCTTCTCTTAATAATATTTTTTCCGGCCCGTACCCCCTGCAGTGCTTTTTTAACAATCTCATCCGTCCAATTTCAATAAGGCTGACCACCAGCCTTATTCATGTATACACGCCCCTTAACTGTAACCAGTTACCAGTGGAAATTAATGAGAAACTTTTTGAGCTTTATATCAACATGTGAAAATTAATAATCAGCTGATAGCAAATCTGTGGATCATCCCACCAATGGGAAGCGATAGGAGCAACAGCAGCGCACTCAGTTATCACATTCCAGCATTTCTCTGTCGAAACTCACTGTTTAAGTCTAGCAGTTCACTCTAGTCACCGGTAGGATACGCTCGTGCCCAGAAAACCATGGTGGTGTATTCTCACCCCTGGGTATCCCAAGTTTATAAGAAATTTCCTACTTTTCTTTTTTAAGGTGTGTATTACATCTGCACCTACAAAATGTGAAAGATACTGAAAGTGGTGATTGACCTCCAAATTTGCTTGCTTAGTGTGAGTTTGTGATTGTTATTAAATGGTCAGTTCAGATTGTATTGTCTAGGCTACTTAGCTGGTTGAGTTGCACACGGTCCGGATGAGAGCAGTTGGCTTGGTCACTGTCTGTACGCAACTGGGTGGTGCTTCCTGTGCGCAAGTATTTCTTATCTTCCTAGGCTTTCCCCCTCTTGCATTCCTAAGTGTCTGTGTTCATCGAGCAAATGTAACGTGTGTTGCCAAGTTTAGTCTTCCTGAAGTGGTGTATGTTACTGTATAATGGGCATCTTCAACTATTAAAGACCAGTTTTCATTCTCGCCCCACATAAATTAAAAAGCCTTCTTTAAGCGCGAACGGACAAATGAGAATGTCACGGAACCGTTAATGCTGGCGTTGCTTTATTGAAGAAATGATAAATCGTACATCCTGATCAAATAACATGTTTCCCATATTAATCCCTTATCTAGCTATGTGAGATTTTCGAAGTGAAATGCCATGTCCTGTGGTTCGGATTGCACGTAAAAGGGAGGTCCCGCGGCTCATAATCACAAGATTCACGGTCACGTAAAACTACAATCTTCCTTCCTTATGTAGCTTGGCTACCATGTTATATTGTTCCTTGTTCCCAACGAGGGGTGTTTTCTAGTAGTGTAAAGAGGGGTGGATTCTCAACGAATGTGAGTTCGTTTAAATTATTTAAATTAAGTTTATTTTAGCTAACAAGGGGAGGATACGATGCATGGGTCACCGATTCGAACCATCTTTAGTACACGTGTAGGACATGACCAGGCGTATATCAGGTGCAAGTAGTAAGGTGCGGCTTCTCAGCCGTTTCTGAGAAAATAATTATTCGCAATTGCAGTGCGGCATCCATGTGCATTGTATGCTAGCAAGAATCCAACGAGTGCATGGTGCAGCGGTAAGAGCCCTGCTTTGTAAGCGCGGTATCAATGGATCGAATCACTCCAGTGAGCCGTTGCAGTGTGTTGTGTTTTTTTCTTTCTTTCTTATTTCCTAACCATTGGCAATTTCCAACCAAAACGCATAGCATGAGTCACTGCTTGCGGGGTACGAGGTGGTCTGATGGTTCACAGACGTGCAATGAACAGAACAGACTGGGATTTCAATGTATAAAATGTATACCGGTACATATATTAGAATACACCTGACTGTGTGTAATACCAATGTATTGGCAATGCCGATACTGTGCATTATGTAATTCCACAAACGTTGACCCCCTTACGATGATTTTAGAATCCCTTTTCCCGCTCACATAACAAGTCATTACAATTGACTGCAAAATAAACATTGTTCACGACACCTACATTTGTACGAATTGCCAATGTTTACAACAAAAGAAAAAAAAAACACAACACACTACAAAAGCTCACCGATGGGATTCGATCCATCGATCTCGCGCTTACGAAGCAGGAATCTTACCGCTGCACCATGTGCTCGTTGGCTTCTTGCTAGCGTACAACGCACTTAGACGCCGCACTGCAATTGCAATTAATTTCTCGGAAATGGCTGAGAAGCGCACCTTACTACTTTAACCTGGTATATGCCTGGTCATGCCCTACTTACTACTACTTACTTACTCCTTGGCGCTACAGCCCTTGTAGGGCCTTGGCCTCCCGGACAATCTCCACCCATTCTTCCCTGTTGACTGCTTTGGTTCTCCATCTTCTGACTCCCATCCTTCTCAGATCCTCCTCCACATTGTCCAGCCATCTGGTCCTAGGTCTTCCCCTCGCATGCCGTCCTCCTGGCTTCCCATTGAAGACCTTCCTTACCCCCCTGTTCTCTGTCATTCTTTCTACATGTCCCAACCAATGCAGTCTACTACTCCTTATTTCCACTACTATATCTGGCTTACCATACAACTCTCTTATCTCCATATTATTTGTTTCCCATCTCCTTAACAATTCCTCATCACCTTGTGTCATGGTCCAAGTCTCCGAACCATACATCACCACAGGTCTCACTACCGTACAATATACAGTCAGCTTCAGATTTCTACTAAGACTTCTTGATTTCAAAACTTTGCTTAAAGCATAGTAACTCCTATTTCCAGCTGCTATCCTTGCATGTATTTCTTCTCTCATGTCATTGTTTTCAGCTATCATTGACCCTAAATATTTAAAATTTTTACAGCGTTCATATTCTTTCTCATTCAGTTTCACATTTTTCTCTAATTCATTATATTTTCTCCTAGATGTTAGCATATACTTCATTTTTGACTAATTAATCGTCCATCCAATCTCTGCCCCGTATTCCTCCAATTTCCTTAGCTTCTCTTCCAAATCCTGTTTCCTCCTAGATAATAAATCAATATCATCTGCATAAGCAAGGTCTTGCGTCACTCGGTTAAGCAATGTTCCTCCTGCGTTGCCCCCCTTGTATCCTTCACATTACATTCTCCAAGGCAATGTTGAACAGTAAGGTGGAGAGAACATCACCCTGTCGTAATCCTTGGTTAACTTCAAAGGTATTTGATAGAATACCTTCAACCTTCACTTTACTTATCGTCCTTTCCAAAGTCATTTGTACCATTCTTGTTAATTTATTAGGTATTCCTGCCTCTTCCATAGCTGTTTCCGTTTAATGCTATCATATGCTTGTTTAAAATCTATAAACAGCTGGTGTACATCAATGTTGAACTCGTAACATTTTTCTAGAATCTGTCTGATGGTAAAAATCTGGTCCGTAGTAGATCTATTAACTCTGAAGCCACACTGGTAATCTCCTAGATATTCCTCTACATATATTCTCAACCTTCCAGCTATAATTTTTGCTAAAACTTTATACACAATACACAGCAATGCTATCCCTCTATAATTACCACAGTCTGCTTTGTCATGTTTCTTATGTATAGGGCAGAGTATTGCTATGTTCCACTGCTCTGGCATTTGCTCCTTTTGCCATATCTCTACCATGATCTTATGCAACCGTCTTGTTAGTTCTTCCCCTCCATATTTTATCATTTCTGCTGTGATGTTATCTTCTCCCGGCGCCTTATTATATTTTAGGGCCTTAATACCATTTTCAACTTCTTCCAATGTGGGTTCCTTGACTGATTCCATGTCCGTCTCTACTTCATTTTGTTCCTGTCCCATCTCCTCCCTCTGTCCAACTTCTACCTCACCTTCATATCCAATTTCCGCATTCAGCAATTCACTAAAATACTCCACCCATCTATTTAACATATCATCTTTTCCTCCAATCAAGTTGCCCTCCTTATCTTTTCAGAAAGCTGCTCTGGGTTGAAATCCTTTCTTTATATCTTTAACCATTGAATAGAACTCTCTGGTTTCTTGAGCCGTCTTTCTCTCTTCTAACTCCTCAATCCACTGCTTCTCAAAATCTCTCTTCTTCTTTCTACATTCCTTGTCTGCTTCTTTTCTCTTCTCCCTATATTTCTCTACAGTAGTTCTTGTTCTTCTTTGTAACATTCTTCTTCTTGCCTCATTCCTTTCTTCAATCTTCTTTCTACACTCTTCATCAAACCAATCCTGCATCTTCAGTTTCTTCTTTCTGCCCAGCACAGTTTCCGCCGTGTTTTGTATTATATCTTTGACAGTCTGCCACTGTCTTCTATACTTTCTCCTTGCTTCTCTTCCACTTCATTAAGCTTATTTGTCAAAACCATTCTGTATTGCTGAGCTATGCTTTCATTCTTTCTTAATTTAGCATCATCAAACCTATGTATAACAGCTCTCTTAATCTCTCTGTACTTGGCTATCCTTTGTCTATATTTAAGTCTTACCAGAAAATGATCACTATCTCCGTCTGCTCCTCGACAGCTATCCACTTCCAACACATCTGAGGCATGTCGTCTATCTATAAGCACATGATCAATTTCGTTTTCTGTGATCCCATCAGGGGAGCACCATGTCACTTTCCTTATATCCTTCCTTTGCATCCTTGTGCTTTTGATAAGCATGTTACTGCCTATAGCAAAATCAATCAGTGTAATACCATTATCATTGGCCACCTCATGTAAACTCTCCTTTCCCGCTGTACTCATGTAGGCAATTTCTCTTCCCACTTGTGCATTAAAGTCCCCCATAACAACCTTAACATCATGCTTTGCCACTCGTGCTAGTTCCTGTTCCAGCTGCTCATAGAAAAGATCCTTTTCTTCCTCTGCATCTTCGGTTGGTGCGTATGTACACATGAAAGGATATATTGAAGAAACAGGCTTTCACTCTTAATACACACATCCTTTCGTTAACAGGCTTAAAATTTAGCATAACATTTTTATACTCATTATCAACAAGAAAACCCGTCCCTCCATATCCTCTGTTCCCACAACTATAGAACAGGGTGTGTGTCCCCGGGGCAAGTATTCCACTTCCATTCCATTTTACCTCTTGTATTGCTGCCAGCTTTACATTATATTTCTTCATTTCCTTCTTCAAGTTCCGTAATCCTCCAGGTTTACTCAGTGTTCTTACATTCCATGTCCCAAAATACCAATTCATGTACCGTTTCAGTTGCCAAGGTCGTTTATCCATTTCATCCATCCGGTTTCCTTTGTCCTTTGGTTCCGTAACAAGTGTTTTTTTTTTTTTTTCGGGGTAGGGCTGTTAGCCCCATGCCCAACCCCCAACCTGGAGGACCAGGGTACCGCTTTTAGTCTGGCTCATCACCTTAGGCCTGTCCAGCTTGGGTGGCCCTACCAGGAGCCGAAGCTCCCGCTGGCATAGCCCCAAGGATCATTTGAGCTCGCAAGCCTCCAAACACCCGGCAATACCTGATAGCCTTCTGCAAGGTGATGGTACCGGCGGGAGGCCAAGTCATGCCCTACACGTGTACTAAAGATGGTTCGAATCGGTGACCCATGCATCGTATCCTCCCCTTGTAAGTGTATCTCGCTTGCTTCGTTTATGTCAGGAGCTCTACCTATCGGTTCGTGATGAAATATTTTTAAGTCGGTTTCAATATTAGTGAAGCTGTGTCCCGCATCGAACATGTTTGCATACAGCCGAGTATGTCCCATATTTTATCGCTTTTTTGTGCTCATTGCATAGTGTGTTAATTCTTCTCCCACTCTGGCCAATGTAATTTGCTTGACACTGTGTGTCTTGGCACGTTTTGGAATATACCCTACACTTTGAATACGGGTCTTGTTTATTTAAATTACTGTTGTGCAGATGCTTTCCGATTGTGTTGTTTGTTGGGAATGCTATTTTAATGCTTGTTTTTTGAACAGATCTATAATACATCTCATGACAACACAGATTGATGTGGAAAGAAACATCTTACAGAGCTTCTCATTCTCACGCCTAGTCATGCCCTACACACAGAACGTTTCTGGGCTGTGAACACAGACTTGGATCACTACAATAACATGATTTCAAACATTTTAAAAGATTTTCTTGATTCCCCCCACCATGTTGAGGGTGACTTGTAGGGTGAGGTGGAAGGATTCAGGTGAGCTAGCACACCTTAGCTATGTCCTTGTGTTCCATCCCTCATACCAGGATTAAAAATAGTCTATGGCAGAGCTAGGTATCGAACCAGGAACCTTGCAATGGCAGCTCTGAATACTAACCTACCTATACACGAGACATGGGCAAACTGTTTAGGGGCAGGGCCAGATGCAATACAAAATAATCTAGGCGGGCCGAAAAAAAGAATAACACATGTTTCTTCTTTCTTCTTCTTCCTCTTCTGTTTTTATGGCCTCATTGGACCACTTCAGTCAATCATTTCTTGGTCCTCTTATTCAGTAAGTTTCCTTTCCGAGTCGCCCAGTAGCTTTTCATTCGCTCTGATCTTCTCAGTCGTTCCTCATCTGTAAATACCCTTTTTACTGTACTACGTTTGTCTATTTTAGCCTGAAATCTTATTTTTATGTCTCTCAGTTTTTTATTTTTTTTGTTTTGTTTTGCGAGTCATCCAAGGTTATTTCTAATTCTTTCATATCTTCTCTAATTTCCTTAATCCATCCTACTTGTTGTTTCATATTCCAAAGTTTCACTACAATTTTTCTAGATAACCTGGTTTCTGGTGTCCTCATGATGTGACCAAAAAAAGAAATCCTTTTCTTCCGAATAGTATCAGTGATGGGCTCCAGTTCTCTGTATACCACTTCATTTGGTACTATCCGCCATTGTCCATCTTTCTGATATTTTTTATTTATGCATGTTCTACCCTATTCTTCTTTCTACTTTTAGTCGATTCTGTTTTTCTGAGTAACTTTTAAAAGAGTTTCACTTCCATATGTCACCTCTGGTTGAACCACCGTCTTATAATGTTTTAATTTTGTTGCGATTGATAGACATTTTCTTTTATATGTAGACCATGTTAATTTTTGGGCTTTTATCATTTTATTAGTTCTTTCTTGCCATGCAGGTTTCTCATACAAGTTGTAAGTTATAATTTCTCCTAAGTATTTAAATTGCTTCAATATTTTAACTTCATGTTATTTACTGTTATGTGATTGATTACAAGTGGATTTGCTACCATTATCTCTGTCTCTTCAAATGATATCTGAAGTCCAATTTTTTGTGCTATATTTTGTAGGCTTATTATTTGATTTCTGGCTTCTTGAATATCATTAGCCAGTAACACTAAGTCATCTGCGAATCCCAAGCAATTTAAGTCTATTTGGTCTTTCTTGGTTCCAATTCTTATGCTCCTAGGATTTTCCCTGTACCATTCCCTCATTACATATTCCAAAGCATAATTGAAAAGTAGAGGCGATAAACCATCTCCTTGTCTTAATCCTGCTTTAATCGTAAACGGTTCAGATATTTCTCCTCTGAATTTTACTTTAGATTTGGTGTTTGTTAGTTAGTTTTATAATTTTTATTAATTTGGGATGAAGTCCGAAATTCCTTAGTATTTTCAGCAATGAAGATCTATGTATGCAATCATAAGCTTTTTTTGAAGTCTACGAAGGTTATGACTTGCTGTTTTTGTCTACGTTTGTAGTAGTCCATTACTAATTTTAAGGTGATTATCTGTTCAGGGCAGCTTCGCCATGGCCGAAATCCACCTTGATATTCTCCTATTTCCAGTTCTAATTGATCTTGACAACGATTATATAGAATTCGTGACAGGATTTTATATGTGATATCCAAAAGGGAAATTCCTCGATAGTTGTCAGGATATGATTTTTCTCCTTGCTTGTGTAATGGATATATTATAGCTGTAGTCCAATGGTCTGGCAGTTCTTCTTTGATCCAAATGTTCACTATGCATTGGTGTAGTGAAATCATTACTGGTTCTGCTGCATATTTCCACAATTCTGCAAATGTTTAATCTTCTCCACTCGCTTTGTAGTTTTTGAGCTCACTCAGAGCTTTGTAGACTTCTTGGATTGTGGGTGGATTTATGTTTTCTGATGGTGTTTTAATAGTGGTGTCTGTATTTATTTGAAGCAGTTCTGGTGGATCTTCGCAATTTAGCAACTTATTAAATGTTTCTGCTAAAATTTCTGTATTTCTTTTATTACTATGAGCTAACTCACCATTTTTGTCTTTTAACATTAATGTTGGAGGTTCATATCTTTGTAGTTGTTTGCTAATAAAAATTTTGTAGTAATCTCTTGAGTTCGTTTTCGCGCTATTTGTTTCGATCATCAGAAGTATATCCTTTTGGTATAGCCGTTTAACCCTTCGTATTATTTTTTGAGTTATCTTCCTTTGTTTTATGAGATCCAAGTGTCATTCATCTGTTTTTTGACTCTGATACCGTAACCAGGCTTGATGTCTATCTTCCACTGTATTACCACACTCATTGTTCCACCATTGGTGTTTCTTCCTTGGATTTATTGGGGCTACTTGTTCAGCTATTTGTTTCAATTCGGGAACTATTTCCTCTAGATCATCTGTTATTTTAATATATCTAGTTCGTTCTTTGTATCCCTTGTTATTTATTAGTTTATGAGGGTCGTATGTTCTCTTCTTTTTTAGGTGAGTTTTTTTCTTTGTCAACGGGGTAAATTTAATTTTAATCTCTATCATGTAATGATCCGTCTCCCACAAGTCCAACCCCTCCTCCACATGGTGGGAGACGGGCAACGGCATGAAGTAGGGGATTGCCTGTAGGGGTGAAGTACAGTGGGGACTTTGTGTGCCCTGGGACCGCTGCGGTAGCTGTGAAGGCTCTATGGGAACCCTGAAAAGTTACGGCTGACGGGGCTCTGGTGAAGCTACGATAGGCCTAGCAAGCCAGTAGTGGATATCATAGTTGCTTTCAAAACCGGAACAGGCCTCGGAAAGGACGGATGCAAACGACGAAGACCCGGATATGCTAATGGACTAAGAGTTGGGACATTAAACATACAGACACTGACAGGAAAGGTGGAGGAGATTGTAGATGTGATGGAGAGAAGAAAACTGGATGTACTGGGCTTGGCAGAAACAAGATGGAAAGGAGAAGGTCGCAGAGAACTGAGGAAAGGGTACCGGTTGTACTGGAGTGGGAACAGTGAAGGGAGGAGGAGCGGAGTAGGAGTAGTTGTGAGAGATGGAATGAAGGAAGAGGTAAAGGGAATAAGTGACAGGATCATGAAGATCAGAGTAACTATAAAGGGAAGAAGCCTGGAGATAGCCCAGGTATATGCCCCTCAAGTTGGTTGTACAGCTCAAGAGAAGGAAGACTTAGAGGAGGAGCTACAACAGCAGTTGAATGGTCAGAGCATCATTGTCATGGGAGATTTGAATGCACATGTAGGAAGTGAAAGGCAAGGATATGAAAATGTATTGGGAGCAGAAGGATGGGGTAGCAGGAATGAAGAAGGGAGAAAGTTGCTGGATTTTTGCAAGAGAAATGGTTTAGTGGTAGGCAACTCCTGGTTCCGGAAGAAAGAAAGCCACAAGGTAACGTGGTACAGCAGTAATTTAACAAAGAAATATTTGGTCGATTACATGCTGTACGACTGGGAAATGAAGAGAAGTGTCAGAGATATAAAGGTAATACCATCAGAGGCCTTAGATAGCGACCACAGAATACTTGTAATGAACCTGGGAGCTGTTAAGGATAGCAAGAGGACAGAGTACCAGGAAAGGAGAATCAAAGTATGGAAACTCAAGGAAAAGGAAGTCAAGGAAGAATTCCAGAAGATAATAAGGGAAAGGATGCCAACAGACAATCCTAAAACAGGGGAAGAGGAATGGAAGCAATTCAAAAACACAATGGTGGAAGCTGCAGTGGCAGTATGTGGACGAACAAGCAACAGAAAGCGGTGTAAAGAGACACCATGGTGGAATGAGAGAGTAAAAGAAGCTGTGGGAAGGAAGAACAAGGCTTTCAGAGTGTGGTTTCAGGAAAGAACTGATCTGGCAAGGGATGATTATAAGATAAAGAAGAAAGAAGCAAACAAGATTGTCGCAGAGGAGAGGAAGAAGTGGATGGTAAAGTGGACAGAGATGATGGAGGAAGACAGCAGAGGAAATAAGAAAGTACTTTATGGGATGGTCAAAAGTAAGAGAAGAGGTCTGCGAGAGGATGTGGTAATGATGGACAAAAATGGAAATGAGGTACACAACAAAGAGACACTCAAGACAGTGTGGAAAGAGTACTTTGAGGATTTGTTGAATCCAAATGGTCATAGGGAGGAAGACAATGTATTGGAAGATGGAGAAGACAACACAGGAATGGAAAAGGACCTGACTTGGAGAGAACTGGAGATGGCTATAGACAAGATGAAAGGAGGAAGGGCACCACAAGATGAAAGGAGGAAGGGCACCGGGTGTGGATGAAGTGAGTGTTGAAATGGTGAAGGCAGCAGGGGAGGTTGGGAAACAGTGGCTGTACCGTGTGATGAGGGTGATATGGAAGGAGAAAAAGACCCCAGAAGATTGGAAGAAAGGATTAATTGTCCCAATATTTAAGAAAGAAAGCAGAAAGGAGTGCAGAAATTACAGGGGAGTCACACTCATACCTCACTGTGCCAAGATATATGAAAAGATATTAGAAAGTAGAATACGAGCCAAAGTGGAGAGAAAATTGAGAGAGGAGCAGTATGGATTCAGACCTGGGAGATCAACAGTGGATCTCATATTTTCAGTGAGACAGCTCCAGGAACACCACTACGAATTTGGAGAGGATCTGTTGATGGTCTTCCTGGACATCGAAAAGGCCTATGATAGTGTGTGTATGGAGAAGGTTTGGAAAGCAATGGAAAACATGGGAGTGGAAAAAGGGACTGTAGGCAGAGTGAAGGAGATGTATTGTGGAAGTGTGAGTTGTGTGAAAGTTGGAGGGGAAAGAACAGACTGGTTCAGACAAATGAGTGGCCTGAAACAGGCTAGTGCGCTGTCACCCCTTCTCTTTATTGTGATTATGGATGAGGTAATGACATGGATAGCAGGAAAGATAGGAGAAGATACGGTGAAAGCAATGGTGTTTGCAGATGATCTCATGGTCTGGGGAAACAAGGAGGAGGAAATTCAGGAGCAACTGAAGACTTGGGAAGAAACAGTGGGAGAGTACGGATGGAAGTTCAACATCAGTAAATGTGAGATCCTGTTAACGACCAGGAAAAAGGACAGACCAATGAGTGGGATAACACTTGGAGGTGGACAGCTGAAGAAGGTGGAAAGTCTCAAGTACTTGGGAAGTATAGTGGAGGAAAATGGGAGAAATGACATAGAGATTATGGAACGTGGCAGACAGGCAAAAGCATTTCTGAGAAGCATTAGGAGCTTAGTGTGGAATAAAGATGTCCCACAAAAAAGCAAGGAAGTGTTAAACAGAAGCTTCTATATCCCGATACTGACCTATGCTTCAGAAACATGGACAATGAAGAAAAGAGACATAAGCAGAATACAGGCAGGTGAAATGATGTTCCTGCGAAGTAGGATCGGAGTAACAAGAAGAGACAGGGTGAGGAATGAAAAGGTCAGGGAAATGGTGAAAGAGGAGCCCTTGCAAGGTAGGATTGAGACATCAAGACTGAGGTGGTATGGACACTTAAAGAGAATGGATGAGAAGAAGATTCCCAAGAGGTTACATGAGATGCAGTTGCAGAAGAAACGACCAAGGGGAAGACCAAGAGATAGATGGCTGAAAGGAGTGGAGGAATGTGTCAAGAAGAGAGGCGAGGACTGGACCAGAGTGACAGCGGAGAGGTGGTGGGAAGAAAGGACTAAGTGGCGAGGCTTATGTTCCAAACAGACCCAGCCTGGGGCTGGAAACTGTACAAGATGATGATGTAATGATCCGATTTAGTATCTGTTCCTCTCAGAACTTCCACATTGTAGATCTCCCTGTGATAGTTCTTATCCATACAAACATGATCTAGTTGCCATTCACCTTTTTTCCAATCTGGATGTTTCCAAGTTTTGAGTTTATTTGTTCTTCTCTTGAAGTAAGTTGATTTGGAGATCATATCATGGTTCCTGCAAAATTCCACCAGTCTTATGCCATTCCTGTTTGTTCTTCTCTGTGCTGGCCATTTTCCTATTATGTCTCTATATCTCTTTTCTTTCCTAACTGGGCATTAAAGTCTCCAATTAAAATTTTGGTGTGACTTTTATTTATGTTTGTTGCTGTCTGATCTAAAAGCTCCCAAAATCCCTCTACATCATCTTTATGTTCTTATTATTTTTATCATTAGTTGGGGCATGGGCAGTTAGAATGGTATATGTTCTATTTGCAGCTTTTAGAGGTAGTGTTGAGAGCCTAGGGGATAATGCTTTAAATTCTATGATGAATTCAATTATTTTGAGATTGACTACAAATCCTGTTCCGAATTGTGGACATTGCTTCATTACTCTTTTTCCTGGTATTCCCTTGTGAATTCTATACCCTTGTGATTCTGTTGGTTCCTGATGGGTGTTTCTCATTTCTTGAAGCCCGGTTATTAGAATCCCTTTGCGATCCATTTTGTCTGTCAAAATTTTGAGTTTTCCTGGCTGTATGATGGAATTTATATTGTGTGTTGCTATATAGTTTATCTGTCCTATCTTCAGTCTAAATTTGGGTTTTCAATTATTTATCATGTTCCTGCGAAGTAGGATCGGAGTAACAAGAAGAGACAGGGTATCTTTCAGGTGACTGCCCACCGTATCCGAATGCAGTCTCTGTGGATTATTCCTTAAAAGATTTCCTTCCATGTTTGACTTTCAAAGGTAGTCAACCTTGTATGGAGCAAGCTCCAAGTTACAACTGCGGTTGTTAACCGTAGAGGTTGTTGTGTGTTTGGTCCGCGAGAGCTATTTTATTTTGCTCAAGTCCGCCGGCAAGCCGGTGAGGACCCCCCTATCCGCCACCTGGGACTCGCCACGTCGGAGTATCACCTCTCCGCCTGCTACGACACCGTAGTAGGTTCGTGGATAACACATGTTTGTAGATGGATTATAAACTTTTTATTTCTGAATTTTAAATCGGACAAACCTTGTAGGCCTCAAATGGTAGAAAACTTGGAAGAGGAGGAGGAAGGAGTATGTAACAAGTGAAACTGTGACCGTACTTCTAAAAGTTTTTTATAATCTGGTTGAAACTGGGATGAGCTGATTCTTAGTGGTGCAGCTAAATGGTGGTCTGTCAATCTATTTTTGTGAAGCTTTATTGTAGAAAACACTTGTTCATAGATATAGTAAGATGCGAACATGGCAGTTATCTTTTGTACATGCGATTTCAAGTTTGGGAAGCTTGATTTTGGTAGGGCCTTGTAGAACTTAATTTTCAAAACTTTGAGGAATACAGTAGTTGCTTTAATTCGGTGTTACATTGCAACTCAATCTGTTCTAGCTGCAACTCTGATTTTACTGTTTCGCAGTCAGCATTAAATGGCATGCTGAAACCGTCCAAGTCCTGTTTAATAACTTTGAAGACCTGAAATCTTCATTCAAATTCGTTGTGGAGATTTTTCGCACAGAAATATATTACACAAAATGCATTAAAAAAATGAGATTGAAATAGTTTTTCACTTCTAGGTACACAGAACAGGAAATATGCCCTATGTGTAATTGTAGGTAGTATAATTCAAAACCATGTCGCGGGCCAGATAAGACTAGCTCAAGGGCCACACTTGGCCCATGTCTGCTATACACTATGGATCCGGTCTCACCGAACTGAGTATATTACATTAAATTTATGTAAATGAGGACTTGAGGGGACAAGCTATTACTCTGGTGTATTTCCACGAAAAGTTTAGTCTCTTCCGGGTACATCCTTATAGCAATTTGCAATCGGTTATCGTAAAATCTATCATACTAAGACTATACAAGCCACTTATTCTCTACAGTAACTGTGAGTGGTGTAGGGGTTAACGTATTAGATACCCGTTCAGGCAGCTCTGGTTTGATCACCTGGTAAGCCATGGAGGTTTTAAATCCTTGTACGGGTGTTGGAGCAGAGGACACTCAAACTTGTGGGGATAATCTAGGAGTAGATTTCCGGTACCTCCCTTGTCCATCTTAAAATGGTTCTCTGTGGTTTAAGGCTTTCGATTCAGTCAATACAGGAGCTCTTTGGAAAATCCTAGCTCGAATTGGATGTCCTCCAAAATTCATTCAGATTATTAGAATACCCCCATTGAATATGAAGGGCTCAGTTCTTAACAGCAATGGGCCTGGAGAACCCTTTAAGATCACAACTGGTGTCAAGCAAGGATGTGCTATCGCCCCAACATTATTCTCAATTTTTCTTGGCGCTATGCTTCAGCTGATCAAAGAAAAAATTCTGCTTGGTGTAGATATTGAATACAGGACACACGGAGCAAGACAAAGGTATAGACAGGTTTTGTTCTCAAACTCCAGTATGCTGACGACAATGTTATATTGGCAAACTCGCTAGACAATCTTGAGGCTGCTCTGAATGCTTTTAATGATGTGTATAAGAGCGTAAGTCTGGAAATAAACATCAGTAAAATGCAAATTATGCATCAACTGGCTACGTCCAACTGTAATGCTGCTGGTTTTCCCATATGATCAATGGGAACAACTTAAAATACATTGAACACTTCCCTTACCTGGGCAGTCATTTCTCAGCAAATGCTAACATTTATGCTACACGGCCAATTTTCATGCTGTTTGCTTTAAATTAATGATTAATATTTCTACATTCCACATCAATAAGTTTTCTTCCGTTTATAGATACCAGTTTAACCGCTTGACGGCGTCAACCGCGTATACGCGTCATAGCACATTGACCGCAAGTTGCGCGAACCGCTTTTAAGCGTCAGCCCATTTATAATGTACTTCACACGTTGCGTGAACCACTTCTAGGCGTCAAATGTACTGCATTCGCCTCTGCCATCTTTTGGGAGTTATTCGTACTTGTTTGAACTTTGTGTTCGCTTCTGCCACCTATTGGGTGTTAGTCGTAGTTGTTGCTGCGTTCCCGCTGAGCCACTACTCTTCGTCTGGCGGGCAATCATTTCGCCATGGCATCTTGTAATGGTAAGCAGAGTAAAACAACGCTCAAGGAATAGTAAATAAGAAAGGTGGGGGCCAGAAAATGAAACCAACAATCAGTTTCGCTTACAGCAAAGGAATGGGTGGAGTAGACTTGGCAGATCAGTGCATTGTTACTTACACCATTTCAAGGAGAAGGCTGAAGAAGTTCTACATAACAATGTTCAGGCATTTAGTAGACATCAGTGTTTTCAATTCATTTACCCTGTACACGAAGATGGGACATTACGAGTCCCAGCTGAATTTCAGACTGAAGTTAGTAGAAGGACTCACTGAAAAGTATATAACAGCTACCTCCAAGCCAAGGAGAGTCGGACGTCCGAGTATTGAATCCGTAGCTCGACTCACGGCAAGGCACCTCATGGACATGAACCCCGGAACTTCTTCGCAAGCGCATTCGAGGAAAAGGTGTGTGGTCTGTCTCTCTCACAAGGTGAGAAAAGAAACAATCTACTGCTGCAGGGAATGTGATGTGCCACTGTGTGCTGTTCCATGCTTCAAGGTGTACCACACTGTGAAAAACTTCGAACTCGTGTGTTCATGTGAGTGATTGTTTACATGAACTGTTGATTCTGTTATATTGTATTCCACTTTGAATGGTGTATTGCATTATTATGATTTAGTATGCAACCTTCCAGTCCAACAATGTAAATGAAAATCCGTCATTGAATTAGATTTAGGGCATACTGTATATACATAAATGTAAATATATATAAAGATATAATATATATATATATAACAAAATATTTTACGAGTTAAAATTCCCATATTTTTGCCATTATGAACACGGCCTACTGAATTCAAATGGGTTCTTTTACATGCCAACAACGTATGACATGCGTGCCGTGATTTTTGTTGCCATTCAAAAGTACTTATTTTTTTTGTTATACCTCAGATCCGTTTGCTATTCCTATGAAATGTTCACAATTTGGACGAACAAAAAACGCATTTAAAAAAATATGCAACAAGTGGAAAATAAACCCTCGGTTAAGGGGTTAAAGGAGTTGGTCATTATTCGGTCAATGGTTCCCCTTGGCCCCACACAGCACTTTCAATAACTACAATCAGTTCCAGTAACTGTCAACAGATGGCAGCACCACTGCATCTATAAATTAAAACCCTAAGACATGGCGCATTTTCATGTGATAATTATTTGAGAATTATAAATGAGGCAAATATTTTCTATGGTGTTTCCACGATTTATATACTGGAATAGAATTATAAAAGAAGGAAAATGTTGGAAAACATTAACTGACAGTTGAATGTGTATTTTGTTTATATAGCTTAATATTGAGTTCACTCACAATGCTTTGGTGGCATAGGAGGTAGAGTCTAAAGCTTGGAATTACATTATGCATCGTCGAAAGATTTTGAGTCCCACCTCCATTTTTTTTTTTAAATTTCCGTATTCTTCTTTCTTGCTATTATTACATTGTCAAAACATATTTTACTTTTAGCATTCCCGTAAACTAAGGAATTCTCCGTGATTTACGTTGCCATATACTTTAAATTATTAAAGGAAAATGTAGTATTCCAGGCACTCACGCGCGCCCCCAATCGCTTACGCCATGAGAGACAATTGGTGAACATAAATAATTTGAAAGCCTCCGACATGGTGGTCACTCAGCCCCGTGTACTTCGGTGTGTGTATAAAAAAAAATCTGATAACGTGTGTTATTGTGATGGCTGCATTAATGTGTGTATTTGTAATTAAGGTGGGCAAAGGGAAGGAGATGGCTGAGGCCTTAAGTTAGGAATCATCCCGGTATTTGCCTGGAGTGGAAGTGGGAAACCACGGAAAACCACATCCAGGATTGTTGAGGCGAGAATCGAACCTTCCTCTTCTTAGTTATGCCTCAAGAGAATAAGTGTGCTCCGTTTTTGCCCTCAGACCAGAATTAAATTTCTTGGCAGAGGAATCAAACCCGGATCTCCGGGGCGATTGCCAAGAATGTAGCCTTAAGAGTGGGCCAAGACCGGCTACAATATATCAGACCGCAATGCCACTATCGATACCGTAGAAAATGGCGGAATTCGTAGGGGATTGTTTACATTTGGCGAACCAACATTTAAGTGTGTCTGCTGCCAGAATTTCGTTCAAATGTCGCATATCTCGAGTGATTCCGTGCTGTTATTTATTGTAATAGTGTACCTTAAGTAGTGTAGTGCACTGTGAATAATTATAAATTCAGGTGATACCTAATGTGAGAAGTATTGTCTGTTCATTGTTATTGTCTGTGTACCCGGCTGTAAATTTAATACTGCTGCAGATACTTCAATTTTTACATTTCCTAAAGACAAATCTGTGAAAGAGAAGTGGATAAGAAATATTCACCGGGATAATTTTCGAAGTTAAAACAGTTGCATGTTGTGGTTAGGAATATTCCCAAACTAACCCCTGATGCCATTCCACTAGGTGGTGTTGGCCATTCCGACAATTTTCCCAAATCAACCGTCCTACCACACAACTCCTGTTTGTTAAAGTAGATGATGGTGGTTTTAATGACATACCATCAGTGTCAGTGTGTTCTAAAAGTGTCAAGTCCTTTAAGTGTAATGTATTCTATAAGAATCATGAATCAAGAATCTTTGTGTGCTTGTTGGCAAATTTAAGTGGATACTGCAGTCTGATGGAAGCAGTGATTTAAAATGTGACAGGTATGTAAATAGAATTACTGTTAGTATCACAAGCAAGGGGACCTGGGGTGTTAACCCCAGATTAGGTTTGTTTTTGTATATAAAACATTAATAAGATAGAATTTATGTCTGTTACTAGGTTAGGTAGGCCTACTTCCTGGCCGAAAATTACTGTTAGTACCACAGGCAAGGGGGTCTGGGGTGTTAGCCGCTGGTTAGGTTTGTTTTTGTATGTAAAACATTAATAAGATAGAATTTATGCCCGCTACTAGGTTAGGTTTTTATATATAAAGCCATCAAGACCCAATTGATTTGCCTTCAGTTGGAATTCTATACACATCGAATTTGAAGAAAGACAATTCGATAATACAGTAAATTTTCATTTTAAAGAGTTTGTAACAGTCAATTGTGTTGTGAGGTTTGAAGCCATTTTTCAGTGTTGCCTAAGTAAACAAAAGTTTGGTGCTTTTGTTAGTCAATTGTGTGTTATTGGCAAATGCTATTTGAAATAAAGAACAAAATATCGGAGTTCAGGATGCCCCTATACAAACAGATAGAACCGAGTGCGCTCTCATAGCTCTCTCCGCTCAAAACAAACAACACACGGCCGTGTTACGTATACGTAGGGTTGGCAATATCTTATTTGTCAAATAAGCCACACCTACAATGGCCGACACAACTGAAATTTCACTATATAGGCCTAAGCCGTGTTATAAATTGGGATGGTGGGTGGGTTATAGACAGCGGAGGAGAAAACATCTATTAGCAGATCACTGTTGTTTAAAAAAAAAAAGGCAGTCATCGGAATGCGTTAGGCTGTAACCATCGTCAAAAAACATTGCTCTGGATGCGTTAGGCTGTAACCATTGTCAAAAACCATTGGATTGGACAAATCGAAGGTTAGAATGGTCGGGTGTAGTTGCGGTTTTGACCGCGCACAGCTATAGGGGCAGGTTGACACAAAACCATTGATCTGGATGCGTTAGGCTGTAACCATTGGATTGGACTAAATGGAGGTTAGAATGGTCGGGTGTTGGTGCGGCATAGTACCGTAATGACGAGGTTGGCAGTACTGTTCTGATGATGGTTGATGTGAATAATGGCATCCACTGCTGGAAATTCGCCTATAGCCTATAATAATAAGGGATTTATTGCAGCCAGTGGCTTTGCATATAATGAATAAAGTCAAATCTAGGACTATCAAAAATTCATGGCTTAATGTGCAGAATATAGCGTGGTATCTTCCACATTGTTCTCCACAGCGCTCACACAAACATTCGTCTCACGGATGATGCAACTTTTTGGTGCGACACATTTTTAACGGAAACCATGTATGGCAACGCGCGTGAGAATATGTCTCAGCCATTGAACTCGAAGTAATACTGGAATGCCGACTGTATGGGAGGAAAGTGCAGTTTTTGGTGCGACTAGTTACGCCTGGTAGTGCACGTCAAGGAGGAGAGTTTGATGTATACGAACGAAAGGATGATGTACGTACGTATGACGATATACAAGTAAAAGAGGTACTTTTGAACATTTAGGCGAACGGTAAACTATCGGAACTTGCGCCGAAATACATATTTCAAAATATCATAGTAATTTGATAATTAAAATGGCTAGGAATATAAGCCAACATAAAATATTATATTGCAGCCTGATTGTTCATCATTTTATCCTTAGATTAAAGGCAGCATACACAATAACTATAGGCCTACTGGCAAAAAATACAAGCCATACTTACATTAAAATAAAATAAAAATAAGGTTAGGCTGGGAATGACTTAAGAATAAAGAACAAAAAATATGTTAATTGGTATTCAACATTTTTATTAACTCAAAGGTAGCATGCGCGCGCGCGCGTGCGTACGTGTGTGTGTGTGCGCGTGCGCGCCTACTTTATTTATACAAAACAACCACATGTTCAATATCCTTCAAAACAATGGCGCGTGGTGGCGCAGAGGTCAAGCTATTCGCCTCTCACCAAGGTGGACCAAGTTCGATTCACGGTCATTGCAAGTGAGATTTTCGAAGTGAAATGCCATGTCCTGTGGTTCGGATTCCACGTAAAATGGAGGTCCCTTGGCTCATGATCGCAAGATTAACGGTCATGTAAAACTACAAGCTTCTTTTTCTTCAAAGCAGGTCGAAACTTAGACCTCACATAAGTCATACAGCAAACGATCAGGTCCTGCAGGGAAGATCCCTTAAGCCGAATTCTTTTTATCGTCTCAAAGACTGACCTCCTAAAAGTATACTGGAAAATGTGAAATTTTATGCCTCATCATCATCATCTTCATTTCCCGTTTCCAGCTTCCTGGGTCGGGTTGTGAATTTTATGCCTATGCTGATGAAAAAAGTAACAGTAAATATTAGGCTACTTGTCGTTCAATAACTCTCGGTCTTTTCTTGGGTGGCTGAAGCAGATGCTGTGGGAAATTGAAAATTGCAGGTACCGCATCATCTTTAAGCAGTGGTTTGTTTCTATTTGAATGAAACAAGTAGCATGTTTATAAAAGTGTTTACAGCTATAACCCATTTCGTTAATAGGCCTACATCTGGACGTTTCCATGGAAATCTGTAATATAAGCTAGGCCTAGGTTATAATTCTGTGACTAATAACTTATAACCTACAATAGGGCCTACGTGTATTCGTCATGTGCTATTTAGGCCTATTATGTCAAAATTTTATGTAAGACATATCCATAAACGCAGAATAGGCTTCTTCATTACAAATCTCAATTCGAAAACAAAGTAGACCGTAAACCTACCGTATTATTGGAAAATACCATACTAATAACGTTGCACAGGGGTACGTACGATCAAATATATTAAATGCATCACGACATATCAGCTGACTTGCAACCTAGAGTTAAATGGTACGACAGTTTTTGGTGCAACTAGTTACGCCTGGTAGTGCACCAGGAAGCAGTTTTCAGCGAGGGTTACCATGGGAGGAGTTGTTCCAGTAGTACCTACAGTTCAATGGTCTCAGCTCGTACCCCCCACTCTTCCAATCGTCAAAAATCATAGCGTCCGTGGCGCAAAAATCCTACCAAATGTCCTTTGACTCTAGTGTGACCATGAGTTTTACATATCTTGGAGTAGAAGGTAGCAGCATTTGAAGTCGGAGTTCTTCTACATTATAAACCTCGCGAGTCACCTTGTACACCAGTCCTGAAGGTGTATACTTTGATACACCCAAGGCCTTCTTTATGTAAGTCGCTTTCAGTTTCTCCATATTGTTCCAAATACTTCATATTTAAATGTGTCCAAATGCTCTCCAGTCCACAAGTCACAATACGGGTAACTTTTAACCGCAAAAGTTTTAAGGCTGTTTTTATAGATAGCATAGTCAAATGTTTTATGTCATTGATGGCTTTGGTAGCGACGCTGGGTCTATCCTTGGTGTGCAGTGTGAAAACATAGCCAGTTGTCTGTAATGTAAGACCTAAGTAGGACTACCTGCAATGTGAAAAATTGCTGGCTTTCCCCCCTTTCCTAAAGGTCATAGATTTAGTCTTGTTTCTGTTTAACCTAAGGTCATTTTGTAACGCCCATCCTTCTAAGGCGTTGAGAGTGTAACATGTTTTTCTAGGGGTTTTTATGCCACTAACATAAGTTAGTTGGACTATATCATATTTGTTAAACGCGGCAATAATCCGGCCAAGTTAAATTATTTCAGGTTATTCAATTTCATATTATTATTATTATTATTATTATTATTATTATTAATATTTATTACGTCATTTTTTGGAGCTTTTAAATTTGGAAGATTACAGATAGGATTTCTACTAGTAGAAATCCGTATCTATATTGGATGATTCCAATATATAATATTGCACGGCAAATCATTTCATACGTAAAGACGGGATTTTATTCATTAGGGATAAGAGAGAGTGGTGTGTGACTCACCGGGTATTTCAATACAAGAATAGATTGGAGTACAAAAGAATTACGAAATACGAGGGAACACTTCAAAGCAAGAAAACGTGTATGATTTACGTCTTGCCCGGAAACGGAAAATATAAAAACGGGGAAGGAGTCTCATGGCGGGAAGAGCCACGTAAGGTGACCAGCCAATCAAGGGAGAAGAAGCAACGTAGAAGGGGCATGGCGAGATACGTGACGCACGCGGATTGGTCGAAGCAGCGAGGCCGGGGTGTTAAGCTAGACCCTGGTGGGAGAAGATTGAAGCATATAGTGGACGCTGGGTGAGAGAAGACATTCATTAAGACATTACGCTTGGTACAGTAAGGCGTACTTTGTTCGTTAGTCCCAAGTTGGACAATTTATTCACGCTAACTCCGCTGATCACATCAGATCATGGGTTCCACGCGTCTTGCAGTGATTAGGCAAGCGACGTGTTGTGGCTCATGGAATAGACTCCACCACAAGCTGTAACGATTACTTTTGATCAACGAGGAAGGGGCTGACGCCGTCAACACCAATGCAGAACATCCAACGCTACGAGACTTCAAGAACGTGGAGACAATGTTTCCGTGGGTAAGCACAAGTAATCTACGACACACACTCTCTGTTTTTCGATAGGGCCAGTATAAATTCTTTAAGCATAAATTTGGAAATAAGTTAAATTCACGTTATTCTCCCGACCGGCGTATTAAGTAATTTTGTTCGTGGCAATGGTTAAAGTAGTGTGCTCCGTTAACAGTGTTAATTTTATTCATGTTGCCATCATATTTTCTAAGTGTATTAAATTCAATTATTACAAAGTAGATTCTTTAATTCCAGTAGGTAGCAATAGTTATAATACCACATCCTTCTCCACAATCAAATGTTGTCTGGGTTGATGATTCAATCATCCCACGGCCTAGTCATTAAGAGTTTCTCATATGTTCTACTCACGCTAGGGGTCGATATTAAATATACAAATTTAGCTTGGAACACAGTGTATCCAGCTTGGCGCCCAACATAGATCAAACTTAGCAGTAGTATTTTCTGGCGAATAGTCCGCCCAGGTAGAAAACATTACATTTGTACGCTCAATGCAAGGAGCAGTAATAACCATTACATTTGTCGCTACCAACTTGGGGCGAAAGACCCTTTACAATTGCCGCTCAACGTGAGGGCTAAGCAAATCCATTACATTTGCCGCTCAATGTGAGGGCTAAGAAAAACCATTACAATTGTCGCCGACAACGTTGGGCCGAAAACCCAGGAACATTTGAGGAAGGAGAAGGAGACATATTTCTGTGCCGGTATTTTGGGGGTTAGTAGTCTTTATCAGTGTATATCATTATGGGGGATGAGAAAGAAAGACAGATGAGGTTACGTACTGGTCATCAACTGGAGAGTGATGATACGAGCAGTATGTCGAGTGATGGTAGTACCGGGGTAGCGGAGGTAAATCCCGATACTGAAACAGGGAGTGTAGGCGGCCAACCAGGATTAAAAACTTTACTTCTGGAGTTCATGTATCAGAATAAAGTTAGTAGTGATGCCTTAAATGCAAAATTAGAACAGAATAATGCAAAATTAGAACAAAACAGTAGGGAAAATAAAGAAAGTACAGAAGCTTTAAATAAAAAATTAGAACAGAATAATGCAAAATTAGATAAGAACAACAAGGAAATTAGTGTGAAAATGGAGCAGATTAGAGGAGAAATCAGAGGAGTAATGGAAGAGAAGGTTAAAGAGATCATTGCAGATGTAGACAGGAAATTAGGAAAAGTACAGGAGGAGTTGGAAAGTAGAATCAGCACACAGGCTGAAAATTTAAAGGAATTAGTTAAATTAGAAACACTGCAGGTTAAAAAGAAATTGGGGGGGGGGGGGGGAATTGACAAGATTCAAGTATCAACTAAAGAGGTTAAGGAACAGCTGGGGGGTAGAATTGAGAAAGTCCACTCACAAATAGTTGCAGAAGCAAATGATTTAAGAGAGAGTAATAGAGTGAGCATTAGCAAGATTGAGGAGAAACAAGCAAAGCTATATGATAAAGTAGAAGAATCAGAAGGAAACATTAAATTAACAGTAAACAGTATTGAGAGGAAGGCTGAGGAGAAAATCTCAGAATTAGAATTAAAATTAAAAGCTAGGATCAGGCAAGAAAATAGTCAGAATAGGCCAGTTTTTGTGAATAGCACACACAGGGAGGTAGAACTGGGGAAGTTCAGCAATCGACAAGGGTGCCCAATGGAGTTCATGAATTCTATAGAAAATAAATTTGGGGAGAGGTTGGAAGATGGTAGTATTGAGTGGTGCCAGGTAGTTGAAATTTTAGAACAAGTGTTTGTGGGGGAAACGAGGAATTGGTTTGCTGTCTATAGAGACAAGTTTACTGATATTAATGATTTTAAAATGAAATTCTGTGAAAAGTTCTGGAATGAGGTTATTCAGTCGCAGCATCGTGAGGGAGTAGTGTGTGGTAAATATAACCCTAAAGGAAGCTCCACCATGACCGAATACTTTTTAGGGCAGGTATTAGTGTGTAAATATCTGGATGGCTTGAAGGAGGAAAGTGATGTGGTGAGGTTGCTACTTAGGCACTTTCCCTATAGGATCAAGGAGGCTGCTTGTATCCAGAATGTAAAGACAATATCACAAGTAGAAAATTTGTTAAGCACATTTGATGCACTAGGGAGAGGGGGTTATGAGGACAATTTCAATAGGAACCAGGGTAATAATAATAATAGGCCTAATGAAGCCAGGCATCAGGAAGTTCAAGGGAACGGTGGCGAAGGGGCCAACGCTCAAAATAGAAATAATAATAATCAGCTAAATCAGAACAGAGGACATGGCTATGGTAATCAGTATCAGGGGAGGAACAATGATTTCAGGGGGAATCAAGGGAGAAATAATGATTTCAGGGGAAATCAAGGGAGAAATTATAATGACAATAATTACAACCAGAATAGGGGTCAAGGAAGAGGACAGCCTAGTGGTAGTAATATACAGCCAAACAATGACAACACAGCCCAGAACAACCAGACCAGTGCCGTAGTTAGTAGTACTACAGCCAGCTGTAGCGGTTCTTTAAACGTGAACCAGGCGGCGAAGTAAGGTCAGAATCTCAGTCTGTAGCATGCCCTGTCCATACAATTATACAGGAACACTGACCTAAATGTAAGAAATGAATTGTTGCATGAATTAAATGATGAAGGTATTATCCAGAAGGTGGCTAGTAAAAGCCCCATTATTAAACTTAACGTGTCCGAGGCGCACACCGATGTTTTAATTGATAGTGGTTGTATGAAGAGCTGCATAAGTAGTACATATTACGATAAAATGAAAGGAACTGTTGTAAATTTTGAGGAGATACCAATTAAAAGCACTTTTGTTATCACAGCTGTAGGGAAGAGGTCTAAAGTAATTTCTAAGCAAGTTTTAGTGGACATTAAAATTAATAATCATATCGAAAAGCAGATTTGTCTAGTAATTCCAAACATAGTTTTCAGTGTTATTTTGGGTTCAGATTGGCTAAGTAGAGTGTCTGGTAACTTATGTTATGAAGTAGGTAGTTTGAAATTTAAATGGAATAATTCTGAAGTAGAGGTAGCGTTCAACGACAATGTTCAGGGGAGTAGTGTTGGTAGGAGTGATTTGTTCTTTAAGTTAGATATCACCAGCCGAAGAGCGGGATACTCAAATTTTTGTGGGCAGTTTGATTACGAACGGTAGTCTAGAGGACTCGTTACGTGATGCTGCATTTCAGGGGCATACAGAGGGAGACCAGTGTGTTCTGCTCTATGATGTGTTATTGGATAATAGGAGAGTTTTTGAGGATCGCATTGGCATGGCCAATTGCTATACCCATTCATTGAACGTTATTGATAGATCAGTATTCACAGGACATAGATATCCTATACCTTTCGCTTATCAGGGTGCAGTAGAGGCACAAATTAACCAGTTGCTTGAAGATGGCATTATAGAGTACTCAAACAGTCAATATGTTAATCCTTTAATTACGGTACCGAAGGCCGACGGCACAGTTCGTATTTGTTTAGACGCTCGTTTAGTTAACAGTAGAATCAGTTCAGATCAGCTGAAGTCCATGTCCACTGAAGAGTTGATGCAGACATTTGAGGGTAAAAAGTATTTCACATGTGTAGATTAAAGTTCCAGTTTCTGGCAAGTGCCACTTATGTATGAAGATCGGCCATTTACAGCTTTTAGTCATAAATATAACCTTTATCAGTTTTGCAGGGTACCTTATGGGTTAAAAAGTAGCTCAGCAGCTTTAATTAGGGCTTTAAACATCGCATTAGGAGATGACACGGGAGAGTTTGTAACTATTTACATCGATGATATGGTAATCAGTTCACGCAGTTTTGAGGAGCATCTACGTCATTTAGACAGTGTATTTCAAAAGTTAGATCAGGCAGGGTTCACTTTGAAGCTGTCTAAGTCGTCATTCTGTCAGTCAGAGGTGACATTTTTAGGTCATAAAGTGTCAAGTAGGGGTGTGACACCAGAGGAAAGTAGGGTTAATAAGATACTTAATGCAGAAGTACCACAGCATGTAAAACAGTTGAAAAATACCTTGGTATTTGCAATTTTTTTTCGCAGGTTCGTTCTTAAATACTCAGGGTTAGTAGAACCATTTAGAGATTTGCTTGAAAGTGGTAATCGCTGGAGATGGGAGTCCAAGCATGATCTGGCATTTCAAGCGCTGAAGGCAGGCTTTGAGAAAGCTGTGGTGCTGAAGTATCCTTTGAAGGATAAGGAATATGTGGTAATGACTGATGCGTCACATATAGGAATTGCAGGTGTATTGTGTCAGAGAGATGAAGAGGGTAATTTGTGCATCGTGTCTTTAGCATCACGAGGACTTACAGCAGCAGAGAAAAGATATACTATCACTGAGTTAGAGCTTTTAGGAATTGTTTTCAGTTTAGGAAAATTTAGGATGTATTTAGTTGGGGGTAAATTTGAGATTCATACAGATCACCATGCTTTATTATATATGAGGACATGTAAACTCAGTTCTAACAGAGTTAGTAGGTGGATTCTTGCACTTCAGGAATACGAATTCACGGTAAAATATATTAAAGGGAAAGATAACATTCTTGCAGATATGCTCTCTAGGGACACAAATTTATGTAGGGATAATCCTGTTGTTAAGGCAGAGGACGGTATTTTGTTATGTGCATGTGTGGACAGTAGCAACAGGGCATCGTTACAGACGCTGAGAAATATGTTAGTGGAGCAACGTGATGACGTAATTTTAAGGGAGCCTCTGGCTATATTAGAAGCGACGAGGAGTGTGTGAAAGTAGGGCGGTTCACGTACAAGATGCAGGATGGGCTTCTTGCACGAAAATGTAGGAAGAATCGGTGGGCAATATGTGTTCCTGCCAGTTTACGGGAGGAACTTGTTTGGTTCATTCATAAGGAACTAGGACACTTTGGTGCTACCAAAGTCTTCTATGAAATTGCACATAACTTTATTTGGAGTAAAATGGGAAGGGATGTTAGAAGGATCTTAGCTAGGTGTGACACCTGTCAGAGAAGCAAGTATCCAGTTAAATATTTAGTCGGGGAAAGATCGGCAGTTCTCACAAGTAGTCCCGGGGAACTACTGTGTGTGGATTTATTTGGCCCGATCGTTAAAGGACAGTACGGCTACGAATACATTTTTATAGTTATTGACGCTTTTAGTAAGTATGTCAAGCTATAGATAGATAGATTTTTATTAATTCCATTTGATCAAATACATGCATTCAATACATTTTTGATATAGGACACGTCAGAATTTACATGCATAAAATAAAAGAACTAACAGGTATATATTACTAAGATTATAACTATTTATAACTTATTATAATAGCAAATCTTAATAGATACAATCTTATTGCACAACTATTTACACCTCACTCTATTATCATAATATGAAAACTTAATTCTATAAATACAACAACATACAGCTAGGTATTAAAATTAAATTAAAAAAGTAAAATATAGTTATAGATTCCATCACTCCTATACGCTAAAATATTCAACTACTGAGTAAAAACAATGGCACTGCAGATAAGCTTTCAACATTCTATCAAAGGTTTTTATTTTTGGGGCCAGTTTTATATACTGGGGTAGTTTATTGTATAATTTAACTCCAGTGTGAAAAGTTCCTTTTTGATATATGCTTGTGTGTGTGTGTGAAATATGAATGTTTTGATTTTGTCTTGTGTTATGCCTATGAACATCATTGTTTGTTTTAAGAAAAACATCTTTATTCATTAAATTCTTTTTAAAAAACATAATACTTTCAAAGATATATATGCAGGGCAGTGGGAGAATGTTTAAATCTTTAAACAGAGGTCTACATGATTCTCTCGAGTTTACATTTGCCATAATTCTAATCGCTCTCTTTTGTATCCTAAACGTGCTTAGTACATCTGGCGACATACCCCAAAATATGATCCCATATCTTAAGTATGAATGGAAATAAGCAAAATAAGTATTTCTTAATGTGTGCATGCTAGTGCAGGTTTTCAAAATACGTAACGCAAAGCACATCGAGTTCAGTTTAGTATTCAGATATTGTATATGTTTATTCCATTTCAAGTCTTGTTGTATCCATAGTCCTAAAAACTTTGTTTCTGATTTATTTTCTATTTGATGACCATTTAATGTTATATTGGGCATCGCAGGATTCCTATTCTGTATAGTGTGGAAATTTAGACATACTGTCTTTTTATTGTTTATTATGAGGCGATTATCTTGTGACCATTTGGTTAACTCTCCTGCAACGGAGTCAGCAGACTGCTGTATGACCTGTTTAGTTTCACCTTTTATTACGAGTGTTGTATCGTCCGCAAACAAAATTTCCTTATGTGAATGAACGTTCTGTGTTATATCATTGATATATAGAAGAAAGAGTAGTGGGCCCAAAACCGATCCCTGGGGTACTCCAAATTCAATAATTCCCTCATTGGACAATGTTTCATTAAGTAATTTGGTTCCATCATCCTTGTGTCTCAAGCTTACTATTTGTTTACGCCTTGTTAAGTAAGACTCTATCCATTTATTAGCTAGACCTCTAACACCATATTGATTTAGTTTGGTAAGGAGGATTTTATGGTCAACTACATCAAATGCTTTCGATAAATCCAAGAATAGGCCAGTTACATGTTCCTTATTGTCAATTAATTTCAGTATACTATTACTACATTCGTAAATTGCTGTCTGTGTAGATTTTTCCGTTCTAAATCCATGTTGTGAGTTTGATAATATTTTATTTTTTTCTATGAAACTTATCAGTCTCTTATACATAATTTTTTCCACAATTTTTGCAATACCAGTTGGTAAGGTAATAGGACGATAGTTATCTAATTCATCTTTTGAACCGTTTTTGTGCACTGGAATTACTTTTGATAACTTCAAAATATCCGGGTAAGTTCCTGAGAGAATTGAACTGTTTATTAAGTGCGTAAGTGGATTTATTATATTTTCGGCACATTTCTTTAAAATTGCATCAGGGATGCCATCAATGCCAGCACAGAATTTATTTTTTAGCTCTTTTATAACTATTCTTACCTCTTCACTTGTGGCATGATTTATAAATAAAGAATCACTGCATATATTTATTTTATTATTAGAATTTAGTGTATTTACCTGTGATTTATTTAATAATTTTTTGCGGAATTTCCAGAAAATAGTCATTAAAAGTGTTTGCTATTTCCTCTGGATTATTAATCACTTTATTATTTCTGGTCAGTGTAATGTTCCTTTGTATTTTAGCATATTTTCCAGTTTCTTTCTTTATTACGGACCACATAGCCCTGTTTTTATTAGATGATTGGGAAATAAAATTATCATTATGCATTTTCTTTGCTAGTCTTATTACCTTATTTAATATGCTAGAGTATTTTTTGTAGTATAAATTGAATTCAGGTGTTGTGTGGTATTGTTTATATAATTTGTGTAGAAATTTCTTTCTTTGACATGAATTTATAATCCCTGTTGTTATCCAATTGCTAGTTTTGTTATTTTGAACAGTTCTTCGTTTAAAGGGGAATGCTATTTCAAAATAGTGTTTTAGGGTACTGTTAAATGCATTAAATTTATCATTTACATTTTCTAGTTCATAAATTTCTGACCATGTTTCCTTATTTAATAAGTCATTGAAATATGTAACATTTGCTTCAGTGAATGACCTGCACTTTGATTTTACTCCATTATCATTATTATTGATTACTTCGGATACTTCAAAACTCAGTATTTGTCCATGGTGGTCACTAAAACCCGGACAATAGACTTCTATTGAATGGTGATATTTATCTGTATTTATAAAAATTTGATCAGGAGTGGTTTTACTAAATTTTGTTATTCGTGTTGGTGTATTTACTGTAGGTTTCAGTCCATAGGAAATTAGTAACTGGTTTAATAATTCACAATTTCTATCAAGTTTTAAGAAATCCACATTTACATCCCCACAAATTATTATATCGAAATTTACTTTGCTCATGTTATTGAGTAACAATTCTAGTTTATCTATAAATAGAGGAAACTTTCCTGACGGAGAACGGTATACGCATACAATTATTAACTTAAACTGCTGAATTTTTACGGCAGAGAATTCAAAATCCTGTTCCATAATTAGATAATCATAAGCTGTTATCTGTTCATGATCTAAATTATTTCTTAAGAAGATGCAAGTACCACCATGGCTAATATTAGATCTAGAGTATTTACTAGCTTGTATAAACCCTGGGAATTGAATTAATTCAAGTTGTTCCTCTTTCAGCCAATGTTCTGAAATACATAGTGCTGAGATGTCTGTAAGTTCATTTTTAAGCATTAGATTTATGTAATCAATTTTATTATAAAGAGACTGGACATTCTGGTGGTAAATTTTAAATTTGTTACTTTTGCAAGCTTGTGTTGGTGATTTATTTACATTATTATTATCATAATTGTTATTATTATTGTTGCTAGACAAATCCGAAATACCATTGTTGCACTCCGTTAAATTTGACTTCAAAAGATGTGAATGCCAAACCTCACGTTTGGCTTCTTCTACCAGTTTCCCTGCTTCCACTCTAATGATATTACTGTCGAATTATTCTTACCATTTGAATTTACAATTTTGCAGATTTCATCACTAAGATACTCTTTTCCTAATCTATTTAAGTGTAGGCCATGCCGAGTGTGGAACTTCCTGTCTAATTTACTTACATCTACAATTTGGACATTTGGAAAACTCTTACAAATTTTATGAATTTTTCCATTTGTAGCCTCTATTTCTATATTTACACATGACTTGGGAATTAAATCGTGTCTCTGCGGAATGTTTACAATAATGACATTTGTTTTTTGCATGGATGGCAATGTACCCTTTAAATCTTTGATTACCTTTTTACTCTCATTTCTATAGACGTCGTTTGCTCCAGCGATGATCACTGCGTAGTCCTTTGCAGTAAGGGACGCACACTCTCCTATCATCCCGTTCGTGACTTCTGCAAGGAAAGCCACCGGTCTAGCGTGTAGCCGACTGATCATTAATAGGTATATACCTGAGTTTGGCGTTCCTCTCAGGATATTATCTGACAGTGGACCACAGTTTGTTGCAAAGAAATGGAGAACCAGTATGCAAGAAGCTGGGGTTACACACGTTCATTCCTCTGTAAGGTACCCTCAGGGTAATTCTGAAGAGCGACCATTAAGGGAAGTGGGTCGTCTTTTTCGGACTCTAGTGCATGATAAGCATTCGGCCTGGGTTGGACATCTTCCCAAAGTCGAGACTTGGCTGAATTCTGTCCAGCATGAGAGCACGAAACTGACGCCACACGAAGTACACTTCGGAAAAAGACCACAAAATGAACTTCCTAGAGTCTTGGGGTTAAATGAGGGAAAGCAACCGGGGATGGATGTCATTGTCCAGTTGGCGAAACAGAATTTATCTCAGTCAGCTCAAAAGAGAATTCGCCAACAAAAAGAAACTAAATTTGACCTATTCGAGCCGGGAGACAAAGTCTTACTTAGAGTGCCGAAACAGTCAAATAAGCTAGAGAAAGTTATGTCCAAGTTTTTCTACCTCTATGAGGGCCCATTTGTAGTGTCTAAACGTATTGGCAAAACAGCATATGTGCTGGAGGACGGTCAGGGAAAAAGGTTATACGGAACGTATAATATTCATAGCCTTAAGAAATATGTCATAAAATAAGTGTGTTTAGCTGGCGAGCCAGCCTATCAAATGAGTAAGTGTGGTATGTGGTGAGTGGAAGATCTGGTCTTCAAGGCAGGCGTATCAGAAATCACACAGGGGGGTAGTATGTAAGTAAATGAGAGTTTTTAAGGTACAGGGAAAGTTGAAGGGAGTGGTGGATGCTGTTGAGCACTAAATTGTCTCGATGCACCAAGACCATTTTGGCAGCGCTGATGGGTTCCCATTTATCTCCAAGAAATGGGGGAGCGCTTGTATAGGGCTTGTTAGCTTAAGGCGTCCACGAGATAAAAGATGGGCCATCAGAAGGCGAGACAGTCCTCCATGAAGCTCATACATATCAGCACACGTGATTCCTGCTTACGACCTAGCTATGTGAGATCGGGGTTGGAGATAATTAAGGTAGTTTGTGTACAAGGTACTAGACCTCATGAGATGTTGTATATAAGTAACAGATAAAAAGTTGTGGCAACTAGGTCAGGTTCGATAGGTGGACTGGTCTGGGTTGTGAACTACTGGCTGAGCGACGAATATGAGAAATTGTGATCTAGAGTAAGGTGGGTTTTTGTGTACATGTACTTAGTAAGATAGGGCACATACGGCACAGGAATATTTAAGTGTTGTAAGTAATGGGTACTTACTGTGTTTTTTTTACAGTCTTGTCTTTTCTTTTAATTAAAAATTTCACAGAGAAGGTGGGAAGTAGATCACTTTGCTCTACCGCGAGTGTGTGATCGTGTGAGATCGTGTACCATGATATTGGTATCCGGTAGGTGTGGAGCACCTAATATTTCTAGAAGAGTTCCGCAGTGGTTTTCTACTGAACACCATAAATGCGTGTGTAGTGAATTGTGGATATAGAGGGAACACACTTATGTATGTATTTTTCCCCCACATAGAATGATGAGAGAGAGAGCGGTAGAATGAACATTCGTGAGAATGACAAACATTTTGAAGTGGACAAAATAAGAACACGTCATAACAAGACGAACATTAGCCCAAAGCGCATGATTGAGGGTTTATATGTGTAAAGGGTCATTTCACTTGTATAAGTTGTATTTTGGAGGGTTTTTTCTAACGTGTCTGGAATCATCAAGTGCTGTACCATATGCATGGTAAAGCACATGATTATTCGAGGCGAATGTAACATGTTTTTCTAGGGGGTTTTATGCCACTAACACAAGTTAGTTGGACTATATCATATTTGTTAAACGCGGCAATAATCCGGCCAAGTTAAATTATTTCAGTTTATTCAATTTCATATTTCATATTATTATTATTATTATTATTTATTACGTCATTTTTTGGAGCTTTTAAATTTGGAAGATTACAGATAGGATTTCTACTAGTAGAAATCCGTATCTATATTGGATGATTCCAATATATAATATTGCACGGAAAATCATTTCATACGTAAAGACGGGATGTTATTCATTAGGGATGAGAGAGAGTGGTGTGTGACTCACTGGGTATTTCAATACAAGAATAGATTGGAGTACAAAAGAATTACGAAATCCGAGGGAACACTTCAAAGCAAGAAAACGTGTATGTTTTACGTCTTGCCCGGAAACGGAAAATATAAAAACGGGGAAGGAGTCTCATGGCGGGAAGAGCCACGTAAGGTGACCAGCCAATCAAGGGAGAAGAAGCAACGTAGCAGGGGCATGGCGAGATACGTGACGCACGCGGATTGGTCGAAGCAGCGAGGCCGGGGTGTTAAGCTAGACCCTGGTGGGAGAAGATTGAAGCATATAGTGGACGCTGGGTGAGAGAAGACATTCATTAAGACATTACGCTTGGTACAGTAAGGCGTACTTTGTTCGTTAGTTCCAAGTGGGACAATTTATTCACGCTAACTCCGCTGATCACATCAGATCATGGGTTCCACGCGTCTTGCAGTGATTAGGCAAGTGACGTGTTGTGGCTCATGGAATAGACTCCACCACAAGCAGTAACGATTACTTTTGATCAACGAGGAAGGGGCTGACGCCGTCAACACCAATGCAGAACATCCAACGCTACGAGACTTCAAGAACGTGGAGACAATGTTTCCGTGGGTAAGCACAAGTAATCTACGACACACACTCTCTGTTTTTCGATAGGGCCAGTATAAATTCTTTAAGCATAAATTTGGAAATAAGTTAAATTCACGTTATTCTCCCGACCGGCGTATTAAGTAATTTTGTTCGTGGCAATGGTTAAAGTAGTGTGCTCCGTTAACAGTGTTAATTTTATTCATGTTGCCATCATATTTTCTAAGTGTATTAAATTCAATTATTACAAAGTAGATTCTTTAATTCCAGTAGGTAGCAATATTTATAATACCACATCCTTCTCCACAATCAAATGTTGTCTAGGTTGATGATTCAATCATCCCACGGCCTAGTCATTAAGAGTTTATCATATGTTCTACTCACGCTAGGGGTCGATATTAAATATACAAATTTAGCTTGGAACACAGTGTATCCAGCTTGGCGCCCAACATAGATCAAACTTAGCAGTAGTATTTTCTGGCGAATAGTCCGCCCAGGTAGAAAACATTACATTTGTACGCTCAATGCAAGGAGCAGTAATAACCATTACATTTGTCGCTACCAACTTGGGGCGAAAGACCCTTTACAATTGCCGCTCAACGTGAGGGCTAAGTAAAACCATTACAAGAGCAGATTGCAATTCGACCTGTGAACTTGAAGCGAGCACCATGTCATCTGCGTATATAAATGAGATTACCCTCTCTGATAATATATCTGTGATATTATCTGCCATAGCAGTGATAAAAAACAGAGGGCTTAATGGGTCTCCTTGCAGCATGCCTGTAGTCTGCTCTATTGGGCTTCATGTTGTAATGCCATCGTTAATGACTTTATTGTTAGAGCCTAAAATACTTTTGACAAGATGTTTCGTGTAGCTGTTACCTCTCAATAGTCTGTCCAGTTTTTCCAATATTTTGTTCCTGCTAATCGAGTCAAAAGCTTTAGAGAAGTCAATGAATATGAATTGTAACTTTCCGTTCAGTACTGACAGGGTAGACGCAATCTTAGTTTAAAGACCTTGAATTGCCTGGATTGTACATCTTCCTCTCCTAAAGCCAAATTGTGAGTCGTGATGCTATTTGGGATGGCTGGATGGGTCACAGACAGCGGAGGAGGAAGCATCTATTAAAACGTCATTCCCCGATTTATTTCTCGTTGTTTGATAAGGTATTTTGGCTAATTCATGTAATATAGAGAATGTTATCACTCGTTCTACTTTCATTCAGTGCTACCATTCTATTTTAGACCACCTCTTTGTGTAGTGCCTAGCGTTCTTGGCTGTCGTCCCAGAGGTCCGGGTTTGATTCCCGGCTCTGCCAAGAAATTTAATTCTCATATGAGGGCTGGGACGGGGTGCACTCAGCCTCATGAAGCAACTTAGTAGAGGGAAGCCTGATACAAGATAATGGAAGAAACTATAGAGAAATAAATGAGCGGGCGAGACAAACAGGATGATTCCGGAGGAGTGTGAGAAGCATGATATGGAGCAAGGATGTCCCTCAGAACAGCAAAAAGATCATATATCGGACGTACTATGTCCCTATCCTGACGTGTGCCTCGGAGACCTGGGTTATGAAAGGAAGGGAGAAGAGCAAAATACAGGCCAGTGAGATGAGGTTCTTGAGAAGCAGTATTGGAGCTACAAAGATGGACAGAATAAGAAATGAGAGGACCAGAGAATTAAGAGGAGGAACCATTACAGGATGGTATAGAGAAATCTAGACTTAGATGGTATGGACATGTAAAACTATTGGAGGAGAAGAGGATGCCCAGGAGGATACACGAGACGAAGTTGGAAGGAAAGAGACCGAGAGACGGGTGACTGAAGAGGGTGGAAGAAAGCGTGAAGAAGAGAGGAGAAGACTGGACAAGGGTGGAGGCTGAGAGATGGTGGGAAGACAGAAGACGTTGGAGAGGCTTGTGTTCCAAACAGACCCGGCCAGTGGCTGGAAGCTGTGCAAGATGATGATGATGATGACTAGTTCAGCCATAACAATAAAACAGGTTATCACACAAATTCCACACACAAATACATGGGGCTACAAGACCATGAAGTCGTAGCCCCTAATATAAGCCACAACCATTTATATTTGCATTTTATATTTCCTTAGGCCCTTCATGGGCTGTATAGTGCCAGGGGTTGACTTTGTTGTTGGTTGACTATTCTTGTAGTTCCATTTAGAAGTATTTGCATTTTTTTAACATTATGTCTTACCTCTGCTTTATTTATGTCTGCATTTTTAGCTACTGTCTGTTCGCGTTGCTTGTAGCGAAGTACGTCAGGGTTTCATATTGAATTTGTGCCTTATTACATAATAACCTGTAATTTCTGGTGGAATTTAATCAATTATGTGAATGTTTGTCTTCGAATTTGCCGCTATTTCGATGGCGCCATGCCCGCCAGTCTCTACAGCTGTTCCCCTACAATTGCCGCCACCTTGGTTTTGATGTTACGGTCTGAGATATTGTAGTCCGTCTTGAGTGGGCTTCTCTGTGTTAATACGATTTTTGAGATGCACGGGACATAGAATTCTAAAACTGCCTCCATTACGGTGGCTGACGAAGTGAGTCTAGGCCTATGCTCATTCCATAACTTGGCGAAATGATTCTATGCTTCTCTGCATTATTTACTGTTATGGAAACGCAAAGGATTGTACCTACCACAGGTGATGGATATTGCTTATTTATAGCAGTTTCGTACTGTTTATATGAAAATTAAGAACGTCACCCTGAGCTGTGTTTTCAAGCTATTGCAAAAATTGTCGCTGGCAGGGATAATTATAAGGATTCTATTATAGGCGATCAGTCTCATCGCTTTCTCCTCGGCAACCAACTTGAGTATGAAAGTCTCTGGACGGTGAATACATTGGTCATGTTGGATTTCATTGTATAAGCGAATTGTTTATTGATTAATTTTATAGAGTACTGAGTCTAACTATGCTGTTGATTTTGGCAATTGAAGTAATAATTGCCATTTAATATTTAGTGGCTCCGTTGATGCAGGACACTATAATGTTATATGACGTTAATTTGGGTAGAAATGCTACTATACCTAAACCCATTCGACGAGAAAGAACATTAGCCGCAAAAATGTGGAAAATCGCAGAAAATACGAAGCCGCTTTAAAAATCCAATATAAATAGGCCTTTTCACAAACAATTCCAGATATTATGCAGAACAGTGTAGGGTCCTTGACGATCAAATGCAAGCATTGTTCTACATTGTATTTCTCTTGTGTGAAATCTGCGCTTGGTTACTTTAGTCTTTGCTGTTGTGATGGTAAAATTGATCTGCTGGAATATAAAATATTTGACATGCTGTAACAATTTTTCACTGGAGATAATATCTCAAGGAATTTCAGAGAGAATATTCGGCAGAACAACAATGCTTTGCCCTTCGTTTCCTTTGGTGCCTATGCTACCGTGCCTCATGAATACGGCCCATATTGTGTTAAAATTTATGGAATATCACATCATCGGATTTCTTCCTTATATTCCAAAAAATATAAGCGACTGCTCTTTTGATCAGTTTCATATATTAGACTCCTCGGAAGGTAATCAAGTGCGATCTGCGAATAATGTGAATTCTTGCATCAGGAAGGGCGCACTTCATATTTTAAACAATATTTTGCATTCAACATTCAAAATACCTCTAAATTAATTTGCAATCCAGCTGACGATATTCGATTATCATGGCTCAAATGGGATGAAGCCCAAAAGGCAAATATTCATTCATTAATGTGTGTGAATCGACTATTATGCAACAAGCCTAGAATGGCAATAATTATAACACAAGTATGTTTATAAAACGAGCAAAGCGAGTTTTATAATTTCCACAAGAGTGTCTTGATTACCATTATAGGCGAGTTGTATACGACTGTGAATTATAACTATTTTATGTTCGAACATAAATATTCATAAATACACTGACCGGCAAATAAAGTGGAACACTTCAATTTTTTATGTAATTTCTTAATTTATTCCACTAAAATGTATCGGTTTTCCAATATTTGCATTATTCATGTAATTGTTAGATGGTTGGCTACAGAAAATACCGAAACATGTTTTACAACACGCTTTAACTCACAAATTTCGTTACATTTCACAAATCTAACAATTTTCTATTTTTTAGTAATGTTCTTTTTGGACTGGTTTTTATCAAACATATTGCCAAACAAAGCATTGTTAATTTTTGCACTGCACTGCACGGGAACACTGGTCACTAAAAACGAGTGTTTCCACCCTTAGCGTCCATGACAGCTTTTAAACGCTCAGGCATACTGTTCACAATTCGTCGAATGGCATCTGCCGGGATGCGATCCCATTCCTCCAGCAGCGATGTTCTCAGTTGTGCCAAGGTGGTGTGGTGACGCTGTCTGACGTTCCTTCCAAGCATATCCCATACTTGTTCGATCGGGTTCAAGTCAGGACTACGAGCTGGCCAGTCCAGGGTTTGAATCCCCACTTCCTGCAGATATTGTACAACACAGCGAGCAGTATGAGGGCGGGCATTATCCTGCATCAGCATGAAATTCTGACCAACGAAAGGCGCAAAGGGCATCACATGGTTCATCAGGATCTCTTCGATGTACCTTTGGGAATTGAGCGTCCCGTGATCGATGCACACCAACTCAGTGCGGGCCATAATGTTGATACCACCCCACACCATAACCGAGCCACCTCCAAATGGAGTCCTGGAGGAGAAAGCAACAGGTCTGTACCTTTCCCCGCGCCTTCTCCAACCTCTTTCTCTTCCATCAGGAGATCTAAGGTTAAAGCGACTCTCGTCAGTGAAGAGAACAGAGGCCCACTGCTAGTGGATCCATCCCAGATGCTGCCTTGTGAAGCGAAGACGCGCCTCTCTGTGATGTCGTTCGAGTGCGGGTCCACGTGCAGGTCTCCGGGACGAAAGATGAGATTCTTCAAACATTCTTCTTACTAATTAAATACAAGTTTTTCGGGCTTGTAGGCCGTGGTCCAGACAGGATATCTCCCGACGTTTCACCGGAAACTGCGTCCGGCATTATCAAGGGTTCCGCTCCTTTCCTTGGTCAGCAGTGGAATGAGGAAGAAGCTTGAAATAATGGGTAACGGCTAGTAGTGGAGTATTGTTGTTTGAATATGACTGTTGGTTGGGTGGATCTTGGCGATGAACTAACGGCTGGAAGGTAGTTTGGATCTTCAAATTAGCATGGTGAGCCGAGCGTTCTCTTCGCATTCCGGCTGGATCGTCTGATCTCACGTACATGAGCGGGGTGCGGTGCGTGCTCCGGCTTCGGCGACCGAGCTTGTGAGGGTCAGGTGTTCCCTGCGTTACTGCCGGGCTGTAGCGGGAAGGTTCTTCAGGTTGACGTGTGAGTGATTTCTTGGCCTTGGTGTTCCTAAGAGCCGGGATCCATGTATTACGCACACGTTCAATTTCTTCCTCCCGATTGAAATTGTCGGGGTGTTTGAAGATTTCTATGTCTTCCCGTTGCAGCCTGGCGTGGTAGTGTGTGGTCGTGGAGAGTACCTCCGTGTCCCCGTACTGTACATCGTGACCGGGCAAGAGAGAATGCTCAGCGACTGACAATTTCTCAGTTTGACCCAGGCGGCTGTGTCTGTTATGTTCCTTGAGTCTGGTGGTCACGCTCCTCTTCGTCGTTCCTATGTACACCTTCCCACAGGAACACGGGATTCTGTAGACACCTGCAGTGGAGTGTGGGTGGCGCTTGTTGGTGAAACGTCGGGAGATATCCTGTCTGGACCACGGCCTACAAGCCCGATAAACTTGTATTTAATTATGAACGCCGGCCGTGAAAGCCTAAGCTGTTATTCTTCTTACTGTTCGCTCACTCACTCTCACATTTCTGACATTTTCCAGTTGATTTCGTGCCTGGCCTGCTGTGGTATGGCGATCACGCAGAACTTGCAGGGTGAGAAATCTGTCATCCCTGGCACTTGTGCTTCTTCTACGGCCTGACCCTCGTCTCCTGTCATATGTTTGGAGTTCTCTGTAACGTTGCACTGCACGGTGAATGCTACTGAGAGATGATCCAATGACCTCAGCAACATAACGGAAGCTGCGGCCATCCTCCACCAATGCAACTGCCTGTGCAGCTCCTTCACGGCTAAGCGGCACGTTTTAGTGTGAACTGCACATGGATAACTTACTAAAATGTATGACAATGGTTCACAGGTGTTCAACAAATGCCAGTTGTTATCCCTAGAACAACAATAAGCGAGTGGCAACACTCTTAAACCTTAAGCGCTTACAGTGCGCTTCCCGCCATAAAACCATTAAGATAGGCTCATCGAAGATTGAGGGTAATCGGTGGTAATAAACCACCCTAAGAAATGTCATATTATCAATTTCTATTCTCGGATGTTTCAGATGTTTGTTCTAATGCGTGAAAAGTTTTAAAAATGTGATTACATCTTTTTCATGGCTAATTTTATACTATTTATATTACTTTTTTAACTGTTCCACTTTTTTTGCCGGTCAGTGTAGTAATGTTTTAAGAGTAGTAAAATCACTTGGATGCCATTCAAATATCTTGATTGATAATTCCACAAAAATATTCTCTCTTGCTTCTTAGGACTTCCGAAATCTTAGCTACACTCTGCCCTCTGTGCGAGGACTTATAATTCACATGGAAGATCGCCACACTTCAATACTGGTGCCAAAAAATCGTTATGACCAGGTAAGTTTATACAGTCTAGTTATCACTTATTTTCTTTCTTACCTACCTACTACTTCCTATTCTCAGAGAATGCTGCTCTTTTGGGTTTGTCTGTTATATTCCGAACAGGGTTGCCAGGTGTTAAAGGTGAATACATAACCTTACCTGTACTCTTCACACTATTGAAGGAGAGATAAATATATATATATATATATATATATATATATATATATATATATATATATGTGTGTGTGTGTGTGTGTGTGTGTGGGAAGACGGGCTGGTGTTTCGAGGTTTTGCCGTGAGTGATATAGAGGGCGCGCGGACATAGAAAAACATTGGCTATGGACTTTATGATTGTTGTTCTTGGAGCTGGGAAGGCATCAACGTATTGTGTATCGATAACGTAATCTATTTTATTTGCATTTGTTAAGTAAACAAATATTCTTTTTCAACAAATCAAACGTGAGTGTTTTTGACACCGGTTCCCACAATTTGGGGGCACGTCCTGGATTGAATCAACGACTCATTTTCTGAAGTTATTTTCACTTGCCAATTTTGCTGACGGCAAAACGACGAAAGGCCAACGACTAATTCAGCTCGAATTGACGGATGTTCGAGACTGAAGGCTTATCTCATCAGTGAAAGGTTTGCAGCTGGACAAAGACGTAAAGAAGTTGAAGACGATTTGAGAAGGACGACAGAAGAGCTAAGTGCTTTAGCCTAATATTTCCAAAATGGTTGTAACGTGTTTTTCGAGGGGTTTTCATGCCACTGGCATAAGTCAGTAGGAAGCCATTCTATATTTATTTACGCGGCAAATTGTTCAGCCAAGATAATTTTTCATGTTAATTTATTATTATTATTAATTTATTATAATTATTATTAAGGTATTTTTCGGAGCATTTTATAAAATTATAAGCATACAGATAGGTTTTCTATGTCTTAGAAAACACTATCAAGCAAAGTATTACGAACGACAATATCATAGAAAATTATGTGATTACGGAATTTTATGGAGTTTCGTCAGTTAGGGTATATTGAGAGACATGACTCACTGGGAATTCAGATACAGGCTTATGCTTGTCAAGTAGTATGACGCAAGGCTGGGTCGCATCGTCAAGAAAAGGCGGATGTATGGAACGGCAATCGACTTCACCCTCCTGCCGAGTGTAATGAGCCAGAAGAGGGGAGTAGCGCGTGAGGGGTCAGCCACTCGGTGGAGGGCGAGCGGGAAGAAGTCGGCTGAAGAGTGGGGATGCGGCGGGTGCATATATGGTTGGCACGCCGTGGAAACGAGGACTATCGTTATAAAATTTAACCAGTATGGTTGCACGAGTGAGTGGCTCCGATGTTCAGTGGAATTAGCGACTATCTTTGTGAAACTTAACCGTTGTGGTTGTACGTGTTGGTTCCGATGTACGGACCATAAATCTTCATATCTACAAATATATCATCATCAACAACGAAGAAGATAACGACGTCCAGGAGGCTATGGGAAGCTCACTTCAACATCCAGTACGAGGGAAATGCTACGGCAATTTCCAGTGGTAAGCGCGAATGACTCATAACTACGCAATCTCTCGTCTTTCTTTGTTTCATATTCAGTAATTCAGTAAATTCATAGCTTGGGAATAAGAGTAAAAACAGTAATTTATCCGACTCCGTTTTCACGTAATTTTCTAGCGGTAATATTTAAATCGCAGCGCTCCAATTTAAATTCAAAATTATTATTATTATTATTAATTTTGCTATACTTGTTTTTTATACAGTTAATTCATTTCTTTTAACCATGCAATCTTTGTTTTCAGTAGGTAGCATGAGATATAGACCAATTCCTTCTCCTGATACAATTGTTTGTTGGGTTAATGATCCAATCATACCACGATCTGAGAGTAAAGATTCTTGAAGGTGTTCTACCAGAGCTAGGTGTTGTTAAATACAAATTTAGATTTCAACATAGCGTTGAGGTCTTGGCGCCCATTAAAACAACATATCTTAGTAGAAAACAGTATATTTGTCACTCAACAGTGAGGGCAATAGTAGCCATTACATGGTAACGTTAGGAGATATTGATCTCATAAACAAAAGCATTTCAACTGTTCCATTGGCAGCTGTAAAAGCTTTACATAAAATTATATTTGAAGACGCGCCAAATGATCGAAACACTAGAAAGAGGTTGCGAGAATTTTCAGGGTTTACTTTCGTACCTGATCCAGAGGATTATGTGGCCAAGGCCGAGTTTATAAGAAAATAATTGACGGACGAGGAACTGCAAGCATCTTGCGCGATCCCACGCTTTGACTAGGGCACCCCGGAGTAAATGACAATGACGATTTGTCACCACCTGATGCATTTTTCAGAGTACATTGAGATGATTGAGAAATCTTCGGACGACGAGCACGATGACGAACAAGTACAAAAGAAGGCACAAGCTAAAGCTGCAGCGCTCTCCAAAGCGGATCTAGACGAGACAAAGAGGTTGTGGGGCACTAACAAGAGGGAATTGACAGTGGCAAAAAGAAAAAAGAAGCTAAATCGAATGAAACTAGACGACGACGTGAGTGAAACAGGGAACAGCCCAAGTGACGGTAGCGAAGCATCGAGGTATTCCCAGGGGTTTGTTTTGACGTTTCGCGACATCGAAGGTTCTGTCAGGTCATTTGATTGTAGCAGTGGATATCCAGTCAAACGATGGATCACAGAGTTTGAGGAAACAGCTGCTTTGATGGGATGGAACAAACTGCAGAAGTTGATCTTCGCTAAGAAATCTCTAACTGGCTTGGCAAAACTCTTCATCCAGGGCGAGAAGGAAATTACCAGCTGGACGGCATTGAAGAAATCTCATCGAGAGGAATTTGACGTACAGACGAGTACAGCGGAGATCCATTCGACGCTGTTTCAACGAAGGGAAAAATGGGGATGAGTCTCCAGGAATATTACCTTACAATGAAGGAAATAGCAAGTAGAGGAGATATAGAATAGAGGAGACTGAATAGAGGATGACTCTGGCACCAAGCTGTTATTGTACGGCGCTCAGTCGTTTAGAGACTTCAAAGAGAAACTACGTCAGTATGAACGTGCCGCGGGAAGGATTACTTTGAAGAGGTCTTCCACGTCTTCGCAGCACAACAAGAAGAAATCCGGTGGAGCAGATTCAAATAAACAGAAGGATGATGATACAGGCAAGGGTAAGGGCAAGGCGCAGAGGTGTTACAACTGTGGCAAGTCAAGTCACAAATCCAGAGAGTGCAAGGATAAGGACAAGGGTACGAAGTGTTTCCAGTGTAACAAATTCGGACACATCTCCTTAGATTGTACCAATCCAAAGAAAGATGAAGAATTAAAGAAACAGACGGAGGCTTTGAACACGTCGAAGGTAGCAGTCAGTAATTACAAATACAAGGACGTCAAAATCTGCAACCACAATTTATCAGCCCTGGTAGATAGTGCTTCTCACTTCAACTTGTTGAGGCAGAACGCTTACAAGGACATGGAAAACGACACCCCTGAGCTGCAACCAAGCAACTGGATCCTGACTGGCTTGGGCGCAAGCAAAGCGTCCGTGGTGGGATGGTTCAACACGACGATCACCGTTGACGATCAGGATTTTTGTGTCCACGTTGTTCCCGACGAAGCTATTCCAGTTTCTATGATTATTGGAATCTACTTACTGGATCAGGCTGAGGTGTTGATTTCTAGAGTTGAAAAAGAGAGAAGAGACGTTGGTCATGTGCATTGGCGCTTGTCACCCCCGCTCTGTTACACTCACTCTTAGACTCCCTAGAGGGCCTGCCAACCTGAATGAAACTTACCAACGGCGACCCCAAGACATCCTTTACGGGACTTGATGGCCTTGCCTCGGCGGTCGGTGTTGACAACGCACTCGGGTGACCCCCTCAGATGTACAAGAGAGGAAGTACGTCGTTTTATCCACAAGGTTGAAAAGTGGAAGACTTACCTGGTGAGGATCATTCCACCGCAGCTGTCTTGAGGGTGGGGATGGGACGTTAAAGGGCAAGTAAAGTCGAAATCAAAATATAAAAGGGGTCTGTATTATAAAAGTATCAAATATAAAATAGGAACTCACTCTGTGGACAGAGATTACAATAACAAACTGAATTTATCACATGAATTAATTGCCCTCGAAAGGACGGCCACAAGGTCAGTAACGCTGTGGCACGGCAAACCACTTAACATGCTTTAAGACGGACACCGAATTAAGAAAATGAACAGGTACACAGAAAGGTAATATCTTGCGATTAGTAATCAGGTACACAAAGTTTGAGCTTGGAAACGCGTGCACACAAATCCCCAGAACAAACATAACTTGAACATACCACCGTGAAAAGGACGAATTACCAAGTTACACACGAAAAGAAAATTAGGATCAACTAACACGCACGAACATACCAAGGATAAACGTAAAAGAAAATGAATAGAAATTAAATGAAAAGACTACATTACTAATTACAGGCTCCAGAAAACGGAGCGGAAGGTATCACACGACCGCCATAGGACCCGACGCGAGCTAGACTCTACTCTTTAAAATGGCGGAAGCTAACGGTACACCATGGCACGATTGCACCATAGGGCGCCACTCCCAAAATTTGGGATTTGAACCAATCCCATAGGTTAAACGGAAATACAAGGCATGGGAAATACTAAATGAAACGCACTTAGAGCGTAAAGGAGGAAAACCAAGGCAAAGCATCACGTAAACTACAACTAGCATGTGGACGTAAGGTGATGCAAATACCAGGAACAGGGACCCCTTAAAACTAAAATAATAAAAAACTACATGGCTGTAATTGGGAAAATTCCAAGAAGCGTGATCACAGGAAAAAAAATAAATAAATAAATAAATAAATAAATTTGGAACCCAATTAAAGGACGCACACGGTTGCGCAACACAGAAAATCCTCGCCCGAAACAAGAAAGATTTCCCACCATGAAAACTACTTCCGAAGAAGGGAAAATTGATGAACAATTCAGATATAAACAGAGGGAGACATCAACCCATTATTCGGCCGAAGGTCAACCTGTTGCGCCATACCCACAAGGTATGTATTTCCACAACGCGGTTACACAGAAAGAAAAAAACAAAGACCCAAAATAAGTAGACAAACAATAAATAAATATCACACTTCCTGGAACTTACCTGTGCCACTACATATTAAATAAAACTAAAAAACTAAAATAATGCTGCCTCCACGAGGAGGCTGATACCTGTCCTATATCCCCGGGGTATCCGAACCCACAGGCCAAGTGTCTTCCTTGACGGTCAGATATATAAGAGAGCGTTACCCACGCCTGAACCAGTACATATATAAATCGCTATAATTTTGTCAATAGAATAGTTGTAGCAACACACGCACACTAGAATCCCCTGGCTTCTTGAACGTAGTCCATAAGACACTTCCGTGTTCACTTCTGTGAGAGTTGGTCACACTGGTCGGTCGCTATGTGCTCGTCGCGTGTCATCTTCCGGCGGTCGATACATCTCGCGATGATCGTGGCCCGAACAATCGATACAGGCGATGTTGTTTTCATAAATGCGTAAATCCAAAGTTTTTGAGGTTAGGGAACACTTAAATTCCAGAACCAGTGCACATCAGGTCAAGAGTTATACCTCGCGTGTTTAGACTGCGAGTGCGATGTTATATCCAGGAAAATTTCGTCGACAAGGTGTTCACAATTCGAATTTGCAACAGCTGGCATAGGCCACAATGTTCTTCAGATTTTAGGTAAGTGAAGGAATTTATGAAGCGTTCGCTCCAACTGGAAATACAGGGACAGGTAAATTTGGCAGGAAAGAATATCTTAGGTTAGGTATATTTTTATGTCAGCTAAGTGGCGTGAAACACGTCACAGCGCTGGTGAAGACGAGAAGGAGCTGGACATTGAGAAGACTGTATCTGACAAGGCCAAGGCAACAGTTGAGCACATCGTAGCGTGTTACACCCCAATGAAAATCAAATCCACGAATATCCAGATGAAGATAGTTGTGAAGACAGAAGAACCGATATGTAGCAGACCGAGACGATTGGCACCAAGAGAAAAAGAGGTGGTTTTGAAGCAGATTCAGACATGGCTGAAAGATGGAATTGTGCAACCAAGTGCATCCGAGTACGCCAGTCCTGTTGTAGTCGTGAAAAAGGACGGTTCACATCGTGTCTGCGTGGACTACAGACCACTAAATAGGATCATCGTCAAGGATCACTACCCCCTCCCTCTAATCGAAGTTGACAAACTCCAAGATGCTGGTGTATTCTCTACTCTTGACTTGAAGAATGGTTTCTTCCATGTAGATTTTGAAGAAGAGAGTAGAAAGTATACATCGTTTGTTACCCACTCAGGTCAGTAAGAGTTCAAGAAAGTCTCCTTTGGTCTCACGAACAGCCCGTCTCTTTCAACGATTTGTTAATGCTGTGTTTTGGGAGCTGATAAAGAGAGGACTCATCTTCATCTACATGGACGATTTGATAATTCCGGCGAAAATTGTACTGGAAGCTATTCAATTGTTAATTGAAGTACTTGACATTGCATGGGACTACGGATTGTTGATGAATTTCAAGAAGTGTCAATTCTTGAAAAGGAAGGTTCATTTTTTGGGCTACCAAATCCAGGAAGGAAAGATTCATCAGTCAAATGAAAAGACAGCAGCTGTACAAAACTTCCCGGTGCCGAAGACGATCACAGCTCTCCAAAGCTTCTTGGGATTGACAGCGTGTAATGGTTTTCTTCGCTCCACGTTGAGCGTACAAGTGAAACGGTTTTCCTGGCCCTCACTGTTGGGGTGTACAAATGTAATGCTTCTACTGGCCCTGCCTTGCACTTTGAAATATTTACTCTGCCTAAGATATGTTGTTTTAATGGGCACCAAGACCTCAACGCTATGTTCAAATCTAAATTTATATTCAACAACACCTAGCTGTGGTAGAACACCTTCAAGAATCTATTCACTCAGATCGTGGTATGATTTGATCATTAACCCAACAAACAATTGTATCAGGAGAAGGAATTGGTCTATATCTAATGCTACCTACTGAAAGCAAAGATTGCATGGTTAAAAGAAATGAATTTATTATATAAAACAAGTATGGCTAAATTAATAGTAATAATAATATATTCTGAATTTAAATTGGAGCGTTGCGATTTGAATATTACCGCTAGAAAATTACGTGAAAACTGAGTCGGATAAATTACTGATTTTACTCTTATTCCCAAGCTATGAAGTTACTGAAATACTGAAAATGAAAAAAATAAAAAGACGAGAGATTACGTAGTTCTGTGTTATTCGCGCTTACCACTGGAAATTTCCGAAGCATTTCCCTCGTACTGGATGTTGAAGAGAGCTTCCCACATCCTCCTGGACGACGTCATCTTCTTCGTTAGTTGATGAGATACTTGTAGATATAACTTTATGGTCCGAACATCGGAGCCAATCACACGTACAACCACACTGGTTAAGTTTTACAAAGATAGTCGCCTCGCCTCCACGGCGCGCAAACCATATATGCACTCGACGCCTCCCCTCTCTGGACCCGGCTTCTTCTCGCCCGCTCTCCTCTGATTGGCTGAGCCACCACGCGCTACCCCCCTCCTCAGGGTCATTACACTCGGCGCGAGGATGATGTCGATTACCGTTCCAGACTATTTCGCCTTTTCTTGAAGCAGCAACCCAGGCTTAAGTCATGCTTCTTGACAAGAATAAGCCTGTAGCCGAATTCCCCGTGACTCATCTCTCTCATAATACCCTAACTGACAAAACTCCGTAAAATTCCGTAATCATATAATTTTCTATGATAATGTTGTTCGTAATAATTTGCTTGATAGTGTTTTCTATGACCTAGAAAACCTATCTGTATGCTTATAATTTTATAAAAATGCTCCAAAAAATACCTTAATAATAATAATAAGTTAATAATAATAATAAATTAACATGAAAACTTCTCTTGGCTGAACAATTTGCCACGTAAATAAATATAGAATGGCTTCCTACAGATTTGTCAGTGGCATAAAATCCCCTCGAAAAACACGTTACAAGGGTACTTCCGGAAATTTATTCCAGGCTACGCTTCAATCGCCAAACCTCTGAGCGGTATGCTCAGAACCGGCCATGACTTCCGGTTTGGAGACGAGGCGAGAGAGGCATTCGAGGAGTTGAAAAGAATCTTGTCATCCAGTCCTGAGTTGATAATCTACAACCCCAGATATGAGACTGAGCTTCATACAGACGCTAGCAAGTTCGGTTATGGCGCCGTGCTCCTGCAGAAGCTACCAGAGAATGGTCTACTTCACCCGGTCTCATACATGAGCAAGAAGGCTACGCCGCAAGAAGAAAAATATTGCAGTTACGAGCTCGAAGTCCTCGCCGTTGTTTGAGCCTTGAACAAGTTCAGAGTCTACCTTTTTGGAGTGGATTTTAAATTAGTGACAGATTGCTCGGCATTCCAAAAAACTATGCAAAAGAAAGTCCTAACACCTAGAATTGCTCTATGGGCCCTGTCGTTGAAGAATTCTCCTACACCATCGAACATCGTTCTGGAACGAAGATGCGACATGCTGATGCCTTGAGTCGGTGTACCGCAGCTCTTTTCGGATTCGCTAATAGTCTGATTGCTAGAATCAAGAGGATTCAAAACAAGGACGAAGGACTACTCACCATCAAGACTATCCTGAAGGAAGGACCCTATGAAAATTACGTGTTGAGGGACCGGATGTTATCCAAATTTGTAGACGGCCGAGAACTTCTAGTAGTACCAAAGTCGATGCAGCAAGAGATCATCAGATCAATTCATAACAAAGGACACTATGCGGTGAAGAGAACAGAGGAGGAGATAAAACAGCAGTACTGCATTCCAGGATTGACAGAGAAGGTGAAGAATGTGATTGGAAGCAGTGTGAAATGCCTGACCACATCCTTGTGGTCATGGACAGCTTTTCCAAGTACACCTGGTTTTATCCAGTCAAGACCACCAAGTCGAGCGAAACCATCAGCAAGCTGGAGCTGCAGAGGATCCTCGTTGGAAACCCTGCTCAGATGATCACGGACCAAGGGCCATCATTTACCTCAAAAGAATTTGAAGAGTACTGTGAGGACCAAGGGATCAAGCACTGCTTGGTGACCACCGGGTAACCCAGTGCCAACGGCCAGGTGGAGCGCATCAACGCGAATGTGATGTCGCATCGTATTCAAGCTGTCCGCCGTAGATCCAACCAAATGGTACAAAGTCGTCCCGTCTGTTCAACTGGCACTGAACTTTACTTATCAGAGAAGTAAGTATAGGTCGAACACCGTTTGAACTCTTGACCGGGGTCAAGATGTGAAACAAAACAGATCTTCAAATCATGGAGATGTTGAAAGAAGAAGCCATTAACAATTTTGAGGATCAGGCAGGAGGCAAAACTGCAGATTCTCAAGACTCAAGAGGAGAACCGCAAGAACTTCAACAAAAAACGCAAAGAAGCCTCGACTTACAACATCGCAGACTTAGTGGCAGTCAAGAGGACTCAATTCGGACCAGGTATGAAATTGAAGGCCAAGTACCTGGGGCCCTATCAAGTCACGAAGGTCAAACCCAATGATACGTACGATGTCGAAAGATGAGGAAGCAACGAAGGACCCAAGACCACCACCACCTGTGCGGAATACATGAAGCCCTGGCCTGAGGAAGGCTACATCTGGGTCGGACAATGATGATCAGGACGGCCGAATGTGGGAAGACAGGGCAGGAGTCTAAAGGTTTTGCCGTGAGTGATATGGGGGGCGCGAGGACATAGAAGAACAGTGGCTATGGACTTTATGATGTTCTTTGGAGCTGGGAAGGCATCAGCGTATTCTATATTGATAATGGAATCTTTTTTATTTGCATTTGTTAAGTAAACAAATATTAGTTTTCAACAAATCAAACGTGAGTGTTTTTGACACCGGTTCCCACATGTGTGTATCTCTACTTAGTATAAAACAAAGTCCCCGATTCTTGGATGTTACGGGTAAACTAGAGAACCACTGGATGGATTTTGATGCGGTTTTCACCATTCTGTAAAGGATGTCTCGAGGATAAATTCTGTAGAAAATATGATCAAAGGAAGCCGAGCAATAACGATTTCAGTGGAAAAGTCTCAAAAACCTGGCGTCCGAGCGCTTTGTAAGCTTACGCTGGACAAACCGTTATAAATATCTAAATACTATGAGTGTAAGAATTGTTCAGCATGAAAAGTTCTACAAAAAAGGCCGCGAGAGCATATCTCTATCTTCAATACATCGCCAACTATAAGTGTTTTTACGTTTTAATTTCTTCCAACCATGTCCATTCAGCTACTGAGGCGACAGTTTACGAGTTAGCTAAGGGCGAGTCTAGCTAGCGGGCGAACCTATTGTCCCATATACAGCCAGCCGCAAACTGTCGAGTCGTGTTGAGTTAAAAACTTTAGAGAAGAGTGGTTGTGTTTGGAGTTTCCCTAGAAGTGCAACTCGGATTTTCTTCATTTCGCCTGTGAAACACTGTCAAGTTAAGATTGGACGGAAGGGGGATTTGAGTTTCATTCACCTCGCCATTCCCTGGAAGTGCAACTCTCATTTCGCCTGTGAACTTTTCGGAACGAAAAATTCACAGTCAATTTAAGATTGGACGGAAGGGGGATTATATTATACTGATTGGCGCATAATCTCTACTTAGTATAAAACAAAGTCCCCGATTCTTGGATGTCACAGGTAATCTCGAGAACCACTGAATGGATTTTGATGCGGTTTTCACCATTCTGTAAAGGATATCTCGAAGGTTTCTGTAGAAAATAATTTATTTATGACCAAAGGAAGTCTAGCACTAACGATTTCAGTGAAAAGGTCGAAAAAAAAACTAGCGTCCATGCGCTTTTTAAACTTATGCTGGTCAAACCGTTAAAAATATCTACTTACTATGAGTGTAAGAATTGTTCAGCATGAAAAGTGCTACAAAAAAGCCCGGGAGAGCATATCTCTTATCTTCTATACATCGCCTACTATAAGTGTTGTTACGTTTTCATTTCTTCCAACAATCTCCATTCAGTTACTGAGGCGACAGTTTACGAGCTAGCTTGGGGCGAATCGATCACCCCAGTGACAGCTTACCTGGCGGACGAGCTTATTGCCCCAGATACAGCGAGCAGCAAACTGTCGAGTCGTGTTGAGTTAAAAACTTTAGAGAAGAGTGGTTGTGTTTGGAGTTTCCCTGGAAGTGGAACTCTGCTTTTCTTCAATCCGCCTTTTCGTTCTGCAAAATTCACAGTCAAGTTAAGATTGGACGGAAGGGGGATTTGTGTTTCATGCACCTCGCCATTCTTAAATTACATCTGACAAGAATTTGTTGCACATGCATCTCCATGATAATATAATTAATAGTCCAGTCAGTGATTTTAACCCATCATGTCGAGACGTAAAACGGATATTGGTCGTTGTTCATTGACATTGAAAAAAAAAAAAGCGCTTATCACGTAATGCATTCATAACTGTTCCCGGGCGAAGCCGGGTCGGGTTGCTAGTAACGATATATATCTGAATCACATGTAATTTATTTCAGGTTATTTTTTCACATATTCCAGTAATTGGAATTATTTAGTGTTTACTGACTGAAGGTTACAATATCAATTGTTAATAAGGCAACACTGAAAAAGTGCTTCAAAGCTATCTTTATTTCGGACTGTGTAATGAAAAATGAAAATCCACAACCTGCTTCCAGTCTCCGACCGGGTCAGGAATGGGATGAATGAAGCCCCCATCTAGCGGCGAGGATATGGACTGTGCCGGCTGCCGAGGCCTGACGCACTCCTCTGGGGCAATGATTAAATGAATGACAGATGAAATGAAATGATAGTGGAGAGTGTTGCTGGAATGAAATTTTGACAGGGAAAACCGGAGTACCCGGAGAAAAACCTGTCTGCCTCCGTTTTGTCCAGCACAGATCTCACATGGAGTGACCGGGATTTGAACCACGGGCCCAGCGGTGAGAGGCCGGCGCGCTGCCACCTAAGCCACGGAGGCTTTGACTGTGTAATACATTTTTGAAATTATAACCCAAATATGAGCTAATATATTCATAATTAATAGTAACCTTAAGATTGAACATTTTTCACAAATATGTAACCTGATGTCCCTAAATATCAGTTCAACTTATATTTCTCATTGCTTCCAATAGTTTTCAGTAGTTGGCTATTGTTCTTTTCATCTTCATAACTTAACCCTTAGAGGGCGGAATTTAATATATTAAATCGCAGGACAGGTTAGCCACGAGCGGAATTTAATATAATATATCGTCAGAGATCCGCCGATACTGCCGCAAGTGGTACGCTAAAAACTCATCAGATGGCAGTAAACTACACTTTTAGGTCTGGCCTAACAGGGAATCCCCGAATTGAGTGGTGTAATCTCCTTGCTAGCTTCTCACAAGCTCGGAGAGGTTATCGAGTTTGCGTCGCGAGTTCTAAGAACTGCTTTTAATGATTTATATAGTTAATTTGCAACATGTGCAGTAAAAGGAGATTCAGTGAGCAAGAGATTGCTTCAATTTTGGACTCCATGGATGTAGATGAAAGTGACCTTTCATTTGTAAAGTCCAGAGATGGATATTCATTAGTGTCTCTTATGCCCTTTATGCACTGAAAAATGTCGATAATATCCTACGCACTTCTGAGATAGAGTACGCCCAATAATCGAGGTGAGCCATTAATATTACGTACATTTGCATGTTTATAAGTAGTGTTCAATAATTCTGGACAAGTTTTAATTTGCCGTATTTTCGATCCGCATACAGACAAAAAATGCATCTGCCCGCGTAGGGTTCAAACCCTCAACATGAAAATGTTGAATAGCTAACTGAATAGTAATTCAGCTCTTCCTGAGGCAAACACCTGACACTGATCAACTTTGAGTTCATGTGTGAGAACACACTTTCATCATAGACATTTGAGTTGAGCACAAACATAAGCTAACCACTCACTTCCGCTGTAAACTGTAGCTGTACCCAAAAAAACTAGAAAGCGGAACACAACTTGGAAAAAATGTGGTTTTCAAATACTGGATAACTGGTGTCCTAGGCAAGTGTGCCACAGATCATGGGCCATTTGCTGGAATGTGGCACAGTCCTTTAAAGTCTGTGACTCCTGCAACAAGTCCTCAGGTGTATGTATATAACACATCTGTTATCAACTGAGGCAAGAATTAGGAATTAGTGGTTTGAATTGTTAAGAGAATCTGTTCTTCATATGTAGCATACCTCCCTGTTGTTTTCACAGGTAGCACGTGCCCTGAATAATTCTAATGATCATGTGCTGGCATTGGCAGCTAATTTTAGTATGTCTGCTGACTCCCATCTGGTGTGCATCCAGTCTCATGAAGATGAAAGTTACCACACCCAGGCTATTAACATACACAACAAACCCCGTAAAGGTAAGCACCATTTTCTATCGTACTGTACATTTATTTTTTATTTTTTCAATTAACAACAAGTTTGTTGTTAACCTAGATTAACGTGTAGGGCTGGGCTAACTAGAACTCTTGTGTAAGAATTGGTCTGGTTAAAAATATTAATGGTTTAACTCAAATAACTTGTTAACTGCATTAATTGTGCCACCCAATGAACTACTTTGATTCATGGGAAAAGTATTGATAGTGAAAAGAGTGTCTTTAAAATTTCCAGAATACTGTAAGAAAATGGAAATTAAATCTGCAACATATGTACACCATTGGACATGACCTGTGAGCAAAAATTCAACCAAGTCTATTTCGGATACAGCACTGCATGTCTGAAATGCATCAAGGCCCGCGTACGAATCAAATGCCCTTATTGTAACACATCTTCAGCTCTCATAACACAGGGAGCATTGGGTTACACTTCTGCCTCTCTTCTTGGTATTGGTTTAATATTCACTGAATGAGTGTTTTTGGCCTGTAGCCATCTACTCATTTAGAACTCAACAGTGCTCCCATTTACACACATCAAAAAAAGTTTTGCATCACCTCGGTTCCAAGAGTTCCGGAACCGTTAAATACAAAGGGAATAGAGATCAACACAAACAACATTTCAGCTCGTTTTATTGCTCATGAGACCCACACATTGCATGTTGTACCATCATACAGCTAGACTTTCAGCATTTGTGGTCCAGATTGCAGTACACACCACTACCTCTAATACCCAGTAGCACGTCCTCTTGCATTGATGCATGCCTGTATTCGCCGTGGCATACTATCCACAAGTTCATCAAGACACTGTTGGTCCAAATTGTCCCACTCCTCAACGACAATTCGGCGTAAATCTCTCAGAGTGGTTGGTGGGTCAAGACGTCCATAAACAGCCCTTTTCAACATATCCCAGGCATGTTCGATAGGGTTCATGTCTGGCGAACATGCTGGCCACTGTAGTCGAGCGATGTCGTTATCTTGAAGGAACGCATTCACAAGATGTGCACGATGAGGTCGAGAATTGTCGTCCATGAAGACAAATGCCTCTCCAATATTCTGCCGATATGGTTGCACTATGGGTCGGAGGATGTCATTCAGGTATCGTAAAGCCGTTTCGGAGCCTTCCATGACCACCAGTGGCGTACGTCGGCCCCACATAATGCCACCCCAAAACATCAGGGAACCACCACCTTGCTGCACTCGCTGGACAGTGTGTCTAAGACGTTCAGCCTGACCAGGGTGCCTCCAAACACGTCTCCGACGATTGTCTGGTTGAAGGCATATGCGACACTCATCGGTGAAGAGAACGTGATGCCATTTCCGTGGGGTCCATTCAGCATGTTGTTGGGCCCATCTGTACCGCGCTGCATGGTGTCGGGGTTGCAAAGCTGGACCTCGCCATGGACGTCGGGAGTGAAGTTGCGCATCATGCAGCCTATTGCGCACAGTTTGAGTTGAAACACGACGTCCTGTGGCTGAACGAAACGCATTATTCAACATGGTGGCATTGCTGTCAGGGTTCCTCCGAGCGGCAATCCGTAAGTAGCGGTCATCCACTACAGTAGTAGCCCTTGGGCGGCCTGAGCGAGGCCTGTCATCGACGGTTCCTGTATCTCTGTACCTCCTCCATGTCCGAACAACATCGCTTTGGTTCACTCTGAGACGCCTGGAAACTTCCCTTGTTGAGAGTCCTTCTTGACACAAAGTAACAATGCGGACGCGATCGAACTGCGGTATTGACCTTCTAGGCATGGTAGAACTACAGACAACATGAGCAGCGTACCTTCGTCCTGGTGGAATGACTGGAACTGATCGGCTGTCGTACCCCCTCCGTCTAATAGGCCCTGCTCATGCATGGTTGTTTACATCTTTGAGCAGTTTTAGTGACATCTATGAACAGTCAAAGGGACTGTATCTTGGATACAATATACACAGTCAACGTCTATATGCCGGCGATCTGGGAACCGAGGTGATGCAAAACTTTTTTTGATGTGTGTATATCAGTTGTTTTGGGAATGAGTTTGTGTGGATGCCTAAGTTCGAGGCTCCACTCGCATAATGTAATTAGTGTACTCCCTATAATTGCTTGCGGATAATTCGCTTTGCAGTTAATTCGTGGATCTCGAAGAGTGTTTTTAAAGTAGTAATTTTCTCTATTGCCAGGTACCGGTATTCATAATGTCCCAAATGCCTCTCAACATTTTTAGGAAAACTCTTATTTCTTTATTTGGCACCACCTTCTGTAATAGTGCCAGTCAGCCACTGCTGTTAACTTGAGTTACTACTCTGCAGTAAAATATTCTACTTTTATCATTTTGCACTAACTGTTTACATTCTAGTCCTAGTTTCTTCTGTGCATATTACCAGTAATTTTTTACTTCTAGAATCTGTATAGGTGTGTTTGATAATAAGTTCACTCTCCCTTTCCATTTCCTACCATTTGGAGTGATTGACCCCATTTTGCTTCTAGTACTAATATGCGTTTTATTGTACTTTGTCTTCTGCAGTAACTGGTGCTAGTTTTGTAGTTTTCAATGGTGCATTGAAGATGTCATCTAATTTGACTGCCAAGTCTAGCATTGTGGAAGATGGACTAATGGTTCAAATCACTCCTGATACGATACAGGTAAGACCACCCAACTAATACAGTCTTTCATTACATAATCTTTCACTTGTTTAATGTAGGCCTACTTGTATATATTAACAATCCAGAATGTAGAATTAATCATTTTAATCTTCGTCTTTACAGGAATTGAGAAGTGCATTACGCAAGATGGAAGACTTCTGTGTACGATGTGGCCCAGCAGGTGCAGTGATTCCTGATGAAACTGTAAACATCAAATGGGTCCAAGATGACAGCAATTTCAACACTGGGTAAGTAAGAATAAAAATTAGTCGTTTAATCTGTGCCATTTAATATGTCTCCCAATTTGTCAGTTATGTATATGTTCATAATATTCAAATATACACTAGTGTCCAGTTAGGAATGTTAGACGGATTGCTGAACAAACGGAAGCAGAATCACATACCATATGTCACACAACTTGTCCAAAACAACAGTGTCAGAAAGGTTCCTGATGGCTAAGGTACACCTTTGTCAACAACTAACAGAACTTGGCAATGTCTTCCACTACAAAATATGCTGTTAATAGGGTGTATGGTTACCCCTAACGGCCACACATGCTTCGCAGCGACGTGGCATGCTCTCTATCAGATGGTCCAAGAGCTCTTGTGGCAGTCGATCCATTCCTCCGAAAGGGCAATGCGAAGGTCTTGGAAGGTACTTGGTGGAGACTGACGGGATGCAATTCGCCTCCCCAATGCATCCCAGGCGTGCTCTATAGGATTCAGATGCGCAGACCTCGCTGGCCAATCCATGCAATGAATGTCTTCCCCAGCCAGAAATTCATCCCCCAGAGCAGCACGGTGCGGTCGGGCATTATCGTCCATTATGAGGATGTCTGGACCAACGGCACCTCTGAAGAGTCGAACATGTGGTCTCTGTACCTCATCCCATTATCTCCAAGCATTCACAGTGTTCTTCGGACCACCCATGAAGATGTGCAATGTGCAGGTCCGTTCGGCCATTCAGCGTGATGCCGCCCCAAACCATGATGCCACCACTACCATACTGGTCCCGTTCCACGATGTTCCCGTGGTTGTATCGGCTACCCGGTTCTCTCCAGATTAATGTGCGACTGGAATAGTTCTGCAAACTGAAGCAGGATTCATCTTAGAAGAGCACATGCCTCCATTCATTCATTCATGGTCAGTTTCGACGTTTACGGCTCCACAGTAATCGGGCCCGTCTCTCTGCTGGAGTGAGCGGGAGACACACCGCTGAATGTCTGGCAAACAGCCCTGCTGTTCTGAGTTTCCGGTACACAGCAATCAAACTGAAATTTTGTATGCTGATAATGGCAATTAACATAAGTAGGATATATGAAAAGAGGCTTTAGTTTTTTTGTGGAACTACTTGTTAATCATGCAATGTAAGGTATCATAAATACTTATCATTACAACACAACACTGACTAAAGTGAACAAATGAGCTGTATTCAAAACTGAATATCTCCAAAAATTGAAAAGAAAGTTCTGTAGTTGATTCGGTAACGTTTGCCTCAGATGCATTGGATGGTAAAATCTCCTTTGATCAAATGTTAATATTTCCCATTGATAAGGCTGTGAGAAAACATGATTTTCGTTCAAAACTGAATATATCCATCACTTACAATATATTGCACTAAGTTTTTTTTTTTAAATTTTAGGCATTTAATTTCTAATTGTACATATTAATATTATGTTCAACATAAATATCATGAATTAGGATAAATATTTGAGATGTGAAATATCCTGATTTCCATAGCTAAATACAACCACCATTCTTTTCAAAACTAAATATATCCATTAATTTGTATCAATCTTTTATCAATAACTTTTTATGCACCGTACTATATATAATTTAGTGCACTTTTGGTAATAGTATGTTGCTCTTTCTAGCTATCATTCTAACTATATATTACTCCCATTTTGATAATCCTGTCTGAAGATATGTTTTTTCCTCTCTCCTGTAAAATTTATGAATGTGAAGATATTCAGTTTTGAAAACAAGCTCCTCAAATAGTCGCACATGTGAGAAAGTGACCAAGCTGTTTCACATAGTTCTGACAACAGTGATGCTTGTGGTAATAATGTTCGAAACACAAACTGGTTTTAAACTATCTACGCCGTATGAAATCCGGGTGAATGCAATTGCACTGTTGTCAAAACAATATGGCAAAGGGTGTTCAAATCGCCCTGGATTGTCGGACAGGTACTGACTTCGGTACCATGAGTATTGCCATATTGAAGTAAAACGAGAGGATGACAATTGGTGATATGCCAGAGACTGCATTTTCAAGATTGCATTTTCATGGACCAAATTCAATAACCGAACGGTGTTCGAAAATCTATGTACAGTGCACTCCCGATAATTCGCGTGCGGATAATTCGCTTTGCGGTTAATTCGCGGGTCTCCAAATACCGGGTCATCATTTTATTTCCCGCATGTACGCGCCGCTCGGCCGGTGAAGGTGGCCTAGGCAGATGCGGCCGCTAGGCCGGTCAAGTTGGCCTTGGCGTTCTCCCCGCAATGAACACGTGCGCTGCGATCGGCAATGTTGCAATAAGCTGTCAGTGTCTCCGGCGTATTCAAGCTTGTGAAGTGCTAGTTGATTTTATTGCAACTGGCTGCTGCAGTCAGTTCACGATGGATATGTAGACCCTGAAATTTTATTTTTTAGTGACGAGGCTGGGTTTCACTTAAGTGGTTATGTGAACAGCCAAAACAATCGCTACTGGAGCGCTGAAAATCCACATCGGTTGCATGTCCGGCCGCTTCATGATGTGAAAGTTGGAGTGTGGTGTGCGATAACTTCTCACAGAATTATAGGACCTATATTTTTCCACGAAACAATTAATTCTAACCGTTACATTGACCTAATCATAAGGCCGTTCTTTCATGAACTCCCGTGGCTCATGATCTCGCGATTGGCGGTCACGTTAAACTAGAAGCTTCCTTCCTTTCCTTTCATGAACTCACGGACGAAGAAAAGAACAATGGTTACTTCATGCAAGATAATGCAACGGCGCACACAGTTAATCACTCCTTGGCAGTAATACGGGAAGTTTTCAATGACCGTATAGTTAATTATCCCGCCAGATCACCCGATTTAAATCCATGTGATTATTAACTCTGAAAGGAAAGGTATATGCAAACAATCCTCACACAAGTGAGGAGTTAAAAGAAAATATTCGCCAAGTTATAACGAACGTCACCCAGGAAGAAATTCGCCGTGTGTCTAGAAACTTGTTTACGAGGTGCCAGGCATGCTTGCGAGCTGACGGACAACACTTTGAACATTTCTTGTAAAACCAGGTAAGTTTGTAGATAATTATTTTCACTAGAAATTGCTATTAAATGACTGTATGTTGACGCGAAGTAGTGGGGAGAAGTCGCGCACTTTTTACCGGCCAGCGAGCGGGTGTCAGCGCGAGAGCTTGCCGCGCCGTGATCGGTATCGGATGCGAGACTTAAATTGATGACCCTGTATATTTTAAATAGAAATTCTCACGGCAACTAATCATGCTAAGTAAAGCAATCTCTCAGTCATTTAAAAGAATTTTCGTGCGACGCAATGCGTCAAGACGAAATTATTGACATTCGAGAAGACTGAACTGCGTTTCTCTGTGATGGAACAGTAGGCCTACTTGCGCAATGTTCGAAACATACGAGCAGGTTGCCACGAGTGGTACCATAGCATAGATTTCCTTTATCTTCGAAGCCCAAACAATACAAGCGGAATGCGCTTTCACTGGGAACCTACCCTCCCTTTCCCAACAGCCACACTCCCAAGGTCGCTGACCTGTGAGTTGTGAAGGGTGAATGCGCGGACAGCGTATTGTAAACAGCGATTATTGCTTAATGACGTCAACTTTCGCGAGACCGAGAGCGTGTTTGTTGGATGCTCTTCATGCAGTCAACCAGTCTTGAGAGAAAAATACCGCTACAAAAGCAAGCTCTTGCCGACATCTGTAACGACGATATTTCGCACGGGCAAGTCAGACGCCGATAAAGACGATTATGATTTAAGACATTAAAGCAAAGATGAAATAACACGGAATTTGACTGTTGGTGAGGAAAACTGAGATCCAGTTGATATCGAGTGCGGGAGTGATGCAACGGAAATCCCGAAAGTTTCCCACAGAATCTAGTCACACTTATTTCTTATATAGAAAAACGAAATGAATTTTCGTTCTCTTATAACGTTTTCTTCAGAAATGTGCACTCGAAAATTAGAATAAACGATCTAAGAAACAAAACGGGATGACTTTTTTTTTTAAATATTATTGTAGGCATAATCCACATAGGCCTGCCTCTAGCCTAGCATGTCTTATAAGACACTACAATCCAGTGTTTTAATTATAATTTTGAGTTTCAAGCATATTTCAATATTTTAATCAAGAGTTTTGTTTTTAAGTTACTAGGCTTAACAAAAATAACTGCGGATAATTCGCGGTTTTCAATAATTCGCGGAATCTCGTGCATTAATTACCGCGAATTACCGAGAGTGCACTGAACTATGCTTTTTACATACAGGCGCGGATTCGGGGGGGGGGGGGGGTCACAGGGGTCATGGACCCCCCCCCACACACAAGCGGAGACCAATTTTTTTTGCAAACTCAAAAAACAAAAACACAATTACCAGACAAATAAAACGAATTTTAACTGAAAAACAGTTTTTTAATTTTATTCAATACTGAAATATCTTTATTGGAATTATTAAGTTCTGTTACAACTGTACATATTCACAACTTCAAACCTCTTATATAAAAAAGATTATTTATACAACAAAATCAACTCGTCTATTTTGTTTAGCGAACCTTGTGATTACCGAATCGATGTTTATAGTGATGTAATGATGAATGTGCAGCAATGCAAGGATAGGAATTTGGGGCTTTTTTCGCACCAAAAATTTTTGCCAACGTCCAAACTGCAAGCTTGGTTGGCAATTTAAGCTGTGACTTTCTCCCTTTGTCGGTACCAACTCGACTTGCCGATACTGTAACGTACCTTGATACTTTTCTCGTAGCTCGATGTAAAAGTAGCAAAACACGCCGTTGCAGTTTGTACGAATATTTTTGGTGCGCTAAACGCATCAAATTTCTATCCGTGAAGCTTGCAAAACAATTGGTCTGGTTTTGTACGTTTGGTTATTTTGTGATTGCGTTTTTAGTGATACCATTTTTCTTAACAATTTCGATTCTCTGACACCCCCCCCCAAAGCCAAATTCTAGATCAATTCTCTGACCCCCCCAAAGCCAACGTATATGTCCAATGGTTGACAATAGGCTGTAGCCCCAGCAGGGATTATCATCAGTCGTATATGCTCTTCATTTTTCAACGATTTATGTCCAGAAAAGGAATCTAGAAGGAACGCCACTTATGCTGTTTGAAAAGTTTATGAAACCAATCCTTCAATTGTGCGGATCCCATTTTGCCAGGTTTTGTGGTACCAACATAAATATTGTCATATGCCAACATTGTATATTTCACTCTTTTACCGAACACACCTTGTGGCCTCCTTTGATTGCACTTTGGAGCAAAATGATTTCGACCCTTTTATGGTATTATTTCAGTGTCATACTGTAACGTGTTTTTCGAGGGGTTTTTATGCCAATGGCATAAGTCAGTAGGAAGCCATTCTATATTTATTTACGCGGCAAATTGTTCGGTCAAGAGAATTTTTCATGTTAAGTTATTATTATTATTAATTTATTATAATTATCATTAAGGTATTTTCGGAGCATTTTATAAAAAATAATAAGCATACAGATAGGTTTTCTATGTCTTAGAAAACACTATCAAGCAAATTATTATGAACGACAATATCATAGAAAATTATGTGATTACGGAATTTTACGGAGTTTCGTCAGTTAGGATATTATGAGAGACATGACTCACTGGAAATTCAGATACAGGCTGATTCTTGTCAAGAAGTATTACGCAAGACTGGGTCGCAGCGTCAAGAAAAGGCGGATAGTTGGAACGGAATTCGACTTCATCATCCGCGTGCCGTGTGTAATGAGCCAGAGAAGGGGAAGTAGCGCGTGGGGAGCAGCCAATCAGTGGAGACCACGTAAGCTGGAAGTCGGTACCGAGGTGGGGAGCCGACGGGTGCATATATCGTTTGGCGCGCCGTGAAGCGGGGACAATCTGTGTAAGACTTGACGAGTACGGTTGTACGAGGGTATGGCTCCGATGTTAGGACCATAAAGTCCCCAAATCTACAAGTATATCATCAAATATCGACGGAGATGACGACGTCCAGGAGACTGTGGGAAGCTCACAGCATCATCCAGTACGAGGGAAATGCTTTGGCAATTTCCAGTGGTAAGCGCGAATGACACAGAAGTACGCAATCTCTCGTTTCTCTTTGATTTAAATTCAGTATTTCAGTAACTTCATAGCTTGGGAATAAGAGTAAAATCAATAATTTATCAGACTCCGTTTTCACGTAATTTTCTATCGGTAATATTAAAATCGCAACGCTCCAATTTAAATTTTAAACTTATTATTATTATTAATTTTGCTATACTTGTTTTATATAATAAATTCATTTCTTTTACAATGCAATCTTTGCTTTCAGTAGGTAGTATTAGATATAGACCAATTCCTTCTCCTGATACAATTGTTTGTTGGGTTAATGATCAAATCATACCACGATCTGAGGGAATAGATTCTTGAAGGTGTTCTACCAGAGCTAGACGTTGTTAAATACAAATTTAGATTTCAACATTGCGTTGAGGTCTTGGCGCCCATTAAAACAACATAGCTTAGGCAAAGGTAAACAGTTACATTTATCACCCAACAGTTAGGGGCAGTCAAACCGATACACTTGTCGCTCAACGTGTGGGCTAAGCGAAACCGTTACAATACCCGAACACATCTCCAAATTGAACCCACTTTGATCACTATTACATAAGTTTTCAGGGCCAAGAGAATCTAGAACGTATGTAAACTCTTCTACGAATGTTTCTGCTGCTGACAGGATATCCATTTCTCGATGAGCATTCTTTGACGTCGTTACACTTGTTCTTTTTCACAAAATGATCTTATAACAATCCTTAAAGTGCTGCACCCAGGAAAGGCTGGCTTTAAACCTTGTATATTTTACATCATTTTACTGTAATTTACTTGTCCCACTTGGGCGACCATTTGTAACTTTTCTCCTGCTCTAACAACTGAGAAACATAAATACAGGGTGTCTATAAAAGAACTCCGGGGTTTTGAGGCAAAATATTGTAATGAAGTAAAAAAGTTATATTAATGTTTAATACATGATTGGAAAGGTTGCATTTTCAAGTTTTTTTTAAACAATTCAATAAAGTTCAATATGAGCCCCGTTAGTGGCACGGCACACATCGTAACGGTATTCCACCTCTTCCCATGTCCTGGCCACATGTCTGGGGGGACGGTTGCCACACAATTGATTATTCGTTCCCTGAGATGGCCAACATCATGAATTTTCTCCGCATACACAAGATTCTTGATATGCCCCCAGAAGAGAAAGTCCAACAGAGTCATGTCAGGGCTCCTTGGAAGCCATGGAATAGGTCCTTCCCTTCCAATCCATCTGTTGCCTAGTCGAGCGTCAAGTGCCTCACGCACACGCAAATTGAAGTATGGTGGTGCCCCATCTTGTTGGAAGTGGAATAAACCCTTCTCCGCCTCAATATCATCTAACTGAGGAAAGACATATTCCTCTAACATGTCACAATCGACATCACCATTGATATTTCTTTCAACAAAAATGAAGGGACCTATTACTCTATCATGCATAAGACCACACCAAACATTCACTTTTGGCGTGTCACGTTCATACCCCGCCCCGGCTCTGATCCCCAAATTCTGCAATTATGTCTGTTTACAGACACGTTCACATGAAAAGTCACTTCACCACTAAAAATTTTTTTTTAATCGTTATTTTCATCGATTTCGTTTAGCATAGAAACAGAAAAGTCGAATCTCTTAATCTTGTCTGCCGGTTTAATGTGGTGTAACAGTTGAATTTTGTAAGCAGTTAAACGAAGTCTTTTATGAACTACCTTAAGAACTGTTGATCTTGGTAACACCAACTCCAGACTGCGTCTTGTCAATGATTTCTTAGGGTTTCGAAGGCATGAAGCTCGGATTCTGTCCACATTCTCTTGTGACACACGCGGCCTACCCGGCGACTTTTGTTTTAAAGCACTTCCTGTTTGTTTGAAAGCACTTAACCATTGGCGAATGGTTTTATCCATAGGCGGGTCAATACCATAATTACGTCGAAAGTTTCTTTTTAACGTAACAACAGAATTAGTTTCTATTAGCCAAATAAAGCATTGAGCCTTTTGTTGCGGTGTTGCCATAGCGCGGCAATCCAGACAGCACTGACTGCCGCTACGTTGTTTCAAGGTCAACGCTCCGCAGCGCTGCCAACTGGTGATGAAAACATTCCCAATTGGTATGAGTAAAACTTGATGAGCTACTCGTTTCAGAGAAATTAGCTACATTTTGCTACCTTCTACAGTTATTAAGATATGAATTTTTAAAACCCCGGAGTTCTTTTATAGAAACCCTATATCAGGGCGGTGGAGTGTTTGAACACACATTGGATAAACATAAGTTATCATCAGGCGTTCAACTACCAGGGGTAATTCTCTAAAGAAATAACTAATGAGAAAATTTAAAATATATGTATTGCAATCAAAAAAACATCTGGCGTGGACTCTGGTCGAACAAACTAGACACTGATTCTCTTCCCTTGGCAATGACCAAAACATGTGGCATGAAGATTGATTGAAGTACAGAATATGATGTACCGGTACTCACTCAATGCAGGTCTTGTAGACTCTCTACGGATCTAGGAGACATGCTCGATAGATCAGATCTAATAAACTTCACACGTGGTTTCACCTACCGTTGTTAAGTTTGCCTGATTGGCACAAAGAATTACTTTACATCTCGTCAGAGATGGTAACTTAATGTATTTCTACACTTTGCAAACTTATACACAGTTCCCAAAATATGCCGAGACTAGAAGCCTAGTTCAAAGTTCGCAATAATACATTTGTGTATATACGCTCATGCATAAAACATACGTGTCTACGGGTTATGATATATACAATACTACATCTCTGCGAGCGCAATTAAATATACCTCTCGTTGCGGAGATGATTTAAACCGAACCACATGATTTCAGTTACAATTCTCAACGAAGTTAATACACTTACAAAAAGAACATAGTTCTTATTTGTAGCAGTTTCGAACAAACTCAAACACCATTCTGGCGACAAATAATAGTTTATCTTACTAGGCCGAAGCCAAATAGCTAAGACACGATCTTCCTGTCCAAACGCGAGAATTCGAGTGATGCCTCACTGGCAACGTAAAAGCCTCTTTCCATCTTGCAATCACATGTTTCCGCTGTTTGCCACCAGGTTAAAACATACTCTCGGACCCAGACAATAATCTCAAACCCATACAATTTACTTACAATTCATGTCGCGAACCTCTCTGACGTCACTAACCTTTCACAACACACACAAAGGTTTACACCAAACGAGGAAAGTTATTCTCTGCACGATCTAAATTTGGACTGACGATTTCCGACTTTACAACATCAGCTGAACCTTGGCTGACACAATCCACTGTCTTATATGCTGAGATTTTACATACAAATTAAATAAAATATTCCCCGACTGAGTCCCCGATATATACACAATATACACTCAATAAAATTAAATCCTATAACCTTAAATGATGATGATGATGATGGAAAAGGAATGGTGTGAAACAAAGTACCCTAACCTGACTTATCACCAAGTCCACCAAGTGAGGGTTTGGGAACGTTATTGTGATCTGTAAAGTCAGTCACATCGAACTGCTTATCGATAATCACATCTCGCCGATTATCGCTGCATTTATATTACTCTTTGTGCTTAGACTGTTTGTTAGCGGGAAAGCTTGGTTTTAAGCGGTGTTTGCTGTAGGTCTGGTATTAGTGCAATTGTGTGACGAAGTTTTGTGCGATTTAGTGTTTTCGTGATAAATTCAAGTAAGAAACGATATCAGTCTTTCAGGGAGGCATATTCTTCAGAATTTCCTTGTAATATGCGATCACGGAAAGGTGAAACATTCGCATTCTCATCTCCATCTCTCCTCGCCAACCTGTGATGGAATCTAGTCAGTGTTCTGTGACTTGCAAGATCAAAGTGAAGAAAAGCTCATGTTTGTCTAGTTAGTGTGTGAACTGTTCCCAAGTGTTCTTGATGTAATTGCAATATTTTTGGAAGCTGGCACAACGAATTAGTCTCACATCACCAAGAGTTTGTTATAGATAGATAGATAGATAGATAGATAGATAGATTTATTTACCATCAACAGGATAGGCACCCAATTACAGATGATATAATAAAACATAATAAACATTAAATTTACTTAAAAGCAACTATTTAACTAACCTAGAAACAAACATTGATTCAAGCTTATAAACTAAGTTCTCTATACACTTAAATTAAAATAACAATTATTACACACTATATATACAACAAACACCTACGATCTTGAGTTCAACAATGATCTACGAATTTCCGTAGGCTTCGAGTAAAATATATCTGTAGCACTCTCAAGATGGTTTAGAGAGCGCAACGCCATCAATAACCAGGAATTGGCATGGGCTACAGTTCTACACTTCTGGATCCGGAAAGTGAGTCTTTGCCTTGTATTGCGGCCTGGAACATGAAGCGGAATCAAACACAAGAGGGGCGCACAGTCGATTCTATTGGTCAGACACTTATATAGAAACATGGCGTTGGCACACATGCGGCGAGACCTCAAAGACCGCATACCCATGGTTCCACAGAAGGTCTCATAATCCAATGTAGAGAGTCGAATGCCCATATACCTACAGCTGATCCACTTCATGAATCTCACCTGCACTCTCTCTAACCGCTGAATAGCATATTGCTGAGAAGGCAGCCATACCTCACAACAGTATTCAACAGTCGACCTTACATATGATAAAAATAAAATTTTGAGAGAACCTATATTGGCGAATTCACTACAATTTCTTTTCAGAAAACCTAGTAATCTGAACCCCTTACTTGTCACCTTATCTACATGTTTTAGAAATGACAGCCCGTCATCGTTGGTAATTGTTATACCTAGGTCGTTTACTTCATTCACACGCACTAATACATAGTTACTTATACTATAATTCCTCATGACAGGTGCCAACTTCCTAGAAAATGTTATCACATTGCATTTTGATATATTAAGGTCAAGTAACCACTTAGTACACCAACCTGTTAGTAGATGTAGGTCTAATTGAAGCAAGTCACAGTCTGACTCGTGGTCTATTACTCGAAACAGTTTCAAATCATCAGCGTATAGAAGGCAGTTACTATTCTTGAAGACCCCAGTTAAATCATTAATAAAGATTACAAATAAAAGTGGCCCCAAGATGGAACCCTGAGGAACACCAGAAGTTGGAAAGTATGGATTTGAAGTTTGACCATCGGATTTAACAAAGCAAATTCTTTCAGTGAGATAGCTTCTAATCCACTCTAAAACGCTGCCGCCTATTCCATACGCTGACAATTTGATTAATAATGCCTCATGTTGTACGGAATCAAAGGCTTTGGAAAAATCTGTGTATATGGCATCTACTTGTTGACTCCTGTCCAAGGCATTTGATATGAAGTTGACGTACACTGCCAGGTTCGAAGCAGTCGAGCGCTTCTGCACGAATCCATGCTGAGCAACATTAATGTACTGGCCGACTGACCTGTATATTCTATTGTCGTTTTTTTTCTCGCTATTTTTAAGACCTTGCGACGCATGTACGCGTTAAATTTTTGCGCTTTGGGATCTTCTGGATTTCTATTTTTGAAAGTTGGCAGGTATGAATTAGGAGTAAAGATGCAGGGAGAAATAATTTCAACTCTGAGATTTGCTGATGACATTGTCATCTCAGCTGATTCACCTGAGGATTTGAATGAGTTTTTAAATGGTATGAACTTCGTCTTGAGTAATGAATTCATGATGTAAATCAAATGTAAAACAAAAATAATTGAATGCAGCCGAAATAAATCAGAAACACCTATTGACATCAAATTGTCAGGTGTAAAGCTAAAGGAAGTAGGGGACTTCTGCTACTTACGAAGCAAAATAACCAGTGATGGAATAAGGAAAGAGGATATAAAAAGTAGGTTGGCTCAGGCAAGGAAGAAAGCATTTCTATAGAAACGAAATCTGTTGACTTCTAATATAGATTTAGATATTAGGATATAGATTTAGATATTAGGAAGTAATTTTTGAAAGACTTTGTCTAGAATGTGGCACTCTATGGAAGTGAAACTTGGACTGTTGGCGCAACAGAAAAGAGGAGAATAGAAGCATTTGAAATGTGGTGTTACAGGAGAATGATGATCAGATGGGTGGATAGAGTAACAAATGAAGAGGTATTAAGACGTGTGGGAGAGGAGAGATGTTTCTGGAGACTGCTAATGATGAGAAGAGAGAGGTTGATAGGACACGTACTAAGACACCCAGGAATATCAAACTTAGTTATGGAAGGAAGGATCGAGGAAAGAATTGTAGGGGTAGACCAAGGTTATAAAACAGATTGCCTCAGATGTAAGGTGTGGTAGCTATATAGAGATGAAACGATTAGCTCAGGACAGGAAGTGTGGATTGCTGCATCAAACCCGTCAAAAGAATGAAGACTCAAAAAACAACAGTAGCAAGGAATTTCACAAATCAGAAAGCATTTCCATTTGAATGCGCTCGCCAAATGTAGACCAAACAGATCATCTCTGGTATTGTCTTTTGTGACTTTGTAGCGCGGGTGGAGTGTTTTGCCATTTTTTTTTTTTTAGTTGCCTTGCAATGTTCATTTTTGTGGTAAATGGGAGACTAGGAACTTAGCTAATTTTTGTATTATGACATCTCATAGTGAAGGCGATAGTCATACCATGTTGTGTTTTACACTCTTCAAACCAGGTTAAAAGCGTTAGTGATCTCGATAGGGTTGGGAGAAGTGCAATGACACCAAAGATGAAATCATTTGTCCATAATTACAGCGACAGCTATTTTTAATTTGTCTTTACACAGTGCCCTGAATGATCAATAACCAAAGCATCAAAAGTGTAATTTGTGCTACTGTTCTCAGTAACGAAGTAATGAAACCATCATGACTGATCCTACATTTGATCATCAAACCTTCTGAGTTAGTGAATCAGACTATTGAATTTTTGCTCGCAAAAGAGATGCGTTCAAATAGTAAATGAAACAACTTCACAAGCTTCAGGCCCTGACACTGCACTTTAAATCATTCTATTCAGGCTTGTATTTGGGGAAGGGTGGAGGGCTATAGCTTCCTCCAAAATCCCAAGAAAACTATGAAATATTTAACAAAGTGGCAATATTTGCCATTATTTAACTAATATTTATCTGCAAACATTTAATAACTTTGTTTTTAATATATATATATATTACATCCTGTACCCATGTAAATGTCCTTAAGAACTATAGAAACAGTGCAGAACTAAAATCTGATGCGGTCTATTAAAGGTTGAGACCCTTGCCTAGGGAATGGATCTGATGACTTATGGCCTCCTTTTCTCAGAAATGAGACATCTCGTTGCAACAGTTTAATGAATTTCATCACTATGATCTTCAAGGATACCCATTCAGCCATTTGTAATAAGCATTTCAGATATTACCCTTTCACGAATTGATTGCCGGCGGTCGAGATGGGAACTATTCTTTATTTACTTCTGCCACACATCAGCCTGCTTCGTTGACAGGTACAGTTGCGCGAGTAGGATATGTCTCAGCTCCAGTAGCCTCAGTCATCGTTTAACTGTCCGTGGTAACATGAGCTCCTGTGACGCTTATCTGACGCAATGCCGCTTGACTTATGTGCAGACTGCATTGTCATCGCTGTTTTCCCCGCTTCTCCCCACGGGGCAGCTGCTAGAGAAACAACAAACACTGGAACAGCCACGCTCAGCGGTAATCAAATCTTAAAAGGGTAATACATACTGCTTATGCATAGTGTAAAATGGTACTTTCAGTTTTGTGCTATAATTTTCTGGCCACATTTTTACCCGTTGTGACTTTGCCCGCAAAAATTGTATAAAGGTTGTACTTTAAAAATAGTGATGACTCTCTCATCAAAGCCATGATTTGTTTGTAGTTCAATTTTGAAACAGCCCGCTTTGCGATACGATCGAAAAGATATGTAAGGCTTGATATAGAAAACAGTAGTAGGCCGATCTGCTAGAATTGTATCTTCGTATTGTTCTAAACATGATCAATATTGATAATATTATTTTGTTTTCATAGCATTAAATATATTTTTTAAATGTAGATTTCGTTCTGCTGAAAGTGATACATTCCTCATCACCGTAGGCTAACATAAACTATCATCTACAGCATATTACCACTACCACTGAGTAGCTGTTGCTCCTGCTTTCACCATGCCTCTATATAAAACACCGATAAGAAATGTTAAAAAGCCACAATTTTTGTGGCTATAGAGAAGGAAAGAAGCCTTGAAACGATGTTCCCCATGAAGAAGTATGCTACGAGGGCAGATCAGAATGTAACGCACAATAATTGTTTTCCCAAAAAGTTTAATAGGTAACAAATCCAAACGACTCACTAATGAACTTTACATCTTTGACCTACTTTTCTACATAGTCGCCAACTTTCTCAACACATTTCTGCCATCATGTTACCAGTTTCAATATGCCCAGCTCATAGAACGTTTGGTTGGAGTAGAGCCATCTGCGGACTACTGATTTCACTTCCGAATCTGTCGCAAAGTAATGACCGGCCAGGAATTTCTTCATGGAACCGAACAGATGAAAGTCCGACTATGCCATTTCCGGATTGTATAGTTGATGCTGGAGCTCCTCCCACCCAAATTATGCGATTTTCTCACGAACAGGATAAGCAACATCGGGGCGGGCATTGCTATGACGAAGTTTGACACCGGCAGCATTAATGTTGTGGCGTTTTTCATCAAGGGCACGATGCAACTTAACCAAAGTTTCAATGTAGGCTGCAGCATTCACAGTGGTCCCGTGTTCAGCCAAGTCCACCAATAACACACGACAAATATCCCAGAACATGTCACAAGCTCTTTCCTAGCAGATTGAGTCACTTAGAATTTTTTTCGTACTGGGGAACCAGCATGTTTCCACTCCATAAAGGCCTGCTTGGTTTTGGGCGTGTGGTGGTACGCCCACAACTCGTCACCAGTAACGATTCCTTTCAGAAAGTCATGCCTTTCTGAGGCTTAACGCGTTAAGTGATCCTAGCTTGTCATCATTCGCTGGACCTTGTGGTTATGTCAGGTTCTTAGGCACCCGGCTAGCACTATCCTTACGGAATTTCAACATGTACACCACACCATAGGAAATGTTGAACGTCTGCAACAAGGTTCGCAAGTGCACACACCGGTCTTAAAAAATTGCTGCCTCAATGGCTCGGACATTCTGCGGGGTTGCAGTTGTTACCGGCCACCCGGAGCTTGACGAATCACTAAGGTTTAAACTGCACTATTACAAGTTGACAACAGTAATATGCGCGCCATGTTGTTTTGTAGTTCAAGCTTCTCTCGCTAGAGCTGCACAAGGAAACAAAATACCCTCTGTAGCGCAAACTTCAAACTATATCGTCGTGAAATTTCAACATTCCAGCTGCAATAACAGGGGATAAAAAAATGATTGTGTATTACATTCTGATCTGCCCTCGTAGTTTCGTGCTCTGTTGGTAGGTCTACAGATTTTTCCGCGGCAACAGCGCGCTAATTCGTATTTGATTCGAGCACTGCCTATTCCAATGTCTTTTAGTGAAACGACTTGCGTGCCAACAATACTACTTAAAAATGGCACATTTTCTGCCTATATTCATCAGTAGCGTCAGTCAGCCGTCTGGTGACGAACTGAGAATCTTTGCTGCTTTTTTTGTAAGCTCATTGACACACATTTTGGCCACATTGTTATATTCCATTAAACACTAATTCAGAAACCAGCGTAGGAGTGCGCACAACAACTCGCCAAAGTTTCATCGTAATCGGATTAATGGTATAGGAACGCATGCGGGACAATCATACAATGAAACCACAGAAAATACAAACGGTATGAAATACACTCATTTGTTGAAATGATTGACATGGCAACACTCTTGCACCATCTATTGTCAAATGGAGTCACGTATGCAGAAGACTTCACGTGATTGCGCACAACTCACCAAAGTTAATTTGTTGAAATAATTATCATGGCAACACCCTTTTGTTCAAACGACTCGTGCGCCACCTATTGAAAAGTGGATTTACTAACTCGGAAACCTTGAGGGCACACACATAATTCACCAAAATATCATCACAATCGGAGGAATGGTATTGGAACGCATTAAGACAATCGTGCAACGAAAACACAGAAACTGCCACTAAACTGTGTGAAATACACGCATTTGTTAAAACAATTCGTGCACCAATATTCATTTGTTTAATTGATTCGCGCGCTATCTATTGAAATACGGATTTACTAAATTACAAACCTTCGCGGCATGCGAGTGCACAACAATTCACAAACGATCATTTTTTTGAACGACTCGCTCACCATCTATTGTAAAGCGGATTTACTTATTCAGAAACTTTCGCAAGAGTGTGCACAACAATATTCTCCAAAGATTCATCGCAATGGGATAATTGCTATACGAACGCATACAGGACTTGGTTGAAACGATTTGTGCGCCAACACGCATTTGTTGAGTTGAATTGTGCGCCATCTATTGTAAAATGAATTGCCCAATTCAGAAACCTTTGCAGGAGTTTGCTTAACCATTCGCCAAAATTTCGTTGCAATAAAATGAATGGTATATGAACGCATACAGGACTTGGTTGTAATGATTCCCACGCCAACACTCATTTGTTGAAACTACTCATGCACCACCTATTGTAAAATGAATCTACTAATTCAGAAACCTTCGCAGATGTGTGCACAACAACTCACCAAAGTTTCATCACAATGGGATGAATTCTATATGAACGCATACTGGACTTGGTTGGAACGATTCGTGCGGCAACACTCATTTGTTGAAACAACTTGCGTACCATCTATTGTAAAATGAATGTAATCATTTAGGAACCTTCGTGGGAGAGTGCACAACAACAACAAAGGTTTATCACAATGGGATGAATGCTATATGACAGGGTGTCTACCGGTAACGAAAGTAACGAATTTTACAAATGGGTAACGAAAGTAACGAAAAAGTAACGAATTTTACATACGGGTAACGAAAATTTTCTGAAGGCGGATTGAATCATTTAAACTCGCGCCTCTAGGCTCAGAGATTGCGATGGAGCGAGTTTCACGCAAGCGGCGCCGATTGCATAAGCTATATTTCCCCGTGCGCAACCTCGAGGAAATGGACCTACATACTGAGGATACCCTGAGTGGTATACATCGTTCAGCGTATGTTTCCGGCATCAAGAAGACGTGTTAGTTTTGTGTGAAATATTTTTCTGTGTTATTAGGAAACCTGACTTTTCGCGAGACGTTTATTCGCGAAAACTTCTGAAACTAATCAGAAACCTCTCATTTCTGTTATTGACCTCTAAATTTAGAGACTATGTCAAATTGAAGTCCAGAAATAACGCGAAATAATGTAATGTCGCAATCTTGCGAAATGTTACCGTTTCGAAAAAGAATTATGAAATAGCTTCGAAATACGTAGGCTATAACTTATTTTAAAAATCTGTCTCGTAAATTTGCGACATCCAGTATGGTTAATTCGAAATTCCGTTATATGTCGATCTTTCCTTCGAACTTTGGTTCCATGGGATATATAATCTAACTGGTTATTTCGAAAACTTGTATAACTTGTATAATTCGTGATTCGCATTCGAAAGAAAACATGTCCTCTTGTCGTATTATTCTGCAATCCTCTCAGAATAATTCTTAATATTTGATACCCACTTCGAACATTCATCCTCAAGACGGCCGGCTGACCACATAACTTGCCTGCGGGAATCTCGTCAAATGGACCGATATCGACGTCAGTTGCGTAACCCTATCGTGAACTTGTGACCACGAGGACTGCGGGATTCCCGTCATAGGTGATTGGGCACCAATCGCGAAACATTCCGAAACCTACTCGCTACTTTTCCCATGACCGTATACTTAAAAGCGTACGGGGAGCGAGAAGTGCATCAACCCACTTAGAAATGGCAGCCTACGTAGCATCGCGATACTAATTTCTCCTCGTGATCCACCCTGAACTGATGAACTCCCAACCACAGCATAGGGACGGCGGTAATCATGGCGCCGGCCGTACAACATTTCCATAACTACTCGTGTATTTTAACTATGCCCAACCTTGAGCTTGCTTCCACCATTCTGTCAGGACAGATAGACAATCGTTCAACGGCCGGGTACGGCGCGGATTGCATAATATCGCGAGGACAACGTGAATCTCGTAAAACGGCCGAGAGCGGCAGCGATTGCGATACATCGCGATATTTCACCGCATTCAATGACGAGGACAACTGGATTCTTGTCAAACGGACAGAAAGTGGTGCCGATTGCGTAATAATGCTATATTTTCTCTTGCCCGACCTCAAGGACAATGGAAATCTCGTCGAACGACTAAAAGTGACACCGATTATCTAAATCGCGATATTTATCCGTGTTCTATCGTGAAACCTACGGGAATCTTGACAAACGGGTGAGATCAGCGCCGATCGTGTAACATCTCGATATTTCTCCGTACTTGACTGCGAAGACAGAATTCGGTTACAATCACGTAACGTGCCATAAATTTATTCGTGATCTACCGCGGGGACAAAGGAAATCTCGCCAAACGGTCAAGAACAGAGCAACCTCTTGGCAATTATAAAAACGCCTTGTGCACAAGACGAATTATTAGCTGAAACAACTCATTTGTCTAGTATTTATTTATTATTTTTTAAATTTTTATAACACCCTAAGTGAATTTTATTTACCGCTTTAAACACAGTTCATTGTTGTTTTTCTTCACCGCGTGATGAGCTCCTTTGCTTGCAGACCGCAGACGTATCTTGAATTCAAAGGTAACTAAAATTAACTATAAGGTAACTAAAAGGTAGCTAAAAAGTAACTAATTTTTACTTCATCCTTACAGTAGACACCCTGTATGACCACATGTGGGACTTTGTTAGGTGGATAGATTTATTTTGTCTGGCAAGATTAGGGCCATACAAGTGCGAGCAGGTCTATACTACTTAAATCTAACTGTAATACAATGTTGATACAATATAAATTACATATAAAACAGATTAGCTTGGTGTAGGCAGTAAATTGTTCTATTGCTAATTTATTGCTAGGGTGAATAAGTAAGATACTTCGAAGTAAATTTAAAATTAGAGTTAGAAATGGAAATACTGATAAAATAGGGACATGATTTTTATTTTTATTTTTTCTTCTCATATGACCTCCCGAGAGGCCGAGTACAGGTCTTTCTAGTCGACGCCCGTGGGCGACCTGCGCGTCGGGATGAGAGATGGAATGGATGAAGATGAATGAAACTGGGCAAGGATGTGGAAGGAATCGGCCGTGGCCTGTAAGAAGGTACCGTCCCAGCATTTGCCTGGTGTTGAAAATGGGAAACCACGGAAAACCATTTCAAGGACGGCCTACGGTGGGGCTCGAACCCACGCGTCTTACCGAGTCAGCAGAGAGCTTGGCCCCATGACCTAACGCTGCGCTTTTAGCGAGCATAGCCACTGCTGTCGGTAGGGACATGATGATGATGATGATGATGATTGGTCATTACTGACTTGTGAGCAAGATTAATTATGCAGTGTATTGTGAATGGATGAAGAAAGTTATTGAGATGTCTAAATAGAGAGTAAATAAGAAAGTGTGAATTGGAAAGATTGAATATCTGTAATACGACATAAGAATTCATATCTTCGAAGTGTTGAGTTAAACTTTCATTTACTTAGTGATTATATACTGCTGGCAACGTCTCTTGAAGCTGGACGGGGTTGCTCCTCGGTCAGAGCACGGCAGATTGTTCCACAGTCATGCAGTAGCAACAACGAAGGAGTTGGTGTAGCGTACAGTGCGGTGTGTGGGTATCAGCATGAGTGTGTCGTATTTTGACTGTGTTCCAAGACTATACTTGTATGAGAGGCGGTGAAACTGAGAATGCAGGTAAGCTGGAGTGGAAGTTGAGAGTATTTGTTGAAGAAGACGTAAGGAATGGAGGTCACGGCGTTGATTTAGACGTAACCAGCTAAGTTGCACGTAAGCAGGGGTGACAGGGTCATAACAACGTAAATCGCATATAGCGTACACAGGCATTTTGTGCATGTCGGAGTTTGTTTTTAAGAGTAACAGTCATATCTTTATATACCACATCACAGTAATCAAAATGAGGCAATATTAGGGAGGAAACGATTCGCGTGACAACACCCATTTGTTGGAACGACTCGTGCGCCATGTATTGTTAAATGGATTTACTAATTCAGAAACCTTTGCGGGAGAGTGCACACCAACTCATCTCAATTTCATCACAATGGGATGAATGGTATATAATTGCATACGGGACTTGGTTGAAACTATTCGTGCGCCAGCACTCATTTGTTGAAAGTACTTGCTTGCCACGTATTGTAAAATGGATTTACTATTTCTATAACCTTCACTGGAGTGTGCACAACAACTCACGAAAGTTTCATCGCAATGGGATGAATGGTATATGAATGTATAAAAGACGAACAAACATACATTCATTTTTATATACAGTATATAATAGATTTTCAGTCGAAGAAGAATTTGTCATTGAGATAACATTCTGTGATCTGGAGTATTTCTTCATGACATGGGGATGTTTTTATTTCAAGTATGTAATGGAGAATTTAAACTAGCCTACTTGCAGAAAGATTTTTTCTAATGGTACCTAGAAAATAATGATTGTCTTGTAAATAATTTTTATTTAGCATACTTTTTTCTAGTTACAAGTCATCCTTAGCTTTTAAAAGGAAAAAAAACTCCATGTTTCGTTTACCATGAACATTTTTTTTATATTGTCTGTTTTAATTATCTGACAAAATGTCCTTTTTTCCTTTTTTCCCCCTCACTAGTGTGGTCAGCTTTATTGATGGACTTGCCCTAGATGGAGTACCATCAATAAGAGTGCACAATGGTACAGATTATATGGGTACTGTGCGTTTCATTCGCTGGACAGAGGTATTTATCCTTCAGGTAAGTAATAATATTTTTTTTAACATGATGGTCTTTATCATGATCAATTTCCAGCTTGGGCCGGGTCGGAGCAAATATGACACCCCTCCACTTCACTCTGTCCACCATCCTTCCTCAACCACTGAACTCCACTACGGATTTTGTTCTCTCACACTGTCCTTCACCAAATCCATCCACCGTACTCTAGGTCTTCCTCATCCTCTCTTTCCAGTCATCCGTCTCTCCATCACTTGTTTTGGCATTCCTTCATCATTCATCCTTTTCAAATGTCCATACCATCTCGATCTGTTCTACTCCAGTTTATCATTCAGCTTCTGTACATTCACTTCCTTTTGAATGTCTTCATTATTCACTCTATCTCTCCTAGTCTTCTGTACCATACTCATTAGGAATTTCATTTCGGCTGCCTGTATTGTACATTGGTCCAGTAAATTGTCCTTTCAGTGATATCTCACTCTGTCCTGTACTGACACATACTGTTACCTTACATGCCTACCCACTGCCATTTTACATGTCTTGGCACATCACCTCATAGCAGTATGAAGATGCTTAACGATGCCTCACATACCCATCATATGACAGCCCTCCACAATTTACTTGAAGAGTTACTCATCATTCACAGCGATTGCATACACAAACAATTTCTAGCACCCACATACAAGGAAGTCCAATGGGTTCAAGTCCAGTGAGCATGAAAGCCAAACAATATTGGTCCACTGCTGTTTATTCATTGATCAGGATGATGTGCATGAAGGTGCTCACAGGTAGGATGACTAAATTGCAGGCTAATGTAGAAGTGGGGCATTTTGTTTGTGCTAAAAAGAAGTTTTTACTGATTGGGTGGTATGACATTTAGCTCCATAGTTCATAAAAACAAACAATTCTCCATTAGGAAACCTTTGTTTCAGTTGTGGTAGGATAATCTTCCGTTGCACTTCCTCATACTGGTTCTGTTGCATAGTTCCCTCAACCACGTACGATGCTTTTCTCTCTGATGACAGACCAAATCATGCCTTCGGTGGGTTGTATCACAGTCTGCACAACACAATTGGAATGGTACTTTTCACCAGAGTGCCTTTGCACAGACTGATATTTATTTGCAAAGATTCCAAATGTTGACTTATCACTAAAGCAAACATGAAATAAAACTGAAAATGCAAGAGCATTTGCTTATAGAAAGGCTTTGAACTCGGAAAACACATTTATCACATGGTATTCACACACAATTGATAACAATTTCCAGAAGTCCAAATGTTTATTGTTGAGTTCCTTTGGCCTTATAAGACATATTGTAATGATATCAGTCTGCAGCCTTCCAAGTTCATTGTTACCTGCTGTTTCAGATGCAGGGATGCTACTGCGTTAAAGTTTGAATTTAATTTATTTTGTAGAAGCAAACTGGTTCTCGTGGTATATCTTCTTTAAGCAGTGTTCAGATGTTGGTGTAAATGTTGTTACCCAACCATACTTGTTCTTCTTTTGAGGGGATAATTCCTCACCAAAATCAATTTTCTTCTTTATTTCCTTGTAAAAGAAGGAAGGAAGCTTTTAGTTTTACATGGAATTTTATGTGGAATCCAAACGACAGGACGTGATGTTTCACTTCGAAAATCCATTTTCCTTGTAGGTGATAGTTCTGAAGCATCATATAGACTGATAGTTTTGATCTGCCTGTTTCTACCTTGTAGCTTAATAGATACTTTACTGAAGCTGCAGGCCCTCCTGATGTCCATCATATACATGACTATATAAAATAGTATCAGTCTCTTCCAGTACAGATCATCCTGAAGTTATAGTTAAAACTATTGGGTACTTTGATTCATACTTGTGTAATACATAAGCCTAAGTGAGCAGGATCTGCTGCTGATAGTTTGACGATCGAGACATGTCATCCAATTAAGTACCTCCTCCCCCATTTATGTACATAAAAACGCATAATTTTGTAATATTTCTTTCAGGTTAGGGTGTATAAATACTTGTTTTCCTGTCTAATGTAATTGGACACAATTTGTGTTAACCGGCAGGAAAGCATTTTTAAATAGTTAGGCAACCCTGAGAAATGTCTTCTAATACTTCAATTCATACAAAGGACCAGATAATGTCCTTCTGTTGAACATATTTATAATTATTCTCTTCAGAATAGCATATCTCCTTCCCAACGGGAGCTTCCAAATATTAAGGCTATCCCTGCCACAATTCTGTAAGAACATTCACCCAGTAAATATACTCTGTGCATTAAGCAAGGGTCTAGAGAGGATAATATGAGGCGTTCCGTAAGGGAATGGCGAGCCCGCCACATGTGCATTTGGAGATAATCAGTGTGCAAGGTTCGTGCTCGTGAATTGGATAAGGGCGAGGCTTCAATATAATGTTCACTTTCCGGACAATAAGGGCGAGCTCGCCAGCATGGGGCACCCTTACATTATAGACCATGACTGCAGCTACCTGATGTTTAAATAAATAGAAAAGACTCTATTATGGAACGCCTCGTATGATCAGACCTGTGCATATCTGCCTGAACATGGTGTAATCAACCAGTACAATCGGGCTTTAAAAAGCATCATAGTTCAATCACAGCATTATTAAGAGTTGCTAATGATATTTGTTTTGCTATAGACGAAAGGTAGTTGACGATTTTATGTTTTGATTACAGCAAAGCCTTTGACTGTGTTCATGATCTGCTGCTCTGAAAGCATTGTTTTTTGGTTTCAAATATACTTAGTAAGTACTGTAGGTATCGGGGAGCGTGATGGCGCAGTGGCTTAGCTGCTCGTCTTTCACCAGGACGGCCAGGGTTCGAATCCCGGTGACAGCGGGATGAAATTTTCACCTGAAAAATCACGTGGTGTCAGGAAGGGCATCCGGCCAAAACCGTGGTGGCCGAGAGCGCTAACGCACTACCTCGAGCCTCGCTGGCATCGGGAGAGCGTGGGTTCAAATCCCACCTCGGCCGTCCTGAAAAAGGTTTTCGTGGTTTTCCATTTTCACCACCAGGCAAATGCCGGGACAGTTCCTTTCAATAGGTCCACGGCCCTATTTCCTTCCAATATCCCTTCCCTGACCCGTCCTGAAAGAGCATGGCCATTGGCTGCATTAATCATCATCATCATCATCTTGAGCAGTTTCCAACCACTGGTCGGGTCTGCTTGGAACATAAGCCTCTCCATCGTTTCCTGTCCATCCACCATCTCTCGTCATTTACTGTGTCCCAGCACACTCCTCTTTCCTCCACACTCTTCTTAACTCCTTTTGTCCATCTGTCCCTTGGTCTTCCCCTTGGCCTCCTTCCCGTCATTTCCATTCCAAACATCTTCTTCGGTATCCTCTCCTCTTGCATCCTCCTCACATGTCCATACCATTGTAGCCTAGATCGCTCTATTCTATTTTGCAATGGTTCCTCTCTTACCATCTCCCTGACTCATTCCTTACTCTGTCCATTCTCGTCACTCCTACCCTACTCCTCTGGAACTTCATCTCCACTGCTCGTATTTTATTCTTGTCCCTTTCCTTCATCACCCATGTTTCTGAACCATATGTCAAAATTGGCACAAAGTAGGTCTTGTAGATGATTCCTTTACATTTTTGTGGTACATCTTTATTCCATATCATCCCCCTAACACTCTTGAAAAATCCATCTGCGCACCTTCCCCGCTCATTTATTTCCATCCTATTGCCTCCCTTTTCTTCAATTATGCTTCCCAAGTACTTGAAGCATTCTACTTTCTGCAACTGCTGTCCTCCAAGTGTTATACCCATATCCAGTCTGTTCTTCTTCCTCGTTGTGATGACCACTTCACTCTTTTGTGCTGAGAACTTCATCCCATATGATAACACTACCTTCTCCCACTCATCTAATTGCTCTTGTACTTCTTCCTCATCCTCTCCCCATACCAGAAGGTCATCAGCAAACAACATTGCCTTCATTTTCCTTTCCCCAATGCTATTTACCACTTTTCGTATGATTTCATCCCTCACCACTATAAATAACAGGGGTGAGAGGGCACTTCCCTGTTTCAGACCACTCTCCAGTTGAAACCATTCCGTTCTCTCTCTTCCCACCTTTACACAGCTTTTGCTTCCCTCGTACATTGCTTTCACTCTTGCCACTGTCTCCTTGTTCACTGCTTTTGCTCTCATTGCTTCCCATACCTTGTTTCTATTAATACTATCATATGCTTTCTCAATATCCAAGAAGGTCATCACCAGATCTTTCCCATATTCATAATGGTGTTCTTGTAGCTGTCTTACTGCAAAGATGAGGTCAACTGTTGACCTTCCTGGCCTGAATCCATACTGTTCTTCCCTCAGCCCATCTTCAACTTCTGTCCGAATTCTTCTCTCCAGTACCTTCTCAAATATTTTGGCGCAGTGGCACATGAGTGTAATTCCCCTGTAGTTCTTGCATTCCTTCCTACTTCCCTTTTTAAATATGGGTATTATTATCCCTCTTTTCCAGTCCTCTGGTATTTTCTTCTCCCTCCATATCACTTTCATTACTCGAAAGAGCCACTGTGTTCCTATCACCCCTGCTGCTCTCACCATCTCCACACTCACTTCGTCTATTCCCGGTGCCTTTCCCCCTTTCATCTTCTTTAATGCTTCCTCCACTTCTTTCCATGTCAATTCCTTCTCTGAAATGTCTTGGTCACTGTCTGTTTCTTCCTCCACAATGTCCACTACGCTGGTTTTAGTTGGGTTTAGGAGTTCCTTGAAGTATTCTCTCCAGATAACCTTTACTTCTTCCATATTTTCGACCTCCTTTCCATTCCTGTCCACCATTCTGACATTTTCTCCTGTATCTCTTCTCTTTGCCTTTATCATTCCATACAACACTTTCTTACTGCCATCACAGTCCTCCTCCATCATTTCTGTCCATTTCTCCAGCCATTTCTTTTTCTCTTCCTTCACTTCTTCTCCTGCTTCCTTCTTCCGCTCTTGGTATTCTTCTCTTGTTCTGTCTGTCCTCTGTTGGAACCATTTCCTGAATGCTTCATTTTTCTTTTTCACTGCTTCCTTAGTTCTGGGGTTCCACCATGGTGTTTCCTTCCACCTTTTCTTTCCACTAGTTCTGCCACACACGACTTCCGCTGCTTCTACCAACACGTCCTTGAACCTATTCCATTCTTCTTCACCTGTTTTCGGATCATCCTTCGGTAATTTATTCCTCACTAATATCTGGAACTTCTCCTTATTTCCATCCTCCTTCAGCTTCCATGTCCTTATTCTTCTTTCTTGGTTTTCAGTTCTCCTCTTTTCCTTCAGTCCTCTCACCTTGGCGACCAGCAGACGGTGGTCACTGTCCAGGGCTTCTGAAGGTATTACCCTTATATCCGTGATACTCTTCTTTGTCTCCTTCCCGCATAGAATATAGTCCACCACTGATTTCCTAGTCAAATCCCTGCTGTACCAAGTAATTTTATGGCTCTCTCTCTTCTTGTACCATGTGTTTCCAACCATTAGCCCATTTATCTTGCACAGTTCCAACAATCTCTCTCCTTCCTTATTCCTGTTTCCCCATCCTTCACCACCAATCACTTCCTCAAAACCTCTTCTATCAGTTCCGACATGGGCATTTAGGTCTCCCATGACTATCAGGTCTCTCCCCACTAACTGCTTCTGCAACTCCTCTTCAAACTCGTCCTTCTCGCCTTCTGTGCATCCCACCAGTGGTGCATAGACTTGCAGAATGTCCAGGTTTCTACCTTTCACAGTGATTCTGGCTCTAATTATTCTATCACTTACCCTCTTTACTTCCTCCCTCAGCCCTTCTCTCACCACCATTCCCACTCCATTTCTCTTCCCCTCCTCATTTCCTATCCAGTATAGCTGCAAGCCATTTCTCAGTTCTTTTCTTCCTTCCCCTCTCCATCTGGTCTCTGCCAGTCCGAGTACATCCAGTTTTCTCCTCTCCATCATATCCACAACCTCCTCCACTCTTCCCGTCAATGTCGTTATATTCAAAGTTCCGATTCGTAGTCCATTTCCATAGCCAGGTCTGCTTCCTTTAGATCTGTCCTTTCCGAGGCCCGTTCCTGTTTTAAAAGCAGTTTCATATCCACTACTGGCTTGCTAGGCCTAACGTAGCTTCACCATAACCCTGGCAAGGGGCCTGTTTTTGGTCCGCGAGAGGTATTTTATTTCCCTCAAACCCTCTGGACAAGTCCGGCGAGCCCCCCTATCCGCCACCTGGGACGCGCCCGATAGAGGAACAGGCAAACCCCCACGGGGGCTGCCAACGGCCATACCATGTTGAATACACCGGCTGCATTAATAAAAATTAAAAAAATAAAAAAATTATTAAAAACCGAAATGAGCCTGGTTTGCTCCGGCGACCCCCAATTAATTGAGAAAAGCCATAGAAAGAAAGAAAGAAAGAAAGAAGGAAGAAAAAGTACAGTAGGTATCAACAAATTCTCAATCTTGATGGCAGTTGTTCGGAAGGGGTATTTGTTAAGGTTGGCCCTAGTTTCTTTTTGTTACTTATTTTTGACATGTTTGCAACTTTTCAGCTTATCAGGTATTGTAAAGTGGCAAAGTAAGTTTTAGGTAGAGACAAAACACTTTTTTTTTTTTTCCAACTGCTAATTACATTTCAAAACATAAGTGGTGTTATTCAGTCAGGATTCTTGGTATAAGTGGACTTAGAACAGTTAACCTTGAAGTATGTAAGAGAGAAATTCTCAGGAATGGGACTTGATTTATCAATTACTTTTGTTACATGTATTTATTTAACCTTTCACTGACGTAGCAGTTTTAACTGGTAACCCTTGCTCAGGACAGAGAAGATTTAAAGACAGACCCCATTGATATACACCAATCAAAATATTTTGCCATAACATACAAACTATCGGCTGTTTTTTCAATTTTGAAGAAACATACTTTATAACACACACATTATGTTAGCATATGTCAAATGTATGTAAACTGCACCTTACCTTAGTAATTCACAAAATTATTGTTTTTTGTACTACGTTCTTTGTCAACATCACTGTCATCATTTTTCTATGCGATAACTTCAGCAATAGCAACGTCATTCACATCATTTGAACCACTAGTCACGTTCTGCAATATCTTGGTCACTAGATAGATCATATTTATCTAAAACATTCACAATATTGCATTAATGCAAACCATCGGACGGGCAGTTTACTGTGCACGGGAAGCGCACAGACTGCTTCATCTATCCGGAGGACAGGGCCTTAGAAAATCATAATACGGGGATTCCTCTATGATGTAATACAGTCAAACCTGCCAATTTCGGAATCACATGGACAGCCAAAAAATTTGGTTGATTCCTTGAATAGTATGTGTGAGGGATGAGCTCATTTGTTTATTGACAAGTGTCTTAATGTGATGATAAATGTTTTTTAAATGAAGAAAAAGAAAAATCTGTTCATAAACGTTCCAGCCAGAATGTTAAAGTAAAGAAGTAATGCATGAATGATAGACGAGCCCAATCACAACACTGCATTTCATATGCTCCATATACCTCTCTCTCTCATATTTTATCCTCCGTTGGGCGCACCTCAGGGACTCCCGAGTTCGGGTGCGGTGCGCCTGACGGGCGCTTGTTGTAAAGACGTCATAAAAAATCCCAATTAACGCAATTATGTTTTAAATGATCAGTGGCATTCATTAGGATATACATAGGGAGTTTATTAAACATCAGGTTTTTAATAATATCATTTATTGCTCAGAATCAAACTTTTAAAAAATAGCTCACATTTACAACCCACCACCAAATTGCATTCAGTTTTCATTAGAAAAATTCAAACAAATATTAAAATTACAAACAAAACTTAAATAATGTTGTTCTTATTACAAAATAAGATATGGCACAATAGAGTCAGTCTTAACAAAACTTAAATAATGTTGTTCGTTATTACAAAATAAGATACAGCACAATAGTCAGTCTTAACAAAAGTTTGGTGCTTTTGTTTACTAAGGCAACACTGAAAAATGGCTTCACCATAAAGAGTCAGTCTTACTTGGAATCACTGTTGGAATGCTCAGCCGTAAGGATTGCTTAACGATCAAAACTAGTTATCCTAGTGTATTAATTAATCTCTTAAAACTTTTCAGTTCTAGGGAATAACACCCATTGCAATTTTAGTACAATTGTGTTGACCGACTGAAAAGCATTTAAATTTCATTTACTAAGGCAACACTGAAAAATGGCTTCCAATACGATAATTGTCTTTCGTGTTTCATCGTTAACACTTCATTTTGATTCTGTTGAATGTATTATATGAATCTTAAATTAAGGAAAATAAGAATTCTAAGTCAATATGGATCCAAACTCACTTGTATGGTTAAATTCATGTCTTATTGCCAATTACCATACACAAATTATTGGTGCAGTCCTTGCTATATCCTGTTGTCGAGTGCATCACACTCAATCCCCAGACTTTAAAAATTTCATTGTACGTACTCAAGGTCTGTATCTTATATATTAAAATAATTTGGTAGAAAATTTCACCTTTTACTAAAACTGAAATATATTGGGAAGTATCTGCCCTACGACGACGTTTGTTGTCTTAAAATGTAATACGCGTCACGCATTATCGATTGAATCCCACCTTACTTGATAATATCATCCGTGTATTAAAATAATTGCGAATAATCATTTCTTCAAGGTCACATTTTACAATGCCACACAAAAATAGAATCTAATAACTTGATGGACTTACTGTCGCTAGGAGACAACGACTAATACTGTATCATGATGGTCAACGCTGCACCAATACTGAATCTAACTTGATGGACAGATCGACCGTCTTAAAGATTGTCACTAGGCGACAATGACTTACTTTGCATCATGATAGTGCGGTAAAAATTGCTACAAGACATTGCCCATCTTAAAGATGGTTGACCTGAGCAACGCTGTGAATAGAAAGTAGAGTGCACATCTTCATTGCGGTTTCCATGGTAGTAATGTGCATCCACTTAAAATTCTTCCTATTAACTGAGACCAAATCTCCTTGGCTACATAACTCATCCATTTAAACCTCTTCTATGCGGTTTGAATCCCGCCAGAACAGAATTTTCTCTCCGTCATTTTTTGTTTTACTTTGTTTGTTAAGGTGTTTCAATGCATCCAATATAATTATAACATTCACTGGTATAGGGCGATCAGTTCCCTAATTACTTCATGATATCGTTAACTTCTACCTGGTCCACTTGGGCACTAATGTCATATGTATCCATAGAATAAGCAGAACAGGATTTTGTGCACATAATATAATTAGAACTTCTCAAAGAATGGCTTACTTCGAGACTGAAATGTTCATGCGCAATTGGCAGCCATTTTGCTAATGACACAATCATGTCAACACCTGTTTGAATGACAACAAATACTGTATACGTAAGGCAACTAATTTCATGAAACAAATTAAATTTACGTGTGTTATTTGTGTCAAATTATACAATTGAGATACCGCATCACATTGCAGTGAATTAAAAGACAAATGAGTAGGCCTATAAAACTATCTTTGTACCGTATTTGTTGCAATTAATGCATATTAACCTTAGCACAACATTTTATTTGCCAGCAAGACTAAATACAAGTATGCGCTCGGTGTTCATTTTAAGTTATGCAAAGATCTTTCTTTTATTGATAGTTAGCATAATTATCAAGTCAAATCGGTCCCTATAGTATAAAGAATGTATTTTCATAATTAATGTATTTGGTCAGATGGCTGGTTTCACTGTGTAGCCTCTGTATTTATCTTGACTGCTACAGACGTTTTGGTATATTGTTGCACATGGGAAAACTGACCGATAGTGAATCAAGGATTTGTATTGGACTGTAGTATTCTCTCTCCTATCGTATGCTCAGTTAATCAGCATATTAGCAAAATGTACTTATAATATAATGCTATCCTGACAGAGAAAAATAGTGCCAAACATTCCTACATTCTCCTATCACCATTCTGCAGTTTTCATGTGTTGTTATTTCATTTGCAGGGCTTAGACATCGTGGTCCTGTTACCCCGTGTACGTGGGTGTGTGTGTGTAGAATGTTTGTGATAACCTGTGTTTTTGTGATTGTTGCAATAGCATGTGTAAATTGGGGATAGGATTGGAAATGAGGTGCCCATGGCCTTCAGTTAGGAACCATCGTGGTATTTGACTAGAGTGGAAGTGATAAACCACGGAAAATCACTTCCAGGCAGGAATCGAACCCATCCCTTCTCAGTTTTTCCCCACGAGGCCGAATGTACCCCGTTCCAATCTTCAAATCAGAATTAAAATTCTTGGTAGAGCCGGGAAATTCTGTAGTATGAATCCAAACACGTTACGAAGAATATTATGCAGTGAATCCACCCTCCTTCCTGGATATCTTTGAAGTCTGCCATGCGCTACGGTACTCTTTTGTTTTCCACAATTCATTCGTTGCTTATGAAACATACAAGGCATGCCCAAAATGTTGTTTCATGAACTTCAACAAATGTACCATTGCCTGTTGTACGACAATAATATACAGTACGTCGAAATTCTGACATTAAAAATACTGGACGACTTTCCCAGTTACTTCATAACTAAGCATACAATATTATGTTATTTGAAGCCATTTTTCAGTGTTGCCTTGGTAATCAACATTTAATGTTTTTCAGTCGTCAACATGATAGTACCCAATTATACAATCGTGGTTCCCTCATCCTGAAAATAAAAAATTGCATGAGATTAATATATACACTTGGATGATCGACATTATTGATCTCATAAGTAGACTCCATAATTTTTCCAAAAGCAACGGTACCTTAACTGTCTGTTCGGGTCACTAGCATGAAGACGTGCGAACAGCAAATGTCATAATATGGAAAGAAGTGCTGTAGGATTGTTGAAATGAATGCTGCAGAGCAGCACAGGTCTTCTAGTCAGATTTATTCTTGATCATAAAGATGAGCATAAAACACCATACATCACAGTGACGAACTACTGTAAATGAACAAGAATTACTGACAATTGCATTATTGACTGAACATTCTCAAACAGAAGTCCCCGCCATATCTTTAAACTGCGTTTTGTCGGATGGGAAAAGTCCACGGCAGGAGCAATTGATTCACAGAGGTCTCAGTGCAGATACCTCATCACACTCGCATAATTTGTATAATCTCCTTGCGTATGAGAATTCACATCGCTCAGTACTTGGGAGTCGCCTTACCAACGTATACCAAGTGATAATTTTGGATGGCTACAGGGTGCATCATGAAATTTTGTGCTTAGTTTATTAGGTATTTCATTATCTTTGGTGTATTTTGGTATAATGATGGTTGTTAGATATACTGTTATTTGTAAGAGAGCAAGAAATAAAGCTCTTCAGCCCCATGTAGCAATTCTTTAAAAAAAAAATCAATCTATTGCTCTATAAACCTTGCATTTCGTGTGCCGCAAAATAAATTATGATTATGTAATCTTCAAGGTGATTTCAAATTTTGTTCCTGTCACACTTGTTTAATCGTGGTACAAAACAAGTGTCCGGATCGTAATTAGCATTCATTGAATACAGTACTATGTTTAAATAGGGGTTCACTAAATCGAGGGCTGACTAAAAATAAAAATCTACTTTTGTGTTTCCCTTTCATAGCTACGTGAGCATATTTGTTTACTGATAGGGGGCAGATGACCTCGTAGTTCTGCCTCTTAAAACAACAATAACTTTGTTTACTGAAGATAGGTGTATACATTAGCTGCTTATAATGTGAGCAGTTGCTCAGAGAATTAGTACACTCATGGTAACTGCATAGGTTTTTTCATTTTATTTATATATTTATTTATGTATGTATTTATTTATCTATCTATCATTATAGATTTTTATTTATCATTCACAGTCAAGCACACCAGTGCTTTTATTTATCTAAATCTATTTATCTAAACCCAAAGCCAAATTCCAGAGGAATAAGTAGACTAACATTGTAATATGTTCATATATTCCTTGATACCTCTGTAAAGGTTCTTGTGTAAACCGTCCATTTGGGACTTGGCCAAAACCATTACCTAAAGTGTTTTCATTCTTTAAGTGACTGTACATTCCTTTCTTAAGGGGAGATGTATGTAAAAATACAGCTAGTCAATTAATTTACAATAACTTGAAAACTAATGAACGTATCACAATGAAATTTTGTAGTGCTATACAACGCACTGTGGAGCATATACCGTACATTTTTCATTTCTGTTACTATAAAGTATTTTGAGCTAGCAATTTTCAAAAAATGACAGCCTGTAGGGGCTTGAGGAACATTTTCAAAAATACTGACCTATGAAGCCTTTTGAACTTAATCATAACTTACTTAGAACTTGTGTTACAGGTTTTTACATTTACATTCAAAAAAATGTATTTTTTTCTGTTAAAATGCAGTCCATAAAACCACTTTTATTTATTTTTTATTTTATTTTTTATGTTTTTACAAAAAAAAATGTTCCAGGAAAAGGTGTACTTTTATGTCATGAACATTTGTACCAAGATTCACTCCTGTAACTCTTATAGTGCCTGAGAAAATGTTCCTTATCATCATCTTGCACAGTTTCCAGCCGCAGGCCGGGTCTGTTTGGCACACAAGCCTCTCCAACATCTTCTGTCTTCCCACCATCTCTCAGCCTCCACCCTTGTCCAGTCTTCTCCTCTCTTCTTCACGCTTTCTTCCACCCCCTTCAGCCACCTGTCCCTCGGTCTTCCTCTCGGTCTCTTTCCTTCCCACTTCGTCTCCTGTACCCTCCTGGGTATCCTCTTCTCCTCCATTCGCTTTACATGTCCATACCATCTTAAGTCTAGATTTCTCTATACCATCCTGTGATGGTTCCTCCTTCATTAATTCTCTGGTCCTCTCATTTCTTATTCTGTCCATCTTTGTAGCTCCAATACTGCTTCTCAAGAACCTCATCTCACTGGCCTGTATTTTGCTCTTCTCCCTTCCTTTCATAACCCAGGTCTCCGAGGCATACGTCAGGATAGGGTCATAGTAAGTCCTATATATGATCTTTTTGCTGTTCTGAGGGACATCCTTGCTCCATAACATGCTTCTGACACTCCTCCGGAATGCTTCTGCCTGTCTCCCCCTCTCATTTATTTCTCTATCGTTTCTTCCATTATCTTGTATCAGGCTTCCCAGATACTTGAAACTCTCCACTGTCTTCAGCTGTTCCCCACCAATTGTTATTCCTGTTGTGGTTCTTTCCTTTTTCCTTGTTGTGATCACCATCTCACTTTTATTTATGCTAAATTTCATCCCATATCCTTGTATTATTTCTTCCCACACATCCAACTGTTCCTGTACCTCCACCTCCTTGTTTCATCAAATCATCTGGAAACACCATTGCTTTCATCTTTCCTTCCCCAATTACTTGTGCCACTCGGGTCATTATGTCATCCATCACCACAATGAAAAGTAACGGTGACAGTGCACTTTCTTGTTTCAGGCCGTTTCTCTGTTCCAACCAGTCCGATCTCTCTCCTCCCACTTTCACACAGCTCACGCTTCCCTTGTACATCTCCTTTATCCTCCTCATAGTCCATTTTTCTACTCCTCCATACTTCGTTTCTGCATACACTGTCATATGCTTTCTCAATGTCCAGGAAGGCCATCAGTAGATCTGTTCCATACTCATAGTGCTGTTCTTGTAACTGCCTTACAGCAAAAATCAAATCCACTGTGGACCTTCTTGCTCTGAAGCCATGTTAATCGTCCCTCATCCCTCCTTCTATCCTTGTCCTAATTCTCCTTTCCAAAACTTTCTCAAGCATCTTTGCACAATGACTCATCAGTGTTATTCCCCGATAGTTTTCTGCATTCTGCTCTACTACCTTTCTTGAAGATCTGGACAATTATTCCCTTTTTCCAGTCCTCTGGGGTCTTCCTTTCCTTCCATGCTGTCTTCATCACTCGGTACAACCATTGTATCCCCACCTCTCCTGCTGCTTTCACCATCTCCACACTCAACTCATCCACACCCGGTGCCTTCCCTCCTTTCATCTTCCTCACTGCATCTGCCACTTCTTTCCATGTTAAGTCCTTTTCTGTTTGCAGTCCATCTTCCTCTTCACAGATTACTTCCTCCTCGCCATGGTTTCAATTTGGGTTCAGAAGTTCTTCAAAATATTTTTTCGACATTTTCTTCAGTTCTTCCCTATTTTCTATCTCTTGTCCCCTTTTTTTCACCATTCTAACATAATACGTAGGATCCTTCTGCCTCTTATTTTTTACCATCCCATACAGGACCTTTTTTGTACCTTCACTATCCTCCATCATCTTTGTCCACTCCTCCATCCACTTTCTTCTCTCCTCAGCCACTTCTCTCTTCGCATCCTTCTTTCTTTCTTGGTACTCTCCCGTCCTATTTTTATACCACCTCCTAAAGGCTCTATTCTTTTCCCTTATTATATATTTTGTCTTCTTATTCCACCATGGTGTTTCCTTCCACCTCTTCTTACTACTTGTCCTCCCCCATACTGCTTCTGCTGCACCTACTAGTGTCATCTTAAATCTAGCCCATTCCTCTTCCACCCCTCTTTCTTCATCTGTTGGAATTCCTTCCTTTACCATTTTGACGTACTCGACCCTTCTATCTCCTTCTTTCAGTTTCCATATCCTTATACTTCTTTCCTGGTTCTCAGTCCCTTTCTTCTCTTTAGTCCCTCTCAGGCTCATTAGTAGCAATTGATGGTCAATATCCAAGTTCTCCGATGGTATAACCTTGATGTCTGTGATGTTTTTATTTAATTCTTTCTCATACAGTATATAGTCGACCACAGACTTCCTGGTCAAGTCATCACTGTACCATGTGATTGTGTGGCTCTCGCTTTTTTTGAACCAGGAGTTCCCAACTAGCAGGCTGTTCCTTTGACAGAAGTCCAACACTCTCTTTCCTTCCTCATTTCTTCTGCCCCAGCCCTCTGGTCCAAGCACACTCGCATACCCTTGTATTTCTCTTCCTACATGGGCATTCTGATCCCCCATAACAATCATATGCCTTCCTCCCAGCTGCTTCTGCAATTCCTCTTCAAACTCCTCCTCTTCAGAGGTGCAGCCTACTTGTGGAGCATACACTTGCACTATTTCTACGGTCCCTCCCCTCAGTGCTACTTTCACTTTCATTATCCTATCACTTATTCTTTTCACTTCTTCTTTTAAATCATCTCGTACTACTACTCCCACTCCATTCCTCTTTCCCTCTTCATTCTCACTCCAGTACAGTCTATAGCCTTTTCTCAGTTCTCTCCTTCCTTCCCCCTTTCCACTTTGTTTCTGCCAATCCCAATAAATCCAACTTCCTTCTTTCCATCATATACACCATCTCCTCCACCTTCCCCGTCAGGGTTCTTATGTTTAAAGTTCCAAATCTTAGTCCATGAACACAGCTAGGTCGTCGTCCATTGTATCCGTACTGTCCGAGGCCTGTTCCCTTCTTGAAAGCAAAAGTCTTATCCACTACTGGCTTGCTGGGCCTATAGTAGCTTCACCAGAGCCCCGTTAGCCGTAACTTTTCAGGGTTTTTATAGGACCTTCACAGCTACCGTAGCGGTCCTGGGGCACACGAAATCCCCACTGTACTTTGCCCCTACAGGCAATCCCCTACTTTGTGCCGTTGCCCGTCTCCCACGACGTGGACGAGGGGTTGGACTTGTATACTGAGAAATTTCACTTACAGTAAAATGGAAAAGAAAATTAAAAACACTTTTTTGCCTACAGTTAGCAGTCAAGTGTTCCCGATAGCCATAATACTGTGCTTCCCCTTCTTCCTCTGCCATCTGCTTTCTCTTGGTTTGAGCTTTCTGTCTTGCTTTTTTACACCTTGAAGTCACAGAAAGGTCAGCTGCCTCAGTGCATCTGTTGTCATTATTGATAGGCTGAATTCACCAGGGTAAAATCCGAACTTCTTCAAAATTCTTTTTCTTCCAACATTTCCATTGTTGAAGATAATGCAAGCATCTAAAGCAGCAATTTTACAACAGTGGAGGAAGAAAAATCTGTTTTTGGGCACCTTTTCCAGATTATCTGTTTAAAAGTTTCATTAGGATTTTATGCTCTTCCATGGGCACAATTTTTTCACAAGGTCAGGGTGAGCTAAAATTTTGAAAGTTGGTTTAATGGCATTGAGAACTGGTACAGGCAAGTTGTGCTGGTGGGTGTATGTCTTTTTTCTGTTTGTCCCTTCTTGTATTTACACCATGGTCATGTATGGGATGGTCATCAGTGGACAATATTTATGAAATAAATTGCCCATACTGCTTTCTGCATATTCTTTACAGATGCTGATGCTGCATTCACTCAAGTTTCAGCTACAGTCCTGTTTTTATAATTAAAACATTATGAACGGTCATTTTTAGCAGATTTGAAAATCTTGCTATAAAACCTAGGCATTATTACCTATACTGCACAATGAACACTGTCCAAGATCACCAAATATCTCTAAAAGATTCGGCAATATGCAAAAGAATGTATCCAAGGTTACTGTTTACTAACAGCACTATAGCAACAGTTCTGAGTGTGGCCTGTCAAAGTAACCAAAATAATTGCTTGAAGGAAGTGAGTCGTGGAATAAATGTGGACTTGACACTTGTGCGGGCCTCTGTTTAACAATATATTTGAGGTATTTCTAGGCCACGTAGAAGGCTTTGGAATTATATTCTGTACAGTATAAACTGAACTAATGTTTCTACAAATAAAAGAAATCGCCATTTCTCTGCTATTTTTTCATACATCTCCCGACAGTTGTTGCCAACCTATTGCTTATCACTCAAGAAGAGACTTTCCATGCTCCTGTTAATATAACAAATAAAAATGATTTGCATTGTCATGTATGTTCCCAAATTTTGATATCAATTGGAGTTCTTTTCCTAATTTGACATTTCATAAAGTTTGAACAGAAAATTACCTAAATTAATCTTTACTAATTAAGTAGGTAAATTTTGTTTCAGTCTGGAGAGAATTCTGAAAGAAGTGGAGATCCCTTAGATATCAGTCGTCTCTCTGAATCATTGGCACGGGCTACCTGCCTTGCACTTGTAAATTACTTGGATCTGCTGTCTCAAGCTGGATTAACCAAACTAGCTGTTAGAGCTAATATCCATCCTGAAAATGTGAGTATTTATTTTTATTTATTTTAATAGGCACTGTTGAGTAAGAGTTCTTAAGTTGTATCAGAAATTATTAACCCAGCAGTTGCCACCATTCTTTTTTTAAATTTTATCATCATTTAGTACAGTTTCCAGCCATTGCCCATGTCTGTTTGATCAACCACTCGATTGTTCATCTTTCCACCAACTCTCTGTTATCACTAGACCTGGGATTTTAGGCTCTAAAAAAATTAGTTTTAGGCGCCTAAAATAGGCTTTTAAAACAAGTAAATAGGCTTTTAAAAGAGAAATTAGGCACTTAAAATATGTTTTCAAAATGTGTGGATAGGCAGGAAATAGACTTTAAAATATTACAATATACACTTAAACTGTAACGTGATACTTTATTTCTTTAACAAACGTGGTATCCCTATTCTTAACCGAAATAACTGCAAAATTAAGACAGAATAAAAAAGACATTTATGAAAAACAATATAAAAAGTAATGTGTCAAAAAATGTTTTGGATTATATGATATATCATTATCAGTACTGATCTAAAACCTTAATACTAAAATCACTGTACACAATTACAGCACTGTAGGCATCCAATAACGGTGGAAACGCGAATGGAGTATGTGTTTATTTATTTGTGAGGAACATTCCTACAGTACTTTCATTCGTAGTTTGCTTTACAGTACATAACAATAATCTTCTCCAAATTTTCCACAGTCAGGCTGTGTCTTTTGTCTGTTAAAATCATTTTGAAAGCAGAAAAAGAGCGCTCCACACTCACAGATGTTAGAGAGGCATAGGAAAATTTATCTACATTTTTCAATTCAATTTCACTTGGTAAGTCTACCTTTTCCCCATCCATTACCTGATGTACCCTTTTCAGCATTGAATAACCTGGGTTCTTCAGCAGTACACTAGACCACTTGTCTCTTATTTTATCTCCTACCTTGCCCCTAGCACTTTGTATGTTATTCTCAGCTTCTTCAATTACAGAAAATTGCTGTTTGAGACTGTTTCCTTTTTCCTCCATTTTTGTAATGGTGACTGGAAGAAATGAAAAATTTGCCTGAATATACGCAATGTCTCTCTGAACACTGGAACAATCATTTAACAGTTCTTTGACAGACGACACACATGCAGAGTTGTCCGTTAAAGGCACATTGTCTATCACAGTCATGATTTCCTCAAGATGTTCTGCATAATACAGGGCAGCTTCCATCCAGGAACCCCAACGGGTGATGATTGGCTGTGGTGGAAGGGGAATAGAGGGGAGTTTCTCTCGAAAGATGGCTATTCTTGATGGAGCCTTACAGAACACTTTCTTCATTGTTGAAATGAGAGTATTTACTGCAGGAAACTCGGCCCTAACTGTTTCTGTGAGTCTATGCAAGGCATGGGCCATGCAAGTAACATGAATTAAAGAAGGATAGAAAGTTTTGAGGAGAGGTGCAGTGGCAATCATGTAGGAAGCAGCATCGGAGACAAGGAGAAGGACTTTAGAATCATCAACACCCCCAGGATACAACAATTGCAACCCCTTGTTGAAGAAGTATGCAATGCTTCGACTATTGACTTTCTCAAGCTGTTTAGAGCAAAGAAGGTGAGCGGTAGATGCCTGATTGGGTTCCAGTTTTCCTACTATAAGGTTAGCAATGTACCTGCCCACAGAGTCGGTGGTTTCGTCCTCACACAACCATATGCAAGACTCCCCAATATCCTCCCTGATTGACAAAATGACCTCATTGTAACAAATATCTAAGTAGTTTTTCTTTAATGTAGATGCTGATAAGATGTGCTGCTTGGTGTATTTCTGTAAAAAATCTCTGAAAACCGGATTATGCACAGCATTCCAGGGGATATTTGCTGCAACTAGGGCTCTACACATATCAGCATAGAAACCATTATGAGTTGTAGGAGATATAGTTTGTGTGAGCAGAGTCTGTCTAATGTTACTTTTCATGGCTGCTTTCGCTTTGTGACTGGCACTATCTGCATGCTGCTGAAGGTGGCATTTTTTCTCATGTGAAATCTAAAACACAATAAAGTGATGTCAATTAGAGACTAAGATGAGGAATAGAAAAGGTGAGCTATTGAATAAAATTTGTAATTTTGAACTATTTAAATTAAGCCATTATTACTCTAAAGTTAATTAAGAACAAGAACACTACAGTCCCCGAAGGGCCTTGGCTTTCAATAACGGTTGCTGCCCAGCTCATGGCCTGCAGATATTGGGTGGCGTGTGGTCAGCACGATACATCCCCCAGCCGTATTGCCTTGCCTCCGTGACCCCTGCCCACCGTAGTTTCTCAATTGTCCTCACGATGCTGGGTCAACACCCTTCCAGACCTCATAGATTTCTAAATTACTGCCGGTACTGGAAATCGAACCCAGGTCGCCTGGACTACTGTCGGCGCAGAAAGTATCTGCAGTCGAGTTTAAACGTTAATAAAATTTGAACCAGTCCACCAATCTAAAATGCAATCACTCCATCGTAAAGCTTGTTTTATTCTGCATTCTTTGCTGGTACATGCATATTTTTATTATGTTTCCTGTGAAAGTTATGTTAGGTGGAATGCAAAAAGTACCTATTTTCTTGCCCGTTTTTTGTAAACAACAACTTTGTAGTACCGTTACATGAAAACGTACTGTTCGACTTTCATGAAATTTCGGTGGATTATGGAATGCACTATTATAAATATATTTATGAAGTTTAATTACTCTACACATGTTGGAAACAAGTTATTGTTTTTGTAAAAGACTGTCCGTTTGATACTGGGTGGTCTTCCGAAATCGAGACTGAGTTCATCAAAGGTCTGAAGGTTTTTGTTTCAAATCGTTGTATACCGAAAACTTACAATGATTTCTTTATTTTATACCGATTTTTATTTGAAATCGAGCGACAGGCTCTCCGTTTTCATGTAATTAAACTACAAAGTTGTTGTTTACAAAAAACGGACAAGAAAATAGGTATTTTTTTGCATTCCGCCTAATATATCTTTCACCAGAAACACAATAGAAATATGCATGTAACAGGAGATAACGCAGAATAAAACACGCTTTACGATGGTGTATTTATATTTTAGATTGGTGGACTGGTTCAAATTGTATTAGCGTTTAAACTCGACTGCACATACTTACTGCGCCGACAGTAGGTCTCTACAATTAATTAGAGAAGCCAATATCAAAACCTTAATTTTAGATTAATATGAAATTTAAGATATAGGCACATACCTGTTTATTGCAGTACTGGCAGAAAATAATCTTGCCATCAAAAGTCATCCCTGGAAATTGTACAAGCCATTGTTGTATAAGCGCACTCTTAGATGATTTCGTTTTAGGCATGATGAACTATATTCACTTAAACAGATGTTCTTTCACTGGCGACTTGACACAGTATGTCGCTTCTTACTACCTGCTCCTTGTTCTTCCTAGATAATCCTCCCCCTCACCCCGTCACTCGACACAGTACGTCCTTGACTACCTGCTCGTTGTTCTTCTGAGCTAATCCTCCACATCCACCCTTCACTCAGCATTCCTTTGGTGACAGTTGTCTGGGAAGAGCACATTTCTGTGAAAAACCCACCCTCTGCTGTTCTGCTCGTTCCAGGGATGTCCATTGTGTGATTGTAAAAATTACAGAAGTTGAATTTTATTTTAAATGTAGAAAATAGGCATTTTTAGGCACTAAAATAGTAAAATAGGCTCTAAAGGTCCAAATAGGCATTTTAGGGCACTATAAAACTCTATTAATGTAAGCGATTTATCATGAAACGTCAAGATATTTAAAAAAAATCATGTTATTTCGTAAGGAACGAAATAGGCATTTGCCTTAAAATCCCAGGTCTAGTTATCACCTCTCCTTTCTACACAGTCTTCACTCTCCCTCTTCAACCATCTGTTTCTCAGCCATCCCCTTGGTCTCCTACCTCCATCTTGTGCATTCTGCTCAGTATCCTCATGCCCTTCATTCTTCTGACATGTCCATTAAGCTGTATGATTTTAAACTTATTTCAAATTTATTTCTTGGGTAGCACAAAAATGGCTTTTTGTGGCCAAAAAAATGTTATTTTTTTCATTCTTTTTTGAAAATGTTAAGGTGACACTAATCAGCCTTGTAGCTTTTGCCATGATAAGCTAGGCAACACGCGCAAGCAAAATCGAAAAAATGTTTGCTTGTAATTATTTTTTTATTATTATTATTTTATTTTATTTTTATTTTTATTTTTTCTTCTTCATGTATACGTTGGTTTTGAGGCAAATTGGATAAATATTTCTTTTCAATGAGATAAGTGTTTATTTTAAAACTTCTGCATGGTTTAGGAGAGATGTTCCTTCATAATACAACTATAATACAAACAAATCTTAGTCAAAATTAAAAAATTTCTTATTTTGTAACACAGTGTAGTTCTCTAGCACATCAGGTTTCCAGTGGCCGGATCAGTCTTATCAGCATTTACCAGGATCGCATCTCTAATGCCTAGGGAATAGAGGATAAGTTTGTTTGGAGTAAATATGATTGCACAAAGAAATAAAAACCAATAAGCTTTGAGCTGCATTTTTGTTCAATTTTTTTCTTCGAAAAATTGTTGGAAGGCATTTTACCCTGGATATGGAGACAGTTAGGTTGTAACTAATCTTTGTCTCAAAGTTTGTAGTTGTGCTTCGTTTCAAATTCTGGCATGTGGCTGTTTGACCCCAGCTTCACCCCAGATCCAAATTTACAAGACAAATGGTTCTACAAAACACTACCAAACCTACAGTGACATGACATCCACAGATGGTCTCTGCCCTCCAAAAACAAAAAATAGAAACCTGTCAGAAACTTACTAATAAATATTATTGCTTAAGTGAATTACAGAAATAGTTTAGTTGGGGGAGGAAGACTGTTTTGTTGATGAGATCGTCATTTCTAAGTTTTGCAACATTAAATGCTTAATGCCATAATACTTATTAGTAATAATTATCACATTTACTAAGTTTCTGACAGGTTTTTTATTTTTTGTTTTTAGAGGGCAGAGACTATCTGTGGGTGTCGCTAAGTTTGGTAATGTTTCGTGGAGGCATTTGTCTTGTAAATTTGGATCTGATGATGCTCGCTTGACGAGCGAAACATGTCATTCCATAATTTTCTCCTTCAATAGTCCATAACAATATATTAAGTATATATGTATATACATATATCTTAAGCAAGGCACAAAATCTTAACCTAACCTCTAAATATGGTTTGAACATTCACACCGCCAGCTCATTCATACTTACTCACATCACAATTGCCTACACTAAATTAAACAAAAATTTAAAATGTTACAACCAACAAGGAAATTGTTGTTTCTTTTCTTTTTGTGAAGGAAACTTTTTTTTTTGACAAAAAAGAAACTTTCATTTCAAACTACCATCACCAAACTATGACTAAAATATGAAACAAATTAAAAACCAAAACTAGCAGATCTAATCTTCACAGAATTTGTAACCATAATTCATTGGACCACGTGCACACACACTATTTACATTTACCCCAATTGAATAAATTTTTCGTAAGACTATCATTAACCCTCGGATACTCACGCGGGCTACAGGTGTAGCCCAGTGATTTATTTTGTTGTAGCGCAGAGTATATTTTTTGGTAGGAATATTGAGAATCTCTGTAGCTGCCTGTTGATGCTGTATTTAACAGACGGGTGTGATTCCAACTGAACCAATTGCACTAAACTGACACCAGATGCATTAGAAGTCGTCTGGGCCCGTGCAAGCATCGCCGTTTCAGAATTGAACGTGCTAAGGAAACGTATAGGAGGCGGTCATGTAGATGACTTTCAAATCAGTCAGTGTTTAAAGTAATGATAGGTTGAGTGTAGTGGAAATAGAGTAGGCTGTTGCTTCTTGTGTGGATGAGGAAGAGATAAATCAACAAGGTACACATGCGCAAAGTGCAATGAGGATCTTTTCGGATCATTGTGTCCATTTGCACAGAATGCTTGAGTGACAAATTTGTTTGAGCTTGCTTATGGATTTCCTGGGCTATAGATTGTAGCCAAAAGAGCAAAAATAAACTTCAAAACTTCGAGAAAAAATAAATGAAAATACTGAAATTTTTCTTAATAAGTGCTGATTTTCTAATGAACTTATCTAACCTAGTTTTATTTTTGTTTAATTCCAATCCAAATATGCACTAATGTATAAGGTGCGTTCAAAAAGTAACAAGCCGGAGGCATAATTACAGAAACCAGTACCTGTATGTTAGAAGTATTGGCCCTGGCTGTTGAGGCACTTGTCCCACTGTGACACGAGGCGGTGAATGGCTGTCTCATAAAATTCCCTGGGCTGCGATGTGAACCAGTTCCGCACGTACAGCTGGACGTCGACATCCGAGGTGAATCGTTGGTCCCGCAGAGCCCTTTTCAGTGGACCAAACATGGCGTAATCACAGGGAGAGAGGTCTGGACTGTATGGAGGGTGTGGCCGAGGACCTCCCATTTGAATTTCTGCAGGAGTGCCGTGACTGTGTTGGCCGTATGAGGTCGTGGAGCAGAATGACCCCACGGGTGAGATTGCATGGTCGTTTTGTTTTCTTCACTTGCCGAAGAGTGGTCAAGGTTTGCGAGTAACGCTGGGCATTCACTGTTGTCCCATGCGGCATGAAGTGTATCAGAAGGGGGCCATCTTGATCAAAGAAGAACGCCAGCATTACCTTTCCTGCACTCGGGTGGATGGCCTTGCCTTTTTTGGGTGGTGGTGACCCCGGATGCTTCCACTGGAGGCTTTGTCATTTGGATTCTGGTTCGAAGTGATGACACCATGACTCATCTCCAGCCACCACTCGTGCCAGGAACCCATTCCCTTCCCTCGCATAGCGCTGCAGATGACCAAGACAGTGGGCCATTCGATATGCTTCCTGATGTGGTTGAAGATTGTGGGGCACCCATAGGGCACACACTTTGTGCAAGTGCAGTCGTTCCTTCATGATGGTGTGCATACTTCCGAAGCTCAATCCGACCACGGCGGCTATGGCGTTCACTGTCACTGGCGGTCCTGGGTAATGAGTGCATCAACCAGCTGGACGTTGTCATCGGTAATGCAGGGGTGTGCCCCAGACCGGGTATCATCGGCTAACGATGCCCTTCCTTCCCTGAAGCGCTTGTGCTACGCCTTGACCCTTGCAAGGGACATGCAGTGTTCGCCGTACACTTGTGGCGTTCAGCGATGAATGTCCGTTCCCCCTACTCCTTCCGCTGTCAGAAACCGAACAACACCTCTTTGCTCTTCGTTTGATGCCTCCATGTCACTGTTTACAATGCAACTGGCAGCGTTGGACGATTGATGCATGCTGCTACTCGCTTTGTATCGTCACTTGACGTGCACGCGTGCCGTCTAGCGACAGGCTGTGACCTTCCATGCTCTGGTTGGAACCACACCTCATTAAACGCCACGATTAGCCAATGTCGTCACCGGTTTGCGCATTCCAGCCTCCGGCTCGTTACTTTTTGAACGCACTTTATAAGTATTTAGGTTTATATAAAAAATGGTTGAACAGTTCTAGTTCCATTAGTTTCATTTTTGTTGCAGTTTTACTAAAGATGTACGATAAAATTGAATATTCTTCTTAACTTTGTATTTTCTCTCCATATGAAGATAAATGAAAATCCACAGCCTGCTTCCAGTCTCCGACCGGGTCAGGAATGGAATGAATGAAGCCCCCATCTAGCGGCGAGGATAGGAACTGTGCCGGCTGCCGAGGCCTGACGCACTCCTCTGGGGCAATGATTAAATGAATGACAGAAGCAATGAAATGATAGTGGAGAGTGTTGCTGGAATGGCATTTTGTCAGGGGAAACCGGAGTACCCGGAGAAAAACCTGTCTGCCTCCGTTTTGTCCAGCACAGATCTCACATGGAGTGACCGGGATTTGAACCACGGACCCAGCGATGAGAGACCGGCGTGCTGCCGCCTAAGCCACGTAGGCTCTATATGAAGATAAATACCTACATAAAATCTTCAGACTTAGCTTAGAATCCTTATATATATTACTAATTATCATATTATTGAAACTGAACACCGAAAATAAAGTGTGCGAGTCCATCAGATTGAATAACTGTTTGAGCTACAATGTAGCCCGCACGAGTAACGCTATATCTATTACTAGTGCGAGTGTCCGAGGGTTAAAGTCAGTCTTTTGAAAATTGCAGTCCAGATCAACTCTCATAATTATCTTCTTTGTGATGGGCGAGGGACCCGTGGTTAGTCTTCCACCCCCCACCCCTTTTTAAGCACACACAAATTTCTTGGCTTCGCGGTCTCGGAATTAAGACGTTGTTCTCAATTGACGGCCGAGTTCAGAGTCCTTCTAAGTTCCTCGTTGCCAAGCCCACATGGTCCTGTGATATGGCAAGACATACTACATTCGCCACAACAAAATTGAGCAACATAAAACTCAGCCATAAGCTAGGTTAGTTTTTTATTAACACAAGGTTGGTAGCTTGCTCCGGGGAACAGTTCCAAGTTGGAAAATGTGATCTAGTTTGTGCCGGAACAGAAATGCTGAGTTCGCAATTTTCTCGAGTGTCTCACGCTAGCCTGAGAAACTGCAACACGTGGCGGTACAGGCTGCCCAATAAAGTGATGGACAGTCTTGTTGCACCACCAGATGATAAAAGGTTTTTATGCGTATTTTAAAATTTTGTAATTTATAGATTTGAGGAAAGGTTTTTACAAGTTTCTGAGTAAAATTTCTAAAAGTTTCGGGGCTTGCTTCTCTTGATTAAACGGAGGACGAGGGAGGTCATGCCGGACTATTGTACCAACGGTACAGTTGTGTTCATTTTTTCTTACATAAATTTGTAAATGATCTCTTTTGCTTAGCCTAGCAAGATATAGCAGCAAACATCTATGTCATATTCGTATTTATTTTCTTCTTAAATAAAATTGTGTTGTAATATGTTTCTTCCATTTAATAATTATAGGCTTACTTGGATATCCTAAGCTTTTATTAAACAACATTAACCCTTTGGGCTCCATGTCCTATTAGGGGTTTTTTTACCACTGAGCTCCAAGCCCAGTTTATGCGTTTTGCAAGCTTTTGACTACTCTCAGGTCAGCTGATACTGTAAGTACTTTTTACTAATCTGTTTGCTTATATGAATAAAGCCTTATTTAGTTCATTTTTGTCCTTAGTAAACATTTGACAGTCGGAACCAATAAATATTAATTGAAATTAAAACAAAACAAAAGTTGATCGAAATGTTTGTAGAAATTTTTAATTTTTTTATATTATCGCTAACATACTTATTGAATAGTACAACTTATTATGAAGCTATATTGAAAATTTCATTGTTTTTTAACCTAACATAAACCTGTAGTAGAAATAATTAATTTGCATACTGGAAAGGGAAGAGGAAATTGATGAGGATGCGAAAGGAGATTTAATATTGATATCAGAATTTGACAGAGCATTGGAAAACTTAAGCAGGAGCAAAGCATCAGGCATACCGATTGAGTTGCTATGCTGCATAGGTGATGATGGTCTGATCAGGTTATTTCATTTGGTGTGCAGTGGCGGCTCGTAGATGAAAAATCAGGTGAAGAGCAAAACTCTAATTTCAGCAGTGCTTGATTGCTTTTGTGAATATTGACATTTTCTTCGTATTTTAATGCTTAAATATCAACTCGGTCGTCCTGAAAATTATTTTTGTGGTTTCTCATTTTCACCACCAGGCATATGCCGGGATGGTTCCTTTCAACAGGTCCACGGCCGATTTCCTTCCAAAATCCCTTCCCTGACCCGTCCTGCAAAGAAAATGCATGGTCATTGCCTGCATTAACAGAATTAATAGAATTCCTTAAAGTTCCCACGAGTTACAGTAAAGTTTAAAGTTCATAGGAGCTCTCTTATAGAGGTCATGACGAGAGTGAGACCTCAAGTATAGAACAACTCTAATTATAAGCCTCAAAATATGCCTATTCAAAGTCACATTCTCATTATATCTATGTTCACATACAGTGCTTGCAGAAAGTTTAGGGACATAATAAACAAAGTTTTTATGGTTCCGCCTAGTCAATACTTGTTTTATTAGAGATTTTATCGTGACATAATCACTTGTCTTTACGTATGTTGGGACATGTTTCGGTGTCTAGTAACATTGACACCTTCATCAGCCTACGGTTATTGGCAACACTCAATGACATTAAAATAATTATTAAAACAACACACAGATGACTAAAATAACACTTTAAAAAGGTTTTTAAAAAACTGTCATAATGAAAGTTCACTTAAAAGTCTTAAAAAGGCTGGGAGCACTGTTTTGGTTTCCAATGTCCTGCTTCCGATAATAACCTCCGAAATCCAGCAAGAGGTGACCATACATAACTGGAAAAGAAAATCCCTGTGTGAACTTATGATAAGTATTAAAACCGAAAAAGTGGAAAGCTAAACAAAGAAAAAGTGGAAAAATGTATAATAAAAGGAGTGTGGTGAACTTACGGTGTAGTTGTGGCAGCGAGAAATCGGGCCGTGCTGAGGCATACGGAGACTGTGCAGTACTGATATGAAATAGCTTGGGGGAAGCGGGCGAGGCTTCAGTCGAGAGGGGCGGGGGGAGGGTAAGTATACTGGCAATTTTTGAGGACAGGAGTGAGATGGGGGTATGGGGTTGAGGGGTGGAATGAGCGGATTTGTAGATCCTGGATTAAATGATAAAATTAAGGTGGTTTGTATTTAACTCTGTAATTGGTTAAGGTCTCAAAGAGTACATTGTTATTTTCAAAGTTTATCTCATTGATATTGGTTAGGGGTTCTGTTCTTTGGGCAAAATCTATTTCAATTTCTTCCAATATGTTCATTGTGATACCTTTCTTAGCAAGATGCAGGATGCTCATGTCTTTGTTGATGTCAGTGAATTCATGTTTACTGTCCTTCATGTGGTTGGCCATAGCGGAGAATTTATTGTATTTTAGAGCTTTAAAATGTTCACCATATCTTGTAGCAAATGACCTACCGGTTTGTCCATAATAATTAGTTTCGCATTTGGTGCATTTCAATTTGTATATGCCTGATTTATTAAACTTGTTCGTGTGGTTCAATAAACGGATTCGCACCACAGATAGTTAACAACATCATTAATAAAATTAAAAATAAATCGGTCACCCACCTAACGCCAGAGCAAAAAGAGCCACCCAAGTACGCAGTCTTCACGTACTTTAACAACAAATCTTACAGCATTTCCAATATCTTTAAGAAACGCGGTCTAAAAATAGCCTACAAAACAACTAATACAAATAAAGATATTTTATTTAACACCAACAAATTGAACCACACGAACAAGTTTAATAAATCAGGCATATACAAATTGAAATGCACCAAATGCGAAACTAATTATTATGGACAAACCGGTAGGTCATTTGCTACAAGATATGGTGAACATTTTAACGCTCTAAAATACAATAAATTCTCCGCTATGGCCAACCACGTGAAGGACAGTAAACATGAATTCACTGACATCAACAAAGACATGAGCATCCTGCATCTTGCTAAGAAAGGTATCACAATGAACATATTGGAAGAAATTGAAATAGATTTTGCCCAAAGAACAGACCCCCTAACCAATATCAATGAGATCAACTTTGAAAATAACAATGTACTCTTTGAGACCTTAACCAATTACAGAGTTAAATACAAACCACCTTAATTTTATCATTTAATCCAGGATCTACAAATCCGCTCATTCCACCCCTCAACCCCATACCCCCATCCCACTCCTGTCCTCCAAAATTGCCAGTATACTTACCCTCCCCCAGCCCCTCTCGACTGAAGCCTCGCCCGCTTCCCCCAAGCTATTTCATATCAGTACTGCACAGTCTCCGTATGCCTCAGCACGGCCCGATTTCTCGCTGCCACAACTACACCGTAAGTTCACCACACTCCTTTTATTATACATTTTTCCACTTTTTCTTTGTTTAGCTTTCCACTTTTTCGGTTTTAATACTTATCATAGTTCACACAGGGATTTTCTTTTCCAGTTATGTATGGTCACCTCTTGCTGGATTTCGGAGGTTATTATCGGAAGCAGGACATTGGAAACCAAAACAGTGCACCCAGCCTTTTTAAGACTTTTAATTGAACTTACATTATGACAGTGTTTTAAAAAACTTTTTAAAGTGTTATTTTAGTCATCTGTGTGTTGTTTTAATAATTATTTTAATGTCATTGGGTGTTGCCAATAACCGTAGGCTGATGAAGGTGTCAATGTTACTAGACACCGAAACATGTCCCAACATACGTAAAGACAAGTGATTATGTCACGATAAAATCTCTAATAAAACAAGTATTGACTAGGCGGAACCATAAAAACTTAGTTTATTATTACATTCTGTCAATACGGAAAAATGTGTGACTTTAAAAGTCAAAAAGTTTAGGGACAGGCCTAAATTTCGTTTGATGCACATTTGTCCCTAAAGTAACAGCATTTCAGTCATTGCTTTACATGATATTGTTATACACCTATATGAGGGGGTTTTCATTTAAAATTTTGCTGCTCTAGCTCTAATACTTTTGGAGATGGAATGCTTTACCTTTTTTAAACAGGGCTAAAAAAAACTGTTTTTCCTACTAATAAAATGTTTTCGTTCTCAAAAACTGCTAATCCTACAACTATGAAATTTTTACTGCTGTTTTACTACAATATAGCAATCATAGCTGTAGTACTAGCAGTTTTTGAGAAAGAAAACATTTAAGTAAGAAACACAGTTTTTTAGCCTTGTTTACAAAAAACATTCCATCTCCAAAAGTATTAGACCTGGAGCAGTGAAATTTCAAATGAAAACCCCTCATATAGATGTCTAATAACATCATGTAAAACAATGACTAAAATGCTGTTATTTTAGGGACAAATGTTCATCAAACAAAATTTAGACCTGTCCCTAAACTTTCTGCAACCACTGTAGTCTGGCATTTTCCCTCAAGGCGTCAGATAACGTGGTAGTGCTTCTTTTGAGTGTTCTAATCTGTAACTGGCACTTCAAATGTTCCTCTCTGTATTTGTGTTTGTTCAACTCGCTTGTAGGCCTAATGTTTTGGAAATCACCGAAACTTGTAGATTTCACACACCACATTTGTTACTAAAAAGTAAGCAAGGCTAACAGAACAGGTTGTTTTTAAGAATACAAGTACTGCACAAGCATATGAACTGCTCGAACCAAGATCCCTTGCAATGAAGGCTATAAGATTTGTCGGTTTTCTTGATATCTTTTTAGTGCACAGTTCTATTAATTAATTTGGCCGTCCACAATTTAATAACACCCCTTTGTCTTCGTCTTTCCACCTACTGAAGAGAATTTCTAATAAAAGTAATACCGTGTCTTTCACTGGAAATATTATTACCCTATAAGCCATCAACTTTCATCAACAAGAGGGTAAGTAACGTTATAAATAAATACTATTTATTGGGAAAATAAATACAAGCTTCAGCATAGAAGCCTGACGCAATGCCAACATTCATTAACTGGACTTGACGTATTGCCTTGGAGACACAGCAACTTCTTCACTCGACTGTCTAACGGCAGGTAATGACGTCACACCCGCTGTCAGGTTGCCATGGCAACGAGACGAAGTGGCTGATATAAACACGTTACTTCGTCTCCTGCAGATTCCACTCCAAGTTAAGACAGCACAATCTAGCGACAGAGAGTTCAACTGACACAAGGCCGTCATATAGCCTCGCTTGGGTACCATCTAGCAACGGACTGTAGAAATAACAGTACACTACACGATAAAATAGCGCAAGACAATTGCAACATTTGCATTTAAATAACAAACTATAATGTTTATCTTACGAGATAGCTAGTGAAGAGGCTCTTCACTCCCTTCACCTGAATAGCCGCTACTGTTGGTGTGTAGGATTTATGAGACAGGTGAGGCACCCTCTCATTTCAAGAAGATTGTTATCATCCCTATACCGAAGAAAGTAGGATCTGACAGAGTGAAGATTAACAATCAGCTTGATTACTCATGCTTCAAAGATCCTGTCTAGAATAATTTACAAGAGGATGGAAAGCCAGATAGAAACGGAGTTGGGTGAAGACCAGTTCGGTTTCAGGAGAAATGTAGGAACAAGGGAAGCTGTACTAAGTCTTAGGCTGATTTTGGAAGGTAGAATAAGAAAAGAAAAGAGAACGTTCATGGAATTTTTAGACTTGGAAAAGGCTTTTGATAACGTTGATTGGGCTAAATTGACATTCTGAAAACCATTGGAATAAAGTACAGGGATAGGAGGGTGATCTACAATCTATACAGAAACCAGACAGGAGTCATTCAAGCTGAAGGACATGTGAGAGAAGCTGGTATCCAGAAAGGTGTAAGGAGGCTGCAATTTATCACCCATAGTTTTCAATATTTACATTGGACAAGTAATGATGGAAATTGGAGAAAAATTTAAAGTGGGATGAAGATTCAAGGAGAAATAATTTCAACTCCTAGATTTGCTGATGACATCATCATCTTGGCCGACACGCCAGAGGATTTGAATGAGTTTTTTTAATGGTATGGACTCCATTTTGAGGAAGGAAGGAATTCATGATGTAAATTAATAAATGTAAAACAAAAATATTGGAATGCAGCCGAAATAAATCAGAAACCCCCTATGGACATCAAATTGGCAGGTGAAAAGCTAAAGGAAGTAGGAAACTTCTGTTACTTAGGAAGCAAAATAACCAGTGATGGATGAATCAAAGAGGATATAAAATGTAGGTTGGCTCAGGCAAGGAAAACATTTCTACTAAAAGGAAACTGTGTACATCGAATGTAGATTTAGGTATTAGGAAGTCATTTTTGAAAGCTTTTGTCTGGAGCATGGCATTCTATGGAAGTGAAGTTGACTATTGCTGCAGCAGAAAAGAGGAGAATTGAAGCGTTTGAAATGTGGTGTTAAGTTATGAGAGGAAGGGTCGAGGATAAGAAGTGTAGGGGTAGATCAAGGTTAGAATATGTTAAATAGATTGCTTCGGATGTAGGGTGTGGTAGCTATGTAGAGATGAAACGATTAGTTCAGGACAGGGAGGCATGGAGGGCTGCATGAAACCAGTCAAAAGACTGAAGACTCAAACAACAAGATACTAGTACCTAAATGGCCCAAACATAAAAGTCTAGTTACTAGTACATTTGTTAGGTTTATATTTCAATACTTACGAATCACATGTATGCTAATGGTTCAAACTTCTTCTTCATAACACTTATATCACAATAAGAGTAAAATTACAAATAATAATAATAAAAGTTACCAAAATCAGAACAAGTATATTTCCCAGGGCCTTATAACGCATATCTTATGTCAAGCCCAATGGATGGACTGCTTTCTTGCATACTTTGCAAATATAGAAAAAATAAAAGATAGTGACTAAGACACTGAGTGGAGCACGTGCACAGTGAAACTGCTAGTGTTGATGCCGCCAAGAAGAGCGCAGCAATAAACGTGTGCTCATTGGACTGAAATATTGAAACTGGTCTTGAAAATAAAAGAAGCTGTTTATTGGTAAAAAGTAAGTGGAGATTTTTCAGATCAACATTTACTGTGTCGTGCCAGCACTGCTTTGGTCATCCATGTGGACCTTGTCCATTAATTTCAAAGGAGGAAGTGAAGTAGGTAATTGTTCCAGGTGTAGCACATTGGATGTGACCATATCATTGGAGCTGCTTTTCTCGTGTCTTCTCAGTGATCTGTGCGACACCCATTTGCTGGCGAACGATTTTGTTTCTTACATGATGCATGCGCGTGATGCCCATTGACCAACGGAGCATACGCATTTCCATACTGTGTAATTGGCGCTCCGTAACTTTGTCAGATAATCGACATTCAACACCCTATAAAGCAACAGGACATACTACCCTGCGGTAAATTTTGGACTTTTGGACAGATTGAGTGGCATCCTTCTGTCGCAGAGCATGCCTGCGACTTCCCTCAATCTTGATTCTACTGCGCACTTCATCGCTTATCCCACCATCAAACTGCAGACGAGATCCTAAATACCTAAAGCTTATGGTCTTCTTTATCATCTCTCCATCCTCTGGGGATGATTTCCAGGTATTGAGTTTTATTTTTATTTAGCCTAAGACCATATTGTGAGAGGCGACTTTTCCAATTTTCAACCTGACGATGCAAGCCTCTTCTGGTGTTATCAGCAAGTGCAACATCTGCATATAAGAGAGTCCAGGGTACCCTCCTTTGCATGTCTCGTGTAATTCTGTCCATGATCATGATAAAGAGGAAGGAGGACAGGCTGATCCTTGGTGTACACCGACGTTCACTGCAAAACTCTCTTGAGATGCCAACTGCACAACATACACGACTTGTAGTGTTCATGTATAACATCTTGATCCAATTAATTAGCATTTCTGGTACACAGTGGTCACGAAGTGCATACCAGATTACACGGTGAGTAACACTGTCAAAAGCCTTTTCAAGATCAAGAAAGGCAATTACAGTGGTTGTTGTTTCTCTTGATACTTTTCGATGAGCTTTCTGGCAGCAAAGATTGCATCGGTTGTTCCAGCACCCTTGACTATTTTGAATAATAAAATATACGTACTGAACGTCCTTCAAGGATATTGGCATTTTTTCTGGCAAAACACAAACGGACTTTCAAAAGGGCGTTGGCGCTTAGAGGATTAAAAACATACTATTAAGATTATCAAAATGTTATTTACTTTTTATTCAACTTTGAAATATTAAGTCGGAGATCTGCGCGTTCAGCGAGGTATTGAAGGTTTGACTGTGTGGCCCGCAACTGTGGAAAGGTTGTCAACCTCTGGCTTAGATGCTACAAAAAAAAAAAAAAAAAATTCGCCCCCACTTTTAACTGTAATAACCATGACAATATGTGTAGGAAATGCAATGAAGCAGAAGAATCAGCTGAACACATACTTTTTTAATGTGAGGCGCTGGGAAGAACTAGAATCTCCACACTGGGGCTGCCGGGTGAAGAAAGAGAGAAAATCCTAGAGGACCCAATAAGATTGATCTGCAGCTTTTTGAAGGGAGCAGAGATATCCAGGTGGGAATGAAGGAAACACATGGTAGCAAAAGATCTTGGAGTTCGACGCTAAACAGGAACTTGGAAACGAGAGGCCCCATGAATAAAAGAAGAAGAAGAACTGTAATAAGCCACAAACTATTTTTGTAGTAGATAATGTGAAAGACTGACAGCAGAAATGCAGCGCTAAGCCATGGGGCCGAACTATCTGCAGACTCTGTAGACGTGGGTTCGAATCCCACAGTTGCCCATCCATGAAATGGGTTCCATGGTTTACCATTTTCAACCTAGGGGAAATGCCAGGACTGTACCTTATAATAGGTCAAGGCTGCTTCCTTCCATCTCCTTGCCCAGTTTCATTCATCTTCATTCATTTCATCTCGTTGACTCCTCTCCTGAGGGTGGCGTCGGGAAGGGCATCCGGCCGTAAAAATAACACCTGCCTCATACACTTTCATCGCATCTCATCCCCAATCCCATTGAAATCTGAAATAATAGGGGGTAGACATGCATAAACTTACATAAGAAATGTGAAAGACTGTGGTATTTTAAGAACATTGATTCTTTTTGTTTTTTGTTTCATTTTGTTGAAAAGTGGAGTTCATATCTTGATTTGAAAATGGGGCGACTTATTGTAGTGATAGAAGCCATTTTTCAGTGCTGCCTAATTCTAATAAAGAAAGCTTTTCAGTCGGTCAACACGAATTGTGCCCTATTACATTAGGTGGGAAACAAATATTTACATACCCTATAAGTTAACACACTTTTTATGTACAAATACCTCCTTAATTGGGTGACATGTTTTGAACGTCTCGCGTTCATCCTCAGATCCTGTTCACCTAGGCTTAACTGGTTATGATGATTCTGAATCACACTTAAACACAAATAAATAAATGCAATATTTATATTACATAAGTTTAATATACCAATTTTTGAGGAAGACATAAGTTTGTAAAGACTTGTATAGCATGTCAACTATTTACATACAGTAAATACACTTATATGGTTATTGCATTATTATTATTATTATTATTAATGTGGATTATGTATGTTCAATGGGGTCTACTCAGCCTCGGGTGGCCCAAATGAGTAGAGGGGGTTCGATTCCCACCTCAGCCATCCTCGAAGTGGTTTTCCGTGATTTCCCACTTCGTCTTCGGGTAAATGCCGGGATGGTACTGTACCCGTAAAAATCAAGGAGGTGCTCGCTGGTCATCCAAAGCGAAGCTGAATTTTTGAAAAGTGAACATCCCGGCTAAAGACTGTTTCACAATTCCGCCAGAGAGTTCTCCAAGATTATACACAGCAAGCTGGAAACATGTTATGGATATAACTAACTATCTTTTATACACAAGTATGCAACCTACCTGCTTTTCTCTCGGGGCTATGTCGGATGGGAAAAAGACATCCTATCTACTTTAGGCTGTTCCATAACATGTCTCATTACAGAAATCAAGGAACATCGAACCAACATGTAGAAAAATATAAATTTATTAATAAAAACTAAAACAATACCAAAACTACATGTATGTATGTCTACCCCTTATTATTCCCGTTTTCCAACGGGGTCGGGGATGAGATGCGGTGGAAGTCTTTGTGGCGATGATTTTTATGGACGGATGCCCTTCCTGACGCCAACCTCATAAGAGGAGTTAATGAGAGATGAAATGAATGATGGTGAATGAAACTGGGCAAGGATGTGGAAGGAAGCGGCCGTGGCCTGTCAGAAGGTACCGTCCCAGCATTTTCCTGGTGTTGAAAATGGGAAACCACGGAAAACCATTTCAAGGACGGCCGACGGTGGGGCTCGAACCCACGCGTCTACCGAGTCAGCAGAGAGCTTGGCCCCATGACCTAATGCTGAGCTTTAGCCAGCGTAGCCACTACTGTCAATACCAAAACTACATAACACCCTAAATTTAAATCTACATATACGCCACTGACACACACACAAAAACTCCCTACATTTATACATGTTAAACTGTTGAATTTACGAGACGCTCCACCGGCTCCAAGAGTTAAAAATGAATCAAAACAATTTGAAAGCGTGCATTCCAATTAAATAACAAACACATTTCTGGCTCGTGCCAGCAAATAACTGGACTTGTTATGTCATCGCCTTCTAGACTGGCCTACACAACACAGGTGTGAGAATGTCATTCATTCATCTCCCCGCACGACCCTCGCACAAGAGCGGGTCTGCTTGGTCTACAGCTGTGGTAGCCAACACTGGGCTCTCAATGCTTGCAAATGAACTCGAAACGCAGCTCTAGCATTTGACAAAATACACTCGTACAAAAACTGTCATAACTTGACTAATTCTATCTGAAACTCATTCATACTATCAACAATCATTCTTACAATTGTGATCGATGTTCATGACCACCGACGCTAACATTCACTCTATATTAACAATTAAAAAGAATCAACCACTCGTTCGAAAAACATTCACTCCTTTTAACTATAACCTAAACTAAAAACATTTAACTATTATAATTATTGTTAAATATTAAAACCCTTTGTAATAACTAAATAAAATGTTTATACAGTATATGCAGACGTCAACCGCTCCTAAGATTAATTCTTGGGCGATTAGACCGCGTTATCCTCATTCTCAACGCTACTGCTCATAGTATAATTACTATGGCCTTCTCTTTAAAATGCTTGACCACATTTGTCATATCAAGTTTAAAAGTCAAGTTTAAAACCGATCAATTAAGATGAGTACATTGTTGCTTCTAATTCAGTTTAATAAAAATTAATAATTAATTTAGAGAACAGGGACATTGTATCTTTTCTTAATGGAGTTCCGCCAATAAAATGACATCTGTGCCGCAGATTTAATTATATGGAAAGTCTTCACTGACTTTCTCCAAAATACAACAACGCTACCTTTATACAATCCTTCGGTACATTATGACAATAAATACGGCACAGTCAGTTGGCATTTGAGGGTGCGCAAATGCGAGGGAGCCGTGTCAGTAGATTTACTGGCATGTTAAAGATCCCCTTCGGGACAAAATTCCGGCACCCCGGCGTCTCTAAAAGCCAGAGTAGTTAACAGGGACGTAAAACCAATAACATTAACATTAACATCCCTTCTTATAATATTCAATTAATTTTGGCAAAAATCTCCATAACTCCACTATAAAACTCACAAGTCATTAACACTCTTTTTTCAACAATGGTTCTACTGTACTGGTATATAGCTTTCTAAGCTTTCGGTCTTATTGTTGCCTCAACAATACAACATATCAATGTTCTACAGTTACATTGGTTGTCTTCAAATGATGGTATTAATAGATCTTTCAATGGTTTACTAAACAAAATTCCTCAGACATAAGACACCATTTCTCCAAATATTTAATAAAAATATACATGTTCTTTCTCACTGGTCATTACTAAATGTGCACGGTTGTAAAACTACATTGACAAATAACGTAGCGTTACACGTGTGCCTAGATAACATTTCATGTTATCTCGTCGCTCAATAAGGATCGATCATGACTGGAAAAAGTCTTAACTATACTTTCCTAAGATCGAATAATTTATCTTTCAAAAGATAAGTCTCTAATCATTTATATTTAATGAAGAGCGAAGTCTTTCTTCAATTTAATATACGGTATGTTTCTCGTTAACTGAGTGTAGCTTCATTTTACAAAAAGAATGTTCATGTCTATTCACTTTCACATTGAATTCACGACGAGTATAACTTGTGTTATGCAAATGTCCACTTTACAATACAAAATTATCTTTTTATATATCACTTGATGTCAATATACATTTTGAGACATGTGTCGGCTCTGTGAGTATAACTTGCTTAGATCGTCGTATTATTTCTAATAATAGTGATATTTCACATACCACTCGAATATTTCTTCTCCTAAATATATTTCTTCTTACAAAAAGAACAAAGTTCATTTTAAATAAAATGAATTCAATGAATGTTCTAGACTAAAAGTCTGAAGTCTCGAATAAAAATTGAAATCGTAGAATAATGACTTCCTTAAACATTTTCCCAATTGAAAATAAGTTTCACAAACAACTGACTTCAGTTCACAAACTGAATCTTGAAATATTTAAAAAGTATAGATGATAAACTGACTTTCATCTATAGACAGATTCGAAGAATAAAATTTACTAAACATCGAAGTGAAAATACATAACAAAGTATGGAGAATTGTTGTTCCGAAATGCCCTTGACACACTCAAACAAGAATAATTATGTAAAACATCTACCTTCATCTTGTAGCAATTGAAGTTCATTGTCGGGTATCAGAAAATACCCAACTGGATCGTCATCATCCAGGTATGATTTCTTCAAAACAAATCTAGTCCTCTCCATCGGATTCGAACTGCTTCCTCGAGAATGGGAAGGATTCCTTCTCGGCATATTCGTCTCCTCCTGGGATCGAACAGCGTTCCTTGGACTTGAGTTCCATCTCGAACTGTCATCGGGCTGATATCTTCTGTCCTCCGTCAATACTTCTTCAATCGCCGACATCTCTAGAAGTTCTTCCACAATCATTGAGCAATATATTCTGGATAGCCTCATCGTTACAAAACAAACTCTAGCCTCATCGTTACAAAACAAACTCGAAAGTTGAATGTCGGTTCACTATCGTAGATGGTAAAGTTCATTTGGTTGGTCAATGAAAGATTATATATGCTGATGGTCGAGAATGAATGTACATAGAAATACATTAAATGTACTGGGTGGAAATGTACTTAATGCATCCTGTTGTCTCGGCGTTCTGTTTATCTAGATGTTATAGATCTTAACATTGTTGCTCTAACGTTGTTCCATTGTTGCAATCACAACTCTGTCTTGATATATCCCTGACGCGAAATAGTTTAATACATCATCACTAACATACTTAAAAAGTTGTATACTATTTCTTCTTCATAATTGTTCGTAGCCATTATAGTGTTCATATACAATACAGTCACAATGTTTATGCAATATCACTTTACTTACTTTGAGCTGCTATGTGGACTTGCTTGGGTTGAAGTCGCACCGCACTAAAATGAATTTCCTTCTCTGAGTTGAGCAACTTTGTCTAACACCACAAAGTCTCAAATATCTCGGATAATTCTCGCTCGATTTTACTGAATCTTTCTATAGTTATACTTTATCACTGGATAAGTACATCAACCAAAAATTATACCCAGACCTCAACATAAATGAAATAAATAACGAAAGTAACCCCTTGTTCATCACAATCTTGAACCATATAAAAAACAAGAAACAAACAATCCTACCTCCATAAACATCTTTAACAACTATAAATCAAAATTTTATACAATTTTTCATCACCTTTCATAACATCAATCCAATTTAAAGAACTGAATTAACTGACAATTAAAGATACAATATTACCAATATCAACATTTTTCATCGATTTATAAAACTAGTCACAGCAAATCTTATTATTAAATAAATATATACAAGACAAACATTAAGCATTCAAATACGTTTACACTACATTCACTTATATTTTCTCAATCTTACGAGTCTTAGCAAGTCTGTATTTTTGTCTCAGTTTAATTTTCATATGTTGAAATGAAATACCAAATCACTTAGGCTTTCACAAAGATCATATACACATGTTTCGTTTCAGCTCATTGAAGTATCCCCCTTTTTGCACAATTCCGTGGATTTTCATGAGATGCCCAAGTATTTCACAATGTGGCGCTTTTCTGATTTATTTATATATATGATTTATTTGCCATGACCTCTGTTTAAATAGATTTTCGGACTGTTTATCATGTTTGATATTTAACTCCTTATTTATACATCCGATATTTAGTAACTTAACAGATTGAACTTACAATCATATTAATGTAAAGAACATAATAACATTTCCACAATAACAAATATTGTTATATTCCTTAATGAAATATCAGCGGCATCACCTTACCTTCGTTTCCCACATTTGCTTGTTAAATTGTCAATATATTTGATTAAAAAAGAAATAGATTACACTTAAAAACAGACACTTAGCTTAACATAGAGGTAAATCTAATCCTACCCTTCGACAATTGCAGCATTAGAACATATTAATTCCTAGTATTCATCTAATAATTGTTAAAACAAGAATTTAATACACATTATTGGTGACCTATTTGATATTTGGTAGGTTGATTCGGTCATATACATAGCAACGCTACAACGGCAAATTTGTTAAATTGCATCTTCATATCTTCTTTGAAACTACCCATTGCATTTGGTTTCCTGTGAGATGCAATATATCTAAACGTTCATCTCAATGAAGTGTATATATTTAAACCAGGATAAGAGCCAAATGAAAATTAATATACTTTTTTAAGATATAACATACTATACTATTTTCCTATTATAATTAAATACTTACGACAAAAGTTTATATTTATGACAACATTTCGAACTATGAAGCAAATATGAGCGGGTATTTTATGCATAGCAACGCTACAACGGCACTTTTTATTAAACTTCACTCCCATATCTCCTTGGAAACTATATTTTACACTTAGGTAGCCTAAAGAATGCAATACATCCAAACCTTAAAGCTCGTTGACATATATTTATTCACCTAGATTACTAATAATGACATGCCTCCTATAATTCATTGATTTGATAAATACTTAATGTATGCAGTACATATGGTACTACGGGAGAATTTTCAACACGGTAAGATTACTTAATAGTATATATAACCAATACACTTAATACCTCCTTTAAATCAAGACTGATTACTATACTTATTCATTTCTTTCTCCATAGACGTTTGCATTAAATCAGCATATACATAACCTAACACTGTTTGGCAAAATTTAAAGTGGAACTTCTGATACCGCAATTCCATCTCAAGAATCCCGGTTTCTCTTCTAAACGTTTTGGACATTTATTTGAATTGCCACACATCCATATTGGGCATTTCAACTCAAATTCTTGTACGAATTTCCCTATTTCTACATCCCATACAACGAGGTAGGTGATAATAAATCATTTAAAGTAGATTTTTATCAGTTTCATATGCTGGCTAATTATGTTTCGTTTATTTATATACATTTTTCTGACATGTTTATTTTCCTAACTGTTAGGTTATTTCATGTCATCATAATACTGGTTGGCACCTTTTAAAAAATCGTTAATAGTCTCCGTATTGAAGAGGATTCAAGTTATTTAACTCAAGGGCCGAGCTGAATTATTTTATTGATTTTCTAAATTATTTTGTGTATATTTTGATAAAAAATTTAAAGCTTAACATTCTTACACTCACCGTCTAATAGTTCTTATTTCTAACTACTTTTTTAAAATTATTGTTAAAAGACCAATCTTATATTTATTTAATTAATACTACTTTGTAAGGATATCCATTTTTATTACTATATTTTATTTATTACAATTATTATCTTTAATTTTCATTTTAATTTAGATTTAAGGCGCATATGCCATTTTAGTTTTCCAATTCTTAATTGATTTTCTTTCTAGACTGAGGATGACCCCACTGTGGGTCGAAACATGTACTAATATATAAAATATATATTTGTTTATGTATTGATTTGGCGTATAATTTAAACGTTTAATTCTAACATCAATACGGATATTTAAAAACATTTGTTTCCAATGGCAAATGTATTTGCATTCATATTCTAATGTTAAATTTTATCATGGGCTCGGATAATATCCTTTTCATCCAAAATCATCCAAATTTCGGGTGCAGTACCTACTGTAAGGCCACGGCCGCCTCCTGCCCACTTCCTTACCTAACCGTCCCACTCTTCCCATCCCTTCATCAGGCCCCCTGTTCGCTTTGCAGGATAGGCCGCCTGGGCGTCGTGCTGGTCACACACCCCAGTTGAATCCCAGACTCAGAGTCTCAAGCTCCAGGACACTGCCCTCAGTGGTGTTAGAGGTGGGATCCCTCGCTTAGTCCGTGGGAAAGGTCGATCCTGGAGGGTAAAACGATAGAAAAAAAAAAGCAAGCGAAAATGTATGTTCAATAGAAATAAAACCCAATATGAGGTGTCACTCGATATAACCAATATGTACACTAACATCCCAGTAAACGAAGCCATCAAAGAAATAGAAGACAACTTAAAATTGAGTAACTCGACAAATGAAACGGATAAGATAATGAAATTGTTGAAAATCGCCCTCAACCAGAACGTATTTCAATTCAATAATAAAATAGGGGATGACCGGGCAAAGTGAATATGTCAAAGTTAAGGAAAATCACGACAGATGTCCCCGAGTTGCTTCTGCAGGAAGCACTGCCATCTGCTGGAGATATAAGAATCAGTATTACAAAGACTACAGTGGTTGACAGTGTGAGACTAGAAGCGTTTACAGATTTTTAAAACATTTCTTAAAATTTTATCAAGGTAAGAATCACAATATTATTCATAGATATGTATAACTATTACATTTTCATTGTGTTTTAGTGTTGTTCCAACCCTCTTATTCACACACTTTGTTTGCTTGTTTGCTACATTACTTTCCTTAATGGTGCACAGCTGGGCAAAGTGAATAGGACCAAGCGGATATCTATTCACTTTGCCCGTCTGGGTTAATGTTGTTGAATACTTAGTTCACTAATTACTTAATGGTGACTAATAGGTTATTATCTTGCTAGGAATACTTATCAAAGATTATTATTAAACTATTTATTTGCGGTTTACGGTCCTTTGAAGACCTATTGCGAGCAAGAAGTTAGTACGTTTCCGAAGAATCATTTTGGAAGAATAATAACCAATTTGACGTCGCTGGACTGTTTGCACCTGCTTATTTGAAAGCAGCCGCGGCTTAAAATGCTCTGAATGGATTTAGAAGTGCTGGATTGTGGCCTTATAACCCAAACGTGTTTGGAGATGAAGAGTTTGCGCCTGCATCCATCACTAATCATGAAGTTGGTCAGGATAACCCAAACACATCTCAGATTCAAGTCCGTCATGAAGCTAAAGAAACTTCACACTTCACTGAGGAACCATCGACAAGTGCAGATAAAGCGAAACACTGGAGTCCGACAAAAGTGAAGCCTCTTCCGAAAATGACACCTGGAGTGAAGGCCAGGAGACGGACCTGCCAGAAAGCTGACGTCCTTACAAGCACGCCGATAAAAGATCAGCAGAAGGCTAAAATGTCTAAAAAATTGAAAAACGCTGCTGGGCCTATATCCAGCCAAGAGACTGATTCTGAAAAAGAAATATGAAGAAGAAAAGGGAGCAAAAACACCCGACTACACATGCACAGTATGTGATGAGCCATACACAGAGCCTCCATCAGAAGATTGGATCCAGTGCACAAAGTGTAAGTCACGAATCCTGTACATCTTATTCTGGGCGTGGTCAATATTATTGTGTTAATTGTGAATAAACAATTTGAGCACTAAATGAACTCTAAAAATTATAAGAATTATTAATGTCTAGTGTATTGAATGTGTAGTTCCTTTAGTTATTACAGGTGAACTGTGAATGTTAGAAAACCTATTGAAAAATATTTGTGGATCCTATTTATATGCAATGTTGAGTTCCTGTCAAATGTATACTTGTTTAGTATTAATATTCTCATTTCTTAAACAATGCATTCAGTTATTCACTTTGCCCGTTTAGCCAGGCAAAGTGAATAATTTGACATAAATACTTAATACTGAATTCTAAATAAGAATAGTTTCGCAATTGATTTCTGTTTTATACAGCAATTAAATGGAAAGATAACTATGAAAAATTACAGTAAATTGCATGTTATTGTGGCACGTAATTACATAGATAAGCTAATATGAAGTTAGTTTATTCACTTTCCCCAGTCTTCCCCTATTTGAGCAGATAAATGGGTTAGCCATGGGGTCACCTCTTAGCGGTCTAGTAGCCAACATTTTCATAAACAGCATAGAAAATAATTATCTGAGAGACAACAAGGCAAATGGGATTGTACAAAGAAGTAGGTATGTGGACGATGTCCTATGTATATATGAAACGGATTCAACAAATGAAGATACGATCTTACAAGACATCAACAGTTTACACCATTCGATCAAATTCGCCAAGGAGTCGGAAAAAGAGTGAATCATTAACTACCTCGATATAGCCATCGAGCGGTCGAACAATAACCTGTCATACTCGATCTTTCGCAAGCCCACTCAAATGTTAGATACCAGGAATTGGGGTGGGTTAATAGCTATGGAAGGGATCATGACTTTGATGTTGCAGGTATTTTAATTCAGCTGAATGATGATTTTGAAATATTTATAGCAGGAGTATATAGAGCCCCAAAAATATGGAAATATTCCTTAGACAGTTTGATTTACTTCTGAATAAAGTAGCCAAAAAATATAGAAACATAATAGTAGTCATAATCATCTTGTACAGCTTCCAGCCCCAGGCTGGGTCTGTTTGGAACATAAGCCTCGCCACTTAGTCCTTTCTTCCCACCACCTCTCCGCTGTCACTCTGGTCCAGTCCTCGCCTCTCTTCTTGACACATTCCTCCACTCCTTTCAGCCATCTATCTCTTGGTCTTCCCCTTGGTCGTTTCTTCTGCATCTGCATCTCATGTATCCTCTTGGGAATCTTCTTCTCATCCATTCTCTTTAAGTGTCCATACCACCTCAGTCTTGATGTCTCAATCCTACCTTGCAAGGGCTCCTCTTTCACCATTTCCCTGACCTTTTCATTCCTCACCCTGTCTCTTCTTGTTACTCCGATCCTACTTCGCAGGAACTTCATTTCACCTGCCTGTATTCTGCTTATGTCTCTTTTCTTCATTGTCCACGTTTCTGAAGCATAGGTCAGTATCGGGATATAGTAGCTTCTGTATAACACTTCCTTGCTTTTTTGTGGGACATCTTTATTCCACACTAAGCTCCTAATGCTTCTCAGAAATGCTTCTGCCTGTCTGCCACGTTCCGTAATCTCTTTGTCATTTCTCCCATTTTCCTCCACTATACTTCCCAAGTACTTGAGACTTTCCACCTTCTTCAGCTGTCCACCTCCAAGTGTTATCCCACTCATTGGTCTGTCCTTTTTCCTGGTCGTTAACAGGATCTCACATTTACTGAAGTTGAACTTCCATCCGTACTCTCCCACTGTTTCTTCCCAAGCCTTCAGTTGCTCCTGAATTTCCTCCTCCCTGTTTCCCCAGACCATGAGATCATCTGCAAACACCATTGCTTTCATCTTATCTTCTCCTATCTTTCCTGCTATCCGTGTCATTACCTCGTCCATAACCACAATAAAGAGAAGGGGTGACAGCGCACTACCCTGTTTCAGGCCACTCATTTGTCTGAACCAGTCTGTTCTTTCCCCTCCAACTTTCACACAACTCACACTTCCACAATACATCTCCTTCACTCTGCCTACAGTCCCTTTTTCCACTCCCATGTTTTCCATTGCTTTCCAAACCTTCTCCCTACACACACTTTCATAGGCCTTTTCGATGTCCAGGAAGGCCATCAACAGATCCTCTCCAAATTCGTAGTGGTGTTCCTGGAGCTGTCTCACTGAAAATATGAGATCCACTGTTGATCTCCCAGGTCTGAATCCATACTCTCTCAATTTTCTCTCCACTTTGGCTCGTATTCTACTTTCTAATATCTTTCCATATATCTTGGCACAGTGAGGTATGAGTGTGACTCCCCTGTAATTTCTGCACTCCTTTCTGCTTCCTTTCTTAAATATTGGGACAATTAATCCTTTCTTCCAATCTTCTGGGGTCTTTTTCTCCTTCCGTATCACCCTCAACACACGGTACAGCCACTGTTTCCCAACCTCCCCTGCTGCCTTCACCATTTCAACACTCACTTCATCCACACCCGGTGCCCTTCCTCCTTTCATCTTGTCTATAGCCATCTCCAGTTCTCTCCAAGTCAGGTCCTTTTCCATTCCTGTGTTGTCTTCTCCATCTTCCAATACATTGTCTTCCTCCCTATGACCATTTGGATTCAGCAAATCCTCAAAGTACTCTTTCCACACTGTCTTGAGTGTTTCTTTGTTGTGTACCTCATTTCCGTTTTTGTCCATCATTACCACATCCTCTCGCAGACCTCTTCTCTTACTTTTGACCATCCCATAAAGTACTTTCTTATTTCCTCTGCTGTCTTCCTCCATCATCTCTGTCCACTTTACCATCCACTTCTTCCTCTCCTCTGCGACAATCTTGTTTGCTTCTTTCTTCTTTATCTTATAATCTTCCCTTGCCAGATCAGTTCTTTCCTGAAACCACACTCTGAAAGCCTTGTTCTTCCTTCCCACAGCTTCCTTTACTCTCTCATTCCACCATGGTGTCTCTTTACACCGCTTTCTGTTGCTTGTTCTTCCACATACTGCCACTGCAGCTTCCACCATTGTGTTCTTGAATTGCTTCCATTCCTCTTCCCCTGTTTTAGGATTGTCTGTTGGCATCCTTTCCCTTATTATCTTCTGGAATTCTTCCTTGACTTCCTTTTCCTTGAGTTTCCATACTTTGATTCTCCTTTCCTGGTACTCTGTCCTCTTGCTATCCTTAACAACTCCCAGGTTCATTACAAGTATTCTGTGGTCGCTATCTAAGGCTTCTGATGGTATTACCTTTATATCTCTGACACTTCTCTTCATTTCCCAGTCGTACAGCATGTAATCTACCAAAGATTTCTTTGTTAAATCACTGCTGTACCACGTTACCTTGTGGCTTTCTTTCTTCCGGAACCAGGAGTTGCCTACCACTAAACCGTTTCTCTTGCAAAAATCCAGCAACTTTCTCCCTTCTTCATTCCTGCTACCCCATCCTTCTGCTCCCAATACATTTTCATATCCTTGCCTTTCACGTCCTACATGTGCATTCAAATTTCCCATAACAATGATGCTCTGACCATTCAACTGCTGTTGTAGCTCCTCCTCAAAGTCTTCCTTCTCTTGAGCTGTACATCCAACTTGAGGGGCATATACCTGGGCTATCTCCAGGCTTCTTCCCTTTACAGTTACTCTGATCTTCATGATCCTGTCACTTATTCCCTTTACCTCTTCCTTCATTCCATCTCTCACAACTACTCCTACTCCGCTGCTCCTTCCTTCACTGTTCCCACTCCAGTACAACCGGTACCCTTTCCTCAGTTCTCTGCGACCTTCTCCTTTCCATCTTGTTTTTGCCAAGCCCAGTATATCCAGTTTTCTTTCCATCACATCTACAATCTCCTCCACCTTTCCTGTCAGTGTCTGTATGTTTAATGTCCCAACTCGTAGTCCATTAGCATATCCGGGTCATCGTCGTTTGCATCCGTCCTTTCCGAGGCCTGTTCCTGTTTTGAAAGCAAATATGATATCCACTACTGGCTTGCTAGGCCTATCGTAGCTTCACCAGAGCCCCGTCAGCCGTCACTTTTCAGGGTTCCCATAGAGCCTTCACAGCTACCACAGCGGTCCCGGGGTCTCCACTGTACTTCACCCCTACAGGCAATCCCCTACTTCATGCCGTTGCCCGTCTCCCACCACGTGGAGGAGGGGTTGGACTTGTGGGAGACTTGTAGTCGGTGATCTCAATATAGACTGGTTTGCACAAGACAGGTCCCTCAAGACATTCAAAGACATTGTATTGTCATTTGGCCTTAATAATCTTGTCAAGGAGCCAACTAGGGTAACTAAACATTCTGAAACATTAATCGATTACATTATTACTAACATGCCAGACGAATTAAGTAATTGCACTGTTGTGGAACATTTTGTATCTGACCATCGTGGCCAGGAATTAAAAATTGCATTTCCTCATGAATCTCAATTAAATCAGTCTACTTGGAAGTACACTCGAAATGTATCTAATAATAATGTAATGAAACTCACAGAAGAACTTGGTAATGTTGATTGGGGGGAAGTGAGGAATTTTAGGGATGTAAATGCTGCCTGGAAAAAATCTGTTCTATTTTTAAAGTGTGTCAATTTATCCTGCCCATTAGTTAAAAGAATAAATAGGAATCACCAGAGCACTAAAACAACAAAACTGTCTGATCTGTACCATAGGGAAAAAAACAAAACATGATGCTTCGATAGCTACAAGCAAGCAGGATTGAAGCTTTATAAAGATAACTACAGTATAAAAAATTTAAAGTAGAATATTATGAAGAAATAAAAAAAATTGAACCACAAGAATATGAAAATAGAATAACAAATTCTAACAACTTTGCCAAAGAAGTATGGCAAATAGCTAAAGATATTTCAGGTCTTAATAAAAGCAACACATGGGAAAATATTTCGATAAATATCAATAACAATGTTGTTAATGCACCTTTACAAGTAGTAATATGATTATTTCATTCAGCCACCCGTTAGGAACAGTGTGAATGTAAACAGTAATAGAGCAAAATGTAATGATCATAATGTTGTAGGAAATAAATGTGGTAATAGCAGTATAAAGCAAATCACATGTAATAAGTCAATCTTCCTGAAACCAACTACCAAAGATGAAATAAGTACGATAGTCAGTAAATTAAAAAATAAACATAGTCATGGTTGGGATGAAATTTCACCCTGGTTATTGAAACAGTGCTATGGTCCAATCCTAGACATTCTTACAGAACTGATAAATATGTGTCTCTTAAAGGGCATCTTCCCAGATATACTAAAGCTATCCGTTGTTAAACCAATTTTTAAAAAGGGTGACACACATCAACTAGGTAACTTCAGACCGATCACCCTTATCTCTACATTTTGTAAAATTTTTGAGTATGTGATTTACCATAGAATAATTGAGTTTATTGATAAGAATGATTTATTAAATAAGAATCAGTTTGGTTTCAGGAAGGGCTTATCAACTATAAATGCCATTACAGAATTTTATGAAAGTCTGCTTGCTTCTCTTGATGATAATAAATGTGCTATTGGGGTTTTCGTAGATTTGACAAAAGCATTTCATACAGTAGATCATCAATTATTATTGGATAAGGTAGAGGCTTATGGTATAAGGGGAATAGCATTGGAACTGTTAAAATCATATTTGAATAATAGATGGCAACTTACAGAAATTCCTTTTAAGAATGGTGAAAATATATCCAAGTTCCAATCCACTCCAGGTTTAGTTAAAAAAGGTGTACCTCAAGGTTCAATCCTTGGTCCCCTCCTTTTTATTCTCTATGTAAATGATGTACCACAGTCAAAAAATAGTTTGATTGTTTCGTGTGCAGACGATACCTCAATTTTGAACTGGAACTGTAATAAAACAGTTACTCTTCAAGAAACTCAAAATAGTATTGATCTTGTCACTCAATATTTTAATGAGATAATGTTAATTGTAAACCCTTCTAAAACCAACTTTGTAATATTTAACAAGCATAAGGGAACTAATTTAGAAGTAGATCGAAATCTTTACTGTGGATCTGTGATATTCAACAGGTAGCCTCAGCAAAATTTTTGGGTATTACAATAGATCATAAATTATCATGGGAAGAGCGTATAAATGAAATCTGTAAAACAATTAACAAAAACTCCTTCGTTTTAAAGAGAGTTTCAATATACTTAAGCAGCAAATATCAATTACCAGTCTACTATGGATTAATACATTCACAGATATCATATGGTATTGAGATATGGGGTGGTGCAGCAAATAGGAATATGGAGAGAATATTTAAACTGCAGAAATGAGTAATACGATACTTGTTTGGGTTGAAATCGAGAGAATCATGCAGTATTGCATTTAAGAAGCATAATATTTTAACAATATTTTCATTGTATATTTTCAAAGTAATCTTGCTTGTAAGGGAAAATCAACATAAAGTTGTCACAATCAACAATGTCCACAATCATGAAACCAGAGGGCCGAATGACTATTTTCAAAAGAGGGTAAATAAACAATATGCAGAAAAGGATCCTTTCAAAAAAGGAGCTATACACCACAATAAGCTTCTAAACCACTTAAAATCTTTGACTGGAACTTGGTTCAGAAAGTCTCTCAAGATATACCTAGCCCAGAAAGTGTTGTATTCTTTAAGTGAATTTTAAAGAAACATGTAACTGTTTAACTATGTAAATAAAGTTGTAAATATGTAAATTTAACTGTGAGTATGTTGTGTGACTTATCCAATTCTGTATGATGCAGGTTCTGGAAATAAAAGAGTTTTGTATTGTACTGTAAACATCACACATTATTAATAATTGCTCCAACCACCCAAGCACACATAAATTAGTAGGCTTCAATTCGATGGTCCACAGGGCTATAAGTATACCCATGATAAAAGGAAATTACAATAGAGAGATTAGAACAATAAAAGGAAAACAATTTTCCAGGAAGGAGGATGAACACACGTTATAAAGAACATAGAAATGCCATAAAACACTCAGCAGTATGCGAGCACACGTATGACACAGGACATAGCTTCACAAACATAGAAACAGACCTGAAAATCATACACTACGAAACAGAAGGTAGGGAACTTGACATTAAAGAAGCCATTAGAAATTCACTTAGCTAAATTAAGCAACCCTGATAATCTAAATGAGCACACATTCTTGGAGAGTTCACCCCTATTCTCATTATTAGGCAGGAATCCCGTCAACAATAAGATAGCAACATAACGAAAATTAAGCCAGGCAATGAATAAGTATTGGGGGGTGTCAGGGAAAAATGTTAAGCGTAAATAATGCACTTTGTGTCGTAATCTCAATAAACCCAGGCCTTAATTAGGCAGTGTTAACTAGTTCAAGAACCCCCATAAAGTCCTGCAGCGCTCTATGACAAATTAGTTTATGCAAGGCGGGGAGAGATTGGTCATTAATAGTTGAGATCATTCTTCACAATTAACATACAATCATAGTCATGCAGCTTAGAACATTGCTGGCCACGTAACGACCTACATAAAACAAGTAATGCTTTAGCTACTACAACGGATAGCGCTGGTAGCACGTGGACTGAACATTGACTTGTATTCAGAACAACTATCAGAGTGCAGCATGAGCGCACCACAAGCGACACAATTAAACATAGCATGTACACGGAGCGGTCAGTCTGCTGGAGGTATACAGCGGAACCGGACCTCGAGGATCAGCTCTAAAAACCAGATAAGTTGACATCACTCCATTACTTCCAGTGCATTTTTGTAACTGTGCATTCGCCATGCGAGACATTGTAATATAATTAGGCCAATAGTTTAAACGGTTGATTTAGAACAATAATAACAAAATAGGCAGACAATTTCAATACTGAGATTATTCATAATAACAATTCAATAGACAACAGGAAACATACTTAATCCACTTTAATGATAATAATAATAATGCAACAACCATAGAAGTGCATTGTACTCTCTGTAAATAGTTGACACGTTATACAAGTTTTTACAAACTTACAGTATGTAATACAAATATTGTATATACTTATTTGTGTATAAGTGTGATTCATAAATATCATAACTAGTTAAGCCTAAGTGAACAGGATCTGAGGATGAGCGCGTGACGTTCAAAACATGTCATCCAATTAAGTAGGTATTCATACATAAAAAGTGTGTTAGCTTGTAGGGTATGTAAATATTTGTTTCCTGCCTAATGTAATTGGGCACAATTCGTGTTGACAGACTGAAAAGCTTTCTTTATTATTATAAGGGGTGACTTGTCTTGTTTTTGAATGTTTGTATAACAATATTTTGGGTCGAGATGAACTTTTGAAAAGTAAGGGAAGCCTTTTGTTCACCAGTTATAGAAATATTGTACTGAAATGTTCTAGATGTCTTACATGCCTTTCATTTAAAACTGGTCGTTATTGTTGAAGGTGGGGTATGACGCTGGCAGCCGGAGTGAGAAACTACCACCCATATACATGAAAAGTCTTGACAATGAGCTAGTTCCTGTGCTTCACAAAGCAGCTTCCATGGCTCCAGAAAGTCCTCCGGTTCTGTTGGAACTCATCTTCCATGTGATGCTGCAGTGAGTTAGTATGGACTGGTGTTTCTAAAGGAAATGAGTAATTATCATAATATTACTGTATTGTTGTTCATAAGCGTTCCGTCTATTGGACACAAATATGTGTGTCTAATTTCTTGAGTTCATAGAACAGCACTTCTACCTTAGAATTCAGGGAGGTACCTTTAATTGAAGTAAAATTTAATGTACAGATAAGTTTTAAATCTAGTGGAGATCTGCAGGTCCATGTACAAAAACTGATTTACATACTGTATTCTTATTTACAAATGTTCATATATTTTTTAGTTTAGCACTATATTTGTAAGTAATGTAAACAGGGTGTGTACAGTGGCATTGCAAATCGGTTTGTAAGCCTGTGCTTCTTTTGCACTGTAAATTAAAATGTATTGTTAATGTGTATTCTTCTTCTGTCTTTCCCTCATATTGTAAGATCATAATTGTACTTCGTTAATATTTTAAATATTTATGAAATTTTGTTTCCTTTGAAATCTTCTTTCCTTACTTGTACTTAGGGGCAGATGACCTAGATGTTTTGCCTCTTAAAGTAACAATCCCCACCATTTTACTTGTACTTGTGAAACATATTGGAGTAAAATGTAACTCTAATTGCAGGGTGTGGAGAAATGATTAACATAAATCCTTCAGTGGGAAATTAATTTGTGACATAATTCTAAGTACTGTATTCATAATTCATTTCAAAAAAGGTTTAAATGACTTCCATTTGCTAAATTTCACTTCATTGAATGTTATAGATGATTTATATATTGTTTTGTCCTGTTAATAAATGGAAATATTATGCTATTATTGTTTTGAAAAATGAATTTTACAAATATAACAATCTTTCTCTTTAACACTTTAAATACAGGAGATGTCTCATAAGTATTGTTGTTATTTTAAAAAAAAAATGGAAAGTTTTCTGACAAGAAATTAAACTATTCTTCAAAGTAGGGACTGTCAGATTCTATGGTCTTAAGCCATCTTTCAGCAGGGTTTCTTATCCCGCGCCGGTACCAGTCTCTGGGTTTTGATGCGAAGAATTTGGCGAGACCCACTTCCACACCTACAATGTTTTCGAAATTTCTTTCACGCAAGAAATGGGCCATGGATCGAAAATAGGGTAATCTGAAGATGCAAGATTAGGGCTGTATTCTGGATGTGGTAGCAGTTCGACTCCTCCCAATTCCTGAATTTTGCTATGGTAGTTCGTGCAGTATGAGGTCTCGCATTGTCCTGGTGAAAGAGAACTCTATTTTGGTTAACTAATGCTGGGTATCTCCTCCTCAAAATTTCATGAACTCGTTCCTGTTGTTGAGAATAAAGATCTGCATTGACTGCACGCCCATTAGAAACAAACTCCCGTTGAATCGTTCCTTCAAAATTCCACTGGACACTCATCACTTTGGGGCTGAACCGATCCTTTTTAACGATGACTTGGGCAGGTTGATGGAGACTGAGCCACTGTTTCGAGGCGTCAGCGTTGCGGTAATAGACCCACTTTTCATCACGTGACAACTCTTCCGATAAATCTATCATCCATGGGGTTACCGATAAACTGACGACAGATATCCACTCTACATTGAGCCTGTTCAGGGGTCAATTCATGAGGTACAGATCTACAGCTTCTGTTTGATATTCCAAGTTTCTTAATGTGGCTATGTATGGTACAGTATCTTTTGATGCACCAAGTTCTTCTAACAGCCTACGAGTACAAGTTGTGGCAGCAGCTTTGTAATCTTGTTTCCAGTCGTGCTTTAGAAAGACCGACCTCCAACTTTGTAAGTTCTATTTATGATTGTGCATCAACAACTGGTGACTGATACATTCTCGCAGTATACGCTATTGTAGTTGTGGCCTCCTGTAAATAGCATTCGCGAACCGAAGAAAACCAATTCTATCTTATAAAATACCAAAACACCAAACCTAAAAAGCGACATTACTTATGAGACATCCTGATACTAGCAATCTTGGCTGTCACCCCAAAGGTCCGGGTTTGATTCCCGGCTCTGCCATGAATGTTAATTCTGGTCGAAGGGCTGGAACAGTGTACTCAGCCTCATGAGGCAAAACTGAGAGGAGGTGGTTTGGATTCCCAATTCAGCCATCCTAGAAGTGGTTTTTGTGCGATTTCCCATGGGTGCCTCCTTCCCAATCCTCACCTGAATTAAAAATACACACATACTAATGCGGCCATCACAATACCACAGGTTATCAGACAAAAATTCCACACACACCAAAGTACATGTGGCTAAATGACCACGATGTCCAAGCACCTCAAATGAAATCACAACAATAACCTTCTGAATGAGATGTAGAAAATTGTCTACCTCTCTCTAAGCACTTGAACGATTATAATTATACAGTATAAATATGAGGGTAGAGATTTTTATGGAAATAAATATCTTTTTGCTTATAGGTAAAAGACTGTAATCTGAATATGAAATTTTATTTCACATAAAAATAAATTTTTTGTTAAAAATATTTTAAATATTTTGAATAAAAACATATAATTGTTTTTCTTTTATGTTAAAAATACATTTAAAAAAACTTAAATCTGAAAGTACTTACAGACATAGATTTTATAGCCTAAGTGTAATGGATCTGATGATCGCTTGACGATCGAAACTGGTCATCCTAGTGTTATAATCTCATGAACATTTTTTTCAGGATAGGGAATAATCCATCGCAATTGGGTACAATCGTGTTGACCTACTGATAAACATCAAACTTCGTTTACTCAATTTTGTTATTATAGTTCTAAGATTCTGGGAGTTGTTCATTCATTCATTCATTCTGAAATTTCAAATTGGCCACTGTGCACTATATTCATTATGATCACGGTCGACTCTAGACAGGTCAGAAGGTTCGACCTTACAACACTGTAGCTACGCCTGTTGTCAGTCATACTTCGCGGCGAGCGCCTCAATAGCTGTTTGCTAGCAAGGGAGGCGACAAAAGCTACGAAATTAATATTGGACCAACATACGTACATGTTTAGCAAAACATGTTTAATTTTACTTACATATGGCCAGTGTTTCAATCGGAAATAAATGAGTAACGTGCATATGATCTTGAAAAGTTGTTATAAGAGCCAAACAGCTGATATTAGGTGTGAATGATAGGGAAATAATTTACCTATATACTGTAAAAGTATTTAGCAAAATAAATAAAATGCTCTTAGGTTTCTTTTCGTATTTAACTACTCTGAAGTACGGTGATAAAAAAAATTGGCGGTGTTATAATAATAATAATAATAATAATATGGTGTAAGTAAATGCAATTGAGGGTTATGGCATGCAAAAATGTAGGCTATCTCCCACAACATCTTTACACTGTAGGCCTATAAACCCTCAATTCCGCCACACATGTAGATAATTTACTACCGTACCATTATAGAAACACTCTGTTGCTGCTGGTATTCCATAAATTCATCAGATTAATTATATTTCCTTCCTAAAGTGTCTGCAACTTTCTCTTCCCATAACCAAGTTTGCTGACATCAACAGCATCATTTCTTGCCTGTGAATAATTGTTTAGCAATACATTGGCAATAACTAAAGTATTTTTTTCACTTAATAGACTAATTTCCACTCCACAAAGGTACACATCATTTGGGAAACCAGGATCTCCAAACAAAATTGTTTTAGACACAACTACTAACACCCTGTTTTGATCTTGACACTTGAAAAACTTGTCTTCATTTGCATCACTGGAGATCAATGCACTTAGGACACAGCTAGCAGTGTCAGCAATGTGGTACTCTAGGTCTGATGGAACAGTGAGACCAACAGGCTTGGTTTCAGGAAAAGACAAGTATGACGGCAAAAATCGGAAAAAATTGTAGGCAGGGCTCCTGATGCCAATTTCAATCTATTCCATTCTCCAGATGAGTCCTTATATTTCTCTGCTATAATAATATCACTTTCGAGAAAATTATTTATGCAAACTACAGACCATTTCGAAGGTTTACAGTCCTTCCGAGGAATTTTCCTAATCCAGGCCTGGCGTAGATTTTCGTCACTTGGGAACCTAAACACTGGTGTGTAGTCTCCCTTATTACTTGGATAATTTGCGTTACAGTTGGGGACACAACATTTACATGGCATTGTTACGGTGCTGAAACATTCCTAGAAAATCAAAGTTTAAAACATGAAGTACATGTAATAATTCCATATACCATATTGAAAAATACCGGTACCATATTTGCCAGATACAAAGCACACTCGTCAGTGTGTTCTCGTTTAGGGAATACAGTTAAAAAACCCACATGGAAAGGTAGTATAAACGCTACTATAAAGCGTAAGAAACAAAATAGAAGGAAATATCCCTGTGAGATAAACGAGAACATCTGCCTGACTGAACGTTCCCTTCGTGTTCCCGCTTGACAAGGATAGACCTATGACTGATGAACATGATGCCAAGTCTCAGCCTTCCGACCTGTCTAGAGTCGACCGTGTTATGATAATCCTTTGAACTACTTACGTGAGAACCCTTATATGATACTCATCTTTTGCGAAGATTAGTCTATACGCATTTAAATTATGAGTTGTCGATTTTAATGTTCTAATAGTTCGCACTGCTGCCATCGTGATTGTATGGCGTCTCTGTTCTTTTGTCTTGACCATACAAGGGCACATGTACTGTCCTAATTTGTCACTAATTTTCATTACGGTTATGGGGACAGTATACCCAAAAAAAATTTTTTGCTCCCAGTGATCCAAACTGCACCAAATTTTATTTCCATACGACCAACATCTTTCATATAGTAAAAAGTGAAAAATTATTCCTTTCAGTTGATCAGTATGGGCAGAGATTACTAAAAGATAGTCTTTTCCAGAGCTCAATATTAGGTAGCATTCATAAGTTATAGCACTTCGCTTAGTCCTCCCGCTCAGCGCTGACCCACCGGAACTTAATTTACTAACGTGGCCCGCAGGCTATCTCCCCCGACTACGTTTGAAGGAGGGTAGGTGATGATGTGAAGTAAAACTAAGAAATGAAGTGGATTTTGTGTTCTTTATAAATTGTCCGCTTCGTTGTGTTCTTGGCTGTCACTGTGGAGGCCCGGGTTTGAATCCCAGCTCTGCCAAGAAATGTAATTCTGGTCTGAGGGCTGGAACGGGGTGTACTCAACTCCATGAGACAAAACTGAGAAGAGGCGGGTTCGATTCCTACCTCAGCCATCCTCGAAGTGGTTTCCGTAGTTTGCCTTTGTTCGTCCCGGGAATTAACAAGGGTTCGTTAATGGTGCAGAGTTAACGTTTCTGTGCCAAAAAGAACACGGTAGACACACACGACAAAATGACAGGTGAAGTATATGAAAAGTGGTTCGCCGAGCAATATTGTTGCTCAATGTTCCCGAAGGATCTAGCCTAGTAATAGACAATGTAGGCTATCACAGCAGAGAAATATGTTCTTGCTTGTCACCTTACCACACCACCATACCACAGTGAACTTAATCCCATCGAAATGGTATGGGCGTAAATGAAGAACTATATAAAATTGAAGAACGTCTCGTTCAAGAAATGAATAATTTAATTTCGGCTGCATACCCCACTTGACCACACAAAATTGGGTAAATTACGTGGACCAAAATGTATTTTAATTATTATTATTATGTCATATTATAATTTATTATAACCTACGATATTCGAGAAAAAGGCCTTATCATATTCATGAATAATTGAATAATTGAAAATTATAAATTATTATAATGTGAGCATTAAAATCACGCTCTGAGCTTCGGTGTATCATAATCTAAATATTGTACCGTCTTTCGCTTCAAGGCATGAGGTACAATTATATACAACAAACAAATATTTTGGAAATTTACAGAGTTTTGCGTAAAAGCACGCCTGTATACGAGTTATATTACATCATGTGCCCGGCCTTGTAGAACTTTGTTTATGCAGCAGATCTGGCGGCATCAGCGCGCTCCATTTAATGCGTACTGTCTTTTAAGGTAGAGACGCACTATAGATGCACTGAACGAAAATATTCAGAAGTACGGCCTGAAAATCAGTATAGAGAAAAGCAAGACCATGGTGATGACAAGAGGGGAAAGACAAGGAAAGGGCACTGTGAAAATTGGAAGTCAGAGTTTGGAAATTGTGGACACGTTCAAATACCTAGGAAGTGAATTGATGCAAACTGGTAGGTTGGACATGGAGATTTGCAGGAGGGTACAGCAGAGCAATGCATTCTATCAAAGTGTAAGAAAACTTGTTTGGGATAAGGAAGTACCAAGGAAAAGCAAGGAGGTAATGTATAAAGTGTACTATGTTCCCATATTAACTTATGCAGCTGAGACTTGGACCCTGACAAGCAGGCAAGAGAGTAGAATCCAAGCCAGTGAAATGAAATTCCTAAGAAGTATGATAGGAAAGACAGAGTGAGGAATGAAGATGTTAGGAAGGAAGTTGGGATGGAAAAACTAAATGAGAGAATTGAGAAGAATAAACTAAGGTGGTTTGGACATGTAAAGAGGATGGAGGAAAATAGAATACCAAGACAGATGCTGGAGGCGAAGTGCAAGGGTAAGAGAGCAAGAGGAAGACCTAGAACAAGGTGGATTGATTCAGTGAAGAACAGCGTAAGAAAAAGAAATCTGGACTGGGACAAGATCGTGGAAGAAGAATGGTGGAAGGAAAGAGGAAAGTGGAGAAGTGCCATAAATACCCCGACCCGGCCGGAGCTGGATAAGGGGAAATGATGATGATGATGATGATGATGATGATGATGATGATGATGATGAGTCTTTTCCTTAAAAAAAAATTGATACCAACTATTTACCACCAAAATTACTGAAACTTAACAATCTTTTTACACTATGTACGCATTGCACAGACAAATAATTCTGTGCATGGGTTTGGAAAAATATGAAATAGTTCCTGAAATAAAAAATATTTTTCACAAAATTAATTTTTATTTCCAAAAATTAAAGTTAAAAATTATTTAAAAATAAATGATAACTATTTTAACTAATATGGATGCACAGAATTATGGGAGATAGATATCTTCACATGCTACAAAAATATTATTGAGATTGGTTAATATTTGCTACTGAATAGTTGTGTAAAGTCCAAAAAAATGAATTGTGCAGCAAAACAATTTTTAAACATTAGAAAGTTTTTCTTCACCCACTGTCTAAAAGTCCCCAGAACCATATGTTTTCCCTTCCCTTTCTCTTATGGCGTCTTCTTCACCCAATTTCATCTCCTTGGACTGTTTTCTCATGAATTTCATTTGCTCCAGGCTGCGTCTAACACTCTGCTGAATTCGCCGTTGATCCCGTCCTTTGCAGAAATGTTGCTATGTGGATATATTCAGTGAAGTTTATTATATTCCGCCCTATTCAATACAATTCAAGACTTAGTTCATGGAAAACTATGATACATGTTTCGGGAACGTATGTTCCCTTCTTCAGTCCTTATAGTGACCTAATTTAACATTTGAACCTCATAAGACATCGATAAAAACTGGATAGATTAACCATTAAAATTCTAAAATTAATAATATTATCACAGAATTCGCCAAGTTATATGCCTATGTGTAAAAAACTTATTGTACTAAAAACATGTAGGTTATTATACTAAAACAACATTGATGTATATGGCCTTGTGTAGCCTAGTATGTACATACTGCACTGTGAATTAAAAAAGAAGACACACTAAAACATGATTAAAATGACACAATATTATGTTATAGACTTTTGGTTTTGGGACTGCTATATGTCCGTTCATTTGCAAACTGTAAATAGTTCAAAACTGTAAGTTCCTCTCTGGAATGGCGTTCTTCCAACATACGCTGGCCCCATTTTATCATTGGTGAGTGGCGTGAATGCTGATCAATTCACGTGCGACACGTTGCCGATATTAAGCGTACTATGACAAATTTATGTTCTGAAAGATTGAAGAAGAAATAAAAAACTGCATTAGGTCGATATTCTTCGAAGAAATGTAGGTAAAAGGAAAGAAAGAAACTAGATTGGCTGACTTACTCGTGAAATGTTGAAAAAAAAAACAGATTTTCAGCAATGGGGAACCACATGACAGAAACAGGACACAAATTTACCACCATAGAAAATGACTTGAAAATACTACACCAGGAAAAGAAAGGATCTCTCATGGACATACTAGAACAAATAGAAATCAACAAAGCACAAAGATTCAATCCCTCACACAACATCAACGAAATTAATTTCGATTCCAATATTTTATTTGACACCCTAATAGGATTAATATATGACAACAGGTAATTCTACTATAGGTCAAAATTATATAGCACAGGACCATAATAGGAAGTTCAACATCTCATTACTCTCGACAATTACCACCGCACTCCAACCCCACTCCCTCCCCCTCCCAGCACATCGCACATCTCATCCAGACTCCCCCTCCCATAGACAGCGCCCCCTCCCCTCTCCCTCTGATGTGTCCTTCCCCGCACGCTACACTACAGAGCTCTTAACTTAGTCCATCAGTATGCAGAGAGGTTTCAGCTACGGCACATACACACACAAGGTAAGATGCGCATTTGATTGACAAGTAACCTCCAGTTCAAGTTTGTTGTCTATATTCCACCACCACCACCATTACAAGTTATTTTGCTCGATATTTATAAATTTCATTATTTTTTATGTGCAGTTTTTCTTCTCCACTCCATCTACGTCTCAATCCTTTGAACAAGCGGATTTGGATGCCGCAGTTTTTTCAACATTTCACGAGTAAGTCAGCCAATCTAGTTTCTTTCTTTCCTTTTACCTACATTTCTTCGAAGAACATCGACCTAATGCAGTTTTTTCTTTCTTCTTCAATCTTTCAGAACATAAATTCGTCATAGTACGCTTAATATCGGCAACTTGTCGCACGTGAATTGATCAGCATTCACGCCACTCACCAATGATAAAATGGGGCCAGCGTATGTTGGAAGAACGCCATTCCAGAGAGGAACTTACAGTTTTGAACTATTTACAGTTTGCAAATGAACGGACATATAGCAGTCCCAAAACCAAAAGTCTATAACATAATATTGTGTCATTTTAACCATGTTTTAGTGTGTCTTCTTTTTTAATTCACAGTGCAGTATGTACATACTAGGCTACACAAGGCCATATACATCAATGTTGTTTTAGTAAAATAACCTACATGTTTTTAGTACAATAAGTTTTTTACACATAGGCATATTACTTAGCGAATTCTGTGATAATATTATTAATTTTAGAATTTTAATGGCATTAATCTATCCAGATTTTATCGATGTCTTATGATGTTCAAATGTTAAATTAGGTCACTATAAGGACTGAAGAAGGGAACATACGTTCCCGAAACATGTATCATCATAGTTTTCCATGAACTAAGTCTTGAATTGTATTGAATAGGGCGGAATATAATAAACTTCACTGAATTCAATTTGCGTCAATACGGGCCAATATGAGCGAAATGACGAATGTGGATATATTACAAGGAATGGGAATCTTAAAACTCAGCAATTTTTCTAGGTTTATGCAGTGTCTTGTGTGGGGTTTTGCCTAGGAACACCAAGCTGGCTCATCAGCGGGCTCTTGATGTCCGTGCATGGACCCCCACAGGGGTAGCGAACTGCGCGCTACCTCACTTTGTATGAAGCGCACCTGCGCCTCTTTACTGCGAGAGCTAAGAGCTCAGGCAGGCTTTCAAAACTTTGAAGTTGCAGAATTTTCTTCTCCTGGCTGAATATAAAGTAAGACGAAGCATTCTGGCAGCTGACTGTTGGGCACGCCCCCTGCAGACATAATTATAAAGTGTTATTTGACCCATTTCTAATAAAAATTGGACCAAATCCTTCTGTGGCATGAAAGTACTATAACTAAGGTTGAAAATTTGTAAATAAATAAAAAAACACCAAACAAGCCGATTTTTTGCGTATAGTGTCCCCTTAAAGTGTTGAGAGTTATTTTTTAATGTATTTTATAGTTTCAAGATGGCGGCTGCACATAATGTTCACTCTCATGTAGTCATTACATTGGTGACGGAGGGTCCTGATATAAAACTGTGAATGCCAAGTACTGTGATCATTGATTCATTGGATCATAAGTTATTCATTGTAATGCTTGCATGATTTGCATGGCCGCCATCTTGAAATCATTCAACTGATGACCTTGTAATTTGGGCCCCAGACCCTTTCCACATGAAAGTATGTTTTTCCAAAATTTGGTAGAGATCCACTGATTGGTTTAGTTGATTCAACCTTTGAACACTCGGGTGGCCGCCATTTTGTTTCCGTTAAGATGGCGGCGATATAAAACATGACACTAAAGGGCCCTTTATTAGTGCTACCTCTATACCAAATTTCGTTAAATTTGGCTTCGTCATTTGGAAATGGGGGGGGGGGGGGGGGGGGGCAGATAGTCACACAGACATTTCACCCATATATATATATATATGAGTGTTCCATCATCATCATCATCATCATCTTGTACAGTTTCCAGCCCCAGGCTGGGTCTGTTTGGAACATAAGCCTCGCCACTTAGTCCTTTCTTCCCACCACCTCTCCGCTGTCACTCTGGTCCAGTCCTCGCCTCTCTTCTTGACACATTCCTCCACTCCTTTCAGCCATCTATCTCTTGGTCTTCCCCTTGATCATTTCTTCTGCATCTGCATCTCATGTATCCTCTTGGGAATCCTCTTCTCATCCATTCTCTTTAAGTGTCCATACCACCTCAGTCTTGATGTCTCAATCCTACCTTGCAAGGGCTCCTCTTTCACCATTTCCCTGACCTTTTCATTCCTCACCCTGTCTCTTCTTGTTACTCCGATCCTACTTCGCAGGAACTTCATTTCACCTGCCTGTATTCTGCTTATGTCTCTTTTCTTCATTGTCCACGTTTCTGAAGCATAGGTCAGTATCGGGATATAGTAGCTTCTGTATAACACTTCCTTGCTTTTTTGTGGGACATCTTTATTCCACACTAAGCTCCTAATGCTTCTCCGAAATGCTTCTGCCTGTCTGCCACGTTCCGTAATCTCTTTGTCATTTCTCCCATTTTCCTCCACTAGACTTCCCAAGTACTTGAGACTTTCCACCTTCTTCAGCTGTCCACCTCCAAGTGTTATCCCACTCATTGGTCTGTCCTTTTTCCTGGTCGTTAACAGGATCTCACATTTACTGATGTTGAACTTCCATCCATACTCTCCCACTGTTTCTTCCCAAGCCTTCAGTTGCTCCTGAATTTCCTCCTCCTTGTTTCCCCAGACCATGAGATCATCTGCAAACACCATTGCTTTCATCTTATCTTCTCCTATCTTTCCTGCAATCCGTGTCATTACCTCGTCCATAACCACAATAAAGAGAAGGGGTGACAGCGCACTACCCTGTTTCAGGCCACTCATTTGTCTGAACCAGTCTGTTCTTTCCCCTCCAACTTTCACACAACTCACACTTCCACAATACATCTCCTTCACTCTGCCTACAGTCCCTTTTTCCACTCCCATGTTTTCCATTGCTTCCCAAACCTTCTCCCTACACACACTATCATAGGCCTTTTCGATGTCCAGGAAGGCCATCAACAGATCCTCTCCAAATTCGTAGTGGTGTTCCTGGAGCTGTCTCACTGAAAATATGAGATCCACTGTTGATCTCCCAGGTCTGAATCCATACTGCTCCTCTCTCAATTTTCTCTCCACTTTGGCTCGTATTCTACTTTCTAATATCTTTTCATATATCTTGGCACAGTGAGATATGAGTGTGACTCCCCTGTAATTTCTGCACTCCTTTCTGCTTCCTTTCTTAAATATTGGGACAATTAATCCTTTCTTCCAATCTTCTGGGGTCTTTTTCTCCTTCCATATCACCCTCATGACACGGTACAGCCACTGTTTCCCAACCTCCCCTGCTGCCTTCACCATTTCAACACTCACTTCATCCACACCCGGTGCCCTTCCTCCTTTCATCTTGTCTATAGCCATCTCCATTGAGTGTTCCATTTTTTACAAAATTCAAAACTAGGCTAATATACTGGATCCTTTGGGAAACAGTTTATTTTAATTAGATCTACCAGACAGGTTAAATTTTGCATTTGAGAGCACAGCTCTCATAGTGCATTGACACGGCTCACAACATTTTTAGCCTACTTTTCACATTTTGCAAAAATGAGGAAAAAGTAGACTTATGAGATCGGGCAAATGTCTGTCTGTCTGTCTGGCTGGCTGGCTGGCTGTCTGTGTGTGTGTGTCCCCCTGTCAACTCCTAAACGGCTGCAGCAATCGAAACAAAATTTGGTAGGAGAAAAGATCTATACCTGATTATCTCACGGCCATATTTGAAAATGATGTCAGTGCTACCAACTGCTGAAAAATCGCAATTGAAATTTGAGCTCCATGTTGGATATCTTGGAAGGTATGAATGGGAGCTATTTGAAAATTGGCACACGTATAGATAATAATATTTCACTTTAATTTCCAGGAGGCCATACATGGCAGTGTTGCCAAAATGATTATAAGCCTGCTGATATGTCCAAATTTTAAATTCATATAACTTCTACACTATCAATTGGATTTCAACCAAATTTCGTATGTGCTATGTGTACATAAACAGATATGACAGCATATTCTTAAGAGCCACCAGGACTGCCAACTGTTAATAAATGCTCTCAATTTTTTAAAATCCAAATACCCATATATAAGAAAGTATGCAAGCCGACAGCTTTAAACTATGCACACGTATAGTTATCTCATTGTTACCAACATGATTTTACGTGCGCTGTTAGATCCAATGTTTAACTGCATGTAACATCCATGCTATCCATTAGACTTCAACCAAATTTTGTATTCTGTACCTTAAGAGATGGAACTAAGAATATATTCAGTCACCGGGGCTGCCAGCTGTAGTTCTCTATTAGGCTACATTATGCCAGGTATACAGTATTTCGAACTAATTAGAAATTTTGATATAACCAACTTAATTTCGTCATTATTCTAGATAGATTCATATAGAGTAATCATTGGCATGAATCTTAAATTTTAAGAAAAGTAGGCTCTTTAGTTCGTCACGGAACTTCTTGTTTGTGTTGGCCGAATGGAATGCTTTCTTTAATCATGACAGTGGTCTTCTCAGTATGTACTAGACAGCATCTTAGTGAGTTGTACCATACCAAATGATGAGCCCAATGGTACACCAGGTTGTAACGTTGGCAAAATGGATCGAGAAACTGGGACAATTTTGTTTCTTTTTAACTTGCATTGATATCTGCAGCGAAAGGAAAGGATGCCAACAGATAATTCAGGGGAAGAGGAATGGAAGCAATTCAATTCAAAAATACAATGGTGGAAGCTGCAGTGGCAGTATGTGGAAGAACAAGGAACAGATAGCAGTGTAAGGAGACACCGTGGTGGAATTTGAGAGTAAAAGAAGCTGTGGGAAGGAAGAACAAGGCTTTCAGAGTGTGGTTCCAGGAAAGAACTGATCTAGCAAGGGAAGATTATCAGATAAAGAAGAAAGAAGAAAACAAGATTGTTGCAGAGGAGTGGAAGAAGTGGATGGTAAAGTGGACAGAGATGATGGAGGAAGACAGCAGAGGAAATAAGAAAGTACCATATATACCCGAATGTAAGACGAGGTTTTTCCCCACTTTTTGTGTTATAAAAATTTGGGGTCGTCTTATATTCAGGGTATAAAAATAAAAAAATAATAAAAAAATATTATTATATTCAAAGTATTATGTGGTGTTGGCATCTTGCAACTAGCAACAAATCAATGCCTTAATGGAGATTAAAATATGGTTTGTTATGTTTAATTACCATGCATATACGAATAGCGTACATTTTGAGGTTAGGATTTACGCATACGCGTCATTTTAAGCGGATAAATTATATGTTCGAAAGCATACAGAAATATGTCTTAAAACAATCTTGACAAGAACAACCAGTCAGTTTTACGAGCAGTAATCGAGTGATCAACGTATCTTAATTTAATAAAGTCTCCCATTCTTGAACAAAGAAATTATAGAGTATGCCTTGGAAAAGCGGGCAGAGGGATTTCCGATAACACGAGACGTTATAAAAATGAAAGCACGACCTTAAGGGCATATATTGTGCAAGTTATGAGTTAGCGAGTATTTTTTTGAAAAAATCTGTAAGAGGCAGTTGATAACTAGGCCTCGTCTTATATTCGGGGTCGTCTTACATTCGGGTATATACGGTACTTTATGGGATGGTCAAAACTAAGAAAAGAGGTCTGCGAGAGGATGTGGTAATGGTGGACAAAAACGGAAATGAGGTACACAACAAAGAGACACTCAAGACAGTGTGGAAAGAGTACATTGAGGATTTGCTGAATCCAACTGGTAATAGGGAGGACGACAACGTATTGGAAGGTGGAGAAGACAACACAGGAATGGAAAAGGACCTGACTTGCAGAGAACTGGAAATGGCTATAGACGAGATGAAAGGAGGAAGGGCACCAGGTGTGGACGAAGTGAGTGTTGGAATGGTGAAGGCAGCAGGGCGAGGTTGGGAAACAGTGACTGTACTGTGTGATGAGGGTGGTATGGAAGGAGAAAAAGACCCCAGAAGATTGGAAGAAAGGATTAATTGTCCCAATATTCAAGAAAGGAAGCAGAAAGGAGTGCAGAAATTACAGGGGAGTCACACTCATACCACACTGTGCCAAGATATATGGAAAGATTAAAAAGTAGAATTCGAGCCAAAGTGGAGAGAGAATTGAGAGAGGAGCAGTATGGATTCAGACCCGGGAGATCAACAGTGGATCTCATATTTTCAGTGAGACAGCTCTAGGAACACCACTACAAATTTGGAGAGGATCTGTTGATGGGCTTCCTGGACATCGAAAAGGCCTATGAAAGTGTGTGTAGGGAGAAGGTTTGGAAAGCAATGGAAAACATGGGAGTGGAAAAAGGGACTGTAGGCAAAGTGAAGGAGATGTATTGTGGAAGTGTGAGTTGTGTGAAAATTGGAGGGGAAAGAGCAGACTGGTTCAGACAAATGAGTGGCCTGAAACAGGGTAGTGCACTGTCACTCCTCTTTATTGTGGTCATGGACGAGGTAATGACACGGGTAGTAGGAAAGATGCGAGAAGATAAGATGAAAGCAATGGTGTTTGCAGATGTTCTCATGGTCTGGGGAAACAAGGAGGAGGAAATTCAGGAGCAACTGAAGGCTTGGGAAGAAACGGTGGGAGAGTACGGATGGAAGTTCATCAGTAAATGTGAGATCATGTTAACGACCAGGAAAAAGGATCTTGAACGTGCTGGTACAGTATATCTACTGACACGGCTCACTCGTATTTGTGCACCCTCAAATGCCAGCTGACAGCGCCAGGATACGAACCTGTAGCCTTGGGCCCAGCAAGCGAGAACGTTACCGCTGAGCCACGCAACCAGTCCAAAGAGCTATAGAAGACAACATTGTTTCTAAAGTGAAAGGTATCGCAAATAATTTCATTTAATTACAAGAGAAAATAAACCATTTTGAAATGTAGAGACATGCTGGCTATGTGGATCAGTGGTAACATTCTCGCTTGCTGTGCCGAAGGTTGCAGGATCAAATCCTGGCGCAGTCAGCTGGCATTTGAGGGTGGGCAAATGCGAATAGATTCACTGACACGTTAACGATCCCCTTCGGGGCAAAATTCTCGCATCCCGGTGTCTCTAAAAGCCAGTTAAAGGGGACATAAAACCAATATTATTATTATTATTACTATTGTTATTATTTTTGAAATGTAGAAATATTCTTGATACTACAGTACAGTAACTCAATTTTAGAAGGGAAAGATGATCAGCAAAGTGATCCAGGGTGATGGGTCTTCACGTGCCTTTTAAGATAGCGTTCTTGCTTGAAGCCAAGCCCGCAAGCCGAACAAACAAATGACTTGTTGTCAGAGTGAATCATCTTGTGGCGCGTCATCTCGTTCTTCGCCCTGAAGCCTCGGCCGCACACATCACAGCTGTGAGGGCGGTCCCCTGAATGTGTGACGAGGTGTTTCACCATTTCATGTTGATTGCGGAATGGTTTGGAGCAGTAGGGGCACGAGAAGGGGAACACGTCTGTGTGTGTCTTCTTGTGGATGTACAGTGTGGCTCTAGTCTTGAAATACTTCCCACAAGTGCTGCACACATATGGGCGCTCTCCCGTGTGGGTTCTTTTGTGGTCCTCCATGGCCGACCGAGCCGCAAACCCCCGCCCACAGATGTCACAGGTATGGTTCTTGACTCCACCATGTACGTGCTTCAGGTGATAGTGCAGGCCGGTCTGCGAGAAGCGCTTACCACAGATATGGCACGTCAGCTTGTCCCCACTGTGAACCACCAGGTGTGCCCTCAGAGTGCTCTTGCAACTCAGTGTCTTTTCACACAGATCACACTTAAACACTGCCTCTTCTTTACTTGGTGTCTCTACCTGCAGCCTATGGATTCTCCTATGTCTCTTTAAGTGGTAAATCCTATTAAATATTCTTCCACAAATATCACAAGTGGGGTTCTTTTTTGCAGACTTCAAACTTTGAACCTGCTGTATGTTCTTTATTCTCAGTGCTTTAAGTGCTGGTACTGTGCACTTTGCCTTGCTGCAGACCTGTGTTGGAGTTTCGGAGCTCAAGAATGTTGGTTTGGATTGCTCGTTTTCTACATCTTCACTACAGATATCAGCCGAGAAGGAATTGTTGTCGAGTGATTGGAATGCCATGAGCTTTCTTATATTAGTTCGGCGTATTGCACAAAGCGATAAAGACATTTTTGCTTTATTTTTTATATTAGAAACATTTTTATTGCCATGTTCTTCACATTCTATCCAGTCCAAACTCTCTGATCCAGATGAGAAAGTGATCCTGGGCTCGTACATCTTTTGTGCCTGCAGGAAAGCTTTGAACGTTACCAGGTGGGAACTGAAACAGAAAATAAGTAGGGTGAATGCTACTTAATTAACAGAAGTCTTGTATATATACTGTACACAGAATTAACATCATATGACTTAGGCCTATTATAAGATGGGAGTGAGGTGATGGGCCAACACACAACATGGATGGTACACGTACAAGATTTTCACCCTACCATACAAGCTTTGCGATGCTACTGATGAGATATGGCTTAATTTGTAATATTGAGGAGCAATTGAACTTACACCTACATCACATGGCTGCACATGTTCTATCTTGTGTAACAGTGTCCCAAAATTTAGTTTATATTGCTGGATAACTGGGTTCTCCTTTTTTAATGACCAATCCATAAGGTAGCTTTTAAGGATAATGAGCATACATTTCATGTATGAATGCCATTTCAAGACCTAGAACATCCGATTATGCACTACCAGAAAAGCTGCTTCCTGATGGTGGTTTACAGTTTACAGCATATTTGGGAATATTTTGCAGCGCTGCTATGGGTGTACCATTCATAGTGAATGTCAAAATTGTGTCGATATTCCATTCCATTCCATTGAGGCAGATAGATAATTCATTACCAGTTTACTGCGCAGTTGTTCCACCTTTTAATCATGATAACCTTGTTCAGCTGTGGCTATCTGGTTAAAAGACCTGAAAATGTACATTCACCAGTGGAGTAATGTTTTAGGCATTCACAGGAGACTATTCAATGTGTGATGGATTAGAACTATTCAGATGTGCTCCCTACACATGCATCTCCTGTTGGAATCAATTAATTGCATGTGAATATTTTTTCCTTACAATGTTTCTTCATAAGTTTCTTTTTGACTAAAAAGTGTTATCTTTGACATTCTGTTATTGGACTATATGCACACACTGAATACTTTGTCTTCAGTGCTAAGTAACATTTCAACCCTAGTTTTCACCCTCTAGAAAAAATATAAAATCAGAAATTCTTCTGGCACATCTCCTTTCAAACTTATCGAAGAGCACTAATGCCAAGTATATTGTTTCCAGCTCAGATGGTTTTGGAAGAAACCTAAGATTTTCATTCACTATTTTTCATCCCTTAAGAATAAAGTTCTGTAAAAACTCTTTATCCCTTACCTATGATTTGAAGGGAATCACCAAGCAAGAGGTTTGTTTTAGTTGTATACAGCACTTGAAGAGGCTTGAGAAAATTGAATTCCAAGCACATTTGGTGGGTTTCATTTTGTGATAGGACTGTTTACTCTCTAGTTAAGACATGAACAAGTTCAGTAAAAATAAGTAGTTCTGTGGCGAACTAAAAAGCGTACTTTTCTTAAAATTTAAGATTCAACCCTTATTCCTGTAATTAGACTTTTTTAGAATGCTGGACACATTGTAAGATTTGCATAATAGAGCAATACAGCATGTTCGAAATTGTTTCCTTCCATGGATTCTGAGATATGAGTCTATGGCTCAACTGCCCAGGGAGAGTCATTAGGTAGTTGGTAGGACTGAGAATGTGAATAAGTATCTCTTATGGCATACACTGCATATACAAAATTTGGTAGAAATCCACTGAATGTTATGGAAGTTACATGCCTTTCAACATAGATATAAACGTACATAGAACTATTTTGGAAAAACTGGTGTTGCTCAAAAACCATCTGCAATTTCTACGATATTGATCCTAGAGCTTAAATGTTCTCAGAATGTTACTAGGCAGTTGGTGGTCCTGTGGACTCGTTAAATAAGCATTTTATGTCTGCTAAGCTATGCAGTTCAACATTGGACATTATACGCATGCACAGAATTATGTTGGTAGCACTAATTTTGAAGATTTACTCGAAATTTGCCTAAAACATCATGGACTTACAGTGAGCCAAGTTTGAAGTTTTTCCGTACACCTATTCCGAGATCATTAATACACAATTGGTAGCCCTGGTGACTCGTATAATAAGCACAATTATAAGTTCTAAATCATACATTGCACATAAAAATCATTTGGATGACATCCATTTATTGGTATGGAAGTTACATGCAGCTAATCATTGAAAGTATCAACGCGCGAAGAATCGTATTGGCAATACTGTCACGTAAGGATTACTCAAAATTAATCTGCAATGTTCCATGTGTATGCAATGTTTAGAATTGTTGGCATGTATACTTTCTGATATGTTGAGACGGGTTCAAAATTACAGAGAGCATTTTTCAACAGTTGGCAGCCCTGGTGACTCGGCATATATGCCTAATTTCATCTCTTAAGATAACAAAGTGCATGTACAAAATATGGGTGAAGTCCAATTGATAGTATGGACGTTACATGCAGTTAAACATTGAACTTATCAGCAAGCGTAGAATCGTGTTGGCAACACTGTCATGTGTGGGTTGCTCAAAATAATTTAAAATGTTATGATCTATATATGTGGCAATTTTGAAAGAAATCCATTTAATAGTATGCAAGTAACCTGCATTTAATCATTGCACCTATCAGGACGCATAGAATCAAGTTGGTAGCATTGTTGTATATGGCCTCTTGAAAATTAATTTGAAATGTTATTTTCTATATGTGTGACAATTTGGAACAGCTCCCATTCATACCTTCGGAGATATCCAACTAAGAGTTCAAATTTCAATTATTATTTTATGGCAGTTGGTAGCATAGATCATCATCATCTTGCACAGTTTCCAGCCACTGGCCGGATCTGTTTGGAACACAAGCCTCTCCAACGTCTTCTGTCTTCCCACCATTTCACAGCCTCCACCCTTGTCCAGTCTTCTCCTCTCTTCTTCACGCTTTCTTCCACCCCCTTCAGCCACCTGTCGCTTGGTATTCCACTCGGTCTCATTCCTTTCCACTTCGTCTCGTGTATCCTCCTGGGTATCCTCTTCTCCTCCATTCGTTTTACATGTCCATACCATCTAAGTCTAGATTTCTCTATACCAACCTGTAATGGTTCCTCCTTCATTAATTCTCTGGTCCTCTCATTTCTTATTCTGTCCATCTTTGTAGCTCCAATACTGCTTCTCAAGAACCTCATCTCACTGGCCTGTATTTTGCTCTTCTCCCTTCCTTTCATAACCCAGGTCTCCGAGGCATAAGTCAGGATAGGGACATAGTACGTCGGATATATGAACTTTTTGCTGTTCTGAGGGACATCCTTGCTCCATATCATGTTTCTCACACTCCTCCGGAATGCTTCTGCCTGTCTCCCGCGCTCATTTATTTCTCTATCGTTTCTTCCATTATCTTGTATCATGCTGCCCAGATACTTGAAACTCTCCACTTTCTTCAGCTGTTCCCCACCAGTTGTTATTTCCATTGTGGTTCTTTCCTTCTTCCTTGTTGTGATCGCCATCTCACTCTTATTTATGCTAAATTTCATCCCATATCCTTGTAGTATTCCTTTCCACACGTCCAACTGCTCCTGTACTTCCTCCTCCTTGTTTCCCCAAATCTTCAAATCATCTGCAAACACCATTGCTTTCATCTTTCCTTCCCCAATTACTTGTGCCACTCGGGTCATTATGTCATCCGTCACCACAATGAAAAGCAACGGTGACAGTGCACTTCCTTGTTTCAGGCCGTTTCTCAGTTCCAACCAAGCCGATCTCTCTCCTCCAACTTTCAGTCCATTTTTCTACTCCTCTGTCCTCCAGGGACTTCCATACTTTGTTTCTGCATACACTGTCATATGCTTTCTCAATGTCCAGGAAGGCCATCAGTAGATCTGTTCCATACTCATAGTGCTGTTCTTGTAACTGCCTTACAGCAAAAATCAAATACACTGTGGACCTGCCTGCTCTGAAGCCATGTTGTTCTTCCCTCATCCCTCCTTCTATCCTTGTCCTAATTCTCTTTTCCAAAACTTTCTCAAACATCTTTGCCCAATGACTCATCAGTGTTATTTCCCGATAGTTTCTGCATTCTGTTCTATTACCTTTCTTGAAGATCGGGACAATTATTCCCTTTTTCCAGTCCTCTGGGGTCTTCCTATTCTTCCATGCTGTCTTCATCACTCGGTACAACCATTGCATCCTCACTTCACCTGCTGCTCGCACCATCTCCACACTCAACTCATCCACACCCGGTGCCTTCCCTCCTTTCATCTTCCTCTCTACATCTTCCACTTCTTTCCATGTTCAGTCCTTTTCTGTTTGCAGTCCATCTTCCTCTTCCCCGATTTCTTCCTCCTCGCCGTGGTTTCCATTTGGGTTCAGAAGTTCTTCAAAATATTCTTTCCACATTTTCTTCAGTTCTTCCCTATTTTCTATCTCTTCTCCACTTTTGTTCACCATTCCAACATAATCCGTCAGATCCTTCCGCCTCTTATTTTTTACCAACCCATACAGGACCTCTTTTGTACCTTCACTATCCTCCTTCATCTTTGTCCACTCTTCCATCCACTTTCTTCTCTCCTCAGCCACTACTCTCCCCCTCAGGGGCTCACATCTAGTGGGACGTGGGTTGGTGACCACGGGACCCCCAGCTGAGTCTGGCATTGCTTCCCCTTGCTTGTGCCGGGCTCCTCTCCGTCTTCTTTCCTGTCGACCTCACTTGGTCAACTCTTGTTCCCTTCTGACCCCGACGGTATTAGGGTATCCGAGGCCTAGGGAGTCTCTTCCTTTCCCGCCTTAATTGGCCCTTGTCTCATCTTTTCTGATACCCTCCTTCTGGGAGGGGTCAGCCTTCTTGTTCTTTTCCTTTTTCCTCCTGCCTTGTGCTCAAAGCCCTTAAGGAGGTAGGGTGTATGTAGCCCCACCACTTCTGGTGCACCGTAGATAATGCTACACCCTCAGGGGCTCACGGCTGGTGAGTTCGGGAGTTGGCGACCCCGAGGGTTTCCTGAGCTGGGTCCGTTTTCCCCTTTTGTCCCTTACCTTTGCAGCGGACCCTCTCCTCTCTCCCCTCTCCTCCCCGCCTTTCCTTATATTTCCTTTTCTCTTTAAGTTTCCCGCACCTTTTTGTAGGTATTCTTGATCTACGTTGCATTTTGTAAGTTTTTTCGATCTAAATTGCATTTTGTGAGTGTATTTCAACCTCACTTGCATTTTGTAAGGATTGTCAATCAAAATTGCTTTTTAGTAAGTCTTTCAATATAGGGGCTGGGACTTTAGTGAGTATTTTGAATTTAAATTGCATTTTGTATTTTCAACCTACCCCGCTTTGTTCAAGTAGTTAAGTCTCAATTGCAATTTTGTGGGTATTTTGAATCTAAATTACATTTTGTAATTATTTTCAATCTAAATTGCATTTTGTAAGTATTGTCCATCCAAATGAGAAGTTTGAATCTACCATACCTTTTGTAAGCAATTTCAATTGCATTTTGTATTTTCAACCTACCCCGCTTTGTTCAAGTAGTTAAGTCTCAATTGCATTTTGTGGGTATTTTGAATCTACGTTACATTTTGTGCGTATTTTCAATCTCGTTTGCATTTTGTAAGTATTTTGATTTCACTTGCATTTTGTAAGTATTTCGACTGTACGTTGCATTTTGTACGTATTTTGGACCTAACCTACATTTTGTGCGTATTTTTCAATCTATTCATTTTGTGAGTCTCTTCGTTCGAAATTCCCTTATGTACGTATTACCGCTCTCCATTTGGTGAGTAGTTTCAATCTGAGTTCCTTTTTGTAAGTATTTTTCCTGCTACATAACACATAATTGTTGGGGCTCACTGTCTTTTTTATCTAAACCATTTTCGTTTCATCCATAGCAGTGAGCTGTTTTTTATCTTCATCCTTTCATTTCACACCATTTCATTTCGTCAGGGGCCGATAACCTCGATGTTAGGCCCCTTAAAACAACAATTATCATCATCATCACCACTACTCTCTTTGCCCCCTTCTTTCTTTCCTGGTCTTCTTCCCTTGTCTCTACCATCCTATTTTGATACCACCTCCTAAAGGCTCTATTCTTTTCCCTTACTATATCTTTTGTCTTCTCATTCCACCATGGTGTTTCCTTCCACCTCTTCTTACTACTTGTCCCACATATTGCTTCTGCTGCACCTACTAGTGTCTTCTTAAATCTAGCCCATTCCTCTTCCACCCTTCTTTCTTCATCTGTTGTAATTCCTTCTTTTACAATTTTGAGGTACTCGACCCTTCTATCTCCTTCTTTCAGTTTCCATATCCTTATACGTCTTTTCTGGTTCTCAGTCCCTTTCTTCTCCTTAGTCCCTCTCAGGTTATTACCAGCAATCGATGGTCGCTACCTAAGTTCTCCGATGGTATAACCTTGATGTCTGTGATGTTCTTATTTAATTCTCTCTCATACAAGATATAGTCGACCACCGACTTCCCGGTCAAGTCATCTCTTTACCATGTGATTGTGTGGCTTTCTCTTTTCTTGAACCAGGAGTTCCCAACTAGCAGGTTGTTCCTTTGACAGAAGTCCAGCAGTCTCTTTCCTTCCTCATTTCTTCTGCCCCTACCCTCTGGTCCAAGCACACTCTCATACCCTTGTCTTTCTCTTCCTACATGGGCATTCAGATCCCCCATAACAATCATATTCCTATATTCCTTCCTCCCAGCTGCTTCTGCATTTCCTCTTCAAACTCCTCCTTCTCTTCAGAGGCGCAGCCTACCTGTGGAGTATACACTTGTACTATTTCCATGGTCTCTCCCCTCAGTGCTACTTTCACTTTCATAATCCTATCACTTATTCTCTTCACTTCTTCTTTTAAACCATCTTGTACTACTACTCCCACTCCATTTCTCTTTCCCTCTTCATTCCCATTCCAGTTTAGTCTATAGCCTTTTCTCTGTTCTCTCCTTCCTTCCCCTTTTCACTTTGTTTCTGCCACTCCCAATAAATCAAACTTCCTTCTTTCCATTATATCCATTATCTCCTCCACCTTCCCCGTCAGGGTTCTTATGTTTAAAGTTCCAAATCTTAGTCCGTGTTTACAGCCGTGTCGTCGTCTATTATATCTGTCATGTCTGAGGCTCGTTCCATTCTTGAAAGCATTTGGTTTCATCCATTGCTGGCTTGCTAGGCCTATCGTAGCTTCACCAGAGCCCTATTAGCCGTCACTTTTCAGGGTTCCTGTAGGACCTTCACAGCTACCGTAACGGTCCCGGGATGCACGAAGTCCCCACTGTACTTCGCCCCTCCAGGCAATCCCCTACTTTGTGCCGTTGCCCGTCCCCCACGACGTGGACGAGAGGTTGGACTTATGGGAGATGTAAGTACTGATGTAAGTTTCAAATATACTTACTTACTCCTTGGCGCTACAGCCCTTGTAGGGCCTTGGCCTCCCGGACAATCTCCACCCATTCTTCCCTGTTGACTGCTTTGGTTCTCCATCTTCTGACTCCCATCCTTCTCAGATCCTCCTCCACGTTGTCCAGCCATCTGGTCCTAGGTCTTCCCCTCACATGCCGTCCTCCTGGCTTCTCATTGAAGACCTTCCTTACTACCCTGTTCTCTGTCATTCTTTCTACATGTCCCAACCAACTCAGTCTACTACTCTTTTATTTCCACTACTATATCTGGCTTGCCATACAACTCTCTTATGTCCATATTATTTCTGATCTGCCAGAATTCACCCTCTTTTACTGGTCCATATACTTTCCTAAGAATTTTTTTTCATTCCCATCTCCTTAACAATTCCTCATCACCTTGTGTCATGGTCCAAGTCTCCAAACCAAACCATACATCACCACAGGTCTCACTACCGTACGATATACAGTCAGCTACAGATTTCTACTAAAACTTCTTGATTTAAAAACTCTGCTTAAAGCATAGTAACTCCTATTTCCAGCTGCTATCCTTGCATGTATTTCTTCTCTCATGTCATTGTTTTCAGCTATCATTGACCCTAAATATTTAACATTTTTACAGCGTTCATATTCTTTCTCATTCAGTTTCACATTTTTCTCTAATTCATTATATTTTCTCCTAGATGTTAGCATATACTTCGTTTTTGACTGATTAATCGTCAGTCCAATCTCTGCCCCGTATTCCTCTAATTTCCTTAGCTTCTCTTCCAAATCCTGTTTCCTCCTAGATAATAAATCAATATCATCTGCATAAGCAAGGTCCTGCGTCACTCGGTTAAGCAATGTTCCTCCTGCGTTGCCCTCTTGTATCCTCCGCATTACATTCTCCTAGGCAATGTTAAACAGTACGGTGGAGAGAACATCACCTGTTGTGATCCTTGGTTAACTTCAAAGGTATTTGATAGAATACCTTCAACCTATACTTTACATATTGTTCTTTCCAAATTCATTTGTAACATTCTTGTTAATTTATTAGGTATTCCTGCCTCTTCCATTGCCTTCCATAGCTGATTCCTTTTAATGCTATCATATGCTTGTTTAAAATCTATAAACAGCTGGTGTACATCAATGTTGAACTCTTAACATTTTTCTAGGATCTGTCTGATGGTAAAAATCTGGTCCGTAGTAGATCTATTAACTCTGAAGCCACACTGGTAATCTCCTAGGTATTCCTCAAAAAATTTGGTCCGTAGTAGATCTATTAACTCTGAAAGCACACTGGTAATCTCCTAGATATTCCTCTACATATATTCTCAACCTTCCAGCTATAATTTTTGCTAAAACTTTATACATAATACACAGCTATGCTATCCCTCTATATTTACCACAGTCTGCTTTGTCATGTTTATGTATAGGGCAGAGTATTGCTATGTTCCACTGCTCTGGCATTTGCTCCTTTTGCCATATCTCTACCATGATCTTATGCAACCGTCTTGTTAGTTCTTCCCCTCCATATTTTATAATTTCTGCTGTGATGTTACCTTCTCCCGGCGCCTTATTTTTTTTTAGGCCTTAATACCATTTTCAACTTCTTCCAATGTGGGTTCCTTGACTGATTCCAGGTCCGTCTCTACTTCATTTTGTTCCTGTCCCATCTCCTCCCTCTGTCCAACTTCTACCTCACCTTCATATTCAATTTCCGCATTCAGCAATTCACTAAAATACTCCACCCATCTATTTAACATATCATCTTTACCTTCAATCAAGTTGCCCTCCTTATCTTTACAGAAAGCTGCTCTGGGTTGAAATCCTTTCTTTATATCTTTAACCCTTGAATAGAACTCTCTGGTTTCCTGAGCCGTCTTTCTCTCTTCTAACTCCTCAATGGCTTTGAGATATCCTGGTGTAGATCTTCAATCTCATACTGCCCCCGTAAATTGAATTATATTGAGACCACGGTGGCTGTATTGGCATATGTGAATAAAGTTATGGCCGTCATAGTTGTGACGTGTATATTCATGACGTAGGCACGGATGACGCAGACTTCATTCATTCATGCAAGTAGGCTGGATGAGTTAAGATTCTTGGTGACGTCATGATTTTGTTCGAGAAGGATCTGAGATTTACGACGCAGTCGCAGGGAAACAAGGAATTGTGCTGAGGAAGAAGTTACGCTATTGGAGGAGAGGCTCGAACCAATGAATGATAGCTTGGAGGGAGACGGAGATTACTGAAACTACCATATTTAATTACTTTTGGCATGAAGAATTGTGGAAATCTATTTTCAGTTATGGCATTGATTTGGAATTTTGATGAAATTAATTATGAGTTTTTGAAATTTGAAAATCCGTCAAGTATAGCCAAAGTTAGAACTTCTAGCAATGACGGAGGAACAAGCTCAGCAGAGAGGAGGCTCTCATGGGGGGCGTGGTGGCTCAGCGGTCTAGCTGTATGCCTCCGGTTCATTATTACCGACAGTGAGTGCCTGTGCGCGACAATGTTGAGGCTGTAAGTTGTGTTCATGTCAAGTTCTTGTGTAAGCAGTTTTCTGTGCTGGTGGAAACTCTGCGGAGCTTAGTGTGATAGTGGCGAGTACTGTATATAGAATTGCATTACCTAATTTAATGTAAATGTTTTCCTTGTAACAACATAACATTAATGTACTGCCAACCCAACGCGTCCCGCAAGGCGAGACACGTGCTGCGGAGAGACTTTACGGACACACTGTATATAAAATTGCTTGGTTATTTAAAAATCCTCTACAATTCGTAATTCGGAAGAAAAATACGCTCCCACCCTTCACTGACCTGTTGACACCATTCGTACACTCTTGTCCGTAATGGAGTTTGGTCACCATACTAAGGTTGTAGTCTATGCCTCTCACCAAGGCGGTCCGGGTTCGATTCCCGGTCAATGCATGTGAGATTTTCGAAGTGAAATGCCATGTCCTGTGGTTCGGATTCCACGTAAAAAGGAGGTCCCGTGGCTCATAATCACAAGATTCACGGTCACGTTAAACTACAATCTTCCTTCCTTCCCTTTGCTCTCATGGCTCATTTTTCTGATTCTCATATTGTCAGACTTCGAGTTATTCAGTGAAGCAAGTCGTCATTAGCAAGTGTGGTAGAGCCCACAGCATCGAACAAGCATTGAGCGTGCAGCAGTGCAATTTTACGGTTACTAAAACTAGGCGAAGTTGGAGCGCACACATAAACGAGTCTACAAGATTATATATCAAGAGTTAGCTACTGCATTTATGCTAATTCAATTGTGCATTACAATATTGAGGCGTGTACGAAAGTTGAACATTTTCACTATTATACTTTGGAAGATATTCGCATTTTAAGACTGCAGACAAAAGTGATTTTCTCGACACCTGAGAAGCACTTTTATAATACCACATTCTACGCTACGGCTGACACATGTATTGCAACCGTGATACTGAAGATTACATTTGGTGATATAACGCTACATTCTACAATGGAACTATATAATCTGGCAGTACTTGCGACTATTATTATAACGGAAGTGGAGATGGAAGACTAAAACTTTAATGCAATTGGGACATACATCAATGGAGTGAAATAGCAGCATGGAGCTTCGTTAATCGTCATTCTACAGAAGCGAGCATGTAGTGAACATCCAACTACCCTCATGCATCGTAATCCATCGCTGAATTACATCAAATGGCAGTGGAAATATCTTCATACTCCACAATTATGAACATTTCTGCGGAAATAATTGCAATAAACTTCATGGCGAATTTCTACCAGAACTTCAGGGAACTTTCAAGAGAGGCCAGGGTGGACCCGGCTCACACAGAAGAGTTTTGCCAGAAGGATGTCTATCGCCTACACGGAGCAGTGCTAGTTCCGGAGGAGGAAACTGTTCTATTCTCCGAGGGCGCAGGTTCCAGGTTCGAGGTCGGAGCACATCTTTACGGTGGTGAAATGGAACCAGCAGCAGTCTTCTTTGGAAATTTTCCTCTAGAACTTCAATCAACAGATAAGGTAGTCGTGAACGTTTCTTGATTTATTTGAGCCATTTAGCGATATCTGAGCAACTATTTTTCCCATATTTTCTGTCCCATATATTTTGCCCCATATTCTTGCTTGATATTTCTGTACTCAGTACACTTTGCTGATTTATGCCTTTTTCTACGATTTATTGAGACATTGTTATGTCATTGGCATATTTATATAATTTTGGATCAGTTGAGACTGATAATATATATTCTTTCAGTAATTTGCATATTTTTGTAGTCACGATTTGACTGTAAAGTTAACGATTTTCTATGGCAAATTTTGAATTCAGACAGCGTGTCATTTTATTAAAGTAATTCTTTTCAGTAAATTACTTTGACCAATTTTCTGTCATCCTCAAGAAAGAAGAATGATTAAAAGATTTTAGAGCGTTAAAATCTACTACTTTATCGACGATCTTAGAAATACTAGTCGTTTTATGAACATGATTGCAACATAGACATTTATCGTCAATTCTGAAATACCATTGCATTATAGACAATTTTATGAAATATGAACTTTGAGTACGATTTATTGAGTACACTATAGTAATGAACATTTGATAGGAGTTTTTCTCAATTCTAGATTGGAACAATAATGTTGGCAGTCCACAGTCTAATTGTATTCTATTCGATTATTTATGCAGTTTAGATGAACTTTGATTGAAGATAGTATTTTTATACTGCGATACTTGGATGATATTAATCTCAATTTTGATAGACCAGGGAGGCGTGTCTAATCGTATTTGCTATTAAATTCATTTGTGACTGGCAAATTTTTACTTCATATCGCTTCATGAATGAAACCCACGAAGGTTAAATATAATAACAGTTTTTGATACAATTGATGAATATAAGAATTTTTAAAGAGGAACTATGGATGTATAATCGTTAGTTCAGTGGACGTGTAAAAGTCGCTGATGAATAATGCCCTGTAATAAGTGAAGGAGGTTCCCACAGTAATATTGATGATGATGATGAATTTATAAGTGGTGGTTTTTTGTGTGTATTGTGGAAGATTTTGATGCCATATATATTGAGATATATGATGAATTATGGGCCAATTTTTGTGCAATTTTGTGCGTTTTGAGCGAGGTATTTTTCCGCTGAGTGTATTGTTCAGGTCCATTGAAAATTATTCATGTGAAGTTACTGTTAAAATTAACAAGAGTGTTTAAATAATTTGAGATAACGATTTTGAATGGAGGTTACCGTCACAAATAGTAATTATTAAATCTTATTAAACCTGAATCTAAAATTTAAATATAGCTAACCTTCATTGGTCGATTATATCACCACGATTTAAGGAATTATCAACCGGATAAACGTGTGGTTTAATGTATTTCTAATATAAATAATGTAAATAACTATGTAAATATCTTTAATAATAATTTGAAACGAACGGGATTAATAGAGGCGTGTATAAATTTTTCAATTGTCGTTTGACAATGTTATAAACAATTTAAAATGTTATAAATAATTAATGAACAGTTTGTTATAAACATTAAGCGTTTTCGTTATTATACTCTAAACAACGCTATTTCAACAATTGAAATATACAATTAAACAAGATTTGGGATTATTAGAGTAATCCATTGATATTTGAACGGAGCATTTAAAAGATTTGCGTGATAATATTTGAGTTGAGATGTGAACATTTAAAGTGTTTTGAAAAGGAGCTAGGCTCTGAGGTAACTAGCATATGCTAACATTGGTTGAACAGGTGCGTCCATTTGACGAAGCAAGCATGCGACACGGTGCAGGGTGTATCGCAGGTGGCCAGATAACTGTATGATAGAGGCCAAGGTCATCTACATAGCAGCCTTGCGGTTATAAATAAAATGTGAAGTTCATGAACAAGGAAACAAATGCTATATGTCTCGTCCCAGCTCCCTGATCCATTCCAAAGTGCATTGTTATTATTACGTTCTTTTGAGCTAGAGAAAGCTGAAATTTTGTATGTGAAGTCTACAAGTCCTACAGGAGGACATGGTTGCATTGACAATGGCTTCTGATTGCCACGTATATTTTGTTGTTAAATTTTGTTAAATTATTTTCTTTATGTGAAATAAATTATTGTGCAGTTTAAATTTTCTTGTTTCGTCTTGGTTCATTTTAAATATCGTGGTGGAGGTTATTGTGAGGGCATACTATTAAGTGATCCAGTTGAAAACCCAGACCCGAGATTAAATTGAATAGGTAAGTAAAAGGTAAGTATGAACCCCCGTATATTTTGGTGTGTTCCACAATAATTTCATGTTAACTACTGTGCTCTGATCTCGGTAGTATCTGTCAGTGCCATTTTCATTGATGTAGCTGTGCCGGTGCGATTGATTATTGGCAATCCGATTGAGGGGGCGGATTTCTGACAGCCTACTATCCGGATTATCGGGGACAATACCAAGTTTGGTTTCAATAGCTGCAGCAATTCAGGAATTTTGATACACACAGACACACACATCTGCCCATGCGATCTCATAAGTCCACTTTTTCATCATTTTTGCAAAATGTGAAAAGTAGGCTAAAAATAGTCTTTGGATGACAAAAAATTGTCAAAAGTCGAGATGCATTTAATAATGTGACCTGAGTCTGTACACATGGTGTGCTTCATTTTGTGATAGGATTAATCGTTAATCCATTATCCTTTGCTACGGCATTAGACACATGCGCAATAGCGTAAACAAAGATGGAGGCAAGTAGTGTATCTTTTGCTGTGGAACAGCAGTGTATAATTAAATTTCTTTAAAAGAGAGGGTGAAACCTGCTAAAATTTGGCATAGGCATAGACTACAACCTTAGTATGGTGACCAAACTCCATTACGGACAAGAGTGTACGAATGGTGTCAACAGGTCAGTGAAGGGTGGGAGCGTATTTTTCTTCCGAATTACGAATTGTAGAGGATTTTTAAATAACCAAGCAATTTTATATACAGTGTGTCCGTAAAGTCTCTCCGCAGCACGTGTCTCGCCTTGCGGGACGCGTTGGGTTGGCAGTACATTAATGTTATGTTGTTACAAGGAAAACATTTACATTAAATTAGGTAATGCAATTCTATATACAGTACTCGCCACTATCACACTAAGCTCCGCAGAGTTTCCACCAGCACAGAAAACTGCTTACACAAGATCTTGACATGAACACAACTTACAGCCTCAACATTGTCGCGCACAGGCACTCACTGTCGGTAATAATGAACCGGTATTCCCCACCCTATCACTCCACTTGAAGGTCAACATGGGACAAGTGCCTGCTTATGCCGACCGCTGCGGTGGGACTTTGCGTATACAGCGACATGAATGTGCTGCCAACCTAACACGTCCCGCAAGGCGAGAGAGACTCTGCGGACGCTCTGTATGTATACAATAAGATCAGAGTTGGGAGGAAAATTCGAAATATAACATTTTTTCGAATCGTAGTCTTTTGAATTAAACAGGTTTTACTCAAGCGACGGATGTCACTAACGTATAGGACGGGGAAATTGTATATTTCGCAAATAATTTTTCAAAATTATATTATTTCACGTTATTTCATGACTTTAATTTGAGGTATTTTCCGAACTTGATGCTCTATGACGGAAATGGCAGTTTCTTGTTGAATCTTGGAGAATTTCGCGAATAAACGTCTCCATCAGTATCAAAAAGTTTCCATAATCTCTTGGATTAGATATCTTGATAGTTACTGCTTTATGGGGCTAACATCGAGGTCATCGATCCATATCTTGGTTTAGACTGTATACCAGGTGAATCAGCTGCCCCTAATAATATTGTTTTATGCAGCCTAACTAACGGGTGTTGTCGGGAAGGTCGATATTTCTCTGCTTGCATCCCGTTTGGTACTAAAGCACTGCAAGTGTATCCCGCAAACGATACTCAACACTATTATTTTTCCCTTGTGTTAGTCTGCAGTCACATCGAGGGAAGGTAATAGTGTTCAGCATCGTTAGCAGGATATGCTTGCAGTGCATTAGTACTATAAGGGAAGCTAGGAGAGAAATATCGACCTTCCTGATAACAATGCTAGTTGGGCTGCATAAAACTATGTTATTAGAGGCAGCTGATTCACCTGGTATAACTGAACCATGAAAGAACCAGGGGCAGCCACACCTTCGGTGCTGAAGTGCTGCAGCACATTGTTTTATTTCAAAATAAATTATTTTAATAGTAGGCCTATTATCTACAAATACAACGCTTTAAAAAAGACATCAGCCAAAGAATTGGAAATATTTCTACTCCCGTCTCTACGAGGCACAGAGCAGATACGAGGTATCTACAATAGGCGTGTGCTCCACTCCGCGTACGGCATTAGCTGGGCAGATCACAGCCCAGCGAGAATTTCCAAGTTTATTAGCAGCAAACGTGAATTTCGCATTCTGCGCATGCGCGCCCAACTTTTCCCTTGTGCTGTTGGGACAACAGCCAAGACTAGCCATCACAGCGATTCTTTGTTCGACCACAGAGAGGCAGTACTGGTCACACGGAATGAGAACGTGGCTGCTGGCACTATCTGGACTCGGCAATAGCATTTAAGAGGGATTCGCTCAAAGCAAATGAGGTGAAAAAAGGAGAGGAAGCCATCAGCTGTTCCCGTCAGAAGGTCTTTTTGAATATTCCCAACTTACCTATTCTATAGCCACATTTTGTAAATCGATGAACTACAAAAATTATAATTTTTATGTCGTCAATATAAGGACATGATATTGTGATGCCTAGTTCATAAATTTCACTATAGCAAAATAACATGTAATTCTGCATTATGGCATTGCTGGTTTCCTTTTAATGCTTTTGGTAATATGAGGAATGAGTATATGTGTTGAAGTTTGTTTGCATGTTTGTGCAATATGGAAATCTCGGTGGAGAGCCTCTTGAAAACCCCATTTTCCACCAGAACTCTGGAAGAAGAAACTAAGGTAAAGAAGTTTGGTGGACTTATCCCGGACTTAGATATTGCTCAGAAAGCCACTTCTAACAAATCTGCATACACCAGGAAATTTAATAGAAAAGTGTATGAAAACGATTGGGTGTGCGGGTGTGAGATTAGAAATGCCCTTTTCCGTTTTCCTTGTTTGTGTTTTGGCAATAGTGATTCTTGGGGAACAGTGGGTGTTCGAGATCTCAGGCATCTAAACGCTTAAATGAGGAAGCATAATGACAGCGAGGAACACATCAATAATTCTTTAAACTTAAGTGCTTTAGGAACAGTTAATATTACAACACTATTAAGCCGTGCTTATCATGAAGAAAAGAAAAAGCATGTGATATCAAGAATTATAGACTGCATTAAGTTTTGTGGGGCGTTAGAATTAGCTTCAAGGGGGCACGACGAAAGTGGTAATTCCGACAATCCTGGCGTTTTCTTGGGCCTAGTAATTTAATTTCTAGTATAGACAGTGCAGTAAAGGAGCACATTGAATCTAATAGTTTTCAAAAGGACCTCAAAAAAACCATCTAGAACGAGTTGTTAGACTGCATGCTAGAAACCTGCAGAGAAGTGATATCAGAAGAAATGCAGCAAGCAGATTTTGTTATTGTGATGGTCGATGAAACTACCAATGTTTCAGAGCAGGCACAGTTAGTGTTGGTATTTTGGTATGAGAAAGATGGTATTCCATACGAACGATTTTGGGGCTTCTTTAAACCGGAAGGTCAGAATGCGGATTACCTTGCATTATGTATTTTAAATGTATAGAACAACATGTTTAACGGTACACCGCGCAAAGTTATTGGGCAGACCTATGACGGGGCATCAGTAATGAGTGGTGGTAAAGCTGGAGTGCAAGCAAAGATAAGAGCCTGCTATCCCAGCGCACATTATTACATTCACTGCTATGCACACCAACTGAATCTAACAATAGAACATGCAGCTTCGCAGAATCAGTCTGCTAGGATGTTCTTCACTCACCTGTCAGCGTTCCCTGCTTTCTTTTCAAGGTCGCTGCAACGGATGTCTGCTTTAGAAGCAGTGGCAGCTCGAAGCATTCCAACAGGAACAGCGACTAGATGGAATGTCATGTTGCGCACCGTAAATGTGGTGTACGAGGAAATGATGGAAAAAACATTGCCAGTACCGGTACTTTTGAAGAAACGTGTGCTTCAGAAAACAAGGGCAGAAAGTTATCATGTCGGCGTACTGATGCCAAGGAAGTATGTGATATAATAACATGTGAAACTCGTGATCGCTTCCAAACCTTGGATCACCTGGAAGCCTGTTAGATTCCACCAACTTTGAACGATTTTCCAAAATTAGACTTTTCCTGTATATTAAAGATTTTGAGTAAGGCGTTTCTATATTTATACAACACGATACTGATGCTCCAACTTAAAAATCTCAAAATTAGATTCCTTTTAATGCATGTGATACTTTTGGTCCAAGAAATAAAATGTATTCCCTTTACACCTCCTGTACATTCTTCTTCTGGCCAACCAGTTTGTCTTTCCAAGAGCCGATCGTCTGTGAAGCAGCACTGGTACGTACTGTTGTTGATACATTTAGGGGCTTTGTGACATCGTGGTCATGTAGCCCCATGTACTTTGGTGTGTGTGTGTGTATGTATGTATGTATGGAAATTTTCTGATAACCTGTGTTATTGTGATGACTGTATTATTGTGTGTATTTGTAATTCAGATGAGGATTGAAAAGGAGACTGCCGTGGCCTTAATTTAGGAACCACCCTGGCATTCGCCTGGAGTAGAAGTGGGAAATCACGTAAATCTACTTGCAGGATGGCTGTGGTGGGAACCGAACCCGCCTCTTCTCAGTTTTGCCTCACGAGGCTTAGTGTGCCCCGTTCCAGTCCTCCGGCCAGAATTAAATTTCTTGGCAAAGCCGTGGTTTGAACCCGGGCCTCCGCGGTGACAGCCAAGTGTGCTGGCCACTATGCAACGAGGCGGACATCTGGTAAGTAGGCTACGGTGGACCGAATGTTCGAATTGTTCATCTTAGTCGACTTTATGCGGAGATCACGTTGACCGGAGAGGGAATTTGAGTTATGTTTGTTTTAATTCAATTTAGGGGCTTGAGGCAACTTGGTTGTGTTGAACTTGTCTGATAACCTGTGTTTCTGCGGTGACTAGTGGTGTGTGTAGATAAATTAGGGACAGGGACGGGATAGGTGGCCCAGGACTTGAAATAAGTTACTAACCCGGCAATTAATGAGGGAATGTGGAAAAACAACCCTCAAGACAGCCGCTGTCAGTGCCGGGATTTGGACCTTCGATCTCCGGACTTGCTGCAGCCCCACGTCTCGTCGCGTTCGTGGTGCGTGATTTAAAGCGAGGTAGAGGATTCTAAAGATGGTACAGCCTGGAAGTATAAATACAGGCTGACTTTACCCCTGCTTCACTTGCAGCCAGCAACCCGCTGACATACTGGCCTGGACCGCGATGCAGTCGCCTATAAAAATAGTACATGTAGGTTAGGGTGTCCCTTATTTTTCAAGAAAATAATTTTGCAATGCATAGGTTATTGTTTTATTCATTTGGGCCTAAAACACCTGAAAACATTTTTTTTTTTTCTTGTTTGGAACAGTACAACCCGTGCCGACTCGTGCGCAAACATGCCCATACAAGTTGCGTCGCAAGAGTGGCGCGCTCTCATTGTTATTGTTACTTAGTTTTCGCTTATCGTGTAGCTAGCACGGATTGTTATATATTTCGAAGATGTCAGTGGAACTAAGGAGCAATAAAAAAAAGTATTTTCTTGGTTGGTGAAGTAAATCACCAAATCACAGGCGCAAAATTACCATCTAATCGTCAAGTTCTCGCAGTTCTATTTTTCAACATACGTGAGGTTAAGTTGACTGTTAGTGAAAGCGCAAATCTTGTCATTTGGGAGTGCAATATATTCTGGGATAAGGCTATAATACCTACCAGAGCTGTGCCTAATTGTGTTAAGAAGTTAGTGGATCTAATCAGGTCTGGCGAGAACTGCAAAAAAATAGCAAGAAGATTCAGGATTTACATAGGTGTAACTTTCAACTTGAATTAGATAATTTATTCGATATCACACATACCGACAGTAGTGGCTATGCTGGCTAAAGCGCAGCATTAGGTCATGGGGCCAAGCTCTCTGCTGACTCGGTAGACGCGTGGGTTCGAGCCCCACCGTCGGCCGTCCTTGAAATAGTTTTCCGTGGTTTCCCATTTTCAACACCAGGCAAATGCTGGGACGGTACCTTCTGACAGGCCACGGCCGCTTCCTTCCCCATCCTTGCCCACTTTCATTCACCATCATTCATTTCATCTCTCATTAACTCCTCTCATGAGGTTGGCGTCAGGAAGGGCAACCGGCCGTAAAAACCATCGCCACAAAGACTTCCATCGCATCTCATCCCCGACCCCGTTGGAAAACGGGAATAATAAGGGGTAGACATACATACATTCGATATCACACATGTTGATGCTCTTGAAAGAATAAAAATCGTAGAAGATAAAATATTTTTCAAAAGTAAAGAGAGCCGGGGTGCCTAGCGGGTGTTGACAAAAAGTTGGCTGAAATTGAAGAAAGGGCTAGGCTGTGAATACTCGCAGAAGACAAAAAGAGACTAAAGCAAATGCCTTCCGCAAGCTCATTGGAATCTGCAACTTTACAGATCATTGATACACATGAAGACGTAGAAGAACAATCTACAAGAACTGAAGAAAGCCTGGAAGGATCTCTGCCATCCACATCTCATTCTGTAAGTTCTTGAGCTACGTCGACAAGAAGAGGAAGAAAAGATTTTATCACATCTAAATTAGTTGTAACTTTAGACAGATGTCAACTAAGCATCAGAGATGATATTTATATAATTCAGTCTGTAGTAGTAGCACTTGCTCTTAGTTCTGACAGTTGTCCGATCAACAAATCTTCTATTCAACGCATTCGAACACAAATGAGAAAAGATAGAGCGGGATCCATTAAATCCAATTTTCAGAATAACGTGCCCGAAGTAGTTACTGTTCATTGGGATGGAAAATTCTTACCTGCTCTGGACGTAAGAAGTTCTAAAGAAGAACGCCTACCAATTATTATTTCATATGACGAAGAACTACTTCTTGCTGTGCCGAAGTTAGACAACTCTTCCGGCAAAGAGCAAGCGAAAGCAGTATCAAATGCCCTTCATGACTGGAACCTGGATGATAAGGTACACATAATGTGCTGTGATACAACAACATCTAATACAGGGTGCTTGAACGGAGCTTGTGTGCTTTTAGAGCAAAAACTAGAAAGAGAGTTGTTACTCTTTCCTTGCCACCATCATATTTACGAACTGGTGCTCAAAAGTGTGTTTGAATCAAAGATCCAACAAATCACTAGCAGTCCTGATATTCCAATGTTCAAAAAGTTTAGAGACAACTGGAAGAATATTAATCCTAGTGCCATCAAACCGTGCACTGATTTTGTCCAACAACATCTCTCTGAGGCAAATATTATTGAATTGGTGAAGTTTTTTAACAATGCGCGGGCAAAATCTACTGTACGAGATGATTATCGGAGCTCGCTATTGTTTTTCTTAGTGGTGACATTAAATTCAAAATAAAAATCAGACCTGGTGCAATGTATCAAGCACGATGGATGGCATGAGCTATTCACTCCTTAAAAATTTGTTCACTGCAGTCCCAGTTTAAAATGAGCGCTAAGGACAAACAAGCCTTACAAGATGGTTGTTTATTCATTGTGGCAGTTTACGTGAAGCCCTGGCTTGGATGTAGTTTGGCAATGAAAGCGCCGAATCAAGATTTCTGTTTTTTAAAGGACGCCTACGGTTGCGCAACAAGGAAAACTCTCGCCCAAAAACGAGAAAGATTTCCCACTATGAAAAACTAGCTTCCGAAGAAGAAAATTGATAAACAATTCAGATATTAAACAGTGGGGGACATCAACCCATTATCCGGCCGAAGCCCAAAGTGTTGCGCCATTACCACGAGGTAAAATATTTCCACGACGCAGTTACGCAGAAAGAAAATACAAAGACAACCCAAATAAGCAGATGAACAATAAATAAATATCACACTTCCCGGAACTTCATTCATTTCATCTGTCATTAACTCCTCTTGTGAGGTTGGCATTAGGAAGGGCATCCGGCAGTAAAAACCACCCGCCCCATAGGCTTGCATCTCGTCCCGGACCCCGTTGAAAACGGGAATAATAAGGGGTAGACATATTGTGTAGGGTGGGTATATTGTAAGTATTATTATTCTCAATTGCATTTTGTGACTATTTTGAATCTAAATTACATTTTGTAAGTATTTTCTATCTAAATTGCATTTTGTAAATATTGTCAATTCAAATAACAGTACAGTACGTATGTAGTTAGTTTTAGTTGTAAGTAGGTAGTTAGTTTGTCTGTTAGATATATGTCATTGTTCTATTAGACTGTGGTGAGTGAGTGTGTCTGGTAGCAGTTGCATTGTTTTATTAGTTCTAGTCCATTGTTTCAGTAGACTGTGATGTGTGAGGGTGCATGTGAGTGTGCCTGGTGACAGACTGTTTTAGTGGTAGTATTTGTTGTTGGTGAAACTTTGTATTTTTTTTTCGTTAGTAGAATTTTAGTATTTAATTGTTAGTACGGTAGAAGGTTAGTATTTTTGTTAGTAGAATTGCTCTTTACTTATTCTGAAAGGGAGTAGCAGCCTTTCAGAATAAATCAATTCTTTACTCGTCTTATAGACGGTTAAGATATTGATAATATAAGCCAAATAATGGCTACACTGCGTCCTGCTGCACGGCTGAAAGCAACGGGAAACTACAGCCGTATGCTATTCCCGAGGATATGCACCTCTCTATGCATAATTACATGTGATGATGGCCTCCTCCCTTATAAAATTTCAATCCGGAGGTAAACTAGTCCCCCGTTCGGATCTCCGGGTGGGGACTACTCGAGAGGGGGTTAACATCACAGAAGTGACAAAGAGGAAATCTGACATTCTACGGATCGGAGCGTGGAATGTTAGAAGTCTGCTAGGAAGTGGAAGGTTAGAAAACTTAGAAAGGGAAATGGATAGGTTGAGGTTGGATTTGGTTGGGATTAGTGAAATGCGCTGGCAGGAAGAACAGGACTTTTGGTCAGGAGACTGTAGGGTCATTAGCACTAAATCAAACAATGGCCAAGCAGGGGTTGGCCTCATATTGAGTAGGAAACTTGGACAGCGGGTGGAATATTGTAGCAAAAATCAATACTAAACCTACCTGCACCACAGTGGTACAAGTCTATATGCCTACCAGTCAAGCTGACGGTGAGGATGTTGAAAAGGTCTACGAAGAAATAGACGAAATTCTGAGGTATATCAAGGGTGATGAAAATGTTATAGTAATGGGAGATTGGAATGCTGTGGTAGGAAAAGGGAGAGAAGGGAAGATAGTAGGAGATTTCGGATTAGGTGAAAGGAATGATCGAGGAAGCAGGCTGGTAGAATTCTGCACCGAGCATGAGTTGGTCATAGCTAACACCTTATTCAATAACCACAATAGAAGAATATACACATGGATGACACCAGGAGATACAGGGCGTTACCAAATCGACTTCATTATTGTCAAGCAGAGGTTTCGAAACCAGATTTTGGATTGTAAAGCATATCATGGTGCTGACATAAACTCTGACCGCAACCTGGTTGTAATGAAATGCAGATTAAAGTTGAAGAAACTGAAGAAAAGTCAAAAGCCAAAAAGGTGGGCAATAGACAGACTGAATGTTAAGGATGTAAACGAAAGATTCAAGAAGAGTATAAAGGAAGGACTAATGAAAAACCCTACACAAACTTCAATTGCAGACGAATGGGCACTTTTGAAGAATGAAATAACAAAATCCGCAGAAGAAAACATTGGTAGAAAAGAAAGAATAGGTAGAAAACCGTGGATCACTCAGGATATACTAGAATTGATGGATGAAAGGCGGAAACACAAGAATGTAAGAGATGAGAAGGGGAAAGCAGAATACAGACGTCTGAGGAATGAGGTTAACAAGAAGTGCAAGGAAGCGAAAGAAGAATGGTTGAAAGAGAAATGTGCAGGTATAGAAAATTGTCTGAAATTAGGAAAAGTAGACACAGCTTATCGAAGGATTAAGAATACTTTTGGGGAAAAGAAGACTAAGTGCTGTAATATTAAGGACACAAATGGAAAGCCTCTAACAGATAGGGAAGAAAAGGTTGAGAGATGGAAAGCTTACATAGAGAGTTTGTATAAGGGAAAGGAGATTGAGAATCATGTAATGGAAAGGGAGGAGGAAATTGATGAGGATACGAAAGGAGATTTAATATTGAGATCAGAATTTGATAGAGCTTTGGAAGACTTAAGCAGGAACAAAGCACCAGGCATAGATGATATACCGATTGAGTTGCTACGCTGCATAGGAGATGAAGGTCTGATCAGGTTATTTCACTTGGTGTGTAGGAATTATGAGACAGGTGAGGTACCCCCTGATTTCAAGAACAATGTAATCATCCCTATACCAAAGAAAGTGGGAGCTGACAGATGTGAAGATTACCGTACAATCAGCTTGATTACTCATGCTTCAAAGATCCTGTCTAGGATAATTTACAAGAGGATTGAAAGCCAGATAGAAACGGAGTTGGGTGAAGACCAGTTTGGTTTCAGGAGAAATGTAGGAACAAGGGAAGCTGTACTAAGTCTTAGGCTGATTTTGGAAGGTAGAATAAGGAAAGATAAGAGAACGTTCATGGCTTTTGTAGACTTAGAAAAGGCTTTTGATAACGTTGATTGGACTAAATTGTTTGACATTTTGAAATCGATTGGAATAAAGTACAGGGACAGGAGGGTGATATACAATCTGTACAGAAACCAGACAGCAGTCATTCGAGTTGAAGGACATGAGAGAGAAGCTGGTATTCAGAAAGGTGTAAGGCAAGGCTGCAACTTATCACCCATACTTTTCAATCTTTACATTGAACAAGCAATGAAGGAAATTAGAGAAAAATTTTAAGTGGGAGTGAAGATTCAAGGAGAAATAATTTCAACTCTGAGATTTGCTGATGACATAGTCATCTTGGCCGACAAGCCTGAGGATTTGAATGAGTTTTTGAATGGTATGGACTCCGTCTTACGAAAAGAATTCATGATGAAAATTAATAAATGTAAAACAAAAATACTGGAATGCAGCCGAAATAAATCAGAAACCTCTATTGAGATCAAATTGACAGGTGAAAAGCTGAAGGAAGTAGGAGACTTCTGTTACTTAGGAAGCAGAATAACCAGTGATGGACGAAGCAAAGAGGATATAAAAAGTAGGTTGGCTCAGGCAAGAAAGCATTTCTACAAAAAAGGAATCTGCTGACATCAAATCTAAATTTAGGTACTAGGAAGTCATTTTTGAAAGCCTTTGTCTGGAGCGTGGCGCTCTATGGAAGTGAAACTTGGACTATTGGTGCAGCAGAAAAGAGGAGAATAGAAGCATTTGAAATGTGGTGTTACAGGAGAATGATGATCAGATGGGTAGATAAGGTTACAAACAAAGAGGTATTAAGACGAGTGGGAGAGGAGAGACGTTTCTGGCGACTGCTAATGAAGAGAAGAGATAGGTTGGTAGGACACATACTAAGACACCCAGGAATAGCAAGCTTAGTTATGGAAGGAAGGGTCGAGGACAAGAACTGTAGGGGTAGACCAAGGTTAGAATATGTTAAACAGATTTCCTCAGATGTAGGGTGTGGTAGCTATGTAGAGATGAAACGATTAGCTCAGGACAGGGAGGCATGGAGAGCTGCATCAAACCAGTCAAAAGACTGAAGACTCAAACAACAACAACAACAAAGACCTTAAAAGATTACGAGAAAGTTGACAAGTTGATTTCCAATGCGGCTTTAAACAAGTTCAGTCAACACTTGTGGTACTTGTCAGAGGAAATAGCCATCCTTTCAATTTTTGATGATGAAGTTGATGAGCAGACCATAGGAAACATTGTAGAAAACTTACAAAAAGAAAGCTTTGGTCATACCGGAAAGAGATATGTTCCTTCGAAAGAAGAGATGTCTGGCTCTCTATATGGTACGTATTAGACTAGCAGTAAGCCTCCGTGGCTTAGGCGGCCACTCCATGTGAGATCTGTGCTGGACAAAGCGGAGGTAGACAGGTTTTTCTCCGGGTACTCCGGTTTTCCCTGTCAAAATTTCATTCCAGCAACACTCTCCCCTATCATTTCATTTCATCTGTCATTCATTTAATCATTGCCCCAGAGGAGTGCGTCAGGCCTCGGCAGCCGGCACAGTTCATATCCTCGCCGCTAGATGTATTAATTTATAAGGTGGTGCCTAAAAGGGTAGCTTCCCTTGTCAGGGTAAGCTGACCAGTGTAGAGTGTTGTGGTGTGCTAGGAACTAGGGGGCGTTCCTATAAATAATGTGGTAGCGTTTGAAGGGATGGGACCCACTGCAAAGGGTCGCTGTACTGGTCGCTCAGCTGACTGCTTATTACGTAATTGAGTCTGCTTGTATCAGCTGAGTGGCACGCGCTGCTCGCTTGCAGCCGGGCCGGCTCGGGGAATACAAAAGTACTTAAGTTGGCGCTAATAGACTGCTGTCTGTCACGTCTTTACGTGACGGGAATAAGGAAGGGCGTTGGGATGTAAAGAGGCGTATAACAGTAATGCTAGTGTAGAGTGTGGACCAAGTGTTTTATTGGTCTGTGATTCTGATAGTGAGTCCCTTGTAGGGAATGAAATTAGGTTCACAATGTATTAACAAGTGTTGGGTTACGGGTTACAAAGTAGGAATTCTGAACACGATTGACTGACTCACCTCGGTTGACACCAGCGTAGCTTCGGCCGTCTCGATGGAGCACTGACAATGGAGAGAGAGTTTGACCTCATTAGGACGTCTTCTTATACCTTCTGACGCCCTGCTGTCAGCAATGTATTGGCCCAGTTAGTACTATGTCGCTGAGTGTAATGATTACGTAAGGCTTGAGCTGCTTTATGGAGTAGCAAGCTGTCCTTACGGTATTAATGGATGTTGCCCCGGCTTTCCAAGAGTTGCCATTTAGGGGATTTAGCCAGATGCCGGGGGGATGGTCTCCAAGGGGTGCATACCCCTGGGATACTGTACAAGAGTCTTCCTTCATTTGTTCGCGTCCTCGCGAACGGGAACGGAACTGGAAGTTGGGATGTTGACGTAGTGGTCCTTGGAACCCCCTCGTATCTCCTGGTGGCGTCGTATCGAAGTGTGGGTGTGAGGTCAGCCCGTGTTCAGAGGGGAGGGTTATGGGATGTACAAATATATGTATACATTGACATTGTGAAAGAACAAACAAAAAAAATTGACATTGCGAAAGATTTGATTAACATTGGGAAAAAAATGACATTTTGAGAAAAATTTAACGTTAAAATAAATTCGACATGTAAAAAAAATTGCCTTTGTTATTGCTGGCATATTGCTAGTTTAAAAAAAACATGGTTTCTGATGGTGATGTGTTACATAGTTTTGCAGGGAGGAAAAACCCAGGGCCGAACGGATGATGGCGTCGTCCGCCCTATCTTAGGGAAAAAGTGCTCCCTGCAATAAGAAAGGTGGAAGAAAATAGAAAAATGGGTGTTCCAGGGTATCATTTAAGGGAAATATTCAAAAGACGTTTATTGGTTTGGGAAAAAACGGAACACCCTGACAAATGGGGAAGTTAGAAGAAGGAAAGATGAAAGAAAACAAATCATACATATTATGTACATTGGCATCTTGATACACAAACAAAAAGATATATAGTGTATAATTGTATAAAGTGTATCCTGAAAAAATTATAAATTACAATGACCTTATGTCTATTGGAAAAATTGTATAAAGTTTATCCTTAAAAATTAGTAATTACAGTGGTCTTATGTCTACTTAATCGCGCTAATCCCTTATTATTATAGTTGTTGTGAGGTACCTCGCGTGCACGCTACCCGTCTGTACGTACTCTTGCCGTCTCACGGCTGATTCTGTACGGCCACTCCTTGGTACGGTATAGTGGTCGTACCGCTTGCATGTATGCTTAATACCTAATCTGTGAAGCATCCTCTGTGGGTGAATGCTTTCACACTTGACAATGAGAGTCACTGCCACAAATCGGTTGCGCCCTCATTGTCGTAATCTGCGTCGCATTTTGACGCTTTATGTGTTTAAATTTTAGTTGATCTGCCAGTAAGCCTGGTACCCCACAGGCACCAGTCCTGCTGTGCAGATTTATTTTGGAGTGTGTAGCTGAAAAAGAAAAATGTGGTGAGTGTTTGCGAGTGTGTCGGGATTAGTGCACGTTGAAAAATAAAAATAAAATAGTACACATCATGGCATGCTGTAAATAATATGCCACTGCAATATGGTAGTGAAATTCCTGTCACCAGTTTACTGTATCTGGTGACGAGGCCTGTGAAAAAAAATGGCGAGGTTTAGAAAAAACATATTAGTACTGGTTGAAGCTCTTCTTTCACTGAAAAAAATAGCATGATTAATGTTACTTAGCTGCAAGGCCGGGCTTACCCTATACGGTGCCGTAATGCCGTAAATAATATGTAGTTGGTCTTACCCCGGTAGCGGAATTGTGGTTACCGGGTGCCGATATATTCCACTTTGATTATGCCTATTTTAACCTAGTTTATCCTAAGTATTGTCGGGCTTACCTCGGTAACGGATTTATAGTCACCGAGTGCCGATCGGCGTTACTTAATACTATCTAACTTAATTATGGTCTAATAATAAAAAAAAAACTATTACTAAGCCGAGAGGGTTGCCTTAATCTATTGCCGAAATGTGCTGCGCCATAGCTGGCAACAGCGGTGAATAAATTTGCTTAATCCTAGGTTGCGTGTCAAATGCAACCGTCTTACAACTAAATTTGGCCTAGGACGATCGCCTGGGGCAATTAAATCCCCAGATCACCACCCGCACGAGCCCCAGAAACACCGGTTGTCTCTAGGGTCGCTAGATTCCGTCCCCTTAACTCTAGGTGTCGACGTCTATTACTAGGACTAATCTATTCGCAGGCGCTTACGGTGCCACTAAGCTAACCGTTTCGCCCGCTGTAACTTCCTTGTTCATGCCCGTTTGCTGTTCCGATTTATCATAGTTGAGCCGCCCACTTGGCTCCTGTGAGGGGCGCGCAATGCCCCTTTCTTAATGCCCTCTGGTTGCCCGTTGCGTCGCCATTTATGTGGGCATTGGACAGTGTGGTCCAATGGCATAATATTGTCTTCGCCTTAATCGGCCGTCGCAATCTGCTTTCGCAGTGATATTTGCCTCTATGGGCCGCCGTAGTATGCATTTTCGCATTGATATATAAATTTGCCTCTATGGGCCGCCGTAGTATGCATTTTCGCATTGATATATAAATTTGCCTCTATGGGCCGCCGTAGTATGCTCCAACGCACAGGAGTTTTGCTTCCCGCTATGGAAGCCGTGCCTACTTAAATTTAAACTTAACTAGAAGTCTAGTCATAATGGGGTCGTCTCTAGGGATAGCTCCCGAGGCCGGCGCGGAGTGAGCTATTTCTCCCGCCATTCTCAGAAAGTCTCCCTGCAGGTCTTGGCTTCGACGACCGTGGCACAAAGTGGGTTTAGCATCCCTTCCTCCCAGGGGCGGTTTATGCGCACCTAGGATTCCAGAGCTTGCCCGACCAGGCCGCGAATGCTTTGACCTTACGTAGTTCGTCTGTTTGGTCTAGTCGTCAGTTAAGTGAGGTCGCTGCGCTGTCGCGCCAACTGGGGAAGGGTCCACATCGCCTTCCCCATCTCTCAAAGTGTGGTTCTCCTGACCTTTGGCTTACACCGTTGTCAACCATCATACCGTATCAGATTCCTTTGTAAGAGAAAAAAAAATGTGTCGTAACCTGTGTGAATGGTTCAATTTCCGTGTAAAATGTAAAATATTTCCAGTGTAGCGGGGTTGTAGATCTTCTAAGTACATAGGCTACTTCTGGCCTACCATCGCTATGTCAGCTTTCCAGCAATAATGCTTTCTTTACCTTAATGGAGGTGTTAGTAGGGTCTATAATGTCAGGTACCCTGTTATTAGGATTTGGGGGTAGTTATTTGTTGAGTGGGCTTAAAGCATGGTAGGAAGGGTTTGCGCACCTTTGGGTTCCACGTTAGTGGTGGCCTAGAACCGGTGGTGGCGTTGGGATGCTCCTATAGTGAGTGGATTGGGGAGGCAATTCCCGGGATTGCAAAAATACGAAAATTCATGCAGGTTTGATATTAAAATCCCTGGTGAACGGATGGGATACTCATGCATGTGTCTGGATATGAAGTTTCTGCCTTCAAGTACGGATAGGTGTAGGATGGGGCATAATACCAATATATCCCTTTCATGCGGGAGTGTTTAAGTACTAAAGAATGGTTAGTATATATCTATGGCCTCCTCTCTCATTTGGAGAGGCGCATTATGCTTCTCTAATGTTTGCTGACACACCCCTAATACTCAGGTGTTAGCATTGGGACGCAAGGCGTAGCATGCCTGCTTTTTTTTAGACGCATGAAGTCCATCAACCCCTGTGTGTATTTTGTAATGTAGTGTAGCTGTTTTTGGTCGTGTAGATGTGGTTGCGTTGTTTATGTTGGGCGTGAGAAGGTTATGGGAAGGGAGTAAGGTGGTACGCTGGTAGCCTGTTCTCCTGTCGTCCTCCCTTGGTCCATGTTGGCTTTCTATCCGCGCCTTGGGATAGTAGAGCTGCATGACCTAACCTGGTCGGCCATTTGCAGTGTAGATGTGGCCAGAGGTCGTAATGCGACTGGTCATGTGCTAGTCATCTGTAATGATTTATTTGGGGAATAGAATCGTGAAAAGAAGTTATTAAGGGGAGGTCCTGTTTCCTCAAAGTCCCTATGTTCGCTCCTAATTGGTGAGTGCGAGTGCGTGTGTGTGCCTATGTACCGCTACACCACGCGGCCGGTTGGTCTGTTATAAGGCTAAGTCCTACTGTGTATGTTGTGTACGGGCGGGAAGCGCCCGTGGCCTTTCAACGTCTTTGCGAACGTGCCCTTGAGGCCCAGGATAGGTTCCGCTGTGTCACGTCTTGTCCATTGCCAAATGTTTCTGCAGTGTGGAGAAAAAAATGTATGGTATTATAATTGTTATGTGTTTGTAATTTCATGGTCACTGGCGCAACGCAATAGTGTCTCGTCACCGCATTATTGCAGTGTAACTAGTCTGCTGTCAGCAGTTAGTATGTGCAATACCAGGCCGGGAAGTTACTGTTTGTCATCCGCTGGTATGTGCCTTCCTGCACGAATGCAAGTGTGGTCATTGTTTTGGATTCCTAGCGGTCTAATGTAGCAATTCGCCCTAGTTAGGTAATGACGTCGTGTGGCCATTGTTCCCTAAGACTTGTGTCTTGCGAAATTTTCCTACCTGTGTTTGTGAAATGTATTCCCTATGTCTGGTGTAATCCGAAATTTTATGTCTGGCTTTTGGTGGGAGGAAATGTAGTATTCCCTGTACATGCATTTGTATGGGCCACCTTCAGTATGATTGGACGCCTGAATAGCTGTTTCCCTTTGTGTCTAAATTTTTACTGGAACTCAGACCCGTGACCTTCTGTCATTCTCTGTGTTTTATGTTTGCGTTGTGTGACAGGGCTTGGGGCTTTCCCAGTGTGGTCTTTGCTTGTGTTCCGTGTACCAAAAATACCATTGGATAGTTAGTTTTTGGTACGCGTGTGGTGTGTGGTCATGGGTTCGAATCCGGTTGTCTGTAAAGACTTGGTGTGATCATTTCCGTGCAGCATATAATATGGCATGTTCCCGTGGATGTGCAATGCGCAAATGAAAGCATGCATACCTGTGTAGAGTTTGTATGTTTTTGATTTCCCCTTGTAGTGTAATTTTGGAAGATATAGGGTCTGTAAATCGGGCGTGAATGATGCCGTGCGCTCTGCTCTGAGAGCATTTGTCTGTAAGCGTACAGTTTATCACTGAGGCCTGTGTTATCGCTGAGCATGGCGGTATCGGATTGCAATGTCCTGTGCGCACGCTTGTTACTTGTCTTGATAACGCTGTATGTCCGTGCTTTTGCTTCCGGCACGCGTATGTGGGAACCTGATAGCTGTCCATTGTAATTGCGGGCAGGCTCTTCGTAATGGAAAAGAACCTTCTACTAACTATTTTTGTGTCCCCGCTTGTGTGTTACTGTGCCGTGGTTCGATTATGTCCCTACAATGGTACGAAATGTCATTATGCCCGCGTGTCTCCGGGACAGTTCTGTGGGGTGTTAGGATCGTATCCCGGCGCGGTCAGTGGGCTATTTCTTGGCTTTCTTCCCACGTGTGCCAGCGGGACCGTTTCCTTTTCTCTTAGTAGTGTGCCCGCCTGTACGTGTAGGTGTGTGATCTTTACGTGTGTGATATGCCTTCATCCGGCGGGCGTGAATAGTGTCCTTTATGAGTTTCCTCCCATGGCGCACGTTCACTATATAATTTAGGTCAGATACCTTCCTGCAGACTTTGAAGGGACCTGCCCATCGTGGTAGGAGGAATTCGGACACGTTCTTCTTACGGGCATGATTGGAGACCATGACCAATTGCCCGGGTGTGTATTCCACGGTCTTTCTATTCCGGTCGTACCGCTCTTTTTGTTTTTTCTGGGCCTCGGCTATGTTTTTTCTAGCGTCCCTGCGGGCTATCTGCAAATGCTCTAGCCGAGCCGCATTGTCTGTGTGGGCGTCCTGTGGGATACATATATTGTCTATGGGACTTCTGGGTGTGTATCCGTGCAGTAGGAAGTGTGGAGAGTGTTTCGTAGCCGTAGATACAGAGGTATTATAACTAAAAGTAATACTTTGCAGGTATTCATCCCAGTCTGTTCCTGCGTCCTCTGTAAATTTAGCCAGCGCTATTCCAAGTATTTTGTTCATACTCTCCGTGAGTCCGTTGGTTTGCGGGGAAAAACTCGTGGTAGTGTATGCCTTAATCCTGAGTATCTCCAGAAACTGTTGGAGCACTCTCGAGGTGAAAATAGTACCTCTGTCGGATAATAAGGTTTGGAATAGGCCATATCGTGTAATTATGTCAAATAGAAATTCGGCTATGCTGTTCGTGTCTGCTTTGGGAACAGCCTTTGTAATCATGTATCGTGTGAGATACTCGGTGGCCACCAGGATATATTTATTACCTTTTTGACTTGTGGTAATGGGGCCTTTCACATCTATTCCGACTCTGTGAAATAACTCTCCCACGGGAATTGGGTTGAGTAGTCCATGAGGCTTGCCAGGTCTTGTTTTGAATCGCTGGCAGGTGTGACATGTCTTGACAAAGGTATCTATGTCGGCCTTCATGTTTACCCAATAGTACTTGTCACGGATTCTAAGGTAAGTTTTATGCGTACCTAAGTGTGCCCCTGCTAGTGGGCTATTATGGTGTCCGATCATGATATTTTCTCTCAATGATTCCGGAACCGCTATAGGTGCGCTATCGTGCATGGCTGTGGGCTTAAATTTCAGCACCCCGTCTTTGTCTAGAAAAAATCGCCTAGACATCCGTGCTGTCTTGGAGTCCACTTTATCCAAGTCTTCTAGTGCCAATAGAATCTGTTTCAAGTGCGGATCACTTTCTTGCTCCTGTTTGATGTCAACCACCGTCAGGGCAAAGGTGGGCATATCGTCCCAGTCGTGGTCCTTACTGTCATCCGGGGGATCGGCTACTGGCAGCCTAGACAACCCATCTGCGTCTAGGTGTGTAGCGCCTTTCTTGTGTTTGACCACGAAATCATATTCATACAGGCGGAATATAAACCTGTTGAGTCGCGAATTTGGGTTTTTAAATTTGTCCCAAAAAAGCAAGCTCGCGTGGTCAGTCACTACCGTGAACTTGATACCATAGAGGTATACCCTAAAATAGTTCACTCCCCACGAAAATGCCAGCATTTCCCGCTCTGTGGCAGAGTATCTAGTCTCAACGGCCGTTAGCTTCCTGCTAGCATAGGCGACGGGCCGTTTACGCCCTTCGGTGTCTTCCTGCAATAGGGCCGCCCCCAGCCCATATAGGCTGGCATCCACGTGTAAGAATGTGGGTCTATCACCGTGGAAGTGTTGCAGTAATGGAGGTGAGGTCAATAGCTGCTTCAGTGTGTTGAAGGCATCTATGTGTTCCTGCGTGATGCTGAAGGGCGTTCTTTCACGTGTGAGTTCAGTTAGTGGATGGGCGATGTGTGCAAATCTATAGATATGCTTGCGATAGTATGAAGCCAAGCCAATAAAACTGCGCAATTGTTTCAAATTTGTGGGCATTGGGATGTTCGTTATTGCGTCAGTCTTAGCTGGGTCGGGAATAATGCCCTCCCTATTGACAATATGGCCCAATATGGTAATTTGCTGTCTGGCAAATTGACATTTCGCAGGTTTAAGCCTTAGTTTAGCTTCTCTGATCCTTGCGAAAGCCTCCTCCAAATGTACGATGTGTTCGTCAAAAGTGTTGGAGAAGACCGTTATGTCATCCACGTACACTAATACGGAACGCCATTTAAGCCCTGAAAATGTCTTATCCACTAGCTTTTGGAAGGTTTGGCTGGCGTTACGGAGACCCATTGGTAAACGGGTGTAGGTAAATAGTCCGTTCTCTGTAACGAACGCCAGCTTGTGCCTATCTGGTTCATAGACGGGGATTGAATAGAATCCACTATAGCAATCCATCGAACTGAACCAGCTAGCTCCACCAAGGGCGTCCAAATAGGTGTCTGCCCTTGGTAGTGGATAACTATCATTTTCGACCAACTTATTGAGCCTCCTGTAGTCAGTACAAAATCTGTGCGATCCGTCCCTCTTTTTGGTCAGCAGAACTGGAGAGGAGTAGTTAGAAATAACTGGAACAATGACCCCTGCCTCGAGCATCTCTGAGATTTGGGCATCGATGGCATGTCTCTCCTTCTGGCTCACTCTGAAGGGAGGCTGGTGTACTGGTCGGTCACTAGTGAGTGTGACGTGGTGTTCAATGAGGTCTGTCACAGCGAGATCCTTCATTGAGTGGGCAAAAATATCTCTGTTGGTCTCTAGGAGCTCCGTGAGCGTTTTATTTTGCTCCGGGGTCAGGTCCTGCGTGTGGTTCTGGTTGGCCGCCCTATCCGTGTGTGTGTTTGTGTATTGGCTGATAGTGTGCAGTGTAGGGGCCTGATGCTCGTGGTTTTCTCGCTCCGCTCGAATCCCATCTTTGTTCCTGGTGTATACCATGGGATGTATGGTGAGCCTCTGGTCGTGCTTTAAAAGCATCTGACCACTAGCGAAATTTATGCTAGCCTCATACCTAGCGAGAAAATCCATACCAATTATGGCTGACGCAGAAAGGTGTTCGATAACGAACATGGGGTGCGTTGTGGCAAAATGGTCTATCCTAATATGTATGTTTGCCACTCCCATGTTTTCTAACGTCTGAGCATTGGCCGCTACCAGCCGGATGTCCCCCGTGACACCTTGTATTTGCGCCTCGGCAATGTGTCGGCTATTAACACAACTTACGGCAGCCCCGGTATCGATTAGGGCCTGCACTCTGTGGCCATTTATGGTGGCGTGTATCGTGAGGGCCGATACCTGAAATCCACTGCCCTGCACCGCTGTGTTGTGTAAGATGTATGTTGTTGTTGTTGTTGTTGCCGGAGTGACATTTGTGCTGGGGAGGCATGGATCTGTCCGTTTATCGTACCTAGCACGCTTCGCCTCTCGGCTTACTTCCTGTCCTGAGTACTTTGCCCAGGTCAGCAAAGTGCGTTTGCCAAGTACCTTGCCAGCTCCTTTAACCGGTCTTGCTGTGAGACTAGGAGTCTGCTGGCGAACGTTTAGTGTATTAATCGTTCCCAGCCTTTGTGTAGTTGTGTTGTTGTTGGTTTCTTCCTCTCGGGAAGGTGTGTCTGCAAATGTAACCCTGAGCTTGCCCTTGTGACCCCGCCTTTTGTTCCAGGCGGTCGCGAGTTCGACTCCTGTTGCTGGCTTCCCCATGCCGAGCGAACTCGCGTCATGCGCCTGTGTGTGGTCAATTCCCCCCCTGTGTTGTGGTGAAGGGGGTAGGGTTTTCTGTTGGGAGGGTGTGGGCGTGTTCTCGGGCTGTTTGCTTCTGATCGTGAGGGGTGTGTAATGTCCCGCCCTAGGGTTTCCTGTGAAAAGTACGTGTAGGTCCCTATTGAATCCCGCAGTTGAGAATAGCGGAGGCGAGTGCACATCCGTGTATACATGGATGTTGGCTTTGAGCACCTTGCCGAGAGCGGTTACCTCTACGGCACTGCCATAGGTGCCGTCCTTGCCCATGTGTTTTCGGTAATCCGCCCCGGTCTGGAATGGGTTCTCCCGCTCGTCCGACACAAAGTCCCGGTACTCTTTCCAGTTGGCCAGGATATGTTTGACCGTTTTCTGTCTGTAGTCCCCATGATAATCCTCGGTATTCCGGATTAGAAAGCTCATGGCCCTAAACAGACAGTTGCCGTCTCCTTGCACGGGGTGTGTTTGGAAACGGTCCGGGGGCGGATCGTCAGCCTTAGCTTTAGCTGGCTGCTTCTTCCCCTTACTCTTACGGGTTTTCTTGGGGGAAGGGCCTTTCTTGTGCTGTGTTGGGGGAGGAACCTCAGCTGCTTCATCAGCTAGCCGAACCTCCCCGTCTAGGCGTTTTTTGAAAATGTGGGTGTACGCCTACCTGTACTGTATGTGCGCCCCCCCTCGGGGTGGCTGCGCCAAATCCCCGTTTGCGGTGTGTAAGTAGGTGTAGGGAGTATTGCCCCCCTGTCTGTCCGGCGGGGTGCTTCATCCCTGAACTCCCTCGGGTATTCGTCTGGGAGGGGGTAGTGTTCCGGGCCCTTCGTGTGTTTGTCTATGTTGTCCCTTTCTCTAGTGGGTTTTCTTCCTTGTCGGTTATTGCCTTGTTGTCCGTTATTCTGTCTCCGCCAGGGTGGGGTGTATGTCTGCTGCTGTTGGGGCGGGTGTTCCCGTCGGTTCCCCTTTTCCCTATATTGGTCAGCTGCATACCCCTGTCTGGTCGAGGGTGGGTTTTCTCGCTGTTCCCATTTTCCCTTGTACTGCGGGGCCGCATAGCCTTGGCTGCGTGGGGGCGGGTTCTCCCGATATTCCACATTTCCCCTGTACTGCGGGGCTGCATAACCTCGGCTGCGTGGGGGCGGGTTCTCCCGATATTCCACATTTCCCCTGTACTGCGGGGCTGCATAACCTTGGCTGCGTGGGGGCGGGTTCTCCCGATATTCCCCATTTCCCCTGTACTGCGGGGCTGCATAACCTTGGCTGCGTGGGGGCGGGCTGTTTCGTCGGGGGATGTCGTGGTCGTACTCCTCAGGGTAGTACTCCCGTGTGTACGGAGATGGTGAACGCCTTGAGGGGTATGTCGGCTCTGTGTCCGTGTATGCTATCGGTGAGTACCGCGGAGGGTAGTGTGGCCTATCCTGTGGGGGAGGTGTTGTTGGCCGCTGTGGAGGGTAGTAATTTTCTTCCCTCCCGTAGCGTCTCCTCTCCGTGTACCCCCTGTCCCTCTCAGTATGATAGTGTTCTCGTGTGTCTGCTTGCTCATCCCTTGGCGGCCTTTCACCCGCTTGGATGGCAGCTATAGTCAGTTTCTCCATCCTGTCCACTAATTCGTCCATTTTTGCGCTAGTGTCGTCCATCTGAGTTTGGAAGTGCAGATCCACGGCTTTTTCCGTAGCCTTTTCCGTGATCTTTCTCCCCTCCTCTATGGTCTTTATGTTATTCAACATATGTTGGACCGTGAGGTTGTTCATAATGCATAGCTTTTCTACTATGGCTGGTCTGAGGCCCTGCATTAACAGCTTGACTTTCTGTTTGTTTGTCATTGCTGCATTGTACTTTTCGCACATTATCAATTTAACATTGATGTATGCCTGGGCGCTCTCTTTGGGTCCCTGTGACCTCTGTCTGATCTGGTCATAGAGATCGTCATCGTCTGGTATGAGCTGGAACTCCTCCTTTAAGAGTAAAGCGGTTTCCTCCCATGTGGCAGCTTCTAGTGTGTCCTCATGGAGCTCATACCTCGTCATGGCCGCCTTCGTGAGGTAAGCAGGAAGGAGCCGTTTTCTAACTTCCTCGCTCCAACCATTGATCCGTGCCGTTCTATTGAAGGCCTTGAGGTATTCCTCGGGATCCTGGCCTTCCCCCGTGAACTTTGTGGGGTGGATCATGGGGTACTCAGTGTGTCTATTCATGTCGTTCTCGTGTGAGTTTCGTTGGCTGTGTGTCGAGGTGTTTGGGCTGTTTAGAGGGGAATTAGCCTCGCTTCCCGTGTACGACACCTGTGTTACGTTACCAGGTGGCTCGTCACCTGATATGTCTGTACGTATGGCTGGTGTGTTGTCGTACTGTGTGGATTCGACTATGTGTACGGTTCTGTCTAAATCCTGTTTTACTGTCCCCAAAATAGTGTGGATGTCAAGAACCGCTTCTGTCGCGTGACTATTGTCTTTAATAGTGTCTGTTTCTAATAGCTCTGCAATGCGCTCGAGCAGGTTACTGGCTTTCTGCTCCGTGATCTGTAGTTGCTGCAATAATAGGGGATGGAGTGTTGGCAGGCAATCTACCTCACTATCGCTGGATACCGGCGACTCGTGTGTGTATTCACTGGCCTGGGACCGTGTAAAATGTATAACCTGTGCTGCAGCGGCAGGGTGTTGAGCACGGATCTGTGCTGTGTGGAATTCAAGGTCCCTGAGAAGTTGTACTGCAGTCTGGTCAGTTATTAAGTCACTGTTCTTAATCTTTAGCTTCGGCAGGAGTGGAGTTGTACTAGCCGACAAATGGTGTGCAAAGTCTCTTAATGTAGTTCTAAATGTGGACATTTAATAATAATAAAAAAATGTGTGACGCAATATGAGGTTAAAATTTTTTTTTTCTATTTGCTTGGCTTTTTGCGGTATGGAAGGGGTCGTTTTTCCTACGAGGGCTCGTTGATTGAGTCCCGTTCTACTGTGCGTAGGATGGCGCCTCCACCAGTGTTTTAGATCCCTTATTTGGGGGTGGATCTAAAAGGGAGAGTTGTTGTATTAATTTATAAGGTGGTGCCTAAAAGGGTAGCTTCCCTTGTCAGGGTAAGCTGACCAGTGTAGAGTGTTGTGGTGTGCTAGGAACTAGGGGGCGTTCCTATAAATAATGTGGTAGCGTTTGAAGGGATGGGACCCACTGCAAAGGGTCGCTGTACTGGTCGCTCAGCTGACTGCTTATTACGTAATTGAGTCTGCTTGTATCAGCTGAGTGGCACGCGCTGCTCGCTTGCAGCCGGGCCGGCTCGGGGAATACAAAAGTACTTAAGTTGGCGCTAATAGACTGCTGTCTGTCACGTCTTTACGTGACGGGAATAAGGAAGGGCGTTGGGATGTAAAGAGGCGTATAACAGTAATGCTAGTGTAGAGTGTGGACCAAGTGTTTTATTGGTCTGTGATTCTGATAGTGAGTCCCTTGTAGGGAATGAAATTAGGTTCACAATGTATTAACAAGTGTTGGGTTACGGGTTACAAAGTAGGAATTCTGAACACGATTGACTGACTCACCTCGGTTGACACCAGCGTAGCTTCGGCCGTCTCGATGGAGCACTGACAATGGAGAGAGAGTTTGACCTCATTAGGACGTCTTCTTATACCTTCTGACGCCCTGCTGTCAGCAATGTATTGGCCCAGTTAGTACTATGTCGCTGAGTGTAATGATTACGTAAGGCTTGAGCTGCTTTATGGAGTAGCAAGCTGTCCTTACGGTATTAATGGATGTTGCCCCGGCTTTCCAAGAGTTGCCATTTAGGGGATTTAGCCAGATGCCGGGGGGATGGTCTCCAAGGGGTGCATACCCCTGGGATACTGTACAATAAGGTTACAAACAAAGAGGTATTAAGACGAGTGGGAGAGGAGAGACGTTTCTGGCGACTGCTAATGAAGAGAAGAGATAGGTTGATAGGACACATACTAAGACACCCAGGAATAGCAAGCTTAGTTATGGAAGGAAGGGTCGAGGACAAGAACTGTAGGGGTAGACCAAGGTTAGAATATGTTAAACAAATTTCCTCAGATGTAGGGTGTGGTAGCTATGTAGAGATGAAACGATTAGCTCAGGACAGGGAGGCATGGAGAGCTGCATCAAACCAGTCAAAAGACTGAAGACTCAAACAACAACAACAACAACAACAAAGACCTTAAAAGATTACGAGAAAGTTGACAAGTTGATTTCCAATGCGGCTTTAAACAAGTTCAGTCAACACTTGTGGTACTTGTCAGAGGAAATAGCCATCCTTTCAATTTTTGATGATGAAGTTGATGAGCAGACCATAGGAAACATTGTAGAAAACTTACAAAAAGAAAGCTTTGGTCATACCGGAAAGAGATATGTTCCTTCGAAAGAAGAGATGTCTGGCTCTCTATATGGTACGTATTAGACTAGCAGTAAGCCTCCGTGGCTTAGGCGGCCACTCCATGTGAGATCTGTGCTGGACAAAGCGGAGGTAGACAGGTTTTTCTCCGGGTACTCCGGTTTTCCCTGTCAAAATTTCATTCCAGCAACACTCTCCCCTATCATTTCATTTCATCTGTCATTCATTTAATCATTGCCCCAGAGGAGTGCGTCAGGCCTCGGCAGCCGGCACAGTTCATATCCTCGCCGCTAGATGGGGGCTTCATTCATTCCATTCCTGACCCGGTCGGAGACTGGAAGCAGGCTGTGGATTTTCATTTTCATTAGACTAGCAGTGTTTAATCTGGTATTTAATTTAGAACTTATTTGTTTTATTTATAGGCACTACAAGTATTTTTAATCTTGTTTCAGGTAAATCTTTGAGTGATTTTGTTTCTGTCAAAAGTAAATGTTAGTTTTAATGTAAATCTTTATTTATCAAGTGAGAAATACAATACAAAATACAAATCATCTTTTGAGACGCTTGTCACATGTCACGCGAACACGCACAGACTTTGCACTGACTCGTCTTTTGTTCTCTTCTTTATTGTACATGTATATTTCACCAGGTGGCGCTACTGTGCTATTTTTCTTTCAAATATTAACACTTCCTCCAAAGAAAAATCAAATACAAATAAGCAAGATGAACTATTGAACTCTTTTCAGCCTCTAAGATGTCATCTTCTGCACGCCAATCCTCTCAAGCAGTATCTCGAATCTGACCCTCTCCAGTGGTTTAGTTAGAAGATCAGCTAATTGATTGGTCCCGTCGATGTGCTCCAGCTCAAGGTCTCCGTCCAAAAATCTTTCCCTCACATAGAAATGACGTACCTCAATATGCTTGGATTTTCGATGGTACTCCGGATTTTTAGCCAATTTAACTGCACCAGCATTGTCGATGTAAAGCGTAGGAGGTTTGTCAGCAGTTCCCAGTAATTCAGAAAACAGTCTTTTCAGCCAAATCAACTCCTTTGCTCCTTCACTTGCAGACACAATTTCTGCTTCAGTTGTCGATGTTGACACAGACTTCTGTAACTGACTTCTCCACGATACAGCTCCATGATTGTAGGTCGAAATGACACCCGTCGTTGAACGTCTCGTCCTCTTGTCACCGGCGTAGTCAGCATCACTGTAGACCTTCAAAACGTCCTCTTTCCTATAGACGATTCCATGGCTCCCTGTGTTCTTTAAATATCGAAATATCCGTTTCACTTGACTCCAGTCTTGAACTGTAGGATTCTCCATGGCTCGAGCAGCTTTGTTGACCGCGAATGCGATATCTGGACGTGTAGCTGTAGTCAGGTACACATCAAAAAAAGTTTTGCATCACCTCGGTTCCCAGATCTCCGGCATATAGACGTTGACTGTGTATATTGTATCAAAGATACAGTCCCTTTGACTGTTCATAGATGTCACTAAAACTGCTCAAAGATGTAAACAACCATGCATGAGCAGGGCCTATTAGACAGAGGGGGTACGACAGCCGATCAGTTCCAGTCATTCCACCAGGACGAAGGTACGCTGCTCATGTTGTCTGTAGTTCTACCATGCCTAGAAGGTCAATACCGCAGTTCGATCGCGTCCGCATTGTTACTTTGTGTCAAGAAGGGCTCTCAACAAGGGAAGTTTCCAGGCGTCTCAGAGTGAACCAAAGCGATGTTGTTCGGACATGGAGGAGGTACAGAGATACAGGAACTGTCGATGACAGGCCTCGCTCAGGCCGCCCAAGGGCTACTACTGTAGTGGATGACCGCTACTTACGGATTGCCGCTCGGAGGAACCCTGACTGCAATGCCACCATGTTGAATAATGCGTTTCGTTCAGCCACAGGACGTCGTGTTTCAACTCAAACTGTGCGCAATAGGCTGCATGATGCGCAACTTCACTCCCGACGTCCATGGCGAGGTCCAGCTTTACAACCCCGACACCATGCAGCGCGGTACAGATGGGCCCAACAACATGCTGAATGGACCCCACAGAATTGGCATCACGTTCTCTTCACCGATGAGTGTCGCATATGCCTTCAACCAGACAATCGTCGGAGACGTGTTTGGAGGCACCCTGGTCAGGCTGAACGTCTTAGACACACTGTCCAGCGAGTGCAGCAAGGTGGTGGTTCCCTGATGTTTTGGGGTGGCATTATGTGGGGCCGACGTACGCCACTGGTGGTCATGGAAGGCTCCGAAACGGCTTTACGATACCTGAATGACATCCTCCGACCCATAGTGCACCCATATCGGCAGAATATTGGAGAGGCATTTGTCTTCATGGACGACAATTCTCGACCTCATCGTGCACATCTTGTGAATGCGTTCCTTCAAGATAACGACATCGCTCGACTACAGTGGCCAGCATGTTCGCCAGACATGAACCCTATCGAACATGCCTGGGATATGTTGAAAAGGGCTGTTTATGGACGTCTTGACCCACCAACCACTCTGAGAGATTTACGCCGAATTGTCGTTGAGGAGTGGGACAATTTGGACCAACAGTGTCTTGATGAACTTGTGGATAGTATGCCACGACGAATACAGGCATGCATCAATGCAAGAGGACGTGCTACTGGGTATTAGAGGTAGTGGTGTGTACTGCAATCTGGACCACAAATGCTGAAAGTCTAGCTGTATGATGGTACAACATGCAATGTGTGGGTCTCATGAGCAATAAAACGAGCTGAAATGTTGTTTGTGTTGATCTCTATTCCCTTTGTATTTAAAGGTTCCGGAACTCTTGGAACCGAGGTGATGCAAAACTTTTTTTGATGTGTGTATATCAAGGATCCCACCGCCTCACGATAAGGAACCCTGGCCGAAACCTTTTCTCCGTCTTCACTTTCTTCGCGTCCAACTGGGGTAGACACTCCATTTGACTCGGCCATCCCAAATTTTTCTAGGATTTTCCTCGTATAATCCTCTTGACTGATTGCAATTGATCCATCATGGTTTTGTTGTAACTTCATGCCCAGGAAATTGTTGAGAGATCCTCTGGTCGTGTGAAATTCCTGCTGAAGTTTTTCCATGAACTGCTAGATGTCTTCTTCGTTGCCAATTACCAGACCATCGTCCACAAAGATTACAACAGCCAACCACTTTCCATTTTTGTTGCTGTAAAAGAGACAAGGATCAGCTTTGCTGTTTTTGAATCCAGCTTTCTCCATGAACTTCTTGAAACGCTTGTTCCAGCAGCGTGGAGCCTGTTTTAAACCATATAAGCTTCTTTTTAGATGACACACTCGGCCAGTACCGTCCTAATGACCTTCTGGTTGTTCCATGACCACATCTTCTTCAAGCTCGCCGTTCAAGAAGGCCGTCTTGACATCAAATTGACAAAGTTTCATCTCCTTTTCGACAGCTACTGCCAACAGAGATCGAATGGTATCATACCGTGCAACAGGGCTGAATGTTTCTTCATAATCGATTCCTTGCTGTTGCACATAGCCTTTGGCTACCAGTCGTGCCTTGAAGCGAACTTCTCAACTGTCCGTTGTCTTCTGTCGAAGAACCCACCGATTTTTCAGGACCCGTGCACCATTTGGACGCTCAACCAATTTCCAGGTATCATTTTCCTTTAAGGACTCCAATTCTTCATTAATTGCTTTCAGCCACTGACTTTTATCACTAGACTGCAGCGCTTCAGAGTATGAGTCAGGATTCTTTTCAGCGCTAGATGGTCCAGCCATGTACATGTAATTTCCACTGATCATCCACGATGGCTTCTTACTTTCACGTTTGCTTTCCCTTCTTTCTTCAGTCTCTCCTTCTTCCTCATCTTCGCTTCCTCCAGAACTGGATGCCGAAGCAAAATCTTCAATTTCGCTTAACTTCTCATCTGACTCCGACCTCCTCTGTAGGCCTACATCAGACGATGAATTAGACTGATTCCTCTCCACACGTTCTTCAAGCGTGACTTCAACCTTTCCGGCGTTGGCGCGCAGATTGCAGACAACTTCAGGTTTGAATTTCACATCATGGCTTAGAACAACCTTTCCCTGAGTTGGAATCCAGACTCTAAATCCATCCCTGTCGTTCACGTACCCAACCAGATGTCCAAAAACAGCTTTGTCGTCGAACTTTGAGCGACAATTCTTGTCGATATGCACGTAGCATTCTGTTCCAAAGATCTTCAGATGACTGAGACTTCCCAATGGTCGTCCATACCACAATTCATAGGGAGATTTGTTTTCAATGGATGACTTCCCAGTGCGATTCAGGAGGTACACCGCAGTGTTGCAGGCTTCAGCCCAAAGTTGTTTCGTTAACTTGCTGGGATTCAGCATAGATTTTGCGCACTCCACAATCGTCCGATTTTCACGTTCCGCAACTCCGTTTTGTTGTAGTGTGTACGGCGTAGTAATGCTGTGTTCTATGACTCTGCTTGCGAGTAGTTCAGAAACCTTCTTGTTATCAAATTCTTTTCCTCCATCACACCTGAACAGCTTCACGACGTATCCATTTGTTTTGGCTTCATTCAGGAACTGTTCCGGAACGGTGTACACTTCACTTTTGTGCTTTAAAAAGAAAACTCGTCGAAACTTGCTGAAATCATCCTTGAAACATACGTAGTAGCGTGCCTTTCCAAGAGATTCAGTAGACATTGGTCCATTCACATCGGCGTGGATTTGTTCACCGGTGGCTGTTCGATTCATTCGTGTCTTGAATGACAGTCGATGCATTTTTCCCATTGCACATCCATCGCAGAAATCCTCTTTACACATGTCTACATTGATGTTCATCTGCTTCAGTACATTCTTGACATGCGCTTTGTGTTGATGACCAAATCGTTCATGGTAGATCTGCAGTTTGTCCGACGATGTAGCTAAATTAACTTGAATGGGTTGCGCCGGTTTCACGACGCGCATGTCAAGTACATACAGACCATGACTCACACGTCCAGCCATCATCGCCTTTCCAGTAACCTTGTCTTCAATTCTAACAGTTAGGTCGTCAAGTCTTGCACAAAAACCTTTCCTTGCAGCAGCTTTCACAGAAAACAGATGAGCCATTGCATCGGGAACATACAAAACTTCAGTCATCTCAGCACTCAGCCAAGCGTTGTTCAGCCGCACTTGAATGTTTACAGTTCCTTTGCTGTGAGCTAGCATGCTCACACCTCGTTTTCCTAGCAAAATCTTCTCTGGAGCAGCAAACTTGACGTATATTGTAAAATACTGTTTGTTCGCGGTGATGTGATTTGTGGCGCCACTGTCGCAGTACCACTCGTCGGCTTGAACAAAGTCGCCGTCTAACGCACTCATCGCATGTGTCAGAAACGAAGCATTGTTCTCCTTATTTTTGTTTCTAGTGTCACCCTCTTTCTTCTTCACTGGACATTCACTTGCCCAATGGCCCAATTCCTTACATTTGAAACATGGAAACTTCTGCTTTACTCGTTGAACATTTTTCTTCGACTCGTCATCAGCGCTGCCTTTGCCACTGCCATACTGGGAATGCTTCTTGGGAGCACTACGTACCACAAACGCAGTCGATTCCACGTTTCCTTGGTCACGCAGTTCAATCGTGCACAATTTTTCAATCAAGTTCACAGTTTGATTTTCCGTCGGAATCGTGTCCCACACATCCTTGAAATTATCATATTCTTTTCCCAGCGTGGATAAAATTCGACCGTTCAAAATCCTTTCAGATAACGTGTTTTCGTTGTGCTTTTGTAGTTCGTCGTTCAGATCCTGATAAAGCTTCTGTAACTTCGCGACATGGGTGCTGATGTCCTCCTTGTCGTCACGTGTCACTCGGAAGAATGACTCGATCAACATGTTCAGTCGCTGCGTACTGCTTCGTTCGAACCGTGCGCTCAATTTTGTCCAAATTTCACTGGCATTGGTGCACGTCAACACGAGCTCGGCAACAGATTTTCCTAGCGCACCTGCTAGCAAACTGGCCGCTTTCGCGTCTTCTTTCAACCACTGCTTATATGCCGCTTTTTGTTGCGCAGTTGCATCTGCCGGCAACACAGGACACTTTTTCGAACCATCAACAATATTTTCCAGTTCATACGACCGCAAAACCATCAACACATGCCATTTCCACTTTGCCCAGTCTTCAGGTCCTTCAAGTTTATCCACTTGAACTTTGTAGTCACTGCCGGCTGCCATTTTGAGGTTATCCTTACTCACAAAAAATACAGCACGTGTTCCACAGGCGCTCAGCTTCGGATCCACTCACGAGATAATGCCATTTACACGTGGCCTGGGCCCATAACCTGTTAGTTTTAATGTAAATCTTTATTTATCAAGTGAGAAATACAATACATCTTTTGAGACGCTTGTCACATGTCACGCGAACACGCACAGACTTTGCACTGACTCGTGTTTTGTTCTCTTCTTTATTGTACATGTCTATTTCACCAGGTGGCGCTACTGTGCTATTTTTCTTTCAAATATTAACAGTAAAGATTTATTTTCACAACTGAAACTTGACAGTGGTTTCCTTTAAGAAATTGTATCTTCATGGAAAGACAACGTGGCGTTTGTGGAAGCTAAAAAGAAGGTTTCTACCTTAAAAGAAGCTAATGACACAGCTGAAAGAGCTGTTAAACTAATGACAGACTTTCATGGTTTGATTACCGCAGATGAACAACAGAAGCAGTTCTTAATTCATTGAGTGCAAGAACATAGAAAAATTTACCCAGACTGTAAAAAAGAGACTTTAAAGAGGAAATATCCAAATGAATAAATATAAAAATTGTATCTTCTTTGTTACTTACAAGAAGAGCATTATATAAATTTCTGTTTTCATTTACTGTATATTTCTCTAAAATAATTGTTTTGTGTGATCATCTGCAACTACATTTAAGAGAGACTTTAAGCGGCTATTTTCTAATACTTTTAGGCCCCGTCGGCACGGGTTAAAATTAATGTGGGAAGTTGAAATTCTGTACTTGGGTAACTAATAGACTAATAAACACAATAATGGGGTATGCGTTTCAATAAATGGAAAAAAAATGTTTGCCCTTTTAAGGGACACCCTAATGTAGGTCTACGGTGAAATCGAACCGAATATGATTTTTAAATGGAAACACATTCAGATATGATGATTATTCGTATTAGGTGCTTCTGTTCATGTGTGTCTGTTGGTATACTCACCCAGTCACTCTTTGTAACTTTTGATTATCTGGAGCAATTTCAATGAAACTTGATAAGGATTTACTACTAACCCATCCGATACCGATGGGCAGTTTCAATTTTGATATCACGAATCCAACTTGGCAGCCGTGCAGAACATTTCACCAGTGCTCGAAATCTCCGAAACTATTGCAGCAATCAACCTGAAGTTTGGTATGGTGATAGAGGATAGATCAGTTTACATTATATGATTAAAATAAAAAAAGAACTAATAAGCACAATACCAACATGGTGGCCACGCAAAAATCAAATATTTCAAATTGACTTCTGGCAACAGAATCATCCGAATGCGTTGGAACTGTGCATAGCAAATATTTATTTACATTTAAACATATTGGTATCTAATGCAATTCAAGTGTTTAAAAATTCACGATATGGCTGTGCGAAATTTTCAAAACATGTTTCAATTTGTCCTGTGTCCTATTCAAACTATCGAAATGAAACTTGTATAATTGTTGTTTTAAGGGGCCAAACATCTAGGTGACAGTGAAAATCAAAACCAACTACAGACTTAAACACTTTCTTACGTACTGGAAGAAGGTATGAATTTAAAAAAAAGGAAAAGAAGTAATGGACAGGAGGAAAAGGAATGAGGAGTGAGGAACTTGGAAGGAAGGAGAGCCATCGCAGGCAGATAGGAAAGGGAAAAGGCCCGCCCCAAAGTCTGTAGAAAAAGGGGAAATGGAGCCAGCTCAGGAATCCCTCGGGGTCTCCAACTCCCAAACACGCCTGCCGTGAGCCCTTGAGGGCGTAGCACTATTCAGGGTGCACCAGAAGTGGTAGGGTTACACACACCCTGCCTCCTTTAGGGCCTTGAGCAGAAGGCAAGAAATATCATGAAAAGAGATTGATATGTTGTGTAAAGAAAAGGAAGGCTGACCCCTTTAAGAATGAGGGATCAGAAAAGATGAGACAAGGGTCAATTAAGGTGGGAAAGTCACCCTAGGCTTCGGATGTCCTAATACCGTCGAGGTCGGAAGAGAACAAGTGTGTTAGAACACATTTGAAACACAAACATACACACACAATAATAAACAAATGTACGAGAGTATCGGTGTTTTTCAAATCAAGTGCTGCTATCTTCCATGCTCAGTGTTTTGTTTTCAACCTTGCATACAGTTAGGTTAATTTAGTGTCGGGTCAAAAGTACTATGTATTTTACAGTAAATAAATACACGTTTGTTTAAACTGTTTAATTGACTTTGCCCTGAGCTTGTTCCGCTGACAGGTTATGGGCCCAGTGTCGTGACCGGAACACGAAAAATTCAGTGTGAACAAAAAATGACTCTAAACCTACCACGCGTTCGGCCGCAAGCTCGGTCAAGTTTTGTATCTCGAGATGGCTGCACAAAGCGCGAGGATCGAACTTCTCGACAAACAAAACTACGATACGTGGAAGCTCCAGATGGAAGCCATCGTGGTGAAGAACGACATGTGGGAGTATGCTGGCGGTGTAAAAGTCAAACCCGAACCGGCAGCCGACAACGCCAACGCTGCTGCCGTGTTGGAATGGAACAAAAACCACAGGAAAGCGAAATCCGAATCATCTTTGCGATCTCACCTTCCGAACTCAAAAAGGTAAAGAATGTTGAAACCTCACGAGCCATGGTGCTTTTCCGGAGCTCTCAGGTGTGCTGAAATGGGTTGTTCTCTGGAGTGTTATCGCGCGAGGATCGGACTGTGGTATGTGAAGGGTAGTCGGGATTTCCGGTGTTTGTGTGTGCATACGTGGCCTAGTAACTTGTGGTTTATAGCCCTCGTGACAGCTGCGTTGTTAGTTATTGGTGGAGTGGAAGTGAATCCAGGCCCTGTTACTCCAAATGAAAATCAGGCAAATGATCCAGTGGCAGCATTCAAGTGTTCGACGTGCAGCAAAACATTGAAGAACGGTGTTCAGTGTGGACTATGTGAGAAATGGTTTCACTTCGGCTGTATTAAGGTCAAGAAGGAGGATTGTGATGTCGGGAATTGGTTTTGTAAAGTATGTGATACGCCGGACTGTTTGAGGGTGCAAATCAAAGCAAGGGATCAAATAATGCAGGAACTTAAATCAAAGCTTCGTGAATCAGAGGAAACGGTGAAGGATGTGACTGAACGGCTTTCTACTGGGATCAGTGTGGAAGAGGGCGTGCAGGAGCAAACTGAGGATGACGTTATCATAATGGGTGATTCTATGATACGATGGAGTGCGAATATCTCGAGGAAATCAGGTGCGAAAGTGCGGTGTTATCCGGGGATTAAAATTGACCAGCTTGCCCAACAAGTGGAAGAAGCAAATGTAGAGGACTGTGAAAAAGTTAGTGTTGTTGCTCCATGTTGGGACGAACGATTTGAAGAAGAGGGCTACAGCTGATTACATCATGGGGGAGCTCTACGAACTAGGCAGAGACGCTAAAAGCAAGTTTAGAAATGCAAAAATTATAATGAGTGGCATTGTTCGGCGGGGAGATGTTCCGTCAAGGCTGTACATGACCGCATGGACTGGGTTTGTGCACAACTGGGATTAGTGTACGTAGATGCTGACTGCTGGATTGGTGGCCGTGACTTGGCCCGAGACGGGCTACATTTAAATCGACGGGGCGCTTTCAACCCAGGAAGCCAACATGACAGGGTCATCGGTTCGTGCCGGCCATTGTGAGGAGGAGCAGGTCCAGAGGTTGCCAGCCGACAGGAACAGAAGGAGCTACTTCGGGATATTTGCTGCGGAGGTAAGACTCTAAGATTACTGCAGATTAATTGTCAGAGTTTAGGAAATAAATTAATTGAATTTTGGAATCTTGTAGAGACGTATTCTCCGGACATTGTCATTGCTACTGAATCTTGGTTATATGAGGATATAAATAGTAATGAAATAATTCAAGCGACCTACGAAATGTACAGAAGGGATCGGGGGAAGCGAGGTGGTGGGCTATTTATTTGTGTGCGCAAAAATATAGCTAGTTTCTTAAAGTGGGCTGATACGGATCATGAAATGTTATGTGTACAAATTTCGGATAAAGGGAATAAATTCCCTCTTCAGGTGATAGGGGCGTATAGAGCACCGAAAGACAACTTTTCGCTTCTCGACACATTGTATGATAAAACTTGTACGGGTAATGCTATGAAAAAGAGCATAATAATTGCCGGAGATTTAAACCTCCCCAAAGTAGACTGGTCTGGTGAGTCAACTAGCTGTGGTCAAGCTCAGAGCGCTGCAAACAAATTCTTAAGGGAGGGGGGGGGGGGATTTTCCCAAGTAGTTGACTTCCCAACTAGAGGCAATAATACCTTAGATGTTTATCTCGTAAGGCCTGTAGAGCTGTATATTAACTGTCTGAAAGTACCAGGAATTAGTGGCCATTGTGGGGTTGAATTAAATATTAGATACGGTGACATTACAAAATTAGACTCTGATGTATAGCAAATAAGATCATATTCCAGTATCGCAGGGCGGATCAGGGGTATTTGAATGAGCTATTTGTAGGATGGGCATCGGAAGGAAATCACATTAATATCCTGTGGACTAACTTTTTGAAAATTTTAAATAGCGCTATTGATAAATTTGTTCCATTTAAATTACTGAAACATAACCCAGATCCTGAGTATTACACACGGGAAATCAAGAGTCTTAAACGGAAAATTAGGAAATTATACAATAAAAGACATGATAGTGACAAGTATATGTTTAAATTTAAGTCCTTATCAAGAGAGTTCGTCTTAAAAAGAGGGCTGCTCATGACAATTATATGCAAGGTTTACTTGGTTCGGGAGGCGATGGGTGGACATAATTTTACAGTTATGTTAGGAGAAGAAAGGGAAATTCAAAGAATTTGTCGATGATAATGTCCGGTGACGGTAAATTAATTACTGAAAAGCAGGCCATTGCTAATGAATTAAATGACTTTTATGGTAGTGTGTTCAATAAATCCAATAGCTGTGTGTTGGACCTTAACGGTGAATCAGGGGCTCCACTTCTCCAAATAAACCAGTCAGCAATTGTAAAGCTAATACAAAAATTATGTTACAATATATTGAAGGGTCCTGATAATATTGTTAGTGAAGTACTTAAACTTGGAGGTAGGGCCGTGGCACGATACTTGGAGGTGATGTTTAATGTGTCCATAAACAATGCGCAAATCCCAGATGACAGGAAAAGAGCTACGGTAGTCCCAATATTTAAGGGAGGGAGCAGACTTGAATTGGGCAACTACAGGCCGGTTAGTCTTACGTCCATCGTTTGTAAACTGATGGAGCATCTCATTTGCGACTACTTGAGGGAACAGTGGGAAACATTATCATGGTTTAATGATAGGCAACATGGATTTCGGAAAGGTTACTCATGCGAGAGTCAGATGCTATCACTTTTTCAAGATATTAGCGAATCGTTAGACGATGGAGTTTCAGTCGACGCCGTAGTTATAGATTTTGCGAAGGCATTTGATGTCGTGCCGCATCACATGCTACTCCAAAAATTAGCTTCGACGAAGATTGATAAAAGAGTAATTTTATGGATCCAAGAATTTTTGACGGGTCGTTCCCAGAAAGTGAAAGTTGAAGGCCGATTCTCGAATGAAATTACCGTAACGTCGGGTATCCCTCAGGGCAGCGTAATCGTAACTTCGTTATTTTTGGCGTTTATAAATGACTTACCAAATGGGATTCGCAGTGACTGTCGATTGTTTGCGGATGATTGTGTAATATATCGAAAGATAAGACAATGCAGTACTTCAAGATGACCTGAACCTGGTCTATAAGTGGGCGATTGAAAATAAAATGAAAATAAACACAAGAAAATGTAGTCTAATAAAAATAGGGAAAGTGCGAAGGCAAGATTTTCAATATAACATTGGCTCGGAAATACTTGTAGAAGAAGATTCTTGCAAATATTTTCGCGTTCACGTAAGAAATGATATGAAATGGAGTAGTCTTATAGGATGTGTAGTTTCTAAAGCTTACAAATCCCTGCACTTTGTAATGAGGGTATTAAAAGGAAGTAGTACCTCTGCTAAAGAATTAGGATATTTGTCACTTGTAAGACCTATTCTGGAATACGCCTCGGCGGTTTGGGATCCATATCAAGTAGGGCTCATAAATGAGTTGGAAATGGTACAAAGAAAGGCCGCTAGATTTGTGCTCAGTGACTTTAATCCCAGGAGCAGCGTGAGCCGTATGTTAAAGAAACTTGGGTGGGAATCACTTGAAGCTTGGAGGATGAAATCTAGACTCTGCGGTTTGTACAACACGTATACAAATCAACCAGCTTGGGGTGAGCTTAGCAAACATATGGAAAAGCCTACTTAGATGGATAGGAGCGATCATCCTTTCAAAGTTAAGGGCCGACCACAGCGAACAAATTATGGTAAATATTCTTTCGTAAACCGTGCCATTGATAATTGGAACCCTCTACCTGCCGCAGTCTTAGAGCCTTTTCCCAAACATATAGGTGTGTTTAAGAAAAGGCTGACTATTTATGTAAATACTCCAGTTTAATTGTTAGTGAATTGTTATGAACAATTATTTATTTATTTGTTATGTATATCTAATTTGCCACCGGGGGACACACCCCCAATTGCAAATAAACGATTGAATGAAATGAATGAATGTGGACGAAATTGCGCGATATCTATCTGTCGCAAGGACCAGAGCGGACGGCAACACTCCTGAAACGGCTCACCCTGCATCAGATGGCGGACGGTGGGGACATACGCGAGCATCTCGGCGAGTTTTTCGATACTGTTGACAAACTCGGCGACATGTAGATAAACATCCACCCAGATCAACTGGCGATAATGTTGCTGTACAGCTTGCCGTTGTCCTTCGATAATTTCCGCTGCGCCATTGAGTCACGTGACGAGCTGCCAACCCTTGAAACTCTGAGAGCCAAAATCACGGAGGAGAGCGAGACCCGAAAAATTGGAACATCCAACGATGGCTCCGCCGTCATGTTCACAAAAATCAAAAATTCCCGCAAAAGAAGAATTCGCCGCATCAGAAAGACAAGGACGGAAACCAAAGTGTCAAATTTGCAAGAAAATCTGCCATAAACCATCGGATTGTTGGTACGGCAAGAAAAACAAAAAATCTAACGAGGAACAAGCAACGGATTCCGGAAACGTCTGCTACCACGTCGGTAATGGTGCTGCGTCGATAATGCTCAGTCGTGACTTGTGCCTCGACAATGGCGCCACGACACACCTGTGTCGCACTGCGGAAAGTTTACGTCAACTGTACATCAACAAACGCGCTACACTCAATTTTGCAAATGACAGTTCAACTCCGATCACCGGAAAAGGGACAGTTTCATTCAAAACCGACGTGAATGTGACTCTTAACGACGCATCTCACGTGCCGGACTTACGCACAAATCTCATGTCGGTGAGCAAAATCACCGATCACGATTCCGATGTCTTGTTTTGTAAACAAGGTGCAGTGGTCCTGAACGCGAGTGGCGAAATCGAGTTGTGCGTGGATCGAGTCGGGGACTTATATTCTGTGCGCGAACAAGACGAGAATGCATGTGATGCGTCGTGAAACGAAAAGAGAGTGTCACTTGAGTAAGGGGGTAAGAGGGGTTTAAACCCACAACCTACTTTCCTGCGAACATTGCCGACAACTCCCGAACCCGTGGTCGGAGATTCACGAATGAGGTGTCGTTGGACTCGAAATGACGGGGGATTTGCTATGGACCATTCGTTATATTTTTGAATTTTTTTTTGAAAATTTTTGTTTTCGAAAGTAGGTGATAGTTTGAAAACCAAACATGATAGAATGTTGTGCCATGGCTCAAACGAACGGTCTCTATGTCCTTTATTTTTTATAACAATACTTTTTTATTTTTTATGTTTTTTTGAAAACAATCGAATTTTGAAATTCCTATATTCTGGAAACTAAAGAGTTTACAAAAAAGTTTGTTTGACGTAAATCAATGGTCCCTACGCCCTCTACTCCCAAAATAAATTTCAAGTCTCTAAGATAAAAACCTGACAATAGTGCGGTAAGGGGAAAGCTGCTCCACTTAGGAAGTTGTGAGCCCCTGCGACCTTGGAATGGAAGGAGTCATGCTAGGAGGGCGTGCTTGAATTCGTATTTTCATCTCGTTGCGCTCCTTACGGGAATGTCGGTGTCGAAAAGGTGAAATGCTGGAAACTTGTGTTTTTTTTAGGGGGGGGGGGGGGGGGGGGGTAAAACCGTGATTTTAAACCTTGTGTTATATCTCGCGAACTAATCATGCTAGAGGCATGTACGAGGGGTCCAAGGACTCGGGGTGACGTCCTCTCTGCTATGGAGCACTCGTTATATTTTTTAAAAAAATTGGAAACTCGATTTTGGGGTAAACATGTGTTTTTTGTGATTTTTGCCTATATCTCACGAACCAATGAGCCTAGAGACATGTACGAGGTGCCATGTTTTCGTCACGTTGTTCTCTTGCCAAGGATGTTCGTGTTGAGCAGGGATGAAAAACCATGTTGAGGAAAAACCGTGATTTTATACTTTTTGCTCTATCTCACAAACCAATAACGCTAGAGACGTGTACGAGGTTTCGTAGGACTCGGGCTAACGCCCCCTTTCGAATGTGGTAGATATTTTTTTCCAAAAAATAATTCACAAAGGGCCTAACGCCATACATGTTGAAAACCTTTTTTTTTTCTTTACGTGTTTATAATGTTCATGAAGCGTGGTGGTTGAGAGGAACGATACGGCTGGGTGTGTGTGTTTCAACGAACCTGTCGCTAACCACAATGACCATGGTTAATAGAACAATCGCTAATTCGGCGGGTCGGTTTATGACAGAGCGAGGGTTCGTTTTTCTGATATTTTACCTCCGAAGAGAGCCTTTAACGTGCAAACGGTGATGAGAACTAGGTTCTATGTTGGTCGAAGCGGATACAGAAAACAAACTTGTAGAGGAGCAGACGAGCAGGAGGTGAATGTCATTTGAGCTTATTGGAATGCGCTGATGTGACTTGACAACAGGTGCAATGGAAAATGACAAAGACGCAGAGGACGCTTGAAAGTGAAATAATCTGACAATCGTGGTGGCAGGGGAGTGCGAAATGCATGCATACACGTGTGAGATGACATGTACGCTAAACAAGTTACATCCTGTTTTGCTTCGTACGTGACAAAATGCAAGTTCATGTGAAATTTGATCCGGCACAGGTGTTCACCTTGGGCGTTAGCTGTCCACGTGACCAATAACAGGATGTTCAAAGCGTGGGAAAAAATGATTAGACATGCAAAGTAACATATATAAAGACATGTCGTTATCATTTCCACTCTCACTTAGGTGACTACCTTTGAACACATTGCGTTGCGTGAAACCCCTGGTCTTGTTTAACAGTTTTGGTGTTGGTGTAAAATACATAACCCTGTTGTGGGGTAGTTATTTATTTTTATATTTATTCATTTATACATTTATTTATTTATTTATTTATATATATTTACAAGCAATTATTTATTGATTAGGTAATTAATGATTTTATTTATTTATTTGTTTGCAGATAACCGGTATACCTTACATGTCTGAGAGAGAAGAAACCATTGCACTTTTGAGCCCACTAGAAGGAAGCATCAACAAGCCACTGCAAGTGAAGGTGAGATTTTTTTTAACTAACTTGTTTCATTTTTTGTTTCATATTTTATTTTATGAAATGCATGTATTAACCTAAATTTAGGTATTTATAGCGTTTTATTTTATTTATTTTTAGAAACTTGGAAAGAAAAGCCTTACCGCTGTAACAGTTGCTGAAAACCCGAGACGCAGTAGAGTGAAACCATCGTTTCCAGGCAGTGAACTATTGAAAACTCAGGTAAGCCTAACTTAAAATGCTATTGCATTTTACCTCTACTGAAAAAAAAACTCTTACACAAAAAAATCATTACCTGTACATGACTGGGACAATGATTGCTTTTTTGATTAATGGCTATGTTGTTGTTGACTGGGAAAAGTACAAGGCCATGTTGGATTTTCTAAAAACAAAAATTTAAATTTTATTTATGGGTTGGTTCCCTATGGACTCAACGAATATCCACAGGTTTGAACATGATAATGTGAACAAAATGACATGACATTCATTTTTGTTTATATATTGGTTAAAGGGGGGGGGGATGTAAATGACTGTAGCTTTATAAAAAGAAAATAAGTACATGGGTTACTGTTAGTGCCAACATACAGTTTATTTTTAATGGTGTTTTGATATATTAATGCCAATTAACGTTAACGTTTTATTTACAAGTATTGATTGATTGAGTGATGGGTTATTTTGTTTGCTTTTAGGTGTCGTCATGTGCCATTAACGTAATGAACAGACAGTGAACAAGCATGCATTATGCTTGAAAGTACTCTGTGCTCTTGTGCAAAGTTAATAACTTACAATTAGAAAAAGTTTTATTATAACACATGGCGTTAGTACCAAATACAACATGTGAGCAAGTTGGTTTACCACGTGGGTTAAATTTAAAATCAGAACATGATCGTTGGTTAACATTTGAATCCTGGCCTGTAGGCTTTAAATCTTGCAAAAGCCGTTTTTTTTTTACTTGAACCGAGAAGATGTGGTGCGCTGTGTTTTGTCGTATTGAACTTTCACACAGGGAAGAAGGGGATGATCCCTTTAGAGACAATTTGCGATTGTCTCCTCATTGTTCTTACATGCTTGGAAAACAAGTGGGTAACCTATCAGTGCATTCATTTTACCGAACCACAAGGCCATTGGCCGCTACTTACGTTGCTGAATCACAAATAAATAATAATAATGATGTATTACCAGCCAACAACGGTAGTGTCGATATATGTGGTCCATGTGCTATAGATAGTGTTGAATTGGCGTGTGCTTTTGAAAAATTGGGAGTTTGCAAGACTAAAGCACTAGCACACCCAGAGTACAGCTCTGTTGAAAAACGTTTAGAATCTTATAAATATGTTTGGCCATTAATATTAAAACACCTTACCAAACAGCTAAGTGAAGCTGGATTTTGTTATACTGGTGAAGGGGATAAAACAATATGTTTTTATTGTGGATTTGCTTTAAAGGATTGGCAAATGACTGATGACCCTTTTGGTTACCAAACTGTAAATACATGGTGTTGCTTAAAGGTCAGGAATTTGTGAACACTATTCGTAAAGAAAACGTGATTGCAGCACAAGACATAAAAGTGCCTTTAGAGTTAGAACACGTGGAGCAAATACATAAGGCTGAAAGAAAAGACTTGTCTTACGAACAGATACAAAAGTGTGACCAACAATTATGTAAAATTTGTTATCAAGATGAACTAGGTGTTGTATTTTTGCCTTGTGGACACATGATAGCATGTGTCAAGTGTGCATTAGAACTTAACACTTGTGCTATATGCAGAAAAGTAGCATCTGCTACAGTTAAGGCATTTCTTGCGTAACTAGTATAATTTATTCGCCATGCATAGTGCAAAATCCCTAATTGGACAATATTATTAAAGCTGTTTTAGAGTGTAATAGATATGCTTTTGTTTTGTTTATAGACTACTACTATGGATGTTTTGAATGCTGTGGGACAACCATGTGGCTTAGAGACAAAGAAGCTCAGCGAATTGCCAACGCATATTCCATTCCGCATTATCAAGATTCGGAAATTGAAAACAGCATATGGTGATCGTGTACTTTGTGTATGTGAAAACTTTGAGACATTTCTGCCTATACGGTTTAATGATATGTCGGAGAGTGTTTTTTATGAAATCAATAATGCTGTGCAACCTGTACACTTAATTTATGAAGGTTTTAAAAACAATAGGTGCATGGTTCGTTTTAATTAAGTAAAACAAACATACAAATGTGAAATAATAATGGAAAATATAAGTAATGACAATGGACTAAAAAAGAAAGAAAATATGTGTATAGAATAGTAATGTTTTAGTGTTTAGTGTTGTCTTTAAAAATATTATGATGAAACCAAAAAAACAAGAAATGTGTATAAAGTTTGTAAATAAATGCAAAATGATGTAACAATGCTGTTTTATTTTATACAAAGTTACTGTAGTATATTTAACATTGCAGAGTATACATGATTATAACAATAAATGCACACTGAATACAAGCCTTTCTCTCTTTACAATAGTCTGTTATAGTTTTAAACACAAGGCTTGTTGTAGATCATTTTATAGCAATGTCCATTCACTGTTGTTTTCGAAAACTGTGGAAGCCGCAATGGTTGTATAGGCATAAAAACCGTATTTGTATTACTATTTATTCATTTTGATCCTCTTGCATATCAAGAGCAGATGACCTAGTTGTTCCACTATTTAAAACGACGACAACAACAACACTACCTCTTGCATAGTTTGTGGTGTTGATGGCTCTTGCGACGTGGAAGATGGATTAAACATAACTTTTAGAAAAGGGGTTAAAAGTTGCTCATTAAACAATCCACTATTTTGAGTAGCAATATGGTTTTCTTGATTTTTTGTCGACGGCAACTGTGTTTCATGCAGTACACTACATTGATGATCACTGACACTTAAAACCTCACTATTTTTACTTTTTAGGTCACCACGGTCGCCTCCGTAGCGTAGCGGTCAGCATGGTTAGCTGCCGCCCTGGAGGTCCTGGATTCGATTCCCGGCTCTGCCACGAAATTTGAAAAGTGGTACGAGGACTGGAACGGGGTCTACTCAGCCTCGGGTGGCCCAAATGAGTAGAGGGGGTTCGATTCCCCATCAGCCATCCTCGAAGTGGTTTTCCGTGGTTTCCCACTTCGTCTTCGGGCAAATGCTGGGATGGTACCTTCTTCAAGGCCACGGCCGCCTCCTTCCCTCTTCATTGCCTATCCATCCTCACCATCCCTTACCTTCCCTCATGAGGCCCCTGTTCGCTTTGCAGGTGAGGCCGCCTGGGCGAGGTGCCAATCCCACCTCACCAGTTGTATCCCTTCCGATTCGATGTTCCCAGCTCTAGGACACTGCCCGTAGAGGCGGTAGTGGTGAGTTCCCTCGCTGAGTCCGTGGGTTCCACCAACCTGGAGGGTAAACGACTAAAAAAAAAAAAAAAAAAAAGGTCACCACGACAATTTTTGGAACGTTGCTTTGAACAACGCCAAATAACAGTTCCATTTTTATTGGTTCGTTTCACAATATATGAATATCCTTTATAGTAAGCGTAAGGCTTACCATACCTAGTCACTGATACTTCCATGTCAACTGTCAAGCATAGACTAAGCTCTAGTGAAGTCAACTTGGTAATAAGAATAATGGTTTAATGTGAGAGCAAATATTGATCCAAAGAGTTCAGGTAAAAGTGGAAGCAAATAAGCAAATATAAGAACCAAGAGTGGGGGTAAAAGTGGTTGCAAAGTGGTAGACCCATTACACAATAATTTCAGCACGTCGAAGCTCTTGTTCAATTTCTTTGATTTCCCAATCGTGACCGGTATGCCCAGCTTGTTGTAAAGCATACAAGTGTCGAAGCCGTTGAGTTAGCTTACTGGGTTTGTTCCAATATACAAATTTAAGAAATGAATTTTTAGGCGTAAACAAAGCATTACCATTATGGTTATCAACATTATCATCATTATCATGATCATGATCATCATGACCATCATTACTATTACTATATAGTCCTTTTTGATCCTCTTGCAATACCACTTTATTTATAGTCTGTGTCGACTTTGATAGTGTTGAAGGTTTCTTGTACGTTGACAACTGTCTTAACATGACTTTTTGAGGACATGATAAGTCCTTTTGAACAAACACTGCATTATCTTCAGCCGCAATATCGTTTTCTTGAACTTGCTTTATGGTATTTTGAAAATTGTTTGTAAACAGCAACCGTGGATCGTTAAGAGCCCTACATTGATGAACACTCATACTTAAAACCTTTCCATTTTTACTTTTCAGATTGCCTCGACATTTTGTTGACCTCTCTTTTGAGCATCGCCAGAATATTATTCCATTCACATTCTGGCGATTATAGTTATAAGAGTAGCCTTGATAGAGTGCACGTTGCCTACCTTTGTTGGTTGTAATAAGTTCCTTAGTAGTAACTGACCTGTCAGGACGATGTTCACACTACAAAGGTTACAACTGTTTTGCTGATGGAGCAACCTACCATAAGCTTATACATTGGCTTATGTGTTGGCTTTTTGTGTTGGCTTTCCGTGTTGGCTTTCCGTGTTGGCTTTTCGTGTTGGCTTTTTTGTTGGCTTTAGTATTGGCTTTTTGTGTTGGCTTTTGTGTTGGCTTTTTGTGTTGGCTTTTTCTGTTGGCTTTAGTATTGGCTTTTGTATTGGCTTATTCGACAAGTTATTTATGTCAATGTATTTAGTGTTTTTATTTCTTGGTGTTGGAAAGTAGTTGAAAGAGAGGGAATATTTAAAGACTTAACCTCAGCTCACTAACCTAACCTAACTTCACCTAACCTAACCTAACCTAACCTAACTTCACCTAACCTTTCAACTCTCAGATGTTAATTAAAATCTGTGCATAGTCGAGTTGGAACCCAAGACCTCAGGGGTAAAAAAAACAATTATTTTTGATGGCTTATTTTGGTAACTTGTTTTGATGGCTAACCTAACTTTACCTAACCTAGCCTAACCTCAGCTCACTTTGGATATTACTAGTAAGTGTTCATATCCTCCGCTAGGTAGCATGCTTGTAGTACAGGTAGTGCTCATATTTACCGCTAGGTAGCGGAAACATACTTTGCGTGTTGCATGTGACACTTGTAAAGTTTAACCACATGCAAGACGTGCTTGTATAAGTTCTCTATTTAAACTCAATATACAATTAACCACTAAATGTTCAGAACTAACATGTATAGCCATGTTTAGGGTATATATGAGACCCTTAGCAAGAAAGGCGGTCTAACCCACTAGTGTACAGCCTTGTCATACGCAGTAAGCACCTGTTGGCAGAAAACAACAACAACAATTTGAGAAAGCCAACAAAAAACTGTTTCCTTTAAATACATTAATGGATATGTTGTGGCTTTCTCAAATTGTTGTTATTGTTTTCTGCCAACAGGTGCTTACTGCGTATGACAAGGCTGTACACTAGTGGGTTAGACAGCCGTTCTTGCTAAGGGTCTCCTATATACCCTAAACATGGCTATACATGTTAGTTCTGAACATTTAGTGGTTAATTGTATATTGAGTTTAAATAGAGAACTTACACAAGCAGGTCTTGCATGTGGTTAAACTTCACAAGTGTCACATGCAACACGCGAAGTATGTTTTCGCTACCTAGCGGTAAATATGAGCACTACCTGTACTACTAGCATGTCATCTAGCGGAGGATATGAACACTTACTAGTAATATCCAAAGTGAGCTGAGGTTAGGTTAGGTTTGGTAAAGTTAGGTTAGCCATCAAAATAAGTTACCAAAATAAGCCATAAAAATAATTGTTTTTTTACCCCTGAGGCCTTGGGTTCCAACTCGACTATGCACAGAATTTAATTAACATCTGAGAGTTGAAAGGTTAGGTTAGGTTAGGTGAGGTTAGGTTAGGTGAAGTTAGGTTAGGTTAGGTTAGTGAGCTGAGGTTAAGTCTTTAAATATTCCCTCTCTTTCAACTGCTTTCCAACACCAAGAAAAAAATCCACTAAATACATTGACACAAATAACTTGTCAAATAAGCCAATACTAAAGCCAACACAAAAAGCCAACACGAAAAGCCAACACAAAAGCCAACACGGAAAGCCAACACAAAAAGCCAACACATAAGCCAATATAAGCTTATGGTAGGTCGCTCCATCAGCAAAACAGTTGTTACCTTTGTAGTGTGAACATCGTCCTGACAGATCAGTTACTACTATGGAACTTATTACAACCAACAAAGGTAGGCAACGTGCACTCTATCAAGGCTACTCTTATAACTATAATCGCCAGAATGTGAATGGAATAATATTCTGGCGATGCTCAAAAGAGAGGTCAACAATATGTCGAGGCAATCTGAAAAGTAAAAATGGAAAGGTTTTAAGTATGAGTGTTCATCAATGTAGTGCTCTAAACGAACCACGGTTGCTGTTTACAAACAATTTTCAAAATGCTATAAAGCAAGTTCAAGAAAACGATATTGCGGCTAAAGATAATGCAGTGTTTGTTCAAAAGGACTTATCATGTCCTCAAAAAGTCATGTTAAGACAGTTGTTAACGTACAAGAAACCTTCAACACTATCAAAGTCGATACAGACTATAAATAAAGTGGTATTGCAAGAGGATCAAAAAGGACTATATAGTAATAGTAATGATGGTCATGATGAAAATGACAATAATGATCATGATAATGATTATGATGATAATGCTGATAATGATAATGGTAATGCTTTGTTTACACCTAAAAATTCATTTGTTAAATTTGTATACTGGAACAAACCCAGTAAGCTAACTCAACGGCTTCGACACTTGCATGCTTTACAACAAGCTGGGCATACCGGTCACGATTGGGAAATCAAAGAAATTGAACAAGAGCTTCGACGTGCTGAAATTATTGTGTAATGGGTCTACCACTTTGCAACCACTTTTACCCCCACTCTTGGTTCTTATATTTGCTTATTTGCTTCCACTTTTACCTGAACTCTTTGGATCCATATTTGCTCTCACATTAAACTATTATTCTTATTACCAAGTTGACTTTACTAGAGCTTAGTCTATGCTTGACAGTTGACATGGAAGTATCAGTGACTAGGTATGGTAAGCCTTACGCATACTATAAAGGATATTCATATATTGTGAAACGAACCAATAAAAATGGAACTGTTATTTGGCGTTGTTCAAAGCAACGTTCCAAACCTTGTCGTGGTGACCTAAGAAGTAAAAATAGTGAGGTTTTAATTGTCAGTGATCATCAATGTAGTGTACTGCATGAAACACAGTTGCCGTCGACAAAAAATCAAGAAAACCATATTGCTACTCAAAATAGTGGATTGTTTAATGAGCAACGTTTAACCCCTTTTCTAAAAGTTATGTTTAATCCATCTGCCACGTCGCAAGAGCCATCAACACCACAAACTATGCAAGAGGTAGTGTTGTTGTTGTCGTCGTTTTAAATAGTGGAACAGCTAGGTCATCTGCTCTTGATATGCAAGAGGATCAAAATGACTAAATAGTAATAACAAGAAGGTTTTATGCCCATACAACCATTGCGGCTTCCGCAGTTTTCGAAAACAAAAGTGAATGGACATTGCTATAAAATGATCTACAACAAGCCTTGTGTTTAAAACTATAACAGACTATTGTGAAGAGAGAAAGGCTTGTATTCAGTGTGCATTTATTGTTATAATCATATATACACTGCAATGTTAAATATACTAACTTTGTATAAAATAAAACAGCATTGTAACATCATTTTGCATTTATTTACAAAATGTATATACATTTCTTGTTTTTTTGTTTCATCATAATATTCCTAAAGACAACACTTAACACTAAAACATTACTATTCTATACACATATTTTCTTTCTTTTTCAGTCCATTGTCATTACTTATATTTTCCATTATTATTTCACTTTTTTTTTACTTAATTAAAACGAAGCATGCACCTATTGTTTTTACAACCTTCATAAATTAAGTGTACAGGTTGCACAGCATTATTGACTTCATCAAAAACACTCTCCGACATATCATTAAACCGTATAGGCAGAAATGTCTCAAAGTTTTCACATACACAAAGTACACGATCACCATATGCTGTTTTCAATTTCCGAATCTTGATAATGTGGAATGGAATATGCGTTGGCAATTCGCTGAGCTTCTTTGTCTCTAAGCCACATGATTGTCCCACAGCATTCAAAACATTCATTGTAGTAGTCTATAAACAAAACAAAACAAAAGCATATCTATTACACTCTAAAAAAGCTTTAATAATATTGTGCAATTAGGGATTTTGCACTATGCATGGCGAATAAATTATACTAGTTACGCAACAAATGCCCTAACTGTAGCAGATACTACTTTTCTGCATATAGCACAAGTGTTAAGTTCTAATGCACACTTGACACATGCTAGCATGTGTCCACAAGGCAAAAATACAACACCTAGTTCATCTTGATAACAAATTTTACATAATTGTTGGTCACACTTTTGTATCTGTTCGTAAGACAAGTCTTTTCTTTCAGCCTTATGTATTTGCTCCGCGTGTTCTAACTCTAAAGGCACTTTTATGTCTTGTGCTGCAATCACGTTTTCTTTACGAAGTGTTCACAAATTCCTGACCTTTAAGCAACACCATGTATTTACAGTTTGGTAACCAAAAGGGTCATCAGTCATTTGCCAATCCTTTAAAGCAAATCCACAATAAAAACATATTGTTTTATCCCCTTCACCATTATAAAAAAATCCAGCTTCACTTAGCTGTTTGGTAAGGTGTTTTAATATTAATGGCCAAACATTTTTATAAGATTCTAAACGTTTTTCAACAGAGCTGTACTCTGGGTGTGCTAGTGCTTTAGTCTTGCAAACTCCCAATTTTTCAAAAGCACACGCCAATTCAACACTGTCTATGGCATATGGACCACATATATCGACACTACCGTTGTTGACTGGTAATACATCATTATTATTATTATTTATTTGTGATTCAGCAACGTAAGTAGCGGCCAATGGTCTTGTGGTTCGGTATAATGAATGCACTGGTAGGTTACCCACTTGTTTTCCAAGCATGTAAGGACAATGAGGAGACCATCGCAAATGGTCTCTAAAGGGATCATCTCCTTCTTCCCAGTGTGAAAGTTCAATACGACAAAACACACAGCACACCACATCTTCTCCGTTCAAGTAAAAAAAACGGCTTTTGCAAGTTTATGTGTTGACAAAAAGCCTACAGGCCAGGATTCAAATGTTAACCAACGATCATGTTCTGATTTTAAATTTAACCCACGTGGTAAACCAACTTGCTCACTTGTTGTATTTGGTACTAACGCCATGTGTTATAAAAAAAACTTTTCCTTATTGTAAGTTATTAACATTGCACAAGAGCACAGAGTACTTTCAAGCATAATGCATGCTTGTTCACTGTCTGTTCATTACGTTAATGGCACATGACGACACCTAAAAGCAAACAAAATAACCCATCACTCAATCAATCAATCAATACTTGTAAATAAAACGTTAACGTTAATTGGCATTAATATATCAAAACACCATTAAAAATAAACTGTATGTTGGCACTAACAGTAACCCATGTATTTATTTTGTTTTTATAAAGCTACAGTCATTTACATCCCCCTCCCCCTTTAACCAATATATAAACAAAAATGAATGTCATGTCATTTTGTTCACATTATCATGTTCAAACCCGTGGATATTCGTTGAGTCCATAGGGAACCGCCAATAAATAAAATTTAAAATTTTGTTTTTAGAAAATCCAACATGGCCTTGTACTTTTCCCAGTCAACAACAACATAGCCATTAATCAAAAAAGCAATCATTGTCCCAGTCATGTACAGGTAATGATTTTTTGTGTAAGAGTTTTTTTCAGTAGTGGTAAAATGCAATAGCATTTTAAGTTAGGCTTACCTGAGTTTTCAATAGTTCACTGCCTGGAAACAATGGTTTCACTCTACTGCGTCTCGGGTTTTCAGCAACTGTTACAGCGGTAAGGCTTTTCTTTCCAAGTTTCTAAAAATAAATAAAATGAAACGCTATAAATACCTAAATTTAGGTTAATAAATGCATTTAGTTAGTTAGTTTAAAAAAATCTCACCTTCACTTGCAGTGGCTTGTTGCTGTTTCCTTCTAGTGGGCTCAAAAGTGCAATGGTTTCTTCTCTCTCAGACATGTAAGGTATACTGGTTATCTGCAAACAAATAAATAAAATCATTAATTACCTAATCAATAAATAATTTCTTGTAAATATATATAAATAAATAAATATATAAATACCTACCCCACAACAAGGTTAAGTATTTTACACCAACACCAAAACTGTTAAACAAGACCAGGGGTTTCACGCATCGCAATGTGTTCAAAGGTAGTCACCTAAGTGAGAGTGGAAATGATAACGACATGTCTTTATATATGTTACGTTGCATGTCTAATCATTTTTCCCACGCTTTGAACATCCTGTTATCGGTCACGTGGACAGCTAACGCCCAAGGTGAACACTTGTGCCGGATCAAATTTCACATGAACTTGCATTTTGTCACGTACGAAGCAAAACAGGATGTAACTTGTTTAGCGTACATGTCATCTCACACGTGTATGCATGCATTTCGCACTCCCCTGCCACCACGATTGTCAGATTATTTCACCTTCAAGCGTCCTCTGCGTCTTTGTCATTTTCCATTGCACCTGTTGTCAAGTCAGATCAGCGCATTCCAATAAGCTCAAATGACATTCACCTCCTGCTCGTCTGCTCCTCTACAAGTTTGTTTTCTGTATCCGCTTCGACCAATATAGAACCAAGTTCTCATCACCGTTTACACGTTAAAGGCTCTCTTCGGAGGTAAAATATCAGAAAAACGAACCCTCGCTCTGTCATAAACCGACCCGCCGAAATAGTGATTGTTCTATTAACCATGGTCATTGTGGTTAGCGACAGGTACGTTTAAACACACACACCCAGCCGTATCGTCTCTCTCAACCACCACGCTTCATGAACATTATAAACATGTAAAGAAAAAAAAGTTTTTTCAACATGTATGGCGTTAGGCCCTTTGTGAATAATTTTTTTGGAAAAAATATCTACCACATTCGAAAGGGGGCGTTAGCCCGAGTCCTACGATACCGCGTACACGTCTCTAGCGTTATTGGTTTGCGAGATAGAGCAAAAAGTCTAAAATCACGGTTTTACCTCAACATGGGTTTTCATTCCTGCTCAACACGAATATCCTCGGCAAGAGGACAACGCGACGAAAAAATGGCACCTCGTACAAGTCTCTAGGCTTATTGGTTCGTGAGATATCGGCAAAAATCACAAAAAACACATGTTTACCCCAAAGTCGAGTTTCCAATTACTTTTTAAATATAACGAGTGCTCCTCCATAGCAGAGAGGACGTCACCCCGAGTCCTTGGACCCATCGTACATGTCTCTAGCATGATTGGTTCGCGAGATATAACAAAACGTTTAAAATCACGGTTTTACCCCCCCCCCCCCCCCAAAAAAAAAACATGTTTCCAGCATTTCACCTTTTCGACACCGACATTCCCGTAAGGAGCGCAACGAGACGAAAAAAACCAATTCAAGCACGCCCTCCTAGCATGACTCCTTCCATTCCAAGGTCGCAGGGGCTCACAACTTCCTAAGTGGAGCAGCTTTCCCCTTACCACACTACTGTCAGGTTTTTATCTTAGAGACTTGAAATTTATTTTGGGGGTAGAGGGCGTAGGGACCATTGATTTACGTCAAACAAACATTTTTTAAACTCTTTAGTTTCCAAAATATAGGAATTTCAAAATTCGATTGTTTTCAAAAAAAATAAAAATAAAAAAGTTTTATTATAAAAATAAAGGACATAGAGACCGTTCGTTTGAGCCATGGCGCAACATTCTATCATGTTTGGTTTTCAAACTATCACCTACTTTCGAAAACAAAAATTTTCAAAACGATTTTCAAAAATATAACGAGTGGTCCATAGCAAAGCCTCCGTCATCCCGAGTCCAACGACACCTCATTCGTGAATCTCCGACCACGGGTTCGGGAGTCATCGGCAATGTTCGCAGGAAAGTAGGCTGTGGGTTTAAATCCCCCTTACCCCCCTACTCACTTGAGACATTACATAGACGTTTTGGACATGCGAACACGCGCGATATTACCGACGCAGTGCGCGATAAGCTAGTGACTGGCATAAAACTCGATGACAAAGTTGGTGTATTCTTTGAATACACGGTACGAGAGATATATTTTCTATTGCTCTTTGCATGTTCATTTCTTCCTTCCTCTTTGCCAAACACCAACAGTGATCATCTGTTTTCTCCTTGTTGGGCATGTCTCTTATGTCTTCATAAGTATGTTTCAGATATATAACTTCTGTGGTCCACCTAGCGTCATCTAGTAGCGAACCTCTGAAGCTACTCAATTCCTCATCGTGCAAGATGACTTACTTATCCATTTGGCTACCAGATCTCGTTACCATCGTCAGCTATTTTCTCCTTGAGCAAGAGGACTACGTCTACTGTTTCACTCACCATGCTGCGCTAATATCGCCTACTATCAACTCTTAGAAGACCATCCATCAAGAAGAGAATTATTTTTTGCTAAGTTGGTTATGCTGATATGTATACCTTTTGTTTCCTACCCCCACTCTCTCCCCTTCCTAGGACCTTCCGTGCTTCGTTGAGCTGCTCTCACTTCTTAGTCGGCAGTCGTAGTAATCAGTTAAGGCTCAACCAGAGCCAGCCTCCTGACCTAACGAGGCATTTTTTTTTAATTCCACGCCATGTTGGAACTTTAAGCATCAGTGAAGAACTTCACCCTCGCCATGCAACAAAGATAAGTACCTGATTCAAGTTTTAACCTCATCTTCATGATTTTACTTACCACATGCTTTTAACTATCTTTTATGGGCATTGTGAGGTTACTTGGTTTTGGGCAGAATCATCCTCCGCGGGATTTTCCATGTTGAGCCTTTGTTTAATCAAGCTAATCTTGGTGAAAAGCAGCATTTCTTATGCTTGCCAAATGAGAAATCTTCTCACTACGTGGGATATTATCTAATACCCACTGTCTACAATTTACAAAGCAAGTTCCTCCGCTGGATTTACATTAGCCCCATTTCACTACTAAGATTGTTCTGGAACTTTCCAGATTCGGTACTCAATCTACGAGTCCTGCCGTCATGTATTTCTCACGTACTTGGGAGAATTCTGTTTAAAACTAAATTACTACAATAGTGAACTTTCGTCCACCGCTGGGACATTCTATGGCGCATTTAATTGTAAATTACAACTGGTTCAAGAAATAGACTCTCACCTACATAGTGCAATCAGTTCTTCCTATAATTGCAATAACTTTCTTTTCCACAAACTTTGTGTCTCCACAGTGAACATTTCATATGTTTCAATGAACTATAGTGAAAACCAGTGCTTGCTCAACTTTTCTACCGCGTCGCGATCGTCCGCTTATATTCAAATAAGGCCATGAACATTTTCCTTAATTCCCATTTCTCTTTCCTAAACCTCTCACTAACAATCTGCAATAAATTTGTAATCTAGGTCTGTTCCAATAAGGTGTCATTCTAAGAAGTGCCCTTCCATTTTTGTTGGTTTATCATTAAGTATCTCTGTATAATTTTTGTGATACGTGTCTAGCACACGTTTCAAACTTACATTGTTCCTCCCTTCAAAATCAGGGAAAACAATTCTCTAAACTCTTGAGCGAGTCATGTTCAGGTTTCACGAAATGGAAACTGCCCCATTTCTCGTGTTTCCTAATTAAACATAGGAAGTCTAGAAACTTCCTTTTCACTTTCGCCAGGTTTCACAGTAAGTGACCTGCCCTCTTTGTATAATTCCCATATATTAACTCTGTATAAATATAAGAAGTTGTAGGAACTTCCTTTTTATTCTTTATGTTTTACATTTTGTTATCTTCGAAGTTGTTATTCTCGTTAGAATGTTCTTTCTGAGGTTTCGTATAGTACACTGCCTGTACTCCTGTAAATGTTAAAACTTTAATTACTCCATTTTGCCTATTTATGAAATCTTACCAAGATTTTTATACACGGTTTAAGAAACCTTGTAAATTGTCAATTGCCTGGAGCAACCGTTTAATGTTAAGAGGTCTGCGACCCTATTTGTTAAAAAGTTCAAATGAACTATGTTTATTAAAATTATATTGCATAATTGTTAATTTCCTAAAACTTCCTGCATTGTTAAATAAATTAAATATTTGTTTTTGGATTCATCATTTCTCTGATACTACAGTTAGGCAGGATCCTGGCTTTCCTAGCTCTTCCTAGGTTTATGCCCTCGTTAACACTTAATAAAGCTTTTACTATCTGTCTGGCCAGATCATCACCCTTCCCTATAGTACTTTTATTCGTGCTTGGAAGGAAACACACTAAAGCCTCTCTCTGGCAAACTGCCCAAGCCTTATCTGCGGTTCCCGTCAGCTTCGACCAAGCTCGTAGCCACTTTAGGTATCCGAGCACATATTTGCGGTGGCAACCGCTTCTAAATGGTTTAAAAGTCAAATTAATAACTTTTGTGGGACTCTCCTCCTATTCTTCTATCCTTCTTTTCCAATCCCAAATCTACTTCCTTCTCTTAATCATCTTCCCTTGGTGGGTGGGTTATTCCCTAGCCTATAATCTACCCAAAATTTGGTGCCGAAACCCGGGAGAGTCCATTTTTTATTTCTATTGTTTGTCAAGTGTCATTTGACAATACCTTGCAAATTTTTTATATCTCCTTTGGATCTTTCAGCTATATCTACGTCATGCAAAGCCTGTGAACGGGAAAGAGGCCGCTCCTGTCTCCTATGGTGTGTCCTGTTCTTTCGACCCATTCTCTGCTGCAAACTTGACAGCATCTTCAAGGTTCTACAGTTTCGTGAGTTGTATTTCTATTTATTCTTTTTATCATGGCCCCTACTGAAAAAGATGAAACTCTCATTGCTAGACGTTCTTCCTATAAAGGGCAACTCACTAGATTCCGAAATTTCATCAGCAAATTAAATCCCGCCGAGCGTGATTTAGATATCTTAACACATCGTCTTAAGTTGTACGAACGGTCTTATGATTATTATGACCAAATTCAAACCGAGATCGAATCCGCTTGTCCAGACCTGCAATCGGATCGGGACGAGGTCGAACCCTTGTACTTTGAAGGAATTGCAAAGGCCCACCAACTGATCCGCAATATCTCAGAACCGGACACTAGGGTCATCAATCCGGCCCAGCTAGCACCCGCTTCAGTTCACGAGAACAAACCGAAACCGTTACTTCCCAAGATAAGCCTACCGCACTTCTCAGGCAAGGAAGGTGAATGGTATTCTTTTTACGAACTTTATTGCTCCCTAATTCATGAAAATATCGAGATCCCAGACATACATAAATTTTATTTCCTCCGTACGTCTTTGGAATCTGAGGCCTTGACCTTGGTGGAGTCACTGCCTTTAAGCGCAGACAACTACCACATCGCCTTTAATCTCCTTAAAGAGAGATATGGCAATTCACGTTTGAGTGTCGCTCGACACATCCGTTGTCTCTTCAACTTACCTGCCGTCAAACCTAATGACGTCACATCTTTAAGAGACCTCTTAGATTCTATGCAGTTAAATGTCAGAGCGTTATACCAGCTAAAACAGCCTGTCCAAACATGGGACACCATACTCATTCACCTAGCTACATCAAGATTCGATTTTTCGACACTGAAGGCCTGGGAGATCGAACTCGCCTGCAACAAGGAACATTCGTTCGAACACCTTGTCTCGTTTCTCAACAGTCGATGTCAATTCCTTACAGCACTCGCATTTCAGTGCGAAAAAGTCGAAACGAATCCTCAGTGTCAAATTTTTGAAAAAAAACTTGCTTCTTCAAAGGGACATCAGCCCCCATTTGTCGAAAACAAACAAACCCGTTCTTCTTTCAATCATTCAAGAGAAGATATCAGGCCGCTTAACAAATCGTTAAAATGCACGCTCTGTAAAAAGCTTCACACCTTGTATTTGTGCAAATACTTTAAAGAATTGTCTGTCGAAGATCGAAGAAAGTTCGTCTTGAATAGCAAACATTGTTTCAACTGCTTATCACCTAAGCATTCTTCTTCGAACTGTACGTCATCAAATCTCTGTTTCCATTGTAAAAAACCGCATCATTCTTTATTGCACGTTCACGATAAATCGAGGTCATCAGCACCTGCCTCTTTAAGCTCCTTGCAGAGCCGCTCCGAACAAACTAATGCTTCTTCCTGCATTTCCAACGCCGACACTTTTCACAGCGCGCAAACCCTGTTGACCACTGTACAATTTGAAATCCAAGATAGATTTGGAAATTGGTTCAAAACCCGTGGTCTTCTCGATTCCGCTTCAACGCACAACTTTGTTTCGCAATCGTTGATTAAAAAACTAGGTCTTTCGTCATCGCCTACTTTTATCAATGTGACCGGCATTGACAATTTGAAAACTCAAGTTTTGCAGTCTTCAAAATTGAAAATCAGAGACGTTTGCCAAAGAAACACCAATCTTAATTTAAACTGTCTCATTCTTACCAGTATTGGCAAGGACACTCCAAGTCACTCTATCAATACCTCCGGGTTAAACATTCCCTCGCATTTAAGGTTAGCCGATCCTCAGTTTAATGCTCAAGGTCCCATTGATGTGCTTTTCAGTGCCAATGTTTTTTGGAATTGCATTCGCAAACAAACACGCAAGTTATCTTCAACCGTGGTCGCTAGAGACACCGATTTTGGTTGGGTTATCACTGGTGAAATCAAACATACCAGTGTTCAAACCAAAACGCAATGTCATTTCGTCACAGCTGACATAAATCCCATTTCTGAAAAAGAGAACGCTCATGTTTCAAATCTCAATATTTTTGAAAACCACTTGTCGAAACGATGTCTTATCGTGAACAACTGCGCTAACCCTGTAAGTTGTTTAAATGGCTTTTCCTTCTTCCCGCACAAGATGGCCATTCAAGTTCGCCTTGCTTTGTGTTATTTCGTCTATCTTCTTATGTCATTTTTTATAGCAGTTAATTGCTTAAACTATTCCTCGAAAGCTATCTTCCCCTTGTGTAAAACCATGGCTATCAGTCACCAGCACTTTGCTGTACGCTATGTTTCACTTCTTTCGTTATGTAGAAGGATGGCCACGGCCGGCTCCTCCCTCCTTCCTCGCAATTGGAAGTCGCTCATGAAACCGCTTGAAACTCTGAATTCTATAGCATCTAGAATAACTATTCTTATGCATAACCTTCGTCTCAATGTCCCAGCTTGTCTTCTTTGCTCGGAAGAATTAAGCTTCTTTTTGTTGAAAATTGTCCGATTTCGTGATCCTCTCAATTATGCGAAATTGATTTCCTCTTTTATTTCATATAGCTTTAAATTGCTTTTTCACGTCCAAGTTACGATTGACTGCATGTCGTGTTACTCGTTCTGCTTTAAGTTACAGCTGATTCACCAAATGTTGTGTGTGTACTTCGAACTGCTTGTTTGTCAGACCTGTTTGTATACACGCCGGAGGAACGCCAAGTTGTTTATTTCCTGTACGCTTGACACAGTTCAAAGCAAGTTTCTCTTATCTCAACTCTGGCTGATTGCCAAGCATTGTCTAGCGAGTTGCTACTACGAGTACAGAAGCAGTTTACCTACTTCCCAAAATAAACTCGTTCCGCTTAAGGACTCTGTCAGCTATTTATATGTCTTATCTCGTTGTACTATGTGTGTCAAGGCCGTGCTTATTTACGTCTTCCGCTTACTCATGCTCGTATTCCATAACCGCTTTGATCCCTGTTTCAAAACTTCGTTGCGTATTTCTCACGCGCGTATGTATTGCAATTTGCTTGCATATTTTGCGATCTTAATGTTCATTTATGAACAAACTTGTTTTTTCTCGTCGTCACATTCGATGTGTTTTTGTATTCATGCTTGTTATGTCACGTTTTTCGCTGACTTAAGTATTTTTCTGAGTAACCCCTTTGATACTCATTATAACTTGAGGTTATTGTTTATGGCTACTCGTTGGTTACCTATGGCGTTCTTGCTTTCTACTCGCATAGTTCCTTTGTTTATTTGGTATATTCTTGTCCTGAATAGATGTACTTGTTCCTATACGCTTTGTTTAAACTTGCCAATTCTTCTTTCTCATCGTATCGCAATCTTTACTAGTGCTTTATTTCCCTCAGCTTCCAGCTATTTTGTGATTGAAAGTGTTGATAATTCTCGCCTTTCAACTCCGCTTTCCAATGACCCTGATAACCTCCTTCCACTTACACCTGGTCGCTTCTTTACACGCACTTCTCTCTCTGCCCATCCTCCCCTTCCTAATTTTTTCAGGGATTCTGATTTACCTATTGTTTGGTGTAAACTTGAAGCCCTCCGTAATTCCTTTTGGAAGAGGTGGAACTTGGAATATTTAACTTCCTTGCAGGGGAGACAGAAGTGGTTTCTTTCCAGTCCCGACATTAAAGTGGGAGACTTGGTCTTAGTTAGGGATGTTTCACCCCCCCCTAGTCTGGCCCTTTGGAAAAGTGACCGAGTGTTGCCCTGGGAGAGATAGGAGAGTCAGGGTATTCAGAGTCTTGATCAATAATGGTCAGATCACAAGACTACTTTTCGACAATTGTTCATTACTGTACTTGTTTTTCTTGCTCGCTGTTGGTGTCTGTCCCCCCAGTATGGTGTATTCTCTGAATACACGGTACGAGAGATATATTTTCTATTGCTCTTTGCATGTTCATTTCTTCCTTCCTCTTTGCCAAACACCAACAGTGATCATCTGTTTTCTCCTTGTTGGGCATGTCTCTTATGTCTTCATAAGTATGTTTCAGATATATAACTTCTGTGGTCCACCTAGCGTCATCTAGTAGCGAACCTCTGAAGCTACTCAATTCCTCATCGTGCAAGATGACTTACTTATCCATTTGGCTACCAGATCTCGTTACCATCGTCAGCTATTTTCTCCTTGAGCAAGAGGACTACGTCTACTGTTTCACTCACCATGCTGCGCTAATATCGCCTACTATCAACTCTTAGAAGACCATCCATCAAGAAGAGAATTATTTTTTGCTAAGTTGGTTATGCTGATATGTATACCTTTTGTTTCCTACCCCCACTCTCTCCCCTTCCTAGGACCTTCCGTGCTTCGTTGAGCTGCTCTCACTTCTTAGTCGGCAGTCGTAGTAATCAGTTAAGGCTCAACCAGAGCCAGCCTCCTGACCTAACGAGGCATTTTTTTTAAATTCCACGCTATGTTGGAACTTTAAGCATCAGTGAAGAACTTCACCCTCGCCATGCAACAAAGATAAGTACCTGATTCAAGTTTTAACCTCATCTTCATGATTTTACTTACCACATGCTTTTAACTATATTTTATGGGCATTGTGAGGTTACTTGGTTTTGGGCAGAATCATCCTCCGCGGGATTTTCCATGTTGAGCCTTTGTTTAATCAAGCTAATCTTGGTGAAAAGCAGCATTTCTTATGCTTGCCAAATGAGAAATCTTCTCACTACGTGGGATATTATCTAATACCCACTGTCTACAATTTACAAAGCAAGTTCCTCCGCTGGATTTACATTAGCCCCATTTCACTACTAAGATTGTTCTGGAACTTTCCAGATTCGGTACTCAATCTACGAGTCCTGCCGTCATGTATTTCTCACGTACTTGGGAGAATTCTGTTTAAAACTAAATTACTACAATAGTGAACTTTCGTCCACCGCTGGGACATTCTATGGCGCATTTAATTGTAAATTACAACTGGTTCAAGAAATAGACTCTCACCTACATAGTGCAATCAGTTCTTCCTATAATTGCAATAACTTTCTTTTCCACAAACTTTGTGTCTCCACAGTGAACATTTCATATGTTTCAATGAACTATAGTGAAAACCAGTGCTTGCTCAACTTTTCTACCGCGTCGCGATCGTCCGCTTATATTCAAATAAGGCCATGAACATTTTCCTTAATTCCCATTTCTCTTTCCTAAACCTCTCACTAACAATCTGCAATAAATTTGTAATCTAGGTCTGTTCCAATAAGGTGTCATTCTAAGAAGTGCCCTTCCATTTTTGTTGGTTTATCATTAAGTATCTCTGTATAATTTTTGTGATACGTGTCTAGCACACGTTTCAAACTTACATTGTTCCTCCCTTCAAAATCAGGGAAAACAATTCTCTAAACTCTTGAGCGAGTCATGTTCAGGTTTCACGAAATGGAAACTGCCCCATTTCTCGTGTTTCCTAATTAAACATAGGAAGTCTAGAAACTTCCTTTTCACTTTCGCCAGGTTTCACAGTAAGTGACCTGCCCTCTTTGTATAATTCCCATATATTAACTCTGTATAAATATAAGAAGTTGTAGGAACTTCCTTTTTATTCTTTATGTTTTACATTTTGTTATCTTCGAAGTTGTTATTCTCGTTAGAATGTTCTTTCTGAGGTTTCGTATAGTACACTGCCTGTACTCCTGTAAATGTTAAAACTTTAATTACTCCATTTTGCCTATTTATGAAATCTTACCAAGATTTTTATACACGGTTTAAGAAACCTTGTAAATTGTCAATTGCCTGGAGCAACCGTTTAATGTTAAGAGGTCTGCGACCCTATTTGTTAAAAAGTTCAAATGAACTATGTTTATTAAAATTATATTGCATAATTGTTAATTTCCTAAAACTTCCTGCATTGTTAAATAAATTAAATATTTGTTTTTGGATTCATCATTTCTCTGATACTACAGTTAGGCAGGATCCTGGCTTTCCTAGCTCTTCCTAGGTTTATGCCCTCGTTAACACTTAATAAAGCTTTTACTATCTGTCTGGCCAGATCATCACCCTTCCCTATAGTACTTTTATTCGTGCTTGGAAGGAAACACACTAAAGCCTCTCTCTGGCAAACTGCCCAAGCCTTATCTGCGGTTCCCGTCAGCTTCGACCAAGCTCGTAGCCACTTTAGGTATCCGAGCACATATTTGCGGTGGCAACCGCTTCTAAATGGTTTAAAAGTCAAATTAATAACTTTTGTGGGACTCTCCTCCTATTCTTCTATCCTTCTTTTCCAATCCCAAATCTACTTCCTTCTCTTAATCATCTTCCCTTGGTGGGTGGGTTATTCCCTAGCCTATAATCTACCCAAAAGTGTCTCAGCTGGAGTGTGACACCCGAATCAAGGGGAAGATGACAAGAACGCCCTTCCCAAAGTGTTCCGAGAGAGAAACGAAACCACTTGACATCATCCACACCGATGTTTGGGGTCCACATCCGATCACATCCATGGGCGGATCTCGGTATTCCATCACGTTTATCGATGACGCCTCCAGTTGGTGCGAGGTTCGATTCCTAAAATCAAAAGTCGAGGCATTCTACGCAACCGTAGAGAACGTCGCATTCGCTGAGAACTTCACCGGTCGGCGCTTCAAACAAATCCAGTCGGCTAACGGCCGCGAAGACTTCAGTGGAGAAATGGAAAAGTTCATGAAGAGCAAGGGCATCACTCGACGGCTCACCGTACCTTACAATCCGGAGCAGAACGGCGTCGCGGAGAGGAATAACTGCACCCTGTTAAACGACGGCAGATTATCATTAATATTATTATTATAATACAGTGAGTCCGAGAATGTTCTCCGCAGCGCCTACATGCTTCTGCGAGAGCTAGCTACAGCAGTTACGTTGGTAGCACGGCTGCCGCTTGCATCATCTCTACTTAGTATAAAACCAAGTCCCTGATTCTTGGATGTTATGGGTAAACTCGAGAACCACTGGATGGATTTTGATGCGGTTTTCACCATTCTGTAAAGGATATATCGAGTATGATTTATTTAGAAAATAATTTATTTACAATCAAAAGAAGCCGAGCAGTAACGATTTTAGTGGAAAAGTCGATAAAAAAAAACCTAGCGTCCGAGCGCTTTGTAAGCTTACGCTGGGCAAACCGTTAAAAATATCTAAATACTATGAGTGTAAGAATTGTTCAACATGAAAAGTTCTACAAAAAGTCCGTGAGAGCATATGTCTATCTTCCATACATCGCCCACTATAAGGGAACAACTGAAGCTTGTCTCTTACAGCTTTATGTGGTCTCGACGTAGAGATTCCTGTTTGTTGAGCTAATTTTCGTGTTGATTTACTTAGACTACGCAGCATTATGTCGGAGATTTCGTCAAGTTTTTCGTCTGTTAAAAGCGCAGGCCTGCTTGTTCCCGGTACATCGTGAACTGAGCCAGTCACACGAAATTTACTTACCAAATCCCGAACGGTATCACGGTTTGGACACTTTTGAATTAGGAAACCGCGCCTCAAATCTTAATTTTACATTTTCTGTAAACCGATCGCCTTCGCGAAAAACGTATTCCACAAAAAATAACTCTCTCTTCAGTAGTAAACATTACCGCCTGTATAGTGTTGCACTCTTCCAATAATAATCTATCTGAACGCTCGCTTACACGCTGAAGACATGCAGTCTCGCGCGCTTAATGCGATACACACCGACAGCTCACACGGGGAAGTCCCGCTTTGAAGGACACAGTGCAGCCAACTAAAACTCATGACTCAACCACTCACAGCTGCACGTACCCACTGTGGAGAACATACTCGGGCGCCCTGTATATAAATGTGGGAAATTCTCCGGTGGCAAATTGTAGAAATACAGAAAATCACCAACAATAACATCAAACACAATATACACAATTCGCAATTTAGGAACTATAGTAATTACATCGTAGTATTTACACAAAATTTCAATCTTCTCTTAAACACATCAATATGTTTGGGGAAAGGCTCTAAGACTGAGGCAGGTAATGAAATCCAATTACCTATACCACGGTTAATGAAAGAATATTTCCCATAATTTGTACGCTGTGGTCGGACCTTGACTTTATGTGGATGATCTGCCCTACTCAGGTAGATGGGATTTCCCAGACGTCTGCTTAGTTCTCCCCATGCTGGCCGATTGGTGTAAGTGTTAAACATAGCGTAGAGTCTGGATTTCGTCCTTCTATCTTCCAGAGATTCCTACCCTAGTTTTTCTATCATTCGAGTTACACTACTTCTAGGATTAAAATCGTTGAGCACAAACCTAGCAGCCTTCCTTTGTACCTTCTCCAGCTCATTGATGAGCCCTACCTGATATGGGTCCCAAACAGCTGAGCCGTATTCCAAGATTGGCCTCACCGGGGTCAAATATCCTAACTCTCTTTCGGTAGAGCTACTGCCTATTAATACCCGCATTATAAAATGAAGTGATGTATACGCTTTGGAGTCGACACAACCCACATGAGTACTCCCATTTCATATCATTCCTTATATGGATACCCAAGTATTTGCACGAGTCTTCTTCTACAAGTATTTCGGAGCCGATATTATATTGAAAATCATGCTTTCGCCCTCTCCCTATTCTCATGAGACTACAGTTACCGGTACTCGTATTTATCTTCATTTTCTTGTCAACCGCCCATTTATGAACCAGGTTGAGGTCAGTTTGTAACTGAGCGTTGTCTTGAATTTTTCGGTATATTACACAATCCTCCACAAACAATCGGCAGTCATTTTTAATCCCATTTGGTAGGACGTTAATAAATGCCAGAAATAACAGGGGCTCAATCACACTACCCTGAGGGACACCTGGCGTTATCAAAATGTCCTCCGAGAATACATTATCTATCTTAACCTTTTGCGAGCGGCCAGTTTTTTTAAATCCATAAAATTACTCTTTTTCAATCTTCATTGCCGCAAATTTACGGAGTAGTATGTCATGTGGGACGACATCAAATGCCTTCGCAAAATCTATAATTACAGCGTCAACTTGCACCCCCCTGTCAAGCGAGTCATTAATATCCTGAAAGAGTGATGACATTTGGCTCTCGCATGAGTACCCTTGTCATCCGTGTTGCTTCCCATTAAGTCATAACTTTCCCCACTGTTCCCTTAAGTAATCAGAAATAAGGTGCTCCATCAGTTTACATATGATGGATGTGAGGCTAATAGGCCTATAGTTTCCCATTACCAATCTGTTCCCTCCCTTGAATCTTGGAACTATTGTAACCCTTTTCCAGTCTTCGGGTATTTGTGTGTTATTAATTGATACATTAAACAGCACCCCCAAGTATCGCCCAATGGCTGAACCTTTCTAATTCTTGCTAGAATCAACGATTGATTTATTCGGAAAGTTGGGCTATCAGAATCATAGTACCGATCCAACACACAGCTATTATAATACATTATGCAACGAGCCTATAATGGCAAAAATTAAGACAAGAGTATGTTTATAAAACGAGCGTATGCGAGTTTTGTAATTCTCATACGAGTGTCTTAATTACCATTATAGGCGAGTTGCATACGAATGTTTATGTTCGACGATAATTATCATAACTATTTTATGTTCATAAATATCTGTCGAGATTTCGCCAGTTTTATGTACTGAACAGAGCGCATAGGACGCAGACAATGCCTTGTATTTGACCATGGCCTCCTCGATTACCCTACTATGACACTAGGCCACGCAGTGAAATTAAAATTAGAAGGCCGTGGAACTCAGCGCAGGTGCGATGCTATCGTTATCTAATTGGTCAAACAACTGGTTCTTGAGCTCTGATTGGTGAGAGAAACTGTTTCATAATGAAAAATAGTGTTACAATGAGCCTCATTATAGTGCAGTTTTCAGACATATAAAAGTCAGGGTCGAACATAAAATTCATTAAACACACTACCATATCATATATTTAATTCGTTACCAATTGCCTGTTTCTCAGTATTATTTCACCATCTCCGAACATTATCATAGACAAATCATTGGAATTTCCCTTCCGCTTTCTAACGTAACTTTTCTTTTTCACCCATCACCCCCTCCCCCAATTACGTTATGCATGTAATGATCGTGAGCAGCCTTCTTTTTGAGGACTAGCTCTTTCGATAATAATTTAAACTTTAGCATATGCTCGTAACTATCGTGTCGTTTGTTACAGGCTTTGCTTAATTTCCTTTTGAGTCCCCTGATTTCCCTTGTGTAATATTCCGGATCCGGGTTTTGCTAATTTAAACGGTACGAATTTCTGAATAGCGTGATCTAAGACATTTAGACAATGTTCCCACAATATATTTATATGACACCCTTCCGACGCCCATCTTACAAATAACTCATTCATGTAATCCTAAAATTTGCTCTGATCTGCTCTGCTTTTAATATTTTAACTGCTTTGACGGAGTCAAGTATTGGAGTGTCACTGTGTCTAATATTTAGTTCACCAGAGTGGTTCCAGGAACTTTCATACAACTAATATAAAGCGCCACAGGTCGTACTAAATAAACATTTTAAGTATTATTCCCTGTCGTGGAGAAATCAACCACCTGGGAGAAAGCCCTCTCCCTAACTAGCTTGATTGCTGCAAGTTTAGTTTTGCTACCACTAGTTGAATCACCGGACCAGTTCACACCTGGAAGATTTAAATCCCCGGCAATTATAACATTCTTTTCCATAGATTTACCCGTACAGTTGATGTCATAAAGAGTATCCAGTAGCGATAAGTTGTCCTCTGGTGCTCGATACGCCTCTATCACCTGAAGAGAGTTTAACTTTGCTTCATCCAAGATTTCTACACATAACAGCTCATGATCCATATTGGCCCATTTTAAAGGACAGAAGGTTCTGAGCGCACCATGAAATTATACAAAAACCTACCATAACATTTCTCGCTGTGTCTGCCATATTATTTCAGGCAGAAATGCAAAACCTTTACCATGTTGAGTCCAAGCCCTGTTGATTCCAATGAATTGAATTCTATTGGAATTAAACTACCCATTTTCTCTAAGGAATTTTTAAAACGTATCCTAAACGTGCTTAGTACATCTGGCGACATACCCCAAAATATGACCCCATATCTTAAGTATGAATGGAAATAAGCAAAATAAGTATTTCTAAATGTGTGCATGCTAGTGCAGGTTTTCAAAATACGTAACGCAAAGCACATCGAGTTCAGTTTAGTATTCAGATATTGTATATGTTTTTTCAATTTCAAGTTATGTTGTATCCATAGTCCTAAAAACTTTGTTTCTAATTTATTTTCTATTTGATGACCATTTAATGTTATATTGGGCGTTGCAGGATTCCAATTCTGTATAGTGTGGAAATTTAGACGTACTGTTTTTTTATAGTTTATTATGAGGCGATTATCTTGTGGCCATTTGGTTAACTCTCCTGTAACGGAGTCAGCAGACTGCTGTATGACCTGTTTAGTTTCACCTTTTATTACGAGTGTTGTATCGTCCGCAAACAAAATTTCCTTATGTGAATGAACGTTCTGTGTTATATCATTGATATTTAGAAGAAAGAGTAGTGGGCTCAAAACCGATCCCTGGGGTACTCCAAATTTAATAATTCCCTCATTGGACACTGTTTCATTAAGTAATTTGGTTCCATCATCCTTGTGTCTCAAGCTTACTATTTGTTTACGCCTTGATAAGTAAGACTCTATCCATTTATTAGCTAGACCTCTAATACCATATTGATTTAGTTTTGTAAGGAGGATTTTATGGTCAACAACATCAAATGCTTTTGATAAATCCAAGAATAGGCCAGTTACCTGTTCCTTATTGTCAATTAATTTTAGTATACCATTAATACATTCATAAATTGCTGTCTGGGTTGATTTTTCCGTTCTGAATCCATGTTGTGAGTTTGATAATATTTTATTTTTTTCTATAAAACTTACCAGTCTCTTATACACGGTTTTTTCCAAAAATTTTGCAAACCAATTGGTAAGGTAATAGGACGATAGTTATCTAATTCATCTTTTGAACCGTTTTTGTGCACTGGAATTACTTTTGATAACTTCAAAATATCCGGGTAAGTTCCTGAGAGAATTGAACTGTTTATTAAGTGTGTAAGTGGATTTATTATATTTTCTGCACATTTCTTTAAAATTGCACCAGGGATGCCATCAATGCCAGCACAGAATTTATTTTTAGCTCTTTTATAACTATTAGCCTCCGTGGCTTAGGCGGCAGCACGCCGGCCTCTCACCGCTGGGTCCGTGGTTCAAATCCCGGTCACTCCATGTGAGATCTGTGCTGGACAAAACGGAGGCAGACAGGTTTTTCTCCGGGTACTCCGGTTTTCCCTGTCAAAATTTCATTCCAGCAACACTCTCCATTATCATTCATTTCATCTGTCATTCATTTAATCATTGCCCCAGAGGAGTGCGTCAGGCCTCGGCAGCCGGCACAGTTCACATCCTCGCCGCTAGATGGGGGCTTCATTCATTCCATTCCTGACCCGGTCGGAGACTGGAAGCAGGCTGTGGATTTTCATTATAACTATTCTTACCTCTTCACTTGTGACATGATTTATAAATAAAGAATCACTACATATATTTATTTTATTATTAGAATTGAGCAGATTTACCTGTGAATTATTTAATAATTTTTGTGGAATTTCCAGAAAATAGTCACTAAAAGTGTTTGCTATTTCCTCTGGATTATTAATCACTTTATTATTTCTGGTCAGTGTAATGTTCCTTTGTACACACATCAAAAAAAGTTTTGCATCACCTCGGTTCCAAGAGTTCCGGAACCTTTAAATACAAAGGGAATAGAGATCAACACAAACAACATTTCAGCTCGTTTTATTGCTCATGAGACCCACACATTGCATGTTGTACCATCATACAGCTAGACTTTCAGCATTTGTGGTCCAGATTGCAGTACACACCACTACCTCTAATACCCAGTAGCACGTCCTCTTGCATTGATGCATGCCTGTATTCGCCGTGGCATACTATCCACAAGTTCATCAAGACACTGTTGGTCCAAATTGTCCCACTCCTCAACGACAATTCGGCGTAAATCTCTCAGAGTGGTTGGTGGGTCAAGACGTCCATAAACAGCCCTTTTCAACATATCCCAGGCATGTTCGATAGGGTTCATGTCTGGCGAACATGCTGGCCACTGTAGTCGAGCGATGTCGTTATCTTGAAGGAACGCATTCACAAGATGTGCACGATGAGGTCGAGAATTGTCGTCCATGAAGACAAATGCCTCTCCAATATTCTGCCGATATGGTTGCACTATGGGTCGGAGGATGTCATTCAGGTATCGTAAAGCCGTTTCGGAGCCTTCCATGACCACCAGTGGCGTACGTCGGCCCCACATAATGCCACCCCAAAACATCAGGGAACCACCACCTTGCTGCACTCGCTGGACAGTGTGTCTAAGACGTTCAGCCTGACCAGGGTGCCTCCAAACACGTCTCCGACGATTGTCTGGTTGAAGGCATATGCGACACTCATCGGTGAAGAGAACGTGATGCCAATTCCGTGGGGTCCATTCAGCATGTTGTTGGGCCCATCTGTACCGCGCTGCATGGTGTCGGGGTTGCAAAGCTGGACCTCGCCATGGACGTCGGGAGTGAAGTTGCGCATCATGCAGCCTATTGCGCACAGTTTGAGTTGAAACACGACGTCCTGTGGCTGAACGAAACGCATTATTCAACATGGTGGCATTGCTGTCAGGGTTCCTCCGAGCGGCAATCCGTAAGTAGCGGTCATCCACTACAGTAGTAGCCCTTGGGCGGCCTGAGCGAGGCCTGTCATCGACAGTTCCTGTATCTCTGTACCTCCTCCATGTCCGAACAACATCGCTTTGGTTCACTCTGAGACGCCTGGAAACTTCCCTTGTTGAGAGCCCTTCTTGACACAAAGTAACAATGCGGACGCGATCGAACTGCGGTATTGACCTTCTAGGCATGGTAGAACTACAGACAACATGAGCAGCGTACCTTCGTCCTGGTGGAATGACTGGAACTGATCGGCTGTCGCACCCCCTCCGTCTAATAGGCCCTGCTCATGCATGGTTGTTTACATCTTTGAGCAGTTTTAGTGACATCTATGAACAGTCAAAGGGACTGTATCTTGGATACAATATACACAGTCAACGTCTATATGCCGGAGATCTGGGAACCGAGGTGATGCAAAACTTTTTTTGATGTGTGTATTTTAGGAGATTTTCCAGTTTCTTTCTTTATCACAGACCACATAGCCCTGTTTTTATTAGATGATTGGGAAATAAAATTATCATTATGCATTTTCTTTGCTAGTCTCATTACCTTATTTAATATGCTAGTGTATTTTTGTAGTATAAATTAAATTCAGGTGTTGTGTGGTATTGTTTATATAATTTGTGTAGAAATTTCTTTCTTTGACATGAATTTATAATCCCTGTTGTTATCCAATTGCTAGTTTTGTTATTTTGAACAGTTCTTTGTCTAAAGGGGAATGCTGTTTCAAAATAGTGTTTTAGGGTACTCTTAAATTCATTAAATTTATCATTTACATTTTCTAGTTTATACATTTCTGACCATGTTTCCTTATTTAATAAGTTATTGAAATATGTAACATTTGTTTCAGTGACTGACCTGCACTTTGATTTTACTCCATTATCATTATTATTGATTGTTTCGGGTACTTTAAAACTCAGTATTTGTCCATGGTGGTCACTAAAACCCGGACAATAGACTTCTATTGAATGGTGATATTTATCTGTATTTAAAGAAATTTGATCAGGAGTGGTTTTACTAAATTCAGTTATTCTTGTTGGGGTATTTACTGTAGGTTTCAGTCCATAGGAAATTAGTAACTGTGTTAATGATACACAATTTCTATCAAATTTTAAGAAATCCACATTTACATCCCCACAAATTATTATATCGAAATTTACTTTGCTCATGTTATTGAGTAACAATTCTACACGGAAGAAAATGGAAATTGCAACACCATGAAGGCATTGGTCGTTTGTGTTGATTTTCAAGATATGGAACGATGCCATGTAGGTATGTAAACGATCAAAGTTTCAGACCCATTGGATTGTTGCTACAGGTCTCCCCACGTGATTGGTAGCGGAGGAATCAACTCCAGTATACGGACTCTGGTGTAGCGTAGTTGACTTACAGTCTGTGCAGTGAAGTGTTCCCCATCAAACATGCCTCGACGACAGAGAAGAGCAAGCTATCAACAACTGTCACCGTTTGAGAGGGCTGGGATAATTGGGCTGTGAGAGGCTGGATTATCGCTAAGGACTGTCGCTGCACGTGTTGGCCGACAGGCATCTACGGTACAACGTGTATGGCAGCAGTGGTCAAATGAAGGTACCCACACTCGTAGACCTGGCACAGGCCCAGCGCGACAGACAACTGTGAGAGAGGATGGCCGCATCATTCGGATGGCCCGGATGGATCCCCATGCAACAGCGGCGCAAATTCGAGGAGCTGTGGCACCCCACGTTACACAACAAACAGTTGGTAATCGCCTGCGTGCAGCTGGCTTACGATCCCGTGTCCCTGCAGAAGGTGTTCCATTGATCCCACAACAGCGACGTGTAAGGCTGGCCTGGTGTCGAGAAGGATCGACGTGGGTCGACGAATGGCATAGGGCGACTTTAGTGATGAATCGCGCTTCTGTCTTGCCCGCAGTGATCGCCGGAATCGTGTGCGCCGACGTACCGGGGAGAGGGGCCACCCAGACCTTATTGTCGTGAGGCACACAGGGTCAACACCAAGCATTATGGTCTGGGGAGCGATTGGTTTTAATGTGAAATTTTAATTAGTGCTTGTTGAGGGCACTAGGACTGCTCGACAGTACGTTGATAGGGTACTCAATCCAGTGGTTGTCCCTATGATGGCGAACATTGCTAATGGGATGTTTCAGCAGGACAATGCCCGGGTTCACACTGCACGCATCTCCAGAGAAGCTCTCCACGACATCACAACCTTAGAATGGCCCGCCAGATCCCCGGACCTCAGTCCTATTGAGCATGTGTGGGATATGATGGGTCGACAACTGTCCAACCGTCCTCAGCCACCCACAACTCTGGAACAACTGACCGTGCAGTGCAGCAAGCATGGGCCACAATTCCTCAGGAAGCGGTCCAGGGCCTTATTGACTCCATGCCTCGCCGAATTCATCAATGTATTGCAGCTCGTGGTGGGCACATCCTGTATTGATTGTTGTCCAAAATTGCCGTCAGAGGGACCTGAAAGTGGAATCATCGAATCACAACCGAACACTCGTCCTGCATGTTCAATTGCAGCAATGTAGCACCACTCCTTCTGGGTGTTGCAATTTCCATTTTCTTCTGTGCAATTTATCTATAAATAAAGGAAACGTTCCTGGCGGAGAACGGTAAACGCATACAATTATTAACTTAAACTGCTGTATTTTTACGGCAGAGAATTCAAAATCCTGTTCCATAATTAGATAATCATAAGCTGTTAACTGTTCATGATCTAAATTATTTATTAAGAAGATACAAGTACCACCATGGCTAATATTAGATCTAGAGTATTTACTAGCTTGTATAAACCCTGGGAATTGAATTAATTCGAGTTGTTCCTCTTTCAGTCAATGTTCTGAAATACATAGGCATAGTGCTGAGATGTCTTTAAGTTCATTTTTTAAGCATTAGATTTATGTAATCAATTTTATTATAGAGAGACTGAACATTCTGGTGGTAAATTTTAAATTTGTTACTTTTGCAAGCTTGTGTTGATGATTTATTTACATTATTACTATCATAATTATTATTATTGTTGCTAGACAAATCCGAAATACCATGGTTGGACTCAGTTAAATTTGACATCAAAAGATCTGAATGCCAAACCTCACGTTTGGCTTTGGGTAGATTATTGGCTGAGGAATAACCTAACCACCAAGGGAAGATGATAAAGAAAAGGAGGTGGGTTTCGGACTGGAGAAAAAGGATAGAAAAATAGGAGGAGAGTCCCACAAAAGTTATGAATTTAACTTTAAATGCACTTAGAGGCGGTTGCCACTGCAAATCCGTTCTCTGATACCTAAAGTGGGTAAGGACCTGGTCGAAGCTAACGGGAACCGTAGCTAGGACTTGGGCGGTTTGCAAGAGAATGGCTTTAGAGTATTCCCTCTCAAGCATGCATATGCGTACTATGGGGAAGGGTGATGGTCTGGCAAGACAGATAGTAAAAGACTTATTGTAGATCTGTTCAAAGGAATTCTTTTTTGACCAAGTAATTCGAAGAGTACCAATAATTTGCATCGATTTTGATATTTCCAGTTTTCGAAGTTGTGGAGTTCCTAAAAAGCGACCAAGTGCTTCCAAGAAGGATTGTGATAAAAAAATTATACCTTGGGGAGTAATTTTGGTAAGTGAACCAATAGTTGCATTTGGAAATGGCTAAGCTTTTACTCAGCAAGGAGCCGGCTAAAAGTTTAGACAAAGAGAAACACTTATTTTTTGGAAAACCAACCATACGTTTTCGGAGAGGATCTCCACATGCAGGTAGCTGGCGTAGCGAGCTGTACTTGCCTTACTGGCCAGTTAGAATTAGCTATTAAAGCTAAATGAAACTTTAACGAGATTACCACTAAGAGTTCTTGCTCAAATGCAACGAGTGGTGAAAGCCCTATCAATAGATTTAATGGCATTGAGTAGGAAGAGCCAAGGAAGACAGGATCTTGCCTAACCGTTGTATTAGAGAAATGATGAGTCGAAAAGGAAAGTTTGAATTTATTTAACAATGCAAAAAAGTTTAATAAATTTGACAAGTATATAGTTTCAATTTTTAGTAACAATTTGGGGTCGCAGACCTCCTAACATTTAAAGTTTGCTCCAGGCAATTAGCAATTTATTAGGTTTCAAACCTTTATAAAATCCTAGCAAGGATTTAAAATAGCGAATATAAAAATTCAAAATTTAAAGACAATTAAGGTGATTAACGTTTAACAATAAATAGAGTACAAGGTGTGTACTATAAGAAATTTCTGAGAAAACATTCTAGAGAAAGTAACCACTTCGAAAATAACAATAAGAGAAACATGAAGAATAAGATAGAAGTTCCTATAACTTCTTATATTTGTGCAGAATTACTTTTATTACAATTATACAAAAGAGGGCAGGTCACTTACTGTGAAACCTGAAGAGAAAGTCAAAAGGAAGGTTCTAGACTTCCTATGTTTAATTAGGAATCACGAGACTAATGGGGCAAGTTTCCCTTTCGTGAAACCTAGAAATAATTCACTCCTGAGTTGAAAGAATTGTATTCCCTGATTATAAGGGAGAAACAATGTAAGCTTGAACCGTGTATGAAACACGTGGTTATGCAGAAATTAATTAATGAGATATAAGCAAAGGTGGGAGGGCACGTCTTTAGAGTGACACCTCATTGCAATAGACCTTAAAGTAACAATTTTATTAACATGGTTTGTTAGTAGAAGGTTTAGGAAAGATCAATTGGGATTTAGGATAACTGTTCATGGACTTATTTATGGTAATCGGACGATCGCGACGCGGTAGAAATGTTGAACAAGCACTAGTTCTCACTAGAGTTTGTTGAATGGATGAAAAGTTCACTGTAGTAACACGAAAGTTTATGGCTAAGAAAGTTATTGCAATGATGAAAAAGGACTGGTAGCACTAGATAGGCGAAAGTCTATTGCTTGAGAAAGTTGTGAATTACAATTAAATGCGCCATAGAACATTCCAACGGTGGAAGAAAATTTAGCTATTGCAGTAATTTATAAAGAAGATTCCTCATTTTAAATAGTATTCCCACAAGTGAGTGAAAAATACATGACGGCAAAACTTGTAGATAGAGTACAGAATCTGGAAGGTTCCAGAACAATCCTAATAGAAGAATGGGGCCAAAGTTAATCCAGCGGTGGAACGAGCTTAATATTTTATGGACAGCGGGTATTAGATAATATCCCACGTTGTGAGAAGATATCTCATTTAAATAGCTTAAGAAAAGCTACTTTCTATTAAGGTTGGCTTAGACAGACAAAAGCCCAACATGGCAAATCCCGCGAAGAATGATTACCGCCCCAAATAAGTAATCTCACGGTGTCTATAAAATGATCAATAAAAGCATGTAGATAATAAAACTGATTAAGATGAGGTTAAAACCTTAAGTCTGTACTTATCTTGGTTGCATGTCGAAGGTGAAGTTCCCTTTGACGAATACTTTATGTGCCAACATGGCGTAGAATGTAGAGAGTGCCTCTTGGTTTGAGGAGACTGGCTCTAGTTGAGCCTTGACTGACCGAGTCAACTGCCGACTTACAAGTGAGACCCACTCAGCGAAGCGCGGAGGGACCAAAGAAGTGAAAAGAGTGGGGGTAGGAGACAAAAGGAAAACATATAAGCATGACCAATATTGTAAACTTAAATTCTCTTGAGGAAATGGTCTTCAAAGAGTTGATAGCAGGCGATACTAGCACAGCCTGGTGGGTGAAAGAGTAGACGAAGTTCTCTTGATCAAGGAGATGATAGCTGGCGATGGTAACGAGATCTGATGGCCAAATGGAAAAGGAAGTCCTCTTGCACCAGGAAGAATTGAGGAGCTTCAGAGATTCGCTGCTAGATGACGCTAGGTGGGTCATGGAAGATATATATCTAGAACAGACTCGCAATGACATAAGAGACATGACCATCAAAGAGAAAATAGAAGATCACTGTTGGTGTTTGATAAAGAGGAAGGAATGAACATGCAAAGCATTAAAAATTATATTCTCTCGTACCGTGTATTCCAAGAATACACCAGGCTTCTTTTACCAGTGTCCCTGCTTCCACTCTAAAGATATTACTGTTGAATTATTCTTACCATTTGAATTTACAATTTTGCAGATTTCATCACTAAGATACTCTTTTCCTAACCTATTTAAGTGAATGCCATGCCGAGTGTGGAACTTCCTGTCTAATTTACTTACATCTATAATTTTGGACATTTGGAAAACTCTTACAAATTTTATGAATTTTTCCATTTGTAGCCTCTATTTCTTCATTTACACATGATTTGGGAATTAAGTCGTATCTCTGCGGAATGTTTACAATGACATTTGTGTTATGCATGGATGGCAATGTACCCTTTAAATCTTTGATTACCTTTTTACTCTCGTTTCTATAGACGTCGTTTGCTCCAGCGATGATTGCTGCATAGTCCTTTGAAGTAAGGGACGCACACTCTCCTACAATCCCGTTCGTGACCGCTGCAATTGGTGCTCCTGGCTTTACTGTCGAAGTCACTTGGTTGGGCAGTGGTGTATTCTTTGGAATAGACGGTTAGTTAGAGTTAGCTCTTTCTGCTCTTTGCTTTTCATTTTCATTAGTTTCCTTTATTTTTCTCTCGCAAACACCAGATACCCTCTTTGGATTCCCTTTTTCTTTGAACATGCTCTAAAATTACTGTAAGTTTGTTTCAGTTATATATTCCTTGCTAGATAACGGCGCTCCACGCGGCAACCTGCCGAAGTTCTTTGGGATTCCTCGAGTTCAAGAGGGCTTACACACCATTCCAGCAGGCGTCGTCTTCGTCGTCAGCTATCATCTCCTTGAAGACCCTACTCCATGAAGAAAATTACATTCTGTGAAGGGTTTATATTGTTCTTATTTTTCCTACCCTGGTTTTGTTCTTTTGTTTCTCCCCACTTCTCCTCCGTCTTCTCGCTTGCCGTGTGCTCATATCCTTCGCCCACTTCTATTTCGGACTTCGAGTGAACAGTTTATCCTCTCTCAGAGGCCTACCTCTTCTAAAACTGAGGTAAAATTTCAAATCGGCGCCTTGTCTGATTTTTAAAAGTAACGGCTGCAGGGATCTTCCAGCTTTAATCATCATGCAAGTTAAGTAACTCATACATTGCTTTTAATCATGTTTTAATGAAGGTTTTAAACAACATTTTAAATGCCTTGGATGAAAGTTATATGCAGTGTTGGGATTTTCGCAAACTTGTGAAATAACTGCCCTCGAGGGAATTGTCATGCCTAAGCTAACTAAGCTTATTTCTAAACATGACATTTGGTGCTTCTTGTACTAAATAGGGGATACCTTCCCTACAACGAGTGATTTATGCCAATTAATAACTTTCTAAAACTTAACTTGCTGCCTCCGAGGGATTACTATCGCTTCATTTAACTGTCACTACATTTCTGGAACTTTCCATTCAAATTAAACTGTCTACCGTGTTGAACTACACTCAATGCTGTCAAAATTACCACAACTTTAAGTGAAACCGAACTATTAACTGCAATCCAAAAACTTTCTAACGCAGTAAACCTATTTAAGTCAAACTCAGTGAATTCATAAACTGCAATATCAAGACTACATACTGCTAAAACCCGTCAAAGTGCAATTTAAAGAACCTATAAATACTGTAATAGGAAAACCTTACAATCTATCAACAAACTTCAGTGCTACAAAAACAGTGTCCGTTCAACAATCTACCGCGCCGCGATTCATTCGAATTTATAAAAATTGGCCAGGACTCAAATCCTATGTTTCCTACTCTCCTAATCCCTTTACTAACAATTCTAAACTAATTACTTTGCTATGAGGCTTCGTCTATAAATAGGCCCCCTCCCAAATGTGTTCCACTTACAACTTATTCATTCTGTAAAAGTAACCGTGGTTATAATCCACGTTTCAATACTTGTTATTTCCTGCTTCGTCTAAGAAGTAAGCGTTTTCTAATTGTTAAACATTTATCTAATTGTGTAATCCAGGCTTCAAAAAAGTGACCTGCCCTATTAGAATTTGTAATCTCTTAAATTCTGCGTAAATAGCAGTGGTTATCTAATTGTGTAATCCAGGCTTCAAAAAAGTGACCTGCCCTATTAGAATTTGTAATCTCTTAAATTCTGCGTAAATAGCAGTGGTTATGGAAACCTTCCTTTTTCTTATCCTGGTAGCCCAGGAATGCCTAATTCGTTCCTCACTACTAAGGTATTCTAAAAGCCTTATTTTTGAAAATTTAATATTCTAACTAATTAATTTATTTGAATATTAATCAAACTTGTAATTATTTTACTATTGTCATTATAGGCTTTAAACTTCTCAATTTTACACGTTTCAAAAACCCTTGTAAAGTTTTGGTGCTTGCGAAAGGTTCGAAACCTTGAAATTGTTTAAACACTATTGTTAATTGTAAACTTTCTTGCTACTACAGGTCTGAGACCTAGAAATTGTCATAAAACAAATAATTTGTCCTCAAAATAGATCTAAGATCTAATTGTTTCTATTCTAACTTCTTAAATTTGTTTAATAAAATCATTGTTATTTGTTTCCTACTTCTATTGCTAGAAAAGCCGTTAAGCAGGACCTTCTCTTCCCTAATCTTTCTCTTGAAATTATTCTATGTTCAAAGAAAAAGGCAAAGCCCTAAATGATAAGTTCATTAAAACTATATCACTTGTTGCGTTTAAAACAAAACGTCCAATAACAACATTCACAAAGTTTTTCTTAGAGCTAATTCTAGCAAATCATTAAGGCAAGTATAGCTCGCTCCGCCAGCTTCCTACTTGTAGAGATTTTCTCTCTGACTTGTGTTTTACTGTCTAAATTGTGGTTTTGTTTCAGTTAGGTTCGAGGTTTTCCTCCTTTCTAAACTTTTAGTCGGCACTCTGCTGGATAAGAGTTTAGCCTGCTTTAAATGCAACAATTGGTAGTCTCGGAAGATTTCTAATAATAAAAATATTGCTAAAAGCACTGGAGCCGCTTTATCTCTGCCACTCTGGGGACATTCGGTCTTTCTGTCGGAGATCAGACAGTGTCTGATAATAAAAATATTCCAGCCAATTTAAATCTTTCTGGCATTTCAGAATGCTCTCTAAAAGTTCACCCTTTTTAAGGGAAAGTACATAATTCAGTACTATTTGGCACCACTTGGTCCGCCAGCACACTACGTCCCTACAATATACCCGCAATCAGGCTCGGGAGGGAAAGAGCACTTCGTGATAGCTTGCCAGCGACCTCAGCTCACGCTGCACTCTCGGTTAGCCTTACACAAGTCCCCGCACATTGTAGGTACTTCATGGGCCTTGTGCAGTAGAAACTCTTATTACATCTTTATTTCCTTTCGGCTTTGTGTTGGATTCTCTTCCTCTCTGCCAAAAATTGTTCCCTCTCCTAAACCTACTTCATTTTTTCTCATCTTCCCTGAGGTAGTGTTGCCACTCAGTATTAACCTACCAGGCAGTGGATAATGGTTGACTTGTTTGTGATAAATAATGAGACAATAAGCCGTGATGTTTGGCGGGACATTGTCATGAGTTTCAAAATCTAGTCGGATGTCAATATTGGATGTCTTGACAGACTATTCCATGTAGGAACAATCAAAGACCACCAGTGGCGCCCTTGTCTTAAACTCTTGGGGTGTCAACATGGGGCAATTCTCTTTTTGATAATACGACCATCTACATTTAGAAAACAAGTCTTAGAGTGGACCAAACTTATTTTTTGAAATATCCAAATCCAGTCCTTCATAGGGATAAACAGCTCCGTTCAGGAAAATACGTATATTTCTCAATTGTAGGTGATCAAATTGAGCAACATACTTGCGATTCGTTTGAAAACCCATTATAATGTAGATAGGTCTCTCTGTATAGCGTGCTGTTTTCACAGACCAACTGTGTGAGTTGGTCGTTGGCAATAGTGGGTAATCATGTAGCGCCCTGCTTCTAAATTCCATGGGTAGAGGCATATATTTTCCCACAATCTTGAGCATCTCCAGTTTTTTGCTATCTGAAAGGGTAACTTGTGGTACTTTCCATAGAATCCGCTGTAGTAGAATTTCCGAATCGATGACATCATCATTGGCTCCATTGAGTGCATTATAATCGCTCCTGTCTCTGACAAGATAAAGCACTTGCCTTGCATTCACCACAATACGCTGGTGATTTTTGGCAAAGCCTAAAATTATTTTAAGTGGTACAAATCCAGTAAAGGTGCCATCCATGTGAACCATCCAGTCATTGGTCGAGTCAGGGCTCCAACCAGCCATGCAAAGTGTTTTACCTTCTTTCACACTATAAGAGGGGTATAGTTTCATGACACTTGTCATGCCTACATTTCGAGTGCTATCCACCACAATATCATTTATCACATAGCGCACCTCTGAAAACAGAAAGGCGAAAGCATGGTTGGCTCACTTGGATGTCGTGGGTGAAGAGGCATCCGCTTTTGTGAGCTGACCTTCAATCTGAATGACACATTCATGCGGTAGGGGATAAATATCTTGGTTGTTGATAACAAATTGAATTTCATCATTGTAATTTAATCCTGGTGTTTGAGCTTGATAGGACTGCGGATCAATTCTTAGAATGCCGTCTTGCTCCTAGATGCGGTTCTCCACCTCTAGGATAGAATTCATCATGTAGGCTTAGGTTGTAACCCAGATGCTGTAAAATCTGCTTGTCCTTACGTGTTAACGTGTATTCACGTGGCAAACAACTAACACCCGTCGCAGACGGTGTTGTTGCTTTATACACCAACTTCATAGTGGCTTTAGAACCAATTTATAGGTCACAGGTGTGCGGGAATCTAGTTGAATGAGTTGTTGGTTTCTATTTACCAGTCTTAAGGCTATGTTACTAATATGATTCAACATCCACAGAATGAAAAAGCACCACTGGAGGGTTTTCATGAATAATATATATAGCCATTAGGAGATGTCAAAACAAAATTGTAGAGCGAATGAGATGGCTCTTGATTCGTGTACACGTTGCTAATAATATTACACGTCACCGACACATGATGGTCCTCAATCAATTTCACTTCGTGGTCCGAATCATGTCTTTCGTTGGGTTCCAACACTTGTGGAAGAAACCCCAATAAAGGGCCGATAGAATCTGGTTGTGATTTAAAATCAATCTTAAACAAGGATAAAATACTGCAGCGATGAGTTATGGTATGGCCGACAAGTTCAAACTTCCGTGTTCCATCAAGGAAAGGCCTTAAACCATATTGCTTTACCAGCACCACGTAAATGTGTTCATAAATATCGTCTATGGTATATCCACCAGGGGCCAGGGCTAGCACTGAATCATCATAGTAGAACTTGTCATTGACATTTTCACGTACGTTGTAAATTCTATTGTACGTTTCACGAGAAACAAGCCCTAAAACATAAGGTCTTTCACTCAATTCAATACGAGGGTAAAAGTATAGGCTAACTTCAGGTCCACGTCCATGCAGTGTTAATGTCTTACTTTCAGCTGACATACTGTTTACGTTTTTGCTCACGCTGTGTCTTATATAAAAAAATAAACACAAACGTCTACACTCTTGGGTGTTGAACGTCTGTTGACGTTTCACATTATAGTACATCATTGTCCTGTTTCCAAAATATTTGTAAAGTTCCTTGGCGAAGGGAGATTGCCAAAACTGTCAAAGTACCACACCGTGGAACCATCTTTGACATAGGCTACATAAAGGGTTCCTGGTCCTCGGTGATCATCTAGAATCTAGATTAATGATGGCACATTCCTGTTTCCATGGTTGTGGCGGTAATTGGTTGCGCATAAACATGCCTCGTAAATGTAAATTATTTAGTTGTTTTGCATAGCTTTCGACTTCTTCATGGATCAGGGCATGTCTTGGCATGAGCGTTATTATTATTATTATTATTATTATTATTTTGGTGATAGGTAAATACCAAGTCCTTGTTTATAGAAGGCTGGCTTTAAATGTGCGTATCTAGCCTCCATAGCAATGGCTTCCATCGTATCATTGTGTCGTTAACTCTCTTTCAATTGCTGCTTGCCCTGTTCTACATATTTTATCGTTTTGGCAACAGCTCTAGCACCGCCCAAAAGTGATCCCAGAGCAGCAAGACCGGCAAACAAAGCCGGTAAGAAATCCTGCACGTTTGGGGGTAGGAATCACTCGGGCATGTTTAAAAACCTGTCTTTATTTCTTACATTGTCACGTCCTGTGCTGCTCGGAGTGCTTTCTTAATAGTCGACAATTTATTTTTTATTATCTTTTATTTCCAAGGGCTTGTAAACAAGTGCTTTAACCCCATTATTTTGCGATGACTGAGTCCTCTTTTTAGTCTTTTTCACCACGTATCTTTGTTTCACCATGATGAACAACCTTTCACAAGAAAGTTTGAGTGACAACTAACTTGTTTTTATTATTCCATGGCTGTATATTCAATTTCCACATAAAGCGGGAAATCGTTCATCGTGTTTCCTGCTTATTTTTTTTCTAAGGTTAGAACCAAATGGAAAGATAGTTTATCGCCCACGCTGACTGTATGATCACTAAGTAGTGACATGTCTTACATCTGGTGTATAGTCCATAATACGAATACTTCCATCATACTGTAAACGATAACTCGTTGAACCTGAAGGTAAAACATAGGTAAAACCTTGAGTGTCTTTTACAAAACCTTGATTAGTATTGGTCATGACTCATGAAAAATATATGAGGGTGTGTTTTTATCATTTAGGATACATAGTCTTCCACAAATTGTTTGGTTGCCACCTCATGAGGCTCTATGGGGTCTAAAAGGTCGGTTAGTCGCCTTTGCTTCATGTGTAGACTCTTCTCTTTAACTTCACATCTATTGTTCATTTCCAAAGTTAAAAACTGTCTGGTACAGACATCTTGGGGGTTCCCAGGGTCGGCCAAATGAATGATGCGGTTATGATTATCTGTATAGCCATCGACAGTGAGGTTGGGCACTATGTCATATAACTCTCGCACCTTGTTATCCACATACATTTTGTAGTGTTATCAGTAGAAACACGAAGTTTTACATAGGTTAACCGCTTTCCATTAAAGCCATACTCTCCCTATTAAGTGCGTGGCATCATTTAATGGGATAGTCTTGGTCTTGGCCATTAACGCACGTCCAAAGACATCCATCGTCATATTGTTCCTGTTACAAGGCTTGGTTCCATGTATATACAGCCTACAAGCCTCTTTTACCATTAGTTGATATGCAGATTATTAAGCAGCAAGAGTCATTCCCTGTGGGGGACATGGTTTCCCATCTCTATCGTACATCACGCGAACGACGCCACGGTTCACTGTTTCCGTCTTCCATTCGCTGCATCATTGAGGGACCTTCAGGATGTGGAAAGACCAATCTTTTGCTCACGCTCATCACAGCGCCAAATGGTCTACGTTTTCGAAATATTTATGGTTTTGCAAAATCCCGCTACCAACCACTCTACGGATGCTGTGAGGCCTTTTTCGATGATGAATCCACCGAACGACAAGCCATCATTCAGAGCTATTTCAGCATGGGTCGTCACAAACATATCGATTGCTTTTATCTTGGACAAACGTATTCTAAAATGTCTAAACAACTCATTCGTGACAATGCTAATGTTGTTTCATTTCGCCAGGATGAGCGGAATAGTCGCCACATTTATAACGAACATGTTAATCCAGATAGGACCTTTCAAACCTTTACTAAATTGTGTGCCAAGTGTTGGAACACGCAACGACATGCTTGCCTTGTTATTGACAAACAAAGCGAACTTGACCAAGGACGTTATCGCTAAGGGTTTGATCATTTTATTCATATCTAAGGGACTGTCTCATTCCCTCTTAAGTCATTTGTCGAGACACCATGGCGACAGCAGAGATTCAATTGAAAAAGCATATTATTAGAGCAAAAATAATAATCGCCAAAAGTTTCGTCAATTGAAACGATCACGTGCGGATAATGCTTTCTTTATTCAACAACATTTAGCGCCTCCTCTAAAAGCCATGTTTAAACCATCTTCCAAGCCATCTGAAAAGCTACCAACAGTTTCAGAAGCAACGCAGACTCTACAAGACGTCCCTGTAGAAAAGGAACAAAAGGAATTGGATAGATCTAGTAATGATGAGGATGATTAAGTGTTTACTCCTGAAAAATCGTCACCCATTCCACGGGTTTTAAAGACATCTGTCATTGATGAAACCTCTTTAACTTCCACGCAGCCTACGTTGTCAGAAATCTTGTCCACGCCCGAAAATAAGGCAGAATTAAAAAACAATTTTAATAAAAATTATGGACAGCTGCTGGCACCCTACCTGGAAGATCTATTTACGAATAAAACCGTTACTACTTATGGTGTTCGATATGAAGATGATTGTTTTAAAATTGGTGATTCATACATTACATTTAGTCATTCTAGTGTCACCATTAAAAATAAACTATAAATTAACTTCAGGTCTGTTAAAGCTTTAATTTTCCTGTTCACCATCTTTAAACGATTATACGCTCGACGACCTCACCGAATGTAAATCCATTTTAATGGCCACCCATGGCTATAGGCGAGAATATAAACAGTCTGAGGACGTTAACGCAAATAGATCTATAAAATATAAAACCATCATTTCTAAACTGTTCAGTGGTCGTACAGCGTCGGCTTCGAGAGTCCCATTTAAACCATTAAAACCCCTTGTAGATGTTACCTACTGGCATAATCCCAGTAACCTAGTCCAGCAGCTACAGTTCTTGCATGCTTCAGGTCAAGCTGGGCACACTGGTCACAATTGGGAAAGCAAAGAAATTGAAAAAGAACTTCGAAATGCCAACATTATTGTTTAAACCTTCACCCATCAAAGTGGAAATAGCTCGCGAGTTGCACCGCCCTGCCAGGCGTAACTGTCAGCGACTCAAGGTTATTTCACGTTGTGTGGATGAGCTTTGGCAGGCCGATTTAGTGGAAATTATTCCCTATGCTAGCGTTAACGATGGTGTACGCTATATGCTCACCGTCATTGATGTTTATTCCAAAATGGCCTTTGTTCAACCTGTGAGTCGCAATTCAGGCCCTCTAGTAACCAGCGAATTCAAGGGTATTGTTCAACAATCCAAACGTCAACCAAAGCTTCTTCAAACAGACCAGGGAAAAGAATTTTTCAACAAGGATTTCTCCGGATTTCTCAAATCTTTCGATATTCACCATTACACCACGTACAGCAATCTAAAAGCAAGTGTCGTTGAGCGGTTTAATCGCACGCTAAAACAATATGTGGAAAGAGTTTACAGCTCGGGGATCCTATCGCTGGATAGACTTCATACCTGAGCTAGTGTCACGTTACAATGTTACCAAACACAGAACTATTGGGACAAAGCCACAACTGGTCACAAAAAATATTCCGCGGCTGGATAAACTGTTTAACCCCATCAAAACTGCTGAAAACGCCACCACCTTAAAATCGGCGACTATGTCCATGTCAGCAAATTCAATTCTTTTCTTGACAAGGGCTACACTCCGAATTAGGGGACAGAACTATTTCGTATTCGTCAAGTCATCCTGGACAGTCCAGTCACCTATTTACTACAAAATTTTAACGGTCAACCCATAAACAGACGGTTTTATCTCGAGGAACTCCAAAAAAGCGTTTCCAAAACATTATCTTGTGGAAAAAGTGTTAAAATGAAAGGGAAACAAAATGTATGTCAAATGGCTCGGGTTTACCTCAGCCTTTAATTCTTAGATCAATAAATCGGATTTTGTGTACATTGTGTGTCTGTTATTTATTTATTAACCCATGCATGCAACATAACATCCCTTTGCTGGTTGGCTAAAATTCTTATCGCATGAACCTAACAAGGTCTAACAACTCCGAATGCCTTATCAGCCGTTTCCCACGCTTGAACATGTTGTTATAATGTCCTGTACAAGGCCAACACCTGCATCACCTGATGATTCACATCAACTTGCATTTTCTCATGTGCAAACCATACAGGATGAGACTTGCTATCTTGCATCATGTTTCGCTAGGCTTAGCGATGATGTCACCACTGTTCTCACGCACTTCAGCGCATTCCTTAGATTAGACTTATCAGGTCATGCTGCACAGGCTGGACCTGCAAATCGCTTGGCAGCGTACTGTTCTGTTCCGTTTTGTCTTCCAGCCACAGAGGGTTGCTACCAGCTAAGCTAAAGAATATAACTATTTCATTCTTTTGCGAATTTAATAAGAGACTATTTTCTACAAAAAAAAAGCTTACCTGTAAATAGTAAAAAAAATCACCTACCGTTTAACTGTCCAGCGTCTACCAAAAATACAATCACGTTTAACGATAATAATAATCCGGTAGTTGTGTCCTTTGACAAATTTCTAAAAATAATTCATTCGCGGTAAGGACAATCATTCACCGTTTAAAATGAGCTATAGCACACCTTTCTAACAGTACGGGTTCGCGAAATATCAGGGAAACCGAAGTCGATTACCTTGCAGTTTTGGGATACTTGAGTAAATTCATGCGCCATAGGAAAGATCGGAAAAAATACCCTTAAAACCAACCATCGCATGACCCTCTCCGATCAATGGTTTGCGAGATATCGATTGATCCATTGGGCACGGTCACCGTGGCCGGCGCCATGCTCGTTTAAACATAACCGGCACTGTCTTTCTCTACTACAAATATTAAATAAAATTAAAAAGTAAAAAAATAAATCAAACAGTGTAGTTAGGCCCTTTATCAAAATTTGTAAAATAAATAATAAATTCAAAAGGGGGATGTCACCCCGAGTAATTTGATACCTCGCATGCCGTCCTACGACCATGCATTGGTTCGCGAGATATAACGAAAAATCTAAAAATCATTCTTAGCCTAAAAATCCGTTTTCCCCATTTTCGCAAATTCGGCATGTTAAAGTGGCCAACAAGTAAAAATAATCATACCTCGCATACCCTCCCACCACCACGCCTTCCTTCCCAAGACCGCCACGGGCTCAACATCAGCGCTACAGAGCGACGCTAGCGCTAGCAGTGCTAAGCGTTGAAATATGGAACACATTAGCTCTGTCAACCTCTCACTACTGTTTTAGGGGCTTTAATTTATGTCAACACACGACTTTGTAAAATTGCTAGTTTGAGAAATATAGCCTACTTTCAAAATTGAACTTTTTGGATAAAATGTAAAAAATATAAAGTTTTGTTCTAACAATAAAAGACATAAAGACCTTTCGTTTAAGCCTGTATATAACTTTTTAGGATTTTTAGTTTCAGAAATATAGCCTACTTCCAAATATTACGTTTTTGGAAAAACTATGTTTTTGTCCTAGAGACCTGAGACTTATTTTAGGTGTTAGAGAGGGTAAAGGCCTTTAATTTGAGTCAAACACACAAAGTTGTAAAATTCCTAATTTCGGAAAAATAGCCCAGTTACCAAATTAAACTTTTGTTTTGGAAAATGTAATTAAATGTATTATTCATAATTTAATTCTGAGAGGAATCGAATCAAAGTGTATGGATTTAATTGCATTCCTACTGGAGTGGAATTCAATGTTTCCTTCTAAGTTTAATTCCGAGTAGAATTAAATTAAATGCTTTGGATTTAATTTCATTCCCTTCGGAACAAAATCGAGTGTTTCATTCAACATTTCATTCCGAGAGGAATAAAATGAAATGCAATGCAATGGATTTAATTTTACTCCCAGCGAATATCATGTTTTGTTTTAACGATAAAGGGTATAAAGACCTTTCGTTTGAGCCATTGCACAACGTTCTATGATTATTAGTTTTGAAAATATAGCCTACTTTCCAAAACAAAAACATTCAAATTTTCTTTCTAAATATAACAAGTTCTTCATAGGAAAGCGGGCGTCACCCCGAGTCATTTGACACCTCGAACAAGTCTCTAGCATTATTGGTTGGCGAGATATCAAAAAATTTAACAAGGACGCACCGCGACGCCAAGTGTCGAGTGGGTCAGAATTCTTGTCATCTCTCTACTGAATTGCATTGTATGAATTTAATTTCACTTCAGCAGGAATAGAATTAAATTGTATGAATTGAATTTCACTCCGGCCGAAATAGAATTTAATGTTCGTTCACTGTTTCATTCTATCAGGAAAAGATTTAAATTTTATGAATTTAATTTCACTCCGGCAGGAATAGATTTTAATTGTATGGGTTTAATTTCACTCCGGCCGGAATAGAATTAAATGCTCGTTCACATTTTCATTCCAACAGGAATAGGATTAAATTGTATGAATTTAATTTCACTCAAGCCAGAAAAGAATTAAATTATATGAATTTAATTTCACTCCGGCCGGAATAGAATTAAATTGTATGAATTTAATTTCACTCCGGCTGGAATAGAATTACATTGTTTGAATTTAATTTCACTCTGGCTGGAATAGCATCAAATGCTCGTTCGAATTTAAGTGTACGGATTTGATTTTGCTCCGGCTGGAATATAATTAAATGTTCGTTCAGAGTTTCATTCCGAGCGGGAAAGAATTAAATTGTATGAATGTAATTTCACTCTGACCACAATAGACTTAAATAGTATGGATGTAATTTCACTTCGGCCGTAATAGAAGTAAATGTTCGTTCGAATTTAAGTGTATGGAATTAACTTCACTCCGGCTGGAATAGAACTAAATGTTTTTTCACAGTTTCATTCCAACGAAATAGAATTCAATTGTATGAATTTAATTTCACTCCGACTGGAGGAGAATTAAATGCTCGTTCGAGTTGAACTCTGCTGATTTAATTTCACTCCGGCTGGAATAGAATAAAATGTTCGTTCAGAGTCTCATTCCGAGTGGAATAAAATTAAATTGTATAGATTTAATTTCACTCCGGCCTGAATAGAATTAAATTGCATGTATGTAATTTCACTCCAACCGGAATAGAATTATATGTTGGTTTGAATTATATTACATGGATTTAATTTTACTCCGGCTGGAATAAAATTAAATGTTCGTCCAGAGTTTCGTTCCGAGAAGAATAAAATTGAATTGTATGGATTACATTTCACTCCGGCTGGAATAGACCGAAATATTTTGTTCAGAGTTTCATTTCGAGAGGAATAGAATTACATTCCATGCATTTAATTTTATTCCTGTCGGAATATAATTAAATGTATTATTCATAATTTAATTCTGAGAGGAATAGAATCAAAGCGTATGGATTTAATTGCATTCCTACTGGAGTGGAATTCAATGTTTCCTTCTAAGTTTAATTCCGAGTAGAATTAAATTAAATGCTTTGGATTTAATTTTATTCCCTTCGGAACAAAATCGAGTGTTTCATTCAACATTTCATTCCGAGAGGAATACAATGAAATGCAATGCAATGGATTTAATTTTACTCCCAGCGAAATTGAATTGAATTTCATTCCGAGATTTATTCTGAGAGGAATAGTATTCAACATTTAATTCCCAATTTAATTCCTTGTCGGTGTGAAATTATATGTTTCACTCCAGGTTTAACTCTACGCCGGAATAGTATTGAATTGGCTTGCTGAATTTAATTCCACTCCTGCTCCGCAGTAAAATATAAAATTTCGTTCATTTTGCCATCCCTGGAATATGTACACTGAGGTTACCTTGAGTGGTAGGCTATATATCGGTTCAACGCATATTTTCGACATCAAGAGTTTTTAGTTTTGTGTGAAACATTTTTCTGTGTTATTAGGGACCCTGACGTTTATTCGAGAAATCTTCTGAAACTCAACAGAAACCTCTCTTTTCTGTTATTGACTTATACATTTGGAAACTATCTCAAGTAGAAGTCCAGAAATAACGCGAAATTATTTAATGTCGAAATCTTACGAAATGATACCGTTTCGAAAAACATCGCGAAATAACATCGAAATACATTATATTTTTTGAACCTCTCCGTCTCGTAAGTTTGTCACATCCAGTATGGTTAATTCGAAATTACGTTATATGACGATTTTTCCTTTGAACTTCGTTTCAATCAGATATATAATCTAACCGGTTATCTCGAAAACGTATATAAATTGTATCATTCTTTATTCGAAAGATGTGCCCTCTTGTGGTATTATTCCTCCATTCATCTCAGAATATTCCGTATATTCGATACCTATTTCGAACGTTCATCCCTAAAATCTTGAGGGTGTGACTTTGTCAAACGGACCGAGATCGACGCCGGATGCGTAAAATATTAAAATCCATGCCCAATCGCGAACCTGTGACCACGAGGCCTGGGGGAATCCTGTCAAAGGTGATTGGGCGCCCATCACGAAACATCCCAAAACCTACTCGCCACTTTTCCCATGACCGTATACTTTAAAAGCGTACGGGGAGCGAGAAGTGCATCAAACCACTTAAAACTACATTGGTTACGTAACATCGCGATACTCATTTCTCCTCGTGATCCACCGCTAACTCACAAACACAGCATACGGACAGCGGGAATCACGTCACCCCACTTACGAGTGGCGCCGACCACACAACATTTCCATAACTGCTCGTGAATTTTAACCATGCCCACCCTCGAACTAGCCTCCGCCTTTCTGCTAGGGTAGATAGACAAACGTTGAACGGCCGGGTTTGACTCCTATTGCATAATATCGCGTTCTCAGTATCCAAACGCGAGGACAGCGTGATCTCGTCAAACGGCAGCGAGTGCCGATCGTATAGAATCTCTATATTTATCCGTACTTGACTGCGAAGAGAGAATTCTGTGACGATCTTACTTCGCATATTTCTTCGTGCTCTACCGCGGGGACATAGGAAATCTCGTCAAACGGCCAAGAGCAGAGCAACCTCTTGGTGATCATAACAACTTTCTGTACACAAGACGACATATTAGCTGAAACAACTCATTTGATATTAAATATCTATTATTTATTTTATTTTTATAACACTGCAAGTGAATTTTGTTTACCGCTATGAACACAGTTTATTGGTGTTGGTTTTTTTTTTTTTTTTTTGCCATGTGATGAGCTTCTTTGCTTGCAGACCAAAGACGCATCTTGAATTAAAAGGTAACTAAAATGTAGCTAAAAAGTTGCCAATTATTACTTCATCCTTACAGTAGACACCCTGGTAATGCTCCTGTACGAAGTAGGCGCTCGAAAGCGAGGCTTGATGACGCAATGGGGCGCATTAGATGGGTAGCGCTGAGGAACATGCAGCGAGCGACGGTCCGATCTGTGCATTCTGACGTAAACTGCCTGCAAGCAGTGTTATCCCTGTGAAAATCCGTTATTAGACATTCCGTTTATCATTCATGCATCGAGAAAGTCCGGCACAAACGAGTCAGCGAAAGTTGATAAAAATGTCTATTTACAATGAACGACTTATGCTGGTATATTTTAAAGTCGTGTACCAGAATCATAGAAGGTGTGCGTATTTATCAAATTAGTATTTTTATTTCGTGCATTTTATCGAACCGTTTTCTGAATTGTGTGATAAATACTTCTATAATATTACATTTTCTGGCACAGAATCATTTAGCGCATTATTCTTTAATAAATTATAGATGCCATGCATATGACTTTCTTTAAAATGATCTCGTCACAGAAATATGCAATCTCTACGTGAGTGGTCATAATTTACCGATACTTAAGCCCGTATCACACCATACCCGCTGGCAAGGAAGCTGCTGTGATCGCTGATACAAAAACCTGTATGATTCTGTTCATCCTCGTCAGTACACTTGCTTTTATGACCAAAGTATATCACACGCTAGCATATTGTACGCCAAGGTGTAAGAAATAAAACATGGAGGATGGTTGTCGTTTGAGGTTAATATTTGCAGCTGATTCGCATTATTAACGCAAAGCGTTCGTAAAACTTGCTTTAAGTAAATTTGAAAACATACCAGGTACCGAATAAATGCATTTTAATCAATATTTAAGATGTAGACTAACTGTAATAATTGCATATTTAACTATACGCGTTAATAAGTGGTGCAAAAATGAGCTAAACAGTCCGTTACGAAAGTGTGCGTGTGGTATCGCGCCTACTCACTGTTTTAAAGATCCCGGGTTCAAGGCTATCCAACGGCGAGAAGTTGTACTTCCTTTTAATTATTTTATTATATTCTCACTACCTCGTACAGCAAATTTTCAACTTAGTTTTATTCACATGGTCTACGAGGACGATTTAAATGATAATTATTGGTAGGGAAAATTGCTTTTTTCTGTCATTTAAATTTGTATTTTCCCTACTTCCTGCTCAAAACCATGGATGGATACTATTTGAGATAGCTATTTATTTACTCCTGAATAATAATAATAATAATAATAATAATAATAATAATATGACACGTTCTGTGTTCACCAGTGGCGGCTGGTGGCATTTAAAGCTGGGTGTACACCAAAATTTCCGATGTCGCAATTTTATTTCGAATTTTTACACTAGTAACAAAACTGTATTAATGTTAAATAACAAACTACATTTCTATTAAGACTGAAATACAGGGGTTTTCAAAAATAACTGTACGTTCGAAAAATAGACAGATTTTAATGACTTTTGGGCTTCTTCCTATAGGAATTCATCAAAAATCACGTGTATGTAACTAAACGATGCCCTATGCCTGAGTTGATGGGAAGAATTTTAAACACAGCAGGTTGTCTAAGGTTAAGTCTCTCAATCTCCGGGATAATAAACATTCTCAACATAAAAAAAGACAACCAAAAAGTTTGTACGGCAAGGAAAAATATTATTAGTTATTACTAACCAAGACATGCAACATATTCAAAAATAAGGTCAATTTTTCGAACATTCCTTCACTTACGAACAAAGGAAAGAAGAGGTAAATTATACAGAACAATTACAGTTCCTTACCTCACTTGATTTGAGAATTCGCCCTCCTGTCTCTCATCGATTCAAACTTGTCAGTCACTCGTTGGTTAAGTCTGGAATCTCCATCACAAGATCTCTTTTAATAGAAATCATCGCCAAGGCCGATAATCATTCCTGGGTCACGGAGTACCTTAAGAATGTTTTTATTCTTTTTGAGGTGGAAAAGCACCTTTCTGCTTCGACAGACATCATAGGAAAGGTCAGAATTATCTTCAATAGTTTCAAACTCTCGGTGAACGTTTTTCCTAGGTTGTTGGTAATTATAAACTCTGCTAGACTAACAGCGTCCGGCAGTGATATATAAGGTGCGTTCAAAAAGTAACGAGCCGGAGGCTGGAAACCGGTGATGACATCGGCTAATCGTGGCGTGTGTAACGAGGTGTGGTTCCGACCAGAGCGTGGAAGGTCACAGCCCGTCGCTAGAGGGCACCCGAGCACGTCCCGTGACGATACAGAGCGAGCAGCAGCATGCATCAATCGGCCAACGCTGCCAGTCGCATTGCAAACAGTGACATGGAGGCATCAAACGAAGGGCAAAGAGGTGTTGTTCGGTTTCTGACAGCGAAAGGAGTAGGGGGAACGGACATTCATCCCCGAAAGTCACAAGTGTACGACGAACACTGCATGTCCCTTGCAAGGGTCAAGGCGTGGCACTAGCGCTTCAGGGAAGGACGGGTGTCGTTAGCCGATGATGCCCGGTCTGGGGCACCCCCCTGCATTACCAATGACAACGACAAGCTGGTTGATGCACTCATTACCCAGGAACGCCGAGTGACAGTGAACGCCATAGCCGCCGTGGTCAGATTGAGCGTCGGAAGTGTGCACACCACCATGAAGGAACGACTGCACTTGCGGAAAGTGTGTGCCCAATAGGTGCCCCACAGTCTTCAACCACACCAGGAAGCATGTCGAATGGCCTACTGTCTTGGTTTTGGTTGGACGATTGATGCATGCTGCTGCTCGCTTTATATCGTCACGTGACGTGCACGCGTGCCCTCTAGCGACGGGCTGTGACCTTCCACGCTCTGGTCGGAACCAGTTTGCGCATTACAGCCTCCAGCTCGTTACTTTTTGAACGCACCTTATAAATTATTGTGCTAAATAGTTTTTCTTTTCGTTTACATGAACCATTTATCGAACAAAATGAATACATATTATACTGTATTACGGGTATTGCCCGCCAATATCTACGCACTTTTTCCATCGTTGCGGCAGTTTCTGTATTTGCGCAGCAAAGCATTCTTTGGGGTTATCCCGGTGCCACTGGTGGATAACTGCATAAAGTTCGTCGCTGGTGGTTAACTTCTTACCCCGATTGGCCTCTTCCATTGAGTTGAATACGGCGTAGTCGCTAGGAGCAAGATCCGGAAAATATGGAGGATGAGGCAGCACAGTAAATCCTAGTTTACCCGGGGTGGCAGTGGTTTAGCGACTGGCATGATGCCGTGCATTGTCTTGTTGGAGAAGAAAGCCACGCCCCCAATTTTCCGTGGTGGCGTTCTTGAATGCGTAGGCGGAGATGGCGCACTGAACTGCAGAACCGATCACTGTTGCTTGTTGTATTGGGTGGGAACCAATCCACTACTATGATCCCTTCCTGATCCAAAAAATAGATGGTTGACGTGCAGTTGCTGGACGCCCAGTGCTTTTGCATTTTCAGCATAGTACCTTCAGTCTTTGATCTCTGATATCCAACGAAACACGGATGTGCGACTTGGTGCTGTATCGCCACATATGGCGCTTAATCTCTTGTGGATGTCTTCCCTATACAAAACCCACACTGTCCACCGATGTCCATGACTGTCTGCTTCCAGGTTGTCTTAATCCATTTCAACTAGTGGACTCGCACGCCGGAACAAATGCCACTGCACTGTCTGCCTGTGGAACGCAGCAACATCACCTGGTGGCAAATACAGTCCATCGGCACACATTTTTAACTGCTACTTTGCCGGAGTTATGGGGGGAGTGGCAATCAATATTGAACGAACTAAATAATTCAGTCACATGTTTCCCAGTGCTGGAGGTGTGGTGGTGAGAGGTAACTTAAGCTGAAGCGGAAGCTTTTATTTAAGACGGGGTAAACTCTAGGACCATAATAAGACCATTTGTTAGATACGAATTTGAGCTCGTATGTTTTTTGTTGGCCTCTTACGTTCTCTTGATGAATACAGCATTTTGTAATTTGTATTTTGGCACAGTCTAGGGTAACATGTGGCTTTTCACCAGTGGCGTAGCAGGGAGTTACTGGGGGTTATAACCCCCCCTTGGAAAATCGATATGGTTGTCATTTGTGTCTGTTTCACCACTTGGCGATGTACAGTTGTCGCTTTTCGACCCGGCTCCACATCTATCTACACAGTCGCGAAGCTTGGCTCGTATTTTTCTACCGCCGCGCGGTGCGCGACAACAATGCTCTCACGCAGCCAGCAAGAATGTGCCGACTGCGCTGTGTTGGTATATGTTATTGTTGCTGTATTTACCGTATGTTGGCTTTGTGTAACAGTTATACATTTAAGCATGTGTTCTACAAGAGGAGATGTGCAGTTCAATAAACAGATCAAATATTAGAAGCAATATTTAAGTATTGCTAAGTAACCTATATGCTTGAAATAAAAGTACATTAATTGTTTATACACTTAATAAAACACTTCTCACATAAAGGGGGGGGGGGGGGTTATGAGAAACGTTTTATTAAGTGTATACATAATTATTGTATTATGAATTACACAGGGAAATTAATTGTTACTCCTCGCCCAATCTAATTGGGTGTATTCGTGTTGACCGACTGGGAAGTCATTCTATTAATGTAGACTGTTCAAATAACAAGGCGACACCTGAGTTTCCAAAGGACCCTAAAAGGTAAGACTTGAGCTATGGATTTTAGGCTAGTATTATAAATATTTTCAAACAAACAACGGAACTAGGTCTTTAACTGGTTGAAAATCAATAATAATGTTACTGGTTTTACGTCTCTTATGACTACTGCGGCTTTGAGAGATGTCGGGGTGCCGGAATTTGGCCCGAAGGAGATCTTTAACGTGCCAGTAAATCTACAGACACGGCTCCCTTGCATTTACGCACCCTCAAATGCCAGCTGACTGCGCCAGGATTATATCCTGCAACCTTTCGCACAGCAGACGAGAACGTTACCGCTGAGCCACGCAGCCATTCGGTTGTAAATCAGAAGCATATCTTGGTAGGAATTGGCAGGAATTGGCTGGAATTCAAATATAAATAATATCAATGCATTTTGAAAATTAAGGCATACGTAAACGTAAATGATGTAATCTAAAACACGTGCCAATATATTAATTTGCAGGTGTAGAAAAAGGCTTTCAAATAGTTAGAGAGCTGATTTAATGAATGAAAATTTAGACTATTTTGTACAATAATATATACTTATTCTCGAATCATTTTCAAGCAAGCCAATGTATGACGGCAGGCAAATGCTCACAAACTAAGATGTGGTACACTCTACACTGTTTGTTAATTCTCGTATGAAATACCTGGTCTCCCACATGGCTGCTGTGAAGATACGGTAGACAATTGTTATTACTGAAATTATTGGAAAAATTGACACTGTATTACATTGTCAAATTCAGGAATGAAAGGTTTCAAAACCCCTGAAAAAATGCGAAGTGCTTATAATTGAGCCATTTAAGACCTTAAGATCTTTTTATACTTTTCATTTCACAAATCACACCGGTATTTTTACTAATTAATTATAAACAATTATACCTATACTAGCAACCCACCCCGGCTTCGCCCGGTATATTCAACGGTTTACCCAGCGTAAGCTTGAAAGGCGCACGGACGGCAGGTCCCAGACGCAATTCAGAAAAGCCGAGGTGAACAGCGAAACTCCAAACACATATACTCTTCTCTGAAGTCTAAACTCGACACGACTCGAAAGTTGATGCTGGCCGAAGTTGGGGTGATAGACTCGCTCGCTACCTCGTAAACTCGCTCCGAAGCTAGATATTTAAATTTCCACTGAACGGTGATTGTTGGAAGAAACATATAGTGGGCGACGAATTAAAAATAGAGATAAGCTGTCGTGGACCTTTTTGTAGAACTGTTCATGCTGACCAATTATTGCACTCATAGTAGATATTCTTAACGGTTTATCCAGCGTTTATCGACTCGATTCACTGAAATCGTTACTGCTCGGCTTCCTTTGATCACAAATGATTTTTTTTTCTACAGAAACCTTCCTCGAGAAATCCTTTACAGAATGGTGATACCCGCATCAAAATCCATCCAGTGGTTCTCGAGATTACTCGTTACATCCAAGAATCGGGGACTCTGTTTTATACTACAGTATGTCGAGATGCCCGCGACTATCATTGAAACAAATACATGAATTTATAACTAGTATGGACAATTAATTCTACGTAAGACTCATTAAATACGTCGTACAACTGTACCTAGGGATACTTGTAGAGGACTGAACTAATAAACACACACAAAAAATTATGTTCCTATGAATTAAAAGTGTACAGTATATTAACATTGTGATTTAACATGACTTATGTTTACAATGGAAATAATCACTCAGGTGAGTTAAAATTCATAAAACCCCTACAAAAGTGAAATCATCAGTTCCGCGAATAACGCGCTCAAGACAGTTGCCGCGAGCGCTAGTGTCGCTTCATGACTGTATTTTAGACCGTCGTAATACAACTCCGTCCTCCCAGGGTTGCCAATCTAACTTTTCCCCCGCAAAATATAGCTTATTTTGAATAATTTTGAATCCCACCTAGCGCGACAATATTAGCCTTTTTTTCTTTACTTGGCGGGAGAGAAGTTATATGTAAATTAAACTAGTTTTAATTAAAAATAACGTGTTTTTATAAGGACTTAGAAAATTCTATGGGTACATTAACACTATTTGTGGGATCGTTATGAACTTCTTGAGCATGAGATCGCCGTCAGCTGAGTTGCTTCATATAACATTAATCTAAGTCCAGCAATTCCCCGAATTATGCTTATCTCCCAGTTACGAATGAGTAAAATTTGTCGCTTGTGTAGTGTAAGCAACTAAACCTTTTTCGGGCTGCATGTAGCATTTGCAAGGTAAAAAGGACTTGGAGGTGACAAAAATTTTCGAAAATGATATTGTATGCGTTCAGGGCTAATATAATAATAATATCGTATGGCCTCGGGTGCCTGGTGCAAGCTTTGTTAATTGACACCCAGAGGGTAGCTTGCATGTCGAATTTCGTCGTTCCTTTGAACGCTATGAAAGTCAAGGAGGTTAGATATCTAAACTCCTTGACACTACAGCGCTTTCAAGTAGAGAATGGAGGAACTTTGTGTTGGCGGAAAATCCCGAGATTAATTTTGCCATTGAACACGGCCTACTGAATTCAAATGGGTTCTTTAACATGCCAACAACGTATGATATGAGTATCGTGATTTTTGTCGCCTTCAAAAATCACTTACCATGGCCAGGGGCGAACCTGCAATCTTGGGGTTGGTAGTCCGACACTATAACCACTCACCCATCGTAGCAAGCTAGGGCTAATTGAAATATAAAGCACAGGATCTTGTTGAAAAAATAATACTGAATAAACATAAAAATGAGTAGCCTATTTGTATAACTCATAAATCAACATGACGCATCGTGAGAGAACATGCCCACTTTTGCTGAGACTTCTGTAATTATTCTCTCTTGTTGAGAGATACGCAGTCGTCATGTTGGTAGCACAGATAGATTCGAGTTTATTTTGTTACTGTTAGGGGAACAGGAATGTTCTAGATTTAAAATTTCAGTCAAAAATTAACTTCATTTTTAAAGAACTGTTTTTCTGTTGTTTTTGTTTGTTTTTTTGTCTTGTGTGCATATTGTATAACTCGAATACTTCTGGACCAAAATACATGAAACTTTTCTTCTCATTGAGAAATGGAAATACTTTTATAGTTGTTGTTAATTCATTTGAGGGGCTTGAGACATCTTGGTCCTCAGCCCCATACAGTTGGGTGTGTTGAAGTTGTCTGGCGACCTGTATTGCTGTGATGACTGTAGTAATGTGTGTAAATGTATCAGGGACAGGGATGGAGTAGACGCTCCAGGACTTGAAGTAAGGCACTACCTCGGCAAATTCCTGTAGGAGTGTGGAAAAACACGGGGAAAAACCACACTCAGGATAACCGCTGTCAGCACCGGGATCCGAACCTACGATACTTACTGCGGCTGCCCTCCCGGTCATGGTGCACGTTTGACGAGCGCGGCTGCGCCGCGGGACGAAATGCTTGTAGAATTTGGCATCGTGTAACTATAACCCCCCCCCATTGGTCGATCTTGGCTACCCTACTGCTTTTCACTGACCAAATTCATGACTGTGAAATGTTCATCTCACAGGGTATGTACTGCTGTACTGACTCAGTGAGGAAAGCAATGGCAAACTACCTCACTTTGTCTAGTACGTCTCAATATAGCACTGCCGTGGTGGCTTTTTGTTGGTTTTCTACCAACATAACAAAGTGGTGCTTTACGAAGGTCCAACCAACCTCTGTCAGTATTCGTCGCTGTCACCGCGGAGGTCCGAGTTCGATTCCCAAGAAATTTTAATTCTGGTCTGAAGGCTAGAACGGGGTACGCACAGCCTCATGAGGCAAAACTAAGAGGAAGAGGGTTCGATTCCCATCTCAGCAATCTTGGGAATGGATTACCGTGGTTTCTCACTTCTCCGGGATGGTTCCTAACTTAAGGCCTCGGCTGCCTCCTTCCCAATCCTCATCTGAATTAAAAATACGCACACTAAAATACAGCCATCACAGTAACACAGGTTATCAGACAAATCCAACCCCCTCCACAAGTACACGGGGCTACATGACCACGATGTTGCAAAACACCTAAATCAATCTTCAACAACAAACGCTATTTAGTCCATCACATGGAAAATCTGAGGGAGAGTTTAGAGGTGAAAAGACCAGTAGTCTGTTTATATTAGTTCATTACGGGACCACTTTTTTCAACTCTATTTGAAGTTCATAAAGTTAAATGATTCCCAAAACTCCCAGGTAATGTGTAAATATGAAGGTGCTCGTGGTCCCGTGTAACTAAGAACGTTCTGGATTCGATTCGATTCCCGGCTCTGCCAAATTCTGGTCTGGTCTGAAGGTTGGGATACACACAGCCTCGTGAAGCAAAGCAGAGAAAATATGGGTTCGATTCTCACCTCAGCTATCCTAGAAGTGGTTTTTCGTGGTTTCCCACTTCTACTCCAGGCAAATGCCGGGATGGTTCCGAACTTTAGGCTACGACCGCCTCATTTCAAATCCTAGTCTTTATTAAAAATACGCACACTACTACACCCATCACAAAGACACGGGTTACCAAGCACATTCCACACACCCAAGTACGCGGGGCTACAAAACCACGATGCCGCAAAGCCCCTAAACGAAACAACAAACTAAGCATTGCGCTGCAACTTTCTACACTACAACGTGAAACAACGAAAACACGCAGTCTCCTTTTTAGGATGTAACGTGATACAAAATAAATTGTCGTCCAGTTTGTGTTTCGTAAACTGATCGCAGATACTAGGGCTAAAAATATGTTTCTGTAACAGGGAATGTAAACACGAATATGGCAATCCAAGTACAATTCAGATTTTTGTTTATGATTTGTTCTTTATTCTTTAGAAATCTCTCTTAGGACGGTATTCTACAAACAACACTTCAGCTCGGAGTTAGGCATTATTATTTACATCTTAAGAAGCTTCTCTTACTGTCGAGGATTGTAACGAAGGGGCAGATGGCATCTATACCGGCGTGCAGACTTAATTTACAGCAGTTGAAAATGAAGCTGCGTTGTGCACTGCCTACATCAAAGATTGCCATAAGGCCTGTAGAGCTGTATATTAACTGTCTGAAAGTACCAGGAATTAGTGACCATTCTGGGGTTGAATTAAATATTAGATATGGTGACATTACAAAATTAGACTCTGATGTAGCAAAAAAGATCATATTCCAGTATCGCAGGGCGGATCAGGGCAAGTTTCAGGGGTATTTGAATGAGCTATTTGTAGGATGGGCATCGGAAGGAAATCACATTAATATCCTGTGGAGTAACTTTTTGAAAATTTTAAATAGCGCTGTTGATAAATTTGTCCCATTTAAATTGCTGAAACAAAACCCAGATCCTGAGTATTACACACGAGAAATTAGGAGTCTAAAACGGAAAATTAGGAAATTATACAATAAAAGACATGATAGTGACAAGTATATGTTGAAATTTAAGTCCTTATCAAGAGAGCTCGTCTTAAAAAAGAGGGCTGCTCATGACAGTTATATGCAAGGTTTACTTGGTTCGGGAGGTGATGGGTGGAAAAAAATTTACAGTTATGTTAGGAGAAGAAAGGGAAATTCAAATAATTTGTCGATGATAATGTCCGGTGACGGTAAATTAATTACTGAGAAACAGGCCATTGCTAATGAAATAAATGTATTTTACGGTAGTGTGTTCAATAAATCCAATAGCTGTGTGTTGGACCTTAACGACGAATCAGGGGCTCCCCTGTTCCAAATAAACCAGTCAGCAATTGTAAAGCTAATACAAAAACTACGTTTCAATGTATCAAAGGGTCCTGATAATATTGTTAGTGAAGTACTTAAACTAGGAGGTAGGGCCGTGGCACGATACTTGGAGGTGATGTTTAATGTGTCCATAAACAATGCGCAAATCCCAGATGACTGGAAAAGAGCTACGGTAGTCCCAATATTTAAGGGAGGGAGCAGACTTGAATTGGGCAACTACAGGCCGGTTAGCCTTACGTCCGTCGTTTGTAAACAGATGGAGCATCTCATTTGCGACTACTTGAGGGAACAGTGGGAAACATTATCATGGTTTAATGATAGGCAACATGGATTTCGGAAAGGTTACTCATGCGAGAGTCAGATGCTATCACTTTTTCAAGACATTAGCGAATCGTTTGACCATGGAGTTTCAGTCGACGCCGTGGTTATAGATTTTGCGAAGGCATTTGATGTCGTTCCGCATGACATGCTACTCCATAAATTAGCTTCGACGAAGATTGATAGAAGAGTAATTTTATGGATCCAAGAATTTTTGACGGGTCGTTCTCAGAAAGTGAAAGTCGAAGGCATATTCTCGGATGAAATTACCGTAACGTCAGGTATCCCTCAGGGCAGCGTAATCGGAACTTTGTTATTTTTGGCGTTTATAAATGACTTACCAAATGGGATTCGCAGTGACTGTCGATTGTTTGCGGATGATTGTGTAATATATCGAAAGATACATACAAGACAATGCAGTGCTTCAAGAGGACCTGAACCTGGTCTATAAGTGGGCGATTGTAAATAAAATGAAAATAAACACATGAAAATGTAGTCTCTTAAAAATAGGGAAAGTGCGAAGGCAGGATTTTCAATATAACATTGGCTCGGAAATACTTGTAGAAGAAGATTCTTGCAAATATTTGGGCGTTCACGTAAGGAATGATATGAAATGGAGTAGTCATGTAGGATGTGTAGTTTCAAAAGCTTACAAATCCCTGCACTTTGTAATGAGGGTATTAAAAGGAAGTAGTACCTCTGCTAAAGAATTAGGCTATTTGTCACTTGTAAGACCTATTCTGGAATATGCCTCGGCGGTTTGGGATCCATATCAAGTAGGGCTCATCAATGAGTTGGAAATGGTATAAAGAAAGGCCACCAGATTTGTGCTCAGTGACTTTAATCCCAGGAGCAGTGTGAGTCGTATGTTAAAGAAACTTGGGTGGGAATCACTGGAGGCTAGGAGGATGAAATCTAGACTCTGCGCTATGTACAACACGTATACAAATCAACCAGCATGGGGTGAGCTTAGCAAACGATTGGGAAAGCCCACTTACATGGGTAGGAGCGATCATCCTTTCAAAGTTAAGGGCCGACCACAGCGAACAAATTATGGTAAATATTCTTTTGTAAACCGTGCCATTGATAACTGGAACTCTCTACCTGCCGCAGTCTTAGAGCCTTTTCCCAAACATATAGGTGTGTTATGAAAAGACTGACTATTTGTGTAAATACTCCAGTTTAATTGTTGTATAATTGTTATTGAATTGTTATGTATAATTATTTATTTGTTATGTATATACAATTTGCCACCGGGGGACACACCCCCCATTGCAAATAAATGAATGAATATGAATATCCATAAGAGATGTAGACGACCCGATTAGAGTCCCTGGTTGTGTTAAGAGATCACTAATCAGGCGTCCTGAGCCGGAATTTACGTGCGGGAGGGTGGTCAGTTCCTTTCCATTCCTTCTCCTGCCACAGCTTCCTATTTAGCATCACGAGGGCACTGCCTAGCACATTCCCTAAATCTTGCATTACTGGAAACACTAAGAGGAATACCGGAATGTTGAAAAGTATCAGGGTAAGTACAATGATGATGATGATAATTGTTGTTTTAAGGGGCCTAACATCTAGGTTATCGGCCCCATAAGTACAATGAAATAATTAATCAGTTTTGTCAGGGAATCTCCTAAAATGGTATAACAGCTTAGGCAGGCTTTCACGGCCGGCGTTCTTAACTATGTTCGAGTGGTCCAGGCAGGACCTACGACCTACAAGCCCAGACAACTTGAACATACTCTTAAAATGGATTCATTTCACACATTTATGATATGCTGATACTGGAAACGTTAGATCCCTCTTTCCTGCAAGAGCAAAGTTACCTTGCATTATCCTCAATTTTAGAGATAACGTTACAAGATAAGAAATACCTTCCAGTTCAGTGCAGGCAGCGGGAGGTGGCAGCTGCGCAGAAACGGACCACACATCACTCAAACAGCTAAGTGCACAATCCACAATAACCTGTCCATTTAATAACAACCACATAATCACACTAAACAAGCAAACTTGAAGGCCAATCACCACTAACAGTATCTTAACAAACAAAAAACATATCTTGACTAGTTGTGCTAGTTTAATTACTACTGCAACTAAATAAGTGTATAGGCTATATTGTAAATATCATAACTAGTAGACTTAGATTTGATAGCCTAAGTGTAAAGGATCTGATGATGATCGCTTGACGATCGAAACTGGTCATCCAAGTGTATTTATTAATCTCATGTATTTTTTCATGATTATGGAATCATCCATTGCAATTGGGTACAATCGTGTTGACCGACTGAAAACATTTAAATTTCGATTACTAAGGCAACACTGAAAAATGGCTTCCAACACTTTCTAAGTCAAGCCTTCAACACCATGCAGTAGAACTGCACTTCGCGACACGTCAATGAATTTAAGATCGCAGGTCACGGTTGCATACAACATGTTTCAACTTCTGAAACACTCCTCTCGCTGTACCAATTCTGGCTTTGATTTCCACATCTGGATTGAGTTCTTCCGTTGTATCTTTACTGTTGATGAAAATGTAGGCCTAACGAGCGTTTAATTATCCATTACAAAATGAAGGGCCATTCCTTGCAGAGTCAATAATAGTGCAAATAACTTGTCCATAACTGACAATGTGGGAAAAAATGCATTTGCACTAAGAAACTATTTGGAACAAAGATGGCCACGCTGTGGAAAATTTCACGCGAATGGAGTGCACTGCTACCGAGCAAATTAGAGGTGACTTGTTAGGCGTGTCCGATCCAGCTCGTCACCGCTGGTGTATTCTTTGGAATACACGGTCAGTCAGAGTTATCTTTTGCTGCTCTTTGATCTATTTGTTTCATTTAATTCCTTTTTCCCTGTTCGCAGACACCAACAGTGATTCCTTACGTTATATTTTTTCCGTGCCCTTGCTTATGTTTTTTGTAAGTCTGTTCTAGATATATATCTTCCATGAACAACCTAGCGACATCTAGCAGCTAACCACTGAAGTTCCTCAACATCTCCAAGCTCAAGAGGACTTCCTCACTAATCTACTAGGCGTCGTCATTGTCGCCAGCTAACATCTCCATGAAGACTGATTCCTGAAGAAATCGCATCTATGAAGAGTCTTTTATTTTTGTAATGTTGGTTATTATGATGTACACTTTCTTGTCTAATAACCCCACTCCTTTTGCTTCCCCCTCCCCTTCCCCTCGTTTACCTTCCTCTGCCGTGTGCGTGTTCGCTCGTTCTCAGTTCTGCTTTAGCCTTTGAGCATACAGTTTGAAGTCCTCACACGGGCTTGTCTCCTGTCTTAACGAGACAATTTAAATTAGACGCCATGTCTACTACATAAAACCAACCGTCAACAGGAACCATCGCCTGCTCTACATGCACAAAAAGCTAAGTACCAAACTTCAATGTTTTTGAAAGGATTTTAATGGTTTGAAATAGCTAAATGCTTTTGATCCAATTTTATAGACAGTGTGTGGAATTGCGAAATGTTATGCAATAACCGTCTTCGAGGGATCTTTCTTTGTCAGGCTATGTCTATCAAAGCTGACTTTCTAAAATGAAATTTAGTGCTTCTCTTACCAAATAACTGAGAATACTTTCTCACTTCGAGGGATTTCATTCAAATTACCCACTGTCTATAAAACTTAGCTTTACTCCGAGGGATTTCTATTGCCCCATTTAACAGTCCTCACTGCTTTGGAACTTTCTATGACAACCAATCTTTCTACTATTCAAGCAATCGAGCATTTTCCACTCTAAATTTGGGAATACTTGTCCTCACTGAGGAATTTACGTTTCATCAACCGCTGGTTAACACCTAACTTGCTTGCCACCGTGGGAACGTTACCGCGTTATTCTACTGCAACCTCTAAACTCTACAACGCAATGAATCTGTTCAGGCTAATACACACATCAAAAAAAGTTTTGCATCACCTCGGTTCCCAGATCTCCGGCATATAGACGTTGACTGTGTATATTGTATCAAAGATACAGTCCCTTTGACTGTTCATAGATGTCACTAAAACTGCTCAAAGATGTAAACAACCATGCATGAGCAGGGCCTATTAGACGGAGGGGGTACGACAGCCGATCAGTTCCAGTCATTCCACCAGGACGAAGGTACGCTGCTCATGTTGTCTGTAGTTCTACCATGCCTAGAAGGTCAATACCGCAGTTCGATCGCGTCCGCATTGTTACTTTGTGTCAAGAAGGGCTCTCAACAAGGGAAGTTTCCAGGCGTCTCAGAGTGAACCAAAGCGATGTTGTTCGGACATGGAGGAGGTACAGAGATACAGGAACTGTCGATGACAGGCCTCGCTCAGGCCGCCCAAGGGCTACTACTGTAGTGGATGACCGCTACTTACGGATTGCCGCTCGGAGGAACCCTGACAGCAATGCCACCATGTTGAATAATGCGTTTCGTTCAGCCACAGGACGTCGTGTTTCAACTCAAACTGTGCGCAATAGGCTGCATGATGCGCAACTTCACTCCCGACGTCCATGGCGAGGTCCAGCTTTGCAACCCCGACACCATGCAGCGCGGTAAGGATGGGCCCAACAACATGCTGAATGGACCCCACAGAATTGGCATCACGTTCTCTTCACCGATGAGTGTCGCATATGCCTTCAACCAGACAATCGTCAGAGACGTGTTTGGAGGCACCCTGGTCAGGCTGAACGTCTTAGACACACTGTCCAGCGAGTGCAGCAAGGTGGTGGTTCCCTGATGTTTTGGGGTGGCATTATGTGGGGCCGACGTACGCCACTGGTGGTCATGGAAGGCTCCGAAACGGCTTTACGATACCTGAATGACATCCTCCGACCCATAGTGCACCCATATCGGCAGAATATTGGAGAGGCATTTGTCTTCATGGACGACAATTCTCGACCTCATCGTGCACATCTTGTGAATGCGTTCCTTCAAGATAACGACATCGCTCGACTACAGTGGCCAGCATGTTCGCCAGACATGAACCCTATCGAACATGCCTGGGATATGTTGAAAAGGGCTGTTTATGGACGTCTTGACCCACCAACCACTCTGAGAGATTTACGCCGAATTGTCGTTGAGGAGTGGGACAATTTGGACCAACAGTGTCTTGATGAACTTGTGGATAGTATGCCACGGCGAATACAGGCATGCATCAATGCAAGAGGACGTGCTACTGGGTATTAGAGGTAGTGGTGTGTACTGCAATCTGGACCACAAATGCTGAAAGTCTAGCTGTATGATGGTACAACATGCAATGTGTGGGTCTCATGAGCAATAAAACGAGCTGAAATGTTGTTTGTGTTGATCTCTATTCCCTTTGTATTTAAAGGTTCCGGAACTCTTGGAACCGAGGTGATCCAAAACTTTTTTTGATGTGTGTATTAAACTAAGTGTTCATAACCGCAATAACTTTCTCCTGTTTTACGAACTCACATACATTGCAATAGCGAAGTTTTTGAACTTGTCAAAAAACTATCAGAGCTTCGAATCTGCGTGTGAAAATTATCTTCCGCGCCGCGTTCAGTTGAGAGAAAATAAAATTGGCCAGAACATTATATACCCATCCTCCTTTTCCAAACACCTTCTACTAACAAATTTCAAATTAATTTATGTGCCTAGTTATTTCTCTATGAGGCTTCGCCCTAAGTTTGGCGCCCTCCCATTTTTCTCCATGTAAAATTTATTCATTCTGCGAAATTACAAGAAGTTGTAGAAACTTCTTTTTATTCTTTCCTTTTTTATCCTGCTAGTACAGGAATTGTTAACTTTCTAATTATTAATCTTTTGTACTCAATCTCTTTTCTTCAGGATTCGTCCTGTACACGTTGTATGTTTAACATAGTAATCTCTGTGTAAAATAGCGGTAATTTCCGTTTGTAATTTTTCTTTTTTCCTGTAACTATCAGGAATCAAAGAATTGTTTATAGTCTTTCAGATTGTCATAATGGCATTCTAAAAGTGCTTGAATTGCACATAATCAAACTATCAAAATTATGCTTGTTTTATAATTATCTCTCCATTTCTTATTCAAAATCTTTGAAAGATTTTGGTGCTTTCACAAGTTCGAAACTTGTACACTATCGTTCATAGTAAACTTTTACCTTGTTGGGTCTGAGACCTTTGGATTTGTAGAACTAACCAAAGAAAAGATTTTTCTAACTTTAAAAGATAAGATTTTGAATCTACCAAATGTTAAGTTTCCAAAGTTTACATTTATTTTTTAAATAAACTAGTTGCTTTCCTTTGTTCTTTATCTTTACCGTTAGAATTACGAGTAGACAGGACCTTAACTTCCCTGATTCTTCCTTTAAGTTTAAACTCTTTTTTCGAATCTCTAAACCAACAAAGGTCTTACTACTTGTTGCATTTAACTTAAAACTGCGAAAAAAAAATATTTTTAAAGTTTCTCTTAGCTGTCATAGCTAATTCTAGCGGGCCATTAAGGCAAGTATAGCTAGCTCTGCAAGCTTCCTATTTGTTGAGATATTTTTTCTCTTACTTATGGTTCGTTTCCAAAAAATTCAGTTTTGTTTGAGTTAGGTTTGAGGTTCTCCTCTGTCCTAAACTTTTAGTCGGCACTCTGCTGGGTAAAAGCTTAGTCTTCCTTAAGTGCAACAACTGGTATTTACATAGGATTTTCACAAAAAACAATAACAACTTCGCGAAAATCATTAAAATAACTTCCTCTCTTCCCTCCCTGGGAGCATTCGGTTGGTCTGACGGAGATCCAACAGTGCCCAGAAATAAAATTATTATACCAAATTCAAATCTTTCCAGCATTCTTGAATGCATTATAAAAAATAACCTTTCCGAAGTGAAAATTAGTACGTCCTTTCCGTTTGGCTTACTTTGCCTTGCCAGACTGCCACCCGTCCCCATAGTAACGGAATACCGGCTCGGGAGGGAAAGTGCAAACGCCGAGCGCTTGCAGGCAACCTCAATTCACGCTACGCTATCCGCTTGCCTGAAACAGGCCCCCACTAGATTTAGGTTCCTCTTAAGTTTTGTACAGAGAAATTTCGTTCCATATATTAATTTACTTAAATTTGTGTGGTGGATTCTTATCCTATCTACCAATACTTTTCTTCAAACCGAAACTCATCTCCTTTTCTCCTTTATCATCATCCCTTAGGTAGTGTTAATCCCTAGCTAAAACCTACCCAACCGCATAGTTAGCTTGACCAATAACATGCATCTGTCACTCCACGTGGAGTCCAGAGTCCGGCTTGCTTGTCACGTCTCCAGTGCTGCACAGTTGCATACAGTTCTGCCCAGTCTCGCTGCTTGCTCTCAGTGGTACGGTGGAGAGTTGACAACGCTGTGCTTTGAGCTGGGAAAGCCCTGGCTCCACGCAGATATGGAATGTAAACATGGCCGCCCAGCTAGGTTTCAAAAGCGAGCCGCTCGTTAATGTGGAAAATTAGAGAACTACATTTAGCCATCACGTTATAAAAATAAACCAGTCCGGTCTGTTTGTGCACGTGGTAGTCAATGTTTTGATTTTATTCACTGACAAAAGTGTAATTTCGTAAGTCCGAGTTTTTCTATAGTTCGAGGTAGTCTCGGTCCCATCCACCTCGAACTACCGAGACTCGACTGTACCATATCTGAGAAAAAGCCTTTGAATTATGCATATTGCCCTAGGAAATGTAAATAATAAAACTTTGCTTGGATATGTTGCTAGAAATGACCTGAAGAAAGTACATCTTCATATAGATGTCTATGATAAAATATTATGCTGACTGTGATTTTAGCATGTCTTACTTCATCGTTCCTTGATGAATGCGTCAGTAATTAATTTCCATAACCTGAAAGGGTAGAAAAACTCTTTGAATTTTTGTTGCATTATGTCCTACAGTGGGCCCCATTAGGCTATACATCAAAACCTCAAGACCCACCTAGGGCATGGGCGAAGTGTGAAGGGAATGTGCTTGATTCCCTTAAATGTACCAGCATCAAACATTTTCAAACTGCTTCATTTTGTATGTTTTTTTTAAGACATTCCGCACCTTGTAATAAAATGAGTCGTCATTGTTTATTAATTTAGGTGCTTGGGACTTCGTGGTTATCCACCCTGTGTATTTGTTTTGTAAGCTGTGTTATTGTGATGACTGAAGCAAGGCGTGTGTTTGTAATTCACAAAATCTAGAATCGGGGAGGTGACTCGACTCTTGAAATAAGATACCATCCTGGAATTTAGTAAAATAATTGATTTTAAGTTGGTCAACCCTTCAGTGGGCAGATTAACGAGTTGACCAACTGGAAGACAATTCTTGTACTAGATTACAAACACAACAATGGAAAATGGCTTCTAAAATGCCTATACCCTTACCTGGAGTGAGTGTGGAAAGAAAATCAGAGGACAACCGCACTCATGATAGCGTTGGGATTCAAACCTTGGAAATGCAAATGACCTGAAAAAAGGACATCTTCACATAGATGCCTCAATGTCAGCTATTCACACCAAGCTTGCTACGCTAGTGACCACAATTAAAATTATTCAACAGCCTCTGATTCTTGTCAATTACGAATCGAGCTATTTATATACTGTATGTATTTCCTTTTTAGGGCATCCAAAATTTTGAAGTCAGGAAAACTATATTGCACGGTACGGTACCTTATTCTTCGACTGGTGCCGTTTTCTCACAGAACATTGGCGACAAACATGGAGTATTTTGTTTCGTAGACTTTGGCCAGAGTCGATGTGACAACAGTCCGAGACATCCCACCCAACAAAATCAAGGAGTAGTGTATTCTGCCATGCAGTCGACGTATCAATGTGGGCACGTAGTGGCAGTCAAACCACTGCAAGAGGAAACGCATACGCAACCACAATAACCGTCTCCACCTAAGTCCACGCTTTCCATTCTATCTTCCTCCAACTGTCAGCTACATGGGAGTATAATTTTCATTTCGAAAGATGCAACGAAAATACGCTGCTTTCCTACGTTCTGCAGTAGTTAAAACTTCGCATGTTTTTCCGACACGGCGGAGAACCTCGTGTTCGGTGATGCGGTCCACCCAAGAGTTCCTCAACATTCTGCGATATATGAATATTTCAAACGCTTCAAACCAGTTCATCTACGAAGCTTTTTAAGTCAAGCCTTCGACACCATGCAGTAGAACTGCACTTCGTGACACGTCAATGAGTTTTAAATCGCAGATCACGGTTGCATACATGATGTTTTAACTTCTGAAACACTCCTCTCGCTGTACCAATTCTGGCTTTGATTTCCACATCTGGATTGAGATCTTCCGTTGACCAATATCCCAGATATAGGCCTATTAAAATCGCGCCAATCTGTCAACCATGCTCCCGTTCAAGGTGATGTCTCCACTTGCAGACAATCGTGGATTTTTTTCTTCTGTATGCAGTTTTTGAGTCCTGAATTCTTGCTAACATTGCTAATCCTAGTTAGAAGGAAATGAAGTGCTTCTAGGTTGTCAACAAGTATTAAGATCTCGACTGCACAGCAGGTATTGTTTAGTCGCTTGCCCTTGATCTTGGTTCCTTTATCAACTTCATGCAGTTGAATTTTGAAACTTTCTTCCAATAAGTTGGGCTGAGTGGCGCAGTCGGTTAAGCGTTGGCTATCAAACCCCATGATAGTGGGTTCTATCCTGGCTCAGTCCGATAACATTTGAGGGTGTTTGATAGCAACAATCTCGTGTTTGATTTACTGGCTCTGTGAGTGTGTGTTTCTCCACTCAATCCAGGCAACAGCCATAATGGTACCTTCAAAAGTCACGGGATACCTACTCCAATCCTATGCCCTACTGAATACAGTCACACACACTACTGTACTTCAATCATCCCGCGGCGTAGCCGTGCTTTTTAAATCGTGCACCACGGCCGCGCGGGTAGCCGCAACAACTCCAGAGATCGCAGGTTCGAATCCCGGCGCTGACCGCGGCTATACTGAGTGTGGTTTTTCCACACTCCCTCCAGGCCAATGCCGGGATAGTACCTTATTTCAAGTCCAGGGCACCTACCCCATCCCTGTCCCTAATACAGTTACACACACTACCACAGTCATTACATAAATACAGGTATCAGACACGTTCAATACACACCCAACAACACAGGGTGATGACCAAAATGTATCAAGCCCCTCAAATGAATTAACAAAAACTACTTCATTCATCACAAAAACACAGGATATCACACACATTCAATACACAACCAAGTACATGGGAATGATTACCAAGGTGTTTCAAATCCCTGCTTGAAGCAATAACAAATTTTAGAACTCCTGTCCCAAAGTTTTGTAGCAGGCACGCTAATGGGTTAGGAGATTCTATCACCATCAGAAGCTGGAAATGTAATATAGGAATTAACTGAAGGTAAACAATATAAGCCAAGTGCACATAATACATTTACTCATGTTCTTTTGCATACATATATTTACAAACGAGTAGAACAACGAAGATAAGATATGCTCACATTTATGTCATATGTATCCCCTTGGGGTTCTATGGATTTTATGTTAAACCTCAACCTTCGTAGAAGTTAGGCGTCTTAAAACAATAAGTATTTCAAGCATCAACCGACTGTTTCTCGTGGCTGTTCTTCTTATGGTTCCGGAGATACCTCTCCTGGCGAAACTTGTGCCCACATATTTGACAGACGAAAGGCATGGCAGTTGAGTGCACCAGTTTGTGTTTACCCAGCTCGTATTTTACACGGAAAGATCGTCCACACACATCACAATTGTGTGGCTTCTCCCCGGTGTGCTGGAGAACGTGCAGAGCTAATTTGGACTGAACCCGGAATCTCTTTTCGCAGTATATGCAGCCAAAGGGAAATACATCAGTGTGGCTCTTCTTGTGAATGTATAAGGAGGCCTTGGTCTTGAAGGTTTTGCCACACAGGTCACAGACAAAGGGACGCTCGCCTGTGTGTATTCTCATGTGATCATCCAGGGTCCGCTTGTTTGCGAACCGGCGGCCACACAACTCGCAGCACTGCTCTTTGACGCGGTCGTGCACTTCTCGAAGATGTCTCTTAATGCCCGAGGGAACCCTGAAGCACCTACCACAGACGTGGCAAGTATATGGATATTCTCCTGTGTGAATACGCCAGTGTGCCTTCATATTCTCCCTGGTGGTCAACCTCTTGCCACAATATTCACATTCGAAGATTGGACGTTCACCTAAAGCATCAGAAAAGTCGTCTTCTTCCTCTGCTATTCCATGCCATGAAGTATGCTCCTCCTTTATTTCTATATCAGACCCACTGTCTTCTTCCCTTAGTACTGTGAGCGTAATTTCACTTTTTTCTTGTTTGCATTTTGAAAGAGAATGCGACATTATACACCTTGATTTCGGGGGTAGCAGCCTGTCGCAATCCAGTGGAATCGATTTGAGAGAAGTGTGTGGTAAAGGATGCCATCTGGAAGACAAATCATGCAGTCGGATTACATTGATAAGCTTGCATACAGAGAATAACCTCGCTAGAATATGAATGAAAATAATATATTCAAGGACACAATAAATCAAACGCATCAAAATATATGTGTTAAAATTTGAAGGTGAGCAAAATCTCAGTTATTCATTTCGGACAAGCGCTAAATGTTTTGAGGATTACCAATCAGAGGTTTATTTCACAGATACTTTCTCTCTCTCTCTCTCTCTCTCTCTCGCTGTCTCCATCCCACCCATCTGTATTAAAAAGGGCCGGCATGCGAAATGATATGCATTATCAATTTAATTTTGCGTCGCGAACTGAAAATGTTCAATGGAATAAAATTTCACTCCTGGCACAAAATAAAATTATGTACAGACTTTTAATTTCGCTCCCGGCGCAAAATAGAATTCTTTACAGACTTTTCATTTTACTCCTGGCGCGAAATAAAATTCGTTATAAGACTTTTCATTTCGCTCCTGACGCGAAATAAAAATCGTTAGTCTTTTAATTTCGCTCCCACTGCGAAATAAAATTTGTTAACGACGCTTAATTTCGCTCCTGGTATGACGCAAAATTCCCTAACGGCATTTAGTTTCGCCCCCGGCGTGAATTTAAAATGCATGGAACATTTCATTTCGTGTCTGATATTAAATCTGGGCTGGCATGCGAAACGAAATGCATGGCTGTGGGCGCGTAAACATTTTAATTTCGCCGTGAGCGTGATATTTGGATGCGAAATGATATTGACTGTCGGCGTGAAAATTAAAATTAAAATCGAAGCAAAACATAATTCAAAGCACAATAACTTAGTAGTAAGGAATACCAAGCTTCTCCGATACTTCGAGGGAGTAGGGAACATTTCCGAGAGTCATGCATTTCACCGGCAATAGTTCTATCCAGTGGCGTATATAGGGGAGGGGTGTTGGGGCTCAACCTACCCCCCCCCCCTCCTCCTCCCTCTTCGAAATTTCCGGAAGTGAAAGAAAAAAGAATGTAGAAATGAGAGGAATGACCCCCCACCACCGTTGTTCAAGCCCCCCCTCCGAAACAGAACTCTATATACACCACTAGTACTATAACAGACGATTTACTGTTATTTGTAACTCTTCAGCTGGTCAATACTAATTTGCCCAATGACTGGGCGGGGTACAATGTATATAATATGTATGTATCAATCCTGGAAAATATTACATGTATTAATTTATGATCATTGCCCCATTATAATAGTGACCATAAACTAATACATGTAATGTTTTCCATTAGTGTTATTTACATATTATTGGGCAAATTAGTGTGACCTACTGAACAGTTACAACTGACAGTTTGTATTGTAATGGGAGTTCTTCACTTGTCTTGATGTCTGTCCACACAGCACATTCGTCTTCTTGTTCGCTATGGAACAAGTAGAGGTACGTGTTGCCGCATTGTACTGTGTTATGAACGTCAGGGAGGGCCGGCCCCGAGTCCGAGGTGCAGTCGACGATGATGTTGATGCCATAGCACTGACTTTCTCCTAAACTGATGACCATTGTATGACTAGCGTTGCTGTTGCGGCCCAGTAGATTGTGCAGGTGGTCTACGCTAATACTGTTGCCAACGTCGGGACTTGGAACATCGCACCGAACATAATTTAACTCTTGAAACGAATATATTTTAATTTAATTTCAACAACGAAATTAAATGTTACATGCATTTTAAATTCACGTCGGGGGGCGAAACTAAATACCGTTGGGGAATTTTATTTCACGCCGGGAGCGAAATTAAAAGTCTGTAATGAATTATTAATAATGTTATTGGTTTTACGTCCCTTTTAACTACTGCGGCTTTTAGAAACGCCGCGACGGGGTGCCGGAATTTTGTCCACTCAAATGCCAGGTGACTGCGACAGGATTCAATCCTGCAATCAAGGGTCAGAAAGAGCCGATAGACATGAAAAACGTAAAGCAGAAAGTGCGTGATTTAACGGGATAAAAATGGTTTAGTTGTATGTTATTAATTAAACAAGTCTCTCAAGCTAATCGCACGTCCTATTACTTGGTGTTTGCACTATATGGTATTATGCAGCATAACAAAACAAGATGCTCAGTAAATAATATGTAGCTTACTTTCTCTTAAATGAATGGGTATAGCTACAACTCTTTGTCCTTATCAATCAGTATAATTGCATTTCCTTGTGATGAACACTGAGTTGTACCCATTATAAGACTCCTCGTTTTCTAAGTTTCTTTTAAATTCCGCTGTTGCATCATAAGGAATTGATTCTAACATTAGAAAAGTACGTCCATCCACCATTTTGAAAGCACGGAATCGTTGATATTGTGCCTTCTGAAGAGAATGCTTTCCTGCGTTTAGTCATTGTAACTGCAATAGATAGTGGAGCATCGATATTAATCGTGTATTTTCATGACGACGCGCCGGCTACGTGCTTCATGCAGTGTGATAGCGAGGTCTCTTATAAGATAATTTTCTCTTTCAAATGTTGTGTTAATTGCCAAATTTGACCCTGAGTTTTATTTTGATGTTTTGATAGAACGCTTAACCATCAATTTGAATACTGCAGGCTGTTCCAAATCCATGAGTTTGAGTATGCGTACACGCGAGTACTCAGCAGTAATGCTCGGAGCACGGTTGGAGAGGGACTGGGGGTGAGAGCCAATACGTCACTGGGCAAAGGTCATAGCACAAGTCTATGCGTTCCTGCCAGTCTTCATGTATCCACCGCGAAGTGACAGCAGCCCCGCACAGCAGAGCTGTATTGCATGTTGCAGGTTTACTCACGAAAGGCGGCGAGTACTCTCCTGCTCACGAGCGAGCTGCTCGGCTGGAACCGCCTGGAATACTGTATATGGCGACGTTATTCTTTCGCCTTAGGCATACAAAGCTATACAGGGCGTTTGGAAATTCCGGTTACAAACTTCTAGGTCTTGTAGAGGGGAGTGAGTACATAATAGTTTGAACAGGAACCCATGTCCGGAATCGTATCGTTCGTCCGGAAACGTATCGTTTACGTTCTACAACCGTTTCAATTCAAGTGTTTAACTCATCCACTTCTGCTGAGGGAACGAAAAATGCCCGCCAGGTTGTTAATTTTCGTATCTACAGCAGTATTCCCATCTCAGAGCACCAATTTAGTCTGATTGGGTGCAAGTTTATTCCCCAATAAAAATTTGAAAGTTGGTACTGCACTCGAAATCATGTCTAGTGGAGAGGAGAAGACAGGATGAGGTATGAACCAAGGACCACATCAGAAAAATGGCATATTTTAAATTTTGGAATTTTCGACTAAATTAGCAGTCCAGATGGAAGAGAACGTTAATACAAGCATATGGCAAAATTTTCGTCTGAAGAAATATTTTTATTTCATGTATAATGGAGATTTTAAGATTTGGTAAATTTTTACCATGAGTGAATGATAGAGATACTGTTCTGGAAAGTCGACACTTTTAACGAGGTGCGCGGTGAGAAACCAGTTTTTGATGCGAGGGGAAAGCGAAGGTGGATTTGAGGTCAGACACACGACAGTTTCAAGAGTGGGGGAAGCCAACGCGTGGCAGAAGCGCGCCACTTTCAGGCGAGAACCAATTGGAAAATAGTTTGAATACCGAGGAAGGAACAAATATTAAAATCTTTATTTTAATATTTTATAAGAGTGTTGCACATTGAATTCAACAGCAGAGAAAACGAAATTTAATTGGCAAAACAGATTTTAAATTGAAAGACTGAGAGAGAAGTTATGTATGAATTTGTTAATATTCATAGCGGTTGGAGGCTAGTTGATCAGATTTACGAGGGAAATCTAACCGAGGAGGCTAGGTGACGCTAGCAGACGAGGCTCTTTCTACATGGACCGCCGAGAAGACAAGACGTATATTGTATTTACTCTTCAGAAGTATTAGACAAAGGTTTTGTGAACTGGAGACTTCAAGATGAAGCAAGTAGTAATGGAAACGAACAATTAATATTACAAGTCAACAGCATTGAGAAAAGTTATTCATCATACTCTAAAAGAAGAAATCTACGACGAGAGAAAACGCTGCAAGTTACAAACTGAACATCGAACACGTAACTACGCAGAACGAAACTCTGAAGAAGGGAGACTTAAACCATTGGAAATTCAACAATCCAGACAAGAATGATTAAGAATTTAGGTCGAAGGGGAAGAACTATGACTACAAACAATTGCGCGGTGAGAATGTTTTAAATTCACCATGATGGGAAGATAGAACTATACTGAACCGGTGGGATTCAGAAATGACCAGGATGACATAGCAGTATGCATAGCGAACTGCAGACCACCGCAGTTTTCGCTAACATAACGTTGCAAGCTACTACAAGGGAATTTCACGACATGGAGGTGATTTTTCATGATGGAAAGAACTATGCAAACTACCGACTTCAAAGAACATCTAGATCTGAGAAGAACAAGAAGAAGACGAGCGGATGCGTGATGGAGACGACAAGGAACCCTGGACTGATGGACGCGAGGCCAGCAGAGCAGAGGCGAGGACGTGTCATCATCTTGCACGAGAGAAGTGGGTCGCAAGCAGGAAGCCAGCTGATAACCTGTTCTGGAGACAGCACACCTGGTCGTTCAACTTTAATGCAGTCCACTCAAGGCCGAGGTGACATAACACAGCCAGACTGGAGCAGCACGCAGCATTCCAGAAACCATATGGTGACGTTGCGAGGACACCGGAGCCATCAGGTCTGTCACCAACGATCTCAGAAAGAAGGTAGAAGAGTGCATTTTTCATATCTGTAGTTAGACTTTGTTCACGTTATTCCAGAATATTGACCAACATATTTGCATTTGTAACTTATGTTATTGTTGTCTTGAGATTTTTAGTAAATTTTAGTAATTGCGATAGTTATTTTCATACGTCATTTGGACGTATTTTGAAGTCTTGATCGATGATATTAGACATCGTTAGTATTTTTCATTGTCATTTTTAGAGCGTTAAAATTTTACTTACGAACGATTTCGCTGCGATTGCGAACGTATATTCCGTAGATTTGTTGTAACATTGGAGAACTCCGTAGATTTGTTGTAACATTGGAGAACTCCGTGGATTTGTTGTAACATTGGAGAACTCCGTAGATTTGTTGTAACATTGGAGAACTCCGTGAATTTGTTGTAACATTGGAGAACTCCGTAGATTTATTGTAACATTTGGAGAACTCAGTAGATTGGATGATATATTAGAGAATTTTGTATATTTGTGGAAATATTGAAGAACGATAACATATTTGTATTGAAACAAGAGAAATGAAGCACAACCTTGTGATAAATAAATAAGTAATGTATCAGAGAAAGAATATAGTCATGTGTTTGCCGAAAGTAAAGAGTTTATTACTTTAAGTGAGAAAAGGAAGGACAGAGAATCCTATAAGTAAGAAGGTTATTCATTTCAGAAACGAAATAAGATGTATAGAACGATAAAGCTAACAGAAGTATTCAATATTGGCATTGAGGTAACTTTTGTATGCCAGTAATAAAATGACATTGTAAAACCCAGAATTTTGATGTACGGAAAGGAACAATATGCGATAGTTGAATGCATAACTGAACGAGAAACGTTGTTATAAAATGTTATGGATGTATTTTTTTTTATCATGAAACGATACTGTAAGATGGAAGGAGAGATATAAATATTTATTACGAACATAAACGTGAGGGAAGATTATTGTTATTTTTATAACAGACACAAGCAGACTTGAAATTCAGAATTAAGCGGTAAATTGTAACAAAGTAATATGTGAAGCGAAGGAGGAAGTATATGGAAAGTATTTGGATATAGCACGAGATGTATAATCGATAGAGGAGTTTGTAGAAGGATGGAGTGAGACGTATTGATGAACGTCATTACAGTTGTAATTTCTAGTAGGAATACTAAATATCATACTTTGATGAAAGTAGTTGATATGGAACGGTAGAAGTGTTGTGAACGTGGTAAGAAAAGGAAGGTTGATGAAATGCATTTGTATTGATAAAGGCGTAACTAAAGACGCGATAATATGCAACGTGAGTAATTGAAGAAAGGTTTTGTAATATTTTGTGGTGAGCAAGAGAAGTCATATGTTTTATTTGGAGGAGATAGGAGTGTGGGAGTGAGGATTCATGCCACACACACTCGATTTTTGGTTGAAGAGCTTATCTGAACAGTCGTGCATTGTTAGTTTGTTTTATTAATAATTATTGAAATACCAGAGTTGTACACTGAAGTGATGAAATATTAACTTCACTGTTCGTATTTATGATTCACATGGAATTGACACACAAACACCTATTTTGACTAGTTTATTGTGTGAGATACACAGAAAGTTGGTGATACATGTAAAGAAAGATGATAAGACAGGAGGATAGTGATGAAATGAACTCTAATTAATTAGAGACAGTTATTTTTATATCGTGCGAGACGCGATCATGTATAAAATGTAAATACGTTATTATTTTAGTATTAATTATTGTTTTTATTATATTTAGGAACATAGGATTTAAATCTGAAGACTTTAACGATTGTATTATGTAGGGAGTATATTTGTTGCGATGATCGTTAAAGCCTAATTTAGTAAACAAGTAGGACAGACACTACTGTCATTGATTAAACTCTGTGTTTATTTAAACATTATCAAGCAAGAGATATTTGTTGCATTAGTATAAAGATGCAAGAAAGACACTTATTAAGCGCATCAGGCCTAGTCATCAGTCCGGTGAGAGTTGTTCAACTCATAGCCGGGTGTTGACATTCTCACGATCCTTTTACCATCTGTGCGGATTTGGGACTGTGCTCTAGAGGAATTCGGGCGCATATATAACATATCTATTTGATGGTCGCCCAACTAGAGTGGCTTCGACGTTGTCGATTGCATGGGTCTATCGAATTTGTAAATTTGAATTCCCAGTGCTGAGTGACCAGCGGTTGTGTCGAATTTGTTACACTAGGTGATATTTCGTAATCCCGGCTATTTTAAGCATGTTTGGTGTACGACACAGTCGTGTTTTGTTTGTATTCTAAATGCCGATCCCAATCTAACAAGTTGAGGAGATGAATTCCCGTTGTTTGATATGTGGAGTACAATTCGTTGTGAAGCATATATTGCATTGTTCCGGCGAAAGACTTTTTGGTCAAGTATAACGATAAATGTAAAGTGATGTCATATTTAAATACATTTCGGTTAGAATTAAGTGTCGAAGCAAGTTCTGTGTTAGGGATTGATAGTGCTAGATACCGTTAGCGTTAGTATTTACGTAGGTATGGTAGGAGAACATATCTACGGAATGCGTGAGTATATCGTAAGAAATTATAAATGTTGGTCATTCTGGAATTTCGCTATGTTTAGTATAGTAATACTTCCCATATTTTCTCATTGTATAAAATTATGTCGTCTGAGGACATGACCTATATAAGGTCGATACTGGAGCAGATGAGGCCCAGTCAGGCAGGATTAACTGCCGAAGTTGAAGCCCTACACACTATTACACATGAAAACACTAAAAAGATAGGGAAAGAAATTAAGGATACTACAGCAGCTTTGAAGGAAGAGAGTAAGTTGGCGCAAGACGAGACCAAGAAAGCACAGGAGGAGATTAAAACAACCTTAGAGAAGACACAAGAAGAGAGTAGATTAGCGAAAGAAGAAAGTAAGAAAGTACAGGAAGAGATTAAGATGTCTTTAGAAAGGACACAGGAAGAAAATCGACTCGCACAAGAAGAAGAGAAGAAAGCACAGGAGGAGATAAAGAAAGCTCTAGAGAAGGCGCAAAATGAAGGAAGAATATCACAGGAAAATGAGTAGACTAGCTCAATAAGAAAGTCGATTGGCGCAAAGGAAGGCCAAAGAATTGTTGGAGAAAGCACAGGTAAAGGCACAAGAAGATGCAGAGAAGTGACTACTAGAGCTACAAAATAGTATGGACAACATGAAACAAGAGATACAGCAAAATCTACAAAGTAGCATAGATACTATAAAGGTTGACAACACAAACCATTTTAACACAATTTCAGGGTCCCAAGGTGAGTTGCAGAATCAGCTGACTACCTTAACTGGTACAGTTGGTGATCTCCAACAAAAGGTAACTAATCAACAACAATTGATATCTGAGGGCATAAATGTTGATATAAACAAATGTATTGTTGAAGATGTGTTAAAATTGAAAGAAGAGGTGTTAAAGAGTAGTAGTGAATACATCTATGAAATGCATGGTAAGATAATGAAAGAGGTTAAGGACATAGAAAGTAAGACTAATATTCATGTAACTGGGTTGCGAGAGGAATTAACGAAACGAATAGACTCTTTAGAGGAATCCCATGTTACAACAATTAGCGAAATTACGAGCAAAACCGATAGAATTAAACTTAAAGAACTAGATAAAATTAGACAACTAGTTGATGAGGTCAACACTGAAATAGCTAAGGTCAAGTCTAAGCAGGAGAAAGAGATAGGTGATCTTAACGAACAGATGAAAGCACTGTCGATGAGGGACACATCCAGCATGAAAAAAGATCTACACGAATTCTTTAAAGAGAGAGACAGTCAATTGAAAGGAGAATTGCACAGCCTAGGATTCAGCCAAGGTGAACAGGTCACGCCATAACACTTTTGGAACGGAACACACCGAGAGGAATATAAGAGAACCGGACATGGTAGGAAGGATATACGATCAGATTCCCAGCAGGAACAATCAGAATGTGGTAGTGATTAAAAGTCATGAGGAGAAACCAGATAAGTTCACGGGGGAAGGAAACGTCACCGCCGTTGAATTTTTAAGAGACATGCGTTACTACCTGGAGGAGAATAAAATTCCTATAGAGAGAGAGAGAGAGATGAGAGTAGTAGAGAAGTAATTGTCAGCAGAAGCGTTAATTTGGCATAGAGCGTTTAGACATACCATTACTTCGTTTGACGAATTCGCTGAGGCATTGTTAAAACGATTCTGGAGCGAAGAGTTGCAACAAGACATCAGAGCAGAAATATATTCGAAGAAATATCCTTACTCTGTACCGACACGTTATGCGAGCTACTTCACTAACCAATTAGCCCGCTTGCAACATCTTCATACACCATTGGCAGAACCGGAGCTGATACACGTCATATCCAGACAGTTACCAGCCGAGGTTAGGAAACACCCGATTTCGTCTAATGTCAATACTTTAGAAGACATGGCTGAGTTGCTGCGAAGATTAGACCACACATGTTCTATAGCACAATCTCAAGGACAAACCAACAGTCAGAATTCGAGAAACAGGCATGAAAACAGAGGTACACACAGTGTTGGTTGATCAGCAACAACAGACTGATGTAACACCAGCTAGGACAGGACCAATAAGACATAACAACTATGGTAGGACCAGGTATGATCCAGGCTACAATAGAGCCAGAGAAGGTTGGCCATATAAAAACAGGTACTGGAACGACAGACAGAGGGGGTCCAGATACCAAAATAACAACTATAATAATAGGGGATTTCAAAGAAATAACTACCCCGACAGGCAGAATGAAGGAGATCAGAGAAGGTATTCCATATATAGGAACTGGAACGATGGCAACCAACAACAACAGCAGCAGAGACGTCCTATACAACTACAACAACAACAACAACAACAACCACCGAGGAACAACTATCAGAGGAGCAGATGGAGAGATGATGGGAATGTTCAAATATACTATGAAGAAAGAGAAAGCCAGGATTACAGAAGAAATCAGAGAGATAGAGAAGAGAGAAAGGAACAACCCCAACAGGCACAAGTGAGTGACGAACCTCAACCAGGAACCAGTCGTGAAGGCCAAAACCACGACAGGAATGGACAAAAAAACGCGAAATCAGAAACGAAGGTAGATGAAGACGTAAATCACACAATAACGAGGCATGAGATCGCCATCAACGAACTATACGAGGTCACCGATGAAGAATTGTTATACGAGAGAGAGGAGCCGAAGAAAGGAAATACAGCCAGATTACCTATAATCCATATGAAAGTAGGGGAGAACACTTTAAAACCCCTTATAGACACTGGTGCTACAGCCTCAATCTTATCTGAGAGTAGTTTCCAGAAGTTAGAAGCTGAGAATTTGTTAACTGCATTGCCTGTATCCACTATAAAAGTGAGAGGAGTATTTAATGACAAAACTATGAAGTGCAAAGTACAAGCAATGGTGGAATTTTATATAAACGAGCAGAAATATGAACAGGTATTCATAGTACTCAGTCACATTAGTTTTGATGCAATACTGGGTATTGACTTTATTACACAGTCAGGAGCTATCATTGACCTAAAGAATGGAATCATCAGATTTAAAAATAGCGAAGCAGAGGCTGGAACTTCAAGCTCGAAGGAACAAGAGTACGGCATGGAAGATGGTATTGAAGAAGGGAGATTGGAAGAGATGGTCTTGGAGGTGCAAGAGGAACGAAAAAGACGTCCCAACTATCCCATAGAAAATTCTGGATATTATCAGAAGAAATTGGAGGCACTAATTTCACACTTCACTGATATTTTTGATGATAAACCAGGAGTGATTAAAGGTTTCAAATATCAGATTCGCTTGATAGATAACGCTCCATTTCAGAAGAAACTCTATCCGATACCTGAAAAATATCACGAAGAAATTGCAGAGATTATTAAAGGCATGGAAAGGGATGGTATTATTCAGAAGCAGGCTACTCCATATTTAAACCCCATTACTGTGGTGAAGAAGGCAGATGGAAGCTTGAGGGTTTGTTTAGATGCCCGTCAAATCAATATGTTAACGATGAAAGAACAAGACAGGCCACCGAAGATAAGGGAATTACTGAGAAAATTCCGTGGAAAGAACTGTTTTTCCGTCATCGACCTGACGGCCAGCTTTTACCAAATTGAGTTGACTGAAGATAGCAGATGCTATACTGGTTTTCTATTTAACGAAACTAGTTTTACGTTTCGTCGGGTTCCGTTTGGTTTAGTGAACTCGAGCCCAGCACTTATTAGAGCTCTCGATAATAAGCTGAGCGAAGAGGTAAAGAAGTACGTCATATGTTATGTCGACGACTTGACAATTTCCTCAGAAACACCAGAGCAGCATTTATTGCATCTGAGAAGGTTATTTGAAGACTTGACAGAAGCAAATATTAAAGTCAACTTCAACAAATGTCACTTTTTCCAAGAGAAAATAAACTTTTTAGGACACACCATAGATCAATTTGATTATCATCCAAACAATGACAAAATTGAAGCAATTTCGGAATTTCCTAGACCTAAGAAGATTAAGGATCTTCGAGCATTTTTAGGTCTTTGCCAATTTTTGAATAGTCATTGTCCACGTTATTCGGAAGTGATGGCTCCACTTCACGAAATCTTAAAGAAAAATAATCGATGGAAATGGGACACTACAGTAGAAAATGCCTTTGTACAAGCTAAGGAGATGCTTAAAAACAACATTAAGCTGGAATATCCTGATTTTGAGAGGACATTCATTGTGGAAACTGACGCATCTAGGATTGGAATAAGCGCTGTATTATATCAGAAAGACTCTGAAGGGAACAACCACTACATAGCTTTTCATAGTAGGAAGCTCAGGTCACACGAAGTGAATTACTACACTACAGAGCTGGAAGCTTTAGCTGTCATAAATGCATTACAACATTGGAAGAAGCTATTGATAGGCCATCCTATAATTATTAGAACTGACCATAAGGCATTAGAATTCATGCTGAAGTCTGATTTGTCTAGCGACAGAATGACTAGATGGACTATGTTCTTGCAGCAGTTCAATGCAACCATTAGTCACGTGCCAGGCAAAGATAATCTGTTAGCAGATATACTGTCGAGGCATCCAACAGCCAAGACTAACGTCAGAGTTAGTGTCATACAAAGTGATGACGACGAACAGGCAACATTGGACAAGTTAGCCAGAATCTCAACTTTTCAAAGGAAGGACGCATTTCTGAGAAACATGTATAAGTATTTGTCAGGAAGATTAAATGTACAGAATGCTACTTACGAGGAGATGAGAAGGAAATCTAGACACTTTGTACTGCAAGGAGACAAAGTCTGTAAATATGTGGATGTGGGTCATACTAAGATCAGAGTAGTGATACCACCAGAATTGATTGTACCAGTTGTATGGTTAACACACAAGTCTATAGGTCATGGAGGGTTAGACAAAACCTACAGTCCTGCCCAGGAAAATTTTATTGGATTAATATCCGAGAATCAATTGCTATTGTCATACGATCTTGTGAACTTTGCCAGAAGAACAAATACAATTCATAGTTGCTATTTGAGAAACCGAAGGCTATTATACCAACGAAGCCATTGGAATTGTTCAGCCAGGACATTTTAGGGCCTGCGCCGAAGAGCTTACGAGGAAATCAATATGTACTTGTCACCATGGATGTATTTTCGAAAATCATTATGCTCAACCCTCTGCAGAAAGCAACAACAAAAGCAGTTCTGAAGCCTTTGGAGAAGAACGTGATACCGAAGCTAGGAAAGCCAGAGAAATTAATAACGGATCATGGAACTCAATATACAGCTGCAGAATTCGAAGAAACTATGGAGAGATTGGATATGTCATATTTATAGTTCTGTGAGAAGCCCACAAACTAATCCTATTGAAAGATCGATTTTGGAACTATCAAAGTACATTCGCTTATACAGTTTTGAATATCATGCGAATTGGGTGAAGGTGATACCACTGGTAGAATACTGCATGAACAGCACTCGTCATGAGAGCACGAATGCGATTCCAACAGTACTGCATTATAATGAAAAACCTAGAAGACCATGGGATGGAATCATAGATATCCAGGAAGATACAGAGATACCGATGGACAGAAGGATAGAAGAAGCCAGAGAACATCTCAACAAGTCCGCAGAAAAGCGACTGAAGAGAACGAGAGGCAAGCGATTCAGCAGACCACTGGGAGAAGGAGACTTGGTTCTGACTAGAACAAACGTGAAGGCTGACGTCATGAAGAAGATATTTGTTAAATGTAGTAATGCTTTCAAAGGGCCGTTCAAAGTAGCGAAGGTTTATGGAAATAATTGCTATGCCATAGAGTGAGCGATAATCGTATTATTGGGAAATACAATCACTCTAAGTTAAAGAGATTTTACCCCAAGATTCAATAGAGACACAATTTCGACAGCATATCTATAATTAGTAACGATATGTAGTAACAGAAAGCCCATTCTTATACTTTCTATTAAGGTCGAATGGGGAAATGCACTCGAAATCATGTCTAGTGGAGAGGAGAAGACAGGATGAGGTATGAACCAAGGACCACATCAGAAAAATGGCATATTTTAAATTTTGGAATTTTCGACTAAATTAGCAGTCCAGATGGAAGAGAACGTTAATACAAGCATTTGGCAAAATTTTCGTCTGAAGAAATATTTTTATTTCATGTATAATGGAGATTTTAAGATTTGGTAAATTTTTTACCATGAGTGAATGATAGAGATACTGTTTTGGAAAGTCGACACTTTTAACGAGGTGCGCGGTGAGAAACCAGTTTTTGATGCGAGGGGAGAGCGAAGGTGGATATGAGGTCAGACACACGACAGTATCAAGAGTGGGGGAAGCCAACGCGTGGCAGAAGCGCGCCACTTTCAGGCGAGAACCAATTGGAAAATAGTTTGAATACCGAGGAAGGAACAAATATTAAAATCTTTATTTTAATATTTTATAAGAGTGTTGCACATTGAATTCAACAGCAGAGAAAACGAAATTTAATTGGCAAAACAGATTTTAAATTGAAAGACTGAGAGAGAAGTTATGTATGAATTTGTTAATATTCATAGCGGTTGGAGGCTAGTTGATCAGATTTACGAGGGAAATCTAACCGAGGAGGCTAGGTGACGCTAGCAGACGAGGCTCTTTCTACATGGACCGCCGAGAAGACAAGACGTATATTGTATTTACTCTTCAGAAGTATTAGACAAAGGTTTTGTGAACTGGAGACTTCAAGATGAAGCAAGTAGTAATGGAAACGAACAATTAATATTACAAGTCAACAGCATTGAGAAAAGTTATTCATCATACTCTAAAAGAAGAAATCTACGACGAGAGAAAACGCTGCAAGTTACAAACTGAACATCGAACACGTAACTACGCAGAACGAAACTCTGAAGAAGGGAGACTTAAACCATTGGAAATTCAACAATCCAGACAAGAATGATTAAGAATTTAGGTCGAAGGGGAAGAACTACGACTACAAACAATTGCGCGGTGAGAATGTTTTAAATTCACCATGATGGGAAGATAGAACTATACTGAACCGGTGGGATTCAGAAATGACCAGGATGACATAGCAGTATGCATAGCGAACTGCAGACCACCGCAGTTTTCGCTAACATAACGTTGCAAGCTACTACAAGGGAATTTCACGACATGGAGGTGATTTTTCATGATGGAAAGAACTATGCAAACTACCGACTTCAAAGAACATCTAGATCTGAGAAGAACAAGAAGAAGACGAGCGGATGCGTGATGGAGACGACAAGGAACCCTGGACTGATGGACGCGAGGCCAGCAGAGCAGAGGCGAGGACGTGTCATCATCTTGCACGAGAGAAGTGGGTCGCAAGCAGGAAGCCAGCTGATAACCTGTTCTGGAGACAGCACACCAGGTCGTTCAACTTTAATGCAGTCCACTCAAGGCCGAGGTGACATAACACAGCCAGACTGGAGCAGCACGCAGCATTCCAGAAACCATATGGTGACGTTGCGAGGACACCGGAGTCATTAGGTCTGTCACCAACGATCTCAGAAAGAAGGTAGAAGAGTGCATTTTTCATATCTGTAGTTAGATTTTGTTCACGTTATTCCAGAATATTGACCAACATATTTGCATTTGTAACTTATGTTATTGTTGTCTTGAGATTTTTAGTAAATTTTAGTAATTGCGATAGTTATTTTCATACGTCATTTGGACGTATTTTGAAGTCTTGATCGATGATATTAGACATCGTTAGTATTTTTCACTGTCATTTTTAGAGCGTTAAAATTTTACTTACGAACGATTTCGTTGCGATTGCGAACGTATATTCCGTAGATTTGTTGTAACATTGGAGAACTCAGTAGATTTGTTGTAACATTGGAGAACTCCGTGGATTTGTTGTAACATTGGAGAACTCCGTAGATTTGTTGTAACATTGGAGAACTCCGTGGATTTGTTGTAACATTGGAGAACTCCGTAGATTTATTGTAACATTTGGATAACTCAGTAGATTTGATGATATATTAGAGAATTTTGTATATTTGTGGAAATATTGAAGAACGATAACATTTGTATTGAAACAAGAGAAATGAAGCACAACTTTGTGAGAAATAAATAAATAATGTATCAGAGAAAGAATATAGTCATGTGTTTGACGAAAGTAAATAGTTTATTACTTGAAGTGAGAAAAGGAAGGACAGAGAATCATATAAGTAAGAAGGTTATTCATTTCAGAAACGAAATAAGATGTATAGAACGATAAAGCTAACAGAAGTATTCAATATTGGCATTGAGGTAACTTTTGTATGCCAGTAATAAAATGACATTGTAAAACCCAGAATTTTGATGTACGGAAAGGAACAATATGCGATAGTTGAATGCATAACTGAACGAGAAACGTTGTTATAAAATGTTATGGATGTATTTTTTTTATCATGAAACGATACTGTAAGATGGAAGGAGAGATATGAATATTTATTACGAACATAAACGTGAGGGAAGATTATTGTTATTTTTATAACAGACACAAGCAGACTTGAAATTCAGAATTAAGCGGTAAATTGTAACAAAGTAATATGTGAAGCGAAGGAGGAAGTATATGGAAAGTATTTGGATATAGCACGATATGTATAATCGATAGAGGAGTTTGTGGAAGGAAGGAGTGAGACATATTCATGAACGTCATTACAGTTGTAATTTCTAGTAGGAATACTAAATATCATACTTTGATGAAAGTAATTGATATGGAACGGTAGAAGTGTTGTGAACGTGCTAAGAAAAGGAAGGTTGATGAAATGCATTTGTATTGATAAAGGCGTAACTAAAGACGCGATAATATGCAACGTGAGTAATTGAAGAAAGGTTTTGTAATATTTTGTGGTGAGCAAGAGAAGTCATATGTTTTATTTGGAGGAGACAGGAGTGTGGGAGTGAGGATTCATGCCACACACACTCGATTTTTGGTTGAAGAGCTTATCAGAACAGTCGCGCATTGTTAGTTTGTTTTATTATTAATTATTGAAATACCAGAGTTGTACACTAAAGTGATGAAATATTAACTTCACTGTTCGTATTTATGATTCACATGGAATTGACACACAAACACCTATTTTGACTAGTTTATTGTGTGAGATACACAGAAAGTTGGTGATACATGTAAAGAAAGATGATAAGACAGGAGGATAGTGATGAAATGAACTCTAATTAATTAGAGACAGTTATTTTTATATCGTGCGAGACGCGATCATGTATAAAATGTAAATACGTTATTATTTTAGTATTAATTATTGTTTTTATTATATTTAGGAACATAGGATTTAAATCTGAAGACTTTAACGATTGTATTATGTAGGGAGTATATTTGTTGCGATGATCGTTAAAGCCTAATTTAGTAAACAAGTAGGACAGACACTACTGTCATTGATTAAACTCTGTGTTTATTTAAACATTATCAAGCAAGAGATATTTGTTGCATTAGTATAAAGATGCAAGAAAGACACTTATTAAGCGCATCAGGCCTAAGTGAGGCACATATAATTATCTTATTTTATTCTTGGTGAAGGGAACATAATTTGTCATGTGATATTTTATTATTAATAAATGGCAAGAACATTTTTATTCTTGCTGAGTTTTTTAGAACTGTTTCATTGATTCAATGCTTAATTACACTAGAACGATACCACTGGCTACATGCAGGCAGATGATCGACGACTTATCTTGACGCCCGAGAGCCGAGTTGCTCGTTAATGCTCTACTTTTATTTGTTTATATTTTCTGTACTGTATGCAACTTGTTAGTAGTATAGTTAGAGATGTATATATGTGTTCCCAGGGTTCCCTAGTCATCAGTCCGGTGAGAGTTGTTCAACTCATAGCCGGGTGTTGACATTCTCACGATCCTTTTACCATCTGTGCGGATTTGGGACTGTGCTCTAGAGGAATTCGGGCGCAGTACGAAATGCCCAACACTGCTAGATGTTACATTCGTTCGTACAAATCAGACTCCTTTGTGAGGGCTATGTTTGCACATACAGACACAATCGAGGTTTCCGATGTTCTGATACATTTGCCAAACCTCCTTTCCCGAAGAGGGGAGGGGGGTGGCTTTATCGGCATTAGTATGTCAGATCAATGACCTGTAAAACTGTGTTCTGTTTGTGTAATTTAGTACGTTTCAGGTGTGATGGAGAGAGTGTAATTTAATAATGTTATTAGTTTTACGCCCCTGTTAACTGCTGCGGCTATTAGAGAATTCTGCTAGTAAATCTACTAACACGGTTTCCTCGCATTTGCGCCAGGATTCGATCCTGCAACCTTGGGAACAGCAGGCGAGAACGAGGAGAGTGTACCAGAACATGATTTACAGGTATAATGTGTGTAACGACGTTGGTGGTCGCCACATCGAGCCCCTGTTGTAGTGTATCAGTACTGAATTGCTCAGTGTTTCTTTTGTCATTTGGAATTATATAAACATACTGTATTTTTACGTTTTACTACGGACAAAATATCAAAATGATACATGGATCAGTTTCTTTTCCCCCCTTAGAATAGTTACTAATTGGGTTTGGTTGTTAGAAACGTAATATGCTGAGTCACGCCACATCCTTAAGCATTTGACTGAGCAATTACATCCACAGTACGCCCAGCCGTGCTCTCTTGGCTTCGTCATAGGAAGCCACCTATCACGTTCTATATTACTACTAATTTCCGTTACTATAGCTCTAAAACTTATTTGTTATTTGTTATTATATTTTGAAATTTCACGATGGCCGATGCGCGCTATATCCAGTGTGATAAATTTAACGCTAATGAGGCCTTTTATATGATACTCCTCTCTCACGAAGTTTCGTCTTAATTGTGTAATTACATGCTGAATCATTCATTATTACGTTGTAATAGTTCGCCCAGACGCCATATAGAATATTTGAATTCGCTGTTATTTTGCTTCAGGTATACAAAGCCAAATATAAGGTTCTACCTTACCACTAATTTCCGTTATTGTAGCTCTGATACATAGAGAAATGTTTATTTTTAAATTATGATACTTCAAGATGGTCACTGCGCACTATAATCAGTGTGATAATCTTTTCACTAACGCAAGTGAGAATCCGTATGTGATTCGCTATCTCTTGCCAAAATTCATTATAAGTACGTAATTACATTCTGAGTTATGAATTTTAATGCTCTAATAGTTCGCACAGCCGCCATATTGACTGTAGAGAGTCGGTATTCTTTTCCTTGGCCATGCAAGGCCACATATTCGGTCCTGCCTTGTCACTAAGTTGTGTTGCTGTAGCTCTTAAATATTACGTTATTATTTAATATACAGTATTTCATAATTTCAAGATGGCGGCTGCGCATAATATTGAATCTATGTAGTCATCACGTTGATAAGAGAGGTTCCTTATATTGTATTCAGAGTGGTTCACCAGCCCCTTATTATTTAGTTTTATGAAACTCAACTAACATCACATTCCTCCTGATGGTCGATATCGCTCTGCGCTCTGCCTAACAGCAATGTAATTGAGCCATGTGTCTAGGAAAGAAAATACGACCATGAAGATTTCCGCGCCAAATACTAAGGACCATTCTACTAACATGTGATTAATTGCTCCTTGAAATTTCCCGGTCAATGCATGTGAGATTTTCGAAGTGAAATGCCATGTCCTGTGGTTCGGATTCCACGTAAAAAAGAGGTCCCGTGGCTCATGATCTCGCGATTAACGGTCACGTTAAACTACAAGCTTGCTTTGCTCCTTGAAATAACACACATAGCCTACACGTAATACGATCGAATTAATAGTTACGCTACGGTATGTGATCTGTAATAGTAGAAAGTTAAATCAACATCATAAACCATGATTGAAGACTTTGACACGGCGGGCGAGAACGGGTACAATCGCGCTTCGAATCCAGACGCAGGCATATTTTTTTGAAGGACAGCCCATGCTCTATTTTAGAGGGGATGTAATATTAAGCCACGCCTGCAACGTCACATTGCCACATTTACTAACTTACAATGTATTCCTGTGAAGAGTACGTTGAATTTTGCTGATTTATAATGAGAATACAATCGAATCAGCAGGTTATGCCACGTGACCTGTAATGGCAGAAAGTTAAAAAAATCTGACATGGATATTAACATAACATATCGAAGTATGGCTCCAGGGGTCCGGGTTCGATTACCGGCTCTACCAAGAAATCTAATGCTGCTCTGAGGGCTGGAACGGGGTTCACTAAGCCTCGTGGGGCAAAACTGAGAAGAGGTGGGTTCGATTCCCACCTAAGCCATCCTGAAGTGGTTTTCTGTGGTATCCCACTTCTACTCCAGGCTAATGCCGGGACGGTTTCTAACTTACGGCCACGGCCGCATCCTTCCCAATCCTCACCTTAATTGGTAATACACACGATAATACAGATATCGCTATAACACAGGTATCAGAGAACTTTTACACACACACACACACACACACACACACACACACACACACAAGTACACGGGGCTAAATTACCACGATGTTCTAGCCCCTCAAATGAAACAACAACAACAACAACAACAACAGCATATCGAAGGAGATTCTGATCGCCAGTAGACATAGGCCTATTCCTGAGAATTTTCCTTGGTATTATTTTGTTATTAATTCTAACAAAATGAAGAAAACTCTATTTGAGGTGTAATACCGTATTCGAACACTAAGTAACGTTCATGGACTACAACCTGAAATTGCATCTGCTCACTATATTACTAGTGCCCCATTCTCAATAATTACGGTAACTGTGGTCTCTTGTATCATTTCTGACGTAAGACATTGGTAAAGCGGTCGACACAGACGATAAAACATAATGAAAACAAATTATAAAACTCTCCCCTTAACAAGTATGGAACCCCAACTCTTTCAATCGGCAGTCCAACGCGTTACCGTTTCAGCAACGGATGCTTACACGTTACATAAAGATAGAAAGTGAGAATTTTTTGTGTTGGACACTTGACTTTCTTTATCTAAATCGTTCTTATCGGTTCGAATACTTTTCTTTAGTCGACAGGCATACGAAAAAAAATGTTCATGTTATTTTCTGTTGTTGTAATGGCTTTGAAATGTGCAGCCACTGCCTTCTCGATCGCATGCCCTAGCTACCAGAGCATCATGGGTTACAGAGGGCTTTGACGCGACACGTGCGGCGGCCTGAGTGAGTCTGAGTTTTCCTTTAAACCAAGGTGGTCAAAATTTCGAACACTTGCTACCCTGAATATACAGAGTACCTTGCTTTCATTCTACAGATCATTATGTCGTCGTCCAACCTGGCTACGTACCATCGGATAAAATGTCCTTTTCAGGACCAACTAAAAAAATCACTCGTTGGAACAGGTAGATACGCACCCATAATACATCCACTACACACGACATTTAAAAAAAAGACTTGCTCACCTAACAGCTTGCCTGACGTTATTTCAGCAAGGCTTGATTTAGCCACCTTAGCTACTAAGTGCCATGGTATACTGCTTGCACGTATTGAATCTATTCGTAGACACTTCCTGTCCAAACGTAAGGTGGAGTTATTCGGAGCTGTGATCGCTTTAATCATGCATTATATTTGAGGTCATTGAAATAACACTGCCGCTAATGATTTCTACTATACAGGGTGAACGTAAAATGCCGCACTTGGAGGTCGGCATGCGATTCTTCATCCAATTGCAAGACAAAAGTTTCTATAGCAAAATCGGATCGGGTACTGTTTAAAACCAAAAGTATGAAAGCGAGGAGCTGGTAACACTGTCACATACTGAAGCGCAGCGGAATGTACAGAGAAATGTGTATCATCCCGCAATGCCGTACTATTCGCCACAGCTCACTGAGTAGACTGTTGGGTTATCAAACCCACATGCGCCATCGAGCTAAGGTTCGAATCTACGTCAGTTTTTTTTTTTTTTTTTTTTGCGTGTTACGTCCGTTTCCGTCGTTTAACTGCGTTTGTAAGCATGACATCACATCATTTTGTCACATGGCAGTGTGAGTCACCTCCGTTGCGTAGTGGTCAGTGTGATTAGCTCCCTCCCCGGAGATCCGCGGTTCGATTCCTGGCTCTGCCACGAAATTTGAAAAGTGGTCTGAGGACTGGTACGGGGACTACTCAGCCTCGGGTGGTCCAAATGAGTAGATGGGGCTTGATTCCCACCTCAGCCATCCTCGTAGTGGTTTTCCGTGGTTTCCCACTTCGTCTTCGGGCAAATGGTACCTACCGTAAGGCCTCGGCCGCCTCCTTTCCCTTTCCTCGCCTAACCCTCCCACTGTTCCCATCCCTTCATCAGGCCCCCGATCGCTTTGCAGGTGAGGCCACCTGGGCAAAGTGCTAGTCACACTCCCCAGTTGTATCCCCGACTCAGAGTCCCAAGCTCCAGGACACTGCCCTCAGTGGCGGTAATGGTGGGATCCTCGCTTAGTCCGTAAAACGATAACGGAAAAAAGAACCCACAGTGTGATCCATTAAACGGCATGCATGAGTCGACTAACCACGCATTGCACAATCATAACTGGTCCTGTCAAGTTCATGTAGGGTGGCTTCATGATGGAGTTCACAAATGGTGAATACGTCGATATGCTTTTAGTGTTGGGTGCTGCTCGTGAGTATGTGGCACGGTACCCTCAAAGGCGCCATCCCGATAAGAATGTTTTTCGTCGACTTGAGCAACGCCTGTGGGAACCCGGTAATCTTCGCCCACAAGTAGTGGACAGAGGTCGTCCAAGGACTAGACGTAGCCTACTCCACAAACGGAGGACGCAATTCTTGAAACCGTTCACCAATCACCTCGGCGAAGTACCCGTGATATTGCAAGGCAGTTCCAGGTATCTCCAACACTGGTTGTTGACGTGTTGCACGACGAAGAACTGAATACATATCTTTACACGTTAACTCAACACCAGCGGCCAGAAGACCACATTCAACGAGTACAATTCTGTGAATTGCATTTGCAATAAGTTAAAGATAGCGAATATTTTATCAAGAATGTGCTATGGAGTGACGAATGTAGCTTCACTCGGGAAGGTATTTTCAACCATCACAACAGTCATTATTGGTCTGACAACAACCCACATGTCACCCGTGAACGTGCCTTTCAGGCACGCTTTGGCATAAGCCTGTGGGTTGGAATCGTGGAAGGAGTGCTTTTAGGCCCTTACCTATTGCCAGACAAGTTTATTACCCCCCTTTATCGTACGTTCCACTTGGTGTTCGGCGACAGCTATGGTTTCGGCATGATGTTGCACCGCCACACTTTGGAATGACTGTGCGTAACTGTTTAAATGAAGCGTGTTCAGGGAAATGGATTGGTCGTGGAGGTCCAATGTTCTGGCCGCCACGTTCCACGGACCTTAATCCACTAGATTTTTATTTGTGGGGACACTTAAAAGAAAAAGTTTATAGTACTCCACCCATGCATGTACAAAACCTAATAGCCCGCGTGCATGCTGCATCGGTAATGGTGGATGCAGGTGTGTTGCATAGGGCCCAGCAAAGTATGCTCCAACGAGTGGCGAAGTGTTTGCAAATGCAAGGAGGTCGCTTTGAACATCTGCTGTGAAGTGAAGGCGTTGCTCGTAAGTGTACGTACCAGCTCTGTGAAGATAAGACTGGACGTCAAACGTACACTATGGAATTATGGTGCGTAGCATAATGGGCAATCTAGTGTAGGCTACCTACAGTATTGTGCTTCTTTGTACTGCATTGGATAGAGACGATGTTACTGTATGCACTATTATGTTCTATTGGCTTTATTTGTGCCATAGACGAAACAAGGGGTCGTTTACCTCTGGAAGAAGTTCATGTTACGTTTGAATGATTAAACACAGTTAACTGTAACGGTAAGACATAGTGTATTGCATAGTGGAGGTGTACATTGGATGCAATTTGATACATTATCTGAAAAAAAAAATGGCGCGAACGCGACTCGAACATCGGCGCGTCCGCACAACTGGCATTTATGGCATTACCTCGTCTCACTGAGCTAATGAGACAGCTCCGGCAGAGTGCCGAGTTCCTGCGACCAGTTTTTGGCCAAGCTGCATGCAGTTACAGCGTTGAAAAAAAAAAGGGGGGGGGGGGGCTGGTGAACCACTCGGTATAACTACCTGAATGCCAAGTATTGTGAGCATTGATTCATTGCATCAATGTTATACCTTATTACTCATTTTTGTTATTATAGTTCTAAGATACTAAGCGTTAATAATTTATTTTAGAGTTATAGATTATAATGCTTAAATGTTTCGCACGGCCACCAACTTCAAATTTGTCGGTTGATGACCTTGTATTTTTTGACCCTGAATGCCTCCTACATGAGTTTTTTTTAATTGGCAGGGGTCCGATGATTAGTTTAGTCGTAATTTGATTTAAGTAGACATATTGAACACTCATATGGCCGCCATTTTTTTGCGTTAAAATGGTGGTGATATAAAACATGGAACTGAGCTGCCCTTTACTATTGCTACCTCTCAACCAAATTTGATTCAATTCTGTTGCGTCGTTTGGTAATTGATAGGGCGGACATACATACACACAAACACACACAGTGTAGATCTCATAAGTGTACTTAAATTCTTTCAGAAAATTCGTCATTAGGCTAAAAACACACACACCAAAACTCGTGGTCAGAATCGAACCGACGCTAAGCCTGCTATTGATCTGCATGATGAGCAGCGATAGTGGATTCTGTCAATCCTGTTTCTTCGCAACAAACTGCCATGTACCCAGTGCAGTGGCATTTACTACATAATACCTTCATCCCGAAGATATATAGCGCTATATCCATAACGGGAAAATATTGGACCCGACAGCATTTGTTTTCGAGTGTTGGGTGATAGATTACGTGCAGAGCATAGTTGACCAGTGTGTGGCCTAGTGCTCAGGGGCACTAAGAAGTACAGGCCTCATGAGGCCGAGTGGATTATGTATGTAAAGATTTGAAGCCATTCTTTCAGTGTTGCCTATTCACACTGTCAATTGTAGCTCTTCAGTCGGCCAACACGAATTTCCCCAATGAATGGGCGGAGTAAAAAGTATAAATATGTGAATGCACTCCTGGAAAAAATTATATGCATTAATTAATTAACACTATTAAGGGGGAAAATGTAGTAAATATTATGGCGTTTGAAGCCATTTTTCAGTGTTGCCTTAGTAAACAAAAGTTTGGTGCTTTTCAGTCGGTCAACACTGTACCCGATATTTAATCGAGGCTATCGGCTACGCCAGCTGTAGTTGAGTTTTGTTGCTTACAAGAAAAGATAGCGCTGAGATCGAGCCAGTGACGACGAGGGAAGATGACGTAGAAGACTATGGGAGAAGAAGTCACTACCCCTCAAACGCACGGAATCACGGGAGAAGTACTGGATATTTATGGAGATTAATTGGAAATGACGTATTATTTAACCTCAGAAGAGAAAGGAATTATATTGAATATTAATGATATTACCATTGGAAAAGATGGATAACTCCTTATTTGTGAGTAATGACTTCATAACAGAAGATATGGGCCGAGGCTAAATATCTGACGTTAGAGAACAAAGGTAGGGGCTACCCTCACACCAGCTGAGGGGTGGCGAGTCACGTGTTTAGCAAGGAGAGTTGTCGCAGCACAGTGAAACGAGGAATCAGTCTACTACATTCTGCTCTAGAGTCTATTACATTCTGATCTAGTAGCAAGTCGAAAGTATTACAGTATACAATACAGTGCAGTGCAGTAATTATCACCTGTCTGGCAGGTTCACTTCGTCAAGTTAGCATTGTGTAACTTTGGGAGCACGGCAGAGTCGAGCAGGCTGACCGGAGATTGTATCGCGATGGCTGTGAGCAGGGCGAAGGCGGCCGGTGATAGGGAACAGCATAGTTTTGAACAGTGGAGTTGCGTTACCATGTGTTTCAAATAGCAACGCATTTATCAGCTCATAATCTACAGCAGAAATAAGCAGCATTTCATTGGGAATAACGAACATTATTGCAGCAGTATTCACAACGAATAGTCGCATTCAAAACATGGGTAAAATGAAGCTAGTGATTAACTTCGTGTTACACACAGATAGTGAAGCAGGAAATGTCATGTATTGGGCGACATTTTGTGACAGGTTGTGGTCACGTTTTGGAACATTGCAGTCGACATTTTCACGTTCATGATATTTGGACTTAGACTTTCAGCAGTCCAGATACTTATTGCATTTATAGTTCATACACTCTCAACTGATAACCAAATTGGCTTTGAAGTTATTTCACCGATATTACGGCGTACAAAAATAATGTGTTTCAGCATCGCATATTTTAAGCGACCATGGGGCAGCTTACACATTGCTGCGTTATGAAAAATGGGACAATGGATTTCATGCACATTATACAGTAGTGAGGGGTTCACTAAATGACTTTAGTTCATGAACAATTACGGAAATAATTACCACGTCGAACACAGATACGGGGTGTCTAGAAAACATGCTTACATTCTGAAATATATTTTCTATTAATGCAATTCAACCACAGTGGATGAGAACATTGTTAGCGAATGTCAATCGACAATTTTACATCGAACAGTGGCGTAACACATCCGAGAATAGAATGGGGTGCCCATTCGAACTGAACTTTGTGGGGATTATTGGACAATATCCGCGATGGATATCCTTCATTCTACCATGTAGGGCTAGGCGCATGAAGAGACGTGATGGCAGCGCAAAGTGACGGATTCGATTCCTATCGAGGAGAGTGACTACATCACGATGTGCGTTTGGACGGGGCCAAATGCATTTCCAGTGGCAAATACGACGATTTCGCCGATCTTTCGAGAAATCTGTTGCGTACAATTGGATTATCGCCGATCTTGGAATAAATTCTATTAAAAATCTGGGATATGAATGTATTGTGAGAGCTATGACATTACTGATATGCTTTTCTAAATGACACTGGGCACACTTGTATATCTTTAGGAATGTTTTTCTTACGACATGGCTTGATTATTTTCTTACTTCATCTTGAGGAGTTTGCTAAAATATGGTGTTACCATATGAGATGGCAGACACATTTACCCGACTTTTTCGCTATTTATTGATTTTATTAGGCTTTTGTGATATTTCAACTGAATTTCCGACACATTCCTTATTTTTTATTTTGTGTTTACTTCAACTCTACCTGTCCTGGGATGCCAGGTATGCGATGTAATAGCAGATGGGTCATTGCATGCCTCGGACGAACGGGTACAGATAGAGGAGCGAGAATTGGCTTTTCCCAATCGTGGGGCTTCGAAGTTGTTCATTTCATGGGAATACATCAGATTGAGGTTACGAGGAGATTGATCTCTATTTCATTAATGGTGTTATGAAGTTTATTAAACTTGGTCAGACGATATACTTGTGCGCCTATACCAGTGATCATGTTAATCATATTAGTGTTATATCATGTTTAACCCCATGCCATCCTTGTTAATAATTTTTCTATGGATGATGATGATTTTTTTGTCGTGTAGCCTCCTGAGAGGCCGAGTGCAGGTCTTTCTAGTCGACGCCCGTGGGAGACCTGCGCGTCGGGAGGAGAGATGGAATGGATGAAGATGAATGAAACTGGGCAAGGATGTGGAAGGAAGCGGCCGTGGCCTGGCAGAAGGTACTCTCCCAGCATTTGCCTGGTGTTGAAAATGGGAAACCACGGAAAACCATTTCAAGGACAGCCGACGGCGGGGCTCGAACCCACGCGTCTACCGTGTCAGCAGAGAGCTTGGCCCCTTGACCTAACGCAGCGCTTTAGCCCGCGTAGCCACTACTGTCGGTGTTGATGATGATGATGATGATGACAGATAATTAGGACAGAATTGTGATTCACAACCGAGTAGTTGTTAGAAGTGGTGTAAATAACGTGTACAATTTTTTTTATTAATCTTAAGAGTGATTATTAGGATTCCAACCTTTAGAACAGTGACATTCAAGCCATTTATGAATGATTAAATATATAAAATTTCTTGTGTGATAGAAAGTTTAATATGTAATTGAAATTCACGTGCCAAGTGTAGTTAGGAATTGATACGTCACGATGTTTTGCTATCCAACGTCTCTGAATTAAAACGTTTAGTTGCAAATTATAATTATGCCTCTGGACGATTTAGTAAAGGTATTAGGGGAGTTGCAGAATAGTATGGCTAACATTGAGGCTAATGTTAGGAGAATGGAGACTGAAGTTAAAGAAGAGATAATTGATTCAGAATCTAGGTTACAGGTTAGATGTGAAGAAAATGTAAACGCTTTACAGGCTAGCAGTACAGATAATCTGAACGCATTAGAAACCAGGTTACAAACTAGCAGTAAAGATAATTTAAAGTCTTTGTAAGATAATACCGAAAGTAATTTAAAAGATAGTTTGAAATTATTAGAAACCAGACTACAAGCTCGTAGTGAGGAAAGTAACACAGAATTGAAAGACAATTTAAAGAGTTTGGAAACTAGATTAAATGTAAAGAATGACGAAATCTTAAGAGCATTACAGTCAGATATTAAGGCAGTAGAATTGAAAGGAGAGGAAAATGTGAGCATCTTAAGGAAAATCATTCTAGAGCTAGAGAATAAAGGTGAACAGAATATCATTAATTTGAGGACAGATGTCATGTCCATTCAGAAAGATATTAAATCAAATATATCGAATTTAAGATCCGACATAGATGGTTTAATAACAGATGTAGGTAAAATTCAAGAATGGTCTTCTGAAGTATCTTTCGAATCCAAGATTAAAGATTTAGAAACGAACATAGGAAATGAAATTAAAGGTTTGAGTTCAGTAATCGGAACAGTCAAAATGGAAGTTTTAGGAGAGGTCAATTTCAACTTAAAATCCTTAGAGAACCGATTGCAGGCGGACATTAAACAAATTGATGATAACGTTGATCAGAAAGTTAACGAAAATCTAGCGTTATTTAAAAATAGAGTCGGTGCAATAGTGGAAGAGAGGTACAATGATGTCGATGCTGAAGCAAAAGAAATACGTGCTGGGATTGAATGTAAAATAATCGCAGACATGGCGAACTTGGAAACTAGATTCACCCAGAATAAAGAAACGATGGAAAGGGATTCTGCTCAGTTGAGAACGTATGTAGGCCAGTTGAAGGAGCAGGTTGCGTCAGTTAAGACAACATGCGAAGAAAGGCTAGATAAATTGAAGAACGATCTCGAAGAAAGTAATAGAACACAGACTGTTGTTTCATTAGACAATCTGGAAACGAAATTCAAGTTAGGAGAAAAACGGACTGAAGATAGAATGGCTAAACTGGAATCAGTCATAAGTAATCTCACTATTCAAGCGGTAACAACGGGGGATATGTCGATGAATCAAACACCGATAGCTCATAATGTTGATAGTCAAGAGGTGAATGTAGGAGAGGATAACCGAACTCAGCAAAATGTTACTTCTGGGAGGATTAGCTCAACCCCTCATGTTAATCCTAATCCGACTGTGGACACCTCGAATACTAATGAACGTTACTCAGGTCCGGTGACCATCATCAGAAATCTTGATGATAAACCAAGAAAATTCTCTGGGAATACGGGAGTCACACCTGTCGAATTTCTGAGAGATATCCGAGATTATATGGCGGAACATCGGGCATCCAAAGAAAGAGAGCTAAGGGTAGTCGAACGCGCCTTAGATGGGCCAGCTTTGACTTGGTTTTGCGCATTTAGAAACAACTTTGCGAACCTAGAACAATTTGCCATAGCATTTTTACGACGATTCTGGAGTGCGGAGGATCAATTGAACGTAAGAGCAGAAATGTATTCAAAACGCTATTCTACGTCGCATCCAACGCATTACGCTAACTACTTTACTTCACAGTTAGCAAAACTGCAGTTTTTAACTCCACCATTACCCGAAGACGAATTGTTGCAAGCGATAGCAAGGCAGTTGCCAGTTGAGGTCCAAATATCACTCATAGCATCTGGTGCTAATTCGCTGGAACATTACGACGACATAGTACGCAGATTAGACTACACAAGCGCTCAAACGGCACCTAGAAATTTAAGAAATTAAAATAGGAACACGCAGGAAGTGAATGCGGTAGTTGTCGTCAATGCAGTCCAAACAGATCGGAGAACTTCGTGGGAAAACAGGAGAAACGAGGAAAATAGTGGAAATGTTCGTAACGTCCGTGGGAATGATAGGTATCAGGGACCATATGAGAGACCATATGATCAGGATCCACGAGACAGTAGATACCGCAACTATAACCAGGATTCCAGATATCAGAATCGAAACAGGTATAATAACCGATATCGAGGCAGATATAATGGCAATCACAATCCGAATCAGCAGTCCAGTCAAACCAATCGACAAGGCGACGGTAATCGCGACAATCCGAACGAAAGACGCCGAGAGATTCAAGAGTATGTGAGGACACGGCGAGAGGATAGGCAACCTAGCGCACCGCCCGAAGAGTTAGTTCGAGACCTCGATAGGGCAGGCACAAGTGGAGTAGAAAAAACGTCGAATTGATCTCGAATCAACGTTCTAATTATCTGGAACCGATCATCATAGTTGAGACATATCAGGTTAAAGATGAAGATTTGATCGAAGAAGAATATATAGTCCATCGAGGGAATAGACATGAATTGCCAGTCATTAGCGTGGAAGTCACGGGAAAAGAAATAAAGACACTAGTGGATACAGGGGCCATGGTGAGTGTGATATCCATAGGCTGCATTGAGGAATTGAAATTGTTAGGAGATGTTACGATGTTGCCAGCTGTTGTTAGCAAGATTCAAGGGGTGATTCCAGACAAGAGCACTAAATGCAAAAGTCAAGTACTCTTGGATATCCGAGTTGGAACCAGATATTTTGAGCAAATGTTCCTAGTGGTAGGTCAGCTACATTTTAATATGATCTTGGGAGTGGATTTCTTAGGCGAGAGTGGCATGATCATAGATATGCAGAGTAGACGCATGTATTTTCAGGAAGAGGACACTGAGTATCAGGAATCTGAAATGACATTCTTCAGAGAGAATATTTGGGATGAGATTGTGTATAACATAGAGAAGTCTATTGAGAGCAAAGCAGGCAAGCTGAATCCGGAAATACAAGAGAAATTTGATCAATCAATTACTGAATACGAGGACATATTCAACGATAAGCCTGGACTCATAGCAAATCTTACTTACAGCATCAAGTTGGTGGATGACAAACCGTATCATAAGAATTTATATCCCATACCAGACAAGCGGAAAGAAGAAGTCGGTGTGATGATAAATGACATGGAGAAAGATGGAATTATTAAGAAGATGCCAACTGCTTATCTGAATCCTTTGGCTGTTTTCAAGAAACTTAATGGCAAGCTGACGATATGTCTAGATGCCAGGGCCATTAATGAGAGAATTCTTCCTGAGCACGACAGACCACCTATTATTCGTGAAGTACTGCGTAGATTCAGAGGAAAGAGTTTCTTTTCTACTATCGATCTGACTAGTTCATATTATCATATAGAACTAGCAGAGGACTGTAAACCATATACTGGATTCATATTTGACCATAAAACTTATGTCTTTAATCGTTTACCTTTTGGAGTAAAGAACAGTGGTCCGGTGATGATCCGAGCACTAGATGGTAATCTATCAGATACAGTTAAAGAGCATGTCGTGAGCTATATATAACCTGATCATAGCATCTGATACAGCTGTGGAGCATGTCAGGCACCTTAGAATGCTTTTTGAAGATCTCAGGAGGACGAATTTCAAGGTGAATTTCGACAAATAACAGTTCTTTTATGGGGAGATCGAATTTCTTGGTCATAGGATCTATGGAGATAGATACAGGCCCAATCCAAATAAGATTGTAGCTATTTCGGAATTCCCGACCCCAAGAAAAATCAAGGAAGTCAGGTAGTATCTAGGAATGTGTCAGTTCTTTTCAACACATTGTCCAGGATATACCGAAGTAATGGCACCTCTGCAGGATTTGCTAAGGAAAAGGAAATCGATGGAAGTGGGACGACAAATGCGACAAAGCTTTCTTGTCAGCTAAGATCATGTTGGTCCAGAATGTTAAACTCGAATACCCAGATTTCGCTAGGAGATTCTTTGTTGAGACAGACGCATCCAAGATGGGCATCAGTGGTATCCTATATCAGGTGGATGATGCGAATTAACATAGATATTTGGCTTTCACCAGTCGCAAGCTCAGGGACAGTGAAGGAATTATTATGCAACAGAGTTAGAGGCATTAGCAGTTGTTCATGCTCTCAAAACGTGGAAGAAGGTATTGTTCGGGCATGACGTGACGGTGATCACAGATCATAAAGCACTCCAATTCATTATGAAGACGGACTTAGCGAGCGATAGTATCACCAGGTGGGCTCTGTTCCTGCAACAATTTAACCCAACCATTGTGCATAGACCAGGGAAGCTAAATCTGTTGGCAGATGTTTTGAGTAGAAACCCTTGTGAAGAGGTGATTATCAACCATATAGATATTGTTCAGGAAGACCAGGGAACCCTAGAGATGTTGAGAAAGCTAGCTCAGACGCAGAAGAGATATACACCTTTGCGAAGAATATACCGTTTCTTAACACGCAGGATGGACAATGCCGATCCGGATTTTAACTGCACAGAGCTAGAAGCTAGGAAGTATCACATGATGGGAGGTCTGGTATGTCAATATATTGACAACGATCACACCAAGCTTAGAGTTGTGATCCCCCCAAGCTTGTCAAGCCAGTTATTTGGATGGTACATCGAACCGCTGCTCATGTAGATGTAGACAAGACTTTAGCTCTGGCCCAGGAGACGTTTGTTTGGAGGCAAATGGGACAAACGATCCGCGACGTCATTATGACCTGTGACAGATGTCAGCGAAGCAAATATTCATCTAAACTAATGAAGGAAGTTCCTAGACCGATATTACCCAACAAGCCGATATAATTATTTGCTACGGACATTTTCGGTCCAATTCCTCGTTCGACGAGAGGGAACCAGTTTGTTTTGGTTACTGCAGAAGTATTCTCTAAATACGTATATTTATGTCCGATCCAAAAAACTACGTCTAGATATGTTATCAATAGACTGGAGAAAACTGTAATTCCAAATATGGGTAAACCTGAGGTTTTGTTAAGTGACCATGGATCACAATTCATCAGTATGGAATTTTCAACTGCTATGGAACGTTTGGAAATAAGACATGTATTTAATTCTGTCCGTTATCCAGAGGGAAACCCGGCAGAGAGAATTATGCCTGAGATTAGCAAGATGTGCCGCTTATACGTGTCAAGACAGCACCACCGATGGATGGAGGTAATTCCCATCATTATTCTATGTTTGAATTCCAATACACATGAAAGTACAGGACAGATTCCGTCCGTTCTTCATCATGGAACGAAACCTAGTAGGCCGTGGGACCGCATTGTGAAGGCTCCAGTGGATCCGGAACCTACCCAAGAAAGAAGAGTCGAAATAGCAGGAGAACGACTTGGAAGTCAGGCGGAGAAAAGGGCCAGAAGACACGAAGGAAGAAGGTTTCATGAACTATTTCAGGAAGGTGACAAGGGACTAATCAGGAAACCAATTACATCGAATCTTCAACAGAGAATATACCATAAATTCGTGGCATTGTACGCTGGTACCTTCCGAATTGACGAAGCGTATAGAAATAACAGCTATAGGATTGCTAGAATCGACACGAATGAAATTATTGGAACTTTTAATGCAGCCAGCATTAGGAAATATCATTACCCTTGAGATGAGGATGGTTAGATAGATATCGAGTACATGAAATGTTGCATATGATGAATGCCTGAGTGTAATTTTTTTTACTAATCTGTTTCTTCTGGATTAAAAAAGAAAGAAGACGTAAGGGAGAGATGTACCCGACATTTAACCGAGGCTATCGGCTACGCCAGCTGTAGTTGAGTTTTGTTGCTTACAAGAAAAGATTGCGCTGAGATCAAGCCAGTGACGACGAGGAAAGATGACGTAGAAGACTATGGGAGAAGAAGTCACTACCCCTCAAACGCACGGAATCACGGGTGAAGTACTGGATATTTATGGAGATTAATTAGAAATGACGTATTATTTAACCTCAGAAGAGAAAGGAATTATATTGAATATTAATGATATTAACATTGGCAAAGATGGATAACTCCTTATTTGTGAGTAATGACTTCATAACAGAAGATATGGGCCGAGGCTAAATATCTGACGTCAGAGAACAAAGGTAGGGGCTACCCTCACACCAGCTGAGGGGTGGCGAGTCACGTGTTTAGCAAGGAGAGTTGTCGCAGCACAGTGAAACGAGGAATCAGTCTACTACATTCTGCTCTAGAGTCTATTACATTCTGATCTAGTAGCAAGTCGAAAGTATTACAGTATACAATACAGTGCAGTAATTATCACCTGTCTGGCAGGTTCACTTCGTCAAGTTAGCATTGTGTAACTTTGGGAGCACGGCAGAGTCGAGCAGGCTGACCGGAGATTGTATCGCGATGGCTGTGAGCAGGGCGAAGGCGGCCGGTGATAGGGAACAGTATAGTTTTGAACAGTGGAGTTGCGTTACCATGTGTTTCAAATAGCAACGCATTTATCAGCTCATAATCTACAGCAGAAATAAGCAGCATTTCATTGGGAATAACGAACATTATTGCAGCAGTATTCACAACGAATAGTCGCATACAACATGGGTAAAATGAGGCTAGTGATTAACTTCGTTTCACAAATAGTGAAACAGGAAATGTCATGTATTGGGCGACATTTTGTGACAGTTTGTGGTCACGTTGTGGAACATTGCAGTCGACATTTTCACGTTCATGATATTTGGACTTAGACTTTCAGCAGTCCAGATACTCTCAACTGATAACCAAATGGGCTTTGAAGTTATTTCACCGATATTACGGCGTACAAAAATGATGTGTTTCAGCATCGCATATTTTAAGCGACCATGGGGCAGCTTACACATTGCTGCGTTATGCAAAATGGGACAATGGAGTGAGGTGTTCACTAAATGACTTTAGATCATGATAAATTACGGAAATAATTACCACGTCGAACACAGACACAGGGTGTCTAGAAAACATGCTTACATTCTGAAATATTTTTTTCTATTAATGCAATTCAACCACAGTGGATGAGAACATTGTTAGCGAATGTCAATCGACAATTTTACATCGAACAGTGGCGTAACACATCCGAGAATAGAATGGGGTGCCCATTCGAACAGAACTTTGTGGGGATTATTGGACAATATCCGCGATGGATATCCTTCATTCTACCATGTGGGGCTAGGCGCATGAAGAGACGTGATGGCAGCGCAAAGTGACGGATACGATTCCTATCGAGAAGAGTGACTACATCACGATGTGCGTTTGGACGGGGCCAAATGCATTTCCAGTGGCAAATACGACGATTTCGCCGATCTTTCGAGAAATCTGTTGCGTACAATTGGATTATCGCCGATCTTGGAATAAATTTTATTAAACATCTGGAATATGAAGGTATTGTGAGAGCTATGACATTACTGATATGATTTTCTAACATGACCCTGGGCACACTTGTATATCTTTAGGAATGTTTTTCTTACGACATGGCTTGATTATTTTCTTACTTCATCTTGAGGAGTTTGCTAAAATATGGTGTTACCATATGAGATGGCAGACACATTTACCTGACTTTTTCGCTATTATTGATTTTACTAGGCAGGATTTTGATCTTTATTTTTCTTGAAGTGATAGTATTTTTGATCATGGTGATTTTTATCGAGTATTTCGAAACTCGAGACCTGCAGTCGGATAGTTTAGATTTTGTCAGTTTATTGCATGCTAGCGAGTATGTGAGATTTATCAGCAGGGATTTTTCTTTATTGGATTGTTTTTTGAGATGTGGAATTTAATTCGCTCTAGCGAATCAGTATCGCTTTTATGTGACAAGTGGAGTATTGTTGATTCCAATCATGTGCACTCACTCATTAGCCTACGAAGACGGGGCATGTTACTTTAAGTAGCTGTGTGGTGTTGATCGTCTGACCCGTCGCTTAGGAATACCATATTATCATCCGAGTGCAATTGTGATAGTAAGAGAATTAAACAATGATTTACCAGTCAAATATTAGTTGATCTTTGTTAAATAATTCAGAAATAAATGTCAGCAAGGTTACATTTTGTAATTCTTGTATTGCCAATCCAATAGTTTGTCGCATTACTCTTTTGAGAGTACAGTCATTTAATATTTAATATTTGATACTCTTTTGTGAGTGAGTTTATAGCTTTGATAAGGATTTCAAGTAATTGAGTCTTTTAAGACGAGTTCTTTCTCATTAAGAATTTATTACAGGCAGATGATGAACAGATATTATGAGTATGAGTTAATATAACACGTTGGTGTTCTTTTTAAAGTAAATTTTGAGGATCTTAACAGAGATTTTATACTCGGGATTAAAATAAATCTTGGATTGGATTACGATTACTTCGGTAATTTTTCTTATTGTTTAAGAAGTTGTCTGGACATGATAATACTGACTACAATTCTTGCAGGTCATTTTCGTCAACCGTCTGAAACCAGTGGCTCATTTGTGGATCATTCTGTATAATGAGTTAAGGTATATTTTTGGCCAAGTTTGGGAAGTTGCCAAAGAGAGGTTTATAATATTGCCAATGTGAGCTATTGATGCAGACATGAGGTCATCGAACCCAGTCTAGTATATATTTGAAGTTCATGCTGTGTGCTGAATAATTGTGGTATAATGTGAGATAATAATGGTATTCAAATGTGAGATTTGATGAAGTGAATTTAAGTGATAAAGTTTTGGTTGATGAAATCCAATGTGATTTAGTGAAGGCAACGTATTTTTTGGCATGTCAATCGAGAGTATTAAGGGTATAGCCTGGAACTGGTGGATTTTTGGGGCAACGTTCGGTAACCGATCTTAAACATTTTCTGGAAGTTTTATAATCCAAGATTCTCTAATAATAATAATAATAATAATAATAATAATAATAATTTATGAAATTATTATCTGAAGTTGAAACATATTGATGATCCGACCTGATAATAAAAATGAATAATAATTAATTAAATAAATTGATGAATAGATGAATAAAATGATAATTAATTAAAGGAGCTGATAATTAAAATAAAATAACAATACATTTATATAAGCTGATAACTATAATAAATTTGATAAGTTGAAATAAATTTAAATAAGCTGAGAACTCTATTACATTTAAATAAGATGATTATATTGAATTTAAATAAGCTGATGACTATAAAAATAATTTAAATGAAGGATTGAAATAAATTAAATTAAATAAGATGTTGAAATTAAATCAAATTGAATGAGATGATTTGCAGATGATTTAATGAGATGATGAATATAATAATTATTTGAATGATCTGATGATAAGGAAATTAATAATTCTGATTTGAATAGAACAGATAATTGAACGATAGCCGACGTGAGGACCAGTTAATAATTTTTCTATGGTTGATGATGATTTTTTTGTCGTGTAGCCTCCTGAGAGGCCGAGTGCAGGTCTTTCTAGTCGACGCCCGTGGGAGACCTGCGCGTCGGGAGGAGAGATGGAATGGATGAAGATGAATGAAACTGGGCAAGGATGTGGAAGGAAGCGGCCGTGGCCTGGCAGAAGGTACTCTCCCAGCATTTGCCTGGTGTTGAAAATGGGGAAACCACGGAAAACCATTTCAAGGACAGCCGACGGCGGGGCTCGAACCCACGCGTCTACCGTATCAGCAGAGAGCTTGGCCCCTTGACCTAACGCAGCGCTTTAGCCCGCGTAGCCACTACTGTCGGTGTTGATGATGATGATGATGATGACAGATGATTAGGACAGAATTGTGATTCACAACCGAGTAGTTGTTAGAAGTGGTGTAAATAACGTGTACAAATTTTTTATTAATCTTAAGAGTGATTATTAGGATTCCAACCTTTAGAACAGTGACATTCAAGCCAATTATGAATGATTAAATATATAAAATTTGTTGTGTGATAGAAAGTTTAATATGTAATTGAAATTCACGTGCCTGATGTTATCTGAAACAAAGATTGGTCTCAGGGCTCACAAAATGTCAGTGACGAAAAGACATAGTGCTACGGTGACCCTGAGAGCACAAGAGAACTTAAACTACTTTTATTTTTTGCACGTGAATATTTCCTTTTGAAGCAGTGCGGAGATGGTATGATTTGAGAGAACATTAACATCCTAACTGTTATACTCTACCATACTCCTAGGAAGGAATTTATTTTGTTTCTGTCGGACCACTCAAGTTTAAATAAACTTTATTTTATTTTAAGTTGTGATCTCATGATGATGTGTTTTCCCAATCCTTTCCTTTGTCATACTTAAGGCTTAACCAGGAAGGATGTGGTTTGCTAGGTATTCAGTTGATGGCGCCCTTTTTATTTGATATTCAGATTAACTTGAAGCCCGTAACGACCCGGAGATATTTTATCTCGTGTTACCCTCTGCTTTCGTGATATTTCAACTGAATTTCCGACACATTCCTTTTATTTTTATTTTGTGTTTACTTCAACTCTACCTGTCCTGGGATGCCAGGTATGCGATGTAATAGCAGATGGGTCATTGCATGCCTCGGACGAACGGGTACAACACGAATGTACACAAATGAGATGTGTTTCACCCTGAAAAAAAAAATACATGAAATTAATAAATACACTTGTATGACCAGTTTCGATCGTCAAGCGATCATCATCAGATCCATTATACTTGTTAAGCTATACAATCTATGTCTGAAAATATTTACAATATGTACACTTACTTAGATGTAGTATTAGTAATGCAACTCGTCGGTATTTGTTGGTTGTAGTCTATGTGATGTTTTGTTGAGATACTGGAAGTGGTGATTGACCTCCAGAATTTGCCTGTTTGGAGTGAATATGTGGTTGTTCTGAATAGTCAATTCTGATTGTACTGTATTGTACAGGCTACTTATCTGGTAAGGGACTTGAGCGGTCCTGTTGCGAGCAGTTCACTTGGACACTTATAGCATTCGACTGACTGGACATTCCTGTATGTGAGGGTCTGTTACTGTATTCAGGATAATCTTCAACTATTTAAGACCGTGGAATCAATTCTCGACAGGCATTAACTAGTAGCCATACAAGCGCTGCCCACCGACAGTGGTGGCTACGCTGGCTAAAGCGCAACGTTAGGTCATGGGGCCAAGCCCTCTGCTGACTCGGTAGACGCGTGGGATCGAGTCCCACCGTCGGCCGTCCTTGAAATGATTGTCCGTGGTTTCCCATTTTCAACACCAGCAAATGCTGGAACGGTACCTTCTGACAGGCCACGGCCGCTACCTTCCACATCCTTGCCCAGTTTCATTCATCTTCATCCATTCCATCTCTCAACCCGACGCGCAGGTCGCCCACGGGCGTAGACTAGAAGACCTGCACTCGGCCTCTCAGGAGGCCACACGACAAAGAAAAAAGCACTGCCCGGTCTACGAGTAAGCCCCGGCACCTTTAATACTGCCGTGAGTACCGGCCTAGGTTTATTGAAGAAAAAGATACATCGTACATTCTGATCCAAATAACATTTTCCCCCTTATTATTCCCTTATCTCGCTTGGCTGCATCGTTATTTTGTGTCTTGTTTCCGACGGGGTGTGTTTTCTATTAGAGTGAAGAGGGGTGGGCTCTCCATGAAAGTGTGTTCATTTAAATGATTGGGGTTGTTTCTTTTGGCCAGGTCTATCTCGATTGCTTCCTTTATGTCAAGAGCTCTGCCTTTCGGTTCGTGATTAATTATTTTTAAATCGGTTTCAATGTTAGTGAAACTGTGTCCCACGTCGCACATGTGTTCGCATACGGCCGAGTGTGTCTCGTATTTTATTGTATTTCTATGTTCATGGTAACGTGTATCTACTCTTCTTCCACTCTGCCCGATATAATTTGCTTGACAGCCTGTATCTTGGCACGTAATGGAATATACCCCTGACTTTGAATATGGGTCTTGTTTATTTAGATTACTATTGTGCAGATGCTTTCCGGTTGTGTTATTCGTTGTAAATGCTATCTTTATAAGTTGCTTTTTTGAACAGATTGGTGATTTTATATGTGTTCGCGTTCACATAATTGAAACGTATGATTTTTTTTCTCATTATTGTCCGGCTTTTGAGTCGTTTTATCTTTATTTTTATATGTGGCTACAATTTGATCTATTTTGCTGGACGGAAAATGGTTTTCCTTTGCTATTTGCATAATTATTCTGATTTCCTTATTATAATTGTCTTTTGACATGGGTATGTTTAAAGCCCTGTGCACCATTGAATTCAACCCCGCTAATTTATGCGTACTGAGGTGATTGGACTGATTGTCGATTGCATGCGAGGTTTGTGTGGCTTTTCGGAATATGGAATATGAAAGCTCATTATCTTTACGTTCGATGGTTATGTCGAGATAATTTATTATCCGATCGGTTTCGGATTCATCAGTGAATTTGATTGAGCGGTGTGGGTTGGCTATTAATGGTTTGGAGAATTGTTTCTTCGCTTGTTAATTCAGTGTCGTAGATGCAAATTACGTCATCCACGTATCTTTTCCACATTACTATTCCCTTGGTTGAGTTATTTCCTAGGAACGCATTTTCCAGTGCGTTAATGAAGATGTCGGCGATTAGCCCACTTAGTGGTGACCCCATGGCTAGGCCCTCTGTGTGTAAATTTTATTATCGAATTGAAACACGTTTTGGCTGAGTACGACCCTCAGTAATTTCACGACCTCTTCAGTTTCTTTTGCCTAGTTAGTGGATTTTAAGTTGTTTTCGATACTGTTAATTGCTTCATTAATTGGAATGTTCGTAAACATGTTAGTTATATCGAAAGATACTAGCCGCAAGCTAGGTTTCATTTGTAGCATGTTCAATGCAGTTACTAATTCCATTGTTCTTTACAGAATTGTTTTTGTCATTGGAAAGGCGGTGTTTTAAGATTTTTAGTAACTCTTTACTGATTTTGTAATTTGGCGCATTCCTACAGTTGAATATTGGTCTCATTGGGCCCTCCTTTTGGTGTATTTTTGGTAGTCTCCTCAATGACGGTATTTTCGGGTTCCTGTTTATTAATTTTTAAATCCAAGTGTATTTATAAATCTCATGTAATCTTTTTCAGGATTAGGGTATAACCCATCACATTTGGGTACATTCGTGTTGACCGACTGATAAGCACCAAACGTTTGTAATAAATATAGTAAATGCTACTGCACTGGGTTCAGTCAGTCCGTCAGTCAGTTAGTTGCGAAGAAACAGGATTGACAGAATCCACTCTCGCTGCTCATCATGCAAATGTTACTTTTTCCAAGAGTGTATTCACATATTTATACTCTGTATCCCGCCCATTCATTGGGCAAATTCGTGTTGACCGAATGAAGAGCTCCAAATGACAAGTTGTTTATCTAAGTACAGTAATTAGGAGGTGAACAGCGTTATTCTATTCGGGGTCGCGAAGACACGTGCCATGATAGTGGGAGGGAGTAAATAGCTTTCATGGGCAGGACCATCGCTAACAACACGCACGTGTTTCTCTTGGCCAATACTCACACACTTGATCACGATGAATAACACGCACATTTTTCTCGTGACCAACAGGCCACACTGTGTTACAGTGAACTGTACTTCAGCTGATACTTCGATTTCACACAATTTACAATACACAGGTGATCGGAAACAACGTGAACCGGGTAGGCCTATATGAGCGTTAGAGGATTGGTCATACGGATAAATAATTTGAAAAAGATAAGTACTTATCTCTCGCCAGTGTCATTTTATTAGCTGCTGAAGTTAGCCAATCAGATCGCTTCACGGGAGAATTCAAATGGGCTTTGCGGGTCGATGTTACCAACCCTGCTAGTGGTTCAAGACCGGCTTGAGATCGCCAATTGAAGAAAAAAACTTCGTCAAAGATGGACTTGAACACAGATCTCCGGACAGACAGTTTCACGCCATAGGAACTACGCTACGCCACGCTGCACAAGTGAACCGTTGCATGATGATGTCGACAGTGGCTAACAGGTATGTCAGTGTAAGGACACACTGGGAGCGGCGCGGCGCGGGCCGGGGCGGGCCGGGGCCGGATGAACAAATACCGATATCGCGTCAGGAGTTGGCAGTCGGGTTTGAACTGCAGGGGTCTTCCCACTCACTGCGTATCGCGCATTCCAAAAAAATTCAGTTGGTCACTACTTGCTTCACTCACTCAGCACATTCCTTCTTTCAGTGGCTGAGTGTCGCCTGCTGCAATGACAACCATTGGCATGCGGCAAGCCGATATTTTTAACTTAGGAATAGGCGGGCCGCGCATGCGTACTGCAAGACCCCCGCACCCCGTCGCAGCGTGTTCAACTGCCATCTCCTGCCGCGATGACATTACGTACTGAGCTATGGGACCGCACAAACAAACAGCGATTTGAAGCGGGCCGGACCGGGGCGACGCGGCGCGGGTCTTATTAGAACAGTCTAGTTTGTTTTCTTGAGGCGGGTAGACGCGGGCTGCACGTTGCATCATGGACGGTGAGCTACTTATTAATGAAGTATTTGCCAGACCACCGATTTGGCAGTCTAGTCACAAGCATTATCGCAACAGAGGTGTGATTGAGAAGCTGTGGGGTGAAATAGGAAGAGCAATGAATACAACAAGAAAGTATAATTCGTATATTTTGTAAAACAACACAGAATACTGGAATGGTTATATATGTTGATGTTGGAATATTTATAACGAAATCATTTTCAATTCCAACTACTATGGTTTATGCAATAATTATATAATATGATACAGTCATTTAACCATACTTTCAGACACTATAGTCTCCCTATATAAGTCTTTGTGTTAGTGTTTTTAAATAGTTGGAAAATTTATCACGGGTCTCCTGTGCTCGAGATGTGTATCTGTTATTTCTCCTATGTCTGTGTAGAGTCGTGCCTGGAGGTGCAATAAAACGCACTTCTCTGAATACGGGGTCATTTTCACCATCTTTGTCCCTCACAACATTGTGGAGAACACAAGCACACTTTATTATTGTTATGGATATAACCAAATCTTGAGATTGACATCCTCATGTAACGTACGAAGTGATGCTCGTGCCTTCTTAAAACTGGAAACAAGTGATGATACTCCCCATAATCGGCTCTCCCCAAATACACTTCATTTACCCCCTCGCTCCTCCGCCGTCGTTTCAAAAATGTAAAATTTAAAAAGTTATTTTCACAGAGGATACTTGTTCGAGCAGCTTTAGACAGCGCCATATTGTTGACTGCCGCCCGTACGATGTCACGTCCTGTGTGTGCAATACTCGCGCAGACGACGCGCCGCCCCGGCCCGCGCCGCGCTGCTTCCTGTGTGTCCTTACACTCACATGGCTGTTTACGGAACACTTCCGTAAATGACCTATCGCCATGCAGTTACCGCTGTTGAGAAATCAGCATCAAAACAAACACACCTTTGGTTACAGCCGGTGTCGTCGTAGCTTAGGTGCTATGGCGCGTTCCTGTCAGACCGGCCAGCGGTCCGTGTTCAAAAATCTATCGCCTGGTTCTTTTCTTCGATTGGCGTTCTCAAGCCGAGCAGAATTTGCAACATTGTCCCTCAAAGCGATCTGATTCGCTAACTTCAGCAGAAGCTTATAAAATGACACCGGCGCGAGAAATCAACTTTTTTTTAAATGTATTTATCCGTATGACCACATGCCCGGTTTACGTTGTTTCCGACCACCTTGTGGTATGCTTCCATCGGTAGGAAAAATAGTCATCAAATGAAACTACAATGAACCAGCATATTCAAAGCGGCACTGAAATGCAACTTCTCGTTGTAAACTCTGCGCAGTTGAAAATATACAGATAATGGGAAAATCCTCCTTCCTCTTCCTGCCCCGCTAAGCCCAGTCCTGGAGACAACAGGTGACATTCCATTCCCTCAATTACTGTACTGGTGGTGTCCGGACAGTTCGCCACACTGACACTTCCACACACTGCCCAAAATACTGACAATCCGCCACAGCCCTTGGACGTGGCTACCTGTTTAATAACTCAGAAATAATCTCGACTGACATTTCCACACACATCTCCACCCCACCACCAAGGTTACTATGAAAACGATCAAGTTGAAGACAGAAATGTGGATTTTGAAGCTGCTGTAATTTCTTCTCTGAAATACGTATTTCCAACAACAACAATACATGGCTGTCATTTTCACATGACAAAATGCTTATGGAGAAAAGTACAGGATCTCGGATTGTCAGTGGAATACCGAGAGAATAACGAAATCAGCCGTCTTGTCCGTATGTGCGCAGCACTTGCGTTTTTAAAGCCTGAAGATGTGCTCGATGGACGGGTGGAAATACACTCTCAAGCTCCAGAAAGTCCCAAACTTAGCCAGTTTTTGACTACTTCGTTGACAACTGGCACGATAACCAAGACATTCAAATCGAGATGCGGAACTGCCACCAAGCGCGACACAGGACAACGAATGCTGTTGAGGGCTGGAACAACCGACTCAACAATTTTACGGGAGACCTCACCCCAAATTAAAAGAGGTTGTCAAAGAGTTGAAGACGGAAGCTGAGAAGACAAACTGCGCATTTGTAAAGTCAGAGCTCAACATGGAAGGAAAAAAAGAAGACGAAAATATGTCAAACTGGACGGACGGATTGAGAACATTCAGAAAAAGTTCGAAAATGACAACAACAAAAAAGTTTTTTGAAGGCAGTTGCCTATTCACAGAAAATGGAGAAGATTAATATTATTGTTGAACAAAAAAAAAACTGAGGAAGCCTAGAAAGCTGATTTTAAACACACCAAAATGATCGGTTTTGTTATTATTTTGCCAGTCCACCGCCTGGATAAAGTGTGATGGAAATCAGACTGCATTTATTTTATTTTGATGGAAATTACACTACATCACAATGATATTTTCGAGACCGTGTTAGTAATGAAGTACATACACCGAGCGCTTTTCTTCACTCCAAAGGAGTATTATGTTAAGGTGCATTGTCACTGGTGCGGCTGTAACGATGATCGCTGAAGCTTATAGCCTTAGGGGGGGATGTGTGTGGAACTGTCAGTCGAGATTATTTCTGAGTCATTAAACAGGTAGCCGCGTCCAAGGGCTGTGGCGAATTGTCAGTATTTTGGGCGGTGTGTAGAAGTGTCAGTGTGGCGAACTGTCATGTAATCGTACTGGTTTCCGGCGAAGGCAAGTGTACCTTTGTATACCCAACTAATCTTGAGCTACGAAAATATATTTTTACAGCCAATTATTAGCAATATAATATTAGATTGAAATGTTTTATTTGAATACTTTTTAAGCATTTTTTTAAAGATGTAGCGGTGTATTTGGAAGGCGGTAACCAAGTGTAATAGCTGCAAATTGTTGCTCCAGTTGTGAAATTTTAGTCATGAGCTCATCAAACGTAGCACTTTTCAGATCCTGACCTTCAACAGAGTATATACTGTATTATTGCGAGGATTCATTTCCAACATTTTATCTGCCATTACAGCAACTCGCTCTAGGCAGTCTTCGCTCACAATAAGAATATTTTTCACTGAATCTGGGAGTGTTTCCAACAAAAGGATTCTAGGAACTTTATCGGTTACATCCTTACAAGCATTTTTTTGAGAAGCTGGATGAGTTTATCTTTAATCCCCTAACTCGATACCTGTTAGCAAATTTTGAATTTTCTTAATCTCACTGTAACGATTGGAATCGTTACCTACCATTTCTCCCGGCACCGAGGCGCGACTATGTGTCCTTCACCACCTGAAACCTTGGCCTTGGTCAACCCTGGGGCCAAAACTCAGGCCGAGTTTGGCCACCCTTCTTCCTCAAGCCCTGTCTTGTTCGTGGAAACCTACCTTCTACGCAGTTGGAAAACTTTCCAGAACATTCGATTCAGGCAACGTTGCTCGACAACAGTGTACAGTGATTAAGTGTTGCCATGTTTGTGTATTTATTTCTCCATATGCTGAACCAGATATTCCTAGTTAGGTTGCTCCTATTATGTTGGTCAAACTGTTGGTCAACTGTGACTCATTCTTCCCCACTCGAGTCCTTATCTAGGGCGCGGGAAGTCTTGATTGTCTTACCGCATTCCTATATTGTTCTGTGCCGCATTCTGTCTTACTGACAGGTACGAAGGAGACGTATCGCTTGCTCCCCGGGAGCCACGAGCTGGCTTTCCGGGAAGAGAACCTTAAAGTATGGCGCAACTTTTCACATGTAATAATGTCAGACTTATACTCTTGGTTTAGCAAATTTTTGAATATTTTAAATTACTCAGATTTTTGACACTGCCGAAGTGGTGCGCCTTTTCTTTCATGCTTATGGACTTTAATATTGGATAACAATTGGGGTGTTTGGATCGGTGTTTGTGGCCGCATATATTGTAATTGACGTGTTACTGTTCCACCTTCCCTTTCATGTTTGCCCTGATCAGGTTGGATTGTTTGGAACTTGTTCACGTCTTGTAATGCCCTTTCACTTGGTTTGCCCTGATCAGGCATCACGATTTATCACGTAGTGTGTGTACTTGTAGTGTATTTACTTTGTTCCTTTTATGGCCGCAGTCACCGCGCCATGTGGCCCAAGCGTTATCCTAATCTAAGCACCATCATTAATTCTTAAGGTAGGGTACTGCTCTAACTAACTCATTGTATGTTTGTTTATTTATCTAAAATTTGTTTATATTTTTGGAGTGCGTAAAATTGAATTTTTGGTCCTTGTTGGGGTTTTTTCATGGTCCTCGTCTGCTGCCCTAGCGGCCATTATTAATTACATCTTGATATATCAACCGGTATGGTCGTTTGTATTTAATGTTGGTAACTTAATTAATATTTTGTTTGGTCAAGCATTTAATATTGTTATTTTAATATTTTGGTGACTTGGTATTTTTCTCCCGGGGACCTAAGATAGGCTATGCATTACTTTCTTTTTGGATAAGTTGTAAACCCCTTTTATTTTAGAATATATTATATTTCCTTTTGAATTTCTTTTATGTTTACTTTCCTTGCTGGCCCACGGCTCTGCGTCTGGCCCACCCTTCCCTCCACAGGCTAGTCCTGAATGCCTCACCTCTTCAAGGTTTAAATAGGTAGTAGTGTCTTAAACCTTGGAGGAAGTGCTCTGCTCAGTCATTTGCCTCTAATGAATTTTAGGGGCGATGGCCGGTACACTCACTTTTCTTGAAAATGTCGAGGAGTCGTAATTTGGCAGAGGTATACTTCGCAATTCCTAATCCAGTGATAATAGCCCATATATTCTCGACATACTTGGGTCCTATTTGGGCAATCATCTTCTGAAGTAATCCTATTTATTGCAAATTGCACCTCCATCTGGTAAAACCATATATTGGGCTTCTCTGTCCCAAAAGGAGGAATGTTTATGCTCACTTTATTGGCTTCGCAGTTTTCGTTTTTCATTTCCCTCGCGGCTGACGTATCCACTTCAAGGCTAATTTATAGTTGGTATATTCTCCTGAATATACTGTTTATGTTAGAGTTTAATAATGATACACCACTTGAAAAATTACGAACAGGCCTTTGACAGATATGACGCGGTTCAGACAGAAATTGAAACAACCATGTTATGTCAGGAAGGAGACAGGGAGGAGGTTGAAACCCTATATTATGACGGCGTTGGTACCGCCTACGCTCTAATTCGTAAACTCACCGAAGATCAAAAAAGGGACATTCCAGTTCCAAGTATACCTCAAGTGCAACAAACTTCGCCTCGTGAGGGCACTCTCAGGCCCAGACCCCTACTCCCTAAAATAGAATTGCCTCATTTCTCAGGAGATGATTGTCAATGGGACTCTTTCTATGAGTTATTTCGCTCTCTCAATCATGACAATGAAGCCATCTCAGTAATTCACAAATGTCATTACTTGCGATCGTCTCTCCATGATCAAGCGTTGCAATTAGTCGAAGCTCTTGCATTGAGCACCGATAACTACCCTATTGCTTTCAAGCTGCTTAAAGAAAGATATGGTAATTTACGTCTACGTGTTCAACGTCATATGAAATCCTTATTTAACCTGTCACTTACACGTCACAATGACGTCAATAGTCTGCGTACTCTCATAGACACAACCCAACTTCATGCAAAAGCGTTATCTCAATTAGAACAACCAACAGAACACTGGGACACTTTTCTAATACACCTAGTCACTTCCAAATGTGATGCTGCCACTTTGAAGGCGTGGGAAATCGAACTTGCCCATGACGATGATTATTCTTATGATCATCTAGTCACTTCCATAAATAGCAGATGTTAGCTCTTAAACGCTCTAGCAACTCAAAGTGAATCCGCCCCCTTTAGCTCTAAACGTGAACATGCACCCTCTACCTCTAGACGCGAGCATGCGTCTACTAGCACTCAAAGACATGGGTCTCTAGCTCTTCTAAGTCCAACACCTACGCTACTGGTTACAAAACTAGGTCTTCTGAAAACCGTCAAACTAGTCCTCTCACATTAAACAGTCAAGGTGAATCCCAAAAACCTCTTAATAATCCTTTGAAATGCGTACTTTGTCAAGATCTTCATGCTCTATACCTTTGTACTTCCTTTCAAGAGCTATCCGTCGATGATAGAAGGAAATTAGTATCCCAAAATTGTTTATGCTTTAATTGCCTTACACCTAAACATTCTGTTTCAAATTGTAAATCCGCTAGACTTTGCTATCATTGCAAAAAATCGCATCATACATTACTGCACCGTCATGATAAACCGAGGTCATCAGCAGCTTCCGCTTCTACCTCCAAACAAAGTGATGATACTGGTAAACCCAATGCGTCATCGTACATTCAAAACGCCACGTCTTGGCGTAGTGCTCAAGTATTATTGTCCACAGTTCAAGTAGAAGTTCAGGATGGATCAGGTAACTGGATTCGTGCCAGAGGACTTCTCGACTCGGCTGCTACTCATGATTTTGTTTCAAATTCATTAATTCAAAAACTTGGTCTTCCCGTAACACCTACCTCTATAAACGTATCAGGTATCAACAGTTCTAAAACGCAAGCCTTACAATTATCGAAATTACAAATAAAAGACACTTGTCAAAGAAATAACTTCCTTAAATTAAACTGTCTCATTCTTAGGCGAAGACACTCCGAGTCGCTCGGTCGACACCACTTGTTTAAACATTCCCGCTAACTTGAGGCTTGCTGATCCTCTCTTTAACATTCAAGGTCCAATCGATATACTCTTCAGTGCAAACGTCTTCTGGAATTGTCTACGCAAGCAAATACGTCACCTGTCCTCTAACGTTTTTGCTAGAGATACAAACTTTGGTTGGATCATCACTGGCCAACTTCCGCATTATACCACTCAACCTACTTCGCTATGTCACTTCGTCAGCACTCACTTAGAACAATTCTGGAAACGGGAAAATATTGACTCTTCCAGTCCAAACTAATCTGAAAATGAATTCTGCGAGCACCCCGGAAGGTATATTTATTGTTAAAATGCCTAGACCGCTCAACCCTCCAAAACTTTGTAACTCTCAACCTAAAGCGCAAAAGGCTCTCTTCGCCATCGAGAGCAAATTCAAAAAAGAACCCTTTGTAAAAGAACAGTATACCAAATTCATGGAAGAATACGAAAGTCTAGGTCACATGGAAGCTGTGAATAAATCCGATGACGAATTACACCCTCCAGTCGAAACCATCTTTCTAAACCACCAACCTGTGTGGAAAAACCCTCTCGTTAATGATAAAATCCGCGTTGTGTTTAATGGGTCATCACCCGATGCTCATGGCAATAGTCTTAATGACACCCTTTATTCTGGCCCCGCTATTCAATCAGACTTGTCCACTATTCTTTTGAACTTTCGTTTATTTCCCATAGCCGTTATTGCCGACATTAAACAGATGTATCGCCCGGTTTTGATTCATTCTGAGCAACAGGATCTTCAGCGAATTTTATAGCGTGACGAAATAAGTAAACCTATAAAAATATTTCGTTTAAAAACTGTCACCCATGGACTCAAACCTTCCACTTTCCTTGCTATCCGATCGTTACATATGCTAGCCGCTCAAGATGGTCACTCGTTTCATGCTAAAGCTTCAGAATCCTTAACAAAATCTTTCTAAGTTAATGTTTACTTACAGTCCTTTAAAACCCTGGAAGAAGCCTCTCTCATCTCTCGCGTACTAAAAGCACTACTAAATAATGGATGATTTCCACTCCACAAATGGAATTCTAACTCATCCTAATTTCTTTCGCAATTTCCAGTTGAAGAAGTAGATCCCTCTTCTGTCGAAATTTGTGGCGATTTAAACTCTATAAAAACGTTTAGGAGTAGATTGGTGCACTCGCAGTGACACCCTTATTTATCAAGTGTCTCTTTCTAAATATTTTCCAAACACTAAGAGGCAAATTTTGTCCGAAATAGTTAAAATTGTCGACCACATCTATTTCTTGCTCCAATCATTGTTATCGCCAAACTGTTCATGCAAGAACTATGGTCCCTCAAGTGCGAATGGGATGAGGCTGTTCCCACCTCCTTTCTTAAAAGATGGCTTTCTTTTCGATCTAGCCTACCCAATCTTATTGAAATTCCACGGACGCTAGTCAATACTTCGTCTAGTACATCCCTTGTGCGTTATGTCTTTGCCGACAGTTCCGAGAAAGCTTACGGTTGTTGTGCATATCTTGTTCATTACACTCCTCTAAATGAATCTTCACGCTCGAGTCTTATTTGTGCTAATTCTAAAGTAGCTCTCCTTAAAACCATTACCTTACCCCGGCTTGAATTGTGCGCCGCTCTCATGGCAGCGGAACTTTCCCACAAATTGCAAAAAATCTTAAAGTTCAATTTTCCCAAATTTGGTTATGGAGCGATTCTATGATCACCCTCTCATAGATCGCTAATACTCCAACTCATTGGCAAACCTTTGTCTACAATCGAGTTGCCAAAATACAAACTCTTTCGCCAAGATGTCAGTGGAGACACGTTCCCAGCGCTGATAATCCCGCTGATATTATCTCACGCGGTTGCTTACCTTCTCAGTTAGCCGTATCCGGTCTTTATTGACACGGTCCCTCGTGGTTAGTCAAAGACTCTTCTTGGTGGCCTTCCAAACCTCCAGCTCCAATGTCTAACTTGTCCGACGCTAAAGTAGTCAATGCAAACGCTTCTTGTCTCGTCACTGGCGTTTCGTCTTCTTTGTTGTCTCGTTATTCTTTCTTTTACAAACTTATCCGTGTTTTCGCTTACCTGCTCAGGTGGAAATACCTTGTCATTGATCAACCCGTTCTTCCTAAATCGCATTTAACTAACCATGAATTAAAGTTTGCCACCACTAAGGTTTTACAGCTCACGCAGCAGGAAGCTTTTCCTTTGCTTTCAACAAAGAAAGAACTTTCTAAGTCCAGCCGTCTTTGCGCCCTTGCACCCTTTCTTGATGAAAGTGGGTTACTGAGAGTAGGCGGGAGGCTTTCTCATTCCTCACTCTCCGAAGACAAAAAACAGCCTGTCATTTTGCCTTCTAAACATCACGTAACCTCCTTAATCATACGTGAATTTCACTATCGTAACTTACATGTTGGTACTCGCACCCTGCTTTGTCTACTAAGGGAAAAGTACTGTATTATAAATGGCGTTGATGAAGTGTCATCGGTTATACACGAAGGCATCCATCCCCTGCTTCAAAGTAAGACCTAAGGTCAGCACCCAAATCATGGGCGATTTACCGTCTTTCCGCTCTTCTCCTAGCCGACCTTTTGCTTTGACTGGCGTTGATTATATGGGTCCTTCCCAATATCAGAGAAATTCTCCTGATGCTAAACGGAAACTACTTGGTAAACTCGACGTATCTCCTTTCGTTTGCATGGTTACTGGTGCGATCCATCTAGAACTAGTAACTAACGCCTCTACTTCGTACTTCCTTTCAGCTGTTTCTCGCTTCACTGCTCGGCGTGGAGTTCCCATGGAAATGTTTTCCGACAATGCTTCCACCTTTCAAGGTGCAGCTTCCTTATGGAAGAAAGCTCTTACTTCTTTTTCCGCAATGGAACAAATTTCCAACTTTTCGTATGCTAAAGGTTTCAAATGGCGATTTATACCCCCTTACGCCCCTCATCGTGGAGGAAGGTGGGAATCACTACGTCAAGCTAACAAAACGACATCTAAAAAGGTTTTAGGCAATCGCATTTTGACCTACGAAGAATTCAATTCATTATCCATTCTGATAGAAGGTGTTGTTAATTCTCGCCCTCTAACCCCACTTTCTAATGATCCTGATGATTTGCTTCCTTTAACTCCCAGCCATTTTCTTATTGGTAGTTCCCTTTCCGCTCCTCCCCCTTTGCACGTTTCTCATAGATTCGTGCTTGCCGATTTTTTGTCGGAAAATTGAGGCCCTGCGTAACTCCTTTTGGAAACGATGGAGGTTGGAGTACATAACTTCGCTCCAGAGGAGACAAAAGTGGCTCCTCTATAATCCCAATAGCAAGGTGGGAGACCTAGTCCTCCTCAGGGAATCTATCCCTCCGCTGGTATGGATATCGGGCAGAGTAAAGGTTCTCACTGCCAATGGTCATATTGTTAGACCTATATCAGTGTTTTCACCTTTGTCACTCGATTCAAAAATTGTTTCTTCTCTCTGTTGGTGTCTCGGTCCCCAGCATGGTATAATCTCCTGAATATACTGTTTATGTTAGAATTTAATAGTCACTACTTTTTGATTTTCTTTCTTTATTCACGTTCTTTCTTACTTCCCTTTTTTGTAAACACCAACAGAGACCTCTTTTGTTTTCAGTTTTATTTCTCTGCATTCTCTTATATTCTTTGAAAGTTTGTTCCAGATGTGCATACTTTCTCTTCGTGTAAGATTTCTCTACAGTACTCCGTGCGGCAAGTCGCTGAGACTTTGGATTCCGGTCAATTCAAGAATTGGTTCCACACATTACAAGTAGAGAACATCATCACCGCTCTATTCATTCTCCATGAAGACTACAACGTTTTATTTCGCTTTACCTAACACACATTCTATGTAAAATTTATTTTGTTATGTTGCCCATATGTTTTCCCTCTCTCTTTCTCTCCCTCCTTTCCCCTCTCTGCCTTTGCTCGCCTGCACGCTTGATACGCTCGTTCACTCTTCACCAAGTGCTTCGCTCAGACTGTTCGGCTCTCTTACTCGGAGGTATCCTTCTTTTTCAACCATGTGTTGATATTCAAATAAGTCGCCATGTTTTAGAAACATTTTAACGGCTGGCAGTGAACTTCAACATTGCTACAATGACAAGATAAGTACCTGATTCAGTGATTTTACAAACTAATTTTTATGGGGTTTATATGAATCTTAATCGGAATGTTTTAGATTAAAAAAATCTGCAAAATACGAACTTTCACATACTTGTGTAATATACTAACGGCCCAACGAGGGACATTACATTACTTTGCTAAAGCTTATTCCAGCTCGCCATTAAGTTAAATGGTTATGAAAACTTGCTAATACTTCTGTGTCAAAAAAGGGGATACCTTTTCCTTCCAACGTCGGAATCATGCTTAACTTATAGCACTTTGAAAATCAAGCTCCTCTTCTTAGAAAGATTTTACACTGAATCTTGAAATTGTACCAAGTTATTCTCCAATTTCATCGTGGGAGTTTTCTCTTCTTGCCCCATTTTATGTAAGTTTCAACTCGTGACATTTTGAATCAAGCAATAGACTCTGTATCGTGTAATATCACACCACCAAACTTCTCAAAACTCAATAATATTGAACTACTGCTAATTTCCAATTCAGAACAAACCATAAACCTCAATAGTGACTTTCCGTGTGCTCCGATATTGGTTTAGTGCAAACCATATGTTTTGGGTACCCAATTGCGAAAAGAAAATCATATGAACAGACTCAAAACGTACCCCATTTTTCCTTCCTATTTCCCATTCAAGTAATTAACCTGTGTATATTTTTTTGTTAACTCGAGGATTCACTGTAGGTGACCTCCCCATTTTGAATTTAGCATCACGTAACTTCTGTTTAAATAATTTAGTAGTTATAAATCCCCCTTTTAATCTGCGTTCTCATTTTCCTGCTGCGCCCAGGAATTAAGAATTTGTAATTTCATAATTGTCACAGTGTTTGTTACACTTGATTACTAAGATACTCTACTCAAGAATTTGTTAATGTACTTCGTTCTCTAAACAAAAAATAGGTCTCAGGCCTTCCATTTTGTAATATTGTTTGAAAACACTATTCATGTTAAAGCAATTAAAATTACTCTAATTTGTTTGAGTTAAATTTAATTCTATTGCTCGAAGAGCTTTCAAGGTGTGGTGGCATTTCCTTCCCCATTTTTCTTGTATTACTTTCTGTAATAAAAAAAAATGATTACAAACACTTCATGCTAATCTCGAAATTAATCCAAATCATTTGTTGTGTTCATGGCGAAACTTCTGCTAATACTTTACATTAAGTTTATTCTAGTAATTTCTGTAAATGATTAAATGCGAATATTGTTCGCTCAGCAAACTTCCTACTCGAGGTAATTATTGCCTAGTCATGTCAATTTACCCATCAGATTGTAGTTTTGCCTAAGTTAGGCTTGTTAGTCTTTTCTCTGCTAAACTTCTAATCAGCACTTTGCTGGATACACTTTGAACACAACAATTGTTCCTTTCTAGTAATTTTGCTTAATTATAATTTTCTTTCTAAAAGCTTCGAGAGCTTTCTACCTATTTCTATTTTTCTTGCAATCGTTCCCTCGCTTCGGGGTCCATCCTAGGGAGGGGGAGGGGGTGGGGGGTAGTAACGCCATTCTTATTGTTTTCACTCTTTTCAGCATTTTTGAATTTAAGTTAACCACTTTATTGTTAAAGCTAGTTCATTTTTCCCACTTTGACGTTATTAGCCTTGAGAAATGTTCCTCATTGCTCTGTTACACCTAGCGTTATTAATATTAAATTCAAATTTGTTAGTTTATAAAATAAACTTTTTAGTGGATTCGCTCCTTTGCTACCTATTTGTTTTTTCATTCCTAAGCCCTTTTCCTTTTCCTACGACATCTTCCCTCCGGTAGTGTTTAAGCCTGGACTTGACACTCCAATAGTCTCGAATTATACCAAATAAATCGGCGCTGGGTAATGTAATCTACATGCACGATGTGTATCATACAACGGAATTGTTTACCTCTTAAGATGCCTCTGTTGGTTGAAGTTATGCAGTTCTTAAAACTATACCGGTAACTTACGTTCCTTACTGGCCATAGCCACTTCCTTCCCAATCTTCACCTGAATTTCAAATACACACCACTACTACTACTACTACTACTACTACTACTACTAAAGACACATCAATTACTCAGCTTATGAGACAAATTCTACCTACATATATACGTACATATACTGTATATACACCTAAGTACACGATGCCAAGCCCCTCAAATGAAACACCACACAAAGCTACAAAACGCAAAATTCAGCATTCTAAATGCAAATTTTTGGATTTTTAAAAGATAAAAGCCACGAATTCTAACGATTGTTATTCTGTTATGCAGAAAACAGTTCTAGGTTGGAAACAATCTGGGGATCTTCTAGTTATCCAACACTCATGACTGCTGTTTGTAACTTAACATTTAAACATACTATCACAGGAAAGTTAAACCAAACTGAAAGAACCTCGTCGCGTAGCCGCGCGCGTTAGATCGCTCACCGCGACCACGACGGGGAGCTGCAGCAAATGCAGAGATCGGAGGTTGGAATCCCGACGTTGCCAGCGGCTATCCTGAGTTGGTTTTCGCCTGTTTTTCGCGCACTCCCTCCAGCCAAACACCGGGATAGCTCCTTGTTTCAGGTCCCGGGGCACCTGTCCCATCGCCGACCTTACAATTACAGTTACACGCACTACTACAGTCACCAAAGAAACGCAGGTTATCAGACTAATTGAGCATAAACCGAATTAACAACAAACAAACTGAAAAAATAGATTAAACTGGATTCAAGGAAACTTCAAGCATTCAATGAAGTGAGAAGTTGTGCATTCCGCCGTGTCAATACAATCGGGCTCCTCCTCCTCTTATCCTAGTTACATTCACACATTAAAACGTTTAAAATATACTTTCAGTTAAGGTTCAGGTCGTCACTATTCCTCTTGCTCTGTTGCATAGAATGTCCGATGATCTCACACAGTACTGCAGTATTTATGTCAAAAGGTTATTTAAAATTGTTTGTTCTTTCTCCCAACACATTGATACATCTTTATAATTAGATATACAAGTGTGGTAAGCTGCCGGAAACTCATATCTCTTTTAACACGTATACGTTCGTACTTGGATGTTTTGGGGGTTCAAATTGAACTTGTTTCTCAAGTCTGACTCGTCCCTCCGCATGATGGAGCCATAAAACGTCATGTGTCAGACCGGGAAATCTGTGTTCCGTCCCAGGTCATGTCAGGAGGCATAACACCTCCCATTCATACGAATAGGTTCGGACGTTTGTGTTTCCGATTCAAATCAAACTTAGTGACCTTTCAATTGCCATTATGAACAAATAACACATAGCCTACTATTTTACCCGGACCACTTTATGTATTTTAATGAAATATATTTTTGCGATATTGTTTGTAATAACAATATTATGATATGTGGGTGTTGGCGAATTGAGCCAGCTAATCTTCCGAGTGGATCTTTCTTATCTTGTCATTCCAACGCACAGCCCTTTCGGGCCACTTGCCCCAGGCCAAGATCTGGTTCTTCCGCTGAAATCATCCACCCTTCGCTTCGGTCCCCCACCACTACCATTGTGAAAACCCAAAAGCAAAGATAACTTATTTGTTCTTGCAGAATGATCGGCTGGCTCTGGAATTTTCTGTAAACACACTTCCATGCAGGGTTGTACAAAATGCATTGGGACCTAGCAGAATTTCGGTGAAACAAAAATTATGCCTTTATTCTTTTAAAAGGCCACAACAGTTAAAAGGTACCTTAAACCCGTTACATTATTATAATTATTATTGTCCCCCGTGGTGTATGGGTAGCACGCTTTTCTCTTACCGAGGAGGCTCTGGATTAGATTCCAGCCAGAAACTTATGATCTATAGACGCCGGGGTATCGGAATTTTGTCCCGAAGGGGATATTTACCGTGCCAGTAAAACTACTGACACGGCTCTGGCCCCATCGCATTTGCGCACCCTCAAATGCCAACTAACTACGCCAGGATTCGATCCTGTAACCTTGGACACAGTATGCGGGAACGTTACCACTGAGCAACGCAGCCAGTCATACTTAAGATCTGACTTGAGGGCTGGAAAGGGGTACTTTTTGTCGTTTATTCATTTTGAAGGCTTTGCGATTATGCAGTACTTTGGTGTGTGTGGAATCTGTCTGATAATCTGTGTTATTGTAACTCCTACCGACAGTAGTGGCTACGCTGGCTAAAGTGCAGTGTTAGGTCATGGGGCCAAGCTCTCTGCTGACTCGGTAGACGCGTGGGTTCGAGCCCCACCGTCGGCTGTCCTTGAAATGGTTTTCCGTGGTTTCCCCATTTTCAACACCAGGCAAATGCTGGGACGGTACCTTCTGACAGGCCACGGCCGCTTCCTTCCACATCCTTCTCCAATTCCATTCACCTTAATCAATTCCATCTCTCATCCCGACGCGCAGGTCGCCCACGGGCGTCGAATAGAAAGACCTGCACTAGGTCTCTGAGGAGACCACACGAAAAAAAATGTAACTCCTGTAGCGTACTATTGTGTACCGGTACTTGTAATTGGGCTAGGATATGGTTAGGATGGGCCCATGGTCTTAATTGAGGTACAATCTCGGCATCGACCTAGAGTAGAAATGAGAAACCATGGAAAACCACTTCCAGGATGGCAGTAGTGGGAATCGAACCCACCTCTTCTCAGTTTTATCTCACGAGACTGAGTGTACCCCGTTCCAGCCCTCATAACAGAATTGAAATGCTTGGCCGAGCCGGGAATCGAACCAGGGCCTCCGCAGTGACAGCCACCACGCAATGAGGAGGAAATATGAGAAATGTAATCTGAAAAAAAAAACTATAAAAAAGAATGAAAATGACTTCAAAAAAATATTCGATCAAACTGAAATATGGCGACAGTTTTACAGAGGATCCATAAAAGTAATCCTGTTTTACTCACTACTCAATTACCTACCATCATTAAAATACACTGGAATTCAATGTAGAAAGGCAGTTAAAATGTTAGGCCTATTCTTAATCCTAATGTTTTTTAGAACCATATTAATTAAAATCTCAATAAGACAAACTTCCCGGATGGACAAAAAGAAAACGATTCGCTGGAGTAATTTAATACAGCAATACTTTGGAATTAATTCAAATTATGTAGAACACTTCTCTCATTTAACTTAAAAAAAACTCGTTTACTCGTTGTGTCAGCCGTAGGATTTTCTTTTATACAATCATTTACAAAACCAACTACATTCCCCTAACAAGTCACTTTACTTGCCAATAAAGAATATTTTAACACATTTCATTGTATGAGAAAAAAATATGATGCATTAAAATTATGTGAAAGATTAGGCTATCATATTTGTAAATACTGTCGTAAAATTGTCTAAAAAGGATGAAACTTAAAATGGCAAAAATATAAAATAATGTTGAATTGAGCATGTGTTGTTCCCCTTCGCTACAGCGTAGAAAGGATTTCTGCAGCAATTGGCGTCGTATTACTGTCATTTGAAAAGGAAACATGACATTTTAACAGCATCTGCCCTCTAGTCATCACCAAGAGGATTTCTAAGGTAGAATTTACTTGGGATAGTTACCCTTTTCTCGACGGGAATTAGATGTCATGAATTCTATGTGGTGGGTATTTTTGACGGCCGGATGCCCTTCCTGGAGCCAACCTCACAACATGAGCAAATGAGAGAAGAAATTAATGAACCTAAGTAAGGAGTTGGAAGGAAGTAGCCGTGGCCAATTAGAAAGGACAGTTCCTGGATTTGTATAGAGTTGAAAATAGGAAAGCATGGAAAACCATTTCAGACTGGCTGCATGGTCGAAATATAAAATTGATAATAATATTGTGACCCTTGGTTAGCACAGTACCTAGGTATATAAATACTGTATGTAATTTATACTAATTAAAGATTCAGTACACGGGGCTGATTGCCAAGCTTCCCCAGCCCCTAAAATCAATCTCCAACAACTAATTACTGGTATTGAGTATGTTTTAATTTCATCTAATAGGTTAGGCTATTCAATGAAAATTGTTCACTTGGTTTAAAAAAAATAATTTTGTTCATTCATTAGTTTATGTAATGAAGATTGGGTAAAATGTTAGAGATTACACTTAGGTTATATTAACGCTGTCAGTTTATCGAACACAATCTCATGGATGCCCATATTGAGGATATATCGTATTCTTTGTATAAAGCTCCTCCACATACAGTTGTCACCATATCCTGAACGCTGGGTCATACATACAGTATGTGACTTTATAGTAATTGACACCCCTGGGACCGTCAAACTAAGAGTCACCTCCCCTCCAACAGTTTAATGAGGAAAGGCTGGAACGTGTGTACAATATGGTATGTGTTGGCTGCAGAGTGGGGGAAGAGAGGGGAGGTTGCAAATGAGCTATCACAGGCTCAATCGGACTATGAATTATAAAAGGGGCAGATCATGGTGGCGAGAAAAATCTGTCCGATTTTATCAGGGTAATTAACTGGCCCAATTGGGCTGCGCCCTGGTATGTTAATGTAATAGGCAATGTATTGTACAGTACTTTAAAGCGACTCCTACTGATATTCTCTTCTTGGTTAGGAAGTCTAGGGTATCACTTTACGCATTAGTATAACTACAGTCCCGTGCCATTACTGCTCGCAGAGCGATGCGCTGCTCGAATCTAGTCATGGGACACGAATTTGACCCAGCTTTGTCATTAAATCCCCCGGTTAGAGCCGTCGAATGCAGAATTTTGATTAGCAGGGGCCTAAGGGAATGAGAGGAAAATAGCAGTGGCTCCTCGACGAGACCATGGGCTCAGGAACGTGCGGTTAGACCACGTGGTAACAGCTGCGACCCCACCGAAGCGGGCGGAATTGTACAGGTACCGGCAGTTAGCTCTGCACTTCTCCATCCCACTCCCCCGGTATACTACTGACGCGTAAAACACTTACCTCGCTGAGCGTGCCTGTGTCTGATTGTGAGAACCAATTGTCACGCGTGTCAATGTTCTGAGATAGGGAACTATTCGGCCCGCTCTACACCCAAGTCTTCATAACGTAACAGAATTGTCAAAAATAACGAATTAATTTTTGTTACGTTACTGCTTCCGTACCCAAAACAAATGGTATATGAATAACGTTTTTAGTGCGGCAACGAAATAAGGGGTTATAATTTTCCCTGGTTTGTGCTATTAACGTTATAACCAGCAGAGGAAAAGATTCCGTTATTTTAATATGCGCTCCCGTTAATAATGTTATAAGTCTAGTAACGGTATGACAGTGATTTTGACCCGCTGCGCGCCATCAATAACGTTATTCAGGCAGAGTGATCGAATCGGTTATTTCAAAATGCAAACCTACTAATAACGTTATAAGCCTAGTAACGGTATACGAGAGATTTTTACCAGTTATACGCTATCAATAACGTTATTCAGAGCAGAAAAATTAATTCCGTTATTTAGAAATGTGAACCCACCAATAGCGTTATAAGCTTTGTAACGGTATACGATTGATATTTACGAGCTTTGCGCTATCAATAACGTTATTCATGACAGAAAAATAATTCCGTTATTTAGAAATGCGAACCCACCAATAATGTTATAAGTGTAGTAACGGTTTACGAGTGAATTTTACTAGCTATACGCTATCAATAACGTTATTCAGGGCAGAAAAATTAATTCAATTATTTTGAAATGCGAACCCACCAACAACGTTATAAGTCCAGTAAGGGTATACAGGTGATTTTTATCAGTTATGCGCTATCAGTAACGTTGTTCTAAGCGAAGAAATTGATTCCGTTATTTCAGAAACGAATCTCGTCAATAACGTTATGGAAGTGTCTATTTGCCCGCTACCCGGACAAGCATGGAAGGTAACCGAGAACTGACGATGCTGGGCCATTTGTAATTCCAGGATAATTATTTATTCAAACGTAGGATAATAACTTCTTGAAATATCAATAAAATCAACATAGTGATTTCAATCTGAGCGTGTGCCCCATCAGACAGGGCCAGGCCCCTTGCTCGTTTCGATCGCGGTCATACTGTAGCCTACGTTAGAAACACGTTTCCTAAAATCAATACGATGGATCCCATTGATTCGAAATATGTCTTGTTGCTTCATATAAGGGTTTGGAACATAGCCTATTGTTCATCAGTCCCATGTAGTTGAGGTGTTTATGGAATTTTTCTGATAAACTTTGTTATTTTTGGAGTTGGCCATGGCCTTGACTTAGGAACTATCCACGTATTTTCCTGGAGTGGAAGTGGGAAACCACGGAAAAACACTCAAAGATGGCTAAGATGGGAATCGAACTCACCTTCTCGCAGTGTTGCCATATAAGGCAGAGGGTAACCTACAACCCAAACTTTCACTCCTTTGTGTCAAATAAGAGTATTTCTTTCCTAAATGAAACCTCCCGTTCTTGCTTTTCGTTTACTTCTTATCCTATTTTCATTTAGTAGTGATAGAAGCTATTTTTCAGTGATGGTTATTTCTAATGAAGAAAGCTTTTCAGTCGGTCAACACGAATTTCGTGTTGACCGAATGAAAATCATTCTTTATTATTTTCATTTATGAAAAAATAGGCTTATGACATCACATTTAGTCCATGTGTGTTCGTATGTGTGTGTCCCCTAATAAAATATAAACGGTTGGAGCGATTTCAATGAAACTCGGTAAGGTCATAGTACTATTTTGTCCGACCCCGACCGTGATCTTCAAATTTTATTACAGCTCACCAATCCAACATGGCGACTGTGCAAAATATTTCACTGGCATTCCATATCTCCGAAACTAATACAGATATCATCCTGACATTTTGTACGGTGATGAAATGAACTACTAGATGGGACTCTCAAAATTCCTGTTAAGTAAAAAACGAAGCCAAGCGAAGTTGATACATTAAAATAGATATTTTTTCGCGATTAAACCATCCGAACGCCGTAAAATGGTATAGCAAATGTTATACACCTTGTAATGCACTGACATCTTATTCAGCTCAATTGTTTACATAACCTCAATATGGTGCCTGTGTGAAGTTTAAAAATTAAGTTTTAATTTCTTGTGTCCTAATCATGCGATCGGAGCCATCGTTTGAACAATGAACCTACCGTACGCAATAATCGTCATCTAATAGTACACAGCTCTAACTGAATTGTTTTCATACCCACAAGATGGCGGCTGTGCGAAATTTTAAAATCTCGTATTAAGCCTATTTCCATTTATGAAAAAATAGGCTTATGAGATCACCTTTTGTCCGTGTGTGTGTCCGTGTGTGTGCACCAGGGCCGTGCAATGGGCAAGGTGAAGCAGTGCTAGCGAGAAATTTACTCGTGCCGGTGAAGCGCAGCCCTATCCTGCCCATATCTGAGCAGTGCACCACGACATCGCACTAGCACTGCAGCGCTTAGTCGCACTGCAGTACGTTTAGTACTGAGCGCAGAGCCTGGACATTAGGCGCACTAGATCCAACATTTTGTCATATGCGTGTGGTCTGCCGTGCTCATAACGTCTTTTTGTGCATGGTGAGCACAAAAATATCATAGTGGAAAAGTCACACCTTAAAGAAACACACCGAAGACGTATACAACATGATATTTGGACGTACATGTACCAGATCTGCAACAAGGATAAATGAAGTTGCATACTTTTTTGGGTTAGTTATTGTTGTTTTAAGGGGCAGAACTACGAGGTCAACTGCCCCTACTTTTTGGGTGGTACAGCAGGTGCAGCGAGATGTAATAATCCTAAAAATGGAATCAAGCATATTGGTAATCATGCATGTGACAGTAACAGGGGCCGGTATGGAATCAGGAGAGTTAAAATACATTTTTTTAATTTGTTGACATAATGTCACAAACCAGCCGAGGTAGCTACATACGCTGACGTGCATGGTCAGACTACACCGAACTCGAAATACCACACACAGCCATTTCATACCTTACCTCATTAATTTCATTTGTCATTTAATCCCCTCATGAGATTGACGTCATCTATCCGTAATATCATTCCCACAAGGAAACTGTCTCACCACATCCCCTGCCTCATAGCTACCGAACTAATTACGGGTAGAACAAAAAAACTACATTAGGACTATAAAGCTATAGTCTATTTCAATAACAAGATTCTGAATTCACCAACTGATTAGATAGATGCTGTTCAGGGATATTTGAATTCGAGAAACGTGCGTTAGTAAATTTGTCAGGTTTTTAAACTGAACAATATTCCGTCGCAATCTGAGGTAATTTATGTCTTTTATTCGTATTTTCAACATGACCTGAAACAATAACTCATAGAATTTACCTACACATAAGATATACGGCAAAATAAGCAAGTTGACATGAAACCCTTCTAACTTTTGAAGTTTTAGGACAATTTTCATTATTTCAACCGTATGAAGACCAAGAGTGCCTTTCATTGTAAAGCAATTTTGCTCTGAAAATAAGAAAATATGTTTTCTGTCTTTCTACCAGCTTGTCGGTTGTTTGTTGGTTTTTGGAACTATTCGGCTTACGGTTATGGTATGCGAACCATCTCTCTAACTTACCAGGGGCTATGTAATGCCAAAATACGAAGATATGTGTACTATTATAGTTCGTGCAGAAATTACATGGCATCGTGCAATAGACTGCGCTGACAATGAAAGAGATCACCTTGTGGTGTAGCGGCTAACATTTTTGGTCCGGGTTTGATTCCCTGCCCTGCCAAGAAATTTAATTTCGGTTTGAGGTACTGAAATGGTATCGATGATACGTAAGTCATCAAAGGGGTGTTCATTTCGAGGACTTGCACCAGGTCAGTGGGCACGTGTTTCCTTTTTTTTTACATTCTTATTCTGCAATTCGAACATTCATATGGGAACTCTGAGAGAAAAACACCTCGTAGAGTTGTTAGAATAGCTTCCGTAAAATATTCTCAAAGGCCAATGCTACAAGTAGTCGTCGTGAGTTAATCCAATTGCATATTTATATGTAATCCACACATCGTATTTAAGACCATTTGATTTTCATAGCATTCTATGTTCTGGTCACAGGAAAACCTCGAAGCTAATTTCGCAATTTTCAGTGAATGAATATCCAAAGTATAGTAATCATCATGTAGGGAGACTGTGCTACATATATACAGAGAGTGCAAGAATTGCTTGAAGGCATGGTGACATGGTGCGTAATTTGTGTCTGTACAACGAATGAGGTTGTCATTACGGGGATGATGATGAAGATGGTGGTAATGATGAAGACGGTGATTTAATAGTTAGGAACCAAAGGAATGCTTGAGACTTAAGGCTGAAGCGGATGTATGGGAAAAGCAAAATTAACTTGCTGGTTGATTGCGAAAGTGTCTAATCACCATATTTTATGGAGAACAACTTATCCAGAAGTACGCATGAAAGGGAGTAGCCAAGCACAAAAAGGTGGAGGCAAAGGTTGCACTTGTGTGAGACTGCGTGCTGCAAACACTGCGGAGTGTCTGATAACCTAGCTCACGTTCAAACACCATATTAAGAAGGGGATTCAGTACAAACGTCAGGAATCACCGACATAGATCTAAGATGCATCTGTAACATTTCAAAAATGTTACGCGATCCATGTTTTCGTGTCTTCAACGTGTTAGAAGCAAAAGTACAATAGAATAATAATTGTTATTGGCCGTAGAAAGGATACAAGATTTATGCTGGACCCCACCATCAGATGTTAAGTAACCATCGGCATAACAAGACAGGTCGTTTAGAGCAAACGATAGGCTTCAAAGAGAATTGAAAGCTTGTGGTACGTTTCGAATAAGGGAAAGAAACAACATCAACATTTTTTATTTAATAACTTATCGTGTTTGGGTATGCCTAACTTAAGTATAAATGGCATAATTTTGCTATCAAATGAATCCATTCAATAATAGAGAATTGATCTACAATGTACTCGGGAACAGTATGAGACGTAGTCTATTGGTATCCAATAACATTTTATTGCTAATAATAATAGTCTAATAATAATAATAATAATAATAATAATATGAAGAGAAGAGAAGAACGGCTTCAAGAAATCCAGCCGCGACAGGCTGGCCACGCGCCCCTGAACTGACGAGTTCCAGCGTAGACAGATCTGACAGTGTGCGCCTGGGTCATTTTGTGACCACCGATAACAAGGCCATAGCGCTGAGCTATGACGTCACGGCCCGACGATCCACTATTCACCGTCACCCAAACTCACAAGACCGTCTCACCTCATTACACAAGAACAATTCACACCCAACAACCATCTATAAAAATTACCACACAACCAAAAAATAATGGATGACTTAAACAAATTCTTACACGATCCACCGCACAACGACATACCACTCATTACGCAAGATGAGCTCTACAGACGTATCAAACAACGAACCAACAAAGCCTCAAGATACCCACATTCCATCGCAATCACGACTTGAATCTATAATACAATACTAACACTACACTACAACAGGGAGTCTACAAACCTGGCAGGACAAACATACGAAACCGCAGACCTAAACACATCTTCATTATGAAAGGCATACTAATGGAGGGCGCTCTCTGGGGGAAGAGGGTGCTTCTGGTGCGATTTACAAATTACAAATGTCTACTATAACAGACCAAAATTCCCAATCACAGACCGCTAGGGATGGCATGCCTACCTCAGGGACAAGCCCCAGCCACCCCCTTACGGAGGATCTTGCCGCGTCCAGGATGGTAAAACAATATTACACACAACTACAGTCACAGCACGAAGCACAGAAAGACCAACACTCCACACCATAACATTAACATGGCATTAACAAATACACCATCCAAGGGCCGTTTGCATACCGAAACATACAGACAGGTAAAACGCACATGGTGACCGAGTGTAAAATTGTTGTCAATGCTTAGAAACATACCTACATAACAGCAAACTAGCGGCCTTGTAAACTAAATAAGAATGTCTTCAAGGGTCAACTAAACGATCCAACTAAATAAACAAAAATACAAGTTTCAAGTATATACCGTAATATGTACGTATATTCGTATAAATATCGTCGAAATATCGTCTTCCATAGACGTACTTGACGCGTCTGTAAGATCAGAGTAAACACTCTTTAAAAATATGCGTATTTCAAAAAGATGTATGCGTATGTCTTAGGGGATCGAACAGGTAGACTACCAGTACCTGGTACTAGTCCAAATTTTCTCGGAATGTCGTCTTTCCTATATATTCGACGCGTCCATGAAATCATATAAAAATACGTATTTCTGAAAGATATTTGCGTGTCTTAGGAGTTCGAACAGTTACCAGGATCCGGTACCAGTACAAAATTCGTCTAAATGTCGTCTTTCCTAGATGTGATTCGACACGTCCATGAAAACAGATAAAAACACACTGCGTATTTCCGAAAGATTTATATATGTTTAATTAAAGTGGTTCAAACAGGTATCAATACGCGTCTAAAATTTGTTTATATGTCGTCTTCCATAGAGGTAAATTCGACGTGTCCATAACATCAGTAAAAAAAGTAGAACTCTTATCAAAAATAGAAGAAAACGTAACGACATCTAAAAGAACTTCCCACGGCAAGTAGACGTCTATAGACGTTTAATAGATGGACTAACAATATCTGAATGTCCTCTATGAAATGTACTTCTAGCAATAGATGTGAAATAGAAGCTTTTTAGACATAGTGAAACTTGCTGTATCAGAACATCCGTTGGATGTCTACGAATCAGACAGGTAATCAATTAGACGTCTATTAAATGACGTAATACCGGTATAGAGAATATTTCTGTGTAGCCTCAGACTTAAGATAGACACTAAATTTCAGCGTTAGTTTATTGAAATCAGGTAAAGAGACAATTAATAGACGTCTATTTGATTAAGTAATCTATAAATTTAAGACAGTCACAAAACTTCACCAAGTAGTATTTCAAGCAGTCAGCCGTCTAATAAACTTATATTAAATGGCGGATGCTTTCTATCGATAGGCTTTAAGGATATTTATGTGACCACATAGGAATTTAAAAGTGTTGTGGTTAGTGTAGTTTGAGTCATTTCACATGGCCATAGCACTTCTTATATCACGTAAAAATTCCCTGAATAGTTAGCGATACAAGAGTACTACAGACAGGTTACCGTGTACCCAGTGCCCGTGGTCTAGTGGATAACGTGCCGTCCTTCGAAGTCGGAGGTCCTAGGTTCAAATCCCGATGAGTACAACATGAAAATTAACCCTGAGGTTTCAAATTGTCTGAAGCCGTGCCCAGGGCTTGTGTGGATGGAAGAGACTCTAAAGGCACGAGAAATGTGGATATGACGTGTATTTAGTTTAAATGTTTAGTCGAAAGGGACTCTCTACACGCCGTCCATGCTAGGCCGTCTACTAGACGAAAAAATAGGCGACATTAAGGCGTCTATTAGACCATAGATTACACCAAATTTTAGACCAACAATAAATGCTCTAAACGTCTATTAATAGACGAGTACTTTATGTCTGTTAGACGTCTATTCGCCGTGTGGGAATTATTATATACATCTAAAATCGATCTATATAGACGTCTAAAAGTGGGACAAAAAGTGGCCATCTAGACGTCTAATAGACGTCTAACGTAGATCTGTAATTGACGTCTACACGTCTAGGGATGGTCGTCTATTAGATTTCTATTAGACGACTAGTTGTTTATTGGAGATCTACAAAATGATTTTTATTGAGGGCTTACGAGTCCAAATTTCCTATAGGCCATCTTAAAGGGCTGGCCTACTTCTGTACACTTTTGCTGTGAACCATTGTCCAGCGTATTCTTCTGATGGAACTTACAAATTCCCTTAAGGTGCCCCCACCTCCTTCGTGCACTGTTATGTTCCAATCCACTGCTGCCGCTATAACCAAGGTTACAGCGTTTTATTTTAGTTTCCCAGTACGTTCAAAATCGCAAACCATTATGCACTCCGCTGGTAAGTGGTCTATCCCCGGATGTATTCTCCGCAGTATAGCAGTCGTCCAGGTCCAAACTGTTCGAGCCTCTTGGCAGGATGTCACTCGATACCCTAATGTGTCGACATCTCCACATAGTCTACATTGAGCATCCTCAGCCATGTTGTGACGTATGCGTTTAGTCGCTGTAGGCACAATGTCGTTGATCACAGAGTTGAGTGTGGATCTCCACTGTATTGGGCTGTATTTATTTGAGGCATTCAACCAAATCGTTCTCCAATGTCTTTGGGTGAATTTATGTTCTATTGATAGCGGCTTCTGTTGCCCCTTCAGCAAATAAGTGTATAGATTCTTCGTTGAATTAAATTCCCCCTGAGTTTTCCTCTCCTGAGGTAAAATGTCTATTACATTGATAACGGCACGAAAAGCCTGGTGTGTGTGTCTATGTCGCCCACTTATCGTGGTAAGTGCTGGTGGGTGAAGAAAAGTCAGGTCTCTTTGACTCCGCGTTCCTGACATTGATCTGGGGATGGTGCGTCCTAAGAGGGCTTTAAATTTCATACCGACACAGGTTAGATTCAGGCCTCCTTGGAGATTTGGTAAGTACAATTGATCACGGGCGACTCTGTACAGCGATCCACTCCAAAGGTAGTGACCAATACACAGTTCTAAGCGTTGGCTAATTTGTTTCGTTGCAGGTAAGAATTGTGCGAGATACCATATCTTGGATAAAGCAAACACATTAATGTGCCATACTTTCTGTATATCCTGTCTAGAATAATTTACAAGAGGATGGAAAGCCAGATAGAAACGGAGTTGGGCGAAGACCAGTTTGGTTTCAGGAGAAATGTAGGAACAAGGGAAGATGTACTAAGTCTTAGGCTGATTTTGGAAGGTAGAATAAGGAAAAATAAGAGAACGTTCATGGCATTTGTGGACATAGTAAAAGCTTTTGATAACGTTGATTGGACTAAATTGTTTGACATTTTAAAATCGATTGAAATAAAGTACAGGAATCTATACAATCTATACAGAAACCAGGCAGCAGTCATTCGAGCTGAAGGATATGAGAGAGAAGCTGGTATTCAGAAAGGTGTAAGGCAAGGCTGCAACTTGTCACCCAATCTTTTCAATCTTTACATTAAACAACCAATGAAGGAAATTGGAGAAAAATTTAAAGTGGGAGTGAAGATTCAAGGAGAAATAATTTCAACTCTAAGATTTGCTGATGACGTCGTCATCTTGGCCGGCACGCCTGAGGATTTGAATGAGTTTTTGAATGGTATGGACTTCGTCTTACGGAATGAATACATGAAGAAAATTAATACATGTAAAACGAAAATACTGGAATGCAGCCGAAATAAATCAGAAACCTCTATGGACATCAAATTGGCAGGTGAAAAGCTGAAGGAAGTAGGAGACTTCTGTTACTTAGGAAGCAAAATAACCAGTGATGGACGAAGCAAAGAGGATATGAAAAGTAGGTCGGCTCAGGCAAGGAAAGCCTTTCTACAAAAAAGGAATCTGTTGGCATCGAATATAGATTTAGGTATTAGGAAGTCATTTTTGAAAACCTTTGTCTGTAGCGTGGCGCTCTATGGAAGTGGAACTTGGACTATTGGTGCAGCAGAAAAGAGGAGAATTGAAGCATTTGAAATGTGGTGTTACAGGAGTATGATAAAGATCAGATGGGTAGATAGGGTGAAAAACGAATAAGTATTAAGACGAGTGGGAGAGGAGAGATGTTTCAGGCGACTGCTAACGAAGATAAGAGATAGGTTAGTAGGACACATACTAAGACAACCAGGAATAGCAAGCTTAGTTATGGAAGGAAGGGTTGAGGACAAGAACTGTAGGGGTAGACCAAGGTTAGAATATGTTAAACAGATTGCTTCGGATGTAGGGTGTGGTAGCTATGTAGAGATGAACCGATTAGCTTAGGACAGGGAGGCATGGATGGCTGCATCAAACCAGTCAAAAGATTGAAGACGCAAACAGCAACAACACTTTCTGTATCAGATTGAGGGACCTGGTATGTTGCTGGAATAAGGTATGCCTCACTTTATTGATTACGATCGCTCAGTTTTCACTAATCATATCTTGAAATTTGTTCTGGAAAATAATTCCCAAAATCTTCAACTTTTGCACAATAGGTAATGATCGAGTAGGCGTGGGTAACGGATGTTGCCCAAGCAACATCATTCCGGACTTTGTAGGATTGACTTGGGATCCAGATGTTTCCTTAAGCTCGTTTATGATAGTCAGCATACGGTCTTCATCGTTTTCGTCTGTGAGAGCAATACATATATCATCGGCATATGCTCGTACTGCCACTTTCTTCTCATTGATCGTCAGACCTGCTACATTTTGGTTTATCCTTCAGAGAAAGGGTTCTTGTGCTATGATGAACAGGATCATAGAAAGTGGGCATCCTTGACGAACAGATTTACGGATGGGTATTTTCGATGTGAGATGTCCATTAATGATTACTCTAGATTGTGCTGTTCTGTACAGTCCTGTAATGCATTTAATCAACCCGATAGGAAACCCGAAGGTTCGCATTTTTTCTATCAAAGGCCTTTTGAATATCGAGATTGACGAGTGTCGTAGGAGGAAGATTAGGTGAAGTTTTCTCATGTACAATAATAATATTGATTAACACCAACAATTTCGAGATGATATTTTTTCCTGGAGTCGTACAGGATTGCCACTGCCCTATAATTTGTAGCAGTTGCAGTTTGATTCGGGATGCTATAATTTTTGTAAAGATTTTGCAATCTGTATTGAGGACTCCTCCATTCCAAGTGGTCTTCTGATCTTCGGAATTAAAATAATAATTCCAGCAGTAAATTCTTCAGTTATGATTTGTGGGTTTCCCATAATCTCCTGGTAAATTTAAAGGAGATCTTCTCCTAGTATATTCCACATTAATTGATAAAATTCATATGGTATTCCATCAGGACCAGGGGAGCGGTTACGTTGAGTTTGGCGTAGTGCTGTGAAAATCTCCGCCGTGGTAATATCACTTACCAGCATCGATCCATCCTCTGCGATCAGTCTGGGTAGATTTTATGTAAGCTACCATCTGTTTGCTCAATATTTTGTTGGACGTCGGAGAAAAATGTTGTGAAATACTTTGCACCAATTTGAAGGATGTCATCCATGTTCGACTGAGTGCAGCCATGCTCGTCCCGAAGTTTAGTAATGGTCTTTCGCTGCCCTTTGCGCCTTTCTGTTAAGATATGGGACAGTGATGAACGTTCTTCTTCTATGACTGAGGGAATCTTACCTCGAATACATTCACCGTTTAAATAATTTACATGAATATTTAAAATTGAATGCTTAACCTCTTTCATTTCGCCAAGGACATTGTCTCCATTTGCTTGCTTTTGCTGAAGTTCAAATAATTGCCTACCTCATAATAGAAGTTTAAAGTGCTTCTCCTCTCCCAGGCACGCTGTTTGGAAATTTGCTGGAAAAACTTTTTTATAGCAGGTTTTACAACCTCGATCCACCATGTGATATGATATGGATATTGCGACCTTTTACTGCGCAGCTTCATCCAAAGGGTTTCAAATTTGTTTCGCACATCTTGGTCGTGAAGGAGGGATGCGTTTACTTTCCAATACCCATGTCCATATATAAGTGGTCGTGGCGTAGTTAAATATCGAAAATACAGTGCGTGATGGTCACTGAAAGATACTGGCACTACTGTGGAACTATGCAGGCTATCTCGCATTCCTCGTGCTATATATGCCCTGTCTATCCTAGATGCCGATCCGGCACGATAGAAAGTAAATTGGACGTCGATTCCATGTTTAAGTTCCCACACATGATGGAGGTTAAATCCGTCTACGAGACGTTTGAGGCTGCGGCAGTTGTTGAAAGCGCCGGTTTGATCTCGATGGTTTAAAACACAGTTAAAATCGCCTGCTAATATGATAGTATTGATAGGGCCTTGGAGAAAGTATCTGAAGTCATCTTCAAATAAATGTTCTCTTGCCAGACGACCTTGTGATCCACCCACTCAACCAGTCCAAGTTTGGATCATTTACTCCCTGAAGCAATAACATGTCAATATCATAAGTCCTGAAAAAAACCTGAAGTAGAAAACGTGTCGTCAAACTTATGATGCCATTGATATTTAATGTGGCAAAACAACGCAAGAACAAAGGATGAAGATGACAAGCATCAGTATGTTTGAGTGTATTTAAACGACGATGAGCAATTATTTGAGGGGATCATTGGAGTGATGTTCCACTGGTGTGCACTTCCAGTGATTTACGGCGACTACGTGATGCGCTTCGTGTTTGTGTGTAATATGATTTAACTTTCTCTCGATACAGTCCCTCGATGTTTACAGAGATAAACACAAGTGGTCTTGAAAAGGACCTTTCGGAATTGTGCAATCCATTTGGATGGAGACCGGTTGTGAAAAGATCTGCCGTCAGCGCATTTCGTTGCATCGTCTGACGTTGCCCAGGGTACACCCGACTGCTATTCATTTCTTTACATCTATAATTCCAATCTTCTTGGAGGTTCCTTTCATGTACCCTAAATTCCGTGGTGATGCCTGAAGAGGCACCATTCAAGAGGAGGTTTAACTTATAGAAGGCTGACTGGACGAAGTTCAATGAAGAGCTTGACTCGGAGATAATAAACATTCCTCCACAACCTGAAATGCACGACACCTTTGTTGAATGCATCCAGCAAGTTTCTAGGATAACTATTCCGAGAGGATGTAGAACTCGATACGTTCCAGGCATGTCCGGTGATGACAAAAATCTGTTAGAAAAGTATCAGGCCCTCTATGAAGAGGATCCATTTGCTGAAAAAACTATCCAAGCTGGAGAAACACTGTTGGAAACCATCACAGCAACTCGCATGGCCAAGTGGAGCAATCTGGTAGAGAACCTCGACATGAAGCTGAATAGTAGACAGGCCTGGAAACTGCTTAAAAACCTTAGCGGTTACCCTGTAAAACGACAGAAAGAATTCACTGGAGTGACACCTGATCAAGTGGCGACCCAGCTCCTGCTGAATGGTAAAACAAAAGGTAGGGCAACAATAGGAGCTCCTCAGCGTGATTTGGAAGCAGAGAATCACTTCCTTCGAGATCCCTTCTCGATGGTTCAACTTGAAGCTGCCATCTCCAGCTTGAAGATGTACAAGGCTGCTGGTGTCGATGGCCTACGAGTAGAACAGATAAAGAACTTTGGCTGTAAAACATTGGAGTGGATACTAAGCCTAATGAGCACATGTGATGCCAAGCTACATATCCCTAAAATGTGGAGGAAATCGCGAGTCATTGCACTACTCAAGCCTGGGAAAGAACCAAACGACCCGAAAAATTTTCGACCTATTTCCCTTTTATGCCATACTTTCAAGATACTGGAACGCCTGGTACTTAACCGAATCAGTAGCATCCTCGAGGAGAAATTCATTCCACAACAAGCAGGCTTTCGTGATGGCAAATCATGTTGTAGCCAGATCTTAAATCTCACCCAACACATCGAGGATGGTTTTGAGCGCAGAGAGATAATGGGAGTCGCCTTCGTTGACTTAAAAGCTGCATACGACACTGTGAATCATAGGAAGCTGTCAAAGAAAGTGTATGACCTTATCAAGGACCACCAACTAACATCCCTAATCAGCGTCTTCCTTCAGAACAGAAGATTCCAAGTCTCGCTACAGGCTAAAAGGAGTAGATGGCGAACCCAGAAGAACGGTCTCCCTCGGGGTAGCGTGCTGGCTCCAGCGCTGTACAGCATATACACAAATGATCAGTCAATTCCAGCAAGTACCAGGCTCTTCATCTATGCCGACGACACAGCAGTAGCTGCTCAGGGCTCATCCTTTGAAGAAGTGGAAGGAAAGCTGACTTCCGCGATGGACGAATTCTCCAAGTACTATGATACCAACCATCTGAAGCCGAACCCTAATAAGACACAAGTGTGTGCGTTCCATCTACGAAACAGGGAAGCACGGCGAAATCTGGACATCACATGGCGAGGGGAGCGACTGAAACATTGCCCAACACCAGTTTACCTAGGTGTAACACTAGACCGTGCTCTAACGTACAGACAGCAATGTCTGAACACGAAACAAAAGGTCAGTGCTCGCAATGGCATACTCAAGAAGCTGATCGGCAGCACCTGGGAAGCCAGCCCGCACATCCTGAGGACTTCTGGACTTGCACTGTGTGTGTCAGCCGCTGAGTATGCCGCTCCTGAGTGGAACGCTTCAGCACATGCTAAGCAGGTTGATACTGCCGTCAACGACACTGCATGGATAATCTCGGGATGCCTGAAACCAACACCAGTGCACAGACAATACCCTATTGTTGGAATAGCCCCACCCAACATCCGGAGGGCCACTACTGCAGACGCCGAGAGAACAAAGCAGGAGAATGACCATCGACATCGACTATATGGGCACCAGGCAGCAAGGGCTTGCCTCAGATCTCGCAAGAGTTTCCTTGCTAGGACTCTGCCACTGGAGAGAACACCAGAGACAACTCGTCTCAATAGATGGAGAGCTCACTGCCCACAGACATGTCACCAAAGGAAGAACTGGCTCCTGGCGCCGACCTACCTTATCCTGTGTGGACGTCCCTCAACCGCTTAAGAGTGGGTGTCCCTCGATGCAAGACCAACCTACAAAAATGGGGGATCCTTCCAGCAGACGCAGACATCTCTTGTGAATGCGGAGCTGAACAAGACCCAAGCCACCTACTTATCTGCCCCCTCCTGGACAACCCATGCACAAAGGAATATGATTTTAGAGGAAGTAACAAGGCCATCACAGCTGTAGTTTTTTTGGAAATGTTAACCGGACAAGGAAATGATGAATGAATGATTTAACTTCTTCCCTCGCAGTGTTTTTGTTGACAGTTTTTATGTGAAGAGCATGGGTGTCCTTAATGTTGGATTTAACTGTGACCTTGGGTTTAGCTCCTGTTTGTGGAGGTAGGGCACTTCCACTGACGCCCGTGGCTTTTTTTACTGACACTGATTGCAGCATCAGAGGTGGATGTAAACTCGGTCCCCAATGTAGCAAATAGGGTTTCCTGAACTATGTCTGTGCTTTGCGCGTGAAGTAATTAGGAGCGAACGGTATCGTTAGCTGGAGGGTGCTTCGAATGTACTGAGACTATTGGAAAGCCTATTACTTGTGAGTGTTCTCGTTCTTCTTGTATGGCATCCTGAAATTCCATGTCTTCCGACCACGTAAATTGGGTTTTGGGTACGTCAGTAGTGACAAGTTCGTTAAGGCTAAATGTCCCGACATTTTGGTAAGAAAATATTCCAACAGATGGCAGCACAAACGAAGCTGAATTTATGTTTTTTTGTTTTGTTTTTGTTTTTCCCCCTTGAAGGGAAGCTCCGATCTGTTATCTGAAAACTGCTATGTACTCTGTCTAGTAGCAGAATTGAGATTATTTCATCGCTAAATTTTTAATTTCAAAATCAGAAAAGTTGCTGTTTTTATTTTAAATATCTGATTACAAATTTAAAAAAGCGGGTAATTTATTTATTTATTTATTTGTCTAGAAAAAGATTCCCGAGAGCAGAGCTCTGTCGTGGGGAACAGTACATAGTTCATTACATAGATGACGGACTAACTATACATATGCTAAATTATAATACATTTAGAGTACAGTATACAAATAAGCAATTGAAGTGTATTCAAAGCGACGCTTTTGACACAGTACATGACCAAGGAAAAACCGGTATAATATAATTGGAGAAATGAGACTATAAGCTAATGAGCATGCTTTGAAGTTATGAGTCAATTAGTGTTGATAAACATAAAAGATAAAGATTATTTGGAAGAATGTGGTATCACAAGAGTAAGTTATTATACATTTAGAGTAAATTATTATACATACATTATTATACATTCAGAGTCAGCAAATAGTACTTTTTCAACTTTACACGAAATGGCCCAATTTGAGAGATTCTTGCTAGATCAAGTGGTACCAGGTTGTACACTGAGATGAGCGAGTGCTGTAGTGCATTGACTCCAAATTTAGTCGTTCTATTGCTGACTACATGTAACTTATTTTTTTTGTCTTGTGCAGTGCATGTGAATTTCATTAACGAAAGAGAATGTAGTGTTTGTGGTCATGAGACTATGCAATATTTTATAAATAATTAAAGTAGAGTTGAAAGATACAAGCAGTTTCAACGGCAATATATTAGTTTCAGTGTACATTCTACAGCGAGGGTATAAACGATGGAATCCATACATTGATCTTAGAGCCCTGTTTTGTAGAACCTCCAGATTATTCAAATTAGTTTGTGAGGCTCTTCCCCAGATGAAACATAGGTATGAGAGCCGAGACTGAATCATTGCGAAGTATATTACACGTAGTGTCTGTGTTGTTACATAAAACTTGATTTTAGCAAAGATTCCAACTAAAGCTGAGATTTTATTTTTTAGATTCGTTATATGTGATGCCCAAGAAAGAGTATTGTCTATTGTCAAGCCAAGGCATTTAACCTCCTTCACCCACTTAAGTCTGGTAGTACCAAAAGAGATATTTGTTGTTGCATTTAAATCATATTCACATTTATGGAACATCATGCAGACAGTTTTTGAGTAATTAGGTGTTAACAGATTCATTCTTAGCCATTCCTCCAAGACATAACAGTCATGCTGGATATCAGATATAATCTCCAGGTCAGATTTAGAGAAGTAAAACAACGAAATATCGTCAGCTAAGAGAGATAATCTACCCTTAAAAGGGCATAAGGTTATGTCATTTACGTATATGAGGAATAGAATCGGCCCTAGAATAGATCCCTGGGGCACACCATACGATACCCTTTGTAAGTTACTTCTATTAGTTCCTATTTTTTTTTTTTTACAAATTGTTGCCTGTTTGCCAAGTAATGTTTAAACCACAACAATGCCACACCTCTCACACCCGCCTTCTCCAATTTATATACAAGCAGTGGATGACTCACAGTATCAAAGGCCTTTTTTAAATCAATAAAGAATCCAGCAGATTTATTCCCTTTATCTATATTGTTTTGTAATTCGATTATGATATCAACAATAGCAGAATTAACCCCAGCCTTCTCGCGAAATCCATACTGAAATTCAGAAAAATAATGGCATTTCTCTAGATACCTCAAAAGCCTTGTTTTCATAATTATTTCTAAGATTTTTGATAATTCAGATGGTACTGAAATGGGCCTATAATTACCAGGATCTGACCTGTCATTCTGTTTATATATGGGTACAACACGAGCAATTTTAAGGAAATCTGGGACGATACCATTGACTAGTGAGCAGTTGACAAATTTCGAGATGGGTCCTGAGAGGGCACGGTTGCAAGTCTTAAGTAGTTTACTAGTTATGCCATCATAGGAGGTGTTGGTTATCTTAAGATTGTTAATGATATAAGATACTTCTTGTGGGGAGCAAGGTTCTATGAAGAATGAATTAGAACCTTCAATGATTGTTGCTGTTCGCTCCGGTAATGGAGTAATGTTAGAAGATAATGTGTCAGGAACTGACACAAAGTATTCATTCAGAACATTGCAGATCTCAATTTTGTCTTCTATGCACCTATTATTTACATTTATACTTTTAATATCAGATGTTGTATTTGAGGGTTTATTTAAAACTTCATTGATAATTTGCCAAGTACGTTTTGAATTGTGTATGTTACTTTGAAATTTATTATCATAATATGTATTTTTTAGTGATCTTCTCAATGCTGTTATTCTATTACAGTAAACCCTGTACTCTTCTTTTATTATTGTATTATCGGGGAACTTTTTTAATTTGTTGTAACTATGTGATTTTTGCTTACACAATGCAACAAGTTCTGGGGTGCACCAGGGATTCAGGGGATAGTTAATATCCCTACGCTGAGCAGTTCTAACTGTACTTGCACAGACTAGACCATCTTGGATAAATGTAGTTAAGGCTGTGTATGATGCATTAACATCATCCTCTACTAAATCAAAAGTATGGCTTTCATAATACACATATCAAAAAAAGTTTTGCATCACCTCGGTTCCAAGAGTTCCGGAACCGTTAAATACAAAGGGAATAGAGATCAACACAAACAACATTTCAGCTCGTTTTATTGCTCATGAGACCCACACATTGCATGTTGTACCATCATACAGCTAGACTTTCAGCATTTGTGGTCCAGATTGCAGTACACACCACTACCTCTAATACCCAGTAGCACGTCCTCTTGCATTGATGCATGCCTGTATTCGCCGTGGCATACTATCCACAAGTTCATCAAGACACTGTTGGTCCAAATTGTCCCACTCCTCAACGACAATTCGGCGTAAATCTCTCAGAGTGGTTGGTGGGTCAAGACGTCCATAAACAGCCCTTTTCAACATATCCCAGGCATGTTCGATAGGGTTCATGTCTGGCGAACATGCTGGCCACTGTAGTCGAGCGATGTCGTTATCTTGAAGGAACGCATTCACAAGATGTGCACGATGAGGTCGAGAATTGTCGTCCATGAAGACAAATGCCTCTCCAATATTCTGCCGATATGGTTGCACTATGGGTCGGAGGATGTCATTCAGGTATCGTAAAGCCGTTTCGGAGCCTTCCATGACCACCAGTGGCGTACGTCGGCCCCACATAATGCCACCCCAAAACATCAGGGAACCACCACCTTGCTGCACTCGCTGGACAGTGTGTCTAAGACGTTCAGCCTGACCAGGGTGCCTCCAAACACGTCTCCGACGATTGTCTGGTTGAAGGCATATGCGACACTCATCGGTGAAGAGAACGTGATGCCAATTCCGTGGGGTCCATTCAGCATGTTGTTGGGCCCATCTGTACCGCGCTGCATGGTGTCGGGGTTGCAAAGCTGGACCTCGCCATGGACGTCGGGAGTGAAGTTGCGCATCATGCAGCCTATTGCGCACAGTTTGAGTTGAAACACGACGTCCTGTGGCTGAACGAAACGCATTATTCAACATGGTGGCATTGCTGTCAGGGTTCCTCCGAGCGGTAATCCGTAAGTAGCGGTCATCCACTACAGTAGTAGCCCTTGGGCGGCCTGAGCGAGGCCTGTCATCGACAGTTCCTGTATCTCTGTACCTCCTCCATGTCCGAACAACATCGCTTTGGTTCACTCTGAGACGCCTGGAAACTTCCCATGTTGAGAGCCCTTCTTGACACAAAGTAACAATGCGGACGCGATCGAACTGCGGTATTGACCTTCTAGGCATGGTAGAACTACAGACAACATGAGCAGCGTACCTTCGTCCTGGTGGAATGACTGGAACTGATCGGCTGTCGTACCCCCTCCGTCTAATAGGCCCTGCTCATGCATGGTTGTTTACATCTTTGAGCAGTTTTAGTGACATCTATGAACAGTCAAAGGGACTGTATCTTGGATACAATATACACAGTCAACGTCTATATGCCGGAGATCTGGGAACCGAGGTGATGCAAAACTTTTTTTGATGTGTGTAGTTTAGGGCAAGTGTATAATCAATATGTGAGTATTTGTAAGTTTTTGGTACATTTGGATTATTGGTTGCTGTTTTTGAGGAGTCTAAAGAGAAAAGCAATGTATTATGATCACTGATATCATCAATAATATTATCTACTCTCCAATTACTTATTTTTATGCAGCAATGGAAATGATCAATCAGTGAGCTATTATGACTTATTCTGGTGGGATATACAGTGTTGCAGGAGATAAGACCATAGCTGTGCATGAAACATTTATAATTATTAGTCAAGTCATCATGACGGAGAGTATTTATATTAAAGTCACCAGCAACAATTACATTCCTGTGTTTTATGTTATCAAGAATCATTTCTAAGTCTGCACTTGTATGGTACCAGATAGACACAAGAGGGTTATAAACAGCCACAATGATGTAGCTCAGCCCTGACCTAGAAATCTCTAATGCTAGGATATTATGATCTTTCTGTATATTATATATCAGTTTGCATTGCCAACAGTTACTTTTTGCATAGATGGCAATTCCACCACCTCCATCTTTTGAGGTAGAATTTCTAAATGAATGAAAAGCCTCATAACCTGAAATATTATAGAAGATACATTCACCATTGTTGAGTTTTATTCACTGATTCCAAAGCCGTATCGAAAACCTAAATCGGCTGAATAGAATCGTCGGGATCACTTGTGAAACTTTGTGAATTGGAGTGTAACTGTACTTGGAACGAAAGGCATGGTAGCCTATAGTAGAACAAGGTCGGAGAGAGCGGGGGGAGGGGAGCGAATGTCAAGTGAGAGAGCGATGACCTTACCTGACGGTAAGGGATTCCTGAGCATCTAGTCCGATGTTGTGATGGTGACTGTGATGGTTAGTTCAGAATTATTGTCCAGTTCTGGTTATTTCTGAGTGATCCTTTGATATCTTACCAGTTTTTACTTACGACTTCTAGTTTTCTGTGTTATTTTTCCTGTTTTTAGTTCATCGATCCCTTTAATTACTTTTTACTTAATTTATTTTACCTGCAACAGTATTATTTTTAATGTTCGTTAGGTGTTCTATTTTCGGCAATTTATTTTTGGGACAGTATCTCTGGTAGAACAGATACATGCACGATGTACATATACAGTAGGTACGACTGATGGAGAGCATTACGGCCATCAAGTGCGGTTAGTTTTACATTTTAGGTGAAAAATGGAGCCACCACCAAAACCGATTCAAGGCAGGACTGGCATGCAAAACGAAATGTATTATCAATTTAAATTAGCGTCGCGAAATTAAATTGTTCAAAGGAATAAAATTTCACTCCTGGCGCGAAATAAAATTAGTAACAGAATTTTAATTTCGCTGCAGGGGCGAAATAAAATTCATTAGTCTTTTAATTTCGCTTCCGGCGCGAAATAAAATGCATTGCTGACATTTAATTTCGCTCCCGGTGCGATATAAAATTCGTACCAGACTTTAAATTTCGCTCCCAGCGTGAAATACAATCCGTTACAGACTTTTAATTTCGCTCCCGGCTACAAACAGAATTCCTCACAGACTTTTAATTTTGCTCCTGGCGTGAAATAAAATTCGTTATAAGACTTTTCATTTCGCTCCTGGCACGAACTGAAAACCGTTACAGTCTCTTAATTTTGCTCCCGGCGCGAAATAACATTTTTTAACGACTGTTAATTTTGCTCCTGGTATGACAAAAATTGCAGGCCCCATGGTGTTGGGGGTTGCGTGCCTGCCTCTCACCTGGAGGACCCGGGTTCGATTGCCGGCTCCGTTAGTGATTTTAGAAACTGACGTGTGGGTTGGAACGGGGTGCACTCAGCCTCGAGAGTAGTTGTCTGAAAGTCACGAAAACCAAGATTAACGGCCGAGGGAACCCGATGCGCTGACCAATATCTGCAGATGGCTGGGCAGCGGTCTCTTGGTAGGCCTAAGCCCTTCATGGGTTGTAGTGCCACGGTTTATTTTAGTGACACAAAATTACCAAACAGTATTTAGTTTCGCCCCCGGCGTGAATTTAAAATGCATGCAACATTTCTTTTCATGTCTGAAATTAAATCTGGTCTGGCATGCGAAACAAAATGGCTGTGGACGCGTAAACATTTTAATTTCGCCGTGAGCCTGATATTCGGGTGCGAAATGATATTGATTGTCAGCACGAAAATTAAAATGGAAGCAAAATTGAATTCAAAGCACAATAACATAGTGAAAGGCGACGCAAAACTAATTGCAGTGCGAAACGAAATACTGTACGTGGCACAGGTTTTTTTTTTCGTGCCATGGTCAGTATAAATGTACTGAGGGTAAGAAGCAAGTAGTAAGGAATGCGAAGCCCCCCCCCCCCGAAATTTCCGGAAGTGTAAGAATAAAGAATGTAGAAATGAGAGGAATGACCCCTCACCCCTGTTGTTCGAGTAACCCCCCCTCCGAAACAGAACTCTATATACGCCGCTGGTACTACCACAGACGATTTACTGTTATTTGTAACTCTTCAGTCAGTCAACACTAATTTGCCCTATAACTGGGTGGGGTACAACGTATATAAGATGTAAGTAACACTCCTGGAAAAAATTACATGTATTAGATTTAAGATCACTAAAATTGCTGCATTATAATAGTGACCATAAACTAATACATGTAATGTTTTCCATGCGTGTTATATACATATTACTGTATATACATTGTACCCCGCCCAGTTATTGGGCAAACTAGTGTTGACTCACTGAAGAGTTACAACTGACAATTTGTATTGTAATGGGAGTTCTTCACTATCTTGAATGTCTGTCCGCACAGCACATTCGTCTTCTTGTTCTCTATGGAACAAGTAAAGGTACTTTTTGCCCCATTGTACACAAAGTATTGCGTTATGAACGTCAAGGAGGCCAGCCACGTGTCCGAGGTGCAGTCAACGACGATGGTGATGTTGATGCCATAGCACTGACTTTCTCCTACACTGGAGTGATGACCATTGTATAACTCATGTTGCTGTTGCAGCCCAGCAGATTGTGCAGGTGGTGTACGGTAAGACTGCTACTGCTGCCAACGTCAGGACTTGGAACATCGCACCGAACATAATTTCACTCTCGAAACGAATACATTTTAATTTCAACAACGAAATGAAATGTTACATGCATTTTAAACTCACGTCGGAGGGCGAAACTAAATACCGTTTGGGATTTTTATTTCACGCCTGGTGCGAAATTAAAAGTCTGTAACGAATTTTGTTTCGCACAGGGAGCGAAATTAAAAGTCTGTGACCGAGTTTAATTTCGCGCCGGGAGCGAAATTAAAAGTCTGTAACGAATTTTATTTCGCACCGGAAGCGAAATTAAAAGTCTGTATTGAATTTTATTTTGCGCCGCGTGCAAAATTAAAAGTCTGTAATGAATTGTATTTCGTGACGGGAGTGAAATTAAAAGACTGAAACGAATTTTATTTCGCACCGGAAGCGAAATTGAAAGTCTGTATAGAATTTTATTTTGCGCCGCGAGTGAAATTAAAAGTATGTAATGAATTGTATTAAAAGATTGTAATGAATTTTTTTTCGCGCCGGGAGTGAAATTTTATTCAATTGCACAATGTAATTTCGCGTTGCTATTAAGTTTCGCGTTGATTTCGCTTCGAATTAAGTTTCGCTTCGATTTTATTTCCCGCCAGCAATCATTATCATTTTGCTCCCGAGTATCGCGCTCACGGCGAAATTCAAATATATTCGCTCCCACAGCCATGCATTTCGTTTCGAATGCCAACCCTGATTCAAGGGCATATACACTGAATCCCAGGGGGGATTGCGACTAAGTACTGTACCAAGAAGAGGAAACCAGGCCCTAAAAAAAACCTCTACACACACATAAGATTTTTTCCCCCTAGTTTATATTTGAAATTATATATTTCTTTACGCTTGCATTAGAGAATGTGTAAAGTACTGAGCAGTTTTGATTTCACTTATATTTTATCTGTACAAGTTGGATGACTAAACGTCACCCCACAATCTGCAAGCTACATGGCTGAACAGCGGTTGCTTGGTAGGCCTAGGCCCTTCAATGGCTGTCGCGCCACGGGTTTAGTCTTTTCTTAAACTTCTAATATATAAGTGTAAGAGTACAAGATCAGGAACTATTCAGTGACAACTTTTTTCAGAGAAGCAAGTTCGAATTCAAATGGAAACAATGCGTTGTGTGGAAAAGTAAGACGTAGCCATTGTGAAAATGGAAAATTGGTCTCCGTAAATACTGACGACAGTCAAGCGCCATGTTCTCTAGGTGCAAGCGTCCTGCATAAATATCCACTTCCTTTGTACGGTCACAGAAAACGAAAGAAAGTCCCAGCAGAGCTTGTGTATTGGCGTATTGAACGAAAGAAAAGGTACAGAACTGAAACAATGTTTCTTACACAGGGTGTCTACTCTAAGGATGAAGTAAAAATTAGTTACTTTTTAGGTACCTTTTAGTTACCTTTTAGTTAATTTTAGTTACCTTTGAATTCAAGATACGTCTGCGGTCTGCAAGCATAGGCGCTCATCACGCGGTGAAGAAAAAAACAATGAACTGTTTTTAAAGAGGTTTCTTATTTATCGTATGGCTTTTAGTGCCGGGAATATCCGAGGACATGTACAGCTCGCCTGAGTCTGTAGCTGCTTCCAGCGGTCACCCTTAGGGTGAGCTACAAGTTCCGTTCAATTTCAAGTTGCTACCAGATATCAATGATACCTAGTGGTGAACGTTGGAACTTTGATAGAGCGTTCCGACGAAATCTAACCTAACAATTTAGCTTCACACCAGTTTAGTCTGTGGAAGAATCTTTTACGTGCCATAAATCTTTGATCTGGGACCGCCGGCTTTACTTCCCCTCCGAAGGAAGGCATACTGAAGGATTTTAACGCTTTTAAAAAATCCAACGACTTCGGCCAGGTTTGAACCCGCTATCTTGGGCACAGCAGCTCAGCATGCTACCAACTACGCCACCGAAGCCGCTTTAAATGAAATTCACATGAGGTTATAAAAAAATTAAAAATAATAAATATATACTAGATATTTAATATCCAATGAGTTGTTACAGCCAATATGTCGTCTTGTGCACAATATGTTTGTTATAATTACGGTACCAAGAGGTTGCTCTGCTCTTGACCAATTGGCGAGATTTCCTTCATCCCCGCGGTAGGTCGCGAAGAAATGTGTTACCTGTATGCGATGTTACGCGATCGTCATCGAATTCTGTCTTCGCAGTCAAATACGGAGAAATATTGAGATGTTACACGATCGGCGCTGGTCTCAGTTGTTTGATGAGCTTCCCGTAGTTTTCACGACAGAACACGGAGAAAAATCGCGATTTAGATAATCAATGTCACTTTTAGTCATTCGACGAGATTTCCATTGTCCTTGAGGTCGGGCACAGGAAAATATAGCATTATTACGCAATCGGCGCCACTTGCTGTCCGTTTGACAAGAATACAGTTGTCCTCGTCATTGAATGCGGAGAAATATCGCTATGTATCGCAATCGCTACCGCTCTCGGTCGTTTTACGTTGTCCTCGAGATATTATGCAATCGTCGCCTCACCCGGCCGTTCAACGATTGTCTGCCTGTCTATCTGTCCTGACAGAATGGCGGAGGCATAGGCATGGTTAAAACTCACGAGTAGTTATGAACATGTTGTTCGGTTGGCGCCGTGATTCCCTTTGTCCCTATGCTGTGGTTGGGAGTTCATCAGTTCAGGGTGGATCACGAGGGGGATTTAGTATTTCGATGCTACGTAGGCTGTCATTTTTAAGTGGGTTGATGCACTTCTCGCTCCCCGCACGCTTTTAAGTATACGGTCATGGGAAAAATGGCAAGTAGGTTTCGTGACGGGTGCCCCGTGATGGGTGCCGAATCACCTTTGACAGGATTCTCGCAGTCCTCGTGGTCACAAGTTCACGATATGGGATGGGTTTTATGATTTTACGCAACTGATGTCGATCTCGGTCCGTTTGACAAGACTCCCGCAGGCAAGTCGTGCGGTCAGCCGGCCGTCTTGAGGATGCGATTTTGGAGGATGAACGTTCGAAGTAGGTACGGTATCGAATATTACGAATTATTCCGAGAGTATTGCACGAATAATACGACAAGAGGGCAAGTTTTATTTCAACTGAGAACCACAAATGATCTACAAGTTATCGAAATAATCGGTTAGATTATATATCCGATGGAACGAAAGTTCGAAGGACAAATCGACTTATAATGGAATTTCGAATTAACCATACTGGATGTCGCAAATTTACTAGACATATTTTTTAAATAAGTTATACTGATATGTATTTCGAAGATTTTTCGCATTTTTTTTTCGAAACGGTAACATTTCGCAAGATTGCGACATTAAATTGTTTCGCGTTATTTCTGGACTTCAATTTGACATAGTTTCCAAATAAGAGAAATGAGAGATTTCTTTTAGGTTCGGAAGTATTCGCGAATAAACGTCTCGCGAGAAGTCAGGTTTCCTAATGCAGTAACACAGAAACATATTTCACACGAAACTTAAGTCTTCTTAATGCCGAAAATATACATTGAACCGATGTATACCACTCAAGGTATCCTCAGTATGTATATCCTTGAGGTCGGGCACGGGGAAATGTAGCTTAGTACTATGCAATAGGCACGGCGCCGCTTGCGTGAAACTCGCAATCTCTGAGCCTAGCGGCGCGAGTTTAAACGACTCAACCCGCCTTCAGAAAATTTTCGTTACCCGTTTGTAAAATTCGTTACTTTTTCGTTACTTTCGTTACCCGTTTGTAAAATTCGTTACTTTTTAGTTACTTTCGTTACTTTCGTTACCGGTGGACACCCTGTTACAGCAGATGTTTATTGCCATTCAGAAATTCCTTCTTATTTTGTGATTTTTTCCTAGGAAACTGTCATGAGTCAAACATCTCTAATCGACTAGTTCAACGCATGTCAATCAACCTACCATTGTGGTTGCACCTGAAGTTCAGTTGTGTCTTGTGTTTCCCAGGGTTTTTCACACTCCCTCCAGGTGAATGCCGAGATAGTACCTTACTTGAAGACTCAGGGCACCTGCCCCATCCCTGACTCTAATACAGTAACACACATAGTCAACTACACGGGACTGATGACCAATATGTCCCAAGCCCCTACAATGTATTATTATCAACAAGAACAACAAGAAGAATGTTTGAGGAAGTAAGAAAGGTATCTGTACAAACACGTTGTGTCAACGTCACATAAGCGTGACATTACTATAATTTTATTGCTCAGATATTGTTCCACACCTAGGCACTTATACATGTAACTCGCCGAACTACAATATTCGTCAACTCGGCGTGTTCATCATTTTCCTTGCGCACAAGATCTAGTGAAGGCGCGCCGCTACTCCTACCTTCCTTTTCAAAACAATTCCCAAACTAATGCCGACGATTCCATTCACCCGATTTTATTTATGAAAAATGCATTGGAATCATGAAATAAATCTCCGTTTTCTTATTACCAGTTTTTGTCTTCATATTTTAAGCAGAAATATAAAAAACTGCTAGTAACGTCTTTGCTTTTCACATTTTGGAAAATGCATTGAATTAATATCAATTATATTGCACTCTAGTATACATAGTGGTTTTGACATCGCAAACACAAGCTTCCATTCAAGAGAAAACTTAAAAAAAGAAATTGTCTCACTTTGGTGCTGCTACGTGGTGTCAGAATTACAAACTAAAAATCGGGACATTTAGCCTTAATAGTATCTGGTTGCTGCACAGACTGCTGTGTTCATAGCTGGCGTATCCCTTCCCCGTGCTGTCCGATTGTGACGTCACACTTCCCTCTTCATTGCTATGTAAAGTAGTCAGGGATGTATCAGCTACGTACGTTATCTGATGGCTGACTTACTTCCGCAATGCTATATGTGTTCGTAGAATGGAGCCTGGTATGAAGGGCCTCTGATATGGCTGGATATTCAGGGGGAAAGAATTGCAGTTTCAATGTCCGTAGTGTTGCTTAGTTTACTACTCCCATCAGTCTCACCCAGCACCGTGCTGTAGGATTGTTGTCTAACATGAAGTACCGGGCGATTCCTTCTGTTCGGACAGCCTATTTGTAAGTGGGAGGTTTCTTTACAATAAAAGCAATATTTAGCTTGTCCTTCATATGTTAACAGAACTTTGTAATCTTTGACCGTCAAATATGATGGAATGGGGTATTTAGGGTCAATTGTTACAATACGTATGACATGACTTACAGCAGAAAATTCGTATACTTCATTCCAGCACTCGTTCCGTATGTCCTTGACAACTCCATGCGTAGAAAGCACGCGGGAGAGCCTTTCGTTGTTGCCTTCGTGAGGTAGATTAAACAGACACGCACACGTTTTGTCAAAGAGTCTGCAGCAGTGATAGTTATCTTCGTGGTGTTACCGCTAACTAGTCGGAAGGATTGCACACCTTCATGTCGAGATAATATGTTTTCATAAAGTAAGGTGGACACTAATTTAATGTACACTGAATTTCCCCCGTTGTCTATTTGATTCGCTAGTACAGGGTGGGGCGTGGGAACATCCTTATTTAAACATGTTGCAGTGACTGTTGTAGGGAGGGCAGGGGAGTGGGGGTGGGTTCAGTGGAAGGGAACGAGTGGGATATTTTGTGTTCACGCCCGTCCTAGTCGTAAACATGCTTTGGTCGAGACAGCGGCGTGCTTTTGCCGAGGAGGCGTATTTCTCTAGCGCTCGGTCAGTTATTGCCGTGCAACGTGCCTTTCGCTGCCACTTCGATATTCCTCCACGAGGTCGTGTTCCTGATCGGAAAAGTGTTTTAATGTGGGTGGATGCCTTCAGAGGGACGGGGATGTCGCCAAAGAAAGGAAAGGACCTCAGAAGACCGAACACCTGAAAATGTGGAAAGAGTTTGTGCGTCCATTGAGCGGTCACCCAAGCGTTCTGCGCATAAACATGCAGTTGCTCTTGGGATGTCGTCCCGTTCTCTTCGTCGCATTCTTCACTTTGAGCTCCATTTCCACCCGTACAAACTTTGTGTGGTCCAACAACTTTCGGAGCAGGATTATGTAAACCGACAAACATCCTGTGAGCAGCTGCTTGATACCGTGCCGAATGACGCAGTTGTGTTCTTCTCTGACGAGGCACATTTTCACCTCAGTGGCTGTGTGAATAAACAGAACATGCGGTATTGGAGTTCAGCAAATCCCAAAGAGCTTCATTAGAGGCCCCTTCATTCAGATCGTGTCACGGTATGGTGTGCTGTAGCAAGTGTAGGGATCATTGGGCCATACTTTTTTGAAGAAAACGATTGTACTGTTTCCGTCAATTCTGACCGTTATGTGACAATGATCCGTCTCCGTGGCTTAGGCGGTAGCACGCCAGCCTCTCACCGCTGGGTCCGTGGTTCAAATCCCGGTCACTCCATGCGAGATCTGTGCTGGACAAAACGGAGGCAGACAGGTTTTTCTCCGGGTACTCCGGTTTTCCCTGTCAACATTTCATTCCAGCAACACTCTCCACTATCATTTCATTTGTCATTCATTTAATCATTGCCCCAGAGGAGTGCGTCAGGCCTCGGCAGCCGGCACATTCCATATCCTCGCCGCTAGATGAGGGCTTCATTCATTCCATTCCTGACCCGGTCGGAGACTGGAAGCAGGCTGTGGATTTTCATTTTCATGTGACAATGATCCAACAATTCTTCTTACCTGCGATCCAAGAAATGGATCTGGATAACGTTTGGTTTCAACAAGATGGGGCCACAGCCCACACCTCCAGGATTTCCATGGGTGTTTTGAGGGAAGCCTTCCACGAACGACTGATCTCCCTGCAAGGGGACGTAAAGTGGCCTGCCCGTTCGCCTGATTTAGCCCCTCCTGATTACTTCCTGTGGGGTTATCTCAAGTCCCTGGTTTACAAAGATCGTCCCCACACCCTGGACGACCTACAAAACAATATCCGAGCCGAAATTGCGAATATCCCGGTAGATATGCTCGAAAAGGTGACGCAAAACTTTCGCCGTCGACTGAATCAGTGTATTGACAATGGAGGGCGATATTTAACAGACATTGTGTTTGAAACTGTGTAAATGTAAAGTTCCAATGTTGTGTGGTAGGCGTAAAATAACAATAACGATGAATGAAACATGTACAGCGTTTTATTGTATGTTTGAATCAGGAAGTTTCCACGCCCCACCCTGTACTTAATCTCTATTAAGCTTCAGGTCGTTTGTTATCCACCTAGGCCTATGTATTTCAAGTGGTGTCGGTCTGTTGTTCCTTTCTTCAAATCAAAAGCGCATTTAATAGTGTTTTTCCGGACATTCGCCATTTTCACAAGTTCAACAAGAAGTTCCGTGACGAACTAAAGAGCCTACTTTTCTTAAACTTTAAGATTCATACCAATAATTAATCTATATGGAACTATCTAAGTTAATGACGAAATTAAGTTGGTAATATTGATACGTGCTACCCCTAGTAGCAAGATCGTTAATTGGATCAATGTAGGTAAAGCACAACACAAATGGTCCTTTAAAGAAATATTAGCTTTATTGCAGATCAGAAATATTCACCACGCAATAGGCACATAAAAACCATTAGCTGTCTTACTCAAATTTGCTCCCTTATGGACAACACTTACCCTTTCATTTGCTCATGCAGTTAATCCCTCACTAATGAGACCGGTGTCCTCGCTAGAAATAACAACAACTCTTCCGCAAGTTCACAAGCCACAGTCTGACACTCACTGTTCTTGAATACCACACACTGTTTCGTAATTCACACGTCACCGCATTACCTCTTTCGCACAGGTATAAACATACTCACTTACACTGGCCAGGTTCGCTCTTTATATATCGGGGCTGACGACTCACAGATGTTTCTAGAGTGGACCAGGGTTCATAGCTACTCTCAGACCTTCTCGAGATTTCCAACACTAGTTGGGCCACGAACATTCTGGTCCATTCCTTTTGTTCTCGCTGCGCAAGCGGCTGGCCGACACTGAGCCCGGGGGTAGCCTCGGGTGGCTGTGAGTCACGCGCGAGGGAATGAAGCAACCCCGCACCCGTAACAATATCAAAATTTCTAATTAGTTCGAAATATACCTGGCATAATATAGCCTAATAGAGCACTACAGTTGACAGCCCTGGTGACTTAATATACCGTATTCTTAGTTCCATCTCTTAAGGTACAAAATACAAAATTTGGTTGAAGTTCAATGGATAACATGGACGTTACATGCAGTTAGATATTGGATCTATCAGCGCGCATAAAATCATGTTGGCAGCAATGTCATGCATGTGTTGGTCAGAAATAATCTGAAATATTATGATCTATTGTTGTGCCATTTTTGGGTGAAATCCATTTGTTTGTATAGAGGTTACATGCAGTTTAGAATTGAATCTATCATCGGACTTAGAATCATGTTAGCAGCATTGGCATAATATTAGTTACTCCAAATTGATCTAGAATGTTAGGTACTATACGTGTGCATAGTTTAAGGGTGTCGGCTTGCAAACTTTCTGATATATTAGTATTTTGATAGAAACATAGAGAGAGCATTTATTAACAGTTGGCAGCCCTGGTGGCTCTTAAGTATACGCTCAGTCATATCTGTTTATGTACACATACAGTAGTACATAGGAAATTTGGCTGAAATCCAATTGATAGTGTAGAGGTTATATGAATTTAAAAAAATTACCTATCAGCAGGCTTAGAATCATTTTTGGCAACACTGTCATGTATGGCCTCCTGGAAATTACAATGAAATATTATTATCTATATATGTGCCAATTTTGGAAGAGCTCCCATGCATACCTTCCAAGATATCCAACATGGAGCTCAAATTTCAATTTCGGGTTTTCAGCAGTTGGTAGCACTGACATCATTTTCATATATATGGCCTTGAGATATTCAGGTATAGATCCTTACTCATACCAAATTTGGTTTTGATTGCTTCAGCCGTTTAGGAGTTGATAGGGGGGGGGGACCATACACGCACTCAAACAGACATTTGCCCAGATCGATCTCATAAGTCTACTTTTTCCTCATTTTTGCAAAATGACTTCCACTCTTTCTACGCTATGGAGTTCTCCAACGCAAAATGTATCAAAATGGTGCCATTCTCAGTCGATGATGCTGTTTGTAATATATCCGAATAACGTTATTAGTCCGAATTACGGTATTGGGGGAATATATTTCGAGAGATGTATTCAAATAACGTTATTTCTAGTGAGCACTACCATTTCGTTCCTGCGATAACCGATATCCGAATAACGTTATTAGTCCGAATAACGGTATTGAGGGAATAATTTTCGAGAGATGTATTCAAATAACGTTATTTCTAGTGAGCACTACCATTTCGTTCCTGCAATAACCGATATTCGAATAACGTTATTAGTCCGAATAACGGTATTGGGGGAATATTTTTGGAGAGATCTATCAATTAACGTTATTTCTAGTGAGCACTACCATTTCGTTCCTGAGATAACCAATATCCGAATAACGTTATTAGTCCTAAAACGGTATTGGGGGAATATTTTTTCGAGATATGTATTCCGATAACGTTATTTTAGATGGGCACTAGTATTTCGTGTCTACGATAACCGATATCCGAAGAACGTTATTAGTCCGAATAACGGTATTAGGGGATATTTTTCGAGAGACTTATTCAAATAACGTTATTTCTGTCGGACAATACTATTTCATTTCTACGATAACCAATATCAGAATAACGTTATAAGGACCAATAACGTTACCATGCGATACAAATGACGTCCGGATATGAAACGTAACGACCACAATGTGACCAAGACCCATTTTGTTATATAATCTACCCAAACAACCATTTTCGTTATGTTAAGTTATGAAGCCTTGTTTACACCCCTCTCCTACCGCTGAGCTCTCAAGGTCAAGTGCACAGCTGAACACCGGTATCTGTTGGTTTCGACTGTGGATTGCATCTTTCGAGAACGATTCATTCTGGAGATACATCATTTCCGTATAACTTCTTGATTAAGTAAACTACAGATGCGAGATTCTGAAATTATATGTACAGAGGTTTCATCGACATTGTATTAAATTGCGACCATAATCAAACGGGTTGTTCTTCCCAGACTCAAACTAAGCAAACACTGAACTTCATCCTTTTGAGCAGTACAACACTTTCTTGATGAGAAAACCTTTTCGCAGTGTCCAACCTCTCATCTAGTGTATCTGTTATTCTCCCCTCAATGTTAACATTGTCGGGCGCTATTCTGCCCAGACCGTCCCTACAATACCCCTACCTGACTCCCCAAAAGAATCAGGTTGGGTCGGGCGAGTTCCAATCTACAGATTGACGTCTGTGGTGTGTATGATGTCGTGGACGTTAGGATAGTACCACTAAAACTATAGATATATTTTCGAACATCTTTCTCGTGTGAACTAAACGAATGATGCAACGACCTACGAGGCACATAGTAATTTACGAGGAGCAACTTTTATGAACTACTTAGCCAATTTTTATTTTAATCCGTTGGAGAATCCCAAGAAAAAAGTTTGCGGGAATAATCCATGGCTTACATAAGAGTTAACTGTTATAACTGTAGGCATACATTAATTGCAAAGGAAATTTAATTGTGTGAAAGTTGTGTAACAGATCTTTTAATATCCTTTGTAAAATAACTGCTACGTTTAATTTTAGGTAATTCATTCATTCCTTGTATATATATTATGATGATCAATAATTTCATGGCGGAAGGTACAAACTAAATGAGAAGACCCAATGAAGACCAGGTGGTAAATAACCATTTTCAAGATAATGTACCATTTCTAAAAAAAACAAATGGGGGCACTAGGTTAGTAAGTAACCCTTCATAAATAAGGGTGGTTTTACTAAACATGAGATAAATACAACAAATTCTGGTTTCAACACCACTGAATTTTAGATGTTCCATGGCGCTACAAAAGTTCTAGGATCTTACGGTGTTAAACGAAATTTTTTAAAAGTAATGTATCATGCTTGGTAAAACTGTTATGAATTCAAATATATTTTTTAAATATCCTGGTAAACATCCCTTATGTTGTGTCTAATAGCACCGCATCTGGCTGAATGACTTATTTCCCCCTAATATTCACGCGAAACTCTTAATTAACTCACCTGATCGTTGTGTGAGATCTTATACAGACAACTCCAATACTTACGCAACTGTCTGCATTCTCGCTACAAACTGGATTCTCCTGGATGACAAAATAAATTGTACATTTGAGGCAAGAATTTACGATGAGTATTTCCTCCCTCTCCCTCACATACACACACACACACACACACACACACACACACACACTTCAGCCGATCATATGTAGCCACTTAATAATAATATCACTTGTTGCTGCTGCAGCCTTATAGCGACGCCGGGATGCTGGAATTTTGTCCTGAAAAAGAGGCCTGGTCATATTCGGGGATTCCATAAAAACTAGGACCTTTGTAGTTCTAGTGCAGTCTACAGCCATATCGATATCTAAATGGTAATACAGTTAATATCTCACTCTTGATTAGGGTGATGGCCTGTTTGCCATCTCTTGATGCACACTAGCATTTGTCTATTGGCACAGGCTAGAGTAAAATGTGGCTCTTCACCGATGTCTCAGTCTCATTTATGGCTGTAATTATATGGAAGCTACTGAGGTATGAGTGGTGCTGTGTAATGACATTCAGGGAAAGTCAGTGCCTGTGGATGCTGTGGAAGGTTATACTCATAGGGTTAGTACTGATGTACTTACTCGGTGAGGAAAGCAATGGCAAACTACCTCACTCCTCATCTTGCCTAGTACGCCTCAATATAGCCTTGCCTTGTTTTTTTGTGGGTATCTACCTACATAACCTAACGGCGGTGCTTTTTGAGGATCCAACTACCGTAGCCTTCGAGCTGACTACCTAACAGATTAAGGTGAGTGGAAAACACTACATAATTATCTCCCTCAAGCATCAGGGAATATCCATGATCCTCAGAAAATGAAGACCATGGCAGAAATAGGGAGAAATCTGAGTGAAAATAGACACACTGAATCCCCTAAATACCGTACTAGCACCTCCAGTGTTTCAGCACAGTTCTCCGGCTAGATGTACCACGAACATCCTGAAAGACAGTGAAAGAGGTTTTCTGCCGATGGGTGACAGTAATTCTTGAACAAACGAAATAAAAATGTCTCACCTAACTCGGCGACCTCAACTATTATCGAAATGAAATAAGATGTCAAAAATCTACTTGCGCAAGCACGTATCCATGTCAGAGGTTCAAACAATGAGACGGTACGCATGAAATGAAACCACTTTCAACTCAAAGTTACCTCTATAAAAAAATTGAACATGTATGTTTTTTTCTAGCGAAATGAAAGCTCGAGGTACCATATAATCAGTGTCGGATAACCTTCTCACATAACGAACCTTTTAAAGGGTGGCAACGGAGACACTATTTGTGACGCTATGCAAGAAATGTACTACTGTACAAACTACAACGGTTGCTTACAATGTCTCTGTACTAAAATTATGCATTATACCAGGTCTGTATTACAAACGTAATGAGAAGGAAATGGCAGCGAGGACCACGTTGCCCGCGATCAGCCAGTTGTGCAGGCCTGCATAGGCATAAATTTCATCCGTATATCATGTCACTGCACCAAGAACTGTACAGGAATGATTTTGAAGTCCGCATTACATTCTGTCGTTTTTGCACTTCATCAATTGCAAGATAATAATGCATTCCTAAGTAATATGTTGTTTACGGATGCTACTTCGTTCAAAAATCATGGTAATGTGAATTGGAGGAATCTGCAGTACTGGTTCGGTCAAAATCCCCACGAGCTTCGAGAGGGTGCTCATACATGACAATGGCGTATCAATGTTTGGTGCGAGATCAAATTGCCAACCGTATTGTACTCTATTATTAGAAGCTTTTCAGCCGGTCAGCACGAGTGTGCCCAAAAAAGTTTTTACATATTGCGATTTAGTGACTTGTTTATTTTGCTATGTAACCACATTATACACAATATAGGGTTCATACATAGCAAAAAAAAACACACAATCTGCTCTGCAAAAGAGACAGAAACACACGAATAACAAAAGTGATCATGTGGGACTGAGCACACAAACCTCCTTTTCATGTTGGGGCATATCAATACCGTGTATGGGCACCACGAACTCGAAGGCATGCTTGCAGACGGCGAGACATACTGAGCACCAACGAATCCAACGTGGTTTGGGGCAGATTATCCCACTCTTGGACAACAGCTTGAATCAGTTGCTGTTTGTTTGTTGTAGGATTGGGACGGTGCGAAATTGCCCTCTTGAGCTCTTTCCATGCATATTCAATACAGCTCATGTCCGCAGAATAGGTCTCCACTGGTTTGCAACCATACAGTAGGAGCATTCGAGTATGGCGATGAGTGGGTGAGATATTCCACGAGCCCTCCATCCAGGAACACCACCAATAGCATGGAGGTTCAGTCATGTTTTGGGGTGGAATCATGTTTGGTCGACGTACGCCTCTAATTCCTATCCATGGTAATATGACTGGTCTGGTGTACAGATACAACATCCTTGAATCTGTCATTACAGGAATAGCTGCAACAAAGGGAGAGGGCTTCACACTAATGGACGATAATGCTCGTGCCCATCGAGCTAGAGTGGTCAATCAGTTCCTTCAGATGCATGACATACAGAGAATGGACTGGCCTGCCTTGGCTGTCATGCGGAGGCCCAGGTTCGATTTCCGGCTCTGCCAAGAAATTTAATTCTGGTCTGAAGGCTGGAACGGGGTACACTCAGACTCGTGAGGCAAAATTGAGAAGATTCGATTCCCACCTCAGCCATCCTGGAAGTAGTTCTTCCGTGGTTTCCCACTTCTACTCCATGCCGGGATGGTTCCTAAATAAGGCCATGGCCGCCTCCTTCCCAATCCTCATCTGAATTACAAATACACAATAATACAGTCATCACAATAATACAGGTTATCGGACAAATTTCACACACACACACACACCCAAGTACACGGGGCTATATGACCACGATGTCGCAAAGCCCCTAAATGAAATTAACTATATCTTTTGACGAATTGTTAAACATGTTAAGCTACACATTGAGAAAATCAGAATTTCGCCCGAATAAGAATAGGTGTAAACACTCTGCCAAGGGGAGGGGGATTTGAGAGGAACAGTTTGTCAGCCTTCCCCAGCACATCTAAGAAAGTCGTTTGTAGCAAGACAGAAGAATTGCAAGAAATAAGTGTGCGAGTGATGGTTTTATTTTTGTTAGTTTATTTTAAGTATTTTTAAGGTACTGCGTGTTATTGTTAGAATACATTTGTTTCATTAATGTTTTGTAATTAATCACTAGCGTATAGTACCTATTCTCAAATAAATTTATATTAGATGACATTATTATTTATAAAAAGGAATAAAGCTTAGTAAAATATAGGAACCGAAATTATCTACAGAAACAATTTTTTTATGTCCTTGCCGCGTCATAAAAACTGTGTGTGTTAACCAGGCATGAAGTACCCAGGTGACTTTGAAAGCCGTTCGCTGTACCGACAGTAGGTGATACGCCCAGTCGATAAATCTGCTGTCTCCCACTGAACCACTTGTTGCATATTGAACGTGTCACGTGACACTACAAAATCCCAGACATTTTTCAAAACATCATTATTTAAAAAAAAAACTATAACGTAGAAAATATGTATATGCAGTAGGCTGTATGCACTAACACCTGCTCATCAATTATCGCAGTTTCAACAGGATATGCGATGTCCTTACTATATTCTCGCTAGTTTATACCTACATCTCATATATTATTGCTATTGCACATGGCTGCAGGAAAAGGGACATCTGCTAAAGGCTGAATCTAAAGCTGTTAAAGAAATGCACTAGACAGATTGTATACTTAAAAACTTTATATTTTTATTTCTGTGTCTTATTTACAAAAGGTTATACGACTGATTGGTATAAATGTATATTAAAAAACTGATTTTGCGTGAACACATATACACTGGGGAACAATATACTAATTCTACGAAGGTGTTTCATGTTTCCCATGTCGAGTTTTTTCGTGATTCTTGAGGTATCTCTTCTGCCTAAAACTTAAGCTACAAGTAGGACAGACAAAAGGTTTATGTTCTGAGTGAATCAATTTATGCCTAAGTAGCTCTCCTCTTACACGGAAACTCTTGCTACAGATCTCACAAATGTGGGGCTTTTCACCTGTATGAGTGGTGACATGAGCAAGAAGTTCCTGGCGCCGCCGGAACTGCTTCTCGCAATAGGAACACGCGTGAGGGTACAAGTCTGAGTGAATCTTGCTATGTATATACAAAGATGCTTTGGATTTAAATGATTTTCCACAAGAATCACAAATATATGGTCTCTCTCCTGTATGTATTCGTCTGTGATCTTCTCTGGTAGCTTTTGAAGCAAAGCTACGGCCACAAAAGTCACAACTAAAATTCTTGATCCCAGCATGCACGTCTTTGAGATGGCGGGCGAGACCACCCGAATCGCGGAATTGTTTCCCACAGATGTGACATGTGAAAGGACGTTCGCCGGTATGGATTCGCATGTGACGTAGATAACTGTCCTTGAGTGTGAAGTTCTTACCACACACTTCACAATGAAATAACCCGTTGCGCTTCCTCTTTGCGTCCAATGACAATTCCTCGTCATAATCCTCAGTTCGATTTGAAGACGTCATACTCACATCAACACGAGAATCCTCTAAACTCATATGGCATTTCCCATGCCTCTTTAAATCGCACTTCCTTGTAAACTGTTTTTCACATACATTACACTGGTGTTCTAGTTTAGAAGATGTTCCTACACTGTCTGCATTTGTTTCTCCTTTAGATATATCATGTGACACAGACTCAACATCACTATCAGCATCACGATTTTCTGACCACGTTTCAGTAACCGGTTGATCATGAGCCTTCGCATGGGCAAGGAAGTCCTCTTTATTGCATATTTTACCACATTTATTACAGTGGTACATGTATAAAGCGCTATTTTTTATTGCACTTGCATTATTCGCTTTACGACTTGCACTTTCTTCGGCAAAGTTATTTTCACTTTCCTTATCTTCTGTCTTTATCAACAACGTTTGCCCGTGAGAACTAGAGCTTGTATTGTCCTTCCGCATCGCATTTTGTGCTTGTTGGAAAGCTTTGAATGATGTCTGAGGAGGCTGCTTACACCTGGAATACAAAGTTTGCAGATTGATTACTGCCAGCATGTCTTTGTGTGAGTTCGTATCCATGCATGCTACTTGATGGCACTCAAAACTATATGCATTATTTCTATAAATATGAAATAAATATAGATCTTAGCAAGCAATTCCTGGAATAAATATGGCAAGCATACAAGAAAAAGTCATATATAGCCCACATACATTAACAATCACATGGTATCATAGTTATTAACTCTAGCACGTCGTTCCTCGACAAAAAGAAAAATAAGTTATATAAATACACAGTGGAACAGGAATGTATCCCAAAAATTAGCAGTTGTTGATTCAATTAGGAACTTGGTATATATTTGGTCATCAATCCCGTGCACTTGTGTCACGTGTGATATTGTGGTGACTGTAGTTGTAATTATTAGGGTCTAGAACTTAGGCAGGTATCCTAAAAAAACTAACCCCGTGGCACTACAGCCCATGAGGGGCCTAGGCCTACCAAGCGACCGCTGCCCAGCCATTTGGCCTGCAGATATTGGGGTGACACGTGGTCAGCGCATCGGACACCCTCGGCCATTAATCTTGGTTTTCGTGACCGGGGCGTTGCCTCATTCTCAGACAGCTACTCAGTTGTCCTCACGAGGCTGAGTGCACCCCATTCCAGCCCTCACGTCAGCTACTAAAATCCCTGACGGAGCCGGGAATCGAACCCGGGGCCTCCGGCTGAGAGGCAGGCACGCTACCCCAACTCCACAGGGCCGGCAGGCGGGCAGGTACTGCACCATTATTCCTAAAGGTCTTAAGTACAGATATGGATACAGTATTTTGGAACGCCCTGTAACTTTCAAGCTAGCCACTGAAGTCTTTCATAACAGCTGGTCTACAGCAAGCAAAAGTTCTGCTATCAAGAATGGATCGGTAGAGCTCGTATTTCCGAAGAGAAGCCCGAAGGTCATCGATAACAATCATGTTGACATTGTCTAACATTATATCGATCGATTCACCTGAGAATGATTAATACGAATTAAAGTATATTTAGCGCTGTATGTAAGCAGTTATTTACTTGGAGGCTGGATTTAGACAGCTCCTTAACCCGGTCCATGAGGCAATTTTAATTGGCTACATGGATAACTCTTGCCAGGCGCGTCCACGTCGCGGGGGTGGGCAACGGTACTGTAATATACCATGGAACTACAGTACCGGCTAAGTTCTGGTGAGGACCCAGTCCTATGGGGTATAACATAGGCCCCGTGCACAGGGTTACGTGCGAAGACCTCAACGGAATCTGCAGCGGAGAAGATGGACTTCGGAACGGTGGAGATTGCGGAAGAGGCAACCCAGTACTCAGGGAATAGTAAGAGTACAGCATCAATCGGCAGCGTCTGTTTCCCAGGTTAGGGGCGGCTGCAAGGGCGTCTGTTTCCCATGTTAGGGGCGGCCTGTATAATAGCTGGCAGTAGCTTCATAAAATGCCTTTGGGAGTGGCGACCCCATCGTAATAATAGCCTAAAATGGAAATGGCACTTCGAATGAATCGGAAAAGGTTAGGGCGTACCCTGCAGGCGACGCGCAGTTCTTTTGGTACTGGGGGAACTGTGAGAAATGGGCGACCAGTAACCGAAATGAAAGTGGGAATCATGAATGTCATGACCCTGACAGGCAAGGTGGAGGAGGTGGTAGACTTCATGGAGAGGGAGAATGTTGGATTGATGGGGCTGAGTGAAGTGAAATGGAAAGGTAAAGGAAGGAAGAAATTGAGGAAAGGATATACATTATACTGGAGTGGTGGCCAAGAGGCCAAGAATGGCGTGGGACTGATAACCTCGAAACAACTGGAGGAGTATGTTGAAGTGGTCGAGTGTGTGAGTGACAGAATAATGAAAATTAGAATGAAGATGAAAAATGACGTGATGGACTTCATACAAGTGTATGCACCACAGACTGGAAACAGAGAAGAAGATATTGAAGTATTCCTGGAGGATGTAGAAAGAGTAATTTCAGATGTAGAAGTGGTGATCATGGGAGATATGAATGCACAAGTCGGAAACGAGAGACAAGGAAAGGAAGAAGTCATTGGACCGTATGGATATGGGAAAAAGAACCGGGAAGGAGAGGAACTTGTAAACTTTTGTGAAAGGAATGGACTGATAGTGGGTAATTCATGGTTTCGGAAGAAAAACAGTAGGAAAATTACGAGATATGGTTGGGGCGATAGAAGAACAAAATCAGTAATTGACTACTTTCTGGTGGAAAGGACTAATCGCAGAAAGCTGATAGATGTGACAGCTTTACCAGGAGAAGCATTTGATGGGGACCATAGAGCTGTGGTGGCAAAATTTAGATGGGAAAAATTGGAAAACCTAAAGGAGATCAGAGAAAGTAAAATAAAAGTATGGAAATTGAAAGACAAAACTGTACAGGAAGATTTTCAGGAGAGATTAAAGCAACAAATCCCAGTTACTGAAGTGGAAAACATAGAAGAGGAATGGTCTCACTTTAAAAAGGCATTTGTTGGTGCAGCAGAGAGTGCTTGTGGTAGGACGTCAACAAGAGTGAAAGAGAAGGAGACACCATGGTGGAATGAGGAAGTGAGGAAAGCAGTGAAAGAAAAGAAGTCTGCATGGAAAGAATGGAACCGAGATCAAACAGAAGAAAGCAAAAGGAAGTATCACGACAGCAAACGGAGGTGTAAGAAAGTAGTAGGAGAAGAAAAGAAGAAAAGTTGGGAAGAATTTACACGAAGAATGGAAACAGATGTAAGTGGCAGTAAAAGGATGCTGTATGGGCTTCTAAGAAGTAAGAGGAAAGAAAGAGTTAGTACAAAGATAGTGAAAAAGGAAGATGGAGAGTTGTTAACACACCCAGAAGAGATAAAGGGACGATGGAAGGAGTATTTCGATAAGCTTTTGAATGTGAGCAATGGTACTGGTGAGAAGGAAGTGACACAACCTGACGACTCTATAACAGAAGATGATATAACAATGCTGGAGGTGGAATTAGCAGTACAGAAAATGAAGATGGGAAAAGCAACAGGGGTGGATGAAGTCAGTGTAGAAATGATAAAGGCTGCTGGACCTGTTGGTATGCAATGGCTGTATCGACTGCTAAAGTGTGTGTGGAAATGGAAATGTGTACCAGAAGACTGGAAGAAAGGGCTAATAATACCAGTGTTTAAGAAGGGGGACAAGAAGGTGTGTGATAACTATAGAGGGATCACCCTCATATCACAGATAGTAAAAATACTGGAAAGGATATTAGAAAGAAGAATGAGAAGAAAGGTGGAAGGAGAGTTGCAAGAGGAACAGTATGGCTTCAGGAGTGGAAGATCCACAGTGGACCCAATCTTTAGCTTGAGGCAGGTGATGGAAAAGAACTGGGAATATGAAGAGGATTTGATCATGACTTTCATAGATCTAGAAAAGGCATATGATAGTGTCCCCAGAGAGAAGGTATGGGAAACCATGGTCAAGAAGAGACTGGGAAGAGAAATGTTGGAAATGGTGCAAGCAATGTACAACAACTGTGTTAGCAGGGTACTGACCCCAGTTGGAAAGACAGATTGGTTTAGGAACAAGACTGGACTAAGACAGGGGAGTGTGCTGTCACCTCTCTTGTTCATAATGGTGATGGATGAAACAGTAAAGGAAACAAAGGAAGCATATGAACATAAAGAAATGAAGTTACTGTTATTTGCAGATGATATTGTGGTCTGGGGAAGGAACACCGAAGAAGTGCAAAAACAACTAGATGCACTGAACGAAAATATTCAGAAGTATGGCCTGAAAATCAGTATAGAGAAAAGCAAGACCATGGTGATGACAAGAGGGGAAAGACAAGGAAAGGGCACTGTGAAAATTGGAAGTCAGAGTTTGGAAATTGTGGACACGTTCAAATACCTAGGAAGTGAATTGATGCAAACGGGTAGGTTGGACATGGAGATTGGCAGGAGGGTACAGCACAGCAATGCATTCTATCAAAGTGTAAGAAAACTTGTTTGGGATAAGGAAGTACCAAGGAAAAGCAAGGAGGTTATGTATAAAGTGTACTATGTTCCCATATTAACTTATGCAGCTGAGACTTGGACCCTGACAAGCAGGCAAGAGAGTAGAATCCAAGCCAGTGAAATGAAATTCCTAAGAAGTATGATAGGAAAGACAAGGAAAGAAGGAATGAAGATGTTAGGAAGGAAGTTGGGATGGGAAAACTAAATGAGAGAATTGAGAAGAATAAACTAAGGTGGTTTGGACATGTAAAGAGGATGGAGGAAAATAGAATACCAAGACAGATGCTGGAGGCAAAGTGCAAGGGTAAGAGACCAAGAGGAAGACCTAGAACAAGGTGGATGGATTCAGTGAAGAACGGCGTAAGAAAAAGAAATCTGGACTGGGACAAGATCGTGGAAGAAGAATGGTGGAAGGAAAGAGGAAAGTGGAGAAGTGCCATAAATACCCCGACCCGGCAGGAGCTGGATAAGGGGAAATGATGATGATGATGTAAGCAGTTATTTATGTCTGTATGCATATTTCCATGGCAGAAAGCCATTACAAAGCAAGTATGAAAAACAGAAGAAGATCTGTTAAGTCACTAGTGATTATACTTCGACTGCGATATATTTATATCGACTCGTGGCGTATAGAGGAGTGGGGGAAGCGGATGTCTTGCTCAAGCGACCTCGTGTGGAGAGCCGGTACTTGAGAAACTGACAACGTGCAGTAATAACCCTGGCAATAGTGAAAGTGAAGTCGCCAGTTAACGGGATTTTCAAAACGTGTGAGCGTGCCGAAGTTTATACGCTGGTTCGTTCAACATTCTACGTGGAGTAGAGACTTGCTTAATGGGGATCAGACATGGTTTTAAACAGGTATTATGTTTATCTTTGCGACCGTGTGTCCGCCGCCACTAACGGACCATGCGGAAGAATACTTTCATAATCCCGGCTGCCAGTTCGGGTGTATTATGTCGTAACACTCTGCTTGTAAACCTTCATGGAAATGCAGCCTAGATTTGATTCAAAGTTTTCACAGTGGCAATACTTCTTTAAAAAGAGCACATTCTTAAGCAAGGTGTCAGAGGGAAGGAATACAATGAAGCCTATATCTAATACGATGATAGGCTAGAGTACAATGGGAATACTGCATTAGCAGAGTGGTAGCGGGAACAGTTTTGTATAGCAACGTTCATTTACTATGAAGTGTACAAGCGAGTTTCGTAATGCAAGGGACCGCGTGGACACGTGTGAACTTGCTTACATTCGCATCCTTGTATTGGAACTATTTAGCAGCTGTTCGAGTTCACTCTCGCTTCGTGACGAGTTGATAAACTGTTTGCGGTTCAGCCATCGGTATTCTAATGCGTGTGGAAAGATATCGCCAGGATATATTGGGACCATTTCGACTAGTCTGGAGTTGTTCGAGCCTAGGAGGACTATGGTTTGTTCTCTGGGGACCCAGTTGGAGTCCGGCATGTTGTGTGTTGGTCTGGAGCCTAGTATTGCCAACGATATCCTTTTTTCCTCATCCAGATTCGCCAAAGGTACAGATCACTTCAACTTGTTACAGTAGTGTAGCGTGGACATGTGAACAATCACAAATTGCCATATTTTGATTTTTGTAGATTAAATGGTTGAGTAGAAAGTGCAGGTTCGATGCCTATTTCGAAGCTGACCTTCTATAATGCCAGGATTTTGACTCATAAAAATGAGTGCATCCTTTGTGAATTTTGATTGATAAACTTAAAATTTCAATAGTATTTTACAGTATTTAAACTGATATGCTCATTCTTATTGTCGAGAAGTCATTGTAGGAGGAAGACCTCCAGATTTTTGTGTAAGAATATTTTAATAACGCAATTTTTTAAAGCGGCGTTGAGAACTCTGACTGAGTTTTACATATTCTAGTGCATTGTTCTTTAAGCCCTTTCGCTTGGATTATCTTTTTCATTGAGGAGAATTTTTCTTTCCTTATTATTATTATAACGATATTAGGAAGTTTTCGGATCCTGTTATTATGAATGTTACTTCGAGTTTTTAGACTATTTTTTTTCTTCAGTTTATTAACAGATTTAACTTGTATTTTCTGAGCGTGATTTTCGGAGTGGATTGACTAATGGGTCATTAGTCGCTTAGCCTCTGTTGTTAACCTAGATCCATGCTGTAGGACTAATCCACCGACATTTTCGCGTTCGGGAAATTCAGGGAAGATCTTATTTTGAGATTGGATTTATTTTTATAAATCGTTTTTACAACCTCAGTTTTGAGTGGTTGTGATTGTTATACTTTTCTTCTTTTATGAAGTTAACACTGGATTAAATTGATATCATTGCTTTTGGTGCAACAGTTTTTCTCTATTAAGAGGGTATTTGAACGACATCCAAATTTGCGAGGATAATCCCAGGAATGACTTACTATAAGTCATACGTTTAAGAAGTATGAATATTGTAATACATCAATGTAAGGCAAGTTTTCTAAGAATGGGTGGAGTATTTCTGGAATCCACTAGGCTTTATTAATAATCTGTTACAGAATCAAATTATTTTTCTGAGCACGAGTTCAGGCTTTTATTATAAACAGCTGATTTTCATAATTGTGGATTTAAAACAGTAAGGCTCCAAGTATAGGTGCATGTTAGATTTTAAGAGGCATGTATTGGGAATAATGCTCTTGTGTTTAAGTATTTTGATATAGTGCTTTGCGAAGCAAATTTTCTTGTTGAAGATTGAGTAACGTGTGCCAATCAAGAATAGATTGAATGAGGTTTTAACCCAGAGAGGCGTTGTATTTAACCTAGTATGGTTAAGATGTTGTCATAGGTGACTTTATCGCTGTTATTATCGTGAAGTAATGCCTGTGTGAAGATTAATATTTTCTGAGCATTATTGTTAAGACTCTTGACTGGATATCCAGTTCAATATTTCCAGTAAAATTTTAACGACTTTGCCATAACATGTATGTTTAACAAGGATCACCGATAACTATTTAATGCTGAATCTATGATTAATTTTTGCTTAACTTAACTGTTCGGCAGAAATACCCTGAAATTAGAAATGAAACAATTAAACAATTTTAAGCAGAAGTGAATGTCGAGACATTAAGTCAGTGGGAGGAGAATAATCGAAATTATTCTAGAATTTTGTATAAATTTGTATATTCTGTAAATATGCCATATTAATTTCATCGTTAAATAACAAGACCATATAATGCTATTGAAAATGTCGTGTAAGATTATTGGTTATAATCAGGGTATTTTTGTGTAAGATGTTCATTCAGTTAATGAACCGAAATGAATCCAATTTATTCAATTCATATAATTTTTTTGTGTGTGCGTATCCTATGGGATCGAAAATTATTATTATACCTTATTTTTGATAGAACTAAAAGTTAGTTGAGATAATGGGTAATTCACTTTGGAAGCCTTTCCCATATTCCATAGCTGAAAGACAATCCAGTATAATTAATGAGATTTTTGATTGGTCGTGGTATCGACAATATTTATATTTCTTGTCATGTTTATTCTTGCAATAAACTAATTTATTATTTGGTTTTAATTATTGCGTGATGCTTTATAGAGGTGATGGAAGGGTGTATTAAGGGGGGCCATCGCTGGGTATTTTAGGGTTTACCACACCTTTGAGATTCTTTCTTCCTTTTGAAGAATTCTTGTGTTTTGAGCTAGTCTTTTCTTTCTCTGAGCCTTGGTCAGTCTTAATACATCCTGTTAGGTATTCGAGTGGCCCTATTATCCCTGTGTCTGTTGGTAGAACTTGGGGTTTTTTTCTAGCCGGGGTTTTTCAGGTTCTACGATCCAGCTGTTATCCAGGGATTCAACAGGTATTGGTAGGTAATACGGGTACATTAGGTGGCGCCCAGATCAGGGGCTTCGAAAAACTGGAATACCAGAGCGAATACCAGGGAGTTGAATGCCATAATTCTACCAAAATTGAAACTGAAAGTACAAAGTGGAAATTAGTTTTATGATCATGTAACACAGATCACGAATTGGAACACCGTGTTTCCTGTGTTACCATGAATCAAGGCAATAAAATAATGGTGAACCAATATTTTAGCACGAACTATTGGAATTCCTATGGAATAAAGCAATTACGAGGATACTCGAGCTACTTGACTTACAAGTGGTATTGCAACCATTATTAAATTTTGTATTTTATGTATTGGAGTGCTGCCACACGCTCTGTTAATAATTTGTTCTACTTGTTTCCGGCTGATGATCATTGCTGACATCATTAAAAATAGAAGTGTTTGTAACAAATTTAAAATTGAGTAATGGTAGAATCATAGACCTTCACCGATATAAACCAACATGCACTTGTATATAGGCGATCCAAAATCAAATTGGGCACTTCGTGTTTAGACATAAGCTTATTTTAAGGTAATGCCAGACAATAAGGATGAGCATGTATGGTAAATGGTGGTTGTTTGTAGATGTTCTCGCTGTGCTTTGTTAGTGTGGTATTCTTATTTCTTGTGAAGTGTAGTGAAGCATGTCTGAAGGTAACATGGTGACTGTTGGTGACGATAAGAAGATGTTTGAAATTATTCAAAATAAAATGGATAATTTGAATCAGGACATAGAAAATATTAAGGTCCAAACTAAATCTGCATTAGACCATATGTCCGAAACTGTTATTCAAAATCAGGGATTGATAAAAGATGCAGTTTCTGAGGGTATCGGGGGGGAAATTGATACTATGCAATCCTCCTTGAAGGCTATCAAAGACAGTTCTAAAAGGGTAGAAAAGAAGGTTACCAGTGTAGAATCTAATATCGAAGATATCCAGGACGATAACAGAAAAACACAACTAGATATCAGTACACTACGAGCTAATGTTGGCTTGGTACAGGTTGGCCAAGAAAGAATGCAACTTGACATTGACAATATCCAAACTAGTCAAACATCAATGCAAAATAGTCAAACTTCAATGCAAACAGATCTTAACAATGTTCAGACTAGTCAAAAGGGAATTGAGGAAACAGTAAAGGATGTTAACTCTAATGTAAGGATTACGCAATCCCAAATCAATGATTTAAGAACAGATGTGGGATTAATAGAATCCAGTCAAAAAGAGATTCAGTCCCAAGTCAAAAATATTCAGAATGATGTAAATCAAATTGAATCCAGCCAAAATAAAATGGAGTTAGAGGTCCGAAAAATCGAATCTAGTCAAAATCAGACGGAGGTTAAGTTAATGGAGCTAGAAAAATCAAGTAAAGAGTTTCAAGTTGAGATTAGACTAGACTTTGAAAAAAGTGTGAAGTTTAGTAAAAAAAAAATTAGAAGCACTTCAGCTACAGTTTTCCCATGACACTAATCAGACCCAGAATAGCCTGGAGCAGTTGAAATGTGAAATGGGGACACTCCGAGCTCAAGTCACAGATCATACGAAACTTCTCAGGGATGATTTTGACATAGATTTGAAAGGGATCATAAGAGATAATATTGTAACATTTCGTAAAGATATCATGAAAATTAATTAGGAATGTTTTAAAGTTGAGAAATCTAAGTTAGAATCCAAACTTGCCACTGGTCTTGCAACTAATAGCAAAGACATAATAAATGTTAGGGCAGATCTAAGCAAAAGAATGGATGGTATTCAAAATACACAGGTTAATAACATATCCGATTTAGAGAAACGTATTAATACTGTTGAAACTAAAGTCGACCAAAGTAAGATAGAGTTAAATGAGGTCAGGGAAAAGAAAACTTCCGAGATTAATGAAATTAGAAAGGGTCTCGAGCAAATTAATCTAGAGGGGCATATCAATTTAGATACGCTAAAAGATCAATTGGGATCACTTTTACAGTCCGATTTTAGAGTTGTAGTTGAACAACCTGAAGTGATAGTACCTGATAGTAGGGTAAGGATGATGCAGGAATCTCCCAATAACGAACCCAACGTTCAACTCAGTCAAATGGAACATCCGAGTCCCATTCGAACAAGCAGGGAGACGTTTAGTTCTCCGAACCCCAACGTTCGCATGGATGATTATACTTCGAGATCGATGGAAAAGACACCGAATGTAACCATAATAAGAAACTTTGATGACAAAACTAGGAAGTTTAGCAATCTGGATGGAATGACACCGATCGAATTTGTAAGGGCATTAAGAGATTACTTTTTGGAGTCACATGTGCCACGTGAGCGTGAGCTACGTATGGTGGAAAGGTTTCTTACCGATGCTCCGTTACAATGGTTCAGAGCCTTTCGTTACACATTTGACAATTTTGAACAGTTTTCGGAGGCTTTCATACAAAGATTTTGGTCGATCGAGGTCCAACAAAATGTGAGATCGGAAGTCTATTCACGCAAGTACTCCAGTACAGGACCAACCAGCTATGCTGAGTACTTTGCGTGTCAGTTAGCAAAACTCCGTTTTCTCCAGCCGCCGTTAACCCAAGAAGAACTCCTTGAAGCTATCTCACGTCAATTGCCTGCGGAAGTAAGGAGATCAATTATTTCTTCCGGAGTATCATCTTTAACGTCGTTAGATGACTTGTTACGTCGATTAGATCACATGAGTATGATGACGCAACCTACCATAGTCAAAAATGCCAGGCAGGAATCGAAAGTTGTAAACGCGGTAATGATGAACCGTACACAGCAGACGGATCGTTTTGAGCAAAGAAGAGATGATAGAATGGGTCCTATTAGAAATACCCATCAGGAAGAGAGGAGAAGGGGAAACCAACGTAGGGACGCCCAGGAGAGGCCATGGCAACGTCGCTACGAGGAGAGAAATTTCTATCGAAGAGATAATGATCGAAACCGGAATGATCACCGAGAAACGCCTTATAACAGGAATTACAGAGATGATCAAAATAATCGAGATAACAGATATAATAGGGATGATAGAGATATCCCTAGAATGGAAATCCTGGATCACGTAGTTGAAGAAACCGAGCAAGAGAGGGAACAATATACCTTGAAAGCCGAGGGATTTAAAAAAAATCTGAAAAGTTATGTGAAGAAGATAGCCTGAGTGTTGACTGAATAATGCTACATATGCCGAAATTACCTGGAATGGTGTAAATAAAAGCTGAGGAGACTTATATTTAAGGTATCAAAGGGAAAATGCACCATTATTCCTAAAGGTCTTAAGTACAGATATGGATACAGTATTTTGGAACGCCCTGTAACTTTCAAGCTAGCCACTGAAGTCTTTCATAACAGCTGGTCTACAGCAAGCAAAAGTTCTGCTATCAAGAATGGATCGGGAGAGCTCGTATTTCCGACGAGAAGCCCGAAGGTCATCGATAATAATCATGTTGACATTGTCTAACATTATATCGATCGATTCACCTGAGAATGATTAATACGAATTAAAGTATATTTAGCGCTATATGTAAGCAGTTATTTATGTCTGTATGCATATTTCCATGGCAGAAAGCCATTACAAAGCAAGTATGAAAAACAGAAGAAGATCTGTTAAGTCACTAGTGATTATACTTCGACTGCGATATATTTATATCGACTCGTGGCGTATAGAGGAGTGGGGGAAGCGGATGTCTTGCTCAAGCGACCTCGTGTGGAGAGCCGGTACTTGAGAAACTGACAACGTGCAGTAATAACCCTGGCAATAGTGGAAGTGAAGTCGCCAGTTAACGGGATTTTCAAAACGTGCGAGCGTGCCGAAGTTTATACGCTGGTCCGTTCAGCATTCTACGTGGAGTAGAGACTTGCTTAATGGGGATCAGACATGGTTTTAAACATGTATTATGTTCATCTTTGCGACCGTGTGTCCGCCGCCACTAACGGACCATGCGGAAGAATACTTTCATAATCCCGGCTGCCAGTTCGGGTGTATTATGTCGTAACACTCTGCTTGTAAACCTTCATGGAAATGCAGCCTAGATATGATTCAAAGTTTTCACAGTGGCAATACTTCTTTAAAAAGAGCACATTCTTAAGCAAGGTGTCAGAGGGAAGGAATACAATGAAGCCTATATCTAATACGATGATAGGCTAGAGTACAATGGGAATACTGCATTAGCAGAGTGGTAGCGGGAACAGTTTTGTAGCAACGTTCATTTACTATGAAGTGTACAAGCGAGTTTCGTAATGCAAGGGACCGCGTGGACACGTGTGAACTTGCTCACATTCGCATCCTTGTATTGGAACTATTTAGCAGCTGTTCGAGTTCACTCTCGCTTCGTGACGAGTTGATAAACTGTTTGCGGTTCAGCCATCGGTATTCTAATGCGTGTGGAAAGATATCGCCAGGATATATTGGGACCATTTCGACCAGTCTGGAGTTGTTCGAGCCTAGGAGGACTGTGGTTTGTTCTCTAGGGACCCAGTTGGAGTCCGGCATGTTTTGTGTTGGTTTGGAGCCTAGTATGGCCAACGATATCCCTTTTTCCTCATCCAGATTCGCCAAAGGTACAGATCACTTCAACTTGTTACAGTAGTGTAGCGTGGACATGTGAACAATCACAAATTGCCATATTTTGATTTTTGTAGATTAAATGGTTGAGTAGAAAGTGCAGGTTCGATGCCTATTTCGAAGCTGACCTTCTATAACGCCAGGATTTTGACTCATAAAAATGAGTGCATCCTTTGTGAATTTTGATTGATAAATTTAAAATTTCAATAGTATTTTACAGTATTTAAACTGATATGTTCATTCTTATTGTCGAGAAGTCACTGTAGGAGGAAGATCTCCAGATTTTTGTGTAAGAATATTTTAGTAACGCAATTTTTTAAAGCGGCGTTGAGAACTCTGACTGAGTTTTACATATTCTAGTGCATTGTTCTTTAAGCACTTTCGCTTGGATTATCTTTTTCTTTGAGGAGAATTTTTATTTCCTTATTATTATTATAACGATATTAGGAAGTTTTCGGATCCTGTTATTATGAATGTTACTTCAAATTTTTAGACTATTTTTTTCTTCAGTTTATTAACAGATTTAACTTGTATTTTCTGAGCGTGATTTTCGGAGTGGATTGACTAATGGGTCATTAGTCGCTTAGCCTCTCTTGTTAACCTAGATCCATGCTGTAGGACTAATCCACCGACATTTTCGCGTTCGGGAAATTCAGGGAAGATCTTATTTTGAGATTGGATTTATTTTTATAAATCGTTTTTACAACCTCAGTTTTGAGTGGTTGTGATTGTTATACTTTTCTTCTTTTATGAAGTTAACACTGGATTAAATTGATATCATTGCCTTTGGTGCAATAGTTTTTCTCTATTAAGAGGGTATTTGAACGACATCCAAATTTGCGAGGATAATCCCAGGAATGACTTACTATAAGTCATACGTTTAAGAAGTATGAATATTGTAATACATCAATGTAAGGCAAGTTTTCTAAGAATGGGTGGAGTATTTCTGGAATCCACTAGGCTTTATTAATAATCTGTTACAGAATCAAATTATTTTTCTGAGCACGAGTTCAGGCTTTTATTATAAACAGCTGATTTTCATAATTGTGGATTTAAAACAGTAAGGCTCCAAGTATAGGTGCATGTTAGATTTTAAGAGGCATGTATTGGGAATAATGCTCTTGTGTTTAAGTATTTTGATATAGTGCTTTGCGAAGCAAATTTTCTTGTTGAAGATTGAGTAACGTGTGCCAATCAAGAATAGATTGAATGAGGTTTCAATCCAGAGAGGCGTTGTATTTAACCTAGTATGGTTAAAATGTTGTCATAGGTGACTTGATCGCTGTTATTATCGTGAAGTAATGCCTGTGTGAAGATTAATATTTTTCTGAGCATTATTGTTAAGACTCTTGACTGGATATCCAGTTCAATATTTCCAGTAAAATTTTAACGACTTTGCCATAACATGTATGTATAACAAGGATCACCGATAACTATTTAATGCTGAATCTATGATTAATTTTTGCTTAACTTAACTGTTCGGCAGAAATACCCTGAAATTAGAAATGAAACAATTAAACAATTTTAAGCAGAAGTGAATGTCGAGACATTAAGTCAGTGGGAGGAGAATAATCGAAATTATTCTAGAATTTTGTATAAATTTGTATATTCTGTAAATATGCCATATTAATTTCATCGTTAAATAACAAGACCATATAATGCTATTGAAAATGTCGTGTAAGATTATTGGTTATAATCAGGGTATTTTTGTGTAAGATGTTCATTCAGTTAATGAACCGAAATGAATCCAATTTATTCAATTCATATAATTTTTTTGTGGTCGTGCTTATCCTATGGGATCGAAAATTATTATTATACCTTATTTTTGAAAGAACTAAAAGTTAGTTGAGATAATGGGTAATTCACTTTGGAAGCCTTTCCCATATTTCATAGCTGAAAGACAATCCAGTATAATTAATGAGATTTTTGATTGGTCGTGGTATCGACAATATTTATATTTCTTGTCATGTTTATTCTTGCAATAAACTAATTTATTATTTGGTTTTAATTATTGCGTGATGCTTTATAGAGGTGATGGAAGGGTGTATTAAGGGGGGCCATCGCTGGGCATTTTAGGGTTTACCACACCTTTGAGATTCTTTCTTCCTTTTGAAGAATTCTTGTGTTTTGAGCTAGTCTTTTCTTTCTCTGAGCCTTGGTCAGTCTTAATACATCCTGTTAGGTATTCGAGTGGCCCTATTATCTCTGTGTCTGTTGGTAGAACTTGGGGGTTTTTCTAGCCGGGGATTTTTCAGGTTCTACGATCCAGCTGTTATCCAGGGATTCAACAGGTAATACCGGTACAGTACCTGGGACTTCCAATAAAGTGCCAGTCCAGCATTTATCTCATGTGAGTGTGGGGAAACTCGAAGAAAACCACACTCAAACCGCCCATTGTTAACGCGGGGATTTGAACGTCTGATCTCCGAACTGCCGTTCCCCATTTCAGTCATTCAGCGTGACTTAACGTGCTTGGCTACACTGTTGGGTGCCTAATAATCATTGGAAGTTGATCACGATTTAATATTACTACTGCAAAGGCAAACATAAAAAAATCCAAGTAAGCTAGCAATACTAGCAAGGCCATTTATATGTTAGCCTAGGCCTACTCCTCTCTCACAAAATTACGCGTTAATAGTGCTATTACATTATGAGTTAATATTTTTAGCCTACTTTTCACATTTTGCAAAAATGAGGAAAAAGTAGACTTATGAGATCGGGCAAATGTGTGTCTGTCTGTCTGTCCTTCTGTCTGTCTGTCTGTCTGGCTGGCTGTGTGTGTGTGTCCCCCCCCTATCAACTCCTAAACGGCTGTAGCAATCGAAACAAAATTTGGTAGGAGTAATGATCTATACCTAAATATCTCACGGCCATATTTTAAAATGATGTCAGTGCTACCAACTGCTGAAAAATCGCAATTGAAATTTGAGCTCCATGTTGGATATCTTGGAAGGTATGAATGGGAGCTATTTCAAAATTGGCACACGTATAGATAATAATATTGCAGTTTAATTTCCAGGAGACCATACATGGCAGTGTTGCCAAAATAATTATAAGCCTGCTGATAAGTCCAAATGTTAAATGCATATAACTTGTACACTATCAATTGGATTTCAACCAAATTTCGTATGATATGTCCAAATGTTAAATGTATATAACTTGTACACTATCAATTGGATTTCAACCAAATTTCGTATGCACTATGTGTACATGAACATATATGACTGAGTGTATTCTTAAGAGCCACCAGGGCTGCCAACTGTTAATAAATGCTCTCAATTTTTTTAAATCCAAATACCCATGCATCAGAAAGTATGCATGACGACAGCCTTAAACTATGCACACGTATAGAACCTAACATTCTATATTAATTTGGAGTAACTTATATACGTCAGTGCTACCAACATGATTCTAAGCCTGCTGATAGGTCTAATTTTAAAATGCATGTAACTTCTATACTAACTAATGGATTTCATTCAAAATTGACACCACAATAGGTCATATTATTTCAGATTATTTCTGACCAAAACATGTATGTCATTGCTGCCAACATGATTTTACGCGCGCGGTTTTTCATTCCAATGTTTAACTGCATATAACATCCATGCTATCCATTGGACTTCAACCTAATTTTGTACTCTGTACTTTAAGAGATGGAACTAAGAATATATTCAGTCACCAGGGCTGCCAACTGTAGTTCTCTATTAGGCTACATTATGCCAGGTATACATTATTTTTGCGGGCCGATAACCTAGATCTTAGGCCCCTTAAAACAACAATTATCATCATTATTATACATTATTTCGAACTAATTAGAAATGTCGATATTACCAACTTAATTTCGTCATTATTCTAGATAGATCCATATAGATTAATCATGGGCATGAATCTTAAATTTTAAGAAAAGTAGGCTCTTTAGTTCGTCACGGAACTTCTTGTTATGGTATTTTAATCTTTTTTATACAAAGTGACATTTACGGTTCTATATTAATACTAATTTTAGTTATTTAGCTCTAAGTTAGGGAATGCATCTGTGAAAATATGATCGAAAATGTTTTTATTATCTTTAGACCTCCTACTATCATAATCCTGGTTCACTTTTTAATATTTGATGCATTTAGCGCCGTGACGTCATTGATTAAAGAGTCGCGCACACGTGATTCTCGCTACCTTGGATACCGCATGGTCCACGCCCACCATTGTTTCTTATTTTGTTCACTAACTTTATTCTCTCACATCCACGGTATTATGCTTTACCGTATGAGTAAATTTCGTGCTATGGGACCCTCTAGATTGGCAAGACTGCTGAGTGTGCATTGTTTTCCTCAATTGGAGGGAAGTTTGATGCTTGTTTGTATTCAATGTTTACATCTGCATCTCGTTGAGTTTACGCGTTGGAAAGCAATTTTGTAGAATTGTAGGCTTAGTTTGTTGATCAAGTACAAAGTATACGTATATATAGTCATTAGGGTATTTAGATGACAACCCTCAACACAGACAATGTCCTAGTGGAGAGTCTTCAGGGTGTTTTTACAATCGTCCCTTGTCAAAGGGTGACAATCCCCCATTGCATGATAGATCAAATATGACCCCACCTGTGGTTGTGAAAATGATGCCAATCTATCAGAGGCTAGCATCTGATGAAATACTGAAAAGGTGTACCAGGGGAACAACTCAAAATGCAAATGAGAGTTTACATAGTGTAATTTAGAGCAAGTGTCCTAACAAAAACTTCGTTTCCAAGAAAAAACTTGACATTTCTATGATTTCTGCTGTATGTGACTTCAATATGGGGTGTACAATCACTAATGAACAGAAAGGAGCAGTCAAAGGGGAACAGCTTAGTGAATCTTCTAAAAAACTTTGTGCTGTTAGGGACAAACGTCGTGTACAGAGTAGTGTCGAGTCTAGCAAAGGCGTTAATAAAAAATCAAGGAAGATGCAAAAACTGCGAAGAATTGTTCAAGAAGGTAGGAAAGAGGCATCTGAAGGTCCAATGTATACTGAGGGAGCTTTTGAATTGGTAAGTTATTGAGAAATACATTTTTAGGCATGTTGAATCGTTAAACTGCTTTTACTCAGAAGTGATTTTTTTATGTTAGACAATTTTCTAAACAGTCCACATGATGCAATTTTCACTCAAATGGCTTGATATTCAAAATTAAGATTGTTAATTACATATGTAAAAATGTGACATATGCGATTTAGTCGAATCATCACAGTTCCTTAGCAATATTCAATTGAATTTTGAATTTGCTTCAAAATCTCAAGAAAAAACTCTGAATTAAATTTGAAAAATAATTCTGAAGCTTTCGAATCATCAATTTCAAAACGCATATGTCAGATTTTTAATCTATATTCAGAGAATTATACATAAAAATATTGGATCCATAAAATGAAAATTGCATCATGTGGACCATTTTTTTTTTGAACCGTGATATTGAAAAATAAATAATTAAAATCTCCAAAACCGTTAATGCTACAATGTTGCTACTTTGTATGCAGATGTTTCTCAAATTTTCTGCGTTGTATCTTCAAAACTGTGGGAGTTTCAAATTTCACAGATGCATCCCCTATTTTTATGGTATTTTAATCTTCTTTATACAAAGTGACATATACGGTTCTATTTTAATACTAAGTTTAGTTATTTAGCTCTAAGTTAAAATATATAGAGTTATTAATTTTTATATTCCATGATTTCCAGATGGCTGCTGTACGCTATATTTCGTGTGATATTCTTATGAGAAATACTAGCAAGATCATTTATATAGTACTCCGCTCTCACCAAATTCCACGCTAATAGTGCAAATATATCACAAGTTAATGATATTCAAGTACCGTATTAAGAATGCCGTTGTGAATGTATGGAGTCGCTGCAGTTTTGACTTTGTTATAGGAAGCCACGTACAAGATTCTACATTAATACTAATTTTCGTTATCGTAGCTCAAAAATACTACGAGTTATTCATTATCATATTCATTATATTCAATAAGGCCACTACGCGATGTATTCAGAGTGTTATTCTAATCGCTTATTTCAGCAAGGCCTCTTATAGGGTATTTCTTTCTTACTAAGTTTCGTTTAAATTGAGCAATTACATACCGATTGATACATTATTACGTTTTAATAGTACGCCCAGCCGCCATATTAAATTCTTAAAGTCGCTGTTATTTTGCTTTGGGATACGAAGTCACATATACGGTTCTACCTTATCACTAACTCTCGTTATTGTAGCTCTGAAACATAGTGTGTTATTTATTTTTAAATCATGACTTTTCACGATGGCCGCTGAATGCTATATTCAGTGTGGCAAATTTATCACTAACGCTTCTGAGGCCTCTTATATACAGTGCTCAAAAACGTTTTGCATATTGCGATTTAGTGACTTGTTTATTTTGCTATGTGAATGTAATCACATTATACACAATATATGGTACATACAAAGAAAGGCAACTCACAATCTGCTCTGCAAACGAGACAGAAACACACAACGAGGAACCAGATCTATAACAGACTATATAATTACTAACTTTGAATTTAGTAATTGATAAAGGAATTGTAGGGTATTCAAGGGCTTCTTTCATGAAACGGACTACAAACTGATCTGCTGTGAATTAAACATAGTTAGACCTAAAGTGCAGAAAGTGAGTAGTGTTTGCAGACGGATTAGGGTTGAAAATCTCCAGGATAAGGAACTTAAGGCAGAAATGCATGGAAATGATTGATGGGTAATTCCAAAGAGAACTGTAGATGGTAAAGAATTGCAGAAAATTGAAACAGAGTGGACGGGATACAGGGATGCAGTACTAGAAGTAGCAAAGGCATGTCTTGGGTCAACAGTGTGAATAGAAGGGGGAAAAAACACACATCCTGCTGGAATGATATACACTGGTGTCCAAACTTAAAGCAACAAACGTAAATGTTGCAAGAATGCATTTACTTCGGCACAAAACAGTGTTAACAGGTGATAGTAAAGTAGCAACAATGTAAAGAAAACAGAAAGTAAACCACAGCAACATGCATAACAGTAGACAAAAATGTTCTTCGTTTTTTTTTTCAACTTCATGGATTTGCACACACATTCCGACAACTGGTTAATGTGCTCAGTGTGCGGTGTGACCACCTCTGGCAGCAATACAGGCCTGACAACGGCGGGTCATGCTGCGAATGAGGTCATAAATCTCATGTTGAGGCAATAACGCCCATTCTTCCTGCAGAGCAGCTCGCAAGCCTTGGAGAGTGGTTGGTGGATGCTGACGTGATGCAAGTCGTCTCCCTAGTGCGTCCTAGACATGCTCTATTGGATTCCAATCGGGAGAGCGAGCAAGCCTTACCATGCGTGCAATATCTTCCGTTTCCAAGAAAACATCAACCAGTGCTCTATGAGGTCGGGCATTATCATCTATCAGTACGAAGTCTGTGCCCACAGCACCTCGCAACAACCGAACATGAGGCCCCAAGATCTCGTCACGATACCTGACAGCAGTTAAACCTTGCCGATTTACCCATACAATTTCCTGAAGAGGTGTTCGAGTAGTCAACATAATCCCTGCCCACACCATTAGTGATCCTCCTCGGTATCTGTCTCTTTCCACAATGTTTGGACCCCAAAATCGTGTTCCAGGTTCTCTCCAGATGCGAATCCGTCGAAAATCCCTCTCCGGATCAAATCGGGACTCATCTGTGAAAAGAACCGTTCGACCGTCCGGTTGGCATGTTGACGACTCCACTCTAGACGTTCCCTTCTGTGCAGACGCGTCGGGGTACACATACTGCAGGTCTCCAACCACAAAGGCCACTCTGCCGAAGCCTTCTGTACATTGTTTGCCTCGATACAACAGTTCCAGTGGATGCTGCGAGGTCAGATGCCAGTTGCCGTGCAGTACTACGGCGGTACCGTCGTGCCCTTACAGCCAAATAAGGGTCCTCTCGTTCTGTCACACGTGGTCGGCCCTGTCCTGATCTTCGGGATACATTTTCGGTCTCTACAAACTGTCACCACATCCGAGAAACAACAGAACGATTCACATTAAGCCATCGGGCCACATCACTTTGCGACTGTCCTGCTTCCATCATTCCTATGGCCCTCCACCGCAGAGGGTCTTCTAGATGTTTTCTCGGTGCCATACTGCACCTTCTGTGCAAGTGTACACAGAGAGTGTTGACGTGGAACTACCCAGTAAACACCACCCCGTTTGACAGGTGAGCTCACGTAATCGTTGGCATGGTTTTAAGATTACAGGAATGTCATCTTCCGTGCATAACACGATTGTACGGACATTTGTTGACAGTTTGTCGGATTATATCGTGAATTAGCCACAGGACGGAGATATAGCAGTTTCTTGCTTTAATTTTGGACACCATAGTAAGGTCGGCTAGTAAAAGTAAAAAGAAGGCTTACAAAAAATAACAATTATTATTACGCCACTGCTCAGCCCTCTATAGTGACCGTGCGGTTGCGAGATTATTAGTAGCTGGCACCCCTAGCGGAAGCAGCGATAGCAGCGTGGTGGGAGGCCGCTGACACCACAGATCAACAGAGCCATTGCAATGAGCATTGACATATGCTTGCGAATCAAACGTGTAAAGCTTAATAAAGGCAAAAACAATGAAATGATTTCGATAACACACCTGCAATAAAATATGTTAGGAGCACCGATCAAGTAGCAGTAGCTGAGTACTGCAAACTGTATGACAGTTGTGTAAAACAGGTGGGATTGTGCATCCAACAAGAGCAGCCATGGTTGTGTTCGAGTCCAGCCGGGATAGTAGTTCACTCCAATGGTTTTATTCTCTGCCCATTTTCGTGCCAAGTAAAGCCTGTTGGTCAAGAAAACTCGAGCAATGTGCCATATTTGTATGTTACACATGAAGGTGAAATTAATGTTAAAGAGAGTCACATATACTACACTCAAGTGCAGATATCGATGATTCGATGTATGTTTTAAACATAAACTTTTGTGAACTCTTTGTGTACTCACCTAAAGGAAGCACGGCGCCCAGATTCAAATCTCCAATCTCCGGACTTGCTGCAGCCCCCCGCATCGCGGTCGTGGTGAGCGATTTAACGAGCACGGCTATGCCGGGGGTAGGCATAAAACACCTCTTAGTTTTGTGTAGTAGGATCATACATTTTTCACTGGCTAGGATTGGAGGAGGCACGTGTCGGACGTTGATCTTGTGGATTTCATCCATAACTTGCAAGTAACGGAGAATCGCTGGAAGACTCTTCAACAGGTTAGAGTGTTTTGAAACAGACCAATGACTGGGATTGTCCTGGATGTTTTCTTCAGACTTTCACGGCTGATATCGTCATTGTACTCATAGGCTATTCTTGCCGTGTGTGTATTCATGAAATCGACAGTTTCATCAACTGTGCTGTAGATTATACATATTTCACAGTGCCAGGTTCCAAGCTAGCCTAGGCCTATGTGAGTTTGCCCTACAATGTATTTCCTTCTTTGGGTACGGTAATAGTTTCTATGTTGCCTTAGTAACGTAACCTCTGTTTTAGATTGAGAAACCACAGGAATCTCATCTAGAAAGGATGAGCTGGGAATCGAACTTATCTCTTCAAGGCTGAGTGTAGTCCGTTCCAGCCTACAGACCAGAATTACGATTCTTGGCCGAGCTGAGGACCTCAATACGTAGGCTACTCCGAGACCACTTGGTCAAATTAACCTCCTCTTTGAATATATTTAAAAAAATGAGTTTTGGCTTTCGACCTATTACAGCCATGCAGCCAGCTTCAATCTATGTTCAATTATTTCATTCGAATGCATACCCTTAGGATCTTCATTAAAGTTGAGGATAGCACAAATATCCTTGCCCTAGGCCGGACTCGAACTGGCAGCAGACGCTTTGTGCCAGAGCCCCGCACGCTGGTCCGGAGCTATGCCTGCTGGCGTCATAATTAAAAGTTTTAAAGACATTCTTTTATTGTTGCCTATACAAATGACTAACTTAAATAGTCAAACTCTCTTGATGGCTGAACAGGTTGTTTACGGTGGCACTGGGTAAACATGCCCCTGTCTCCAAGGCAAAGGAATGTACACTAGTGTCCAAAGGTTAAGCGTAAGTTACGGATAAGCAGGGCAACAGGAAATAGACCGAAAATCGCACGACATATGCACCTACCAACCTTACGTGTTCGCTCTGTATAGGAAAGGAGTATTCCCTGCTTTGACTAGCGGCATAACCGCAAGGTAAACACAGCCAGTGTCTGCGCCCCATATTCCCTCAGTCGTGTTTGCCCTGCTATAGTGTGCGGAGTGTAGCCTCGCGGTGAACGTGACAATATAATGGCACAACGACGCCCTTTGGACCCCGTTTTGCAGGGTAGAATACTCGGCCGCCTGGAAGCAGGCCAGACACAGACCGAAGTTGCCGTATCCGCCACAAAGTGTCATTTCCAGACTTTGGAGACGATTTAGTGACACAGGAGATGTTAGTCGTAGGCCAGTACCAGGTCGGCCAAGAGTAACCACTCCACAGCAGGACCGATATCTGGCCTTAACCGACCGACGAAATCGGAGTGTACCTGCAAGACAATTGTCGGCGGAGCTTGCAGCCGTCTCATGAGTTGCCGTTTCCCGGCAAGCGGTGTCCTGGAGGCTCAGAACAGCAAGGCTGTTTGCCAGACGCTCATCGGTGTGCGTCCCGCTCACTCCAGCACAGAGACGGGCCCGTTTACTGTGGAGCCATCAACGTCGAAACTGTTCAAATATGTGACCATGGTTTGTGTTGGTCACACTGTTCATTATAAACCTGCATCATAGAGATATGTTTCTCTTTTGTTTTGTTTTGGTGTGTATAAAAGAATGTTGTATCACCTTGTTCTTTCAGTTCTGTTCTAGTAAATGTCAAGTACATTAAACATGTGATCCATTTCAATTGCCTGTTTGCCTCATAATCCTACAGGTTATGGGCCCAGCGACGAATCTACCGTGCGAATAAAAAGTGCGTATGATAGACTGCTCGTTATATGAACTCTGAATTTCGCTACATATCGAAATCAACATGTCTGCAACCAGCACCTCGTTACCGGCTATAGATAAGCTGCGACGTAGTCTAAATTATGTGGATTGGCGATTCGAGATGGGAAACGTCCTAAGACTCGAAGATCTGTGGAGCTGTATAGTTGGCTACTCGGATGGAGATACTACAACATCTGCCAAGAAAGTAAAAGACGAAAGTCCGGCTAGGGCCAGACTTAACCTCATGGTGGATAAATCAATTTTCCCAATCGCCATGCCTTGTAAGACCGCAAAGGAAGTCTGGGAAACTCTTGAAAAGGTCTACTCAGATAAAGGAGTGAATCAGCGAATCGGCATCCTGAAGAAATTGTGCAAAGTTAAATTAAAGCACTACAAGACGATGGAAGAGTATGTTAGTGAGGTTATGGGACTTGCTCAGCAACTTGGCTCAATGAATAAGGCACTGGACGACGAGTTTGTGGCAGCTCTTATGCTGAAAGGTCTACCAGATGAGTTTCAGCCCATGATTATGGCTCTGGGAAGCTCCGGTACAGACCTTACTGCAGACACAGTCCGAACCAAGTTGCTACAAGATACTACTTGGAGTGGGAAAAGTACTTCCAAGCCATCCAAGGATTCTGTTCTGTTTTCACGAGAAGACAAGACGAAGAAGAAGCCCTTCTGCTGGAAATACAAGAAGCCAGAACACTGGAAGCGGGATTGCAGGAAAGAGGAGATGCAGAACTCAACTCAACAGAAGTCGAAGAAAGACAAGATGAAGCTGGCGACTGATGGACAGGCATTAAGTGCAAGGGCCTCTACAGGGGCCTGGTTCGTTGACTCAGGTGCTACTAAGCATATGAGTTCAAGCAAGAGTGCGATGGTGAACTTCACTGATGGCCCTAATCTGGAGATCAGTACAGCAAACAATCAAAAATTGTATGGCCAAGGATCTGGTACCGGTAATGTAACTGTTCAATTAGAAAATGGTATATCGAAAACCTTGTCCAATGTAGAATATGTTCCTGGTCTCACTGCTCATCTTTCACCTGTGTCTGCTACTACCCAAAAGGGTTATGTTGTGGTATTCACCGACAATACTTGTGAAGTTTATGACAGTGAAAACTTTGTTGCTACAGGTAATGCAGCATTGACTGCGAGTAATGTGGGGGGTGTTAACCAAGTAGATGCTCTGAGTGCTCAAGCTAATATTTGTACAGAGGACTCAGACTATTTATGGCATAATCGACTGGACCATCTTAACAACCACAGCATGAAGTTGTTAAGAGATGGTCTCACTCATGGAATTAATTTCTCAGATAATGGTTTCAAAAACTGTTTTCATGTGCTGAAGGTAAACAAGCTAGACAACCATTTAAGTCAAGTAAGAGTAAAACTGTATGTAAAAATAAGCTAGATATTATTCATCCAGACTTATGTGGGCCTATGCCAGTTTCATCTTGGAGCAATGCTCGCTATTTCTTGAACTTAATCAATGATCATTCTAGAAAGGTTTTTGTGTATTTCCTTGCTAAGAAAAGTGATGTTTTGGATTGCTTTATTGATTTCAAGGCACAGGTCGAGAATCAGTGTGAAAAATCTATTAAGGTCCTACGCACTGAAAATGGCGGTGAATTTCGTGGCAAAGCTTCTGAGAGCCTACTTAAATCAGAAGGCATTCAGCATCAAACTACAACTAGCTATTCTCCACAGCAGAATGGCGTAGCTGAACGCATGAATAGAACATTACTTGATAAATGTAGAGCCATGATGAGCGAGTCTAAAGTAGATAAACGCATGTGGGCTGAAGAAATAAATACAGCAGCCTATCTTGTAAACAGGTGCCCAACCAAAAAAAATTCCAGGTAAAGTTCGAGATGAGATCTGGACTGGTAAAAAGGTCCATATGGAGCATCTAAGAATTTTTGGTTGTGTAGCACAAGTTCATGTCCCAGATCAAAGGAGAAACAAGTTGGATCCTAAAAGTGAAAAACATTTTCTGTGGTTATTGTGAGGACAGTGAAGCCTATAGATTCATACATCCTGTTACTCATAAACTTGTTAAGTCCAGGGATGCACAGTTCTTTGAAGTTGTGTTCCAGGAGGTGTCTGATGTGCCTCCAGGTAATGTTGGCCCATCCTTGCAGATTAATGAACCTGCAATGTTGCATATCTCAGTTTCCACTGACAGTGAGGCAGAATGGTGTAGCTGAACGCATGAATAGAACATTACTTGATAAATATAGAGCCATGATGAGCGAGTCTAAAGTAGATAAACGCATGTGGGCTAAAGCAACAAGTTGATGGGGATGGGGCAGAGTGCATTTCGGAACTTGAAAGCGTATCACCCATTAGCAGTGCTGATGTGGCTGATACAGTTGACTCAGCTGATTTAAGCTATGTCCCTAGTGGAACAGATTCAGCCTGCAGTGATTTTGAGGGCTCTGCCACCATCGTCAACAAGCCAATGGAGGGGGGTGCCGAAGGTAGTCAAATGGTATCCTAGGTGCGAAAAAAGCCTGTAGACATGTCAGCCTATGCGACATACTTTACTCTCACTGATGACTATGAACCTACTACTGTCCATGCCTGATAGGGTTAAGTGGGAGCAGGCTATGAAAAGGGAAATGGAGATACTTCAGTTAAATGACACCTGGGATATAGTTGATAAACACTAGGGCAAGATTGTTATCAGTAAAAAGTGGGTTTTTAAAATAAAAAAGAGAGTCTAATGGTAACATTCAAAGGTATAAAGCCAGACTTGTGGCCAGGGGCTTCACCCAAAGGTACGGAGTAGATTTTACAGAAACTCTCTCACCTGTTGTTCGACACAGCACGTTAAGGAGCCTGCTTACCTTGGCTGTCCAAACAAATCTGAAGGTGGTACATTGGAATGCTGAATCTGCTTTCCTCAATGGAAAGTTAGATGAAGAGATCTACATGTGTCACCAGAAAGTTTTGTCAAGAAAGGTTCAGAGCATAAAGTTTGCAAGTTAAAAAAATCTATTTATGGCTTAAAACAATCTTCTCGTTTGTGAAATGAGAGAGCTCACTCTGTTCTTGTCAAATTGGGTTACAAAAATTGTGCTGATGAACCCTGTGTCTACTTTTAAGAAACAAGCCCAAGGTATGGTAATTATTGAATTATACGTTGATGATTTCATTGTGGCTTATAATGATGAGTATGAGATCAAGTCATTGAAGACCTGTACCGTATTGATAAAGAATTTAAGGTACGAGATCTTGGACCAATTTTTTATATTTTAGGTATGAAAGTAAGGCAAGGTGAGAAGAATGGTACAATGTATCTCAGCCAAGAGCAGTACATCAGTGATATTGCAAACAAATATGGTATGCACGATGCACGTCCCATTGGTACTCCTTTGGAAACTAAACCAAATCTTGATGTTTCTAATACAGAAACTAATAATCTTCCTTATAGAGAACTCATAGGTTCACTCATGTATTTAAGTGTTTGCACGCGTCCAGATATAAGCTATGCGATATCATATCTCAGTCAATTCAATCATTGTTACAATGAATCTCACTGGTCTGCTGCAAAGCGAGTGCTGCGTTATTTAAATTGCACAAAAGACTTGTCACTTAAGTATGTAAGGAATGGCGGTCAATTCATGGGATTTGTTGATGCTGACTGGGCTAATTATAGCACTGACCGAAAATCATACAGTGGTTTTGTGTTCAAAATGGCAGGTGGTGCTGTATCATGGGGGGCTCAAAAGCAAAAATGCATTTCCTTATCATCTACTGAAGCAGAATATGTTGCACTGAGTGAAGGTGTAAGGGAAGCTGTTTGGTTGAAACGTGTTTTGTCAAACATTATAGATCTCAAGTCACCCATCATATTATTGAGTGATAGTCAATCAGCTCAAAAACTGGCAAAAAATCCAGTCCACAATAATAGGACCAAACGTATTGACACTAAATATCACTATATTAGAGATGCTTTGGATTCTAAAGTCATATATAAGGTGCGTTCAAAAAGTAACGAGCCGGAGGCAGGAATGCGCAAACCGGTGACGACATCGGCTAATCGTGGCGTGTGTAATGAGGTGTGGTTCCGACCAGAGCGTGGAAGGTCACAGCCCGTCGCTAGAGGGCATGCGTGCACGTCACGTGACGATAAAAACGCGAGCAGCAGTATGCATCAATCGTCCAACCAAGACAGTAGGCCATTCGACATGCTTCCTGGTGTGGTTGAAGACTGAGGGCCACCATTGGGTACACAGTTTACGCAAGTGCAGTCGTTCTTCCATGATGGTGTGCGCACGTCCGACGCTCAATCCGACCACGGCGGCTATGGCGTTCACTGTCACTCGGCGGTCCTGGGTAATGAGTGCATCAACCAGCTGGACGTTGTCATCGGTAATGCAGGGGGGAGCCCCAGACCGCGCATCATTAGCTAACGACACCCGTCCTTCCCTGAAATGCTTGTGCCACGCCTTGACGCTTGCAAGGGACATGCAGTGTTCACCGTACACTTCTAACATTCGGCAATGAATATCAGTTCCCCCTACTCCTTTCACTGTCAGAAACCGAACAACACCTCTTTGCTCTTCGTTTGACGTCTCCGTGTCACTGTTTGCAATGCGACTGACAGTGTTGGACGATTGATGCATGCTACTGCTCGCTTTGTATCGTAACGTGACGTGCACGCGTGCCCTCTAGCGACGGGCTGTGACCTTCCACGCTCTGGTCGGAACCACACCTCGTTACACACGCCAGGATTAGCCGATGTCGTCACCGGTTTGCGCATTACAGCCTCCGGCTCGTTACTTTTTGAACGCACCTTATACATCAAATCTGAGGAGACTTCAAAAATGACTGCAGACATCCTAACAAAGCCTCTTCCTAAGTCTAAGCACATTTATTTTTGTAAAGACTTGGGTCTTGAATCATGTCCTCTACTCCCACAGGTTTAAGGAGGTGTGTTGAAATATGTGACCATGGTTTGTGTTCGTCACACTGTTCATTATAAACCTGCACTATAGACATATGTTTCTCTTTTGTTTTGGTGTGTATAAAAGAATGTTGTATCGACTATTTCTTTCAGTTCTGTTCTAGTAAATGTTAAGTACTGCCCCCGTAAAATGAATTATTTGGGATGAAAATGGGAATATTTTTTCGAAGCCCATGATAAAATTTAACCAAGCAATATTGAGGTTGGTAGTTGGCAGAAACCAGTCGAGAGGCGACGTTGAGCAGGAGGGAAATTCCGTCACGTGATTGTATTCCGCAACGGAAGTTTCCAGAAGCATAAAATCGACCTAGCAACAGCGAATAATCCCAAGAATTGTTTAAACATTGTTATAAATTATCCGATTGGATATGAGCTTACAGCCAATAAGAAGAAGTTTTAGAGGAGACGGGAGTTCCAGCAACTAAATTTTTATGGATATTTAACACATTTAAGCCCCTTGAGAGTGAATTTATATAATGGTAAAGAGAAGAATATGAAAATAAAATATAAGTCGATAGCAGGTCGCTAATGGAAGGAATAAGCGATTTGCTAGAGCCCGCGCGAATTTGAGAGGGAACGCAAAAAGGCGGCCAGAATCGGTAGACTTGGAGGGGAGACGCCAAGCATCGAGGCTCTTTATTATCTGAATGTTAGAGAGGTCAGACGTGTTTTACCGGAAGAGAGAGGAGTTCCGAGTGTTTCACCGAGCTTGTAGAAGGTTGACTCGTGGAGACAAGGCATAAGCGAGGCGAGAGTTAGAAGATTACCGCGCCTTGAAACTAAGTGAAGTTGCGATGAACTTATATGCCGCAATTACTTCGGTCTGATCCACTTCAGAGACATTATTTCGACTACAGATTGTAGCTTACTATCGTATTTAGTATATTACGAACTTTGAGAAAATTGAGAAGAGTATTTCAGAAGATATAAGCGTTTTTGTGAAGCGTGAGAAAAGTGTTTGTTTCCAGCGCGACAAGACACTTTTGTTCGGGCGACTACAGCGCATGCACCAGACACAAGTGAGTAAGAGTGAATGTTAGCATTGCATTTGTGGAACTGTATAACAACACCAATAGGATGAAGATGTATTCTATGTTGAAGAACATTATGAAGTCTGCTAATATGAAGTTAATTATGGACTAAATTAGTATGTGCGCCAGGGATATAAGCAGATAGAAGCAATATAGTCAGCGATGGAGCTTCGTTCAGGGAGTTTGTTCATGAATGTCTACTTGATGAGCGAACAATAGACTTGATGCACAACTGTATTCTAGTGCATTATTGTCAGACATGAGCTCGACATTAACACCAGCGACTACAGAACTATGTTCATATTCCATCTACATGAATGTTCGTTATGCGAGTGAGGTCTACGACTTTATTTTCGAATGTCTTTCGAAATGGGAAGATGAATATTTGACACTGCTCGTTGTTTTGATGAAACTGTACTGTGACGGAGTAAGAAGAGACATGAAGATTATCAAGAGGTCCAGGGTAAACCCGGTCACAATGAAGATGGTGATTGGTGGCCCGCAGTTCGATCCCGGTCGGAGCTTGCTGTTTTCCATTAGGGGAATTCGTTCCTTTCCTGAGGTCACGAGTTCTTGGAGACGAGCTAGGATCCAACCCGAATCCTTGGAAGATGTAACAACTGAGTATTTTGTAATACTCTACCTTGAGCTTCTAGACTTCCAGACCAGGTAGCAGTGTTCACTAACCTAGTAGTTAGAGCTTTGTAGTGACATTTTTGAGCAAATCCTTTATCCATATTTCGACGCAATATTTATGTACTCCATGCATAGTCATTTTGTTCTTCGAGATTATTTGTAGTGATCGTCTTTCGACGCTTTTAGCTTTGTCTGTTTGAAATCCAGTTTCTGAACTGAGATTTTTCTTGTTCGAGGAACAAGCATTTTGTCATTTCCTTTAAGGAATAGTAATTTATTTTCGACGTTTATGAATTCATTTTGAATTCAGGTGATAGACATTTTCGTCTGTGTTACCGATTAAATTAATTTTTATTAGTTTAATTTGGGCATTTTATCCGTCGAGAAGAGACATCAAGAGAGAAGATATTGGTAGTGATATATTGTGAAATATCATGGCATCATTTGGAAGAGAAACATTTAACGTGGAAACGATTATTATCGTCAGAACTCATAGACATTCGTTCAGAAGGGAGATAACACGAATATGACTAATTGTATGTTTTATTGAAGAAAGCCATGACATTTCAGTCATTTAAAATAATTTGAAGTTAGAATTTTCTTGCAAGATTTATTATTATCCGACGTTAGGGAGATTCTTGTTTGATATCCTCGTCGTGATCGATTCTTGTTGGACACACATATATAATTTTGTGATTAAGTATTTACGAGGAGTAATATGATGTCACGTTGTAGACATCATATTCCTTCATCGGTAAAAGTTGAACCCAGAAGTGTGAAGTTAAGATTCAGTATTTTTATTAAATGTATGCACAGCAGTTTAAATTTATCTGAGTAACGTTTTAAAAGTAATAGTGAGGAGGTCTGTATCGATTAGTTCAAAGGTCGTTAACATGTATAGATTAATGGTTTAACAATTGATGTTATTGTTCATTAGACCAGCGATTGGTGTGACAACGCTGAGGAATTATGCCCTTTTTAAGGAATGCCAGTTGAAAGAAGTGAAGGTGATAGCCCTTTGATAGTGGTTATATATATATGTAATTCCGTGTGTAGTTGGCATACGAGGTTTTTGCGAAGGTGTTTCCGCATTTTATATTACAGTCATTGCGTGGGCATGACTAGGTTTGGCAAGGCATCAAGGTGTGAGTAGACAGTACTCCTTATTTTATACACGGCTTTGGATTAGAGAAGACAGGAGGATCACGATTGAAATTGAAACGGGAAATGGATATTGACATCTGCTATGTTGTACTCTTATTAAGATTATTAAACCCAAGTATGTAACGACATATGTTTCACCTTGAGTGGTCGAACGTATTTAATCTATTATGACACAAGATCAGAAAGGAGAGAATGGTGGTAGTATTTCTGAAGCTATAGAAGCTTATGAGGATCCCAGTTAATTGTATTTGACATAACTGTGAGATCGGAGCTCAAGCTCATGTGTATATAGACGCTACTTATTTTAAAAGATTATAGCCTATGCTATTAGTGTCATTGTAAATTCTTTCAGTATTAACTTTCTTTATTTGCCAATCGAGTGTATGATATGTTAGGTTTAGGAAGTTTATTGATTGTTTAGCGTAGTGGTTAGCGTATTAATGTTGATGTGACTGGATGTGGTTTGTTTCTTGTTCAGTGTGAATGAAATGAACTCAATTGGGACGTCACAATGCGAGAGTATGAAAGTAATAGTGTATAGAAGTTTTGTTTCATTAGCAAGTAGGATGTGTGTATGGTTCGCGTATTTGTCTGACGTGAATCTGTACCATTTTAACATAGCTTGTGATTCGATGGAGAGGTGTATTTGTGGGCAAGGATGGAATAGCGAGGGTTTGTTTAAAACTCGTTTTCATCCAAGGCCAGTGATCGGCCGCGCACAAATGTGGCGAGTTGTTGCGGACCGAGAGGTAAGCAGCTTTTAAACCGGCCAGCTCTGGGAATGTAACGGAGATGTTATGTCATCAGACACGTGGCGAAGGTCGCGTGCTCTTAGCGCCCAGATGTTCATTGTGAAGCGCGCCAGAGGAATGTAAAATACACAGGGCTCTTTAATTGATGTATAGCTTGTTGTAATGACACAAGCTGCCCCAAAATTTGTCACAGCGATCATGGAATGCAGTATTATCAGTGGCGTAAATGTGAAGAAGAAAGAAAGGGAGTGTGTTTTTATTTACTGTATGAATGTTTAGATTTAGTTTACATCTTTGTTATTACATTGTTTAGTTTATTAGAAGCCGCGTCGTTTTGATTTATTTTAGATATAAGGAGATGCAACTGTGAAACCCATTATAGGTCCAGAGGCTGACCACGAGATCCCCGAGAACGAAAGGTAGGTGTTCTACTTCGAGCTAAGTGCATTTTTGTGTAATTCACAGTTGTGTCGTAATTTCCGCCACGTATATTCATGAGGGTCTAGTTGGGGTGGATCCTTGAATAGTATTTGCACCGGAGCCGTCAGGGTCTACGAATCCAGCCTTGCTTCGGATATCCAACAGACCGCCTCTAGAATATACGGGGACAGTACATTAAACGTGTGTTCTATTTCAATTGCCTGTTGGCCTCATAATCCTACAGAAACTGGACCATGAATGAATGGAGACATGTGCTCTTCACAGATGAATGCCGCTTCAGTTTGCAGTACGATTCCCGTCGCACATTAATCTGGAGAAAACCGGGTAGCCGATACAACCACAGGAACATCGTGGAACGGAACCAGTATGGTGGTGGTGGCGTCATGGTGTGGGGCGGCATCATGTTGAATGGCCGTACGGACCTGCACATCTTCATGGGTGGTCCGAGGAGCACTGTGAACGCTCGGAGATACAGGGATGAGGTACTGAGACCAAATGTTCGACTCTTCAGATGTGCGGTTGGTTCAGACTTCCTCTTAATGGACGATACTGCCCGACCGCACAGCGTTGCTCTGGTGGATGAATTTCTGGCTGGGGAGGACATTCATTGCATGGACTGGCCAGCGAGGTCTGCGCATCTAAATCCTATAGAACATGCCTGAGATGCATTGGGGTGGCGAATTGCATCCCCTCCACCAAGAACCCTCCAAGACCCTCGCACTGCCCTTTCGGAGGAATGGGATCGACTGCCACAAGAGCTCTTAGACCATCTGATAGAGAGCATGCCACGTCGCTGCGAAGCATGTGTGGCCGTTAGGGGTAACCATACACCCTATTAACAGCATATTTTGTTGTGGAAGATATTGGCAAGTTTTGTTAGTTGTCAAAGGTGTACCTTAGCTATCAGAACATTTCTGACACGTTTTTTTTTTTGAAAAGTTGTGTGACATATGGTGTGTGATTCAGCTTCTGTTTGTTCAACAATCCTTCTGACATTCCCATCAGGCGGTATGGCCTCGTTTAGTGATTATGCTTAACTATTAGACACTAGTGTATTTCCATTATATTAAACACACTTGTCAAACTACGAAGAAACAATAGACTGAGAGTAAAGATAAGTCTTTCATGAAGCAACAGAGTTCTTGCTGCCACGTGTTCCGTTTTGCCACTAGAAATATAACATGGCACGGTCGAGCCCCCTGTGTTATCTAGAAGCTTTTTGATAAAAATAAATAGAAACCTACTCATTATAGATGACACTTCACTCAAAATTCTCGCTTTACTCCAATTGGCGCTTATCCCATTGTTTTTTCCCACGATTAGATTTCAGAAAATACTTGTGTCAAAGCAGTAGTTATATGAAAGGGATTCCTTTCAACCACCGCCACTAAATTGGCATCTTGCTGTAATATTGAAATTTTCCTTCTACAACTCCCAGCTTTAAGGTCAGAAATTCCCGAATGTCAAAAAAATTGCTCCCAGCTCCAAGCTAACTTGTCGGAAAAAAGTTGCCTAGGATGCCGAAATGTCAAGTTCAATCACAGCTCGTAATACACCTTCTTTCTGTTTTTCACCACTTTGTGGAGGCATGTCAGTCAGTCAGTCAGCCAGCCAGCCAGCCAAAAAAAGATGCAAGTTTCTCGAAGAATCTTGGTCTTAAAGTAGATAGATTTATTTTGTCTGGCAGGATTAGGGCCAGATTATACAATTGGTACATAACAAACAATACAAATACTACTTAAATCTAACAATAATACAATGTTGATACAATATAAAATTCATATAAAACAGATTAGCTTGGTGTACGCAGTAAATTGTTGTATTTCTAGAGTGAATAAGTAAGATACTTAGAAGTAAGTTTAAAATTAGAATAAGGCAAGGAAATACTGATAAAATGTAGACTAATGATGGTGGTGATGATGATGATGATTAGTCATAACTGAAGAACGTTATTTAGATGTATAAATAGAGAGTAAATAACAAAGTGAGAATTGGAAAGAATGAATATATGTAATACGACATAAGAATAAAAGCATAAGTGTTGAGTTCAACTTTCATTTACTTAGTGATTATGTACTGGTGGCAACGCTGCATGAAGCTGGACGGGGTTGCTCCTCTGACAAAGCGAGGCAGATGGTTCCAAAGTCGTGCAGTAGCAACAACGAAGGAGATGGTACAGCGTACTGTGCGGTGTAAGGGAATCAGTAAGCGAGTGTCGATTTTTGACCTGTTCCAAGACTATGCTCGTATGAGAGGCGGTGAAACTGAGAATGCAGGTAAGCTGGAGTGGAAGTTGGGAGTATTTGTTGAAGAAGGCATAAGTAATGGAATTCGCGACGTTGATTTAGACGTAACCAGTTAAGTTGCTCATAAGCGGGGGTGACATGGTCATAATACCGTAAATTGCATATTGTAGCGTACATAGGCATTTTGTGCATGTTGGAGTTTATTTTTAACAGTGAGATCTTTGTATACCACATCGCAGTAATCAAAATGAGGCAATATTAGAGAGAAAACAAGTCGTTCTTTTAATACACAAGAGAAAATAATCCAAAATCTTCTAAGTACGAGTAGGCCTAAATTCAATGCGGAAAATACTTTTCTGGAAACATTGCAGACGTGCTGCGTCCAGGAAAGATGTTCATCTATAATTACGCCTAGATCTTTAACTGATTCTCGGAATTCGATTGGGGAATCGTACAAGCGTAACTTTGGTAAAGTGGGTATTCACTATGTTACACATATACCTTTTATAGAGTTAAAATTAATAAATTAAAAACATTTAAAGTCATATTAATAACAATATTTGCCGGCATAGGTATATTCCATACCATTAAAAAAATATATAGTTCACAATCTCAACATCCTAGCAGTTATTGGTTCTCGAAAGACCGGCACCAAGTAATTACCCCGTATCCACAAAGTATTTTCTTCATCCCTGCTTTGGATACACCCGAGTTAAAAAGTACTACTGATGCAGCAGCTTCTACTACAGCTACAAATATTATTTTCAATCCAGCGAAACATTTATGCCTTTGCCGTGACTGTTGCGGGGCATTGCCTAGGTACACCAAGTCAGGCTCGCCAGCGGGCCCTGCCCAGACCACCGCTGGGGTAGTGCATTTTTCACTACGCCCCTTACATCCTTACATCGTTGTGCTACTTTGCTGTGGTAAACAAGAGCTCCATCAGCTTATCTTCTGGCTATAGAGATTCTAAAAAGAATATTTTCTATTTACGGTATCTATGTGCACGTTACTGAAATGTGGCGTAGTCATGTGGAAGAATGACATATGACACATTGGCAAATCTTTTAGGTTTCACCCAGATGCACCAGGCCCATGAGCACATCAACAACCACAACCTTGTGCAACACAAAAACAATTCTGTTGAAAATTTAATATTATACAGTCAAACCTCCGTACACCGATAAAGCTGGGTACAGCGATGATTTTACATCGGCCCGGCATATTTCCTATATTTACTATGTTAATTACCCCTCATTACAATGATGAAGTCATTTTAACAACGCCCTGTTATAACAAAGACAAGGTTTCGGGGATCTTACTATTTTTTGCTTCTAAGAATGCGACTATAATGGTACGTATTGTTTGTTTAAACCACTCGACCTTCAGCGCTGTATTTTCAGAAGCTTTGCTATTATACTGTCCTGACGGTAAGCAGGTAGCGAATAGGGTACAGCCGTGGGAGAGCTCTGCTAGGCGGCAAAGTAGAAAGGGTCATAGAGCTCCTGTGTTCGAACCAGTGTTAAATGTTTTAGTCTGTACATTGTTGAGCTTGAGTTGCAGTCCGAAATGTTGTGTTGGGATCATACGCAGATAATTTCCGTGATTTTTTCAATCTGTGATAATTTTAAGAAAGCCGAACGGTTCTTCTCTGCAGCAACGCGTCAGGGACACATAAGTTGACACTATTGGTGATCAACAAATCCCTGATGCTTAAAAAATGTAAGAAGCTTGAGTACATATATTTTATTTTACCTTTCTTTAACCCATTAATGCCCAAGTTTTGAAAAATCGCCAAAGATTCTTCAGTTTTGCACATGTTTGCATTCAATCAACCAAGTATCGATATCAACTTAGAAAACCACGTATTGTGCCCGTTTATACGGAGGATGGTTAGCCAGCACTCGGCTTTTTGCTGCTGCGGCATCGGGGCGTGTAACGTTCCCTCCATTGCTGACTTAACATCCGATATGGAACACTCAAGGTTCACAAGGATTTGAGGAAAAACTCAACATTATAATTTACATAATTTATTTCATAGAAGAAAAATAGATTCACTCAAAACACGTCAAAAATCAATCACTTGGCATAGTCTCTTCAAGTGTCACTCAAAACTATAAATCACTTTGTTAAAAATTCATCAAATTCACTATAATGTCACTTCATTTTTCCACGAACGTTATAACTATTTTGTCTTGCTTAAATTAAATTATTACTATTTGTAGTATATTTTACTCAGGCGTCGAGCGCGCCTATCATTTAAGTCATATAATCTCTCCAAGGCTTTGGACATTTACATTAATTTCAATCTTTACCCTTCAGGGTTTCTTTTATGTTTACATAAACATTATTTATTTATCATTTATTTGGTCCTCTGGACCTTAATAAGAATTCTTCACAAAGCCTTAGATTTTAAACATTTAAAAATACTACACAAGAACATGCCATGTCTGTGGATCGAACCCTTATTTCACCAGTTACTCTCCATGCATCAGGTGATCTTTCTCAGCAGCGTACCATGCACTGTGTTATTTATTATAGTGGGATCTTTATACATACACACATCAAAAAAAGTTTTGCATCACCTCGGTTCCAAGAGTTCCGGAACCGTTAAATACAAAGGGAATAGAGATCAACACAAACAACATTTCAGCTCGTTTTATTGCTCATGAGACCCACACATTGCATGTTGTACCATCATACAGCTAGACTTTCAGCATTTGTGGTCCAGATTGCAGTACACACCACTACCTCTAATACCCAGTAGCACGTCCTCTTGCATTGATGCATGCCTGTATTCGCCGTGGCATACTATCCACAAGTTCATCAAGACACTGTTGGTCCAAATTGTCCCACTCCTCAACGACAATTCGGCGTAAATCTCTCAGAGTGGTTGGTGGGTCAAGACGTCCATAAACAGCCCTTTTCAACATATCCCAGGCATGTTCGATAGGGTTCATGTCTGGCGAACATGCTGGCCACTGTAGTCGAGCGATGTCGTTATCTTGAAGGAACGCATTCACAAGATGTGCACGATGAGGTCGAGAATTGTCGTCCATGAAGACAAATGCCTCTCCAATATTCTGCCGATATGGTTGCACTATGGGTCGGAGGATGTCATTCATGTATCGTAAAGCCGTTTCGGAGCCTTCCATGACCACCAGTGGCGTACGTCGGCCCCACATAATGCCACCCCAAAACATCAGGGAACCACCACCTTGCTGCACTCGCTGGACAGTGTGTCTAAGACGTTCAGCCTGACCAGGGTGCCTCCAAACACGTCTCCGACGATTGTCTGGTTGAAGGCATATGCGACACTCATCGGTGAAGAGAACGTGATGCCAATTCCGTGGGGTCCATTCAGCATGTTGTTGGGCCCATCTGTACCGCGCTGCATGGTGTCGGGGTTGCAAAGCTGGACCTCGCCATGGACGTCGGGAGTGAAGTTGCGCATCATGCAGCCTATTACGCACAGTTTGAGTTGAAACACGACGTCCTGTGGCTGAACGAAACGCATTATTCAACATGGTGGCATTGCTGTCAGGGTTCCTCCGAGCGGCAATCCGTAAGTAGCGGTCATCCACTACAGTAGTAGCCCTTGGGCGGCCTGAGCGAGGCCTGTCATCGACAGTTCCTGTATCTCTGTACCTCCTCCATGTCCGAACAACATCGCTTTGGTTCACTCTGAGACGCCTGGAAACTTCCCTTGTTGAGAGCCCTTCTTGACACAAAGTAACAATGCGGACGCGATCGAACTGCGGTATTGACCTTCTAGGCATGGTAGAACTACAGACAACATGAGCAGCGTACCTTCGTCCTGGTGGAATGACTGGAACTGATCGGCTGTCGTACCCCCTCCGTCTAATAGGCCCTGCTCATGCATGGTTGTTTACATCTTTGAGCAGTTTTAGTGACATCTATGAACAGTCAAAGGGACTGTATCTTGGATACAATATACACAGTCAACGTCTATATGCCGGAGATCTGGGAACCGAGGTGATGCAAAACTTTTTTTGATGTGTGTATTAAAACTACATTGATTCATAACCCGTTATTCACCCTTTTTGAGGAAGGAATCCTTTTATCAACAATAAAAGTATTTGACAAAATCCGTCAAAATCTATACAAATGCTTCAAACTTATATTCTGGAGAATTGTCTCAATCCCAGCCTTGGAGGCTGGACTTAGACAGCTCCTTAACCCGGTCCATGAGGCAATTATAATTGACTACATGGATAATTCTTGCCAGGCGCGTCCACGTCGCGGGGGTGGGCAACGGTACTGTAATATACCATGGAACTACAGTACCGGCTAAGTTCTGGTGAGGACCCAGTCCTATGGGGTATAACATAGGCCCCGTGCACAGGGTTACGTGCGAAGACCTCAACGGAATCTGCAGCGGAGAAGGTGGACTTCGGAACGGTGGAGATTGCGGAAGAGGCAACCCAGTACTCAGGGAATAGTATGAGTACAGCATCAATCGGCAGCGTCTGTTTCCCAGGTTAGGGGCGGCTGCAAGGGCTTCTGTTTCCCATGTTAGGGGCGGCCTGTATAATAGCTGGCAGTAGCTTCATAAAATGCCTTTGGGAGTGGCGACCCCATCGTAATAATAGCCTAAAATGGAAATGGCACTTCCAATGATTCGGAGAAGGTTAGGGCGTACCCTGCAGGCGACGCGCAGTTCTTTTGGTACTGGGGGAACTGTCAGAAATGGGCGACCAGTAACCGAAATGAAAGTGGGAATCATGAATGTCATGACCCTGACAGGCAAGGTGGAGGAGGTGGTGGACTTCATGGAGAGGGAGAATGTTGGATTGATGGGGCTGAGTGAAGTGAAATGGAAAGGTAAAGGAAGGAAGAAATTGAGGAAAGGATATACATTATACTGGAGTGGTGGCCAAGAGGCAAAAAATGGCGTGGGACTGATAACCTCGAAACAACTGGAGGAGTATGTTGAAGTGGTCGAGTGTGTGAGTGACAGAATAATGAAAATTAGAATGAAGATGAAAAATGACGTGATGGACTTCATACAAGTGTATGCACCAAAGACTGGAAACAGAGAAGAAGATATTGAAGTATTCCTGGAGGATGTAGAAAGAGTAATTTCAGATGTAGAAGTGGTGATCATGGGAGATATGAATGCACAAGTCGGAAACGAGAGACAAGGAAAGAAAGAAGTCATTGGACCATATGGATATGGGAAAAAGAACCGGGAAGGAGAGGAACTTGTAAACTTTTGTGAAAGGAATGGAATGATAGTGGGTAATTCATGGTTTCGGAAGAAAAACAGCAGGAAAATTACGAGATATGGTTGGGGCGATAGAAGACCAAAATCAGTAATCGACTACTTTCTGGTGGAAAGGACTAATCGCAGAAAGCTGATAGATGTGACAGCTTTACCAGGAGAAGCATTTGATGGGGACCATAGAGCTGTGGTGGCAAAATTTAGATGGAAAAAATTGGAAAACCTAAAGGAGATCAGAGAAAGTAAAATAAAAGTATGGAAATTGAAAGACAAAACTGTACAGGAAGATTTTCAGGAGAGATTGAAGCAACAAATCCCAGTTACTGAAGTGGAAAACATGGAAGAGGAATGGTCCCACTTTAAAAAGGCATTTGTTGGTGCAGCAGAGAGTGCTTGTGGTAGGACGTCAACAAGAGTGAAAGAGAAGGAGACACCGTGGTGGAATGAGGAAGTGAAGAAAGCAGTGAAAGAAAAGAAGTCTGCATGGAAAGAATGGAACCGAGATCAAACAGAAGAAAGCAAAAGGAAGTATCACGACAGCAAACGGAGGTGTAAGAAAGTGGTAGGAGAAGAAAAGAAGAAAAGTTGGGAAGAATTTACACGAAGAATGGAAACAGATGTAAGTGGCAGTAAAAGGATGCTGTATGGGCTGATAAGAAGTAAGAGGAAAGAAAGAGTTACCACAAAGCTGGTGAAAAAGGAGGATGGAGAGTTGTTAACACACCCAGAAGAGATAAAGTGACGATGGAAGGAGTATTTCGATAAGTTATTGAATGTGAGCAATTGTACTGGTGAGATGGAAGTGACACAACCTGACGACTCTATAATAGAAGATGATATAACAATGCTGGAGGTGGAATTAGCAGTACAGAAAATGAAGATGGGAAAAGCAACAGGGGTGGATGAAATCAGTGTAGAAATGATAAAGGCTGCTGGACCTGTTGGTATGCAATGGTTGTATCGACTGCTAAAGTGAGTGTGGAAACGGAAATGTGTACCAGAAGACTGGGAGAAAGGGCTAATAATACCAGTGTTTAAGAAGGGGGACAAGAAGGTGTGTGATAACTATAGAGGAATCACCCTCTTATCACAGATAGTAAAAATACTGGAAATGATATTAGAAAGAAGAATGAGAAGAAAGGTGGAAGGAGAGTTGCAAGAGGAACAGTATGGCTTCAGGAGTGGAAGATCCACAGTGGACCCAATCTTTAGCTTGAGGCAGGTGATGGAAAAGAACTGGGAATATGGAGAGGATTTGATCATGACTTTCATAGATCTAGAAAAGGCATACGATAGTGTCCCCAGAGAGAAGGTATGGGAAACCATGGTTAAGAAGAGACTGGGAAGAGAAATGTTGGAAATGGTGCAAGCAATGTACAACAACTGTGTTAGCAGGGTACTGGCCCCAGTTGGAAAGACAGATTGGTTTAGGAACAAGACTGGACTAAGACAGGGGAGTGTGCTGTCACCTCTCTTGTTCATAATGGTGATGGATGAAATTGTAAAGGAAACAAAGGAAGCATATGGACATAAAGAAATGAAGTTACTGTTATTTGCAGATGATATTGTGGTCTGGGGAAGGAACACCGAAGAAGTGTAAAAACAACTAGATGCACTGAACGAAAATATTCAGAAGTACGGCCTGAAAATCAGTATAGAGAAAAGCAAGACCATGGTGATGACAAGAGGGGAAAGACAAGGAAAGGGCACTGTGAAAATTGGAAGTCAGAGTTTGGAAATTGTGGACCTAGGAAGTGAATTGATGAAAACTGGTAGGTTGGACATGGAGATTGGTAGGAGGGTACAGCAGAGCAATGCTTTCTATCAAAGTGTAAGAAAACTTGTTTGGGATAAGGAAGTACCAAGGAAAAGCAAGGAGGTAATGTATAAAGTGTACTATGTTCCCATACTAACTTATGCAGCTGAGACTTGGACCCTGACTAGCAGGCAAGAGAGTAGAATCCAAGCCAGTGAAATGAAATTCCTAAGAAGTATGATAGGAAAGACAGAGTGAAGAATGAAGATGTTAGGAAGGAAGTTGGGATGGGAAAACTAAATGAGATAATTGAGAAGAATAAACTAAGGTGGTTTGGACATGTAAAGAGGATGGAGGAAAACAGAATACCAAGACAGATGCTGGAGGCGAAGTGCAAGGGTAAGAGAGCAAGAGGAAGACCTAGAACAAGGTGGATTGATTCAGTGAAGAACAGCGTAAGAAAAAGAAATCTAGACTGGGACAAGATCGTGGAAGAAGAATGGTGGAAGGAAAGTGGAGAAGTGCCATAAATACCCCGACCCGGAAGGAGCTGGATAAGGGGAAATGATGATGATGATGATTTGAGATTGGATCTTTTAACAAAAACTTTCATATAGTTGCCTCTTTATTCCTAGTCTGTGCTAGACTCTAATTGACCGCGGAACTCGTTAAAATTTATCTCTCACTCCCTCACTATGGTAGGTCAGGTTTTAACAGCGACCCCCTTCTTCCTGTGGCACTTCACTTGATTTATGGCGTCTCGCCGACCGCCTTGCGTTTACTATTTAACCATATGATCCCAAGACTTACATTTCACTTCTAAAGCGGCTACTTGTTCCTGCTTTTAATATTATTATTATTATCATTACATTTCGTGTTTACAGGATATTTATTTCTTATTCCGGAGAGGATGTATAATAGTTGACTACACCAACTTTAATAATAACTTGTATGACGTCTTATCACAATACTACATTTATAACCAAGCCTTTTTGGACTTAATTGTACATTCGCACACGATGCTTTATTTCGACGATTATTGCCTACAATATTTTATTTATAACACTGCCTTCACGGTCTTACTTGTACAATCACATAGTTAATTTATAACAATGCCTTCACGGTCTTACTTGTAACTATTATTTTCGACGTTTCACTATGGCAATACTTTAATGGGAATTTCACCTACCCAATATAATACGACGTTTTCATACAACAACAATACATTAATGGGAATCTTTCATCCACAATATTTAGACGATACTTTCCATCTCCCGAATAAATATATCCTGATTAACGCATGTTTATTAGCTTGAAGCTACATTTATTTTATTATTTGGCCTTTTCGGCAACACGATTTCTTGCTTGGATATTCGCGGTTTATTTAATATCTTATATAATTTTTCATTTATAGCGGCAAGACCTTGGTCTTCCTATTATTTTATTCTCATGACTTTGGCTTGATAGCCTGCAATCATACATTTTTCCTTGGGTGTTCTTTCACCAATTACTTTAGAGATTTACAAATTGATCATTTAACAACAATGTGTCAAGATATTATTTATTTCGTTCCGTTTTATTACTTGAGTTCCTTATTATGATTTTTATCGCCACTCTATTTCTAGAGTATAACAACTCGATAATAGTTATTTTTATTATTATCATCTCAGATTTCAATTATTTTTATTACAACTTTTTGTTATTTGCCATTTAATTATATGGTATAAAATCAAACTATTTTTATTTTCCTTAACCTATCGACTTTTAACGACTTCATTATGATGCATATTTATTTCATAACCTGACTTTACTATGGCAAAATTTTAAGCCATTTAGGTTATTATTTTCGGTTCCTTCCTCCAAATCATTTATTACTTATTATTTCATTTCTTGGGTTTTTATTACTTTATATTACATATACAGATTTACTACTACACTCATATAAATACAGCTTATCAGCCAAGTTCAACACACATCCAACTACACGGGTCTCTCGTGGCCAAGATGTCCCAAGCTCCTTAGATGAATTAAAAACAACATACAGTTCCTGTAATCCATAAGGGGAGGCTGCTAACCGGCAAGACAGGTCACCTAACAAACGTCAGTCGCGGTGTTAGTTCTTAAACGACGATATACATTTACCGGCATTTAGCTCTACACTTGACCTTGAGCTCTGCGGTAGGAGTGGGGTGTAGAGTGGTGCGGGGAACGGGTCGAATACTTGCCTATCTGAGGATATTGACACCCGTGTCAGTAGGACTTATCACAGTCAGACACAGACACGCTCAGTGTGGGACATGTTTTACGCTACAATAGTATACCGGAGAAGTACCCTCAGGGACTCACAACTTGTGGGGGTGTGGGATGGCGACCACGGGACCCCAGCTGAGTCCGGCATTGCTTCCACTGGGCTCCTCTCCTTTCCTGTCGACATCTCTTGGTCAACTCTTGTTCTCTTCCGACCGCGACGGTATTAGGGTGTCTGAGGCCTAAGGAGTCTCTTCCTTTCCCGCCTTAATTGTCCCTTCTCTCATCTTTCCTGATCCCTCACTCTTCATTATATTTTCTTTTTATCTTTAAGATTGCGCACTGTTTTGTGAATTGGTTCCCCGTGTATCTAAATCAGACGTGTTTTTTCAAATTAACTTTGGCGAGTATTTTCAATCTAAACTCCATTTTGTAAGTATTTTCGATCCAAACTCCATTTTGTAAGTATTTCCAATCTCAATTGCATTTTGTAAGTATTTCCAATCTCAATTGCATTTTGTAAGTATTTTTCAATCTAAATTAACTTTTGTATTTCCCACTCTACATTATGTAAGTATATTCAGTCTACCTTGGTTTCGTTATGGTTTCAATTTCATTGCCATTTTCGCTATCACCCAGACCATTAGGGGCCGATAACCTAGAAGTTAGGCCCCTTAAAACAACAATTATCATATACCGGGGAAGTGCATAGCTAATTGCCGGTAACACTGGCAAACAGTCGCCAAACAAACACAGCCGACAAATTTCATTTCACCGATCCGATTAAGTCAGTCCAATCTTTATCATTGTGATGGCTGTAGTAGTCTGTATCTGTAGTTGAGTGTAGCATTTGAAAGAAGGTGGCCATTGCCTTTAAGTTGCAGCATTTACATGGAGTGGTAATTGGAATACCACTTCTTGGACACCTGAGGTAGGAATACGGATCGACCACCTCGTGGTGTAGCGGCTAGCATTGTTGACCGTCGCCCCGTAGGTCGGGGTCGTGCCAAGAAATGTAATTCTGGTCTGAAGGCTGAGGGGGGGGGAACACTCAGCCTCGTTAGGTGAAACTGAGAAGAGCCATCCTGAAAGTAACTCCTCACTTCTATTCCATTCCAGGTAAATGCCGGGACGGTTCCTAACTTAAGGCCACGGCAGTCTCCTTCCCGATTCCCACCTGCATTTCAAATAAAACAACCACAATAATACAGATTGTCAGACAGCTTTCCCAACCCTTCGACCACAGTTCCATTTCTTGTCAGAGACGGAAATCTAACCCGGACCTCCACTACACCACGATGTGGACTGAAATTATTGGGATGGTTAGATATTCAAGTTTCGATTAAACACGTCTCCCTGGCCCCGACAGCAATTTCTACCGCAGAAAAAACAGTAGGCCATTGAAATGGGATTTTTTATCGTTGTATTTAGATACGTTTCACACTCTTTTTCTTTTTTAAAACATGAGAAATAGTGTTAATTTCCAAAGTTAGGGGGTGGCGCCTCTAGCAATGGTTTGTTAAGGTGTTAGAAAATTAGCAGTTTACCCTTGTAAAAACTAGTGATCTGCCCTGCCCCTCCCTTTAATTGCCTGCTTCCCCAAGGACATAATTACTTTACTGAAAATATTTGTCTTTTTTCTGAATCCATATTATCGCAACTGTCGGCAATAGTAAAACTCATTCAACATAGCGAAAGAATTACCGTAATTACTCGGTAATTAACTTGGTGAAATATGGCAGTATTCATTAGTGATAATTAGTCCCGGATTTTTTGTTTTAACGATATTTGCGAAATATTTCAGCGAACATGTTATCATATCACAATGATAAGCCGCGAAATATCGCGGAAATAATGTTATTTTGTGAAATGTGTTATTCTCTCTCTAAAATGCTCAATCCCAACGAAATAATGGTAATAAGAGATTGTTAAAAAAATATTTACTTTAAAATAAATGGGAATAGTTCCACTGTCTGTCGTTTGACAGAGAATAAGAAATCTTAAATATAATGCTTCATAAGATAGGGGATAACGAAGTCCCTTTTCGAACTTGATTGGTTGAAGTCCTGAAATGATGAAAACAATGCTTTACTTATATTTTGGGGACAATATAAGTTTCACGAGTTAGTGAGAAAAAGACTATTGTAGTCATGGAGAATATTTGTTGAAGTAAGGTTCGATATTGTACACAGGAAACATAATTCATTTGAGTTTTAGTTATTTGGAGAATGAAAAACAAAATCCTAGAATAAATTGTTTATTCCTCCAAATGTTTCTAAAGTATTCATTATTTAACTAAGTGCACCGTACATTTAGTTACTAAGCACACTTCTTTTTACTTCACCGCTTTGATACATTTATATTACCGTTAATCAGGGTCCCTAATGATACTCCGATGTCTACAGAACTTGAGGATACAATATGCCCTGTTGTCCTATTTGGTCAATAGAGTGCTCTAGTTGTTCGAGTAACGATAACCACTTCAGAAGCAAGCCAGGGAATATCCCTTTCACCTAGTGCGTACTACAACAGTTCGAGTCACACGCTGGCCATAATAACAGGAAGTTTGCCAAGATGTGTCAAGACCTGTGAGAAGCAAGAACGAAAAATAAAACCTCTTAATTTGGCCACTTCTGTCCCTAGACCAGAAAATTAAGCCATGCGGTTTTATTATATCGTATGCCAGGCATAGAAAATAGAAACGTAATGCAGAGAATTACGCATTCCCCATAATTCGTAGGGTATGAGCAGGGCGGCAGTCCTTGGGTATGTGTAGCCGTAACAAACGCAATCGCGAGGTTCGATTATTCATTCAATATCATTTGAGACTGGTTTGCCTTTCAGCATCCAGCCTAGTCTGCAAGCCTCTGTGAACGAGTCTCCTCCATAATCCCCTATTAGCAGTTGGTACTGCGGCCTTCTCCTTCTACAACACTCACCTTGAAATCCTTCAAGAATGAATCCAACCAATGCCTTCTATGTCGACCTTTACTATAGCTAAGCTCATTAACCTCTTAGGTAACCTCTCCCCTTCACCATTCTAATCCCATGACCCATCCATCTGAGTAGGCTCATGCGAACAGCCTCATTAAGCGTCCCCCCAGGGGCTCACATCGAGTGGGACGTGATTTGGCAATCACGGGACCCCAGCTGAGTCCGGCATTGCTTCAACTTACTTGTGCCGGGCTCCTCTCTGTTATCTTTCCTGTCGACCTCCCTTGGTCAACTCTAGTTAGTTTATGACCACGGAGGTATTAGGGTATCCGAGGCCTAGGGAGTCCTTCACTTTCCCTCCTTAATTGGCCCTTGTCTCATATTTCCTGATCCCTCATTCTTCGAGGGGTCAGACCTCTTGTTTTCTTTTCATTGTATCTCCTGCCTTCTGTTCAAGGCCCTCAAGGAGGCAGGGAGTGTGAAGCCCCACCACTTATGGTGCACCCTGGATTCTTAAATATGCTTAATTTCTCGCCAAAATGCAAAATATTTCGCTAATCAGAAATGCGAAATTTTGTTCCTATTATAATCTTCAAATCTCTTAGAATTCGCGACTTACCACACTTATTGCTATCTGTTAGCGGTTTCATAAAAACAGGGGGCTGCTGTGAACACCTGAAATATTTTTAACTGTTGGTCGTGAAGAACAAGAAGATTTGACCAAGAAAGGCTGATAAGAAAGTTAAAAAATTGAGAAGCCTTGATCAAGTGGGAAGCAATGCCAATCTCAGCTGACGCTTTATGGTTTCCGAACCACGTCCCTCAACTTGTGATCCCCTGTTAGCATAAGTGTATTTACTAGGAGCATCGCCTCCCTTACACAGAGTATGTTTATTCACCAGGAAGGCAGGACCCATGATGCTGCGGTATTTCCAATATTGTGCTAGGGATGAGCGAAGCCCTCCTCATCTCGCCATGACGCACCCAGCCAAATATTAACGATGACAGTGCCCGCGGCCATTGATTAGATACAGATTCGAGGAACCTCGCCTGGTTGCTACAATGAGTCAGTAACGTCTTACTTAGTTGTAGCAGGGGTGCCTCTTTCTGTAGTCAAGGATCTGGATTCAATCATTGGCTCTGCCAAGAAATTTAAACTCTGGTTCTAAAGTTTTTTTTTAAGGAGTGAGTGGTCTGATCAACTCAACATGTTATCGTCCCTCACAAGAACCCACCTCGTGGCACAGGGACTAAAATTCTTGGCCGTCAACCATGAAGTCCGCGTTCGATTCCCGGTTCTGCCAAGACATTACTCTTGGTGTGAGGGCTGGAACAGGGTACTCTCACAGGGTGTCGACTACTCTGGAAAACAGGGAATACTCAGGGAATTTTTAAAACGTGGAAAACGCAGAGAACTAGCGGGGTATTTTAATGGCACTCAGGGAATTTTAGTTTTACAAGGTCCAACCTCGAATAATTGGAAATTAAGCATACGGTAATCTTGTGACGATTGTTGTAGATGTTCGTACTGACGTTAAATCAGAAAGCTCCCATTTCTTGCAAGATAGAGAACACAAATTACATGTGCAGACTGTGTATTTATATATAATTATGTGTTATGATTTTTGAGTGGATTACTATTGTCGATCTACTTCCAACACTCGAAAGTACAATACGTTTTTCTGAATGAAAAATTTAATAACTTGGCAAAATATAGAAAAATATTTTTTTCTGTATTTTTGTCTTTTCAACTTGGTTGGTTGGTTCTTAAGTTTAGGGGCTGCGACAGCGCGGTCATGTAGCCCCGTGTACTTGGGTGTGTGTAGAATCTGTCTGATAACCGGTGTTAATTGTGATGACTGTATTAGTGTGTGTATCTGTTTTTTAATTTAAGTATTGCAACTTAGAATTTTTCAAATAGTTCCTACTTTTGCCGCCAAGCGCCACCGTCAACGACTACTAGGCCAAGTTCAGAACTTAGCTACCAGTCGCCACCGCAGTCGGCTCTTAGCAACGAACGTAGAAACCTAAGAGCGTTGTTCACATTCTTAACCTATCCAATTTAGCTTCACACAGGTGCAATTAGTGGAAGGTTCTTTAACACGCCATAAATCTATGACATGGGAGCGCCGGCTTTACTTCCCCTCCCAAGGAAGGCATACTGAGGGATTTTTAACGCTCGAGCTTTAACATCCTCCCAGTACTTTCGCATTAGTTCTCGATGCTGTTGTTTCCTTTCTGCAGTCCACTTCTTGCCAGTGGGAAGCTTTGGCTTTTCTTGGAAACATCGGTGTGCTGTTAGTCTTTGTTTAATGGTGGCACGTTCCCAAATATCGTTGCCTGTAATTCCCAATTCTTGTAAATCTTTGTCCACCTCAGTGAACCAAGCTCCCTTGGTTTTCTTTTTGAAGAAGTAGGTGGCCTCGAACTTGAGAGCCGGAGTAGGAAATAGGTTACCTAAGGGTTTTCTTTGCTAACGATAAGGTGATTTTAAATTTTAACACAATAAGGTTAAAGTTCCTGTATTATTTGATCCGTTGCTTTGATTTGCACCCTCAAACAGTCCGGTGTATCACATACTTTAAAAACCAATTCCCGACTACACAATCCTCCTTCTTTATCTTAATACAGCCGAAATGAAACCATTTCTCACTTAGTGCAATTTTGCATACGTCCCCCTTAAATTGCATTTTGGGACAATTTTGAATCTAAATTGCATTTTGTAAGTATTTTCTATCTAAATTGCATTTTGTAAATATTGTCAATTCAAATAACAGTACAGTAAGTATGTAGTTAGTTTTAGTTGTAAGTAGGTAGTTAGTTTGTCTATTAGATATATGTCATTGTTCTATTAGACTGTGGTGTGTGAGTGTGTCTGGTAGCAGTTGCATTGTTTATTAGTTATAGTTCATTGTTTCAGTAGACTGATGTGTGAGGGTGCATGTGAATGTGCCTGGTGACAGACGGTTTTATTGGTAGTATTTGTTGTTGGTGGAACTTAAGTTTTTTGTTAGTAGAATTTTGGTATGTAATTGTTAGTACGGTAGAAGGTTAGTATTTTTGTTAGTAGAATTGCTCTTTACTTATTCTGAAAGGGAGTAGCAGCCTTTCAGAATAAATCAATTCTTTACTAGTCTTATAGACGGTTAAGATATTGATAATATAAGCCAAATAATGGCTACACTGCGTCCTGCTGCACGGCTGAAAGCAACGGGAAACTACAGCCGTATGCTATTCCCGAGGATATGCACCTCTCTATGCATAATTACATGTGATGATGGCCTCCTCCCTTATACAATTTCAATCCGGAGGTAAACTAGTCCCCCGTTCGGATCTCCGGGTGGGGACTACTCGAGAGGGGATTAACATCACAGAAGTGACAAAGAGGAAATCTGACATTCTACGGATCGGAGTGTGGAATGTTAGAAGTCTGCTAGGAAGTGGAAGGTTAGAAAACTTAGAAAGGGAAATGGATAGGTTGAGGTTGGATTTGGTTGGGATTAGGGAAATGCGCTGGCAGGAAGAACAGGACTTTTAGTCAGGAGACTATAGGGTCATTAGCACTAAATCAAACAATGGCCAAGCAGGGGTTGGCCTCATATTGAGTAGGAAACTTGGACAGCGGGTGGAATATTATGAGCAATATAGTGAACGGATTATTGTAGCAAAAATCAATACTAAACCTACCTGCACCACAGTGGTACAAGTCTATATGCCTACCAGTCAAGCTGATGGTGAGGATGTTGAAAAGGTCTACGAAGAAATAGACGAAATTTTGAGGTATATCAAGGATGATGAAAATGTTATAGTAATGGGAGATTGGAATGCTGTGGTAGGAAAAGGGAGAGAAGGGAAGATAGTAGGATATTTCGGATTAGGTGAAAGGAATGATCGAGGAAGCAGGCTGGTAGAATTCTGCACCGAGCATGAATTGGTCATAGCTAACACCTTATTCAATAACCACAATAGAAGAATATACACATGGATAAGACCAGGAGATACAGGGCGTTACCAAATCGACTTCATTATGGTCAAGCAGAGGTTTCGAAACCAGATTTTGGATTGTAAAACATATCCTGGTGCTGACATAAACTCTGATCACAATCTGGTTGTAATGAAATGCAGATTAAAGTTGAAGAAAAGTCAAAATCCAAAAAGGTGGGCAATAGACAGACTGAAAGAGAAGGATGTAAACGAAAGATTCAAGACGAGTATAAAGGAAGGACTAATGAAAAACCCTAAACAAACTTCAATTGCAGACGAATGGGCACTTTTGAAGAATGAAATAACAAAATTCGCAGAAGAAAACATTGGTAGGAAAGAAAGAATAGGTAGAAAACCGTGGATCACTCAGGATATACTAGAATTGATGGATGAAAGGCGGAAACACAAGAATCTAAGAGATGAAAAGGGGAAAGCAGAATACAGACGTCTGAGAAATGAGGTTAACAAGAAGTGCAAGGAAGCGAAAGAAGAATGGTTGAAAGAGAAATGTGCAGGTATAGAAAATTGTCTAAAATTAGGAAAAGTAGACACAGCTTATCGAAGGATTAAGAATACTTTTGGGGAAAAGAAGACTAAGTGCTGTAATATTAAGGACACAAATGGAAAGCCTCTGACAGATAGGGAAGAAAAGGTTGAGAGATGGAAAGCTTACATAGAGAGTTTGTATAAGGGAAAGGAGATTGAGAATCATGTAATGGAAAGGGAGGAGGAAATTGATGAGGATGCGAAAGGAGATTTAATATTGAGATCAGAATTTGACAGAGCTTTAGAAGACTTAAGCAGGAACAAAGCACCAGGCATAGATGATATACCGATTGAGTTGCTACGCTGCATAGGAGATGAAGGTCTGATCAGGTTATTTCACTTGGTGTGTAGGATTTATGAGACAGGTGAGGTACCCCCTGATTTCAAGAAGAATGTAATCATCCCTATACCAAAGAAAGTGGGAGCTGACAGATGTGAAGATTACCGTACAATCAGCTTGATTACTCATGCTTCAAAGATCCTGTCTAGAATAATTTACAAGAGGATTGAAAGCCAGATAGAAACGGAGTTGGGTGAAGACCAGTTTGGTTCAGGAGAAATGTAGGAACAAGGGAAGCTCTACTAAGTCTTAGGCTGATTTTGGAAGGTAGAATAAGGAAAGATAAGAGAACGTTCATGGCATTTTTAGACTTAGAAAAGGCTTTTGATAACGTTGATTGGACTAAATTGTTTGACATTTTGAAATCGATTGGAATAAAGTACAGGGATAGGAGGGTGATATACAATCTGTACAGAAACCAGACAGCAGTCATTCGAGTTGAAGGACATGAGAGAGAAGCTGGTATTCAGAAAGGTGTAAGGCAAGGCTGCAACTTATCACCCATACTTTTCAATCTTTACATTGAACAAGCAATGAAGGAAATTAGAGAAAAATTTAAAGTGGGAGTGAAGATTCAAGGAGAAATAATTTCAACTCTGAGATTTGCTGACGACACCGTCATCTTGGCCGACAAGCCTGAGGATTTGAATGAGTTTTTGAATGGTATGGACTCCGTCATACGGAAAGAATTCATGATGAAAATAAATAAATAAATAAATAAATAAATAAATGTAAAACAAAAATACTGGAATGCAGCCGAAATAAATCAGAAACCTCTATGGAGATCAAATTGGCAGGTGAAAAGCTGAAGGAAGTAGGAGACTTCCAGTGATGGACGAAGCAAAGAGGATATTAAAAGTAGGTTGGCTCAGGCAAAGAAAGCATTTCTACAAAAAACGAATCTGCTGACATCGAATATAGATTTAGGTATTAGGAAGTCGTTTTGAAAGCCTTTGTCTGGAGCGTGGCGCTCTATGGAAGTGAAACTTGGACTATTGGTGCAGCAGAAAAGAGGAGAATTAAGGCATTTGATATGTGGTGTTACAGGAGAATGATGAAGATCAGATGGGTAGATAGGGTTACAAACAAAGATGTATTAAGACGAGTGGGAGAGGAGAGATGTTTCTGGCGACTGCTAATGAAGAGAAGAGATAGGCTGGTAGGACACATACTAAGACACCCAGGAATAGCAAGCTTAGTTATGGAAGGAAGGGTCGAGGACAAAAACTGTAGGGGTAGACCAAGGTTAGAATATGTTAAAGAGATTGCCTCGGATGTAGGGTGTTGGAGCTATGTAGAGATGAAACGATAAGTTCAGGACAGGGGGCATGGAGAGCTGCATCAAACCAGTCAAAAGACTGAAGACTCAAACAACAACATTACTGATCCCATTTTTATACTTATTTTTGCGAGGTCATTCTCGCAGGCATTTATTATTATCCCAACATTTCAATCACATTAAAGCATTCAACTACCCGGTGCATCAGTCGTTAAACTTCCTAGTCACGACTGATTTCACCGGGTCAGTGCATCGTACGGCTGCAAATTTTAATGAAAAATCATGACTCACCAGTGTGCTTCTCCTGCTTCATCCTTAGAGGGATTCACCCATCTACGGCATAATTAACACTTTTCCATGGCACTTTCTTTCGTGAGTTTCATTTCACTTAGGCCCAATCGACCTTCACTTATATTTAAACACATTATTATTCTATAAAACACTGTATTAACACTAAACACATATATATTTTAAATTATTAACACAGCACTATTTTTTCACCATATCTCAGTGATCTTCGGCACTTCCTATCGGTGATCGACGCCCTGATGAGATCCTAAGACCCTGCATTGGACGCGTGATAACTCGAACGGCTCCTAGTTCTTCACTGGATTTAGTCTCTGCCCTGTCCTTTTAACAGTTTATTTCGGCTTTCTTTATCGTCTTTTTATAAGCTATTTGCATTTTCCACTTGCTCTACACTTATGTAGCGGTCTATCGAACCTATGGCCCGCTTACTTCTTGACTGTAATCTGTCCCTTTTATATCTGCGACAAGCTTTTTCTTCTTTCTCCTACGAGAATGGTTTTCTGGCTACGTCCCTGTTTGACACACTGTAGCTTCGCTAAAGTTCACTGAATTTGCTTTTGGTCTCGAACCCGTGACTATTTACCTAAATTTTTGGATTTCGTTCCAATATCTGACCCTTAATACTGTGGTATTTTACTTGACTTTCACGAAGACCTATCTATAGTCTCGAACCGATGATTTCCAGCGTAATGTCTCTACTGACCTGGACTGATGTTTCCTAGCTGATTAATGTTCTAGAATTTGACGCGGCGCAACTTATTTTGTCACGGTTTCCGTGTAGCGTACAATTTTATTTGATCTAGCACAAGTGCTTTAGTGATCACTTACAAACAACAGTACTTTTTTTGACGTGACGTATTTATATTACCACGAAAATACAAACATTTGTTGAAACCGCGGATACTGACGATTAGTTAATTTGTCTTAGCACGATCCACTTTAGCGGTTGGTAACGAACTGAGTTATTCGTTGTGACATCTCCATACAGGAGTGTGATGAGTTTTTACTAACGTGAGGACGGACTTCCGTCCAGGCAGCCTGATAATATTGCGTACTGTATGCTTATGTACGGTACGAATTTGCGCTGAGTCTCTCTGGGCTTGACTGAATGTCGACTGATATGATGCAGCGTTTCTGCATTTTATGAGACAGCGTGTAGCGCCACTACGCTGGCTGATGGTGAAACTGCTTCTGATACAGACTAACGCCTCACTGGGCTGACGAATACTGCATGCTCTCTGGTTGAAACCTCGGCTATATATTGGGAACTTGCAAAAATAAATTACTTTTGTCTTCTTCTTGGAACTATCTTTTGAAATAGACGTCGCACGTTTTTGAAAAATATATCATTATGTTCCCTATAATTCAAACGTTACATTATCATCTTGTTTCCCGAAAATCGATCGTCTATTTAGTTTAAATAAAATCTACAAGGCTCCTCAGCTGTGTGGAAGAATGAGTTTTATTTTCTCCTTCCCAAGACCTCCTCTTAGCTCCGCCTAATGACGTAACTGCTTCGTAAGGGCTTTTTCCCTGGGCATAAATTATTCGATTTTAGTCTTGATTAATTTATAATTTCCTGGATTATTCTGTTCTACGTAAACGTATTTATGTAATTTTGCGTTGTTTCCGCGAAAACGGGTTATTTCACAATTTTGCGGTGTTGGGATACAATCCAGGGTTGTCATAAAATGCTAACGTTCACACTCTGCGGTGATTCCCCTGCCAATCTGCTCTGGTTGATTCATCACAGCGTGACGGTCCTCATGATTCACACACAACTTGCATCCTGCGACTTCAGATAAGGCTTGTCAATGCTATGCGTCATTGCCTGAATCACTTCTTATTTCCTCATGGCTAGCTTTGAACTGAACCTCTTTTCATCTCAGATCCGAAGTTCATATCCTGTACCAACCCCAGTTGGGTACAGTATATTATAAATATTCTATGAAAACATGCGTCCCTTTTATGGTACGATGGGCACGAGAGGGTGCACCCTATTTCATGGAAGAGAAATTCAGTATTACAACCAATTATAACATTTACTACTTTATTTTCATTGTTAAACAACCGATACACACATTGCTAGATAACAACCATAATTCATAGCATTGTTGAGAAATTGTTTGGTCGCATTATGAGTTGACTAAATTGTATATTTACATAATGAGAATGTGGGAGTGAATAAGTTGCTTCAATGTGTTGGCAGAATCTATTTACTTTGTATTGAATCCTTCAAAACAGTCAGGATGATCTCCAATTTTGCACTTCTTGCAGTTGCACATTGTTTTCTTCCCGCACTGGCCACATATCACTTGTGCGGGATTTTTTCTAATCAAATGATCTATCCCATCAAACCCCACCTCACTGAGTACCCTTCTATGTACCGCTTGGTTTATTCTAGGTTGCCTACCAATGGAACAAAGAAAAGCGTACCGCTTGATGTACTCTATGTGAATGAAATTCGTCTAGTAAATGCCTATATGTCTAATTGTTATTCACGTCCAACCGCACTGATCTGATACAGTAACCATGCATTATTCACTGATGCGTTTATCGCAAATGCGAGGAGAGGCCAGTACCACTTCTTGCTTTGAATATTTACCCTGCAATTTCCTACATTCTGATCCATACGGTCACATCCTCCAATATAGCAGTTGTAGTTATCAATTACTTTTGGCTCAGGGACATGAATCTTTTTCTTTTCAGCAGAACTCCATCTCTTGCATGTACACATGTGGGAGACTCCTGCTTGGGTGTATGCAATTGTAACAACACTGTTGTCGTGCCAACGAACAAGCGTTATACCAGAGTTACAATCAGTTACTTGGTCGTAGTTCCCCTCTTAGTCTTTTGTGATACCTTAGGACCTTTTATTAGGTGAGCCTTTTCTATCCTATTAGCATGAATAGTATCTGTACCTCTGTGCCCTTCTTTTTTAAGTCCATCAAAAAGGCGCGGCGAAGCAAGAAAGTTGTCAAAATAAAAATTATATGAATTATTTGGAAGCTGAGATTTCAGATTCATGACAACAGATCCCCCAAGACTAAGATCTGGCATTGTGTTACCAGAAATAGCTCCCTGATGGTTGGTTCCTCAGTTTAGGGGCTGCGACAACGCGGTCAAGTAGCCCCGTGTACTTTGGGTGTGTGTAGAATCTGTCTGATAACCGGTGTTAATTGTGATGGCTGTATTAGTGTGTGTTATCTGTTTTTAATTCAAGTGAGGATTGCAGACATTCGATTTTCAAGTAGTTCCAACTTTTGCTAACAAACGCCACCGTCAACGACCAACTAGTTCTAAACGTTGTTACTAGATGCAGTCGACTCCTGGTGACGAACGTTGGAACCAAAGAGAGTTAGTCAAATATAACCTATAATTTAACTTCACACAAGTGTAATTAGTGGAAGGTTCTTTATCGTGCCATAAATTTATGACATGGGACCGCTGGCTTTACTTCCCCTCCGAAGGAAGGCATACTGAGGGATTTTTAACGCTCTTAAAAAATCCGACGACTTTGGCCGGGTTTGAACCCGTGACCTACGGCATAGAAGCTCAGCATGCTACCAACTACGCCACCGAAGCCGCTCTGCTCCCTGATAGGGTTCTCCCAGTACTAGGTAACCTAAGCGGTTGCACATACACCATACCTTATACCCGAACCTTATTGGTTTTAAATGGATGTGTTGTTTAGCACAGTGACGACCAAAATAGGGTACCATAGTCTCATCAGTGAATAAGGATACATCTCGGGGAAAATATCGAAGCCAGTTCTGATTTAATATGTTTCAATAATGGACGTATTTTAGCAAAACGGTCGGGTAACAGAATATTGGTGTTATCAAAAACATGGAAGTTCCTCAGAATTTCTTCTAACCGATTTCGTGACATAGCATTGGAGACTGCAGTATTGAGAACATCTTCACTTTGTTCCCAATACATTCTGTACCTGGGAAGCTCCATTGTAACTACTAACATTTAGTATAGTCCAGTAAAATAAGGGATCGAGTGTACATCAATTTCCGGCAAGCTGGAAATGGTGTTAATACCTTGATTCCATGTAGAAAACATGTACTCTGAGTTTGCACCATCGCAGGAAGTGAGCATAACGTTTGGCGGCCAAAAAACACGAAATTTTCAGACTTTTTTCAGTTTTTCGTCCATAACATTAAAACTAAGGGCCTAACAGAAAATTTTATACTTAACTTTTTTAAAGAGCATAAATGTCTGTGTCGAATGACCTCCCCAACTTTAAATTTTCATGAGAATTTGAGGGAGTAATCAAAGTTGGAGTTTTTTTTCCATCTTGGCGAAAAAACCTAATTCCTCGACTTTCAGTCGTCTCTAGCACCCAAATGGCTGTTCCAATTCAAAAACTCATGAAATAAAAGCTGTGAATAATATGTAATTGAATTTTCTGAGAATTCAGAAGAAAAACTGAGAGCACTTCACTTTAATGGATACTCATTGACTTTTTTTTTAATATTAATTCAAGTTTCGAGATGTGATGGCTGATGTTAGGAAATCAGGAGTGAAGAGGAAAAACAATAAACATGTAAAAAAATATTTTTCAAGTAACGTGTGAATTGTGTATTGAGTGAATAGGTAATTTATGAAATTAATAAAAAGTAAGTGGTGAAAGTCTATATACACTTTTTTTTAAGACGATGGCCCCGCTTCTGGTTCCATGGACGCAGGTTCTCAGGCTTCTTCTTCCTCGTCGGTAGATCCGTCCTCTTCATCATCATGATGTACGTCTCTTGTCTCGAATTCCTCATCCAAATTCATGGGGCTAGTGATGACTTCTTCCTCTTCTTCCAAAGGGGTGTTCGAGCATGCCTGGCCCCGACAGTTAAAGCAGATGGTTGAGCATTTCAGCCCAGCCTCTCTGCAGGAGCACTTGCCCCTGCACCCCTGGACGCACTTGCATGCTATGGCATGTAGCACCTCGCTGGGAGCAGGGTCCTTGGTGTTGGTGACTGGGAGGAGTCCTTGCGTGGATCTTCGCCAACCCCAAGATAGGGTCGAGCTCTCGTCCATACCAAGCCTGTACCTGGTGGTACACTCGGAACGAATGTTGTTTTGCAGCTGTGCTTATAGGGGGCAGAGCAGCCAGGTCGAAGGCAGCCTTTGACAATGTCTTCGTGAAGGTTGAAAATCGAAGATCATCGAGTGACTTGCCATCGTTTTTTGGTGAATATACTACTGCCAGGAACTGTTCACCAGCTGCTACGACTTCTTCGTGTGTGGAATGGTGCGTCTTGAAACACTTGGCAGCTTCCTGCAACTTCTCAGATTTTTTCAAGGGTATTTACAAATTTCATCTTCCCCTGCCGATAACACGCCGAGGTAGTATCACAGCCACTCATGGCATGCAGAAAGAGTATGTGTTCTTTGACAACATTTGAGCATTTCAGCTGATCTGGGGAAAATAATATGTTGTCCGCGGTGCCCTTTCCTGGCTTCATAAGGAGGACATTTGAAGACGACGGCGCCAGTGCTGTGAGAAGTATGAGGAGGTCTGTGTCTTCTCCAACAATAACCACTTTGGGAAACTTCTTTGACTTTTCCATGGCTTGCCTGACAATGAGGGAGTCAGCATCTTCAACAGCCTGGATTACCGTGAAGCCTTCAGACGTTAGCTTTGTAGTCAACATGTCAATGAGCCGTGCTTAATTCTTGTCATTAGACAAAAATTTCTCCCTTGGCATCGTTGACGTCATTGCTTCTGTGAAGACCACAGTCGCTGCAGAAAGCTTGGTCTGGCGTCGAAGCCTCTCGGCGCACTTCGTGCTTTTGGCCTCGGCATCTTCTAGATAGCCATCGAAAACTATTGTCGTTGTCTCCGGCTTGTAGTGACATTTCAAGTAGTTGGTGTAATTATTTATTATACTAAAGAACTTTTCTTTGGACTGCCAAATGCACTTTTTGTATAAGAAAGCCACCGTCAATTACAAAGGCACTTTGAGAGAGATCAGGTGCTTCAGTCAGAGGTTCGAATAACTCATAGAACACAGACCTTTTGGTTTTCCGTAGCCCCGTGTCGTCGAACATTGAAAGCGGGAATGGAGCCAACTCGTATTCAAAGTAAGCTGCTCATTTGACTGTTTAAAGAATGTAATTCGTCGAAAAAGGGTATCTGAATTCACTGGGATGTCTTCTTGATGGATTCTGACTTTGGATTTAACCGCTTTCAGAGGAATTACCCGATCTTTTCTGCGGAACTTAACATCACTGGAATTTTGTCCAACGATCCTCTGAATGCTCTCTTTTACCTTTTCCAGTGCCTCATGGCAATTGATGGTTTCATCCCCTGTCACTCCTGTGCTAATACTCATCAAAAAATCTGAAAATGGAAACGGATCATTTGATCCAAACCAGTCAAGCAGCAGTGCCGAATCGTTGTTGTCTCTCGTAACCCTCGTCAGCCTGGCATCAACGTGTTGTTCTGATGATACATATGTGAAGCCACAAAAATCTTCAAATTGCATTGAAATTTCCATAATGGGAGGCATGGATGCAACCCATTTCATGATGGTGCTGTCAGTTATGCCTCGACAGTGAGTCAACCCTCCACCTCTCGTCTTCATGGTCCTCATAACCACCTGCTCAATGGTCATATCTGTCCAAATACCAGACCAAAACTTGTCGGTTCTTCTGATTGTGAAGAAGCCTTTATTCACAAACTGGTGATACTCATCAGCGGTCATCACTGACTGCAGGTTCAACCTGTCCTGGATGTACAACTGGGCAGATTTGGCGTAAAGAAAGTGTCCACTAGCGTGGAAGTAGGGCAACATTTGCTGCACACAATCCAAATGCTGTTGAAAGTCGGCACTTCGTTCGGCCTGAATATATCTCCAGGGCCGGCGAGAGGCCCGTGTAGGGGGTGCTACAGCGACGGGGCCCAGGGCCCCGAAGGGATTTGGCTCGGGCCCAATGATGTAATGTAATATTTGTGGTTGGTAAATAATTCTAGGACCACCACATCCAGTTCCATCCGGGAAACTGAAAATGTGTGTGGCTATTAAATTAACTTGATTTTTAGCCTACTTTTCACATTTTGCAAAAATGAGGAAAAAGTAGACTTATGAGATCGATCCGGGAAAATGTGTGTCTGTCTGTCTTTCTGTCTGTCTGTCTGTGTGTCCCCCCCCCCTATCAACTCCTAAACGGCTGCAGCAATCGAAACCAAACTTAGTATGAGTAAAGATGTATACCGGAATATCTCACGTCCATATTTGAAAATGATGTCAGTGCTACCAACTGCTGAAAAAGCGCACTAGAAATTTGAGCTCCATGTTGGATATCTTGGAAGGTATGCATGGGAGCTATTCCAAAATTGGCACACATGTAGATAACACTATTTCAGTTTAATTTCCAGGAGGCCAGGTACAAAAAAGGTCCTGTATGGGATGGTAAAGAATAAGAGGCGGAAGGATCCTACGGATTATGTTAGAATGGTGAACAAAAGGGGACAAGAGATAGAAAATAGGGAAGAACTGAAGAAAATGTGGAAAGAATATTTTGAAGAACTTCTGAACCCAAATGGAAAAGAAGGTGAGGAGGAAGAAATCGGGGAAGAGGAAGATGAACTGCAAACAGAAAAGGACTTAACATGGAAATAAGTGGAAGATGCAGTGAACAAGATGAAAGGAGGGAAGGCACTGGGTGTGGATGAGTTGAGTGTGGAGATGGTGAGAGCAGAAGGAGAAGTGGGGATACAGTGGCTGTACCGAGTGATGAGGACAGCATGGAAGGAAAGGAAGACCCCCGAGGACTGGAAAAAAGGAATCATTGTCCCGATCTTCAAGAAAGGTAGTAGAACAGATTGCAGAAACTATCGGGGAATAACACTGACGAGTCATTGTGCAAAGATCTTCGAGAAAGTTTTGGAAAAGAGAATTAGGACAAGGATAGAAGGAGGAATGAGGGAAAAACAACATGGCTTCAGAGCAGGAAGGTCTACAGTGGATTTGATTTTTGCTGTAAGGCAGTTACAAGAACAGCACTATGAGTATGGAACAGATCTACTGATGGCCTTCCTGGACATTGAGAAAGCATATGACAGTGTATACAGAAACAAAGTATGGAAGTCCCTGGAGGATAGAGGAGTAGAGAAATGGACTATAAAGAGGATAAAGGAGATGTACAAGGGAAGCGTGAGCTGTGTGAAAGTGGGAGGTTAGAGATCAGACTGGTTGGAACAGAGAAACGGCCTGAAACAAGGAAGTGCACGGTCACCGTTACTTTTCATTGTGGTGATGCATGACATAATGACCCGAGTGGCACAAGTAATTGGGGACGGAAAGATGAAACCAATGGTGTTTGCAGATGATTTGATGATTTGGGGAAACAAGGAGGAGGAGGTACAGGAACAGTTGGACGTGTGGGAAGGAATAATATCAGGATATGGGATGAAATTTAGCATAAATAAGAGTGAGATGGTGATCACAACAAGGAAGAAGGAAAGAACCACAACGGAAATAACAATTGGTGGGGAACAGCTGAAGAAAGTGGAGAGTTTCAAGTATCTGGGAAGCCTGATACAAGATAATGGAAGAAACGATAGAGAAATAAATGAGCGGGGGAGGCAGGCAGAAGCATTTCGGAGGAGTGTGAGAAGCATGTTATGGAGCAAGGATGTCCCTCAGAACAGCAAAAAGATCATATATTAGACGTACTATGTCCCTATCCTGACGTATGCCTCGGAGACCTGGGTTATGAAAGGAAGGGAGAAGAGCAAAATACAGGCCAGTGAGATGAGGTTCTTGAGAGGCAATATTGGAGCTACAAAGATGGACAGAATAAGAAATGAGAGGACCAGAGAATTAGTGAAGGAGGAACCATTACAGGATGGTATAGAGAAATCTAGACTTAGATGGTATGGACATGTAAAACGAATGGAAGAGAAGAGGATACCCAGGAGAGTACATGAGACGAAGTGGGAAGGAAAGAGACCGAGGGGAAGACCGAGAGACAGGTGGCTGAGGGGGGTGGAAGAAAGCGTGAAGGAGAGAGGAGAAGACTGGACAAGGGTGGAGGCTGAGAGATGGTGGGAAGACAGAAGACGTTGGAGAGGCTTGTGTTCCAAACAGACCCGGCCAGTGGCTGGAAACTGTGCAAGATGATGATGATGAATATAAGTCAGTGCTGCCAACATGATTCTATGCCTGCTGATAGGACCAATTTTAAAATACATGTAACTTCTATACTAACAAATGGATTTCATCCAAAATTGGCACAAGATATAATATTTCCGATTATTTCTAACCAGCACACGCATGACATTGTTGACAACATGCTTTCACGCGTGCTGATAGATCCAATGTCTAAGTGCATGTAACGGCCATTGGACTTCAACCAAATTTTGTGTTCTGTACCTTAAGAGATGGAACTAAGAATATATTCAGTCACCAGGGCTGCCAACTGTAATGCTCTATTAGGCTACATTATACCAGGAATATTTCGAACTAATTAGACATTTCGATATTACCAACTTAATTTCGTCATTATTCTAGGTAGGTTCATGTTCAGTGTCGGTCTTCCAAAAGAAACTTACAAATGGTGAACTGATCACTCGTGATTGGCTTGTTTGGAGCAAGGTTAAGAAAGCGTTTTACTGTTTACCTTGCAGAATATTCAGTACGTTGCCCCAGCCGAAACGATCTTCGTTCGCTCTTTCTGAAGGATATTCTGCGGAAAAACGCTGGAAAAATACTCTTCAATAAAGTGCCAGAACATGAGAGTAGTTCCAGTCATAAAAGCTGCTATGTTGAGTGGAAGTCAGAGGTGATCAAATCAAAAAATTATAAATCGCTAACGGACTTAATCTTTCACTCCATTCATCAAGAAAAGGGCAAGTGGCGTGATCTTTTAAAGCGACTTCTTAATGTCACTTTATTCCTAACTGAAAGAGGACCTGCTTTTCGGGGTAGTATTGATAAAATCAGGAACCCCTCAAATTTTTGGAGAATATTAGAACTGCTGACCAATTGTGATCCAGGTTTCAATGAACATTTAAACAGAGTCCGCTCGTTTCAAGAAAAGGGAGAAACAATGCAAGTGAATTAGGCATCTGTCTCATGATATTCAAAATGAGTTTATTACTCTTTGCGCTGCCCAAGTTTCGAAGAAAATTTTAGAAGAAAGAGAAATGGCAAAATACTACGCCATAATAGTTGATGCAACACCAGATTCTGCACATGTTGAACAGACTGCGTTTCTTTTGAGTAACGTTTATTTGACTGAAAATGAAACTCAGCCTTGCCAAGTCGAAAAAATACTACTTTGCTTTACCGACTGTACAAAAAAGAGTGGAGAAGCCATTGCAGAGCTTATTTTTGATAAGGTAAAGGAGTTTGACATCCCATTAAAAGACTATAGGGGTGAAGGCTACGACAATGGAAGTAACATGAAGGGAGCGTACAAAAGAGCTCAGGCAAGAATTCTGTCTGCTAACAGTGAAGCAGTTTACTCTGTTCCACTTGTCATTCCTCCAATCTGTGTGGAGAACAAGCAGCGGAGAGCTGTGTGGCTGCAGTAACATTCATTGGAGCAGTTCAAAAGTTGTTTAACATAGTTAGCTCCAGCCCCCAAAGATGGGAAATTTTCAAAGGAAAGATACCAAGCTCCCTTCACTCGATGTCAAAGACTCGCTGGTCTGCTAGATTAGACCGCTTTAAACCAGTCGCAGCTCACATTCCATGGATAATAGAAAACTGGAGGCATTGACTGAACTGACCCTAACTTCTGAATGTCGTCGAGACCTTGAGGGATTGAAAAAATATTTCAAAACCTTCAACTGCCTTCTTCTTGCGTTTATTTGGTTCAAGGTAAGTTATATTATATACAACCTGTGACAATAAAGTTCGGTGAATAGTCCAGTACTAAAGACATAGATGAACAATGCACGACAGTGACCCTACTGACCTTCGAAATAGTCCCCTCCCGTAACTATGCAATGCTGAGATCGGCGATACATGTCCTGGAAACTTTGCAAGAAGGCGTCCTTTGGGATGGTGTTCAAAAGTCTCGTCACGTTGCGTTCGGTGAATTAAGTCAGAATAGTCGACCTGGCAACATTGGCGACACACAACGCAACGTGTAAGGCCTGTTTGACACAGTGCGTGTTTAGAAGGATGGATTTATGCAACCTACCAAGCACACCTCTTCGGCGGGTGGCAGTAAGAAGGTTGAATTTATGTAACCTACCAATGCACACCTGTTTGGCGGGTGGCAGTGAGAAGGGTGACTGTTCTGTGGAATTCATTCATTTATTTGCAATTGGGGGTGTGTCCCCCGGTGGCAAATTGGATATACATAACAAATAAATAATTATACATAACAATTCAATAACAATTAAACTGGAGTATTTACACAAATAGTCAGTCTTTTCTTAAACACACCTATATGTTTGGGAAAAGGCTCTAAGACTGCGGCAGGTAGAGAGTTCCAGTTATCAATGGCACGGATTACAAAATAATATTTACCATAATTTGTTCGCTGTGGTCGGCCCTTAACTTTGAAAGGATGATCGCTCCTACCCATGTAAGTGGGCTTTCCCATACGTTTGCTAAGCTCACCCCATGCTGGTTGATTTGTATACGTGTTGTACATAGCACAGAGTCTAGATTTCATCCTCCTAGCCTCAAGTGATTCCCACCCAAGTTTCTTTAACATACGGCTCACACTGCTCCTGGGATAAAAGTCACTGAGCACAAATCTAGCGGCCTTTCTTTGTACCATTTCCAACTCATTTATGAGTCCCACTTGATATGGAATGGCACTGAAAACCATCGTCACGGGCGACGAGACCTGGTGTCTGAGGTACGACCCCAAAGTCAAGCGTCAAAGTATGGAGTGGCAGGGTCCAGGTACAGGGTCACCGAAAAGCCTTGAAGGGCCAGATGTTTTCGGACATTTCGGACATCCAACGTAATGTGACGACCCAACTGAAGGCTATCCCTGAAGAGTTTCCAGGACTTGTACAGACATTCTCAGAAGTGCATAACCATCCACGGGGATTACTTCGAAGGACATTAACTGCTGTTTCAGGTAAGCCAACAATCCGTTCGTAATATAGACCCATTCACCGAACTTTTTGGTCAGAACGCAACGTGACGAGACTTTAGAACACCATCCCAAAGGACGCCTTCTTGCAAAGTTTCCAGGACATGTATCGCCGATCTCGGCATTGCATAGTTACGGGAGGGGAGTATTTCGATGGACAGTAGGGTCACTGTCGTGCATTGTTCATCTATAATGATACTACAGGACTATTCACCGAACTTCATTGTCACAGGTTGTATATTATTCATTTTATACCACATATTCGTTTAGAAAAGAGGCGTGTAGCTACGGTAGTCAAAAATACCCACGGGATAAATGGTCTTAACTACCAAAGAAAAAAAATTGCCCCCCCCCGTTGGTGTGCCACTGATTAGTCACAATAAATGATATTTCCAAAAAAATCATATCCTGTTTTAAATAGTTTTGTTATTTTAAATTATAGCGATACCGGTTTAATTTAAAAGAACATTGTTAGTTGTTTACAAAATAAGCCTTAGCGAAGGTCTCGTTTTTGTTATAGTTAAGTGCAATAATCTTCCGTGCAGTTGCAGTATAATGATGGCAATTTAAATATTACTGATGACATGTTTTTAAAATAAGGAAACAAACGAATTCTTTCTTTCTTTCAGTTTTTAAAATCAATATACATTGTCAACAGAGTTCTTAAACACCGAGGTGAAACTATGGATGTAGCGGCAAAAAAAAACTTAGGTTCTCTGATAGAAGACTTGAAAACTATACGTTGTGAAGGGTGGGACCCTATATATAGTGAAGCTGAAGTAGTGGCTAAAAATATAGGATGGTCCCAACAACTTGAAGAGGAAGAAAAGAGACGAAATAAAAGAAAGAGGCAAGCTGATGAAGAGGATGACAGTCATGAAGACAGTAACGATGCAAAAACTAATTTCAGAAATGATGTGTTCAATATAATTCTGGGCAGTATCATAAGGGACATGACAGTGCTGTTTCGATCAGTAGCCTAAAATCTCTTTGTAGCGGGTTTTCAGTTTTTAGGCAATACAATGAAATGGCAGATGAATTATTTTCGGAAAGATCAGCTAATCTTGTAAGGCGCTATTCTAATGACATAGGAAACGACCTTTCTGATGAATTACAAAACCCGAAATAAATTTACCAAGCTAACTTTGGTAGCAAAACTCTTAAGCCCTTGGATCTTCTCAATAAAGTTAAAACCTTAAATTTGGAAACCCTCTTTGCTGATCTTAATGTAGCATTGAGAATATTTGTTACCATCCCCGCAACGGTTGCGAGCACGGAGCGCTCATTCTCAGTTCTCAATCGTGTAAACAACGTTTTCCACTCGACAATGTGCCAAAATAGACTTTCAAGCTTGGGTTTTTGGCTGTTGAAACGGAACTTGTGAAGTCTACCCATTTGGACAATATCATAGATGATTTTTCCCAGAAAAAGACCAGAAAGAGGGTCTTAGCCTAAGTTAATATAACTGTTTGTATTGCAGGTTTGTTTTGTACATGTACATATACTGTGAGCCATTAAAGATGTACGTTTATGGTGAATTTAGTGTTTTAATATTTTATTTCTAATCTCTCAGTTCAGTTTACAAATAAGGTAATGAAAACTTTAACAATCGACTTTAAAAAGAAATGGATTGGAGTTTTAAGATTAAAAGAATTTAGTTATAAGAACTGCATTGTTTTTAAAGTGAATATGTTACTGTTTATTTGGGAGTGAGAATTATTAAAACGAATTGGAGTGCTTACATGACTTGACATTTAAACTTTACAAAGATATGGTTTAAAATCGGTAATGCATTTTATGGAGAGTTATAAATATAAAGTATCATCTTCATCATCTTCAGTACGTCCTACTTTGTGGCCCTTTCCAACACGACCCAGGAACTTCTTACCACACGATCTGTGGTACCTGGCCTCCTCAGTAACCAAATCAGAAACACTCGTGAGTCTACCGAGGACCTGTTCATCTTCTCTGCTCGTAGCAGCTGCAATGAGAGAATCCTTGAATTCCAGCATCATAACATGCTGCACAGAATCTCGTCTGCTTGCTGGCTTCTTTTTTTCTTTTGCCACAAAATCGGCTGACGCATCTCCCTCACAGATTACACACTTATTTTTAAAATCGAATCCCTGCACATTGCTCTTGGAGCCGCGACTTGCTGTGGCTTCATCTTCCCCACTCCTGCGTTTCAAATACAGTTTCCTGCATCTTTCATGAACAGTGATTGAGGAACGACCCCTAAGTAGAAGGTGTTTATTGTCTTTCTTTGCTTTGCTGTGAGTGATTAACGACTGTATTCCTCGTTCAAGCACTGTTGTTGTTTCCTCAACAAACAGGCCTCTGTCACATATAAAACAATTGTTAATATCCATCTTGAGCACGAGTAGATTGAAGCATAACCACGAATCATATCACTCTCACGAAAAAACAGTTCGGGAACATCTAAATTCCAGCACAGAACATTACGTGTACACAAGGTGAGAACAACTCGGAAACTGAACTGAAATGTGAGAGAAACGGGCTGTTCGAAGAATGTAGAGGGCAGAGAGGGGAGGGGAGCTAATGCTTTAGGTGCGGTCCCTTTGTTGAGGGGTTGAGACCCAGGTATACGAGGGGTCGGCCTAGGGTACCACAAACACACACACACACTAAACATAGGAACAGCCGTTTGGGTGCTCGAGACGATTGAAAATCGAGGAATTCGGTTTTTTCGCCAAGATGGAAAAATCTCAAACTTCGAACGGAGATTACTCCCTCAAATTCTCATCAACATTTAAAGTTGGGGGGGGGTCATTCGACGCAAAATGTTATGCTTTTTAAAAAGGTAAGAATAAAATTTTCCGTACGGCCCATAGTTTTTATGTTATACGTGAAAAACTGAATAAAATCTGAAAATTTCGCGGATTTTTGGCCGGCAAAAGTTATGCTCACTTCCTGCGATGGTGCAAACTCAGAGTACATGATTTCTACATGGAATGAAGGTATTAACACCATTTCCAGCTTGCCGGAAATTGATGTAGGCTACACTTACCCCCTTTTTTCCCCCTAATTTTACTGGACTAGTATTTTCATTCATTCATTCATTCATACATTTATTTGCAATTGGGGGTGTGTCCCCCGGTGGCAAATTAGATATACATAACAAATAAATAATTGTACATAACAATTCACTAACATTTAAACTGGAGTATTTACACAAATAGCCAGTCTTTTCTTAAATACACCTATATGTTTGGGAAAAGGCTCTAAGACTGCGGCAGGTAGAGAGTTCCAATTATCAATGGCACGGTTTACGAAATAATATTTACCATAATTTTTTCGCTGTGGTCGCCTTAACTTAGAAAGGATGATCGCTCCTAGTATGGCAATAAATACTTTTATATCTGCACTTGTCACATGGAACTGATGGTTGCCTTTCTGCATTGCGTAATGTATTTGTTATTTTCATCAACAATCAGGTCGATAACTCGGTTATTGTGAAAGTATTGAAACAATTCAACTCAGCTGTGGTCCTCTTCTAGAAAAGGTGGACGGTCCCATGTCTTCTCCTGCTGTTTTGGTAGGTTTTCCTTCTTCCAGTCGCGAGTTAGTATATCCCGACGCACTTTTTTCTGAGGCTTTTCAAGGCTCACATCCTCCGAGACTGTTGCAGGAACAGCACTTTCGACTTCACCAACTCGTTTTTCCTCAACGCCATTGGTAGTTGCACCTTTGAAAACAGTTTCTGCTTCTCCTTGATGCTGATTTCCTGACAGGTGGTTAATTTGCCCATAATTTGCGTCATCATCAATATCACTATCTTCATTACTCAGTGCTGGATTTCCTGGCGAGTTGATGAATACAGTTCGCGATAAAATACGAGTATCTTCCTCCTCTTCCAAAATATTGATAATGTCGCGAACACTCAAACTAAAACAAGTCGTCGAATAAATGCCACGAATCCCGTTTGCCTGAAGGCAAGTTTTATAAGATGGGGTTTTCTTCAACATTAATAAACACTCCCTTATGGATGCCCTTTGCTCGTACACCACATTTACGGTGCGCAACCTAAAATTCCATCTATTCGCTGGTCCTGTTGGAATTCTTCGAGCTGCCACTGCTTCTAAAGTAGACATCCGTTGCGGCGGCCTTGAAAAGAAAGCAGGGAACGCTGACAGGTGAGCGAAGAACATCCTAGCCGACTGATTCTGCGAAGCTGAATGTTCCATTGTTAAATTCAGTTGGTATGCATAGCAGTGGATGTAATGTGCGTTGGGATAGCAGGCTTTTATCTTTGCTTGCACTCCACCTTTACCACCAATCATTACTGATGCCCCGTCGTAGGTCTGCGCAATAACTTCCTGTGGTGTAGCGTTAAACATGTTGTTCAATACACTTTAAATACATAATGCACGGGAATCCGCATTCTGACCTTCCGGTTTAAAGAAGCCCCAAATTCGTTGGTATGGAATACCATCATTCTCATATCGAAATACCAACACTAACTGTGTCTGCTCTTAAACATTGGTCGTTTCATCGGCCATCACACTAACAAAATCGGCTTGCTGCATTTCTTCTGCTATCACTTCTCTACAGGTTTCTAGCATGCAGTCCAACAGTTCGTTCTAGATGGTTTTTGAGGTCCCTTTGAAAACTCTATTAGATTCAATGTGCTCCTTTACTGCACTGTCTATACTGGAAATTAAATCTACTAGGCACAAGAAAACGCCAGGATTGTCTGAATTATCACTTTCGTCGTGCCCTATTAAAGCTACTTCAAACGCACCACAAAACTTAATGCAGTCTATAATTCTGGATAGCATATACCTGTCTTCTCCACTTGTTGATTGTGCTCTTCTTTTTCTTCATGATAAGCACGGCTTAATAGTGTTACAATATTAACTGTTCCTAAAGCACTTAAATTTAAAGAATTATTGATGCCCAAGATCTCTAACACCCAAGAACCACTATTGTCAAGGAAAACAAAAAAGGGCATTTCTAATCTCACACCCGCACACCCAATCGTTTTCATACACTTTTCTATTAAATTTTCTAGTGTATGCAGATTTGTTAGAAGTGGCTTTCTGAGCAATATCTAAGACCGGGATAGGTCTACCTAACTTCTTTATCTTACGTTTTTTCTTCAAGAGTTCTGGTTGAAAATGGGGTTTTCAAGAGGCTCTCCACTGAGTTTTCCATGTTTTACAAACACGCAAACCAACTCAACACATATACTCATTCCTCATACAAAATTAATTAAGCACTGCACACAATAACACCTGCAATTACAAAATATTCACGAACTCAGAAACACTTGGTGTGACCGCGCAAAAACAGTACTACTCACTATCAGTATTACCAAAAGCATTAAAATGAAACCAGCAACGCCCTAATGCAAAATTACATGTTATTTTGCTATAGTGAAATCATGTCCTTATTTTGACGACATAAAAATTAATTTTTATAGTACATCGATTTACTAAAGAGACAGTCAGTCTGAAAGACTGGACTTTATATAATTTTAAATGCTAGCCGCCGAGTACCAAGAAGGCAGTGCGAGAACAGAGTTTCAAGATTCTATTTTGTTTCTTCACTGCCTACTTGATTGTTCTCGTACTGCATTCTTGAAACTCTGTTCTCGCACTGCCTTCTTGGTACTCGGCTGCTACATCGTACTATGACGTCACACACCTCAGTGCATTCTCGGTACATTTCGTGACGTTGTCGTAACGTAACGACGAAGTCGACTATATCATTTAAAATGAAAAGCTTGTAGTTAAAAATGATAAAATGTGGCTATAGAATAAGTAAGTTGGGAGTATTAAAAAAGACCTTCTGGCTGATAGCTTCCTCTGCTTTTTTTTCACCCCATTTTCTTTGTGCAATTCCCTCTTAAATCCTATTGCTGAATCCAGATAGTGCCACCGGCCACGTCCACATTCCGTGTGACCAGTGCTGCCTCTCTGTGGTCGAACAAAGAATCGCTGTGATGACTGGTCTTAGCTGTTGTACCAACAACAGCACACCAGAACACAAGGGAAAAGTTCGGCGCGCATGCGCAGAACAAAATTCACGTTTGCTGCCAATAAACTTGGAAATCTGGGCTGTGACCAGCTGCACAGCTAATGTGCACGGAGTAGAGCGCACGCCTAGATACCTCGTAGTGAGGGGAGTAGAAATATTTCCTATTCTTTGCTTGACGTCTTTTTTAAAGCGTTGTATTTGTAGATAATAGGCTTACTATTAAAATAATTTATTTTCAAATAAAGCAATGTGCTGCAGCACTTCAGCACATATGGAGCGGCCGCCCCTGTGTAAGAACATGGACCGGTTCCGGTAATTTCATGCATTACATTTTGCAATCCTTATCATTACGCCTATATTGGAGGTATATTGAATACGAATTACGATAATACGTATTACCAATCGCAAATCGTTGACACTTCAACCCGATAAATAACATTCTGGCACAAGATAACGTGCCTCCATTCGTCTCTCGGCCCACTGGCCTCATTGTTGAGGAAACAACAACAGTGCTTGAACGAGGAATACAGTCGTTAATCACTCACAGCAAAGCAAAGAAAGACTCAGTGAGACACTTCAGGGACCTCAAAGCCACGCCACAAGTAAAGTCGTCCATACACAAAGGCTGTAAGTGCCAAAAACAAAAAAGTTTAGGAAATACAAAAACTGCTTATGTTTCAAACTACAGCATTTATTTGAACGAAATATCCTTGTAAACACTCTTTTTGAAGACATTAACAAGATGGCTAGAATTTTCATAGCCTTGGAAATATAGGCACTCCATAAACAGAAATTAAAGTCACTTTTCTGAGAAAAGCTGTATGATGCAAACAATATAAGCATCCTTGTGATTAACAATGCGATACATGAACATAGTAATTATTTTAGGGTTTAAGCTGTAAGAAACCAGAATTAAAACAGTGCCATTCCAGTATCAGAGATAAGTTCCGATATAATATACAATACCTTTCTTGTAAGTATGGGATCATACCTAGCAAGTCTTTATAGCCTACTTTCGATTTTTGCAAAAGATTAAAGTAGACTTATGTGATCAACACCGGGCCAAAACTTGTGTGTCAGTCTGCGTGTCTGTGAGTGTGTGTGTACTCTGCATGTCTGCCTCTGCCCCCCCCTCCCCCATCAATTCAAACACGGTTAAACCGAATTGAACGAAATATGGTACAGAGGTAGCACTAGCATAGGGCACCGCAGTGTCATGTTTTATATCGCCGCCATCTTGACGGAAAAGTAATGGCGGCCACCCAAAAGTTCAAAGCTTAAAATCAAATTACGACTAACCTAACTAATCATCTGACCTCTACCAAATATTGCGACAACATACTGTGCCCAACATAGTACCCCAGTTTTAGCACAGATTGGCAACCCTGCGTAAATCACAGCCCAAAGTACCACATGTTATCGTCGTAGGCCCGACCACAAGGTTGAGTGAAGTCACGCGTCTGACGTCACGCATATCTGTATACTATCTCCGGCAGAGCGCGCTGTCTCGGACCATGTGCTCAGCTCTGGCATCCGCAACTGGTCACATCGAGAGGCGCAGACACATGCGTTTTGAGCGCGGACTGGACAGTACTCCGTCGTGCGGCAAGTGATTTTTACATTCAATTGTGATCGTGGAGGACCGTGTGTGCTATGCCACCACAGGTCTATGTGTCGCTGTGTATCGGGTGTGATTTTATCGGAGTCCTGAGAGACCATATAATTACGAATCACCGCTGTTATACCGGGCGCGATTACTATATCAGACGGCCGAGTCTAGCGTGTATAATCCCGGTAGTACAAACGCATGTTGGCTTGATAACGAAAGAACTAGCCCATTGCAAGTAGCTTTAGACGTGAGATACAATACGGATTAGTTTGTGCAGTAAACATTCGAGAATAGACGAGGCTCTTATCATCGATGGAGGACTTGTAGATGTAATTGAACAGCTGTGAATGCTATTAGATTATTGCTTATGTAAAGCCGGTGGCAATTTGCTGAGAGGAAGAATTGTGTCTACATTGTTCGAGGCGCAGGAACTTATGATTTCCAGAATGGAAAGAGGACATTTTATAACCTGTGCTGTTGAAGTGTCAATGAATAATTTTGAAATGGAACTAGTCAGTGAAAATATGTGCCACTAAGCTTACACGTGAGGGGACTGGACGGAGTGACATTTACATCAAGATGAGGCCATGATGTTGCTATGACATAACCACACCGTGGGAGTCGGAGGACGCAGCCACCATGAAACGTGAAGTTCTCAGTTTCGATTCCTGGAGGAGGCGAGGAAGAAGATGGAGAAAGATGGAATCCTGCCGGTTCTGGAATGGGAAGGAGATGGTCCTGAATGAAGATTGGTTCCAGAGGTTCTGCATTCTATGAGCATGCTAGGCTTGTACCATATTTTCTTATTTCGGCCAGTTGGTGAGCTAAAACATTACTTCAATTTGTAGTTGTGAGTAGTTTGTACTACTCAGTAGTACTAGATGCCTTGGAGTTGAACTAATTATTATTTATTTGTTGATTAATCATTTTATTATTATTATTATTATTAATGGCCACATTTTTTTCTCCGTCTATTAGGTAATTATATGAGGAAGTGATTCACATTGTAGGGTTGTCACACGTGGCAAGGATCAATCCACCATGCTTGGCACCATGATCCAGTTAATATTTTCTTTTGGGAATTTTTGTAAATCCGTCACTACTTCGAATGATAAGATTTTTTTTCTACGATGATAAGATTGGAAATACGACGCGGATACTGAACTGAATTCATGATGGAATAAATGAAGGTGGTAGACTAGCTGTCGAGAGCTAGGGTGGAGTTCATGTTTTGAAATTCTTTTCTTTTTTTCGATTTTGACTTCAGCGTTTGGTGGATCTAATTATGTGAACTCTGAAGGATTATAACTTTAAATATTCCCATTTTTTTTATTCGTCCACATTCATTGATATAGAGAATTTAATTATTAAAAGCATGCTCGTCATTATGCTTCGTCACCTACCCATTTGACATTGCTACAGGTCATGCCTGCATTAGATAATTTATGCACACTTGTTAGGTGATGAAATGAAAGGTCATGATAATTAAAAGATAATAATGAGTTTATCTACAAAAAAAAAGATTGGTGTAGTTGTTTATAAAAAAGAGAGGGGAGAATTGAATGGAATGTAATAAAATAAATTTAGGATGATAGTTCACATATTCTGTGAACGTCTTATGGCAAATTTTCTGAGAATTAATCATGAAGAAACCCTTTGTGAATAAAAAAATAATAATGTAATAATAATTAGTAGTGTAATATCTTTCTAAATAAACATGACCATGCAAAATGCAGTCAGATGGTGGTGAATTAAGTATTCACAGGAGTAGGCAAGCGATAATCTAATCACTATGTAATTGATGGAGTGAAATACATTGCAAGCATACCATCGAATTGGGATAGATGGGAACTTTTAGTTGTGATATAATGATCAGCCATGACTTTGAACTTTGCATAAATGTAGGATAATGGGTGCACGTTTGCTTGGAATATTTTGAGTAATTAGACTCTGAAATAACGTTGTACGATAAATATAAATTTTGATTGCAACTTTAATTGATTGGTCAAGTAGGACCTATATTGTTGCAGCAATTATTTTAATTAATAATTGGTGGATATAAGATTTATTTTCCTCTCATTAGTTAGAACGGAGATCAATACTATTATTTTTTGGCAAGCTATTTATTTAACTTTCTTTCATTATAAACTCAAGTGAGTGATAATATTACGGATCTAGGACACTACCTGATGGACATTTAGCGTGATTAGTTGATGTTGATAGTCAAATGTGACTGAATCTATTTTTTTTTTCTTTCGAATATCTCCTAATTTTATTTCTGTCTAAGGATAGGACCAAGGAGATTCGTTGACCCATTAAAACTTAATTATGTTTATTTGAACTCTAAATATTTTTCTTTTTCTTCGGTCCACATCAAGCTTTCATTTAGATCGAATCTCCGAGGCAAGATAGGCTTTTTGGGGGTTTCCTATATTTGTATTGGTCAATGAGTTGCCAATAAATGGATGCCTATTTTAATCTTTTTAATTGTGCTTATCTTCTGATTTCTGTTGTGCTATTGCTTTGATTTAGGTTTGGGAGTGGGTTGATTTAACCTGTTACACCTACATCCTGTTAACCACCCCTGAGACTACTTGAGTTCTCGTACCCACCGGCGATTATTTTTTTTATATATTCGAACCCAGACCTCAATATTTTTTTGTTCTTTATCTGATATATGTCTTGTGTTATCGGCATGAATTGCGATGTTTTCGCCGGGTCATCCGATTCGATGCCGGTTAACGGGGACAATACATTTATGTGGGAAGCGTCTTTTGTCCAATCTACAAGGTCATCAGCCCAATAGTACGCAGATGGAGGCCATGTATGTGTGCAAATCGATTCCCCCTGCCAATTCAAACACGGTGAAACCGAATTGAACGAAATTTGGTACAAGGGTAGCACTAGCAAAGGGCACCTCAGCGTCATGTTTTATATCGCCGCCATCTTGACGGAAACGTAATGGTGGCCACCCAAATGTTCAAAGCTTAATTCAAATTACGACTAACCTAATCATCTGATCTCTTCCAAGTTTTGCCAACGACATACCTTTACGTGGGAAGCGTCTTTTGACCAAACTACAAGGTCATCAGCCAAATAGTTTCAAGATAGTGGATGTATGAATCATAAAAGTGTTATAGCCTAACCGTAACTTACGATTCAACAACGCTTGCCCTCAACAATTCAGCTTATCGTCCATACGGAGGTTTAATCTGTCCTCAAAGAGGTGACCGGTAGGATATTAGCATATTATAATAGAATATGTAACCGTAGAAGTGAATAACGGGTCAGGCTTATCGTGCCATATCGTTGTGGACCCGTGCCGTATCGTTGTCAAAATGGCCGCTATTTTTTCTCGTAAATACATATATTTCCGTAACTTCCTAAATGTATATCCTTTTAGGAATGGACTGAACAAACTATTACATATTTAGTATCAAATGGTTTATAAAAACGCCAGAAAACGGTAATGAAATCGTTGATTTCAACACTAAATATGATACAGTTATACTAAACCAGTTGTTTATCAAGTATTATCGTAGCGCATCCGTGGCGTAATGGTAGCGACTTGGGCTCCTAGTCTGCGGGTTCGTGGATAAAATCCCTGCAGGTTCAAATTTTTTACTTCCGTACTTTTTGGTATTTATTGATTTATAACTACTCACACATATGTAGTGTGTATTTGCAATGGAAAATATTATATATAAACTTATAACACCACATATTTCAACACTCGAATACAGCGATTAATATTCGTTGACCTTGATCCGCGGTAGAGACTATGGTTGTTGTTGTTGTTGTAGTTATCTAGCTGTGACCCAATCGCAATCTGCCCGCAGTGCGACGCCAGCGAGGTTCCGTCATTTAGAGAAGGACTTCAGTGTAGAAATATATACCAGAATGTTTCACTCATATCAACGATACATTATGCTAAGGTTCACCGATATCGAAACATTCCATGAAGAATTAGTGTCATTCACCTCTGCAGAACTGAGATGTGCGACATCTAATTTTAGGAGATCTAATCTGTTGATTGATGGCAGTGGTTCACTACGCTCGGTTCGTAGGAGACTGGATTGTTTCTTAAATTCTTTATACATCACGAATTGGCATGTACGTCACCTATATGTTATGAAAAGAAACCAAGAGATTTATGGTCTTCTAGGTTTAGACTATAATAACTTAGTAATAAACAGTAGCATGTCTCACGGAAATTGGATCATTCCAGGACGAGTTTTAAGAATCCATCTTTTGGAGAATGTATATGTACACCATCATTGTGGTGTTTGAAGCCATATTTTCAGTGTTGCCTTAGTAAACAAGAGTTTAGTGCTTTTCAGTCGGTCAACACGAATGTACCCAAAAGAGATGGGTTATGCCCTAATCCTGAAATAAATTACATGAGATTAATAAAACACTAGGATGACCAGTTTCGATCGTCAAGCGATCATCATCAGATCCATTACACTTAGGCTACAAAATCTATGTTTGAAATACAGGTGAAAATATTTACAATATGTACAATTATTTAGTTGCAGTATTGGTACTGCAACTGTCAGTGTATGCTAAATGCAGTATATATGTTAGGTGAAATGCTAAATGGTGATAGCTATCCGTAGATTGTACTTTAGAGAGATTATATGGTTGTAAACTATGGTTAAACTATAAAATTTCCGCACAGTGAGTTCCAGTGAGCACGAAAACTGCGAGTAGCTGTTGTACGGAAGACAATCAGATAAGTAGTTAGCCTACTTACGAAGCATACAGACAGATGGTGTTGAAAAGTGAAAATATCGGTTTCCAAAGGAAGCCAAAATTTTTACACCCCGATTGAGAGGCCCAATGCTTTTCAAACATCTCAATCTAGTGTCTGCGTGTTGCCTCAGTGTAACATTGGGCTCCAACAGAAAATTTGTTGAAAATGGAGATTCTTATTTCCCACAGTACAATGGCACTGCTCATGGTTTATAAGGTTCATAAATGCCTTGCAGTGACCTTCTCAGCATGAGCATTCCTTAAAAATTCAAGTTTCTGCTATGGGATCTTCGCGTCCAACTCAGGTGATCCTCATTCTTTTCCGACGAGCCCAAGTATTTGAGTTGGTTTTGTTAGTAGTGTCCTCCACAACCCTATTCATCCTGATACCTTGTATATATTAACTCATTACACCATTCAAGGAAATTATGTTATGATTTATAAGAAAAGTGCCTTACACGTGAAGCTTAACTTCAGTTGGAATCTTCGTCAATTGGAGGTTTACTGTGCATTACAGATTGTTTAAGCACTTCACAAAATTAATACAGAAAAATAAAGAAATACATGAATAAATAAATAAATAAATAAACAATCATTAGTGAACTTAAATGCATATAGATAAGTCTGGTATCTGTGAAGCTCGATCAGCTTTATCTGCAAGTTTCTTCAGCCTTTGGTCCCCCAGCATTAGATCAGTCAAGATCAGTGAGCTTCAACCATGAAAGCTACTACCATCAGATGTGCATGCATATGCCCACTCTCTTATGTATCGACTGTAAATAAAGAGATAAAAGCTTTGGTGAAGCATTCAACAATTCATTCACTAAGCAGAATCCAGATATTGCGCCTCGAAACGAAATAAAGATGCGAATAGTTGGAGCAAAAAGGAATTGGAGTAGTTTACAATTTCTTCTTTTCAGTTGGAGAACATATTAATGTGCCCAATTAAATTGGGCAGGGAATATCTACTAACCTGTAATAAATTACATGGATTTTTAAACACATATATTTACACACTTCTTAAAAAAAAGAGGGGGGAGAACATTAATTGGATCTGAGAAGTGTATAAAAGTATATGATTAATCCATGTAATTTTTTCCAAGTTAGTAGATGAGAGTAGATAAGTGTTATTCTCGGCCCTATATAATTTGGAACTTTAACGTGTTTATCGACTCAAAAGCAATTCTTTCACTAGATTACGAAGGCAACACTGAAAAAATTGCTTCGAAAATTTCTATATTGAGGGAGGGTTAAACTTCTTGAAAGTAATTGATTCAATTACTTTGAATCCAGCCATGTAATCAACCTGACAATTAGGAATACAGTTTCAAATCAATGCTCACCAAACTTGAAGCAGGAATAGTCTGCATTAACAAGGAATTAACATTTATACAGTACTGGATGATATGAGATGTATTACGGGACCATTAATCTCACAATCACAAGTCACAAAATCATGGTCTTATGTGGAATCCGAACCACTAGATGAGACATTTCACCTTGACAATCCCACATGCATTAAAAAATTGAGAACCCAGTATGCCTGGGAGGGAAGCAAGCAGCTTGACCACTGTGCCATCATGCTCTCAGCAACATGAAATGTTTGAGGGGGAGTGGAGTCAATGAAAACTTTGCAAAATAACAGTAAAATATGGCACTAAAAATAAATATCTTCATCAAAATGGTCATATCCCTTCCAAGTCTGAGAACATTTTCAATGCACCCGATGTTCCTTGAGAGGAAGTGCTCCTGGCAACTGTGAAGCTTGATCAGCTATTATCTACACATGTTTCTTCAGCCTTCGGTCCCCTAGCGCCAGATCAGTAGAGCTCAGTGAGCTTAATAATTGGAAAGACAGATTATTGATTTAACTCTCTCTTTCAGTAGTGAAAATTTAACTAATATAGCAAAGTATATCAAACATTTCTTGCAGTAAATTACAAGTAAAATATACTCTGTCAAAATGTACTGATTGCAAATACAAAATACTGAAAACACGGAGGAAAAAGTATTCACCACAACATATCTTCCACACTACACTGGAATCCTGGAGAATACACTGCTCAAGTAAGCCTAAGTAAGTAGAACAAATCATGAGAAATAATTGGGTTGCTACTGAAAAATGGAATAGAATAGAGAGTACTGGTACTTTCATTAAATTAACAAAAGTCCTCTATATTACAGGTTGGTAAAGCCAACAATTCACTGCTAGGCACTACTTCTGAGCCCCAAACATCACAACATTGGGACTAAATTATACAAACACTGTTGCTATTCACCTAATTTAACAACACAGTAACAAACATTTCTCCCCACTTTAAAAAAGCATGTAATCAAACAAGAACACAAACTAGTCAATGTACATGTATAAGAAAATATGATGTTAAACCAAGATGTTCTAAAACAAAATTATAAACTATCAGAGTAAAATTGCTTGTTTAACAACTTTATTGCTTCTCTCAATTGACTAGACAAAGCACAGAAATTTCATATAACTCTGCTGTTTGTTCACATTAAAAGGAAAAACAAAAGCAGCTCTACTCTCAGTAACAAGATTAACTTCAAAATGGAATGCTTATATACACTGGTCGACCAAAAATGTACATTATTACAATCTCAGAACAAATTAACACTTGTATCGCAGAACACTGACCACCTGCATGTAGGCTATAGTACCCTGTTGGTCCACTTCTTGCTTGGATACAGGCTGCAATATAGGCAGGCATGGAGGTATACAGGGTCCATATGGCATCCTGCAGCATATCTGTCCATATTTGTTGCAACTGGTTTATTGAGATCTTGTGCACTGCTCGGCTCCCACAGTTGGCATCTCAGGTGGTCCCAGACATGTTCGATTGGTGACAAATCTGGGAATCGGGTGAGCCACGGCATTATGTCAACATTGTGGAGGCAGTGCTGAGTGCAGTCCAGTGTTATCTTGGTCGAACAAATCGCTTCGATGCTCGTCCACGAGTGGCAAGACTTGTGGCCGAAGGATATCCTACATATATCACGGTGCCGTTATTGACCCTCGTAACACTATTAGGAGTGACTGACTGATGTATGTGATGGCCACCTGAACCATCATGCCAGCAGTGCAACACGCCACAGAAAACACTGGATAGGGACGTGCACCATGCTGCCTCCAGACATGAACACAGCTACCATTGTAGCACAAAGAGAACCTGGATTTGTCACTAAAGACAGCCCAGTTCCAGTCTGTAGCAGTCTAGGTTTGAAGGCAATGGTGAGCTAGTGTCAATGGCAGGCACATGATGGGTGCCATGAGACTGAATTCCCTTCAAACATGTGTCTGGAAATGATGCGGGCCAACAGGGCGGCCTGTAACGTAGGCGTCTTCCGTCTCTGGATGGCGGCCGACGAAACCGTTGGATAAGCATGTGCTTCATGGATGATCCGACGATCTCTTGGTGTTCCACCGGGGCATCCCGAGCCTTATCGTCCTGTGTGTGTGCCCCACTGGTCCCACAACATAATCAAACAATCTGGTCAGAACAGCCTGGTTGGTGGCCAATTTGCCAATACGACCACCCAGCCTTGTGCAGCCCAATATGAGTCTCCTCTCTACCTCTGTTCAATGGGTGAATATACTTTGAATGCACCATGGAGGTATGTCGAATGTTCAACAACGTGTATACAATCAGGAACAACAGTCTTCTGTATTAGAGTAGCCTGAGCGAGCTCTCTTATAGGCCTCAGGTGGCAACACGTGCACAGCCTCTGGCGGCAAGACCACTCAACCAATTACGCTCCTGCACTAATCATATGACTATCGGAGATGTAACTGTATGTGTGCAGCAAACAATTCCTCCTTGGTTCATTAATTTTTTTGTCAATCAGTGTACATCAGCACATACCTCTGTACATTATATGCAGTATTCTATCTGTATGCATAACAGTATGGAAGGCAATGCATGAAATGTTCATCTGTTCATATCCTCCTAGTTCTGATCACCATCTAACACATTCAAGATATAACTGTCCTGTACAGTAGATTCATGAGGTTGCTTTTATTTTAGTTGTTCTTCATTTGATTTCTCAAACACAAAATTCTCCCCCATGTTTATCACTCTCTCTTTCTTTTTTTACTATAATCAAGTCGCACAAGTATATCAGCTTGTATGCTGTTATCAGAATTACATCCAAATCTAGTTTACCAATTTTATTTAGTCAGAAGAAAGTCAAGAAACAAACTTTTGTTAGTAAGTGTTGCGGGAAAAATATACTGTAAAATGGGAGGATATTGGCCGCAGGGGTTACACCTTACAGGAATGTTACTTTTTACTTTTGAAATAGCTGATACGGTATTCCAACAGACATCTTATAACTGCTTCATTTTCCCACAGTTAAATGGAAAAGATGGTGAGGAGGAAGAAATCGGGGAAGAGGAAGATGAACTGCAAACAGAAAAGGACTTAACATGGAAAGAAGTGGAAGATGCAGTGAACAAGATGAAAGGAGGGAAGGCACCGGGTGTGGATGAGTTGAGTGTGGAGATGGTGAGAGCAGAAGGAGAGGTGAGGATACAGTGGTTGTACCGAGTGATGAGGACAGCATGGAAGGAAAGGAAGACCCCAGAGGACTGGAAAAAAAGGAATAATTGTCCCGATCTTCAAGAAAGGTAGTAGAACAGATTGCAGAAACTATCGGGGAATAACACTGACGAGTCATTGTGCAAAGATCTTCGAGAAAGTTTTGGAAAAGAGAATTAGGACAAGGATAGAAGGAGGGATGAGGGAAGAAGAACATGGCTTCAGAGCAGGAAGGTCCACAGTGGATTTGATTTTTGCTGTAAGGCAGTTACAAGAACAGCACTATGAGTATGGAACAGATCTACTGATGGCCTTCCTGGACATTGAGAAAGCATATGACAGTGTATGCAGAAACAAAGTATGGAAGTCCCTGGAGGATAGAGGAGTAGAGAAATGGACTATAAAGAGGATAAAGGAGATGTACAAAGGAAGCGTTAGCTGTGTGAAAATGGGAGGAGAGAGATCAGACTGGTTGGAACAGAGAAACGGCCTGAAACAAGGAAGTGCACTGTCACCGTTACTTTTCATTGTGGTGATGGATGACATGATGACCAGAGTGGCACAAGTAATTGGGGAAGGAAAGATGAAACCAATGGTGTTTGCAGATGATTTGATGATTTGGGGAAACAAGGAGGAGGAGGTACAGGAACAGTTGGACGTGTGGGAAGGAATAATACAAGGATATGGGATGAAATTTAGCATAAATAAGAGTGAGATGGTGATCACAACAAGGAAGAAGGAAAGAACCACAATGGGAATAACAATTGGTGGGGAACAGCTGAAGAAAGTGGAGAGTTTCAAGTATCTGGGAAGCCTGATACAAGATAATGGAAGAAACGATAGAGAAATAAATGAGCGGGGGAGGCAGGCAGAAGCATTTCGGAGGAGTGTGAGAAGCATTTTATGGAGCAAGGATGTCCCTCAGAACAGCAAAAAGATCATATATCGGACGTACTATGTCCCTATCCTGACGTATGCCTCGGAGACCTGGGTTATGAAAGGAAGGGAGAAGAGCAAAATACAGGCCAGTGAGATGAGGTTCTTGAGAAGCAGTATTGGAGCTACAAAGAAGGACAGAATAAGAAATGAGAGGACCAGAGAATTAATGAAGGAGGAACCATTACAGGATGGTATAGAGAAATCTAGACTTAGATGGTATGGACATGTAAAACGAATGGAGGAGAAGAGGATACCCAGGAGAGTACACGAGATGAAGTGGGAAGGAAAGAGACCGAGAGACAGGTGGCTGAAGGGGGTGGAAGAAAGCGTGAAGAAGAGAGGAGAAGACTGGACAAGGGTGGAGGCTGAGAGATGGTGGGAAGACAGAAGACGTTGGAGAGGCTTGTGTTCCAAACAGACCCGGCCAGTGGCTGGAAACTGTGCAAGATGATGATGATGATCAGGTGGTGGTGTTGTTAATGTGGAGTTTTGCATAAGAAATGTTCATTGCCAGAGCATTAATTTACAATGCACGTTTGAAATCATGGTCAAATGTATAAATGGTAAGCAACAAAACCTACAGGAAAAATAGCTGTGAGGATATGGTGCTACCCACTAAAAATTAAAATTACTGTTCAAAATAACTTCTCTAGCCAATATGCTTCCATGTTAACTGTGCAGATTATGAAACAGTCAATGTTATATGAAGCATTCACTAACTTGAGACATCAATTACCTTTATTTTAGCACCTGATAAGATCTTTCTTGCAATGACCTAACTTTATATTCACATACCAGTAACCAGAATACTGAAATGGTTTATTTGAAAGAACACATGCTAGACTAAATCTGTTTGTGAGGCCAATGGTTTAAGTCATGTCTCCATAAGCAAAAGAGTTCATCCTAACTTGGGCCTTCCCCTCACTCCAAATTAATGACAGGTAGGGTTGGACTAAGAACGTTGCTATGGGGGAAACAGATGGCCCTTTTGGAGGAAAGTATAAAGGACCTACTCATCCGAATGATGCATTATTATTAAGATCCTCAAAAGATGTTGTCTAGATACATTGTGCTTAAAATGTTTGTTTTATAGTCACAAGTAGGCCTACTGCTGACACTTCGTATTCATACCTTTGGGTCCGACCCTAATGCTTTCATATGATGAATTACCAGTACTAATTGAACAAATTCGACACCAGACACTCTATGGTTTGAGTGATGCTCTGTTTCTTGAGTCATCCTCATTTGTCAAGTTCGATCAACACTGTATGCAGGTCTTGTAACCAACCAAGTATCCAGTAATTAGCTTAGGCATATGCACACACATCAAAGAAATAGAGAGAGCTAGCAAATGTGGATGAAATAGATTGTTTCATCTATCACTACTGAAATATTTGCTACCCCAATTCTAAGGCTACACAAATTAAAACTACTAAGACCACAAAGAGGCATGTAATATATACAATCACTATATATACAATGAGGTTCATCCTTCCTCAACAAATTATCAAATCCCCTTTAGTCCACCACTGATGATGGGAGGTTAGGAAATTATGGATCAGCTGCTGTTTCAATCCCAGTCAAGATATGCAAGATTTTCAAAATGAAAGGTAGTTACTCAGTGACTTCGATTATTTGATGTAAACTGAAGATCCTATGGCTTATGATAGGGAGATTTAGTTACGTCCAACAAGAAGCTTGCTTGGGATGGTATCTTATACTTGGTATGTAATTGAGTAAGGAAAACAGATTTACTTGTAATGATTACTTTTGCAGTCATTTTTACTAAAAAAAAGTACCCATTATAAAGTTAGAAACCTCCGTGGCTTAGGCGGCAGCACGCCGGCCTCTCACCGCTGGGTCCGTGGTTTAAATCCCGGTTACTCCATGTGAGATCTGTGCTGGACAAAACGGAGGCAGACAGGTTTTTCTCCGGGTACTCCGGTTTTCCCTGTCAAAATTTCATTCCAGCAACACTCTCCACGATCATTTCATTTCATCTGTCATTCATTTAATCATTGCCCCAGAGGAGTGCGTAAGGTCTCGGCAGCCGGTACTGTTCATATCCTCGCCGCTAGATAGGGGCTTCATTCATTCCATTCCTGACCCGGTCGGAGACTGGAAGCAGGCTGTGGATTTTCATTTCATTTCAGTAATCATTATAGTGTACAAGCTACAGTGGAAATGGAGATCTATCTTACTCTGCACAACAGGCTCCTTGCACAGCAATGAATTGTGTGTTGTCAACTGTTTGCAACCTTTCTTATTTTTTCTTTTCTTCTCAATAACTTAGTAGTGGAAGGAACATTTCACTGGAGGGAGTCGTTGGATTCCATGTATGAGCAAAGATATTCATTTATTTTGTAAATGCCTCTGTATTTTCACTTCCTTGAAAAGTATCACAGTATATATACTCAAAAAACAAAACAAACAAAATCTTTCTCAAGAGCTCATTGAAGGACTTGGCCTACCAAGTGATTGTTGCTCAGCCAAACAGCCTGCAGGTTGCAGGGCAAGTTCAAGTGGCATAAAACTATAACATGAAAGACAAAAGACCTGCATACTCATTCTTATGTATGCATGTACAGGGTCATTATCTTTGTGCGTCCCGGTAATCGTGGCAAACTATGGCGTCATTTGGCTAGCCAGGTGCGGAGCGAGTGGACCTCGCAATACCCCGCTCCGCTGACTCATATCGTTAGTTCACACGTGTTTTGTCATTGATATGGACGTGTATCTGCAAAGCTTAAGACGTTAGTGTTGCACGTTTAGTGAGTATTGTGATTACTGTGATTGTTGGTCATGCCTAGACACCAATTCACATTGCGCGAACATGTATACAGTATGTCCATAATTCGAATAATAAAAAAGTTGACAGACAACGTTGTGTTCTTATAGAACAAAAATTAGATGAGATTGTTGTCCATTCTTTCATCAGAAGATGTCAGGTGTGTGTTACAGGAGAGGGAGGACATTTTCAGCATCGGCTATGAGCACTGCAAGTACACATTATTGAACATGTTTGGTAGAATTGTCAAAGTGCACGCCAACCACCGACTAAAGAGTGTACGCACGCCCGCAATCTGCGCCAGTCAACGCCGGTTTAGCCTGCTGTGTTTGTCGCGGCGCATAATGACCCTGTATGTATGTATTCATATTGAAGAATTTACTGAGAAAACCACCATGATTTTAATTGAAACTGGTGATGATGTAAAGCATCCACAAAATAACTCGTGATTAAAACTGAAAATTGAATGACACATTTTTCCTGACCTGCCAAGTCATTTCACAAAATCTAAAAAGAGACCTAAATCCCCAAACAAGAGGACATCACACCAGTTTTAAAAAAAAGTACTGTGGCCTTGCTTGCTAATATTAGCATGTATATTACAAAAGTCCTGCATTCTATAACTGTAATGATTTCTATAAGAAAATGGAGATTTAAAATAGAAAACTGAAGACTGTTGACAGAAATTTGATGAGAATCTAAAATAGTGCTAGAGCAATCATAAGTAAAGTTGTTATTTTTGCTAATTCATTTAAGGGTTATGGACATATTTGGTCATAATCCTTGTGCGCAATTGGTCTGATAAGCTATTTTATTGTGGTATCTGTATAAGCATTTTATTGGGATAGCTGCCCCAGGACATGAAGGTACCATTTTCTTCGAGTGGGTGTGCGGAAGTATCATAAGTGGCACATCAATGATGCATGCAAAGATGTAGAAAGTTTGTAGTGGAGGGATGGTTGTGTCAAGATAGTGATCTAACAATCGTAAAACTAACTTTGTGAGGTCTTTGTTAAATTTACCCGTTAGTACTCCGTTCACATTTACATCCTCGGTTCCATAAATACTATATTTCTAGGGATCCCAGATACTGAAAACCAAAAAAAACGGGTCATCTGACTGAAATACTCAGGGGAGAGGTAAGAATTGTGTGAAATTGGAAAGTTGATAAGCTAAAAAAAACATGACATTATGTAACATTTATATACAAGAAATTGGGAAGTTAATTACTTCATTAATTTGGCTATGCAGGTATTAGCTTGCTATTATTACTTATACATTATTATTAAACTCCATACTGGTACCTCATTCTTCTGCTCCCTAGCTTACTCCATTGATATCCCCTCCTCCTTGTAGTTAGTGGGACTGGGACAGGTCACTGTCATATTTTCCGGAAGAATGAATCCTTTCCCAGAGCATTTTGTGCTTCGATACCATTTCATAGAAGTTGGAACAAGATACCTCCTTGATATATGATTTTAAGACTTCACTGTGTCCAATTGCAACCGATTCCTTTCATCGTTCGAAAGCAAATTCATCAAGGAGGATATCCGTTCTAAGGTGGTGTTGGATCCAGGAAATGTGAGCCAAGGCTGACAATTTTCTCTATTTCACAGTAATCTATTTTCTCTTTCTTTAAATTTCTATCCATCTATCCTCAATCATACAATTTGTGGCAATTTCAGCAATTTTCTCTTCTGTCACATGGAATTTAACATGAATATGTTGATCAAAGAGATTTTCTTCATTCAGAACCATATTTGGCAAAATTATTCTCATTTGTTTAGTGCATTCTGTTATTTTCTCCCAGCTGATAGCTCCAGCTAGGGGAAGCCCATTGCACTGATGTAAATACTGTGAATGTCTTATTGGACCATTCCTCAATGTACTAAATTGCTGTACTATAAAAATTAGACACACAACATTTCAATTTGACTTTGGTAATCAAACCTTCATTGGACATTTCTTACAGTTTGTTTCTCGCATCACTGTTCAGGAACATTTCAGTACGGCGCACGGAAAGTTTGGTAAGTCACTTAAAACCTGTTGCCTCTTCAAGTTCTATTCTTTGAATAGCTTGTGAAAATAGTGATATCTGTGGTATCAAAAACAGCAAGAGAAGCAATTGCATGTTACTGAAAAAATAATGTATTATTTTTGGACACCTCTCTTGTGATAAAATGTAAGATTTCAGTCCATCATAGATTTCAAAGAATCGATTTAGCACAGGTTCAAGAGACAGCCGTCGTGTTTTACTTAATCCTAAATCAGTTCTATAATCAGGTTCCACAAACTCGCAGAAAGATTAGAGGCTTTCCCTTCTCACAGTAAATTGGTGGAAATACTGATAAACTTTCTCCAGAATCATTTCACTTTCCATTGGCAACACATCTACAGCTATTTGAACTGCATTGTGAATTATGTGGGTTGCACTACCAACACCAACTATCCTTCTACCTAGCTTTTCTTGCAGTTTTTTAAACACATTATTCTTTCCTCTTCTCCAGAATCATTTCACTTTCCATTGGCAACACATCTACAGCTATTTGAACTGCATTGTGAATTATGTGGGTTGCACTACCAACACCAACTATCCTTCTACCTAGCTTTTCTTGCAGTTTTTTAAACACATTATTCTTTCCTCTTCTTTGTAATCCACCAAAGTTAGTACTTGTATTGTCTACTGACAATTCTATGTTTTTCGATCGTTTCCAAAATATGGCCAACAAGAATATCAGGGCTTCCCCAGGTAGGTTAGCAAACTCTGGTATTTCAGTTTCAATACCAATCTCAGGAGTAAAGTATCGTACTATAATCAACACAATTTTTATATCGCCCCCTTCAAACCATTAAGAATGTTGTTCATTGCAAAAGGAGCCAAGAGATTTACAATAATAGCCTTGCATTTTGTTTGTGCACAAGTGAATTTCTTGTTTACAGACTTTGTCATGATTATTGATGTACAGTCCATTGACTGGAAACTATGGTTATGTTTTACTGCGTGAAATACCATTGTTGCTTCTTGTGCAGCAAGCTTTGTTTCTTCCTCATATAAGGCTTGGTTTAAAAAAAATGAAGTTAATTGTTGACTAGAACTTCTTAAATTCATAGCAGTTTCATGCTTCATGTGCTTACATGCTCCACTATCAGATTTTTCTACATGGCTGATGTTGAACACTGTGATGCAGAAACTGCATTCAACTATTACACCACTGCTGTCTTTACTTTCTTCCTTAAAAAAATGGATACTCTTCTTTCAAAGAGTCACTAAACACATTCCCGTTCCAGCATTTTAACTGTAAAAAATACAATTAAAACTCGGAATTGAACTTGTTCCTGTTTTACATGTGTTCTTGCTGCAAACATGCGAATCTGAAACGGAATTCCGGAAAGAAGTACTGTACTGTAAGTATAGAGGCACTTCAGTCATAGTGCCAACAATCTTCCAGTAGATAAAAATTTATCCAAATATATTCATCATATTCCCCCCAGGGGCTAACATCTAGTGGGACGTGGGTTGGCGACCACGGGACCCCAGCCGAGTCCGGCATTGCTTCCACTTACTGGTGACGGGCTCCTCTCCGTCTTCCATCCTGTCGACCTCCCTTGGTCAACTCTTGTTCTTTTCTGATCCCGTCGGTATTAGGGTAGGGAGAATTAGTCATTCTTTACGGTCCGTATTGACAATTATAACTAATTTATTATGCTTTATCCAAATCCGCCAATCAATACAATAAAATGTGCCGATAAGTACTAGGAACGATACATGTTTCGAACCTTATCAATGCGGTTCTTCATCAGTCGTCTTGTATTAGCACAGCATAAACAAAGACTACAGTAATGACATAATATCATGCAAGAACACACAAAAAACCTCAATACATACATTAGAAGACAATTAAAAACATTTCTGACAGACACTCCAGCCTTGGAGGCTGGATTTAGACAGCTCCTTAACCCGGTCCATGAGTCAATCCTAATTGGCTACATGGATAATTCTTGCCAGGCGCGTCCACGTCGCGGGGGTGGGCAACGGTACTGTAATATACCATGGAACTACAGTACCGGCTAAGTTCTGGTGAGGACCCAGTCCTATGGGGTATGACATAGGCCCCGTGCACAGGGTTACATGCGAAAACCTCAACGGAATCTACAGCGGAGAAGATGGACTTCAGAACGGTGGAGATTGCGGAAGAGGCAACCCAGTACTCAGGGAATAGTATGAGTACAGCATCAATCGGCAGCGTCTGTTTCCCATGTTAGGGGCGGCTGCAAGGGCATCTGTTCTCCATGTTAGGGGCGGCCTGAATAATAGCTGGCAGTAGCTTCATAAAATGCCTTTGGGAGTGGCGACCCCATCGTAATAATAGCCTAAAATGGAAATGGCACTTCCAATGATTCGGAAAAGGTTAGGGCGTACCCTGCAGGCGACGCGCAGTTCCTTTGGTACTGAGGGAACTGTGAGAAATGGGCGACCAGTAACCGAAATGAAAGTGGGAATCATGAATGTCATGACCCTGCAGGCAAGGTGGAGGAGGTGGTAGACTTCATGGAGAGGGAGAAGGTTGGAATGATGGGGCTGAGTGAAGTGAAATGGAAAGGTAAAGGAAGGAAGAAATTGAGGAAAGGATATACTTTATACTGGAGTGGTGGCCAAGAGGCAAAAAATGGCGTGGGACTGATAACCTCGAAACAACTAGATGAGTATGTTGAAGTGGTCGAGTGTGTGAGTGACAGAATAATGAAAATTAGAATGAAGATGAAGAATGACGTGATGGACTTCATACAAGTGTATGCACCACAGACTGGAAACAGAGAAGAAGATATTGAAGTATTCCTGGAGGATGTAGAAAGAGTAATCTCAGATGTAGAAGTGGTGATCATGGGAGATATGAATGCACAAGTCGGAATTGAGAGACAAGGAAAGGAAGAAGTCGTTGGACCATATGGATATGGGAAAAAGAACCGGGAAGGAGAGGAACTTGTAAACTTTTGTGAAAGGAATGGACTGATAGTGGGTAATTCATGGTTTCGGAAGAAAAACAGCAGGAAAATTACGAGATATGGGTGGGGTGATAGAAGAACAAAATCAGTAATTGACTACTTCCTGGTGGAAAGGACAAATCGCAGAAAGCTGATGGATGTGACAGCTTTACCAGGAGAAGCATTTGATGGGGACCATAGAGCTGTGGTGGCAAAATTTAGATGGGGAAAATTGGAAAACCTAAAGGAGATCAGAGAAAGTAAAATAAAAGTATGGAAATTGAAAGACAAAGCTGTACAGGAAGATTTTCAGGAGAGATTGAAGCAACAAATCCCAGTTACTGAAGTGGGAAATGTAGAAGAGGAATGGTCCCACTTTAAAAAGGCATTTGCTGGTGCAGCAGTGAGTGCTTGTGGTAGGACGTCAACAAGAGTTAAAGAGAAGGAGACACCGTGGTGGAATGAAGAAGTGAGGAAAGCAGTGAAAGAAAAGAAGTCTGCATGGAAAGAATGGAACCGAGATCAAACAGAAGAAAGCAAAAGGAAGTATCACGACAGCAAACGGAGGTGTAAGAAAGTGGTAGGAGAAGAAAAGAAGAAAAGTTGGGAAGAATTTACACGAAGAATGGAAACAGATGTAAGTGGCAGTAAAAGGATGCTGTATGGGCTTCTAAGAAGTAAGAGGAAAGAAAGAGTTACTACAAAGCTGGTGAAAAAGGAAGATGGAGAGTTGTTAACACACCCAGAAGAGATAAAGGGACGATGGAAGGAGTATTTCGATAAGCTATTGAATGTGAGCAATTGTACTGGTGAGATCGAAGTGACACAGCCTGACGACTCTATAACAGAAGATGATATAACAATGCTGGAGGTGGAATTAGCAGTACAGAAAATGAAGATGGGAAAAGCAACAGGGGTGGATGAAATCAGTGTAGAAATGATAAAGGCTGCTGGACCTGTTGGTATGCAATGGCTGTATCGACTGCTAAAGTATGTGTGGAAACGGAAATGTGTACCAGAAGACTGGGAGAAAGGGCTAATAATACCAATGTTTAAGGAGGGGGACAAGAAGGTGTGTGATAACTATAGAGGGATCACCCTCTTATCACAGATAGTGAAAATACTGGAAAGGATATTAGAAAGAAGAATGAGAAGAAAGGTGGAAGGAGAGTTGCAAGAGGAACAGTATGGCTTCAGGAGTGGAAGATCCACAGTGGACCCAATCTTTAGCTTGAGGCAGGTGATGGAAAAGAACTGGGAATATGGAGAGGATTTGATCATGACTTTCATAGATCTAGAAAAGGCATATGATAGTGTCCCCAGAGAGAAGGTATGGGAAACCATGGTTAAGAAGAGACTGGGAAGAGAAATGTTGGAAATGGTGCAAGCAATGTACAACAACTGTGTTAGCAGGGTACTGACCCCAGTTGGAAAGACAGACTGGTTTAGGAACAAGACTGGACTAAGACAGGGGAGTGTGCTGTCACCTCTTTTATTCATAATGGTAATGGATGAAATTGTAAAGGAAACAAAGGAAGCATATGGACATAAAGAAATGAAGTTACTATTATTTGCAGATGATATTGTGGTCTGGGGAAGGAACACCGAAGAAGTGCAAAAACAACTAGATGCACTAAACGAAAATATTCAGAAGTATGGCCTGAAAATCAGTATAGAGAAAAGCAAGACCATGGTGATGACAAGAGGGGAAAGACAAGGAAAGGGCACTGTGAAAATTGGAAGTCAGAGTTTGGAAATTGTGGACACGTTCAAATACCTAGGAAGTGAATTGATGCAAACTGGTAGGTTGGACATGGAGATTGGCAGGAGGGTACAGCAGAGCAATGCATTCTATCAAAGTGTAAGAAAACTTGTTTGGGATAAGGAAGTACCAAGGAAAAGCAAGGAGGTAATGTATAAAATGTACTATGTACCCATATTAACTTATGCAGCTGAGACTTGGACCCTGACGAGCAGGCAAGAGAGTAGAATCCAATCCAGCGAAATGAAATTCCTAAGAAGTATGATAGGTAAGACAAGGAAAGACAGAGTGAGGAATGAAGATGTTAGGAAGGAAGTTGGGATGGGAAAACTAAATGAGAGAATTGAGAAGAATAAACTAAGGTGGTTTGGACATGTAAAGAGGATGGAGGAAAATAGAATACCAAGACAGATGCTGGAGGCCAAGTGCAAGGGTAAGAGAGCAAGGGGAAGACCTAGAACAAGGTGGATCGATTCAGTGAAGAACAGCGTGAGAAAAAGGAATCTGGACTGGGACAAGATCGTGGAAGAAGAATTGTGGAAGGAAAGAGGAAAGTGGAGAAGTGCCATAAATACCCCGACCCGGCAGGAGCTGGATAAGGGGAAATGATGATGATGATGATGACTCTTATTTAAAATCACTGTATTATGGGCTTGTCTAGTTCCCATACTGAAGTGCTGTTTTTCATGCTGTAATGCGCAGTGAAGTGCTTCATGTCTAAACAATCATAACACTTTAAAAATATATTATAAACTGCTAGTTCTTATAAAGTCATTATTGACATTTATATTGGCTTCTGTCTTGTCTATAAATTCTTCTGACGAAGAACGTAGTGAGATTCTATTAGCTGGTAAAAACGTTGTCAAATGCGGATGAAAGATGGAAAATTGTCCCAACTGGGCAGCTTGTACATTGTTCGGCGGACCATAGAGCTCCTACAAACTGCTCAGTTGGGACAATTTTCCATCTTTCATCCGCATTTGACAACGTTTTTACCAGCTAATAGAATCTCACTACGTTCTTCGTCAGAAGAATTTATAGACAAGACAGAAGCCAATATAAATGTCAATAATGACTTTATAAGAACTAGCAGTTTATAATATATTTTTAAAGTGTTATGATTGTTTTTTAAAGTGTTATAATTGTTTAGACATGAAGCACTTCACTGCGCATTACAGCATGAAAAACAGCACTTCAGTATGGGAACTTGACAAGCCCATAATACAGTGATTTTAAATACGAGTTTCTGTTAGAAATGTTTTTAATTGTCTTCTAATGTATGTATTGAGGGTTTTTTATGTGTACTTGCATGATATTATGTCATTACTCTAGTCTTTGTTTATGCTGTGCTAATACAAGACGACTGATGATGAACCGCATTGATAAGGTTCGAAACATGTATTGTTCCTAGTGCTGGCACATTTTATTGTATTGATTGGCGGATAAAGCATAATAAATTAGGTATTAGGGTATCCGAGACCTAGGGAGACTTTCACTTTCCCGCCTTAATTGGCCCTTGTCTCATCTTCCCTGATCCCTCCGTCTTCGAGGGGTCAGACCTCTTGTTTTCTTTTCATTATATTTCCTTTTCTCTTTAAGATTCCCACACTGTTTTGTTAATTGGCTCCCCCTGTATCTAAATTCCCTTTAGTGAATGTTTTGCCTCTACACTCCATTTTGTAGGTATTTTCAATCTATGTTGCATTTTGTAAGTCTCTTCGATCTAAATTGCATTTAGCGGTTATTTTCAACCTCAATTGCATTTTGTACGGACTGACGATCTAAATTGCTTTTTAGTGGATGGCAAGATGGCGGCGAGTGACAGACCTCGTGTTTCAGTAGCTCTGACATATTACTGTATTTTAGTGGTATTTTGCTTGTTCAAGTGTGCTATACGGTGTGCAACTGTGTCTGAAAACATTTCCGACCGTAGTGATGTGTCGTGTGACCAAGAAATTCAGTGGTACTGTGCAGAGAGGCACTTTACTTTCATGACCGCGTCAGCTTGTAACCTCCCAGTGCTCCGCCATGTTTCCAACACACCTCGTGGTACAAGGTTGCCGTGCTTCCTCCAGTGCAGTTTACTTGATACTACTACTATGAGGTGACATTCATTTAAACCCAGGACCCCTTAACCTCTACTATCAGAACGCACAGAGCATCAAAAATAAACTAACCGACTGTTTAGCAAATGTAAGAGAAATTAATCAATTTGATATCCTCTGCCTCTCAGAAACATGGTTGTCAGACTTTGTATCTTGTGGGGAACTTCCGTTTTCATCCGAGTTCAATGTGTTTCGGCGCGATAGGTCCACAAGGAGGGGGGTTGCAATCGCAGTTCATAACAAACTGAAGGCAAAACATCGGCCTGACTTAAAAACTTCCTGTGAAATAATATGGGTTGAGATTAATATCCCAAAAAGGAAGAACTTACTCGTAGGTTGCTTCTACCGCCCACCTACCAGCAAAATTGACACCTTAGAAGAATGTTTCAACTCTACTGTTCTTGCCCTCAACCAAGAAAATGAAATAGTGTTGCTAGGTGATTTTAACTCACATATCTCCTGGACATCAATAGACAATGGTACCATACACTCTCCCCCTATAGATGCTTTCATCTTATCAAATCTTATAAACGTTCTACATCTGAAACAGTTCAATCTAAACCCTACAAGGAAATCCGAAACACTGGACCTCATATTTTCAACACTGCGTAATGTCACCGTGACCGTTGGAAGAAATATCCTGAACACCGACCACAGTTCAATAGAAGACACCCTCCCTGTCCCAGCCAGCAGACATAAAAAACAGCCCAACCACCGATAAGAAAGCTTTCCCTCTTTGGAGGAAGGTTGGCTGGCAAGCTGTCAATCAGGATCTGTCAATCATCTCTACCCTGGTGCCTGCTAACAGCTGAGAGACGTAAATAGTGCAGTGGCCTTGTTCGAGGATTTACTTTACTCAGCCATTAAACAACACGTGCCTTTCTCCGTACCCAAATCAAACAAATACCCACACTGGCTAAGTCAAAACACCAAACTCCTTCTCCAAAACAAAACTCGAGCATGGTCACTGTGGAAATCAGTTCCTAATCCTCATACCCGCAATGGATTTATTCACCTACGGAAAATTTCAAGACATATGACAGAAGATTACAACCGCTACATTTCTTCCATAACAGGAAATCTCAAGAATAACCCGAAGAAGTTCTGGACACTTATATCATCCCGTAGAAAGACTCCTAGAATTCCACTTAACCTAAACCTCCATAATGAAGAAATCCCAATTGAATTGAGGTCCACACATTTCAATGGATATTTTCACTCAACCTTTTCAGTTCCCGTAAGAATCCCCAGTCCCCCTCAACTTACTAGCGTCTGTTCTGATTCACTGTCTCAAATTTCAACAAACCCCGATGAAATCCAAAATATTTTAAAAAGTCTGCGCGCAAACCGATCTACCGGACCATCAGACATAAGCCCTATATTCCTGAAAAACACCTCTGCATCTCTCAGCATCCCTTTGTCCATAATACTCAACTGGTGCATGACTTCTGGCATTTTTCCTGACTCATGGAAAAGAGCTGATGTCACAACTGTCTTTAAATCAGGCAGCAAGCACAATATTTCCTCATACAGACCTATATATCTATCGTCCCAATACTCTCTTCAGTCTTCGAAAGAATAATACATTGCCGTCTCCTCACTTTCATGATGATGATAATTGTTGTTTTAAGGGGCCTAACATCTAGGTTATCGGCCCCTCCTCACTTTCACCAAACCACACCTCTCAGAAGAACAACATGGCTTCGTCCCTGGAAAATCATGTTTAACAAATCTGACTGTTTTGAACCATCACATAATTTCTGCAATAGATCAAAAATCTCAGCTAGATGTAATCTACGTTGACCTGGCCAAAGCATTTGATTCCGTGAACCATTTCCTTCTCCTCCACAAGCTTGCTTCACGATACAACGTAAATGGATCCTTCCTATCCCTAATACAAAGCTTCCTGTCCAATAGGCAACAAAGGGTAGTGCTTCCAGGGTCTGTATCGTCCTGGCTCCCAGTCTTGTCAGGAGTAACTCAGGGCAGTATCCTGGGACCCCTTCTCTTCGTGCTGTATATGGACGATATAAACACATGTGTGCAAACTACTCCATGTTCCCTTCTTCTGTACGCTGATGACCTCAAGATATTCAGAAAAACTTCCAGTTCTGACGACCTTGCTGAGCTCCAGGAAGCAGTGAATACATGTACTGGTTGGTTCAACAAATGGAGGTTATCTCCAAATCCCAAAAAAGTGCTTCAATGTGTTTTTCTCACTACTGAAATCTGGAAATCAGGCGGACTATAAAATATGTGGAAATAAATTGGATACAGTTTCTCAGGTAAGAGATTTAGGTATTATTCACGATGATAAACTGGCATTCTCTCCCCACACTGACCTTATCAAATCTTGCGCAATGTGCAGTCTTGGCATTCTATACAGATTCACAGAAATTAAAGACCTCACTGCACTTAAATTATACTTCACCACATATGTTCTCCCTATCCTAGTTTTCTCTTCTCCAATTTGGTCTACTTCGGCTATAACCAATATTTCTAAATTGAACAGTGTCTTCATATCAATAGTCAGAGCTCGCAATCCTTCACTAAGGCACCTTGTCAAATCCGACATTCTAAATCAGCTCAATGTACTCAACCTGAGAAGCCGTCTACAATTTACTGACCTGTGTTTCCTACATAAAATTATGAATGGTTACACAAAATGTAACATGCTCTTAAGCTACTTCCCACTCCATGTTCCCTCCCGTTCAACATGTCAGAACCATTTACACCACATACCTCACCCACGTCTTGAAGTACAGAAGCGCTCTATTTTCCACCGTCTACCTACCCTTAGCAACTCCCTTCCAAATATTGACATATTCTCTCCCTATAGAACATTCAAACATAACATCAGAAGATCCCTTTCATCCTCAATTCCTACCCCCTCACCCTCCTAATCACCCACTACCCCAATCATTCCCTGTGTCTTTCCCTTGCTGCCATCCCTGCCATTTGTTACCTGTTATTGTTGTTGATTTTGTTAATATTATTTGAAATTGTTAAAATATTAGTGTAAAATGACCTTTTCATGGCTGTATCTAATAATTATTAAATAAATAAATAAATAAATAGTAAGTCTTTCAATATAGGGGCTGGGACTTTTGTGAGTATTTTGAATTTCAATTGCATTTTGTAACTATTTTCAACCTAGACCACATTTTGCAGGTATTTTCAATATAAATTGCATTTTGTACGGTGGACATTTTGTAAGCATTTTGATTCTCAATTGCATTTTGTGGGTATTTTGAATCTAAATTACATTTTGTAAGTATTTTCAATCTAAATTGCATTTTGTAAGTATTGTCCATCCAAATGAGTAGTTTGAATCTACCATACATTTTGAATTTCAATTGCACTTTGTGAGTATTTTGGATCTGAAATGGGCATTTTTCAATCTAAATTGCATTGTGTATTTTCAATTTCAATTGCATTTTGTACATATTTTCAATCTCATTTGCATTTTGTAAGTATTTTGAATTTCAATTGCATTTTGTAAATATTTTGACTCTACTTTGCATTTTGTACGTATTTTGAACCTAAACTACATTTTGTGCATATATTTCAATCTATTCCTTTTGTGAGTATTTACCTTCTAATTTCCCTTTTGTAAGTATTACCACTCACCATTTTGTGAGTTACACTGCGCTGAGTTACATTTTGTAAGTATTTTCAGTCTCACTTAATTTTTGTTCTGGTCTCCATTTCATTGTCATCTTCGCTATCACCTAGACCATTAGGAGCAAATAACCTAGATGTTAGGCCCCTTAAAACAATAATTATCATCATCATCATCATATTCATCATATTGTGGTTAACAGCAGTCTGACTCCACCTCAGGTCATGCAGCTACAATTAGTAATGATTTTCTTATAGATAAAAGATAACTAGGTTTATTAGAAAGAAAAAAAAAATCCAGGACAATTCTTCAAAATCCAGGGACAGACCCAGAACTGTCCTGTCCCTAAATATTTCCCAAGTGCTCTGAATTGCCACTTTTAGAGATTAATGGGTTAATTTCGTAGCAAAGTGTTTGGGAGAGTGGGGCACATTAAACCGGAAAAAATATTTTTCACTGCTACTCATCCAGTAATTTTAATACAGATCTGTGGTTCTCTCCCTTTTGAAGTTAATCATTCAGGTATCAAATGCCCTCATATGAATACACTATGAATACACTGTGAATAGTAGTTTCTAAGCTGCATGTCATTAAATAAAAATAGGTAAATGGTTCATTCTTCCCCCACCCATGGGGTACCATGAACCAGTCTACAGAGTTTCATTAGAAGACTTAATTACAGAGTTATTTCCAAATGTAATATAATCTTCACATACAATCCTCTTATAAATCATATAACTAAGCATATAGGCATTCGACCACACATACACATTTGAAATTAACGGACTTCAATGGATTGGAAGTTAATTCCAAATTTGAAGTATGATTTTTGTCTCTTTGTCACCCCCTGTTCAGTAGGATTTGGCAGCACATATAGCCTACTCTATTGTTTGCTGGAACAGATGCTTCATCCCTTACCTGAGAAGAAAAGAACTTTCCACCCATTTTTTCACTCTTTCTCAAAAATGACACCTGATAGTCGCCTGCATCATCATTTTCCCCACATAGTAAAAATACTTTTTATTTTTCAGTTCAAACCTGGTCAGAACAAAATCATCTGTTTCTGGAGATTTGTCCAAATCCTCAAAGTTGTATTTGGATTCATCAAACTCGTCCAGGTTGGCATCGCTCTCTTCGTACTGAACTTCACTATACTCTTCCTCAGATTCCTGCCCATACAGCTTCTGTTTGGCCTAGTTAAATTATGTAAATGAATCAACATTACTAGCACCTAAGTATTTACCCATGCTAAGAAACCCACAAAAGGACATACGGTATTTAGGGAAAATTAAATCGCTCCCCGGGCACAATGAACCCAGCAGGACATATATTTATACAAAACTATTGTGAGGGTATGTGTGAACAGTGTTCAAATTTTAGGATATATGAATTTAAAACACGATTCTGATATTATAATAACTAACTTAATATGAATTTCAACCAATCCTTTGCCACCAAATGTTAATCTACCAAGTTCTCAGAAAATTACTTCACTGTAGCCATAACCAAGTAACACCTGCAGAGAGCTAATGGCGGGAACTAGATTTTGCAGAAACAAAATGCAAGTCAGTAGAGCAGTTCTACCAACATATGCAGAGTGAAAAAAAAAAACCTTTATTTATACTGAAGTTGTTTTTTTTAATGACAGGCTTGAATATCTGGATTTCGCAGACGACATTTGTCTTATGGCACAATGGTACCGAGGCATAGAAGATAGCTGGGGAGGTTGCAGAGAAGGAAGCTTGTAGTTTTACGTGACCATTAATCTCGCGATCATGAGCCACGGGACATCCTTTTTACGTGGAATCCGAACCACCGGACTAATGATCAACACCAACAAGACCAAAGAGATGAGGATAAATTCTGACGTCACGACTAGCTTGACAGTCAACGGAAAGGAAATTGAGCGAGTTGAGGCCTTCCTCTACCTTGGAAGTATAGTCACAAATGATGGGGGAGCAGAGGAAGATGTTCAAAGCCATATCAGGAAGGCAAATGGTGCGTTTGTCCAGCTCTACCCCATCTGGAGAAATGGAAACATTTCCAGGAAGACCAAGCTCCGCCTTTTCAATAGCAACGTAAAGTCGATTCTTCTCTACGGCTGTGAAACATGGAAAGTCACAAAACCGATCAACAGCCAGCTACAGGTGTTCATTAACAGATGTCTGCGTCGCATCATGAATGTGAGGTGGCCGGAAATAATCTCAAATGAAGATCTTTTGATCATCACCAATCAACAACTGATTAGCATCCAGATCAAGGAGAGGAAATGGCGCTGGATTGGGCACACACTAAGGAAGCCGGACAGAGCTGTTGAGAGGGCGGCACCAGACTGGAATCCTCAAGGCGCCAGGAAGCGAGGTCGACCTAAGAAGACATGGAAGACGACGATCGAAAATGAAATTGCAGAGGTGGACAAGTGAAGTGAAGAGAATGACCAGGAACCGTACTGCGTGGAGAAATTTCGCCAAGGCCCTATGCTCCGGAAGGAACGACAGGAATTAAGTGAAGTAAGTGATACTGAAGTTAAGTAAAAAGGTTCATAGTGCCCCATGGTTCAAAGTGCCCCACTCTCCCTTATCAATTAAGTGCAACATATTCTTTAGGACTTGATGGTGGGTGGAACTTTTGAATAAAACAGAGGTACATATTTGATGTACTGGCAAGGTCTTTATTCATTTGTTCATTTGTGAATTATTTTGTACTTTCAACTTCCTGAAAAGTCATCATCATAGTTTAAGTTTCTACAGGATTATAACAATGTGCTACACTCCCTTTAAAAAGTAGAAAAATGAATCTGGTGGTCACTTGTTGGTAAGAAATGTGGCAAATATCATTACACCTGATATTACATACATACAATTTCATTTGAGACTGTTTTGCCTTTGAGCGTCAAGTCTACTCCACGATCTCATATTAGCAGTTAGCAATGTGGCCTCCTCTGCTTCTATTAAAGAAAGCTTTCCAGTCTGTCAACACAAATTGTGCCCAATTACATTACCCTCATATCAGTTACCTCTAGCTTATGTATCAGATATCCCGAATCTACTCTCACTTCCATGCAGCAAGGCCAGTCCAAACACTGAGCGATGTAGGGAGAGTTTGGTCGCAACACTAACTTCTTTCTTGCAGAATACTGTAGACCGCAAATGAAAGATAAATGCATTGGCCTTTCTCTATTTCTTTCCCCATACTACTATCCTAAGTATTTAAAGTGGTCCTCCTGCTCCAGTTTAGTTCCTACTGCTGGACATTCTGGTTTCGTACATTTCTTCCCTTCCGACAAAACCTCCGTTTTTGAAATGCTGATTATCACACCATATTGTTCACGTACTAACATGTTGGCTTATAAGCTTTCGACGGAATCTGTCATTACAACCAGGTCATCAGCTTATTAAGCCAGACTGCTCAACTGGTTTCCACCTAATTGAATCCCACCTAGCCAGTTTATGACCTTCAACAAATGGTCCATACATAAAATAAATGGTAGTGGAGACTGATTAGAGCCATGCCTCACTCCTGTAACAATTTTAAACCAAAAACTCATCCAACCATCATCTCTCACTGCAGCCTGATTATCAACATAAATATTTTTGATTGCCTGTTGCAGCCTTCCTCCGATATCATAGTCCCTCAGGATGCTCATCTTCTCTGCATCTTCTCCCTTGGTAATCTATTGTACACATTCTCTAGATCTAAAAGCACAAGCATCGTAGCATTTCTCAATAACTTGGCGCATACTAAAAATTTGATCCTAACATCCTGGTTGTGGTCAGCCACACTGGTAAACATCTTACTCTCAGCCAACGTTCAAACTTTCCTTTATACAATGTCTGGATACACTTTGCCTGGGACACTTACCAAAGAAATACCTCTATGATTGTTACAATATTTCCTGTTACCTTGCATATATACTGGGGCGATTACTGCTTTTTTCCAGTCAGAGGGTACTTTTCCTAAATCCCAAGCAAATTTCATTATACTGTGGAATAAATTTATCCCTGCTTTTACACTATACTTAACCTATTCGGGCTAAATTTCATCTACCCCTGTCGCTTTGTGCCATTGCAGATTATTTACCACACTTTGTCGACCATGATCCTGTTTACGTCCTAATTTCCCTCTTGCATAATCTCAAAATCTGCCACATTGCCATGTAAGTCTCCATTTCCATTCAGCTATTTTCAAAGTATTCTTGCCATCTTCCCAGTGCTTCCTTGGCATCTACAATGAGTTTCCAAGAATTATCCAAAATGTTACTCATTTCTCTTTCACCTTCATTTCTAAGACCTAACATTTCCAATTTATCTCCAAACTCCTTCAATGATTTTCTTTTGGATTTACTATTATTTGTTTGGTTCTGTTCCTTTCCACTATATAAATCCCTCTGTCTAACGGATTCCTTGTTTGGAACCATTTTTGTACGCCTTCTTTTTAATTTAAAAACCCGACTTCACTATGTCATTCCACCAGGATGTGTGCCTTTTCCTGTCTTTACACACTGTTGTACTAAGACAAGGCTTTGCTACTTCTAATACTGAATCTCTGTATCCTTCCCTGGATACGCATCCCTGTATCCCGTTTCTATGTCCTGAAATTCCTTTCCATCTACTCTTTGGAATTTCTCATCAATCATTTCCATGTATTTCTGCCCAAGTTCCTTATCCTGTAGATTTTCAATCCTAAACCACTTGCAAACAGCCCTCACTTTTTGCACTTTAGGTCAAATTATGCTTAATTCACAGCAGATCAGTTTGAGGTCTGTTTCATCAAAAAAGCCCCTGAATACCTTACAATTCCTTATCAATTTCCAAAATTCAGAGTCAGTAATGATATAGCCTATTATTGACTTATTTTACCCTCCCATGTGTATCTGTGAATCTCCTTATGCTTAGAGAATGAGTTAGCAACAGATAACCCCATGCTAGCACAGAAGTCCAATAAACATTTCCCATTGGTGTTCGCTTTCCTATACACACCCCACTTACCAATTAACTTCTAATACCCCTCAGTCCTATTTCCAATCCTAGCATTGAAATCCCCCATCAGTACTACTACACTATCCTTATTGTTAACTCTCATTACCACATCACTCAATGCCTCATAAATCTGTCTACATCGTCCTGATATGCCCTTCACATGGAGCGTACACTGAAATAATCCTGACCAGATTTCCTGACGTATCCAAATCTATCCACATAAATTGTTCATTAACATAGCTCACAGAAACTGTTGTGTTCTAAGGTGGTCTTGACATACAGCCCTACTCCCCACTTTGCCCTGCCTTGTTTTACACCTGACAGGTATACCTTGTAACCCCTTACTTCCTCCTCTCTATCTCCGTTTATCTAAACTTCCACTAATCCCAGTTTGATTGCCTGTTTGTTTCCATGGATGGTGGCGTTTAAGAAATTCCATGCCAAGGGCTGGATTCTTATTCCCCAGAGTAAGAAACAGTCATGAGAACAGTATGGAATACAAATATCTAGTTAAGGACCAGGAATTTCAATTCATAATGACCTGGTTACAGATCCTTATTGTTTTTGTAAACCACCTTGCATCTTCCTTTGTAGATATATCCGGTTCCAACTATTATGATCCTGTTTTTGTGGCTCTGAAGTGCGAGGCAGAATGCTCCCACCTCTGTATTGCCTCTCATGCAACTGAAGAGTACAAAGTGCCCTTTACGGAGTAAGAACTGCGGATTGTACTGGCGCTCTGCTAGGACACGTCTCCTGGTCCAGATGAATGTTCATAACCAGACGCTGAAACACAGTAACGATCAGAGCATTCGCTATTTGCTTAAGGTGTTTAATCGCATCTGGTTGGAAGGTGTGTTTCCAACGCAATAGCATGAAGGTATAATCATTCCTATCCTGAAGCCGGATAAGGATCCCAAACCGATAGTGAGTTACATACCAATATGCCTTACTAATGGTCTGCTGTTTGAGAGAATGGTCAATCGGCAACTGGTGTGGGTTCTGGAGAAATGGGGACTCCTGTCTGCATACCAGTACGGAAATTGAGGAAGCTATATAATTTATCCAAGGTGAATTTTGAAAATATACTTCTGAACCAGAATGTGTTATATGTTTCCACTATTCATGTAAAATGTTATATCACTTTGCACCTATGTTCCGAATATTTAATAAACAGATTGTAAATAGTTAATGTAATAATACTACAGTAAAAATTTATTCAAGGCAAATATTGTCATATGTATTATTTTTGCATTCATTCTGCAAGGAAATTCTATTCTGGAATTCTCTTGAATAGAGGTTCCAGCTGCTGAGGTCAGGAAATAGTGCTACACTACTCTTGTGTTGAACTACTACCCTAAAAGAGTTACTAATTCCCCCTTCAAAATGCTCAGCTAAAAGGCCTGTCTAAAGCCACTTAAGAGGCTCAGTTTCGATGACTTGCACCAGGCCAGTGCAGTGGACAACTTTTTATTTTAACTCATTAACTATAAATAGTTTACATGAAATAAATTACTCCCAGATAGTTGTAAACTACTTTTGATAATTTGCGAGTATACTTCAACGACTTCACTTGATATCTCAACAAGTAGTTCCATGCAGAACTGAACAGCCTATTTTCATCGATCCTCATCATCATCTTCATTTCCCCTTTTCCAGTTGACACTGGGTGGGGGCAAATATGGTTCCTCTCCACTTTGTTCTGTCGTTCCATCATTCCTCTTCCGACACAGTGTTCGAATCCAATTCATCGATCCTACTTATGTTAATTGCCTCTATCAACATTTAAAAATATCAGTTTGATTGCTTTAATAGATTCGTCGATATTGAGAACCGTCTAAATATTTTGGATGGTCGCCATGTCGTATTTTTATATATGTAGGCCATAGAGCCCTCGGGGGAGCCTGTTAACCCCTAGAGTGCAAGTCCCCAGGTGACGGATAGAGGGTCCACTGTAGTGTGGGCTGGTTCAGACGCCTCAGAAATGAACCCGCGGATCAACAAGCAGCCCAACTCCTGGGGGCTTTAAAATGCTGGGACACCCTCTCTCCAGGGGGCATAAATTTGGAGGGCCCAAGCTCAGGGTTACGAGTGCAGTCCTCAAGGGCAACTACAGTGGAGAAAATGGATTTTCGGAACAGTGTTGTTGGCGGAAGGGGCACCCAGTGCTTGGGTATTTGAGTAAAAAGGACCGGTATCTGTTCCTCTGTTGGGGAGCAGATATTTAACGTAACGTCTGTACCTCAGTGAGGCGGTTACAACAGCGTCTATTTCCTATGTTAAGGACGGCTGAAAATTTGCCATATTGGCATTGAGGAAGGCAACGGGAAACCACCTCCATTATTTTTCCCCAGGATAATCTTCAAGGCTGAAAACCCAATTACATTGACCCTTAGTCCCGGGCAGACCGTAAGTGGTCAGAGGGTGCGAAGAATCTCCCGGTCAGCTCTGAAGATAGGAACGTGGAATGTACGGAGTATGTTTGAAGCAGGAAAGATTCATAATACAATTCATGAGATGAAGAGGATGAATGTGTCCATAATGGGTATTAGTGAGATGAGATGGCCAGGGACAGGAGATTGTTATGTGGAGGATTGCATGGTATATTACAGTGGTAATAATGATGCCAGGCATCTGCATGGAGTGGGTTTTATAGTTGCCTATGTTTGCAGTCTGCTGTTATCAGTTGTATACCATACTCCAGTAGAATAATGATGTTAAAGTTACATGGTAAACCTTTCCACATTAATCTCATTCAAGTGTATGACCCTACTAGTGACAAAAGCGATGAAGATGTTGAGAAATTCTATGTCCAAATTCAGACCGTCCTCAAAGACACCAAAGAACATGATATAACCCTTGTTATGGGAGATTTTAATGCAAAGGTTGGGAAAGGTTCTGAAGAACACATTGTGGGTCAGTGGGATCTCGGACAAAGAAACAACAGAGGGGATCGTTTAGTGCAGTTTTGTAGAGAGGAGAACTTTGTCATTGCTAATACTTGGTTTAAGCTTCCTGTCAGGAACTTTATACATGGAAACCACCTGCTGATAGTCCAGACAACATAATAAGAAATCAAATTGATTTAATTCTAATTAAAAACATATTTAGAAACAGCATGATTTTTGCAAGAACCTATCCAGGAGCAGATGTTCCTTCTGACCACAATCCTCTCATTAGCCAAATCTGTGTCCGGCTTAACAAGATTCCTATAAAAACAACACAAAAGAAATATGATACCGATGCCCTTCGGGAAATAAATACAAGGTCACAGGTGGCTGCTGCTCTTGCCACTGATCTTAAGATATTGACTTCAAATGACACGCAGCCCTTGGAACTTTGGGACAATTTCAAAACCTCAATGAAGAGAGTTGGAGATCATTTTCTTAGCAATAAGAGACAAGATAAAAAAAAAAGGAAGGCATGGATGACGGATGAAATATTGAATCTAATGAGTAGACAAAGATAAGTCAAAGGAAGAGATAATGAAGAATATTGGTTGATTCCTAGATTGATAAAAAATAGATCAGACAAGCCAAGGAAGCTTGGATGTCAGATAGGTGCGAAGACATTGAAGAACTTAATAGTAAATATGATGTTTTCCAGGTCCATAAGAAAATCAAAGTAGTCTCAGGTAGACACAGGAAAAGAAACACAGTCAATTTAGTTGACAGTCAAGGTAACGCGGTATTTGAAGTAGAAGAAAAATTACAGGTTTGGGAGAACTATAATACAAGAGCTTTTTAATGCTGATCATCGTCCTTCCCAACCCCAAATTCCTTCAGTTGTTGGATCCATGATCACCATGGATGAAGTGAAATATGCAATTAGGATAGCGAAAAATGGTAAGGCTCCTGCTCAAGATGACATTCCAGTGAAATTATTGAATATCTTGAATGATGATAGCATTGTGACGCTCACTACATTGTATAACAAGATATACAACACGGGCATATTACCAGAAGACTGACTCTTGTCTATATTTATTGCTTTCTGAAGAAACCGATGGCTAAGTCATGTAGTGACTTTAGGACAATCAGTCTTATGAGCCATGTGCTCAAGATATTTCTCAAAGTTATCCATAATCGCATATACAGGAAATACGAGATGAATATCAGTGACACGCAGTTTGGATTCCGCAACGGTCTAGGAATTCGTGAGGCATTATTTGCGCTTCAAGTTCTTTTCCAGAGATGCCCTGAGGTAAATCAGGATGTATATGCATGTTTTCTGGACTATGCAAAAGCCTTTGACCATTGTCAGGATGATAAGTTGCATAATGCACTCAAGAACTCAGGAATCGATGAGAAAGACATTCCGATTATCATTAATTTAAACTGTGGTCAAAAGGCTAGTAACAGAATTGATGGGCAGATATCGAGATCAGTGGAAATAATGCGTGGTGTGAGACAGGGATGCATTCTTTCGCCACTTCTTTTTAATATCTATGCAGAACAGATTTTCTCTGAGGCACTTGATGGCATTCAACAAGGTATTAAGGTCAATGGTAATTATATTAATAATATACGGTATGCAGATGATACTGTATTGATTGCAAATAGTTTCGAAGGACTTAAAGAGATTGTTACTAGACCTCAACATTAAGAAAACAAAATCTATATTTAAAACACAAGGTGTTTTCTTTTGTAAATCAACAACAACTCCCCACTGGACCGATTTTTATGAAATGTGACTTTTATGAAAGGTACCTATATGTATATGTGCCATCACTATTGTTTCCTTTAATTCAACAATTATTAGTATTTTATTTCATGAAATTAACTTGCTAATAATGCAATTCGCCCATATACGACAATTATGCATTCTATCTACAACCTGCCAGAGACTACTACCGGGCCGATTTTCATGCCGTTTGCTTTAAATTAAAGATACATATTTCTACATTCCCCATCAATACATTTTATTTCCGTTTTACCATTGCATTACAGCATGTGATGAAGAGAGCTAACTGTTGTCCCCAATACGCTGTTTCAATATCTGCAATCAGTTCCAGTAACTGACAACAGATGGCAGTACTTCGCCCATATAGTTCCAGTAACTCACAACAGATGACAGTACCTCGCCCATATACGAAAATTCTACAATCCGCCGGCTACCCTTCCTATGGGCAGTTATATTATTTCTACATTCCGCATCTCTACGTTTTATTTCTGTTTTACCATTCCATTCCAGCTTGTGATCAAAAGAGCTTCCTGTTGTCACCACAACGCAATACCTACAATCAGTTACAGTACCTGACAACAGATGGCAGTACCATTGCATCACATTCTGCCTTTGGAGTTCGCCTTCAACAGACGTGTAGAGCCATCACCTCGCACTCTGTAGGGGATTCTACGTGCTTATGTTTGCATCTGCATCTGCTAGCCTGATTATCTGGGAGAATACCTGTTTGGTATTGCATAAGGGACTAGGCTAAATAGATATCACGCTAATAAGGAAAGCATTTGCATTTGCTGCAGCTTTCCAGAGCCAGCCCATGTGGCAGACCATCATCTCTACAAGGCGCTAACAGCTAAGCGGCGACACAGGTCATTCTGAGCATTGTTTTAGCGTGCCTGGTTTGAATCTGGCAGTTAGGGTAGAGGAGTAGGTTTTTCTTGGTCTAGCTTTCCTAGCTGGTTACTTGCAGTAGTACATTGTCGCTATTATTGTTCACTCCCCTTCGTTTTGATTATTTCTCCATATTTAGCGTGCCTGGTTTGAATCTGGCAGTTAGGGTAGAGGAGTAGGTTTTTCTTGGTCTAGCTTTCCTAGCTGGTTACTTGCAGTAGACCAACAGCAGTGGCTACGCTGGCTAAAGTGCAGCGTTAGGTCATGGGCCCAAGCTTTCTGCTGACTCGGTCGACGCGTGGGTTCGAGCTCCACCATCGGCTGTCCTTGAAATGGTTTTCCGTGGTTTCCCATTTTCAACACCAGGCAAATGCTGGGACGGTACCTTCTGATAGGCCACGGCCTCTTCCTTCCACATCCTTGCCCAAATTCATTCATCTTCATCCGGCACCGAGGCCATACGAAAAAAAAAAAAAAAAAAACTTCAGATACAAAGTTGTGCAAAGCTAGGCTCATAACGTGGCAAAACTCTTATGCAGGCGTGTTTTAGCTAAAATCCTCGACATTTCCAACGTAATTATTGTGTGTTTTGCATGTAACAGTACCTCAAGCCCTACAGACCGAGCGACAATACAGCATTTTGGTATGATATGCCAACGTTCCGAGTGCAATTTAAATGCATACATTGTATGTCAAGCCCTACCCCTTATTATTCCCGTCACCAATGGGTTTGGGGATGAGATGCGAAGCAAGTCTATGTGGCGGATGGTTTTTACGACTGGATGCCCTTCCTGACGCCAACCTCATGAGAGATGAAATGAATGAAGATGAATGAAACTGGACAAGGATGTGGAAGGAAGCGGCCGTGGCCTTTCAGAAGGCACCGTCCCAGCATTTGCCTGGAGTTGAAAATGGGAAAACCACGGAAAACCATTTCAAGGATGGCCGACGGTGGGGCTCGAACCCACGTCTACCGAGTCCGCAGATAGCTTGACCCCATGGCGTAGAGTGCGCGTTAGCAAGCGTAGCTACCGCTGTCGGTAATGCACACATTATAATGAAATGAAAATCCACAGCCTGCTTCCAGTCTCCGACCGGATCAGGAAGGGAATGAATGAAGCCCCCATCTAGCGGCGAGGATATGAACTGTGCCGGCTGCCGAAGCCTGTCGCACTCCTCTGGGGCAATGATTAAATGAATAACAGATGAAATGAAATGATAGTGGAGAGTGTTGCTGGAATGAAATTTGGACAGGGAAAACCGGAGTGCCCGGAGAAAAACCTGTCTGCCTCCGTTTTGTCCAGCACAGATCTCCCATGGAGTGACCGGGATTTGAACCACGGACCCAGCGGTGAGAGGCCGGCGTGCTGCCGCTTAAGCCACGGAGGCTCACACATTATAGTAAATTATAATATTTATTTTATTTTTTCAGGAATGTAATAATAATAATAATAATAATAATAAAGTTACTATGTTGGAAACCATTTTTAAGTGTTGCTTTAATGAACGAAATTTATGCTTTTCAGTCGGTCAACACGATTGTACGCAATTATATTTGGTGTTGTGCCCTAAACCTGACAGAAAGTTACCTGAGATTAATAAATTCACTTGGAAAACTAGTCATTGTCATTGTAAGGTACGTAGAATAGTACGCATATTTGTGATTACAGTACCTGTATGATTTTTTTTGGGGGGGGGGGGCGGTGGAGCTAAAGAAATAGGGGCAAAGACTTTTCGATCCGCCCTGGTAGTTCTATTATTGTTGTAAATTTATTTTAAATACGGTAATGATAAACAAGTCGCCTCCGTAGCGTAGCGGTCAGCATGGTTAACTGCCGCCCCGGAGGTCCTGGGTTCGATTCCCGGCTCTGCCACGAAATTTGAAAAGTGGTACGAGGACTGGAACGGGGTCTACTCAGCCTCGGATGGCCCAAATGAGTAGAGGGGGTTCGATTCCCCCTCATCCATCCTCGAAGTGGTTTTCCGTGTCCCACTTCGTCTTCGGGCAAATGCCGGGATGGTACCTTCTTCAAGGCCACGGCCGCCTCCTTCCCTCTTCCTTGCCTATCCATCCTAACCGTCCCTTACCTTCCCTCATGAGGCCCCTGTGCGCTTTGCAGGTGAGGCCGCCTGGGCGAGGTGCCAATCCCACCTCACCAGTTGTATCCCTTCCGATTCGATGTTCCCAGCTCTAGGACACTGCCCGTCGAGGCGGTAGTGGTGAGTTCCCTCGCTGAGTCCGTGGGTTCCACCAACCTGGAGGGTAAACGACTTAAAAAAATAAAAATAAAATTAAAAAAACAAGCATTAATTTATTTCTTGCAATAGTTCGTGTATGCGGCGAAAAGTTAATATGCGTCTCCATTGCCTCGGTCATTTCATGAATGGTCGAATCAACAAACACTGGATCTTCATGAAATGTCTCGGCTGATAATGTAACATAATTCCATACACCATCTGCCTAAATCGGTCCGTTACTTCATGATGAAACGCGTCAGATAGTGCATCTATCCCTTTTTCCATCATGTGCCGGCTTTTCATGAAGTGCCTAGGATTTTCATGAAATGACGGATTTCACTAACTACGACATACTGTATACAGTTGCACTAAACTGCCCATATGAAGTTGCAGTCTGTCCTATTAATCCCTAAAAATCTTATATCGTGTGATCCCTATACCTATATAGAGCGGACTATCCCACACCCCCCTGGGTGGAATGTTTGATGGCGAGATGTCATGCACTCACGCACACACTCAGTGGCAGAGGCTGCAGCCCCTGTTCTCTTGTTTATGTCGTCAATTCTCTCTCATAAAATGCCTTCCATTTTAATTGGAGTTCGGCACCTTTGTCCCTGTCATGTTGGTAATCCTTGAGCTTCATGGCTCGTTAGGGCTGCCTGTCATTTGTCTGGGAGATGGGTCTGCCAGATAAGAAGGGATTGAGGTCATTTCTACCTGACGTTTACCATCCTGTGCTACGGTGTTTCTTCTCTTCCTCTCCCCTCAATAGAAATGATCAGACAATGTGCCAAATATGCTTGCTAAATGTTGTTATACTAATCATCATACCGCAGACTGATTCGATGCAGCTATTCACGGCCAAGGATGTGTTGATCAGTGTTTCTAAAAAATTATTTGCTGGCATACCCCCAAATGTGATACATCCTCAAGTTTGTATTGCCGAAACATTGAAGGTTTAATTAGTTTATTTATGTTCGTTCCCTCAGGTGCTCACATTTTAGTGGACGACCACGGTATGCCAGCTGAGTCTGACATTGCTTACACTTACTTACCTGTAGATCCTTGCTGACTTTTGTATTAGGATAACACGTGTGATTTTATTGTAATTTTATTTCTGTAAAAAACTTTTTCAATTTGAGTTTTGGGATTTATTTGGCAAAATGCTCAAATGCATTTTTTGTCAATCTTTCTAGGTTCATTCGGTCTATATAATCTTAAAAGAAGTTATCTTTTTCTGAGAGCATAGTCTACCATTTTCCAACCTCTCCCCGAATTTATTTTCTATAGTGTTCATGAACTCCATTGGGCACCCCTGTCGATTGCTGAACTTACCCAGTTCTACCTCCCTGTGTGTGCTATTCACAAAAACTGGCCTATTCTGACTATTTTCTTGCCTGATCCTAGCTTTTAATTTTAACTCTAATTCTGCGATTTTCTCCTCAGCCTTCCTCTCAATACTGTTTACTGTTAATTTAATGTTTCCTTCTGATTCTTCTACTTTATCATATAGCTTTGCTTGTTTCTCCTCAATCTTGCTAATGCTCTCTCTATTACTCTCTCTTAAATCATTTACTTCTGCAACTATTTGTGCCCAGACCAGTTCTTGAGTTCTTGAGAAGCAGTATTGGAGCTACAAAGATGGACAGAATAAGAAATGAGAGGACCAGAGAATTAATGAAGGAAGAACCATTACAGGATGGTATAGAGAAAGCTAGACTTAGATGGTATGGACATGTAAAACGAATGGAGGAGAAGAGGATACCCAGGAGGATACACGAGACGAAGTGGGAAGGAAAGAGACCGAGAGGGAGACCAAGAGACAGGTGGCTGAAGGGGGTGGAAGTAGAGAGGAGTAAGCGTGAAGAAGAGAGAAGAAGACTGGACAAAGGTGGTGGCTGAGAGATGGTAGGAAGACAGAAGACGTTGGAGAGGCTTGTGTTCCAAACAGACCCGGCCAGTGGCTGGAAACTGTGCAAGATGATGACGATGATGCAGGCTCAAATAATGAAAGTTCAAATCTTGGTAGAGACTGTAGCCATCCTGAATGTAGTGTCCCCCTGCCTTTTTTCACACTTACTTATTTAATATCCTGGGGCACCTACCCCTACATTATATCACGTTCCATTATTTCTTCTCCAATACGAAGGATAACCATTGTCATTATCTTGGCTCTCTTCCTGTAAGTATTTTCTATCTAAATTGCATTTTGTAAATATTGTCAATTCAAATAACAGTACAGTAAGTATGTAGTTAGTTGTAGTTGTAAGTAGGTAGTTAGTTTGTCTATTAGATATATGTCATTGTTCTATTAGACTGTGGTGTGTGAGTGTGTCTGGTAACAGTTGCATTGTTTATTAGTTATAGTTCATTGTTTCAGTAGACTGTGATGTGTGATTGCATGTGAGTGTGTCTGGTGACAGACTGTTTTAGTGGTAGTATTTGTTGTTGGTGGAACTTTAGTATTTTTTCGTTAGTAGAATTTTGGTATTTAATTGTTAGTACAGTAGAAGGTTAGTATTTTTGTTAGTAGAATTGCTCTTTACTTATTCTGAAAGGGAGTAGCAGCCTTTCAGATTAAATCAATTCTTTACTAGTCTTATAGACGGTTAAGATATTGATAATATAAGCCAAATAATGGCTACACTGCGTCCTGCTGCACGGCTGAAAGCAAGGGGAAACTACAGCCGTTTGCTATTCCCGAGGATATGCACCTCTCTATGCATAAATACATGTGATGATGGCCTCCTCCCTTGTAAAATTTCAATCCGGAGGTAAACTAGTCCCCCGTTCGGATCTCCGGGTGGGGACTACTCGAGAGGGGGTTAACATCACAGAAGTGACAAAGAGGAACTCTGACATTCTACGGATCGGAGCGTGGAATGTTAGAAGTCTGCTAGGAAATGGAAGGTTAGAAAACTTAGAAAGGGAAATGGATAGGTTGAGGTTGGATTTGGTTGGGATTAGTGAAATGCGCTGGCAGGAAGAACAGGACTTTTGGTCAGGAGACTATAGGGTCATTAGCACTAAATCAAACAATGGCCAAGCAGGGGTTGGCCTCATATTGAGTAGGAAACTTGGACAGCGGGTGGAATATTATGAGCAATATAGTGAACGGATTATTGTAGCAAAAATAAATACTAAACCTACCTGCACCACAGTGGTACAAGTCTATATGCCTACCAGTCAAGCTGATGATGAGGATGTTGAAAAGGTCTACGAAGAAATAGACGAAATTCTGAGGTATATCAAGGGTGATGAAAATGTTATAGTAATGGGAGATTGGAATGCTGTGGTAGGAAAAGGGAGAGAAGGGAAGATAGTAGGAGATTTCGGATTAGGTGAAAGGAATGATCGAGGACGCAGGCTGGTAGAATTCTGCACTGAGCATGAGTTGGTCATAGCTAACACCTTATTCAATAACCACAATAGAAGAATATACACATGGATGAGACCAGGAGATACAGGGCGTTACCAAATCGACTTCATTATGGTCAAGCAGAGGTTTCGAAACCAGATTTTGGATTGTAAAACATATCCTGGTGCTGACATAAACTCTGACCACAATCTGGTTGTAATGAAATGCAGATTAAAGTTGAAGAAACTGAAGAAAAGTCAAAAGCCAAAAAGGTGGGCAATAGACAGACTGAAAGAGAAGGATGTAAACGAAAGATTCAAGAAGAGTATAAAGGAAGGACTAATGAAAAACCCTAAACAAACTTCAATTGCAGACGAATGGGCACTTTTGAGGAATGAAATAACAAAATCCGCAGAAGAAAACATTGGTAGGAAAGAGAGAATAGGTAGAAAACCGTGGATCACTCAGGATATACTCGAATTGATGGATGAAAGGCGGAAGCACAAGAATGTAAGAGATGAAAAGGGGAAAGCAGAATACAGACGTCTGAGAAATGAGGTTAACAAGAAGTGCAAGGAAGCGAAAGAAGAATGGTTGAAAGAGAAATGTGCTGGTATAGAAAATTGTCTGAAATTAGGAAAAGTAGACACAGCTTATCGAAGGATTAAGAATTTTTTTGGGGAAAAGAAGACTATGTGCTGTAATATTAAGGACACAAATGGAAAGCCTCTAACAGATAGGGAAGAAAAGGTTGAGAGATGGAAAGCTTACATAGAGAGTTTGTATAAGGGAAAGGAGATTGGGAATCATGTAATGGAAAGGGAGGAGGAAATTGATGAGGATGCGAAAGGAGATTTAATATTGAGATCAGAATTTGATAGAGCTTTGGAAGACTTAAGCAGGAACAAAGCACCAGGCATAGATGATATACCGATTGAGTTGCTACGCTGCATAGGAGAGGAAGGTCTGATCAGGTTATTTCACTTGGTGTGTAGGATTTATGAGACAGGTGAGGTACCCCCTGATTTCAAGAAGAATGAAATCATCCCTATACCAAAGAAAGTGGGAGCTGACAGATGTGAAGATTATCGTACAATCAGCTTGATTACTCATGCTTCAAAGATCCTGTCTAGAATAATTTACAAGAGGATTGAGAGCCAGATAGAAACGGAGTTGGGTGAAGACCAGTTTGGTTTCAGGAGAAATGTAGGAACAAGGGAAGCTGTACTAAGTCTTAGGCTGATTTTGGAAGGTAGAATAAGGAAAGATAAGAGAACGTTCATAGCTTTTGTAGACTTAGAAAAGGCCTTTGATAACGTTGATTGGACTAAATTGTTTGACATTTTGAAATCGATTGGAATAAAGTACAGGGATAGGAGGGTGATATACAATCTATACAGAAACCAGACAGCAGTCATTCGAGTTGAAGGACATGAGAGAGAAGCTGGTATTCAGAAAGGTGTAAGGCAAGGCTGCAACTTATCACCCATACTTTTCAATCTTTACATTGAACAAGCAATGAAGGAAATTAGAGAAAAATTTAAAGTGGGAGTGAAGATTCAAGGAGAAATAATTTCAACTCTGAGATTTGCTGATGACATCGTCATCTTGGCCAACAAGCCTGAGGATTTGAATGAGTTTTTGAATGGTATGGACTCCGTCTTACGGAAAGAATTCATGATGAAAATTAATAAATGTAAAACAAAAATACTGGAATGCAGCCGAAATAAATCAGAAACCTCTGTGGAGATCAAATTGGCAGGTGAAAAGCTGAAGGAAGTAGGAGATTTCTGTTACTTAGGAAGCAGAATAACCAGTGATGGACGAAGCAAAGAGGATATAAAAAGTAGGTTGGCTCAGGCAAGAAAAGCATTTCTACAAAAAAGGAATCTGCTGACATCGAATATAGATTTAGGTATTAGGAAGTCATTTTTGAAAGCCTTTGTCTGGAGCGTGGCGCTCTATGGAAGTGAAACTTGGACTATTGGTGCAGCAGAAAAGAGGAGAATTGAAGCATTTGAAATGTGGTGCTACAGGAGAATGATGAAGATCAGATGGGTAGATAGGGTTACAAACAAAGAGGTATTAAGACGAGTGGGAGAGGAGAGATGTTTCTGGCGACTGCTAATGAAGAGAAGAGATAGGTTGGTAGGACACATACTAAGACACCCAGGAATAGCAAGCTTAGTTATGGAAGGAAGGGTCGAGGACAAGAACTGTAGGGGTAGACCAAGGTTAGAATATGTTAAACAGATTGCCTCGGATGTAGGGTGTGGTAGCTATGTAGAGATGAAACGATTAGCTCAGGACAGGGAGGCATGGAGAGCTGCATCAAACCAGTCAAAAGACTGAAGACTCAAACAACAACAACATCCATTCCATCTCTCATCCCGACGCGCAGGTCGCCCACGGGCGTCGACTAGAAAGACCTGCACTCGGCCTCTCAGGAGGCCACACGACAAAAAAAACTTGCAGTAGTACATTGTCGCTATTATTGTTCACTACCCTTCGTTGTGATTATTTCTCGATATTAGGCTACATCGTTCTGTATATGATCATTAAAAAGGTTTAATTTTGAGTTCGTCGTTGTGTTATAACCATGGAACACCGAATTATTCCAATAGTCGCTGATGGAAACTGTTTATTTTGGTCTGTATCATACTGTTTGTACAATACTCAGGAACGGCATCGTGAAATACGCTTACAGGTTGTTCAGTCAATTAAAAGTGCATGGAAATATTATAAAGATTTTGTTGTAGGTGACCCATCCTACAGACTGGCCGTTAGTAATTCAACTGATTACGAAAATTTGTTATCTCTGGACGGGGAATATGCTGGCCATGTTGAATTACATTGTATTGGTCAGTTATTCCCTGATTATTTAATCAGGGTTTACAGAGATGATAGTAACGTAAGTTTTGACTATGGTACTGGAAACAATATTTGCAACCTTCTTCTTTTCTGATAGTGTTGATGCTGGTCATTACAGTGTTTTGGAGTTCCATTCCAATATTTTACAACGTTCACCACCAATCGCAGTGAATGATACTGTTCAAAAAACACGCAATAGGAGAAAAAACACTGACTGGCCGTAGGGAAAGTGCAGCGCGATGTCTAGCATTCAAAAGGCGACATAATTCTCCCATTTTACGTGAGACATCCAAAACTACGCACAGGTCTAATGCTGTGCAAGACATAGCGCCCACAGAAGTGGAGGGTGATACTATGCACAGGTCTAACGCTGTGGAAGACATAGCGCCCACGGGAGTGGAGGGTGATACTATGCACAGATCTAACGCTGTGGAAGACATAGCGCCCACAGAAGTGGAGGGTGATACTATGCACAGGTCTAATGCTGTGCAAGACATAGCGCCCACGGGAGTGGAGGGTGATACTATGCACAGGTCTAACGCTGTGGAAGACATAGCGCCCACGGGAGTGGAGGGTGATACTATGCACAGGTCTAACGCTGTGGAAGACATAGCGCCCACGGGAGTGGAGGGTGATACTATGCACAGATCTAATGCTGTGGAAGACATAGCGCCCACGGGAGTGGAGGGTGATACTATGCACAGGTCTAACGCTGTGGAAGACATAGCGCCCACGGGAGTGGAGGGTGATACTATGCACAGATCTAACGCTGTGGAAGACATAGCGCCCACGGGAGTGGAGGGTGATACTATGCACAGGTCTAACCCTGTGGAAGACATAGCGCCCACGGGAGTGGAGAGTGATACTATGCACAGGTCTAATGCTGTGGAAGACATAGCGCCCACAGAAGTGGAGGGTGATACTATGCACAGGTCTAACGCTGTGCAAGACATAGCGCCCACAGAAGTGGAGGGTGATACTATGCACAGGTCTAATGCCGTGCTAGCGCCCATGGGAGTGGAGGGTGATACTATGCACAGGTCTAACGCTGTGGAAGACATAGCGCCCACGGGAGTGGAGGGTGATACTATGCACAGGTCTAACGCTGTGGAAGACATAGCGCCCACGGGAGTGGAGGGTGATACTATGCACAGGTCTAATGCTGTGGAAGACATAGCGCCCACAGAAGTGGAGGGTGATACTATGCACAGGTCTAACGCTGTGCAAGACATAGCGTCCACAGAAGTGGAGGGTGATACTATGCACAGGTCTAACGCTGTGGAAGACATAGCGCCCACGGGAGTGGAGGGTGATACTATGCACAGGTCTATCGCTGTGGAAGACATAGCGCCCACGGGAGTGGAGGGTGATACTATGCACAGGTCTAACGCTGTGGAAGACATAGCGCCCACGGGAGTGGAGGGTGATACTATGCACAGGTCTAACGCTGTGGAAGACATAGCGCCCACGGGAGTGGAGGGTGATACTATGCACAGGTCTAACGCTGTGGAAGACATAGCGCCCACGGGAGTGGAGGGTGATACTATGCACAGGTCTATCGCTGTGGAAGACATAGCGCCCACGGGAGTGGAGGGTGATACTATGCACAGGTCTAACGCTGTGGAAGACATAGCGCCCACGGGAGTGGAGGGTGATACTATGCACAGGTCTAACGCTGTGGAAGACATAGCGCCCACGGGAGTGGAGGGTGATACTATGCACAGGTCTAACGCTGTGGAAGACATAGCGCCCACGGGAGTGGAGGGTGATACTATGCACAGGTCTAACGCTGTGGAAGACATAGCGCCCACAGAAGTGGAGGGTGATACTATGCACAGGTCTAACGCTGTGGAAGACATAGCGCCCACGGGAGTGGAGGGTGATACTATGCACAGGTCTAACGCTGTGGAAGACATAGCGCCCACGGGAGTGGAGGGTGATACTATGCACAGGTCTAATGCCGTGCAAATAGCGCCCACGGGAGTGGAGGGTGATACTACGCACAGGTCTAACGCTGTGGAAGACATAGCGCCCACGGGAGTGGAGGGTGATACTATGCACAGGTCTAACGCTGTGGAAGACATAGCGCCCACGGGAGTGGAGGGTGATACTATGCACAGATCTAATGCCGTGCAAAACATAGCGCCCACGGGAGTGGAGGGTGATACTATGCACAGATCTAATGCCGTGCAAAACATAGCGCCCACGGGAGTGGAGGGTGATACTATGCACAGGTCTAACGCTGTGGAAGACATAGCGCCCACGGGAGTGGAGGGTGAGACTATGCACAGGTCTAACGCTGTGGAAGACATAGCGCCCACGGGAGTGGAGGGTGATACTATGCACAGATCTAACGCTGTGCAAGACATAGCGCCCACGGGAGTGGAGGGTGATACTATGCACAGATCTAACGCTGTGCAAGACATAGCGCCCACGGGAGTGGAGGGTGATACTATGCACAGGTCTAATGCCGTGCAAGACATAGCGCCAACGGGAGTGGAGGGTGATACTATGCACAGATCTAACGCTGTGCAAGACATAGCGCCCACGGGAGTGGAGGGTGATACTATGCACAGGTCTAACGCTGTGGAAGACATAGCGCCCACGGGAGTGGAGGGTGATACTATGCACAGATCTAACGCTGTGCAAGACATAGCGCCCACGGGAGTGGAGGGTGATACTATGCACAGATCTAATGCCGTGCAAAACATAGCGCCAACGGGAGTGGAGGGTGATACTATGCACAGATCTAACGCTGTGGAAGACATAGCGCCCACTGGAGTGGAGGGTGATACTATGCACAGGTCTAACGCCGTGGAAGACATAGCGCCCACGGGAGTGGAGGGTGATACTATGCACAGGTCTAACGCTGTGGAAGACATAGCGCCCACGGGAGTGGAGGGTGATACTATGCACAGGTCTAATGCCGTGCAAAACATAGCGCCCACGGGAGTGGAGGGTGATACTATGCACAGGTCTAACGCTGTGGAAGACATAGCGCCCACGGGAGTGGAGGGTGATACTATGCACAGGTCTAACGCTGTGGAAGACATAGCGCCCACGGGAGTGGAGGGTGATACTATGCACAGATCTAACGCTGTGGAAGACATAGCGCCCACGGGAGTGGAGGGTGATACTATGCACAGGTCTAATGCCGTGCAAGACATAGCGCCAACGGGAGTGGAGGGTGATACTATGCACAGATCTAACGCCGTGCAAGACATAGCGCCCACGGGAGTGGAGGGTGATACTATGCACAGGTCTAATGCCGTGCAAGACATAGCGCCAACGGGAGTGGAGGGTGATACTATGCACAGATCTAACGCTGTGCAAGACATAGCGCCCACGGGAGTGGAGGGTGATACTATGCACAGGTCTAACGCTGTGGAAGACATAGCGCCCACGGGAGTGGAGGGTGATACTATGCACAGATCTAACGCTGTGCAAGACATAGCGCCCACGGGAGTGGAGGGTGATACTATGCACAGATCTAATGCCGTGCAAAACATAGCGCCAACGGGAGTGGAGGGTGATACTATGCACAGGTCTAATGCTGTGGAAGACATAGCGCCCACGGGAGTGGAGGGTGATACTATGCACAGGTCTAACGCTGTGGAAGACATAGCGCCCACGGGAGTGGAGGGTGATACTATGCACAGATCTAACGCTGTGGAAGACATAGCGCCCACGGGAGTGGAGGGTGATACTATGCACAGGTCTAACGCTGTGGAAGACATAGCGCCCATGGGAGTGGAGGGTGATACTATGCACAGATCTAACGCTGTGGAAGACATAGCGCCCACGGGAGTGGAGGGTGATACTATGCACAGGTCTAACGCTGTGGAAGACATAGCGCCCACGGGAGTGGAGGGTGATACTATGCACAGATCTAACGCTGTGGAAGACATAGCGCCCACGGGAGTGGAGGGTGATACTATGCACAGATCTAATGCCGTGCAAAACATAGCGCCAACGGGAGTGGAGGGTGATACTATGCACAGGTCTAATGCCGTGCAAAACATAGCGCCAACGGGAGTGGAGGGTGATACTATGCACAGGTCTAATGCCGTGCAAAACATAGCGCCAACGGGAGTGGAGGATGATTATGGAAAACGGAATAAGGGAAAAAAGTCTTTGACAGGGCGGAGGGAAAAGAAAGTTAGGCCTACAGGTATTAATCACCAAAGTCGACAGCCTTTTCAAATGCAATATAAATGTGCTTTTTCAAATACAACAACTGAGATAAATTGCTTCAACATGGGGTATTTAAGTAGTAATAAATGCAGTTACTGCTCCGCACTGTATTTCTCAGCTGAAATAACTTCAGCTGGCTATTTCGGTCTATGCTGTTCAAATAAAAAATAGAAATTGCCTGAGAGTCGTATGCCTCATGACTTAAAAGATTTATTCACAGGTAAGAACGAATAGTTCAACAATTTCAGGGATAACATTTAACAGTGTAACAACGCAGAGTCCTTTGTCTCATTTGGGGCAAATATAAAACTACCTTCGGGTCATGGACCTTATTGTTTTAAGATCCAAGGCGCAGTACATCATTATATTTCATCTTTATACCCTCACAATGATAAAAACCCTTCCTATGGGCAGTTATATGTTCTAGAATTTTCCGAAGCTAACCAATTCCGTCTTGGAAATTCATCAAATAGCTCCTTCAGAGAAGATATTCTTGAAAGAATACACCTGAGCTTAGGTCACTGTAACCCTTACATTCGGTCTTACAAAACTATGCATCAAAAGATACGTGAGGAACAAGAAATAGCTTCCAGACAAAATCGTGCACCTGCAAATTTAGTGATGCGCTCCTATCATGAACCTCAGTCAGATCCCCGGAGATATAACTATCCAACATGTTCTGAGGTATCAGCTGTTTTCGAGTCATCCGATGGTGCTCCCCCCTCTCACAGACACATTGCCGTTTATGCTAAACAGAATGGCCTTACAAATATAGATTTTGACGTATGCATTGCGATCCTATAACCTACGTACTTATTTGGCCATGTGGAGAGACAGGATGGCCTTACAAATATAGATTTTGACGTATGCATTGCGATCCTATAACCTACGTACTTATTTGGCCATGTGGAGAGACAGGATGGCATATTTCTTTGCCAGCTGGAGGAGAGCGGAAAACTAAAATCCGCCAGAATATCACTATGAGAGAATATATTTCATACAGACTACAAGTCAGGGGTCTCACCAACAGGGGACTTTAATCCTGTCATTACTGCTGGGAAATTAACTCAGCAATTGATTGTTGATTACTATTGTCGCATCGAAGGTGACAGGCTAAAATTTGTCCGTAACCAACCGACACGATTGCGAGTAGACACATACGAAGGTTTAGCAGAAGCACTGCATGTAAGAGCTGTAAACGAGAATTTAAGGGTCGGGCGTATGGTTATATTACCTTCTTCTTTTACGGGAAGCCCTCGAAATATGATGCAAAATTACCAGGATGCAATGGCAATGGTAAGACAATTTGGAAAGCCAGATATTTTCGTAACGTTCACTTGCAATCCATTATGGCCCGAAATCACTTCCAGTATAAACTCATATGAAACTCCCAACAATAGGCCCGATATCACGGTCCGTGTATTCCATGCAAAAGTGAAGGAGTTGTTACGTTTAATAAACCGAACACAAATATTTGGTGAAGTACAAACTTTTTTGTATACTGTTGAATTTCAAAAGAGAGGTTTGCCCCATGTCCATTTGTTGTTGTGCCTAAAAGAAAATTCTAAGCTCAGGGACATCTCAGATATTGACAAACTCATTTCTGCGGAAATACCCGATCCCAGTGATACTACCTTATGCAATGTAGTGAAGTCTCATATGGTGCATGGGCCTTGCGGTAATCTCAATCCCAAATCTATTCGTATGGTAGACGGAAAGTGTAGAAAGGACTTCCCAAAGGATTTCATTGCTGAAACAAAGGATAATGTGAACGGCTATCCTATTTATCAAAGGCGGGACAAAGGCAGAACAATTATCCAATGCGTTCAAGGTTATGACGTGAAAGTTGACAGTCGTTTCATACATTCATAGTGCCTTATAATCCTTTCCTTTTATTGTACTTTCAAGCTCATATTAATGTAGAGATTTGTGCAAGTGTTAAGAGTATAAAATATATCCACAAATATATTTACAAAGAACATGACTGCGCCAATCTACAAATAACAACCAAAGAGGGTTTACTTCACCATGATGAAATATCTACCTTTCTGAACACCCGATATGTAAGTCCGAGTGAAGCTGCTAATAAAATATTTTCCTATCCTATGCATGAACAATCTCATACTGTAGTTCGCTTACCTGTTCATTTACAAGACGAACAGCAGGTGTATTTTTGTAATGACAATGCCGCTGAAGCCCTACTTCGAGCGGAATTGAAAAGCACAGAACTAATTGCATGGTTTAATTTAAATAAGAATCTGGTGACAAAAAGTCCTTACATATACCCAGAAACGCCAGTTCATTATGTTTGGGAAAATAATAAATGCGTCTAGAAAGAAAAGAGTAAAATCTGGAAAAATAATAGGTAGAATGTTTAACGTTTCCCCAGTGGAATCAGAAAAATATCATCTTCGATTGCTGTTACTTCACGTAGTAGGTGCCACCTGTTTTCAAGATGTTAAGACTGTAAACAATGTGTGCTGTTCTTCATTCAAAAAAGCAGCAATGGAACGTAGGTTAATTCAGGACGATGCTGAAAGGCATCATTGTCTACGTGAAGCGTCAGTTCTTCAAATGCCATTTCAATTGAGACAATTATTTCCCTTCATTTGTATATTTCAGCAACCATCGAATTCAGTTGAATTGTGGGATACTTTTAAGGATTCTCTAAGTGAGGATTACTTACGTCTTTACAACCAGCAAACAGCTTATCAATGACTCTCTGCGATATCAGTAAGATGACAAACTTATATGGTTTTTCTCTATCAACTTTCGGGTTGCCAGTTATCAGTGACTTACCACGTACTGAAAGGAATGAATCTTCCATGCTTCCTGATACTGATTAGGACTCAATTATTCAGAAAGCGAATGATGAACAAAGATTCATCATAAATGAAATTATTAACGCTATGCTACAGAACAATACGAATAAAATTAATGCATACTTCGTAGATGGTCCTGGTGGTACTGGCAAGACATTCGTGTACCGATGTCTCAGAAAAAAGTGCACTGATTTGGGTTTCGAAGTGATACCAGTGGCGTGGACTGGAATTGCTGCCATGCTATTACCCAATGGCCATACGGTACACAGCAGATTTAAATTACCGCTGAAATTACACAAAGCTTCTGCTTCATCTTTAAAAATGAACAGTAAAGGAGCACATGATATCAGGTCAACAAGACTGATTATATGGGATGAAGCACCAATGGCTAACTTGCATGCCCTGATGTGCGTTATAGACTTTTGCAGGACATCATGGGTAATTCCATCTCTTTTGGAGGGAAAGTTATTATACTAGATGGAGATTTTAGACAAGTTTTGCCTGTTGTTCCGCATGCTTCCAAACAAGCTGTTATTCAGAACTGCATTACATTTTCTCCTCTTTGGTCAGAATTTAAAATATTTCATCTGTTTAAAAATATGCAAGCAGGATCAGAAGAATTAGACTTCGCTGATTTTTTGCTGAAAATTGGTAATGGAGAAAACCCTTCCGTGAATCAGGAATCGGCAGAGCAATCTGTTATTGATTTACCACCCTCTGTCATCGTGAAACAAGACATCGTCTCTGAAATTTATGGGAATAAATTTCAGTCACCAGAAGATGCTACAAGTTTATCCAAAACTGCCATTCTTGCCCCTAAAAATGAACACTGTGATCAAATCAATTCGAAAGTTATAGAGCTTCTACCCGGAACGGCCAGAACGTACATCAGTGTAAATAACTTAAGTACTGAAGATAAAATGAAACTCTCCAATTTCCAATAGAGTTTCTGAACAGCGTAGAATTAAGTGGCTTGCCTCCTCATGTCCTTAACTTAAAACCTGGAGCGATTGTAATGTTATTAAGAAACTTAAATGCTACATAGGGGCTTCTAAATGGAACAAGATTAATTGTGCGAAAAATGCATGACAGTTGTTTAGATCTTGAAAACATTACAGGGTTAAGTGTTGGACAAAGAGTTCTGATTCCTAGAATTGATTTAACATCATCCGACACAACTCTTCCATTTAATTTTAAAAGACGCCAATTTCCTATTCGCCTTGCATTCAGTATGACATTTAACAAAGCTCAAGGACAGACTTTAGACAGTGTTGGTGTATATTTACCCCAGCCTGCCTTTAGCCATGGCCAGCTGTACGTAGCAATGTCTCGAGTTCGATCATTTGACAGTTTGAAAGTACAAATAGTGCCGGCGAGCCATAGGACAATAAATGTTGTATTTAAGGAGGTACTCTAACGTCACTACATTTAAGAGACATTGAACCAAAATTTCTCTATAAATAGTTACGACACACCTCAGTCTATACGTTAATTTCGGGAGTCTGATTTAGCCACTGCAAACTACATGTAGCAAATGCTGTCATACAACAGTTTTAAGTGCCAAAAAAATGTACTTTACTGACCCAGGGACTTAGTATTCCGTTGAATCTCAACAGGTTCATCCGAGTATATGATAATATCGCGAAAACCAGCATTGTCACAAGTCCTTTTGGTCGATGGACATCGGATTGAGCGAGTCAAGAGTTTGGTTTATTTAGAATATTAATGAGAATTGGGATCCTTCGGTTGAAATAAAATGCAGTATAGAGAAGGCTAGATCCATCTTTACGACAATGAAACAACTACTATGCTGTCGAGATCTCAGTATGACGCTTAAGAAAAGAATTGTGAAGTGTTATGTTGTCTCCACCCTTCTTTATGGTGTTGAAGCTTGGACCTTGTCGGTAGCTACAGAAAAGAAGAATCGAGCTTTTGAAATGTGGATATACAGGCGGAATCTTAAAATCACGTGGACAGAACATGTGAGTAATGCCGAGGTTCTTCAGCGTGTAAGCAGCCAAACTGAGCTGTTAAACACAATTAAGAAGAGGAAATTGGAATACTTGGGACACATGATGAGGAATCCAAAATACCGTCTGCTCCAAGTTATACTTCTGTGTAAAATTGAAGGTCAGCGTGGATCGGGAAGGAGACGAATAACTTGGATGGATAATCTACGATCGTGGTGTGGGTTGTCTTCCACGGAACTCTTCAGGATTGCACAGGATCAGAAGGTGTTAGCCATGGTGGTAGCCAACGTCTGTATCGGATAAGGCAGAAGAAGAAGAAGAAGAAGGCCATAGAGTTATGTACTATTGCGTAGGTGTATTATTCAAACTTCAATCGCATGATTAGGTCAACAGAAATAAAAAATTAGATTTTAAAATTTTGCACAGCCGCCATCTTGAGGTTATGAAAGCAATTGAAATAAATTAGACGTCAGTGGATTAAAATTTGTATAAGCATTTACCGTACCAAGTTTCACTGCGCTCGGATGGTTAAATCGTGAGGAACGTCCATTTAAATACTTAAATTTCGCATCACCGCCATGTTGGATTTGTGTTCACCAGGTTATTGAAAGTTCCGTAAGTGAACTTATTTTCATAGCCTTTCATCATCATCATCATCATTTCCCCTTATCCAGCTCCTGCCGGGTCGGGGTATTTATGGCACTTCTCCACTTTCCTCTTTCCTTCCACAATTCTTCTTCCACGATCTTGTCCCAGTCCAGATTCCTTTTTCTCACGCTGTTCTTCACTGAATCGATCCACCTTGTTCTAGGTCTTCCCCTTGCTCTCTTACCCTTGCACTTCGCCTCCAGCATCTGTCTTGGTATTCTATTTTCCTCCATCCTCTTTACATGTCCAAACCACCTTAGTTTATTCTTCTCAATTCTCTCATTTAGTTTTCCCATCCCAACTTCCTTCCTAACATCTTCATTCCTCACTCTGTCTTTCCTTGTCTTTCCTATCATACTTCGTAGGAATTTCATTTCACTGGCTTGGATTCTACTCTCTTGCCTGCTCGTCAGGGTCCAAGTCTCAGCTGCATAAGTTAATAGGGGTACATAGTACATTTTATACATTACCTCCTTGCTTTTCCTTGGTACTTCCTTATCCCAAACAAGTTTTCTTACACTTTGATAGAATGCATTGCTCTGCTGTACCCTCCTGCCAATCTCCATGTCCAACCTACCAGTTTGCATCAATTCACTTCCTAGGTATTTGAACGTGTCCACAATTTCCAAACTCTGACTTCCAATTTTCACAGTGCCCTTTCCTTGTCTTTCCCCTCTTGTCATCACCATGGTCTTGCTTTTCTCTATACTGATTTTCAGGCCATACTTCTGAATATTTTCGTTTAGTGCATCTAGTTGTTTTTGCACTTCTTCGGTGTTCCTTCCCCAGACCACAATATCATCTGCAAATAATAGTAACTTCATTTCTTTATGTCCATATGCTTCCTTTGTTTCCTTTACAATTTCATCCATTACCATTATGAATAAAAGAGGTGACAGCACACTCCCCTGTCTTAGTCCAGTCTTGTTCCTAAACCAGTCTGTCTTTCCAACTGGGGTCAGTACCCTGCTAACACAGTTGTTGTACATTGCTTGCACCATTTCCAACATTTCTCTTCCCAGTCTCTTCTTAACCATGGTTTCCCATACCTTCTCTCTGGAGACACTATCATATGCCTTTTCCAGATCTATGAAAGTCATGATCAAATCCTCTCCATATTCCCACTTCTTTTCCATCACCTGCCTCAAGCTAAAGATTGGGTCCACTGTGGATCTTCCACTCCTGAAGCCATACTGTTCCTCTTGCAACTCTCCTTCCACCTTTCTTCTCATTCTTCTTTCTAATATCCTTTCCAGTATTTTTACTATCTGTGATATGAGGGTGATCCCTCTTTCATAGCCTTTATCAACATACAAAATTACAGTTTGATTGCTGTCATATATTGAGAACCGTCTAAATATTTCGGATGGTCGCCATGTTGGATTTTTATATATGTAGGCCATAGAGTTATATAGTATTAGATGACGATTAATGCGTAAGTTCATTATTCAAACAATGACTTCGATTGCATGACATGGACACAAGAAATAAGAACTTAATTTTAAGTTGATGGCATCATTAAAGAAGACAGACGTGTCACTGACAGTGAAATTCTTATTGAATACATTTTCTACACTATATGCTACTATAGCACACCTACTCTCCTTTTCAAACTTACTACTCTGGCTATCCCTACATACTCTGATTTTCACTTCACATGAAATTCTCACTGTTACTATCCTTTTCTATCTTCTGTATTTCCAGTGCCTAAGTGCACCAGACCACATTCTGGTCAATTAGATTCCCGGTAATCACCCAAACCCCCTCAATGAAATGCAGTTGGTCGTATATTTTTGATATAGCTATCAAGGCCCCCAGGGCTGATAGGCTAAGAGCAATCGCAACGTTCAATTGCGAGGGTCAGGCCAAGCCAGGGACAGGATATTGAGGGAATCATATTAGACAGTAAGTATTGTTCTGGATCCTGTAACAGTATAACTATTCCAGGGATAATCTAGGGAAAAGGGTTTGATTCCCAGCTAAGGAAGTCAGATTCTTGGAGTGCAAGAAAAATTCATGGTATTTCGAATTACATGTCAGCACAGTAGACCTACAGTATGTGTACCACATACGGTGACTGCAACATACGAGTAAAGTTAATTCTCTGTGCTAGATGATATTGGACAACAAAATATCAAAACTGGTAGGTATACCGCCTAAATGGCACTACCTCAAAAGATCCACACAAGGTAGCTGAGGTTACATGATTATAATTATTATTATTATTATTGAGACTGAATTCAGGTCTATCCCTGCACTGGCCTGGAGAGAGTGTACAAAAGCACAAAAATTCTCACGAACGATAGCTGCTTACAGTCATTGTGGCAGTCAATGCAAGTGATATTCTCGAAGTGAAATGCCATGTCCTATGGTTCGGATTCCACATAAAAAGGAGGTCCTGCGGCTCATGATCGCAAGATTAACTGTCACGTTATACTACAAGCTTTTCATTGTGGTAGAGGATCAAACCTAGTGTTTTCGATATACATATCTCAAATTGCATGGATGTGAAAGCAAGCAAATAGATTTAGTCATTGGGTTATGAATATACTCCAATAGGTTGAGATTTTGCACTAATAACCCCATTTCTCAAATCGTCTCTCAAAGGCTTGTATATTTCTAAACATTGCACCAAGTCAGTCACCAAAAATAAATAATAAATATAAAGTTACAACCATGGCACCACTACCAGTACTATCCCTGTATAACACCGCACTTCCTTATTTTGCATCACATTGTGAGTAGCACCACTAGTACTATCCCTGTATAACACCACACTTCCTTATGTTGCATCACATTGTGAGTAGCACCACTAGTATTATCCCTGTATAACACCGCACCAACTAATGGCTACACTGCGTTCTGCTGCACGGCTGAAAGCAACGGGAAACTACAGCCGTAATGCTATTCCCGAGGTTATGCACCTCTCTATGCATAATTACATGTGATGATGGCCTCCTCCCTTGTATAATTTCAATCCGGAGGTAAACTAGTCCCGCGTTCGGATCTCCGGGTGGGGACTACTCGAGAGGGGGGTAACATCACAGAAGTGACAAAGAGGAAATCTGATATTCTACGGATCGGAGCGTGGAATGTTAGAAGTCTGCTAGGAGATGGAAGGTTAGAAAACTTAGAAAGGGAACTGGATAGGTTGAGGTTGGATTTGGTTGGGATTAGTGAAATGCTTCACAGCTTGTGTCACAAATATGCCATAAATCAGGGTGGTGAAATTTCCAAAAATTATTGAATATTCATTTTGAGAAAGCCAAATGTTGTTGTCTCCCACAAGTCCAACCCCTCCTCCACGAGGTGGGAGACGGGCAACGGCATGAAGTAGGGGATTGCCTGTCGGGGTGAAGTACAGTGGGGACTTCCGTGTGCCCTGGGACCGCTGCGGTAGCTGTGAAGACTCTATGGGAACCCTGAAAAGTGACGGCTGACGGGGCTCTGGTGAAGCTACGATAGGCCTAGCAAGCCAGTAGTGGATATCATATCTGCTTTCAAAACAGGAACAGGCCTCGGAAAGGACGGATGCAAACGACGACGACCCGGATATGCTAATGGACTACGAGTTGGGACATTAAACATTCAGACACTGACAGGAAAGGTGGAGGAGATTGTAGATGTCATGGAGAGAAGAAAACTGGATATACTGGGCTTGGCAGAAACAAGATGGAAAGGAGAAGGTCGCAGAGAACTGAGGAAAGGGTACCGGTTGTACTGGAGTGGGAACAGTGAAGGAAGGAGCAGCGGAGTAGTAGTTGTGAGAGATGGAATGAAGGAAGAGTTAAAGGGAATAAGTGACAGGATCATGAAGATCAGAGTAACTGTAAAGGGAAGAAGCCTGGAGATAGCCCAGGTATATGCCCCTCAAGTTGGATGTACAGCTCAAGAGAAGGAAGACTTCGAGGAGGAGCTACAACAGCAGTTGAATGGTCAGAGCATCATTGTCATGGGAGATTTGAATGCACATGTAGGAAGTGAAAGGCAAGGATATGAAAATGTATTGGGAGCAGAAGGATGGGGTAGCAGGAATGAAGAAGGGAGAAAGTTGCTGGATTTTTGCAAGAGAAACGGTTTAGTGGTAGGCAACTCCTGGTTCCGGAAGAAAGAAAGCCACAAGGTAACGTGGTACAGCAGTGATTTAACAAAGAAATCTTTGGTAGATTACATGTTGTACGACTGGGAAATGAAGAGAAGTGTCAGAGATATAAAGGTAACACCATCAGAGGCCTTAGATAGCGACCACAGAATACTTGTAATGAACCTGGGAGTTGTTAAGGATAGTAAGAGGACAGAGTACCAGGAAAGGAGAATCAAAGTATGGAAACTCAAGGAAAAGGAAGTCAAGGAAGAATTCCAGAAGATAATAAGGGAAAGGATACCAACAGACAATCCTAAAACAGGAGAAGAGGAATGGAAGCAATTCAAGAACACAATGGTGGAAGCTGCAGTGGCAGTATGTGGAAGAACAAGCAACAGAAAGCGGTGTAAAGAGACACCATGGTGGAATGAGAGAGTAAAAGAAGCTGTGGGAAGGAAGAATAAGGCTTTCAGAGTGTGGTTCCAGGAAAGAACTGATTATAAGATTATAAGATAAAGATAAGATAAAGATAAAGAAGAAAGAAGCAAACAAGATTGTCGCAGAGGAGAGGAAGAAGTGGATGGTAAAGTGGACAGAGATGATGGAGGAAGACAGCAGAGGAAATAAGAAAGTACTTTATGGGATGGTCAAAAGTAAGAGAAGAGGTCTGCGAGAGGATGTGGTAATGATGGACAAAAACGGAAATGAGGTACACAACAAAGAGACACTCAAGACAGTGTGGAAAGAGTACTTTGAGGATTTGCTGAATCCAAATGGTCATAGGGAGGAAGACAAAGCATTGGAAGATGGAGAAGACAACACAGGAATGGAAAAGGACCTGACTTGGAGAGAACTGGAGATGGCTATAGACAAGATGAAAGGAGGAAGGGCACCGGGTGTGGATGAAGTGAGTGTTGAAATGGTGAAGGCAGCAGGGGAGGTTGGGAAACAGTGGCTGTACCGTGTGATGAGGGTGATATGGAAGGAGAAAAAGACCACAGAAGATTGGAAGAAAGGATTAATTGTCCCAATATTTAAGAAAGGAAGCAGAAAGGAGTGCAGAAATTACAGGGGAGTCACACTCATATCTCACTGTGCCAAGATATATGAAAAGATATTAGAAAGTAGAATACGAGCCAAAGTGGAGAGAAAATTGAGAGAGGAGCAGTATGGATTCAGACCTGGGAGATCAACAGTGGATCTCATATTTTCAGTGAGACAGTTCCAGGAACACCACTACGAATTTGGAGAGGAACTGTTGATGGCCTTCCTGGACATCGAAAAGGCCTATGATAGTGTGTGTAGGGAGAAGGTTTGGAAAGCAATGGAAAACATGGGAGTGGAAAAAGGGACTGTAGGCAGAGTGAAGGAGATGAATTGTGGAAGTGTGAGTTGTGTGAAAGTTGGAGGGGAAAGAACAGACTGGTTCAGACAAATGAGTGGCCTGAAACAGGGTAGTGCGCTGTCACCCCTTCTCTTTATTGTGGTTATGGACGAGGTAATGACACGGATAGCAGGAAAGATAGGAGAAGATAAGATGAAAGCAATGGTGTTTGCAGATGATCTCATGGTCTGGGGAAACAAGGAGGAGGAAATTCAGGAGCAACTGAAGGCTTTGGAAGAAACAGTGGGTGAGTACGGATGGAAGTTCAACATCAGTAAATGTGAGATCCTGTTAACGACCAGGAAAAAGGACAGACCAATGAGTGGGATAACACTTGGAGGTGGACAGCTGAAGAAGGTGGAAAGTCTCATGTACTTGGCAAGTATAGTGGAGGAAAATGGGAGAAATGACAAAGAGATTACGAAACGTGGCAGACAAGCAGAAGCATTTCTGAGAAGCATTAGGAGCTTAGTGTGGAATAAAGATGTCCCACAAAAAAGCAAGGAAGTGTTATACAGAAGCTACTATATCCCGATACTGACCTACGCTTCAGAAACGTGGACAATGAAGAAAAGAGACATAAGCAGAATAGAGGCAGGTGAAATGAAGTTCCTGCGAAGTAGGATCGGAGTAACAAGAAGAGACAGGTTGAGGAATAAAAAGGTCAGGGAAATGGTGAAAGAGGAGCCCTTGCAAGGTAGGATTGAGACATCAAGACTGAGGTGGTATGGACACTTAAAGAGAATGGACGAGAAGAGGATTCCCAAGAGGATACATGAGATGCAGATGCAGAAGAAACGACCAAGGGGAAGACCAAGAGATAGATGGCTGAAAGGAGTGGAGGAATGTGTCAAGAAGAGAGGCGAGGACTGGACCAGAGTGACAGCGGAGAGGTGGTGGGAAGAAAGGACCAAGTGGCGAGGCTTATGTTCCAAACAGACCCAGCCTGGGGCTGGAAACTGTACAAGATGATGATGATGATGAAATGTTTGAAAGTGGCATATAACACTTCGATCTCGCAACTTTTGGGTGGAGTATAATCAGTGCTTTTATCCTAAAAAAGATTTAAGTGGTACTCTCAGTTGTAGTCGACAAAACATCACGATCTTGCAATTTTCGGCAATTTGCAAAATCTGGTCATTGTGTTCGAATCTTTAACTTTCAGCTTTTTTGATGCCTGGTTGGATATAAAATAGTTCGTTATTTTCTTCATCCTTCAAAACTAACCACATGCACAAAATAACAACCTACCCCACCTCCAAACACTAGCCTGCGTGCTTATAAGAACGGTGTGCCAAGTTGCCGACCAACAGAAACTGATTCGATAGATCGATTTAAATCGAGGATTACTCGAAATCTCCTCCAGCTGTTGTGAACAGCGCGTTGCCGCCAGCTGATCGATGAACTTTCAAGTCGGAAGTTATATTTGCCAGACTATATATACAAATGTACCAATATTTGTTCTTAAGGTATTCATATACGTTTGAAATGACGCATTTTGACGAAATTTTTGACTTTGTGTTTTTGATTTCTTATGAAAGCCTAATCCTTCTACTTTCAGAAAATATATGGTTTTTGCATATTTCATGCATAAATGTGCTTATAAAATTGATTTAAAGGGACCAGTGTACGCCATCCTAGTCGGGGGTTGGCGGGGCACCGCGCTGCATAGTGTATTTCATGATTCTTTTCGAAAGTATTATTTAATTTTGGCGCTTGATGTTGCAGGATTTGAATGGCTCTTAGTGCACCCTGTCTTCCACAGATGGCTCTACATGCACATTGTTTACAAGCCAGTTATGGCAGCTTCCATGGCTACGTAGGCCTATTTGTAGTGAAAATATTTTTTCGTCTCGTGAATCCTCGTGTGTTTTTCCGTGTAAATTCTCGATCATGGGCTCTAAACATCGGCGAGTGAGAGGGAAGAAACGTAGTTTTCGTGGTAACCAGCATATGAAACCCACTGAAAACCAAATCAATGAAAATGTAAATACTGAACAAAGTGGTGCATCACATTCCAAGATTGGGCCTACAGCTGAAAGTGTTTCAGATGATTGTGATTTATCTGGTGGTAATTTTAACATTATATTTGACACATATTGCCTTCAGAATTTAGTAAATGTGGTAGCATGTCCCAGTTGCTTCAAAAGCTCTTCACTGAAACTTCAGAACATTGAAAATCAGAGATTTGGATGGGCTGTAGTTCTTGGTTTGTTGTGTGAATTATGTGGTTATGAAAGCAATAAATTTTGTTCTTCTAAAAGACAGGAACGCTTTCCAGAGGTAAACAGATGCCTTGTTTATGGCATGAGGTCAATAGGTTGTGGTTACAGTGATGCCAAAAGGTTTGCTTGCATTATGAACCTCCCACCACCACCCTTGCCAAGGGCTTATAGTGAACATGTGAAAGCTTTATCTTCTGTTGTATCTATCTATGCAGAAGAATTCATGAAGACTGCTGCCCTAGAAATTCAGGAAAAGAAAGGTAAAGAATGTGGTGTATCTGTGGATGGTACATGGCAGAGACGCGGATATTCTTCATTGTCTGGTGTTGTAAGTGCAATATCTGTCGACACAGGCAAAGTTCTAGATGTAGAGGTAATATCCAGAAATTTTATTGGATGTAGAAAGCATTCAGGTGATGCTAAGGATTCCCCATCCTATTTGGGTTGGATGGCTGATCATGCATTAGTCTGTGCCAAAAATTACAGTGGATCTGCACCTAATATGGAACCACATGGTGCAGTGAACATTTTTTCTCGCTCAAGTGAGAGTAGAGGTCTGGAGTATGTGCATTTTTATGGGGATGGGGATTCCAAAAGTTACAAAGCAGTGAGTGAATCTAATCCATACAGTGGTAAAGCAGTCAATAAACTGGAATGTGTGGGGCATTACCAGAAGCGTTTAGGCTCAGCCCTTAGAAAAATTGTACAAAACAAAAAAACTGGGTGGTAAAGGTAAACTCACCGGGGCACTGATAGATAAGTGTCAGAATTATTTTGGAATTGCTTTGCGGTCCAACTGCAGTTCCGTAAAGGACATGTCAAATGCTATATGGGCAACATTGTACCATTTGACTGCCAATAAAGACAGGCCTTCCCACCATAGGATAGGAACGGATAGTTGGTGTTCGTACCATCGAGCCAAGGCCAACAATCAACTGGACAACTATAAACATAAAGCAGGAATACCACTAGAAGTCCTGCATGCGATGAAGCCTGTGTATGAAAGGCTTTGTGACCCAAAAATGCTATGCAAATGTCTCCATGGTTTGACCCAAAATAACAATGAGTCATTCAATGCTATGGTATGGAAGCGGTGTAGAAAGGAGACTTATGTAGGGCTGTCCACTCTTAAACTTGGTGTTATGGATGCTGTTTTACACTTCAATTGTTGAAACAAGGTTGAAATGGAGATTATACGAAGGATGAAAATTGTTCCTGGTAGGTACTTGGCATCAGGAGTGTCACAAGCAGATAAGGCACGATTACGCAGAAGTCAGCTTCAGAGCACCCCTGAACAAAAACAACGAAGAAGGTACCTCAGAGGAAGAAGAAAACTGAAAGAGGACAAGAAACTTGAAAAGGAAGGTCCCACATATGCAGCAGGAGAATTCTAATGTTGTCAGGTAAGAACAAAGAGGTTCAATCATAATGTGAAACTTCCAACCTAATTTACTCAAAAACTAAAAATCATGCTTCTCTTACAGGTTCAAACAAGAAAACGTCAAGTTCTAATTCAGATATCTATCTCAACAAGGTTTCAAATTAAAGACAATGAAATAGGGCATGTTCTGTACCAAAACCGTGAAGATATATGGCTCCATTCAAAAACTGGATGTAAAGAAAGGAAAAATATTATTGACATTTTGCATATTTTTTCAAAATAAAATCATAACTCTCGACAAAATGCTGATAAATTAACAATTCTGGTAGGGGACATGAAGGACACTAATAGCAATACGTATGTGAAAGAATAATTAAAATAGATGCATTTTTGTAGTTGCTAGGGTGTCTGAACAAAGGTACAAATTTCTTTAATAATTTTATTTTGGACACCCCTGGAAGTGCACATTAAGCATTCTGAAGGTATAACCGGCTTAATTTACTTAGCAGTGAACCACCAAAAAGAATACAAGGCGATTGGTTTAGAATTGTGGATTTTTTCAATAAACATGTACCAATATTTTTTCTTTAACAGTTTTCATATGTTTAAGGGGTACAGTAAGTATGTAGCTAGTTTTAGTTGTAAGTATGTAGTTAGTTTGTTTATTAGATATAGGTCATTGTTCTATTAGACTGTGGTGTGTGAGTGTGTCTGGTAGCAGTTGCATTGTTTATTAGTTATAGTTCATTGTTTCAGTAGACTGTGATGTGTGAGGGTGCATGTGAGTATGCCTGGTGACAGACTGTTTTGGTGGTAGTATTTGTTGTTGGTGGAACTTAAGTTTTTTTCCTTCGTTAGTAGAATTTTGGTATTTAATTGTTAGTAGAAGGTTAGTATTTTTGTTAGTAGAATTGCTCTTTACTTATTCTGAAAGGGAGTAGCAGCCTTTCAGAATAAATCAATTCTTTACCAGTCTTATAGACAGTTAAGATATTGATAATATAAGCCAAATAATGGCTACACTGCGTCCTGCTGCACGGCTGAAAGCAACGGGAAACTACAGCCGTAATGCTATTCCCCAGGATATGCACCTCTCTATGCATAATTACATGTGATGATGGCCTCCTCCCTTGAAAAATTTCAATCCGGAGGTAAACTAGTCCCGCGTTCGGATCTCCGGGTGGAGACTACTCGAGAGGGGGTTAACATCACAGAAGTGACAAAGAGGAAATCTGACATTCTACGGATCGGAGCGTGGAATGTTAGAAGTCTGCTAGGAAGTGGAAGGTTAGAAAACTTGCAAAGGGAAATGGATAGGTTAAGGTTGGATTTGGTTGGGATTAGTGAAATGCGCTGGCAGGAAGAACAGGACTTTTGGTCAGGAGAGTATAGGGTCATTAGCACTAAATCAAACAATGGCCAAACAAGGGTTGGTCTCATATTGAGTAGGAAACTTGGACAGCGGGTGGAATATTATGAGCAATATAGTGAACGGATTATTGTAGCAAAAATCAATACTAAACCTTCGTGCACCACAGTGGTACAAGTCTATATGCCTACCAGTCAAGCTGATGATGAGGATGTTGAAAAGGTTTACGAAGAAATAGACAAAATTCTGAGGTATATCAAGGGTGATGAAAATGTTATAGTAATGGGAGATTGGAATGCTGTGGTAGGAAAAGGGAGAGAAGAGAAGATAGTAGGAGATTTCGGATTAGGTGAAAGGAATGATCGAGGAAGAAGGCTGATGGAATTCTGCACCGAGCATGAGTTGGTCATAGCTAACACCTTATTCAATAACCATAATAGAAGAATATACACATGGATGAGACCAGGAGATACAGGGCGTTACCAAATCGATTTCATTATGGTCAAGCAGAGGTTTCGAAACCAGATTTTGGATTGTAAAACATATCCTGGTGCTGACGTAAACTCTGACCACAATCTGGTTGTAATGAAATGCAGATTAAAGTTGAAGAAACTGAAGAAAAGTCAAAAGCCAAAAAGGTGGGCAATAGACAGACTGAATGTTAAGGATGTAAACGAAAGATTCAATAAGAGTATAAAGGAAGGACTAATGAAAAACCCTAAACAAACTTCAATTGCAGACGAATGGGCACTTTTGAAGAATGAAATAACAAAATCCGCAGAAGAAAACATTGGTAGGAAAGAAAGAATAGGTAGAAAACCGTGGATCACTCAGGATATACTAGAATTGATGGATGAAAGACGGAAACACAAGAATGTAAGAGATGAAAAGGGGAAAGCAGAATACAGACGTCTGAGAAATGAGGTCAACAAGAAGTGCAAGGAAGCGAAAGAAGAATGGTTGAAAGAGAAATGTGCAGGTATAGAAAATTGTCTGAAATTAGAAAAAGTAGACACAGCTTTTCGAAGGATTAAGAATACATTTGGGGAAAAGAAGACTAAGTGCTGTAATATTAAGGACACAAATGGAAAGCCTCTAACAGATAGGGAAGAAAAGGTTGAGAGATGGAAAGCTTGACTGCTTGTGTTACGATAGGGTCGTTGAATGAGATTTTGAAGGTGGTGAGAAACGAATTTTGTGGATGTCAGATTTTGATTTGTGTTTATGAGAACTGGATGAAGAAATCGATTAAAATGTTTGGTGGTGAGAAACGAATTGTAGCGAAAAATGATTAAATGGCTTGTCTGCTTGTGTTACGATAGGGTCGTTGAATGAGATTTTGAAGGTGGTGAGAAACGAATTTTATGAATGTCAGATTTTGATTTGGGTTTTGAGAACTGGATGAAGAAATCGATTAAAATGTTTGGTGGTGAGAAACGAATTGTAGCGAAAAATGATTAAATGGCTTGTCTGCTTGTGTTACGATAGGGACGTTGAATGAGATTTTGAAGGTGGTGAGAAACGAATTGTAGCGAAAAATGATTAAATGGCTTGTCTGCTTGTGTTACGATAGGGTCGTTGAATGAGAGAGTTTGTATAAGGGAAAGGAGATTGAGAATCATGTAATGGAAAGGGAGGAGGAAATTGATGAGGATGCGAAAGGAGATTTAATATTGGGATCAGAATTTGATAGAGCTTTGGAAGACTTAGGCAGGAACAAAGCACCAGGCATAGATGATATACCGATTGAGTTGCTACGCTGCATAGGAGATGAAGGTCTGTTCAGGTTATTTCACTTGGTGTGTAGGATTTATGAGACAGGTGAGGTACCCCCTGATTTCAAGAAGAATGTAATCATCCCTATACCAAAGAAAGTGGGAGCTGATAGATGTGAAGATTACCGTACAATCAGCTTGATTACTCATGCTTCAAAGATCCTATCTAGAATAATTTACAAGAGGATTGAAAGCCAGACAGAAAGGGAGTTGGGTGAAGACCAGTTTGGTTTCAGGAGAAATGTAGGAACAAGGGAAGCTGTACTAAGTCTTAGGCTGATTTTGGAAGGTAGAATAAGGAAGGATAAGAGAACGTTCATGGCTTTGTAGACTTAGAAAAGGCTTTTGATAACGTTGATTGGACTAAATTGTTTGACATTTTGAAATCTATTGGAATAAAGTACAGGGATAGGAAGGTGATCTACAATCTATACAGAAACCAGACAGCAGTCATTCGAGTTGAAGGACTTGAGAGAGAAGCTGATATTCAGAAAGGTGTTAGGCAAGGCTGCAACTTATCACCCATACTTTTCAATCTTTACATTGAACAAGCGATGATGGAAATGAGAGAAAAAAATAAAGTGGGAGTGAAGATTCAAGGAGAAATAATTTCAACTCTGAGATTTGCTGATGACATAGTCATCTTGGCCGACAAGCCTGAGGATTTGAATGAGTTTTTGAATGGTATGGACTCCGTCTTACGGAAAGAATACATGATGAAAATTAATAATTGTAAAACAAAAATACTAGAATGCAGTCGAAATAAATCAGAAACCTCTATGGACATCAAATTGGCAGGTGAAAAGCTGAAGGAAGTAGGAGACTTCTGTTACTTAGGAAGAAAAATAACCAGTGATGGACGAAGCAAAGAGGATATAAAAATTAGGTTGGCTCAGGCAAGGAAAGCATTTCTACAAAAAAGGAATCTGTTGACATCGAATATAGATTTAGATATTAGGAAGTCATTTTTGAAAGCCTTTGTCTGGAGCGTGTCACTCTATGGAAGTGAAACTTGGACTATTGGTGCAGCAGAAAAGAGGAGAATTGAAGCATTTGAAATGTGGTATTACAGGAGAATGATGAAGATCAGATGGGTCGATAGGGTTACAAACGAAGAGGTATTAAGACGAGTGGGAGAGGAGAGATGTTTCTGGCGACTACTAATGAAGAGAAGAGATAGGTTAGTAGGACACATACTAAGACACCCAGGAATAGCAAGCTTAGGTATGGAAGGAAGGGTCGAGGACAAGAACTGTAGGGGTAGACCAAGGTTAGAATATGTTAAACAGATTGCCTCGGATGTAGGGTGTGGTAGCTATGTAGAGATGAAACGATTAGCTCAGGACAGGGAGGCATGGAGATCTGCATCAAACCAGTCAAAAGACAGAAGATTCAAACAACAACAAAGTTACAACGATGAGCTCATGAAACTGAACATTACATATATACTACCATCTGATGTGCACCTGCCTCTTGTGGGTAGCAAGAGGAATATGTACGCTGTGCAGGATTAGGAACAAGTTTGCACAAGCTACTATCCTAACATGGCCACAAGAAACGGGCCAACCTGCTGTAGCTGTAATCCGATGTTGCATCCAGTATCTCTCCCAAGCTTGAGTGCTGCCGCACCCTTGGTGTCTCTCTATGCTCCTATTGTGAAACATTTAAGGTTCTCAGCGGCGAGTACAGTAAGGAACGATACATTCAGAGTTGTTACAAGAAAATGCACCTATGCAGATTTGCATTCCTCAGATGCTCAACATAACTTCTCTGCGACTACCAAGGAAGCCATCTCATCGGTTATGAATATTCAGATGTTTTGTCATGTCATTCTTCTGAGCAAAACCTCGTCCACAGATTGGACAAGCATATGGCTTCTCACCGGTGTGAGTGCGTATGTGCACAACGAGATGCGGTCGTCTCCTGAAGCACTTGCAGCAATGAGGACAAGGGTACGGCCGAGCATCTGAGTGGATCTTCTCGTGCACGCGATGCTGCTGCTGCGTGCGGAATGTCTTTCCGCAAGTCACACACTGGTACGGCTTCTCACCCGTGTGGATCCGGAGGTGGTTCTCTTTTGTGGCCTTGGCCGTGAAACTCTGGTGACATATCTCGCATGTGTAGTCCTTGGCGCCCCCATGTACCGTGTGGATGTGACGAGTCAAGGCACCAGACTGGGCGAACCTCTTGCCGCACTGCGGACACTGGTGGTTACGCTCCCCTAGGTGACTGAGAATGTGCAGCATCATAAGACGTTTTGTTGTAGATACTTTGTTACAGATTTCGCATCTATATTCCTCGCCTGGTTTTCTGCGAACTTGTGGAGCCCTTGATGGTTTTTGAACCGAAGTGTGATTAAGGACATGCCTGGTCAAGTGTGACTTTCTTTTGTATGTTGCACTACACAGTGAACAATGGAATGGTCGGATATCTGAATGACTGATACTATGGTCTTGTAAATCTCTCTCACTTACGAATCCCTTGTCACATGTGTCACAGTAATATAATAGAATATTTTCATGATCCTTCATATGCCCTAAAAGTTCAGCCTTCTTAAGAAACTTATCACCACATACCTCACACTTCAGTTTCAGTCTAGCTTTTCCCATATGAGCTCTCAGATGTTCCTTAAGGCTGGGTTTTAACTTATACATTTTGCCACATAACGTGCATACATAATGATTATTATGACCCTTAGTTAACGGATGTGAAAATTCATTATTATCGACAGTAGTTTCATTGCAACTTCTGAGATGCTGTTTCAAAGACAGTGAGAGTCGAAAGCTAATGCCACAATACTTACAAAAGAAAGGCGAGACCCCGGTGTGTATCCGGGTATGAGTCTGTAGTACTCCCTCACTTCTAAAAGTTTTACCACAATACTGACAAGAAACAACCTTAGTGTTGGATACAGGTTTAGGAAGCACAACTCCCCAAGGTAAGGACAGCATTCCGGTAAGCCTTCTAGCAAAGTAAGCAGCAAATTTAGCTCCAGGTGGACTTGTAAGAGCATCAGCGCTAGCCACATAAGGTGTGGAGCTTGAAGTGCTGCTTAGCTGAACATAATTGTGGTCAGTTAATTCAGAGCTTACAAGACTATCGTTTGACAGACTCTCTGCCTTTTCTCCACCAAAACTGGATAAAGCTTGACTTTCATGTACTTTTAAAGCATTATCCACCTCTTTAACATCACATAAGTGATACTCGGTATCACTCTCAGTTTTTACAAAAATTGAATAGCACTGCGGATTCAAGTTCTCATCATTACCAACATTCATATTTTCAGCTTTCATGTCTTGAAAGTATGAGGCTTCATTCATTCTGTTATTGACTATTTCAATTCTTTGTTCTAAGAATGAATCTACAGGCGAATAGTTGTCGTCAAGGACTTCAGTGTTCTTCGCTGTAGTGGATGGGTGTTCGAGAGACCTGCAACACAAAGTGTGCAGAATAAGTACTGCCTTACTCGAGAGAAAATAAATATTTTAAAAAATTCAAAGGGAGAAATATTCGATTGCAGCAAACTGTTCCATTGAGCTATAATAATGTTCAAATACACAGTTCTCAATGCACAAGTCTTGAAATCTTATTACACTTGAAATATGGAAACAGAAATAGCAATACGGTACTTCAAGAAGAGTTATTTTAATGTAATTAGTTGTCCCCTGATGTAGGAGAATGATGGCAATGTGATCAATGAAGGTCCTATACGAAGAAAGAAAAAAACTTCTGCTAATCATTTATTAAGTTGATCTGCTGTTTCAAGGGAAGAAGACAGATGAACTAGATGTTTTGCATCTTAAAACAACAATCACTTCCACCACTGTCACCTAGTGATGTATTGGTGCGTTATGAGGATTACAAAGACATGAACAGTTTTGCCCTCAGCAAGACACATTAGAGATGACTCCTGCCTATTCCTAGTATTTCAACTAGCATATTACAGTAGTTAGATATGAGCTTGTAAGTAAGGGACGAAAGCCCACATCTACCATTAGCGGAGAATGCCAACTTTTCCCAAGTAGTGAAGATCGAATCCAGTTTTATGCTAAGTAACTTAAATTGTCATACCACCCTGCTAATATGAAAAGGGATGACGTCTTACTTAACCCTCCATTAGTAGTGCTGGGTCTGATAGCCGCATGGGGTTGTTAAGTCTTAATATCTTGCGTTCTTATTGACTTAGGACATCTTGCATTATACTTAAGTCTGTACTTGACTGAATTTGCAGTCTGATCAGTCTCATAAGAACTCCTAAAGGGTGGAAGAAGTCAGCTTATGTCTCATTAGGGGCTGTTGGACCCAGCTCGCAAACTCATGTCACACTTTACCACAGCTGTCAAACATGTCTACTCCTGGAAAACAGCGCATATATAGGTAGTTGATCATTTTAACTGAAGAATATACCTATGATTGAACAACAATGGTGCTTTAAAAATAATGCTGTGGCCTTATTACGGAAATCCTATGCCTCCTTCTCTCTACAGCCACTGCCAAGCTGTTCAATTAACGATTCTATACCACAATAGAACATAGGATTACCCGTTTGAATTTCACAGTTAATTTGAGTGATCATCTTGGGACATCTTCCCAGAATTGGAGATCTCAGGATTGTCCTCATATAAAATTGTCCTCCGGTCAGCATTTTCACAGTGACGAAGAGCTGAAGACAACTGTCACACGCTGGTTCCATTCACAGGTGGCATACTTCTATGACACAGGACTACAAAAGTTGATAACAATGCTCTGACAAGTGTATCAATTCGTTTGGTGCCTATGTCGAAAAATAGGTGACCTGTTGCCAGTAAAGTTTTGCATATAACTATGTTCTATGTTTGGGAAACTTACTTTCTGGACGTACCTCGTAGAATTAGAATTCATAAAGGAGCCAGGAATTAAACCCAGGTCATTTGAAAGTAATTGCTTCAACCTGTAGTGTAAGGTGAAGGTCACACCTTTAATTTGGGGCAATGCGGCATGTTAATTAGTCTCTTAAAAATGAATACTGTAGATCCCCTGTATCCATGTATGTATCATAGATTCCGGCCAAGGTTCAGGTTTTGCTTTGATGAGGTCATCTTGTATTACGGTAATCTTATTGTAATCTGCATATTAAATTGTTCCGGTATGTGGATCTTGTGTGGCCTGTGGCAGTCTGGTTTATTATTAATTCTGTGTCCTTTGAAGTAATATGTGGCTGGCTTCTCAAGGCCAGTAATTGTTTTCATTTTTTATGGATATGTCCTGTTTAAACCTGAAATTTCCGCCGAATCAATACTTTACTCCCGCCGCCCTTCCCTCACCACCGCGTCAGGCCGATTCACTGCAAGCGAGCAGCTGTGTCATGTCTCAGGTGTTGCTTAGTTGAGGTTGACCTCTTTGAGGGTTGTGATATTGACAAGGTCACATATGTCCGGTAAGTCTTTGTGCCATTTTAATTTTCCGTAAGAAGGTTTTTTTCCATATAATTGGAAACACGTACTAACAAAGGCGTTTTCTGATGTTTTTGTTCTTCATAATATTTGGAACTATTCAGCTTTCCATGACGAATAAGACGAGGTGTCAACTTGATAATGTTCCTCGTAAGTTTTTATTTTATTTTTGGTCCGATTAGACTTGATAATATTCAGTTTTCTTGGCATTCAATTTCTAAAAACGTACTTCATTCATTTCAGGACCAAAACAATAGTAATTAAAAAAATTTGTAACCGATGCCGCCGACCGTCAACTAAGCTTACCATCATCTAAGAAGCCCTGAATTGTCCGTCCTCAATTTTATACTAGCCATCTAATTGGACTGTTATTCATAAACAACAGTCGATTCACCACGGCATGTTGTTAAGTATTATAGAGAGGGAACACCATAATATTTGATGCTCTACCTCAAATAATAAGTGTCATTCGGCAAATTCTAGATGCTTTCAATTTAACATAGCCCTACGTATGCAAGAATCTCCATAGATTGATTACATTTATTTTAGAGATTAAAGACACTGTGAACAAAATTATTGGTTGTGCATAAACAGTATTTTAACATGTCAAAAGACATACACTTAACAAGAATTGAGTGACTGAAAATGAGAGGAGCATTACACGCTGTATTCATGGTTGATGTTGAATTTTAATTAATGTGTTTTAAACTAGTAGTTTTTAATATGTTGTGGCTTTGTAATTTGTGATGTGTATTTTATGTTGTTTTATTAGGGGATTTTGAATGTGTCATACGATGTTTGTAGTACCAAAAGAGGGCTGAGGAAGGAGACAGTAGGGTCTCCGAAACATGTAAAAAAAAAAAAGTAAAGTATTGATTCGGCGGAAAATTCAGGTTTTACTTACTGTAAACACGGTCAATACGGAACCTGAAATGAGTGCTATACCTAATGTCCTGTTTAATGGAAAACTGAACCCTTGGTAGTAAATTTCTTGGCAGATCCTGTTTCAGAGATGGATCTTTGATAGTAAACATCCGGAGAATAGCGTTATTTGCTTATTTCTATTATTATTTCTGTGCAGGTTGAGATTTTGTTTTTTAAATTCTGTTTTTAATTGTTATTGTTCGGTCATCTCGCCGGGGTTAAAATACTCAGTCATTTACTCATCTATTAATAATTGGACAGCTAGTTATTTCCTTTTGTTGAACTATCTTTGGCTTATCTCTATGTACTGAACGACTTAAGTTATTGGTTAGTCGCCATTCATTCTGACTTTCCATATTGCAAAAATCTACTTCATTCAAATTCAGCAAACTAAAGCATTCTTTTTAGATACCTATTATTTAAATAAACTTGCGAGTTATTCCGAGTCCTTGGGCAAAGACAAATAGTTGTCAGGGGCAGATGACCTCGCTGTTCCACCCCTTAAAACAACAATAACTAACTAACAAATTATTGTCAAATTGTAAAATAAAGGGGGGGGGGGGGGGCGGAGGGCGTGGTGCCTCAGCTGTCAAGCTGTCTGCCGGGTTCGATTCCCGGTCAATGCATTCGAGATTTTCGAAGTGAAATGCCATGTCCTGTGGTTCGGATTCCACGTAAAAAGGAGGTCCAGTGACTTACAACCGTGAGATTAACGGTCACGTTAAACTTCAAGCTTCCTTCCTTTGTAAATAAAAAAATAAGCCATTATATTTTATACAAAAATAACTGCAGGTAATGAGCATTTTTGTTACAGCTAATAGTAGCGGCGTTACAGCAACCCCCTCGTTACCTAAAAAGTAACAGTGACAGCAACGTGTTACCAGAGTTGGGCAGTATTGAAATTACATGTACTTAAAATACGGATTTCCGATACTTTTGTACGAGGGGTGATAGGAAATTAAGGTTACAAAGCCTGCAGTGAAATGTGTATATTTTATTTCACACAACCAATACAGCCAACTGATACTACATACATTAGGTTATTTTTTGACGTACGTCTCCATATCGGTTTAGGCATTTCTCGCTTCGTGGGATGAGTGTGAATATTGCCTCATGGTAAAAATCCTGTCCTTGCGTGTTCAGCCACGGTGTCGCAAAGTGTTTTATCTCCTGAAATGAATTGGTGATCTCCTAGGTGCTCCTTCAAGTGAGGAAACAGGTTAAAGTCGCTTGAAGCGAGGTCCGGGCTGTAGGGAGGATGGTCAATGATGTCCCAGTGAAACCCGCTTCAACAGCGTGGTGGCGTTCTGGGCTGTATGAGGTCGCTCATTGTCATGTAAGAAGATGAAGCCCTCAATGAGAAGTCCTGGCCGCGGTTACATGTTCCGCCCATATAAATCGAATAACTGAGCGGATCTCTTCGCGAGACCATTTTTCCAAACAAGTCTCCATTAGTTGCTCACCTACAACTTGCACTGTAGGTAGAGGGTGGCTGAAACTCTGCACAGTTACTAACCATATGTATTCGAATTACACCACACTACTAATTTTCGTACAACAGACGTAACTCCAGGAATATTGGCCCTGTAACCTTAGTTTCTGATCACCCCTCATATCTTGTATTTTGTATCTGCATCTAAAATAATTTTCATGAGTATTATGTATTTTCAAAATACACGGAATAAATACAAATATTCATTGTATTAGGCGATGTTTAGTTTAATCCTCCATTATCTTTTCTTCTCATAACATGAGTTAATTGGTAGACATGGCACAGGTAAGTTTGAGAACAATACAACTGTTCCAGCATTACACCACCCTTGTGAGACCATGTGCAATGCTATTTATTTAGGATGCAGGTAGAAAAAAAATCTCGGGAGGAAAGTCTACCGAATGTTCTGTTATCACCTTGGTTAATCTTGGAAACCTTTCCAACCAGTAGCCTCAGACTACCTAAGTATGAAATTACCAACGTATGAAATTACCAAATGTAAGAGGCTGTCTGAACATGTTAACTGATATTCTCTGAAAATTCCTACAAGTGCTCTCATGAGAACTTTACAAAGTGAGGCAATTATATGCTGTAAGAGCACTGCAACTGTCATATAAAACTTAGAATTGAAAATTAAGTTGTTTCACTAGAGGGGCTTGGACATCGTGGTCATTTACTGTAGTCCAGTGGGGAATTTATCTGATAACCTGTGTTACTGTGGTGTCAGTAGTAGTAGTAGTAGTAGTAGTAGTAGTGTGTGTATTTGCAATTCAGATGAGGATTAGGAAGGAGGCAGCCGTGGCTGCCATTCCGGCATTTGTCTAGAGTAGAAGTGGGAAAATCACTTCCAGGATGGCAGAGGTGGGGATCGAACCCTCCTCTTCTCAGTTTTGCCTCACTAAGCTGAATATACCCCTTTTCAGCCCTCGGGCTAGAATTAAATTTCTTAGCAGAGCTGGTAATCGAACACAAACATCAGAGATGATGGCCGTGAATGCTAGTCATTGCATCACGAGTTGCCAAAAAATAAGTATGGCGGTTGCTATTGGTAAATGTTGATCATCAGCCCCATGTATTTGTGTGTATGTTACATTTGTCCAACAACCTGTGTTAGTGCATTGACTGTGATAGTTTGCGTGGCTGTATTTATTATGGCCTGGGACATGAAGAATGTTGCCATTCTGTCATGTGCCGAGATCGAGAGTAGGAAAAATCCATCAAACACCACACCAATTCCACCAGTGCCAGAATTCGAAACTAGAATCTCTTAAATTGCTTTGGATAGTTGTTTACGTTAGGAAAGGATAATAATAATAATAATAATAATAATAATGATAATAATAATACAGGGTCTTTATATTTGCTAGGCAAGACGATTCCACTCGACCTTGGCCGCCAGTCCCCGGCCAATAGCCGGCTGTTACAGGTTGGCGCGCCCGGTCTCTGGCCGTATCCCCCGCGTATTCCCACGTTCTTCCTGAGGTACTAGTAAACTTGTGAGCTCCGAGCTCATTGGGTGTTTTATAAAGCTACTGTGTACTGTATATCGTATTGTATAGTGATTTATTGTGATTGTGTATAGTGCTGCAATGTCTTATTTGAAATATTCGTTACGTGAACGTGTGTATCTGCACAATACAGTCTCTGTCCTGAAAGTAGTCGGACTGGATTTTTCCCGCGCAGACGGACAGACTGCCCGCGGCTTCTCCACCTGGGGTTGGTGGAGGGGGGTTTAAGGAAGGCTGGGAGCCAACCACACAGTTTGTTCTCAGCTGTAGTGGAGTGTAAATCGGTTGTCACCATAACCTCTGCAAGTGCACTCGTCACGCTGCGCCATGGTTCGTCTGTTGAAATAGTGCGTTATGCCATCAAATTTTATGTTAGGCTCGGCAAAACCGAGAAAGAGACTCACGATATGATAAAGACGGCTTGCGGTGATAACGCCATGGGCAGATTGAGTGTTTTTGACTGACACAAGCTGTTTCAGGAGGGAGAGAGGAAGTTGAAGACGACGCATGTTCAGGACGACCTTCGAGCACCAAAACGGATGAAAATGTGGCAAGAGTGAAGAATTTTTTGGACAATGACCGCAGAGTAAGGTTTTTACATGGAGATCCTTAAACGGCTGAGAAAACGCATCGTCCGTGTCCGCCCACCGATCGCTAACTCCTGGCGGCTCCATCACGACGATGCGCCGCGCCACACAGCCTTCCACGTGCTGGCGTACCTGGCCCAACACAACATCGCAACCCTGCCTCAGCCACCCTACAGTCCCGGCATTGCCCCAGCAGACTTTTTCCTCTTCCCCCACCTCAAAACCACCCTAAAAGGACATCGTCACGGCTCCGTGAAAGAGTTGCAACAGACTGTGACGAGGGAACTCGACAGCATTCCAGCTGCCGCCTTCCAGAACACGTACGAGGGTAGGAAACACGCCGACAGCGGTGTGTGGATACAGAAGGGTCCTACTTTGAAGAATATTGAGCGTATGTTTCATTTCTGTCAATATATTTTTTTTTTTACTTGACTCAGTCCGACTACTTTCAGGACAGACCCTGTACATACATAAAGTGCAGGAAACCGTGTGCTAGAACAAGACGAAAGTTGAGTGAAATTTCCAGGGAGACCCATTCCTATAAATCGGACAATAAAACAACTGGCTAAGAGATTCAAACGTACAGGTTCAGTAAACAATAAAAATAGACGTAAAGGTCGTTATTCCTTTACTGAAGCTAAATTAACCGGAGTAATCGGAAACTTCATAAGGAAATGCTGCTTATGTTTGGCAGCGAATGGGGAACATTTTCAGCATCTACTGTAAACATGGTGAGTAAAAATGCACGATACTGATTTTAAGCACCGTATTCTGCCGTACATATGCGCGCGCGGTAGCCGGCAACTGAGCCGTCACTGTCGGCAGCGCGTGAGCGAGAATGTCCTTGCCAAACAAATATAGAGACCCTGTAATAATAATAATAATCATATGTATGTCTACCCCTTCTCATTCCCATTTCAACGGCGTTGGGTGTGGGATGCAATGATTTTTTTCTTTTCTGTGGTGGGTGATTTTAATGTTGGATGCCCTTACTGACGCCAACCTCATGAGAGGAGTTAATGGGAGATGAAATGAGTGAAGGTCAATGAAACTAGGCAAGGCATTGGAAGGAAGCAGCAGTGACCTATACAAAGATGCTGTACTGGCACGTGCCTGGAGTTGAAAAACGGAAACCACGCTTTTATGAACAAAAATTGAAACATGTCATCAATTAAGTACTATACCCTCCGCCCCCATTTTAGTATATAAAGCGTGTTATTTTGTGATAAATATCTTATGTAATATTCCTTTCAGGTTAGGGTGTATAAATACTTTTTTTTCCAATCTAATGTAATTGGGCAGAATTAGTGTTGACGGACTGGAAAGCTTTCTTTAACTTGCACGTTAACGTGCGTATCCGTCTAGGTCAATAATAACAGTAATATCTATAAAAGTAAAATATAGTTGTTATTTTGAACAGTTTGAATGGGGGGAAAAAAAGCATATTTTAATGAAAGTATTTTGTATTTTATATTAAAATGCTATTTTGTATTTTCCGAACATTAGTAAGTGTATTTTGTATCTAAATTACATTTTAGGAGGTATTTCCCCCCCCCCCCCCCCCAACTCTGCATGCTACCTCACATAGTGTTGACATGTAATTAGAGCTGGGAGTGGGGAGGAGGTGGCCATGACTTCAAGTTGGATTTGAAGCCACCTCTTCCCAGTAGTATTCATGAGGTTGACAAGAGAACAGAGTAAACGGGTATGACCTAGTTTCACCTTAAAATACACATTCAAAACAAGAAAAACAAACAGATTACCACAAATGAATAGTGAATATCAATAATTAATTCTATTTGACCTCAGAACACATGACCAAAGGCAATATTTCTTCAGTTATTAAATAGTACTCATTTATTCCCCAAATATTTAACAAACATATACAAGTAAATAAATTTACCCACTTGTAAATATGGTACTTAATACAGTACCTAAAAATGTACACTGATCATCCACCTGATTGCTAGAAAGTGAGAGGTGAAACACGCCTGGAATTCACTTCATCACAAAACTAACCTAGCATAAAACTAATCCACAACACTAATCCTTAGAAGCGAATCCCTCCCCAAAATATCATACTACCTTTCCATAATAATAAAGGTACTAACTGGATTAGAACACAAATTCCTCTACTCACACAGAGAAGTTCACCTATGTAACGTCCAAAAACCTGTTAAGTTCAAATATTTAAATTTAATCATTCAAGCACAGTAAAACTTGGCATGGCAAATCTTTATGCAAGGCTCAATACACTGGCATCTAATTTAATGCAATCGTTTTCATCAACTCAAGATGGCGGCTGTGTGTAATATTAAAATTAAGTTATCATTACTTATGTCCTAATCAATAAATCAAAGTGGAAGTTTGTATAATGAACCATTGTAATAATCTTCATATCAAGGTTCATAACTCTATGATCCTGAGGCATAGCCGTGCTCGTTACATCGGGCACCACATCTGTGCGGGCTGCTACAGCAAGTTTGGAGATACCAGGTTCAATTCCCGGCGCTGATAGCGGTTATACTGAGTGCGGTTTTTCCCTGTTTTTTCTATACACCCTCCAGGAAAATGCCGGGATAGTACCTTACTTCAAGTCCTTGGGTGCGTACCTCATCCCCGTCCCTCATACAAGTACACATAATAATACAGTCATCAGAAAAGTCCAACACACAACCAACTACATGGGGCTGATGACCAATATGTCCCATGAATTAACAAAAACATATGCCAGCCATGCAAAATATTTCACTGGTTCTCAATATTACAAATCTATTGCAGCAATCAAACTGTGCTTTTGTATGGTGATGAGGATATTAAAATAAGTTGAACTATGTGACTTTCAATAATTTGATGAGCACAAAACTAGCAAGGTGGCCGCATGAAATTTAATATTTAAGTGGGCTTTTCTCGTGATTTAATCATCCAAGCACGGTGAAACCTGGCATGGTAAATCTTTATAGTGACATCACATTTGATTCAATTTTTATGAGAAATTTAAGATGACTTGTGCGAAATAAAAAAAATCATGTTTTTATATCTTGTGTCCTGATCAAGTGATCAAAGTGAAAGTTTGGATAATTAACCACCATAAACTGCCACTATACAGAGTGGTTCACCAGAAAGGCAAAACCTAACACGTATATCATAGTCATCCTAAAAACATTAGTACCTGCTCCTTTACGACCTTAGTACAACTTTACCGTTGAATACATGCTTGCGAATAGGTAGTAGACATCGATAATGGCAGTGTTACAGTATTTCAATGACCTCAAATATAATGCATGATTAAAACGATCACAGCTCCGAATAACACAACCTTACGTTTAGACAGGAAGTGTCTACGAATAGATTCAATACGTGTCAGTAATACACCATGGTTCTCGGTAGATGAGGTTGGTAAATCAAGGTGTAGCTGGAGTAGAGTCAACCAAGTCGCATAGTAGTAGGTTCGAACTTCGAACTAGTATAAATGTTTTTGCTTAATGTCGTTTATTGTGGATGTATTAAGGACACATATCTACCTGTTCCAACTAGTGATTTTTTATTTGGTCCTGAAAAGGTCCGTATTTATCCGATGGTACGTAGCCAGATTGGACGACGACATAATGATCTGTAGAATGAAAGCAAGGTATCCTGTATATTCAGGGTACCAAGTGTTCGAAATGTTGACCACGTTGGTTTAAAGGAAAACTCAGACTCACTCAGGCCGCCACACATGTCAAGTCAAAGCCCTCTGTAACGTCTCGGGTTGTAAACCATTCCTAATTCTTACGCTGTGTCAAGTCAAAGCTCTCAGTAACCATGGGATATAATCTAATCCTCATTCTTACGTTTGACAAATATAAAAAAGTATTAATTAATCTACTCATGAGAAATACCGTAGTGTATTGTGTTCATTAGACTGTTAACATGACTTTTCTCACTAAAGTTATGCTAAGACTATTTGTTAAAAATTAATAACAAAATAATACCAAGGGAAATTCTAAGGAATACGTGTACTTCGATGCAAGCACTGGCGATCAGAATCTCCTTCATTCAGTCTACTACCTTCATTTAATTAGTTTTATTGTTGTGGTTTCATTTAGGGGCTTTGATATCGTAGTCATTTCAAGCTCATGTAACTTACTTGGATGTGTGTGCATGCAGAATATCTTATTTTGTTATTATGGTGTCTGTAGTAGTGTGTATTTACAATTGAGGTGAGGATTAGGAATGAGGCAGCCGTGGCCTTAAGTTAAGAATCGACCAAGCATTTGCCTGGAGCATGAATAGGAAGCCATGAAACATCACCTCTAGAATGACTGAGGTGGGAATCAGACCCACCTCTTCTCAGATTTGCCTCACAAGGCTGAGTGTACCCTGCTCCAGCCCTCAGACCAGAATTAAATTTCTTGCCAGAGCTGGGAATCTGACCCAGACCTCCAGTGTGGCAGCCAAGAATGCTAGCCACTGCATAACAAAGCTGTCTAATTTTTATACAAAAGTTTTATTTCCTAGATCTAGCTCGGTACATTTCATTCTTAGCACTTCATTCCTCACATATCACTCCAAATTTAATTCCGTTCCGAGTTCCATGTTTTAATTTTATTCCACATTTAATTTCATTCCAACCTCAATATTTAATTTCACTCAGAATTGAAGATTTAATTTCATTCCGACTCCAAGATTTCCTCGATCATTAGCCAAGAGTAAGCCGGATGAAAACCGACTGGGATGGCTGGGTCACGTGAAGAGAATGGTGGAGGAGAGATTACCTAAGAGGCTAATGAGTTTGGCTGTTGAGGGTAAGAGAAGCAGAGGTAGACCAAGGAAGCGATGGTTAGACTCAGTGTTGAACGATTTCAAAGTGAGAGGTGTAGGAGCAGATGAGGACAAAGCGCTAACTGTTAATAGGGAATCATGGAGGAAACTTGTTTGCAAACGGAGGCTTACAGACTAGACTATACCCTGAAAGGTAAAACTGTCTCATATGAAAATGTAATGTATCCAAGATTTAATATTATACCACATTTAATTTCATTCCGCCCTGAGGATTTAATTCCATTTCACATTTTATTTCATTCCGAATCAATGATTTAATTTCATTCGCACCTTAAGTACTCCACATTTATTTTCATTCCGACCTCAGGATGTAATTTCATTCCGACCCCAAGTTTTAATTTTATTCCATATTTAATTTCATTCTGAGCTCCACATTTAATGCACTCCGAGCTTCATTCCTTTAATTTCATTCTTTTTTTATGCTGAACAGAGTTTTATTCTTCCCGTTTCACTCCACGCATTTTATTCCTCAATTCCACTCTGAATTCCATACCTTTTAATTCAGGAAAATGTTTCGTCTATACATTTCACTCTTTGTAATTCATTCCTCACATTTTATTCACGATTTAATTCCACTTCGAGTTTCCTGCACTAAACTACTTGCTCTTTAATATTGTTCTGGGCATCGTGTTTAATTTAGTCCCTTTTAATACTGTTCCAAATATCATACTTTTATTTTAATTCCTGATCACATATGATTTCATACCAAAATGTTGCATAATGAAATCATTTATTTTCATTCCTTTTTATTTTCATTTCATTCCTGTGCATGAGTAACCTTCATGAGCTGCTCACCTGCTTAGCCCTGATTTAGATTAGCTGGGTTAGTTTATGAAATGTTTATTAATTATGTTTAGGCTTATCTTTATTATATTATCAAATAATAGGGTATGTTTTGCAGGTGGTAAATACATTTATTATATTTCACTGGCCAGTGAAATGTTTTTCTTCTTTCTCTGGCAAAAAGTTGAAGAGATGAATAAATCTACTTCAGGTAATATACAAACCACTTTTACCTAGTATATACAATCTCTTGAAAAATCCAAACAGGGGCAGATGACCTCATAGTTCCACCCCTTAAAACAACAATAACTAACTAAAATCCAAATAAAACACAAACCTTATTAGTTAAATCAGAACACTCTAAATACAAACAAAATTAAGAATATTGTGAAAATGTGTAGGTACAACTAGGACTGTTAATTTTTTAATATCAGCTCATATATAAATTAAAGGCGAAATATTTATGCGATTTGAAGGAAGACCAGACGCAATGACCTGCAATGATTGGAAACGGGGAGGCTACGAACTAAGACATACTGTTACACGCTTTGCCATACATGGCTTTCACCATAAGCTGTGCAAGTTAAAGAAGTTTCACCAGCCAGACGCAGACTGTGCATGTGAACGTTGCGGCAAATGTTGCGAAAGATATCATGCGATGTACTGTACATATAGACTTGAATCTCTGATGTCCTTCTGTTGTAATGAATAGTTTATTCCTATGTATGTTTCATTTTGTCTGTATCATTCCTTTGGCTATTAGCTGCAATTAATATTTTATTTATATATAAATTAAATCAAATCACAGTGTCCAGTATGTTGGTAAAACAATTTAAAACTGAGAGACTGCCAGCCCCCTATATCCTTGTAGCTAGTTTGATTTTTATCCACTTTCTTTCTGTTTAGTTATCATCATTAGTAGTTGGAAGTTTTATAATCATATATAATTTACTGGCAACCCGACCTGGCTTCGCCCGGGAACAGTTATGAATGCATTACGTCATAAGCGCTTTCTTTCCAATGTCAATGAACAATGACAAATATCTGTTTTACGTCTCGGCATGATGGGTTAAAATCGCTGACTGGACTATTAATTATATTATCATGGAGATGCATGTGCAACAAATTCTTGTCAGACTTAATTTAAGAATGGCGAGGTGCATGAAAAACAAATCCCCCTTCCGTCCAATCTTAACTTAACTGTGAATTTTCCGGAACGAAAAGTTCACAGGCGAAATGAAGAAAAGCCGAGTTGCACTTCCAGGGAAACTTCAAACACAACCACTCTTCTCCAAAGTTTTTAATTGAACATGACTCGAAAGTTTGCTGCTGGCTGTATTTGGGGCAATAATCTCGTCCACTAGCTAAGCTGTAACTGGGGTGATAGACTCGCCCCTAGCTAGCTCGTAAACTGTCGCCTCAGTAACTGAATGGAGATTGTTGGAAGAAATGAAAACGTAAAAACACTTATAGTAGGCGATGTATTGAAGATAGAGATATGCTCTCTCAGGCTTTCTTTGTAGAACTTCACATGCTGAACAATTCTTACACTCATAGTATATAGATATTTTTAACGGTCTGCCCAGCGTAAGCTTAAAAAGCGCACGGACGCCAGTTTTTTTTTTACCTTTACACTGAAATCGTTAGTGCTTGACTTCCTTCGGTCATAAATAAATTATTTTCTACAGAAACCTTCCTCGAGATATCCTTTACAGAATGGTGAAAATCGCATCAAAATCCATTCATTGGTTCTCGAGATTACCCGTGACATCCAAGAATCGGGGACTTTGTTTAATACTAAGTAGAGATTATACGCCAATCAGTATAATTTAATATAGTATAATCCCCCTTCCGTCCAATCTTAAATTGACTGTGAATTTTGCGGAACGAAAATTTCACAGGCGAAATGAGAGTTGCACTTCCAGGGAATGGCGAGGTGAATGAAACTCAAATCCCCCTTCCGTCCAATCTTAACTTGACTGTGTTTCACAGGCGAAATGAAGAAAACCAGAGTTGCACTTCCAGAGAAATTCCAAACTCCACCACCCTTGTCAGAAGTCTCAACTCAACACGACTCAACGGTTTGCTGCGGGCTGTATCTGGGATAGTAGGTTCGCCCGCTAGCTAGGCTGTAACAGGGATGATAGACTCGCCTTAGCTAGCTCGTAAACTTTCGGCTCAGTAGTTGAATGGACAGGATTGGAAGAAATTAAAACGTAAAAACACTTATAGTGGGCGATGTATTGAAGATAGACATATGCTCTCAGGGACTTTTTTGTAGAACTTTTCATGCTGAACAATTCTTACACTCCTAGTATTTAGATATTTTTAACGGTTTGCCCAGCGTAAGCTTACAAAGCGCTCGGACACCAGGTTTTTTATAGACTTTTCCACTGAAATCGTTACTGCTCGGCTTCCTTTGATCATAAATTATTTTCTACAGAAATCATCCTCGAGATTACCTTTACAGAATGGTGAAAATCTCATCAAAATCCATCTAGTGGTTCTCGCGTTTACCCGTAACATCTAAGAATTGGGGACTTAGTTTTATACTAAGTAGAGATTATCGTTAGTTATTGTTGCTTTAAGGGGTGGAAATACGAGGTCATCTGCCCCATAATTTGTTATCATCGGAAGTTTTAGTGTTATAACCTGAAATATCGAGAAATACAGAGAGGTAAGTAAAATTAGTGTAAATGCAAATGTGCTGAAGATTATGGTAAAGCCACATCTCTTACATTGTCCTGTCAATGTGAAACACTCGTCGTAACATACAGTATACTGCAGCAACTACACTGATGTGCCATTACATTATGACCACCTACCTAATATGCTGTAGAACCACAGCCATTCTCTGAGTTATTGATTTCACCAAATGGCAGAAGTTATCTGACACCACAGAGACCAGCATTTCCTCCTGATGGCGTACATTGCTGGGCGGTGATGAAGTAGAACCGACCCGTTTCTCCAAGTGGAACCACAATTGTTCGATTGGTTTTATATTGGGGAAGCCACGGCAGTAAAGCAAATTCACCATGAAGTGAATGGCATGATGCATTGTTGTTTTGGAAGTATCAATGATCGGCAGGAAACACAGTTGATATGAATGGATGAACCTGGTTCGCAATAATATCTAGATAGTCAACAGCTCTCTGGAATTCATGTAGCCAAAGTGTGTTGCATGAAATCATCGCCCAGTCCATCACATCTCCTCCACCGTCCTGTTTCCGACCAACAGTACAACCACATGGAAACACTGGTGGAAATCGGCATACACGTGATTGGCCATTGATTACCAGTAATCTGGATTCATGAGACTAGTTGACCTACAGTATTTCCAATCTTCCATGGTCTAGTGCTGATGATTATATGCCCACCTCATAGGGTGCTTTTGATAGAGAACATTCATAATCGTGGTACTACTGGGTCAAGGACTCCACACCAATGTTTAAGAAATCAGTCATTATAGCCCACCCGGCTTACTCAATAACATCATGGGCTACATAGCCTGGTTTCGTATGCTCCTGGTACAGGTCCACGTGCCCTGTCCTTATTTGAGGCAATTGTCAGTGGTTAAAGAATTCAGCTATAGAAATCACAGAAATCACATTAAATGTTTCAAATGTTCACGTCTAACGTAAACTTCATTGAAGGGTAGTGTTTGCTCCCAGAAGCTTAAATTCATAGCAGTTGTACTGCACATATGGCCACTAAAAGGTCCAACAGCACAGAAGAAATTTGATATAACAGTTGACGTGCCCAGAGGCCTATGGTTTACTTCCCAGATGCTCCATGTGTTTTTACTTGCTCATTTATTTACTGCTATATACTTATTCAACTATTATAAGTAACATGCAACATTTACTGTAATTTAACCCTCAGAGGGCGGAATTTAATATATTAAATAGCAAGACAGGTTATCCGTGAGCGAAGTTCAATTTATTATATGTTTAGAGATGCGCCAATACCGGCGCAAGTGGTACGCTAAAAAGTCAACAGATGGCAGTATACTACACTTTTAGGTCTGGCCTAACAGGGAATCCCCGAATTCAGTGGTGCTATCTCCCTGCTAGATTCTCACAAGCTGTGAGAGATTATTGTGCAAGAACGGCTTTTTGTGATTTATATAGTTATTTTGTGACGTGTAGTAAAAAGAGGGTCAGTAAGCAAGAGATTGCTTCAATTTTGGACTCCACGGATGTAAATGAAAGTGATTTTTCATTTGAAGAGTCTGAAGATTGATATTCAAGTAGTGTCACTATGCCCTTTATGCACTAAAAAATCGATCATATCCTACACATGTCTGAGATGGAGTACATGCAATAATCAAGGTAAGCCATTAATATTACGTAATGTACCTGAATTCGCATCCGCATTGTATCACATTCGCATTGTATTATATTTGTCTGTTATCATGGTCTCGCTGTGATAAATTTTATCGATGCTGGAATTGAGCACCTTAGCATGAAGACAGGACAAGTCAAGCTACAGTAAACAAACCCAACCAATAAGAATATTCGCTCAGAAAAATCCAGGCTAGAGACGGTGAGAACCAGTTTCTTTTTTACACACGAGAAGTTGTAGGGACGGCCTACGCAATCCTGCCTGGCACATAAAAAACTTGTAGAAGGGGAGTTGAGACTCGTGCAATACTGGATGAAATGAGTCATAAGCGTGTCAAGATGATCACGTGGTATGCGGTAGCCAATGAGAAAATTACATTTAGAGAAATTGGAAAAGGTTCTCATTACTCATTGCGAGGCTAATTAGAAGGTTTTTATTCACCAAGAAGACGTAAAATGTTATTATAGAATATCACTTATATTGCCTTGGAGGCTGGATTTAGACAGCTCCTTAACCCGGTCCATGAGTCAATTATAATTGGCTACATGGACAATTCTTGCCAGGCGCGTCCACGTCGCGGGGGTGGGCAACGGTACTGTAATATACCATGGAACTACAGTACCGGCTAAGTTCTGGTGTGGACCCAGTCCTATGAGGTATAACATAGGCCCCTTGCACAGGGTTACGTGCGAAGACCTCAACGGAATCTGCAGCGGAGAAGATGGACTTCGGAACGGTGGAGATTGCGGAAGAGGCAACCCAGTACTCAGGGAATAGTATGAGTACAGCATCAATCGGCAGCGTCTGTTTCCCATGTTAGGGGCGGCTGCAAGGGCATCCGTTTCCCATGATGGGGCGGCCTGAATAATAGCTGGCAGTAGCTTCATAAAATGTCTTTGAGAGTGGCGACCCCATCGTAATAATAGCCTATAATGGAAATGGCACTTCCAATGATTCGGAGAAGGTTAGAGCGTACACTGCAGGCGACGCGCAGTTCCTTTGGTACTGGGAGAACTGTGAGAAATGGGCGACCAGTAACCGAAATGAAAGTGGGAATCATGAATGTCATGACCCTGACAGGCAAGGTGGAGGAGGTGATACACTTCATGGAGAGGGAGAATGTTGGAATGATGGGGCTGAGTGAAGTGAAATGGAAAGGTAAGGGAAGGAAGAAATTGAGGAAAGGATATACATTATACTGGAGTGGTGGCCAAGGGGCAAAAAATGGCATGGGACTGATAACCTCGAAACAACTGGAGGAGTATGTTGAAGTGGTAGAGTGTGTGAGTGACAGAATAATGAAAATTAGAATGAAGATGAAAAATTACGTGATGGACTTCATACAAGTGTATGCACCACAGACTGGAAACAGAGAAGAAGATATTGAAGTATTCCTGGAGGATGTAGAAAGAGTAATTTGAGATGTAGAAGTGGTGATCATGGGAGATATGAATGCACAAGTCGGAAACGAGAGACAAGGAAAGGAAGAAGTCATTGGACCATATGGATATGGGAAACAGAACCGGGAAGGAGAGGAACTTGTAAACTCTTGTGAAAGGAATAGACTGATAGTGGGTAATTCATGGTTTCGGAAGAAAAACAGCAGGGAAATTACGAGATATGGGTGGGGTGATAGAAGAACAAAATCAGTAATTGACTACTTTCTGGTGGAAAGGATTAATCGCAGAAAGCTGATAGATGTGACAGCTTTACCAGGAGAAGCATTTGATGGGGACCATAGAGCTGTGGTGACAAAATTTAGATGGGGAAAATTGGAAAACCTAAAGGAGATCAGAGGAAGTAAAATAAAAGTATGGAAATTGAAAGACAAAACTGTACAGGAAGATTTTCAGGAGAGATTGAAGCAACAAATCCCAGTTACTGAAGTGGAAAACGTAGAAGAGGAATGGTCCCACTTGAAGAAGGCATTTGCTGGTGCAGCAGAGAGTGCTTGTGGTAGGACGTCAACAAGAGTGAAAGAGAAGGAGACACCGTGGTGGAATGAGGAAGTGAGGAAAGCAGTGAAAGAAAAGAAGTCTGCATGGAAAGAATGGAATCGAGATCAAACAGAAGAAAGCAAAAGTATCATGACAGCAAATGGAGGTGTAAGAAAGTGGTAGGAGAAGAAGAGAAGAAATGTTGGGAAGAATTTATACGAAGAAAGGAAACAGATGTAAGTGGCAGTAAAAGGGTGCTGTATGGACTTCTAAGAAGTAAGAGGAAAGAAAGAGTTAATACAAAGCTGGTGAAAAAGGAAGATGGAGAATTGTTAACACACCCAGAGAGATAAAGGGACGATGGAAGGAGTATTTCGATAAGCTATTGAATGTGAACAATTGTACAGGTGAGATGGAAGTGACACAGCCTGACGACTCTACAACAGAAGATGATATAACAATGCTGGAGTTGGAATTAGCAGTACAGAAAATGAAGATGGGAAAAGCAACAGGGGTGGATGAAATCAGTGTAGAAATGATAAAGGCTGCTGGACCTGTTGGTATGCAATGGTTGTATCGACTGCTAAAATGTGTGTGGGAACGGAAATGTGTACCAGAAGACTGGGAGAAAGGGCTAATAATACCAGTGTTTAAGAAGGGGGACAAGAAGGTGTGTGATAACTATAGAGGGATCACCCTCATATCACAGATAGTAAAAATACTGGAAAGGATACTAGAAAGAAGAATGAGAAGAAAGGTGGAAGGAGAGTTGCTAGAGGAACAGTATGGCTTCAGGAGTGGAAGAGCCACAGTGGACCCAATCTTTAGCTTGATGCAGGTGATGGAAAAGAACTGGGAATATGGAGAGGATTTGGTCATGACTTTCATAGATCTAGGAAAGGCATACGATAGTGTCCCCAGAGAGAAGGTATGGGAAACCATGGTTAAGAAGAAACTGGGAAGAGAAATGTTGGAAATGGTGCAAGCAATGTACAACAACTGTGTTAGCAGGGTACTAACCCCAGTTGGAAAGACAGATTGGTTTAGGAACAAGACTGGACTAAGACAGGGGAGTGTGCTGTCACCTTTTTTGTTCATAATGGTAATGGATGAAATTGTAAAGGAAACAAAGGAAGCATATGGACATAAAGAAATGAAGTTACTGTTATTTGCAGATGATATTGTGATCTGGGGAAGGAACACCCAAGAAGTGCAAAAACAACTAGATGCACTGAACGAAAATATTCAGAAGTATGGCCTGAAAATTAGTATAGAGAAAAGCAAGACCATGGTGATGACAAGAGGGGATAGACAAGGAAAGGGCACTGTGAAAATTGGAAGTCAGAGTTTGGAAATTGTGGACACGTTCAAATAACTAGGAAGTGAATTGATGCAAATTGGTAGGTTGAACATGGAGATTGGCAGGAGGGTACAGCAGAGCAAGTGTAAGAAAACTTGTTTGGGATAAGGAAGTACCAAGGAAAAGCAAGGAGGTAATGTATAAAGTGTACTATGTACCCATATTAACTTATGCAGCTGAGACTTGGAGCCTGACAAGCAGGCAAGAGAGTAGAATCCAAGCCAGTGAAATGAAATTCCTAAGAAGTATGATAGGAAAGACAAGGAATGACAGAGAGAGGAATGAAGATGTTAGGAAGGAAGTTGGGATGGGAAAACTAAATGAGAGAATTGAGAAGAATAAACTAAGGTGGTTTGAACATGTAAAGAGGATGGAGGAAAATAGAATACCAGGACAGATGCTGGAGGCAAAGTGCAAGGGTAAGAGAGCAAGAGGAAGACCTAGAACAAGGTGGATCGATTCAGTGAAGAACAGCGTAAGAAAAAGAAATCTGGACTGGGACAATATCGTGGAAGGAAAGAGGAAAGTGGAGAAGTGCCATAAATACCCCGACCTGGCAGGAGCTGGATAAGGGGAAATGATGATGATGATCACTGATATTCAATTGTTATGATGGAAGACTCATTGAAGAGTGATGGAGATAAGTGTTGTACCCGCAAACAATTCCCGCGAGTTTGTCATGAAGACGTGGCTTTTTGAAGAGAAGTGGGGGATCGAACAGGATGACCGTGGCTTCTTGTTCTGGAAACTTTGTGGAGGACAGATGTGTTTCATTACGCTCCGATAGTGCACGAGTGTAATCGAATCCAGTACAATTTCAAAGTGCGGAAACACATCACAGTAATGCAGACCGGTGGTTGAAAGTGAAATTATTTATAAAAAGTTTTTCGAAGTAATTGAACACTTGCGAAAGTATTGAAACTTTGAAATCAAAAATTCTACGCAACTTCATGGAATTATATAAGTACAACAAGCGACCTATAGTCATATTATAAGGTGGAGACTTCAAAGAACTATTATACACATTTATAATCTACAACAATTATCACCACCTTGGATGTACAAACAAAATTGAGAGGGATGTTTTTGAACCTTTAGGAAGTCTTTGTGATGCACTGTTAAATATGCACAAGGGAACATAGCCTACAGTAGACTGCATTATAAAATTTTTAGAAAACCTACCCAAACACATACCATAATCAGACATGATTCTACCCACCCAGGTTCCCATAAAAAAGCTACCTTTTTTTAGCCTCGTTAACAGGGCCCTTAGTTTACCTTTATCTAAACAGGATTTCAATACCGAAATAAAAATTATCCATCAAATAGCCAAAGTTAATGGATTTAGTCGGATTTATGTGAATAATATTCTCACCCACCTCATACCAGAAAAAATCGACAAACCAACATATGCGGTTTTCACCTATCACAATAATGACACATACAGTATCACCAACATTTTCAAGAAATGAAATGAAATGAAAATAGCATATAAAACCAGTCATACCAATAGGAACCTATTTTTTAACTCACACACTTTGAATCCTAAAGATAAGCACAGTGCCTCTGGTATCTACAAGTTAAATTGTACTGACAGCAATACTAATTACATTGGACAAACCGGGAGAAGCTTCTCTACTAGATTTTCTGAGCATATCAACGCTACTAAATATAGAAAATTTTCAGCCATGGCTTCCCACATGAATGATATGAACCATAATTTCACAAACATTGACAATGACCTTGAAATTCTACATCACGTTAACAAAGGCTCTTTAATGAACATTTTGGAGTCCATCGAAATCAACACAGCCCAAAGAATTTTCAGCCCCCCAAACCTCAATGAAATATATTTAGACTCTAATGTTTTGTTCGACACCCTAGCAGATTTTATTACAACAACAAATAAAGATTATAATAAACCGCCTTGAGCTCACTCCTCAACTGTTTTGTCCTCCCCAACACCTTCCCCTTAACCCCTCCCAACCCCCGCCTCACTATCGCCACAACAGCGCTCCCCACCTCCCCTCTTTCCTTCCCGCATTTGCTTTGTTAGCGTACTCAGCTCACAGCTGTTGTTGTCACACTTCCAAGTCTGTTGGACGCTGCGCCTCCTGCTTCAGACACCCAGTGTTCGTTCCGTTATACTGTGAGTTATTTTGTATCGGCCTAAAGAGCTATTTTCACTATTTTTGTTCCAAATAGATATATTTTTTAGTTCCCCATATTTTATTTTATTTTTCTATACTAACATTTTCGTTTCTTGTTTCCTCCTCAGGATCTCTCTAAGGCTCTTTTGCCACTCAGAAAATGGATCTTTTGGACTGATCTATAAATGTCTTCAAGTTTTTAAAAATTCCCCTTGCTTCTATTCTCAAGAGGCTCGTTTTAACTTGGCCTGTTTCGATCCTCGTTGTTCACTTTTCAGTGAAATTAACAAAGTTCACTTATTTTTATTATAACATAACCTCTTACCTGTCAGTGTCATTCTCTCCTTTTTTTTTTCTCATTTGTACCAGCTTGCACGTGTTCCGCGATACTGAACATTTCCGGAAGTAATGCTGGTCACGAGGTTCATTTTCAGTTGGCCCCTTTCTCTGATTGGCCTTCAGCGGCTTCGAGAAAGCTCCACGCTCGCGTATTGGCCGACGTCATCTGTCCACATCACGCATCCAGCACGTCGGCCGGTATATAGCCTGCCCTGGCCTACATCAACTGTCTGTCTCCAGCAAGTCACAATGCCAGTCACTCATCTTCAGCCGTCTTCACGCTGTTTGCACAACGCTTGAATGTGTCTCAACGCTGTGTGCTAATACATCGCAAAATGCCTCTAGTCAAACCAGCAGTGCATTCTAAAATCTACGAAATCTATATAAGTTAACATCGATACTTGGCCTACGTCAGTTTGTCGTGAGCAAAAACGATAAACAAATTTTCTTATGTGCTGGGCACGAAGTCTTCAACATTTCCAAGATGGGAAAAAGTGATCAAAACCGAGTTCTACGAAATCTATATAAGTTTACATCGATAATTGGCCTACGTCAGTTTTGTGCTGGGCACGAAGTCTTCAACATTTCCAAGACGGAAAAAAGTGATCAACACGTTCTTCCTCCATTTCTATTATGTGGAAATTCCTCTACACCAACGCCAACAAGCTAAGTGTTTATTATAACCTAAAACATTTCTAAACTTAAAAATGTATCTTTCCTTTTTTTTAGGGTTATGTCACATGGCTTAAATAACTTGTCAAACCATGCCAAACTAAACTTATTTCCTTCTATTAAGTGGTTTAAGCATGTATTATGCCTTTAAATTGTGGGCTATGAGAAAACAACTGTTCTCTCTCTTTCACATGTTAACTATCCTTCAAAACAAATCATCCTTTTCTCTATTTTTGTATAAACTATTGGGCTTAACACCAGTTCACCTCTCTGACGAAGTGAATGGCTTGTTCTCTACTTAATCTATCAAGGTGTTTTTGGGAATGCTCCCATTTCAATTGTAAACAACCTCGCCTTGTAACTATCAGGCGACTAGTGGGATGTTATCCCTACTGGCATGTAAATATTGATTTTTCTGTAAATAAACTAGCCTACTCTCGGTGTGCAGTCCTAGGCTAGATTTTAAGCTATTATTGAGTACTATAGTTACTCGCTAATTTACCCTGCATAGTTCTACTTTAGACTACTGGCCACAAAGTGGTTACTTATTCTCAGGGTTGTTGGCATTCAAGCTTATGAAATCTTGTTCGCTTGTTGTCGGCCTGTCAAAGGTCACATTTCCATTACATGTTTATATATTTATTTATTGTTAATCTTTTGAAAGTTGGTTTTGAATAAAATACCACTGTTATTGGCAAACTGTTTCCATTGCTATTTACTCATCAATGTTCAATCTGTTCCTACTTAGTAAAGTTCATTTGCTTATTAGACTAGAAGCTTCACTTCTAGTCCTTCCCGAAAAAGGAGGTCTCGCATTGACAGATCCTAACCACTCGTCATAGGCGAAATATTGATCTTCGAACTAACAACAATCCTCCATTTAATAGGAGTCACAAGACAGCCAGGTCCAATAGGATTGGTTTGGTAACAACATATTCAAAGATTTTCATGGAATGAACTTTTGCTTTTTGGACACGATACCCTGCTGGTATTTTTCTTTTCATATGGACACACGAAAGATTTATCTTGACAAGCACTTAAAGTGCCTCCCTTTTAAAATGTTGTTTTAAAGTGTTTTTTCATATGTCGCCTGTTAACATTTTTAAATGTCTCTGTAATTTTTGTCACATTCAAGTGTTTTTATCACATCATCTTTTCATGATTATGTTCCATTTTCAGCCATTCTTTTTATACGTTAGTTTTACCTTTTATCAATGTATCCTATGATTATACTGACAATCTGTATGTTATTGGCTGATGAAGGGGCCATCATAATAGGCCCCGAAACATGTACCAAATGGTTTTAATATAGACCCATAAGTCCAACCCCTCGTCCACGTCGTGGGAGACGGGCAACGTCACAAAGTAGGGGATCGCCTGTAGGGGCGAAGTACAGTGGGGACTTCGTGTGCCCCGGGACCGTTACGGTAGCTGTGAAGGTCCTACAGGAACCCTGAAAAGTGACGGCTAATGGGGCTCTGGTGAAGCTATGATAGGCCCAGCAAGCCAGTAGTGGATGAAACCAAATGCTTTCAAGAATGGAACGAGCCTCGGACATGATGGATATAATAGACGACACGGCTGTACACATGGACTAAGATTTGGAACTTTAAACATAAGAACGCTGATGGAGAAGGTGGAGGAGATAGTGGATATGATGGAAAGAAGGAAGTTGGATTTATTGGGATTGGCAGAAACAAAGTGGAAAGGGGAAGGAAGGAGAGAACTGAGAAAAGGCTATAGACTGTACTGGAGTGGGAATAAAGAGGGAAAGAGGAATGGAGTGGGAGTAGTAGTACGAGATGGTTTAAAAGAAGAAGTGAGGAGAATAAGTGATAGGATGATGAAAGTGAAAGTAGCACTAAGGAGAGAGACCGTAGAAATAGTGCAAGTGTATGCTCCACAAGTAGGCTGCGCCTCTGAAGAGAAGGAGGAGTTTGAAGAGGAATTGCAGAAGTAGCTGGTAGGAAGAAATAAGATTGTTATGGGAGATCTGAATTCCCATGCAGGAAGAGAAAGACAAGGTTATGAGAGTGTTCTAGGACCAGAGGGTTGGGGTGGAAGAAATGAGGCAGGAAAGAGACTGTTGGACTTCTGCCAGAGGAACAGCCTGCTAGTTGGGAACTCCTGGTTCAAGAAATGAGAGAGCCACACAATCACATGGAACAGTGATGACTTGACCAGGAAGTCGGTGGTCGACTATATAATGTATGAGAAAGAACTAAATAAGAACATCACGGACATCAAGGTTATACCATCGGAGAACCTGGATAGCGACTATCGATTGCTGGTAATGAACCTGAGAGAGAGTAAGGAGAAGAAAGGGACTGAGAAACAGGAAAGACGTATAAGGATATGGAAACTGAAAGAAGGAGATAGAAGGGTCGAGTACCTCAAAATGGTAAAGGAAGGAATTCCAACAGATGAAGAAAGAGGGGTGGAAGAGGAATGGGCTAGATTTAAGAAGACACTAGTAGGTGCAGCAGAAGCAGTATGTGGGAGGACAAGTAGTATGAAGAGGAGGAAGAAAACACCATGGTGGAATGAGAAGACAAAAGATATAGTAAGGGAAGAGAATAGAGCCTTTAGGAGGTGGTATCAAAATAGGACGGTAGAGACAAGGGAAGAGTACCAGGAAAGAAAGAAGGAGGCGAAAAGAGTAGTGGCTGAGGACAGAAGAAAGAGGATGGAAGAGTGGACAAAGATGATGATGGAGGATAGTGAAGGTACAAAAAAGGTCCTGTATGGGATGGTAAAAAATAAGAGGCGGAAGGATCCTACGGATTATGTTAGAATGGTGAACAAAAGGGGACAAGAGATAGAAAATAGGGAAGAACTGACGAAAATGTGGAAAGAATATTTTGAAGAACTTCTGAACCCAAATGGAAACCACGGCGAGGAGGAAGAAATCGGGGAAGAGGAAGATGAGCTGCAAACAGAAAAGGACAACATGGAAAGAAGTGGAAGATGCAGTGAACAAGATGAAAGGAGGGAAGGCACCGGGTGTGGATGAGTTGAGTGTGGAGATGGTGAGAGCAGCAGGAGAGGTGGGGTTACAATGGTTGTACCGAGTGATGAGGACAGCATGGAAGGAAAGGAAGACCCCAGAGGACTGGAAAAAAGGAATAATTGTCCCGATCTTCAAGACAGGTAGTAGAACAGAATACAGAAACTATCGGGGAATAACACTGATGAGTCATTGTGCAAAGATCTTTGAGAAAGTTTTGGAAAGGAGGATTAGGACAAGGGTAGAAGGAGGGATGAGGGAAGAGCAACATGGCTTCAGAGCAGAAAGGTCCACAGTGGATTTGATTTTTGCTGTAAGGCAGTTACAAGAACAGCACTATGAGTATGGAACTGATCTACTGATGGCCTTCCTGGACATTGAGAAAGCATATGACAGTGTATGCAGAAACAAAGTATGGAAGTCCCTGGAGGATAGAGTAGAGAAGTGGACTATAAAGAGGATAAAGGAGATGTTCAAGGGAAGCGTGAGCTGTGTGAAAGTGAGAGGAGAGAGATCGGACTGGTTGGAACAGAGAAACGGCCTGAAACTAGGAAGTGCACTGTCACCGTTACTTTTTATTGTGGTGATGGATGACATAATGACCCGAGTGGCACAAGTAATTGGGGAAGGAAAGATGAAAGCAATGGTGTTTGCAGATGATTTGATGATTTGGGAAAACAAAGAGGAGGAGGAGGAGGTACAGGAACAGTTGGACGTGTGGGAAGGAATAATACAAGGATATGGGATGAAATTTAGCATAAATAAGAGTGAGATGGTGATCACAACAAGGAAGAAGGAAAGAACCACAACGGGAATAACAATTGGTGGGGAACAGCTGAAGAAAGTGGAGAGTTTCAAGTATCTGGGAAGCCTGATACAAGATAATGGAAGAAACGATAGAGAAATAAATGAGCGGGGGACACAGGCAGAAGCATTCCGGAGGAGTGTGAGAAGCATGATATGGAGCAAGGATGTCCCTCAGAACAGCAAAAAGATCATATATCGGACGTACTATGTCCCTATACTGACATATGCAGGGGCGGATCCAGGCGGGGGCGATGGGGGGCGATCGCCCCCCCTAAGAGAAAAGAAAAGAGGGAAAAAGAGAAAGGAAAAGGGGGAAAGTGAAGGAGAGGAGAGAAGGGGGAGGAGAGAAGCGAAGGAGACGCACAAAACAAACTGTAAACAACGATTTTAACCTAACTAGTATTCAGTTAATAATCGTGCAATATAAATTAAATTACCTAGCCGCGACGCTCTCTTCTCGCTACCCCGCTCGCACTGTTGCTATTGTGTGACGAGCCGAGCTGACTGAGCACAGCGCAGCCGCCGCGCCGCCTGTCCGAACGGAGCCGAGTACAAACGAACAATCCCCTTCGGCCCGCTCTACCCGCGCCTGAGATATGTCTATCGAGGTAAATTTTATGAAGACTTCACAAGCTTTATAAATCTCCGAGAAACAGTGCACAACCGTTTAAAGGGAAAAGACGTAATTAAAGCGAAAATAAAAGGAAGAAAAAAATACGAAATCCCAGTATCCGAACAGGAAGAGATCGCCCGAAACGAAGGGAATGTCGATGGAAAGAGAAATAAAATTAATACTGAAGGGCTAGTGCAAGAATCGCCAAATCCGAAAACTGGAGAAGAGAAGCTACATGATGACAATACTGAAAAAGCAAACAGCGTGACGGAAACAGAAACCGAGCGAGAGCTACAGGAAGGAAAAGAAGCAAAGAAAGCAGAAACCGAAGAAGAAATAAGCAAGAGATAAAGATGAAGAAGAAACTAAGGAGGATTCGAAGAGAAAATTTCAAGCCAAAAATAAAGCCAAGAAACAAGTTGCAGAGCCTACTCTCAAGAAAAAGAAGAAAACTGTAGCAGAACCAGAGGATGAAGATGAATACGACCAACAAACAAGATATGAAGATGCAGATGCAAGAACTATAGAGGAGAAAAAGAAAACTCAAACCAAAGAGAGAACCAGCAAGAATCAAGAAACCAAAGGAGTCCCAGAGCCTACCGTAACCGGAAGGGACGTGAAAACTGTGTTGAGTATTCTCAAGCATCACAGTCTTGTCCTATGTCGGTGTGTTGGCGTTGGTACTGACGGGTGCACTATGATGGCGTCAGAAGCTTGTGGTGCTGTCGCCGAGGTGCAAACCGAAGCAGAGCATGCCGTTAGGTGCCCTTGTTATAACCACGCTCTGAATTTGTCTATTTCGAAGTTCTCGAAAGTCGTCGCCGTGCGAAATGCAATAGGAGTTATGAAGGCCACTATTACGTTCATTGATTCGTCCCCAAAACGCTCCTATGTATATAAAGCAACTCTACGTAAACTTTTATGTGGACTCTGTGAGACGTGGTGGATTGAACGGCACGACGGTTTTGTACAATTTCGCTCTTTACTCCCGAACATAGTCGAGAGTTTCGATTACTTTATGGAAAGACTCAAAGTGTTTCTAAGGCAAAAACGCTCATAGCTGCTCTTTGTGAGAGTGATTTTATAGTTACCGTCATTTGCTTGTCAGAAATCCTTGGAGACACTAAAACACACAGCATTTTGTTTCAAAAAGTGCAAATAGACTTGAAGGAAGCCCAGGATGCGCTAGACGACACTATTACTGTGTTGAGCAAGAGGCGCGAAGAGTGCGAAACACAATTTGCTGAGCTCTTCCAAGAAGCAGAAGCTCTGCCAAAACAACTTGGAACCGAACTTCTGCTCCCACGCATCGCACAATGGCAAAGGCACCGCGAGAGTCATCCAGCGTCAACCGTAGAATACTACTATCGTCGGGCCGTTTTCATACCCATTTTAGACTAAGTCCTAGAAGATCTAAACACTCGCTTCCCTAAAGCAACGCAAGAGTTACACAGCCTATCAGCAATGATGCCAGTATCATCATGGACGTCAGCGAATGTGGACACAATCGCTGCAAAATACGTCAAACTTCTCAATCAACATTCTGCCTCGTCGGCAGCAAGGCTTCTACAGGCTGAACTTCGTATGTGGAAGGTCAAGTGGTCCCGGGAGCTTGAATCGGGGTCAACCATCCCAAAGAAAGCTATGGAAGCTTTAATACCCTGCGATAAAGAGTTGTACCCCAATATTCATCGATGTCTCAAGATTTATGCTACTTTACCAGTCAGCGCCGCTTCATCGGAAAGGTCATATTCTTCTTTGAGAAGGCTGAAGACGTGGTTGCGGTCAACTATGACCGATGAACGATTAAACGGACTTGCTTTGTTGCATGTCCACTACGATGTTTATGTTGACCCATCTCGCGTGATTGATCGGTACGCAGAAAACAAAACCGGCGACTAGAGTTTGTTGTTTAGCTTAAAATTGTTTTATGAACAAAATTGCTGTATTTGAAATATTTACGTACAATTAGCAATACACATGTACCTGTCATAATTTCGGATAGTCTTGTTCTTATTTCGCTCAACCTATACCCCTAAAATAAAGGTTAAATATGGTTTTAAACTCCCGTAAATCTGATTAAATCGTGTCTTTAACGATCTTTTTCTCGTCGATCGATTAAAATTCCTCGGGCCTCGATCCGGGTTTTTATTTAATCTTTAAGCTATTGTCTAAGCTATATAATTATTTTTTACGGTTGTCAGTCAGCAAACTATCTCTGATTTTACTCTCCTACCGTTAATTACATTAATGCAGTAACTATAAGCTATGCATACGAAAGCGCTCCAGCGATATTATTGGCATGGCAAATGATAAAATAGAGTGTAGTGTCGGATTGGCCATTTGAGAAGAACGGGAGTTCCCATCGAGGCCTCGGGCCAGGAGACTTGAGTGCCGAGCCCCCCCCCTTAGGCCCTTGCGCAAATAGGCTTGTGACCCCAGTTATTAGCTAGCTAAGATATTCTGCGTCTTTGTTTACAACTTAAGAGAAGGAGGGCTACTCGCAAAGGGGACAAAGTGAATCATTACCTATGAGGAGGTCCGGGGGACTTTTGAACCCCTCGGACCATTCAAGGCATCTGAGACATCAAGGGGCCTCGGGGCCTTAAAATTAATGACCTCGGCCCTTGTGCGAGTAGGCCTCTAACATCAGCTTATTATATTGTTACTAAAAATGGGGAAAGGTTGGGGGGGGGGGGGGTAAGTTCCGAAAGGGGCTCATTACGATTACAGTATTTCAATGCGCGCGATACCCTTGTCAGTAAACTCCGCATAAAATTATTTTTCAGCGTAAAAGTTGGAGCAAGTCACTGGGGAGAGCGGGTGAGAGGGGGGGATGGTAATGCCCCTACTCTCCCGCTCCCGTCGAGGGCTCTTAGGGCCAGTCCGAGACTGATAGAGTGTACGTAAGTATAGGTAAGTATGAGCAAACAAAATATTGTTTAGTGACCACACAGAAAGTAGGAAAGTAACGAAAAATTTCACATTTCGAAAAAAATTGAAATTTTGGTCAAAGTATGCGCAAATAATTAGATATTTATTGTTAACTTTTAAATTTGCACCCCCCCCCCCCCCCATTTTGAGGACAGATATCATGACCGCCCCCTCCAAGATCAGTGTCTGGATCCGCCCCTGGACATATGCCTCGGAGACCTGGGTTATGAAAGGAAGGGAGAAGAGCAAAATACAGGCCAGCGAGATGAGGTTCTTGAGAAGCAGTATTGGAGCTATAAAGATGGACAGAATAAGAAATGAGAGGATCAGAGAATTAATGAAGGAGGAACCATTACAGGATGGTATAGAGAAATCTAGACTTAGATGGTATGGACATGTAAAACGAATGGAGGAGAAAAGGATACCCAGGAGGGTACACGTGACGAAGTGGGAAGGAAAGAGACCGAGAGGAAGACCGAGAGGAAGACCGAGAGACAGGTGGCTGAAGGGGGTGGAAGAAAGCGTGAAGAAGAGAGGAGAAGACTGGACAAGGGTGAAGGCTGAGAGATGGTGGGAAGACAGAAGACGTTGGAGAGGCTTGTGTTCCAAACAGACCCGGCCAGTGGCTGGAAACTGTGCAAGAAGATGATGATATAAATTTTGTGTATTGATCAGGCGGAAACCCCAATTTTATTATACTTGAACGAAAAGTTCACAGGCGAAATGAGAGTTACACTTCCAGGGAATGGCGAGGTGAATGAAACTCAAATCCCCCTTCCGTCCAATCTAAACTTGACTGTGTTTCACAGACGAAATGAAGAAACCCCGAGTTGCACTTCCAGAAAAATTCCAAACTCCACCACCCTTCTCAGAAGTCTTAACTCAACACGACTCAACGGTTTGCTGCTGGCCGTATCCCGCTAGCTAGGCTGTAACAGGGATGATCGACTCGCCCTTAGCTAGCTCCTTAACTGTCGGCTCAGTAGTTGAATGAACATGGTTGGAAGAAATTAAAACGTAAAAACACTTATGATGATGATGATGATAATTGTTGTTTTAAGGGGCCTAACATCGAGGTTATCGGCCCCTGACGAAATGAAATGGCTTGAAATGAAAGGATGAAGATAAAAAGCTGCTCACTGCTACGGATGAAACGAAAATGGTTTAGATAAAATAGACAGTGAGCCCCAAAAATTATGCCTTATGTAGCAGGAAAAGTACTTACAAAAAGGAACTCGGATTGAAACTACTCACCAAACGGAGAGCGGTAATACGTACATAAGGGAATTTCGAACGAAAATACTCACAAAAGGAATAGATTGAAAAATACGCACAAAATGTAGGTTAAGTACAAAATGCAACGTACAGTCGAAATACTTACAAAATGCAAGTGAAATCAAAATACTTACAAAATGCAAATGCGATTGAAAATACGCACAAAATGTAATGTAGATTCAAAATACCCACAAAATGCAATTGAGAATGAACTACTTGAACAAAGCGGGGTAGGTTGAAAATACAAAATGCAATTGAAATTGCTTACAAACTTCTCATTTGGATGGACAATACTTACAAAATGCAATTTAGATTGAAAATACTTACAAAATGTAATTTAGATTCAAAATACCCACAAAAATTGCAATTGAGACTTAACTACTTGAACAAAGCAGGGTAGGTTGAAAGTACAAAATGCAATTGAAATTCAAAATACTCACAAGAAGACCCCCCTATATTGAAAGACTTACTAAAAAGCAATTTTGATTGGCAATCCTTACAAAATGCAAGTGAGGTTGAAAAACACTCAGAAAATGCAATTAAGATCGAAAAAAAAAATCTTACAAAATGCAACGTAGATTAAGAATACCTACAAAAAGGTGCGGGAATCTTAAAGAGAAAAGGAAATATAATGAAAGGCGGAGAGGAGAGGGTCCGCCCCAAAGGTAAGGGACAAAAGGGGAAAACGGACCCAGCTCAGGAATCCCTCGGGGTCGCCAACTCCCGAACTCACCAGCCGTGAGCCCCTGAGGGTGTAGCATTATCTAGGGTGCACCATAAGTGGTGGGGCTACATACACCCTGCCTCCTTGAGGGCCTTGAGCACAAGGCAGGAGGTAAAAGGAAAAGAAAAAGAAGGCTGACCCCTCACAGAAGGAGGGAATCAGAAAAGATGAGACAAGGGCCAATTAAGGCGGGAAAGGAAGAGAATCCCTAGGCCTCGGATACCCAAATACCGTCGGGGTCGGAAGAGAACAAGAGTTGACCAAGTGAGGTCGACAGGAAAGAAGACAGAGGAGCCCGGTGGGTAGATTATTAGCTTGGGAATAACCTAACCCCCAAGGGAAGATGATAAAGAGAAGGAGATGGGTTTCGGACTGGAAAAAAAGGATGGAGAAATAGGAGGAGAGTTTGACATAAGTTATAATTAAGAGTTCTTGCTCCAATGCAATAAGTAGTGCAAACCCTATCAATAGATTTATTTGCATTAACGAGGGCATGAACCTATGAAGAGTTAGGGAAGACAGGATCTTGCCTAACCGTTATGCTAGAGAAATGATAAATCCAAAAACAAATATTTAATTTATTTAACAATGTTGGGTAGTAGTTTGGTAACAAATATACAATTTTGATTTTGCAACAAATGGGGTCACAGACCTCCGAAAACATCTAAAGCTTGCGCCAGGCAATTAACAATTCTTTTGGTTTCAAACCTTTATATGTTTTAAAATCTTCGCAAGATTTTGAAATGGCGAAGATAAAATGAAAAATTTAAAGATAATTAAAGTGATTAAAGTTAGACAATAAATCAAGTACAAGGTGTGTACTTTAAGGAATTTCTAAGTAAATATCCTAGAAAGAGTAACAACTTCGGAAATAACAATAACAAAAAACAGGAAGAATAAAATAGAAGTTTCTATAACTTCTTATATTAATGCTGAATTACTTGGTTGGATTATGCAAATACGGCAGGTCACTTATTGTGAAACCTGAAGAGAACAGTCGAAAGGAAGTTTCTAGAATTCCTATGTTTAAGTAGGGATCACGAAACAAATGGGGCAAGTTTCCCTTTCGTGAAACCTAGAATTAACTCACTTATGAGTTGAAAGAATTGTATTCCCCGATTAGAAGGGAGAAACAAGATAATTTGAGACGTGTATCAGACACGTAGTTATGCAGACATTAATTCGTTGTATATGGAGCAAATAAAGGGAGGGCACTAGTTGAGAGTGACACCTCATTGAAAAAGACCTAAAGTAACAATTTTATTATTTTGGTTTGTTAGTAAGGGGTTTGGGAAAGATCAAATGGAATTGAGGATAAGTGTTCATGGCCGTATTTATTGTAATCGGACGAGCGCGACGCGGATGAAATGTTGAACAAACACTGTTTTTCACTATAGTCTGTTGAAATAGATGAAAAGTTCACTGTAGTAGCACAAAAGTTTATGGCAAAGAAAGTTATTGCAATTATAGAAAATAACTAGTTACACTAGATTGGCGAAAGTCTATTGCTTGAGAAAGTTGTAGATCACAGTTAAATGCGCCGAGAAAAGAAATCCCAACGGAGGAAGAAAAATTAGCTATTGATAAGTAATTCATAAGGAAGATTCCTTAGTTAGGAAAGGTATTCCCACAGGCGAGTAGAAAATATATGACGGTATAACTGGTAGATAGAGTGCAGATTCTGGAAGGTTCCAGAGCAATCCTGACTGAAGAATAGGGCAAAAGTTATTCCAGCGGTGGAACGAGCTAAGTATTTTATAGACAGTGGGTAATTCAATGGTATCCCACGTTGTGAGAAGATCTTTCATTTAATAAGCATAAGGAATGCTGCTTCCTATTAAGATTGGCTTAGACAAACAAAAGCCCAACATGGAAAATCCCACGAAGGATGATTATTGCCCCAAATATAGTAATCTCACACTGCCTATAAAATGATCATTAAAAGCATGTAGCTATTTAAAATCCATTAAAATTAGTTGAAGAACGTAGAAGTAGTACTTAGCATGGCTTCATGGCGAAGGTGAAGTTCCCTTTGACGGTTGAGATTAAAGTTCCAACATGGCGTGGAATTAAAAGATTGCCTCTTGAGTTAAGGAGGCGAGCTCTAGTTGAGCTTCAACTGAGTCGACTTCCGACGTAAAAGTGAGAGCTGCTAGACGCAGAAAAGCACTAGCCTAGACGGCATGTTCAACAAGAAGTTGAGTGCACTTAAGAGAGTGAGTGAGCGGTTGCTCACGACGCGGAGAAGTGTAGAACGTGAAGTGACCGAGCGGGCTGGCTGCGCGCGCGGTGGAGAGCGCAGTAGGAGGAGGGGAGAAGAGGGGGAGCGGGCGAGTGAGGGGAGGAACAAAGAGGTTACACATAAACATGAAACAACTTTACAAAAATAAATTTTTCTTGGAGCGGTGTCTTCATGGAGTAGTAGATTGGTGAAGAACACGACGCCCGGCGGATGAATGTGGAAGTCTTCATGGTTTGAAGCGATGGAAGTTCGGAAGGCAGCGATGGGACGCTGTCAGGCTGGTTCAGCAGAATATACGTTTCTGTAAAAAACTGACAGAAAAAATAAACAAATGCATGGGGCAAGCGGGAGGTAACGGTTCGATGTTGGTGTGTGCGGGAAAGAAATTTAAATAAATGGACTGATATAAAGTAATGAACAGCAAAAGCTAATTCTTTCTTTCCGTGTATTTCCAAAAATACACCATGTTGGGGGACAACAGCAAACACCAGCAAAGAACAAGAACACAATATGAAAGAGGTCTTATAATAAACATTTGGGTAGTAAAGATGATTCTTTCTCTGACTCTTCCCTTCCCTCCTGGGTAACAATTGGTCATTATGCCAAAGATCTATGCTAGAGGAAGAAAGGAAAAAGGGGGTGGCACCTATGAGGAACTGACCAGGTGTAAGTGGAAGCAAGTTATCAGGGTTATTAGAATGCGGGGGCGACAGGCGCGAATTAACAACGCCGTCAATCACAAAGTAACTAGAAGCTGCGAGAAATAAAGCTCTAGTGAAGATCGCGACAAGATGCGAAAGAAGAGTTAACAAATTTAAACAAAACGTATAGAAACAAGTACATAGATTAAGGATAAGAATATACCAAATAAACAAAGGAACTATGCGAGTAGAAGGCAAGAACGCCATAGGTAACAACAATCTAGTAGCCATAAACAATGACCTTAAGTTATAATAAGTATCAAAATGGTTAATCAGAAAAATACTTAAGTCAACAAGAAACGTGACGTAACAAGCATAGATACAAAATCACATCGAGTGTAACGACGAGAGAAGACAAGGTTGTTCATCAATGAACAATAAAAGTGCAAAATATGTAAGCAGGGGGCAATACATGAGCACATAAAAAATATGAAACGATGTTATGAAACAAGGATCGAAACAGCTATAGGATACGAATGTGAGCAAGTGTGAGAGATAGGTAAGAACGACCTTGACCCACATAGTACAGCGAGATAACGAATATAAATATCTGAAAGAGTCCTTGACCAGAACAAGTTTATTTTGGGAAGTAGGTGAGCAGCTTCTGAAATTACGGAAGCAACTCAAGCAACTCGCAAGACAATGGTTGGCAGTCAGCCAAAGTTGAGATAAGGAAAACTTGCTCTGACCTTTGTCAAGCATAGAGGAAATAAACGGCAGCTTGGCATTACCCGAGCTTGTTTACAAATAAGATTGACAAACAAGCAGTTCAAAATAAACAAACAAAACAAGTGCAATCAGCCGAGACTTAAGGCGGATATTCAGGTAACACGGCATGCAGTCAATCGTAGCTTGGACGTGAAAAAACAATTTAAAGACATATGAAATAAAGTAAGAAATCAATTTCGCATAATTTTGAGGATCACGGAATCCGACAATTTTCAACAGAAAAAAGCTTAATTCTTCTGAACAAAGAAGAGAAGCTGGGACATTGAGAAGGAGTTTATGCGTAAGAATAGTTAGTCTAGATGCTAGAGAACTCAGATTTTCAAGCGGTTTCAAAAGCGGCTTCCGAGTGTGAGGATGAGGGAAGGAGGCGGCCGTGGCCATCCTAATAAATCGCGAAAAAAGTGAAACATGGCTTACAGCGAAATGATGGTGACTGATAGCCATGGTTTTACACAAGGGGAAGATAGCTTTCGACAGAAAGTTTAAACAATTACCTGCTAGAAAAAATGACATGAGAAAGTAAACCAAGTGACCCAAGGCGAGGCGAACTTGAATTGCCATTTTGTGCGGAAATAAGGCAGAACCATTTAAACAACTTGCAAAGGTGACGTAGTTGTTTGCAATGAGACATCGTTTCGGCAAGTGTTTTTCAAATGTATCGAGATCAGAAACATGAGTGTTCTCTTTTTCAGAAAAGGGATTTGAATCGGCAGTGACAAAATGACATTGCGATTTGGTTTGAAGACTGGGATGTTGTATTTGACCAGTGACAACCCAACCAAAATCGGTGTCTCTGGCGACCACGTTTGATGATAGCCTACGGGTTTGTTTACGAAGGCAATTCCAGAAAATATTGGCACTGAAAAGTATATCAATGGGGCCTTGAGCATTAAACTGAGGATCAGCTAACCTTAAATGCGAAGGAATCTTTAAACTGGAAGTATTAATAGAGCTGCTAGGAGTGTCCTTGCCAATACTGATAAGAATGAGACAGTTTAAGTTAAGATTGGTGTTTCTGTGACAAATGTCTCTGATTTTCAATTTTGAAGACTGCAAGGCTTGAGTTTTCAAATTGTCAATGCCGGATACATTGATGGAAGTAGGTGATGAAGAAAGACCTAGTTTTTTAATTAACGATTGGGAAACAAAGTTGTGAGTTGAAGCGGAGTCGAGAAGACCGCGGGTTCGAAACCAATTTCCAAATTTATCTTGGATTTCGAATTGTACAGTGGACAACAGGACTTGTGCACTGTGAGAAGTTTCGGCGTTAGAAATGCAGGAAGAAGCATTAGTTTGTTCGGAGCTGCTCTGCATGGAGTTTGAAGAAGCAGGTACTAGTGACCTCGATTGATCATGAATGTGCAATAAAGAATGATGTGGTCTTTTGCAATGAAAACAGAGGTTGGAAGACGTACAGTTAGAAGAAGAATGCTTAGGTGACAAGCAGTTGAAGCAATGTTTACTATTGAAGACAAACTTCCTTCTGTCTTCAACAGACAATTCTTTAAAGGATTTGCACGAGTACAAAGTGTGAAACTTTTTACAAAGCGTGCATTTTAAAGATTTGTTGAGCAGCCTGATATGTTCTCTTGGATGGTTGAAAGAGACAGAACGGGTTTGCTTGTTCTCGACAGATGGGTGCTGATGACAATTTGAAGAGACAAGTGTTTTCTCAAGAATGTGACACTGATGACTCGTTTCGACATTTTCGCACTGAAATGAGAGTGCTGTAAGGACTTGTCACCGGCTGTTAAGAAACGAGATGAGGTGTTCGAACGAATATTCCTCCTTGCGAGTGAGTTCGATTCACCAAGCCTTTAATGTCGAAAAATCGAATCTGGATGTAGCTAGATGAATAAGGATGGTGTCCCAAGTTTGGACTGGTTGCTTGAGTTGATATAACGCTCTAACATTTAATTGCATGGAGTCTAACAGGCCTCTTAAAGAGGTGACGTCATTAGGTTTGACGACTGGCAAGTTGAACAAGCAGCGAATGTGGCGAGCAACACACAAACGTACATTCCCATATCTCTCTTTAAGGAGATTAAGGGCGATGTGGTAGTTATCTGCGCTTAAAGGCAGTGACTCAACCAAGGCCAAGGCCTGGCCTTCCAAGGACGAACGCAGGAAATAGAATTTGTGTATATCGAGAATGTATTTGTTTTCATGGATAAAGGAGCAGTAAAGTTCGTAAAAGGAATACCATTCACCTTCCTGGCCTGAGAAGTGAGGTAGGCTTATCTTAGGAAGTAACGGTTTCGGTTTGTCCTTATGAACTGAAGCGGGTGCGAACTGGGCTGGATTGATGACCCTAGTGTCCGGTTCTGAGATACTGCGGATCAGTTGGTGGGCCTTTGCGATCCCTTCGAAATACAAGGGTTCAACCTCGTCCCGATCCGATTGAAGTTCTGGGCAAGCGGATTCAATTTCGGTTTGAATTTGATCATAGTAATCATAGGACCGTTCGTACAACTTAAGGCGTTGTGTCAAGACGTCTAGATCACACTCGGCGGGATTTATTTTATTAATGAAATTTCGAAATCTGGTGAGTTGCCCTTTGAAGGAAGAACGTCTGGCAATGAGAGTTTCATCCTTTTCAGTTGACATGTTGAAAATAGGTAAATTGAAGTACAACTTACGAAACTGTAGTGAGACTTTGAAAATGCTGTCAGGTTGGCAGCAGAAGACAGGTTGCAAATAAGACAGGCTGAAGAAGACAGGAACGACCTCTATCACCTTCACCAGCTTTACACTGCGAAGTTATAGCTGAAAAATTCAAAGAAGATATTAATGATTTGCAAAATATTGTCAAATGGACTTTGAGCAATAAATAACAAATAGATTCTCATAAATAGACAGAAATGGACTCTCCCGGGTTTCTGGGACCAAATTTTGGGTAGATTATTAGCTTGGGAATAACCTAACCCCCAAGGGAAGATGATAAAGAGAAGGAGATGGGTTTCGGACTAGAGGAAAAGGATGGAGAAATAGGAGGAGAGTTTGACATAAGTTATAATTAAGAGTTCTTGCTCAAATGCAACAAGTAGTGCAAACCCTATCAATAGATTTATTTGCATTAACGAGGGCATGAACCTAGGAAGAGTTAGGGAAGACAGGATCTTGCCTAATTGTTATGCTAGAGAAATGATAAATCCAAAAACAAATATTTAATTTATTTAACAATGTTGGGTAGTAGTTTGGTAACAAATATATAATTTTGATTTTGCAACAAATGGGGTCACAGACCTCCGAAAACATCTAAAGCTTGCGCCAGGCAATTAACAATTCTTTTGGTTTCAAACCTTTATATGTTTTAAAATCTTCGCAAGATTTTGAAATGGCGAAGATAAAATGAAATATTTAAAGATAATTAAAGTGATTAAAGTTAGACAATAAATCAAGTACAAGGAGTGTACTTTAAGGAATTTCTAAGTAAATATCCTAGAAAGAGTAACAACTTCGGAAATAACAATAACAAAAAACAGGAAGAATAAAATAGAAGTTTCTATAACTTCTTATATTAATGCTGAATTACTTGGTTGGATTATGCAAATAGGGCAGGTCACTTATTGTGAAACCTGAAGAGAACAGTCGAAAGGAAGTTTCTAGAATTCCTATGTTTAAGTAGGGATCACGAGACAAATGGGGCAAGTTTCCCTTTCGTGAAACCTAGAATTAACTCACTTATGAGTTGAAAGAATTGTATTCCCTGATTAGAAGGGAGAAACAAGATAATCTGAGACGTGTATCAGACACATAGTTATGCAGACATTAATTCGTTGTATATGGAACAAAAAAAGGGAGGGCACTAGTTGAGAGTGACACCTCATTGAAAAAGACCTAAAGTAACAATTTTATTATTTTGGTTTGTTAGTAAGGGGTTTGGGAAAGATCAAATGGAATTGAGGATAAGTGTTCATGGCCGTATTTATTGTAATCGGACGAGCGCGACGCGGATGAAATGTTGAACAAACACTATTTTTCACTATAGTCTGTTGAAATAGATGAAAAGTTCACGGTAGTAGCACAAAAGTTTATGGCAAAGAAAGTTATTGCAATTATGGAAAATAACTAGTTACACTAGATTGGCGAGAGTCTATTGCTTGAGAAAGTTGTAGATCACAGTTAAATGCGCCGAGAAAAGAAATCCCAACGGAGGAAGAAAAATTAGCTATTGATAAGTAATTCATAAGGAAGATTCCTTAGTTAGAAAAGGTATTCCCACAGGCGAGTGGAAAATACATGACGGTATAACTGGTAGATAGAGTGCAGATTCTGGAAGGTTCCAGAGCAATCCTGACTGAAGAATAGGGCAAAAGTTATTCCAGCGGTGGAACGAGCTAAGTATTTTATAGACAGTGGGTAATTCAATGGTATCCCACGTTGTGAGAAGATCTCTCATTTAATAAGCATAAGGAATGCTGCTTCCTATTAAGATTGGCTTAGACAAACAAAAGCCCAACATGGAAAATCCCACGAAGGATGATTATTGCCCCAAATATAGTAATCTCACACTGCCTATAAAATGATCATTAAAAGCATGTAGCTATTTAAAATCCATTAAAATTAGTTGAAGAACGTAGAAGTAGTACTTAGCTTGGCTTCATGGCGAAGGTGAAGTTCCCTTTGACGGTTGAGATTAAAGTTCCAACATGGCGTGGAATTAAAAGATTGCCTCTTGAGTTAAGGAGGCGAGCTCTAGTTGAGCTTCAACTGAGTCGACTTCCGACGTAAAAGTGAGAGCTGCTAGACGCAGAAAAGCACTAGCCTAGACGGCATGTTCAACAAGAAGTTGAGTGCACTTAAGAGAGTGAGTGAGCGGTTGCTCACGATGCGGAGAAGTGTAGAACTGAAGTGTAGAACGTGAAGTGACCGAGCGGGCTGGCTGCGCGCGCGGTGGAGAGCGCAGTAGGAGGAGGGGAGAAGAGGGGGTAGCGGGCGAGTGAGGGGAGGAACAAAGAAGTTACACATAAACATGAAACAACTTCACAAAAATAATTTTTTTCTTGGAGCGGTGTCTTCATCGAGTAGTAGATTGGTGAAGAACACGACGCCCGGCGGATGAATGTGGAAGTCTTCATGGTTTGAAGCGATGGAAGTTCGGAAGGCAGCGATGGGACGCTGTCAGGCTGGTTCAGCAGAATATATGTTTCTGTAAAAAACTGACAGAAAAAATAAACAAATGCACGGGGCAAGCGGGAGGTAACGGTTCGATGTTGGTGTGTGCGGGAAATAAATTTAAATAAATGGACTGATATAAAGTAATGAACAGCAAAAGCTAATTCTTTCTTTCCGTGTATTTCCAAAAATACACCACCCGGCACAAGTAAGTGGAAGCAATGCCGGACTCAGCTGGGGTCCCGTGGTCGCCAACCTACGTCCCACTAGATGTGAGCCCCTGGGGGGAAAAACACTTATAGTGGACGATGTATTGAAGATAGACATATGCTCTCGCGGACTTTTTTGTAGAACTTTTCATGCTGAACAATTCTTACACTCATAGTATTTAGATATTTTTAACGGATTGCCCAGCGTAAGCTTACAAAGCGCTCGGCCGCCTGGTTTTTTATCGACTTTCCCACTGAAATCGTTACTGCTCGGCTTCCTTTAATCATAAATAAATTATTTTCTACAGAAATCATCCTCGAGATATCCTTTACAGAATGGTGAAAACCGCATCAAAATCCATCCAGTAGTTCTCGAGTTTACCCGTAACATCCAAGAATCGGGGACTTTGTTTTATACTAAGTAGATTTTACTAAAACACCAATCCACAGTTACGGTAACGTTAGAATCAACACACAGTAGAAAAGACACAGCTGACCAGACAATGAAAGCACGTGGGCAGTGAGATTGCAACGCAGGGTATTACGACATCATGTGGCGAACTAGGATTTGTCACGAGGCAGTGGAGTGATGACCGACATGGAAAATCCGGTCAAATATCGATCCCATTCTCCAAACTAACAAGAGTATAATGCATACTGCTTTCACCTGTGAACACAATCTGTAAGGCACCAGGCCTGCTTCAAGGCCAAGGTCAATACTGTAGATTCCCAGCCTCATTCAGCATCCCACAGAACTTATTTACAGTATGTACCTGAAGTCAGTTTCCTAGCAGTTTTTCATGATGTGCACATGTTTCAGCGCAGCATGGCCAGTAAAACGAAAGTTTTAACGTAGGAAGAAAAAGTTGAAGTGTTTCATAAAACTGAGAATGGAAAGAAGAAAGCTGACGTGTGTCATCAATTTGGCCTAGTTAATTCCAGAGTCGAGACAATTTGGAAGAGCAAGGATAAAATTGTTGCTACATTTGAACAGAATGGATCAAAAATTAAGCAGTTACGAATACCTGAACAGAGAGACATGGATGAAACACTGCAACTGTTTAATCAACAGAACAGCTACAATATACCCATGAGTGGACCTCTCCTTATTATGAAAGAAGAAGAATTTGCCAAAAAATTAAAAGATGAAGAATGTGTGCGCAGCAATGGGTGGACTGACAGATTCAAAAAACATCGCACCATTACTTTCGGCAAAGTGAGCAGCAAAATTTGGCGATTACTCAACCAACTGTTTTAATTTTAGTGCATGTTCATATAGGCTTAAAGGTGAGAATATAAAATAAAACAAGATTTACCCTTCCCAAGCAGAATACGGATATATCCGGTGCGTACTTTTCTGCCATGAGCGGGGAAACGGATATATCCGGAAAATTCCTACATTGGAATCTGGCGCAGTTTTCCGTCAAAATAGTTAATCTTAAACCCAGGAGATGGCATCACTATGCAGACACATGTTTGATAGTTAATTATGTCACCCCTAGAGAACTCTTTGACTTCACAAATATCTGCAGGCAGTCGTTGCTTTAGATGAACGCATGTGTCATTGCGTAGCTAGTCAAGTGAGTGCATTTTTTTTGTATTTATTTGGTGATGTGAGCATAATTTTACGTAAAAGGCTATGGAATGATGAAGATAATGTGTCTGCTTTGAATTTGAGTGATGGTTTGAAGTGATCCACACTTAATTATTTAACTTTATAACCCTCAGATGCTACTCAAACTTCAAGTATCAACAGGTAAGCGAAATATATGCGAGTTCTAATTAAATTTAGTGCATGAAAAATATTACCTACATATTTCGAGTTTTTGAAAAAAATATCCGCTCAGAGCCATAAAAGCATCCGCTCGGGAAGGGTTAATTAGATTTGATCCCTTTCATTTTCCCCCTCACTGAAAATATGAATCTGGGTTGCAATGACACTTGTTTACAATGACATAATTTTTGAGGTCCCTTGGATGTCGTTACAACAAAGTTCAACTATAGATAAGTTGTACATAAACGTTAAATATGTTTGCAAAACCTAAAGACGGCCCTGCCCCGGCAGAACCCAGTACTGCACGCGAACACATGTGCGAGTATTTCAACTGTTCAAGTATATATTTAATTCTGAGTAGCTTTCACTAATACATAGTAAGTATCGTTATTACTGTACAATGTTTCTATCATAAATTTATTTTGTAGAAGTTAGTAGATCAAGTGTTTTTACACATGCAATCATCCAAATTTTATCGTTATGACTGATTTCATCTACTCATTTTCAGATCAACAGTACAATGCTAATATTATTATTATTACTGTTGCTTCCTATTGTTTTACATTTTACCAGGGGATAAACTGTTGGAGGAGGTAGAGGAAGAGGAGGAAGAGGAGCAGCAGCAGCAGCAGCAGCTCAGATGTTCATGACGAAGAGGTTGTTGATGAAAATGAGTCCAACAGCAGTTCAAGTTTCAGAAAAGGAAGCAGTTGAAATAGAGGCTGTTGGTGACCTTTAAATGTTCCGGGCATAAATATATTTTTATTGAAGTCGATAGAGAGGGTGTTGAATGATTTTCTCCCTCTTACAACAAAAGCAGGGCTACTTTAGAGGCAGATAAGATCATTTTGTGGAGGGAACACTCAGTGCTGCTTGTGAGAGTTGCAAAGGCTCTCCCACCAGAAGGTTAAGCACAGATTACATGGGGGGTAGCAGCTCAATAATTAACCACATGTATTTTTTTTAGGTAGAGTTTAATTTACCAGTCAATCTAATTGGGCACAAATATGTGATGACCGATTGAAATACATATCAATTGACTGTTAATTATGCTATGCTGAAAATGGCTTCAGAGCATTCTAAATCATGGCTTTATAGTTTATCCTCTCTACTTCCTCAACCACTATTCTGTTCCAGCCCTTGTTCTCCCACTATGTCTCAAAACATTACCAGAATGTTTTCAAAATATTCTTTTCATCTTCACAGTGCTTCCTTAGGAATTTTTGAAATTAATAGATTCTGTTACCGTTAGGCAAAACCTGGTGGTAAGAAGATACTTGCAGATATCTCAATTGCTCTCCGAAATTTCTCTGTGCTCCCTAAATACATTACATTTAAACTGTTAGGGAAAGCTCTTCATGCTACTCATTCGATGTTTCAATACCCCTGTTGATAAAAGAATACTTAGCAATTATTTTTTTCCTTTTGAATTTTGAGCCTAAGTTTATAAGCATGATCTCTCCTGTGCATATAATCTGGCTCATGCATTCATTCCAGGCTGGCTCCCCTGTGTATGCTTTGTGCATCTTCTTGAGTCTTCTTTTATGTCTTCTGTTGAGAAGGGATTCCCATCCCAATGACTTTAATATGTCAGATTTCATGTCAGTTTGAGAGAATTTGCCAAGAAAGAATCTTGCAACTTTCCTTTCCTCTCCAATTTGTTCGGTAGTGTTGATTGGTAGGGGTCTCACACACTCGTGGCATAATATTCCAAAATCAGTCTCATTTGTAAGCCTGAATACTGCTGCCCTTCATGTTTCACATTAAAATAAAGTTATAACAATTTTTGCACCGTTTAGCAACGTTCTCAACGTTTTAGTTATGGTAAACCCAAGATAGCTGCATGACTCGACTCGAGGAATAATTTTGCTTCCTAATCTATAATCAAATATTGCCACTTTTCTGCTGTTAGTGAAAGACAGGCATTTGCTTTTTTCTTCGGATAATCCTGCATTCTATACATTTCAAGTCTTGCTGCAGGTGCGCAGTATCAACTTGATTTTTGACTTTTCTATATATATGACACTGTCGTCAGTGAATAGCCTGACGACCGATTTCACAGTCTGCCAGGTCTTTTATATGTAGAAGAAACCAAAATGGACCAACTACACTTCCTTGTGGAATTTCAGTGGTGACTTTTGCCTCTTTCGAAAATACTCCCCCCCCCCCACTCTGACTGTCTGAGTTCTGTTATGGAGAAAGTCCCGGATCCAGATTACCACTCTTTTATCAAGACCCAAGCTTATGTAATGTAACTCCCAGTGACCAGAATTATCCAAAACACTGCTCTCCATTTTGAAGACACTCGCTAACACTCTAAACAGACTTTCCTAATGTTTTCCTTTGGAGTTACTTGCTTGTTTAATTTCCGTTTCACTGTATAATGTTCACTGTTAATGTTAATGTTCTTGTTTACAGCCAGTTTTGGTAAGGATTCTTTTTACTTTTACAAGCAGCTTTGACTGTCTCATTCCATCAGAAATGTGCTCTTTTCCCTTCTTTACACACAGTTTTTCAAAGGCATGCCATTGTTACTTTAAGTTCTGTATCCCTGTATCGCAGTGAGGCTGTATTTCTATATGTGGCAGGGAGTGCATGACCAGGCATAAGAATGACTATGGAACAAAACAACACTTCTACCGACAACAGTGACGTGCAAAACATATTTCCTTTTCTTGCCAATCAATAACGGAACAAATGAAGTTATTGGCACCTACCTTTCGGCTGATCCAGTTTCTTCAGTAGATTCTTTCTTCTCAATAACGTCCACAGCTTCAACAGATTTAGTTGTAGCTCCTTGGAATGATGATTCAGTTGATGAAACTTGCGTCTCACTAACATTATGTTTATAATTGCTTTCTTTGCCCTGAAATTAACAGACACAAAAGAGATCACAAATTGAAGTGAATTAAAAATCTAAGAACGACTATGATGTTCCAACCTGGTTGAAAAGTCCAGCATAGAAAAAGAAACAGGGAAAAAACCAGCAAGCTACCAAATATCTGCTGCTAATTCCGAAAACTGACAATTATGGACATAAAGAGGGAATCAGCCCATACTTCTGCAGATTTATATAATGAACAAATCAACAGAAAACAGCAATTAAGACTTCAAAGAACTAAATTGGTCATCCCACCTAGAATTTGGAATGTGGATTCTTGAATTCAGTCTAATAGCACCAGTAGATTAGCCAGAATTTGGTATGATCGAAGAGGACACATGCCAATTACATGGTGAGAGTTATTAGATATTTTACCATACATTAAGAAAGTAAATGTTTAGAATAGAAGAGAATACACTCTGTTCCGAATATCGGATAGCCAGAAGTAAAAGTTTACAGAATATGGCATTTCTTTATTTTGGAAAAGACTAGTCAGATGTAAATATGAATACATGCAATTCTCTCGAGTTTTCATAATAACATATTTTAACTACACAGTGTTTCAATGTATACAACAGTGAGCTGTATGAACAAACCACACTACTTCCCCTTCCTCTTTACTATTATAACGTGTTTTTCGAGGGGTTTTTATGCCACTGGCATAAGTCAGCAGGAAGCCATTCTATATTTATTTACGCGGCAAATTGTTCAGCCAAGAGAATTTTTCATGTTAATTTATTATTATTATTAATTTATTATAATTATTATTAAGGTATTTTCGGAGCATTTTATAAAAATTATAAGCATACAGATAGGTTTTCTATGTCTTAGAAAACACTATCAAGCAAATTATTACGAACGACAATATCATAGAAAATTATGTGATTACGGAATTTTACGGCGTTTCGTCAGTTAGGATATTATGAGAGACATGACTCACTGGAAATTCAGATACGGGCTGATTCTTGTCAAGAAGTGTTACGCAAGCGGGGTTGCAGCGTCAAGAAAAGGCGGATAGTTGGAACGGAAATCGACTTCATCATCCGCGCGCCGTGTGTAATGAGCCAGAGAAGGGGTAGTAGAGCGTGGGGAGCAGCCAATCAGTGGAGACCACGTAAGCTGGAAGTCGGTACCGAGGTGGGGAGCCGACGTGTGGATATATCGTTCGGTGCGCCGTGGAACGAGGAGAATCTGTGTAGAACTTGCCGAGTATGGTTGCACGCGGGAGTCGCTCCGATGTTCCGTGGAGTGGGGGACAATCTGTGAAAGACTTGACTAGTTCGGTTGCAAGTGTGAGTCGCTCCAATGTTCCGTGGAGGGGAGAACTATCTGTTTAAAACTTAACCAGTTTGGTTGTACGAGGGTATGGCTCCGAGGTTAGGACCATAAAGTCACCAAATCTACAAGTATATCATCAAATATCGACAAAGATGACGACGTCCAGGAGACTGTGGGAAGCTCACAGCATCATCCAGTACGAGGGAAAGGCTTCGGCCATTTCCAGTGGTAAGCGCGAATGACGCAGAAATACGCAATCTCTCATTTCTCTTTGTTTTATATTTCATATTTCAGTAACTTCATAGCTTGGAAATAAGAGTAAAATCAATAATTTATCAGACTCCGTTTTCACGTAATTTTCTATCGGTAATATTAAAATCGCAACGCTCCAATTTAAATTTTAAACTTATTATCATTATTATTTTTGCTATACTTGTTTTATATAATAAATTCAATTCTTTTACAATGCAATCTTTGCTTTCAGTAGGTAGCATTAGATATAGACCAATTCCTTCTCCTGATACAATTGTTTGTTGGGTTAATGATCAAATCATACCACGATCTGAGTGAATAGATTCTTGAAGGTGTTCTACCAGAGCTAGACGTTGTTAAATACAAATTTAGATTTCAGCATTGCGTTGAGGTCTTGGCGCCCATTAACACAACATAGCTTAGGCAAAGGTAAACTGTTACATTTGTCGCTCAACGTGAGGGTCAAACTGTTACACTTGTCGCTACCAACATGGGGCACTAATTAACGTTACACTATGGCTTCTTTTGTTTTATCAGGCGGTTTAACCCTTCATTAATCTAATATAAATTTTAATAGCCCACCCGGTCAATGCACAAAATTCATATAGGCTAACTGATAGTTATTCAAGGTTATACATGCTTCGAGCTACAGTTCATCCACAATTTTCTGCCAGTGGACACTGGATGCACATCAGGATACCATAGAGACTGTGAGCCTCAAATACTAGGGAATGCATGTTGATATATAAATTGTCAGTCATGCAGAGAGCTTGGCCGGGTCACAATTGGGGGTAAACCACAAGCTGTGTGCTTCGCTGTTGGCCAGCAGTGTCTCCAGTTGACTATTACTAGACTAACTTCAAAGCGTAAGCTCTCAAGGACACTGACAGAAATCCGTGGAGTAAACTGTACTGTGCCCTTCTTCAGCAACATACACGCAATATAGTTTGCATCACTTTCAATAAATTCTTATAAATTAAACAGTTAAAATGGATGAACCTTTTTCCATGCACATGTTATCAATCTAATAGAGGTTTTACAAATTAAATATTTTTGGGGATAGTCAATCTAGGAACACTTTCTTTTATGCAATCATGACCTTTGTTACATATGTATGCCACATGCAATTTCTTCATAAAGCCAATCATTACAGAGATAAAGTTGATACTAAGCCAGTAAGTAGTTAGCAGTACTATGAGAGTTAAGTAGTAATCATTCTCACCATAAGGCAGATGACCTCGCGACACAGCGACTGCTTGTGAGGAATTATTCCTCTTCAACAGCTCAGCTAACTATTTCTTTGAACTTCATAATTCTACATTAGGGTGTCAACTAGGACAGGGGTAAGTTGCACAGGTGACCTCAGTATGATGTGGAACTTGTAAAAACTCCTTAGTCAAGAAGCTGGGAAGGAAGTAGCAATGGACTATATTGAATCACAGTCCCAGAATTTCTCAGTCAATCTGACGGCGAGATACAAACTTGCCAGAATCTCACATCTAGGAAAATTTGGATATATTATGTGAACAACAACAACGTTAACTGCTGCGGCTTTAGAGAAGCCAAGGTGCCAGAAATTTTCCCATAAAGAAATCTGTAACGTAGCAATAAATGTACTGACATCAATCTCTTGCATTTTAACATCCTCAAATGTCTAAAAACTATGCCAAGATTAGATCCCATAGCCTTGGGTACATCAGCCAAATATCATTTCAAAATACTTTTTAAAAGATATAAAAAAGCAAAGCCAACTCTGTGCAGGCCATGGAGGCCCATGGAGCAGTGTAAGGTAGAGCCACATTGGTTCAGATGGGATGGAGTGGTCAGCTTTATGCCCAACCGCCTTTGTTCTCAGAAATGACCCTGGTACTCATTTCTGTTGTAGACTGAGTGAACCCCAGGGCCATTGACGTTACTGTTTTGGGATTGAACCCACTCCCTTCCAGTCAGAAACCCAGCACCTCTACCCACTGAGTTACATAGTCCCCTTTTTAAAAGATATAGTCAAATGTAAAATAAATATTTTTAAATTGAAAATAATTAATTTTCAGAATAATCAGTACAGTGAGCCTTCATGGCTTAGGCGGCAGCACGCTGACCTCTCACCGCTGGGTCCGTGGTTCAAATCCCGGTAACTCCATATGAAATCTGTGCTGGACAAAACGGAGGCAGACAGGTTTTTCTCCGGGTACTCAGGTTTTCCCTTTCAAAAATTTCATTCCACCAACACTCTCCACTATCATTTCATCTGTCATTCATTTAATCATTGCCTCAGAGGAGTGCGACAGGCTTCGGCAGCTGGCACACTTCATACCCTCGCCTCTAGATGGGGGCTTCATTCATTCTATCCCTGACACGGTCGGTCAACTGGAAGCAGGCTGTGGATTTTAATTCATTCAATAATCAGTACAGTACCATCATCATCAATTTCAGTTTTCCAGCTTGGGCCGGGTCGAAGCAAATATGACACCCCTCCTCTTCACTCTGTCTGTCCACCATCCTTCCTCAACTACTGAACTCCAGACCAGGTTCCATTCTCTCACACTGTCCTTCACCAAATCCACCCACCGTACTCTAGGTCTTCCTCATCCTCTCTTTACAGTCATCCATCTCTTCATCACTCGTTTTGGGATTCTTTCATAATTCATCCTTTTCACATGTCCATACCATCTCAATCTGTTATGCTCAAGCTTATCATTCAGCTTCTGTACATTCACAGTACCATTTATTGATAATAGCATTGAGCTCATGACTGAAGGGTCCACAATGCTCATTCTGGCCATTGTGGTATATCACATTTTCTGACATCTGGTCACTGGCACTCAATATCTTCCTTTGAAACCAAAGCCAATTAGCTATAACTTTTAGTTCCTACAATATTTATATACATTATAGTAAAGCCATCATTACTTCCGACTTGACGTTTCAGTGCTAGGCTCGAGTTTTGTTCGCTAAATCACGACACCGCAACCGAAAGTCAATGTGTCGTAATATATCGATTTGAATGGCTGCCTATGATTGTCTAGTTAAAGTGATTTTCCTTCTGACCGCTAGATAACACTGGGTAACACTGAAATGTCAAGTCGGAAGTATTGATGGCTTTACTATATATGAAAATCAGAGCAATGATTAACCACAAGCTCAGTTTAGAAACTTCTGTTGCTTTCTCATTGCTGATATCCACTATCTCCCCTTAAAACAGACCACAAAATAACTTGCTTATAATAAAAGTGATGCTGCATTACAACCCAGTACCACAGTTACTTTTACTGCTAACTATCAACAACGGTAACTCCGTTAATACTTCCTGCACCCCGCAGCATAGCTGATCACTACAACTGTGACAGGGAGCTGCAGCAAGTCTGGGGATCAGAGGTTCAAATCTTGGTGTTTCCAGTTTTTCCAGCCTCCCCCCAGGATAGTACCTTATTTCAAGTCCCAGGCACTTACCCCATTTCTGACCGTAATAATTACAGGTAAACACGCTACCACAGTTACCGCAGAAACACAGGTTATCAGACAAATTGAACACAAACCCATGAACTTGGGAGTTGATGACCAAAGATAGCTGAAGCCCCTAAAATGAACTAACAACATTTCCTGTAACTAAGTCACCTTAGAAAAGTAACTTACCCAACCCTGATTCTACTGATGTCATCCATCCAGTTCTCCCTCGCTTCACAACATTTGCTAGATTGGTCATATACCAGATTTAGATTCTTAACACACTCATTGTCACGCGCCGATCCTCTCGCTGCAAGCGCCTGAAGTGCCAAAGCTGATTCAATCGGCACGCTGTTTATCTTATATTTGTAGATTTCTGTAGGCATATGTCCAGATTATTTCATACTGTTGGAAAGGTGAGGTTTCAAACTTGCCTGTGCAGTGTTTACTTTTTTTCTTCAAAGTCCGTTACGTGATAGGTTTGAGTTTGTATTCACGCCCTCCCTTTGTGCTCCCCCAATCACGCACGTTCCCACCAAAATTGCGGTACAGTTGTTTTCTTCTTGTTGAAGTTTTCTGCCTACAGATGTATCTAAGAACTTTCTACAGCTGGAAACGTAATGTTTCTTCGAATATGACTCTTGGGTGTCCTTAATTTATGCTCCTGATTTCTTTACAAAAAAAATGAAAAATTGAACAATTATCAGAATAACCTCAATTAAAAAGGTTTAGATGCCGTATTTACTTTTATGAACATAATTAATGTATGAAAGAATGAGGTATTGGTTATAATGCAGTGTGTAACAACCCCATGTGTCTTCCATGTGTATCTTTTTCAGATGGGTCCTTCAAAGAAAGTATTTGTTATAAGCATTTCATGCCGTTCGCAGAACTCTATCAGTCTTTCACCTCCTTTGTTCATATTTCCTTATCCAAATTTACCAGCATATTTCAAGCTGTCATTCCAGCAACACTCTCCAATATCATTTCATTTCATCTGTCATTCATTTAATCATTGCCCCAGGGGAGTGCGACAGGCTTCGGCAGCCGGCACAATTCATATCCTCGCCGCTAGATGGGGGCTTCATTCATTCCATTCCCTGACCCGGTCGGTGGACTGGAAGCAGGCTGTGGATTTTCATTTTCATTTCAAGCTGTTATGTGAACTGATGCTTGCTTTAAAATGAGCTTTGAAAAATACTATTTTGGTCATTTGGTAGAATTTCCATATTGACTTACAAAGAATTATTTGCAAAACATGTAAGATTTCCACCTAGTCAATACTTTTCAATTTCTCAGGTTAAATGGCATACAATGTTTCGAGTTCCAGAACTTTGAACTCTTCTTCAGGACCTTTCAACAATTTTAAAATCTAAGTAAGTCAACACTAATAAGAACATGTGTCCTAAAGAACTAATTATAAACATTGAGTTTAAAATGCACTGTTGATAAATTTTGAGAATGCACATGCTCCATTCAACTTAACATGAGAATGACACCACGTTTTAACAAGGAATGAACATCGAATTTATACCAGTCCAGGTGGCATATATTAAAACTAAATTTTCTCAACTTCAAGGTCAATTTGATGCTGCTACTTTATATCAGCTCAAGAAGAATTCTGTTTTGACACAGTGTTAATCAGGAAGACAATCTGTAAAATACAAATGCTTTTAATATTAAAACTATAGACATTGAAATTGTCATCACAAATTTTGAAAGAAGTGCATATCACTACATGAATAACAAAGACTGTTAAATTGAACATGCTCATCAAGTTATAAGTGCCACAGAATCACTTTATGTGGACCTAGTTGGACGGAGCAGGTACATTCTCAAAATTTATCAACAGTGCATTTTTAACCAAAATTTTATAATTATTTATTTACGACAAATATTCTTATTAGAGTTAACATGTTTAAGATTTTAAATTTGTCAAAAGGTGCTGAAGAAGAGTTCAAAGGTCTGGAACTAGAAACATTGTATGCCATTTAACCATAGAAAATTAAAAGTATTGGCTAGGTGGAAATCTTATATGTCTTCTTATAAATAATTGCTTGCATTTAAGTCGGTCATTATCACCACATTATCTTTATCTCTAACCAGCTCTAGTAAGTTTTCAATATGTATGGTGTTCAGTTGCAGTATAACATTCAACAGTATAAGCAATGCTGTCCTCCATTACTTATTACTTATATTATTTCCCAGGGAGCAGATCTACCTCTATAGAGACTGTGCGCCACAGTTATATTCGTGGTGTACAACATATTCAAATTTTAGAAGCCATTTCTCGGTGTTGCCTAAGTAATCTCTTATTAGAAGCTTTCCAGTTGGTCAACATGAGTGTGCCCAATTAGATTGGGCAAATTTGTGAGAAGTGTTTGATGAAGTGTATAAATAATTCATGAACTTTATTTCAGTCACTATGAAATTAATTGTAACTCCCCAGCAAATCTAATTGGGCACACTTGTGTTGACAGATAGAAAAGCTTCTACTAATAGGTGTAGAACATAACCAATTGGTATTACAACACAAAGAAATCCCAATTACTGGGACATGCAAAAAATAATTTGAAAAAAATTACATGTGATTAAAATATAGATATTTGTTTTGGACTACAGAAGAGGGAGAAAACAAAACAAATATATATATCTCAAACACGTTTTTCGCATGTCCCAGTAATTGGGATTACTTTGTATTGTTTCATTAAAGAAAGCTTTCCAGTTGGTCGACACAAATTGTGCCCAATTACGTTAGGCAGGAAAACAAGTATTTACAGTAGGGCCTATATACGCTAACCTGAAAGAAATATTGCACAAGATATTTATCACAAAATAACACCCATTTATGTACAAAATAGGGTATATAAATACTTGTTTTCCAGCCTAATGTAATTGGACACAATTTGTGTTGACTGAATAGAAAAATTTCTTTAATAGAACTAGGCAACACTGAAAAATGGCTTACATCACTTCAATTTACTTTGTGTTGCCCAACTGAAAAGTTGTAATATCAACTATAAGGCTGAGGCCAAGCTTGCGACTTTGTAGCCGTGTCAGAAATGCCACAGCACGGTCACCTTAGTACGTTACATTGATTCAAATGTAGGTGGCCATGCTTGGTTGACATGGCGACAAAGACGCAGCAGAGAGCGTTTTCTCAGCACAGCGACAAAGATGCTCCGCGTAGTTTCTTATCGATGTGGCCATGCTAGCGCGACACTGGGCGCATTTGTAGAATTGTTCATAGTCAGAGTCGCTCTAGCTTACTAGGCTCATGGCAACTGACGCACACCATAATTAATAAATACATAGGCTAATTAATTAATAAATCAATGATTGAATGAAAAAATTAATAAACGAATGAATAATTCATATATTGTTACTACAATGAAACTCTAAGATACTCTAATACACCTAGTTTATAAAACTATGTGAATTTTATCTTACCTCGACGTACCTGCAAGTCTTTCTTCTACTGAGATTGCGTTGTTAAGAGCTGTTGTTTTTCAATTCCTTTCTTGAGATACACATAAAGTTCGTCATACGAAGTTACGCTCATTCTTAAATTTAAAAACATCTGGCATCGTAGGTCCGTGGGGTGAAACTGTCCACTTGTGTGTCTTTGCTCGTTGATCGGATAAACGCTGTATTTTCTTTTCCTTCGCTTCATTTTAAGTAACATGCAATGGCTATAGCTAACAGAAAGTTATCATCTTCTTCATGGCCGCGCATAGTTGAGGCGAATGGACGAAAAGTGACCCATTTGCTTGCGAGGGCTTGAAGGATGGCCTACAGCAGGTGAGTTTCTTCGTATTATTTATCGACCCGTGGGGAAGGTCATTATTGTAAGCAAAACACTACACAGGAGGTTTGACTTATGTTTTGATCACGGTGTATAAATATTTAAGTACTCTCATGATTACACTAAATTAAAAACTAACTCTCTTTTATTATACTCCCATTACTCCTCTCACTGGCCTGTTTGGCATATCTTGATGAATGCAGTACATTTGCATTTGTCTGTTGGCACAGGCTAGAGTAAAATGTGGCTTTTCACCCATACCTCAGTAGCTTCCACATACCTCAGTATATGGAAGCTACTGAGGTATGGGTGGTGCTTAGTAACGACATTCAGGGCACAGTCAGTGCCTGTGCATGCTGTGAAAGGTTCTACTCATAGGGTTAGTACTAATGTTCTGACTCAGTGAGGAAAGCAATGCCAAACTACCTCACTCCTCTTCCCCCCTGTGGGTGGGGGGTTTAGAATACACCCACGGTATCCCCTGCCTGTCGTACGAGGCGACTAAAAGGGGCGACCTTGGCTATACTTTAAGGAATCCGCGTTGGTTTGTGAATTGGATCCCCAGTGGGAGGGAGGAAGCGAATACATCCACGGTAATCCCTGCCAGTCGTAAAAGGCGACAAAAAGGGTTTCTCGGATCGGTCCCTTTTCGAGGGTTTGACAGTCAGCTCTAAAAGACATACACCCATGCGGTATAACTCTCATTAGGTTATATCGCACTTCTTTCCGTTACTGCTTTCAGGGTCTGGCAACTAAAATTTCTGAATGTGCGTTAGGGGATGGGCCACTTACGCTTGCGACTACGCTCGAAAGCCTGTTCCGGTCTTGGCCGCGCTGAAAGGTGGGTGTGCCATGTACCCGTGCAGTAGTATCCGCCTGACTACGCAGGTCCCCGCACAGCCGAATGTCAGAGCTGTAAAATCCAGTATATGCCAAGGGGTACATGCCGATACGGCATTGTAAAACATCGGACCCCCGGGCAATGCCTTCCAAGCTAGGCGGGCCTTGCCCTGGCTGGGTAGCGCCTACTGTGACGGCCCGTGATCGGATGTCGGTGGCATTCGGGGAGGATGATCTGGCCATGGGTTCAAAAAGAAAAATCCCCAAACAGGGTGGTCCTACACCCAAGTCTTTAACAATTGATTCCCTACCGGGATCAACCCCCTGGGAACAATCTGTGCGTGAAAATCTGGGTGCCAACACCCCCAAGTTTCTGGTAGCTACCAGAACAGATGGGGGTGATTTCAAGCTGGTCAAGAGTATTTTGTTTTCTCGCCACATAGAAGGTGTCTATTGTGAGCTTGAGAAAGTACAAAAGATGAGGAACGGTAGCTTGTTGCTCAAGACTAGGACTGGTGAGCAAGTTGAACAACTTTTGCAATGTGACCACTTTGGCGAAATACCCGTCAAAGTGTAAAAGCACACGTCCCTGAATCTGGTCCGAGGAGTTATTTTCCACCGGGACCTGATTCTGAACACTGACGAGGAGCTCAAGGAGGATATGCAGCACCGTCACGTGCCTCATGTCCGGCGCATTACGCGCAAGGTCAATGGTCAAATCGTGGATACTGGTGCTTTCATTATTTCCTTTGAGCTTTCGGTGCTCCCGGAGAAAGTGAAGGTTACAAGTTACCGTTGTGACGTACGGCCTTATATCCCTCCACCAATGCGGTGTTATAAGTGCCAGAAGTTCGGGCACATGTTATCCCGATGCTCGAGCCCAGAAATCTGCGGAACATGCGGTAGGGTTCCACACGAAGCGGAAGAGTGCACAACACCATATCAGTGCACTAATTGCCCTGGATTCCATTCTCCTCGGGACAGGAACTGCCCTGTCTTCCTGAGTGAGAACAAAATCCAGGAGATCAAAACCCTGGATGGTCTCACCTACCAGGAAGCCCGCAAGAAGTACCATACCGCGATTGCTCCTTCGCCTACGATTGATTATCGAGTTATAATACCTAATTTGGTTCCTTCTACCTCATCTTTTGTACCAGCTGTGAAACCTGCAACTGAGTTACCTGTTCCGAAACCAGCACCTATGATTCTGACGAAAAGCCCGAAGGTGACTTCAACTCCACCTTCGGCCACAGCCAACTTCCTCCCAACCCAAACGGTCGGCGAAAGCCGCGCCGAAGCCAGCGGAGGTGGCATCGTCGACCAGGGTCAGGAATTCGGCTCCTGACCCGTCTATATATCTTAAAGAGGCGGGGAAGAAGGGACCCCGCACTACGCATTCCCTTTCTCCTAAAAAGGGGAAGCCATCCGCCCCACCACCTGCGGATGCTTCTGCGCCTGGGGACGTTTCGGTCCCCAGATTTGCGCGCTCCCCACGGAGATCCCCCCGCCGAGTCGATTCACTCCACGACCTCGCCTGAGGACATGGAGATTATAGTCGACGTAGTGGCTGATGATCCTCCAGAGGTTAAGTTGTAGCTTGCTGCTCCAACTTATCCCTCGTTTATAAGTTCACACAATGGCACTGTTACAGTGGAATTGTAACAGTTATGACAGGCATTTGACAGAGCTCCGTCAGCTTATTGCACAATACGCAGCGAGTATAGTCTGCCTACAGGAAACAAACCTCAGACCTGATCACGAGACTGTTCTGAGAGGTTTCCGACTATACTCTAAAAGAGCGACAAGACGCCGCCCGGGCTTCCGGGGGCGTTTGTACCTTCGTTCGCTCTGACTGCTATAGTGAGGAGTTTCCACTCGCCACTCCTCTGGAAGCTATTGCAGTTCGCGTGTCCTTGCCTGCTATGACAACTGTTTGTAACGTGTACCTTCCACCGAACCAGCCCCTTGATATTAATGACGTCTTTGATCTTGTTGATCAACTTCCAGTCCCTTTCCTACTCGTGGGTGATTTCAACTCTCATCACCCCCAATGGGGATCACCATCTTCCTGCCCCAGAGGAAGGGACGTGGAGGGCTTAATTCAAGGGTTGGATTTATCTCTTTAAATACAGGGGAAGCTACAAATTTTAGCTTAGCGCACAGCACGTACTCACACATTGACTTGAGTGTGTGTAGCCGTGCACTGGTCCCCCTATTGGGTTGGTATGTACACGACGACCTCTGTGACAGTGACCATTTCCCGATCGTTCTTACACTTCTGAACCAGACGCCCGTGGAGTTCCCCAGTCGTTGGGTGCTTAATCGGGCAAATTGGCCCTCGTTTCAAGAACGAGCTGTGTTCGTTGATCTTGGTTGCCGGAGCATCGATGAATAGGTACAGCACATCACCGATGTGCTTCTTGCTGCCGCCGAAGAGTCCATTCCAGCCTTTTCTGGGACTCCTCGTCGCAAACGCGTCCCTTGGTGGACAGAGGATATTGCAGAGGCTATACGAGATCGTCGTCGAGCTCACAAGCACTACCATCGGCGTCCAACCATGGCCAATTTGGTGGCGTTTAAGAAATTTCGTGCCAAGGCACGGATTCTTATCCGCCAGAGTAAGAAAGAATCATGGGAACGGTATGTGTCTTCTATTACGGCACATATTCCCTCCTCTCAAGTGTGGACGAAACTACGGCGCATCTCGGGAATTCAGACATCTTCTACTGTACCGGGAATTTCCATCGATAATGAATTGGTGACAGATCCGTACTGCATTGCAAACCATCTCGCATCTTATTTTGCGGATATATCCGGATCTGACACCTATGATCCTGCCTTCGTGGCCAGGAAGCGCGAGGCAGAATGTTTCCAGCTCAGTTTTGCTTCCCGCGCTTCGGAGGAGTACAACGTGCCATTTACGGAGTGGGAACTCCGCGGAGCGCTGGCGCTCCTCAGGGACACGTCTCCCGGCCCGGATAATATTCACAACCAGATGCTTAAACACCTTAACGATGAGAGCATTCGTTATTTGCTCAGGGTGTTTAATCGTATCTGGTTGGAAGGTGTGTTTCCAGCGCAATGGCAGGAAGGTATCATTATACCTATCCTGAAGCCCGATAAGGATCCCAATTTGACAGGGAGTTACAGACCTATTTGTCTCACTAACGGTCTGTGCAAGTTCTTTGAGAGGATGGTCAATCGGCACCTGGTGTGTGTCCTGGAGAAACGGGGACTCCTGTCTGAATACCAGTGTGGTTTCAGGGCGTCTCGGTGTACCAACGACCATCTGGTACGCCTGGAGACAGCACCTAGTCGCTGTTTTCTTTGACCTCGAGAAGGCCTATGACACCACTTGGCGTTACGGCATCCTCTCTACCCTGCATCAATGGAAATTCTGAGGTAACTTGCCGGTTTTTATTGCGAATTTTCTGTCCCTTCGCCTGTTCCGTGTCCGAATAGGGGGGACATATTCGCAATATCATATACAGGAAAACGGAGTCCCACAGGGATCGGTGCTTAGCGTAACATTATTTGCAATTGCCATAAGCGGTATCGTCGCTGCTGCTGGTCCAGCAGTTGTACCGTCCCTATATGTAGACGACTTCGCTCCACATTATAGTGGGCAAAATATGGCGGTCGCTGAACGACAGCTACAACAAGCTATTCGGAGAGTGGAACGCTGGACACTGGAGCATGGCTTTCGATTCTCAACCGCTAAGTCCTCGGTTGTCCATTTCTGCCGAAAGCGCACTCTCCATCCTGATCCTGAGCTTTATCTGGGAAATGTAGCTTTGCCTGTTGTTGTGGCGTACCGGTTCCTTGGGCTCCTTTTCGATCAGAAATTGACGTGGGAACCACACGTGCGGTGTTTGAAAACTGCCTGTGCTAAGAAACTCAACATGTTGCGGTTTCTTAGCGGCACATCATGGGGGGTGGACCGCACGGTGCTCCTACATTTTTATAAGGCACTGATTTTCTCTAGATTAGATTATGGCAGTGTAGCATATGGTTCGGCCTGGAAGTCAGTGCTTGTTAAACTGGACAGTGTCCACCACGGCGGTGTGAGGCTGGCGACGGGTGCCTTTCGGACGAGCCCAGTCGTCAGCTTGCTCGCCGAGGCTGGCGTACCTCCTTTACACCTGAGGTGCCAACAAGTACTGCTGACCTATGGTGCAACTATTCGACAGATGCCACTTCATCCAAGCTATCCTTGTTTGTTTTCCAATCCAAATCGCCGGCTGTATGATGCGCTCGCCCGAGCCACTCGGCCGGCGGGGATTAGCTTGGATGACTTTTACCGTCAGTTCCGATTTCCTTCTGTCTCCTGTATCGTCCGAGTACCTAGCAAGGCCCCTCCGTGGATGGTCTATCGCCCTGATATCATCCTGGATCTGCACACTGGCGCCAAGTCGGACACGGACTCCTCCGTCCATCGCAGGCTGTTCCAGTCCATGGTGAGCCGGTATCCGGGATCAGGGCTTCTATTCACGGACGGTTCGAGGGTAAACGAGAAAGTAGGCTGTGCATTTGTGGTTGAGGATCGTCGGTTTCCCTTTTCACTTCCCGAGGCCTGTGGCGTGTACACTGCGGAGCTCTATGCCATCTTAGAGGCTCTGCGGTACACGTTATCAGACGATCACCAGCACTTTCTTGTGTGTACCGACTCTCTGAGTGCGCTGCAAGCGATCGATGTGTGTTTCCCGAAGCACCCGTTGGTCCAGCGTGTGCACGACCTGCTCGTCAGTTCGCGTAACGCTGGAACCGGGGTGACCTTTGTGTGGCTTCCTAGCCACATGGGTATTGCGGGAAACGAGCTTGCTGATCAGGCGGCGAGAGAGGCAGTCGCACTGCCCTCGCTACCGTATAAGGTGCCTGCTAGTGATGTGCGCTCTCAGTTGCGGCATTCGATCCTGTCGCATTGGGAGGAAGCATGGCGTGCCACTCCTCCACCCAACAAACTGAGAGGCATCAAGGAGACAACGAAGGTGTGGAAATCTTCCTTCCGATCTCTCCGGAAGGAAGCTGTGGTACTCTGTCAACTCCGAATCGGCCATGGGATTGCTACGCACTCCCACTTGCTAAAGAGAGAAGATCCTCCTGTGTGTACTTGCGGCACCCACCTAACCGTGGCACACCTTCTCTTGGAGTGTGTGGATCTGGCCGATCTGCGAGGGACTCTTAAACTGCCTAATACCCTCTCCGTTATTCTCCGTGATGACGGGCCGTCAGCTGACCTCGTCATCCGGTTCATGAGGGAGAGTGGTTACTTTTTTAAGTTTTAATGTGTAGTTACGACTTTTAATTCAGGTTAAATCTGTTTTATGTTTTATATTGTGTTCATCTATTTTATTGTTCACTATGCCTTATTTGTTTTATCCTTTTTTACCATCCGCCTTTTATTCTTTTTATTCAAATAAGGCATAATTTTTGGGGCTCACTGTCTGTTTTATAAACACCATTTTCGTTTCATCCATGGCAGTGAGTTGTTTTTATCTACATCCTTTCATTTCACGCCATTTCATTTCGTTACGGGCCGAAAACCTCAATGTTAGGCCCCTTAAAACAACAATTATCATCATCAATCACTCCTCTTCTTGCCTAGTATGCCTCAATATAGCGCTGCCATGGGTTTCTGTGGGTATCTGCTCACATAACCTAACGGTGGTAATTTTTGGGGATTCAACCAGCCTTCGGGCTGACTACCTAACAGACAGACCCCTCTCATTGCTTGCCACGGTGGCTGAGTGGTTAACGTGTCGGACTACCAACCCCCAAGCTTGCAGGTTCGCTCCTGGCCGTGGTAGGCGATTTTTCGAAAGGCGGCAAAAATCACGACATGAATGTCGTACGTTGTTGGCATGTTAAAGAACCCATTTGAATTCTGTAGGCCGTGTTCATAATGGCAAAATTAATCTCGGGATTTTCCGCGAAAACAAAGTTCCTCCATTCTCTACTAGAAAGCCCTATAGTGTCAAGGAGCTTAGATATCTAAGCACCCGAGGCCATTATTATTACCCTCTCACTCCATTGGGACGGACAAATTTGTGACTTTGTATTGACGTGAGAAACCTCACGGCCCGGTTGATTTAGAACGTCACAATCATTCATATACAGGTGGCCATGCTTGGCTCTGGCTGACTGACACGCCGACAAAACTGTTTTCTTGGCACAGCGCCAATAGTTTCTGATTCATATGGCCATGCTAGTACACCATATGATCAACCAGATCTTCATACATTCCGTGCTCAGCTGTCCGTTCTATCGAAAGTTGTAAAACGGTTGATACTGAAATGTTTATTCACGAGATTAACAAACGTCCGCAGTTGTGGAATTTGAAACATGCGGAGTACATGAATAGAAATATGAAGCATAATCTATGGAGAGAAGTAGCAGCTTTAATATTGGAGAATTGGGAGAAATTAAGTACCATAAATCAAAACAATGAAGGTATGAACTGAAATATTTGCTATTAATGTGATTTTACAACACATTTACATATGTTTTCTTTGCAAATGAAGTTCCTCTGAATATAAAACCAAATTTAAAAAAATAATCACATAGTGCATGGTATAAAACAAAGGTTTAACATGTTTGCTTTCATTAGTTACGTGGTGAATAAAAATAATATACCATCGACTAGAAAACATCATGTCCTGTGTGGTCTAGCTGATATTGCTACTAATGATAATTACAATACAATGGTTTACTGCAAGAGATTTTTAAATAATATAATCGGTAGATTCCTGTCCTTCACTTCCATGACAAGATCTACTTTGCTAATTGAGGTTTCTTGACTGTTAAGTAGGCTTGCCAGACGTCCCAGTTTTCAGACGTCCCGGTGTCCCGGCCGGTTTCCTTCATGTCCCGGAAAAAATTAAATTCGAATTTTTAGATGACCAAAAAAGTCTAAAGTAATTAATTGTGTAGGATTATTAAGGATAATCATAATATTGTCATTTCATCATCATCATCGGCTTTAACTCGAATCCGAGTATAAATCTTCTTCCTTCAGTCCAGTTTGTGAATGTGTTTGCGGTGACTAAAGAGTCCAATCCTGGTATGGAACAAGCGTCCACACAAGTCACATAGTATTGCTGGAGGAGGACGTGGTTAGGCTGCTCGAAGTTTCCTAGCTTGACGCTTGGCCTCTTCATGTGTGCGTCGATCCCTTTCAAACGTCTTTACAGTATCCGAGATGGTACGGCGCCAAGTTGAGCGGTCTTCAGCCAGCATGTCCCAGGTTTGTGAATCAAGACCTGTCAATTTCAGTGTCTGCTTAGGACCACCATGAGGTCTGGCGCCATAGCATAACTCACCATATAGCATTTGACGAGGTAATCTCACATCATCCATCCGATGGACATGACCAATCAATCTAAATTGGTGACCTATTATGGATGATTCTATGCTGTTGATTTGAGACTTTTCCAGAACAGCAATATTGGTAATGCGGTCTTCCCATTTAATCCTCAGGATTGATCGAAGTTTTTGTAGGTGGAAACGCTCAAGCTTCCTAAGATCACGTCGGTAAAGGGTCCACGTTTCACAGCCATACAACAATGTAGAAATGACTACTGCTTTGTACACCATAAGCTTTGTACTCATGGACAGATCTTTATTCATGAAGACCCAGTGCGCTAATCGTCCATATGCTGCATGGGCTGTGCCAATTCTCTTATCCACATCCTGCTCACAGGTACAGCTCACAGAAATGGTACTGCCCAGGTACGAGAAGTGGTCTACCTGTTCTAATGGCAAATTTGAGATGGAGATATTGAACTGAGGAAGAGGTGTGCCTGGTGAAGGTTGTGCCAAGACTTTAGTCTTATTGACATTTATGGTAAGACCAAAGCGATCACATGCACTTTTGTAACAATTAACTGACTCTTGCAGCTCTTCAGGTGTGAGAGTTGGTGACGCAGCATCATCTGCATACAACATGTTAGTAACCTTAGTAACCTGAGTTTTCCTCAAGGAGCGGAGACGAGTTAGGTTGAAAAGCCCTCCATCAAAACGATACTTGACCTCCACACCTGGGATGTTTGTGGGTGAATCATAAAGCATTGCAGCCAAGTACAGCGCAAAAAGCGTTGGAGCCAGTACACATCCTTGTTTCAGTCCATGGGTAATGGGAAATTCATCGGACATCTTATTCTGATGGCAAACCTGACCTGTCATGCCATCATGGAGAGCCTTGATTAGATCTACAAAACGCTGAGGGCAACCAAACCGCTTCAGCACTGCCCACATGGCTGGTCTTGGAACCGAATCAAATGCCTTTTCCAAGTCATAAAAGACTAAGAAGAGTGGATTCTGTTGTTCTCTACATTTTTCTTGTAGCTGTCTCACACAGAAAATCAAGTCAATTGTGCTTCTGGAAGTTCTAAATCCGCATTGTGACTCTGGGAGGATCCTCTCAGAGATAACCTTGAGGCGGTTAAGTAGAATTCTTGCAAGAATCTTCCCCACAATTGATAGGAGTGATATACCACGGTAGTTGCCACAAACACTGCGATCACCCTTTTTAAAGATAATGACGATAGTGGCATTCTTTAGGTCTCCAGGTACCTTTCTTGATTCCCATATTCTGAGGATAAGGATGAAAATTCTTGTTTTGAGGGAATGACCTCCGGCTTGAATTAGTTCCAGAGGGATGTTATCTGGGCCAGGTGCTTTTCTGGGTTTCAATTGGGTGAGAGCTGCACTGAATTCATGATAAGTAGGAGGTACTGCCAACCACAGTTGTTCAGGTTGTTGCGGCACATCACAGAGGAAGTCTTCAGCAGCTTCTGATAGACGATTTAGGAGATTGGAGAAGTGCTCCAGTGTTCCAAGATTTCTTGACTATCAGTAAAGGTAGTAGAATTATCAGCGCTTTTCAGTGTACCTGATGATGAGCGAGATGGTCCATATATTTCCTTGAGTACGGCATAGAAGTTCCTCAAGTCTCGAGCATCCGATAGTCTCTGCAGTTCCTGAGCCTTCTGTTGCCACCAAGTATTTTTAATCTGCCTTATCTGCATCTGGCATTTACCCGTGAGTTCCAGTAGTTAATCTCTCTTTGTGTTGGAAGTTGGGTCTTGAAGATGGGCAAGATAGGCATTCCTTTTGGCATTGATGAGAGACAGAATTTCCTCATTGTTGTCATCAAACCAGTCTTGTCTTTTCTGCAATATAAAACCAACGGTTTCTTCAGCTGACTGTGTGATAATCTTCTGTAATGTGGCCCATTCTTGCTGAATATCATTTGTTACTGGGCTTTCTGAAAACTGGGTGATGATCCTGTTTCCAAAAAGTTTGTACATGGATTCATCCTGAAGTTTGGATGTATTAAACTTCTTTCTTGGCAAATTTTTGATGTTCCTAGGTGGTTTAGGTCTGATGGATATCCTGAGCTTACATATATGAAGTTTATGATCTGTCCAACAATCGTCTATAGTCCTCGCTGTTCTGGTAATAAGAGTGTCCTTCTTATCACATTGCCGGGTAATGATATAATCAAGAATGTGCCAATGTTTGGAACGAGGATGCATCCACGTGGTTTTGAAGCGGTCAGGTAGCCGGAACTGCGTGTTGGTAATGAAAAGTTCGTGTTCTGCACAAAGACCAAGAAGCAACAGTCCATTGGGATTACATTTTCCAAGTCCCTGTTTGCCCATCACAATATTCCATAGCCTGTGATCTTTCCCAACTCCGGCATTGAAGTCACCGAGGAGCAAGAGTTTATCTGCAGATGGTACCTTGGAGATGATTTCACTTAGCTGATTATAGAACTGAGCCTTTACTTCATCATCAGAATACCGGGTGAGTTAGCAGTGGTCGTTACGGCATGACTGATGGCAGTCGCTCACATCCGGGAGGCGAGGAGGTTCGAATCCCCCCGCCGGCAACCTTGAAGATAGTCTTCTGTGGTTTCCCATCTTCCTTCCAGGCAAATGCCGGGGTTGGTCCTGAACTATAGGCTACAGCCGCTACCTTCCAACTCCTCATCCTTACATTCCCGCTTCCCTCCCCAACGGTACTTGTAGCTCACCCATTGGGTGTCCGTCTCGAAGCAGCTACAAAACTGGCGAGCCGAACATGTCCTCGGACACTCCCGGCACTAAAAGCCATACGCTAAATAAAAAATAAAAAGTAATCAGAATCTAAGGTAGGAGCATAGGCAGAGATGAGTGTCATAAAGGAACCTCCTGAGAGTGGTATGCGGAGAGTCATGAGCCTTTCGCTGATTGCAATGGGCGTAAGTTGGTGATAATTTACCAGTTTGGTCTTCACAGCGAAGCCCACACCATGAATATGACATTCACCCTCCTCCTTTCCTTTCCAGAAGATGGTATATCCTGTTCCAGATTCAGAAATCTTGCCTTCAGAAGACAGCCTAGTTTCACTGAGAGCAGCAATGTCAACATTGAGTCTTCATAACTCATGGGTTACGAGAGCTGCCTTCTCTCAGGTCTAAAGTTATTGTCCAAATCAAGCAAGGTTCTGATGTTCCATGATCCAATAATCAATTTGTGATTCTTTACTGTTTTTGAGTTTCGACCGCATGAGGGGTGACCTGCTGAGTGCGGTTGCCCAGCCAGACCAAGATTGTGACTTCCGATGTTTAGCCCACCTTTTCTAGGGCCTTCCCCATGTGGGGTGGGCAGCGGTGATCCTAAATAGGCCTGCCCAAACACAGATGCAGGACCGAATTCCTGAGTAGTCACAGAGTCTCCGGAAGACGACCATCACACATCTGCTGCCAACGTGCAGGTCCGAACTAGGGGCTTCCAGTTACAACCATAACCTGCCCCCATCGTCCATATCCCATCACCGTTGGACTTTGAAAAGTGACGTTCGGAAGAAGTGCCACTGACGTGAATTTGTTTAGGGTGGATCTCAGCTTGCCAGGACGAGACCCACACACTATGATCTCTGAGCCATATCCTGCGGCTCACAAAGAATGTTTTAATTCTGCACTGTATGAAAAGTAAAACTATAGAAGAGTGATGGTTTTCTAGTAAATAATATTGTCATCGTATCGTCTTGTTTAGCCAACCGTGACTATACGCGATGGGATAGTCTCTCCGAGCGAGTCTACTACTGGGTACTCGCTGCACAGTACACCCCCTCGTGCAATAACATTGGAGTCGCCCAAGTCGGCACTAGGCTTGCGATAGAGATGAAGATGAAACTCAGTCAGTTGTCAGTCCTTGTCAGCGGTGCGTGTTGTGTTAGCGAGCTAGCGCTGTTTTATTTATGTTTTAAGTTAAAAGTTTATTCTTTCTCTGTTAAAATGCCAAAACGGTCGTGTAAATTTACAGAATGAATTCCATTTTTTGAAGAAGGTCATCATCATCATCTTGCACAGTTTCCAGCCACTGGCCGGGTCTGTTTGGAACACAAGCCTCTCCAACGTCTTCTGTCTTCCCACCATCTCTCAGCCTCCACCCTTGTCCAGTCTTCTCCTCTCTTCTTCACGCTTTCTTCCACCCCCTTCAGCCACCTATCTCTCGGTCTTCCTCTCGGTCTCTTTCCTTCCCACTTCGTCTCGTGTACTCTCCTGGGTATCCTCTTCTCCTCCATTCGTTTTACATGTCCATACCATCTAAGTCTAGATTTCTCTATACCATCCTGTAATGGTTCCTCCTTCATTAATTCTCTGGTCCTCTCATTTCTTATTCTGTCCATGTACTGGTAATCAAGATCAAGACGATAGAGTTAAATGTTCACATTGTAATTCTGAGTTTTTGGTTGCTCATGGTGGTCGATCTGATATAGAAGATCATTTGCAATCGAGTAAACACAAAAAGAGTTTAGCATGTGCTGCCAGCTCATCAAAACTGACCAGTTTTTGTTGTTGTTGTAAGACTGCGAGTTCTAATGACAAAAACTTAGATTTAGCAGCAAAAGAGGCGACCTTTGCTTACCACACAGCAAACCATAGCTTAAGTTTCAATTCCAATTCTTGTTCATCAAAACTAATTTCTAAGTTTTTTGAACCTAAATTCTCACTCGGAAAAACTAAGTGTGAAGCAATAGTTTTTAATGTCATAGCTCCATTAGCTCAGGAAGAGCTTAAAGAAGACTTGACCAAGTCAAACTACGTATCTGTAAGTATGGATGCATCAAACAGAAAAGATATAAAACTTGTGCCAATTGTTGTGCGCTACTTTAATCCTAATTCAGGTGTGCAAGTAATGCTGTTAGATTTCAAATCTGTGGAGGGTGAAACATCTGAAATTCTTACAAATCACTTACGCTCTGTCCTGTTGCAAAACGATTTGAACAACAAAGTGGTTGGCTTTTGTGGCGATAACTGCAACACTAACTTCAGTGGTGTGAAAAGAGCAGGGAAAAACAATGTTTTCCATTGACTCAAGAATAGCCTAGGTCGGGATATCAATGGAATCGGATGTGGAGCACACATTGTGCACAACTGTGTGCAAACTGCAGTAGATAGTCTCCCAATCGATATTGAGGCCTTAGTGGTGAAGATTTATAAATACTTCCACATATACACAGTCCGTGTAACTAAACTAAAATCATTTTGTGAATATGCAGAGATAGAGTACCGTAAACTAATTCAACACGAAAACACTCGGTTTCTATCAATGATGCCGGCACTGGAAAGAATTCTACAGATGTTTGAAGGTCTGAAAGAGTTTTTTTAGACCAAGAAATATGCCCATCAATAATAAAAAAACTTATTTACTGATTCAAAGGGCGAGTTCTACTTGTGGTTTGACCACGGACAGCTTGCACTATTTAACAAGGCCAACCTGGTAATGGAAAAAAATAACACGACAGCTTTTGAGGTTGCTGAAGCTCACAAAGCTCCCAAAAGAAACCTGACAGAAAGAAAGGCCTCAAACTTTATCCCTACGGGTGCAAAGAACATCTACAGGAGTCTAGATGAGAAAGTACGTAACAGTGTGAAAGAAGAATTTGATGGCTTTTATGACCGATGCATTGCATACATAGAACTCTGGGAGAACAGCTTTGGAAACGCTGAACAGTTTTCATGGGTCAATCTGACGAAAACAGATGCTGTTGATTGGGAAAAAGCTGAAACTTCTGCTGAAATCATCAATAGCAGTCTTCTTGATGAAAATATGAAAATAAACAATGATCAGCTGTTTGACGAAGTTGTGCTTGCTAAGGAGTATTTGCAGTCAAATTGGGAACAGTGGAAGCAAGAAGAGACTACCAGAGACATGATTATTTCAAGCAAAGAAAAATGGCTAAGGCTGTTTGGTCACTTCAACGAGAATCGCATAGCAGCCCCCAATCTGATCAAGATTGTTGAGTATGCCTTCTGCTTACCTGGGACATCAGCACCAGTTGAGAGAGTATTTTCTTTGATGAACAACGCATGGACTGATGATAGAGGTTTGATGAAGGAATCTACAGTTAAAGGCTTGATTATTTGTAAAATTAACATTGGATTAGATTGTGAAGATTTTTACAACAAAATTAAAACCAAAAAAGACTTTCTAAAAAAAGTCCTAGCCAATGAAAAGTACATGTAAATATTGTCCAAGTTTTATTCATTATTCAAAGTGTTTTTTCTTACTTGTAACTAATAAATATTAACATGTTTCAATTTATAATTGTCATTTATTATCTATAGCATTAGGAATACACTACCCTCTAAAACTCTAAAAACCAGTCAAAGGTGTGTACCCTTAAATAACCTAGAAAGTCTTTTTTGGTTTTAATTTTGTTGTAAAAATCTTCACAATCTAATCCAATGTTAATTTTACAAATAATCAAGTTCAAACGTCAGGTGCGATCATGATTCAAATTTCAAACCTAGGAAGTCCGGATTTCTGGCTCGATGCTCTATCAAATCGAGTCCCGATCACGATAATTTAGATATATGTTTACATACTCATAGCCTGTATTGCACATACACACCACTACTTAATGGCCTGAAAGCATCACTCGGTATTCAAGCGGTACTGAAAATATACTACATGGAATATTTACATTACATCTTATTCACATTAAATCATACTGCCAAGGAACACTACCAGCTGGACTGACAAAATAATCACTAAAATTATTTCTGATCATTTTTGCACTAATGGAAGTGCCATCCGTGCCTATGGCAGGTACATTTCTCATTTCACAAATCATCGTATCCTCAAATTTATAACCATCTCTTAATCTTACATAGTTGTGCAAAACACAAGATGCTAAAACTAGAATTTCCACGAAATCTGGCTCCAGTAAGATTGGTGTTTGAAATACCCGCCATTTGTTGGACAGAATACCAAATGCTCTTTCAGCAAACCTACAAACCCTCATTAATCGATAATTAAATATCCTCTTCTTATTGTCAAGGTCTTTATAGGCATAGGGCCTCACCAAATGTTCATTCATCGCAAATGCTTCATCCGCAACAAAAACATGTGGAACTGGCGTTCTGTTTTCAAAATTTGGTAATGGTTTATTCACAGGCAAATCTAATGAGCCAGAGGTCATTTTTCGGTACAAGAGAGATTGTTTGAAAATGTTTGAATCCGCCGATTTTCCGTAACTCCCAACGTCAATAGCTAGGAATGAGTAATTGGTATCAACCAAGCCGAGTAAAACAATGGAAAAGTAATTCTTATAATTGATAAACTGAGAGCCCGAATGTTGTGACTTAACCAGACGGATATGTTTGCCATCTAATGCACCAATGCAGTTCGGGAAGGTGGTCCGTGTTTCAAATTCATTCGCAATCTTAAGCCATTCCTCTTGTGATGGCAGATACATGTATTTGTTCTTCATGGTAGCCCATATTTCAAGGCACGTTTCTCGTACGATGCCAGATATTGTACTTCTTCCCAGACGGAACTCAAATGATAAGGATCGGAATGAGTTTCCTGTCGCAAGAAATCTGAAAATAAATGGCACAATGTAGGCTATTTTACTATGCAACAATAACAACCACATTTCTCAAAATGATTATACACATTGGAGTTGATAATTTCACCAAACATATAGGCAAGAAATTGTTAAATAAACTTGAGGTAATTGGATGTATCACATACTGGAAAATTATTGCTTTCCTTTTAGTGCTTGTTTTCTAGTTCTTGTTTACATTTCTCTGCCGACAGTTGAACGCAGTTTTAAATGAACAATATATTTATTTTCAGTCAAAGATCTACAGAGAAAATGGAAATCCATAAGAGATGCATTTTCGAGAGAGCTATGTCTGAAAAAACGCCTACTGGAAGTGGCCAGAAAACCAGAAAGCGATACATTTATTTCGACCAACTACTGTTTCTACTTGGTACAATGGATGAGAGAGAGTAAGTCCATTCTATTTCAGGGACGAGAAATGCCTTTTCCATATGACATAAGATCCATGTTTAAGAAACATTACAATGCTTGTGACTACTAAACATCTCGAGTCTAATATACGTATTATTATAGAATTCGTAGCATGGGTCTATCAACATACTTTCTATAGATGATATTACATTTTCAAGACTATCACGAACATCCACGATGACATAGGCGATACGATCGGTGGTGAGGGCGAGAGGGATTGCTAGTCTGACAATACATCCACCACGACAGCTGCCGCGTTCGAAGATCAATCAACTCGTTCAAAAGTCAAACCAAAAGGAAACACCTTTGAAGATAAAGTACTCGATTACTTACAGTCAAAGAATGTGGAGCGTGTAGAAGAAGATAGTGACAAGTTATTTTTACTGTCACTTTTACCCATGTTTCATCAACTTTCTGATCAGACAAAATTATGGGCTCGTATAAAGATGACGGGAGTCATACAGGAGGCTTTGAAATTAGATTCTCCTCAGCCCCACTCAGTATATCAAGCATCATTTCCCCATTGCTCTTCTGCTTACCCAATAGAGTATCACGATTTCCCTCTCAGTCAGCAACAAATATCTTTCCCTCACCAAACAGTCACCGCATTGTATACAGACATTTCCAGTCCCCTGCTACACAACATGAAGCTTCATGCTCACCGTCTGAAGGTGACGCCGAATCAGATACCATCATAAGTGTCAATTAGGATCTGGATTATCAACAAAGAAAGTGGATTGTCCCACATCACTGCTCTATGTTTGAGTGGCAAGGTATTATATGTAGAGATTATATGATATATTAAAAATTAAAATAATTAAATAAATACACAAATAAATAAATTGTTGCTACAAAGAAACTCATAACACCTAATGATTTTTCTCTTACCTCAACGTTACTGCAATTCTTTCTTCTACTGAGATTGCATTATTAAAATTCGTTGATTGTTTCTTGATTCCTTCCTTGAGGTATACACAAAGTTTTTCGTATGAAGCTACACTCATTCTGAAATATGAAAAAAAAAACTGGCATCGTGGGTCCGTAAGAAATTATATAAAATGTGGAACTGACCACTTGTTAGCCTTTGCATGTTGATTGAATGGACGCTGTATCTCTTTTCCTCCGCTTCTTTTTTAAATAACGTGCAATTGCAATAGCTAGCAAAACACTATCACCTTCCTCATGGCCGGGCATCATTAGAACGAATGGATGAAGTGACCCATTTGCTTGCGACATCAAATGATTCACAATGCCTTGGCGTTGGGCCACAGCCTTCTTGAGTCTCAATTCATGGTTCCATAAACAACCATATGAAATGTGCCTGGTAATTTATGGGAGTTTCCACGTGTACGTAGGTACTGGTACTGGACCTTCAGTTGTCTAGGGGTACGTATTGAAGCTACAGTACCTATGTCAAAGAATTGAATAGTCGCTCCACCAAGAATTTCAAGGGTTCTAACGGGGCACAGTCCGCAAGCATAGAGCTCGACTCCAAGCAAATACTGTGATTGATCCTTATTTAAGGCCACAACCACCAATTTTCCGTCCCCAATTGTAAGTACGCTCATTGTTATCATTAGACAGTTGCCACACACGGTACACAACAACAATTCTGAAAATGTTATCCAGTACCTAAATAATATTACAAAACTCATCTATAGGCCTTCAAACTTCGCACTTTAAATATAATTCTTCTTCTCCCTCTTCTTTCTTCGATTTCGGCCATCTATGGGCCACATTAAATAAAGTTCTCATGCTTTTTTCTCCTTTCTTGATTTTAGTTTATTACCACTAGGCTATTTCTTCATTCTTTTACTGTGTTCCTTCCTTCTTTAATCGGCCTAATGCTTTACCTAAAAACCACGAATTTTCTAATCTCTTTTCTAAATGTAATCCTGTCTGGAATGTCATGTTTTGTAATGATCATTTGTGTTAAACCCTTTTTCACTTCGATGAGACAACTCATTTGCATTTCGGGATTTTTGACAGCATGGTCGAATATTTATTTTGTCAATCTTTCCGGCCGGGTTCATTCGGACCAAGTGGTCATAAAAAGATATTCTTCTCTTTCTGAGAATATTTGATTATTCATCATCATCATCATCATCAATGTCCCACTCCAGTCGCCCGGGTGTGGTTTTGATTATTAAATATATTTATTATTATTATTATTTACTTGTTAAATAACAAATCGGAAATTAAGTAGGCTACGTTACCAAGTTGAACCAATATGCCAAGTTTTGGCTTACAAATATTACGTACGTCAAACGATTTTAGATAATTATTTGAAGGTTTAGTCATTGGACAAAACGAAGTTTGTACTTATTATTATCATTGTAAATATTGGTTTTGTCTTAAAAGGGTGTCACTATTAGGAAATTGTGTCAATGGTAGGAACAATAATAATATTTTTTATAAAATGGTATGATGAATTTGAACCACAGACACCATATAAACAACAAGATCTCACGTTACATTTTCTCAAATAAAGTAAGGACTCTGTGTTTGATGTTCAGTTAATTCTCGGGGGGGGGATTGCTGTTTTATTTTATTTAGAGTAGAAAAGGATATAGCAAATCATAGCACGTTTCTTTAGCTCATTTATGAACACCAGCAGCTTGTAGACAAGGCCATCTCAAGCAAGATAATAGAACATTGCACATTATTTTAAAGTGTGTTAACTTAAAAAAATACTCATGTTTCTACCAGTAGCCGTCCCCACTACATAAAAGGATATTTGCGAGTCAAAGAATACCTTGCATTTGATCATGGCCTCCTAGAATACCCCACTATGACATTACTGACGCAGTGACACTTACAATAGGAGGCCATGAAGTCGGCGACAGTCACTCTAGCTTGGCCAGTGAGAAATGTCGCCAGTGGGAAAAACCCAAACCGAGCGACTCTGACGCGCTACAAAGTCGCAAGCTTGGCCTCAGCCTAAGGCAACACTGAAAAAATGTCCACAAAGCTATCTACAGAACATACCCAATACGTATGAGTAAATTTGATACGCATAGTGTTGATAACATAGGATGGTTGACCATACAATTCCTAGCTTCCCTCCACCCCAGGCCCCAATCATTTATATAGATATGATTCATTGCATTAAGTCTTACCATGCCAGTTCTTCTTAGAGGAACTTTCTTAATCTCAGTGTGAATAAAGTCAAGAGGAAGAAGTCTTTCGGAACCACTCGGGTCGATGCACTCATCTACAGTCTGCTCATGTTGATCAGCCACAGTTTCATAAAACTGCATGAATCAGAGGGGAAATAATCAGGATACAATGCTAAGTTACTTTTAGATGGAAATACTACATACATAATTAAATCTATATAGGAAAACACAACAAAGTGGACATGCAACCTATCAATAGACAGCAAAAGGGGGATAGAAACGAGAGTAAAGATTGGGCAGGTGCAGCACACAAAAAGGACAGGCAGAGGGAGATAAATGGGAAAAACAAACAGGAAAAACAAACAGGAAAAACACACAAAAAGACAAGCAAGTGCAGGCGGAGGAAAAGATAAACAGGAAAATCACACAAAAAGGTTAGGCAAGCGCAGGTGGAGGGAGAGATAAACGGGAAAAGCACACAAAAGGGACAAACAAGTGCAAGTGGAGGGAGAGATAAATAGGAAAAACATACAAAAAGGACAGACAAGTGCAAGTGGAGGGAGAGATAAAGAGGAAAAGCACACAAAAAGGACATGCAGTGCAGGTGGAGGGTGAGATAAACGGGAAAAACACACAAAAAGGACAGGCTGTGCAGGTGGAGGGAGATATAACAGGAAAAGCTCACAAAAAGGACAGGCAAGTGCAGGTAGAGGGAGAAAAAAATGGGAAGAACACACAAAAAGGACAGGCAGTGCAGGGTGAGGGAGAGATAAATGGGAAAAACACACAAAAAGTACAGGCAGTGCAGGTGAAGGGAGAGATAAACGGTGGCAAAAACAGAAAAAGGACAGGCAACTGCTGGCAGTAGTGTATTCGACTGAAATTTTGTCCTTGTCCTTTTTGTGTGTTTATCCTGCTTACCTCCCTCTCCGCCTGAACTTGCCTGTCATAGAGTTTGTCCTTTACCTGGAATTCTATCCTCTTTTTCCTGTCCACTGATTGTTTTAAATAACTAAACACAGTAGATAGTTTGAGCTCTATCAAGGATAAAAGTCAGCTACTGACGAGCCAAACACTCAACTCGTGTACTGTGCTTATGTACCTGTAGGAGTTTTGTTTCTAAGAATCTCTGCACTTCTATTCATTTGTGAGGAGGTGCACTTTGCATCATTTGTAAGCATTGAATCCCAGGCCACTGTTCAACATGCAAGACAAAGATATTGTCAATATTGTTACAGTAGATTATATGCCAACACCGACTGTCTGTGATGCTTTTGTTTGCATAACCAACTTCTGGTTTAGTAGGCCAGGAATGGAAACAACGGAATCCGTGTATTACAATTTTCCTTGGCAGTAATTGAAGATATTGCTGTTGTTTGAGCAAAATAAGAGTTGTAATATGCACCAAGAACTAAATGATCGAAATTATGCTCAGTGTGAATGTGCTATTTGTGGTTATTCATTATGTATTAAAGATGCAAAATAACATAACATAACTGCAAGTTATGTTTGAAAATGATCTAACATTCAGAGGGAAGAATTATTATTATTATTATTATTGACAGCTACTTACATCTGTTTCCATTCTTCGTGTAAATTCTTCCCAACTTTTCTTCTTTTCTTCTCCTACCGCTTTCTTACACCTCCGTTTGCTGTCGTGATACTTCCTTTTGCTTTCTTCTGTTTGATCTCGGTTCCATTCTTTCCATGCAGACTTCTTTTCTTTCACTGCTTTCCTCACTTCCTCATTCCACCACGGTGTCTCCTTATCTTTCACTCTTGTTGACGTCCTACCACAAGCACTCTCTGCTGCACCAACAAATGCCTTTTTAAAGTGGGACCATTCCTCTTCTATGTTTTCCACTTCAGTAACTGGGATTTGTTGCTTCAATCTCTCCTGAAAATCTTCCTGTACAGATTTGTCTTTCAATTTCCATACTTTTATTTTACTTTCTCTGATCTCCTTTAGGTTTTCCAATTTTTTCCATCTAAATTTTGCCACCACAGCTCTATGGTCCCCATCAAATGCTTCTCCTGGTAAAGCTGTCACAGCTATCAGCTTTCTGCGATTAGTCCTTTCCACCAGAAAGTAGTCAATTACTGATTTTGTTCTTCTATCGCCCCAACCATATCTCGTAATTTTCCTGCTGTTTTTCTTCCGAAACCATGAATTACCCACTATCAGTCCATTCCTTTCACAAAAGTTTACAAGTTCCTCTCCTTCCCGGTTCTTTTTCCCATATCCATATGGTCCAATGACTTCTTCCTTTCCTTGTCTCTCGTTTCCGACTTGTGCATTCATATCTCCCATGATCACCACTTCTACATCTCAAATTACTCTTTCTACATCCTCCAGGAATACTTCAATATCTTCTTCTCTGTTTCCAGTCTGTGGTGCATACACTTGTATGAAGTCCATCACGTCATTTTTCATCTTCATTCTAATTTTCATTATTCTGTCACTCACACACTCGACCACTTCAACATACTCCTCCAGTTGTTTCGAGGTTATCAGTCCCACGCCATTTTTTGCCTCTTGCCCACCACTCCAGCATAATGTATATCCTTTCCTCAATTTCTTCCTTCCTTTACCTTTCCATTTCACTTCACTCAGCCCCATCAATCCAACATTCTCCCTCTCCATGAAGTCTACCACCTCCTCCACCTTGCCTGTCAGGGTCATGACATTCATGATTCCCACTTTCATTTCGGTTACTGGTCGCCCATTTCTCACAGTTCCCCCAGTACCAAAAGAACTGCGCGTCGCCTGCAGGGTACGCCCTAACCTTCTCCGAATCATTTGAAGTGCCATTTCCATTTTAGGCTATTATTACGATGGGGTCGCCACTCCCAAAGGCATTTTATGAAGCTACTGCCAGCTATTATACAGGCCGCCCCTAACATGGGAAACAGACGCCCTTGCAGCCGCCTCTAACCTGGGAAACAGATGCTGCCGATTGATGCTGTACTCATACTATTCCCTGAGTACTGGGTTGCCTCTTCCGCAATCTCCACCGTTCCGAAGTCCATCTTCTCCGCTGCAGATTACGTTGAGGTCTTCGCATGTAACCCTGTGCAAGGGGCCTATGTTATACCCCATAGGACTGGGTCCTCACCAGAACTTAGCCGGTACTGTAGTTCCATGGTATATTACAGCACCGTTGCCCACCCCCGCGACGTGGACGCGCCTGGCAAGAATTATCTATGTAGCCAATTATAATTGCCTCATGGACCGGGTTAAGGAGCTGTCTAAATCCAGCCTCCAAGGCTGAGGAATGAAGATGTTAGGAAGGAAGGAAGGAAGTTGGGATGGGAAAACTAAATGAGAGAATTGAGAAGAATAAACTAAGGTGGTTTGGACATGTAAAGAGGATGGAGGAAAATAGAATACCAAGACAGATGCTGGAGGCGAAGTGCAAGGGTAAGAGAGCAAGAGGAAGACCTAAAACAAGGTGGATTGATTCAGTGAAAAACAGCGTAAGAAAACGAAATCTGGACTGGGACAAGATCGTGGAAGAAGAATGGTGGAAGGAGAGAGGAAAGTGGAGAAGTGCCATAAATACCCCGACCCGGCAGGAGCTGGATAAGGGGAAATGATGATGATGATGATATTACTGACAGCTGTAGCTACGCTTGGCAAAGTGCAGCATGAGGTTATGGGGCCAAGCTACCTGCGGACTTGGTAGATGTGGATTCAAACCACACCATTAGCTGTTCCCGAAATGGTGTTCCAAGGTTTACCATTTTTACTCCGGGCAAACGCCTTCTAAATAGGCCAAGGTCACTTCCTTCCAAATCCCTGCCCTGTTTCATTCACCTTCATTCATTTCATCTCTCATCCATTCCTCTAATGAGGTTGGCATCAGGAAGGGCATCCGGCCATTAAAGCGCCTGGTACAAAGACATTCATCACATCTCATCCCCATTGGAAAGTATAATAAGGGATTACAAGCATGTGAAATGAAGTTCCTTAGATCAGTCCTACAAAAAAACAGAAGAGAGACAGGGTCAGGAATGAGTATGTAAGGAGAGACATGCAGGTGAACTTGACCATGGGGGAAAGGATGAGTGTGGCGAGATTAATTTGATTAGGTCACATGAAGCGGATGCATCAGACCTGAACTCCAAGCCAGTATTTGGAGATGGAGTTCCAGGAAGAAGACCAATTGGACGTCCTAGGAAGAGATGGACAGACCAGGTTAAGGAAGATCTCATGAGGAGAGGAGTAACATGGGATGCAGTGGAGAGGGGAAAGCTATACCAGGACAGGACTAAAAGGAGGCATATCGTCCACAATGTTCCTACCCGGCTTGCTGGAAGCATATCCTGATGATGATGAATAAGGGATGGACATACATTATACAGTAATTATTATTTTATCCATTCAATCATTTGCTGTACATTGTACAATGATATAGGGCACGTCAAGATATTTGCAATTAATACTGACAATATTCGCAATCCAATCATATACATACACAAAAAATTTACAATATAACATTCATTCATTCAACTAGGACAGTTGTACGATGGACTTTGAACAAAACTCTCATAATAGAATGAGACTGTGTCTTCATCTTCATTCAAAATATCAACAGGCGATTTTCATGACATACTTCACCCGTACAAATTAAAAACTTGAATTGACATGCTTGTTAAATCTTTCCTGCGTTTATGCACTGCTATATGTGGTACTCCCGCCTCGTCTCGCTACTATTAGTGCCGCTGCGCTCCACTAGAGTGAAAATATTAAAGGGACAGGAATTCCGCCTGATCAATACACAACTTTTCACAATCAAGGGGCTATATTATACCCATTTGGTACATGTTTCGAAGCCTTCCATAATGGCCCCGTCATCAGCCATACACATGAACATATTGTCAGTACAATCTTGGAATAACATTAAAAAGGTTAAAACTAACATGAGAAAACTTGATGAAAATGAGACATAAGAATCATGAGGACAGTTATGGTACAAATACATTGAGTAAAACTTGTCCTAAGAAAACCTTACAAATATTACAAACAAATGGAAAAACACATTAAAGAGTTTTGATAAAATATAATAGCAGGATTCCGTGTCCGAAAATCTAGGGAATTCGACCCATAGAAAGAGTTAAAAGTATGTTAAAAAACTCATAGTCATATTAAGACTTTGTTGACTTCATACTGCACCCGTTCATCCGAGGTATGCGATGACCCATCTGCCATTACATCGCATGCCTGGCTTCCCAGGCCAGAGTGGAGTTAAATGAACATGAAATAAAAATAAGGAATGTGTCGGAAATTCAGTCGAAATATCACAAACGCAGAGGGTAACACGAGATAAAGTATCTCTAGGGTCGTTCGGGCTTAAATTTAATCATAATAGCAAATAGAGATGGGCGCCATCAACTGAACCCCTAGTAAACCACATCCTTCTTGGTTAAGCCTTAATTGAGACAAAGGAAAGGATTGGGAAAACAACATCATCATCAGATCACAACTAAGATAAAACAAAATTTATTTAAACTTAATCAGTCAGACAGGAAAAGAAACACAAACCCTGCCTAAGAGTATGGTCGAATGTAATCGCTATGTTGTTATAGTCCTCAAAATCGAACCATCTCTGTGCTATTTCAAAGTATTTTTCATCCACATAAAAAAATAAAGATTACTAAAGTTTGCTTGAGTTCTCAGGGCCACCGTAGCACTATGTCTTTGCGTCACTGACATTTCGTGATCCCTGAGACCTGACTTTTCGTTAATTTAACATCAGTAATGTGGATGTCAAGAAATATGAATCTAACACAAAATACCCTAAAAACACATATATTTAATTATTCACTCATTTCTATGGCTTAAATGGCACTAATCAGTGTTGGAAATCCCAACAATTACTCCTTAAAATTTAACAATTAATTTATACACCATATTTACACTTATTGCTGATCATTGCTTGGTTGTGAATCAAAGAAAACTTCACTATTCATCGGTCATCACCATCATTATCATGTCAAAAAAATTAATGTTTCTCATATCAGTTCTCATCCCATTATTCGTTATATTCAAGTCAGAATAATTAATTAATTACCATCAGTCATTTAAATAAATATTATATTCATGAATTCATTAGATTATTCAATCATCCACACACTCTCATTTCATTATCTCATTTAAATTAAATTATCTCAATCCATCCATTTAAATTGTTCAATTCATTAATTTAAGTTGCAATTCATCAATTTATTTAAATCATATCTCTTATTTAAATTTATTTAAATTTATTTAAATTTTATTGTCATCAGCTCCTGTAATTAATTATCACCTTTTAATTCATTTATTCATCAGCTGTTTAATCACCTATTGTATGTCTACCCCTTATTATTCCCGTTTTCCAACGGGGTCGGGGATGAGATGCGATGGAAGTCTTTGTGGCGATGATTTTTACGGCCGGATGCCCTTCCTGACGCCAACCTCATGAGAGGAGTTAATGAGAGATGAAATGAATGATGGTGAATGAAACTGGGCAAGGATGTGGAAGGAAGCGGCCGTGGCCTGTCAGAAGGTACCGTCCCAGCATTTGCCTGGTGTTGAAAATGGGAAACCACGGAAAACCATTTCAAGGACGTCCGACGGTGGGGCTCGAACCCAAGCGTCTACCGAGTCGGCAGAGAGCTTGGCCCCATGACCTAATGCTGAGCTTTAGCCAGCGTAGCCACTACTGTCGGTTGTTTAATCACCTATTAATTTATTTAATTCAGTTAATTTATTCAACTATCAATTTATTTAATTCATCGAGTTTATTCAGCTTTTAATGCATTGGGTCAGATCGTTAATACGTTTAAACTTCAGATTATTATTCCATAAATTGTTATTATCATTATTAGAAAATCTTGGATTATCAAAATTATTTATTTATTTAATTTCCTAAAAATTGTTTAATATAGGTTATAGAACGTTGTCTTAAAATTTTATCAGTTCCAAGTTATACCTCATATTTAATTATCATGCTAAAATAATACGTTGCCTTCACAAAATCACGTTGGATCTCACTATCCAAAACTTCACCACTTAATCTTACTTTGTCAAATATCACATTTGAATACCATAATTATTCCATATAACCCTACAATTATTCAGCACACAGCATGAATCTCAGAAATATGCTAGACTGGGTTCAAAAACCTCATGTCTGCCTCAAAATTATCACTGGCAATATTGCAAACTTTCACCTGGCAACCTCAAAAATACCTATCAAAAATACTTCACATAATCACGTTGCATGATCCACAAAAATATATAACTGGCTTCAGATGATTAACGCACACAATCTACAAGAACTGTAATTAATCTGGTCATATCTAGACAACTTCTTAAACAATATGAAAATTACCTTAGTAATCGTAATCCAATTCAAGATCTGGTTTGATTCAGAGCATAAATTCTCTTAAGATCCTCAAGATTTACTTCAAAGAAAAACACTAATGTGTTATATTACCTCACATCAAAAATATCTACTAATGAACTGCCTCAAAATAAATTCTGACAATAAATGACTCATCTTACAAGATTCAATTACTTGAAATCCTTCTCAAAGGTATCAAATCACTCACAAAGAGTATCAAAAGTATTAACTGTTAAATGAATATACTCTCAAAAGAGTATTGCAACAAACTATTGGATTGGCAAAACAAGAATTACAAAGTGTAACCCTGCTGACATTTATTTTTAATTTATGTAACAAAATTCAACTAATATGTGACTGGTAGTTTATTGTTTAATCCTCTTACGATCATAATTACACTCGGATGATAAAATGAGACCCTCGATTGGCAGGTAAGGTGAGTACCACCACACAGTTACTCAAAGTAACAGGCCCCGCCTCGTAGACTATGATGAAAAATCCCTAAAAATGACAGGTAAGGTGAGTGCCACCTCACAGTTACTCAAAGTAACAGGCCCCGTCTCGTAGGCTAATGAATGAGTGTACATGATTGGAATCAACAAGACTCTATTTGTCACATAAAAGCGATATGCATTCACTTGAGTGAATAAAATTTAATATCACCAAACAATCCAATAAAAAAATTAAAAAAATCCCTGCTGATGAATTATACATACTCGCTAGTATGCAATGAACTGACGAAAAAATTCTAAATATCCAATTGCGGATCACGAGTTCGAAACACTCGCTAAAAATATCCATAATCAAGAAATACTATCCTCACAGAAAAATATAAAGACCAAAATCCTGTCTAATAAAGTCAACCAATGGTGAGAACGTTGGATAAATGTGCCTGCCATATCATATGGTAACACCATATTTTAGCAAATGGAGTAATAAAATATTTAAGCCATGTCGAAAAATAATAGTAGCACTCCTACCAAAAATATATATACGAGTATGTCCAGTGTTCATGAAAAATCATATCAGTAATGCCATAACTCTTACAATACCATCATATTCCAGATGTTAATAGAATTCAAAGATCGTCGATAATCCAAGTGTTTGTCACAGATTTCTCGCAAGACCGACGAAAACGCTGAATCACCCACTGAACTAACACCTGACTCCATCCAAGTGAATTTGATGTCATATTTATCCTCTTCGTTAGGAACCGAATCCATCGCTCTGAGATGCCATCACGTCTCCGTATCCGCCTAGCACGACATGATGAACTGAAGATTATCCATCATGGATATTGTCCAAAATCCTCCACAAAAGTTCAAAAACGCAGAGTACCCCATACTCTCTTCGAATATGTCACGCCACTGTTCCATCAACTATTTGGTTGGCATTCGATAATAATGTTAGTCTCCACAGAGGCTGAATTGCACTGATAGAAAAATAATGTAGCTTCAAAAGTGTACTGATTTGTCAGACACCCTGTATCTGTGTTCATAATGAAGATATTTCATAACTGTTCATGATGTGTAGCTATTATACTGCACGTGCCACTATTCACAAAGTGCATACGCTTACATATTTTAACTTGCCAAAAGCAGTAATGTTGGAACGGCCGCATGGTCGCCTTAAATATTTCGGTTCAAATGCATTATTAAATATGCTGTCATACTGCCGAAATAAGTTCAAGTCCATCTGAATGTCCATAATAAAAGGTGTATAACTGTAACTGGACTGCATAATTGGACTGTTGAAATACGAGTCCTAACATCTCAAACTTGACAAAATGTCAGAGTAATGTTCAACTCGTTGACTATCGCATGGTAACAAAATATCGCCCACAGCACGACACGTTTCGTTTCACTGTCCATGTGTAATATGAGGTTAAATACTGGCCTCATTATACTGCTTCGCTGTGCTGTTATACACTGAGAATGTAGCTTAAATAATGTTCCTCAATCCTAATGTAATACTGCGTATTGCTTCGGTAAATTGTAAGCTTGAAAAAGCATTGCTGTTCCACGTGAATACGACTGTGATGTTGAAATAATATGTGTCTAAACACCGGCTTCCTTGCTAAAGTTAACGGCTTGCATGACCTGCCCTACAGACAGCATGTGCTCCAAAACCGAACTCCTGATACTGTATTGCAGGCTTCGCCTAGCGACTCTCTCCTGCACGTAACTCTCCGTATTGCACTGCCTTATAAACTGTTCTGTTATAGCACGACTTGATCCACTCAGCTGGACTGCTGGAATACTTCTCTTCGCTAGTGTCACTGCACTCGGCCGTCTCGCCTTGACCTACCACGTGACTTCCTCCTTCCTTCCGCTGTCTGACGTCACAGATCTAACCTCTACCACACTATTCTCAGCTATAAAGTCATAACATAACTTAAGGAGTTGTCTACCTTTCTTCAAGTTATTGTCAATAAGATTTCTTGATATTTCCTTCCCTTCTGAGGTTAGAAAAGATTTTATTCCAAATTAATCTTTATAATCATCCAGTGTTTCTCCCATAATTCCTGATGTTTGAGGGGTAGTGGCTCCATCTCCCTCGGCCTCCTACGTCATTTCCTACCATTCTTCTGACTCGATCTAAGCGCTATCTTTTCTCCTTGCCCACAAATCTCAACTATGGCTCGATCACAACTGGCGTAACCGATAGCCTCAACTAGGTATCGGGTACAATACGAAGGATCGTTGGTAGAAAGAACAATACATCGCCATGCATAAAAGTCAAATCGGCCAAGCTCGATGAAAGCCTCTTGAAATGGAGACGAAAGGAAAGTTGAGCATCTTGTGTTTAGGAAATCCAAAATTTTCTTCTAGTAGACATATGGGCTTTAGGAGAAACCTAATGGGGAGATAAATCTAGCATTAAGAAAATAAAACCAATTAAATAAACGGCAAATGAAATTGGGACAAACGAAAAGCATAGAAAGGAAAAGAGCTGTTTTACCGAAAAAATAACGAACTTACGTCATAGCAGAGGGAACGTGACATCCGACGCAGGAAAACGTAGAGAATCTGGCCAGCTTAAACGAGTGAAAGTGAACAGCTGAGCACGCAAAACAAAGCAGAGTGTTGGGCAGGGGAGGGGAGGTGAAGGAGCACTGCCGTGGAGTGGCGGAGGTGGGGAAATAAGGGAGGGAAGAAGGGAGATGAGGGAGGAAAGCCAGCCGCGTAAAGAGAGCATAGGGCGGTTTATTATAACCTTTGTTTGCTGTTATGATAAAATCTGACAAGGTGTCAAATAAAACATTAGGGTCAAAGCATATTTCATTTAAGTTGGGGGGATTGAAAATTCTCTGTGCGGAGTTAATTTCAATGGACTCTAGGATATTCATTAGGGAACCCTTGTTAACATGATGCAGAATTTCGAGGTCATTGTCAATGTTGGTAAATTTATGGTTCATCTCACTCATGTGAGCCATGGCTGAAAATCTCCTGTATTTGGTAGCGTTGACATGCTCAGAAAATCTGGTAGTAAAACTTCTCCCCGTTTGACCTATGTAGTTGGTTTTGCAGTCATTACAACTTAATTTATAAATACCAGAGGTACTGTATTTATCTTTGCGGTTCAAAGTGTGCGAATTGAAAAACAAGTTACTATTAGTATGACAGGTTTTATAGGCTATTTTCATATTGCATTTTTTGAAGATGTTAGTGATACTGTAAACGGAATTGTTAGGATAGGTGAAAACTGCATACAAAGGTTTTTCGGCTTTGTCTGGAATTAGGTGGGTGGCTGGTTTATTTTTAATTTTCCTGATGATGTCGTTTACATAGTTCCGATTGAAACGATTAATTTCGGCTATTTGATAAATAATTTTAATTTCTGTATTACGGTCCTGTTTAGAAAGGGGTAACCTGAGGGCCCTGTTAACAAAACTGAAAAAGGTTGCTTTTTTATGGGAACCTGGATGGGTAGAATCGTGCCTGATAGTGCTGTTCAGGCTGCAGCATGTCCATTGTTATTGTTACTTCATCCCACTGGCTATGAATCTTCAGTGTCTATGAACCGCAGACTGGTTGTGATGGCTCACAGCAAACAAAGGTTATAATAAACCGCCCTAAGCTCTCTTTACGCGGCTGGCTTCCCTCCCTCATCTCCCTTCTTCCCTCCCTTATTTCCCCACCTCCGCCACTCCACGGCAGCGCTCCTTCACCTCCCCTCCCCTGCCCAACACTCTGCTTTGCTTAGATCATGAATCCAATAGATAGCTGATGACGTCACATTGTTGAAACCAACATCTCAATCAGCTGACTAAAGGGAACTGCCGGGAACTGCGTATAGTTTAGAGCATTGAAATACTACACGTGATGCTAGAATTGGGCTATTCTATTCTATTCATTACCGTACTAAGCCAGAATGGTGTATTACTGTGCCGCGTATGGATGTAAGGAGACGTTTAGAAAAGGATCGGGCATTTCTTTCCATAGGTAAGTAAGTTAATTCACTGTAAAATAACCCTAAAATTCTGACTTCACTACTTGCATTTCTTTACTTTACCTCTTAACTCCGAAACATGAAAGAAAAATAATTTAACAAGGAAATGCTGGAATTTATTACAGATTATTAAAAATTACCCTATCCTTTACTCCACTGAACAGGCCTAGGCCTATAAAGCAAAATTAGGACCATCACAACATCAAGGAACCTTCCTTTTCGTAACTTAAAAAGTTTCCATTCATTCTTATGGTTTAGTCTCTTAAAAATCAATCAATAAATTTATCAATTATCAATGTGTGTCAGTTATTTTTCTATATCAGGCTTTTAATTTATTTTAGCTTCCCAGTGGATGGTATCAGAAAGAAGCAATGGATTCATGCTTTAAGGAGAGAAAATTTCAATCCCAGCAAAGGTTCTCGAATATGCTCCAAACATTTTTCCACAGAATCTTTCGATACTGAAGCATTTGGTGTTGGTGCAAAACTGAAGCAAAATGCAGTACCTTCCATCTTCAATTTTCCACCCCACCTGATGCCAGCTCAGAGGAAGAGGAAATCTCCTGTCAAGAGGAAGCTTACGATGGAACCTGTTGCATCTACAAGTTCTGAGTAAGTAGCTTTTTCTTTCAGTTCATTTCATTGAAAATAAAATATAGGCCTATATAGTTTATTTTCAGTAACATGACATCTGTAATCTAATAACATTCCAATCAGAATATAATATATTATTATTATATTCAGATTGGAATGTTATACTGTAGATTACAGATGTCATGTTCTATTATATTATATTCAGATTGGAATGTTATACTGTAGATTACAGATGTCATGTTACTTCTTTCATATATCACACATACCATGACAGACTTTTTGCTTATATTTTCATTTCTTTATTTTAGTGCCCTTTCGGAAGAGAATGAATCTCCACCAAAAAGGAGCAGAACTTTCAGAAAAAGTTATGTTGGCGATTATACTGCACAGATGGTTAAGTCCCCAACTAAAGCTACAGCTTTCATGATGGCAGCCAAGGAGGCAGTTGACAAGGCAAAGAAAAAACTTTGGATAGAAAGACAAAAATTAAACCGTGCTGCTCGTAAATTGGAGAGTGGTAAGGCTGTTATAAATCACCTTAAGGAGCAAATGATGGTGACTGATGATGCTGCCTACACTCTTGAGGTAACGCAATAGTCATGTTAAGTAATGACAAGATTTTTTTCAATTATATTGCTTTATCTATGTTTTAAGCATTATAAGTACTGGGATCTATGTTTTTGCATTAGAAATACTGACATAAGTTCTGTTTTAGTCAACTATTTCATAACTGTTAACAATACATGGACTATTGTCATTTCATTTGAGATCTAAAAGTAATATTTATTTGTAACTGTGACAACTAGAACATGGTTATGAAGAAAATTATTTGTCCATGATTGAAACCAATCAGAATACACATTTTTTTCAGAAATTTCTTTCTCCCGCTGCTGCTCAACTTCTGATGAAAACAAAGGATGGTGATACAAGAACTGCATATCCTCCAGAGTTACGCAAATTTGCCCTGACATTGAATTTCTATTCAGGTCGAGCATATAATTACCTCAGGGAAGTATTCCCTCATGGTTTACCACATCCGAGCACATTGCGTAAGTGGTACCAGTCAGTGGATGGTAAGCCAGGTTTTAGTACTGAGGCCAAGACAGCTCTCATTCTTAAAGGGAAGGAAATGGCCATCAAAGGAATGAATGTGCATGAATGGAAATGGAAATGGATGAAATATGCATCAAGAAGCATGTAGAGTTTAATGGCAAAAACTTTGTTGGGTATGTGAGTTGTGGCCATGAATTAGAAGAAGACCAGGATTTACCAATAGCCAGGGAAGCTTTAGTGTTTATGGTTGTTTCCCTGAATGGACACTGGAAGATTCCAGTGGGCTATTTCCTCATAAGCGGGCTAAGTGGTACAGAGAAGGCAAACTTAGTGACTGAATGCCTGAGTTTTTTAAATGATTTGAATGTTATAGTTGTGTCCTTAACTTTTGATGGTGCTACTTCGAATATTTCAATGGCTCGCTGTTTGGGAGCTTCTTTTGACGAAGAAAATATAGTGAACTGGTTCACGAATCCTTCTAATGGGTCTAGAGTGTTCATCTTATTAGATGCGTGCCACAGTATAAAATTGGTAAGAAATGCTTTTGGGTGTAAAAAAATGTTTACCAGGAATGGCAAAGTCATAGACTGGAGATATTTAGAAGAACTGGAGAAGCTGCAACACAGTGAAGGTCTTCATTTAGGGATGAAGCTTACGAAGAGGCATATCAACTGGCAAAAGGAACCCATGAAGGTGAATCTTGCCTCACAGTTGTTCAGTGAAAGTGTTGCATGTGCACTGACATATTGTGATAAAGACTTGAATCTGCCCCAATTTAAAGGATGTGAGGAAACTGTGGAATTCATTAGAATTATGAATAATGTTTTCGATATCCTACATAGCCGAAACCTGTGTGCTAAGGGGTGGAAGAGACCACTGACAGCGGATAACATTGAAGGTGTGAGAATTTATGTTCAGGAGGCTATTCAGTACATACTGTCACTCCAAGAGATGTATAGTGGCATCAACCTTGTAAAGTGCTCCAGAAAAATTGGTTTCAGTGGACTGGTCATTTGTTTGAAATCGGTGTTGTCAGCGTACGATTTCATACATGAGATGCCTCAAATCAAAATGAGTTTTCTCCTGACTTATAAGTTGAGTCAAGATCATCTGGAAGTGTTCTTCAGTGCTGTAAGGAGACATGGTGGCCATAACAATAACCCCACAGCGAGACAATTTGAAGCAGCATACAAACGGCTGTTGCTGCACATTCAGATAGGGACTACAACCAGTGCCAACTGCTCTGCTGTAGATCCAACTATCATACTCAACACTAGGGACTGCACTCAGATGACTGATATTTCTCTTGCAATCCCCAACAATTCAGATGTGGCATTTATTAGCCATGACCATGACTATATCCCAGATCCAACCAAACTAACGTTGTATGTTGAAGATGTAGTGAAATATATAGCTGGTTTTGTTGTGAGAAGGTTGAAAAAGGTGATGAAATGTGACCCTTGTAAAGCAGTTCTTGATGCACCTCATTCTGGTTCTGCTCTCCTGAATAGGAAAAACAGAGGTGGCCTTTCAATCCCATCACACGATGTAGTTTATTTATGTAGAGAGGGTGAAAAGGCCTATAGATATTTCCAGGACAAGGTCACAAAATTAATGGACCCTTTTGTCAAGCTTGTGAATGCAGTTCTCAATAACGTTAAAGGAGAGGTGTTTGAGGAACTTCAGGAACATGTTATAAATTCTCCACCCCTGCAAAATCACATCCAACAGCTCAAGCAAGCTGTTCTGGTCGAGTACTTCAAAGTGAGGTTCAACCATGAGGCACGACTTCACACCGAGGATCTGTATAGTGTGAGGGTACGAAGCTTCTACACAAAAACAATTCTGTTCAAAAATCAGTAGGCCTAATTCAGAGTTGCATTTGTTATTAATTTACAAGAGGGGCTCCTGGATCTATGAGTATTACAGAACACGACAGCCTCTTTTAACACCAAATATGTAAATAATGCTAGTGCCCTACAAGAGAATGGGCAATTCAGGATAATAGGAGGTGAAACATCTACATTGGTATACTGTACGTTGATTCTGTGATTCTTTTAATACCAAATATGTAAATAATGCTAGTGCCCTACAAGAGACTGGGCAATTCAGGATAATAGGAGGTGAAACATCTACATTGGTATACTTACTGTATGTTGATTCTGTGATTCTTTTACCACCAAATATGTAGATAATGCTAGTGCCCTACAAGAGAGCGGGTAATTCAGGATAATAGGAGGTGAAACATCTGCATTGGCATACTGTACGTTGATTCTGTGATTCTTTTAATACCAAATATGTAAATAATGCTAGTGCCCTACAAGAGAATGGGCAATTCAGGATAATAGGAGGTGAAACATCTACACTGACCGGCAAAAAAAGTGAAACACTTTAACTTTTTATGTAATTTCTTAATTTATTCCACTAAAATGTATCGGTTTTCCAATATTTGCATTATTCATGTAAATTTTAGATGGTTGGCTACAGAAAATACCGAAACATGTTTTACAACACGCTTTAACTCACAAATATCGTTACATTTTGCAATTCTTACAATTTTCTATTTTTTAATAATGTTCTTTTTGGCTGGATTTTATCGAACGTAGTGCCAAACAAAACAGTATTAATGGTTGCACTGCACTGCACGAGAACACTGGTCACTAAAAATGAGTGTTTCCACCCTCAGCGTCTATGACAGCTTGTAAACGCTCAGCCATACTGTTCACAACTCGTCGAATGGCATCTGCCGGGATGCGATCCCATTCCTCCAGCAGCGATGTTCTCAGTTGTGCCAAGGTGGTGTGGTCACGCTGTCTGACATTCCTTCCAAGCATATCCCATTCATGTTCAATGGGGTTCAAGTCAGGACTACGAGTTGGCCAGTCCAGGGTTTGAATCCCCACATCCTACAGATATTGTACAGCACAGCGAGCAGTATGAGGGCGGGCATTATCCTGCATCCGCATGCAATTCTGACCAATGAAAGGCGCAAAGGGCATCACATGGTTCATCAGGATCTCTTCGATGTACCTTTGGGAATTGAGCGTCCCGTGATCGATGCACACCAACTCAGTGCGGGCCATAACATTGATGCCACCCCACACCATAACCGAGCCACCTCCAAATGGAGTCCTGGAGAAGAAAGCAACAGGGCTATACCTCTCCCCGCACCTTCTCCACACTCTTTCTCTTCCATCAGGAGATCTAAGATTAAAACGACTCTCGTCAGTGAAGAGAACAGAGGCCCACTGCTCGTGGGTCCATCCCAGATGCTGCCTTGCGAAGCGAAGACGCGCCTCTCTGTAATGTCGTTCGAGTGCGGGTCCACGTGCAGGTCTCCTGGACGGAGGATGAGCTTCTTCAAACCTTCTTCTTACTGCTCGCTCACTCACTCTCACATTTCTGACATTTTCCAGTTGTTTTCGTGCATGGACTGCTGTGGTATGGTGATCACGCAGAACTTGCAGGGTGAGAAATCTGTCATCCCTGGCACTTGTGCTTCTTCTACGGCCTGACCCTTGTCTCCTGTCGTAAGTTTGGAGTTCTCTGTAACATTGCAATGCACGGTGAATGCTACCAAGAGATGATCCAATGACCCTCAGCAACATAACGGAAGCTGTGGCCATCCTCCAACAATGCAACTGACTGTGCAGCTCCTTCACGATTAAGAGGCATGTTTTAGTGTGAACTGCACATGGATAACTTGCTAAAATGTGTGAAAATGGTTCACACGTGTTCAACAAATGCCAGTTGTTATCCCTAGAACAACAATAAGCGAGCGGCAACACTCATAAACCTTAAACGCTTACAGTGCGCTTCCCGCCATCAAGCCATTAAGATAGGCTCCTCAAAGATTGGGGGGAAATTGGTGGTAGTAAACCAACCTAAGAAATGTCATATTATCAATTTCTACTCACGGATGTTTCAGATGTTTGTTCTAATGCGTGGAAAGCTTTTAAAATGTGATTACATCTTTTTCATGGCTAATTTTATACTATTTATATTACTTTCTTAACTGTTCCACTTTTTTTGCCGGTCAGTGTACTTTGGTATACTGTATGTTGATTCTGTGATTCTTTTACCACCAAATATGTAAATAATGCTAGTGCCCTACAAGAGAACGGGTAATTCAGGATAATAGGAGGTGAAACATCTACATTGCTATACTGTATGTTGATTCTGTGATTCTTTTACCACCAAATATGTAAATAATGCTAGTGCCCTACAAGAGAATGGGTAGTTCAGGATAATAGGAGGTGAAACATCTACATTGGTATACTGTATGTTGATTCTGTGATTCTTTTACCACCAAATATGTAAATAATGCTAGTGCCCTACAAGAGAATGGGTAGTTCAGGATAATAGGAGGTGAAACATCTACATTGGTATATTGTACGTTGATTCTGTGATTCTTTTAACACCAAATATGTAAATAATGCTAGTGCCCTACAAGAGAATGAGTAGTTCAGGATAATAGGAGGTGAAACATCTACATTGGTATACTGTACGTTGATTCTGTGATTGTCTGACAGTGTTGGTATAAAATATTTATATATTGCTATCTACAATGAGAAATGTTCAGAATAACATCTGAGGAAAATCGTCTTTGTGGAAAGTACAGTGCTTCGCTCATTCTTTATGGCTCATCAAGTTTGTTTCGTGGGCAGAGTGAATGCTGTGGGAATGAACCAAGGACACATGGTTTTGACAGTCTATTTGATGTGGAGAAAGACTCACCCTTGCGCATGTACAATTAGTGATTTCAATTAAGTGTGATCTTTTCATTGTACTGTCAAATTGACAATGATTCTTCACTTGTTTGTTGTCAATTACATATAGGGTAGACCTATGTTTTCATTGCTTTTGGATGAGTAGTTTTGTTTCAGCAACCTATAGCTTTAAGGCATGCTAAAAATCGTTTACATTTTGCATTGTGCTATTATTTTGAGGATATGTAGAAACCCTTGTTTGTTATTGCTAATGTTGGATTGTAAACCATTTTGCATGGGTGGGTTAAATGAATGGCCTGGCGAATGCACATGTCTATTTCCTGTAGTCGCTCAGAATACGGGCTTCAACTGAAATATATCTACTTCTTTTTCGGAGAGATCTTTTTAAGACAGTATCTATTGAGGTATAATTAAGCCCACATATTCCTGGCAGCATATGTCTGTATTGGACTACCCGTTTGAGTGGCAAAAAAAATGGAGGTTTTGATAAATTTTGTCAGTTTTAAATGAAACGTATTTTTGTTCTGTCATTTTGGGAGGACTAACATAAAATCTGGATTGAATGTGGAGTAGTGCTTGTTCGATAGTACATCTCTTATAATTTCTCCCTTCACTTGTGTGTCCAGGTTATTTTCAGTTGTGTTGGCTATTTCTATTATTAGATGTGAGAAGAGCATAACACACATATACAATGCCCTCTTTCCATATTTCAATAGGTTAACCAGGGAATGATGGTATATTGGCTTTCACGGCCAGTGAATTAAAATTCAGCAATTCTTCTAGGTTTGTGCCGTGTCTTGTGTGGGGTTTCGCCTAGGACACCAAGCTGGCTCATCGGCGGGCTCTTGGTGTCTCCGCCCGGACCCCCACAGGAGTGAAGAACTGCGCGCCACCTCCCTTTATATTAGGTGCAACTGCACCACTTGACTGCGAGAACTAAAAGCTCAAGCAGCCTTAACCTCCCTATGAAGGCTTCCAAAAAGATGGTATATTGGCTTTCACAGCCATACTAATAACCTATATGGGTGCATTACGGTATACGCTATGACTTCAATTTCGTTGCTGAACTGTATAGTGTGAGGGTACGAAGCTTCTACACAAAAACAATTGTTCAAAAATCAGTAGGCCTATTTCAGAGTTCAATTTCGTTGCTGAACTGTATAGTGTGAGGGTACGAAGCTTCTACACAAAAACAATTGTTCAAATATCAGTAGGCCTATTTCAGAGTTCAATTTTGTTGCTGAACTGTATAGTGTGAGGGTACAAAGCTTCTACACAAAAACGATTGTTCGAAAATCAGTAGGCCTATTTCAGAGTTGGATTTGTTACTAATTTAAAAGAGGACTCCTGGATGTACGAGTATTACGGAACACGACAGCCACATTTAACGTCAAGTATGTTACATCCTTACCTTTGCTACCTTCCGGTATGTAAAAAAACATGCGATGCTTTTCCCAATGTCGTATAAATTACGAGCCGACCCCGTGGTGTTGGGGTAGCGCGCCTGCCTCTCACCCGGAGGCCCCGGGTTCGATTCCCGGCTCAGTCAGGGATTTTAAAACTGATGTGAGGGTTGGAACGGGGTGCACTCAGCCTCGTGAGGACAATTGAGTATCTGTCTGACGGTGAGGCAGCGCACCGATCACGAAAACCAAGATTAATGGCTGAGGGGATCCGATGCGCTGATCACACGTCATCCCAATATCTGCAGGCCAAATGGCTGGGCAGCGGTCGCTTGGTCGGCCTAGGTCCTTCATGGGCTGTATAGTGCCAGGGGTTGTTTTTTTTTGTATACATTATGAAAATGTGTGTTAAAACCCTCATTAAAAAGCATTTCCCCACCTACTCCTATCACCTTCCATTACAAGTTCCTCTGTTTACCCTTTAGTCAGCTGATCGAGATGTTGGTTTCACGTCACAGTACAGGCCTTCGATCATGTAAATGTAAATGCTAGTATCGCACCTGCACTCACTTCCATGGCCCCCTATTTTAAATTTCAATGCCTGGCGAGTGTCATAGTGGGGTATTCCAGGAGGCCATGGTCAAATACAAGGTATTCTCTGCGTCCCATGCGCTCTGTTCAGTACATAAAACTGGTGAAATCTCGACAGATATTTATGAATATTCATGTTCGAACATCAAATAGTTATAATTATCTTCAAACATAAACAGTCGTATGCAACTCGCCTATAATGTTAATTAAGAAACTCGTATGGAAATTATAAAACGAGCGTAGCGAGTTTTATAAACATACTCTTGTCTCAATTATTGCCATTATAGGCTCGTTGCATAATGTACTATTATGTCCCTATGCTGGATTAAATGTAGTGTGGACTACGCAATGCAGTCAATCATGTTCAGTGTCAAATTGCAGGTTATGCTACTGATGTGACGGTGTCGTCTTTGATAATAAATACTCTGAAGTAATATTTGTCAACTTATTAAATGTACAGTATGGACAGTGCGTTTGGTAGAGGAAAGTTTGAGATTCTTCTAGGATACATTGCAGCCCCAAATTAGTCAATTCTTCGTAGAATTTCAAAGTTCTGGGTTATTTTGTTTCTATGATTCATGGAAACTGGAATTAAAGGGAAACAGTTCATTGCTTGTAATGTTTTCCTTTGTAGCAAATAAAATGCATAGTTGTTATAAAGCAATGCTTATTTCCATTTGCCCATGTTTTGTTGACTTCCATAAAATAATGAAGTGGAAAGTAACACTGAATAAGATCTAATAGCACGATAAAATGTTGTAAAGTAATGTACTAAAATTAGCCAAAATACATTTTTTAATGATGAAAAGTAAATTAGGAAATGATGTAGTAATAGATTGAACTTGTTTGGAGCTCTCGGGCGTACAATCAAAAATGACCAGCTACACAAAACACAATTCTGGTCAGAAATCAGTAGGCCTAATGCAGAGTTGGATTTGTTATTAATTATTTACAAGAGGGCGATCTTGGATGTATGAGTATTACGGAACACGACAGCCACTTTTTACACAAACACAATTCTGTTAAAAAATCAGTAGGCCTAATTCAGAGGTAGATTTGTTATTAATTATTTTACAAGAGGGGATCCTCGATGTATGAGTATTACGGAACACTACAGCCACTTTTAACACCAAATATGTTACATTCTTAACCTTTGCTACCTTCCGGTACGTAAAGAACTATGCGATGCTTTTCCCAATGTCATATAAATTACGAAAATGTGTGTTTAAACCCTCATTAAGAATCATTTCCCCACCTTCTCCTATCACCTTCCATTGCGATTTCCTCTGTTTTCCCTTTAATCAGCTGATGGAGATGTTGGTTTCACGTCACAGTACAGGCGCAGTGTGGCAATGCGCACTCCTATTGTATTTATGCTCGAAGCTGCTTTGTTTTGCGTGCTCAGCTGTTCACTTTCACTCGTTTAAGCTGGCCAGATTCTCTACGTTTTCCTGCGTTGGTTGTCAATGACGTAAGTTCGTTATTTTTTCGGTTAAACAGCTCTTTTCCTATCTATGCTTTTCGTTTGTCCCAATTTCATTTGCCGTTTATTTAATTGCTTTTATTTTCTTAATGCTAGATTTATCTCCCCATTAGGTTTCTCCTAAGGCCCGTATGTCTACTAGAAGAAAATTTTGGATTTCCTAAACACAAGATGCTCAACTTTCCTTTCGTCTCCAATTCAAGAGGCTTTCTCCCCCTGTGGGTGGGGGGTTTAGAATACACCCACGGTATCCCCTGCCGGTCGTACGAGGCGACTAAAAGGGGCGACCTTGGCTATTCTTTTAGGTTTCCGGCTTGTCTTGCGAATTGGACCTCCCGTGGGTGGGAGGGATGGAATACAGTCACAGGTATACCCCGCCAGTCGTAGAAGGCGACGAAAAGGGTTTCTTGGCCCCGGTCCCCTTTACGGGTTTGACAGCCAGCTCTAAACGCCCCACTTTGTGCGATATAATTCTCATTAGGTTATATCGCACACCTTTTTCCGTTCATGTTTTTGAGATCTGGCACTCAAAATTATATGCGCGTGCTGTCAAGGGAAGGGCCACCTAAGTGTGCGACTACGCTCGAAAGCCTGTTCGGTCTGGCCACACCGACAGATGGGTGCGCCAAGTACCCTGCAGTAGTATCCGCCTGACAACGCAGGTCCCCGCACAGCTGCATGCCTGTGCTGGAAAACTCTCTAGTATATGCCAAGGGGTACATGCCTGTATGGCATGTCAAACATCGGACCCCCGGGCAATGCCTTCCAAGCTAGGCGGGCCTTGCCTTGGCTGGGTAGCGCCTACAGAGACAGCCCGTGATTGGAGTCGGTGGCATTCAGGGAGGATGAAATGGCCATGGGACAGAAAAGGAATATCTCCCACCAGGGTGGTCCGCCACCCAAGTCTAACTTTTGATTCCCTACAGAGATCAACCCCCTGGGAACAGTCTGTTCGTGAGAATCAGGGTGCTAACACTCACAAGTTTCTGGTCGCAACCAGAACGGATGGGGGTGATTTCAAGATGGTAAAGTCTATTTTGTTTTCTCGCCACATAGAAGGGGTCTATGGTGAGCTTAAGAAGGTACAAAAGATGAGAAACGGTAGCTTGTTGCTCAAGACTAGGACTGGTGAGCAGGTTGAACAACTTCTGAAATGTGACCACTTTGGCGATATCCCTGTCAAAGTGGAAAAGTACACGTCTCTGAATCTGGTCCGAGGAGTTATTTTCCACCGGGACCTGATTCTGAACACCGATGAGGAGCTCAAGGTGGATATGCAACACCGTCACGTGACTGATGTCCGGCGCATTACGCGCAAGGTCAATGGTCAAATCGTGGATACTGGTGCTTTCATTATTTCCTTTGAGCTTTCGGTGCTCCCGGAGAAAGTCAAGGTTACAAGTTACAGTTGTGACGTACGGCCTTATATCCCTCCACCAATGAGGTGTTATAAGTGCCAGAAGTTCGGGCGTATGTTATCCCGATGCTCAAGCCCTCAAATCTGCGGCACATGCGGTAAGGTACCCCACGAAGCGGAAGAGTGCACCACACCATATCAGTGCACTAATTGCCCTGGATTTCATTCTCCTCGGGACAGGAACTGCCCTGTCTTCCTGAGTGAGAAGAAAATCCAGGAGATCAAAACCCTGGATAGTCTCACCTACCAGGAGGCCCGCAAGAAGTACCATACCACGATTTCGCCTTCTCCAAAGATTGATTATAGAGCTATAATACCCAATTTGGTTCCGGCTACCTCATCTTTTGTCTCAGCTGTGAAACCTTCTAATGTACCAACGCCATCTACATCTGTATCTACACCCCAGAATCGGAAAGAGAGCCCGAAGGTGACTTCAACCCCACCTCCGGCCCCAAAGAAGGCTGCTCGGCCCGCACAGCAGGGGAGGAAGTTGAAGACTTACTCCCACCCAAACGGTCGGCGAAAGCCGCGCCGAAACCGGCGGAGGCGGCATCGTCGACCAGGGTCAGGAATTCGGCTTCTGACCCGTCTATAAATCTTAAAGAGGCGGGGAAGAAGGGGCCCCGCACTATGCATTCCCTTTCTCCAAAAAAGGGGAAGCCATCCGCCCCACCACCTGCGGATGCTTCTGCGCCTGGGGACGTTTCGGTCCCCAAATCTGCGCGCTCCCCACGGAGATCCCCCCGCCGCCGAACTGAGTCTAGGAAATCTTCCACCGAGTCGATTCACTCCATGCCCTCGCCTGAGGACATGGAGATTATAGTCGACGTAGTGGCTGATGATCCTCCAGAGTATAAGTTGTAGCTTGCTGCTCCAACTTATCCCTAGTTTATAAGTTCACACAATGGCACAGTTACAGTGGAATTTTAACAGTTATGACAGGCATTTGACAGAGCTCCGTCAGCTTATTGCACGATACGCAGCGAGTATAGTCTGCCTACAGGAAACAAACCTCAGACCTGATCACAGGACTGTTCTGAGAGGTTTCCGACTATACTCTAAAGAGCGACAAGACGTCGTCCGGGCTTCCGGGGGCGTTTGTACCTTCGTTCGCTCTGACTGCTATAGTGAGGAGTTTCCACTCGCCACTCCTCTGGAAGCTATTGCAGTTCGCGTGTCCTTGCCTTCTATGACAACTGTTTGTAACGTGTACCTTCCACCGAACCAGCCCCTTGATATTAATGACGTCTTTGATCTTGTTGCTCAACTTCCAGTCCCTTTCCTACTCGTGGGTGATTTCAACTCTCATCACCCCCAATGGGGATCACCATCTTCCTGCCCCAGAGGAAGGGACGTGGAGGGCTTAATTCAAGGGTTGGATTTAACTCTATAAAATACAGGGGAAGCTACATATTTTAGCTTAGCACACGGCACGTACTCACACATTGACTTGAGTGTGTGTAGCCGTGCGCTGGTCCCCCTATTGGGTTGGTATGTACACGACGACCTCTGTGACAGTGACCATTTCCCGATCGTTCTTACACTTCTGAACCAGACGCCCGTGGAGTTCCCCAGTCGTTGGGTGCTTAATCGGGCAAATTGGCCCTCGTTTCAAGAACGAGCTGTGTTCGTTGATCTTGGTTGCCGGAGCGTCAATGACGAGGTACAGCACATCACCGATGTGCTTCTTGCCGCTGCCGAAGAGTCCATTCCATCCTTTTCTGGGACTCCTCGTCGCAAACTCGTCCCTTGTTGGACAGAGGATATTGCAACGGCAATAAGAGACCGTCGTCGAGCTCATAAGCACTACCGTCGGCGTCCAACCACGGCCAATTTGGTGGCGTTTAAGAAATTTCGTGCCAAGGCACGGATTCTTATTCGCCAGAGTAAAAACAATCCTGGGAACGGTATGTGTCTTCTATTACGGCACATACCCCCTCCTCTCAAGTGTGGACTAGAGTACGACGCATTTCGGGAATTCAGACATCTTCTACTGTACCGGGAATTTCCATTGATAATGAATTGGTTACAGATCCTTATCGCGTTGCAAACCATCTCGCCTCGTATTTTGCGGATATATCCGGTTCCGATAACTATGACCCTGCCTTCGTGGCCCTGAAGCGCGAAACGAACGTTTCCAGCTTAGTTTTGCTTCCGCGCTTCGGAGGAGTACAACGTGCCCTTTACGGAGTGGGAACTCCGCGGAGCGCTGGCGCTCTGCAGGGACACGTCTCCCGGCCCGGATAATATTCACAACCAGATGCTTAAGCACCTTAACGATGAGAGCATTCGTTATTTGCTCAGGGTGTTTAACCGAATCTGGTTGGAAGGTGTGTTTCCAGCGGAATGGCAGGAAGGTATCATTATACCTATCCTGAAGCCCGATAAGGATCCCAATTTGTCAGGGAGTTACAGACCTATTTGTCTCACTAACGGTCTGTGCAAGCTCTTTGAGAGGATGGTCAATCGGCGCCTGGTGTGGGTCCTGGAGAAACGGGGACTCCTGTCTGAATAACAGTGTGGTTTCAGGGCGTCTCTGTGTACCAACGACCATCTGGTACGCCTGGAGACCGCCATACAGGACGCTTTTCTCCGGAGACAGCACCTAGTCGCTGTTTTCTTTGACCTCGAGAAGGCCTATGACACCACTTGGCATTACGGCATCCTCTCTACCCTGCATCAATGGAAATTCCGAGGTAACTTGCCGGTTTTTATTGCGAATTTTCTGTCCCTTCGCCTGTTCCGTGTCCGAATAGGGGGGACATATTCGCAATATCATATACAGGAAAACGGAGTCCCACAGGGATCGGTGCTTAGCGTAACATTATTTGCGATTGCCATAAACGGTATAGTCGCTGCTGCTGGTCCAGCAGTGGTACCGTCGCTATATGTAGACGACTTCGCTCTACATTATAGTGCGCAAAATATGGCGGTCGCTGAACGACAGCTACAACAAGCTATTCGGAGAGTGGAACGCTGGACACAAGAGCATGGCTTTCGATTCTCAACCGCTAAGTCCTCGGTTGTCCATTTCTGCCGAAAGCGCACTCTCCATCCTGATCCTGAGCTTTATCTGGGCAATGTAGCTTTGCCTGTTGTTGCTGCGTACCGGTTCCTTGGGCTCCTTTTCGATCAGAAATTGACGTGGGAGCCACACGTGCGGTGTTTGAAAGCTGCCTGTGCTAAGAAACTCAACATGTTGCGGTATCTTGGCGGCACATCATGGGGGGCGGACCGCGCGGTGCTCCTACGCTTTTATAAGGCACTGATTTTATCTAGATTAGATTATGGCAGTGTAGCATATGGTTCGGCCCGTAAGTCAGTGCTTGTTAAACTGGACAGTGTCCACCACGGCGGTGTGAGGCTGGCGACGGGTGCCTTTCGGACGAGCCCAGTCGTCAGCTTGCTCGCCGAGGCTGGCGTACCTCCTTTACACCTGAGGCGCCAACAAGTACTGCTGACCTATGGTGCAACTATTCGACAGATGCCCCTTCATCCAAGCTATCCATGTTTGTTTTCCAATCCAAATCGCCGGCTGTATGATGCGCTCGCCCGAGCCACTCGGCCGGCGGGGATTAGCTTGGATGACTTATACCGTCAGTTCCGATTTCCTTCTGTCTCCTGTATCGTCCGAGTACCTAGCAAGGCCCCTCCGTGGATGGTCTCTCGCCCTGATATTATCCTGGATCTGCACACCGGCCCCAAGTCGGACACTGACTCCTCCGTCCATCGGAGGCTGTTCCAGTCCTTGGTGAGCCGGTATCCGGGATCAGGGCTTCTATTCCCGGACGGTTCGAGGGTAAACGAGAAAGTAGGCTGTGCATTTGTGGTTGAGGATCGTCGGTTTTTCTTTTCTCTTCCCGAAGCCTGTGGCGTGTACACAGCGGAGCTCTATGCCATCTTAGAGGCTCTGCGGTACACGTTATCAGACGATCACCAGCACCTTCTTGTGTGCACTGACTCTCTGAGTGCGCTGCAAGCGATCGACGTGTGTTTCCCGAAGCACCCGTTGGTCCAGCGTGTGCACGACCTGCTCATCAGTTCGCGTAACGCTGGGGCCGGGGTGTCCTTTCTGTGGCTTCCTAGCCACATGGGTATTGCGGGAAACGAGCTTGCTGATCAGGCGGCGAGAGAGGCAGTCGCACTGCCCTCGCTACCGTATAAGGTGCCTGCTAGTGATGTGCGCTCTCAGTTCCGGCATTCGATCCTGTCGCATTGGGAGGAAGCATGGCGTGCCACTCCTCCACCCAACAAACTGAGAGGCATCAAGGAGACAACGAAGGTGTGGAAATCTTCCTTCCGATCTCTCCGGAAGGAAGCTGTGGTACTCTGTCGACTCCGGATCGGCCATGGGATTGCTACGCACTCCCACTTGCTGAAGAGAGAAGATCCCCCTATGTGTCCTTGCGGCGCCCACCTAACCGTGGCACACCTTCTCTTGGGAGTGTGTGGATCTGGCCGATCTGCGCAGGACTCTTAAACTGCCTAATACCCTCTCCCTTATTCTCCGTGATGACGGGCCGTCAGCTGACCTCGTCATACGGTTCATGAGGGAGAGTGGTTACTTTTTTAAGTATTAATGTGTAGTTACGACTTTTAATTCAGGTTAAATCTGTTTTATGTTTTTTATTGTGTTTATCTATTTTATTGTTCACTATGCATTATTTGTTTTATCCTTTTTTACCATCCGCCTTTTATTCTTTTTATTCAAATAAGGCATAATTTTTGGGGCTCACTGTCTGTTTTATAAACACCCTTTTCGTTTCACCCATGGCAGTGAGTTGTTTTTATCTACATCCTTTCATTTCACGCCATTTCATTTCATTAGGGGCAGATAACCTCGATGTTAGGCCCCTTAAAACAACAATTATCATCATCATCATCATCATCATCAAGAGGCTTTCATCAAGCTTGGCCGATTTGACTTTTATGCATGGTGATGTATTGTTCTTTCTACCAACGATCCTTCGTATGAAGTCAACAAAGTCTTAATATGACTATGAGTTTTTTAACTCTTTCTATGGGTCGAATTCCCTTGATTTTCGGACACGGAATCCTGCTATTATATTTTATCAAAACTCTAAGATTATTACAAGAGTCATATAAATTGCACTTTAAGTTTGCATTTTAACATACTATTTTTAATGTGTTTTTCCATTTGTTTGTAATATTCGTAAGGTTTTCTTAGGACAAGTTTTACTCAATGTATTTGTACCATAACTGTCCTCATGATTTTTATGTCTCATTTTCATCAAGTTTTCTCAATTTAGTTTTAACCTTTTTAATGTTATTCCAAGATTGTACTGACAATATGTTTATGTGTATGGCTGATGAAGGGGCCATTATGGAAGGCTTCAAAACATGTACCAAATGGGTATAATATAGCCCCTTGACTGTGAAAAGTTGTGTATTGATCAGGCGGAATTCCTGTCCCTTTAATATTTTGACTTTTAATCAATACAGAACCAGGATTGATTCTACGACCACTAGAGTGATGCGCATGGTGCCTATAGCCATCCTTAGTATGTCGAATAGCATTCAGATCACCACAGATAAGTAGATTGTCATCTGGGCAAGACGAGATATTGCCTTGAAACTCTTCCAAAAGCTGCTCTTTCCCAGAGCCATCACAACCAGTTTGCGGTTCATAGACACTGAAGATTCATAGCCAGTGGGATGAAGTAACAATAACAATGGACATGCTGCAGCCTGAACAGCAATAGACCTCAGTAACTTGATTTCTCAGTTTGGCACAAACGATGGTGGCAATACCATTTCGACCGATTGTACCAGGGTAGATGAATTTACATCCATCTCCAATATCGTGAGATTTCTGACCTTACCATCGCCTGGCTTGCACAAAGGCAATGTCTATTTTTCAGCATTTAAAGATATCAGCAAGTTTATAGCTGCGTCCAAGGTGAATTCTAATGTTGAGCATGGCTATACATAATGAAGCTTCTTTATTGCCTTGGGCTGACTTCTTTAACTTATTCCGCCCTCGAATCAGTAACCTTCGTCCATCTATCATGACAATTGGGCAAGGTCATCAAGTGACACTTCTGTGGAACACCCCAGCATTGTTTTGACACCAATAACATTTGCATGATCCATTAATTGCTACAAAGAATGAACCACATCGGCCTCTCTCTCCAGCCTGACATTAAGCATATTAGAACCTCTTCTTCTTCATTTCCCGTTTCCAGTTCCCTGGGTCGGGTTGCGAATCAAGGACCTCCACAGTTGTCTATCCCTCCACCATTCATTTCCTTCTTTCAATATTTCTTTTTCTTTTACTCCTCTTTTCTCTATGCTTTCCTTCACCGTATCTATCCACCTCTTTCTGGGCCTTCCTCATGGTCTTCTTCCTGGTATTTTCTCCATAAATATTCTTTTTGGTACTCTATATTCCTCCATTCCTATCATATGTCCGTATCACTTAGCTTACTGATTTCTATCTTGTCTTGCAGTTTTGGGAACCCAGTTCTCTCCCTAATGTCCACATTCCTGATTTTATCCCTCCGTGTCTTCCCAATTATTCCTCTAAGGAAATTCATATCGGCTGCTTGGATCCGGCTTTCATCGGGTTTTGTTGTGGTCCATGTACCTGCTGCATATGTCAAAATTGGTGTGTAATACATTGAGAATAGAACTTTCTTGCATTTCTCTGGGACTTCCTGGTTCCATACTAAACCTCTCACACACTGGTAAAACCCATTAGCTTGTTGGATTCTCTTTCCAATTTCTTCATTTATTGTACCATCTTCTGTGAGTATGCTCCCCAAGCTTTTTACCATTTCCAATGGATTTCCATTGACTTCAGTATTCTGTCTTCCTTCTCTCTTGTTTCTTATCATCACTACAGTCTTACTCTTCTCCACACTTATTTTCATTCCATAATTCTCTATCTCTTGATTCCATACAGTAACTTGTTCTTGCACTTCTATTTCATTTTCTTCCCATATTACTATGTCATCTGCAAAGAGTAAGGCCTTAGTCTCCCTGCTTCCCATTCTTTGTCTCAAACTCTTGTGGATTTCATCCGTGACAGTTATAAACAGCATAGAGGATAACACACTTCCTTGTCGGAGTCCTGTTTCAACATTGAACCAGTTTGTTTGTCCTAGCTTGGTCTTCACACTACTTAAACACTTTTCATACATGGCTTTGATCATTTGTATTTCTGCTCTGCCTACCCTGGTTTATATCAATGCGTCCCAGACCAATCTTCATGGTACACTGTCGTATGCCTTCTCAATATCTAGAAATGTCATCATCAGATCCTTTTTGAACTCCCATCTTTTCTCCATTATGTTTCTTAGAGCAAAGATTAGATCGAAGGTTGATCTATCTCTTCGGAATCCATGTTGTTCTTCCTCCATTTCTGCCTCAACTTTCATCCTCACTCTTTTCTCTAATATCCTCTCAAAGATCTTTGCAACATGGGAAATAAGTGTGATTCACCGATAATTTTTACATTCTTTCTTATCACCCTTCTTAAATACTGGAATTATCAGACCCTTCCTCCAATCTTCTGGTACTTGTTCCTCCTTCCATATCACACGAAATAGTCTATACAACCAATGTAACCCTACTGGTCCAGTTGCCTTTATCATCTCCATAGTCACTTCATCCACTCCTGGTGCTTTACCATTCTTCATCTTCCTTAGGGCTTCTTCTATTTCCAACATTGCTATGTCTTCATTTCGGTTTTCTTCCACCTCTTCTTCTTCTTTATGTTCTTCCTCTTCAGCCAGTTCCTTGAATTTGAGGTTAAGTAATTTAGCGAAATACTCTTCCTATCGCTGAAGTATATCCTCTCTTTGTGTCAAAATGTGTCCACTGTCCCGTCTTCACAAATTTTGTTTCTTCTTTATTTCTCACTTTGTTTCTAACAAATCCATACAGAAGTTTCTTACTTCCTTTAACATCTACCTGTAGGGTTTTTGTGAAGCTTTCCCATCACTTCCATTTTTCTTCCTGTATGATTTTCTGGCATGTTTTCTTTGCTTCATGATATTTTCCGTTACTCTCCGAGTTTCTGCCTCTGATCCAGCTCCTCCAAGCCTTTTGTTATTCCTTCATTGCATCCTTTACTGTGTCATTCCACCAGGGTGTTTTCTTTTCCTTCTTTTTCCCTGAAACTCTACCACATGCATCCTCTGCACATTTTACCATTCCTTCTTTGAACTTAGTCCATTCTTCTTCTACACTGCCAACCTCTCCTTTGGGAATTTGTTTTTTCACCTCATCTTGGAACTTTTCCTGCACCTCCTTTTCCTTTATTTTCCATACCTTTATTTTTCTTTCTCTTGTCTCTTTGAACCTAACTATTTTACCAAGTCTTAATTTAGCCACTACAATTTTCTATGGCCAGCATATATTTAGGCTGCTCCTAACATGGAGAAAGATGCCTTTTGTAGCTGCTATACAAAAAATCGGATACTACCTAGAACTGAAATATCTCCTTAACTTATGACAGCATGTATTTAGGCTGCTCCTAACATGGAGAAAGATGCCTTTTGTAGCTGCTACACATAAAAACTGATACTACCTAGAACTGAAATATCTCCTTAACTTATGACTAACACCTTTTATGCAGATTTAGTCAGGGGTAAGGGCCGTCACTTCCACCATCTTCACAATACCAAGCAATGTAGATACCGTTGGGATACAGATGTGATATCAGCCCAAATATAGCACTGAGTTGCCTTGCCTGCCATCCATGCTGATCTCCTCCACCATAAAGACCATCGAGTGCCATTACACTAAGCTTGGGGCCTTCCATATTTTTGTCCCCTGGAGAGAGGGTGGAGATCTATTACAATGACCTCTTAAGGTCATCCGCCTGTCACCGTTGAATGCCAACTGTGACATAATACTGCGTTTCTAACCCATCTCCAGCATCTATATTAGAGGTTTTCCTTCTCCGTGATAATGTCTACATCCTATACAAAGACAAAAATTATAATAATCATGCTAATAATAATAATTTGGGATGAGAAATACCTCAGAAGGCTTGCAATCATTGGCTTCTTCTTGGTCAAGTTCATATAACTGCCGTATCTTCCTGTCACCACTTATGCATGCCATTGAAAGATCATGCCAGGCTATCAATGTTGAGGCACAGTGGTAACATATCTGCTTTGGAAGATCGTCATCTTCACACACCTGAAATCAAATAAATTCAGTGTTTTAATGCTAAGTCTTCATAATAGCTATCAATCAAATTTTTAATATTTGCACATTGAGTCCTCTTGTTCCAAAAGCAAGGTCAAATTGGTAGTTTGTATGATTTGTTTAAGTCATTACATATTGGGGTCAAACTAGTACGATTTTCTGTAAATGGTATTTCCTATTTCCTTTTATACAGCTCTAAAGGATGAAGAGAGGACCTGGTAGACACTATTTTGAATAGAAACCCATGTTTAGCAATGCAATGTCTCTGTGATGCAAAGATAACAAGTGCAACTTCTGTGTTTCAATCTCTCATAGCACCAACAGGAGTAGTTTGATGTGACAATCTCCAACCTACAGGTAAGTGTATAGGCTACAACACACCTGTATTGCACATTGTGGTACACATGCTCAAATATACCTGGTGGTTACTGAATAGCTTGAGTAAGCAGATCATCCTCAGATGCTACAAGGGTATCATGAAAAAAACTTTCCATGTTACCCTACAGAAGAGAATCAAGAGGCATGGAGGCCTATCCACCCAAATGTCCAGTTGAGATGGCATGCAAAGTGTGCCAGTTCACTATGGAGTTGAAACAACATTATTCATGAATGTTCAGTGGAATATCTTCCAAGAATTTCATTGTTACCTCTTACAGGAAGGTAAAGAACCTGCCATCTCTTAGGTGAGGAAAAATTGTATTTACCTTGCCTTTCAGCATAGTGCTATGGCCCATGAAGAACTCACACCTGGCCAACAACTTGTTTTCTCTCGTCTCAATTCAGGGCAGACCTTCTCCAGCCCTTGATCTTGAGCTCAAGGAGGTCTTCTTCCACATAATCTAAACATCTCTTGTGTGACCTGTCCTTCTATTGCCACCCCTCACGTTTTCAGACTCTCTGGTATTCCAATATGCATTCACCATTGCCAAGCCACAACTGGCATGCTCTTTTCACCTCTGGGTCTTTGTAAACAGAGTACAGCTTGGGGTTCATTCTGATCCTTTATATTCCATTATACAGAACTTCCAGGTGTTCAAGGCATTCTCATCTCGCTTCATCAGTACCCAAGTTTCACTGCTGTTTATGAGCCAAGTTTCACTGCTGTTTATGAGAACAGAACAGATGACAGGCCTGTGAAGCATCTTCTAGGTTTTACTGTACAGACTTAAGGAGATGCTGGATACCAAAGTAGCACTTGTTACCAACTATGATTCTCAGCCTGAATTCCTGTCAATTTTTATTCTTGTCAGTAGCGAGGAAGCCAAGGTACTTTAACTTATTCACCCAATGGTGCTCACTGTCTCCATTCTGCTGCATCTTGCCTTTGTTAACTTGAGAATGTAGAATAATGTGATGCTTCCTCCATCTGGGTGAAGTTCTTGGGTTTCTGAACAGCAGGCCAATATTGTCCACATACACAAAATAGTCAATCATGCGGTTGATCAGTGTCCCACTGTGACTGGCGTCAATACTTCGAGAGTCAAGTTAAAGGGGGTGCTTGTCCCAAACTGCAACATACCTTGAAGTCTTGTGATATGCCATCCTGAACGTTCATATTGCATGCAGAATATGCCAGGGCTATGCATATTGTTACTATTAGCTTCCTTGGAATCCCAAGAAAATTCAAAGTTTCAAACACACATTGTCAATCCACTTGTTTGTAGTAAACAAAGAGTTGACTGTCCTGTTCACGCATCTAATGGTAAAATCTGTTCAGATGTGGACCAGTTATGACGGTAATCACCCAACTCATGTTCTGAAAAGGGTTCCAACCTCCTCGTGATGACCTCTGCGAGTACCTGTAGCCACTGTTGAGCAGCAAGATGCTTCTGTAATTGATGCACTCCAACATTGAGCCTTTCTTGTACTTGGGATACAACATAGAATTCATAACTCTTCGGACACTATCTCCTCTTCCCAGATCTCCACAATGATACTATGGAGTTCATACACCAATTCTTCACATCCATACTGGAGCATTTCTGGCAATGATGTCCTCACCTGGTGCCTTGTAATTCTTCAGACTGAGGAATATGCTGATACAAAACCATTGCTGAAATCCCCGGCTTTATGTAGCATGAGAGTTTTCTTCAAACCAGATATGGTTATTTTGAGCACTGAAAACAACTCTCTGATGTACTGTGCTCTGATGGTGACATAAAAACTGGGAATGATCCCCACAACAATGTAAGAACATACAAAAGGCTGACACAATCCATGTACCATCTGGCATTTAAAAGAGGATTGTAGCTGCTCATGAACTACACTATAAGATGCATGCAAGTCCCAGGTAGTGGTTCAATTACTTGTCGACAAGGCCACATCACCAGCCCCATGGCATCCTTGTTGCGTACTGTGCCCTTTAATTCACAGTGGAATAACAGCCAGAATCCCAGGATCTTGATTGGATCGCAGCAATTAGTAGTACCCGGCTGAAATACCTACCTTTCACCGCTGGCATATCATTCACTGGAAATAAGGACCATATAAGGATCTAATCTACAATAAATAAACACTATGGTCCGTCACTACCTGATCAAACGGACTAAATCACAATAACACAGCAAATTCTTCCATCTCGGGGCAATATAGAAACTATAAAGTGGGTAACTGGACTCGAGTTTCAGGTGAACGATAATAGCATTTACTTGTCACCACTTCCCTCCTAAATCAGAACAACGAATTCTATAAAAACAACGACGAATAAAAATTTATTCATAATAGCTGAATACATTTAAATATACTGAAAACAAATAAAATAGCAACAACCTGATCTCCAGGTTCACCGATCATTAAGTCTCCCGTAAATAATAAAATAAAATTTATTTAAAATAAAACTTCTGCTTCGCCCTAGATTTCAGGATCGAAGTCGTTAACCTTCCGCACATCACGACCAAAACAAACTACTAGCGAAGGCCTTCTCGCTATTACAATACCAAATTATTACTCTATACATCGCGACCCTGAAATCCCTACTCTCACTAGACTAAACATCTCAAAATGAACAACTTAATAAAATTATGAACAAACTGTACTAATCTAAATTCCTTAAATATACACACTATCAGCTGATTGCTGTACATTACTATCACTGCCGACGATTTCTGCATGGCGACATGACATTTACACACTATCTAATTGTTTAGGTACATAAATATATTTACATTGTAAATTATGAGACTTCCGCTAACAATTATGTCAATTTTCGGTATCAAGACTTAATAGGACATCGTAGTTCAATCAATTAAGATAAGACTACTGTTTATGTAACTTCCACTGGTTTCTTTCCATAATAGATCAATACTAATAACAGTACAATAAGTTCTTTATGCATCACACCAATGACACTACTAGCGGGTCAGCCTGTACTACAACACTGCCCAGCTGATCACCTCCCCCTTCCGCCTAAGGGATCGAGCATCTCCACTAAGCATTGAAAAACAACTATTTATAAAACGCAACACATTCTGCTTGTCCTCCGCAAGCTCCCTCTCAGAGTACAAATTACTCCGCTATAAAAATACAGCCCTACCATTCACTGCTTCCGTGCTAGACCTGGTCTGCACAAGCTACGTTGCAACATCTCATTATATCACGCACCACCAAATATCCTACAGGTGCTCTTCAAATCCAAACCAACTCACTTCAACATATACTTGGAGCAAGGAGATGCTAGTCCAACAGTCTAGATCTTCCTTCGATGCCTCAATGATAATTGCGATCATCGCACACTCCAGTATAAATAACAATAAAGGCGTTGCCAAACAAATTTAATCTCAGCTGAATTCTACACCAACTCGGTGTTAGCTAGCGTCAATGTCCATTGGTAGACTCAATAAATAGTAATAATAATAATAATAATAATAATAATAATAATAATAATAATAATAATACTTTAAGAGCAATCCTAATGCAATAAGCCTCACTTCAATCACAACAACCGTTTCAACTCAACTAGAATCATAGTTCCACAATAAAATAATTCCAGAGTGGAATTCCTTAATAGCAAAATCAGCTGTTCGCAACCACAGCAGAACTATCTCACGAAACCATATATCTCGAATTTAAATATCTGGATCCTCAATACCAATTAGATTAATAGCAAATAAATCTTGGAAAACACATCCACTGAAATATTAAATTCCCCCAAGTAAATTCAAAATATTTTCAAAAGTCGGATAAAATACCAACTATAATCTTAATCCAAAACGAAAATAAATAATCGGATGTCCAAAAGAATCTCTAAATTTTGAAATCCAAAAGTCAAATTCCAAAATTCTGAAAATTCAAAATAAAAAAAATGAAAATCCTGATCCTAAAATTCTGAAATTCAAAAATCCTGAAGTCAAAGTTTAATTTAAAATTCTAAAAAGAATTTAATTCAAATCGAAAATAATTCCGATTTCCGTTTCAAAATACCAAATCTCGATAACTGGAAATATCGTGAAAATCCTAAATCAGGATCTATCAATCCTGACCATCCAATCCTACGAAGTGGTAATCCTAAACGAATGCAATAAAAATCTCAAGTGAAAATTCTCAATATGAAATTTGTGAAAATCTTAAAATGCAAATTTGTGAAAATCTAAAATGCAAATTTGTGAAAATCTTCCATCAGAATAAAAATATCCTTAAGTCGAGAAAACAGAACGAGGATGAAAATTCCTAAATAAAATTTAACAGAAAGAATGAAATTCAAAGTGCAAAAGCGTCAAACACAGGACTCGAGTAGTCCCCTAATAAAATTTAATAATCTTCCAACCAGTCGAACAAAATCTAACTCCAATATAAAATGAACTGGCTTCAAGTTAAACATCAATCTACGATGACGGAGTGAATTTATCAAACACTGTTTCAAGACATGCTACAAAATATCAACTAACAATTCAAAATAGGTCACAGTCTAATAGGCATGCTTCTAGCACAAGATTCTACAAATCGAACTACATAAGGAACATCTCCCCTTACTTTGAGTAGATTTGAAGTTGTCGAACGATGAATTGGAACGCACGGCACTACGTTCCAGTAAGCTTGCCTCAAGAATCTCCCCGCTTCGCCTTGCTGTGGAACCCAGTCTTCGCATCGCTGCATTGCCTCGCTGCTGTGGATCCCCGAGCTCGCTGTTTCTCCCGGCTTCCCCGGTCGACACGCTGGGCCTCCCGTCTCGACATCACTGGACCCTCAATCGAACCCAGGCTTCTCCCTTCTTTCTAGTTCTTCAGCTCGAACACTGGAAGATCTTGGCGTCGCTCGTTCATGCTTAATAGTTCTTATATGGATCAATTCGATTACTGTAGATCTTGCTTCTTCCTTGTATCTCAATGAGCATCGCGTCTCCGGTTCGACTTCCGTCTACCCGTAGTCACGTGTAAGCAATCTTACAGCCATGATATTAGGCTACATTTCCCTATTCATATTTTAACGCGCCTTCATACTCTTCATTAGCAAATCATTGCCTTTTTATACTGGGGCCGATAACCTCGATGTTAGGCCCCTTAAAACAACAATTATCATCATCATCATCTTTTTATAATGCAATTCTGCGTGACCTTCCATATCGGCGCTGATATAACACTGGTCTTAAAAATTTTCACTTTCACTTTGAGTTTTTAACATAAACCTTATTCTTAGTTCCACAGTCTCCACAATATCCACAACGAGTTTCTTACTGTTCTTCACTCAATCTAATGCTCCTTATAGACGCGACATGATACTAGGTTCGCTCTTTGTTCGTGGTGGCGTCAGTCTTCTTTAGCGATATAATTTCAGTCTCCTACTTCACTCATATCACTCGTGATTCTAACACACTATTCTCACGTAGTGCTCTGATATTACCTGCTTCCGTTTCTATTCCATTTTACACTAATTTCACCAATTACACAAAATTTTCGGTCGCCTCGGGGAGCACTCAACTCACACATCCAACCTCTTCAACAGTCTCCAAGCGAACTACTTGCTCCAAAATGGCTGACAGAGCTTCTTCCTCCTTCCCCTTCCAAGTTCTCCTTATAATAGCGTGTAAATTGGGTGTTCTTGATCTTAATTATTAATTCTGCCGTTCTGAACCAAATTTCTGTGGAAATCTCTTCATGATAAATATTTAAATAATTCTCCTGAATTTATCCAGTCCATAAATGCTTTAAAAATACTCAAATAGCATAAATACTTTGGCGGTTAATATTCCTCGAATATTCTCATTAGTGCTCGCCAAGCCCTTAGCAACAGGCAATCACCCTAGGATTAATACATCCATCGGAAATGTGGTCTACCTCCCTGGACGTCCGATCATATCTCATCTTTCTTAATATTTCCACTCGGCTACAGACTCGAGTCTTCATTGGGCAACACCTTTTCTCCGCGAACTTTGCCGTCTAAACTGGTCTATTGTCTACTTTCCAGCTCTCAAACATTTCACAACTTCATGGTTAAACTATGATCAGATCTCGGATCGCTCAGAATCCGGATTCGGGGACAGTACCCTGACTGAATTTCGTCAATTGGCCATACTCAGCAAAACTAAAACATGTGTTGAAATAACTTGCTCGGAATCGTGTAATCCACTGGATGTCTTTTTTAAATTTCAAATAAATTATAACATGCACTGAAAACTCCAAATCATTTGGACATAAACTCTTAACATCCAAACTCGCAACGCATAACCTTGTGGAAGATTTTAAATGGCTGCTCTCGAAAACGTGTGGAGAAACAAACAAAAGACATCGTCGAGGAAGTAACTTCAGGATTTCCAACCTGAGGAACTCTAGATTTATGGACACAAATGAATCGGAACAATGTGTTGCAGGGCCAGAAAGAGGAAAATATTGTGACTGTGCATTTCAGCATTTATTTAACAAGAAGGACGATGTTTGAAGTAACTCGCCCCTATTTACATTAACCCCGAACTACTACTAACTTCGACAAGAGTAGACTTAAACAGGCCTTCGTGTGTTTGTGTTTGAGTCTTCAGTCTTTTGAACGGTTTAATGCAGATCTCCAGGCCCCCTGACCTGAGCTAATTGGTTCATCTCTTCATAGGTCTACACCTTACATCCAATACAGTATGTTTAACATTCATTTTTTTTTTCAGGACTAGGGCATAACCCAGCTCTTTTGGGTACATTCGTGTTGACCGAGTGAAAAGCACCAAACTTTTGTTTACTAAGGCAACACTGAAAAATGGCTTCAAACCCCACAATGTTTAGCTATTTGCTTGATAATTCTGATTTCCTTATTATAGTTATCTTTTGACTTGGATATATTTAATGCCCTGTGTACCATTGAATTGAAGCCTGCTAGTTTGTGTGCACTGGGATGGTTCGGGTGATTGTCAATTGCATGCAATGTTTGTGTAAGTTTCCGTAAGATTGAGTATGACAGTTCGTTATATTTACGTTCGACAGTTATAACAAGATAATTTATTTTTCGATCAGTTTCGGGTTCCGTAGTAAATTTAATGGAGTGGTGTAAATTATTCATGGTTTGGAGTATTATTTCTTCGTATGTTAATTCAGTGTCATAGACACACATTACATCACCTACCGGTACATATCTTTTCCACTGTACTATTTATTCCCTTTGTCGAGTTCTTTTTTAAGAACTCGTTTCCCAAGGAGTTTTTTGAAATTATATATGTCGTTAATCGATGTTAATAGTTTAGTTGCAACCTTATTGCCTTGTTTGTAAATGAGCCACTCTGCTCGATGTCAGGTTTTCCTCGGTGGCAGGATACAAATATAGTACAATGGGTCATATCATGGAGATATACATAACTCGTAGTGCATGGCTTCTGGATCCTAGAAGACTAGGTCATATGAATCCCAACATACTAAATGCTTTACACCTAGTTTCCCCAACATGTACATTTTGCTTTAAGCTGGGTCTCCATCCAAGTCTTCTACCAATGGTTTATTCCAGTTTGGATTGTTGTCATCTTGGTCCCATTCAGATAAGCTTCAGCTGCTGCACACTTCCAGTTCTTGGTTCAGACAGGAAGCAGCTGAAGTGCAAATGTATATTTCCAGCATTCGCAGCAATTTCCACATAGGAATAATGTTGCCACTCGGTGCAAGATACATGTATTAGACTGCTGGCACTACTTAATCTTACATATTCATATTCACTCACATTCGGAGTCATCGTATTTACATTACACCATACTGCCACACTGTCAAGATCTGCCTTCTGTATTATGACGACATCATCATTTCTTATGGCTCTGTAAATTATGGAGTTGTCTGCATACACCATAGCAGATGTCACATGGTCTGGAAAGTCAATGCCATTTACAGCCATGTACAACAAAGGTCCAATCACCGACCTCTGTGTTACTCCCAAAGTTACCAGTGTGTTCGTTGACTTGGTTGCACCCAACACGACACACTGCGTTCGGCCCACTAGGAATTACATCAACCATATAATCAGCTTGCCTTCAATGCCATTAGACTAGTGTTAATGGACTGATTGAAGAATGCAAACAATGAGGGTGCCAGAGGATCTACAAAGTAATGTAGATTCCGAACAGGGATCAAGTCTAGGCCTGCCACAGCATGGAGGCAAGTTCACCGCAGTCTGACTGGAACTTCTTCTTCTGAGGAATATAGACTGAATAAGGGAAAGAGAGGGGAGGATGGCCTTGGTAAGAACATACCTTCACTGGGATCAGGTGGTGAGAAGTTATTTTCGAATTTACAGTTAAACAAGTTAGCTATGTCTTGTAGTTCGGAAAGAGAGAGTCTGTTGTGTTTTCAAATATTGCTAGCAGGGCTTGGTTATCGCAAAAATCAGGAAGTATCGAAGACTAGAAGACTAAGATATCCATGACTTCTGTTCAGAAGATTTTCATTTACGTAAATCTACAAATTATAACCTTATTGGCTTGTTAACTTGTTTCATAACCCCTGGTACATAAGTGATAAGTCTAGCGCAAAAGGAGAGCAGTGTGGGGACATCAGAGTGAATGACTATCTCACTCTGCGCGGAATGCTCTCTCTCACCCGCCTTCGTATGCGTTCTCCACTCTTAATAGCAAGAAGGTTCCGTTTCCTGCCCTGTCACATAATGCTGCGGGCATTGAATACTGTTTATTTACAAGTGTGCTGTTCAGGTTACCTACACTGGGAATGTCACTGGTATTATTGGAGAATGAGTTTGTGAATGGCGGCATAGTACACTACCTACATGTCCACTTCTGCATGCCTTTCTTAATACTTCAAAACTCGAAGGTGCTTAATTTAGCACACATCGTGTGACTTGAGGCAATACAGGTATCACACTCAAGGTAAAGTTGATATTTTTACCACCTTCTGCACACACTGCACACTGCAGAGGTCCAGGGTTGAATCCTATGTTGCCGCCTAGAGCAAGCGCTACACAACTGAGCAAGAGGATAGCCACAGGTAGACTCGCGACATCTCCCTCTTCCGCACTCGGAGTGGCCAGTTGATGATGGCCAGCCCCAGACCTTAACTGCCCCACCACATCCAGGAATGTATTACACATTTATCACTTATCCAACGGGTGATTCTCCAGATCTTGTTCAGCACCAACAGCCTCAGAAAGAAACCTTCTCACCACAGTGACTACACTTTTTACCATTAAAAAGATTAAAATTACAGATAGCACGCTTCTTGCATACTGTAGGCACATGCCGCCATCTTGACTCATCTTGACTGCTGAAATATATTCATCATTTACATCCAAGCACAATTCTCAGTGGCACACAAAGTTTTGGAAAAATTGTTGGAGTTCATCTTGTGTAACACTGCATCTGACCCAGCTGCAGTCAGAGATGCCACCAGTACCAACCGGTACTCAGACCTGGCTGTGCAGCTAATTATACTGGTGCAATAGGTTTTATTTATCCTGTAATTATGAGGTCACTACTTAATTTATCTCAAGAGCTTTAGCCAACCCATGGCTAATCAACAAACATGCTCTTCACTGAGGAGAGCAGGAGCTAATCAGCTTACCAATGATTCACTCATTAAAATAAGCAGTGTCCCCTCAAACTCCTTACCTCACTGTGCAAACACTCTTGTCAGTCATGCTGTTCACTTCTGATTGAGAATCGTCAGAGAAGTTGTGGAGGCAAAACGCTACAGAAGTTAACCAACCGATACACAATTAATGGCAGGAAATAGAAGGACTAAAACGTGACAAATCACATCATATTGAAATTATACTTTTGAAGTAAAAATGTAATCCTACTATTTAAATCTTTCTAAGGGATTCACAGAATCAATAACCACTAAGGATAAGTCACACCTGGTCTGGTTAGTACTACAATCACAATGTAATTCAAATTGAGAAATTATAAATTTTTATTTAGTCACTAGGTCATGTTGGACAACTGCCTGATGATGAACCTAGAGGATACCATAGAAATGGTTGGTGACATACTTAATTTAAAACAAATTTAATTGAATTGTATTGAAGAAAACTTATTTAGCCTACTACAAGAATAAAATTTAATAATACCTGAATGGGTAGATGCTTGTTGATTTTCATTGCCAGCTCATGGTCTAAACCCTCGCCCTCAAAAATACCAATAAGGAATTCATTGGAATTCGCACAGACTCGACAGAGCTGACTTACAGGTAACCTGTCATTCCATTCGGTAGTGTCCTCCTCCATTCCAGTTGATGAAATGAGTGCCTGTTCAAACAAAACAAAGGGTTTACAAGCTACAGCCGAGCTGAATTTTTGGAACATAAGAGTAGTTTACAGAAGAAAATAAAATTTAAAAAAATCCCCACTAGCACAGCTCAGCTGATGAGGGTAACAGGGAAAAGGAAACTTCGTCTCAAGTACGGGCATGATCCCAAGTACCTTGCTCCAAGATGAGATAAGATTTATTCAATTAATTCCAAAGATCCATAGGCTCGTACAGAGGAATTGTACAGTAATACATGTGTTTATTTTATACACCAAGTGTTCGCATTTGCGAATGATTAACTGGTTAATTTTTGTAGATTATTGTTATGGCAAAAGTCAGACTAGTATTTGATTTCTTAACCTCATTTTTCGTCACCACGTGTTCGTGACAAATATCCTTTATTTCACTTTCTTGTTTAATTCAATTATATTTAAAATTATTTTCATACCCACCTGTTGTGTTACAATATATTTTTCGCCTTTAAGACATTTTTCCACGTGTTAATTAGGTCACCTTTCTGACACCGCGTGGTATCATGGACTGTCCAGCTGACCTCAGTTTGGTTCGCGCTCATTGGCCGTCTCCATGACATGGCCGCTCTCTGCCAATCAGCACGCTTCTTCCTAGACAGTTGGGACTCGCCAATGGCCGGTCATCGAATATTCTGGTCTCTTGTGCTGCCTGCTATTTAAGCTGCAGACCGACACATCTTCTGTGTGATTTCTCCGTTGGTATTGCACCAACCACCCGTCTTGAGCACCGGACGCTAAACTTCATGATTGTAAAACTTCGCATCGTAATTCTGCATCAAGAAGTGTTAACTTAACCTTCGTCATGTCGTCCAAGACATGTTTAAAATAATCCAACTTGGATTGAAATTTAACGTGTTCCTGCAACACAAACTTAAGTATACATCTTCGTGTACTAAGGAAATCTACTCCGAATTAAGTGAATATTGTCACTTCATCTTTATAATAGCTAAGGTCTACCTTACTATTCTGCGAGTGTACTTCAGCTCCGTCAAATACTTTTGTGAAAGAAACCACAACTGGAAATGAACTTTCACAAGTGTTCTACGCACGTGTGGAATGTTAACCACACCCTTTCAAGTTAAGTGCTTTTGCGCACGCAATCTCGAACTAGACATAACCTATGTCTTCTTTGTGTTACGCCAATATGGATTGTCGCCAGCATTTTACAAAGTTAAGTACTCAGATGTATTTAATATTTTGTTATGCTTATTCTAAAGCAGACCTGTATCTGCCATTGCGCTGTTCTTATACACTACGCATTACGCTGTTCTTTCTGTTTTCATGTTAGTCTCATACAAGCATGGTTTTAGAAGATTCCTCAATTTTGATATATGTGTGATCTTCTCTCCATTCCCCACTGAGCGGAATAACATACCAGCTTACTTTAGACATTTTTATGTTTTTTGTGAGAACAATCTTAGTATTGCTTATGCATTGCACTTTGCCTGTGCACCTTCTCTTTCATGGTTCACTTTCAGGTTATAGGCTACTTGCCCACCTGTTTCTGCCATTTCACCTTCTCGGTAAATCTTGTATGCAGTTCACATATTCTGTTTCTGCCATTACATTATTTCATTCGCATGTTATTCTGTTGCATCTTGGCAACTGCTCCAATATTACAATTCTTATAGGGTACTGCAGGACTGAGCCCCTGTCAGCTACTGGCCCCCTTAATAGGTCATGTCTTTTTGGATAACTTCTCTAGTTTCCCTTTTTTTTTCTTTTCCGGTATGACAGGATTTGCTCCCTGTCAGCCAAACCAAAGCCGCGTCACTAATTCTCTTTTTTGCAAGGGAAACTTAATTCTTTTTGTAAGGAATTTACACATTCTTAAGATTTGTAACTTTAATTTATTATGTTTAAGGCACTAGCCTTGTTTATTGCTAAACGCAATCTTGTAAAGAAAATTGTTCACTTGTTTATTGAATTGAATATATATATTTATGTTAAAGCTACTTGCTCTCTCTCTCTCTTTGTTTTTGTCTTTTCTCTTATCATGTTCCATTCCACATACTTTAAAGCTCAACCTTTACTAATTCTGAACTCACTCAGAATTCTCTCTGAAAATGGAGACCTTTAATTGGTCGATCCAATGGTGTTACCATTACACCATATCTTGTGGTGCCGAAACCCGGGAACTAGTTTCACTTTATTTAAACTTAAATCATCTTGGAGAGCACGTTGCTTCATAGTAATACCTGGTCTAATACTGTGTCTGACTTTTCGCAGCTATTACGGAGTCCATCAAAGTGGAAAAGGTGCAGGACCCTGACGAGAAGCCGCAGCCCTCTATTGTCAAGCCTGACGTCTCCTTGCCGCCAGCAAGTTCTCTGGAGGTAGGGGGTGAGTACTTCGGTCTCCACCATGGCCAAGGTTGAAAAGTTATTAGGTACTCGTGCCCTTTTAGAAAAGAAACACTATAGATTTCGCTCTTTCTTAAGCGAAAAAAATCTTAGATGATCATAATTTAGGCATCCTTAACGAAAGGTTCAAAACCTACCAATCTAACTTCACGTCTGATGACACTTTGCAAATAGAGATTGAGCTCCTCGACTCAATTCGTGAGCAGGATCGAGCTGAGGTGGAGGACAGCTACTATGAAGGCTTTGCTGAAGCCGAGAATTTAATCAAAACATTAACTATAAAGCATAGGGACCAACCTGTCACTCCCTCTAAACCAATCTTACCCCGGATATCCTTGCCAACCTTTTCTGGCAATGAGAAGGAATGGGATTCCTTCGAGGAACTGGACATTTCATTAGTGCATAATGATTCTGCCATACCTGAGATTCAGAAGTTTCATTATTTGAAATCTACATTGCAAGGCCCCCCCCGCTTAAGCTGATAGACGCACTTCCTCTCACCTCAGGTAATTATTCTGTTGCTTTCAATTTGCTGCAACAACGTTTTGGTAACCCTAAGATTCGCATCCGCAGGCATATTACTGCTCTATTTAACCTTCCTTCATGTCGCCCAGACAATCTTCTTTCTATACGTCAGTTAGGTGATACTGTCGAGTTTCATGTTCGAGCTCTCGAGCACTTAAAGCAATCAGTTCAGCATTGGGACTTGTTTCTGATATATCTCACTACTTCCAAGTTCGATTCTCAAACTTTAAAGGCATGGGAATCAGAGTTAGTAGATCAGCCTGATCCCACATTTCAAACTTTAGTCACGTTTATCAAAAATCGTTGTCAAATACTTTCCGCCGTTGCTCAACAATCTGAGCTACCTAGCTCAAGCAAAGGTGCTATCAGTAAAACCTCTTCTAATAAGAAATCTGTCCGCTCTCAGGTACTTACAGTTCAGAGTACTGTACACACCTGCTTTCTCTGCAACAATTTGCATCCGCTCTACACTTGTTCTGTGTTCAAAGTCATGACTGTCGATGAACGTAGGAAAGCTGTTGCCGAGCACAAATGTTGTTATAATTGTTTGTCTACCAAACATGCAGTTTCAAACTGTTCATCTAAAGGTGTCTGCACACATTGCAAACTGCGCCACCATTCTTCGTTACACCAGTTTGAAAAACCCCAAAATAAGCCTTTGGAAAGCGTTGTTTCTACGACTTCTCAATCCGACGTGGCATCCAGTAGTAAGTCGTACCTTACTTCTGGCACTCATACTGACTATAGCGCTCACTCGTATAGACAGACTGCTAATTCTTGGCGAAGTACTCAGGTTTTGTTATCCACGGTGAGACTTCAGGTCTAAGACTCTAAGGGCAAATGGCATTCTGTCCGAGCTCTTCTCGACAATGCTGCCACACACGATTTCATAACCTCTTCTTTGGTTAAGAAATTAAACTTAACGCCTAATACTACTTCGATAGAAATATCTGGTATCAATAACAGTAAGTCTACTTCCTTACAGTTCGTAAAGCTCAATATTAAGGATTCGGTGCAATCTGGCACTAACTTTAGTTTAGTCATTCATTTTCTATTGATACTTGGCATTTCCCCTCTGATCCGAAATTAGCAGATCCCTACTTTCATCAGAGTGCTCCAGTTGACATTTTGCTAGGTGCTAATGTCTTTTGGAAAAATTTGCTTCCCTCTAGAATTAATATAACTTCTAGCATCTACGCCCACCATACCAGGTTCGGTTGGTTGGTCACGGGTCATATCCCTCTTGCCACTGTGCAGTCTTCATCTTTATGTCACTTAACTCACGTTGAGTTGGACAACAATTTGGAAAAGTTTTGGAAAATTGAGTCTATCGATTCCACCCCTTCTTCTTCCACTGAAGACGACTTTTGCGAACAGCTTTCTCTCTCCACTACCACTCGCAACCCAGATGGTAGATTTGTGGTTACTATGCCTCGTATTTCATCTCCCCCAGTTTTAAAGGATTCACATCCTCGCGCTCTTAAGGCTTTGTTGGCTGTGGAAAATCAGTTGAAACAAGATTCTTCAGCCAAAGCTCAATACATTGACTTTATGGAAGACTACAAAGCCTCTGGTCACATGGAAGTCCTTCATAAACAAAACATCTCTGAAGATAGTGTTTATTTGAATCATCACCCTGTTTGGAAGAACCATTCCACAAGGGAAAACATTCGAGTCGTTTTCAATGGTTCCGCTCCAGATTCTAATGGTATTTCATTGAACGATACCTTACTTACCGGTCCCACCATTCAGTCTGATCTTTCTTCCGTTCTGTTAAACTTTCGATTGTTCCCTGTTGGTGTGATCGCCGGTATTAAACAAATGTATAGGCAAATTTTGATCAACTCTGAACAGCAAAATCTGCAACAAATTCTTTGGCCAAACCTATTAAGATCTTCAAATTAAAAACTGTCACATATGGTCTGAAACCACCTGCTTTCTTGGCCATCCGCACTTTAAAGCATCTCGCCGACCAAGACTCTAACCTCTTTTCCGTTGATATCTCAAATCTCCTCAAAAAATCTTTTTATGTGGATGATTTTCTTCAGTCCTTTAGCTCTCCTTCTGAAGCACTTGAACACTCACTTGATCTCCAAGCATTGCTACAAGGAGGAGGTTTCTTACTTCACAAATTGAATTCTAATTCTCAAGAAGTACTATCTAAGCTCTTGTCCAAAGGTAACACTGATACACCAGTCGAGCTCTTACATACCACTGATTCCACCAAAGTTTTATGACTTCACTGGTATCCCGTATCAGATTCTTTCTTCTATCAAGTCAGCTTGTCTCCTATTCTTCCTCAAACTAAGCGACAAGTTCTTTCAGAGATCGCCAAAATCTACGACACCCTTCAATTTCTAGCTCCGATCATAGTCAAAGCTAAGATGTTTATGCAGGAATTATGGTCTCTCAAAACGGATTGGGATGATCCTATCCCTCCTTCTCTCTTGGAAAGATGGCTTTCCTTCCGCACTCATCTTCTTGATCTGTCTGTCATAGACATCCCTAGGGTTCTTATCCCAACTTCATTTTCTGCTAATCTAGAGCTGCATCTGTTTGCAGATAGCTCTGTGAAAGCTTATGGATGTTGCGCTTGTGTGGTCTGTCGTAACACTCCTTCTTCATTCTCTAATTTAATTTGTACCAAGTCAAAGGTAGCTTCTTTGAAAACAGTATCATTGCCTCGCTTAGAGTTGTGCGCTGCCCTGCTCACAGCCGAATTATCTCAATAGCTTGTCCCCAATCTCAACTGTCATTTCAGTCATATCTACTACTGCACTGACTCCGCCATCGCTTTAGCTTGGATCTCTAAGCCCCCCACGCATTGGCAATCTTTTGTCGCCAATAGGGTGGAAAAAATCCAAACTCTATCCGCATCTTCTCAATGGAAACATGTCTCGGGTGAGGAGAACCCAGCAGACATAATTTCTTGTGGATGCCTTCCACACCAGCTAGTCAAATCTAGTCTTTTCTGGCATGGTCCAACTTGGTTGTTGCAAGAACCCTCCTTTTGGCCAGCCCTATTTTCTTCGGCTTTAACGAATGTTCCTGAAACTCGTAAAAAAAGGGAAGGAAGATTGTAGTTTTACGTGACCGTGAATCTTGTGATTATGAGCCACGGGACCTCCTTTTTACGTGGAATCCGAACCACAGGACATGGCATTTCACTTGGAAAATCTCACATGCATTGACCGGGAATCGAACCCGGACCGCCTTGGTGAGAGGCATACAGCTAGACCGCTGAGCCACCACGCCCCATTGAAACTCGTAAAGTCGCCTCTTCTCTTGTAACCACGGTTACCCCTTCATTGCTTGAAAGATATTCTTCTTTTCTAAAGCTAGTTCGTGTTGTTGCCTACTTGCTTCGTTGGAAATATTTTGTGTTAGAAAAACCATTGTTTCCTCAAGCTTTTCATTCAGCTGTTGAATTACAATCTGCTACTACCACAATCTTATTGCTCACGCAGCAAGAATTTTTTCTGATGAAATTAATACTCTATCTAAGGGTCTACCCCTTAAAAAGCGGAATAGATTATTCGCTTTATGCCCCTTTCTTGATAATAACGGATTGTTAAGAGTAGGTGGTAGGTTATCTTTTTCTGATTAACCTGAAGATAAGAAACACCCCATAATTCTTCCTTCAAAGCATCACGTTACTAAATTGATCATAAGTCAATTTCACTATCAGCACTTACATGTTGGTACACGCACTCTCTTGTGTTTACTTCGTGAGCATTACTGGCCCATCAATGGCTTGCACGAAGTCATCTCCGTTGTTAGAAAGTGTATTCTTTGCTTTAAGGCCAAACTTAAGTTTACTCAGCAACTTATGGCTGACCTTCCTTCGTTCCGTTCCGCTCCCAGTAGACCATTTCTTCTAACTGGTATTGATTACGCTGGTCCGTTCATATATCAAACCAACAGTCTAAAAGCTAAACACAAAATTCTTGCCAAGCTTTACATAGCACTTTTGTCTGCATGGTTACTGGTGCTATTCATCTTGAATTGGTCACCAATGCATCCACTTCATACTTTCTTTCTGCTTTTCCTCGCTTTGTTGCTAGAAGAGGAATTCCCTCTGAGGTTTTCTCTGACAACGCCAGAAACTTTCTTGGTGCTTCTCAACAATGGCAAAAGGCACTCTGCTCTCGTTCTGCCAGCGAGCAACTTTCTAACTACGCTCATTTAAAAGGCTTTAAATGGCATTTCATACCCCCATACGCTCCTCATCATGGAGGGAGATGGGAAGCTTGTGTCAAATTAACTTAAGCCCATCTCAGAACTATAAGAAACTCTATCCTGTCGTTTGAAGAATTTAATTCTTTCATCAATCTTATCGAAGGCACTGTCAACTCCCGTCCCTTGTCTCCTGTGTCTAACGACCCCTCCGATCTGCTTCCTTTAACCCCTGGTCATTTCTTAATAGGTAGCTCCTTAAATGCTCCGCCACCTGTCATCGACCGCAAGCTCGATATTTCTTTGCCCATTCTCTGGAAAAGAGTCGAAGCTCTTAGGGATAGATTTTGGAAATGGTGGAGGCTGGAGTATTTGAACTTACTTCAGAGGAGAGGGAAGTGGCAGCTCGCTCAACCAAACCACAAGGAGGGAGATTTGATTCTCCTTAGAGAATCCAGTCCTCCTCTTGTTTGGCACACCGGAAGAGTAGTTAGGTGCTACACCGGTCGTGAAAACAGAGTTAGGGTGGTGAAATTAATCACTCCATTTGGACAGTGTGTTCGTCCAATTTCTTCTGTTGCTCCTTTACGACTCTAGTCCTTTTTTTTTGTGTTCTCTTTCTTGTTTTTTCTTGTTGCCCCTCTGGCAGTATGTTCGCATTTGCGAATTATTAACTGGTTAATTTTTGTAGATTTTTGTTATGGCAAAAGTCAGACTAGTATTTGATTTCTTAACCTCATTTTTCGTCACCACGTGTTCGTGACAAATATCCTTTATTTCACTTTCTTGTTAAATTCAATTATATTTAAAATTATTTTCATACCCACCTGTTGTGTTACAATATATTTTTCGCCTTTAAGACATTTCTCCACGTGTTAATTAGGTCACCTTTCTGATACCGCGTGGTATCATGGACTGTCCAGCTGACCTCAGTTTGGTTCGCGCTCATTGGCCGTCTCCATGACATGGCCGCTCTCTGCCAATCAGCACGCTTCTTCCTAGACAGTTGGGACTCGCCAATGGCCGGTCATCGAATATTCTGGTCTCTTGTGCTGCCTGCTATTTAAGCTGCAGACCGACACATCTTCTGTGTGATTTCTCCGTTGGTATTGCACCAACCACCCGTCTTGAGCACCGGACGCTAAACTTCATGATTGTAAAATTTCGCATCGTAATTCTGCATCAAGAAGTGTTAACTTAACCTTCGCCATGTCGTCCAAGACATGTTTAAAATAATCCAACTTGGATTGAAATTTAACGTGTTCCTGCAACACAAACTTAAGTATACATCTTCGTGTACTAAGGAAATCTACTCCGAATTAAGTGAATATTGTCACTTCATCTTTATAATAGCTAAGGTCTACCTTACTATTCTGCGAGTGTACTTCAGCTCCGTCAAATACTTTTGTGAAAGAAACCACAACTGGAAACGAACTTTCACAAGTGTTCTACGCACGTGTGGAATGTTAACCACACCCTTTCAAGTTAAGTGCTTTTGCGCACGCAATCTCGAACTAGACATAACCTATGTCTTCTTTGTGTTACGCCAATATGGATTGTCGCCAGCATTTTACAAAGTTAAGTACTCAGATGTATTTAATATTTTGTTATGCTTATTCTAAAGCAGACCTGTATCTGCCATTGCGCTGTTCTTATACACTACGCATTACGCTGTTCTTTCTGTTTTCATGTTAGTCTCATACAAGCATGGTTTTAGAAGATTCCTCAATTATGATATCTGTGTGATCTTCTCTCCATTCCCCACTGGGCGGAATAACATACCAGCTTACTTTAGACATTTTTATGTTTTTTGTGAGAACAATCTCAGTATTGCTTATGACTTTTAATGACTATTTTCCGGAAATTCCACAAAAATTAATAAACAAATCACAGGTAAATACACTAAATTCTAATAATAAAATAAATATATGCAGTGATTCTTTATTTATAAATCATGTCACAAGTGAAGAGGTAAGAATAGTTATAAAAGAGCTAAAAAATAAATTGTGCTGGCATTGATGGCATCCCTGATGCAATTTTAAAGAAATGTGCAGAAAATATAATAAATCCACTTACGCACTTAATAAACAGTTCAATTCTCTCAGGAACTTACCCGGATATTTTGAAGTTATCAAAAGTAATTCCAGTGCACAAAAACGGTTCAAAAGATGAATTAGATAACTATCGTCCTATTACCTTACCAACTGGTATTGCAAAAATTGTGGAAAAAATTATGTATAAGAGACTGATAAGTTTCATAGAAAAAAATAAAATATTATCAAACTCACAACATGGATTTAGAACGGAAAAATCTACACAGACAGCAATTTACGAATGTAGTAATAGTATACTGAAATTAATTGACAATAAGGAACATGTAACTGGCCTATTCTTGGATTTATCGAAAGCATTTGATGTTGTTGACCATAAAATCCTCCTTACCAAACTAAATCAATATGGTGTTAGAGGTCTAGCTAATAAATGGATAGAGTCTTACTTAACAAGGCGTAAACAAATAGTAAGCTTGAGACACAAGGATGATGGAACCAAATTACTTAATGAAACATTGTCCAATGAGGGAATTATTGAATTTGGAGTACCCCAGGGATCGGTTTTGGGCCCACTACTCTTTCTTCTATATATCAATGATATAACACAGAACGTTCATTCACATAAGGAAATTTTGTTTGCGGACGATACAACACTCGTAATAAAAGGTGAAACTAAACAGGTCATACAGCAGTCTGCTGACTCCGTTACAGGAGAGTTAACCAAATGGTCACAAGATAATCGCCTCATAATAAACTATAAAAAGACAGTATGTCTAAATTTCCACACTATACAGAATAGGAATCCTGCGATGCCCAATATAACATTAAATGGTCATCAAATAGAAAATAAATCAGAAACAAAGTTTTTAGGTCTATGGATACAACAAGACTTGAAATGGAATAAACATATACAATATCTGAATACTAAACTGAACTCGATGTGCTTTGCGTTACGTATTTTGAAAACCTGCACTAGCATGCACACATTAAGAAATACTTATTTTGCTTATTTCCATTCATACTTAAGATATGGGATCATATTTTGGGGTATGTCGCCAGATGTACTAAGCACGTTTAGGATACAAAAGAGGGCGATTAGAATTATGGCAAATGTAAACTCTAGAGAATCATGTAGACCTCTGTTTAAAGATTTAAACATTCTCCCACTGCCCTGCATATATATCTTTGAAAGTATTATGTTTTTTAAAAAGAATTTAATGAATAAAGATGTTTTTCTTAAAACAAACAGTGATGTTCATAGGCATAACACAAGACAAAATCAAAACATTCATATTTCACACACACACACAAGCATATATCAAAAAGGAACTTTTCACACTGGAGTTAAATTATACAATAAACTACCCCAGTATATAAAACTGGCCCCAAAAATAAAAACCTTTGATAGAATGTTGAAAGCTTATCTGCAGTGCCATTGTTTTTACTCAGTAGTTGAATATTTTAGCGTATAGGAGTGATGGAATCTATAACTATATTTTACTTTTTTAATTTAATTTTAATACCTAGCTGTATGTTGTTGTATTTATAGAATTAAGTTTTCATATTATGATAATAGAGTGAGGTGTAAATAGTAGTGCAATAAGATTATATCTATTAAGATTTGCTATTATAATAAGTTAAATAGTTATAATATTAGTAATATATACCTGTTAGTTCTTTTATTTTATAGATGTAAATTCTGACGTGTCCTATATCAAAAATGTATTGAATGCATGTATTTGATCAAATGGAATTAATAAAAATCTATCTATCTATCTATCTATCTATCTATGCATTGCACTTTGCCTGTGCAGCTTCTCTTTCATGGTTCACTTTCAGGTTATAGGCTACTTGCCCACCTGTTTCTGCCATTTCACCTTCTCAGTAAATCTTGTATGCAGTTCACATATTCTGTTTCTGCCATTACATTATTTCATTTGCAAGTTATTCTGTTGCATCTTGGCAGCTGCTCCAATATTACAATTCTTATAGGGTACTGCAGGACTGAGCCCCTGTCAGCTACTGGCCCCCTAAATAGGTCATGTCTTTTTGGATAACTTCTCTAGTTTCCCCTTTTTTTTCTTTTCCGGTATGACAGGATTTGCTCCCTGTCAGCCAAACCAAAGCCGCGACACTAATTCTCATTTTTGCAAGGGAAACTTAATTCTTGTTGTAAGGAATTTACACATTCTTAAGATTTGTAACTTTAATTTAGTTATGTTTAAGGCACTAGCCTTGTTTATTGCTAAACGCAATCTTGTAAAGAAAATTGTTCACTTGTTTATTGAACTGAATATATATTTATGTTAAAGGTACTTTCTCTCTCTCTTTCTTTGGTTTTGTCTTTTCTCTTATCATGTTCCATTCCACATACTTTAAAGCTCAACCTTTACTAATTCCGAACTCACTCAGAATTCACTCTGAAAATGGAGACCTTTAATTGGTCGATCCAATGGTGTTACCATTACACCACCCAGGAAGAAAAGTCTGAAGGTAACATAAATTGATGAATAAGGGCATATGCCTATTAGTAAAGTTGATAATATATCTAAGATTTTTTAGACCAAGGTCCCTTAAGACGATAACCACTTAGGATTTTTAAGCTGATACATAACTTATTTGATGTATTAAGATGCATAGAATTTTCCCCACAATATTTTCATAGTTTTCCTCTTAAATACTGACACAGTTGGTGCACTTTTTACTTCGTCAGGAAGTTTATTATATGACTGTGATGCAGAGAACTTGAAACTATTTCTATCGTATTTAGAAGAGTGAATTATATATATATAAGGCTACGTCCTTTGCATGCCTAGTTCCATAAGAATGATTGTCCGAGTTGAAGATGTAGGGAGAGCTATAGAGTAATGTGTTGTGTTTAATCTTGTATATTAGTATAGCTGCTTGGAGCTCTGCGCTTATGCTGAGGGTTAGAATTTTACTTCTGATGTACAGATCTTTTACTGGAGTGTAGTAAGGAAGGTTAAATATATTTCTAATAGCCCTATTCTGAATAGTCATAAAATCATTCAGTGTGGATTTTCTGCAGTGAGCCCAAATAACATTTAAATATTGGAGCTTGCTATATACAAGTGAATAGTAGATTTGTTTTACAAGGTTTAGGGGAATAAGATACCGAAGTTTCTTTAGGATCCCTACTATAGGGGAGAGTTTCTTAGCAATTCGTTCAACGTGTTCAATCCAGATCAGGTGTTTGTCGATGATTGGACCTAAATACTTTGCCTGATTAACTTATTTCATTTCAATATTATTTACATATATTTTGTCATGTGTAATTTCTTTCATGCTTTGCTTTGAAATTACCATGTAATTGGTCTTCTGTAGGGTCATTGTTAATTTATTGGCCTGGAACCATTGTGAGAGAGTATTTATATCTTGTTGCACATTTTGTAAGATTTCAGTTATGTCTTTCCCAGTGTAGAAGATATTTGTATTATCTGCATACAATTAGATTTGCCCTCTCAAATTACATTCCACAATATCATTTATATAAATTATGAATAATGTAGGTCCAAGTATAGATCCGTGTGGAACTCCATGGGTTATATATTTTCCCGAACTTATGCATTTATTCAAAGCTACATGCTGCTTTCTTCCAATAAGGTAGCTTTCGAACCATTTTAGAGCTATACCTCGGACACCAGCATTTTCTAATTTTGATAACAGTATTTTTTGATCTACGGTATCAAAGGCTTTTGTGAGATAAATAAATAACCCAACTGCCATATTATTTTTGTCAATGGTTTCTTGTAGCATTGTAATGAGGTCAATAGTTGCTGCCTCAGTACTAGAATTTTCCCTGAATCCATATTGCATATTATGAAATAATGTATTCTTGTTCAGAAATGAAAGCAATCTTGTTTTTACCACTTCTTCCAGAATTTTTGAAACTACTGATAAAATAGAAAAGGTCTATAATCATTTGGATTTCTTTTGTCACCACCCTTAAATATAGGAACTACTTTGTCCACTTTTAAGTCATATGGTATCATGCCAGTAACTAAGGACTCAATCATTTCAACCAAGATTTTAATAAATGATTGTATATTGTCTTTAATGAAATTTGTCTTTATCCTATCTAAACCACAGCTCTCTTTATTCTTTAAATTTGTGATGATGGACTTGCCCTCTGCTTCATCTGTTGGATATAAGTTGAGGGAATTTGACTGCTTGTGGTCCTTACTAAGGATTTCCTTCTGTTCAGGAATAGTTTTTGCTAGACTTCCGGCAATGTTTGTGAAGAAAAAGTTAAATGAATCAAATAGCTCTTGATTGTCTGTGATTATTTTGTTGTCTATTTCAAGTGAAGTGCATGTCTCGACTGTTGGTTTTTTGTTGTGTATGATTTCGTTGACAGTCTCCCAAGTTTTATTGGAATTGTTTCCAAATGTTCTGAACATTTCTGAGTAGTAATTTGCCTTTAGTCTTCTTTTTAAGTTTGTTACACTATTCCTGCATCTACAATATTCTTGGTTGATATCATTATTATTTTTGTGAAGGGGATTTTTGAGTTTTGCATGCAAGGTGTCTCGTTGTTTTATAAGTGTAAGGAGTTCAGCTGTGACCCATGGCAAGTTAGTAGTCTGTTCTTTATTGTTAGTATTGTTTGTTATTTTTTTCTTTTTTTGGCTATGCCTGTTCCTTAGATTCAATTGTTTGATGAAAGAGTTATATAGAAAGTTAACAGTACTGTCTGCATCATTATGGAAATCTGCGTTTATAGATATATTAGTTTCAGGAGTGTGTTGCCTATCCCAAGAGTTCTCGTGTGTTGTTGATGTTGTCGAGTTATGTGACGTGAGTGTACGAGCTGTAATTGGTCTTGGAAATATCAAGAATTAATATACTGTGATCACAAGTACCATTGCTGACATTTGATATTTTATAACTTAATTCTGAATTGTTCAGTGACACGTGATCTATTAAGGTAGCTGCAGTGTCACAAAGTCGTGTAGCATACTTAGTGTTACAATGTTTAAAACCATAGCATGCTATTAGATTTAGAAATTACCATCTTAATTGATCATCAGCTAGGATACCAATGTTGATACCTCCGAAGAGATGCATATTTTATTGTTTATCTGGCTATGTATCTGTGTGATACATAAATACCCAAACCCCACCAACTTAGTTATCTCTAAGAGCAAACACGCTTGTGAAATTGTTGAAGTTATACAAATCTGCCTGATTATTTTTCACCCAGGTTTCTGTAACTACCAGGGCCGGTCTTAGGGGTTTCAGCGCCCTGTGCGAAATTCGATTTTGCGTCCATCTGTGCGAGGGGGGTTGCTTAACATTGGCAAAAATTATGAGGTATCATAAAGAAGAATCATGAAAATATAAAGTAGAAAATGCAGGCACCGAGTTATCGGATGAAATTAAATAAAATGAACCTAAAGTACATTTACCCATTTACTATATTACTTGAACATGCTTTACTTGCGTTGTAGTAAGGGGATAGTCAAGGTAACATACAAAATATCGGCTGTACGCTCGCATGATGCAAAAAGGAAATGAAAATCCACAGCCTGCTTCCAGTCTCCGACCGGGTCAGGAATGGAATGAATGAAGCCCCCATCTAGCGGCGAGGATATGAACTGTGCCGGCTGCCGAGGCCTGACGCACTCCTCTGGGACAATGATTAAATGAATGACACATGAAATGAAATGATGTGAAGAGTGTTGCTGGAATGACATTTTGACAGGGAAAACCGGAGGACCCAGAGAAAAACCTGTCTGCCTCCGTTTTGTCCAGAACAGATCTCACATGGAGTGACCGGGATTTGAACCACGGACCCAGCGTTGAGAGGCCGGCGTGCTGCCGCCTAAGCCACGGAGGCTTGATGCAAAAATTCTGGACTTTATTATCTAATAGGTGATGCGAAACATATTACAATAACTATTTTTTCAGTTGAGATGCAAAATGTCAACATAACAAAATCACTGGAAAGGTAACTACAACGCAGTGCGAGGGTTTTTTGTGTTTGGTGGTAGGCATGGGCTCAAATGTTGCAGCTCAGAACATAGATCCATCCCACTTATGTCAGACTCATTATTTCCACTGGAAAACTGCTTTTGCAAGTTCAAGCAACGATCCTTGAGTGGACTACTATATTTAATAGACCCAGGCAGTACCTTTAGATCGTACAAAAATCCCCATGTATCGGAATACTGAATATCTATGACTTCAGTCATAATTCTAAATTTCCCCGTATTGATTATGATTAGGGCTCGGATTCGAGCATATTTGCATATTTTTTTCCTGAATAGTACACATTGAAAGAAGCCATTCGGTGGCATTTTCACCTCTCTGGGACCAACAGAATTGAAATTTATCGAGCATATAAATGCATAAAACCGCGGTTTTCAGAATAGAAGCATATAAATGCATATTCTTGTGGTTTTCGTCTAAATAGTTTGTTTTTCTTCGAATTCTCCCCCGAATTCGGGCCCTGACCATCCTTAAGGTTCGAAAACAGAAATAACTATTGAAAAGCCTATCTGGTGTGAATAATAGAACCTCAGGTTTTAACCTTTAGTGAGGTCGTTCTCGTCATTGAAACTTTTATTGACTGATTTAAGAAAATCATTCAAAACTGAAAACATAGAAAACTTCTTGCTGTACCGACCAATGCAGATCTACTTCATTGACTCGCCTAATTCTGAACATTTTGTAAATGAACTTTTAAACTGTAACTTTTATAAGAGCACTTCTCTTATATATACTTGAAAAACTGGAATGCGAGTATATTGCAGTGTATCATACATACAATTAGGAAATAAAGCTTGAATTTAAAGGTATGTTATTGGTTTTTTCGTTTCACTTTCCTTTCTATAGTGTTTAACGGTGTTTTTCGAGCATATTCTGCATATTTAACCGCATATAACGGGGGTGTCGAGCATATCTATCGAGCATATAATGTTTTTTTCGAGCATATCTATCGAGCATAAAACACATGGTTTTCGAGCATATCTGGAGATTTTATCGAGCATATCGATCCGAGCCCTAATTATGATACAGTCTATTTTAAAACAAAAAAAATGTATTGTAAAGTGGATATTTTTATAATATATCGGAATGCTCTTTAAAGAAAAAGAATCTCCTCCTTACAGACTTTAAAGCTACTGTTAGGAGTTTGTCAAAGAAACTTTCTTTGAAGAGTCGTTGTGGCTTCACTTGTTTGCGCTTAACCTTGGCCTGAGCTTCAGCCTCCGTCAGCTCCGGCTCCAGCTCTGACTCAGAACTGTCACTCTCAGTGCCTGACTCGATGACTTGGTCCGAGTCCGAGTCATCTTCCTCAATCAACCGTTTAGGGGGTCTAGTCTTCCTTTTCCGTCTACCTTCTTCGACCTCAAGAGACACAGACGCAATGATTTCTTTAGCCGAAATTATAGCGCTTCCATAGCCTTCTTGGGAATATTTTTCAAGGTACGCGTTACAACCTTCCATGAAAGAAGACGCCTTTTGTAGGCCTATATCAATTGTTTCTGCTTGCATGGCTTTGCTAACTATGTTTACTTGAAACAAAATGTCGTGCCATACTATAACAGCAACGACAAATTTAAATGTCACAATTTTTTTCGCCAAGTATTCAGCTTCATGGCGTAGCCCCGAATCAAAAGCAGGATTCTTCTTAATGGCCTTTAAGGCTGCCACTACCCCATTCGTATCGTATCTAAAAGGCCTCACTGCATCTATGCTTTAGAGTCAAATTACAAATGTGAGCCAACAAAATAGACCACCGGCCAGGAGACAACGAAAATAAAACATATAGCCTATGCGTTGAATAATGCCAAATAGAGTAACGCAGTAAGGACAGCATTCGGCTGAGTCAGATAAAACTAGGTTTAAGAAATGGCTACCACATGGAACATATTTTGCGCGCGGGAACTGTTTTACAATGCGAGTTTGAACTCCTTTATGTTTACCTTTCATATTCGCGCCTTTGCCAAAGCCTTGACCTCTAAGGTCTTCTAGCTTTAGCCCCATTTCTGTCAAAGTATTAATGATCATATCGGCACATTATTGGACTGATCAGTAGGATTTGTTTGAGAAGATCTCCCGTCTATTCATGATGAAGGTCGAACGATTTTTTTAAAAGCTTCTGCTGCCTTCTTGTCTTCTTCTGCATGCTGCAACCTTCGTTCTTTGTTTGCAGCTCCACTAGCTTTACCGGAGGAGGACATTGTTGTAGTGTTTCTCGTTCTTCGTCCCGACTTTACACCATCCGCATCAGGTTCGTGTCACCCGCACCCCTTTCTCCATCCTCGCTTTCTTTCTCTCTCCTTCGCCTTGCTACAGCTCTGCTACAACAGCGAACCGAACCGAAATATCATGGAAATGCCCGAGCGCTGCCGAAGGGCGATTTGGTTGGTCCCGGGCCCGGGTGTTGAGCCAGGTTGCGTTTCCGCGATAGTGAAAAGGCAAGGCAAGGGAAAGAAAGATGTAGTGTTTGCTAATCACTATTTCACTGAGTTTAACTTCAGTCCGTCACGGTCAAAGGTGCGCGTAGGGTTTTCAGTCGTGAGAGATAACACCGGTTGAACTTTTTTTTAAAACTGATTCCCATATTTGTTTGACGAACTCGCATTTACCTATCTTGCCATTTGTGCATTAGGAAATAAATCGAAATTTGCCTATCTTTAGGGGACGACTTCGGCGCCCCCTAAGCCGTTGGCGCCCTGTGCGACCGCACATGTCGCACACCCCTAAGACCGGCCCTGGTAACTACCAATATGTCTATCTGACCTATCATTTGCAAGAGAATTTCAATGTCATCAAGCTTATTCCAAATACTTCTACTATTAATGTACAAACACCTAACCTCTCCACATTGCCATCCATGCATAACACAATGTCATTATTGTAAACATTCCGCAGAGTTATGACTTAATTCCCAAATCGTGTGTAAATGTAGAAATAGAGGCTACAAATGGAAAAATTAATAACATTTGAAAGAGTTTTCCAAATGTCCAAATTATAGATGTAAGTAAATTAGTCAGGAAGTTCCACACTCGGCATGGCCTACACTTAAATAGGTTAGGGAAAGAGTACCTTAGTGATGAAATCTGCAAAATTGTAAATTCAAATGGTAAGAATAGTTCAACAGTAATATGGTATCTTTAGAGTGGAAGCAGGGAAACTGGTAAAAGAGGCCAAACGTGAGGTTTGGCATTCAGATGAGTATCCTTTGATGTCAAATTTAACTGAGTGCAACAATGGTATTTTGAATTTGTCTAGCAACAATAATAATAACAATTATGGTAATAATAATGTAAATAAATCACCAACACAAGCTTGCAAAAGTAACAAATTTAAAATTTACTACCAGAATGTTCAGTCTCTCGATAATAAAATTGATTACATAAATCTAATGCATAAAAATGAACTTAAAGACATCTCAGCACTATGTATTTCAGATCATTGGCTGAAAGAGGAACAACTCTCATTAATTCAATTCCCAGAGTTTATACTAAGCTAGTAAATACTCTAGATCTAATATTAGCCATGGTGGTTTTTGTATCTTCTTAAGAAATAATCTAGATCATGAACAGTTAACAGCTTATGTTTATTTAATGGAACAGGATTTTGAATTCTCTGCCGTAAAAATACAGCAGTTTAAGTTAATAATTGTATGCATATACCGTTCTCCGTCAGGCAAGTTTCCTTTATTTATAGATAAATTAGAATTGTTACACAATAACATGAGCAAAGTAAATTTCGATATAATAATTTGTGGGGATGTAAATGTGGATTTCTTAAAATGTGATAGAAATTGTGAATTGTTAACATAGTTACTAATTTTCTATGGACTGAAACCTACAGTAAATACCCCAACAAGAATAACAAAATTTAGTAAAACCACTCCTGATCAATTCTTTTTAAATACAGATAAATATCGCCATTCAATAGAAGTCTATTGTCCGGGTTATAGTGAACACTATGGACAAATACTGAGTTTTGAAGTACCCGAAACAATCAATAATAATGATAAAGGAATGAAATCAAAGTGCAGGTCATTCACTGAAACAAATGTTACATATTTCAATGATTTATTAAATAAGGAAACATGGTCAGAAATTTATAAACTAGAAAATGTAAATGATAAATTTAATGCATTTAAGAGTACCCTAAAACACTATTTTGAAATAGCATTCCCCTTTAAACAAAGAACTATTCAAAATAACAAAACTAGCAATTGGATAACAACAGGGATTATAAATTCACGTCAAAGAAAGAAATTTCTACACAAATTATATAAACAATACCACACAACACCTGAATTCAATTTATACTACAAAAAAACACTAGTATATTAAATAAGGTAATACGACTAGCAAAGAAAATGCAGTTTAAGTTAATTACAGCAGTTTAAGTTAATAATTGTATGCGTATACCGTTCTCCGTCAGGAAAGTTTCCTTTATTTATAAATAAATTAGAATTGTTACTCAATAACATGAGCGGGGATCGTGATGGCGCAGTGGCTTAGCTACTCGTCTTTCACCCGGACGGCCGGGGTTCGAATCCCAGTGACAGCGGCGTGGAATTTTCACCTCAAAAATCACGTGGCGTCAGGAAGGGCATCCGGCCTTAAATCCCCAGCCAAAACCAAAATGAGCCTGGTTGGCTCCGGCGACCCCAATTAATTAGGAAAAGCAGAAGAAAGTTCTATACATTGATGTGTGTAGAATTTTCTGTTAACTATTCAATAACATGAGCAAAGTAAATTTCGATACAATAATTTGTGGGTATGTAAATGTAGATTTCTTAAAAGAAAATGCATAATGATAATTTTATTTCCCAATCATCTAATAAAAACAGGGCTATGTGGTCCGTGATAAAGAAAGAAACTGGAAAATCTGCTAAAATACAAACGAACATTACACTGACCAGAAATAATAAAGTGATTAATAATCCAGAGGAAATAGCAAACACTTTTAATGACTATTTTCTGGAAATTCCACAAAAATTATTGAATAAATCACAGGTAAATACACTAAATTCTAATAAAATAATAAATATATGTAGTGATTATTTACTTATAAATCATGTCACAAGCGAAGAGGTAAGAATAGTTATAACAGAGCTAAAAAATAAATTCTGTGCTGGTAATGATGGCATCCCTGATGCAATATTAAAGAAATGTGCAGAAAATATAATAAATCCACTTACACACTTAATAAACACTACAATTCTCTCAGGAACTTACCCGGATATTTTGAAGTTATCAAAAGTAATTCCAGTGCACAAAAACGGTCAAAAGATGAATTAGATAACTATCGCCCTATTACCTTACCGACTGGTATTGCAAAACTTGTGGAAAAAATCATATATAAGAGACTGATAAGTTTTATAGAAAATAATAAAATATTTTCAAACTCAAAACATGGATTCAGAACGGAAAAATCTACACAGACAGCAATTTACGAATGTAGTAATTGTATACTGAAATTAATTGACAATAAGGAACATGTAACTGGCCTATTCTTGGATTTAACGAAAGCATTTGACGTTGTTGGCCATAAAATCCTCCTTACAAAACTAAATCAATATGGTATTAGAGGTCTAGCTAATAAATGGATAGAGTCTTACTAAACAAGGCGTAAACAAATAGTAAACTTGAGACACAAGGATGATGGAACCAAATTACTTAATGAAAAATTGTCCAATGAGGGAATTATTAAATTTGGAGTACCCCAGGGATCGGTTTTGGGCCCACTACTCTTTCTTCTATATATCAATGATATAACACAGAACGTTCATTCACATAAGGAAATTTTGTTTGCGGACGATACAACCCTCGTAATAAAAGGTGAAACTAAACAGGTCATGCAGCAGTCTGCTGACTCCGTTACAGGAGATTTAACCAAATGGTCACAAGATAATCGCCTCATAATAAACTATAAAAAAAACAGTATGTCTAAATTTCCACACTATACAGAATAATAATCCTGCGAAGCCCAATATAACATTAAATGGTCATCAAATAGAAAATAAATCAGAAACACTGTTTTTAAACAGTATACAACATGACTTGAAATGGAATAAACATATACAATATCTGAATACTAAACTGAACTCGATGTGCTTAGCGTTACGTATTTTGAAAACCTTCACTAGCATGCACACATTAAGAAATACGTATTTTGCTTACTTCCATTCATACTTAAGATATGGGGTCATATTTCGTGGTATGTCGCCAGATGTACTGAGCACGTTTAGGATATAAATCATGTCACAAGTGAAGAGGTAAGAATAGTTATAAAAGAGCTAAAAAATAAATTCTGTGCTGGCATTGATGGCATCCCTGATGCAATTTTAAAGAAATGTGCAGAAAATATAATAAATCCACTTACGCACTTAATAAACAGTTCAATTCTCTCAGGAACTTACCCGGATATTTTGAAGTTATCAAAAGTAATTCCAGTGCACAAAAACGGTTCAAAAGATGAATTAGATAACTACCGTCCTATTACCTTACCAACTGGTATTGCAAAAATTGTGGAAAAAAATATGTATAAGAGACTGATAAGTTTCATAGAAAAAAATAAAATATTATCAAACTCACAACATGGATTCAGAACGGAAAAATCTACACAGACAGCAATTTACGAATGTAGTAATTGTATACTGAAATTAATTGACAATAAGGAACATGTAACTGGCATATTCTTGGATTTATCGAAAGCATTTGATGTTGTTGACCATAAAATCCTCCTTACCAAACTATATCAATATAGTATTAGAGGTCTAGCTAATAAATGGATCGAGTCTTACTTAACAAGGCGTAAACAAATAGTAAGCTTGAGACACAAGGATGATGGAACCAAATTACTTAATGAAACATTGTCCAATGAGGGAATTATTGAATTTGGAGTACCCCAGGGATCGGTTTTGGGCCCAATACTCTTTCTTCTATATATCAATGATATAACACAGAACGTTCATTCACATAAGGAAATTTTGTTTGCGGACGATACAACACTCGTAATAAAAGGTGAAACTAAACAGGTCATACAGCAGTCTGCTGACTCCGTTACAGGAGAGTTAACCAAATGGTCACAAGATAATCGCCTCATAATAAACTATAAAAAAACAATATGTCTAAATTTCCACACTATACAGAATAGGAATCCTGCGAAACCCAATATAACATTAAATGGTCATCAAATAGAAAATAAATCAGAAACAACGTTTTTAGGACTATGGATACAACAAGACTTTAAATGGAATAAACATATACAATATCTGAATACTAAACTGAACTCGATGTGCTTTGCGTTACGTATTTTGAAAACCTGCACTAGCATGCACACATTAGGAAATATTTATTTTGCTTATTTCCATTCATACTTAAGATATGGGATCATATTTTGGGGTATGTCGCCAGATGTACTAAGCACGTTTAGGATACAAAAGAGGGCGATTAGAATTATGGCAAATGTAAACTCTAGAGAATCATGTAGACCTCTTTTTAAAGATTTAAACATTCTCCCACTGCCCTGCATATATATCTTTGAAAGTATTATGTTTTTTAAAAAGAATTTAATGAATAAAGATGTTTTTCTTAAAACAAACAATGATGTTCATAGGCATAACACAAGACAAAATCAAAACATTCATATTTCACACACACACACAAGCATATATCAAAAAGGAACTTTTCACACTGGAGTTAAATTATACAATAAACTACCCTAGTATATAAAACTGGCCACAAAAATAAAAACCTTTGATAGAATGTTGACAGCTTATCTGCAGTGCCATTGTTTTTACTCAGTAGTTGAATATCTTAGCGTATAGGAGCGATGAAATCTATAATTATATTTTACTTTTTTTAATTTAATTGTAATACCTAGCTGTCTGTTGTTGTATTTATAGAATTAAGTTTTCATATTATGATAATAGAGTGAGGTGTAAATAGTTGTGCAATAAGATTGTATCTATTAAGATTTGCTATTATAATAAGTTAAATAGTTATAATATTAGTAATATATACCTGTTAGTTCTTTTATTTTATAGATGTAAATTCTGACGTGTCCTATATCAAAAATGTATTGACTGCATGTATTTGATCAAATGGAATTAATAAAAATCTATCTATCTATCTATACAAAAGAGGGTGATTAGAATTATGGCAAATGTAAACACTAGAGAATTATGTAGACCTCTGTTTAAAGATTTAAACATTCTCCCACTGCCCTGCATATATATCTTTGAAAGTATTATGTTTTTTAAAAAGAATTTAATGAATAAGGATGTTTTTCTTAAAACAAACAATGATGTTCATAGGCATAACACAAGACAAAATCAAAACATTCATATTTCACACACACACACAAGCATATATCAAAAAGGAACTTTTCACACAGGAGTTAAATTATACAATAAACTACCCCAGTATATAAAACTTGCCCCAAAAATAAAAACCTTTGATAGAATGTTGAAAGCTTATCTGCAGTGCCATTGTTTTTACTCTGTAGTTGAATATCTTAGCGTATAGGAGCGATGAAATCTATAATTATATTTTACTTTTCTATTTTAATTGTAATACCTAGCTGTAAGTTGATGTATTTATAGAATTAAGTTTTCATATTGTGATAATAGAGTAAGGTGTAAATAGTTGTCCAATAAGATTGTATCTCTTAAGATCTGTTATTATAATAAGTTCTAAATAGTTATAGTATTAGTAATATATACCTGTTAGTTCTTTTATTTTATAGATGTAATTTTTGACGTGTCCTATATCAAAAATGTATTGTAAACATGTGATTGATCAAATGGATTTAATAAAAACTAATCTAATCCTAATTCTAATGAGTTTATGAACGCACTTATATTAGAATCTTGGTTGCATGAAATCATACAAACAGTTGTACTTATGTTCACTGCACTGTACTTTACCTAGGTGTTTACTTATAGTCAGCGTTTTCTTCTCTCTAAACAATAAATATCATCAGCAATTAGTTTTCCGAGAGTAAAAATTTGGCAACTCTGTTTAAAAGTTTTCCAAATGTCATTGTTCCTCTTCTATTGAGGTGGAGACCGTCATAAGCAAGTTCCGTGTCTTGTAACCAAGAGTTCCCTTCTAAAAAAATGTTGTTTTTTTTCACCACACAACCAATCCAGTGTTGAATTGACGGCATTAATGTCTATGTCACGTCTTTGCAATACACCATTAATGCATACTTTTGAACTCGGAAAGACACTTTTCACTTCGTCCACGAGCTTGTTCATGTCATTCATTATGTGATTTGTTGTTGGAGAACTGTTCAAGCAATTTGTCCCTACATGAATCATTACCACCTCAGGATCTTCTCGAACATCATTTCGACACACCTTTCTAGTTAATTGCTTAGTTCTTATTCCTGGATAGCAATAGACTGCGGCATCATCTACTACTGGGCCTACATTTCGCAAAATTTAATCACCCATGACAAGTACACGAGGACTTTTCCTTTTATTAGTAAGTGGGTTATTGATAGGTTTGTCGTATCTGGATGTCTCATTTTCAATACCGGTATCCTGCCTTCCTTCTACGTGGGGATCGGAACGGCTGAGGATTTCAAACGGATTCGGGGAGATAAAATCGTTAGGAATATTCCCAGATTTCACCAAGTTAGGCCTACGTCTTGGAAAGCGTGCATTGGTTTTAGACCTAACATCCAAATAGTCCGCCTGAGTAGGCCTATCTGCTTCTGCTTGTAGTCTTTCTTGAAGGAGACTTATTTGAGACTGTGCGTTTTTTTTAGATCAACCACAAACATTTTGAATATTTCCTGTTTGGAGGCCAAATCTAATTTGAGGAATTCCGTTTCATTCGCCGCTTGCGGCAACTCGTACTTGTTTCCCAGTTGATTTTCTTCACTTCTCACAATTTTTTTGCCACTACATACTTTGTATTCACAATTAAAACACACCTCTTCAAGAGATAAATAATTTTTGTTACATTGAACACTTACATCACCCGATTGGGAACAATTATCAAAAGATAACCGTTCGTGACTTACGTTAAACATCGCCATCTTTGTCCTGTTCAAGAGATTTCTCCCTTTCCTTTCATTTCTGTATTGCCACATAGCATGTATATACAAAGAAAACTGATATGTTTCATTACATTGATGGCTCGTCAGCTGAATAATAGTATTAAAAATGAATAATACATAAATAAAAATTTAAGGAAAGAAAACAATATTTATAATAATCACATAAAACAGAATGACATCCTCATCTGGACATTTTACAATCAACATAAAACAAAACAAAAAATCATCTTCATATGTCAGAATCATTAACAAATTCCTCAACGCTGTAATAGCATTTATCAATCAGAAATTTCTGAATGGATTTCTTCACTTGCATAATGGACATGTTACTGAATTTCCTCCCGATTTTGTTGAAGACGTTTATTCCTACATAATGTGGAGTTTTCTCAAACAGTTTTAGTCTATGATAGGGCAGTGTGAAATTTGATTCATGTCTTGAATAATAATTAAGGGAAAAGTGATTGTTTTGAAACAACAAGGGGTTTTTGAAAACAAATAAAGTAATTTCAAATATATATAAAGAAGGGACAGTCATAATGATTAGCTTTTTAAATAGTTCTTTACTAGATACTCTTCGATTTACATTACACATTGCTCTATCTCTTTTTGCATAATAAATATTCTTGCCATATCTGAATCCCCACCCCAGAATATAATCCCATATCTAATAACAGACAAGAAATATGCATGGTACACTGTTATCATGACCCTTATATCGGTAGCTCCTGCCAGGATAGATACTGCATATACAAAGCTATTTAATCGTTTAACAAGGCCGTCGATGTGACTCGACCAACATAGATTCTTATTTAATGTCATGCCAAGAAAATTAACATTATTCTTATTTGCAAGATCAGTGCTATCCAGATTAAGTTCAATTTCCTTTTGTGAGGAATGTTTGCTTCTAAACAGCATTATTTCTGTTTTAAGCATGTTTAATTGCAAGTAATTTTCTCTACACCAAGAGCCTAGATCTTCATGTGTTTCCTGCAAAATATTTTCAATGTTACAATTTCTTTCGCAGGATGCAATTACAGAAGTATCGTCTGCAAACTGTACAACATTCTGTTGGTGATGGTTAGACGCAAATCATTCACATACAAAAGAAATAAGATTGGACCCAGTATTGAACTCTGTGGCACGCCTTTGGTCACCCTTTCCCATTTAGAATAATAATTAGTCCCATTGGATAATAATAATGTTCGTTGCTTTCGATCGTACAGATAGGAAGCGAACCAATCTTGAGTTTTACCATTTACCCCATAAATATCTAATTTTTAAAGTAACAGTGAGTGGTTTACTGTGTCAAATGCTTTAGTCAGGTCACAAAATATCCCAGCAGCACACTGAGAGTCATCTAGCAGTTTGCTTATGGAAGAAATAAATTCCTTTATTGCATGATGTGTACTAAGATCCTTCCGAAATGCAAACCGAGTATTTAAAATAATATTTTCTTTATAAATATATGTAAGAATTTGTTCCTTAACTACCTCTTCAAATATTTTTGAGAATATAGTTAGTATAGAAACTGGTCTGAAATTACTCATATCATCCCTTTTCCCCTTTTTAAAGAGTGGCCTAACCTCCGCATATTTAAGACTATCTGGAAAACTCCCTGTTAAAAGTGACTGATTAATAATCATTGATAATGGCTGTGCTATCCCATTTACTGATAGTTTTACTAACCAAACTGGGATTTCATCCCAACCAACACTTTTTTTTTTATCTTTTAATGACAAAATTACTTTTTAAATTTCATTTTCAGTAACAGTTCTAAATTCCATCTTACTTGAAATGTTAGAAAACATCCTTTCATTTACATTGTCATTACCACTTGTGATTTCTGTCCCGATATTCACAAAGAACTTGTTAAATAATTCCGACATATAAAGAGGGTCATTTATAACTTTGCCTTCTGCGCGGATTTTCATAATTTCAGTTTTGTTATTCTGTACACCAAGTTCAGATTTTACTACAGACCACAATGCTCTGTTTTTATTGTTAGATTTCATTATGAAGTTGTTATTTGCTTTGATTTTTGCAGCCTTTACCTCTTTATTAAATATTTTCTTGTACTGCTTCACATATTCTAAGAATTCTGTTTTTTTTATTAACTTTTGCTTCGATATGAAGCTGCCGTTTCCTATTACTTGATATTTTGATCCCAGGCGTGATCAACTGTACTTTTGAAGACTGTTTGATTTTAAAATATGTGTATGTAAAGCATTCATCAAAAAGGTAAAGGAAACTATTAAAACTATTAAAATTATCATTTGTTGATGTTTTACAATCAAAGGTCCATTTTACTTTATTTAGTTTTTGTTGAAATTAATTTATGTTTACAACTGACTATAACCTCTACTGTAAATCTAAGTTGGCAACAATGTGAACAAAAATGTATTTTACTGTTATAAGTTGGCAATTGTTTTAAGCCAGAAGAAGATGTACAGCTAATGGCGGAATGTATGTGTAAGATATTGTCTGTGAAATCTGAAGCCATCAGCGATCAAAATTGTATCTGTATTGAATGTAGGGAAGTTTTTGATAACTCATAAACATGTGTTATGCTGTAGAGTCAAAAGGCGCCTTTTGATGATACTTGTTTAATTTTTGATAAATAAAAGGACGTCATACATATTGACAATGACTTGATCATTCATCCCCGCTCGGAGCATAAGAATTACAACAGGTTATCGGCCCAGATACCGCTCATACGTCAGACACGCCGAGCATTACGGGATACAATTTGGACGTCGAGAAAAAGTCAGCCGAGTCAGTCGTCGTCGTCCAAGTCAGAAGTCGTCAGACCAGTCCAGTCAGCCGAGAAAGTCCACGTCAGTCATCGCAGACAAAGTCAGCCCCGTCGAAGAGGACGTCAACCACATCGTCAGCCCAAGAAACGTCAGCTAAGTTAATCTAACCTCAAAATGTCAGTCAAGTAGCATATACATGAGTCAGAGTAAATTGATAAAACTATTTGAAAATAGATAGTAAAATCTTGTGAAATCACACGTTTGTAAATTTGTCATATTTTTGAAACTTAATTTTGCTTTTTAAGTCAAGTCATGGATACAGTAAATGTTCATTTAGAAACTTTGACAGAAGATTTGCATGGAAATGTCAATTATGATTCTTGGCGTTTCAAAATTAATTTAGCTATGAGAACAAAAGAATGTTTCGATATTGCAACTGGTTTGACTGTCAAACCATCAGGTACAAACTCCGATCCTGTACGTAATTGGATAAAGAAAGATGTCGAAGCTCAAGCGCTTATAGGTTTAAATGTCAGTAGTAATATAGCGAAAAAGTTAGTCAAATGCCAAACAGCAAAACAAATGTTAGATAAGCTAGAAAATGTTTATGGTAAAAAGTCTGATATTACTGTAGAGGGTTTGCAAAGGAAATTTTTTGGTTATGTTTTTGACAGCCAAAAATCAGCTGTTGAGAATTGCTTGGAGATTCAACAGATAGCCGAAGACCTGTCATCAGATGACGACAGGGTGAAAGACAGTTGGATCATGACACGAATGCTGAGTATGCTACCACCTAAGCTGCACCATTTCAGAACAGCCTGGGACAATGTGACAGGAGCCGACAAAACTATTGAAACACTCATCGAAAGATTGAGGCTGGAAGAGGATCGACTCAATGAAGGTAAAAAGGAAAGTGGAGCAACGGCAGTCAACGCACTCATCGCAAAGGAGAAGAAAACTGGAAATCAGTCTACTCACAACAATAGCAACAGACAAGGTGGAAGCGCGCCAGTCAGCTGCTGTAAGTGTGGACAGAAAGGACATGTGAAGAAACACTGCAGAAACAAACCCTGTGCCAAATATCTTGCCTATTGTAAAGAAAACTACCCTTGCCATGTGTGTGGACAGAAAGGTCACTTCGCAAGAGACTGTGCTAAGAAGGATGATAACAAAAATGGAAATGAAAGGTCAGAACGGAGTGAACAGAAGAGCACGAATCGCCCATACCGCGCACTAGCGTCAGTGGGACTGTCAACTGCACAGCTGAACAGTCTAAATTCGAAATGTAACACACGAAATCACTGGTACCAGGACTGTGGAGCTACACAACATATGGCATCACACAGGAACTGGTTCGTCAAATTGATTGAACTGGAAACTCCATCTCCTATTGTCATCGGAAAAGCGACTGTACTAGAGGGTGTTGGCATCGGCAACGTTCAACTTGAGGCGTTCTACGGAACAGAATGGTACAAGGTCATCCTGGAGGATGTGCTTTATGTGCCTAAGCTCAACTACAATTTGATATCTGTCAGTCTGATACTCGACAGAGGTTATGTCCAAACTGCAAACAAAGATAAGTCAATATTTGAAACGTCTGATCATCGTGAAATTGTGGCCATGGCAGTCAGAGAAGGTGACCTGTACAGAATGACGCTACGCCAGGAGATGTCGGAAGCCTGTATGGTAGCCACCTCGATCGTAACCTGGCACGAGAGGCTCGCATACCAAAACCTGAAGTATGTGAAGGATGCTTTGGACAGGAATGGCATTCCTTATGTTGATGATTGGAACGAGAGAGTCTGCGAAGGATGCACCTACGGTAAACAACATCGGGTATCTTACCCACTGAACGAGAAGGTTGCTACCCAACAATTGGATCTGGTCCATGTAGATATTGGAGAGATGGCGACACCATCGCTAGGAGGAGCAAAATATTTCTTGCTTTTCAAGGATGATTTTTCACATTTCCGAACAGTATACTTCTTGAAGACGAAGGACGAAGCCGCAGCCAAACTGGATGTTTTCATGAAGCTGGTGGAAAACCAATTCAGAAGAAAGGTGAAAATTCTAAGATCAGATAATGGAACCGAGATCAAGAATGCCAACACACGTAAGCTGCTGGAGGAGCTAGGTGTCTTTCACACTTTTTCAACAGCTTACACCCCAGAACAGAACGGAAGAGTGGAACGTGAAATGAGAACAATTGTAGAGTCAGCAAGGACAGCAATTCATGCACGAAACCTGAAGGACAATTTGTGGGCAGAAGCAGTGAACTATTCTGTGTTCACGATCAACCAGACTGGCACAAGTTCAGTGAAAGGAAAGAGTCCAGCCAACCTATGGTTTGGACGACAGGTCAACATGAACAAACTGAAAACCTTCGGATGCGACTGCTACGTTTTGACTCCCAACCACAAGAGATGCAAGCTTGACTAGAAGTCTAGGAAAGGTATATTTGTTGGATACGACATTGACTCTCCATCCTACAGAGTCTATCTGCCTGAAGAACGTGATGTTGTAAGTTCAGACAACGTCGTGTTTAATGAAGGAGAAAAAGATGAGCGAAACCTGACAGATGTTGAAATGGCCATGGACGAGAACGAGTTGATTGAAGAAGATGAGTATGAAGACAGCATAGACCTGAGACAAGACAGAAACGAAGAAGGAGATGAAGCCAGAGAAGAAGAAGAACAACCAAGAAGAACAGGACTACGTAATCGTCAAAATATTCAGCTACCTGCCAAACTATCAGACTATGTCATGGGCTACCTACGGGGAGGAAAGAGTGCCAACTTAGCCATGATAGGAGAAATCCAGGATATCTCTATTTCCAAAGCGTTGAAAGATGCCAAGTGGCTAAAAGCCATGACAGAAGAATTTGAATCGCTTCGTTGTAAAATAATTAAGAAGGAGTGTTGAAATTTAATTATGTTTACAACTGACTATAACCTCTACTGTAAATCTAAGTTGGCAACAATGTGATCAAAAATGTATTTTACTTTTATAAGTTGGCAATTGTTTTAAACCAGAAGATGTACAGCTAATGGCGGAATGTATGTGTAAGATATTGTCTGTGAAATCTGAAGCCATCAGCCATCAAAATTGTATCTATATTGAATGTAGGGAAGTTTTTGATAACACATAAACAGGTGTTATGCTGTAGAGTCAAAAGGCGCCTTTTGATGATACTTGCTGTTTAATTTTTGATAAATAAAAGGACGTCATACATATTGACAATGACTTGATCATTCATCCCTGCTCGGAGCATAAGAATTACAACAGTTTTCGAATGAAGTCAGTTTGATTCTGTTGATGAAAATTTCTCCTTCTTACGTTTTTGCAGTTAGGTGGTTTAAATTTTGAATACTTTGGTAGTGACAGAAATAGAGCATTGTGGTCAGAAAAGCCTATTTCAATATTTGCTGCCTTATTTGGTGAATAATTATAACTCGTAAGAATATTGTCAATGCAGGTTGCAGAGGTGGCTGTTATTCTTGTTGGTTCTCTGAAGTTAAATTCATAACCATAATTGCTGGCTAGTTCAGAGAAATGTCTGGTAATGCAATCATCTGAAAGAATATCTATGTTGAAGTCTGCTGCGATTATGACTTTCTTATTTTTACTTATTTTTTCATTTTATCAAGTAATACATTAAGTTTGGATAGAAACATACTACTTGTAGTGTAACCTGGGACTCTATAGATCGACAATATTATTGTTTTATATTCAGGTAGCTCAATGCAGCAACTTTCAAATGTATTTTCCTCGTTCATCATATCAAAGTCATTCCTAACAATAAAATCTACTCCTCGTTCAACAAGAATACAGGAACCTCCGTAACTTTCATTTTTTCTACAGAAATAACTACCTAATACATATCCATCTAACGCATTCAAAAGATTTATGGAATCTTGAGATAACCAGTGTTCAATTGAGCAGATTACTTTAACTATATTATGCATATCGGCAAGAAATATCCTTAAATCGTTAATTTTATTACTATTACCACATGATAAGCCTAGACTATTTATGTTTAAGTGCATGATTGCAGGTGTATCTGTAAATTTATGCTGGAGCATTTCTCTAGCAGACAAAATAGGCCTACTATAGTTATTTTCAATATTGATACAAAGTTCCCTATCTGAAATAAAACTATGATCTAAGTTCTTGTATTTTTGTGAGTTACCACTGTTTACTCTGCATTTAAATGCCTTATTTTCCTTATCTGAATTCTCCAGCCTACATTCTATAAAAAAGCAACATTTTCAAGAGTGATAACAGAGTTGACTATTTCTATATTATTGATACTACTACTGATTGTTTCTGCTAACTTCGTTTTGCCATTTACATTCATATGCATACCATGCCTTGTGAACATGTATCTATCAAATTTAGTGACATCTATCATATCGACATTTTTAAACCGTGAACATAACCTGGAGATCTCATTGTTTACTCTGTTTACCTCTATATTTACACATGACTCAGGGTTCAAATCGTGCCTAATTGGTAAATTAACAACAACAACATTAGTATGGGTTAGTTTACCAAGCGTACACTTCAAATTTCTTAAGACTGAATTATCTTCATTTTTTGCTACATCGTTTGAGCCACACATCACAATTACACAGTCTCTTTTATCAAGATTATACGATACCTCAGGAACGTTTCTTAGAACTTCGGACGATGTTGCTCCCGGTTTGACGATGCCAAGCCTGGATCTTCTTCCTTGCTCAAATTTTTCGGTGACGCTCCTACCATGAATGTCGGAGAAGAATAAAATTGTCCCTTGTGATGTACTACACTTGCGATGATTATTCAGTTCAGTTTTCTTTTTCACGATTATTCGAGATCCCCGGTTGTTCTTTTCGGAATGGACACTAGGCCTATTTTCAAAACTAACTGACTCGTCCCTTGTCCAGTACCTCAAAACGATTTTGGAGAGGTAAATTCATACCTGCAATGTTTTTATTTTTTAGGAAAACTCTTTCCTTGCAAACTTTCAATTCTGTTTGAGTGTATGAGTTCGTAACTGCGCCAGCGTAAGAACGGGTCGGAATGTTTACATTTGATTCCGTACCCACGATGCCTCCTAGCTTCGTTATTTCTTCTCTTAAGCATTCAATTACTGCCTTGAGGGTTAGGTTCTCATTTATTAAATCACCCACTGAAAAGGCTGCGTCACAGTCACAACACCAGCTTCGTTGTTGATAATATCGTCGCTACTACTACAACTATATACGCTGTTTTTTAGGCCTACACTCTTCGCAAGACCATGCCGTCATAAGTATGCTGTTCTCTCTTACAGACGGGTCCACTCTACCACATCGAAAGTGAAATAACATACTGCACTTAACATATGAAACACTACGTTTAACTGCATTTTTACACTTTTTGCACATTTTACTGGTTAAACTTGTATTTTTATCGGACTGAACACTAAAAGACAACTTGCCTAGCGCCGCCATCTTGTAGGTCTCACATTCCTTTGAACCTCAGCAATGATTGTTGCCAGCTGGAGTACGGATTCTTCTTTTCTTTGCATGTACTTCCAAAAAATGATGAACATAACTTAGGTAATCAGTCAACATACTCACCCAGTATTTACACCAGGTTGATGACGATAATGATCCTATCCTCGATAATAAAGCAACAGCAACAATGAAATCTAAAATTACAGATGGCCATGAAGTGTCATCTTTCCTAAGACAATATATCCAGAAATACCAGTTATACCGGTAATAATAATAATAATAATTTCATAACTCATTCAGTAATAATAAACAAAGCTATTAAGAAGCAAAGGAGCCTCAGCATGGCATCACATATGATGATATGATACGAAAGCTTTTGATTCAGAGCCTCATACTTATCTTGTTAATATCTTCAAAATCTGTGTAGACAAACAAACAGTACCGCACAATTTCTTTAGCATTGGGGTACACTATATATTTTCCAAGGCTCTGAACAGTTGTCATTTAGGGACATTGACTTATGGTGAGGATTATATCAAGGAACTCCCTAAGAACAGTAGCCTACCCCTTGGTTCTCTATTCTCTTAAGCTCTCTGTAATTCCATCAACAGCAACTGATACAATATGAATTTTGAGTCCAAGTAGGGTTATGAAATGTCCGGTTTTTGCCAGAATGTCCTGCTTTTCATTCACTTTGGTTTTGTCCCGCCGGCATTTCTAATTTATCGAAAATATCCGTCATTTTTTGTTACAAGATTTCTCATTTAGGTTTTCCCCTTAAAGTCAGACAGATGTCAAATACATTTTCAGAAGATGGTTTGGATAAAGAATGTAAGATGTTTATGGGAAATGTATCTTGTTTCTGTAAAACCTGCACTGAATACTTTGATAAATGGATGCATCCTAGGGAGGATTCAAAGTGTTTCAAATGGTTGAGACTTTGCAAATGTGCGACAATGAATATTCTCTTGTGTGTGTGGGCGGGTAAACTTTAATAACTTGACGATTAACGCCCAAGCGGTTTTGTTCAACTTTCCAGAAATGTTTCCACCCCTAAAACCTACCCAGTGTGTCCCCTAGTAATTACGGACCTGAATGCAGTAAATGATCCAATATTGTAAGCGTGACCTTAAGGGACTATAGTTTTACTAGTCAGCAAAGAAAACCTCTTTAATTCCAGTTAAAGAGACAACTCGATAAGTATAAGCTTGCATTATTTCAGTATAACCATAGTTGATTTTGTAAAACCATATTATCACCCCTAACAGACAAATTCCGGATTTTCATCACTATTTTAGAAGTTTACCTAACATTAGATATACCACATTTAACATACACCGACTGTTGCATTACCACACTGCAACTAAATAATTGTACATATTGTATATATTTTTCACCTGTATTCTCAAACATAGATGTTATAGCCTAAGTGTAATGGATCTGATGATGATCGCTTGACGATCGAAACTGGTCATCCTAGTGTATTTATTAATCTTATGTAATTTATTTCAGGATCAGGGCATAACCCAGCTCTATTTGGGTACATTCGTGTTGACCGACTGAAAAGCACCAAACGTTTGTTTACTTAGGCAACACTGAAAAATGGCTTCAAACCTCACAATGTTCACGGCTAGTCAGGCAAATCGTGAAGCCAAGAGATTCAAAACAATCAGGCTTAAACTCATGAACATAGACAAGTCAATTTGGTTCAACAAAAAATGTACAGAACTAAATCTCACTCCTAAAATATGTACTAATTAAAACCGTACCGATTACACCAGCCATAATCATTTCAACTAAACAAGCCAAAGCGCTTTGGATAAGAAACGAACTAAGATTTGCATACATAAGAAAGCAAAAAATCAACCAACAACTATACGATATTCAATTGCAACTAAGTAACTTCTGGCACGCATCCCAATGGGACAGTTTTACCGAGCACCTACATGACACCATCAAAATCAGAGCAACAAGGAAACACGAAACGCTAGAATGTAAACTAAGAAAACTAGGAGAAACACAGAATAATCAACCTAGTGAACAACACACGAATAACAATGAATTCAATTTCCACAGCAGGGTAAACAACAGAACGAACGTAACCTTCTCTCAAAATGAAATGGATATGCTAGACAAAGGTTTGAAATACAACTGCACAGACGCACACACGAAACATAATATAAAACAGTTAATCACAGATATCGAGATAGCCAGTCACAAGCTCCCAGCAGAAGACAGGGAATTAACCAAAAATCTTGCCACCAACGAAGCCAAAAAAATCCTCAAATGAGAGGGCGAAAACAATTACACTCAAAACAACAAACAACTAAAAGAAATAAAGTCATTGAAACAAAAAATAAAAGAACATGAGTTAATCATCACAAAAGCAGATAAGGGAAATACCACAGTAAATTTGAACACAACAGAATACATTGAAAAAACAGTCGAATTCCTAAACAACAACGAAATCAAGGAATTAGCAAAAGACCCCACCAATACATTCCAAAAACAAATAAAAAGTGTATTAAAAGAAACAGAATACATATTGACCAAAGCTGAAAAATCAAAACTAATAAACATGAACCCGAAAATACCGTCATTAAGGGGACAACCAAAAATACACAAAAATGAGTGCCCAATGAGACCAATAGTCAATTGTAGGAATGCGCCTAATTACAAAATCAGCAAAGAATTACTAAAAATATTAAAACGCCGCCTTTCCAACGACAAAAACAACTCTGTAAAGAACACAAGGGAATTAGTAACAGCACTGAACACCCTACAAATGAAACCTAGCATGAGGCTTGTATCTTTCGATGTAACTAACATGTACACCAATATTCCTATTAATGATGCAATCAACACTATCGAAAATAACTTAAAATCCAACAATTCGGAAAAAGAAACTGAAGAGATCGTGCGACTACTGAGGGTCGTCCTCGGCCAAAACGCGTTTCAATTCGACAATAAAATGTACACATAAACAGAAGGATTAGCGATGGGATCACCACTAAGCGGATTAATCGCTGACATCTTCATTAATGCACTAGAAAATGAGTTTTTAGAAAAGACTTCAACAAAGGGAATAGTAATATGGAAAAGATACGTAGATGATGTAATTTGCATCTACGATACTGAATTAAAGCCGCCTCCGTGGCTTAGGCGGCAGCACGCCGGCCTCTCACCGCTGGGTCCGTGGTTCAAATCCCGGCCACTCCATGTGAGATCTGTGCTGGACAAAACGGAGGCAGACAGGTTTTTCTCCGGGTACTCCGGTTTTCCCTGTCAAAATTTCATTCCAGCAACACTCTCCACTATCATTTCATTTCATCTGTCATTCATTTAATCACTGCCCCAGAGGAGTGCGTCAGGCCTCGGCAGCCGGCACAGTTCATATCCTCGCCGCTAGATGGGGGCTTCATTCATTCCATTCCTGACCCAGTCGGAGACTGGAAGCAGGCTGTGGATTTTCATTCATACTGAATTAACAAGCGAAGAAACAATTCTCCAATCCATTAATAGCCTACACCACTCAATCAAATTCACCAAGGAAGCCGAAACAGATCGAAAAATAAATTATCTCGACATAACTATTGAACGTAAGGACAACGAGCTTTCATACTCCATATTCCGAAAAGCCACACAAACCTCGCATGCAATCGACTATCAGTCTAATCACCCCAGTACGCATAAATTAGCGGGGTTCAACTCAATGGTGCACAGAGCTTTAAACATACCCATGTCAACAAACAATTATAATAAGGAAATAAGAACCATTAAACAAATAGCAAAGGAAAACAATTTCCCGCCAAGCAAAATAGACCAAATTGTAGCCAAACATAAAAATAAAGATAAAATGATTCCAAAACCGGACATTAATGAGAAAAATTTCGCGCGCTTCAACTATGTGAATGAGAACACATATAAAATCACTAATCTATTCAAAAAGCAAGGCATAAAATAGCATTCACAACGAATAATACGACCGGGAGGCACCTGCAAAATAGCAATCTAAATAAACAAGACCCGTATTCAAAGTCAGGGGTATATTCTATTACATGCCAAGACATTGGTTGTCAAGCTAATTACATTGGACAGAGCGGAAGACGAGTAGATACATGTTATAATGAACATAGGAATGCGATAAGATACGGAACACATTCAGCCGTATGCGAACATATGTGTGACACGGGGCACAGCTTCACTAAAATCGAGACTGATCGAAACATAATTCATCACGAATCGAAAGGCAGAGCTCTCGACATAAAAGAAGCAATCGAGATTCACCTAGCCAAACAAAACAATCCCAACAATCTAAATGAACACACTTTTATGGAGAGTTCACCCCTTTTCGCTCTTCTAAAAAACACACCCTGTCGAAAACAAGACACAACTTAGCGATACAGCCAAGCTAGATAAAAAAGGGGGGAAAATAGCGGTGTTTATAGGTAAATGTTATTTGGATCAGGTGTACTATGTACATTTTCTGCAATAAACCTAGGCCGATATGCGCGGCAGTATTAAAGGTGCCGGGACGTCTTCTATAGACCGTGTACCGCTTAGTGAGAAATGGCTATTTAGCCCATGCGTGGCGAAGATAGTTCCACGGTCTTTAGTAGTTGCAGACTCCTGCATTCAATAGCATACACTTTTATCTAGATTTGGCAAAGTCACACAAATATACATGGCACTGACCTCTGGAAGAACATAGCAACTAAAGGGGGAGGAAGGGGAAAACCAGTTCCACCCAGCGAACACTCGGGGTTAGTCGATTACAACTGATGTCTATGGCAACACGCAACTGCTTCAAGTTCCAGTTAAAGAGACAACTCGATAAGTATAAGCTTGCATTATTTCAGTATAACCATAGTTGATTTTGTAAAACCATATAATTACCCCTAACAGACAAATTCCGGATTTTCATCACTATTTTAGAAGTTTACCTAACATTAGATATACCACATTTAACATACACCGACTGTTGCATTACCACACTGCAACTAAATAATTGTACATATTGTATATATTTTTCACCTGTATTCTCAAACATAGATGTTATAGCCTAAGTGTAATGGATCTGATGATGATCGCTTGACGATCGAAACTGGTCATCCTAGTGTATTTATTAATCTTATGTAATTTATTTCAGGATCAGGGCATAACCCAGCTCTATTTGGGTACATTCGTGTTGACCGACTGAAAAGCACCAAACTTTTGTTTACTTAGGCAACACTGAAAAATGGCTTCAAACCTCACAATCTTCAAACCTCACAAAGAAAACCTTGTTTTAGATGTTGAGGTCCACTAGCAGTGTTGCAATGTCTAGAAATATCTCCAAAACCTGCTTTCATATCGTCATTGCCGAAGTTAGGTGGCAAATGTAGTACTCACTCGTGATAGTATTGGGGAAACATACGGTATTTAACTCTCGACATAACCATGTTGAAAATTATCGACAGCAGTAGCTAAGCTCGCTAAAGCGCAGATCTAGGCCATGGGACCAAGCACTCTACGGACTAGGTAGACGTGGGTTCGAGCCCCACCGTCAGCCGTCCTTGAAATATTTTTCCGTAGTTTCCCCATTTTCAACTCCAAGCAAATGCTGGAAAGGTACCTTCTGACAGGCCGCTTCCTTCCACATCCTTGCCAGTTTCTTTCATCTTCATTCATTTCATCTCTCATTAACTCCTCTCATGAGATTGGCGCCAGGAAGGGAATCTGGCCATAAAACCATCCGCCACACAGGATTTCATCGCATCTCATCTCCAACCCCGTTGGAAACGGAAATAATAAGGGGTAGACATACACGGCATAGACGATAACCATATTGAAAACTGGAGCTATGTTTTCATTGGTGGTCTACTGTATGGCAGCATTAGAACAATTTTTTAAATGTAAATACTGTACATACAGTATAAGTTATTACGTCAGCAACATTAAAGAAATTGTCTGTTGTAACAGTTGTCAGTTGACTTTCAGTAACTTCCATTTGTGAAATAAACTGGTGTGATAATGAGCAATCAAATATCAACATTCTTGGAAATCCAGGTGCCCGTGCGGGCTCCCATGTCGTTTTTGGATCGTATATAATAAGATAAAATGACATTACTTACCTTTAAATGAAATATAAATCCATTCGTAGACCATGCACACGAAATAAATAAATAAATACATAAATAAATAATAAATAACACAGACACAGTGTAGGCGGCCGTTCATAGTAAACTTAATACATAGTACATACGAATGAACTGTAGGCGCATATAAATTACAATATTCCTTTTTAACATTACTCTAGTGTTTATCAAAAAGCGAAAGCGCACCAGCCTAACTGAGATTAGGATGATTTGTAACCGGCACACGAGTTAATTCTTATCTCGTATTCGTCATTCGCAGGGGCGAAGCTACTTCCATCTTTCAGTAGCTGCCTTTTTCCGCATGACATTCAAGTCCATATCGGCCAGTTCGTCAATGACCCTCCTACACATCTGCTGTTGTTGCTAAAGTGAACTGTTAAGCTCAATGCGCCTGATTATGCACCATTACGTAATAAGCAGAGAATGAATGAGTAAATTAAATCAATTCACTATTGTAGCAAAACTGCTCTTCAGGCAAATATTGATTTTTTTCAAATTCTGATTTCTGAGGTGGGCCAGACAGGCTTAATGAGCCCACTGTCGCTATATTTAATATTGCGCCTGACAGAAAGTTAAATATCTGAAGTATTTATATTTCGCACAAAATTAATTAGAATAAGCACTTTTGCAAAAAAGTTTTTTCTCAGTCTGACTTTCATATCGTTTTCCTTTTTAAGTTTCCTGCCGGTGCCCACGAAAACATTAAGGGCCTCAGCTTTGAGGATATTGTATCATGTATTCAATATTTACAGTGAAAAGGTGTAGAAATGGATAATTCAAAATTATTCGACCAGTTCTGCAGTGCAAGGGCTTATTCTAAAAGTTCAACTTTGCATAAAGACATAACACTACACCAACAATGGTCTGTTTTCTTTAATAAGTGCCAGAGCATTGAGGCATTTTCTGAACTTATGAACATTTGCCAGTTTGTCTTTGACATACCAGGCAGCAATACCTCCACTGAACGTGTTTTCATTCATAAATGCTCAATGGACAATAGAACGGAACTGTTTGTTGGCAGAATCAGTAAAAAGAATGTTACTTGTGTGCCCTTGGGAGAGGCAGAGGTATCGAACCCACACTCCTTTACTTCAGAAAAAAGAAGAGATTTTATAGGTTTTAGTACAGTTTTTAAGGTTATTGACGGGTTAATAGGAAAGAGCCCTAGTAATGACGCATGGAGTTGGTGATGCAACGCGAGGTAAAGCTGGCAGCTGGGGTATGAGATCACTTCGACAGCTCAGCGATAAAGGGTTACGCATGGGATGGAAATAGCTCAACGAAACTTTCCACTCCAGACAGAGAGAAAAGATACAGTGATAAACCCCTGAGGCAACGATAAATTGCCAACACTGCCGTGGAGGCGTGGCCAAGAAATTGGAGAAATAATTGAAATTAGCCAGTTACGTGCAATAATCTGAAGAAATGACTTCGCCAATGTTATTTATCCTGGAGGATAGAATTTTGAGAGCAAGAAAAGTTAATAACCATTGCACCATATAGAAATGCCATGACAGCACTACGTAATCGGGAGTTCACCAAGCTAGGAGTTAGTAGTGGTGGAAAAAAAGAAGGCACCACCTACGCAATTCAGTAGCTCAATTTAATTAATATTTTATAATCCTACGATCAGTTTTTAGAAAATTTGATATATTCTTGACATTTAAGCCATGAGCATTCAGGAGGTAATTTTTTTTATAATCGTGCGACGATTACTTTAGAAGTTAGATCTGGAGAAGAAGCCAAACTGATCTTTTTGTAGCAGAATCAATTATAAACCCTGGGAGCACAAGGAAATTCATGCAGTCTACCGTACTCCTTGAGGGGAGACCCTGCATCGCAACATACATGCAGTTTCATCTGACCGTGAAGGGTCACGCTGCATCACAGCGCATAACGCAGTCTTCATCAGTCCCGTAGGACGTTACACTGTGACGCCGACGTATCGCACTCCATGAGGGGAGTTGCTGCTCCAGTAATTATTCAACAGTGCCGCCGTGCATTTGAAGCGTCGTAATCCTTGTCAGAAGGAAAAGTACTGTCAAGCATAGACTTTTATAAGTTAATCTACAGACTTAACCAAAGTAGTATACTTTGACTTTAAATACTTTGGCCGGCGAGGGCATTTAAGCTGTATACATTCAGTGAAGTAGAAGCATCGCAATATCTCAAAGTACACGAGACAACGATAGAGTAGTGAACTCTATACATTTTATCCAGTACGTTAAGTAACCGAATTAGGGCAAACGTAGGATAAACGCCCAATTTTCCTGAACTGAGGAGATTAGAGCAAGTGACGATAGATTTTTAGGAATCTACATTGGAGGCATCATTAGCCCAGTCAAAACGCAGTAAGACTTCGGAATCAATTCCATAAGCGACGACAATATTCGTCAGAAGTAAAAGTCCAGAGCAGGACCATAAGAGAAGCAAATACTAGATCGCCGTAGTAGTAGACACCGCGAATCTAGGAGTGAACGTAAGTTATAAACATTTGTTAGAGGAACATTTGCGTATTGAACGAGATACGACATCGTGCAGTAACTGTAAGAGTGCCGATAGTCGAAATAGACCGGAAAGGAGAATCAGCCGTACCAGTAAGAGTGAACGAGACTTTCAATCACCCCGAGTAGGAGTAGGAAGTCGACGTGAAATACTTGCAACCCTTGGAGGCGGAAAAGAAAAATATCACGTGTGTAAGGCAAAAATTAAGTGCCGAAAGTGAAATTTTTAAGTGTAATATAATATTTGTGAAAATTTAAGTGTTAATAATTTTTAGTGATTTTTAAATGGTAACAAATACCATGAGTGTATTTCTTAAAGAAAAGATAACCAGTGTATGTAATTTTTGTAGATTGAAAGAAGTATTAACGTATTTGAAGATGAATGTTAATATTGTGTAAACACAAGTGAGTGGGCAAAAATGTATCGTCATTGGAGAGCAGGTCGCTGATCTGTGCAAAATCATGTGAGTACCAGATTTTATTATATATGGTGTTCGGGAGACCTTGTGTAACAATTTATATGGAGATATGATTCTCAAATGTGAAACAGGGATGTATAAAACAGTGTATAACAATGTATTGCGCGATCTGAACAAATAATTTAATGATAAATATAACTAATTAAATGTGTTAATTAATACTGAGTAAAAGTATTCAGTGAAATATTAGTAAATGATAGAAGAATGTAATGATATACAAGCAAGATAATAATAATAATAATAACTTCATGATTTAATTGTTTAATTGTTTAATTAATTTTCATATGTTAATGATGGAAGCCGTACAGCTCCTTGTAATAATGATAAAAGGATTATTGAACTATTTAGAGTTCTTAAATACAATGTCAGAGTTGTTTATTAAAGGCAAACGTTATATTTTTGGGGACGAAGATCAATTAAGTGATGTGAATTAAATAATCTTGCTTTGGAAGGCAACTTGGCTATATTGAGGTAATTAGCGCTTTGGTGCGCATGTATTATAATGATCACGCTAGTACGCAGTGAAAATACGCTAGGCGGAGTAATTATGGGGAACAGCTGGATGCGGTAATTGATTTATTTGTGTGCATTGCTGTATGCAAGCTTCGAAAGGGTGCCAATTATTTAGCGCAGGGATTTGCATTATTGTCACCCAGAAGACGATATTGTTGGACGGTTGATCTGATACCACCAATCCTGTTACTGTTGGTTCTAAGCCCTCAAAGTGGAAATGGTTCCCGAGGCTGACCGAGGATCGATCTGAGATTCCTCTACTTCGAAAGTCCCTTAAATATTGTGGATTTTATTGAGTATCTTACCTGCCAGCGCTAAAACTCCATAATTATAATCTTGCCTGAGCCTGATGGATAGGTTATACGAACCTCATAATGTATTGTATTGAAATGAATTAATTGCCTTGTCTTCCCAAGTTAAAGAGAGCTGCTTTCTGCAAGCTAGTTGAATGTACCGTCCCGAAGGGAGAAGGCCTTGCGCTCCCCTGTAAAGTCGTAAATTTCCCTGAGTGTTTGACACTTTAACAGACCCTCGTTATTGAGATAGGTCGTGTAAAGAACTGTAGGTTTCCGCGGCAGACGGAAGTAAATAATAATGTTTTAGATGCCCCAGTAGTTGGACTGAGATCCATTCATGTTAATTATTCTTGCTTGTACAGTTCAGATCCGCGTTTCTCAATGATTAAATTGTCTATATGAGACAAATATAAAAATCCCTTCTTTATTGTTACATGGCCGTAATATTGTTCCCGAGTTATAATGGAAACATTAGGGTAACTGGGAGTTTTATCCTGATTTGATTCTATCAGTAGTTTCCAAAAACTCTAGATACACGAGATCTCACAGCACAAGTAGAATTTGGTAGTATTGAAGGGAGAGATGGTAAATTTGAATGTCATGTGAGCCCAAATAAATGGTAATTGCCAGTACCATTGTCATTGTAACTCATTAATAAGTAATACTCAATTAAAGAGTAATAAGTTTGTGTTTAATTATAAAAATAATATGTAAATGTTAACACCCGAGCCATCTTTGAGCTCGTTTGAAAATTTTATGTAAGTGATTTATGGAAGTGCGACTTAGATGACATTTTGGGCAGGTTCAATGGAACCATAAACTAACGTTTTTGTAAGATTTTTGTTTAGTGATTCCTCGTTCCTATTAGAACAAGTGTGAAGATGTCTTTTCAGTTTTTATGTTTTATTTGTAGCGCCTAATTTTTGAGTTTATTAAATATATTTTAGATTTTTATTTTGATGTTTATTTTTTATGAGTGTATCCTAAGCTTGATCCGAGTGTGTAAATCATACAGTGGGAGAACATTCTATGCCCCGAAAAAGTCTGATTGAGCTGGCGGACTATGATTTGCATATTCTTTGTATTCAAGGGTACACTTGTGAGGTTCAAATTCTTCACACGACATAAGTGCTTCAAGAAAATAATTCGAGTAATTTTTCAAAAGTAGGTTCTGTTGAAAAATACAGCTTCAAGGAAAAGAACTGCAGCAAGGACTGATCATTAAGTAAGGTATTTCCTTTGGTAAAAAGTTATGTGTAATATTATGTATCATTTTGTTATCGATTGAACTTGTCAGGCATTTTTCTTAAATTTGCTGAGCAAAATTTTCAGTTGGTAACCCTTAGTCCAAGGCAACAATCAGGATAGACACACCATCAACTGCCTACTGTATATGGAAGATTTAAAGTTATATATCAACCCAACAACCCTGACGCACAAATTTGTAAGAACTGTATCCAAATTTAGCCATTCAATTCACATGGAATTTGGTCTAAGGAAGTGCAGATCTGTAAACATGGAGGGGTAAAAACGTAGCAAAAGAGATGGATTCTTTATTGGCATTGATCTAAGTATTCATGATCTATCAAAGGGGCAGAGCTTGGGCTTTCTACAACCCTGTTGGTTAACCATGCCAAGATTACGAACGTACGGTAATGAAATAATTTGAGCATAGATTGAACTCCTCAGAATAATCCTGAGCAAGTGGTGATTGTTGTTTTAAGGGGCACAAAAACGTAGGTCATCTCACTCTGTTCCTGAGTCAACTCAGCCAGTGCATAAAACCTTTCGTCATTATTATGGTTAATTTTCTGGTAGTTGGCAACAAAGACACACTTGAAAATATGAAAAGTCGGATGTTCCAAACCTGATGCATACGGTTTTTTGTGTAATACTGACTAGGCGTTTAAAAGTTACAAGGGAGGACACACAACCAAAGAGAAGTTGCTGATTGATCTCGTAATCCTATATTTACATATTTTTTCTAAAATGTTAAAAGTACGCTAAAAATAAATGTTGCCATACCTAATGATAAAGAATGTATTTGTTCTGCATACTGGATGCTTTTGTCATCTCCTGCGGTGTTATATGGCAATTTTTCCCGAAGCCGTAGTTGGATCCAGTTTGCAAAGAATGAAGTTTTCTGGCATGGTGAGAACATCTGGTTTCCAAGGATACGGGAAGAATGTACTGTAGCTGGTCAAGCTGGAAGTAAGAATAATGGTTTAAATTCACATTAAACAATATCCGTTGAGAAAAAAAAGGCAAAACAAGTCATATCGTAAAATATGTAAACCTTGAAATTTAGGAGCGATTGCAATATCATGTTAAATAGTTTCTTCAGACACTGAAAACGCATCGGTTGTTATCTTAGGAAATGAACGAGTACTGTGCATGTTTCATCCATTCTGAGATGGAAAAAAGGGTAATGTTTTGGCTGTAAAACTCTCTCCCTGCTTCCAGCCATTCTTCTTTTGTAGTATACAAAAAAATTGCTGTATGTTTGCTGTCCCCCACTGAAGCAGCAGTCGATGTATCATGGATCTGAATTCAGCGAGGGTTTTGAAGTCTGGTCTTTGCTGCTTGTGTTATGTTTAATCCTATTCCTTTTCTAGCTGCAGTAATATAAATATATCACTTTGTTTCAATGCCTTGAAAATCGTCATTGTGGTTGCATAAATTTGCGAAGCTCTTCCCAAATTTGTATTGGGCTGCTGAACGGTCTGAAAAGCAAAATATCTTTTTTTTTTACATTTGGGACCAATTCTGTTCTCAAAAGAGAACTAAGTTATCTCGGGAAGGCATGTGTTGAGGGATAGGGAAGTGTAAACAGACAACACACACTGGTCACTATTCTAAACTCGCCATCTTGTATTGCACACCACAGAATACAGAGTAACAAAATACAAAGAACAGGGAGGGACAGATATACACACACACACAAACACACACACACTGCAGTCCAACATAATGTCAATGGCTGTGGAGCTAGGGAGGTGGCACCATCTGTGGCCAAGTTGGAAGTAAATTCCCAACAGCATGCACAAATTGTGTGCATGTTTCACCATTCTAAGATTGAAACAAATGTCTTAAGATTTCAGTTCATTGTATTCCTTATAGTACACAACAAGTGGATGAACAGTTGCCAATTAGTTATTGATATAATAAAGGCCTGGGCTTCATCTTGCACAATAAATTAACAGGTTTCAGCAAAATCACGAGTCACCACTGCTTCATTAGCAACAAAATGTTAAGCACAGTATATATAGCCCACTCTCTTTTGAATGTATGGGTATAGTTATAGCTCTTGTCCTTATCATGCAGTTTAGTTTCGTTGAATTAGGCTGGCTAACTACACAAGTAAACTCGTGTAGCCCACTGGTCTGGTACAAGGCTTCGAAATTGACACCACTTTAATCCACAGGCTCAGCACCTCAAACGAAAAGTAAATTCCTCAGCAGAGCCAAGAATCGGACCCGAGCCTTCAGGGTGGTAGACAAGAATGCTATATACTAAAATACAAAGCATACTAGCTGGTTAAATATTAACGATATATACAGACAGTGCACTGAATCAAGTAATATGCACCAGTTTGAGTCATATTAATAACAGCAACAATGAGAAATTTGTCAAGTCGTCAAACGCACACTTCCATCGTATGGTAATAGCGAATTGTATTAACATACAGCATTATGTGAATGCAATTGTCATGTGTCTAATAGAATGAAAACGTATAAGCACCATAATAATTGTAACTGCTATATACAGTAGTGTGGCTCCTCGAATCAATTTATAGTTTCATGATGGCGATTGTGAAAAATACACAGTTGAATGTTCCTGTGAAAAACATTAAGAGTTGTATCATATATAAGACTCGTCGTTTACTAAATTAATGTACGTTGTAATTCCACTACTACATCTAGAGAAATTGATTCCAACATTAGAAAAGTAGGTCCATCCACCATCTTGATTGTATAGAATTGTTGATCTTGTGGCTTCTACATAGAATACCTCATTACTTGAGCAGTTCTTAGCCTATTTTCAGCATATGCAACATAGGCTTAAGAGATCACCTTTTGTCCGTTTGTGTATGCGTATGTGTACGAGTGAGATCTGTGTTTGTGTGTCCACCTTTAATAAAATCAAAACGGCATGAGCGATTTCAATGAACCTCGGTGATTACACTACTATTTTTTCAGAACCCGAGCGTAGCCTTCAAGTATAAATACGTTCCACCAATCAGACATTGCGGCCGCACGAAATATTTCACCGGCATTCTATATTTCAGAAATTACTGATATCACCATGAAATTGTGTATGGTGACAGAGCATACGTACCTTGGATTGGGGCTTTGGCTGTGACTGTATTGCACCCAGGTAAATCTCAGCAGGCGGGTCCAAGTCCCGGGGGACGGGCAACGTTGGTGTGGTAGCTGCTGAGTCCTGCTGAGGACCGGGTATAGGACAGTATAACCCTAAAACAGCTGCAGATCCTGATGGAAGGAACAGGATTCGTCTGAGGAAGTAGGGGGTTCGAAGACCATTTGTGACAGTTGAAAACAGTCACACTGAAATTCCTACTCTACTGGACACTATCTCAAGTTAAAAGATGGACAAGAAGCTGGATCTGAGTGTCATTGTTAAAGGGATGCTATCTTATTTATGTATGGCTCTGTGCAGCTCTGTCCCGGCCAGGAATTGTCGCGCTATTTCAAAACCTACTGGAACAATTTGAATTTCGTCTGACTCAAGCGAAAACTCATTGTACCAACACAATCGGTACAAATTCCCTGAACTATGTGGTTGGTGTGTTCTGGTGGCTAACTCTCCCTGGTTGGTAATGGCACACATGCACATATGGCAGAGTTTAGTCACCCTGAGACTAGTTATTGCGTCGCATGTGAACGGGACTCTATCTGCCTGCAATCAAGTGACGAGAAGGTTGCTCTGTGAGTGCTGGGCTCCGGCCTAGCGCGTGGTCGCTTGGTGGGTGGCTGAAGCGTTAGCCTGGAGACTTACAGGTATGATGATTTAAATATTTCAAAAGGATTGTGGACTGAAACACGCGTTGCTCAAACTGTTTTTATTTCTTATTTGTCAATTGTTTTGCGGTCTTAGCGCGGGATTAAAAGGTTGCGCGAAGGATTGTCGTTATTACCTCGTGGCTCAAAGCATGTTTCTCTGGATTTCATTTTGCTTATTTTACTGTATTCCTTCCCGCTGCGAGCTTGTGGCCATGTTGCTGAGCTCGTCTTTTTGTTTTGAGTTTGATAACTGGGGTTAACATGTGAGCCACTGAATACGTATTAGGGTATGGCGCCATCCTAATTTACGTACCGTACTATATCTATTTTTTCCTTTTATACCAGCTTCCTAATAAAGATACAGTGATGTATTTCTTGTTCATTTTGGTGGGTAATAGAATTTGGTTGTAATAATGGCGGGAAAACCCTAGCCTATTGTTCGCCATTGTCGTTGGCTTGTCGTGGCCCCTCGTGGTCTGTCTGTTGCCAGTTCTCGATGAGTGTGGTCGTGTGCGCCACAGCGCGCCTGCTTACAGTTAAGATTTGAATTTACATAATCTTTTCTTCACCCGAGAAGATAATGGAATTATTTTCAAGTTATTGTGGCCGGTGTTTTGTGGCAATATTATTTTATTTTATTCTGGTTTCACTTCGTGAGTATTTTTTTTTTCGCGGCCTCGTGGAAGCCGGAGTAGCTTCAGAGTTGTGCATTCTGCTGGTAATTGATTTAAGTGGGGATACTTACTGGTAACTGAATTATTCAAATGTGATATGGGGTCAGTTTGGTTCGTGGCAAACAGTATTCATTTTTGTGTTTTTTGCCTTACATGGTGATTGAGTTTTGTGGCCATGTGGATGCTTGTGCAACGTCTGTGAGGTGTTCTTGCTTTAGGGATCGGATGTTCCCCAAAAGGTAAACTTTTCGATTTAGCACTCGGTAGTGCCGGGAATCTGTAATTCGGGTTTCTGTGTTTTTGGTTTGGTTAATTATCGCCCTCCTCGGGGCTTTTTAAGATAGCCAGTGTTGTGTTAGTTGTTGCTTTGAACCTTTTGATGTTGGCCCTCGGCCATGTAAGCTATATTTTGGACCAGATATATGTGTTTATCTTTTCATTTTAAATTCTTTCATGAGTCATGTGTGATAACCTAGTGTCCCGTAAGGCCTCTGATAGAACCCACCAGCCGCCTGCTCCCCGGTTAATCCGTTAGTCCGGTTTCCTCCTCTCCAAGGTAGCAGTGTGTGGGGAGGGGGAAGGGGGCGAGAGAGGCACTCATATCGGTTTTCGTGGACGGAGCTCCTTCCGACCCGAAGGCTGGTAGAGTAAGTGGTAGCAGTAGCGTAGGTTAAAGAAATACCACGTGCTACTGACCATGTCTCATGTCCACCCGGTATTCTGGTGCCAATGTCTAACCAACCTTATTGCTGAGTTATGTCAAGTAAATTTTTCTTAAAGTATCATGCTTGGTTGTTTATTAGTGAAGTGTGATTTTGCTAATATTTGTTTTGATTTCTGTTTCATTTCGATCTCTTCATCATGACAGAGCGCTATGTAGCAGATCCCCAGTAATTGTATGATGACGAAGTCAGCTATGAGCTGACAATCAGGAACGTGGAAACTCCACAAGACTCGGTAATGGCTCGAGCTGCAGTTCCGCCTTTCATGTCCCTGTTGTGTTGCCGGTGCTTGCCGAAGATGACTTTCAACGCGGTAAGTTCCAAATAGTACATAAAGTATATCTTTGCTCTTACATTGTCTATCTGTTTTTCTTGAGGATTATGGTACGTCTGCACAATATGATAGACTGCGCGCTCGGCTACGTTATCTATTCACAAGGTGAGAGGATATTTTCCCAGTATCAACTCATCGCCCTGACGAGGAGTTGTTTGAAATTATTGAGGCTCAACATTACCTTATTAACCCTCCATCGGGCGCATCGCATCTGAGAGATGAACAAGCAATTCTTTGTTCTACTGGTCAGAGGTGGGGGAACTGCCCCCTCTCAGCCAGTGTGTTGCTAACTGAGATCGGGCACGGTTCTGTGTTACAGTGAGCGATTTCATCTCTCAGATGTATTGCGCACTGAGTGTACCGAAAGGTTTCTCTCATAAGTATGGCAAGTAGTGAGCCTGGTTTGGACTTGTATGACCTAAAGGTTGTTGCGGAAGTTCAGCAAATGTTACTTCTTGGCACAGTACGATAAATGTTCATATGCTGACTGCATTTTTAAATGCTTATGTAAAAATGTGAAGGCCTTCCACAATATTTTAATTATCTGTATGGCCTTGATGAATATTGCATATTATTTTCAACATCTGAATAAATGACGTATATTTATCAGTAATAAAGTGCATAAAACGAAACGAAACCAAATTTTTAAATACAATGACACACGAGCTTTATTAATTTTACATCTCACAGATGCAATGCGCCCGTTCATGTCACGGATGCAATGCGCCCGACGGAGAGTCAAATGTGCCGAAAAGGAGTTCGACGATTCAAATTCTTTTCTTAACGTGAATGATTCACGCAGTGTTGCCAACTTGAATAGTTCCGTGGCTAATCGTTCAAATGATTCTGGTATCAATTCAAATCTGCTAAGTTCTGTGTCTCAAGTAATGTCAATCCGGGTATAACGAGCCAGTTTCAGTCTGTCGAGTGCTGTAGTGTTAGTGCTCTTGTTCTTTCAACTAACCGTAGTTTGCCTGTAGCGTAGCGGGCAGTACTGTGTTATTACCTGTAGACAATCCTGTTGATGGTGTAACTTCTATCTTCTATTCTTCTCCTACTGTGAATTATTTGTCAGGTGTGAATTGTGATGTGACCCCTGAATCTGGGTCACGTTCTGTACAAATGGTACCAACCCGTGTTGGCGATGTTGGTGGTAGCCCTAAGTCTCTTGGTATGTCTTCGAGGTAAGTCCCTGTCACAGAGGGAATGCCATTTAAGTGGCCTAACGTCTGGGTTACATTTAAATGAAAAATCACCGCCCGAGACGGGTTTGGTCGAAGCGTCAGCTGCGTTATGGAATGTATGACTAGGAATTAGGTCAAATTATCCATTCCCATCACTTGCTTGTCCTGTTCTTACTATGGGTAATCCCAACGTTAATGTAAATTCTCACCTGCCTGTGTCTGATAATTTGAAATCGAGTGCCAGGGTGTTGGTCATTTTCCTGATCGCGCTACGTTGCATGTGCCTATGCAAAATCTTCTTCAGACTACTAGAGTCGATCGTTTTCTATCTTCATCAGGCATTATGCCTCATAATTCTTTGTTTCCTAGGTCGAATGACAAGTTCTTACGCGCTAAACAAAATTTTTCTTCTCGGATTGGGTCAAGTGATTGGGACTTTGGAATGCCAAGTGATGGTGAGAATGTGCCTACTCGCAATGAACAGAAGGGTCCGGGTTCGAGTCGTTCTGTGTATTCGCATAATAGTTTCGGAACTCTGGCTTACCCAATAACTGCGTGTGTTTCGAAACTGAAAATGTAAACACTGATTCTACTGATGCATTATTCCATTACTTCGTGAACTTGTCGAAACTTATGAGTATGGTCACCGATGCCCAGGTGTACCATCACATGAAAATGAAAATCCACAGCCTGCTTCCAGTCTCCGACCGGGTCAGGAATGGAATGAATGAAGCCCCCATCTAGCGGCGAGGATATGAACTGTGCCGGCTGCCGAGGCCTGTCGCACTTCCCTGGGGCAATGATTAAATGAATGACAGATGAAATGAAATGATAGTGGAGAGTGTTGCTGGAATGAAATTTTGACAGGGAAAACCGGAGTACCCGGAGAAAAACCTGTCTGCCTCCGTTTTGTCCAGCACAGATCTCACATGGAGTGACCGGGATTTGAACCACGGACCCAGCGGTGAGAGGCCGGCGTGCTGCCGCCTAAGCCACGGAGGCTCTGTACCATCACATGTTCACATTTATTCTGGGGTAATGAGAAGCAAGGTTGTCGATGCTATGGAAAAGAATACTAGTATCGAGTTGTTTTTGGAGCAAATTTTATCTGATTTCATACCTGCTAAGCGGATGGGCTTTGTGACCCAACAGTATTTCTATAGAGTGCAGAATGTAGAACTGTCATTAAATGTTTACATACAAGATATTTTGAAATTCGCAAAGGTATTTTCTGTAAATTTACCTGAAGGGGAAATCGTATCCCATATTTTGAATGGCGTTACGCCAGAATATCGTTCGTACTCGAGTCCAGGGATTCGCCCGAGTGATCTTTGTGCTGCTGCAATACACGCCGAGTCCGTGCCCCAAGCTGATGCTCAGCGAACTTCTGTTAGTCCCCGTGTCTGGTTAGACCTACCAGACCTCAAAGTGCGCCCGATCGTTGGAATGTCAGACCTCAAGGTGCGCCCGATCCTTGGAATAATGTTAGTCCTCAAGGTGTACCTGGTCTTTGGAACAATGTCAGACCCCAAGGTATTCCTGATCGTGGGAATAATGTCAGACCCCAAAGTGCTCCAAATCGCGGAAATTTGGGGCCATTCAAGTGTAACATCTGTGGTCGTGAAGGTCACTCTGACCGGTTTTGTAAGGTTCGTCAAAATTGACATGAGAACAGGCAAGGAGCTGAGCATCCTGCCAAGGTACCGTTGTCGGCTGTGATTCGTGACGTGAACAAGGATGTGGATGTCTATTCTAAAATTTCGTCTGATACTCTATCGCCTGCACCTATCACTGATATTTTGATTAACGATGCAATGTGAAGGCATTGTTATATTCTCGGAGTGCTGCCTCGTTAGTAAATGAAGTCTGGTATCGTGCCATATGGAGCATCAGCAAATTGTCTAATTGGTCCAAGGTCAATGTTAAGTTGGTGTCTGCCAACAATTCTCGATTGGAAGTGCTTGATGCTGCGAAGATCAAGATTAAGATTAAGATTCATAATTTTGCTTGGAAATTTCCATTTTGGGTCGTTCGAAATTTATCTTGCCCTGTAAATTTGGGAGCTAATTTATTTTCTTATACTGGGTTGTTGCTCGACATTCACAGGGACACTCTTTGGTTCAGTTTCTGCACGGATTTTAAGTTAAAGTTTTCTGCTTCGGAGAGATATGATGTAGGTGCTCGTGCTGTTGTCATTGATGAGGACGAACCTCCTACGTTGTCAGGTGGGGTTAAGACCCTTGATTTGAGTAACTTGTCGGATGGACAAGCTGTCGTGATTCATGTGCTAGTTATCCGGAGATCTTCACTGAAAGTTTAGGGGCGATCAAAATATTAAATTACAAGATTGCGATTGCTGATGTTATTCCTGTTCGGCTTCCACCTTATAGGCTTAACCCGCCCAAGATGGTTGAACTTAAGAAAATTATAGATCAGATGTTGGCCGGTGGGGTTATTCGTCCCTCCACTTCATCTTATTCATCTCCGATGTCCCTGGTTCCTAAACCTAATTGTGGTTTTAGGCCTGTAGTTGATTATAGGCGGCTTAATAGGAAAGTCATTTTAGAGTCCATTCCGTTACCGGACTTACATTCATGCTTCTCGTGGTTTGAGAACGGCAAATGGTTAACCCTGCTTGATGGCAATCAAGCGTACTATCAAATTCCGTTAGCCGAGGAATCTAAACATCTCACTGCTTTTGCTACGAACTGGAACCTGTACGAGTTTAATAGGCTGTCATTCGGGCTCTCTACTGGTGGAGCCGTGCTCAGTCGCCTCCTAGATAATGTATTTTCTGGAATAAAATTTGAATATCTGTATCACTGCTTGGACGATGTCGTTGTGTACAGCGAAACATTGGAGGATCATGTTCGTCACCTCCGAGAAGTTTTTGAACGTCTGAGAAGTGCTGGGCTCATCGTTAAGTTGTCTGAGGTGCCCTTCGCCAAGCCCAAAATTTCGTTTTTAGGTCAAATCGTGTCTGCTGCTGGTGTGTCGGTTGACAGCTACCGAACCTAGGGTATTCGTGAGTTCAAGGTGCCAGTCAATGTTAAAGGAGTTGCTCGCTTCGTGGGCATGGTCAACTTCTTCAGTCAATTCATCCCTGATTTTGCTCGCCATGCCCTGCTGTTGATCGCGTTGCACAGGAAAAAGGGTTTGTTTGGGTGGGGAGAATATCAGCAAGCTGCGTTTGAAGATTTGAAGCTGGCATTGTGCAATGCTCCTGAGCTCGCTGTCCCAGATTTTAGAAATATTTTCTTTCGTTCAAACCGATGACTCGTTAGGCGCTGTTGCTGCTGTATAGAGTATCGTAGGCCGATTGCGTTTGCTTCTCGATCGTTAACTCCTCGAGTCCCGTTACTCTGTGTACGAATTAGGTCTTGCCGTGATGTTTGGTTTAGAAAGGTTTAAGATGTACACTGAGCACGTGTCATACGAGTTGGAGACTGACAACGAAGCCTTAAGCTGGGTGTTGGCCAAACCTAAGAACACTATGCGTATTGCTCGGTGGGCCACCCACATTTCTTCATTTCACTTCATTGCTCGGCATATAAAGGGAAGTGAAAATGTGATTGTTGATTCCCTCAGTCGCATATACGAAGAAGCTCCTGTGAAGAAGACAGAGTCTAGGCCTGTCAAACCTGATGTGGTTGGGGTGTGTTATGCCCAACACATGTTGGCCACCTCTCCATTACTGTTTCGTGATATAGCTGTTCATCAATAGGAGGATAAGAATTTGGAAAATTTAATTACTAAATTAAGTGCTGGTGAAATTGTGAAGCTTTACCTGCTGAAGTCACGAGTGTTATGCTGCGTTGCCATGCATTACAAGAAACCGAAAGTTGTTTTGCCTGTTCAGTTGGTAGATGGAATGCTACGCATTTCCGTGAGTCACCGGTTGGTACATCAGGGTATCTTTAAAACTTGGCAAAACATTAGGTAGTCGTTCATGTGGAAGAACATGGATAAGGATATTAGGAAATTTGTATTAGGTTGTCGGAGTTGTAACGTCAGTAAACCTGCGGTTAACAGTAAGGTTGGGTTTCTGTCATCTGAACCTGCATCTCGTCCAAGGGAACGTTTGTTCATTGATTTCGTTGGTCCGTTCTCGAAGTCTCGGTTCGGAAACCGCTTCGCACTAGTCTGTGTTGACGGGTTTTCTCGTTTTCCCTGGATTTTCCCTACCAGGATGAGTAATACGGCCACCGTTATCAAGTGTCTGAAGGTTATTTTCACTTCCTTCGGGCCTTGTCAGTATTTGATCTCTGATAGTGCTAGAACATTCACATCCAACCAATTTCGTAACTTCTGTTTTGATTATTCGCTCTCTCATGCGACTACTCCATACTACCCTAATCCTAGTCTGTCGGAAAGGGTTAATCGAAATTTAGAGCTGCATTGATCGCTTATCACCGCAACAATCATGCTAAGTGGGATTCCTCGTTGCATTGGCTTGCCTATGCGTTCAACACTGCGGAGCACGAGTATCATGAGAAGACTCAGTTCTCATTGATGCATGCGTTCGTGCCTAATTCTCCCCTATCTAATTTATGGTCGCTTCAAGAACTTCTTCCTGGCCAACCTTGCCCTGAGCTAGTGAAAGAAATTTGGAAAGAGGCTCAGCGTGCAATTAGGATGTATCATGATAAGTTGGCCAAGAGGTACAACCAGGGTCGTTAATTTACTTAAGTAATAACACAAAGAAACAAAATACAAAGCTCACCATTACATAACATGGAATATAACTGATACGGACTTATTCACTAATATTTCAGATGCCTAGGAAGTGATGTATGCCTTGCTGGGAGGCAAATTATGACAGCATTATTCAAACAACTGGTTATATTACTACGTTCTGATCACTTTCAGCGCCTAGTAATTTAGTTTTGGTGGTCTCTATATTCCAGTATATTATGAACTGTCCTAAGTTAGTAAGTGCGTTTAGGTAGATTTCATTAGAAAGCTGTGCATGTATATTAAGCAGTCAGCCCGGAGGCTGGTCGGATCCCGAAAGAGCACCACTGTACGTCATATGAGTAGAAACCACAAAAATTCAAGGCAGGGCTATATTGAGGCGTACTAGGCAAAGTGAGGAATGAGATAGTTTGTCATTGCTTTCCTCACTGAGTCTATACAACAGTACTGACTCTATGAGGAGAACAAAAGCTACCTATTTTTAATTTTAAGTGACCAGTGGAGCATTATTGTACGACTGTCAACATTACGTTTGGAGGCCTATTGTGACTATGATCTGTGGATAAAAAGTGAAGGATTTATCATCTAAGGCAGTCTCTAAATTCGTTAGAATATTTTTAAATATTGTTTACTGGGCGCGTCAATGACGGCAGTAAGCATAGCAGCAAGAAGAAGAAATTTCAGACAATGGGACATTGAGGTACAGGTACTATAAACTTATCGGGAATTGACAGTACAGTACATAGCATGATAATACAGTATTTATCCCTTATTTGTGATACTTATGTGTAGATTTAGCGGACGTTACGTTCTGTTGTATTTTCGGAAACATTGTATTGTACAGGGATTACAAATCCAGGAGGCTCACAAACGAAACCTACAATCAGTTTTTGAATAACGTTCTGCAACCGTATGTTAAAACGAGTGACATTCTCACCCAGAAATGTAATTATGACAAACTTCCCTTCGCGCGATGCTTGTGGCGCGTGGAATTTCCATGTTTCGAATGTTTCTACGATCGGTATCATTTTAGGGAATGCACAGTATCTCCCCGAAGCGTTAATATACAAATGAAGTTGCAAAACATTGTAATCCCTGTACAATGCCATATATTAAATACATAAAACTTATTGTGAAACCCATTTGTAATTTTACAATGGACATAAGGCCCTTGTATCCACCAACTTGATAAGAAACGTTCGTGTAGTAGATTGTCAATAGACATGAGTAGATAAATGGAAAACTAAAAAAAATAATTAAAAAAACATCATTAATGGGGATTTGAACACAGGGCACAAAATTGCTAAGCCACGGCGATAAACACTGCGCCACCACATTAGATAATTATGTTACGCGCTAAAAGGCACGTAAAGCCCGTCCGACACACGTCCAGGGGCGAACCTAGGGCGGTGCGAACGGTGTGACAGCAGCGGGCGCTGTCATATGGGGGAGCCCAGAAGATCCAACGATAGTTTGACCATGACGAATATTCGTCATGGTTTGACTGTGCAAAAAATAAAACCGAATCACCTTATTAGCCTACTACTTAAAACCCTACCCTCCAAAAAATAATTCTATATAAATAAGTGAGCTGGGGTGTGTGCATTCAAAACTACAGAAATTCCCAATTAACGTTGTATAAAATAATATTAACGAGTTGAAACCAATATCTACACATATACAGGGTTAGTCACCTAAGATGTCCCTCGCCAATATCTTCTCAACCGTTAAAGATATCAATATTCTGTTTTCACTTTTGTGAATGGTGCTAAGGAGCTCATAAACTAACTTACACTATTTTTTCCTTTCATTGTGAATAGCTGAGATATTGGTACCAATCTTCTTCTTTTTAATAAAACTATACTAATGTTTGCATACAGGGTAACAGATTTCACTGAGACAAATTCAACGGTCTTATTATTTCCCAAATCGGACAAGTACTTTTTGAGAAAAAGAAGATATGAAAACTGTGCTAGGCCACGTCTTTTTTTGGTGACGCGTTGTGCGGAATGGCTAATACTTGACAGCTGAGTGTGAGTCAAGGCTCGTTGTTGCCCTTTCATAGCGTAGCCTTGCACACAGGTGTAATCTGCTTCAAAACTGAACGAATATCCTGAAATCTGGATCGTAGTCGTTATTATCGGAGTTTGGTTCTTGTAGTAGTCACAAGTACGCTAGGTCAACTTCTACAAGGCTGTGCCTTTCATAAAAATAAAAAAAAAGGTATCAGGCTTTTGTTTTTATCAGCAAATCTTCTAGGTTTGTGCCGTGTCTTGTGTGGGGTTTCGCCTAGGACACCAAGCTGGCTCATCGGCGGGCTCTTGGTGTCTCCGCCCGGACCCCCACAGGAGTGGCGAAATGCGCGCTACCTCCCTTTATATTGAGTGCAACTGCACTACTTTACTGCAAGAACTAAAAGCTCAAGCAGCCTTAACCTCCCTATGAAGGCTTCCCAAAAGATGGTATATTGGCTTTCACGGCCTGTGGGGGTCCGGGCGGGGACACCAAGAGCCCGCCGATGAGCCAGCTTGGTGTCCTAGGCAAAACCCCACACAAGACACGGCACAAACCTAGAAGATTTGCTGAGTTTCAATTCACCGGCCGTGAAAGCCAATATACCAACTTTTTGCTTTTATCGTTATCACTTACATTGCGGTAGTAGCCATGAGCAAAGCCTATATCACAAGAGATATTACATTTTGTATTTTATCAATCAATAAACGTTGATTTCAGGATTGAATCTCATTTTCTTACAAGAAGACATTACAACAAATGGCGACCAGAAGTTTCGAAACAAACTTGCACGGAATAACTCGCGGACAATAGCGAGTTCCCTGCGGCCTAGATTATAACGTCCAATACAACTTGCGGCCAGTAAGTACTGTCTATTTTGCAAAATGCCGAAAGACTTTCCTCCATTCGGCCCACGGGTTGAAGATATCAAATCATACTTTCAATGCCTCACATATTTGTTTGTGTCGGAGGGAATTGAAGATCTGCAAATATGCAAAGCTTTCTTACTACGCAGTGTGGGTCCTAGAACATTCCAAATCTTAGCAGACCCCTGTTCGCCTCAGAGTCCAGGAGATTGTACATTCCAACAACTTCGGGACAAGTTGGAAAATCACTACGCACCAACGCGTTCCGTATTTGAGGAACAAATCAAATTCCACAATCGCAGTCCAGCTCAAGGGGAATCTCATGCAGACTATGCCATAGCCCTGAGACACCTAGCAGCAACTTGTGAGTTTGATGCATACCTGGATTCTGCTCTGAAGACTCAATTCTACTCAGGCGTCACCAGTGAAACCATACGGGACCGAATAAAGGATGTGGAAGCTAATTTTAATGGCATGCTCACCATTGCTCAAAGATATGAATGTGTGCCAACTGTTTCCAGTGTCAACGCTATACACTATCACAAGTCAAGCAAACCAGGAGCATTCAAGAATACCAAACACTCTGCATCCAACAACCGGCAGTCAACATCCAGCAACAAGAACAAATCCAATCTTGGCAATCAAGCCAGGAAGTCATGTCCGTTCCTGGAGGCTGAGTATCACTCGTGTGAGATCAAAGGGCACATCTCTGCTGCATGTAGAAAGAAATCTGAGAGAAATAAATCTCACTCCAGTGGTAAGATAAAGTCAGTCGAGGACGACCAACATGTAACACCACCACCAGGTGACATAACCTATCTAATTACCTCAGACATATAAAGTATATCTAGTAGTAACACCAGTTCCAGGACATCGATATGTCTCCAGGTGGAAGGAGTGCCCATACAGATGGAAGTGGACACAGCAGAAAGTCTAAGCTTAATTGGTGAACAATTATACCTGCAACACTTTCAACATCTCTCACTCAGACCCACCAAATCTCTCCATGGATGTACTAGGCACCATCTGGAATTACTTGGACAATTGGAGGTCCAGGTCAAGTACAAATGCCAGAAAGCAATCCTTCCGTTAATTTTTACTGGCTCTGGTAATTCACACTGGATTGGCAGAAAATATTTCCTCCCCTTACCGTACTCCAGGTAAATCAAGATACAGAGTTTTTGAAACATAAATTCTCCTCTGTATTCAAAAAGCAACCAGGTGAAATCAAACAATTTAAGGTAAATGTAGTTCTTAAAAAAGGTGCTACTCCTGTGTTCTATGGGCCAAGGGTCATTCTCATACCATTCCGACTCCCTACCAAGGAATTTCTGGATGCCATGGAGGCGAATGGTCAAATCAAGCAAACCATGTCGAAATCAAGAGGAACTCCTGAAGTCCCAAAACCACACAGTACATTTACATTTCGCATATGTGGGGATTTCAGTGTCACAGTGAACCCCCAGCAGGATATGGAATACTACCCACTTCCTCACATAGATGACTTATACACACATCAAAAAAAGTTTTGCATCACCTCGGTTCCAAGAGTTCCGGAACCTTTAAATACAAAGGGAATAGAGATCAACACAAACAACATTTCAGCTCGTTTTATTGCTCATGAGACCCACACATTGCATGTTGTACCATCATACAGCTAGACTTTCAGCATTTGTGGTCCAGATTGCAGTACACACCACTACCTCTAATACCCAGTAGCACGTCCTCTTGCATTGATGCATGCCTGTATTCGTCGTGGCATACTATCCACAAGTTCATCAAGACACTGTTGGTCCAAATTGTCCCACTCCTCAACGACAATTCGGCGTAAATCTCTCAGAGTGGTTGGTGGGTCAAGACGTCCATAAACAGCCCTTTTCAACATATCCCAGGCATGTTCGATAGGGTTCATGTCTGGCGAACATGCTGGCCACTGTAGTCGAGCGATGTCGTTATCTTGAAGGAACGCATTCACAAGATGTGCACGATGAGGTCGAGAATTGTCGTCCATGAAGACAAATGCCTCTCCAATATTCTGCCGATATGGTTGCACTATGGGTCGGAGGATGTCATTCAGGTATCGTAAAGCCGTTTCGGAGCCTTCCATGACCACCAGTGGCGTACGTCGGCCCCACATAATGCCACCCCAAAACATCAGGGAACCACCACCTTGCTGCACTCGCTGGACAGTGTGTCTAAGACGTTCAGCCTGACCAGGGTGCCTCCAAACACGTCTCCGACGATTGTCTGGTTGAAGGCATATGCGACACTCATCGGTGAAGAGAACGTGATGCCAATTCCGTGGGGTCCATTCAGCATGTTGTTGGGCCCATCTGTACCGCGCTGCATGGTGTCGGGGTTGCAAAGCTGGACCTCGCCATGGACGTCGGGAGTGAAGTTGCGCATCATGCAGCCTATTGCGCACAGTTTGAGTTGAAACACGACGTCCTGTGGCTGAACGAAACGCATTATTCAACATGGTGGCATTGCTGTCAGGGTTCCTCCGAGCGGCAATCCGTAAGTAGTGGTCATCCACTACAGTAGTAGCCCTTGGGCGGCCTGAGCGAGGCCTGTCATCGACAGTTCCTGTATCTCTGTACCTCCTCCATGTCCGAACAACATCGCTTTGGTTCACTCTGAGACGCCTGGAAACTTCCCTTGTTGAGAGCCCTTCTTGACACAAAGTAACAATGCGGACGCGATCGAACTGCGGTATTGACCTTCTAGGCATGGTAGAACTACAGACAACATGAGCAGCGTACCTTCGTCCTGGTGGAATGACTGGAACTGATCGGCTGTCGTACCCCCTCCGTCTAATAGGCCCTGCTCATGCATGGTTGTTTACATCTTTGAGCAGTTTTAGTGACATCTATGAACAGTCAAAGGGACTGTATCTTGGATACAATATACACAGTCAACGTCTATATGCCGGAGATCTGGGAACCGAGGTGATGCAAAACTTTTTTTGATGTGTGTATATTGTAGCTGGAAATTATTTTTTAAAGCTTGATCTTTCCCAGGCATATCAGCAACTCCGAGTGGGCGAATCCTCCCAAGACACAACACACTATGGATCTTATAAATGTCTGCGATTACTATATGGTCTGTCCTCAGCATCTGCTATATTCCAAAGTATAATGACACAAATACTTGCCTCCTTGAATGTCTTTATTTATCAGGATGATGTCATGGGAGCTCCCAAAACCTATGGAGGATGTATGAAGCTTCTGGAAGAGCTGCTTCAAATATTCCAGGAATACAACGCAACCGTCAACTGGGATAAGTGTGAACTGCTAGTCAATATATTAGAATACCTCGTATACATCTTGGATGCTCGAGGTCTCCACCCAGATACCAAGAAAATTGATGCCATTTACAAAGCCAAAGCACCATCCAACCCAACAGAACTTCAACCATTCATTGGTCTAGTTTCGTTCTATCATAAGTTCATTCCAAACATATCCACAGTCCTTGCCCCCTATACCAATTAGCCAAGAAGGACGCCGAGTGGAAATGGGGGAGAAGAACAGAGTGAAGCCTATGACGAATGCATCCTTGCACTTACCATCGATTGTGTTCTGATCCCATACAGCCTCGACCTTCCTCTGCGCCTAACATGTGATGCTTCTCAGCATGGGACTGGGGCTGTAATATCTCATGTGATGCCCAATGGTGAAGATCGTCCCATAGCATTCACATCGAATACATTTTCGTCTGCTAAACATGAATATCCGCAACAAGAGCGTGAAGCTGCTGCCATTGTGATGGGCCGAAAGAAATTCCATAAGTATTTATATGGCCGAGAATTTGAACTCCATACAGACAACTCGGCGCTTATCACAATATTTGGACCAAAATCACAGCTGAGACAGTTCACGCTTTACGCTTACAGAGATGGTCTGTTGTACTGTCAGCTTACAGGTACAAGATCTTACTCAAGAAATCCAACGAGATACCCCATGCAGATTATCTCAGCCGCAACCCACTCCCAGACCAAACAGAAGTGGAGTCAGCAATCAATCGAGTAGATATAAGAAGTATTGGACCTCTTGTCAGCAATCCAGATTGCTCAAGAATCCAGAGCGGATCCTCTCCTAAAACAAGTTCTGCGCTATATGATCTCCGGTTGGCCTGACAGTATAGAGTCAGCTGAATTGCAACCATTTCCGCCGCCGCCTAGAGCTTAGCGCCTAACCCGCCGCCGCCTAGAGCTTGGCGCCCAACAAGACTGTATACTCGGGGATGCAGAGTTCTCATTCCGCCTGCGCTACAACCTGTAGCACTCCAAATGTTGCATGAAATGCACTCCGGCACGTCACGTATGAAAACTCTAGCCCGAGGATACTTGTGGTGGCCCCGCATGGACGATGATATAGATCGACTCGTTCAAACATGCACATTCTGCCAATCACTGCATATGGCCATACCACCAGCACAAGTCATGCTTTGGCCATGGCCAACAAGAAAATGGCAAAGAATTCACCTAGACTTTGCTGAGTTCAAAGGTACGCACCTCCTAATTGTCATTGTTGCACATTCTAAATGGCCTGAAATTGAAATTATGCATGATGGCACCTCAGCGGAACAAGTGTGTAACATATTATCTACTATTTTTGCGCGATGGGGGTGGCCGGAAGAAATAGTGACCAACAATGGTCCCCCCTTTGTCTCTCAAGAGTTTCAGAAGTTCTTAACGGAACGAGGCATACAACTCCTACATTCACCGGTATATCACCCTTAGGTCAATGGTCAGGCTGAGAACTTGGTCAGGTCAACAAAAACAGCTCTGCTCAAACAACTACTAGATCAAGATACCAAGACCAACCCCTGCAAAGAAAAATTGATGATTTCTCGATGCTTTACAGGACAACACCCCATACTTCTACAAATTCCCAACCAGCTGAAGTGTTCCTGGGTCTGCGTCTTAGGAATCACCTTTCACTCCTCCATCCTGAGACAGTACTGTCCAGTCAAATGAAGATGGTCCAAGAGAAGATGATAGAAATCAACAAGGGCAAGGTGACAGCCTATCAACAGGGTGACACCGTGTGGGTCCGGTCTATCATTCATAAGATACTCAAATGGATCCCTGGCGTCATCGCAAGACCTATGAGGTCATGATGGGGGACAAAACCAAACACATCTCCACGCCACATCTACGCCCAATACACTCTGGTGTTGATGTCAGCCCGGATTCAAAGCTACCCCAAGTTCCAATGCAACCTCCTCAAATTTCAATCTCTCATGTTCCTCCTTACGTTTCAGGTGGAGCCAATCCACCTCCTGTATTGACTCAATGACTCACAGCAACTGAGCCGGTTTAACCTGCCCCTGAGTGTCTTCCTATTCCAAGTACTCCGGAGGTCACATCCAGTCCGTCCCCAATGAAGGTAGCAACTCCCAAACGGTAAACCTAGTCCCAGATTACTGCTCCATCTGACAAGCTGATCCCACCTACACCTAGGGCATCCCTCAGCCGTCCAGAGTTCAGGCACGCTAGTGCGTGCACCCAATGTTACTAGACGGTCTGGGCGAAATGTGGTTAGACCTTCATACATAAGTCAATACAAATGTTAATTGTGTCAAAGCTGTAGGCTAAGTTACAAATTGTGATTATTGTTACCTTCCGTAGGGCCTCCAGTTCTTATTCCATTAATATCAATTATACAGTATGTCGTAAGTGTTAAATTTGTGACATGTTTACATCTCCACCCATTGCCAGTGTTCAAATTTTCCCGGGCGAGATTGTAGTCGAGTCACTGGTATGTTAGGTCAACTTCTACAAGGCTGTGCATTTCATAAAAAAAAGGTATAAGGCTTTTGATTTTATCATTATCACTTATATTGCGGTAGTAGCCATGAACAAAGCCTATATCACAAGAGATATTACATTTTGTATTTTATCAATCAATAAACGTTGATTTCAAGAATGAATCTGATTTTCTTACAAGAAAACATTACAACAGTTCTTTGGGAAATGTAAGCAAGTGTTAAAAAAAATAGAAAAATGATATTTCATTTGTTGTCTAATAATTTCATACGTCACTAGCTGTTTGGTACAATGGGACAAAGGAATGCTGGCGTACTTTGCTTTTGATTTGCTATAACATGTAGAATAAATACTTCACGGTGCGCAACACACTTCGGGAGCTTTAAATGTACCAGTGGGTAACAAGAAATGGGAAAGCAAAATGTTTTGCAAATGCAGTACGCACAGAATAGTCAAGTTGAAAAAGTATAAAACAGTTGGTTTAATATATTTCTTAGAGTTACGTAGCCGAGAACGCTAATGCACTAGTTCGTGCCTCGCTGGCATCGAGAGAGCGTGGGTTCAAATCCCATTTCAGCCGTCCTGAAAATGTTTTTTCGTGTTTTCCCATTTTTAGCACTAGACAAATGCCGGGACGGTTCCTTTCAATAGGCCCACGGATGATTGCCTTCCAAAATCCCATGCTAAAAAAAAAACTTGGCCAATGGCTGCATTAATACAATTCTTAATAGAAACTTTTAATGCTTCTGTGGCGGTTTTCAGGAAAAGAGTGGCCATTTCAAGCGTGGCTACATCAGGTTGAATGGAAAATCAAGTAAGTCACTGCACTGTGGATCGCGATCCAGCTGGCAGTGGTCACTGAGACATACTGTTTCTTAACGATAAGAGGGGAAAACGGAAAATAGGTAGGCTAAGAAAGGAAGCAGATGCTGCATTCGAGTCTGAGTGGAATTATAGAACTTCCCGAGTGTGGTTTGAACACGAGCACCACATTCGCGTGTGGCTAGACTATCTCTATTTCTTGGGCGGTGGATTGGGCGTGAAGGCATTATAAGTTGGCCGCTACGTGCATCTGATTTGACACCTATCGACTATTTGGTTTTCCTGTTCGATTCGGGCTACAGTATTATTTCTATGCATTTCGAGCTCATGATCGAGTAAGATGATACGAAAGTATAAGCAATATTGATTCTGACATGTAGTAAATCTTGTCATGTTGATTCTCTGTTTGTGAATTACCTCAACACTGAATACATTTTATTATTTTGTTTTACTTGTTCAAAAACCAGCCTTCTGTATTATTGAGGGGCTGATAGCCTAGATGTTAAGGCCCATAAAACTTACATCATCACTATCATCATTGTATTATTTCTATGTATTACAAGCATATGATAAAAATGGCACCATCTTCCTTGGTACTGTACCCGACATTCACATAACCACCACCTATTATCCGCAGGATGGAAAGGATCGCAAGGGACGTTGATACCCAGCTAGATAAGCCAACAATTCCCTGCTAGATGGATAGCAAGGAACCTCTCGATACAACGATATTTATGAAATTCGATAGTACTACCACCTAGTTATATAAAAATTCTACAACAAAGTATTGGAGGACGAGATTCTCGGAATCTCGAAGGTGAACGGTTTAAAATGTGGGCGCCAGTATCTAACTAATAGTACCACCGTAACTGATTATTAAATGAAGAGTCGATGTGTTCTATAAAAGGGAACAGGCAAACTAAAAAGTGCCTGCTAACATTTATTCAAAAGGACAACACAAATAACAATGTCCAACAAACAATTAATCAACTCACACATTACGAAAATAAACTCGTTGCTCAAATTAAAAATAATAACAGCTTCGCCTGGAAGCAAAATATACCGTGAATTTCGGTATTGGGACTTCAGTGTCCTCATTGAGGAGTAAATAATAATTATTCTGATAGACACTTCGTCTATAAAATTCTTTAAAATATCAACTACTAGTTGATCATACTGTACTTCTTGTATTAAATAATTTTTCCTATTTACATTTTCCGCCCTAGATTATGCATAGGTCTCCTTAATACGACGTTCTAAATATACTACTTCTTAATAAAAATATTTAACACTCAAATTATTATTATTATTATTATTAACATATTTACAATGTTGCTCGAATTATCGTTACCAGCACGATATTCCTTCACATCTATGATCATTCTAGATCACATTACTATTCCTTCACGTTACTATAATTTTAAGATCACACTATCTTTCTCACTGTCGCTTAAAGTTTGTCATTTTCAAGTGAACATACGTAACAAACAATTAAGGTAATACCTGTTCCAATGCGTCAAAATCATTAATAAAATCCCATAACTGTTGAATTTATATAACAGACTATCTTTGTGGCTTCCACAATACCTGAATATAGTGGTTTTCGGCACTCAACTTCATATTTATATACATCGCTTTCACGGACAATAATGTGATGAATACCATTACAGATCGCTATTTCACATCATATATCGCTGAAATATTCATATTTCCCTTTGAACAAGTTTCTCGTGTGGCGTTACATTATACGCATAAATACCTCTACAAACATCTTTCTACACTTAAACTTATCACTGCATGGAATTCAAATATTTACCATTTATCGCACACGTTTGCGTAAATTATTCCCACAAAATACAGTAATCTTCTATCGATTATACAAATCGTTACATTTCCTCGTGCACGCATTACTATCAACATGTTCGATTGCCAACGCTCATAATATCTGTAAAACATTTCACCTTAATACATTCATTAGCGATTCACGGCGATGTTATCATTACTATATAAACATCAAATTAATAAAAATATAATTCATTTCCCCACCAAATCTGTGTTACATTTAATGAATATTCATTCATTTCAACTTCCACTAACACCTGTTACAATATAAGTCGATGCATTCCATTACAATCCTGCATTCCTTTCATATTTATCGCTAGTTCGTTGTCAAAACTCTGATATGCAAAGAAGCTATCAGTTCTCTTTCAAAAATTACTTTACTGTGAACAATACTTTGCTTCCTGCTAGTCAAGTACAATGACTTTCGATATTGAACCAAGTCAATTGTTTTTATTAAATCCATAGATTTAAATAAATGCAAATATGATCTAAATCATAAATATACTGAAGTATTCCGAAGAATTCTAAAGTATTGTAAAATACTATGAAAAAATACGAAGAATGCTGAAGCATTATAAAATATTATGAATTATTATGAAGCATTCTGAAACCTTTTAAAATATGACGAAGCATTCCACAATCTATAAATCCGAATTCGCATAAAAACGAAAAAAAATTAATTATCAAAAATGTGACGAAAAATAAAAATAACTACATCAAAATCGACGAACGATGAGGTTAAAAAATACTAACATGAAATTTACGAAAATAGAGTATCTAAAATGAACTATCAAATACTAAAAACATGAAAATAAATGGTCACTTAGCTACACAAAATATTGGTCAGATCTAAATATCCAAAATACTGCAAACAAACTACTAAATATAATTAAACTGCTTTAACTACCTTCTGCCCGAATACTTTCTTCATAACCTGGGTCATTGTTGAAGTCTGGAAGACAGTACTCCTTGGATCGCGTTCGGAAAACATCTGATGTAGCAAGCGGGCACTCGTTTGCCTGCCGTTCCAATCAGATAGTCTGACACGCTCCACAGCGACAGTTCCGGCCTGCCTGAAGTTGAACCATTCTTGCCTCCGCCATTTCCTCGGGATTCGAACTGGCATCTCTTGTTCGCTTCCGGAACCAGATGGTTCCTGTTGTTCAATCTTCATTCGACCCCTCTCTTGAAGATCTCCGGTGAACTGTAGATATTTGCAGTTATATATATGAAATTTCCGAGATAGAATTGGAAACTCATGTTGTTGTTGCATTAGTGACTTCAGTGGATTGTGGTTGATGATACAATACCACTCCTTCATGTGTGTGTTCCTCGTCGTGTTAGGTCACTTCTGGAATCCACATGTTGATGTAGGCTAGTTCCCCTCAATGATTTAGTACGCCATAACTACTGCCGTCGAGAAATTCATTTTTACTATCCTCGTCGACTCAGATTTGATAACATGTCAAAATATTTCGAAGATATCGTTGAAATATTTTAATACTAAAAGATACTTTCGTTGCAATCTTGTCGTAGATTTCTATTAACTCAAGTAGATTAAAATTTATATATATGATACTTCTTCAATGTCGCTGATATAAGTAGAATTTCTTTAAATGTGCTTATTATGACGAATTCACTTCGTTAATAACTATATTCCTTCGTAGCTCTCAATATCTAAGTCTTTTCTAATACAGAAATAATTCAGCGAAGCTTTTCCTTGGCTTGACCGGAGGATACGGCGGCGATCCTTCCGTCAACTTGGCTTGTCAATCCTCGTTCAATAATTGTAGCTCCGAGAAGCACATCTATACTAGATCCGTCTTCGAAATGGAATAATCTCTCTGAGGACGCAACTCTCCCCTCCTTGTATTTATAAAATGGCGTATATGGACGCGTACAATGAAGGTTAACTTCATATCCAATTATCTCCTTTTTCAGCTTTCGACTTAAAATTTATTTACTCCAATATGTTTTATTTCCAAAACTCTTCATATTTCTGTAGTCTATTTATTTATAATTTTACTTCAGAGTAATAATAATTAGTTATATGTCATCAAATTATAATAATCTCATTGGTTAATTTACAGTCATGTGACTTCTTTGACCACGCGTCAATTTACGTGTCGCGTGCAAAGCTTCATCTCCTCCACGCGTCCGGCGTGTGCCGTGCGTAACATACACGTGCCTACGTGAATCTCGCTCACTCCTGTCACGTGACTCCTAAAAGACCAGTTTCTGCCTGCGAGACATCACATAAACTAGTAAATGAGACACTTTCCAGGTCAATCTGAATCTCATTTATCCAATGTTGAAATATTCCTTTATAAAACCTCTCCATTCTCTGCACATAAAATGAGCTGTTAAAATCTTTCAACGTTACAGAGCTAGCCTGCGTTGTAAATTGCTCGCATGTGATGCGGGTAGCATAATCAGTCCCTTTAATTCCAAACATAGAATTGTTACGCACGGGCCGTTTGATTCTCTTCTCATTACATACACTGGACTTTATAAATACGGGTTCAGTACCCGGGTACATATAGAGACCCCGGTTCCGAAGGTTCTGGGTTTGATTTCTATCTCTGACAAATTGTTTAAGGGTTGTGGAATATACTCACCCTCACGAGGCAAGAGGTGGGTTCAATTCCTTCTCCAGCCAAACAAAAAGTGGTTCCTTGTGCTTTCCCAATTCTACTCCAGGTACGTACCAGCTTTGTTCCTAATCTAGGGCCTTCCTAAACCTACCAACCATTACAGGAACACGCACTACTGCAGACATCATAATGACACAGGTTAACAGAGAAATTCGCAAGTGCATGGGGCTATTAACCACTATGTCCAAATCCCTAAATGAAACAATATCAACAACTCAAATAAGGTCAAATGAAATAGTAATTCTCCATCTCACTGAATGAGTTTTACTATGAATGATGCGTTATTTATGTAATATCGTAACGAGGAAAACAATACTATTAATTAATAGTAATTAAAATAATAATAGATATATTCATTTGACATTTGAGAATAGTCAGGGTAGGTCACATATTGAATCCCGGGAAAAGTTTTGTGCCTTAGCTCGTTCTTACTAATAACTAATAGCCTACATGAAATCACATAATTGATCTTCCTTTGAACAAGTTAGCTAGTGCCTATAGTATGTTCTATCCTGCTGCGTCACAGTGAAAGTGTAGTGTAATAGCAGCTAGTGTAAATATTCGATAAAAGAGATAAAATATTATAACCCAGGTTTAAAATCTATAGTCACTTTCCTTAGGTCAAGTGAAGTACGGAATTTTGATAGTATTTAGAAATTCTTATCGATAATTTAATAAACTTAAACTAAGTTGTGGGAACGTGTATCTAAGATTCGGCGACTTCTTCCATCACTGTTTGAACCAAGTAGAGCAGTGGTGCTTTTACGAGATTTCACCCGATTGGAAGATATACGCATTTCAGATGTTTCTTTATCAGTGTAGGTAATTAGATTAATTCATTTAGGTTGTAATAATTAAAATAAATTTAGTGTAATTTGGCGTAAACATCAAGGCTAACTCAGATCTTTAGTATGGCGTCAGAAAACAGTGTTAGTGTCTCGTCAGGTCGTGTAACAGTTACGGACTTATGCTCGTCGTGCAAAATAAAAGTAAAAAATGCAAATAAATCATCACAAGATATCACGTAAAATTGAATGAGGAGAAAAGTGAAACAGATTGTCATAATGTGCCGGTACCGTCATACGAATGCTATAACCTGAGAAACGAACTGTCCGCAAAAGATGAAGTTATAAAGCAGCTAAAGGAAGATATTGCTAAGTTAATGTAAATGGAAGAGTTAAATAAAATAAAATAAAAGGAAACAGAGAAGAAATCAAGAAAACTTGGTCGACAGTGGTTGCTGGTGGTAAAGATCGAATAAAAATGGAGTAACGGAAATTCCCGTCTCAAATTCATTTGGAGAGCTCGTCAAAGAAAATGATGACTTCCTTCAAGAAGAAAATGATAAAGAGAAAGTCCAGGAAGATGCGGATAGTCACGGGCGAGATATAGCAGCAAACGTTCTGGAGAGAAGCGGAAAAATGGAGGTCACATCGTCAGTGAAACCAAGAGCTTCAATTGCAGCGGTCACGGACGAAAGGGTAGGAGATTGTGCGTCCCTAACCTCCAAGGATTATGCAGTTATTATCGCTGGAGCAAACGACGTCTACAGGAATGAGAGTATAAAGGCAATCAAAGATTTAAATGGTACATTGCCATCCATAAAACACTAATGATTTTGTTGTAAACATTCCGCAGGGATATGACTTAATTCCCAAATCATGTATAAATGTAGAAATAGAGGCTACAAATGGGAAAATAAATAACATTTGTAAGAATTTTCAAAATGTCCCAATTGTAGATATAAGTAAATTAGACAGGAAATTCCACACTCGGCATGGCCTACAATTAAATAGGTTAGGAAAAGAGTATCTTAGTGATGAAATCTGCAAAGAAAAGTTTGGTGCTTTTCAGTCGGTGAACACGAATGTACCCAAAAAGAGCTGAGTTGTGCCCTAATCCTGAAATAAATTACATGAGATTAATAAATAAAGTAGGATGACCAGTTTCGATCGTTAAGCGATCATCATCAGATCCATTACACTTAGGCTATAACATCTATGTTTGAGAATACAGGTGAAAAATATTTACAATATGTACAATTATTTTGTTGCAGTATTGGTAATGCAACTGTCGGTGAATGCTAATTGTAGTATATCTAATGTTAGGTGAAATGCTAAAATGGTGATAAAAATCCGGAGTTTGTCTGTTTGGGGTGATTATATGGTTATACAAAATCAACTATGGTTATACTGTAATAATACATGCTGATACTTATCCGGTTTGTCTTCCTTACTGGGACTTCGAGCAGTTGCGTGTTCACTCTGGCACCAGTTTTGGTCGACTAACCCGAATGTTAACTGGACGAAACTGGCTTTTCCCTTTCTCCCGGGTTAGTCAACCAAAACTGGTGCCAGAGTGAACACGCAACTGCTCGAAGTCCCAGTAAGGAAGACAAACCGGTATCAGCCTGTATTATTACAGTATAATCATAGTTGATTTTGTATAACCATATAATCACCCCAAACAGACAAACTCCGGATTTTTATCACCATTTTAGCATTTCACCTAACATTAGATATACTACAATTAGCATACACCGACAGCTGCATTACCTATACTGGAACTAAATAATTGTACATACCGGTATTGTAAAGATTTTTACCTGTATTCTCAAACATAGATGTTATAGCCTAAGTGAAATGGATCTGATGATGATCGCTTGACGATCGAAACTGGTCATCCTAGTGTAATTATTAATCTCATGTAATTTATTCCAGGATTAGGGCACAACCCAGCTCTTTTTGGGTACATTCGTGTTGACCGACTGAAAAGCACCAAACTTTTGTTTACTTAGGCAACACTGAAAAATGGCTTCAAACCTCACAAAAAATCTGCAAAATTGTAAATTCAAATGGTAAGAATAGTGCAACAGTAATATCCTTAGAGTGTAAGCAGGGAAACTGGTAAAATAAGCCAAACATGAGGTTTCGCATTCAGATGAGTATCTTTTGATGTCAAATTTAACCGAGTGTAACAATGGTATTTAGGATTTTTCTAGCAACCATAATAATAATTATTATGATAATAATTGGCTTTCGCTATCGTTTTACCCTCCAGGGTTGGCTTTTCCCACGGACTAAGCGAGGGATCCCACCTCTACCGCCACTGAGGGCAGTGTCCTGGAGCTTGAGCCTCTAAATCAGGGATACAACTGGGGTATGTGACCAGCTCTACGCCCAGGCGCCCTCACCTGCAAAGCAAACAGGGGGCCTGATGTGGGGATGGGAATAGTGGGACAGTTAGGCAAGGAAGTGGGAAGGAGGCGGCCGTGGCCTTACAGTAGGAACCATCCCGGCATTGACCCGAAGACGAAGTGGGAAACCACGGAAAACCACTTCGAGGATGGCTGAGGTGGGAATCGAACCCCCTCTACTCATTTGGGCCACCCGAGGCTGAGTAGACCCCGTTCCAGTCCTCATTCCACTTTTCAAATTTCGTGGCAGAGCCGGGAATCGAACCAAGGACCAACGGGGCGGCAGCTAACCATGCAGACCGCTACGCTACGGAGGCGACATTATGATAATAACAATGTAAATAAATCACCAACACAAGCTTGCAAAAGTAACAAAATTAAAATTTACCGCCAGAATGTTCAGTCTCTCCATAATAAAATTGATTACATAAATGTAATGCTTAAAAATAACTTAAAAGACATCACAGCACTATGTATTTCAGAACATTGGCTGAAAGAGGAACAACTCGAATTAATTCAATTACTGGGGTTAACACTAGCTAGTAAATACTCAAGATTTAATATTAGCCATTGTGGTACTTGTATCTTCTTAAGAAATAATGTAGATCATGAACAGTTAACAACTTATGATTATCTAATTATGGAACAGGATTTTAAATTCTCCGCCGTAAAAATACAGTAGTTTAAATTAATAATTGTATGCGTATACCATTCTCCGTCAAGAAATGTTCGTTTATTTATAGATAAATTAGAATTGTTACTCAATAACATGAGCAAAGTAAATTCGATATAATAATTTGTGGGGATATTAATGTGGATTTCTTAAAATGTCATAGAAATTATGAATTATTAACACAGTTACCAATTTCCTATTGACTGAAACCTACACTAAATACCTCAACTAGAATAACAACATTTAGTAAAACCACTCCTGATCAAATTTTTATAAATAAAGATATTTATCACCATTCAATAGACGTCTATTGACCACCATGGACAAATACTGAGCTTTGAAGTACCCGAAAAAGTCAATAATAATGATAATGGAATAAAATCAAGTGCAGGTCATTCACTGAATCAAATGTTACATATTCCAATGACTTATTAAATAAAGAAACATGGTCAGAAGTTTATAAACTAGAAAATTTAGATAATAAATTTAATGCATTTAACAGTACCCTAAAACACTAATTTGAAACAGCATTCCCCTTAAAAAAGAGCTATTAAAATAACAAAACTAGCAATTGGATAACAACAGGGATTATAAATTCATGTCAAAGAAAGACATTTCTTCACAAAATATATAAAGGATACCACACAACACCTGAATTCAATTTATACTACAAAAAATACACTAGCATAATGAACAAAGTAATAAGACTAGCAAAGAAAATGCATAATGATAATTTATTTCCCAATCATCTAATAAAAACAGGGCTATGTGTACTGTGATAAAGAAAGAAACTGGAAATTCTGCTAAAATACAAAGGAATATTACACTGACCTGCAATAATAAAGTGATTAATAATCCAGAGGAAATAGAAAACACTTTTCATGACTATTTTCTGGAAATTCCACAAAAATTATTAAATTATTAAATAATCACAAGTAAATACACTAAATTCTAATAATAATATATATATATATATATATATATATATATATATATATATATATATATATATATACACAGTGATTCTTTATTTATAAATCATGTCACAAGTGATGAGGGAAGAATAGTTACAAATGAGCTAAAAAAAGAATCGTTGCTGGCATTGATGGCATCCCTCATGCAATTTTAAAGACATATGCAGAAAATATAATAAATCCACTTACGCACTTAATAAACAATTCAATTCTCTCAGGAACCTACGCGGATATTTCGAAGTTATCAACAGTAATTCCAGTGCACAAAAAAAAGTTCAAAAGATGAATTAGATAACTATCGTCCTATTACCTTACCAACTGGAATTGAGAAAATTGTGGAAAAAATCATGTACTGTGTAAGGGACTGAAAAGTTTTATTGAGAAAAAAAATACTATCAAACTCACAACATGGATTCAGAACAGAAAAATCTACACAGACAGCAATTTATGAATATAGTAATAGTATACTGACATTGTCAATAAAGAACATGTAACTGGCCTATTCTTGGATTTATCGAAAGCGTTTGATGTTGTTGACCATCAAATCCTCCTTAAAAAAACTAAATCAATATGGTATTAGAGGTCTAGCTAATAAATGGATTGAGTCTTACTTAACAAGGCGTAAACATAGTAAGCTGATGATGACAAGGATGATGGAACCAGATTACTTAATGAAACATTATCCAACAAGGGTATTATTACATTTGGAGTACCCCGGGGATCGGTTTTGGGCCCACTACTCTTTCTTCTATATATCAATGATATAACACTGAACGTTGATTCTCATAAGGAAATTTTGTTTGCGGACGATACAACACTCATAATAAAAGGTGAAACTAAACAGGTCTTACAGCAGTCTGCTGACTCTGTTACAGAAGAGTTAACCAAATGGTCACAAGATAATCGCCTAATAATAAACTATAAAAAAAAAACAGTATCACTAAATTTCCACACTATACAGAATAGGTATCCTGCGACGCCCAATATGACATTAAATGGTCATCAAATAGAAAATAAATCAGAAAGAAAGTTTTTAGGACTATGGATACAACATGACTTGAAATGGAATAAACATATACAATATCTGAATACTAAACTGAACTCTATGTGCTTTGCGTTACGTATTTTGAAAACATGGACAAGCATTCACACATTAAGAAATACATATTTTGCTTATCTCCATTCATAATTAAGATATGGTGTCATGTTTCGGGATATGTCACGAAATGTACTAAGCACGCTTAGGATACAAAAGAGGGCAATTAGAATTATGGCAAGCGTAAACACTAGAGAATCATATAGACCTCTGTTTAAAGATTTAAACATCCGCCCACTGCCCTGCATTCATACACACATCAAAAAAGTTTTGCATCACCTCGGTTCCCAGATCTCCGGCATATAGACGTTGACTGTGTATATTGTATCCAAGATACAGTCCCTTTGACTGTTCATAGATGTCACTAAAACTGCTCAAAGATGTAAACAACCATGCATGAGCAGGGCCTATTAGACGGAGGGGGTACGACAGCCGATCAGTTCCAGTCATTCCACCAGGACGAAGGTACGCTGCTCATGTTGTCTGTAGTTCTACCATGCCTAGAAGGTCAATACCGCAGTTCGATCGCGTCCGCATTGTTACTTTGTGTCAAGAAGGGCTCTCAACAAGGGAAGTTTCCAGGCGTCTCAGAGTGAACCAAAGCGATGTTGTTCGGACATGGAGGAGGTACAGAGATACAGGAACTGTCGATGACAGGCCTCGCTCAGGCCGCCCAAGGGCTACTACTGTAGTGGATGACCGCTACTTACGGATTGCCGCTCGGAGGAACCCTGACAGCAATGCCACCATGTTGAATAATGCGTTTCGTTCAGCCACAGGACGTCGTGTTTCAACTCAAACTGTGCGCAATAGGCTGCATGATGCGCAACTTCACTCCCGACGTCCATGGCGAGGTCCAGCTTTGCAACCCCGACACCATGCAGCGCGGTACAGATGGGCCCAACAACATGCTGAATGGACCCCACGGAATTGGCATCACGTTCTCTTCACCGATGAGTGTCGCATATGCCTTCATCCAGACAATCGTCGGAGACGTGTTTGGAGGCACCCTGGTCAGGCTGAACGTCTTAGACACACTGTCCAGCGAGTGCAGCAAGGTGGTGGTTCCCTGATGTTTTGGGGTGGCATTATGTGGGGCCGACGTACGCCACTGGTGGTCATGGAAGGCTCCGAAACGGCTTTACGATACCTGAATGACATCCTCCGACCCATAGTGCAACCATATCGGCAGAATATTGGAGAGGCATTTGTCTTCATGGACGACAATTCTCGACCTCATCGTGCACATCTTGTGAATGCGTTCCTTCAAGATAACGACATCGCTCGACTACAGTGGCCAGCATGTTCGCCAGACATGAACCCTATCGAACATGCCTGGGATATGTTGAAAAGGGCTGTTTATGGACGTCTTGACCCACCAACCACTCTGAGAGATTTACGCCGAATTGTCGTTGAGGAGTGGGACAATTTGGACCAACAGTGTCTTGATGAACTTGTGGATAGTATGCCACGGCGAATACAGGCATGCATCAATGCAAGAGGACGTGCTACTGGGTATTAGAGGTAGTGGTGTGTACTGCAATCTGGACCACAAATGCTGAAAGTCTAGCTGTATGATGGTACAACATGCAATGTGTGGGTCTCATGAGCAATAAAACGAGCTGAAATGTTGTTTGTGTTGATCTCTATTCCCTTTGTATTTAACGGTTCCGGAACTCTTGGAACCGAGGTGATGCAAAACTTTTTTTGATGTGTGTATCTTTGAAAGTATTGTTTTTTTTAAGGATTTAATGAATAAAGACGGTTTTCTTAAAACAAACAATGATGTTCATAGGCATAACACAAGACAAAATCGAAACATTCGTAAAAAAAACACACACACACACTATAAAAAAAACCAGTATCACTAAATTTCCACACTATACAGAATAGGTATCCTGCGACGCCCAATATGACATTAAATGGTCATCAAATAGAAAATAAATCAGAAACAAAGTTTTTAGGACTATGGATTCGTAAAAAAAAAAAAAACACACAAACACACAGACTCACATATCTTAGCTAATAGAAGCGATGAAATCTATAATTATATTGTACTTTTCTATTTAAATTGTAATGCCTTGCTGTAAGTTGTTGTATTTATAGAATTGAGTTTTCATATTGTGATAATAGAGTAAGGTGTAAATAGTTGTCCATTTTTTTAGCGTATGGCTTTTAGTGCCGGGAGTGTCCGAGGACATGTTCGGCTCGCCAGTTTTGTAGCTGCTTCGAGACGGACACCCGATGGGTGAGCTACAAGTACCGTTGGGGAGGAAAGTTGGAATGGAAGGTCGAGGAGTTGGAAGGTAGCGGCTGTGGCCTATAGTTAGGGACCAATCCCGGCATTTGCCTGGAGGGAAGATGGGAAACCACAGAAGACCATCTTCAAGGTTGCCGGCGGGGGGATTCGAACCTCCTCGCCTCTCGGATGTGAGCGACTGCCAGCAGTCATGCCGTAACGACCACAGCTAACTCACCCGGTAGTTGTCCAATAATATTGTATCTCTTAAGATTTATTATTATAATATGTTATAAATAGTTCTTGTATTTGTAATATATACCTGTACATTCTTTTATTTATAGATGTAATTTCTGACGTGTCCTATATCAAAAATGTAGTGTATACATGTAACTGATCAGATGGATAAATAAATATCTAATCTAATCTAATCTACGGACAGTCTAAGAAGTAAGCCACAAGCGCGTGACATCATGTCGTTGGTTCTCCCCACCTGCCGCTAGCTACGTGTGCGAGCGAGCTGTGTTTAGTATGGCGTGGTACTCTGCAAGCCAGACAAGTGCTTTTACGGCCGTATGACCCAGCCTCACACTGTCAGCCCTGTCTACGATGGAACTCGTCAGTTCTGGCGCGCGCGGTCAGCCTGTCCCGACTGGATTTCTCAAAGCCGTTTTTCTCTTCTTTTCATATTATTATCATTATTAGACTATTATTATTAGCAATAAAATGTTTTGGGTACCAATAGACTACGTCTCATACTGTCTCAGAGTACACCGCTTGGATGACCTACGTACCATTGATACCATTTCAGTACCTCAAACCAAGATGTAATTTCCTGGCAGAGCGGGGAATCACACCCGGACCACCAAGACAACCAAGATTGTTAGCTGCTACACCACAAAGTGGTCTCTTTCATTGTCAGCGCAATCAATTGCACGATACCATGTAATTTCTACACTGCGCGAACTATAATAGTACAAGTTTCTTCGTATTTTTGGCATTACATAGCCCCCAGTACGTGAGAAAGACGGTTCGCATACTATAACCCTAGTCGAATAGTTCCAAAAACTAACATACAAAACAGTTTTAGGCACTCCACCGAAAGAAATACCGACAAGCTGGTAGAAAGACAACATATTTTGTAATTTTCAGAGCAAAATTGTTTTACAATGAATAGCATTCTTGGTCTCCATACTGTTGAAATAATGAAAATTGTCCTAAAACTTCAAAAGTTAGAAGAATTACGTATCGTCTTGCTTATTTTGCCGTATATCTTATGTGTAGGTAAATTCCATGAGGTATTGTTTCAGGCGATGTTGAATATAAGAATAAATGACAAATTACCTTAGATTGCGACGGAATATTTTTCATTTTAAAATCCTGATTAATTTACTAACGCATGTTTCTCGAGCTCTCATAACCCCGAACCGCATCAATCTAGTCAGTTGGTGTATTCAGAATCTTGTTATTGAAATACAGGTTTATACAGGTAGTATTTTTGGTTCTACCCATAATATTATTCCGGTTGCTATTAGTGCTCCCTATTACCCGTGTACCCGCACAACCGTGTTTTTAAGATCCGTGTGCTAAGAATCCGGGTTCTACTATTTACCCGTGTACCTACGACCGGGTATACGGGTCGCACCGAATATTGTGAAAAAGTGCCGTGTCCGGTAACCTTGCTCGAACATCTCTTCACGGCGATATCGTGCCGTTTATACATGAATTTAGAAATCGTGTTTGCATGTGCAATGTGTTCGCGTGCGTTTATTCGAAGCAGTGTGAAATTAATTAATTATTTGATTGAGTATAAAGGTTAGTTCCGAGGATGAAAGAGGAGTAGATACAAAACTATATGTAACGGAATAATAATTTGTTATTTGCACTGTCATTTGACCAGAATGTAACCAAACAACAAAATGAAATATCAGGTGCAGGAAACGAATACTAAATAGAACAGTATAATAAGAACAACAATTTCTAGAATTATGACTCATTGACCAATTTACTTGAAAACTTTGTTTTGGAACAAGAATACTAACACGTTTACATTTTCTGGCAGAAGACAATTCCGTTTGGCTGTGACAATGTTTCCAGAAGAGGAAAAGCACCTTTCGGAGCTTGGGGATGTTGCTGGAATACACAAGTATTTTTTTCGCCAGAGCAGCAACCGCAGGATATTTTGTGTTTCCTTGCTTTCCACCACTCGAACGGGTTCGTGTCAAAACGTATCTGTGCCTCCGAAAGAAAATCTTCAAATTGAGATCCAGGGCTGTTCCTTCTCCCAGATGGCATTTGATACAAGAACTCCAGGGCACTACTGGTGGAGGGTTGATCGGGATGAACCACGACTTCAGCAGGTGCATCGCTCTGAAGCTTATGAAGCACTCTGTTGCGAATACGTCGTCGAGCCTCTGCTGTCTCATCAACCAAATCCTTATACCTCGGGTCGAGGAAAGATGCAATCTGTCTGGCTGTGACAGTACTATCATTTAGCCATAGGAGGCCGAACCGATCGTTCAATTCACAGACCATGGTAGACTGACGTCCTCTAGGAAGCTGTCATCCGACAACTACTGGGTGCTGAGGTGGTTTTTAATTATCGTCTGTATTAGTGGCCGGACCATCGATATGGGAGAATTGTCACCGCACAAGAGAGTGGTTACCACTTCCACAGGTTTAAGGAGCTTGGTTAAAACCTCCATGTAATGCCACTCCTGTTCAGTTACTTGCAGCTTCTGTGTTGTGGCCTTTGAATTGCATGTCCGGTCACCTAGGACGTTGCTGACGGGGTTCCTGTTTTTCAAAAGGCACTCGATCATGGCAATAGTTGAATTCCAGCAGGTGTTGCAGCTCTGAATCAGGGGTTGTTCGGGCATTGAATGTTGTGCTTGCATTTTTGTCAGCGCACTGGAGGCAACGTTAGAGTGCCGAAAATGGCCAACTATCTTGCTTGCTTTCAGACACACATTAGCAGCCTTTAAGAGAGCAAGAGCCTTGTTTGCAGCAAGCTGTACAGAATGTGCAGCACAAGTCACTTTATCCTTCTCCAGCTCATCAAGAGCGCGCACGGCGTTGACGACGTTTTACGCGTTATCAGTGACGATGGCGGTGATCTTGTCCTGCACATCCCATTCTTCTGCAACCAATTGCAATTCCGATGCCAGATTTTCTGCAGTGTGGCGGTCTTCCATTTCATGCGTGGTAACAGTCATCGCCTTTGGAACCCACTGGGAGTCGATGGTGTGAGCCGTTACCGTCAGGAAAGACGTTTTTGAGCGAGATGTCCAACTGTCAGATGTAAGGGAAACGCTTGATGCCGCTGATAGTTCACCCCGCACATTCTCTCTGACACCATTGGCTGGTAGGGCCAGTCTCCGCTTAAGGGCATCCTCTGAAATACATAAGTAATTGAGCTCTACAACTGCCATGAACTGTCTAAACCCATCACTGGCACAAAATGACAAAGGCAGTTGGTTCACAGCCCATCCTCGTAAGAGCCTGGTGTATTTCCTCTGAGCGTATGGTATCGCACGGACGGTGTGTGTTACCTTACACGCGTCGCCTTCGTCGTCTCTTGGCTCGGGATGACCATACTGCTCGGGTCCAAGCTCTGTGAACTTGCGGGGTAAGGGGAAGGGACAGGGAAGGGTCAGGCGAGAAGTGAAGGTGTTGCCAACAGCCCGCCGTGACATGTGGTATTCCTTTCTATTCCAATATCGCTAACATAGGGCCGTTGTTCAAACCACTGTGATGTTGCGAATGAGTGAGTGAATCGCTGACCAATGTATTTGGTTCTGTTACTACGCACGTACCGGGAAACCTCATCACTCGTCAACACCACTTCCCATAGTCCGCGATTCACATTCCTCTCAGGTTCACGCAGCTTGGACCCGAGCAGTACCTGCTCCTGCTCCTCATCATCAACATGGTCACCACCTTTAGTGTCTTCCTTTGTGGCCTCCGCTTCATGCCTGTAATAATACCATAACATTTTTAATTTCGGTGCGAAATGAAACCCTTCACAACGAGGAAGGTCCTGTGCATTATAAGCGCAAATCGTGGAAACTTGCATTGGAGATAAACAAGATCACCGCCTTTCCATTTCGCCGGTACGCGCCACCACCGCGAATATTGCACTTGACACCCATTGAAATGCACGCCTGTCCGGCCATTTCTGCGCGGAGATCTGGATGACTCAACTGATTCGCTAATATCTGTAAAAATGTCTATGTACACAGCACATGCCTCCAGGCATAACTCCACGCCGCCGCACCGCCGCCGAAGAAGTTGTCGGCGTGCCACCGGTGCGCCACCGCACGCTTGTCCTGAAACTCCCGTAGGCCGCCACCGTTGCGTTCCTGATAAGCCCATCTGTCTAATTGTTGGGACCTTTTGTAATTTATGGCACGCGATTTCCCTCATTTTAACAATCCACCATCTAAATATTATACGTCATCGGAAGAGTTGTATGACTTATGCAAAGAACTGTCGCTATTTATTTTAATTCCTTGTTAAAGTGTGCGCTAAAGACCGGTGCGCGATGGAGCGTCGGAGCAAGCGGCGGCGTGCTGCCGTGGTGGCGCGCGGTAAGTGGATAAGCGAGTGTGACGGGTGGCATGAACCGAAAATAATACAGATCGTAGCGAATCAGTCAAGTAGTCTGCACTAGACTGAAATGTCTGGGAAAGCGTTAATTTTCAACGTATGTCCATTTCCATTCGGGGAAGGCAGTGCAGCGGCGCCGGCGCAACACCATTTCGCCTTCGGCGCTGACGACATGGCCTACTGACCAAAGGCGGTGGGAGTGTAGCGGAAGCGCTTGCGTCTAGTCGTGAAAGTGTGTTGTTCACAGAAGTTGGTCGTATGTAAGATAACCTACGTAAACAGTACTATTTATTGTCAAATCAGAAAGACATTTCTGTAGGAGGTCGTGGTAACCGCGGTACGCTTACGCATATGGCGTTACACAATTTGCATACATAATTACTTACCGCGTTTGCTTGGCGACGTTTGTTGATTTTCCATCTTCCGGTGTATCATTTTCAAGTGGCGTCCAATCGCTCGCGTGGACTCACCAGCACAGGAATACTCATAGTTGTCGGTATGAGAACATAGAGAGCAATAGGCCTTCTCTCCTTTCCTTTCCGCGTACTTCCGCACTCAACTGCTTGTTTTCCCCATTTCTCCTCTACTACGCAGCTGTGGTTTGACTACTATGATCGTACTGAAAAACGCGTGTCTTCGATCAGGTTAGAATTTTGCCCACTAGGGGCGCCCTAACGAATAAGGGATGCGCGGTGCCGGAAAATTTGAATCACTCGATGCCGTGTTCATAGTATTTCGAACACATCCTTTTACAAAATACGTAGTGTTGTCGTTTCACTTATTCTTCGTAGTAGCAAAAACGTTATATTTTTATGTTTGTTGTGTTCGTTTTCCTGATTCTACATTTGTTTTCAATTGAACGGGACATTAATGCAACAAAATGTCAAAAACATTCTACCAAAGTTGAGAAAAGGTTTCAAGCAGCACACGGACACACGATAAGACATATATACCCGTGAATCCCGTGTACGCGGACCTTCATACACGGGTGGTATCACTCGCGTACCCGTGTATTTACTGCTACCCGGATTCTTCGAGCGTAGCTACCCGTGTACACGGGTCCCGCGTTACACGTCAATCCGTGTCTCATCGGTAGCCCTAGTTCCTATGAGGTAGGGGAGCCTCCGTGGCTTAGGCGGCAGCACGCCGGCCTCTCACCGCTGGGTCCGTGGTTCAAATCCCGGTCACTCCATGTGAGATTTGTGCTGGACAAAGCGGAGGCAGACACGTTCTTCTCCGGGTACTCCGGTTTTCCCTGTCACAAATTTCATACCAGCAACACTCTCAACTATCATTTCATCTGTCATTCATTTAATCATAGCCCCAGGAGAGTGCGACAGGCTTTGACAGCCGGCACAGTTCATATCCTCGCCGCTAGATGGGGCTTCATTCATTCCATTCCCTGACCCGGTCGGTCGACTGGAAGCAGGCTGTGGATATTCATTTCTATGAGGTAGGGGATGTGGTGCGACAGTTTCCTTGTGGGAATTATTTAGGGATAGATGGCCTTCATGACGGCAATCTCATGAGAGGGGTTAATGGCAAATGAAATTAATGAGATAAGGTGAAGTGGCTGTGTGTGGTCTTTCGAGTTCGGAGTAGTCTGACCATGCACGTTAACGTGTGTAGCTACCTCGGCTGGTTTGTAACATTATCTCAACAAATCATAAAAAGGATATTATCTCTTCCGATTCCATACCGGCCCCTGTCACTGTCACATGCATGATTACCAATACGCTTGATTCCATTTTTAGGACTGTTATATCTCGCTGCACCTGCTGCATCACCCAGAAAGTATGCAAATTGCTGTATCCTTGCTGCAGATCTGGTTCATGTACGTCCAAATATCATGTTTTATACGTCTTCGGTTTGTTCCATTAATGTGGGACTCTTCCACTTTGCTATTTTTGTCCTCCCCATGCACAAAATACGTTAAGAGCACGGCAGACCACACGCATATGACAAAATGTTGGCTCTAGTGCAGGCTGTTCCAGCAGAGCTGCTCGCGAGTGAGCAGCGGACTACTCGCCGCCTTGCGTGAATAAAGCTGCAACATGGAATACAGCTTTGGTGTGGGGGGTGCCGTCACTGCGCGGTGGATACATCTAGACTGGCAGGAAGGGCATGGACTTGTGTTATGACCTTCGCCCAGTGACGTATTGGCTATCATCCTCAGTCCCTCTCCAACCGTACTCCGAGCTTCATTGCTAAGTAGTCGCGTGTACGCATACCGGTACTCAAACTCGTGGACTTGTAACAGCCTGCTCTAGTGCGCCTAGTGTCCAGGCTCTGCACTCAGTACTGAACGTGCTGCAGAACCCGGTCAAATAGACAGCGCTTGTGCGACTAAGCGCTGCTGTGCTAGTAGGCTGTCGTGCTGCACTGCTCAGAAATGGGCAGGGTAGGGCTGCGCTTCGCCAGTACGAGTAAATTTCACGCTAGCACTGCTTCACCTTGCCCATTGCACGGCTCTGCTAGTTAGTATTTCAAACAAATGCTGATGTTTCGAATTGAAAAGCGCAGTTTTTAATAAAGTAAGAAATGTTGTAACGTGTTTTTCGAGGGGTTTTATGCAACTGGCATAAGTCAGTAGGAAGCCATTCTATATTTATTTACGCGGCAAATTGTTCAGCCAAGATATTTTTTCATGTTAATTTATTATTATTATTAATTTATTATAATTATTATTTAGATATTTTCGGAGCATTTTATAAAAATTATAAGCATACAGATAGGTTTTCTATGTCTTAGAAAACGCTATCAAGCAAATTATTACGAACGACAATATCATAGAAAATTATGTGATTACGGAATTTTACGGAGTTTTCGTCAGTTAGGGTATATCGAGAGACGTGACTCACTGGGATTTCAAGTACAAGCTGATTCCTGTCGAGAAGTATTACGAAAGGCTGGGTCGCAAGGTCTAGAAAAGGCGAATTGTTGGGACGGAAATCGACTTCTCCCTCCCGCGCGCCGAGTGTAATGAGGCAGAGGAGGGGAACTAGCGGCGTGCTCAACCAATCAGTGGAGACGACGTAAGCTGGAAGACGGTACCATGGTGGGGGAGCCAACGTGTGGATATATCGTTCGACGCGCCGTGAAACGAGAACTATCTGTGTAGAACTTGCCGAGAACGGTTGCAAGTGCGTGTCGCTCCGATGTTCAGTGGAGTTGAAGACTAACTTTTGCAAAACTTAACCAGTGCGGTTGTACGAGTGTTTGGGTCCGAGGTACGGACCATAGAATTATCTAATCTACCAGAATCTCATCAAACATCGACGGAGATGACGACGTCCAGGAGACTGTGGGAAGCTCACAGCATCAGCAAGTACGAGGGAAATGCCTTGGCAATTTCCAATGGTAAGCGCAAATGACGCAGAAATACGCAATCTCTCATTTTTCTTTGTTTTACAATTCATATTTCAGTAACTTCATAGCTTGGAAATAAGAGTAAAATCAATTTATCAGACTCCGTTTTCACGTAATTTTCTATCGGTAATATTCAAATCACAACGCTCCAATTTAAATTTTGTACTTATTATTATTATTAATTTGGCTATACTTGTTTTATATAATAAATTCATTTCTTTTACAATGCAATCTTTGCTTTCAGTAGGTAGCATTAGATATAGACCAATTCCTTCTCCTGATACAATTGTTTGTTGGGTTAATGATCAAATCATACCACGATCTGAGTGAATAGAGTCTTGAATGTGTTCTGCCAGAGCTAGACGTTGTTAAATACAAATTTAGATTTCAACATTGCATTGAGGTCTTGGCGCCCATTAAAACAACATAGCTTAGGCAAAGGTAAACAGTTACATTTATCACCCAACAGTGTGGGCTAGCAAAACTGCTACATTTGTCGCTCAACGTGAGGGCGAAAGAAGCCATTACATTTATCGCTACCAACATGGGGCATTAAGAATCCATTACATTGTCGCCGACAACTTGGGGCTGAAAACCTAATAACATTTGTGGAAGGAGAAGGGTATATATTTCTGTGCCTGTATTTTGGGGGTTATTTGTCTTTATCAGTGTATATCATTATGGGGGATGAGAAAGAAAGACAGATGAGGTTACGTAGTGGTCATCAACTGGAGAGTGATGATACGAGCAGTATGTCGAGTGATGGTAGTACCGGGGTAGCGGAGGTAAATCCCGATACTGAAACAGGGAGTGTAGGCGGCCAACCAGAATTAAAAACTTTACTTCTCGAGTTCATGTATCAGAACAAAGTTAGTAGTGATGCTTTAAATGCTAAACTGGAACAAAACAACGCTAAATTAGAACAAAACAGTAGGGAAAATAAAGAAAGTACAGATGCCTTAAATGCTAAATTAGAACAAAACAGTAGGGAAAATAGAGAGAGTAATGAAACTTTAAACGCCAGATTAGAACAAAACAGTAAGGAAAATAGCGAGAGTACTGAAACTTTAAATGCTAAATTAGAACAAAACAGCAGGGAAATGAGTGACAAATTCGAACTGATTAGAGGTGAGATCAGGGGGTGATGGAAGAAAAGGCTAAAGAGATTATTGCAGATGTAGACAGAAAATTAGGAAAAGTACAGGAGGAGTTGGAAATTAGAATCAGTACACAGGCTGAAAATTTAAAAGAACTAGTGCAACTGGAAACACAGCAGGTCAAAAAGCAATTGGGGGGAGAAATTGACAAAATTCAGGTAGCTACTAAAGAGGTTAAGGAACAGCTGGGGGGTAGAATTGAGAAAGTCCACTCACAAATAGTTGCAGAAGTAAATGATTTAAGAGAGAGTAATAGAGAGAGCATTAGCAAGATTGAGGAGAAACAAGCAAAGCTATATGATAAAGTAGAAGAATCAGAAGGAAACATTAAATTAACAGTAAACAGTATTGAGAGGAAGGCTGAGGAGAAAATCGCAGAATTAGAATTAAAATTAAAAGCTAGGATCAGGCAAGAAAATAGTCAGAATAGGCCAGTTTTTGTGAATAGCACACACAGGGAGGTAGAACTGGGTAAGTTCAGCAATCGACAGGGGTGCCCAATGGAGTTCATGAACACTATAGAAAATAAATTCGGGGAAAGGTTGGAAAATAGTAGTATTGAGTGGTGCCAGGTAGTTGAAATTTTAGAACAAGTGTTTGTGGGGGAAACGAGGAATTGGTTTGCTGTCTACAGAGACAAGTTTACTGATATCAATGATTTTAAAATGAAATTCTGTGAAAAGTTCTGGAATGAGGTTATACAGTCGCAGCATCGTGAGGGAGTAGTGTGTGGTAAATATAACCCTAAAGGAAGCTCCACCATGACCGAATACTTTTTAGGGCAGGTATTAGTGTGTAAATATCTGGATGGGTTGAAGGAGGAAAGTGATGTGGTGAGGTTGCTACTTAGGCACTTTCCCTATAGGATCAAGGAGGCTGCTTGTATCCAGAATGTAAAGACTATATCACAAGTAGAAAAATTGTTAAGCACATTTGATGCACTAGGGAGAGGGGGTTATGAGGACAATTTCAATAGGAACCAGGGTAATAATAATAATAGACCTAATGAAGCCAGGCATCAGGAAGTTCAAGGGAACGGTGGCGAAGGGGCCAACGCTCAAAATAGAAATAATAATAATCAGCTAAATCAGAACAGAGGAAATGGCTATGGTAATCAGTATCAAGGGAGGAACAATGATTACAGGGGAAATCAAGGGAGAAACAATGATTTCAGGGGAAATCAAGGAAGAAATTATAATGACAGTAATTACAACCAGAATAGGGGTCAAGGAAGAGGACAGCCTAGTGGTAGTAATATACAGCCAAACAATGACAACACAGCCCAGAACAACCAGACCAGTTCAGTAGTTAATAGTACTACGGCTAGCTGTAGCGGTTCTTTAAACGCGAACCAGGCTGCGAAGTAAGGTCAGAATCTCAGTCTGTAGCATGCCCTGTCCATACAATTATACAGGAACCCTATGACCTAAATGTAAGAAATGAATTATTACATGAACTAAATGATGAAGGTATTATTCAGGAAGTGGTTAGTAAGAGCCCCATAGTTAAATTTAACGTGTCCGAGGCGTACACAGATGTTTTAATTGATAGTGGTTGTATGAAGAGTTGCATAAGTAGTGCATTTTATGATAAAATGAAAGGAACTGGAGTAAATTTTGAGGAGATGCCAATTAAAAGCACTTTTGTTATCACAGCTGTTGGGAAGAGGTCTAAAGTAATTTCTAAGCAAGTTTTAGTAGACATTAAAATTAATAATCATGTAGAGAAGCAGATTTGCCTTGTAATTCCAAATTTAGTATTCAGTGTTATCTTGGGTTCAGAGTGGCTAAGTAGAGTGTCTGGTAACTTATGTTATGATGTAGGGAGTTTGAAATTTAAATGGGGAGATTCTGAAGTAGAAGTAGCGTTCAATGACCATATTCAGAGGAGTAGTATTGTAGGTGTGATTTGTACTTTAAATGAGATATCGCCAGCCGTAGAGCGGGGTTCTCCATGTTTTGTGGGCAGTGTGATTACGAACGGAAGTCTAGAGGACTCGTTACGTGAGGCTGCATTTCAGGGAAATATAGAGGATGAACAGTGTGTTCAGCTCTATGATGTGTTATGGTGTAATAGGAGAGTTTTTGAGGATCGCATTGGTATGGCCAATTGCTATACCCATTCATTGAACGTTATTGATAGGTCAGTATTCACAGGACATAGATATCCTGTACCTTTCGCTTATCAGAGTGCAGTTGAGGCACAAATTAATCAGATGCTTGAAGATGGGATTATTGAGCACTCTAACAGTCCATATGTTAATTCTTTGATCACGGTACCCAAAACCGACGGCACAGTTCGTATTTGTTTAGACGCTCGTTTGGTTAACAGTAGAATTAGTTCAGATCAGCTGAAATCTATGTCAATAGAGGAATTAATGCAAACATTTGAGGGGAAGAAGTATTTCACTTGTGTAGATTTGAGTTCCAGTTTTTGGCAAGTGCCACTTATGTACGAAGATAGACCATTTACAGCTTTTAGTCATAAATATAACCTTTATCAATTTTGTAGAACACCTTATGGGTTAAAGAGTAGTTCAGCAGCTTTAATTAGGGCTTTAAACATCGCATTAGGGGATGACACAGGAGAGTTTGTAACCATTTACATAGATGATATGGTAATTAGTTCACGCAGTTTTGAGGAGCATCTACGTCATTTAGATATGGTTTTTCAGAAGTTAGATCAGGCAGGGTTCACTTTGAAGCTGTCTAAGTCGTCATTCTGTCAGTCAGAAGTGACATTTTTAGGTCATAGAGTGTCGAGTAGAGGTGTAACACCAGAAGAAAGTAGGGTTAATAAGATACTTAACGCAGAGGTGCCACAGAATGTTAAACAGTTAAAAACGTACCTGGGAATTTGCAACTTTTTCAGGAGGTTCGTTCTTAAATACTCAGGGTTGGTAGAACCATTCAGGGAATTGCTTAAAAGTGGGACTCTGTGGAGATGGGAGTCCAAGCATGATCAGGCTTTTAGAGCGCTGAAGGAAGGTTTTGAGAAAGCTGTAGTGCTGAAATATCCGTTAAAAGATAAGGAATATGTGGTTATGACAGATGCTTCACATATAGGCATTGCTGGAGTATTATGTCAGAAAGATGATGAGGGTAATCTGTGCATTGTATCTTTAGCCTCGCGAGGACTGACAGCAGCGGAGAAAAGATACACGATTACTGAGTTAGAGCTTTTAGGTATTGTTTTCAGTTTAGGGAAATTTAGAATGTATTTAGTAGGGGGGAAATTTGAGATCCACACAGATCACCATGCATTACTGTATATGAGAACTTGTAAACTCAGTTCTAACAGAGTTAGTAGGTGGATTCTTGCTCTGCAGGAATACGAATTCACAGTAAAATATATTAAAGGTAAAGATAACATTCTTGCAGACATGCTATCAAGGGACACTAACTTATGTAGGGATTATCCTGTGGTTAAAGCAGAGGACGGTATTTTAATATGTGCATGTGTGGACAGTAGCAACAGGGCATCGTTACAGACACTGAGAAATATGCTAGTGGAGCAACGTGATGACGTTAAGTTAAAGGAGCCACTGGCTAGGTTGGAAATAGGTGAAGAAGAGTATGTGAAAGTAGGACGGTTCACGTACAAGATGCAGGATGGGCTTCTTGCAAGGAAATGTAGGAATAATCGGTGGGCAATATGTGTTCCTGCCACTTTGCGGGAGGAGCTAATTTGGTTCATTCATAGGGAATTAGGACACTTTGGTGCTGCCAAGGTCTTCTATGAAATTGGTCGTGACTTCATTTGGAGTAAAATGGGAAGGGACGTTAGGAGGATTTTAGCTAAGTGTGACACCTGTCAAAGGAGTAAATATCCAGTTAAATATTTAGTGGGGGCGAGATCTGCAGTTCTCACCAGTAGTCCCGGCGAACTACTGTGTGTGGATTTATTTGGCCCGATCGTTAAAGGACAGTACGGCTACGAGTACATTTTTATAGTTATTGACGCTTTTAGTAAGTATGTCAAGCTATATCCGCTAAGGAAAGCCACGGGACTAGCGTGTAGCCGTCTGATCATTAATAAGTATGTACCTGAGTTTGGCATTCCTCTCAGGATACTATCTGACAGTGGACCACAGTTTACTGCAAAGAAATGGAGAACCAGTATGCAGGAAGCTGGTATAACACACGTTCATTCCTCTGTAAGGTACCCTCAGGGTAATTCTGCAGAGCGTCCATTAAGGGAAGTGGCTCGTCTTTTTCGGACTCTAGTGCATGACAAGCATGCGGCCTGGGTTGGACATCTTCCCAAGGTCGAGACTTGGCTGAATTCTGTCCAGCATGAGAGCACGAAATTGACGCCATACGAAGTTCACTTCGGAAAAAGACCACAAAATGAACTAGCGAGGGTGTTGGGATTAAATGAGGGTAAGCAATCGGGGATGGATTACATTGTCCAGTTGGCGAAACAGAATTTATCTAAGTCAGCACAAAAGAGAATTCGCCAACAAAAAGAAACTAAATTTGACCTATTCGAGCCGGGAGACAGAGTCTTACTTAGAGTGCCGAAACAGTCAAATAAGCTAGAGAAAGTCATGTCCAAGTTCTTTTTATCTCTACGAGGGCCCATTTATAGTTTCCAAACGTATTGGCAAAACAGCATATGTGCTGGAGAATAGTGAGGGAAACAGATTATACGGGACGTATAATATACATAGTCTCCGAAAGTATGTGTCATAAAGTAAGGATGTTTAGCTGGCGAGCCAGCCTATCAAATGAGTAAGTGCGGTATTTGGTGCGTGGGAGGATCTGGTCTTAAGGCAGGCGTATGAGAAGTCACACAGGGGGGTAGTATGTAAGTAAATGAGAGTTTTTAAGGTACAGGGAAATATGACGGGATTGTCGGATGCTGTTGAGCACTAAATTGTCTCGATGCACCAAGGCCATTTTGGCAGCGCTGATGGGTTCCCATTTATCTCCAAGAGATGGGGGAGCGCTTGTATAGGGCTTGTTAGCTTAAGGCGTCCACGAGATAAAAGATGGGCCATCAGAATGCGAGACAGTCCTTCATGAAACTCATACATATCAGCACACGTGATTTCTGTTTACGGCCTCGCCATGTAAAATTTGTAAGTGTGTAATTTAAGATAATTTGTACAATGGTATTATTTGTGTGAGGAGAAATGGTCTGTGTTGAGAACTAGTATTAAGTAGAATATGGTTAACGGGAACTTAACAAGACAGGGCGATTACGGCACAGAAATATTTGGTGTTATATGTAATGCGCATTTACTGTTTTTTTTTCAGAAGTCAATATTAATTTAATCTACTTTAAAGAGAGATTAAGTATTATGGTCACGAGGCGCTGCCACAATAGTGTGATCGTGTGCTCGGTGATAAGTGGAATTAAATGTCACCATAAGGAGGGGACCTCCAGTGAAATTAGGAAGTTCTATGGTGATATAAATATATCAGAACACCTTCAATGCGTGTGATATGACATCATAAATACATAGTGCTCACACATTAATTATGTCTATTTCTCCAACATAGAGAAATTTGAGAGGCGGAAATATCCGTGGAACACTATTCCATATGTAAAACATTGGACTGGTTGCAAAGTGCAATCCATAGTGACAACAAACTTTGACGCAAAGTGCGTGAAGAAAAAAATATGAGTGTATATATCTGTAATTTAGGGTGATTTCGTTTATGTAATATGTATTTTGGATGGGGTTTATTAACGTGTCTGGGATAATCGGATAATGGACCGTCGTCACGGTAAATCATCCGATGATCCGAGGCGAATATGTAACGTGTTTTTCGAGGGGTTTTATGCAACTGGCATAAGTCAGTAGGAAGCCATTCTATATTTATTTACGCGGCAAATTGTTCAGCCAAGATATTTTTTCATGTTAATTTATTATTATTATTAATTTATTATAATTATTATTTAGATATTTTCGGAGCATTTTATAAAAATTATAAGCATACAGATAGGTTTTCTATGTCTTAGAAAACGCTATCAAGCAAATTATTACGAACGACAATATCATAGAAAATTATGTGATTACGGAATTTTACGGAGTTTTCGTCAGTTAGGGTATATCGAGAGACGTGACTCACTGGGATTTCAAGTACAAGCTGATTCCTGTCGAGAAGTATTACGAAAGGCTGGGTCGCAAGGTCTAGAAAAGGCGAATTGTTGGGACGGAAATCGACTTCTCCCTCCCGCGCGCCGAGTGTAATGAGGCAGAGGAGGGGAACTAGCGGCGTGCTCAACCAATCAGTGGAGACGACATAAGCTGGAAGACGGTACCATGGTGGGGGAGCCAACGTGTGGATATATCGTTCGACGCGCCGTGAAACGAGAACTATCTGTGTAGAACTTGCCGAGAACGGTTGCAAGTGCGTGTCGCTCCGATGTTCAGTGGAGTTGAAGACTAACTTTTGCAAAACTTAACCAGTGCGGTTGTACGAGTGTTTGGGTCCGAGGTACGGACCATAGAATTATCTAATCTACCAGAATCTCATCAAACATCGACGGAGATGACGACGTCCAGGAGACTGTGGGAAGCTCACAGCATCAGCAAGTACGAGGGAAATGCCTTGGCAATTTCCAATGGTAAGCGCAAATGACGCAGAAATACGCAATCTCTCATTTTTCTTTGTTTTACAATTCATATTTCAGTAACTTCATAGCTTGGAAATAAGAGTAAAATCAATTTATCAGACTCCGTTTTCACGTAATTTTCTATCGGTAATATTCAAATCACAACGCTCCAATTTAAATTTTGTACTTATTATTATTATTAATTTGGCTATACTTGTTTTATATAATAAATTCATTTCTTTTACAATGCAATCTTTGCTTTCAGTAGGTAGCATTAGATATAGACCAATTCCTTCTCCTGATACAATTGTTTGTTGGGTTAATGATCAAATCATACCACGATCTGAGTGAATAGAGTCTTGAATGTGTTCTGCCAGAGCTAGACGTTGTTAAATACAAATTTAGATTTCAACATTGCATTGAGGTCTTGGCGCCCATTAAAACAACATAGCTTAGGCAAAGGTAAACAGTTACATTTATCACCCAACAGTGTGGGCTAGCAAAACTGCTACATTTGTCGCTCAACGTGAGGGCGAAAGAAGCCATTACATTTATCGCTACCAACATGGGGCATTAAGAATCCATTACAATGTGTATAATATTTCGTCTATGTACAGTTTAGTCTCTACAGGGGAGGGGGCGCCACAATGAGATCTCGCACCACATGAAAATATTACTAGGGCCGCCTCTGCACACGTCGACCGACATTTTCTTAGAAATGGTCGAGTTTCTACGGATAAGCCGAAACATGAGTTCGCTTATTGCGACCCCTCTTTTACTGAGCGAAGTTTCTGGGAAATCGGGTTGTTACACTTGGCGTGCTCCCTTCGTCAGTGTCTTTTGTATGTCATGTAGATGGCCTCATTTTTATCCTGATTTCACTAAGCCATTTATTTGAGTATACTTTCAATGTTTCCAGCATTCTTGTTTGATTTCATTTTTAAAGTAATTTTGCGTTATTCATTTTCTTTCATTGCGTTTCTTTTTATAGTTCATCTACTGTAAGTTTGCACTTTTTTGACAGCTAGAGTTGCCAACCTTCATAAGGAAAGACTCAATTTATAACCTGTAGTCCATAACATATATATACACGTTTTAATCCTATGTAAGTTTTTTCAGGTTATTTTTTCGCTTGTCCCAATAATTGTTAATATATTGGCAACATATTCTGTCGGCCAGACTGAAAAGTTGCATTATCAATCTGGACTACCACGTGCTCGTGGGATGGGCGTGCGGTTGGTAACGGACGCTTTACTGTGTTCATCCGCCTGAGAAAATAACGTGTTAATTATATTAAATAATAATAATTATAATTGATAATATTGCACAAAGTCGTCTGAAAGTATTATTTCCATTTGAACGCGTGTTCACTTTTCAGATAAATATATAGTGGTTATCTTAAATGTTGAGTAAATATGTAGCCTGAGATGTCTCCAGGTCGGACATATCTGTTTTGAATATCGAGTCGGAAGCAGATACGGAATTTCTTGTTCAAGATATTTATTTTATTTCTCTCTTTTTGAAGGTAAAAGAAAAGGCATCAGAACTATTGATTTCCCCAAGGACATTGGCCTGGTGAATAATTTTCATATGGCATGATTTGTGCAAAAAAGTAGGCCTAAAATATGAGTTGTTGTGTAGGCTAAGCCTAAAAGTTAATTTACATGGTGAAATGTTTCGTACGTTTTAATTTAATATCAATACAACAGGTCAAGCAATGATCTTTTCGTCTTAAGGACATCTTACACCATACTTTAGTAAGCATTTTCCCTGAGCTGTGAAATGATGGGCCTAAAATAATTCCACTTTCACAATTAAGTTATCAGCTGCTGTGTCAAGGTCTTGCTCATAGCTCGTCCAATGATGTAACATTCTGTCAGCGAGCTGTCAGTGGGTTTTAGGTGTGCTGTTAGAACGATTAATTGATAAATGTCACAAAGAAATACAAGTTTCCCTTAAAAAGGGCAATGAATTGATATTGCGAAATGAAAGTAGGTTTAGGCAACTCATAACAGCTGTTGACACCTTGACGGAATACAGCGGCCATTGCTGACTGCCATGTGGGTGATAGCTCATTGGCTGGAATGTACTGTCAAAAAAGTGCAAACTTACAGTAGATGAACTCTATCTCACCTCATGTCGCCTGTATTATTTCGTACGCCCCCATTTTTTCTTATACTGTATATCAACCATTCCCACTCCACATCTCCCCTCCCCCCATACACCTCTCCCTAGTATGTGTCATCACTCATCTAAGCAAGCAAGCAATCTATGTTAATTTCTTGTCTTGTCCACTTTGAAGACGGACGTGTTTAATACTGTGGTTTAATTTTTATTGTTTAAGTTCAGTTTTTTTAATATGTTACTTTATATTACGCAAGAGTTTAAGGATCCCTACAACTCTTGCTGTATTCAGTTAAGACACGTCTATTTAAAATTATGTTCGTCTCATTGTTAACCTAATTTCAACTTTAAGCACCCTTCACCTACTATTTCCAGTTGTAAGTAATAATGGATTCGTCGGTCTTGTTTCGTAATGGACAACTGGCCCAGGGGTTGTTGACCAGGTAAGAGTTATCAGGTCCCTTCGGAATAGTGATGGCAGTCGTTCGCTTGGAGCACTGTGTGTTGTGTTGCCAACAAATGCATGTTAGAACGTTGTAATTAAATTGCAAACATATCCCTATATTTAGTCAATAAATTTACTGATATACTCTGTTGACGTCCTAATTGACACATCCTTGCAGTTATCTTGCACAAAGACGAAAATTATACTTAGAACATTACAACTGTTATTTCCATTGGGTTGGCGATATTCGCCTTCTTTTGTTTAGACATGACCGCTCTGTTTAGTTGTTTACTGGTTATTTTTACATAAAAATTTCTGTGGTTTACTGCGATAAATAAATGTTACATTAATTATTGTTCTTAAATCATTCATAATTAAGTGAAAAGAATCGGATATCACCTTCTTTCTTGCACCACATTTTCGCCGTACTGAGAAGTGAATAGTTCTTCAGCCAGGAAAGATACAGTGAAAAATGAAAATCCACAGCCTGCTTCCAGTCTCCGACCGGGTCAGGAATGGAATGAATGAAGCCCCCATCTAGCGGCGAGGATATGAACTGTGCCGGCTGCCGAGGCCTGACGCACTCCTCTGGGGCAATGATTAAATGAATGACAGATGAAATGAAATGATGGTGGAGAGTGTTGCTGGAATGAAATGTTGACAGGGAAAACCGGAGTACCCGGAGAAAAACCTGTCTGCCTCCGTTTTGTCCAGCACAGATCTCACATGGAGTGACCGGGATTTGAACCACGGACCCAGCGGTGAGAGGCCGACGTGCTGCCGCCTAAGCCACGGGGGCTCCAGGAAAGATTCAGTAAGTAAGCTTATTTTAAGAATGTAAGTTAAAACGTTTTCCATAGTATGTGTGTGAAAAGCTAAGTTTCTTATACTCTTGAACACATATATTTGTCGCAGGTGTACGTGTTATCTATCGTATAGGCGTCATTCTACTTGACACATCAAATAACATTCACTATTATTTATTCCATATGTGAACTGTGCTCCGATATTATTGGAAGAGAATAAAAGAACACAACAAATCGTAAAATGCTGTTTTTCGATGTGGTGGATGAATATGGCGATTGTTCTCCTGAGGAATGATCCAGGCAATCACCAGGTGAGAAGTCTACGTTAATGCTTTGCTCTGGACCTAGACAATTAAGAATGCAGTGGGTAATGGCATCACTGATGATATCCCACAGTACCTAGGGTGTATATAAACTTAAAGACACACATCCTATGCCCTCATGGATGGTTGTGTTGGTAGAACATTGGTTTAGTTCATATTGGCAAGTTTTTATACCTTCACAGCTACATTCTCAACTTCTTGTGTGCCCGTTATGGACTTATCTTTAAAAATTGTGTCACGTTATATTTGGGTACTGTACTCGAATTTTATTGTTAAGAAATGCATTTATGACAGTGCTGGATATGAAGCCTCTTGTGTGTTATATTTGATGTCTGGAAACACGTTCAAAGGGGAGAACAGGTCAGTCGGCTAGCAAAGGGAAAAGCCGGAACAATCACAAAATTCGATACGAGAGAGTCTGAAAGTTTTGACGGAAACTTGTTTTGAAAGGAAGACCGCTCCAGTCACAACTAGGCGCGTGTGTCGGTATGCTTTTATGTAAGGGGCAGATATACTAACCTGCACGACTTGTCGAGTGGCCAGGAGTGGAATGAGGGAGTCGCGCGCCACCAAGGTCACGTAGTCGACTGCAGCGAAAATAATGAAGGAAATGTATACGCAATATGAAGCTGTTCATTGCTAATTAGCAATTGTTGGAGAAGAGATTTTATTGGTCCAGAAAATGCAATAATGAAGTCCAGAAATTATCTGCATTTCAGTTTTTATTTAAGAATTGGTCGTGGAGGAGGGGAGACCACAGGCAGGAATCGAGGCTCTTATTTGGCGACGCGTGGACGGAACAGACATGTTACTCGGAGTTCCCGGGAAGTGCGAGTGAAAAGTATTTCGGTTATCGGGGAGTGAAGCGATAATCTGGGCGAAGTGTAGGCTCAAGACCGCAGTCATATGATATGAGGACATGATAACATATTATTGGAATTGAAAAGTGAATTTAGGATATTTCGAAGTGATAGCCATTCAACAAGTGAGCTCGTATTGAAGCGAAGCGAACAATTGAATATTAAGACAAACTATTGAACTACGCAATTATTATAAGCAATTGTTGCAATTAATTAATAAATATTATTGCAAGTCAGGCTCTAACGAACATTACACTCAGCAGAGTTATTCAGAGGTACGACAGTGTATTGAACATTATCAAAGACGATCTACGAGGATTATTTCGCAATATTTATTTATTCCAAAAAGTAGTATGATAAATATCAAATTGGAAATGGGAGAGACACTTCAGAACTTGATTAAGGTGAGAGAGATGGCGTTCTAAATCCATGGAGGGAGCGTAATATGCAAGATGCTGAAGATATTTGAAGTTGACTAAAATGAAGTGGAGAAGACGATGGTATTCGTCAATATTTTAGAAATTCATCAGATATATAGCGTTTACGAAAAAATACTACTACAGTGAAGATCGACAAGATTATTTCAATACGAAGTTGCCAGGCGTTCTATTCTGAGAAGACGAAGGAAGGATGGAGATCGGAATCGAACTAAGGGAAGGATCCAGAACGAGTTGGTGTTCCGACAGGTGATCCAGTCGAGGGCAGTCGTGGAGTTCAACACGAAGTAGTCAGGCGAATTCCGAAGTACGAGAGAGGCGATCCAGGACTATCTGGCATTATCTCTATTTAACCAAGATCAAGATGGACCTCATCTAAGTCAACACCAGGTAGAATGAATCCAACCAGTAGTATATTCGTAGAATGAAAGCAATTTTGAATATATCCGAAGTGACATTTTCGGTATCTGGCTGTAGGATTTTTATTATTGGCAATTTCGAGTATCTTAGATATTTTCTTCGATTTTGATTTAATTTCTTTTTGAATTGAAGTCCTTTAGTACACACATCAAAAAAAGTTTTGCATCACCTCGGTTCCAAGAGTTCCGGAACCGTTAAATACAAAGGGAATAGAGATCAACACAAACAACATTTCAGCTCGTTTTATTGCTCATGAGACCCACACATTGCATGTTGTACCATCATACAGCTAGACTTTCAGCATTTGTGGTCCAGATTGCAGTACACACCACTACCTCTAATACCCAGTAGCACGTCCTCTTGCATTGATGCATGCCTGTATTCGCCGTGGCATACTATCCACAAGTTCATCAAGACACTGTTGGTCCAAATTGTCCCACTCCTCAACGACAATTCGGCGTAAATCTCTCAGAGTGGTTGGTGGGTCAAGACGTCCATAAACAGCCCTTTTCAACATATCCCAGGCATGTTCGATAGGGTTCATGTCTGGCGAACATGCTGGCCACTGTAGTCGAGCGATGTCGTTATCTTGAAGGAACGCATTCACAAGATGTGCACGATGAGGTCGAGAATTGTCGTCCATGAAGACAAATGCCTCTCCAATATTCTGCCGATATGGTTGCACTATGGGTCGGAGGATGTCATTCAGGTATCGTAAAGCCGTTTCGGAGCCTTCCATGACCACCAGTGGCGTACGTCGGCCCCACATAATGCCACCCCAAAACATCAGGGAACCACCACCTTGCTGCACTCGCTGGACAGTGTGTCTAAGACGTTCAGCCTGACCAGGGTGCCTCCAAACACGTCTCCGACGATTGTCTGGTTGAAGGCATATGCGACACTCATCGGTGAAGAGAACGTGATGCCAATTCCGTGGGGTCCATTCAGCATGTTGTTGGGCCCATCTGTACCGCGCTGCATGGTGTCGGGGTTGCAAAGCTGGACCTCGCCATGGACGTCGGGAGTGAAGTTGCGCATCATGCAGCCTATTGCGCACAGTTTGAGTTGAAACACGACGTCCTGTGGCTGAACGAAACGCATTATTCAACATGGTGGCATTGCTGTCAGGGTTCCTCCGAGCGGCAATCCGTAAGTAGCGGTCATCCACTACAGTAGTAGCCCTTGGGCGGCCTGAGCGAGGCCTGTCATCGACAGTTCCTGTATCTCTGTACCTCCTCCATGTCCGAACAACATCGCTTTGGTTCACTCTGAGACGCCTGGAAACTTCCCTTGTTGAGAGCCCTTCTTGACACAAAGTAACAATGCGGACGCGATCGAACTGCGGTATTGACCTTCTAGGCATGGTAGAACTACAGACAACATGAGCAGCGTACCTTCGTCCTGGTGGAATGACTGGAACTGATCGGCTGTCGTACCCCCTCCGTCTAATAGGCCCTGCTCATGCATGGTTGTTTACATCTTTGAGCAGTTTTAGTGACATCTATGAACAGTCAAAGGGACTGTATCTTGGATACAATATACACAGTCAACGTCTATATGCCGGAGATCTGGGAACCGAGGTGATGCAAAACTTTTTTTGATGTGTGTATTTTGAATTTGAGGCTGATCGTATTTTTGGATATTTAGGATTTGCGATTTTATTGTGATATTCAGGATTTTTGTTATATTCGAATTCGACTTTTATTCTTCGAATTATCTGTTCATGATAATTTCTATTTTTGGCGAATTTCGAGAATTGATACAAATTTGAGCGGATGACGGATTTTTGAGATATGATTTTGTTATAGAATGTTAAGGAAAGCAATGGTAGTAAGAAATAATTGTAAAAAAGGAAGCTTGTAGTTTAACGTGACCGTTAATCTCGCGATCATAAGCCACGGGACCTCCGTTTTACGTGGAATCCGAACCACAGGACATGGCATTTCACATCGAAAATCTCACATGCATTGACCGGGAATCGAACCCGGTCCGCCTTGGTGAGAGGCATACAGCTTGACCGCTGCGCCGCCACGCCCCCCAAGAAATAATTGTAGTAAGATAGTAGCAAACCTTATTGTTGGCTTGGAAAGGTTTCTACAATGAGCTAAACATTTTTGTATTAACGAGAAGGAAGCATTATTGAGAAGTATTTTGTGAATAGTAGGAATTGTGGATTGCATTTGTTGCATTGTAAAACCAGAAGACACTAGAGCTATTATTATTATTATTATAGGTATTTTTGAATTGCGTTGTGTAACAGATTTAAGATCAGTAATTAATTTAACATTTGGAATCCTCAGTGACTTAGGCGGCAGCACGCCGGCCTCTCACCGCTGGGTCCGTGGTTCAAATCCCGGTCACTCCATGTGAGATCTGTGCTGGACAAAACGGAGACAGACAGGTTTTTCTCCGGGTACTCCAGTTTTCCCTGTCAAAAATTGTATTACAGCAACACTCTCCACTATCATTTCATTTCATTCATTTAATCATAGCCTCAGAGGAGTGCGACAGGCTTAGGCAGCCGGCACAGTTCATATCCTCGACGCTAGATGGGGGCTTCATTCGACCCGGTCGGTCGACTGGAAGCAGACTGTGGATTTTCATTTTTAATTTAACATTTATGGTGAAGATCTGCATTAGCATATTTAAATACTGAAAGCTGAGAATTTACGTAAAGTTATTGAATTTGTTGAAGAAGTTGAAACGCAGTTTGAATTCAGCAGGTACTTTAAAGCTGAGGGATGGCATTCCAGCTCATTGTTGCAAAGGCTTGCACTTTGGAGTGAATGTGGCAATGTGCGTGTTTGACATTGTTTCACGATAGGAAAGTAAATGATGTGTGTTGATAGTCTGCGTAATATAGTTGTCGATATGTGTACAATACACAGTGGAAATAATTGTACGTATTGGAAGAGAGATTATTTTGTTACAAGGTTAGACAAGTTGATAATTGGGATCAGCTGTTTTATTGTGTTATTGATCGATGCTCAGATCTATATTACTGATGGCTCCTTAATATCAGAGCAAGTTTGAAACAATGTTAATTGATATTTGAAACGGAACAAGGTTTATTACGATTATTAGTATTTTTATTTTGATAGCAGGCACGAGAGTTGACGTCATCGTTATCTAGGCTTTATTGCACGGATCTTTTGTACGGCACTTATTTTGACATTAGAAACGATATAGAGAGTTTAGTGGCAGGATTCATACGTTGTGTACGTTATTGAGTCGAGAGTGAATTTGTAAATATTTTTATTAATGTTAATTATAGATCGAATATTCCGTAAATTCATAGAATAGGGATTAATCAGGTTTAAGGAGACTTGTATAGAGTTCAATATGGTAACTGTGATAGCGAAAGGCCATCGCTAATTTTATTTTCGAGGTAGGTAATTTTAAAATCCATTTTTACTTTTACTCCTTAAACTAGGCCACAGCAATTTCCTTCGAGTTTCGATTTCTCCGCCGATTAATGATTAAGGCTAGAATTAGATAAATTTATCATTATCTTCAAATAGGAATTGTTATTTTGTTTTTAATTGTAAATGTTATTATGTTAAATATCAAACAGATACGTGGTTACGTTATTCTGACATTTCATAGAAATTTTGAGTTATAATTTTCAGTTAATTAGGGATAATTTATATTGTGCTATAGTGGAGAGATAGGACTTGTTTGCCAACATATACTACCCAATCCCCGAGTGTTTGAAAGGGTTTCTCACTCCATTTTTATACGAATTTCCAACCAACCCCGTAGTTTAGTCCAATAGCACCATGATTATTAACCGTACCCCTCCCGATTTGTTTGCCAGTAGTAGCTTCGTAGTTTGTCTAGCCGCGGACTACAAGTTGCTGCGATTCATCTTCATCTTCGGATTCTGGCAGATATCTCACTGGATACGGGTACAGTACATAACTCAATCATTCAACAGTGTAGGCCTATCAGTTTTGGAATGTATTACATTTGTGAGTTAATTACGAAGACAGGTCTCAAATTAACCTTCCATGTCTGGGGAATAAAATTTTCAGTTATTGGTGAAAAGTTGAGAAAAAGTTTCTCAGAAGGGACGGCAGAATATAGACTGCCCCTAGCTTTGACAATGCGCATGCGCTAGGACGCTATACCCTCTAGCAGATGAGATGAGAAGATACCAATACAAAACAATTTTCTGTGGAGAGCTGAGATGTTTATATTGCGAGATCGGAATATATGAGAAGTAATAAGGTGTCCTGAAGATGTTCTATAGTAATTGGTAATGTGACTAAGATTCAGAAGTTGACATTTTATCGCTAGAGGGTGTAATTGCATTTATTAATTCTGAATGAAGTATCCCTCTCTTCTTTTTCGCTTTTATTTCGATAATATATGATTTTCATACCTTATTTCATCTTGGGATGGGACATTATCAATTGTAATTACTAACCTTGGTCACTTCGACACCAACTGCACTGGATATATGTGCTAAATTGCGTAAATGTGCGTTTATTTATTGCTCATTTAACAACGGCAGCCATGTTCGACAGCGTAGCCTATTTAGTATGTTAAACTGCCGCCAAACCCCACAAATTGACGTCAGTGGTTGCCAACCTGCGCGATACAATACACCTCGACTAAAACCATTGACATGTTAGGCTGTATTCATTGTTAAAAACCATTGGATTGGACGTGTCAGGCTAAACCACTGTCAAAACCCATTGGATTGGACAAAACGAAGGTTACAATGGTCGGGTTGAAGCTAGCGGGGCACTGTTGACGAAGAAGCCATTGGACTGAACGTGTTAGGCTGTAACAATTGTCAAAAATCATTGATTGGACGTCTGGGCGCTATTTTGTTTTACGCTGCCGCTTATATACAAAGTACTACCGTAAGCGCTGGGTTGGCAATACTGTGCTTGACCGTAACTCACGCACGTTAAGGCGGACACAGCTGGATTTTTATTATATAAGTCGTGATCTAAATAAGGGATGGGGGGAGGGGGGGGGCGGGTTTATGGCCTGCGGGGGAGTATACATTTATTACTACATCATTCCTAATGTCTTCTTCATCATCAAAAAATGTATTTTGGCTACTTCTTGTACTTAAGAATATGTTACTTTATAGAAGGCTTTCCAAACACAAACCTAACCTGGGGCTTACGCTGTGCAAGCAAGTAGTTGTTAGCATCGTCATGGAATTGATGATCAGACCACAGAACTTGTCACTGCTAGAATGCCATACTTGTTTATTGGTTGTAAGAAGAAATATACAAAGAGCAGAACATAATCAACAGGCCGTAGCCTTCCACAAAGAATCTAGTGCTTACACACTAGTGCCAACCTTTAAATTACAATCTCCAACACTTCCCCTTAATTTAAAGTACAGCGCACACAACATGCATAAGAATGAAATCAATACATGCACATATTTAAGTAATTCAAAACTTTCAAATGCTTAACTCTAGCAAGTGGTTTGGTGAGTCCATCTTCTTTCATGTCAGCTGATCTAATATACTCCACTTTTACTAATTTAGCCTTAATTATTTGCTTCACAAAATTATGTCTAATATCAATGTGTTTTGCTCTATCGTGATATCCTGAATATTATTGTCAACATAAATTTGAATAAATTCTTCCAAACCTTTCAATTCTGATAACAGCTTTTCCAAAAATAACGCTTCTTTACAACCTTCGCTCAAGGCTATATATTCTGCTTCCATGGTTGATAAAGCTACAGACTACTGCTTCTTGCTTTTCCAAGAGACAGCCCCACAAAAATCAAACACATATACCGAGTAGGATTTCCTATCTGAATCATTACCATAGTCAGCATCAGTAAAGCCCTGAACGATAACAGAGTTATTTGAGTAAACAATACATAAGCCTTTAGTGCCTTTGAGATATTTCAAGACTCTGAGCAGCTCTCCAGTGTTGAATAGATGCATTGGAGTTGAATTGGCTTGTCGATAGAGCTATATCAGGGCGTGATGTTACAGCCAGATAGTTCAAGCAACCCATTAAGTTCCTATAGGGGAATCCTTCATGCATTTTACTGGAATCATTGACAGGATCAATTTAACTCCTGTTTCCAAAGGAGTGTCAACTGGGTTGCAATTTGACACGTTAAATTGGTGCAACGCCTTTTCAATGACAGTAGTTTTCCTGATCCACAAATAGCTTCTCACCTTTCTTCCTGATCCTCATTCCCAACGAACGACTAGCTTCCCCTAGATCTTTTAATTTGAACTTCTCTCCCAATTTCCTGCTTAGCCTTTTCCTCTCTCTGGAATCATTAGTTATGTTAATATTTGAAAGAAAAATAGCACAGTAGCGCCACCTGGTGAAATAGACATGTACAATAAAGAAGAGAACAAAATACGAGTCAGTGCAAAGTCTGTGAGTGTTCGCGTGACATGTGACAAGCATCTCAAAAGATGATTTGTATTTTGTATTGTATTTCTCACTTGATAAATAAAGATTTACATTAAAACTAACAGGTTATGGACCCAGGCCACGTGTAAATGGTATTATCTTGTGAGTGGATCCGAAACTGAGCGCCTGTGGAACACGTGCTGTATTTTTTTGTGAGTAAGGATAACCTCAAAATGGCAGCCGGCAGTGACTACAAAGTTCAAGTGGATAAACTTGATGGACCTGAAGACTGGGCAAAGTGGAAATGGAATGTGTTGATGGTTTTGCGGTCGTACGAACTGGAAAATATTGTTGATGGTTCGAAAAAGTGTCCTGTGTTGCCGGCAGATGCAACTGCGCAACAAAAAGCGGCATATAAGCAGTGGTTGAAAGAAGACGCGAAAGCGGCCAGTTTGCTAGCAGGTGCGCTAGGAAAATCTGTTGCCGAGCTCGTGTTGACGTGCACCAATGCCAGTGAAATTTGGACAAAACTGAGCGCACGGTTCGAACGAAGCAGTACGCAGCGACTGAACATGTTGATCGAGTCATTCTTCCGAGTGACACGTGACGACAAGGAGGACATCAGCACCCATGTCGCGAAGTTACAGAAGCTTTATCAGGATCTGAACGACGAACTACAAAAGCACAACGAAAACACGTTATCTGAAAGGATTTTGAACGGTCGAATTTTATCCACGCTGGGAAAAGAATATGATAATTTCAAGGATGTGTGGGACACGATTCCGACGGAAAATCAAACTGTGAACTTGTTGATTGAAAAAATGTGCACGATTGAACTGCGTGACCAAGGAAACGTGGAATCGACTGCGTTTGTGGTACGTAGTGCTCCCAAGAAGCATTCCCAGTATGGCAGTGGCAAAGGCAGCGCTGATGACAAGTCGAAGACAAATGTTCAACGAGTAAAGCAGAAGTTTCCATGTTTCAAATGTAAGGAATTGGGCCATTGGGCAAGTGAATGTCCAGTGAAGAAGAAAGAGGGTGACACTAGAAACAAAAATAAGGAGAACAATGCTTCGTTTCTGACACATGCGATGAGTGCGTTAGACGGCGACTTTGTTCAAGCCGACGAGTGGTACTGCGACAGTGGCGCCACAAATCACATCACCGCGAACAAACAGTATTTTTCAACATACGTCAAGTTTGCTGCTCCAGAGAAGATTTTGCTAGGAAAACGAGGTGTGAGCATGCTAGCTCACGGCAAAGGAACTGTAAACATTCAAGTGCGGCTGAACAACGCTTGGTTGAGTGCTGAGATGACTGAAGTTTTGTATGTTCCCGATGCAATGGCTCATCTGTTTTCTGTGAAAGCTGCTGCAAGGAAAGGATTTTGTGCAAGACTTGACGACCTAACTGTTAGAATTGAAGACAAGGTTACTGGAAAGGCGATGATGGCTGGACGTGTGAGTCATGGTCTGTATGTACTTGACATGCGCGTCGTGAAACCGGCGCAACCCATTCAAGTGAATTTAGCTACATCGTCGGACAAACTGCAGATCTACCATTAACGATTTGGTCATCAACACAAAGCGCATGTCAAGAATGTACTGAAGCAGATGAACATCAATGTAGACATGTGTAAAGAGGATTTCTGCGATGGATGTGCACTGGGAAAAATGCATCGACTGTCATTCAAGTCACGAATGAATCGACCAACAGCCACCGGTGAACAAATCCACGCCGATGTGAATGGACCAATGTCTACTGAATCTCTTGGAAAGGCACACTACTACGTATGTTTCAAGGATGATTTCAGCAAGTTTCGACGAGTTTTCTTTTTAAAGAAAAAAAGTGAAGTGTACACCGTTCTGGAACAGTTCCTGAATGAAGCCAAAACAAATGGACACGTCGTGAAGCTGTTCAGGTGTGATGGAGGAAAATAATTTGATAACAAGAAGGTTTCTGAACTACTCGCAAGCAGAGGCATAGAACACAGCATTACTACGCCGTACACACCACAACAAAACGGAGTTGCGGAACGTGAAAATCGGACGATTGTGGAGTGCGCAAAATCTATGCTGAATCCCAGCAAGTTAACGAAACAACTTTGGGCTGAAGCCTGCAACACTGCGGTGTACCTCCTGAATCGCACTGGGAAGTCATCCATTGAAAACAAATCTCCCTATGAATTGTGGTATGGACGACCAGTGGGAAGTCTCAGTCATCTGAAAAGATCTTCGGAACAGAATGCTACGTGCATATCGACAAGAATTTTCGCTCAAAGTTCGACGACAAAGCTGTTTTTGCACATCTGGTTGGGTACGTGAACGACAGGGATGGATTTAGAGTCTGGATTCCAACTCAGGGAAAGGTTGTTCTAAGCCATGATGTGAAATTCAAACCTGAAGTTGTCTGCAATCTGCGCGCCAACGCCGGAAAGGTTGAAGTCACGCTTGAAGAACGTGTGGAGAGGAATCAGTCTAATTCATCGTCTGATGTAGGCCTACAGAGGAGGTCAGAGTCAGATGAGAACTTAAGCGAAATTGAAGATTTTGCTTCGGCATCCAGTTCCGGAGGAAGCGAAGATGAGGAAGAAGGAGAGACTGAAGAAAGAAGGAAAAGCAAACGTGAAAGTAAGAAGCCTTCGTGGATGATCAGTGGAAATTACATTTACATGGCTGGACCATCTATCGCTGAAAGGAATCCTGACTCATACTCTGAAGCGCTGCAGTCTAGTGATAAAAATCAGTGGCTGAAAGCAATTAATGAAGAATTGGAGTCCTTAAAGGAAAATGATACCTGGAAATTGGTTGAGCGTCCAAATGGTGCACGGGTCCTGAAAAATCGGTGGGTTCTTCGACAGAAGACAACGGACAGTGGAGAAGTTCGCTTCAAGGCACGATTGGTAGCCAAAGGCTATGCGCAACAGTAAGGAGTCGATTATGAAGAAACATTCAGCCCTGTTGCACGGTATGATACCATTCGAGCTCTGTTGGCAGTAGCTGTCGAAAAGGAGATGAAACTTTGTCAATTTGATGTCAAGACGGCCTTCTTGAACGGCGAGCTTGAAGAAGATGTGTTCATGGAACAGCCAGAAGGTCATCAGGACGGTACTGGCCGAGTGTGTCATCTAAAGAGAAGCTTATATGGTTTAAAACAGGCTCCACGCTGCTGGAACAAGCGTTTCAAGAAATTCATGGAGAAAGCTGGATTCAAAAACAGCAAAGCTGATCCTTGTCTCTTTTACAGCAACAAAAATGGAAAGTGGTTGGCTGTTGTAATCTTTGTGGATGATGGTCTGGTAATTGGCAACGAAGAAGACATCGAGCAGTTCATGGAAAAACTTCAGCAGGAATTTCACACGTCCAGAGGATCTCTCAACAATTTCCTGGGCATGAAGATACAAGAAAACCATGATGGATCAATTGCAATCAGTCAAGAGGATTACACGAGGAAAATCCTAGAAAAATTTGGGATGGCCGAGTCAAATGGAGTGTCTACCCCAGTTGGACGCGAAGAAAGTGAAGACGGAGAAAAGGTTTCGGCCAGGGTTCCTTATCGTGAGGCGGTGGGATCCTTGATGTACCTGACTACAGCTACTCGTCCAGATATCGCATTCGCGGTCAACAAAGCTGCTCGAGCCATGGAGAATCCTACAGTTCAAGACTGGAGTCAAGTGAAACGGATATTTCGATATTTAAAGAGCACAGTGAACCATGGAATCGTCTATAGGAAAGAGGACGTTCTGAAGGTCTACAGTGATGCTGACTGCGCCGGTGACAAGAGGACGAGACGTTCAACGACGGGTGTCATTTCGACCTACAATCATGGAGCTGTATCGTGGAGAAGTCAGTTACAGAAGTCTGTGTCAACATCGACAACTGAAGCTGAAATTGTGTCTGCAAGTGAAGGAGCAAAGGAGTTGATTTGGCTGAAAAGACTGTTTTCTGAATTACTGGGAACTGCTGACAAACCACCTACGCTTTACATCGACAATGCTGGTGCAGTTAAATTAGCTAAAAATCCGGAGTACCATCGAAAATCCAAGCATATTGAGGTACGTCATTTCTATGTGAGGGAAAGATTATTGGACGGAGACCTTGAGCTGGAGCACATCGACGGGACCAATCAATTAGCTGATCTTCTACCTAAACCTCTGGAGAGGGTTAGATTCGAGATGCTGCGTGAGAGGATTGGCGTGCAGAAGATGACATCTTAGAGGCTGAAAAGTGTTCAATAGTTCATCTTGTTTATTTTTTTTATTTGTATTTGATTTTTCTTTGGAGGAAGTGTTAATATTTAAAAGAAAAATAGCACAGTAGCGCCACCTGGTGAAATAGACATGTACAATAAAGAAGAGAACAAAAGACGAGTCAGTGCAAAGTCTGTGCGTGTTCGCGTGACATGTGACAAGCATCTCAAAAGATGATTTGTATTTTGTATTGTATTTCTCACTTGATAAATAAAGATTTACATTAAAACTAACAAGTTACAAGGAGCAGATCATCAATATACAATGCAATTATGGACAAGTAACCATCAGACTTTCTCAAAAACAAACATGGTTCTTGTTTGGAATTCTGATAACCAATGTTTACGAGTTCCTTCGTTGTTACAAAATTGCAGCACCTAGATGCTTGTTTCAGCCCATAAATAGACCTCTGAAGCAAGCAAACTTTATTTTCTTGTCCATTAACATGAAAACCCTCCTCTTCAAGTTCACCATTCAGAAAGGCAGTGCTAACATCAAAATGATATAGTTTCAAAGTTTCTTTGACTGACAAAGCAAATAAGAATCTGATGACTCCCTATGACAGGTGAGAATGTATCACAATAGTCAACCCCTGGAGTTTGAGTAAATCCCCTTGCAACTAGTCTAGCTTTAAAACTTTCCTCGCCAATTTGATTGTCTTTAATTTTAAAGACCCATTTGGAGCTCACTGGTTTTTTGTTGGCAAGTAAATGCACTAATTTCCAAGTCTTATTTTCTATTAGAGCACCATACTCGTCCTTCATGGCCCTTTCCCATTTTATCATATCATCATATCACTGCTTTTGATAGCTTGAGCATAGCTCAATTGGTTCAAGGTCCCCTTCATCGTCAGCAACTGGCACAAGAAAATTTAGTTCGAAATCTCTGTACTTCTCGGGTAAACGAACCCCACATCATTGAGATCACAATGAGCATCAACATCAATAACACTAATGGAGTCTGAACCACTAGTAACAACAGATTCAACATCACTAATAGAGTTATCCTCGGGTTCATTAACAATGTTAGAAATATAAACACCAGATTGAGTATTTGGTTCCCAATATGGGAATACAATGTTTTCAATGGCAGGAACATACCTCTCACAGTAGCTTCTCATAATAAAATCAAGAGAATCATGAACAGAATCTTTGCAAAAATCTCATGTTCTAAAAATACAACATCTCTTGCTCTAATAATATCCTTTGGCTTGTTCAGGTCAATCAGTCTATATTGAGAACCATTCTCACAATAACCAACAAACAGCAGCATTCTACTCTTGCTGTCGAACTCTTTTCTTTGGACATCAGGTGCATGCACATATCCAGTACAACCAAAAATCCATCCTCAGTTTTTGAAGGTTAACTTTCTGTTTGGACCATACTTCCTCCGGACTGACACCTACTAAAGCTTTGTGCTCCTATTCTTTATGTAAGCTGCAGTAAACACCGCCTCTGCCCACAACCTTTTGTCACACATTGCTTGTTTCATCATACATTTGGTCATTTCTACTAGAGATCTATTATTTCGTTCTGAACGGCCATTCATCCGAGGGTTGTGTGGAACAGTTAGACGATGTTCAATGCCACAAGCAGATAAAAATTCAGAAAAATTATTGCCCACATATTTTCCCCCATTGTCAGTAATTCGACATTTTACCTTTAATCCAGTCTGATTTTCAACAAAGCTCTTGAATTTATTCAATACTTGATATTTGCCATGAATGAAATAAACAAAGATTTTTCTAAATTACTCATCAGAAAAGGTTAACAAGTATCTAGCCCCATTATACGTTTCTGCTTCCATAGGACCACACAGATCTGAATGAATAACCTCTAACAAATTCTTGGCTTTTTTCCTGCGAGATTTAAAGGGTCATTTTGAAAATTTACCTTCAATACAGGGGACACAATCAATTGAAATATCTTTATCAGAAAAAACCAAACCCTCACACCATTCCTAGCCAGTTTCAAACAAGTTGGGTGAAGATGACCCAATCTACTGTGCCACAACTATTTTCTGTATTTGCCAATTGTATTGTCTCAGGTTTCAACATCTACGTAATACAGATTATCCTGTTTAGAAGCAGTCGCTAAAACTGTTCCTTCCATTTTGAAATCAGCGTCACTTATTATTGAACAACTTTCCTTTCCAAATACAACACAAGTACCCTTATCAACCATTTTACTAACTGATAGTAAATTGGCAGTAATTTCTAGCACGAACAATACATCATTTATTTTGGATGCACTATCAAACCCTTTTAGGATCACCTGAATATCACCTTTACTTTGGCACTCCCCCGTACCTGCTGTGGTAACACTGATTCCACCTACCTTTTCGCTTACACATTCACCCTTAAGCCAATTTTCATTGCATGTAAGATGACTTGTTGCACCAGAATCAATTATCCATTTGCCACTTACTACATCATTTTCTCGGAGGTTGCTCTTCAAAGCTGTCAAAGTGTTTTCGGACCAGTCGTTTTCTTTTCTTGATGTTTCTTCTCCCCAGGATAGAACCGACTTTCCTTGGCAGTTAAATGGTGTTGGTCTTTCGTCTTTGGACAGTAGCCTACTTTTTGAAGTGAGACGTTGATCCACATCCATAACATCTGTAAATGGGCTCTTTGTGAAATCCGGGATTACAACTGAATAAAATGCCGCATCCCTTGGTGAGTGGACCACGCTGTCGACTTCATACTCCATTAATTTCTTCGCAATCATATCACCGGTTATTTCAACTCCCGAGTTGTCGTATGTTCGTCTCATTGGCTCGAAACGTTCAGGTAAACCCGCCAGCATCATTGCACCAACAAATTCTTCATCAAGAGGCTTCCCCATCGATCGATGTTGGTCGCCGATGCGCACAAAGGCTTGAATGTACTAGTCCATACTTGCAAAATCATCTAGTCGTAACTGACCAAAGTTGCGAAGTAATCTACACCTCCGGTTGACCCCAGTGTCGTCGAAGGATGTTTGTAATTTGCCCCCCAGGCCTCTTTAGCAGTATTTGCCTCTCTAATATAGGGATAGCAAATTAGATTCACCATAAGGCCTATTTTGTTCAGAGCTTCTGCGTCATTCTTTGCCCTTTTGACGTCGACGTGGTGGAATCTCCACTCGGATAACCAGCAATGCTCTCCCAGACACCCAAGTATTTCCACAAAAAAAAGTCATTTCAGTTTTCCAGTCCAAATAATTAGATCGCCCTACAAGCCGAGCGATCAGCGGCAGTGACGCCATACCACTATTTCCGCCGTCAGCCATTATTGGCTAAATAGATGTACAAAATACTTACAGCTTAATGTTCACTTTGTTCCTATAATAATTACACAACACGGAACGGTCTGGGCCCATAACCTGTGAGCATCGTCATGGAATTGATAATCAGAACACAGAACTTGTCACTGCTGGAATGCCATACTGTTTATTGATTATAAGAAGAAATATTAAAAAAAACAGAAAATAATGGAATAGGCCGTAGCCTTCTACAAAGAAGCTAGTGCTTACACACTCGTGCCAACCTTTAAATTACAAACTCCAATAGTAGCGACCAATGGTTTCGTCGAGACCGTCGTCTAACCTGAAGTCTGTTCACCGAGTCGAGATAGTGCGCGTAAATACAGGGTGCGCACAAATGATTGAAGCGGTTTTGTCAATTATTTCTAGCCATATTATTAGAGCTATGGTGATGGTGTTTGATGTTTTAAGGCAAGTATCCCTCAAGGTTTTGTTTGAATAGCCTCTATACATTGTGCTTCCCTCAACGCCCGCGAGAGCGCAACAGCTGCAACATCCGTCAGGCATGATGTGTCCTCTAGCCAGTCTAGCCTACTCCAACAGTTGCAACGATGGCGACTAACAGGGAAAAAGTGTATGCTGTTCTGGAATTTCATTCCAGCCAATCTGTGACAACCGTGCGACGAAACTTTAGAACAATGTATCGGAAAGATCCACCCAGTACTGACTGAGCAGGGAAATGAACATGCCTCGTTCGACCGTTTGGAAAGTAGTAAGGAAAAGATTGCGGATGCGCCCTTACAGTTTGCATCTGCTCCAAGCATTGTCGCCGGCTGACAAAGTGAACCGTTTTGAGTTTTGTACTAGTTTTCAGGAGCGTATGCAAGATGATCAATTTTGTGACAAACTTGTCTTCAGTGAGGAGGCAGCATTTTTTCTGAGTGGTAGAGTTAACAGGCACAATGTACGAATTTGGGGGACTGAAAATTCCCGTACCTGTGTGCAACACGTTCGTGACTCTCCAAAGCTCAATGTTTTCTCTGCCATCTCGAAATTTAAAGTTTACGGTCCCTTCTTCTTAGCTGAAAATTCCATTACAGGGCACATCTACCTGAATATGCCGGAGAATTGGCTCATGCCACAGTTGGAGACGATGGCATGAGCTTCACCTACCAACAGGATAGTGTTCCACCTAATTTCCATGGCGATGTTCGTGACTTTCTGAACAATAGACTTCCAGAAAGATGGATCGGTCGTATCGGGAATGAAGATCACGCCCTCAAGTCATGGCCTCCACGCTCTCCGGACCTCACCCCTTGTGACTTCTTCGTATGGGGTTATGTGAAAGACGCAGTTTTTACGCCACCGTTCCCGGCTGATCTAACAGAACTGCAGGCCAGCATCATCAACGCCTTTGGTCAAATTGAGAGTGACATGCTACGTCGGGTGTGGGCCGAACTTGACTATAGAGTTGATGTGTGTAGAGTTACGCATGGGGCACGTATCGAGCACTTGTAGGCGCATAGAAAACTTTGTGAGTTTTTCTCTCTGTCTATAAATTGTTGTAATGTTACAACAAATAATAAACAAACAGGAATTTTTTGAAACCGCTTCTATCATTTTTGTGCACCCTGTACTTGCACGTGGTCACTTGACTGCCTGGACAGGGAAACACACCCAGTTCACGTCATCGGCTCTGCCGGACAGGGGTAGCCAAGAAGCTCCGAGATCATTAGTCATGTCGCACAGTGGTCCTTTTGCACGATCTGGGCGCTCAAAATGTAAAAAATAAATGTCTTGTATTTTCACGTCGTTTGGCATTTTTAGTATCAGCAATGTCAGAGGACCTCAGAACTGTACTTATATGTCTTATTTGTTCACCCCCTGGAATGTGAAAGACTGCTGAAGTAGGACGTTTCTTATCGCATCCACAGCTGGAAGCAAAGCTGATTATTTATGTTTGAATCTTGTGCTTGTAAATACTTATTAGTTCAGCTATCTTCATCGTTTGTCAGTGAATATGACAGACTATGATATGATCTTTCTTTATGAAATTTGCAAAATCCTATAAAAATCGCTGTGTTTATGAGATAAACGTTTGAAAATAGTGATTTTTTAATAAAAATAATTCTTCTGTTATGAGTTTTCAGACCAGGAAATTCACAACTGTCAACCATTGGTGAATTTCTTGCCATTAGCCTATAGCCTACACCCTATTTTGTTTTATGTGTAAAAATTATTTGCAACGTTTTGCAACTTAGGCTTTTGCTCTCGTTTTAGTGTTGTCGTAAGGATTTTCGTGGAACAATCTTTACGATGAGTGGCGCCATGTAGGTGGAAAAGCGAAAGGATTTGAACCTATCTAATAGAAAACAGCGATCTAAAATCCCTTGGATAGTCTGTTAAGGATAATGTTAGAAAAAAACTTATTCATTTTTCCGCCCAGTTAAGAAAAACGTGAACGCCAATCGCAGGATCTTAAGAAAGTGTGTCACAAAATAAGAATAGCCTGGAAGGGAACATGGAGAGGGAATACAGGTAATGTGGGTCGTCCTTCTCAATCACTCGTGGAGTGTAGCGAATTTTCGAAACGAAGGAAATTGCGACTTTTAATACAAAACCTCAGCAGGGAGGAGCTAGCGTTCGAGTTACTCAAAAGTGAGTATACGCTTAGAAGGAAGGAGAGACACCACTGAACTTATTGGAGAAAAAAGAAAAGAAAAAAAATTGCAGAATTTTCTCCAAGTTTAGCGGCGTTAAGGAAAATCCTAATCCAGTTGAAAAATATTATTTTTATTATTATTATTAGGCTAATAAGAGAAGTTTAACCTCAATTATTGTTGTTGTTGCTTATTATAGGGGCTGCGACATCGTGCGCGTATAGTCCCATGTATTTTGGGTGTGTCCGTAATTTATGCGATAACCTGTGTTATTGTGATGCCTGTACTACTATTTGTACAATTGGGATAGGATTGGGAAGACGGCAGCCGTGACCTTAAGTTAGGAACCATCTCAGCATTTGCCTGGAGTAGAAGTGGGGGAAAACACGGAAAACAACTACCAGGATGGTTGGGGTGGGAATCGAATCCTCCTCTTCTCAGTTTTGCCTCAGGAAGCTTAGTGTACCCCGTACCAGTCCTCACCCCAGAAGTAAAATTTCTTGGCAGAGCCGGGAATCGAACCCGGACCTCCGGGACACCTTCCAGGAAGGTTGAGGTGGGAATCGACCCCCCCCCCCCTCTCTTCGCAGTTTTGCCTCAGGAAGCTTAGTTTACCCCGTACTAGCCCTCACACCAGAATTAAAATTTCTTGGCAGAGCCGGGGATCGAACCTGGACCTCCGGGGCGACAGTCAAACTTAAATTCTTATAAATGAGAATAAGGAAATTGTTTTACATAATTTTCAACAGTTATTTTAAGGTTTATAGACCATTTCTATATGCAAAGGTATTTTGCGCGGCCAGATACCCTAAAAGGACCACTGTGTGTCGTAGCCCTAGAAAAGAAAAGACTTGCTGCACTGTACACTGTTGCCTGTCATCGGCAGTTAAGAACTAATTAATTAATTAATTAATTAAATACATAGACGAACAATAAATAAACCGCGCTGTAACATGTAACCGATAAGTCATCCCGCTTCACATGTAGGCTATACACAGCACTGAAGTTGGCGTACGTTCAACAGGCACAGCTCTATGCACCCCTTGCGGGCAGCCCTGCAATCACGTATACAACTGTGTTTACTTCCACTGTCTCGATTCGGCGAACATAATTTTAGTAGCGACCAAAGACTTTGACTCACCGAACTTTAGTACATCACTAAACTTTAATACATTAGTAATTTTGCGTCCAGACGGTCAGTGACGCAGTCTGTCGGGAGCTCCGAGGTATTGTAGGTTATCTCTGAAAGTTTGCATCTATGACGCATGCGCAGTGCGTATTCTTTCCTTCTACCATTTCATATTTTATTTTAGAAAATTCAGAAATTTGGGGTAGTTACAGCACTGTATTCATGGTTTCCAAAACTGTTTCTCTGTGGCAGAAAAGTAACGATAGAATTAGAAATGATGGTATTAATCTTTCAAGATTTGATTGCCACTGAACGTGGCTGCACCAGTATGTGTTGCTTATTGCAACAGGATCCCTGTGGGACGAAGAGGGGGACACAGTGATGACGGAGTGCCGTCTGCGCATAAGTCAAGCAGCATTGCGCACGCTACTTGTAATTATATTGTGAATTGTGAATGGAAAAATTAATAATGTTGGGCGAATTAAGAATGGTGTGTTTTCTAATATTCATTTAGGAGTTAAGAGTAGAGAAAGCGCGTTGATGTACTCTGTATACTTTGGGAAGAAATAAGACATTATTATTATTATTATTATTATTATTTAGCTTCCTTCGCTACGGAGGATGAGCCAATAGAAGGACTACTCCGCTTCATAAGTCCATACCTTTTTTAAGAGCTGGTCAGAGTTCTAGATCGAGTCTGGCTTCGAGCGCCTCTTTGTCACCGTATGACCTGCTACTACTACTTTTCAGCACAAAATCGTCAATATCAATCCTCCTTTTCAATATTATTATCTTTCTGGGAGTTCTAAAGTTTCTTTCTCATATATCGCTGCCTCTTCACAATCACGTCAAATGTTTCGCACACTTCTGAGGCTCTTCCCTACTGATTTCGCAGCTATTCAGGCGCCTTATCCAAAGGAATAAGGAATCCCGTTTTCTTTTCTTCCTGACAAAATTTTAACACATTATAAATAATCATTTTCCTGTCAGAGTGGACAATACTGCGTGGTGAAGTTTCTGCAATTCATCCATTGCTGCAGTTTTTCCGGATTGGCACTGAACTTCAGTATGAATGGGTAGTTCCAACATCACCTCACAGAGTCACGAATAGTTCTATAATTGTGGTCGAACTTTATTAAATGTCCTACAACAATGAAATACAAGGTTAGTCAAAATTATGTTAACACTCAAATGGACATAACCATCGCAGTCTACAATTCTCAAGCCGTGTCATAAGGTTTGGCAACACCGCCCATCTGTCATCTGGGAAGCCTAGCGCAAGCATATGGTAATTGCTAACACTGCGTAAACACATAGATTTTGATAACAAATGTTCCCAAAAATACAACAGAACATAACGTCCGCTGAATCTACACACAAATATCACAAATAAAGGATACATATTATCATGCAATATACTGTCGATTCCCGATAAGGTAATAATAAAAGGCTGTACCGTACTATACCTCAATGTCCCAATGTCTGACTGAAGTTTTCTCTTCTTGCTGCTATGCTCACTGCCGTTATTGACGCGCTCAGAAAATATATTTAAAACTATTCTTACTAACTTAGAGACTGCCTTTGATAATGAATCCTTCCCTTGTTATCCACAGATGCACTCACATACCTGCCAACCTTACAAAACTAAAATTCAGGAGATTTTGATATGAAAATCAACAAAATTCAGGAGATGCGAATAGTGCATATCAGCTCAATGAATTGGCAAACTATGCTTCAAATTTAATATGTAAATAGGCATTCGGCCTTATCCTATCACTTTCACTTTTAACGCCAAAATCTTTTTGCTACACTTTAAAATTTTCTTAGTGCTTCTTTGTTCCCACGTGTTTCGAAATATCACTTTTTCCACCATGTGTTATAAAAAACATTACATCAAAAACAGTACAAAATGAAAAATAATTGGCTTTTGCTGGATTCAATCATGCACGAAAAATGTTCTGAAAACTGTAGGTCTAAAAAAACAGAAAAGTTTCTTTTATTGGGCATAGTGCAGTGTCAAACACCAAGCAAAAACACTAGAATGTGACGAAAATGTGCAGCAAAGTCAATATTCAACTGAAATAAAGTCAATTTACGAATTCAGGTAGCCAAATAACCTGCCCACTATTAACACTTCCAAAAACTACTGGAAAATGTTTGAAGTTGCCAATAATTTACAAAAAAAATCGGGAGAATAACTTGAGTAATTGTGAGGCGGGAAAATCTATGGAAAATCGGGAGTCTTCCGCCTAAATCGGCAAAGTTGGCAGGTATGCACTCATCATAGTCACAATAGGCCTCCCATCTTAATGTTGACAGTCTAACAATAATGTTCCACTGGTCACTTAATTTAAACATAGGTAGCTTTCTAATAAAATCTACCTAAAAGCACTTGCCAACTGAGTGCAGTTCATAATGTACTGGAAAATAGAATGCACATGAAGATATATACCTAAACTAAATTAGGCCTACTAGACACAGAAAGTCCACCTCGCTGTAGTGATCAAAACGTTGTAATATAACCAGTTATTTTAATAGCGCTGCCATAATTTGACTTACAGCCAGGCACACAACACTTCCTAGGCATCTGAAATATTAGTGAAGAATTGGTTGGTTAAATTCATTACAAGGCATTGGTTACACAAACAACTTAATACAGGAAATGCTCACTTCTATAACTTTCAGTAGGTCTGATTTACCACGAGGAATTTCACGGGTGTTTAAATAGTTAGTACGAACTGCTTTTAGATGCTGTCATATAAAAATAAACGATATTTATGAATAAAACTTAGCACGTGGTCTTACGTGTTTAGAGAATTTACGGACTCAACTAAACGTTGCCAATTCTACCAACACCACGGCTTGAGAATTATAGACGGCGATGGCATAACCCGTAAAGATAAGAAATACTTCATTGAAATGTAAGATGTTGTATTGTTAGATTGTCAATTGTTGCAAAGCTGATCATTGTAACGTCTTCAATCTCTTCTAATTTTAGTAGACACAATGGCTGACCGCTTGACACTGGAGCACAGAAGATTAATTTGTAGCAAACGCGATGGCGCTTGACACTGGGGCAAAGAAGATTAATTTGTAGCAAGCGTCATGAAAGTGTATGATTCGCCGACTCGTGCCCGTGAAAAGTTTAGACAGCGATTTGCACGTGACCCACCAAGCCGTTTAACAGTGTACCGCATCTACAAGAAGTTTGTGTCTACGGGATCGGTAGCTAACAACTACCGAGGCAATGCAGGACGTCCAAGACCAGGAAGATGTGAACAAAACAAGGAACCGTGTTGCAGAGTCCTTCGAAATGAAAATCAAGCGTACGATGCAGTTTGGAAACAGGACTTCCTAAAGAAACAGTTTGGCGCACCTTGAAACACGACCGTGGAATGAGACCATACCATATTATAGGTGTATGTTTGGAGAGGAAGTGCGTTTGAAATTCAGTTATGTTATAAATATAAGAACGAGTATGTAGAGTGAGAGGTCGTTCTTTAGGTATATACAGTAGCATTTAAATCTTTTTTATAGTGTGAAATAATAGTGTTCCCTCCAAGGCGTGTTTTAACATGGAACCGTCCGTAGATTTAGTTGGTATTTTAAGAGAAACTTCGTTTGCTAAATTGGAGGAGGATAAAAAAGAAATTTTATCAAGCAATCAACCCCAACCACTTTTGACATATCAGAAAAAAAATGGTTCTGCCTCCGGAAAGGTGCACACGCGAAATTTACAGGTATCTTGGTATACCTAGTTATCCGTGGTTATGCGGTAGTCAGTATTTGCAGAAACTCTTTTGTTGGCCTTGTCTTATTGTTGGAGTGAAACAGGGAGTCTGGAATCACACATGATTTGTAACTATGGCCTGTGCTACTAGGTCTTTCCAAAGGCACGAAGGTTCCTCGGTGCGTATAAAAAGTGCAGTGGGATTTAAAGAACTTAAAAAGGATCAGAATCAAATTGCTGACGCTTTAAGAGAAAATGGTCGTCTTTACATCACAAAGTTTAATGAGAATGTGAGGCTTAACAGCCTTTTCATGCGATTACCAATCGATGTAGTTTTATTTCTGTCTAAACAGGGAATGGCATTTAGAGGCCATGATGAGAGCGACTCCTCCTTAAATAGAGGGAATTTCAAAGAACTGTTGAAACTTCTAGTCTGCAGCAGTTCATTAGAAATGCAACAGCGTTATGCTTCAATAAAGAAAGTTTTTAGCGGAGAATCGAAAACCATACAGTGTGAGCCATTAGACTGCTTCTATACCTTCATTAGGGATGCTGTGAAAGAAGAAATTTTAGAAACCCTTTTTTTTTTTTTCAGTTCAGGTTGACGATGCAATTGACATCTCAAAGAAATCGCAGTGTTCGGTGATACTTCGGTATATTACCTACAAAGGTAAGCTAGTTGAACGCTTTCTTGGGTTTTATGATGTTAGTTCGGACCGTACAGCGATTACTTTGTTCCACTTGCTTCAGACTGTTTTGAGTGAATTTTCTTACAAAACTAAATTGATTGCCCAGTGTTATGACGGAGCTAGTGCCATGGCAGGTCATCTAAACGGTCTTCAAAAAGGCCAAGGAAGATGCCCCTCAAGCATTATTTGTACATTGTTTGGCACACCGATTAAATCTAGTGGTAAAGCAAAGTATTAGCAACATATCAGAGTGCCGGTTTTTTTCGAGTCTGGGTAGTATTCCCTCATTTTTTCATTCATCAGCCAAAAGAGCTTTCGTCGCTGATTCAGTAATTGCGAAACTAATACCATCTGGTGTGGATACACGTTGGTCGTCACATGGAAAACTTTTAAACGTAGTTGTCGAGAAGTGGGAGGGATTGAAAGTTATTTTTGAAAGACTTATGCACGACCCTCAGTCAGACGAAAAGACCATTCGTCTATCAGAAGGGTTGTTTAATAACTTCAATAGCTTCCAATTCACATTTTAATCATTAGCATTCAATGACATTTTTTGAGCATACTAATATATTATTTAACGTGCTCCAAAAGAGGTCTCTGGACATTTACTTCTGCCTCTCAAAACTAAACACCACACGGCAACTGATACTAGGTAAGAGGAATGAAGAAACGTTTGAAACCTATTTTCATATGGCTGAGAAGAAAACTAAAATTGAATTTAAAATACATTCTGGTTTAAAAACAGAAAACGAGGTTTTTCTTAAGTATCGAGTGCTGCATTTTGAGATATTGGATATAGTCTCCGTAGAAATTGATACAAGATTTCAAGATATTCAGAAGCTCAGCTCTAAGTTTGAGAAATACTCTAAAAAACTTCCCTCTTGATGCTCTAGAGAACTTAAAAATCTCTTGTCCCACGATATTTGACACACACAGGTAAAAAAAACGAACTTCAGTACATTTATTCAGATTCTACCTACAAAAATACCAGTTTGGAGGAAATAAGGTTGTCGCTCAATAAGTATGAACTTAAGGACGTGTTCAAAGAAGCGTAGTCTATAAATTATTTTGTTTAATACTTACTATACCAGAGCCTCCGTGGCTTAGGCGGCAGGACGCAGGCCTCTCACCGCTGGGTCCGTGGTTCAAATCCCCGTCACTCCCTGTGAGATTTGTGCTGGACAAAGCGGAGGCAGACAGGTTTTTCTCCGGGTACTCCGGTTTTCCCTGTCACAATTTCATTCCAGCAACACTCTCCTCTATCATTTCATTTCATCTGTCATTCATTTCATCATTGCCCCAGGGGAGTGCGACAGGCTTCGGCAGCCGGCACAGTTCATATCCTCGCCGCTAGATGGGGCTTCATTCATTCCATTCCCTGACCCGGTCGGTTGACTGGAAGCAGGCTGTGGATTTTCACTTACTATACCGTCTACCAGTTCCTCAGTAGGAAGAAGCTTTTCGTGCCTTGCGCGGATTAAAATATACTTAAGGAATTCAACATCCCCGCAGAGGCTGACTGCGCTGGCAACCATATCCCTGGAGAAGTCACTGCTCAACGACTTGTTGAATATAATGCCCTTTTACGATTACATCATAGACAAGTTCGCTGATTCAAAGGACCGAAGAATAGATTTCACATACTAGCAATAGACGTGACCGAAAGTGAGTAATATTTGCTCTTTTAGTTACTTTTATACTTATATTGTGCTATTTAAAGTAAGTACATGAAAATAATACAGCGGATGATTTGTATGCCATTGTCTTCCCAAAGCATCACCCCGATACCAGATTTCCTCCTAGCTAGATAACCCAACACACCTATTCAAAATTGTATACGTTTACTGCACACGAGCGTGTGTTGGGCTACACCGAACTTACACCCCACGAGCCGCCGCTGTTTTCTAATAGTTTCTAATATGAAATGTGCGTCTGGTTACCATATACACCGATAGAAGGCAGCACTTATGGCTTCTGTCATCGCCGTCTATAATTCTCAAGCCGTGCCAGTTGGTAGAATTGTTAACGTTTAGTAGAGTCCGTAAATTCTATAAACACGTAAGACCACATGCTAAGTTTTATTCATAAATATCGTTTATATTGATATGACAGCATCTGAAAGCAGTTGGTACTAACTATTTCAACTCCCGTAAAATTCCTCGTGGTAAATCAGACCTACTGAAAGTTGTAGAAGTGAGTATTTCCTGTATTAAGTTGTTTGTGTAACTAATGTCTTGTCATGAATTTAACTAACAAATTCTTCACTAATATTTCATTAAACTATATCAGATGCCTGGCTGTAAGTCAAATTACGGCAGCACCATTAAAATAACTGGTTATATTACAACGTTTTGATGACTACAGCGAGGTGGACTTTCTGTGCCTAGTAGGCCTAATTTCGTTTAGGTATATATCTTCATGTGCCCCCTATTTTCCAGTACATTATGAACTGTACTTAGTTGGCAAGTGCATGTAGGTAGATTTCATTAGAAAGCTACCTATTTTTAAATTAAGTGACCAGTGGGACATTATTGTTAGACTGTCAACATTAAGCTTGGAGGCCTATTGTGACTATAATGAGTGCATCTGTGGACAAAAAGTAAAGGATTCATTTTCAAAGGCGGTCTCTAAGTTAGTAAGAATAGTCTTAAATATATTTTCTGAGCGCGTCAATGACAGCAGTTAGCATAGCAGCAAGAAAAGAAAACTTCAGACATTGGGACATTGAGGTGTAGAACAGTGTTAGCAATTACCATGCGCTTGCGCTAGGCCTTCCAGATGACAGATGGGCGGTGTTGCCAAACCTTATGACACGGCTTGAGAATTGTAGACGGCAATACTATTTGGCAACACCGCCCATCTGTCATCTGGGAGGCCTAGCGCAAGCACATGGTAATTGCTAACACTGCGTAAACACCTAGATTTTGACGCCAAATGTTTCCGAAAATACAACAGAACATAACGTCCGCTAAATCTACACACAAATATAACAAATAAAGAATACATATTATCACGATATGTACTGTCGATTCCCGATAAGGTAATAATAAAAGGCTGTACTGTACCTCAATGTCCCAAGTTTCTTTTATTGCTGCTAAGCTCACTGGCGTCATTGACGCGCTCAGAAAAAATATTTAAAACTATTCTTACGAACTTAGAGACTGCCTTTGATTTAAAAAAAATCACTTTGTGTCCACACACGCACTCATCAGTCACAATAGGCCTCCAAGCTTAATGCTGACTGTCTGGCAATAATGCTCCACTGGTTTCTTAATTTAAAAATAGGTAGCTTTCTGATGAAATCTACCTAGAGGCACCTGCCAACTGAGTACAGTTCATAATGTACTGGAATATAGAGGCCACGTGAAGATATATACCAAAACTACATTACTAGGCACTGAAAGTCCACCTCGCTGTAGTGATCAACTCGTAGTGATATAACCAGTTATTTTAATAGTGCTGACATAATTATTTGACTTGCAGTCAGGCACACAACACTTTCTAGGCTTCTGAAAGAGTTTAATGAAATATTAGTGAAGAATTTGTTGGTTAAATTCATTAGTAGGTATTAGTTAAACAACTTAATACGGGAAATACTGACTTCTACAACTTTCAGCAGGTCTGATTTGCCACGATGAATTTCACGGGTGTTGAAATAGTACGAACTGCTTTTAGATGCTGTCATATCAAAATAAACGATATTTATGAATAAAACTTAGCATGTGGTCTTACGTATTTATAGAACTTACGGACTCTACTAAACGTTGCCAATTCTACCAACAGCACGGCTTGAGAATTATAGACGGCGATGCTTCTGTACATTATCTGAGCTTTTGCCAGATATTTAAAACATAAAAATACTAGAAAAAAAACAGGGTATGTCAAACATGAGCACAGGAAATGTGGGTGTGACCTAATAAAGCGCCACGCACGCACAATTTAAATGGCTCCGCAATACCCTTAGAAATGTCCGCAGATAAATAAAAGCTAGTATCACATGTACTCTAATGTCTAGACTACCAACTTCTGACAAAAACTCATTTTCGTTTATTTTTTGACTGTTTTTGGGCTAAAAACTCAGTAAGGTCCGCTCTTAGGTTACCTGAGAGGTTTAGCCTAATGCTACATAGCCTAAACTATTCCTCTTGAATCTGGCTATCATATACAAAAATAATTTTTCGAATCGGACTTGTAGTTCCAGAGATTATCACGTTTAAACAAACAACAAAACAAACAAACAAACAAACAAACCTCTTCAGCTTTATTATATTAGTATAGATTTTTGATGCTGCGCAGGGAGAGTGTTAAACTTATTTTTGATGCTTTTAATCTATCTTGTAAACATTATTTTCTGTCCTAGTGACATAAGGTACTGTACCGTTTTTTTTGGTCTGAAATTACGGTACATGTTCGCTTGACGAAGCATTACTGTGAGAGACAGGCTTTGACCTAATTTGGAGTGAGCCAAAGACAGCTGGCTGAAACATGTCATTATTCGGGTTAGTTCGAGTATCAGCAGCCACCTTCGGAAGAGTGTTTCATATCTTGACCGCGAGGAACGCGGGAGACCTTGATCTTTGAAGTAGTGGAAATATTGACATTTATGTTTGAATATTATATGGAAAGAGCCACAGTTATGATGTCAAATGTATATTGAAATACAAGATATTACAGCAGAGAGATATTGCAATCTTGCTTTTGTGGAAATAGCCTTTGAAACGGCAAGAATATGAATGTTTTATATCGACCTATCACAGGTGGAGTTGTTACGTCATGCGCAGGAGTGGGAGAGCTCCAGCTGTTTCCTGCAAGCGAACACTCACGGGTGACAGACAGATCATTTTTAAACTCAGACAAGTGTACATCTAGGCAAAGATTCGTATCGCTATGTGTTTCCGGGCAGCGAGTAAGTGCAAAGTTATCACAAGCCAACGGCGATGCCGGTTGATTGTTGGACTTCGTATTGTGCCGTATTGAGGCCAATATACATCAAGTTCAGTGTCGAATAAGAACTTGGATATACATAGGGCCAGGCATTGTATGCGGGCAACATTCAGTTATAGGAATCCGTCTCATTTCATGTTATTTAAATGCATGTGTAGATGAGAAGCGAAGTGCAGTGATACATTACGGGACGTGTTACTGAAGCCTCTGCTCACTGAAAAGGTGTTCTTTCTTATACGCACACCAAGACTATTGCAATTCAACGTTATATACGTTCTGAGTGAAGATATTTGAACATGTATTGTGTGAAGAAACCTGAGGTGTTGGGAGAGACGGATTCGATGTATATAAACATTCTAGCCATGTTCGTGTAGATCTGAGTGTGGACACCGCTCTCCAAGCGAAATGTAGTGGACATTTCGAGTAACTACAATGCCATTTTCGAAGTGGAACATACACGCGATGCAGACTATTGGCATGTGGAACATGAACTTTCGATAACGTGCAGCCACAAACAACTTGTAATACCGTCATGTGTCCATGTGATTATCGCGATGTTGCATACGCGTGCACGATTTCTTTCCGGGCCGGGTTGGAACTGTTCGAAATTCGGGCGAGGACCATTTCCGAGATGATGAAGCAGTTCGATGACCAGCAGTGGACCTGGGACATTGGAGGAGTAGATTCCGGGTTCGTTCACTGGATTTGGAGAGAATCTGTGCGACCCTGCTATACTATGTGGAATCAGATGGTGAGGCATCTTCATGCTTCATATCGCCTTCGAGTGTCTACATCCAGGTAGAGGAAATCTTTTCGTGTAGCGTTGCAAAGTAGAGATAGTCCGGTGAAACGACATTGCCACCATTTATACTTTTTTTAGTAGTATGATTGTGAAGTGAGGTTGATGCATGGCTATTTCACGTCGTGTGTGACTTCATTTGCAGTCGAGTTTAGGCCAGGTTAATCAGGTGCACTCATTTCATAATACTTTATTATGAATTAATTGTTTATTTTTCAGATTAATTAATTAATTATTTAAATTCATAAAATTTATTCCGAACTTCTTGATTGTGGAGAACAGAACTTCATAGGGGAAGAAATTTACGTTATTCCTAGGGGAATTTTCATTATTTAGTGGATTTGATATTTTTCATTCTTTTGTGTACTTTTTTTTTTTTTTATCAAGCTATGGCTTGAGGGGTTGTCGCTCTATTATTTTTGTGTTCGACAATTGCGAGCCTCGAATTTGCCTATGCATTATAGTTATTACAATAGAGTATAGAATGTGAAGTTTGATCATTCTTTTAGAATGGGGATTTTTCTCTTGAGAATGAACGCTGTCGTACTGGATTCTAATGTATCAACAGGAGTTACCTTGAGTCGTTACCTGGATACATGCTGTAGACCCAAACTGATTTTCGTAAATTCTCTTGAGGGGATATTTCTATTTTCGTCTGATAAAATTTCGACTTCAGATTTTGTAGCCACGTGTACTTGGATACACCTTGATGATCTTTAAATTAATTAATATTGCTATAGCTGAATTTTGATTCAGTCTTTCGAGTTTTTCTTGAGTAGAACGTTGTTTAAGAGTACTGTTTGAAGAACAAGAATCTTTTTTGAGATAAATCCCAGGGATTAACTTTAAGGGGAAGCGTATTGTTATGTGATTGTAAATACAACTCTGTAAGGCAGAGTTTTTTGTAATCCAGTGGACTTTATTAAGTAGTCACCCATGTTAAATTTATGATGCATTGAAATGAGAAAACACATAGTTAAGAAACACAGCTGAATATATCTGAATACTTGTTACTGAAGTAAATAATCACCATGTGAATGATAATGTAGGAAGAAACGTCAGTGGGCGTATAATATAATATTTACAGTAGTACTCGTTGAAGTACGTTAATGTTAAGATGCTAGTGAAAGCATAATGTATAATGCGATTATAAAAATATAATCTTTGTGATGTTGGTGGTAATACCCACCTGTATTCAGAAATCGAGGTCATGTGCGACCATTATGATTACAGTATTTCAGTGCAAGGTTATACTAATTTCCGAATGTTCTTGAAAGGACATAGTGTCGGTTCTCTTTTGCATTTCTTGTTACGGTTTGTTGATAAATTGGTAACTCCAATTATGGATCTGGTTTTTGTCAAGCCTCAGAGTTCTTCTTTGTGTCACCCCCATTTAATTAATTCTTCGGTTGTACTCAATTTATAAGATTTAAGCAAATGTTAGAGAAGATACATGATCCATTAACTATTAATTCTGGATAAATTTAAATAAGTACATTAATACTGAGAAATTATTGAATCTTTAGAGATTTTGAATTACGAATTTCACGTCTTTTTAGCTTAAGTGCTTGATTGATAAAATAAACTTTAACTAGATTGCTAAGGCAATATTATTTATACATATGAGTCATGACACAGCACCAATGAGGAGTGCAGAACTACCTGTTTGGGATGGCATTTACACTTGAGGGTGTATTAGAGTTAATAATAATTTCGCTGTAAATATGTAACTATATATGAATTAATTCGCGTGTTTGATAATGTTGGAATCGGTGGAAGAACCATAAAGGTGATCTCTTTGATTTGTTTCTTCGTTTCTTATTGAATCACCTGTTGTACATGTATTAATTATTTCATTTGAGGGTCAAATGCATTCTTGGTCCATGGAGACAGTTGATGCATTTATTGGCATGACATTCGTGCCTACTTTCTTTGTTTTTGTGTCCAGTCATGGACGTTTTGGTCTGACCTTCCGTCAGATTTTCTTTTTGGAAATATATTTTTTGTCATTTCTTTTAATCGCGCGATGTGATGATTTATAGAAGTATAAAGAGGCCGCATTAGGAGGGCCACAGCTATGTATTTCTAGAGTTTCCCACACTCCTGAGAGGGTGATTTCTCACGATTCTCGTGTTCTTAGAGCAGCTTGAAAATATGCTTTGGTCTTGCTTAATGCCACCTCTGTTAGGATTTACTGCATCCTGATACTCCCTTCTCCTGTTGGTAGGACTTGGGGAATTTCTTAGCCGGGAGGTTTCAGGTTCTACGATCCAGTTACCATCGAGGGGTTTCAACAGGTAAAGGGTAGGTATTTTCGGGTACAGTACGATAATTTGTTTTAGTGCAACATGGTGTTAGGCCTAGTATTAAAAATTCTATCAGTCAACATATGAAGATATAAAAAGAGATTAATTGATTGTGGGTAATGAAAATTAAATTGTAAGCAACTGAACAGACAAAATAACTATTTTTTATAAATAAGTAAAAACCACCTGTTCTTGAGTTGTACGAAAAACGTAGAAATGCCCACTGTACTCTTTAATGGCGTGATCCTTGCTTTGTGATTATTTCCTGTCATGTGGCTATTGATAGCTCACTTAGCCATTTTGCTCAAAGCAATGTTTCTTGCACACGTTACAAAAAGTATGTTTGGATTCTTGGGAACTACTTCTAACCAAGGCTGAAAATCTGGGTACTTTGACGGTAGCAGCCATTCTGGATTGAATTTAGATGATCCCTCCATGATCTTCAAAAATAATAAATACAAAAGTGTTAATTGTTGATGAGTGAATTTTAGGTTATGTTAACCATTTTCGTTGCAGTATTTGTTGCATTAGGCCTACTCAATATAGCCAAATAAATTCTATTTAGCTGTATGTCTCTTCGCTCGCCAACATACGTATTCTAATCGCTTCTTATTCAAAAAACGCGTTGCCAGTCTGCAAATCATTTATATACTCAAGTCGACAGTACAGGAAGGATGCCACGGACATAAGTAAACTCAATTCAGATTTTGCGTCATCTGTTCAGTGAATCACGTTACACCACAACTAAACACCCGAGTCAATTTTTCTGTCTTTGGATACCCTGAAAGGCGAACATCCGGAAAGAATAAACGGCAGAACGGTCAAATTACGGTACCTAATCTTTAACCATAACGGTAATTAATCTTGTAAGCAAGAATAATTAATACCACCAACGATGCAATATTATTAAGCCCAATCATACGTCGATTTATTTTTTCATCGTGCCAATTCCCCCCTCCCCCCCCTGTTTATTCTATGCAACTTAAATTCCCTGTGTTCCCTGAGATTTCCGAAAGTGGTCGCCCTATTTATGGTGAACAGAATTAGTTATCAGAACCTGAGTTATTGCCAGTGTGATACAAGATTCTCAACACCATATCAAAGAACATTCCTGGACTCTAGGGAAGAAAAAAAAAACAGTGAAGGTGGCAAGCAAGTTGTACGAGTAAAATGACAAATTTTAACTTTAATGTTATCGATATAGTTTGATTTATAAGGTGCGTTTAAAAAGTAACGAGCTGGAGGCATAATTATATAAACCAGTGCCTGTATGTTAGAAGAATTGGCCCTGACTGTTGAGGCACTTGTCCCACTGTGACACGAGGCGGTGGATGGCTGTCTCAAAATTCCCTGGGCTGCGATGTGAACCAGTTCCGAACGTGCAGCTGGACGTCGGCGTCCGAGGTGAATCGATGGCCCCGCAGAGCCCTTTTCAGGGGACCAAACATGGCGTAATCACAGGGAGAGAGGTCTGGACTGTATGGAGGGTGGCCGAGAACCTCCCATTTGAATTTCTGCAGGAGTGCCACGACTGTGTTGGCCGTATGAGGTCGTGCATTGTCGTGGAGCAGAATGACCCCACGGGTGAGATTGCCTGGTCGTTTTGTTTTGATCGCTTGGCGAAGGGTGGTCAAGGTTTGCGAGTAACGCTGGGCATTCGCTGTTGTCCCGTGCGTCATAAAGTGTATCAGAAGGGAAGGGGACCATCTTGGTCAAAGAAGAACGTCAGCATTACCTTTCCTGCACTCGTGTGGATGGCCTTTCCTTTTTTTGGGTAGTGGTGACCCTGGATGCTTCCACTGGAGGCTTTGTCGTTTGGATTCTGGTTCGAAGTGATGACACCATGACTCGTCTCCAGCCACCTTGCGTGCCAGGAACCCATTCCCTTCCCTCGCATAGCGCTGCAGATGACCAAGACAGTGGGCCATTCGACATGCTTTCTGGTGTGGTTGAAGACTGTGGGGCACCCATTGGGCACACACTTTGCACAAGTGCAGTCGATCCTTCATGATGATGTGCACACTTCCGACGCTCAATTCGACCACGGCGGCTATGGCGTTCACTGTCACTCAGCGGTCCTGGGTAAGGAGTGCATCAACCAGCTGGACGTTGTCATCGGTAATGCAGGGGGGTGCCCCAGACCGGGCATCATCGGCTAACGACACCCGTCCTTCCCTGAAGCGCTTGTGCCACGCCTTGACCCTTGCAAGGGACATGCAGTGTTCGCCGTACATTTGTGACATTCGGTGATGAATGTCCGTTCCCCCCTACTCCTTCCGCTGTCAGAAACCGAACAACACCTCTTTGCTCTTCGTTTGACGCCTCCATGTCACTGTTTGCAATGCGACTGGCAGCGTTGGACGATTGATGCATGCTGCTGCTCGCTTTGTATCGTCACGTGACGTGCACGCGTGCCCTCTAGCGACAGGCTGTGACCTTCCACTCTCTGGTCGGAATCACACCTCGTTACACACGCCACGATTAGCCGATGTCGTCACCGGTTTGCGCATTCCAGCCTCCGGCTCGTTACTTTTTGAACGTACCTTATAAAACAAAGTTGTACTTAACATTAATTCGGAATTATTATTTTTTATACATATTGTACTTCAAGTTACAGTTGTTGAGCATTTTATGCCATCCGTAATGCCCCGTCCATAACAGATCACTTAATCATTAAACATATATTAGTTTGGTCTCTAAAAGGAAAACAATGTTGAAACCTCCTAGCCCATATGAAAGAAGGATTGAAAAGTAACATACTGGAAGGGAAAATTCCTTCAGAACTCGTAGAAAAAAAGTGCACGATAAGCCTAGTATGACGTAGCAAGTGAATACTGTCTTATTCCTAACAGCCTCAAAGTTGTGTAATCAAGTCAATAGCTGTCAATGATTTTTATTGTGAAATATAATGATGGAACGGCAGAACAGTAAATTATTCCAACCTGGACCAAAAACGAAATGAAAATAAAAATAATCAGAAAGAGAAACACTAGCAGTCATGCAAAAAAAAAGTATTCAGTGTTCATTAAAAAAAAGATACGTTTCATTTAGGGGCTTGCTACATTGTGGTCATCAGTCTCGTTTACTTGTATGTGTATAGAATATTTGATAACCTGATTCGTGGTATCTGTACAAATGGGTGTATTGTTTAATTTAGTGGTGGAATTTGGAAGGAGGTGTCTATGCACTTAAGTTAGGTACCATCTCGGCCTGGAATAGAAGTGGGAAACCCACAGAAAACGCTGTAGGATGGCTGAAGTAGGAAGAATAGAGAAAGGAAACCTGTTTGAACAACTTTACATTGCTGTACTACCACTGATTACATACTATGTTTTATCAAGTGCTTTACGTCATAGCATGTGGCCATCCGAATAATACGTTGCACGTTCACTTGTAGCCTATATATATGGCATATGCAAAGTGAACAGGTACGCCTTGATCAAATAAACAAACAAAAAATTTCACGACCTATGTCAAGCAGTTTATTGTTATTATTAGAGACGAGAATTATAGGCACTAAAAACAGTTAAAATAGGCAGGCATATAGGCTCTTAAAATAGCCAAAATAGGCATGTAAATAGGCACTAACGTTTAAAATAGGCAACAAAATATGCATGAAAAATTTCTTTAATTTAATAACATATTTAATTACTATAAAAAGAATTAACAATAAGCAACTTATAATTGAATAACATACTTATCTTATGTATAAAAGTGAAAGTCTGTATGTATGTATGTATGTATGTATGTGGGTGGGTGGATTTGTTCTGTATACAAATCAACACCGTTCCACCAATCCCAAACAAATTTTGCACACACATAGTTTAGGACCCAGAAGTAACGGCTGGCTACATGAATTTTCGATAGTCTTTCTCCTTCTTCTGATTTCGGCCTTTTTGCACTCTAGCAAAGGCTAATAAAAGCAGAAAATAAACGGATGAAGTAATAGCAAGGCAGGCCATCTCCATAGCAACAGTAGGTCGAGACGGGACCACCAAGTTTACATCTTGGTAAGAGGCCATGCTACACCCACTGCCAGCTAGATCGCATCCCTCCAAGCTGCTTTAAACTGCCTGTCCATTCAACACAAGATAGGTTACAGCACTGCCTGTCCATTCAACACACGATAGGTTACAGCACCAACGCACTGATTGCCGCTGCATTTTCACTCCCAGCTGGATCGCATCCCTCCTGGCTGCTTTAAACTGCCTGTCCATTCAACACAAGATAGGTTACAGCACCAACGCACTGATCGCCGCTGCATTTTCACTCCCAGCTGGATAGCATCCCTCCTGGCTACTTTAAACTGCCTGTCCATTGAACACAAGATATGTTACAGCACCAACGCACTGATCGCCGCTGCATTTTCACTCCCAGCTGGATAGCATCCCTCCTGGCTGCTTTAAACTGCCTGTCCATTCAACACAAGATAGGTTACAGCACCAACGCACTGATCGCGGCTGCATTTTCACTCCCAGCTGGATCGCATCCCTCCTGGCTGCTTTAAACTGCCTGTCCATTCAAAACAAGATAGGTTACAGCACCAACGCACTGTGATCGCCGCGGCATTTTCACTGCCAGCTGGATCGCATCTCTCCTGGCTGCTTTAAACTGCCTGTCCATTCAACACAAGATAGGTTACAGCACCAACGCACTGTGATCGCCGCGGCATTTTCACTGCCAGCTGGATCGCATCCCTCCTGGCTGCATGGCAACAGTAGTTCAAGACAGGACCACCAAGTTTCTATCTCGGTAAGAGGCCATGCTACACCCGCTGCCAGTTACATCGCATCCCTCCAAGCTGCTTTAAACTGCCTGTCCATTCAACACAAGATAGGTTACAGCACCAATCCACTGTGATCGCCGCGGCATTTTAACTGCCAGCAGGATCGCATCCCTCCTGGCTGCTTTTAACTGCCTGCCCATTCAACACTCAGGCGCGTACAGGATATACTGTATATTAATTCACAGTTAGTGCAGCGCCAACCTAACGCGGCTTTTGAAGGGGACGATACCTGAAACGAAGAGTTTTTAACTTTGGAGGCTTAATATCGAGATTGAAAAAACGCGCAAACATGGCACTAAGTTAGTTCTTTTGTAATTCAATCAGCATAAAGTTTATGATATTAATTCACACACACACTAACGGGTAAATTTTCAATAAAAAGAAAAGTGAAATACAAAACGAAGGGTTGTTTAAGTTTGGAGGCTTAATATCGAGATCCCAGGCGCTATTTCTGGTGAATTCCGAGAATTCCCATTCTTGTTCGTGGGGTAAACACATATTGAGAAATGAGAATATAATTCTGTCGAGCACACCAGCTGCAATATAATGCACTTTAAAATACAGTCAAAAGGCATCAAATAGGCAATTATACTCCAAATAGGCACACACCCTTGAAATAGGCATTTATAGGCACAATAAAACCAACGAAATCTAGCCTAAAAGAACCTAAAACAGATTTATATCTCGAAAGCCTACGTTTCTAAACACAGGAATAAAATAGGCAAATTCCCGTCTCTAGTTAATACATCAGTCCCAAGGGCGAATACGGGTGTTATGAGGAAATTGCAATAGCCGAGTATAAGCGAGCACGTGAACGAGGTTTATAGAACAAGGTAGTTTCAAAAATTAATGTAAGAGTTCTTATGGGCGACATATTCCCCTCGTGTTCCAATATTCCACCAGGGCCGAAGCAGGAGATCACAGTTTTTATCATACAGCCGTTAGATGATGCATATGTTGAGGCAGACCCTAACAATGAATTGAAAGACTGTCAAACGTGCGTAGCGATCCAACTTTTGCACATCGTAACATGAGATTAAATGTGGGTGTATCATGGGTCACCAGAGACAAAGTGAGCATTCATGTCATGAGAACACCCTCGAGCTCACCTGGCAAGAAAATTTGAACGGCTCCATTTGCAAAGAAGGGTATAGCGACGATCTTTTGGGACAAGGGCGTACTCAAAAGAGCGAGAATGCATGCTACCAGTTATTGTTACACACTTACCAAACATGAGCTTCTTCGATAAAGCTTCAGAGACTGAATGCAAACTTCATCTACGCCGGCATCGATGTCACATTATGTGACGTACCGGTATGTAGAATAGTTATGCACATCAGTGCCCAACTAGGCTACTGTGTATCCTTATACCATCCTGTATCTTCTTTTTCAATTGATATTGTAACTTTCAGTCGATCAACACAAAATAATTCCAATTAATGGAATATGCGAAAAAATAACCTGAAATAAATTACATGTGATGGTTAATGGTGTAGGTCACGTCCTAGTTCGTTAACTATGGACAACGGCTGAGTGGCCTAGTAAGTGGTCCTGACAGTCGGGATACCAAACTAGTCTACCAACACGGTTGCGAAACTTGGCTTATTATTTTTTCTACCGCGCGACAACAATGCTCTCACGCAGAAGCATGGGCTGCCTTCGTTGTGTCGGTGTATCATATTGTTGCTGCATTCACTGTATGTTAGCATTGTGTAAAGGTTAGGCCTATAACTTAAATTTAACACGTGTTTTACAAGAGGAGATGTGTGCAGTGTAATAAACTGTTCAAATATTAGAAGCATATTTCAGTGCTCATTATGGAATTTATAAATAGGACTGCTTTTCAGTCGGTCAACACGAGTGTACCCAATTAGATTGGGCGGGGAGTGACAATTAATTTCCTAGTGTCTGAAATAAATAAATGAATTATTTATACAATTAATAAAACACTTCCCACATAAAAGTGGTGGTGGTGGTGTGAGAAGAGTTTTATTGAGTGTATAAATAATTCTTGTATTATGAATTACACGATTACACTAGGCATTAATTGTAACTCCCTGCCCAATCTAATTGGGTACACTCATGTTTACCGACTGAAATGTGACTATTTATATAGACTGATCAAATATAAAGAAGACACCCGAGTTAGGTTTCTAAATTAACCTGGAAGGTAAGATTTGAGCTGTGGATTTTAGGCTAATATCATAAATCTTTTCAAACAAACAACGGGACTGGGTCTTCAACTGGTTATAAATCAGAAGCATATATCAGTATAGTCCAGTCAATAGAGGCTCAAAAAGGGGTTCACCTTACATCAGATGCGGGATCGTTTTTTATTTTTTGATGTTGTTTAGGACCATTAGGTACTTATTAATCCAAGTTTCCGTCATCCTCCCCCCTTGCTTCGTCCGCCATCTTGAAAAAACTGTCAGAAATCGGCACTTTTTTCAGTTTTTGGCCTCTAGCTCATTCCCAGTTCATTTGTTTGAAGATATGTTCAAATAAGAAAATGTAGATTACTAAATTTGCAACAACTTTGATGTGGATGTTTTTTTTGTAGAACCAAGCGTATTCGAGCTACGAGAAGGCGAAAAGGGGAGAAAATTGGAGATTCGGCATATTTTTCACTTTCGCTCCACTTTCCATCGCAAAAAACAGGGGGAAAACTAGATTTCAGCAAAAAGTTTATTGAATGAAAGTTGTAGAGAATTTAATTTCCTTTGAAACTCCTGTATCAAAAAAAAATAATTACGAGCAATGGGTAGGAGTGGGGGTAAATTTAAGAAAACTATAGGAAATACGTTTTTTGTGATTCAGCCCTGGAGCGCCGTGTTGGTGAAAGTTCTTCGTTTTCATTATATTACAACCATTTTTTGAACACAGCAGTGCATCTAAATATTATTTGAACCATTTTTGTATAAATGTAACCACACACATACACTCACACTCTCACACACACGCATATTGTTTTTGTTTTATTCAGTTGATGTTCGTACTTCCAGTGTTCACATCGGGTTTAGTCAACGTGCTTGGAAAGAGTTTTCCTGTGGAGTGAGTTGTAATGGTGAAGGATGGCTTCTTCATCCCAAACACCGGACAGCGAGTGCTTCATATGCGGGAAGAGTTTGGACGAAGGAGTTGTTATTACTGTGAAGAAGAAAGGAGTTCAGACTCTATTAAGCGCAAGTGTTCGAAGGGGGTGAAACGACCACTGCCAGATTTTGAAAAAAAGAGATAAAATTAAAGTTCACAATGCCTGCTCAAAGAATTACACCGATCCAAGACGGATAGACGTAGCTCTACGCTCAGAATCCCCTACACCTGGACATCTTCAAAGCTAAGGTCAGTAAATGAGGCGTTTATATTCAAGGGCCATTGCTTTCTAATGTGCGGAAAAAATTGAAGAGGATTATATGAAAAAACAGAAAAAGCTCCCCTAGATTTCTCGAAATCTAGTTCGCTTGGTGGAGAAGATGGAGGTAAGGGACAACTTGTTGCTAGCAGATCGGACACGTGGAGATGAGGGGGCTCAACAAATAATTAGTCGTGTTCCCCCAGACTTAGATCTTATTGCTGCTGACTGTCAGTACCACGATGCTTGTATGAAAAAGCTGTACCGACCACCGAGAGCTGGGGGAGGGGCAAGAGGATACAGAACGCACCCCAGAGTTTATGAAGCAATGGAATGTGTTTATGCTTTTCTGGAAAGAAATAAAGAAGAATGCCAATTCTCATTTGATCAATTGATGGGGGCCCTTAAGGAAGGATGTGAACTTGATCGGAGAACAGTAAAATCCCGTTTCCTGAAAAAGTACGAGGATGACATCATGTTCGTTGAAACAGGCAATAAATCGACGGTCTGTTTCAAAAATACTGGTTATAATATTGAATGACACTTGGTATGCCAATATAAAATCTAATCCTTATGAAGAAAGAATGAGAGTGGTGAAAGCAGCTGCATATATAATTACAGAGGATATTCGCTCCCGTGTGTACAATACCACTGACTATCCAACCCTGATAAATTTTTGAACAGTATCGAGTCGGACATTCCACCAACGTTATTGACAATGGTCCAAACAATTGTGATAAAAACAAACAAGGAAGTTAAGATAAATGGAAGAGGATCAGTATTGCCATTTCCCATGCAATCATTGCTTCTGCACGTCCTCGGTCGTTTGGATCCCGTGAGAAGGGAGTAGAGCATCAGCTCTGGTGTAGTTGGAAGTGAGCAGGTGAACTGCTACAAGGCTCAGCAAGTCGGTATGGCTGGACTCTCAAGAATAGTGGGAACAACCTTCGGTGAAGTGTCCTTCAAAAAGAAGGACAATGTGATATCTTTAGCAGCTGACAAGAACGTCTTGAAAGTTGGGGAGAAGAAGATTGCTGTGGACCCACTCGCACTTTATCACAAGATGTGCATAGCAAAAACAACCCAGGACGACCTTGAGGAATACCTCTCTTATGAGCTTGCACCGTACCCTATGTCGTTGTTCAATGCCGATTATATCAAGTACATCCACCAGCATTATGGGACAGTGGTGATGGTCATCTTCGACGGGTACCCAGGCAATCTTCTGATGAGTACCAAGAATGCTGAAAGAGCAAGAAGGCGCAAGCTGAACGCATCAGCAGATGTGATATGTGATGAAGCCACAGTCAACAAAACTCCTCAAGACAAATTTCTGTCCAATGAGAGCAATAAAAACGATTTGTTGCCCTCCTCAGAACAACACTTGAAGCGTTCAACGTCATGAACAAGCAAGCTGAAGAGGATGCTGACGTGCTCATTGTGACCACTGCAACATCGATGGCTTCTTCGTACGACGCTGTAATTATTGTGGGGGAAGACATCGATTTATTAGCCATTCTCACTGGGACAGCAAATACGATGAACAACGTATACCTTAAAAAAAAAACAGGAAGAGGCAATTCACCTGACGTCATGTACTCCCCCCTCATCATTTATGTACGACTTCGCCAAGAACCTGCTGCTCATCCACGCCATTAGCGGGTGTGACACAACGTCAAACATTTATGGATTCGTAAAAAACAAATGTTGTTCCCTGTTCCGGAGGAATCCATTATTGTTGGAGATAAGTATTGTCTTCATGGACCCAGAAGCCACATTAGAGGACATCTCCAAGGTAGGAGAGCAAATATTGGTCGTCCTCCATGGGGGGGGGGAATCACTTTCTGACCTCCGACACATAAACTTTGTTGCCACCACGACAAACTTGAACCTGGAAAAGCTGCTCCAATCTCCGATGCAGCGCGATACCACTCCTTGAGGGTATACCACCAAGTGTCGTCCTGGATGAGCAGGAAGAAAGGCCCGATCATCTTTTGCTGGACAAGAGGAAGCAAGGGGCTTGATTTCGACAACAACCACCAGAGATGCTGCTCCTCGTACCCTGCTGAAGACGGTATCATGCAGGTGTGTCACCGGCTGTTCCGCAGCATGTGGATGCAGAAAAGCCGGTATGCATTGCTCCACTTTCTGCAAATTCTGCTGCGGCGGAAAGTCCTGCGACAACCGTCTATGATAGTCCCTGACGAGGAAGAGGAAATCATCGACGACCCGTCCATACCATTCGACGAAGACCCTGCCGAAGAGTCAACCCTCCCGATCCCCCTTGCGAATCGTCTCCGGTTACTGTAGCAACACCCCATCTATTTTAAAGTTTTTATATTAGTGTGTTCATTATTCCCTAATAATTAATATATAAAACGCATTGAATTGTAATCTATATTTTGTAAATACACACTAACTTTCTTAAATGAATGTGTAACGAATTTGTTCTCTCCCATCGATTCATATTTATATAAAAAATGGTTCAAATATTATTTAGGTGCACTGCTGTGTTCAGAAAATAGTTGTAATATAATGAAAACTAAAAACGTTTACCAACACGGCGCTCCAGGGCTGAATCATAAAAAACGCATTTCCTCTAGGTTTCTTAAATTTACCCCCACTCCTACCCATTGCTCCTAATTGATTTTTTGATACACGAGTTTCAAAGGAAATTAAATTATCTACAACTTTCATTCAATGAACGTTTTGCTGAAATCAATTCTTCTTCCTGTTTTTGCGATGGAAAGTGGAGCGAAAGTGAAAAATTCGCCGAATCGCCAATTTTCGCCCTTTTTTGCCTTCTCGTAGCTCGAATACGCTTGGTCCTACCAAAAAAACTTTCAAATCAAAGTTGTTGGAAATTTAGTAACCTACATTTTCTTATTTGGACATATGTTCAAACAAATGAACTGGGAATGAGCTAGAGGCCAAAAACTGAAAAAAGTGCCGATTTCTGACAGTTTTTTAAAGGTGGCGGACGAAGCAAGGGGGGGGGGGGGGGGAGGATGACGGAAACTTAGATTAATAACTACCTAAGGGTCCTAAACAACATCAAAAAATAAAAAACGATCCCGCATCTGATGTAGGGTGAAATTCGTTTATTGACTGGACTAGTAGGGCATCTAGGCATTCTGTAGCAGTTAGTGATTTAACATGACCAACCGATATGTTTACAATTGAAATAATCGCTCAGAAACACAAACCCCGAGGCGCTACAGCCCATGAAGGGTCTAGACCTAACAAGTGACCGCTGTCCAGCCATTTGGCCTGTAGATTATGGGCTGACGCGTGGTTAGCGCGTCGGGTCCCCTCAGTCGTTAATCTCACTGTCAGGCAGCAGCTCAATTCTCCTTACGAGGCTGAGTGCACACTGTTCTAGCCCTGACGGATCCGGGAATCGAACCCGGGGCTTCCGAGTACGAGGCAGATGCGCTACCCATGGTGTCGAGCGATTACCTGTTTTTAAATTTCCGTATTTTCCGTACGAAAATTCACCAAATTCCCATATATTTTAGAACTCTCTAAGACTAGAGTTCGCATACTGCATGGCTGTTTTTTTTTCTTAAAGCGCAAATCAAGTTATTCTAGAGTACGGTAAGTGTAACTGCATGTTTGGAGATACTTTCGCAGCCCAGGGATGATGGAGAGATTTAGGCCTAGTCCGTAGCGTGAGCAATGCGCGTGCACGCGAGTGAAATCTCTCGCAGATGGGATGACATGCTACGAACACAAAATACCGTTTACCCGAGGAGAGTTGAAATAAATGCTTTTTTTTTTTTTACTGAGGAGGGTTGAGAGAGTAGAGAATAGGAGTGTCACAAAATAAATGTTTACGGGAGATGACTGAATGGTATGGTAAAAGGAGACCAGAATAAGGCGATACAATTTTCTACACTACTGAAAATAGCCAAAAATACCCTTTGTAATAATGAGTAATAATTTTGGGGGTCATGTAGAAATAGATGTTACCTACCCACTACCCCTTTTTAGATCACGACTTGTATAGTAAAATTTTATTGTGGGTGTGACCGCCATTACACGCTTAAATGATGGGACAAATACAGTACGGTATTGCTAACACCGCGCATTCGGTACTGACAGCCTTCATGTCACTAGCTTGGCCCGCTTCTCCTCTACGCGACCCATGGGCGCCACATAACATAACCGCCACACGGCAAGAATTCTGAGCATGATTCTCACCTACACCCTGTATCTCGAAGGAAAGAACGTGAAGGATATGCCGGGAGCTTGGAGCAGCTGAGCTGTATTGCCAAGTTTTTAGTGTTGTTGTAATCAACTGATTCGAATACACAGCGCTACACTTCAGACATCATTTCTGTACAATTATACGTAATATATTTTAAAAGTCGATCCTTATTCAACGCCGAGGACATTCAAACAGATAAATACGGTACTTAGATGAATGAATAAATAAATAAATTACACACCGAAGCTATGATACCTTTATCATCAGTATTCAATTCAATAAATACGATAAAGAAGGCAAACACTCTACAGCTAATGAATATAAAAACACTCACCATGCAATTATTATCCTTTAACATGAAACAAGAGTCTGGGTGGAGGTCGTTCACAGCTTACAGTACAGTAGTTGACAGATAACACCATGCACACTCACTGAATCGCGACTCTCTACGGTTAATATTAGCTTTCGTGATAATACAAAAGTAAAGTTAAGGTAAATAAATAATTAGCTCTGAGCACTCAAACAAGCCGCTCTGTGGCGATATTATTGCCGTGGTTTTATACTGTCGAGTTGTAGGCTGTTGAATGACAGGCGGTAATTTGAACACCATGACGGTAAACAATAGCTTGTGCTCTATTATCGACTGCCGCAAGCGAACCGCTACCAATAAATCAATTACCCTCAGTCACTTGGCAAGGGTTTGACACCCTCCATCCCTTCACTGTCCCTATCATCATCACCACCATCATTGTCTTCGTCAGAGCTAGATGTATTGCCAAGGTTAATAATCATTTCATCCACCGCGATATCCAGAACGCCTTCAGCATTTCTTTCTGTACATACTGTACGGCATGTGTCCAGTCCTCGGGTCGAACTTCGGCGAAGTAAAAGCAAACGAAACTATGACAATGAAAGGAAATCCGACACAGTGGTTAACAAGCGACTGAAGCAATGCCTTCCCACACGACAGGAATTCTGTCACTTGTGTGGTGTATTTTGCAGCCACATTTTGGTGACGGGTGTTTGATAGTAGAATGTCGAGAACTGTGAGATATTGTTTTTAGTTTCTGAAAATGATGCATGTGTGACGCATTTGCAGTGAGTGTTTACACTGACTTTAAAACAATTTGGTATGTACATCTCCCCTGCGAAAGACCATGGAAAGGCTAAAAACAGTAAAATTCCTTACACCACGAATACCTCTTAATTTAGTTTTTTTAAAATCAAAGTCTGTAATAGAAAATAAAACAATGCGTAACGAAATTAAGTAAGTCACTTTGACAAATACAAGATGTACTGTATGTCTACAACTTTCGTCTTAGTTATTGCATTTTTAAATACAAGATTGTTACTAGGACCTTCAGTTATACACAACACAAAATTAAGTTCCTTTGACAGTACTAATTTCTGAATAGGAACTGTAGGCTAGTCATACACAAAATAAAATAAGTCACGTTGTCAATACTAGATTGTGGTTAGGAACTTCAGTCACACAAAATAAGATAAAACTAACAATAATCAAGGATTTATTAATTCAAGGCTTCTTTCGCTGCTTCAGCACGGGCGTAGTTCAATATCTTCGTTTCTTTTTCAATTCCTGGAGATCTTTCGTGGTTTTTATTTCGACTGCCACCTTAGCCGTCGCTTCCTTTTCCTCCTGGCTTCGCACCTGTTTTTCTTCCTTTGACATGGCGTAGGAGTTTCGTGCAGCATGGACCAGGCTCTTGCTCACGGTTATCCTTTCTACTCGTTCAGCTGCCATCACAGCGTCCAGAACAGTACGCATGCCAATCAGACTTACTTATTTCTGATTGACAATCATGCACTCCTTGTTCGGGGAGAAACTTCTCTCTAGAGCTGCATTTCTGTGATACAAAATCAGTATCATTTTAACGAAGCTTGTGAGATAGATTTTGGCAGGAACTGAGGAAGGTGCTGAAGCCAGTAATTCAGACCACGGCACGTCGAGCCGTGGCTCTTTTCCGTTGAACTGCTTCAAATCCGCAGTGACGGAGGGCAGTCTCAGAAGTGCGGAGTAGCTGCTCTTGATGCGGTTAGCCATTGCGCCAGAAAGCAAATTCTTCTGATTACAAAGAATTTCCAGGGCAATGACGATCCTATCTTCTGCCAACTTAGGAGTCTCAGCAACCACTATAGGGTCTAGGCAGGAAAAAGCACGAGTCATCTTGTAAGCAAGAGATGACCTCTCTCTGATTTTTTCAGCCGTACGAATGTACAATTTTCGGCAGTTGGTGCGAAATTGCAGTGCATCTGTGTCTGGAATTTTCTGAGATCTTGAGCAGTTAGCTTCTTTAAGAGCTGCTCTTGTCGAGAAACCCAGGTCTAAAAAACAACTGGTCTCCACTGTGAATAACAATGTGGACTGATTCCCGTCTGCCATTGTCAGCAACGAGCGCGGCAGGCGCAGCCCAGTGCGGAGAGGGTACGGCCGGCGATCGGTCAGGCAAAGCATACATTCGACGTTGGCTGAGTACTCATCACGCTTAGCGGTCTATCTGTGGCAAAAATTGCGGATGGCAGCGCGGTCTGCATGCGAAATAGAGGGCCAAGTGGGAAGACTCTTTCGAGCGTTCGGAGGCTAAGAAGTCGAGCATTATGAGACTTTTCAAGATTTCCCGTATCAAATTAGAATTTCCCGTATATTTTCCGCATTTTTCCCGGGTCACTAAAAGTCCCGTACATTACTCACATATCTTTTATCGCTCGACACTCTGGCTACCCCAACACTTCCGGGCCGGTCCGAAATAATCGCTCAAGTGGGTTAAAATTCATAAAACCCCTGCAAAAGTGAAATTAGCTATATATAGCGAATAACGTGTTCACGGCAGTTGCCAGCTTGCCACTCCCCGCGAGTGCTAGTGCGCAGCGAGCATCGCGACGGTGTAGTTTAGACCAGGTGTGTCGATCCCATCGCATGCGGCCCACGGTGATATTTGCTCTATCACATCGCGTTCGGCCCGCAGTGATTTTTTAAGTTATAATATTATTTATGAAATAAGTAATTCTATTTGAAATAAGATAAACTTGAAAGAGCAAGACTTTATCCGTTCACAACACACGTGTTTGTGAAAGTACATCTTACTCAAAACATGGAGAAATATATCCGTTTTAAGAAATACCCAGCCCAGACTTTTATTAATGATCCTACCTACCGCGCATCGCTTTGAAGTCTCCGTACATTGTTGACCGCGCGGTAACGTCACTACTTTCAAAGGCGAGTGTGTGCCAGATGTTTTATTGTCGTTACATTGTAGAACTTTCTGGTCAAGTAGAGATTGCGATCAATTTCCGTTAGTGGGATTTTAGGGTCCCCAGTGACATAACGAATGACGTGTTGAGTTGATGCTCGGATGTTCGAGGTTTTCGCGGAGTTGCTATAATGGTCTGTAATGGGCGATGCCGTCTTTTTGCTGTTCTGTGAAGGTTAATATGCTGTGGATCTTTTTGGTAATGTAATTGAATGGATATATTTGTTGTAATGTTGGATAGTATGTAATCTGAAATGAAAAGACTTATGTATGAATAATATCGGTTTTATCGGTGATTATGATTTTTTTAAAGTGTTGGTGTGAGTATGTTCGACTGTTTTTGTATATCGAAAGGGCTGGTATGAGGTTCAAAAGAAATGATGTGAGTGTGAAGGTAGGTGCTCGAGTTTTCCTGGTAAGTAATGTAGGATTTTAAATTACTTTGTATGATTCGTTGCATTTGGAAGGATTGCCCTTTTTATTTGTGTATCTAATAATGGCTGGAGTTGCTGGGCCTAGTTGTTCTGATAGTGAGGAAGAGGTAAGGGAAGGACCACCTGGATCTATGACCCTGATAATTTTATTGGGTATATTGGGAACTGTTGAGAGTAGCATAGCCTATGCCCGGGAGAATGGTTTGCTTTGAGCATGCGTGTCCCAAATGTCGGAAAAGTTTGAAAGAACTAAGGTGTCGGCATCCAAGAGGTTGAATGGGGTTATGTGCTGGTGCAGTAAGTGCTCTTTGTGGCGCAGTATCCGAAAGGGATCTTTCTTTTCTCGTGCACGTTTAGGGATTAGGGAAATTGTTTTATTGGCCTATTGCTTTTGTTGGCGGATGCCTATTAATTTAGTTGTGCATGAGCTGAGTGCTTCTAAGGTGACTGTGGTTAATTGGTTTTGTTTCTGCCGGGAAATATGTAGTGTGTGGGTACGTGAGCGGTGGCCATTTGGAGGGGAGGGGGCTAGTGATAGAAATTGATAAAAGTTGTTTTGGGAAGAGGAAATTTAATCGGGGTAAGAGAATGAAGAATACTTGGGATTTTGGTGGTGTAAATCAGGGTAGTAATGGGAGGGATTGTTTTTCGAAGTGGTAGAGAAAAGGGATAAGGGTACTTTATTCAAAGTTATTAAGAAGCATATTAAGGGAGGGACTACAATTTATAGCGATAAGTGGGCTGCATATGTGGGTATAAATGATGAGGGATTTGAGCATTTTTCGGTGAATCATTCTGTTGCTTTTAAGGATTACACTACTGGGGCTTGTGCTAATACTATTGAGGGGTTTTAGTCTGCAGTAAAATACAGTGTGGGGAAGGGTAAAAGATGCGAAGGGTTGTTGCAGACCCATTTAGATGTAGATGAGTATGTGTGGAGAAAAAGTGTCGATTCCGGGGTGTGTGTCTTTGCACGGTTCTTGAGCGATTGTCGCAGGATATACTTTCCCAGTGTGAGTGAAAGTTTCTTTATTCGAAGCCAGGGAATGAATACAATACATTGTGGTGGGCGAGCTTGGGGGTTAGCATGAGAAAATGTCAGGTGGGAAGGATGTACTTCGTACCTTATTCTTAATAAACCAAGGTCTAAATTAGGTAGTTATTAACGAGTTCAAGAACCCCTGTTGCGTAGATATGCCTCATTAGATTATGCGAGGCGGGGAAGAGATTGGTCGTTAATAGTCGAGATTGTCCTCCTCAGTTGGCATACATTATTACACGTTAGTTCACTGCTGAATGAAGAGCTTTTTTTATTTCATTTATGAAGTAATGATTAAGTTTGTTTTAATTTATTAATTACAATTATTCACTTCAGGAGGATAGGGATTTTTTTTTTGTTATGTACATTAATAGCAGCGGAAAAGTGCTACATTTTGGTTAAATAATTATTGTTCTTTAAAATATCTTTTGTAAGTTAATGTTGAATGGTTTTTTTTCCTTGGAATTCGTTTCAATTATTTTATGGAAACGATAAATAATACTGGGGAACAAAAAGAAAACTTGTGTGTGGTGTCTGGAATATAAAAACAGATTCTGATCATAATTGCGCTGCTGATTCCAAAATTGCTGTCCATTTTGTTCTATCAGCTCTAGTATTTTAAAGATATTGATAATTATGTGATAATTTATTATAGTAATTAAGAAATTAGGATCACGGAAGAACAGTACTGTGGACGATGGGATACGCATATGATGGCGGAATATTGTTGGAGCCTCCATCGAGAATGTACAGAAATAACAAATCGCAGAAAATCACAGAAACGTGGATTCAGCGATGTGCCAAATTGAAGGTGTCATAAATGTGATAATTTATTATAGTAATTAAGAAATTAGGATCATGGTAGAACAGTGCTGTGGACGATGGGATATGCATATGATGGCGGAATATTGTTGGAGCCTCCATGCTAGGCATTACGTCACAGTGAACAAGAAATGGATAACGACTAACTACAAATTTAAAAAAAAACGTTGTACCAAAAATATGTGTTATCTTAATGAAGAACTGGTGTTTATTTATCAATGATTTAGGCTTAATTGAATAATCTAATATGCCATAACGTGGGAAGGAGAGCTGATATGCAAAAACTAAAACCACTTTCAGAATCTACGACCCAAGAACATCGCAAAAAGGGACTAATATCTTAGATACAAAAATTGTGTTCCCCAGTGAAATGTTTAATTTATTAACCTGAGTAATAGGCTTATTTAATTTAATTTTTTAAAGGAAAGCTATATTCTTACATAGTTTCAGAAGACATTCTGAAAGGAATTTTTTATTTAGTTAGGAACTGGATGTGAACTTTTACTTTAGGATTTATAATATTTATAATTAAATTTCAAGATACAAAGCTTATTTTATTTATTTTGTTATTGATAGTGAAATGGTTGTTAAGTTTGTTATTATTTGTTGGTTAAGAGTGTTTGGTGTATGGGTGGATTGAATGTCTTTTATTGTATGCTTGGTTGATGTGAAAATGTCTTTTAGGAATTTCAATGATTATTTTGGCTAGGAAATAGCAAGTTTGGGAAAAGAAAGATCCCTTTTTGATTCTCGTTGCAATGAATACTTTATTGCTCAGAGATAGCTATATATATATGTATGTTATGAGGTAAGTAGTAGTTGATGTTTCTTTGTTTATTGCATGATAATTGCCAAATATGTTTAACTACTATCGCTGCGTATATATTGAGAACTCATTGATGTTGAATTGAAAATGAAAATCCACAGCCTGCTTCCAGTCTCCGACCGGGTCAGGAATGGAATGAATGAAGCCCCCATCTAGCGGCGAGGATATGAACTGTGCCGGCTGCCGAGGCCTGACGTTCTCCTCTGGGGCAATGATTAAATGAATGACAGATGAAATGAAATGATAGTGGAGTGTGTTGCTAGAATGAAATTTTGACAGGGAAAACCGGAGTACCCGGAGAAAAACCTGTCTGCCTCCGTTTTGTCCAGCACAGATCTCACATGGAGTGGCCGGGATTTGAACCACGGACCCAGCGGTGAGAGGCCGGCGTGCTGCTGCCTAAGCCACGGAGGCTTATTGATGTTGAATTAATGTTGCGAATTACTAAGATGGAAAATAGACCATTACAAAAGGTCTGATATAAGTCTGATGAAGACTATGGGGATATAATTATTAATTATGATTTGTATCTGTTTAGGGAAATTTTTCAGCGTAGTTGATGATATGCGGATGTAGTTTTGGTGATGTTTGATGATTTGGTTATTATTGTCTCCATTTTGTTCCCTTGTTCGAGGTTTAAAACAGTGTTTCTTTACTTGCCAATGTCATAATATGCGTAGAAGTGAGGTAGACTGATGACTTACAAAAGTTCATACATTACTATTACCTTTTACTTCTTGCATTACATTGAAAAGTTGAATTGTACTGCTCTAAAGCCATTGGTAGATACGGTGCTTTGTTAGACAACGGTGTTGATGAAATCATTGGTCGCTGCAAGGTGAAATGTTCTACGAATGAAAATTACTGTTTGTTAGAAGAAAGGGGGTCCCTGAGGTTAGCCGCAGGTTAGGTTTGTGTCTGTATGGAAAGCCTTATTAACAAAATGGCTGCATTGATGTAGTATTGATGACATTATGAAGGACACTAATTTTTTTTACCTGGCATGCATATGGGAAAATGTTCGGGAATTAAGGGTTTTGGGATGGTGAAATGGAGACTGAAATTGGCATTTAGAATAATATTTGGAAAGGAGATGTGTAGCGTGTTTATGTTGATTCCCAAACTAGGTGTACGAAAGATTCTGATTCAGAATCATTTTTTGGAACTTGTAATTTAAAGTTACAAAATATGTATGCCTCTCTTTATTTCATCTACATAGGTGAAGTAAAGAAAGCGATACGGATTGAAATTTTGCCATTTCACTTTACATTTTTGAAATATGATTCCCAATCTTAGTTGACCTATATAGGTAAAGTGAAGAAAGCAATTGTCATTTAAATTTTGGCATTTCAGTATCATCTTCATTACCCCCTTTCCAGCTGACACTGGGTGGGGGCAAATATGGTTCATCTCCACTTTGTTCTGTCGTTCCACCAATCCTCTTCTGACACGGTGTTCCAATCCAGGTTCCGTTTTCAAATGCTATTCTTCACCGAGTCCATCCAACGCATTATTGGTCTTCCTCGTCCTCTCTTCCCTGTCATCCGTCGTTCCAGTGCTCGTCTTGGTAGCCTTACTTCATTCATCCGTTTGACATGTCCAAACCATCTCACTCTGTTTTGCTCCAGTTTGTCATTTAGTTTCTGTACTCACAGTTCTTTCCGTGTATCTTCATTTCTCACTCTGTATCTCCTTGTTTTTTGGACCATACTTCTCAGGAATCTCATTTCAGCTGCCTGTACTCGGCTCTCATCCCTCTTAGTCATTGTCCAAGTTTCTGCCGCGTATGTCATTATAGGAACATAATATGCTTTGTACATAACTTCTTTAGCCTTAATTGGTATATCCTTGTTCCATACTAGTGCCCGTACCTGTTGGTAGAAAGCACTCCCGAGTTGTATTCTTCTGCTAATTTCCAAATCTAGTCGTCCATCTTCAGTCAGTTCACTTCCCGACTCCGACTTTCTTCGGCTTTTCCCAATTAATTGGGGTCGCCGGAGCCATCCATGCTCATTTTGGTTTTGGCCGGGGATTTAAAGCCGGATGCCCTTCCTGACGCCACGAGATTTTTCAGGTGAAAATTCCACCCCGCTGTCACCGGGATTCGAACCCCGGCCGTCCGGGTGAAAGACGAGCAGCTAAGCCACTGCGCCATCACGCTCCCCAGTCAGTTCACTTCCCAAGTATTTGAAATGTTTCACCACTTCCAATTCCTTATCTCCGACTTTGATTACTCCTTTTCCTTCTTTCTTACCTCTACTCATCACCACAGTTTTACTTTTCTCCACATTTATCTTCAATGCCCATTGCTCAATCTTTTCATGTATTACGTCTAACAGTTCTTGTACCTCAATCTCATCCTCGCCCCCAGATCACAACATCGCCTGCAAACAACATTACCTTCATCTTTGCCTTACTATAGTCTTTCATTGCTGCCTTCATGTCACCATTAAGAACAATAAGGGTGACAACACACTTCCTTGCTTTAGTCCAGTGTCAATTTTAAACCATTCCGATGTTCCGACTCTAGTCTTCCCACTACTGTAGCAATCCATGCACATTCCATATAGCATGTGTCTCAGTTCCTTGCCTATCCCCCTATTTGTTAAGCTTTCCCAAACTTTTGTTCTAGGGATGCTATCATGCTATCATAGGCCCTTTCTAGATCAATAAAAGTCATTACCATATCCTTCCCATATTCCCAACTCTTTTCAATGTTCTGTCTCAGAATGAAAATGGGTTCCACTGTTGACCTGCCCCCTCTAAATCCAAACTGCTCCTCCTGCATTTCAGTTTATATTTGTAAAACATGTATTCCATCTTCACCTATATAGGCGAAGTAAAGAAAGCGATACGCATTTAAATCTTGGCATTTGAGCTTATATTTATGAAATGTGTATCCCCATATTTACTTCACCTATATAGGTATAGTAAAGAAGGCGATATGAATTGAAATCTTGGCATTTCAGCTTATATTTATGACTTATGTATCTTCATCTGTACTTGATCTATATAGGTGAAGTAAAGAAAGTCATATGGATTGAAATGTTGGCATTTCAGCTTATATTTATGAAATATGTATCCCCATCTTTACTTGGCATATATAGGTGAAGTAAAGAAAGTCATACCCATTGAAATCTTGGCATTTCAGCTTATATTTATGAAATATGTATCCCTATCTTTACTTGACCTATATAGCTCAAGTATGGATGGGGATAGATGTTTTATAAATATGAGCTGAAATGCGAAAATGACGATGTGTTTCGCGATCTTTACGTTACCTATATATCTCAAGTAAAGATGGGGATACATATTTTTTAAATATAAGCTGAAATGCGAAAATGTCGATGTATATCACGATCTATACTTGAACTACATAGCTGAGGTAAAGATGGAAACACATATTTCATAAATACGCTGCCGGAAAAAAAAATAGGACACCCTTTTAGAGGTCACCAATTCACTCAAGATTTATTGTGGCAACAGTGCATATGGAGTACATGAAATGATTAAATATACAGACCAATAGGTCAAGCGGTTCAGAGATACCAGGTATCGACACTTGCTGTGAAACACCCATATTAGTACGCGGTATAGCCTCCACAAGCGGCAATGCAGGCACTGACTCTTGCATCCAGTCGATCATACAGATGGGGAATACTGTCTTGGGATACGTTATTCCACGCCGGCTCGACCTGCTCACACAGTTCTGTAAGAGTTGAGGGTGGACGAGTCGCACGAGTCACTTGTCGGCCCATCATGCTCGATTGGCGACAAGTCCGGCGATCGCGCTGGCCAGGGAAGTTTCTGCACAACTTCCAGTGCACGTTGAGTCGCACGGGCGGTGTGTGGGCGAGCATTAACCTGTTGGAATAACACATCGCCTTCCTGTTACATGAACGGCAAATGAATGAGTCTAACAACATCCTGCACGTACCGAGCGCTGGTTAGCGTTCCCTCCACAAACATCAAAGGTATACGTGAGTTGTAGCTTGTCGCACCCCAGACCATAAGGCCTGGGGTGGCGCCGGTGTGTCTTGGACGAATGCACTCGACGACACAGCGCTCACCAGGTCTACGTCGAACGCGCCAACGACCATCACTTACGTGCAGGCAGAATCTGCTTTCATCGCTAAAGACCACGGCGCGCCATTCCATCTTCCAAGTGATCCTCTGACGGCACCAGTCGAGCCGTGCCCGTCGATGCTGTGGCGTGAGTGGCAGACGGGCTAGAGGTGTGCGTGCCTGTGGTCCCACTGCTTGTAACCGTTTCGCAACAGATCGTGTTGACACTTCTAGGCTCACAAACCCTCGTATCTGTGCTGTGGTAGCTGTACGATCTGCCACTGCTGCCCTCACAATACGACGATCCTGGTGGATGTCCTGAACCTCGTCTACGGGTGTGAGAATGTTCACGTGACCACTAATACCAGCATCGTTGCACAACGGACACAGGGCGTCCAACTTGTGTGGCAATTCCCCGAAAGGACCATCCCGCCACTCGGAAGGTCACAATTTGACCCCTTTCAAACTCGCTCAGTTGGCTGTAGGAAGCACGAGTGCGTCTCCGTGGCATTGTACCTGCTTGCTTCACACGTTTGCACCATGATGAGCCGTATCGCTGTGAGCTTTCCCTATTAAATGGTAGACAGAGATGGCGCTCTGCTAGCTATGCTACTGCGCTGTTGGCGGACGACGTTGAAACCCTTATCAGTACATCTACTATTCCCCTGGTGGCATCTGCCGTCATCGGATCAAAATCGACGTCTTCATTTCAGGTGACCTGATTTTTTCCCCGGCAGTGTATCAGCTGAAATGCGAAAATGTCAATGTGTATCGCGATCTTTACTTGACCTATATAGCTCAAGTAAAGATGGGGATACATATTTTATAAATATAAGCTTAAATTAGAAAATGTGTATGTGTATCGCGATCTTTACTTGACCTATACAGGGTGATTTTTCTACCGTCTACAAACTCTAGGGATTCATCGCGGAGAGGATACGGAACAAAAATGGTCTAATGAACGTATATCCGGAAATGCATGGTGTCCATGCTACAGGGTGGCACTGTTCCTCATCTCATACGTCATGCCCTAGCGCCCTTTCCTGCCACAGTCATTGTTATCGTTGTGTACGAATCATTTCTCGTGCTGGCTCACCTGGTAGTGAATGTGTTACAGCGTTGTACACAATGGTTCCGTATTCGACTCGAGAGCTTGCCGACATGGTGTTTACTTACGACAAGGCAAATGGCAACGGGCAACCTGGTTGTACCGGGAGACCTATCTCTGCCGACAACCACAGCATTCAGTGTTTGCAACAGTGTTTCACCGTTTGAGAGAAGGTCGTTTAAGGAAGCAGGAAATCGAGAAGGACATACCCGCCCTGTTCGGCCACCAGACGTGGAGGAAAATGTGATATACACCGCGGAATACGACCGCTGTGTCAGTACCAGGCAGTTGGACCACCAGTACAAGGTATGCCAGACGACCGTGTGGAAAATTCTCCATGACAAGTGTTACTGACTGCCCTTATCACTTACAGCGTGTGCCGGGCTTACCATGCGACAGGCTTTCCACGTCGGGAGCGGTTTTGTCACTGGTTTATTCACCAGGCAACCACGATTCCGGGATTTGTGGCATACATCCTATTCACAGATGAGGCCACCTTTACGTGGTTTGGTATCTTCAACTTTCAGAACAGTCATCTGTGGAATTGTATGTAGAATCCCAATTGATTGGTGCCAGCGAATCATCAGCAACGGTTCAGCCGGAACATGTCGGCCTGAATAATTGGCGACCGTGTTCTGGGACGTCTTCCCTCCACGTCACCTAACAGACCGGAATTATCGGCGTTTCTTGTGGGTGACATTGGCTCCCCTGCTCGAAGACGTACCATAGATGATTCTCAGGGTTATATGGCTGCTTCATGATGGTGCTCCAGCCCACTTCACCGTTAAAGTCCGGACGCATCTCAATCGTGTCTTCCGTGGTCGATGGATTGGACGAGGAGGTCCAGTTGCATGGCCTGCTCGTTCACCAGATCTCAATCCGTGCGATTTCTGGTATGGGGCCATCTCAAAAGTATCGTGTAAGCAGAGCCCAATTCCAGATGTGGACACACTGGAGTAGCGTATTCATGCTGCCTTTGACATTGTTCGGATGCAGCCTGGCCGATGTGAACGTGAGAAAGTATATGCTACGGCGGGTACACGCATGCGTGGAGGCACATGAAAACCATTTCCAACCCATACTGTAACTGTGGCTGCATGGTACAGCGCGTATTAGACCGCCGTCTCTGTAACAAAGGATGATCAAATAAATGGTCCCTAACAAACAAACCATGCATTTCCGGACATACATTCATCAGACATTTTCTGTTCCGTATCCCCTCCTCGATAAATCCCTAGTTTGTACACGGTGGAAAGAATCACCCTCAGTGAAGATGGGTATACATATTTTATAAATATAAGCTGAAATGCGAAAATATAGAGATCTTTACTTGGCCTATATAGGTCGAAGGTTTAAATGCTAATTTCTGTTTATTTCCCCAACCCAAAACCCCTATTCCTCAGGCTTTTCCCGTAAGCTTGCTAGAGGAGTATTTAGTGACGTAGTCGATGACATCAACGCCGCCATTTTGATTTTAGGGGAATCTTATAGGACAAGTATTGCGATCTATACTACTCCCGAACTTTCAAGTTAGTTTACTGTTCGCTCATATTGTGTAAAGATGGGTATACATATTTTATAAATATAACCTGAACTGCGAAAATAACGATGTGTATCGAGATCTTTACTTGACCTATATAGCTCAAGTAAAGATGGGGATACGTATTTTATAAATATAAGCTGAAATGCGAAAATGTCGAAGTGTATCGCGATACACATCTCGTTCCGAAGGTTTCCTGTAAATGCTAATTTGTTGATTTCCCCCACCCAAACCCCCATATTCCCCAGGCTTTTCCCGCAAGCTTGCTAGAGGAGTATTTAGTCACGTCGTCGATGACGTCATCAACGTCGCCAATTTTTTTTTCCCCCCAGCGGAATCTTCTACGGAAATGCATCGCGATCTATACTACTCTCGAACTTTCAAGTTTACTGTTTGCAGCTGTTCGCACACATTGTATTGTCAGTGCAAGTGAGAGGTTTGAAGAATATACACACATCAAAAAAAGTTTTGCATCACCTCGGTTCCCAGATCTCCGGCATATAGACGTTGACTGTGTATATTGTATCAAAGATACAGTCCCTTTGACTGTTCATAGATGTCACTCAAACTGCTCAAAGATGTAAACAACCATGCATGAGCAGGGCCTATTAGACGGAGGGGGTACGACAGCCGATCAGTTCCAGTCATTCCACCAGGACGAAGGTACGCTGCTCATGTTGTCTGTAGTTCTACCATGCCTAGAAGGTCAATACCGCAGTTCGATCGCGTCCGCATTGTCACTTTGTGTCAAGAAGGGCTCTCAACAAGGGAAGTTTCCAGGCGTCTCAGAGTGAACCAAAGCGATGTTGTTCGGACATGGAGGAGGTACAGAGATACAGGAACTGTCGATGACAGGCCTCGCTCAGGCCGCCCAAGGGCTACTACTGTAGTGGATGACCGCTACTTACGGATTGCCGCTCGGAGGAACCCTGACAGCAATGCCACCATGTTGAATAATGCGTTTCGTTCAGCCACAGGACGTCGTGTTTCAACTCAAACTGTGCGCAATAGGCTGCATGATGCGCAACTTCACTCCCGACGTCCATGGCGAGGTCCAGCTTTGCAACCCCGACACCATGCAGCGCGGTACAGATGGGCCCAACAACATGCTGAATGGACCCCACAGAATTGGCATCACGTTCTCTTCACCGATGAGTGTCGCATATGCCTTCAACCAGACAATCGTCGGAGACGTGTTTGGAGGCACCCTGGTCAGGCTGAACGTCTTAGACACACTGTCCAGCGAGTGCAGCAAGGTGGTGGTTCCCTGATGTTTTGGGGTGGCATTATGTGGGACCGACGTACGCCACTGGTGGTCATGGAAGGCTCCGAAACGGCTTTACGATACCTGAATGACATCCTCCGACCCATAGTGCACCCATATCGGCAGAATATTGGAGAGGCATTTGTCTTCATGGACGACAATTCTCGACCTCATCGTGCACATCTTGTGAATGCGTTCCTTCAAGATAACGACATCGCTCGACTACAGTGGCCAGCATGTTCGCCAGACATGAACCCTATCGAACATGCCTGGGATATGTTGAAAAGGGCTGTTTATGGACCTCTTGACCCACCAACCACTCTGAGAGATTTACGCCGAATTGTCGTTGAGGAGTGGGACAATTTGGACCAACAGTGTCTTGATGAACTTGTGGATAGTATGCCACGACGAATACAGGCATGCATCAATGCAAGAGGACGTGCTACTGGGTATTAGAGGTAGTGGTGTGTACTGCTATCTGGACCACAAATGCTGAAAGTCTAGCTGTATGATGGTACAACATGCAATGTGTGGGTCTCATGAGCAATAAAACGAGCTGAAATGTTGTTTGTGTTGATCTCTATTCCCTTTGTATTTAAAGGTTCCGGAACTCTTGGAACCGAGGTGATGCAAAAATTTTTTTGATGTGTGTAATTAATTCTGTGATTTTTATAAGTGATAAATTATGGCTTCTACGTGTAACGGCAAGAAAAGATAGGTTTCAGACGAAGGGAGATCATTTCAAATAAAGTGGGCAAACCAGTACTTTTTACTGAAGTAAACAAGAAAGCAGTGTGTTTAATTTGCAGTGAAACAGTTTCAGCGTTTAAGGCTATAACATAAAGCGACATTACGACACCAAACATGCGCCTTCATATCGATGGTAGGCAATGAAAACCTCCTACTCCATTTTGTTAAATTTTACGGGAGAAGCAAAAATATCTTAAAAAAGAATGTATGAAGTGGTACAGTTATGGTTGCTACATGTGCTACTACATAGTACAAGCCTAGTTATTGGTAGATTATAGACATCCATGCACTTTCAAATTTCTCTTTGATAAAGGAGTTCCGAGGTTTTAACTGTGAAATTCTGGATTAAAACTGGAGATACGAGGTGTATACAGTGACACAAAAAGTGAAGTTAATTTTAATTATTTTAATAATATAATAACTGAACACTTTTTGATTGGTTAGTGAAGACAAAATAACACATTTCGGAATGGATTGAGATAAAATAATTCCTACAGTTACATTAGAAAACACTGTTACATAAGTTCTATGTTCATACACCTGGCAAGAGATCAGCTTGTCATTTAACTTCAACTGTTGCAAACTGGCAAATTATCATAAAAAGAATGATAATCCCTTGGAATAACTTCTTTCAGCTGCTGCAAATGAGCATACGTTTCTGAATTTTGATCTTCGGTGGAGAACTGTACAGAGCAGGAACTTCAAATGAGTTGTCAATATTAGACACTCTTCTTGGAAGTGTCTGCCAGTCGTCACTACATTTCAATTTGTACTGAATTCCGCCTGAGGGATCATGCTTCAAACATTGGATATCAGTCACAGTAGGGTCTGCAGTTCGTGACCCAGGCCGAATATAATGTCATTTTGTGAAAAGCCTTGAAAAATGTATGGTCCAAGTGTTTCACGGCATAGGGTTTGGGATTTTGCCCTGCAGTAGCACATACTTCAACATATCCAGCAAGAGTGTACCTATATATCTGTGTTTCTCAATCGCCTTTCTATTACGGCATGCATGGAGTCACACTCCATTTGAGTGTGACCTTTTTCTAAAAACTTCTGGGTAATAGTCATGTCCTTCTGTTTTGCCAAATGAGTGAGTGCATTAATCATGATTGAATTGCGATTTTGAAAGGTGCATCCATCGCTATAGAATACAATTTCTGAATCATCTTGGATGTAGGTTTGAATAAAATACACGACTATGCTGGCGAACTCTGAAGCATTCATACCTCCTTCACACTCGTGCCACAGGGAGCAATAGTCATCATTTCTTTGAAGGTCGTAGATGGTAAAGTTGTGGACCTTTAATTACTTTAGTAGTATAATGCCGACGCCAGTAGTCCTGGATATAGCAAGACGGCTTTGAGACCCATGGCAAATACCCTAACTGACCCTGATTTATTAAGTTTTCTGGCATCTCTTGCCTCATTTTTTGGTCCAAGTGCAACAAATATTCACTCTCTGAAGATTGCCTGCCTCATATGAACAGATATCACACTGATCTTTTTTGGTGAAAACAAATGAAATTCCTTTCAGAAAATTCTTCACAATACTGTTTATAAGCAGCGGGACTGAGATATTCGTAGTTACAAAATTTCTTATATTCCCTACGTAGTTCTGCTTTGTTTTGCCAATTTGGTTCCAGATACAATTTCTGGGAAGAACTGCGACAATAATGCGATTCAAGTTTCGGTATGTGGGTTAGAAACAGAGATACTGATTTACTTCCTCCTGAAACCTTCTTTGAGGAGTCATCATCTTTCAGCTTCTGTTTGTTTCCTTCTGAACCCAGCTTGTGACACTCCATTCTCCTAAGCACAAGGTCTTAAGAAACATGGTCTTACAGATAGATAATCGTTTTCCTTCAATGACAAAATTGTAACACAACGTGTTTGAGCGATGTGAATTGTCTGTCTGATTTCTTCGGCGTTTAACAGGAAGACTTTCTACATGCCATCTAATAAACGTTTTGCTGTTGCTCCATGACATTTCATTCCAGAAATTATAAAATATAAGTTCCCTCTGCTGTTCTGAAATCACACTGCAATTTCTTTGCTTATTTAGAGCAGCGTGTTTACATGTACACCGTGCTTTCATTATTCTTTTATTCCAGGGTACTATGGGTCTCTTCCTTCCAAATTCGTATTTTCACATGCCTGAATAATCATGCTCCCTCATACTTTTCTCTTTATTTACTTAATGTTGCGACCGACACCTTCCTTTTTTATGTTTTATGGGGCAGTCTTCTTTACTTGTTATAGCACTAACCTGAAATTATAAATAATTGACTTAATAATAATTTACTGAAATTTGTGAGATATTTTAATGATCTTCAAAATTAAGGGACCATTAATTTATTAGGTGTACTAAAATGTTGAATCACGCCATTTTTACCTTTGCTTGAGTAGATTTCCTTCCTTCATCATCATCACTCATATTGCTGCTACACTCATCTCTAACCAACTCTGGGGTATAAATATCACTGCAGCCGCTAGACAAATCTTAGTTTTCAGTATCTACGTCAACAGAACTCTTTGAAACTCCATTTTCTATTGTAATTGATGAATTAGTTCCCATATCATCTATAACAATAAAATAACAATTTTTCATAAATTAATTTTATTAATGCAGCCAATGGCCATGTATTTTCAGGACGGGTCAGGGTATGGATTTTGGATGGAAATCGGCCGTAGACCTATTGAAAAGAACCGTCCCGGCAGTTGCCTGGTGGTGAAAATGGGAAACCACGAAAACCATTTTCAGGACGGCCGAGGTGGGATTGGAACCCACGCTCTCCCGATGCCACCAAGGCACGAGGTAGCGGGTTAGCGCTCTCGGCCATCGCGGACGGTATTTTTCAAAAATTGCAAATAGCAAAATACAGCTCTAGTGACATTATTTTACCTTCATTTGTTAATCCAACAATCGGTGTATCACGGAAAAACACCTGAATTGAACACGTTTCTGGTAGTTTTTCATTATATTTCATTATATTCAGACATTGTAAACCTCGTAAGTACACTCATGAACACTGCCATGTGCAGTGAAAAACACGCAACTCCACATGCATTTAAACGGTAGGGGAGGATTGATACACTTTTTTGAAAATGTAGTATAACTGCTACTTTACTGGCTTCAGATTTTCTCTTTTTTAGTTATAATTTCTCCTTATATTTAGGGATCAAGATGTTACAATTTCAGGAAGTTTACATCAACAGATTTTTCACAAAGTACAAACATGTCATCACCTACGAAGTGTATCAAACTGTAACGTTATTAGTTAGTGCCCCATGTTGGTAGCGACAAATGTAATGGTAATTAATTAGTGCCCCATGTTGGTAGCGACAAATGTAATCGTTTAGCTAGCCCACACTGTTGGGTGAGAAATGTAACTGTTTACCTTTGCCTAAGCTATGTTGTTTTAATGGGCGCCAAGACCTCAATGCAATGTTGAAATCTAAATTTGTATTTAACAACGTCTAGCTCTGGCAGAACACATTCAAGACTCTATTCACTCAGATCGTGGTATGATTTGATCATTAACCCAACAAACAATTGTATCAGGAGAAGGAATTGGTCTATATCTAATGCTACCTACTGAAAGCAAAGATTGTATTGTAAAAGAAATGAATTTATTATATAAAACAAGTATAGCAAAATTAATAATAATAAGTTTAACATTTAAATTGGAGCGTTGTGATTTGAATATTACCGATAGAAAATTACGTGAAAACGGAGTCTGATAAATTGATTTTACTCTTATTTCCAAGCTATGAAGTTACTGAATTATGAAATATAAAACAAAGAAAAATGAGAGATTGCGTATTTCTGCGTCATTAGCGCTTACCCCTGGAAATTGCCAAAGCATTTCCCTCGTTCTTGATGATGCTGTGTGCTTCCCACAGTCTCCTGGACGTCGCCATCTTCTTCGTTATATGTTGATATTCTGGTAGATTAGATAACTCTATGGTCCGTACATCGGACCCAAACTCTCGTAAAACCGCACTGGTTACGTTTTACAAAAGATCGTCGCTAACTCCACTGAACATCGGAGCGACACGCACTTGCGACCGTACACTGCAAGTTCTACACAGATTGTTCTCGTCTCACGGCGCGTCGAACGATATATTCACCTGTCGGCTCCCCCACTCCGGAGCAGTCTCCTAGCTTACGCTGTCTCCGCTGATTGGCTGAGCACGCCGCCACTTCCCCTCCTCCGGTTCATTACACTCCGCGGGCGAGAGGGAGAAGTCGTTTTCCGTTTCAACAATTCGCCTCTTCTAGACCTTGCGACCCAAGATTGCGTCATGCTTCACGACAGGAATCAGCTTGTATTAGAATTCCCAGTGAGTCATGTCTCTCAAATACCCTAACTGACAAAACTCCGTAAAATTCCGTAATCACATAATTTTCTATGATATCGTCGTTCGTAATAATTTGCTTGTTAGCGTTTTCTAAGACATAGAAAACCTATCTGTATGCTTATAATTTTTATAAAATGCTCCGAAAATATCTAAATAATAATTATAATAAATTAATAATAATAATAAATTAACATGAAAAATTCTCTTGGCTGAACAATTTGCCGCGTAAATAAATATAGAATGGCTTCCTACTGACTTATGCCAGTTGCATAAAACCCCTCGAAAAACACGTTACATATTCGCCTCGGATCATCGGATCATTTACCGTGACGACGGTCCATTATCCGATTATCCCAGACACGTTAATAAACCCCATCCAAAATACATATTACATAAATGAAATCACCCTAAATTACAGATATATACACTCATAATTTTTCTTCACGCACTTTGCGTCAAAGTTCGTTGTCACTATGGATTGCACTTTGCAACCAGTCCAATGTTTTACATATAGAAGTGTTCCACGGATATTTCCGCCTCTCAAATTTCTCTATGTTGGAGAAATAGACATAATTAATGTGTGAGCACTATGTATTTATGATGTCATATCACACGCATTGAAGGTGTTCTGATATATTTATATCACCATAGAACTTCCTAATTTCACTGGAGGTCCCCTCCTTATGGTGACATTTAATTCCACATATCACTGAGCACACGATCACACTATTGTGGCAGCGCCTCGTGACCATAATACTTAATCTCTCTTTAAAGTAGATTAAATTAATATTGACTTCTGAAAAAAAAAACAGTAAATGCGCATTACATATAACACCAAATATTTCTGTGCCGTAATCGCCCTGTCTTGTTAAGTTCCCGTACACCATATTCTACGTAATACTAGTTCTCAACACAGACCATTTCTCCTCACACAAATAATACCATTGTACAAATTATCTTAAATTACACACTTACAAATCTTACATGGCGAGGCCGTAAACAGAAATCACGTGTGCTGATATGTATGAGTTTCATGAAGGACTGTCTCGCATTCTGATGGCCCATCTTTTATCTCGTGGACGCCTTAAGCTAACAAGCCCTATTAAAGCGCTCCCCCATCTCTTGGAGATAAATGGGAACCCATCAGCGCTGCCAAAATGGCCTTGGTGCATCGAGACAATTTAGTGCTCAACAGCATCCGACAATCCCGTCATATTTCCCTGTACCTTAAAAACTCTCATTTACTTACATACTACCCCTCTGTGTGACTTCTGATACGCCTGCCTGGAAGACCAACTCCTCCCACGCACCAAATACCACACTTACTCATTTGATAGGCTGGCTCGCCAGCTAAACACACTCACTTTATGACACATATTTTCGTAGACTATGTATATTATACGTTCCGTATAATCTGTTTCCCTCACTATTCTCCAGCACATATGCTGTTTTGCCAATACGTTTGGAAACTATAAATGGGCCCTCGTAGAGATAAAAGAACTTGGACATGACTTTCTCTAGCTTATTTGACTGTTTCGGCACTCTAAGTAAGACTCTGTCTCCCGGCTCGAATAGGTCAAATTTAGTTTCTTTTTGTTGGCGAATTCTCTTTTGTGCTGACTTAGATAAATTCTGTTTCGCCAACTGGACAATGTAATCCATCCCCGGTTGCTTACCCTCATTTAATCCCAACACCCTCGCTAGTTCATTTTGTGGTCTTTTTCCGAAGTGAACTTCGTATGGCGTCAATTTCGTGCTCTCATGCTGGACAGAATTCAGCCAAGTCTCGACCTTGGGAAGATGTCCAACCCAGGCCGCATGCTTGTCATGCACTAGAGTCCGAAAAAGACGAGCCACTTCCCTTAATGGACGCTCTGCAGAATTACCCTGAGGGTACCTTACAGAGGAATGAACGTGTGTTATACCAGCTTCCTGCATACTGGTTCTCCATTTCTTTGCAGTAAACTGTGGTCCACTGTCAGATAGTATCCTGAGAGGAATGCCAAACTCAGGTATATACTTATTAATGATCAGACGGCTACACGCTAGTCCCGTGGCTTTCCTTAGCGGATATAGCTTGACATACTTACTAAAAGCGTCAATAACTATAAAAATGTACTCGTAGCCGTACTGTCCTTTAACGATCGGGCCAAATAAATCCACACACAGTAGTTCGCCGGGACTACTGGTGAGAACTGCAGATCTCTCCCCCACTAAATATTTAACTGGATATTTACTCCTTTGACAGGTGTCACACTTAGCTAAAATCCTCCTAACGTCCCTTCCCATTTTACTCCAAATGAAGTCACTACCAATTTCATAGAAGACCTTGGCAGCACCAAAGTGTCCTAATTCCCTATGAATGAACCAAATTAGCTCCTCCCGCAAAGTGGCAGGAACACATATTGCCCACCGATTATTCCTACATTTCCTTGCAAGAAGCCCATCCTGCATCTTGTACGTGAACCGTCCTACTTTCACATACTCTTCTTCACCTATTTCCAACCTAGCCAGTGGCTCCTTTAACTTAACGTCATCACGTTGCTCCACTAGCATATTACTCAGTGTCTGTAACGATGCCCTGTTGCTACTGTCCACACATGCACATATTCAAATACCGTCCTCTGCTTTAACCACAGGATAATCCCTACATAAATTAGTGTCCCTCGATAGCATGTCTGCAAGAATGTTATCTTTACCTTTAATATATTTTACTGTGAATTCGTATTCCTGCAGAGCAAGAATCCACCTACTAACTCTGTTAGAACTGAGTTTACAAGTCCTCATATACAGTAATGCATGGTGATCTGTGTGGATCTCAAATTTCCCCCCTACTAAATACATTCTAAATTTTCCTAAACTGAAAACAATACCTAAAAGCTCTAACTCAGTAATCGTGTATCTTTTCTCCGCTGCTGTCAGTCCTCGCGAGGCTAAAGATACTATGCACAGATTACCCTCCTCATCTTTCTGACATAATACTCCAGCAATGCCTATATGTGAGGCATCTGTCATAACCACATATTCCTTATCTTTTAACGGATATTTCAGCACTACAGCTTTCTCAAAACCTTCCTTCAGCGCTCTAAAAGCCTGTTCATGCTTGGACTCCCATCTCCACCGAGTCCCACTTTTAAGCAATTCCCTGAATGGTTCTACCAACCCTGAGTATTTAAGAACGAACCTCCTGAAAAAGTTGCAAATTCCCAGGTAAGTTTTTAATTGTTTAACATTCTGTGGCACCTCTGCGTTAAGTATCTTATTAACCCTACTTTCTTCTGGTGTTACACCTCTACTTGACACTCTATGACCTAAAAATGTCACTTCTGACTGACAGAATGACGACTTAGACAGCTTCAAAGTGAACCCTGCCTGATCTAACTTCTGAAAAACTATATTTAAATGATGTAGATGCTCCTCAAAACTGCGTGAACTAATTACCATATCATCTATGTAAATGGTTACAAACTCTCCTGTGTCATCCCCTAATGCGATGTTTAAAGCCCTAATTAAAGCAGCTGAACTACTCTTTAACCCATAAGGTGTTCTACAAAATTGATAAGGGTTATATTTATGACTAAAAGCTGTAAATGGTCTATCTTCGTACATAAGTGGCACTTGCCAAAAACTGGAACTCAAATCTACACAAGTGAAATACTTCTTCCCCTCAAATGTTTGCATTAATTCCTCTATTGACATAGATTTCAGCTGATCTGAACTAATTCTACTGTTAACCAAACGAGCGTCTAAACAAATACGAACAGTGCCGTCGGTCTTGGGTACCGTTATCAAAGAATTAACATACGGACTGTTAGAGTGCTCAATAATCCCATCTTCAAGCATCTGATTAATTTGTGCCTCAACTGCACTCTGATAAGCGAAAGGTACAGGATATCTATGTCCTGTGAATACTGACCTATCAATAACGTTCAATGAATGTGTATAGCAATTGGCCATACCAATGCGATCCTCAAAAACTCTCCTATTACACCATAACACATCATAGAGCCGAACACACTGTTCATCCTCTATATTTCCCTGAAATGCAGCTTCACGTAACGAGTCCTCTAGACTTCCGTTCGTAATCACACTGCCCACAAAACATGGAGAACCCCGCTCTACGGCTGGCGATATCTCATTTAAAGTACAAATCACACCTACAACACTACTTCTCTGAATTTGGTCATTGAACGCTACTTCTACTTCAGAATCTCCCCACTTAAATTTCAAACTCCCTACATCATAACATAAGTTACCCGACACTCTACTTAGCCACTCTGAACCCAAGATAACACTGAATACTAAATTTGGAATTACAAGACAAATCTGCTTCTCTACATGATTATTAATTTTAATGTCTACTAAAACTTGCTTAGAAATTACTTTAGACCTCTTCCCAACAGCTGTGATAACAAAAGTGCTTTTAATTGGCATCTCCTCAAAATTTACTCCAGTTCCTTTCATTTTATCATAAAATGCACTACTTATGCAACTCTTCATACAACCACTATCGATTAAAACATCTGTGTACGCCTCGGACACGTTAAATTTAACTATGGGGCTCTTACTAACCACTTCCTGAATAATACCTTCATCATTTAGTTCATGTAATAATTCATTTCTTACATTTAGGTCATAGGGTTCCTGTATAATTGTATGGACAGGGCATGCTACAGACTGAGATTCTGACCTTACTTCGCAGCCTGGTTCGCGTTTAAAGAACCGCTACAGCTGGCCGTAGTACTACTAACTACTAAACTGGTCTGGTTGTTCTGGGCTGTGTTGTCATTGTTTGGCTGTATATTACTACCACTAGGCTGTCCTCTTCCTTGACCCCTATTCTGGTTGTAATTATTGTCATTATAATTTCTCCCTTGATTTCCCCTGAAATCATTGTTTCTCCCTTGATTTCCCCTGTAATCATTGTTCCTCCCTTGATACTGATTACCATAGCCATTTCCTCTGTTCTGATATAGCTGATTATTATTATTTCTATTTTGAGCGTTGGCCCCTTCGCCACCGTTCCCTTGAACTTCTTGATGCCTGGCTTCATTAGGTCTATTATTATTATTACCCTGGTTTCGGTTGAAATTGTCCTCATAACCCCCTCTCCCTAGTGCATCAAATGTGCTTAACAAATTTTCTACTTGTGATATAGTCTTTACATTCTGGATACAAGCAGCCTCCTTGATCCTATAGGGAAAGTGCCTAAGTAGCAACCTTACCACATCACTTTCCTCCTTCAAGCCATCCAGATATTTACACACTAATACCTGCCCTAAAAAGTATTCGGTCATGGTGGAGCTTCCTTTAGGGTTATATTTACCACACACTACTCCCTCACGATGCTGCGACTGAATAACCTCATTCCAGAACTTTTCACAGAATTTCATTTTAAAATCATTGATATCAGTAAACTTGTCTCTGTAGACAGCAAACCAATTCCTCGTTTCCCCCACAAACACTTGTTCTAAAATTTCAACTACCTGGCACCACTCAATACTACCATTTTCCAACCTCTCCCCGAATTTATTTTCTATAGTGTTCATGAACTCCATTGGGCACCCCTGTCGATTGCTGAACTTACCCAGTTCTACCTCCCTGTGTGTGCTATTCACAAAAACTGGCCTATTCTGACTATTTTCTTGCCTGATCCTAGCTTTTAATTTTAATTCTAATTCTGCGATTTTCTCCTCAGCCTTCCTCTCAATACTGTTTACTGTTAATTTAATGTTTCCTTCTGATTCTTCTACTTTATCATATAGCTTTGCTTGTTTCTCTTCAATCTTGCTAATGCTCTCTCTATTACTCTCTCTTAAATCATTTACTTCTGCAACTATTTGCGAGTGGACTTTCTCAATTCTACCCCCCAGCTGTTCCTTAACCTCTTTAGTAGCTACCTGAATTTTGTCAATTTCTCCCCCCAATTGCTTTTTGACCTGCTGTGTTTCCAGTTGCACTAGTCCTTTTAAATTTTCAGCCTGTGTACTGATTCTAATTTCCAACTCCTCCTGTACTTTTCCTAATTTTCTGTCTACATCTGCAATAATCTCTTTAGCCTTTTCTTCCATCACCCCCCTGATCTCGCCTCTAATCAGTTCGAATTTGTCACTCATTTCCCTACTGTTTTGTTCTAATTTAGCATTTAAAGTTTCAGTACTCTCTCTATTTTCCTTACTGTTTTGTTCTAATTTAGCGTTGTTTTGTTCCAGTTTTGCGTTGTTTTGTTCTAATTTAGCATTTAAGGCATCTGTACTTTCTTTATTTTCCCTACTGTTTTGTTCTAATTTTGCATTTAAGGCATCACTACTAACTTTGTTCTGATACATGAACTCGAGAAGTAAAGTTTTTAATTCTGGTTGACCCCCTACACTCCCTGTTTCAGTATCGGGATTTACCTCCGCTACCCCGGTACTACCATCACTCGACATACTGCTCGTATCATCATTCTCCCGTTGATGACCACTACGTAACCTCATCTGTCTTTCTTTCTCATCCCCCATAATGATATACACTGATACAGACAAATAACCCCCAAAATACAGGCACAGAAATATATACCCTTCTCCTTCCACAAATGTTATTAGGTTTTCAGCCCCAAGTTGTCGGCGACAAATGTAACGTTATTAGTTAGTGCCCCATGTTGGTAGCGACAAATGTAATGGTAATTAATTAGTGCCCCATGTTGGTAGCGACAAATGTAATCGTTTAGCTAGCCCACACTGTTGGGTGAGAAATGTAACTGTTTACCTTTGCCTAAGCTATATTGTTTTAATGGGCGCCAAGACCTCAATGCAATGTTGAAATCTAAATTTGTATTTAACAACGTCTAGCTCTGGCAGAACACATTCAAGACTCTATTCACTCAGATCGTGGTATGATTTGATCATTAACCCAACAAACAATTGTATCAGGAGAAGGAATTGGTCTACATCTAATGCTACCTACTGAAAGCAAAGATTGTATTGTAAAAGAAATGAATTTATTATATAAAACAAGTATAGCAAAATTAATAATAATAAGTTTAACATTTAAATTGGAGCGTTGTGATTTGAATATTACCGATAGAAAATTACGTGAAAACGGAGTCTGATAAATTGATTTTACTCTTATTTCCAAGCTATGAAGTTACTGAATTATGAAATATAAAACAAAGAAAAATGAGAGATTGCGTATTTCTGCGTCATTAGCGCTTACCCCTGGAAATTGCCAAAGCATTTCCCTCGTTCTTGATGATGCTGTGTGCTTCCCACAGTCTCCTGGACGTCGCCATCTTCTTCGTTATATGTTGATATTCTGGTAGATTAGATAACTCTATGGTCCGTACATCGGACCCAAACTCTCGTAAAACCGCACTGGTTACGTTTTACAAAAGATCGTCGCTAACTCCACTGAACATCGGAGCGACACGCACTTGCGACCGTACACTGCAAGTTCTACACAGATTGTTCTCGTCTCACGGCGCGTCGAACGATATATTCACCTGTCGGCTCCCCCACTCCGGAGCAGTCTCCTAGCTTACGCTGTCTCCGCTGATTGGCTGAGCACGCCGCCACTTCCCCTCCTCCGGTTCATTACACTCCGCGGGCGAGAGGGAGAAGTCGTTTTCCGTTTCAACAATTCGCCTCTTCTAGACCTTGCGACCCAAGATTGCGTCATGCTTCACGACAGGAATCAGCTTGTATTAGAATTCCCAGTGAGTCATGTCTCTCAAATACCCTAACTGACAAAACTCCGTAAAATTCCGTAATCAGATAATTTTCTATGATATCGTCGTTCGTAATAATTTGCTTGTTAGCGTTTTCTAAGACATAGAAAACCTATCTGTATGCTTATAATTTTTATAAAATGCTCCGAAAATATCTAAATAATAATTATAATAAATTAATAATAATAATAAATTAACATGAAAAATTCTCTTGGCTGAACAATTTGCCGCGTAAATAAATATAGAATGGCTTCCTACTGACTTATGCCAGTTGCATAAAACCCCTCGAAAAACACGTTACAAAACCTCCCTGTGCTTGGGAGATTTGATACACCATTCAGGGAGGTACACTGTACATTATTGTTAATTTAAGGAAACAAATAGTCACAAATATTTCAAATGTAAACACAGGTTACATCAAACAGCGTTACCACAGATTATTTATTCCAGCAAACCCTTCTTTAAAGATTATTGCTACAGTTCTCTTATGTTTCGAAATAATCTTTGGCTGACTCAACACCTTTTGCACTTGATCTTTATCAATAATACATTCGTCTTCTGTATCAGGCCATCGAAATTTACTTCCGCTCACACGTCTTACAAACTTAACTAGCCACCCATTATCCTCATCTTTTTGAATATCTTTCTCAATACGTCCAACATAATGCCTAACACACTTTTTCTCACGAAATGAAACCAACACCCAGTCTCCTACAGTAACTGGATGGTTGATGTGCTTCTCTGATGAAATTTCCTCAAAACAGATTCTGATTCTAAAGATAGATCAACTTCATCTTCACTCGAAGTTTCAATTTCAGGTTCTGTTCTTGCTTTCTTTTTGGCTTTCTTTATGTCACTCGTAAATAGAGCAGTGCACCTTACTAATTTTCTCTTTTGTTTTAAAGCTCTTTCATGAAATGTTTGATCCAATTGATTTTTAATTGGTCTGTCAGTTAAAATCTGTGACTTAACTGGCTTCCTTCGTGATTTTCCGTTTTTTGCGGGGGCAAGCCCTTGATAAGGGACGGACATGTTCAGGAGACAAGCTGTTACTGGCAATGCAGTCTATTTGCTTGGATGAACTTGGTTGAGATGGTGAATTCTGGGAACGTTCAGGATACAAACAATTACTGGTAATAATATCGTTTTTCTGTGACGTTGGTCGAGATGGTGAATTTTCCCTACGAGTGTGTGAGACTGAGTCGGATTCTTGTAGGTGATACACATTTCCTTTGTTTCGTACCTTCCTTCGCTTTGTAGAACATCGGCATCCTTGAAAATCAAAGAATGGTGTAAAAACATGTAAGCTGCCGTAAAATAATAATATGGTTTATTCTTTCCTCTATTATTTGACTTAGTTGGGGAGATATGATACATGTATCAAAGCTCCCCACATGTTGTGTATCAAACCTCCCCATAAGACACAATGAATATTAAATATGAAGAAATCTAACCTAGAATAACAACTATTCTTTGCCCTTCCAGTCACATCATACTGAGATATGAAGCAATGGAATGTATATATTCACTTATGGAACAATGTAAAATATTTGATAAAATGAAGTAAATAGTGATACTCTAGAAACTTACTTTGACCACCAGAAAACAAACAAATTGGACCTGCTTCAAAATGTTTTGTTGGGTAACTCACACAATTTCACAACATGGCTACGAGGTCTCAGAGAGTATAATATCCATCACAGAGAATACAATAGCAAATAGAACATATAAAAATTATCACTGTATCAAACCTCCCTGTGTATCAATCCTCCCCTACCTCCCCTATAATATTTAAGCCTGAATAGTTGTATTATAATAAATTATTATTAGCAATGCACACGTACGTTTAGTTGGTGTTGCATTCATTACACAACGAGGTCACAGTCGTAGAGAAAACATTAAAATATCACACCACGTTGCCTCTCAATGTACACACAATGGAGTTACGAGGTCTTCAGCACAAACGAAAGGATGCGAAAGATACGAGGTTTCCATTTTTCCTCCTGGATGGCGACACTGTGCAGCGCGAAGTTCGTGCTCACAACAAGTTACGTGTCGTGTTGTACTGCGCTGGTTACTGGAGTTAGTGGTTTTCACACACTGGAGTTACGAGCTTTTCATTGCCTACCGTCGATATGATAAATTTGAGGGTCAATTTCGCAAAAACAAGGTATCTGAACTTAAAATCAAACTTTCGGGACAGCAGTTGTTCTTTAACAATGTCTCACTTCAAACTGAATCGCTAGTAAAAGCGAGTTACGCAGTAGTAGAAATTATTGCAAAAAAATCTAAACCATTTTCAGATGGCGAGTTTGTTAAAGAATGCATTGAGAGTGTTGCTGACAAAAAAGTGCAGTTTGCAAAATTAAGCATGTCGCGACAGACAGTAGCTCACCGTAATGACGAATTAGCGTCCAATATAGAGAAAACTTTAACCCTCTATTTGTGAGATGCGATCAAGGTGACCGCAAGAATATTTTGCAGTGTTATTTTTATCCCTTCTATTGTTACTTCCCGCCTTTTCTTTTGTGTACCTTCCGAGCACATTGTCTTGAGCCACTGCATAGCTCAGTGTAGCCCTAGCCAAGGATCATATAAGTATAAGAGATTCGTCACTTTTGGTTATAGAATTTCCGAGAGAGAACACCGCCTGAGGCTATGGATTGTACTGCCAAGTCTGGCAACATAAAAAGTAAAAAGCCATATGAATGTAGCCTTTATTACACGTAAATGAACAGTATGTTCTGCGACGAGTTATTGATTATTGATGAAAATAACTCAAACATAACTGCGCCTTTCGCTAGGTGCTGAAATATACGTCCAGATAGGAAAAGAATACATTTTGATATATATCAATGTTGGCAATGGATTTGTCACGAAAGACACAGTTATGCCGTTCTAGAGCTTAATTCACCTCTAGGCTAATTAAAAAATGCTCTCATACTCTACAGAATAGTTGGGATATTCGATGAATATAAAGAAAACTGTCCAAATTCACACACTACATTGCCATAACCTCACTTTTTGCCTAGCATGCCCGCAACCACCCACCCCTCCCCGTAGCCCTAAACCACAAATCTTATTGCAATGCAAAGGAGAATGGGTAAGAAAACAAACAAGAGATGAAATGCACACTTTTATTCTCTATATATTTTTATTCGAGAGTAGTCCATATTGCCCACTAGTTTTTCACATGGTCAACACCAGGAAGATGAAAATTGCCGTATTGTTCCTACTATCATTATAATTCTTACATCCCGGTGCTTGGCAATTGTTCCTCCCTTGCAGTGGCATGATTGACTCTCAATTCAATTAAAATAAACAATCAAAATACTGAACAAATCAAACCAACCAACAACACCACGAGGAATATCAATCAAAACAGACTATTCCCGCTTCCGCCAGTCGGTTTGATGTGAACGTTCAGGAGTGCCAACTACGGAACCTTAGTGCTAAAATTAATTCTTCATTGGTTGGCAGAACAACCAGTACAGGGCCTTACCCCGACCCACGCGCTCCCTATGAACTGTCATCCCCCTGGCCCTAGCCAAGGATCATGTAAGTATAAGAGATTCGTCACTTTTGGTTATAGAATTTCCGAGAGAGAACACCGCCTGAGGCTATGGATTGTACTGGCAAGTCTGGCAACATAAAAAGCCATATGAATGAATGTAGCCTTTATTACACATAAATGAACAGTATGTTCTGCGATGAGTTATTGATTATTGATGAAAATAACACAAACATAACTGCGCCTTTCGCTAGGCGCTGAAATATACGTCCAGATAGGAAAATAATACATTTTGATATACAGGGTGTTACAAAAAGGTACGGCCAAACTTTCAGGAAACATTCCTCACACACAAAGAAAGAAAATATGATGTGGACATGTGTCCGGAAACGCTTAATTTCCATGTTAGAGCTCATTTTATTACTTCTCTTCAAATCACATTAATCATGGAATGGAAACACACAGCAACAGAACGTACCAGCGTGACTTCAAACACTTTGTTACAGGAAATGTTCAAAATGTCCTCCGTTAGCGAGGATACATGCATCCACCCTCCGTTGCATAGAATCCCTGATGCGCTGATGCAGCCCTGGAGAATGGCGTATTGTATCACAGCCGTCCACAATACGAGCACGAAGAGTCTCTACATTTGGTACCGGGGTTGCGTAGACAAGAGCTTTCAAATGCCCCCATAAATGAAAGTAAAGAGGGTTGAGGTCAGGAGAGCGTGGAGGCCATGGAATTGGTCCGCCTCTACCAATCCATCGGTCACCGAATCTGTTGTTGAGAAGCGTACGAACACTTCGACTGAAATGTGCAGGAGCTCCATCGTGCATGAACCACATGTTGTGTCGTACTTGTAAAGGCACATGTTCTAGCAGCACAGGTAGAGTATCCCGTATGAAATCATGATAACGTGCTCCATTGAGCGTAGGTGGAAGAACATGGGGCCCAATCAAGACATCACCAACAATTTCTGCCCAAACGTTCACAGAAAATCTGTGTTGATGACGTGATTGCACAATTGCGTGCGGATTCTCGTCAGCCCACACATGTTGATTGTGAAAATTTACAATTTGATCACGTTGGAATGACGCCTCATCCGTAAAGAGAACATTTGCACTGAAATGAGGATTGACACATTGTTGGATGAACTATTCGCAGAAGTGTACCCGTGGAGGCCAATCAGCTGCTGATAGTGCCTGCACACGCTGTACATGGTACGGGAACAACAGGTTCTCCCGTAGCACTCTCCATACAGTGACGTGGTCAACGTTACCTTGTACAGCAGCAACTTCTCTGACGCTGACATGAGGGTTATCGTCAACTGCACGAAGAATTGCCTCGTCCATTGCAGGTGTCCTCGTCGTTCTAGGTCTTCCCCAGTCGCGAGTCATAGGCTGGAATGTTCCATGCTCCCTAAGATGCCGATCAATTGCTTCGAACGTCTTCCTGTCGGGACACCTTCGTTCTGGAAATCTGTCTCGATACAAACGTACCGCGCCACGGCTACTGCCTCGTGCTAATCCATACATCAAATGGGCATCTGCCAACTCCGCATTTGTAAACATTGCACTGACTGCAAAACCACGTTCGTGATGAACACTAACCAGTTGATGCTACGTACTTTTGTGCTTGATGCTCGTACTGTAGAGCAATGAGTCGCATGTCAATACAAGCACTGACGTCAACATTACCTTCCTTCAAATGGGCCAACTGGCGGTGAATCGAGGAAGTACAGTACATACTAACGAAACTAAAATGAGCTCTAACATGGAAATTAGGCGTTTCCGGACACATGTCCACATGACATATTTTATTTCTTTGTGTGTGAGGAATGTTTCCTGAAAGTTTGGCCGTACCTTTTTGTAACACCCTGTATATCAATGTTGGCAATAGATTTGTCACGAAGGACACAGTTATGCCGTTCTAGAGCTTAATTCACCTCAAGGCTAATTAAAAATCCTCTCATACTCTACAGAATTGTTGGGATATTCGATGAATATAAAGAAAACTGTCCAAATTCACACACTACATTGCCATAACCTCACTTTTGGCCTAGCATGCCCGCTGCCACCCACCCCTCCCCGTAGCCCTAAACCACAAATTTTATTGCAATGCAAAAGAGAATGGGTAAGAAAACAAACTAGAGATGAAATGCACACATTTATTCTCTATATATTTTTATTCGAGAGTAGTCCATATTGCCCACTAGTTTTACACATGGTCAAAACCAGGAAGACGAAAATTGCCGTATTGTTCTTACTATCACTGTAATTCTTACATCCCGGTGCTTGGCAATTTTTCCTCCATTGCAGTAGCATGATTGACTCAATTCAATTCAAATAAACAATCAAAATACTGAACAAATCAAAACAACCAACAACACCACGAGGAAAATCAATCAAAACAGACTATTCCCACTTTCGCCAGTCTGTTTGATGTGAACGTTCATGACTGCCAACTACGAAACCTTAGTGCTAAAATTAATTCTTCATCGGTTGGCAGAACATCCAGTACAGGGCCTTACTCCGACCCACGCGCTCCCTATTAACTGTCATCCCCCTGGCCCTAGCTACTGTTTCGTGCGGGCAATTGCGTTGTAATGTTTTCGAATGGTATCAGTGACCGCACCTCCCAGTTAACGTTCCACGCTGAGCATGCATGCGGGAGATACACTTTCAGCTGATAAAGAATGCTTTAATGTTTCAGTGTCAACCATGTGTATTTGTTTCTAAATAATAACTGTATAATGAAGTTTTGTTAACTTTCTATTTTTTAAATTAATTAAATCTAATGAATGATCAGAGAAAACTTTTATTTTTTCGCATTACAAACGTAATATGAGTACGAAAGACCTATACTTTGATTTTAAGAAATGTTTGTATTTGTATCATGTGTTAGGAGTAGTTGAAGTACCAACACGACAAATTTCAAGTAAATAGTTTTGTTGTATGTCACAGTAATAATACCACATCAGAAGTAGAAGGTTAAAATACCGAGCCACAAATTTCCAGTTCTATTCTCTGGCACTTGATGAGAGTAGTGATGCTAGCGATACTGCCCAATTAGGAATTTTCTTAAGGGGAGTTGATAAAGATTTCAATATTGCTGAAGAATTAGCTGCTCTTGTCCCTCTTAAAGGCACCTCTAAAGCCAATGGTTTAATGGGAGGTGTCACTGAAACCTTGAACCGGCTTGGCTTGATATATACAAATCTATCTGGTGTAATAACAGACGGAGCTCCTGCATTTGCAGGAAAACAGGAAGGGTGAGTTAAATTACTGCAAGCAGAGGCAGCTAAAGTAGTAAACATTTCTGTAATGCAATATCACTGCTTCATACACCAAGAAAACCTGTGTGCTAAATCCCTAAATTTAGATAGTGTTTTGAAAGTCAGTGTAAAAGTAATGAATTTCATTCGTTCACATGGTTTGCGATATAGAATTTTTCAAAAAGGCTTACAAAATCTCGAAACAGAATTTAAAGAATTTTTATTATACTGAAATAAGATGGCTGAGCCGTGAAGCGAATGTTTGACCTAAAAACCGAAATGCAAACGATTATGGAGGAGAAGGGCAAACCTATTGTTGAATTTGAAGACTCAGAATGGATGTGTGATTTTACCTTTTAGGTAGATATAACAACATAACTGAACGAACTTAATTCACGTCTCCAAGGTAAGGACCAATTTATCACTACTATGATCACGTGAAGGCCTTTGAAACAAAATTGTGAATTGGGAATTACAAATAAAAAAACTACTTTGTGAACTTCCCAGCCTTACAAAACTGTAATAATCAAAATTCTCAAAAGTACGCAGAAATCATATCAGAATTAAGAACCGAATTCCGCGTTATATTTCAAGACTTCAAGAAGAATGTTACAAGTTTCAATATGTATTCTTCCCCTTTTCCATTAACATAGACGAGGTTCGCGAGGACCTGCAAATGGAGTGCGTTGATTTTTAATGTGCGTCAAACCTAAAGAATAAGTTTAACAATGTCCCATTACTAGATTTTTTTTGGCTGACTACTTTCCCACAGAAAAATATCCTGGCAATAATAGACATGCACTTCGTTTTGCATCGCTTTTCGGTAGCACATACATACGCGAACAAGTGTTCTTCAGAATGAAACATGTGAAATGTGCAACGAGAACGCGAATCACCGACAGTCATCTAGAAAGTTCACTTCGAGTTGCTACAACATCAATCAAACCAGATATTAGATGCCTTGTTCGTGAGGAGCAGTGCCAGGTGTCACATTGAAGGGTAAAATATTAATTATTAAATTCTATTATTTCACATAGAAATAGAGGCTATCCTCAGCCGGAGTTTACGTGCGGTAGGGTGGCCAGGGCCTTTCCGCTCCTCCTAATGTTGGTCAACAGCGCGCAGTACCTAGAACCGGCAAAACCATCCAAGTTCCGACCAAGCCCAATGCTGCTTAACTGCAGAGTTCTCATGGGATCTGGTGTTTCAACATGGCCAGGCCGTTGGTTAATTTCTAAAATAACGTAAACATTACAGTATATAATCAACATTTTAATAAAAATAACATATCAATATATTAGCTATTTTTTAATGAATTGGTTTATCTTAGAACTTAGATCCTATTTAATACGGTAGAAAAAATTGTATCATGTGTCCTGGAAACCAATTCACCTTAACAACAGTGGCACTTTTCCAAAAAAGGTTGGACATGCCTGGTTTCGACTGTGGTATAACTCAGTTCTCCCAGAGTTGCCAATCAAACTTTACACCCCCTAAATATAGCATATTTCAAACAGTCTAGCACAAAATAATTTTAAATCCCATTTAGCGAGACAATATTAGCTTCTTTTCTTTTCTTGGCGGGAGGGAAGTTTTGTATAAATTAGGTTTTAATTAAAGCTAAAACTTTTTAATAAGGACATAAAAAATCCTAAGGGTACATTAACACTAATTTGGAGATCATTGCTAACTTCTTGAGCATGAGATAGCCCTCAGCCGAGTTGCTTCATATTACATTACAATTTCCCGAATTACGGTTATATTCCCAGTTTGGAATGAGTGAAATTTGTCATCTGTGTAATGTAAGGTACTATGCCTTTTTCCGGCTGCATGCAGCCTTTTTAAGGTAAGAAGGACCTAGGTAGGTGACAAAAAACCACTTTGAAATGGAATTTTAGGCGTTCAGGGCTAATTGCAATATAAACACTGGATTCTGTTGAAAAATAAACATAAAAATGAGTATTGTATGGATTCATAAATCAACATGATACAGCGTGAGAGGACATGCCCACTTTACCTGAGACTTCTGTAAATGTTTTCTACTAGTTAACTATGAGAGCAAAATCAGTGAACACACACACCCACTTGATAAAAGATACACAGTCTTCATGCTGGTTGTAGAGATAAATTCGAGTTTATTTTACCAGTTTATTCTGTTCCTGTCAGGGGAACAGGAAAGTTCTAGATTTACCATTCAATCAAAAATTAACTTCCTTTTCTTTTTTCAGAACTGAATTTTGTTTGTCTTTTGTGTGTATTACTCGAAAACTACAGAACCAAAATACATGAAACTTTTCTTATGCACGGTAATAATATCTCATTGAGAAATAGAAATACTTGTAGAGTTGTTGTTAATTCATTTGAGAGGCTTGAGACATCTTGGTCATCAGCCCCGAGTAGTTGGGTGTGTGTTGAAGTTGGCTGATAGCCTGTATTGCTGTAATGACTGTAGTAGTGTGTGTAACTGTATCAGGGTAAAGGATGGGGTAGACGTCCCGAGAAGTAATGTACTATCCCGGCAATTTCCTGGATGTAGTGTGAAAAAAAAAAAATCTGGATAACCGCTGTCAGCGCCGGGATTCGAACCTACGATATCCGGACTTACTGCAGCTGCCCTCGCGACCGTGGTGCACGCTTGACGAGCACAGCTACGCCGCGGGACGAAGCTTGAGTAACTATGACCCCCCCCCCCCCCCGCAATGGCCGATCCTGGCTTCGCTACTGGTGTAGCTACGAAACTCTCCCTACATCACTCATTGTTTAGACCGTCCTTGCTGTATGGAAGTGAGAAGTGGGTAGATTCAGGATATCTGATACATAAGCAAGAGGCAACTGATATGAGGGTAGCACGAATGATTGCTGGGTCAAATAGATGGGAGCAATGGCAGGAAGGTTCCAGTAATGGGATGTCTATGATAGAAATTAACACGCTAGATGAACTTCCGCGACACAGAAGGCTGAAAAACGTGTTTTAATATTGGATTTAATTGAAATTTGTCAGTTGGTTGAGGAGCAATCGTCGAATTAAGAAACTTGCGCCAGCGGTGTGCTCCGAGAACTGTCCACGGGAAGACTAGAGCTGATTAAATCTGATGAGCTACAACATGCATGTGTGAGTGGGAGGGGCAATGCGCAGGGGTCGAGGGGAGTGTGTGAGTAGTGTCCTGTCGTATGTTCCATTAAGGCAGCTTATTCAAATATTTATTTTTGCATCTACTACATACGCCTGTTTACCAGCTCTTGATGGATGCAGTAATTTTGCATTTGTCTGTTTGCACAGGCTAGAGTAAAACGTGGCTTTTCACCGATATCTCATCCATGGCTGTGATTATATGGAAGCTACTGAGGTATGAATGGTGCTGAGTAATGACCTTCTGGGCACAACTACTGTATATGTGGATGCTGTGAAAGGTTCTACTCGTAGGGTTGGTACTGCTGCACCGATTCAATAAGGAAAGTAATGACAAACTACTTCACTCCTCACCTTGCTTAGTACACCTCATTATAATGCTCCCTTTGATTTTTATGGGTTTCAGCTCAATAACCGATAGTGGCACTTTTTGAGGATCCATCCAGCCTCCGGGTTGACTACCTAACAGACAGAATCGACTAAAACGTTGAATAATGGGTTATTTTCTTGTATTATTTCATTTATATTGTCGTTCGGGGTATGTTTCGGATTAATGTCCATTTCAATCTTTTCAAATAGGTTCACACAAGTGCCTTTTTCGGTGGCATGAAGTATTTTCATATCTTTCTCGATGTTGGTGAATTGGCGATTTCTCCCAAGCATGTGCTTAAACATTGCAGACTTCTCCCGGCTTGGCCTATGTATGTTTCTTCACTGGCAGACCCCTGAGTGGGAGGTGAAAATTTTGTTGTTGGTTCTTCTCATTGCTACTTTGAGATTATGATTTTTTTACTGTTGGTCAGGCCGTACATATTGTAACATTCGTTCTTCTTTATCTGTATTTTATTTTTATGACTATTTTGTTTATATAAAACGACTACAGGGTCGTTCATATAAAGTAAGAACGCCAAGTGGCAGTTTTGTTATTTGCTGCTGAGGCGGCTATGGCCGAGCTTGTGGCACGCCATGGCCCCCTGCTCTACTATTGAAAGCGCGCGCATAGTGCATACGAGGGCTGGTTTTGTTTTCAAGTTCCGATGGACTGTATAAAAATAACATACCGAACTGATATTACTAGTAAATGTTTGCTTGTTTTATTCTTATGTCAGAACATAATCGCCAAAACGATTGAAACATTTGTCTTATCGTTACACCAGCTTTCCAACGCCCTCGGCAAAATATCCTGCCGCCACTGAGGTGGGTACGTCTGGACAGCCTCATGAAGTTTTTCCTTTTTGGGTAGGCGTTGCAGCCCAACCATACCTTCGATTGTCGAAAAAGGTGAAAATCATTCCTGACCACACTGTACCAATGTTACAATGGACTTTAACAAAGAATTCAAGTGTGAAGTTTTGGACGATCTGCCGTTTAGTCCAAACCAGCACTGAATGATTTTTATCTAAAATTTAGATGGGGAAAATTTGAAAACCTAAAGGAGATCAGAGAAAGTAAAATAAAAGTATGGAAATTGAAAGACAAAAAATGTACACGAAGACTTTCAGGAGAGATTGAAGCATCAAATCCCAGTTAGTGAAGTGGAAAACATAGAAGAGGAATGGTCCCACTTTAAAAAGGCATTTGCTGGTGCAGCAGAGTGCTTGTGGTAGGACGTCAACAAGAGTGAAAGAGGAGGAGACACCGTGGTGGAACGAGGAAGTGAGGAAAGCAGTGAAAGGAAAGAAGTATGCATGGAAAGAATGGAATCGAGATCAAACAGAAGAAAGCAAAAGGAAGTATCACGACAGCAAACGGAGGTGTAAGAAAGTGGTAGGAGAAGAAAAGAAGAAAAGTAGGGAAGAATTTACACGAAGAATGGAAACAGATGTAAGTGGCAGTAAAAGGATGCTGTATGGACTTCTAAGAACTAAGAGGAAAAAAAGAGTTACTACAAAGCTGGTGAAAAAGGAAGATGGAGAGTTGTTAACACACCCAGAAGAGATAAAGGGACGATGGAAGCAGTATTTCGATAAGCTATTGAATGTGAACAATTGTACAGGTGAGATGGAAGTGATACAGCCTGACGACTCTACAACAGAGGATGATATAACAATGCTGGAGGTGGAATTAGCAGTACAGAAAATGAAGATGGGAAAAGCAACAGGGGTGGATGAAATCAGTGTAGAAAAGATAAAGGCTGCTGGACCAGTTGGTATGCAATGGTTGTATCGACTGCTAAAGTGTGTGTGGAAACGGAAATGTGTACCAGAAGACTGGGAGAAAGGGCTAATAATACCAGTGCTTAAGAAAGGGGACAAGAAAGCGTGTGATAACTATAGAGCGAACACCCTCATATCACAGATAGTAAAAATACTGGAAAGGATATTAGAAAGAAGAATGAGAAGAAAGGTGGAAGGAGAGTTGCAAGAGGAACAGTATGGCTTCAGGAGTGGAAGATCCACAGTGGACCCAATCTTTAGCTTGATGCAGGTGATGGAAAAGAACTGGGAATATGGAGAGGATTTGATCATGACTTTCATAGATCTAGAAAAGGCATATGATAGTGTCCCCAGAGAGAAGGTATGGGAGACCATGGTTAAGAAGAGACTGGGAAGAGAAATGTTGGAAATGGTGCAAGCAATGTACAATAACTGTGTTAGCAGGGTACTGACCCCAGTTGGAAAGACAGATTGGTTTAGGAACAAGACTGGACTAAGACAGGGGAGTGTGCTATTACCTCTTTTGTTCATAATGGTAATGGATAAAATTGTAAAGGAAACAAAGGAAGCATATGGACATAAAGAAATGAAGTTACTATTATTTGCAGACGATATTGTGGTCTGGGGAAGGAACACCGAAGAAGTGCAAAAACAACTAGATGCACTGAACGAAAATATTCAGAAGTATGGCCTGAAAATCAGTAAAGAGAAAAGCAAGTCCATGGTGATGACAAGAGGGGAAAGACAAGGAAAGGGCACTGTGAAAATTGGAAGTCAGAGTTTGGAAATTGTGGACACGTTCAAATACCTAGGAAGTGAATTGATGCAAACTGGTAGGTTGGACATGGAGATTGGCAGGAGGGTACAGCAGAGCAATGCATTCTATCCAAGTGTAAGAAAACTTGTTTGGGATAAGGAAGTACCAAGGAAAAGCAAAGAGGTAATGTACAAAGTGTACTAGGTACCCATATTAACTTATGCAGCTGAGACTTGGACCCTGACAAGCAGGCAAGAGAGTAGAATCCAAGCCAGTGAAATGAAATTCCTAAGTAGTATGATAGGAAAGACAAGGAAAGACAGAGTGAGAAATGAAGATGTTAGGAAGGAAGTTGGGATGGGAAAACTAAATGAGAGACTTGAGAAGAATAAACTGACTTGGTTTGGACATGTAAAGAGGATGGAGGAAAATAGAATAACAAGCCAGATGCTGGAGGCAAAGTGCAAGGGTAAGAGAGCAAGGGGAAGACCTAGAACAAGGTGGATTGATTCAGTGAAGAACAGTGTAAGAAAAAGAAATCTGGACTGGGGCAAGATCGTGGAAGAAGAATTGTGGAAGGAAAGAGGAAAGTGGAGAAGTGCCATAAATACCCCAACCCGGCAGGAGCTGGATAAGGGAAAATAATGATGATGATGATTTCTTGTACAAAGGGATTGTATGAATGAAATGTGTCTGTATGGTTGTGGTTGTTGATATATAATAGTGTATTTCTCTTTTTGTTCATGTTGTTTTTGTTTTGTTTATACTTGTAAATGTTATTGTTTATTATGTTATCACTAGTGGATTCTATCTGTCTGACAATAAAGAATACATACAGTGCCACCATGTAATATGGCCAGTGGCTGCATACAGTGCAAAGCAGCAAATGGTACTCGTACATTCTATGGAACTCCAAGACTTCCAATATGGTGCGGTGATAAGAATCCCGTGCACAAGATAGTCACCCTCTTAAACATCCTTAGATCCACAGTGTCTGATGTGGTAGTGAAGTGGAACATGTCACGATGTAATACAGCCCAACAACATGCAAGATGGTGAACCCCAGGAACCATTGAGTATTGTAAGAATACCCAACAATCATCCACTGCCATCATCACACAGGAATTCCGCACTGATTATGGGTCTACTCCTAGCATCTCTACCAGACTATATAGCGCCAATATTGAAATTCGGGGTTGAGGTGTCACAGTATGTTCATGTTTTTCCTGGAAGGGGCCTGCTAGTTGTGTGACACTAGGTTATTTTGACAGCTCGGTTACCACTGCTTGCCTGCCCTCTACTGGCCAAAGACAACTCATGGTCACAACATGATGTTAGTGTCTCATCATTAGACCTCAGAAGTAAATGCACTAATTTTTTACAAATGGCAAAATATGCATGCATCAATCCACTAAAAATACAAAATATCACTGTACAGTTAGGCCTATATAAAAGTTCACAATTCGTTGCAAAAATCTAGATCGGAAAATATTGTTGATTCATAATGTCGATTACTCAGGTCCGTATTGACGTAACTATAACGTGAAAGCATAATAGATTTTCCGCCTTCAATACTGTTTATTTCTATTACTTACAGGGACTAGTTTCGGGGGTAAATACTCCCCCTTCCTCAGCCTGTCCAACAAAACTTCACAATGGAAAAACTTTCCATGTACAAGCTCATACAAAACACATGAAGAATAAAGAAATAATATTATTTACAATCCCGCTCAACGTTCCAAAGAATATACTTTTATTGGTTCACTAAGGCCTAGGCGCATCAGAACTCCTGAATTGGGCCGGTGCTGCGGTCCGCTGTCCCCATTGCGTCATCGTGGGACCACTCTAGTCCCCTTGTTGCTCTTGGCAAACGTCAAGGCGAGAAAATTTGTGGCCGCGTCACGCGCCGCCAAGAACTGCAGTGCGCAGGGCGTGAACAAAAACAAACCGGAATTCACCTTGCGAAGTCTCTTACAGCTGAGTGTTAGTGACGTGCTTGGGAAAAGGTGGCGGTTGGGGTTGTGGGAGATGGGAGGCTAAGGAAATGAGAATGAGTGAGGTTTGTTGACGCGCCGTGTGTCGCTGTTATGGAGATTGATTAATGCGTAGAATGAGAGGTGTCAATCTTTAGTATGTTATGAAAAATGATGGGTATGAATAGTGGAATATAGCGGGAATTTTATCTATTACAATATAATTCGTCTATTAATGTTCTGTATAAAATGCTGGTTTCAAATATTATTTCATTAAGATTGTGTGAAGGATTGAATCTCTGTGCTTTATCAATTTCTATTTGTTCCAAAATATTCATGAGCGTGCCTTTATTTTCTTGATGTAAAATTTCTAAGTCATTGTCTATGGTTGTGAATTTATGCCCAGTTTCTGCCATGTGGTTGCCCATCGCTGAAAATTTATTATGTTTGATGGCATTGTCATGTTCCAAAAAACTGGTGTTGAACCCTCTCCCCGTTTGTCCCACGTAATCGGCATTACACTCGTTACATTTAATCTTGTAGACACCTGAATTGCTGTATTTGTTGGTTTTGTTGAGAATATGTGAGTTGAAAAATTTATTATGATTAGTGTTATTGGTTCGGAACGCTGTTTTTATTTTATATTTTTTTAGTACACTAGTAACATTGTATGTGGATTGGTTTACAAATTGCCGAAGCTAATGGATTCAATAGTAAATATGTTAACAATATAATTAACAAAATTAAGAACAAACCCGTTTCCAGATTAGCAAAAGAAGACAAAGAACCTTCCACATACGCAACGTTCACTTTTGTAAACCAATCCACATACAATGATACTAGTGTACTAAAAAAATATAAAATAAAAACAGCGTTCAGAATCAATAACACTAATAATAATAAGTTTTTCAACTCGCATATTCTCAACAAAACCAACAAATACAGCAATTCAGGTGTCTACAAGAATAAATGTCACGAGTGTAATGCCGATTACGTGGGACAAACGGGGAGAGGGTTCAACACCAGATTTTTGGAACATGTCGATGCCATCAAACATAATACATTTTCAGCGATGGGCAACCACATGGCAGAAACTGGGCATAAATTCACAACCATAGACAATGACTTAGAAATTTTACATCAAGAAAATAAAGGCACGCTCATGAATATTTTGGAACAAATAGAAATTGATAAAGCACAGAGATACCCTTCACACAATCTTAATGAAATAATATTTGAAACCAGCATTTTATACAGACCATTAATAGACAAATTATATTGTAATAGATAAAATTCCCGCTATATTCCACTATTCATACCCATCATTTTTCATAACATACTAAAGATTGACACCTCTCATTCTACGCATTAATCAATCTCCATAACAGCGACACACGGCGCGTCAACAAACCTCACTCATTCTCATTTCCTTAGCCTCCCATCTCCCACAACCCCAACCGCCACCTTTTCCCAAGCACGTCACTAACACTCAGCTGTAAGAGACTTCGCAAGGTGAATTCCGGTTTGTTTTTGTTCACGCCCTGCGCACTGCAGTTCTTGGCGGCGCGTGACGCGGCCACAAATTTTCTCGCCTTGACGTTTGCCAAGAGCAACAAGGGGACTAGAGTGGTCCCACGATGACGCAATGGGGACAGCGGACCGCAGCACCGGCCCAATTCAGGAGTTCTGATGCACCTAGGCCTTAGTGATCCAATGAAAGTATCTTCTTTGGAGCGTTGAGCGGGATTGTAAATAATATTATTTCTTTATTCTTCATGTGTTTTGTATGAGCTTGTACATGGAAAGTTTTTCCATTGTGAAGTTTTGTTGGACAGGCTGAGGAAGGGGGAGTATTTACCCCCGAAACTAGTCCCTGTAAGTAATAGAAATAAACAGCATTGAAGGCGGAAAATCTATTATTCTTTCAAAGTTAAATATTGTTGAACCTGTGTGCTATATAGCTCTTTTATCATTTTTCTTCACAAATGAAAACTGAACTGTAAAACTATTGAAAACTTTTAGCCATGTGAGGAAATAAGCTCTGAGCATGTTTGTTAAGGCATTCTGAAGGTTGGTTGTATCATAAAGTTGAGTAGCCTAACCATTGGAAGGCAGTAAGAATCTTAGAAACAGTTAGGCTATAAAACATGCATTGGCAATTTTGATCCTCACATGTCAAAAACTCAACAAGACTAACCAAGCAGACCTAGAATTATTTGTTCAACATGCTCAATTGAGATTGTTTAGGGGATTATAATGTTAATGTTTTTGATTCAATTTTAAGGAATGGAACAGGTATGGTATGGCAGATTTTATTCTTTTATCATAGTGTATGAATCAGTAAAAAAAAAGTCATAGATTAATTACAAGCAAGCGAATTCTGTGCTTTCACCCAAGGCAGCCTAAAATATTACACCGACACTAGTAACGTAACATCATCTGAATTAGGAGGCAACGGACGTCAATTACTGATAAATATTAAGGCACTAAGCACCGATAAAAGAACTATTATTTTAATGTTGCTAAACTTAAAAATGATTATTCCATCAACAAAAAGAGCCTTCCTCCCCCAAACTAATCTATGAAGGTGTAGCTACTAGTAGTTACTAGTCTGTAGCAATTTATTAATCTTGGGACTAGTATAGATTGCAGTACATTACACAAAAAAATTCCCCTATAGTGCGTCTCTACCTTAAAAGACAGTATGGAATTAAATGTAGTATTTGCCTCTCACTCGCACTCCTATGTCCTGCAATTAGCTTCGTCCTCTTCTACCCCGGTGATGTTGCCATTTCCCAATAATTGAAAGTGACGAATCAAAGAAAATGTTTGCGTGGTATTATAGAGAATTTCCCGCTCTTTATGATGGTGTAAAAATAAAAGCCATAAATAATTAACAAATGGCCCAATTTTCACAATTTCGATATTTTAGCGTGAATCTTTATTTTTGCATTTATAAAACTTATCACGCCATAGATAATGAACTAATGATCGCAACAGATCAAAAATTTATTTTTAGATTGCCTGATGTTGGTAGAAGATACCCTACTTCTCAGGGCAGTAATTATTTTCATAATAAGAAAGTTATGACTTTTTTTTTCTTAAATGTTACTTGAAAAATCTGGGATGGTGTCAAAGAAAAGTTAGCTAGCGAGGAAGTTTTTTGCTGTTGACTTTACGTTGGTGACTATGCGAGAAGAAATGTTCATTAATGTCTGAAGTAGTTTTTAAAACAAACCAGAGCTCAATATCAGGTAGCATTCATAAGTTATAGCACTTCGCTTAGTCCTCCCGCTCAGCGCTGACGCACCGGAAGTTTGTTTACTAATGTGGCCCGCAGGCTATCTCCCCCCGACTACGTTTGAAGGAGAGTAGGTGATGATGTGAAGTCTATGAAATGAACTGGATCTTGTGTTCTTTATAAATTGCGTTCTTGGCCGTCACTGTGCTGTTACCGTGGAGGTCCGGGTTTGAATCCCGGCTCTGCCAAGAAATGTAATTCTGATCTGAGGGCTGGAACGGGGTGTACTTAACTCCATGAGACAAAACTGAGAAGAGGCGGGTTCGATTCCTACCTCGGCCATCCTCGAAGTGATTTCCGTAGTTTGCCTTTGTTCGTCCTGGGAATTAACAAGGGTTCGTTAATGGTGCAGAGTTAACGTTTCTGTGCCAAAAGAACACGGTAGACACACACGACAAAATGACAGGTGAAGTATAAGAATAGTGGTTCGCCGAGCTATATTGTTGCTCAATGTTCCCGAAGGATCTAGCCTAGTAATAGACAATGTAGGCTAACACAGCAGAGAAATATGTTCTTGCTTGTCACCTTACCACACCACCATACCACAGTGAACTTAATCCCATCGAAATGGTATGGGCGCAAGTGAAGAACCATATAAAATTGAACAACGTCTCGTTCAAGAAACAAGAAATGAATAATATAATTTCGGCTGCATACCCCCACTTGACCACACAAAATTGGGTAAATTACGTGGACCACAATATATATTATTATTATTTTACATTCATTTCACCACATAAGTGGGACATATCAACATATCGTCGGCTTGTTTGCAAGATGGTATGGTTAAATCTCTTAAGGTGGCACATTGAGAAACGAGCGAACAATGGAACAGGTCTCCAAGATGACGGCCTTCTACATGGTGATATGTAGACCAGGATGTATTCCCAATATTTGTAGAAATTACTATGGGCAGAACCACTACACTTCCCTGTCTCCACATTTATTATTATTATGTCATGTCATATTATAATTTATTATAACCTATGATATTCGAGAAAAAGGCCTTATCATATTCATGAATAATTGAAAATTATATATTATTATAATGTGTGCATTAAAATCATGCTCTGAGCTTCGGTGTATCATAATCTAAATATTGTACCGTCTTTCGCTTCAAGGCATGAGGTACAGTTATATACAACAAACAAATATTATGGAAATTTCCCGAGTTTTGCGTAAAAGCACGCCTGTATACGAGTTATGTTACATCATGTGCCCGGCCTTGCAGAACTTTGTATATGCAGCAGATCTGGCATCAGCGCACTCCATTAAATGCGTACTGTCTTAAGGTAGAGACGCTCTATAGATATAAAATGGTGGCAACCATGACATCATGGAATACACCAAAGGTTCAAAAGATACATACATGTTAAATTCAATGTGCTAATAAGGCTTTACATACATACACGAATCTAAACTGGCGAGAGCGGCCCAGACCCCCTAGCTTGTAGTACAAGCAGTAATTTTCGTAACCTAGTAGCAACCAATAGTTTCGTCCAGACTGTCTTTTGGTTTTGTCTCACCGTGGCTTTAGAAAAGTACAGTGCAACTTTTCAATTAAATTGAACAACTAAAAGTAATTTATGAACATTCGTAACTTGCCACCACACGTCGCACTTGAACACGTGTCAATTAATGCTCAGATAACAAATACTGTCATTATGTAAGCAAATCTTTAATTTGCTTCAACTAGGATCAAAAAAAAATTAATCCAGAATGCATACAAAGTTGTGAAAATACAGTTGTACCTGACTTATACGTATATCAAGGGGAAGAAAAAAAACTACTTATAACTCAGAAATCAGACTTGCACAACACATTACATATTTACTGAAAAACCAATGGAATAGACCTACATGTGTAAATCCTAGCAAGCAATACATTCAGTAAGACAGAAAATATAGTACTGTATTATTTTGAACTTGGTCCAGCCTTAAAGAAATCAGATAGTTTGGCTTGTTTTACTTTTCTTGCATTAAGTGTATAAACCTCCTTTTGCAAACGTAGTAATGAATTCAAAGCATTTTCACTATTACTTTTCGCACTGATGTAACGCCTACACACATCGATTGCACTTAACACTTCACTTAGTTCAGGTGTTTCAAAATTCAAGTCGCCATCTCCATCTCCATCTCCATCACTGTCACTATCGCTTGCAGCCGGTCCGTCACCACCGCGTTGTTGGCATACATCAGCAATAATCTCTTCATCCCGTTGTATCCCACATACAGCCAGATTATCATCGAAATGCACAAAAGTATCGAAATCTGCACCCTCCGGTAGCGATAGCTCATTGTCAGACGTAATTTCGTCCCCATAATCATCATTAGAGGCAGCCTCTTCCAGAAAGACACCAGCTTTGCGGAAACAGTTGCTGATTGTGGAGGATGACACCTGCTTCCTGGCAGCCGAAATAAAGTCCACGGTTTGTAGTAAATTAATGGAGAGAGTTTCATTTCCTGCATCACTCAGTGTTATTAAATGTTGAACCAGCATTCTTTTATAATGCACTTTGAAATTTGCAATGATGCCCAAATCAAGTGGTTGTAGAACACTGGTACGGTTAGGAGGGAAAAGATCCAATCGGACATTCTCCAGAACGATTTGAGGTGGATGTGCTGCACATCTATCCATAAGAAGAAGGATTTTCTTCTGTTTCTTTTTCATTTTAAAGTCCAGGTTTTCAACCACTGTTCCATTAGAAGCATAGTCATCCAAGAATTTCTGTTGGATTCATATTCCGTAGGTTTTGTTTTCGCACCCTTATTAACACCTCGGATTCTTCGATTTTCCTATCGCAAGTGGAGGAAGTTTGTCCGATCTATCTGCCTTGTGCCAAGAAGAATTGTTACGCGTATTTTATTTTTCTTCCCTCCATGGCAGGAGTCACCTTTTCAGCTAATGTTTTATTGGGAAGGAGACTGTAGAATAAGCCGGTCTCATCACAATTGTAGATGTGTTTAGGCTGGTAATCGCTTATGATACCCAGCAGAACCTCTTCTTTCAGTTTTGCACCGTGACATCGTCCACAGCTTTTGAGTCACCGCAAATTGTTCTCCCTGTGATTCCACGACGATCTTTAAATCCTTGCAGCCATCCTGACGAAGCCTTGAATTCAGCAGTGATACTCATCATTAAAGCTAAATCTATCACCTTTGCCTTCAGCATGTCACTACTAATTGGTAGAGCTGCAGCCCGCTTTTGCTGGAACCCTGTGAAAAGTGCTTTCTCCAAATCTACGTACCTCCCTTCTTGCTGACGGCGGTGCTTTGCTGATTTCGAACCCAGTTTGAAAAACTCATACATAATAGTGTGTTTTTTTTTACTGACGACTGTACATAGGGTGGTATAAGCAATCCCTAAGTCTGAAGCAATTTCAGTTTTCGATTGTGTGGATTAGCGTCCACTTATCATATGAATTTTACTTTCTCATGTAGTGTATAACTTTTCCTTTTTGTGTTCTCCATGGCTAATCGAAAGCAACTGAATGATAAAACTACTGATCAACAGTACACACCAGATACCAGCACTGAGGACATTTTACTTGTCCATTGTTCCCACGAAAGAAATTCTCATATCAATCGAAACACCGAGATTTGCAGAGTGACATTGTAGACCCTTACTTACTGGCGGCGTAACAAAGGCCAACCGAGCGAGTTCCCTTCGCTCTCTATCTCGCTCCTCCTCTAGCTGCGTCGTTTTTGACCTTCACAATGCCGCTAAATATTAAGTTACCAGCCGAGTCGGCGGTTTCATCCCGGAAACAAAAGAAAATAAATTTGTTTGAATATCAGAATTGTTTTCGTGTGAACAATCTAGAGCATGTCACACATGAGACAGAAATTCTGTGTTCTGTCTTAGCACCGAAACCCGACCGCTCTGTCTACGCCGACAAAGAGGAAACTACATAAATATAGTCATCATCATCTTGCACAGTTTCCAGCCACTGGCCGGGTCTGTTTGGAACACAAGCCTCTCCAACGTCTTCTGTCTTCCCACCAACTCTCAGCCTCCACCCCCGTCCAGCCCCCTCCTCTCTTCTTCACGCCCTCCTCCACCCCCTTCTCTCGGTCCTCCTCTCGGTCTCCCTCCTTCCCACTTCGTCTCGTGTACTCTCCTGGGTATCCTCTTCTCCTCCATTCGTTTTACATGCCCATACCATCCCAGTCTAGATTTCTCTATACCATCCTGTAATGGTTCCTCCTTCATTAACTCTCTGGTCCTCTCGTTTCTTATTCTGTCCATCTTTGTAGCTCCAATACTGCCTCTCAAGAACCTCATCTCACTGGCCTGTATTTTGCTCCTCTCCCTTCCTTTCATAACCCAGGTCTCCGAGGCTCACGTCAGGATAGGGACATAGAACGTCCGACATATGATCCTCTTGCTGTTCTGAGGGACACCCCCGCTCCACAACATGCCTCCCACACTCCTCCGAAATGCCCCCGCCTGCCTCCCCCGCTCATTCATTTCTCCATCATTTCTTCCATTATCCTGTATCAGGCTGCCCCGATACTTGAAACTCTCCACCTTCTTCAGCTGTTCCCCACCAATTGTTACTCCCGTTGTGGTTCTTTCCCTCTTCCTTGTTGTGATCACCATCTCACTCTTATTTATGCTAAATTTCATCCCATATCCCTGTATTATTCCTTCCCACACGTCCAACCGTTCCTGCACCACCTCCTCCTCCTTGCTTCCCCAAATCATCAAATCATCTGCAAACACCATTGCTTTCATCTTTTCTTCCCCAATTACTTGTGCCACTCGGGTCACTATGTCATCCATCACCACAATGAAAAGTAACGGTGACAGTGCACTTCCCTGCTTCAGGCCGCCTCTCCGCTCCAACCAGTCCGATCTCTCTCCTCCCACCCTCACACAGCTCACGCTTCCCTTGCACATCTCCTTTATCCTCCTTACAGTCCACTTCTCTACTCCTCCATCCTCCACGGACTTCCATACTTTGTTCCTGCATACACTGTCATATGCTTTCTCAATGTCCAGGAAGGCCATCAGTAGATCTGTTCCACACTCATAGTGCTGTTCTTGTAACTGCCTTACAGCAAAAATCAAATCCACTGCGGACCCTCCTGCTCTGAAGCCATGTTGTTCCTCCCTCATCCCTCCTTCCATACTTGTCCTAATTCTCTCTTCCAAAACCTTCTCGAAGATCTCTGCACGACTCACCAGTGTTACTCCCCGATAGTTTCCGCAATCCGTTCCACCACCTCTCCTGAAGATCGGGACAATTATTCCCCTTTTCCAGTCCTCTGGGGTCTTCCCCTCCCTCCATGCTGTCCTCATCACTCGGTACAACCACCGTATCCCCACCCCTCCCGCCGCTCTCACCATCCCCACACTCAACCCATCCACACCCGGTGCCGTCCCTCCCTTCATCCCGTTCACCGCATCTTCCACTTCCTTCCTTGTCAAGTCCTCTTCCGTTTGCAGTTCATCTTCCTCTTCCCCGATTTCTTCCTCCTCACCATCTTTTCCATCAGGGTTCAGAAGTTCTTCAAAATATTCTTTCCACATTTTCTTCAGTTCCTCCCTATTTTCTATCTCTTGTCCCCTTTTGTTCACCATTCCAACATAATCCGTAGGATCCTTCCGCCTCTTATTTTTCACCATCCCATACAGGACCTTTTTTGTACCTTCACTATCCTCCTTCATCATCTTTGTCCACTCCTCCATCCACTTTTCATCTGTTGGAATTCCTTCCTTTACCATTTGGAGGCACTCGACCCTTCTATGCCCCTCTTTCAGTTTCCATATCCTTATACGTCTTTCCTGGTTCTCAGTCCCTTTCCTCTCCTTACTCCCACTCAGGCTCATCACCAGCAATCGATGGTCGCCATCCAGGCTCTCCGATGGCACAACCTTGATGTCCATGATGTTCTTATTTAGCTCCCTCTCATACAGTATACAGTCGACCACCGACTTCCTGGTCAAGTCATCACTGCACCACGTGACTGTGCGGCTCTCTCTTTTCCCAAACCAGGAGCTCCCAACCAGCAGGCCGCTCCTCCGGCAGCAGGCCGCTCCTCCGGCAGAAGTCCAACAGTCTCCCTCCCACCTCACCTCCTCCGCCCCAACCCTCCGGCCCCAGAACACTCTCATAACCTTGTCTTTCTCTTCCTACATGGGCATTGAGATCCCCCATAACAATCAGTACTGTACTACAGTACTGTAGTTTATTTTATAACAACACGTGCTCATTAAATTACAATCAGGCTATGCAAAACTCAGATGTATTTCACTGACACTTCATACGTATGACAGTGAATTACGTATAAATGGATTACGTATAAATAAGGTTAAATTAACACGCTTTTAAATTACATTTTGCCAGGACCTAAAAGAAATTACGTACAAATACGAAATACGCAGAACAGAGTTACGTATAAAGCAAGTTCAACTGTACATCTGTTAGGAGGCTGGAAGAATAACTGAAAATATACTTTTAGTCCAACAAAATTGTTTAGTCCACTTCTCAATTGTATTAATGTTACTTCAGGTTTATCACACAACTAGAAAAGGATTAAATAACATAGATGAAAATGGCAAAAGAATTTGAACAGCGGTAAAAGAGTTTCTTCCGCACTTAATTTACTAAGACTCTGGTCTTGGGCATTCCCCCCTGGTGTTGTTCAAGATCAAAGATATGGTTAACCGCAGCTCGCAGAGTAGGTGAACACATCCTAGTCTCGTGTTGACTTTGAAAATAGAGTTCAACGCACACTCTTCATTGTCAAGTTCAGAGCTGGCCCACTCCACCAGACCTAGGTAATTTCCACTAACAATATTTCCTTGAAGCAGCCATAATTCAGTGGAAGTTTGAAAACTATTGCAGTGTAAAAACTTACATAACCAGTGAGGTGGGGACTGATAATACCCGACGTGCCAAAAAATAACAATGATCAAGCACTGATCACCTCCAGCAATGCTACCATTTAAATATTAGCAGAGCAATTGACTTCCCCAGAGGTACCTGGAAGCATCAGACCCTTAGCGTATCCCTCATGCGCAGGTTCATTTTATATTTTACACTGGCTAGGGTACTCGCAGCCACCACCTCGCTACTTACGGTATGGGTTATAGAGCAAAGTAAAAGTATTCTTATTCCAAGTAAGTGATTATTACCAATTTTAAATAAGTAATCATGTGAAGTTATTTGCTAACGAGAATATTAATCTGAACCTGAATTGAATTTGCAACTGTCTGTAAAGTTTCCAGCTACCTGCACCATCGTGATCCTCTATTAAGGTACAGTATTATATTCTACTGATTAGCACACTATGGTCATAGATTGACAATTTTATTAAGAACTCGAACTATCACATCATCATCGGTGAAAAGCCAAAATTCATAGGCCTACAGTATATCACGCTCATTTATTGTACAGAAGTGTTCTGAAGAGAAGAGAAAGTTGTGGAACACTTCCGTGTAGCTAACAAGGCAGTTGATCTTTGGTTTGTATGAATATGTTTGCGGTGCTGATTACAACACTGTATAAATTAAGTGCCATCGCCAATTACACTGTAAGTTACGACGATTCGCTATTCCGCTTAAAGTAGACCATATCTAACATGATATCGTGGCTTTAATAACTTTAGACACCGTAAACGTTTACCCTAGCTACTTTAGTTATTGGACGTGTATGCAATGGTCGACACGCCGCGCCCTGTCCAAGGTCACCCAACACCGTTGCCGATGCGACATCTAGGGGAACCAGAAATTCCGCATACGAGCAAGGAAGCTAGTATAATAGGCACCTCTGTCTGTGTTGTATCTGCTTCGACCGTTCATAAAGTTCCGCCTGTTTGTGGCGTGTCCAACGTCGTAGCGAGTCACCGTCACCGTGTGATAATGAATCCTGTAAATATAGTGAGTATACCGGTAATTGTTAGCCATTACAAACACAAACGAAGATCCAGAGAAATTACAGTAAGTGAGAGAAATGCAGTTGCATTCATCATCAATGTGATAGAGGCAACAGTGGCAAACAATAGTAATAATATACAGGGTCTTTCATATAAAGTAAGAACGGCAAGCGGCAGTTTTGTTATTCGCTGCTGAGGTGGTCTTGGCCGAGCTTGTGGTGCGCCATGTCCCCCTGCTGTACTATTGAAAGCGCGCGCATAGTACATACGAGGGCTGTTTTTTTTTTTTTCAAGTTCCGATGGACTGTATAAAAATAACAGATTGACATACCAAACTGATTTTACTACTAAATGTTTGCCTGTTTTATTTGTATGACTCAACATAATCGCCAAAACGATTGAAACATTTGTCGTATCGTTACACCAGCTTTCCAATGCCCTCGGCAAAATATTCTGCCGCCAATGAGGTTGCTACGTCTGAAGTTTTTCCTTTTTGACGAGGCGTTGCCACCCAACTATACCTTCAATCTCGGAAAAGGTGAAAATCATTCAGTGCTGGTTTGGACTAAAGCACAGATGGTCCAAAACTTCACACTTGAATTCTTTGTAAACGTTTACAAGGCAAAGGAGATATTTTCATTCCAAGATTCTGGGAAAACCAAATGATTAAGCTTCAATACAGTACAGAAACGATATCGTATGGAATGATTTTCACCTTTTCCGAGAATTGAAGGTATGGTTGGGCGGCAACGCCTAGCCAAAAGGAAAAACTTCAGGAGACTGTCCAGGCGTAGCCACCTCAGTGACGGCAGAATATTATGCCGAGGGCGCTTGAAAGCTGGGGTAAAGATACGAAAAATGTTTCAATCGTTTTGGCAATTATGTTGAAACTTAAGTACAAAACAAGCAAACATTTAGTAGGAAAATCAGTTTGGTATGTCAATCTGTTATTTTTACACAGTCCATCGGAACTTGAAAACAAAAACAGGCCTCGTCTGTACTATGCACGCGCTTTCAACAGTGCAGCAGGGGGGCGTGGCGCGTCACAAGCTTGGCCAAGGCCACCGCAGCAGCGAATAACAAAACTGCAGCTTGCCATTCTTACTTTATATGATAATAAATAATGATAATGATGATGATAATTGTTGTTTTAAGGGGCCTAACATCTAGGTTATCGGCCCGCACTACTTTATATGAAAGACCCTGTACATCAAGAAACTACAATAGACTATATGGAAGAATATGAATACGCAGAGGACTTATCTGATTGTGAAAACATTATGGACGATCCAGAACCTGACTGTGAGGAAGAGTCGTTAATAAAAAGTGATGGACGCCAGTCGGCTGCTTATCTGCCAAACCCACCGGAGAGGAGGAGGTAGGGTGATGTGTCTGTTGAAAAGGCAAAGGAGATAATTTCATTCCAAGATTCTGGGAAAACCAAATGATTAAGATTCGATACAGTACAGAAACGATATCGTATGGTGCAAAACGTACATCATCTTTGATATTTACGGCATGTAATAGAAAAAGGGGAGCTAGGCCAGCGCTCAAAACTTCCCATGCTTGGCGATTATGTAGCTGAAAGTTTCAGCTTGGCGAGAACTGTTCTAGGCGCTCATGTTCACGACAGGGATATTCGTGCTTGAGGTTTAGAAAAGGCTCAAGAAATAGGACCGACTCGATTCACTGTTTCTATCCATGGATGTGTTGCACAGTTTAAACGGAGACACCATCTTGGTTCACGTGCAATAACAAAATGTGTAACCACTAAGCCTGGAATACAGATGGTGACGTGCAGGATCTGGTTCAAGTCGCTTCAAAGTCCGGCCTAATCACGAAACAAATCGTGACGCTATTCTTTCAAGATGTCTACTTCCCATATGCAGGACAGGAGTCTCTTCTTCTAGTTGATTCGCTCGGGACATATTGTGACAAAACCCATATCGATGCTATCCGCCCTCAAAATATGGTGTATACAGTCAAGACCATCCCTCCTGTGTGCACACCTTACATTCAGCCACTTGATGTGCTTTTCTTCCGACAGTTCAAGGTGGTGAAGAAGCGGATTGAAGATCACATTATCCTTAACGACAATCAGTTCACACCAACGTCGAGGGATTCAATTTTGTTGCTGATGTGCATTCTACACAATCAGTTCTGTTCTCCAGTCTTAGCTGACTTTGTTCAGTACTCCTGGACTGTCGCTGGATATGATGACTTCTGACCAGAGAGGTTTAAATCACCACCATAACGTATTTTTGATGTTCAAAAGCCATGTGACTCGGAAGATTGCTTATTGCCAGCATTCATGAAGTATTCCTACTGTGATCAGCAACTCTGTTTTCGACACTTTATACTCTGTGGACATGCTCATCCTCATGATCTTTGGCCAAGAGCTAACAACAACCCATATTTTGAACTCTGTGCCCGAACATGCGCATGATTGTAAAGTGTAGTGTAATTGTCGATGGCAAATATTGTGCGCATATTTGTAATGAACATGTAACACTCTTAAATAAAAACCGGAAAGTTTGTGTAATTGCGATCGCAAGTTGTGCTAACTCCCTCGTAAGAAATGTAACATACGAGGTTTGGTTCCTTCACCAACAATATCATTCAAAGACTATGAGAGAAAGACCATGTTTCAGTTGAAGGGATTCAACATCATGGTCATTAAGCCCCATGTACTTGGGTGTGCGTGTGTATACATACAGGGTGTCCCGAAGAAAGGTTCCAATATTTACGGAGGTTGTAGTAGGCAACAAGGGAAGAAAAAAGTTCCAATACACATTGGTCGTAAACGTAATATCTCCGGCGCTATGGTAGACGTCTGGTACTACGTAATGCTCTGCAGCACATTGTGGTTGCATGTGTATCAATCGTAGTCAACACGAGACCACAGCACAGTACGGACGTTGCTCGAGCAGTCAGGTATGTTATTGTCGTCTGGTATACCCGTAGTGTTAGTACCCTCTTCCAGCGACTTTTGGAAACTGGATCCTTTGCACCAAGAGCACGGGATCATGGCAGACCTCGAACAAAGCGCACACCTGATGTGGAGCAGTGGGTATTAAGACATGTTGAGGACAACCCTAGAACGAGTGTCCGAAGAATAGCTGCAGCTGAAGGTGTTGCTAAATCTGGTGTTTCAGAGTTCTCCATGAACAGTTGCTCTATCCCTACCCATGTGCAGCGAGGTCAAGCGCTGCTGCTGCCGCACGATCGGCCCGCCAGAGTGCAATTCTGCCAGTGGTTTCTCCAAATGTGTGCTCAGGATATGAATTTCACAGCGAAGATTCTGTTTACAGATGAGGCGGGTTTCACAAGGAACGGGGTCGAAAATTTTCATAATATGCACGTATGGGCCGATGAAAATCCGCATGCACTTGACGAGAGAAGCCACCAGCACAAATTTCGTATCGACGTTTGGGCAGTTTCCATATTCGGGTTAGGCGACACCGAAATCGCGTCTTTCCTGGGCGGTGGATTGGACGGGGATGACCAATACCAAGGCCTTCCCTTCTGCTGACCTAAATCCTCTCGATTTTTGGCTGTGGAGACATGTAAAGACCCTGGTGTATGCAGTCTCCATCAATGATGTGCAGACACTACGACGAGTGTTTGATGCATGTGATGCAATCCGGCAACGACCAGAGGTGTTCCAAAGAACGCGTGATTCCCTGCGGCGTAGGGTGGAAGGCTGTATTGCAATGGCTGGCTTGCACATCGGGGACATGTGAAGAGTACATCAGAGACATGGTGTTCATTGGGAGTAGTGATAGAGGATTGTATCTCCAAATATATGAAATTTATGACCAATGTTGATAGGACCTTTTGTTCTTCCCTTGTTACATGCTACAACCTCCGTAACTATTGGAACCTTCCTTCGGGACACCCTGTATATATGATTTGTCTGATAGCATGTGTTATTGTGGTGTCTGTAGTAGTAGTAGTATTATGTGTAAATAAATTCCAATCTACCAATCAAAGGAGTTGACTGAATCAACATCAAAACTCTTTAATTAATCACTTTAATTCAATTTAAAATAGTATTTGTAAAAAACTGGTTCTTCTCCTTACTGCTACCCCGTGGCTTATGATCTCGTGATTAACGGTCACGTAAAACTACAATCTTCCTTTTCTTCTCCTTACTGCATGACCTGCAGATGTGGAGAGGAAATGCTCGTTACTCGCTACACTCCTCTAGATTATGGGATTTTGTTTAGCACAACACAGGCCGAAAATCAAGAAGCCTGGTTATTAATTTTTATCATGTTCCAGTGCCAGTTGGCAGCTAAAATTTTGCACGGGGTTAACCACGTGTCTGGACGAAAATTACTGATTGCACTACAAGCATAAGCCCCAGGTTAGGTTTGTTTTGTATGTAGAACAGTATTCACCACTGTAATGAAACTTGGCACACTTTCACATCAACTTGACGGCGCTCATTTGTTTTACGATACCGGCTAAGAGATAGTACCGAATGTGTGGGATTGGCAATACTGTACATAGTGCTAAAAATTGCGGAGTCAGCTGGAATTTCACCTATATAAGTCGTGATCAAATTTGGGAAGGCGGGTGGGTCATAGACAGCTACATCTCCAGATTTTTTCTCAACCATTAGGCTACTTCAGGTATTTTGGCTAATTCCAGTAGTTTAAGATTTTTTTCCCATTGAGTAGCAGATGGCCGGCGTAGGGATGTGGCGATCCCATCGCCCAGTGGGAAACCACTGCAATCAGCCACCCGAGTATTGGCGGGAAAACCATACCTAAGAGGGTAAGGAGGAGATGCCTACCCAAACCCTGACCGTCTGGGGCACCCTGTCTCCAGCGGATAAATATGGAGGATGGGAACGTAACCCAACAAACCACTCTACGTTAGGCTAATCATCCATGTGGAGGTAAAGTGATTCAGAGAACTACAAAGCCTCGGATTGGACGGATATAAACGACGACGACCAGAGTGGAAACGGAACAAGAGATTCGGAACATGGAATATTAAGACAATCGTTGGTAAAGAAGTGGAATTGATACAGGAAAAGAAGGACCACTAACTAGAAGTACTGGGATTAAGTGACGTTAAGAGAAAAGGTAGCGGATGAAGAGAATGTCAGACGGGTGCACTTTGAGGAACTGGTACTCTGGAGTTGGGATGGGTAGTCGAGGAAAAGGGGGAGTAGGAACAATAACCAGTGAGCAGTTGGAAATGAGGATGAGTGGATGGAAACCAGTTAATTCAAGAATGATAGTTGTCAATTTGGACTTGGAAGTGTCCTATATTCAAGCGTATGCACCAACGGAAGATTCCACTGTACTAGATAGGGAGGAATTCTATGCACAACTACAACGGACCATGTATTAATAGGAGGTGATTTCAATGGGTGAATCGGTCAGGACAAAAGGGAACCTCGTGGAAGTATGGGTAACCATGGAGGAGACAAGACCCTAAATGACAGTGGTAGGTGTCTCCCATAAGTCCAACCCCTCGTCCACGTCGTGGGAGACGGGCAACGGCACAAAGTAGGGGATCGCCTGTAGGGGCGAAGTACAGTGGGGACTTCGTGTGCCCCGGGACCGTTACGGTAGCTGTGAAGGTCCTACAGGAACCCTGAAAAGTGACGGCTAACGGGGCTCTGGTGAAGCTACGATAGGCCCAGCAAGCCAGTAGTGGATGATACCAAATGCTTTCAAAAATGGAACGAGCCTCGGACAGGATGGATTTAATAGACGACGACACGGCTTTACACACGGACTAAGATTTGGAACTTTAAACCTAAGAACGCTGACGGGGAAGGTGGAGGAGATAGTGGATATGATGGAAAGAAGGAAGTTGGATTTATTGGGATTGGCAGAAACAAAGTGGAAAGGGGAAGGAAGGAGAGAACTGAGAAAAGGCTATAGACTGTACTGGAGTGGGAACGAAGAGGGAAAGAGGAATGGAGTGGGAGTAGTAGTACAAGATGGTTTAAAAGAAGAAGTGAGGAGAATAAGTGATAGAATGATGAAAGTGAAAGTAGCACTGAGGGGAGAGACCGTAGAAATAGTGCAAGTGTATGCTCCACAAGTAGGCTGCGCCTCTGAAGAGAAGGAGGAGTTTGAAGAGGAATTGCAGAAGCAGCTGGTCGGAAGAAATATGATTGTTATGGGGGATCTCAATGCCCATGTAGGAAGTGAAAGACAAGGTTATGAGAGTGTTCTAGGACCAGAGGGTTGGGGCGGAAGAAATGAGGAAGGAAAGAGACTGTTGGACTTCTGCCAGAGGAACAGCCTGCTAGTTGGGAACTCCTGGTTTAAGAAAAGAGAGAGCCACACAATCACATGGTACAGTGATGACTTGACCAGGAAGTCGGTGGTCGACTATATACTGTATGAGAAAGAACTAAATAAGAACATCACGGACATCAAGGTTATACCATCGGAGAACCTGGATAGCGACCATCGATTGCTGGTAATGAACCTGAGAGGGAGTAAGGAGAAGAAAGGGACTGAGAACCAGGAAAGACGTATAAGGATATGGAAACTGAAAGAAGGGGATAGAAGGGTCGAGTATCTCAAAATGGTAAAGGAAGGGATTCCAACAGATGAAGAAAGAGGGGTGGAAGAGGAATGGGCTAGATTTAAGAAGACACTAGTAGGTGCAGCAGAAGCAGTATGTGGGAGGACAAGTAGTAAGAAGAGGTGGAAGGAAACACCATGGTGGAATGAGAAGACAAAAGATATAGTAAGGGAAAAGAATAGAGCCTTTAGGAGGTGGTATCAAAATAGGACGGTTGAGACAAGGGAAGAGTACCAGGAAAGAAAGAAGGAGGCGAAGAGAGTAGTGGCTGAGGAGAGAAGAAAGTGGATGGAAGAGTGGACAAAGATGATGAAGGAGGATAGTGAAGGTACAAAAAAGGTCCTGTATGGGATGGTAAAAACTAAGAGGCGGAAGGATCCTACGGATTATGTTAGAATGGTGAACAAAAGGGGACAAGAGATAGAAAATAGGGAAGAACTGAAGAAAATGTGGAAAGAATATTTTGAAGAACTTCTGAACCCGAATGGAAAAGATGGTGAGGAGGAAGAAATCGGGGAAGAGGAAGATGAACTGCAAACAGAAAAGGACTTAACATGGAAAGAAGTGGAAGATGCAGTGAACAAGATGAAAGGAGGGAAGGCACCGGGTGTGGATGAGTTGAGTGTGGAGATGGTGAGAGCAGCAGGAGAGGTGGGGATACAGTGGTTGTACCGAGTGATGAGGACAGCATGGAAGGAAAGGAAGACCCCAGAGGACTGGAAAAAAGGAATAATTGTCCCGATCTTCAAGAAAGGTAGTAGAACAGATTGCAGAAACTATCGGGGAATAACACTGATGAGTCATTGTGCAAAGATCTTCGAGAAAGTTTTGGAAAAGAGAATTAGGACAAGGATAGAAGGAGGGATGAGGGAAGAACAACATGGCTTCAGAGCAGGAAGGTCCACAGTGGATTTGATTTTTGCTGTAAGGCAGTTACAAGAACAGCACTATGAGTATGGAACAGATCTACTGATGGCCTTCCTGGATATTGAGAAAGCATATGACAGTGTATGCAGAAACAAAGTGTGGAAGTCCCTGGAGGATAGAGGAGTAGAGAAATGGACTATAAAGAGGATAAAGGAGATGTACAAGGGAAGCGTGAGCTGTGTGAAAGTGGGAGGAGAGAGATCAGACTGGTTGGAACAGAGAAACGGCCTGAAACAAGGAAGTGCCTTGTCACCGTTACTTTTCATTGTGGTGATGGATGACATAATGACCCGAGTGGCACAAGTAATTGGGGAAGGAAAGATGAAAGCAATGGTGTTTGCAGATGATTTGATGATTTGGGGAAACAAGGAGGAGGAGGTACAGGAACAGTTGGACGTGTGGGAAGGAATAATACAAGGATATGGGATGAAATTTAGCATAAATAAGAGTGAGATGGTGATCACAACAAGGAAGAAGGAAAGAACCACAACGGGAATAACAATTGGTGGGGAACAGCTGAAGAAAGTGGAGAGTTTCAAGTATCTAGGAAGCCTGATACAAGAGAATGGAAGAAACGATAGAGAAATAAATGAGCGGGGGAGGCAGGCAGAAGCATTTCGGAGGAGTGTGAAAAGCATGTTATGGAGCAAGGATGTCCCTCAGAACAGCAAAAAGATCATATATCGGACGTACTATGTCCCTATCCTGACGTATGCCTCGGAGACCTGGGTTATGAAAGGAAGGGAGAAGAGCAAAATACAGGCCAGTGAGATGAGGTTCTTGAGAAGCAGTATTGGAGCTACAAAGATGGACAGAATAAGAAATGAGAGGACCAGAGAATTAATGAAGGAGGAACCATTACAGGATGGTATAGAGAAGTCTAGACTTAGATGGTATGGACATGTAAAACGAATGGAGGAGAAGAGGATACCCAGGAGGATACACGAGACGAAGTGGGAAGGAAAGAGACCGAGAGGAAGACCGAGAGACAGGTGGCTGAAGGGGGTGGAAGAAAGCGTGAAGAAGAGAGGAGAAGACTGGACAAGGGTGGAGGCTGAGAGATGGTGGGAAGACAGGAGACGTTGGAGAGGCTTGTGTTCCAAACAGACCCGGCCAGTGGCTGGAAACTGTGCAAGATGATGATGATGAGGTGCCTAATAGAATTTTGCATAGAAAATTAACTATTATTGGGAAATTCCTTCTTTCCTCATAAGCAAGTGCATAAGATCACTTATGAAGCAGAAAGTTGAGAAGCCAAAAGTATTATAGCTTATTTTGTATACCCCCAAAATATGCGGAGTAACATTATGGATGTGAAGGTTATAAGAGGGGCAGAACTTGCAACGGATCACAGATTGGTGGTGGCAGACACCAGGTTTAAAAAAACAGCCAAACCTAAAACCAAGAAATTCGAGACGATTAAGTTGAGGGAACTGCAGAAGGAAGAAAAGAAGACTCGGTATGGAGAGTTGGTCAAGACGAGATTACAAGGAAGAACAAATCTGGATGAAGACATCAACACTGTGTGGACTGATCTGAAAACAGTATTAATAAAGTCAGCAGAAGAAGTGTATGGGAAAATAGTGGTAGATACAAGGAAGAAAAGAACTATTTGGTGGAATGAGGAATTGAAGCAGAAAGTGAAAGACAAAAAGGAAGCCTGGAAAAGATATATAGCATCACAGACTGAAGAAGACTGGGGAAACTATAAGGAAAAAAGGAATGAGGTGAAACGAGAGGTGAAGGAAACCAAAAGGAAATCTTGGGAAGATTTTGGAAATATGGTTGGAAATAAGGCAAGGGAAGAGAACACAAGAAGTTTTTGGAAAACAATAAAAGCACTCAGAGGAAAATATGGGAAGCAGATAAGGACAATTAATGACGGAGAGAAGCTGGTTTCAGAGAAGGCACTATAAAGAAATGTTTCAAAAACATGACTCATTACAAGACGAAGGAATTGCCCAAGGGCCATATGAAACTGAGCAAGATCCCAAAATTGAAGAGGAGGTAAGAATGGCAGTTGAACATGTTAAGACGGGGAAAGCAGCAGGAATTGATGAGATAACCCAGAATTAATTAAATATGAAGGAATGGAAGTGGTCAAGTACCGGTATTTAATTACAATGTTCCAGAGAATGCGGGAAGAAAACAGAATCCCTGAGGAATGGAGGAAGAAATTATACCATTACACAAGAAGGGGAACAGCTATGAATGTAAGAATATGTCTGTCATCTACAACCTACGAAGTGTACACTTGTGTGTTGGAGAGGAGATTGAGGAGGGCGGTAGAAGATATGGATGAGGAGCAGGCTGCTTTTAGGCCGGGGAGGCAGACACAGGATCATATCTATACTATAAGAGGAATAATGGAAAAGAGCATAGCCAAAAATCAAGACCTGTAGTTAGCATTTCTCAATCTTTGCATTTGACTCCGTATGAAGACAATATGTGTGGGAAGCACTGGTAGCAAAGAGGGTGCCAATGAAGCTGAGAAATGCTGTGAAGAGAAAATATAGACTACCAGTGGGAATAGTACATGTAGATGGAGAAACATCTGAAGAATTTCCAATGGAGAAAGGAATTAAACAGGGGGATAGCCTTAGCCCTTTGCTTTTCAACATCTTGCTAGACGAAATAACTAAAATATGTAAGAGAAGAACATACAGAACAAAGCTTGGAATGTGGAGATTACGACTGGTTTATATGCAAGTACTGCTCTATGCAGATGATATAGTAATGGTAGCTGACACACCAAAAAGAATTGAAAAGGAAGGGAATGATAGTGAATGAAGAGAAAAGTAAAGTAATGAGGGTCTCAAAACAGAATAAACAGGAAGGACGACTCAATATCCTCTGTAATGGAAAGCCTCTTGAGAAATTAGAAACATTTGAATAACTAAGAACCACGTTAAGTAATGATGGAAAATTTGAACCCGAGGTACTAAATAGAACTAAGAAAGCATCAGCTTATTATCAGATGAATACCACAATAGTAAGGAAGAAGGAGATGTCTTAAAACCAAAAAGCAGATCTATAATGCAATCATGGCACAGATTATGCTGTATGGTATACCGGTAGAGAGTTTGGTATTAGGCCTACAAGATAAACATCTAAGTAGGATTATTGTCACAGAAATGAAATTTCTGAGGAGAGAAGTAGGAAAGGCAAGAAGAGATCGATTTCGAAATGAGAGAATTAGAGAGGAATTAGGACAAAAAGCAATGGGTGAAGTGGTTGAGGAATGTCAGTTGAGATGGTACGGACAAGTTACGAGAATGGAAGAAAAAAGGAAAGTAAAACAAATACATGAAATGCGAGTTGAAGGAGGAGCTGGACGAGGTAGACCCCACATTATATGGGAGAATAGGATTGAGAGATTGGGGCAAAAAAAAAAGGGGCAACACTGTTGTGGAAATGAAGAAAATGTTCAGAAATAGAGCGGAATGGCAGTAATGGCTCAAACGAGGCTACCCCGACACTTGAAGGCATAAGGGAATTTGAAGAAGAGTAGCAGTTGTCAAATTCTACCAATTATACTTTCATTAATTGTAAAATTTACCAGAACCGGAACCAAACCAGAACTTTGTAGATTATTGAACATATATCATTCACATACCTTTCTGGGAGTCATTAGGAATTGAAAATACTGTCAAATATCACTGCTGCACATTGAGAATACTGTCAAATATCACTTATATTGCTTAAATGAAGGTTTCTATTTGTAGCTTATTCAACAACGGCAGATGTTTGTGGCGGACACATTGACGTCATATTCCGTTGCCAACATATTCAATACAAAATACACCACACGACACAACGTAACTTTGTAATTATGTGAAAAAAAAAAAAGAAATAATTGGCAAAAGTCTAGGCGAAAAACATTGGTTTGGATGAAAATATTGGTCTGGATAAAGATTATTGATGTGCGACTACCCCCACTGTGCGTGACAAAAACCAGGGGTATTTATATTAGCTAACAACTATTGGTCTAGGCGAAAACCATTGGTTTGGATGAAAATTTTGGATAAAGATTATTGATGCGTCACCACTGTGAGTGAAAAACCTTGAAACTGAAACTTGGCGCACTTTCGCATTAACTTGACGGTACCGAATGAGTTGGATTGGCAATACTGTACAACAGCTGTACAAGTTGCTAGAAATGGCAGAATCAGCTGGAATTTCATCTATATAAGTTGTGATCCTATTTGGGATGGCTGGGTGGGTTACAGGCAGCGGAGGAGTTAACATCTATTACTATATCAACTCCAGATTTTTTCCCTACCCTTACTACAGGTATTTTGGCTAATTTTGGTAGTTTAAGAATTTTCTACTTCAGTTCTGGTCAACCTTACTCTCACCATACTTTCCACCAGTTTCAACTTTTTTAACCCTCGGACACTCGCGCTAGTAATAGATACAGCGTTACTCGTGCAGTGCATATGTAGCACAAACAATTAATCGATCTGATGGACTTGCACACATTATTTTTGGTGTTCAGTTTTAATAATATGTTAAATTGTAGTAAGTTATATAGAAGTATTCTAAGCCATATCTGAGGATTTTATGTAGGCTTTTATTTTCATATGGAGAAAATTCAATTTTATCGTACATCTTCGGTAAAACTGCAACAGAAATATATCTATATAACTGTTAAATTATTTTTATGTAAACCTAAATACTTACATTAGTGTATATATTTGGGTTGGAATTAAACAAAAATAGGGTAATAGGTTAGATAATTTCCTTAAAAAAATAGCACTTATTATGAACAATTTCAGTATTTTCATTTTTTTTTCTCGGATTCTTGAATTTTATTTTTGCCCTTTTGGCCACAATTTATAGCCCGTAAAATACATAAGCATGCTCACACAAATTTGTCACCCAAGCATTCAATGCAAATGGACACAATGATCCGAGAAGATTCTTATTGCACTTTGCGCATCTAGGCCTATTCCTTGATGATTTATCCCTCCCTCGCCCACACAAGAAACAACAGCCTACTTTATTTCCACTACATTCAACCTATCGCTACTTTCATCTAAACACAGACTGATTTGAAAGTCATCTCCATGGCCACCTCCTGTGAGACGTTGTTTCCTTTGCACACTGAATTCTGAAACAGCGATGCTCGCATGGGCTACTATTGTTGCCCAGACGACTTCTAATGCATCTGGTGTCAGTTTGGTGCAATTAGTTTACTTGGAAACACACCCGTCTGTTAAATACAGCGTCAACAGGCAGCTACAGAGATTCTCAATATTCCTACTCTGCACTACAAAAAAAAAAGTCACTGGGCTACACCTGTAGCCCGCGCGAGTATCCGAGGGTTAACATTCCTGTCACCTGTCAGAGAAAGAGGCTCTGAAAGCAAGAATCAACAAAATGAACTTGGCATACAAATTAACTACGAACCCTTACAATAAGATGATCTCGATCAATGCAAAACTTGAAATCAAATCAACGTGGTACATATATTAGCTAACACGAAAGACGACGACTAGCTTGCAAACCCTCCCAGAATTGACTGCAATATCCGATCTTCCCGAAATATACTGTGAATCTAGTACTCTTTAATGTCAGTAGGTAACACATACTTTTTTATTTTCTAAACAGTAAAGATTAAATCCCATATTTAGTCCTAAAGGTTAGTCACAGATATACAGTTTACCATAATGACTCAATCATACTGTAAACATAAGAAAGACCCAAAATAACCACAGAACTGTTTGAACATCGCAATAGGCCTATATTGTAAAGTGAATTCCATTCATATGTGATTCACAAGGCTTCTTAGAGGCTGCCAAGAGGACGGTGAAGTGCAAACTCATGAGGAAATAACTATACTCCGATTTACCAATAATGAACGGAGACAGCTGTCAAAGCTAGCACGTGGGGAAATGCTGAGGCAGATCATGACTCATAACATTCCAAGAGGCTTTCAGGAAGACACAAATACTGGAAAAGTTAGCCCCCCTGCCTGGCGGTCTAATGACCGTGACGACTGAAGGCACAGTAGAACACTGAGTCAAACCATGTGCTCACTGCTGTGTCTGCATACATTGCAACACTGCTGGCTGTTGCCATGGAGACCATTACCCCTCTCGTCTCCACTCCTCACCTTTCAAGCGGATGACAGCTTTCACCGTTCATCTTTTGTAATTCAGAGTAGATAGTCTCCCCTGTACTGTTCATTTTCAATTAATTGTCCGTGATGCATACTACCTCAAGGATTGGCTGGTAATGATGATGTATGGTGTCAACAATAGAACAACTGTCAAACAATAATTTTTTCTTGTCGTGTGGCCTCCTGAGAGGCCGAGTGCAGGTCTTTATAGTTGACGTCCGTGGACGACCTGTGCCTTGGGATGAGAGATGGAATGGATGAAGATGAATGAATAATAAATAATAATGTTATTGGTTTTACGTCCCTTTTAACTACCCTGGCTTTCAGAGACGCTGGGGTGCAGGAATTTTGCCCCGAAGGGGATCTTTAACGTGCCAGTAAATGTACGGGGAAACCATTAGACTACAACCCATGCGTTTACCGAGTCAGCAGATAGCTTGGCCCCATGACCTAATGCTGCCAAACAATACTAAAAGAGGAGATATGACGGGAGTGAGACAACATATATATCAGTGGCGGTGTGATGAATCTGTGGAATGTTGTGGAAAATGGGAAGGAGCCATGCATCAACTACAAGGTAGTCAACCCCATGGACATAAAATATGGGTTCAATAGAAAGTAATATTAGGCTTATTGATTCATTTTGATGATTCACAATAACATATAGGCAAATAAGGAAGAAAAGGAAAGGAAGCTTGTAGTTTAACGTGACCGTTAATCTTGAGACACAGGACCTCCTTTTTACGTGGAATCCGAACCACAGGACATGGCATTTCACTTCGAAAATCTCACATGCAATGACCGGGAAAAATAAGGAAGACCTAACTCCTGTGTCTTCCTGAATGTTCCAAGTGATCAACAGTAATCGAGAAGACTTTCATCAAAAGTTAATGTTTTTCAGTTGGTAAACACGATTGTACACAATTGTAATTGGTAGTTCCCTAATCCCGAAAAGAATATAACTTACATGAGATTAATCAATAAACGAAGCAAGAAGCTTTTCAGTCGGCAGGCCTAGTACTACTGTTGATCGACTGAAAAGCTTCTAATAGATTACATAGGCAACACTGATAAATGGCTTCTAATATTTCAACATCCAACAGCATGAATTGTCTGTTCTGCCTACACTAAACTGTGAGCATGTATGTAAAATTGTAACAATTCCTGACTTCTAGTTTAGGAGAAAGGCCTAGGCTTATTCCAGTGATAGCATGATAGTGACAGATAATTAAATCTACTCAACATGAACATTTGCATTTTTCTGATTGAAAACTGAATACAGACTAAATCAGAAAGTTTAAGAGAAGCGCTAACATGCGAAATTACGGTATTATTTAAAAGTTTCTATTTTAAAGTTCTGGGTTCTAAGTTTATTTCTCAGAATAACAAACCACCTCAGATGCATAACAGATAGGCTACAGGTGTAAACAATCCAGAATTTACGCCAACTCAATAGCCGGCATCATGATCCCTTTCATCCGGGTTCCATGCAAACAACAAATACCAGCCCGCAACACTAGCATTGTCCCGGGCGCTTACTTTAAGACTCGATTTAATAAGTAGTGACAATGGTTCACAATGATCACATTAATACGCTCATTACCAAGTGCGAAAGAATGCTCCGCATAAATATAAAATACACATTTCTCGCACAAAATGCATGCAGGAATATAAATGAAAATGAGTGTCTTCCAATCCCAGAACTTCGGAAAGAGTTTTCTTTCATGCATTAACCTATATTCCACTCCCACAAACATTATAGAATAAAGCGGGGAAAAGACTGATCAATAAAATGAACCACCGGAGCCAGGTCACAAATCAAAACTATAATCTGGCCATAAGGACAAATATAAAAGAGGAAGAAGAAAAAAATAAAGTAGACCGCACCGCCTATTGGCGAGTTTCACATACATAGTTAATTATTATAAAGCCCGTACCAAACTGATATTATGGAGTATTTGCTAAGATGAAAAATGAGAGATAACATTTTGCCAACTGCTAAAATAAATTATTAAAATAGGCTCAACACTGAAGAACTGATCTAAATGCGAATGCCCGATTTACACACACGTACTTATCCATGTAACTTATAGGCCTATATATACACAAGTAAATCAACTTACGGAGAGAACCGCAGGAATTTCAAGTGCACCACCCGTAAAATATCACTCTTGCTAGCTATCCTGAGTCACTCATTTTGCTCACAATGTGTGATACACTATCAAAACAGAGGACACGACACAAAAACACAGTCACTATACAGCCAAGTGCAGAACGACATGTTAACATGGCAACATGCGACATTGTTCCTCACATTTATCATACACGCCCCGAACTTCAGCAGGAATAAAAATAAATCAATCTCAACCCCCATCTCCCTTACAATAAACAAAAACTGAATGTTACGGAGTTACGAAGATCTCATAATTCGACTTGCAGTTTAAATCTAGTGTTCATCTGGGACATTTGCCAACCTATGAAAAGTATCACTTCAAGTCACCAAGAAAGATAAATTGAGGGGCCTAGGCCAAGGAGGATAAATTAATGTGGAGTTGCCCAAAGCTCCTTTTGACCGTTGAACTATATAGGTACTACCTAGGCGATGACTGAAGACAAGCCGCAAGCCTTAATACCCCAGGCATTATATGCAAAAAACACGGCCAACCTAAAAAAAAAAAAAATGTAAAGCTGAAATTTGGCATAGATGTTCGCTAGTACCCTAGAAACAAATCCTGAAAAGTCCCCATATCTGCGGTGTCCGCGTCATAGTTTTTGGAGGATTCAAAAGGGCTTAAATAGGGCCTAGGCCTAAGTGCCAAAAACAGCATTTTTGCTTCCTGCGTTTAAAATATTGATCCAAATTTAGTTCTCGCGAGCTTTAGCAATTAATAAAAATGAACCAGTAGGATAACGGACTTATCAGGCCTAGTTATTGCTATTGATGAAGGAAAAAAACTAATTTAAAATTTTTAGCACAATTTTTACTCAAAAATTTGGATAATTTGTAATTAGCAGGTCATTATTTTTTAAACAACTGCTGATATTGACTAAAGACCCAGAATGAAAGTTATAAAGCATACTTTTAGCTTTACATTGGCACATTACCCATGTCTAGGCAAGAAACGGTTACCGAGTTACGGTCCCAAAGCATAACCGCTGTTGAAAAGGCACCCGATCGCGTTTCTAGGTGACAGCGCTCGGCCTGTCGGAGCAGGCCAACAATATTCCAAACAATTAATTCAGCTTCTAAACAGTCTTGGATTTTCAGTAAATTTGGTGGAAGTCCACAGGTACGAAGTTTCAGCGCTTCGTGAAGAACGTCCAATCCCGATTGCTGGAGCGTTCACCCAGTTTTCCTTTGACAACGCTGACTTTAACATAAGGACATTGGACGGGCGAAACACATTTCACTGCATGGGAGGCATCAAGTGCACAGGTCCAGCGCTTGACAGTGAAATATCTCCACTCCCACGTACACGAGAAGTTCCTAATGCTGGTGTGATTGCGGCGATGGGAAAGTTCAACATTTCGTGGTATCGGAAGCCCTCTTCTCATGGTTCAAAGGACGTCAAGATTAAGGAGTTAACTGTGGAAGCCCCAAACTCTGTGGCTTTTGCGTCGATGATGGACTCCTTGTGGTTATCTGGACTTTGGTCAGGTATTAATTTACCCGCCTCGTGGAACAGCTTTATGAAGACGCCACTGTCTGCTCATGCTCAACCAGCTCCCCTGACGACGTCAGTTGATACCCTTCCGTTCATTAACTTGGAACCGAGCAATCCATCAACTATATATTCCGCGTTGGAGTTTGCCGCAAGAGAGTGCGTGGAACTGAAACAAAGCACTTGTTTCGAAACCTTTGACCAGCCCCTATACGCGAAAGCTGCGGAGATAGTCGCATCGGACACTTCAGAGGAACTCAAAAACGTGGTTGTTCGTCTAGGCGGATTTCACATTCTAATGTCGTTTCTTGGGGCAATCGGCTACGTGATGAATGGAAGCGGTTTGGAGGAGCTCTGGGCGGAAATATACGCTAAATCGTCAGTGACTCACATGATGTCTGGACACGCATATTCTAGTTAGGCTTGCAATTTGCTCGCTCTTAAAAATGATTACGTTATGCCTTCAATTTCAAATGTATCAATAACTCGAAACTGTTCATGTTCTAGGGCCCGCAGAGCGCATTTTCTGACAAAACAGGCTGTCGGGACAATGTTACTCAACATGAACGACGGGCTGAAGGATGACAAGGACGAAATACAGGCGCTTTTTACCGAATTCCGAAAAGGCACCGCCAACGACTTGCTATCATATCCTTGCCTTCAACGTCTCACAGAGTCGCTTCATGACACATTTTCTTCAATGAGCCAGACATCTCGCACAGGAAAGCTGTGGATCGAGTACATCAGAAGTTCGATAATTGTCTCTACGATAGTGGCAAATTGGACTGCAAAAGCCTCAACGAACTTCGGGCAGTGAAATACAGCCAAAAAATTGCCAAACCACCGGTCACAGCGTCATTTCAGCTGGCTTCACTTCCGCCGACTTCGGCGGCATGCAAACAACATTCACTGCGGGTATATTTGCAAGTTCAGGAATGGTTAGGATTTTCTTTGGACCCGACCCAATGGGGATGGAAAATCCAACACTCAGCTATAGTACCAGTGACAACTCATCTTCCAGCTGCTCCAGATCATCTCAATTTGGTGTCCCGCAACTGCAAGAGCTCTTTTGGCAGCCGGTGTGAGTTCTGCTGATAGCGACTTAAGACCCGAAGTAAAAGTTGCAAAGAACACTGATTGTAGCTTTAAAACGATACATAGCCCATGCTCCTTAATGTGTGGGCACTGCATTGGAAAAGCATGTGGCAACGTCACATTTGATGGCTCAGACGATGAGGAGGACGATTGAGTCCGATGTAAGCTTTGTTTTGCAAGTGTTCTTTGTCTATTGCATTATTTGCATTAGGCATATTATGAATGTACGTTTAACTGCTAACTGCATTAAACTCGTTTTCACTAACCTTATCGACACTCAGCTTAACTATACAATGCGCCTTATAACTGGCACAATCAGACCCACGCCGACTTTCTGGCTACCCATACTTAGCCACATACAACCTCCATCTCTGCGTCGGAAAAATGCACTATTACGCGAGTACAAAAAGCTGTACAAAAATCCACACCTTGCTGTGCATGAAGACATACCAAACATCGGAAGAGGTAGGCTTCGCTCTCGTCATCCACCCCTTGAAACCGCGAGAACTTTAGATGCCAACAACTTTAATACTGATGACTGCTGGAGGCAATCATGGCAGACTAACGCAACAGCAGAGCAATTGAAGATGCCGTGCATATCAACGAAGCCACCCGGTTTTGAATTACCACGCAAGGACTGGTCAATACTTAATAGAATAAGAGCCAACACTGGAAGATGTGCATACCTTATGTACAAGTGGAAGAAAAGAGAGTCTCCAAGCTGTGACTGGTGCTGAAAAGCAGACGGTCTTCCATGTTGTGCACGAATGTCCCTTGAGAGCTTTCGCTGGCGACCAATCAGAGTTCCTGGTGATGACGGAGGGATCACTGGACTATATTCATGGACTTGATATTAGTTTGTAGTCTGTTATAATTATCTTTATGATTGTAATATTATTTAACTGTACATTTTGTGATGTAGCCATACGCTAAATAAATAAATTAAACTCGTTTTGTTCTATGCAAACTGTTTCTGCTAGTTTACCAGGATTCAAAGGAATACCATCCTAAAAGTTCTTGAGCAAAGATACAAAATGGTGTCAGCAAAGGTGAATAGATGGAGCCCACCAGCGTAAATGGGCGTTCGTTCGGAAAGCGACTGCCACACTTCCACTTTTATATTTGTATCTCTGCTGCTGTTTGTCGGATGAACATGGGCAATGTATCGTTTTAAAGCTACAAGTGTGCTTTACAACTTTTACTTGGGGTCTTTAGTCGCTATCAGCAGCTGTTTACACGATAAGTCCCGGGTAATGACAAATTTTCGTGAGAAAAGTTGAGCTAAAAATGTTTGATTACTCATCTGTTTAAATGTATGGCAATAATTACGACCAATAAGATCGTTATATATAACTCAGTCCGTCTCTTATTACTATCAAAGCTCATTAAAACTGATTTTGGATCAATATTTTGAACGCAGGAAGCAAATATGCTGATTTTGGCACTTGGGCCCCATTTAAGCCCCTTTGAACTCTCCAAAAACTATGACGCGGACGCCGCAGAGATGGGGACTTTTCAGGATTTGTTACTAGTGTACTAGGGAACATCTATGCCAAATTTCAGCTTTACATTATTTTTTTTGAGGTTAAAACTTAATATGCCTGTGCTATAAGTGACGTTACCTTGTGGGTGTAACGTGTAATTTATGCGGCGGGGCTTTTTTTAGCCAATTTTCATCATGGAAAAATAGGTTATGAGATCGATTTGTGTCCGTGTATGTGTGTGTGCGTGTGTGTCCCCCTAATGAAACCTAAATGGCTCGAGGGATTCAATGAAGCTCGGTAAGAACATAGTACTATTTTGTCCGACCCGTACCTTACCTTTCAAGTGTTAAAAAGTTTCACCAATCCAACATGTCGACAACGCGAAATATTTCACCGGCATTCTATAACTCCGAAACTACAGGGTAATCCAATAAACTCCGGACCGGCTGTGCGTGTTTTTCCACTGCGCGCATGGAGAGACAGCTGCAGTAGGCAAGGTCACGCTGTTCACGTGTTTTGCTTAGCGAGCGGTGTGACTTTCAGTATTGGTTATATGATGTGGTTAAGTTATCACCAGTGTGATTATTAGTGTGTCCTGTACTAAGTCACAAAGTGTATTGTGGCTCAGCGTATGTTTCCCACTGCACATCGTGTATTTATTTATGATTCGTATGTGTTAACTCGTTTAGCTCGCCGAGTGAGAGTACGAATTTCAGAACGATTTCCTGGCCGTACAACCATTTATGAATATTACAATAAATTTCAGGCCACGGAAGTGTTCAGGCTAAGAAATCTAAAAGACAGCGTACCGTTCTAACCGAAGAAACATTAGACGACATCGTTTGGAGAATTCTCCCCAACAGGTCTTTCTCTGTGCGAAGATAATGCGATCAAAGTGAACGCTTGTATAATGAACCTACGCAACAATCTTCAGCTAATTCTACATAACCCTATAATAATAATAACCCCTGGCACTACAGCCCATGAGGGCCTAGGCCTACCAAGCGACCCAGCCATTTGGCCTGCAGATATTGGGGTGATGCGTGGATAGCGCGTCGGGTCCCTTCGGCCGTTAATCTAGGTTTTCGTGACCGGGGCGCTGTCTCACTGTCAGACAGCTACTCAATTGTCCTCACGAGGCTTGAGTGCACCCCGTTCCAGCCCTTACGTCAGTTTCTAAAATCCCTGACGGAGCCGGGAATCGAACCCGGGGCCTCTGGGTGAGAGGCAGGCGCGCTACCCGAACACCGTGGCCTACATAATATAGAACAATCCAACATGGCGATCATCCGAAATACTGAAGACAGTTCTCAATATCTACAAATCTGCAGGGTGTATCAAAATGAATATCGGGGTTTTAAGGCTTTGTAGTATTTATTACAGTTAACGTACAATTGTAAATTATACATCAAATGAAAGAGCAACTCAAATAGTTTGTCCTGCAAGTGTTCGTACCTGTGCGCATGCGCCAAGATGGCGACTAGGGAGCAGTTCTTTGTGTTTTATAGTTTACAAGGACTGAATCTGTAGTTACAGTGCAACGTGTGTTCCGTATTACGTTCCGGATGACAGAGCTTGTTTCGCATGGCCTCCACGTTCACCCGATGTGACGCCATGAGATTTTTACCTTTGGGGGTTCGTAAAAGATCATGTGTATGTGCCTCCGCTACCAGCTGACCTATCCGACTTCAGAAACAGGATTGTAGTGTTGCAACAATTAGGCTACTCCAGGGACACTGGGCAAGGTTTGAGACGAACTCGGCTATCGGCTCGATGTGTACCGTGTGATGAATGGTGATCAAATTGAACACTTGTAGGACAAACTGTTTGAGTTGATCTTTAATTTGATGTATTATTTAAGTTTATAACTGTAAGTTAACTGTCATACATGCTACAAAGGCTTAAAAACCCGATATTCATTTTGATACAACCTGTATTACAGCATCGCAGTCTACAATTCTCAAGCCATGTCATTACGTTTGGCATCGCCGCCCATCTGTCATCTGGTAGGCCTAGCGTAAGCACATGGTAATTGCTAACACTGCGTTAACACATATATTTTGACGCGAAATGTTTCCAGATATACAACAGAACATAACGTCCGCTAAATCTACACATAAATATCACAAATATAGGATACATAATATCATGTACTGTCAATTCCCGATAAGGTAATGTCCCAATGTCTGAAGTTTTATTTTTGTGTTGCTATGCTCACTGCCGTCATTGACGCGCTCAGAAAAAATATTTGAGACTATTCTTACGAACTAAGAGACTGCCTTTGATAGTAAATTCTTCACTTTTTGTCAACAGATGCACTCACCATAGTCACAATAGGCCTCCAAGCTTAATGTTGGCAGTCTATACTCTGTATTACGGAAGGTGGACGGTGGTCATCCGCTTGAAGGGGTGGTGTGGAGAGGAGATGTGAGGGGAAACGGTCTCCATGGCAATAGCCAGCTGTGTTGCAATGTACGCAGAGACAGCGGTGAGCACATGGCTTGATGAAAATGAAAATCCGCATCCTGCTTCCAGTCTCCGACCGGGTCAGGAATGGAATGAATGAAGCCCCCATCTAGCGGCGAGGATATGAACTGTGCCGGCTGCCGAAGCCTGTCGCACTCCACGGGAGCAATGATTAAATGCATGACATATGAAATGATAGTGGCGAGTGTTGCTGGAATGAAATTTTGACAGGGAAAACCGGAGTACCCGGAGAAAAACCTGTCTGCCTCCGTATTGTCCAGCACAGATCTCACATGGAGTGACCGGGATTTGAACCACGGACCCAGCGGTGAGAGGCCGGCGTGCTGCCGCCTAAGCCACGTAGGTCCTACATGGCTTGATGCAGTGTTCTAATGTGCCTTGACTCGCCACTGTCATTCAGTGTACGGCTAACACACAACAGACCGCCAGGCCGGGGGACTAACTTCCCCTGTGTTTGTGTCTTTCTGCAATCCTCTTGGAATGTTATGTCCCAGTGCCAACGCAGCATTTCCCCCACGTGCTAGCTTTGACAGACGTCAGCGTTCATTATTCGTAATACAGATTATAACAATAATGCTCCACTGGTCACGTGATTTAAAAACAGGTAGCTTTCTAATGAAATCTACCTAAAAGCTCTTGCCAACTGAGTGCAGTTCCTAATGTACAGGAATATAGGGGCCACATGAAGATATATACCAAAACTAAATTACTAGGCACTAGCGGCTTCAGTGGCGTAGTCTGTAGCATGCTGAACTGCTGTGCCCAAGGTCGCGGGTTCAAACCCGGCCGAGATCGTCAGATTTTTAAGAGCGTTCAAATCCTTCCGTATGCCCATGTCATAGATGTACGGCACGTAAAAGAATATAATAAGGACGCCGGAATTTTGCCCCGAAGGGGATCTTTAACGGCATGTAAAAGAACCTAACCACTGCAATTGGTAGTGTGTAGCGAAATGTGTAGGTTATATTTGGTGGTTATGAAACGCCCTATAAGTTCCAACGTTCGCCGCTAAGCGTCTGGTAGCCAAAGTTGGAACTACTTGAACTTTTATTCATCATCATTTATCAATTAATTTCTCATTATCTCTTTTCGTGAGGTTGGCGTCAGCCGTAGAAACTATCAGCCACGTGGAATTTCATCGTATGTCATCCGCGACCTCGTTGTAAACGGGATTAATAAGGGGTATAGATAGATTGAAATTACTAGCCACTGGAAGTCCACCACGCTGTAGGTGATCAAAACTTAGTAATAAGACCAGTTTATTTAATAGTGCTGCCATAATTTGACTTACAGCCAGGCACACAACACTTACTAGGCATCTGAAATATTTTATTGGTGAAGAATTTGTTGGTTAAATTCATTACCAGGCATTGGTGACACATACAAATTAATACGTGAAATACTCACTTCTACAATTTTCAGCAGGTCTGATTTACCACGAGGAATTTCACGGACGTTGAAATAGTTAATACGAACTGCTTTTAGATGCCGTCATATCAAAATAAACGATATTTATGAACAAAACTTAGCATATGATCTTACGTGTTTTTACAACTTAGAACCCACATCCTGTGTTGCCAACTCTAACAAATGCACGGCTTTAGAATTATAGACGGCGATGATTACAGCAATCAAACTCAAATTTTGTAGGTTGATAGAGGCTATTAACGTACCTTACATGTGGGCCATTCAATAAACTGATGAGCACAAAACCAATATGACGGCGACACGAAATACAAATATTTACAAGGATTTTGATAAGAACTTATTTTCGAATATTTGAAATAAGTCTTCTGCCGATCTAATTACCTGAGTGCAATGAAACTTGGCATAGCGAATCTTTATTCTGAGACATCTAATGATGTTGAATTGTTTTTCAGGAATTCAAGATGAAATTAGTTGGAAATTTTAAAACCACCTTTTAATTAAATTTCTCGTACCTTATTCAGGCGATAGCAGAGAAGTTCGTATGATGGGCTGTACCAGTGAACAATTCCTAGGCGTTAAAAGGCTCATCGTGTAACTTAGGATACATATTTTCCATTGTTGGAGGTGTATTGAAGTGAGTTATCTTGATGAACGACGGAAGCTTTGATTTAAGACAGTACCATAGTAAGACGATTATGCTTTCTACTTGTTTATTATCTATAATGAACACAACTTGTGGATACTGAATTTTGATTTCTTGCTGTATACTTTCCCACAACGTAGGTCGTGTACTAAAAGCTATTTAAAACATCACATGGAAAATGCTTTTAACAGGAGGGAGAAATTGTAATGGAAAAGGACAGTATGTACGAATATAGGCTATTTAGTTCTTCACAAAACTACGTGTTTAGTCTACTTTCGAATGTTGTAAAAAGTGAAACTAGACCTAAGAAATCTACAAGGCCCAAATGTCCGTGTGTATATCCCACCTTGTATGGCCAACACAATAGAACAGATGAAGATGGCGGGTGCACAAAATAATAGAACATTAAAATCAACAACTAAGAACAGAACTTCGTAATTAAGGCGAATCTTGAAAAGAGATTAGTATCATACCAGGGCTTACACTTGCATTAGTCTAATGTTTACACACTGAAGATAATGCACAGCGGTCATCTTGAAATGGCAAAATAAATTTAAAAATCTCAGAATTTTAGAGCTAGTTCTCAAAAAAGTTTTGCATAAGACGATTACACATGGTAGATGGGACGATACAGCAAACACGTTTAATGTACGCACTTTAAGTCATGTTTAGAGCAACACAATGACTGTACACCGTACGAATCATTCAATATTTGTCCGTACGAATCATTCAATATTTGTCCGCTAGGAGGCATATCTCGTAGTCGTCCGTTTAACATCACTTGTACAGTTGGTTTAAAGAGTACGGGGAAGACGAAGGCACTGTAGCCTACTGTAAACATGCCATTCGTACAACAGACCGTATTGAAATTTGAACATTGCTTCAGGAGGGATTCCGACAAGTGGATGTTGCTGCTCGTGTTGGAGTGAGTCAAAGTGATGCCTCGAGGGTGTGGAGCAACAGGGAAACCTAAACAGTTGCTGATCGACAAAGAACAGGACGACCCCTCAAAACCACTCTTAGGGAGAATCGGTATCTGTTGTTGTTTCTGCACGTCGTAGGTCAATTGGTACTGCCACGTATTTCCACTAGGTTCTTCGAAGGGCCACTGGAGAAAATGTGTCCGGTCAGACAGGTCACAATTGGCTGCATGAAGCAGCGCTGATGTCAAGGGTACCTGTGCCAAAACTTCCTCTGAAATTACAGAATAAGGCAGCTCTTGCAAGGTGGGGGAGCGGGGGGGGGGGGGGGGGGAACAACTCATCGTATATGTTAGCAGGAAGACTGGAAGCATACTCTCTTTACTGATGAGGTCTTCTTTGGTTTGAACCCATACAGCAGGAGCATTCGAGTGTGGCGACAAGTGGGTGAGAGATTGTATGAGCCCTTCATCAAGGAACGCCACCAACAGCAAGGAGGTTCAGTCATGTTTTAGGGTGGGATCATGTTTCATCGACGTTCGCCTCTAACTCCTATCCACGGTGACATGGCTAGTCTGGTGTGATGATGATCGCTTGACGATCTAAGCTGGTCATCGAAAGTGAATTTATGTATTAATCTCATGAACTTTTTTCGGGTTTAGAGTAACACCCATTACAACTGGGTACAATCGTGTTGACAGACTGAAACACATCAATTTCCATTTGAACCAATCTTGTAAGTTTGTTAGATATTCCTGCCTCTTCATTGCCTTCTATAGCTGATCCCTTTTGATACTGACAAATGCTTGTTTAAAATCACAAAATAGCTAGTGTACTTCAATGTTATGCTCGCTGTTTTTCACGGATCTGTCTGATGGTAGAAACCTGGTCCGTAGTAGATCCGTTAACTCTGAAGCCGCACGGGTACTCTCCTAGATATTCTTCTGCAATCTTCTGTCTCCCAGCAATGATGTATGCTAAAATCTCTGCATAGTAGGTACAAAACAAAGTCCCCGATTCTTGGATGTAACTGGCAATCTAGAGAACCACTGGATGGTTTTTGATGCGGTTTTCACCATTCTGTAAAGGATTTCTCGAAAAAGGTTTCTGTAGAAAAACATTCATATTTGACCATAGGAAGCCGAGCAGTAACGATTTCAGTGAATAGAGCCGAAGAAAAACCTGCCGTCCGCGCCTTACACTGGAGGAAAACCTTTTAAATATCTATATACTGTGCCCATATTGAGGAGAAGCCTAGTTGATTTTGTGAGCGACGATTTTCGTAATTTTGAAGAGCGCGCCGGTAGGATGTTTCGAAGATTCGCCGAGAAATTGCTAGCGGAAACGGAGCTGTAGCGCCTAGTGGCTGTTCAAGAAGTGATGTTTTTTCTACTTGTTGCATAGAATGAAGAGGCGGAAATGCCATAATATCGAGGGAATATCCGCAAAATGTTTCTACTATTTTTGGATTTCGTTTCAAGAAAATCCATGAAGGAAGTCCGTAGTTATATGTGATTATGCGCCCATTGTCTGGTGTGAGCCCACGAGTTGTCATGTTGATATCGCTTGGGTTGAGTAGCGAACAGTACAACTTGGATTGACTTCGAGGCCTGGCTGAGTGTCGCGGAAACACATGCCATTTTAATGTGCCCAGGCACTTGGTAGTTTAAGCCTGAGCTCAGACACTACCTGAGGGAAGATGATTTGAAAAGAAAAGGAAAAGGGTTTAGGAGTGGAAACAATCTTAGGCAGAGAGGAAGAGAATCCAAGCCAAAATAATAAGTGATAGGTAGTGAGAAAGAAAATAGTTAAACTGCGCGAAACTTGTGGAAGCAACTTGAATAAGTGGGAGCCTAAGCATGGATAACGGAGAGAGCAGCGTGAGCTGAGGTTACCGGCAAGCTATCGCTAAGTGCTCTTTCCCTCCCGAGCGTGAATTTGGGTACTATGGTGGAAGGGTGGTGCGCTGGCGAGCAAAGGTGTGCCAGATGAAAAGGATGCATGTACTTTCCCTTCAAAAGGGTGAGATTTTCTGGAGCATTCTGAAATGCTAGAAATATTTAAATTAGCCGGAATATTTTTATTACCCGACACTGTCGGATCCCCAACAGAAAGGCCGAATGCCCCCCAGAGTGGGCAGAGATAAAGCACCTTCTGGGTTTTTAGTGAGAATTTTTAATTATTAGTAGAAATCGTTGGAGAGAACGAATTGTTGCGTTTAAAGAAGGCTAAACTCTTACCCAGCAGGGTGCCGACTAAAAGTTTAGAAAGGATGAAAAACTCAAACCTAACTTGAACAAAACTAAAATTCTAAACAGTAAATCACAGGACAGAGCGAAAATCTCTTCAAGTAGGAAGCTGGCTGAGCGAGCTCAACTTTCCTTATTAATTTACTAGAATTAGCTAGAATAGCTAAAAGAAACTTCTTGAGTGATATTAGCAAAAGTGTTGCTCTAAACTCAACAACAGATTGATTTTGTAGTAAATTTATCATTCGGTGATTTTGTTTATTTCTTTGAATATAGAATCAATTCAGGAGACAAAATAGGGAAGAAAAGGTCCTGCCTAACAGTTCTTCTAGCAATAGAAGTAGGAAAAACAAATAATAGAGATTTTATTTAACCAAGTGAGGAAGTTAAAGAATAGTAACAATGTAGATCTCAGATCTATTTTGGGTTAAAGGACTATTTGTTTTGTTTTAGAACAATTTAAAGGTCTCAGATCTATAATAATGAAGAGTTTTACAATTAACAAGTAATGTTGAGCAATTTGGAGGTCTCAGACCTATTGCAAACACTAAAACACCTCACAAGGGTTTTCGAACTGTGCATACAATTAAAAGATTTAAAGCCTATAATGATAATAATAAAGGACATACAATTTGGTTTAATATTTAGTTAAATTGGTTAGGTAGAATACGATAATTTAAAATAAAATGCTTTCAGAATGCCTTTGTAGCAAGCGAAAAGGTTATAAATCCCTGGGAACAGCAGGAGAAGAAAAAGAGATTAAGTTAATAACTGGATTATAACCACTAGTAATTATGCAGACATTAAGAGATGATAAATTCTAATAGGACAGGTCACCTTTTGTGAAGCCTGGATTACACAAATTAGATAAATGTTTAACAATTAGAAAACTCTAAATTCCGGGACGTAGCAGGAAAAAATGCGTATTAAAATGTGGGTTTGTAACCACATGTATATTTTTACAGAATGAATAAATGTTAAGTTTAGCAAAAATGGGAGGGCACCTATTTATAGGCGAGGCCTCATTGAATAAAAGTAACTAGTTTAAATATACCCTAAATTGTTAGTAAAGGGAATTAGGAGTATAGGAAATAGGGAATCAGAGTCCTGGCTGATTTTACTGATACGAGCAAATCGCGACGCGGAAGAAGCCACACATTCACTTTTGAAGGTCTGAAAGTTTGTATAACATGAGAAAAATGTTCCTATTGCAGTTTATGAAGATGCACTGAGTTGAACTTTAATATGATTCTGGCGTTATAGAGTTTAAGGTTGCAAAATAGTTCTATTTAACTTAAAGTTGGCAGTAATTTTGACGGTGTTGATTATAGTTCTTCACGGTTTAGAGTCTATAGAGAATGGAAAATAAATGGAATTATTCCAGAACTGAAGTTACAGTTTAAAGGAGCAAGTAGAAATCCTTCGAAGGCAGACAAGTTAAGTTTTAGACAGCTATGAATTTGACATAAATCCCTCGTTGCAGGGAAGGTATTCCCTTATTCAGTACAAGAAATGCTAGATTTCATGACTTTAGTAGCGAGCCGAGTTGGCTAAGCATGACAGTTCCCGCGTGGGGCAGTTATTGCACAATTTTGCGAAAATCCCAACACTGCCTATAACTTTCATTAAAAGCATTCAAATGTTTTTAAAACCTTTTCAAAATGGTTAAAATCAATGTAGGTAGTTACTTATCTTGCCATGATAGATTGAAGTTTGATGTTTCCTGCAGCCGTTAAACCCAAATTTTAGACATGACGTCTATTTGGATCACCTCATAGATAAGGAGGTGGTCCTCCTTCAGAGAACTGAACTTTTCACGTAGCCGACTAGACTGTTAGTGAGCGAGAAATTTGAACACCCAGATAGCCGGAAGACGTAGGGGAGGGGGAGAGACAAAGAACAAAAAACAGAGTGGGTAACATTTAAAGATAAAAACACTCTACATAATACAATTTGCTTCATAGAATAGAGTCTTCAAGGAGATTGCAGATAACGATAACAACGACGTCTGCTTGCGTGGTTTGAAACCATTCTTGAAGTTGTGAAGTTCAAAGCTTCGACAGGTTACCGCGTGGAGCGCCGTTATACTTAGCAGGGAAGCTGAAACAGACTCAAATACAAAATCAACACATATCCAAAGAAACGAGAATACAAAAAAGGGTCCCTGTTGGTGTCTGCGGAGGGAAATAACGAAACCAAGGAAAAAGGAAAAGCCAAGAGCAGCGACTGCTAACTCTAACTAAACGTGTATTCCAAGAAATACACCAGCACTATAGAGCATCCAGCGTTTAGAAAAGACTGTGGAGCCTTATAGCGACAGTGTTGCTAACTCGAGGCAGAGGTAGCGCTGACGTCATACGTTATGTTCACCCGCTTCGAGTACTGTCCTTTCATAAGTTAGCGAGACAACACAACCCCAGCAGCTACCTGAAGTAGAACACGCTCAGGAAGGAGCAGTTTTGCCGGTGTTAACTGATTGGAACAGTATTAAGGATACCGTACGCGAAGAGAACCAATAACGACATTCATTTCGTTGTGATATAACGCATTACTAATTGACAGATGTCGAGAGCACAACCCTTCCTTCCTTCCTTCTCGGATGTATGCTGACGATGTTAACAATTTTTACGTCAGCAATAGTGTTGATCATCACCTTTTTTTGTTTATTAGTTTGGCTATAATTTAGTTTCTTTCAATTCTATTCTTGTTGTTTTGTTTAGATTAATATCTGTAATACTGTAGTGAGTTAGCCATGCGGTTAGGGGCGCGCAGCTGTGAGCTTGCATTCGGGAGATAGTGGCTTCGAACCCAACTGTCGGCAGCCCTGATTTGATCGAACAGAAAATAAAACAGACACACAACACTAACACCAATGACGGATAGTGCTTCAGAACTTATGTTGCCGACGGAACCGAGCACGTGCTCCACTCAGGGCGAGCATGCAGCACTGTACGAGGCTCTTCTTTCCAGCGTGCTAACCTCGAAAATGTTTAAATCACTAAGGCGTAATATAAACGATACTTGTATGCAATAACAAAGGTAATCAATTGACAGATAATTGTAGGAAGCTATTATGACGAAAAATATATAAGTTCAGAGTTCCTTCATGATAAAAGGTGTGGTAACAAAACCAGTGTAAGAGGGGGGTCCGTTAAAAGTAAAAGCCCATAAGACCCACAGTCTTTTCTAAACGCTGGATTCTCTATAGACCAGTGTCGCATAAGCGTGCTTGGAACAGCATAGCAGTTTCATTATCTGCGGGTACCTGATTCTTGAGCTGAAATATTTCTTGAGCCGACGTTGGTTGGGGTCAAGCTGCTTGGCAGTTCTGATTTACGGAGAATATCCATTCTCAACGCAATATTATAGGTGGGACCAGATATTGTGAATGCCAATCTGTGTCGCAGCAGATCCAACCCACAGCTAGTTTGGTCTACGATTCTGGGCAAATCTGAGTGAAGGATTTTGCGAAGTGCATAACTTCTGACCAGTTTACGTTTAGTCAACGATATGGGAGCGGCTATGCCTAGCGTGTCGTTTGGAAGAGTATTCCTCGCCCACGATAGGCTTCGATCTGAACGTTTTTTCTAGCAGACACAAAAAAAAAAAAAGGAAAATACTCCCATAGAATAAATCAGAGTACCGTGCCAGTTAAATGACTGTTACCAGTAAAATTGTATTGGCCAAAAGAAAATCCAAAACACAAATATTTGTTTTATGGACTTCGTGAAATTTCCGGAGTGAATCTGGAAGTATCGCAATATCGCTGATTGTTTTTGCAGTGGCAAAAGTCATGAGTGTTAAATGTTTGAACGTTTAATGGGGCGTCGGACAGTCGTCGATATTTACGTCTATAGCGCCATGAAACAACCCCGTAAATGTTAGAGGGGTCCGTCACCCATTTTTTTATATCATGGTAATTATGGTTTTCCTAAAACCGTATTTTCCTTTTCTGTGATTTAGTTAGTACTGTACATATTTGTTATCTATCGATAATAAATAATTAAGGAAGCAATATTTAAGAAATTGTTATAATTATATGCACTATTGCAGACTGCTTCCCGATAATGATGTTGTTGACTAATGATCGTTGTCATTAAAAATCAGGTCCGATAATGATTCCTGGTGACTGATTGATGAAACTAGTGGGTTTTTAGAAGACAGATTTGGATGCGGAATATTATGTGAAATTTATAATAATATGATGATATTTAAATGAGGTCTTGATATGTAGAAACGGAACGGCTTTCCTAAATATTAAGCGTGTATCATCCAGGGAAATAATTGTAACGTGGTAACAACGCTTAAAAGTTGTGAGTACAATGGGAAGAATTATTATGAAATCTAACAAGTATGTGATGGATCTGGAATATTGTTAAATATAGTTGAATAGGGTCACATGTTTGCGATTGATCCCCTGATAAATGCTATGGTAAGCCATTTGATACCGTCAGTGGAGCTGTATGGCATTATTACGACATAATAATGTGGGAAAAAAATTGAGAAATATAATTATAAAATTGGATGAAATAAATATAAATGTACTGTGAGGGATGAATTGTCACCCCATACCACTGTTAAAAGAAGGGTTGGACAGTGTAGTCGCCCCAAATTTACGCCGGATTATCCATCAGTAGAATTTGGTATTCATAAATTCCATTACTATAAAAATAAAGAAATTTATGTTCTGAAATAATCGTTTTAGAAGTGAATAATAAGAATAAGATGATATCAAAGCTTAGACCTGCTGGAAGCCATAACCGTATTCCAATCTTTTTGAATGATGGTGCATTTACTAATTACAAATTCTATTATGTAAGATATAGAATTTATTTCCGCTAGTGTTATTGATGTTATTCAATCCGTTCTTCATGGATGGTCTGATATGATCACATTTTGTAATAATTTTCTCACAAGGAATAATAAAAATAATAATAATAATAATAACAATAATAACGTTTGAGTTCATGATCTGATGACTATTTTTGGAAAGTCTATGTGATGTAAATGATAAATTCGATATGCTCCAATTAGAAATATCATTAGCTTGGATAAAAATAAGAAGTGGAAAATTAATAACTTTTGATGGAGGAAATTTATTTCCCGAATTTAAATATTTGGGATAATTGATTTATTGGAATCATTTTTGGATCTCATAAACAAAAATGAGTTTTAGCAGGTCATTAAAAAATTCTCAAAATGATATGAAGATTTGATTTTCCTAGTGGAAATATTGTTTCTTCAGGATTAATAGGTGACAATTTAAAATCATATTTGGAAATATTAACTTCAATGATTACGAATCGACTTGTACATTTTTCATCCAGAGGGCAGATGGACTGATAATTTCTGTACCTCTGGGACAGTGAGCATTTTTGTAAATAACTTGATTGATTGATACCAGGGCGGACTGATAATTTTCCTGGATATCAGAATAAGTGAATAGGATTACTTTCTGAGTACGGATTTGTGTTTATTTTGCGCGTCAAATTTATTTGTGTGACCAATAGAGGATTAGGGATCCAGGGAGCCGCAGGGATGTATTCTCTAGCAGGACTGGTATTTGTTAATTCTTTCCTCCCTGTGGAAACCATTATTTTGTTTATTGTTAGGATGTTGAAAGTTTAAATTAAAATGAGATTGTTTTTAGAAATCTGTGTTATTCATGGTTCCAACGTTTCCCTCTGTCCCGCTGTAGTATGGACTTCGATGTCCGCCTTTCTAGTTTTGAATCGATGTTTTGTTTAGCCCAGATTGACCCCGAGACGTTTTGAGTCTCATGCTCTGCTGACGTCGAGGTTTATGCTTGTGTGGTCGTTGGACTTCGGTTAAACGGGCACAATACAGTACTATGAGTGTAAGAATTGTTCTGCATGAAAAGTTCGTCAAAGAAGTCCGCAACTGCATATCTCTATCGTTAATACATCGCCCACTATAAGTGTTTTAGTATGTTTTCATTTCTTACAACGATCTCCATTCATTGGAAATTTAAATAACTAGCTTCGGAGCGAGCCTATCACCCCAGATTCGACCAGCATCAAACAGTTGAGTCGTGTTAACACTTCAGAGAAGAGTTTATGTGTTTGGAGTTTCGCGTAGCTTTTCTGAATTGCGTCTGGGACCTGCCGTCCGTGCGCCTTTTAGGTTTTAAAGACACCGGACGAAGTCAAGGCGGGTTGCTAGTTTTATATACAATACGGCAGCAGATATCCCTCACAACAGAAGGGAATCACTACGTGTAAACGCTAAGTTATTTACACAGTACAACGCCTGTCTGTCAGCTAAATGAGAACATTTTCAGCATCTTCTGTGAAAAGGTAAGTTCTTTATTAATCATGATTTGCTGGTGAATATACCATTAATTAATGTACTCTGTTACAGTTTCTACCTCCGCGCAATATGCGGCACAAGTTCGGTTGGCTGGTGGAAGGCGTGTGCGCGCGCGCCTGGTAGCTAGCCACTGGCCCCGCTCCAGCAAAAAAAAAAAAGAAGTAAAAAATCACCCCGTATAAGGCAGAGTAATGCTATATTCCATTGCTCTGGCATTTTCTCCCTTTGCCATATCACTACCATAGTCTCATTACCTTGTTAGTTTTCTCCCTCCATATTTTATCATTTCTGCTGTAATGTGGTCTTCTCCTGACGCTTTATTGTTTTTAAGAGCCTTCATTCCATTTTAACTCCTTCCAGTGTTGGTCTTTTGATTGATTCCAGCTCTACCTCTATTCCGCTTGGTTCCTGCCCCATCTCTTCCATCTGTCCAACTTCAACCCCATCTTCATGTCTGAATTCCGTGTCCAGCAGCTCACTAACATACTACCCACACCTGTTGAGCATCTGATCTCTGTCTCCTAATCTTTGCAGAAACTGCTCCGAGTTGAAAACCTTTTTTTATATTTTCAAACCATTCAGGCAAGCCTAAAAGTTGTTAGATGTGGCTTGGGAAGTAGTTAGAAAGAATACCGATTTGTCGTCAACAGATATGTAGTCGGAAAATGTAGATTTTTGTGGAATTAAAGACGGTTTATACTGTATAAGTGATGGGATTGAGTGTTATTTTTCCAACCCAAAAAATAATCGCTCAAAAATAACAATAATAGCTTGAGATAATTGGAAATGCAGTGGATCAAAGAATAATGATGATGCCCCGGCACATAAGGCTCGCACATCTCAGGAGTGGCTTGGGGCCAACGTTTCAGACTTTATTTCGACCTCGGATTGGCCTTCTGCAAGTCCGGACTTAAACCCCCTGGACTACAAATTGTGGTCCAAGCTTTAGGAGATGGTTTACAAGAGAAGGCCAAATTTTGAAATTTTAAAGTGTTCTCTTTTACAGGCATCAGCAGATTTTCCGATGGAAGTGGAGCGTAATTCAATTGATGAGAGGCCACTAAGACTGAAGAACTGTGTTTGTGCCAGAGGTGGCAATTTTGAATAATGACATGTGATTTTGATTTGTTTCACACCCATTTAACTTATATCATTATGATATTAAACTATCTCAAACCATTTAGTGTAAATTTACTGGAAACTTTGTGGCAGTATTTATAGTAAGACTAGGTATATACATTTTTGTTATAGCCTACAGAAGAGGGAGAAAATTAAGGGATAACGTGTTTACAACAAATATATATTTTTAATCACATGTATTTTTTTCATGTTATTTTTGCATGTCCCAATAATTGGATTATATTGTGTTGACCGACTGAAAAGTTGCAATATCAACTGTCTATAAAGTAACACTGAAAAATGGCTTCCAACACATGCCTTTGCTACTTTTAGTAGTGCATACCAGTATCTTGACCACTCCGTTTCAATGTCCTGCGATTCTTCATTGGAATTTCTCATCGATCATTTCCATGCATTTCTGACAGACAAGTTCCTTATACCAGAGTTTTTCCACTCTAATCCATCTGCAAATAGCCATCACTTTTTTCACTTTATATCGAACTATGTTTCAGAGCAGATCAATTAGTGGTTTCAGAAAAATAAGCCTCTGAATACCCGATCAATCTCCTAAATTCAAAGTCAGTAATTATATAATACACTCGTGTAGACTTTCACGGCCAGTTGAGTATTCTTCAAGACAGCTTTTTGGTTTATTAGGCCGTGTAAAACGTTCCTTGTTATCTGACGTTGGCGGCTGGCATTTTTAAAGATTCTTTTCTGAAAAGAAGTGGCGCCGTCTGAGGTTTATACAGGGGTGTTGGAATGTTCTCAAAAACATGAGTGGTTTGATGGTTACGAAACAATAGAACTGTACAACCAGAAACTACTCAAGTTTCATGTTATTTGAGAACATTCTAACAGTCTATATAAACCCACAGACAGCACCACTTCCAGCTATTCAGAACAAATCTTTGAAAATGGTAGCCATACTTGTTGGTGAAACGTCTCATTGCAAGAAACTTCTTACACGACCTAATAACCCGAAAAGCCGTTCTTAAGTATAGTCTATTATTCCACTACCTCCTCATGCCCGTAGTCTTTTTTCTCTATCCTAGCATTGAAAACCACCATCAGAGCTACACTATCTTTATTTTTAACTCGCACTATCATTTCACTCAGTGCCTCGTCAAAATTTGTCTACTTAATCCTGTTTTGACCCTTCACATTGAGCATACACTGAAACAATCTTGACCCGAGTTTCTTACATTTCCAAATCTATCCACATTTATCATTTGAATACGGTACATTGCAGAAAAAAAATGTTACGTTCAAAGGTTCTTTTAACATACAGCCCCACTCCCTACTTTGCCCTACCAAGTTTTACATCCAACAGGTATACCTTCCTCCTTCCTATGTCTCTTTATTTGAACTTCAATAATACCTAGAACGTCCAATCCCATCCTACTTTACGACTCTGGTAGTTCTACTTTCTCCCTTCCATTACCCCCATTGATATTAAAAGCACCCCATCGGATACCAGTTCGACTGCGTGTCGTTCACAAGGAATGATCTGTCAGATGGGAGTGGGACTCCCGTCATTCCCATAGTCCGAGGCTTATATAGTGAAATATATTGTTATTTATGTTTATGTACACATGTGAGTATCTTCATTTACATCCTAAGTGTGCATTCGGCCTCCAAGACAAACCTACGTACAAAGTGTTGATGGCTGACCTAATTTGAGGAGCTCTTATTCTCACTGCTTGATATATCAGACAACTGGAGTTGCTAATAAGAAACACATTAGGTTCGTTCACCAAATTCCTGGGTGGGTGGAAGCAATTAAGAATTAGGTTAGCGAGTGGGTTGCAGATGGCGGTCGTCCAGTGCATATCAATGGAGAAATTGTGGCCATGGTGCTGGAAGATTCTGGGGGTTAATGAGGAAGATGATGAAAAAAGAGATTACCACACTGAGGAACTTTTTCCAATTTCAGTCACCATAGCAGCCATCGAACTTGCTTACACAACGTCGAGCAACACTCAACTGCTACAATTACCGATGTGGCGTATATGAGGTGTCGGCATAATCAACCAATCATTGCAGCTAAAGACATTAGAAGATTTAAAAAAGCGATGACCACTGACACATTTTTGATGCATTATGATCACTAGTGTTAACTTAATTCACCCCAAAAAGAAAGGGAAAGAATACTTTTATATAAAATGTTTTCGAATTCCTGTTTGGATTGGCAAGACTCCACTGTAATTCATTATGAACTTTATCACACTTTGCATCATATACTCGAGGGCCAACATTCCTTATAGCCCATTTTGAAGTGCGTTAAAACTCCTAGGTCAGATCACTGAAAATGACATGGAGAAATATGAGATCCACCAGTTAACCTGTCCCTTACTTGAAGTGTATGAGCCAGGATCTGAAGTCAGTGTGCAGCAGTGAAAAAGCTGATAGCTGGAGGATCTCTTCCACAATTATTGCTTGTTAACTTATCAAACATTTGGCCGACTTTGAAAAACTTTACAGCATGAGATATTCATCTCCAGAAAAACAGCTTCTTGCATTTACTGAGTTGTCTGCTCAACTGACTTAAAAGCTCGGGGAGGTCTTTCTTGATATTCGCACGATCAAACTAAATCCATTACAGGCATATTCGTCACGCTACAGCTAACCTTCCTTTCAGTAAAGGGTTTGTGCAGCAGGCAGTTTCTTGGCCACAGTGTGAATGATCCCATCCAGCCATCAACAAACGTTTCATTAGGTTTGCAACTCTGGAGTAACCGTATCATTTACTGTAATTTGTAGCTATAAAGTCATGTACTCACCCATGTAATCCAACCAGATGTTAGAACTGGCTGTCTTCATTGTTCACACATTCCTGTGATCTGATAGCAACTACTATTCTGAGTTTTCTTTGAAAAAGTGCGTTTTTTTGTTATTCTTCAGTTCTTCTAAGATGTTTGTGTTGAATAAATGTTCAAGGATAATTGCTATCAATTTGTATTATGGGGTTGGGACTTATTTGATCACAGCCCTGTGTATTTGGGTGTTTTGAAATTGTCTGATAAACTGTTTTTCTATGGTGACTATAGTAGTGTCTGTAGCTGCAATTATTAGCGTCGGGAATGGGATTGGTGCACCAAGACTTGAAATAAGGTACTATCCCGGCGTTTGCCCGGGAAGAGTATAAAAAACGGGGAAAAGTCATACTTCACATATCAGCTATCAAAAACGGGATTCTAACCTTCAATCTCCGCGTTTGCATAGAAAGCGTATAAAAAACGGGGAAAAGGCATACTCCACATAGCAGCTATCAACAACGGGATTCAAACCTTCCATCTCCGGAATGCTTCAGAGATAAAAAATCACAAGGGCTGGTTAGCAGATAGTTAGTGATAACTAGAGGAAAATTGTGCTATTTTTCTGAAAATTTGTTGAATTAAAATGCATAATGTGGTGTCTTGTGTTTTCAGTCACAGATGAAGATAATTAAGTATACATGTTAAGGTTTTTCACAATTAATAATGTCGATTTCAAATCAAAATTTCTAATTCAGAAACAGCGGGCCTATCTGATTTAATTTCGGTCACCTCCAACAATAATGTACATCGGCAAACCTAACATATTGGCTGCTTATGTTCTGTCACCAAAAGGAGATTAAGCAACGAAAATCCAATTCAACAATCGAGAGATTATAATACTGTTACGTGCCACCCCCTAGTGGCACTTTTGTTAACTGGATTACGGTGGGGGTACAAAGCACAACACCAATTACTGCTTAAAGAAATAATTAACTTTATTGTGGCCAGAAAATTACACTAATCAGCAAATACAAGCAATTAGGAGCCTTACTCCAGTTTCCTCAAGTCTCTTCCTTGAGCGCTCTTGGCCCTTCCACTTGTCAACAGATCACAGAAGTTAATCCGTCCTAATGAGTACGGTGGCCTTGACAGAAACTACCTGCTCCTCTCCTTTATGTTCACCGATCACAATTACTTACGATCACTTGCTGCAGGCTATTTCGCTGTCCACAAGCTGGAGAAACAATGTCACTGGATTTCGTAACTCGCACAGCACTTCGTCACCACACTTCTGTCGCACAAGATAATCGCTCGCACTAGCTCGTAAAACACAACAACCACAACTGCTAGACAGGTCCTTATATAGCAGGCCGGTGACTCAATAAATGCTTCTAGATCCATCCAGGGTTCACGGCTTCTCGAGGTTTCCATCGCTGGTCCAGTCACGAATATTCTGGACTACCCCTTTGTCCTAGCAGCCCTGTTGCATAAGGCACACGCAATACAGGAGGCAGGCCACAGCCCAGCCCTGGGGCAGTTGTGACTCATGCGGCGAGTGATGACACAAACTCACAGCCGTAACAATACTTAACCTTCAAATGATATTTTGAAGTAGTAAAATCCAACAACAAAATTACCAAATTGGAAATGCAAGTATCAGGTTTATGTCGATGTATGGTGGGCATGAGTGATCAGCAAGAGTAAGAATTGCAATGATATAGTGAGTGTGGGTAAATGGTGGGGGTAAGTACCATGGACAACAGACAGAATACTTACACTCAATTAAAATGTACTGGCGGAAATAGGAAAGGTGATAATTTTGCGTTATCGTAAAATTCCTCTTTATTTTGTGATTGAAGTTTTAAAGGCACCAATTGTATGAGTGGACCAATATATGGCATATTTACATTAAGTACTATGTGTTCTTATTGTGAATCAACAAAAAAAAGAACTCTCTGGCTCTAATTTATGTCCCATTGAAGAGGCCTAATGTTCCGTCACAGAAAGTTCAGCAAGGAGCTGCAAATGTCAATTACAGTTGATTGTTAATTTGGAAAGATATTGGCCTATTATTCTTCGAAGGTGGAACCAGGCTTCTTCAGTAAACAATATGGTATGAGATTGGAATCAATTTCTTCATCATAGACTCGAGTCAAATTCCATGTGTTTTATCCACTTTTGACTACAGTTTTAGTTCTTGTACTACAATAATTTTATAGAATGTTGACTTAAGAATCTCTGCACCCAGTTGGATGGTAGTGTAGGAAATTCCAGTTTGCTGGGAGAGAAGGTGCAGCGTTTTTAAGGGGAATTTTCCATATGGCACTCAATGTCACCCAGAATTCCTTCAGTGAGCACATCACTCCTCGTATACTTTCTTCTCCTTGAGACATCGTCTCCGAACGGAGGTTGACGACATTGCTGCATGAAAGGCCTCTTCTGATGGGCCTATTATTACACATCCATAAACCAAGTTGATAAGAAGAAGAATTAGGCCAATTATTTTCTATTTCAGCTTTCCCAGCAGCTGTTTACAAATTACCAAGAAACACACGTGCATCTCACCGTATTGGAGTCCCGCTGCGCACATATATCAAACTGTATTTTTGGGTCTCTTCTGGTCTATATTAGGCAACACTTTCATTTTCATGATTCTTGGCGATCTATTATCAGTCATTGTGAAGTTTACTTGGATCAGTGAACCGCGCAGTCAAAATATAAAATACTGCTGGCAGTGGCACTAAAGCTACGAGAGATGCATGGAAGACTGGATCCTTCAGCTGAGTTATGGCAATAATTCCATAGGCATGCAGCAACCAATGGCCAATGAGAATTACCATATTTCGGACGTCTGTTACTGTACTGATGATCAGAAACTGCATAGACTGAAAAATGTAAAACAAATAACATTTAACTTAAATTCAGCATTCAGAGAGTTAATTACTGCTGTAAGTATCAAAAATATTACATACAAAGTCTGCCACAAAAAGGAACACATATTTTAACAGAAGAAAACTGTGCATTCATGGAGGCACTTACTGCTGAAAGTACCAAAAATAAATCATACACAGTCTTAAAAATGTGTGTATACTGTAACCTTTATGCATATGATACAGCATAAATATTACAGATAAATTCATCAAATGTGCTCATATTTGAGAAGGAAGCAGGTGCGGCCTAAGACGAACAAGGGAACGCAAGGGGGCGCACGGAACATGACATTCCGCAACTTTCTCTGAGCGCGAACAATGAGGCGAAACTCGCAGCCGCAACACATGGACACCAGATGTGATTGAACAAGGAACCGAGGTCGCTCAACCCTGGGTAGGGGTGGTAACTGATTACTTGCCAAACTGAAAAATAAGCACCTCCCATTGAAGATAAATTAGAGAAATAATTAACGTACAGAATTGTGAGTTGCAGCATTGAAAAGAGGGCGATTTTAGCCTCAAGAATTACATTTCAAAAGTCAGGAAAACAGCAGTATTTGAATTAATTCGACCTAAAGAACTGGAGGAAGAAGAATTTGAACAAACTAATCAGAATTGTGGGCGGATGGACGCTTAAAAAGACCGCGAAATTCTTGGACAATGAAAATTACTATGGAGCTAATTAGCGGCCGAACGTGCGATCCGATTTCGTAGTAAAACCAAGTTTTGGGACATTGGAAACAAGAGCAATCGATTGAACCTAGTTTTATCGTCATACGAGTGTTGCTCTAGATTTTAATTTTGAGAACCTCCCCCTGCTGATGATTTCATAGCCAGACCTTTAAATAGCCTGCTGAGAGTCAGTCAAGTCAGTCGATTTTCCATCGCCGGAGCGGCGAGAGCCTTTGCCCGGATGAGACCCGAATTACCGAAAAATTAATAAGTACAAGTGTGCAATCAGTCGATTCTTGATCACCTGGGAGGCGATAGTTCACGTTGGTCAGTACCGCGAATTCAGCGCGGAAAGTGGAAAATTGATAAGTAATGAACAGTAACATATATTCTGATAATAGTAGCGACATGCAAATTGTTCGGGACGAACCAGTGCGAGTGAAGTCCGTACCTTAGAAGATAGCCATCCGTGCTATAAGCAAATTCAGTGGCGTAGGAGCTAGATTGACTATTGGCCGAATTGAGTAGGTCATGCCAAATGTAGATTATAGGAGGCGCTCCGCTAAAGCAAAGCAGTGCATAAATTGTGTGAAAAGTTTCATGGTGACCCTTCAACTTTTGCATGAAACTGTAAATTGTTTTTAAAAAGTGTCCTCCCCAGCAAGAGAACATGTGTCATCAGGAGCCAGCAGAAGGAACGTCATTCGGAAGGATTAGCCGATACGTGATCATGAGCTAAGTAGCCTAATTTTGGGGCGTGCATGGGCATGATGTTGGTTACAACAGGTGTTGGATAGGTTACCCACAAATTGTAAGCCATTGTAATTAGCAGGGGTTTACCGGGACAGCAGGTCGGAGAGTGTGCAACTTGTATATATATATATATATATATATATATATATATATATATATATACATACATTATTTGTTAGAGCTTAGTGTGTGTTTTATTCATTTGTTGCGTGATCATCGTTTTGTTGTTTGACATAACGTAAGGGTTATTTTACTTGTCCGTGGGATGCACGATAATGGGTTGCAAGTGCATTAAATAAGCGTAAAATGTGAGTTTGGAGGGAACCATTCAGGGATATAACAGGCCAATTCTACTAATGATATTTTGAGCCTGAGCTCAAAGGGATAGGGGCTGATGACAGTTGTCAAGGTAAGAGACAACCCAAGATTGGTAAGCGAGACTGGAGCCGTATTTGGTAAATGAGTGAGGGTAAGAGCTAATACGAACTGAGCTGAGAATGCAAAGTAAAAGGTAAGAAAACGGAGGTACATGCCCGTGGTCTTTATAAAGGTAAGTGGCAAGCGGATGGAGCGTTCCCGCGTTGCTTCAATGGAAGATTTGGAAACGGAGGTACATGTCCGTGGCCTTCAAATGGTGAGTCGTAGGCAGTGGGATAATGCCCGCAAATTAGTTGATGAGATGATAATGGTAAGTAATGATACTCCTTGTGATTGTGGGGGAGGTGCCAGAAGGACCCCTTCACCGGACGCAGAAAGTATTGCATTCAGCTCGGTTTTTCAAGTGAGTCTCGAGGGGAAGGCCAGGTAGGCCTGTCAGTCAATTGTTCGAGTGAGGTCATCGACCACTGCAGGTCCTGAGAGTTTGTTTATGTTGAGAAACAGAATGGCTTGTTATATCGTGGTAATCAGCCACAGGCGCTTGGCCATTTATATTCATGTGCAGATTTTATTTTTGATTCGACTCGCTTCAGGAAGCGAAGTTTTCCGTGCACCCATGTAAATATTTTTTGACTTCATTATGGGGGCATAGGCCACCATTGTTATTAGAGGTGATCCACGCATATGTTTTTTTGTGTTATTGGTGACCAGTTAAGCTTGGAAGGGCTTGGACCCTAGCTTTAGCCATTGGTTTATGTAAGGTAAATGTTGTTGTAATTTATGTACACACGACCTGTAACCGTAAATCGCTCTAAGACGATCATAACCGGATTCTTGGTAAGAAGGAAATGATAGAGAAAGATAACCTGTCCAACACACCTGTAAACCACAATTACGAATGAGAGTGCGCTATATAAATTTGTTATTCATGACATTACTTTGATATCAATTGTTTTGGAACCATTTCAATTTTGTCGTTCCTTTGGAACATTTATGGACATGTGATCATGTGACATTTGTGTCGGCCCATTTTTGAGGAGGCCAGTGTTTACTTTTGTGTTTAGTTTTTTTTTTTGAACTTTCAGTAACGTAAGGGGATGTGATTGTTTTGTTAAGGGGGGGGGATTTAACTTAATTAGGATGTTTTATGAATAAATATTGTTGTTTAAGATATCTCTGGCATATTATTTTACTGTAAGCCTCCCGTGATCCTTAATATAAAATCCCAGGATGTTGAGTGTAAGTTAAAAGCCACGTGGACAGAGCACCCCTGAGATAAAGAGTCTGCATCCTGGAGGACCCGAAGGGTACAATACTTCAACAGAAGAAAAATGTGTTTTCATATCAGTACTAAATTTACTCATACCATGAGATGAATACAAGTTATCTTTAATCTATACAATTACTAGAGATACACATCAGAATGACTAACTGTTGCTCGAACAATACTAACCAAAGTTATCATGGAGTTTCCTGCACATGCCACATTAATTTCTTAGTAAAGGACTGTCTGAATAACCTGTTTTCGGTGTTACAAGACATTCTTTAGGGTCCCACATGGATAAAAGTCTAACATGTTAAATCACGGAGCTCAGATTTTGGTTGTAGTACATGATTGATAAAATGGATCAGCATAGCACGTCTATGAAGGCTTGACCAGTATCAGTACCGGTTAAATCCAACGATGACTATCCACACCAGACATTGACCCCTTGTTCACATGAATAATGTGAATTTTATGGCGCCCAGCAAAAACAACTCTGCCAATTGACTGTTAAATGTGCTTCCTGACACCATATAATATTCATCACTCAAACCCTTCTCCACTTCCAGAAATACTGCAACAGTGGATCATTTACACAGCCGTAAAACTTGGTCCACATTCCCCATTCTTCAATAAGTTTTCCATTCGAATATTTCACTGTGTTATTTTAGTCTCAACACATAATTCCTAACATGCTATACATTCAAACAGTGGAAAACATGGGGACAATAATATTTCGAATGGACCAAAAATGGGTGGATGAATTTACAAAGTGGACTAGAAAATATAATGGACAAACAGAATACATGGACAAAAACCAAATGCCAGTGTGCAAAACATCTTGAGGATATAACCCTTCGGAGCAGGACTTGTTGCTGTACTTGGTCTCCCGGATCTTCCCTTGAGCACAATACACATGATACCATTTATCTTGAGCTGAGTCATAGTCAAGCTTGGTAGACGTTCTGATGCAAACTCATGCCTCCACTGATATTGAACCTCAGTAACTTTCTTAACTCTGAAATACCATTTTTTAAATGGGCTTTCATTCCACAAACAATAAGAGTGTCCCAGACATATTACCAGTCATACATCATCTATGTTACAGCCATGCTGTTGACAGAACACCATACTACACATCGTAAATCATGGATCATGATCCGACGATTGCAGATTCGATTCCCATCTGAGGAAATCAGACTTTTGAAGTGCAAGAAAATCCACAACACCCCGGACTGCACGATGTTGGCATGTAAAATACCTCGTTACAACATATTTTGGTGATTACAAGACAAAATCAATTAAATCTCCGCTATGTTGTTGTTTGAGTCTTCAGTCTTTTGACTGGTTTGATGCAGCTCTCCATGCCTCCCTGTCCTGAGCTAATCGTTTCATCTCTACATAACTACCACACCCTACATCCGAGGCAATCTGTTTAACATATTCTAACCTTGGTCTACCCCTACAGTTCTTGTCCTCGACCCTTCCTTCCGTAACTAAGCTTGATATTCCTGGGTGTCTTAGTATGTGTCCTACCAACCTATCTCTTCTCTTCATTAGCAGTCGCCAGAAACATCTCTCCTCTCCCACTCGCCTTAATACCTCTTCGTTTGTAACCCTATCTACCCATCTGATCTTCATCATTCTCCTGTAACACCACATTTCAAATGCCTCAATTCTCCTCTTTTCTGCTGCACCAATAGTCCAAGTTTCACTTCCATAGAGCGCCAAGCTCCAGACAAAGGCTTTCAAAAATGACTTCCTAATACCTAAATCTATATTCGATGTCAACAGATTCCTTTTTTGTAGAAAGGCTTTCCTTGCCTGAGCCAACCTACTTTTTATATCCTCTTTGCTTCGTCCATCACTGGTTATTCTGCTTCCTAAGTAACAGAAGTCTCCTACTTCCTTCAGCTTTTCACCTGCCAATTTGATCTCCATAGAGGTTTCTGATTTATTTCGGCTGCATTCCAGCATTTTTGTTTTACATTTATTAATTTTCATCATGAAGTCCTTCCGTAAGACGGAATCCATACCATTCAAAAACTCATTCATATCCTCAGGCTTGTCGGCCAAGATGACGATGTCATCAGCAAATCTCAGAGTTGAAATTATTTCTCCTTGAATCTTCACTCCCACTTTAAATTTTTCTCCAATTTCCTTCATTGCTTGTTCAATGTAAAGATTGAAAAGTATGGGTGATAAGTTGCAGCCTTGCCTTACACCTTTCTGAATACCAGCTTCTCTCTCATATCCTTCAGCTCGAATGACTGCTGTCTGGTTTCTGTATAGGTTATATATCACCCTCCTATCCCTGTACTTTATTCCAATAGATTTCAAAATGTCAAACAATTTAGTCCAATCAACGTTATCAAAAGCCTTTTCTAAGTCTACAAATGCCATGAACGTTCTCTTATCTTTCCTTATTCTACCTTCCAAAATCAGCCTAAGACTTAGTACAGCTTCCCTTGTTCCTACATTTCTCCTGAAACCAAACTGGTCTTCACCCAACTCCGTTTCGATCTGGCTTTCAATCCTCTTGTAAATTATTCTAGACAGGATCTTTGAAGCATGAGTAATCAAGCTGATTGTACGGTAATCTTCACATCTGTCAGCTCCCACTTTCTTTGGTATAGGGATGATAACATTCTTCTTGAAATCAGGGGGTACCTCACCTGTCTCATAAATCCTACACACCAAGTGAAATAACCTGATCAGACCTTCATATCCTATGCAGCGTAGCAACTCAATCGGTATATCATCTATGCCTGGTGCTTTGTTCCTGCCGAAGTCCTCTAATGCTCTGTCAAATTCTGATCTCAATATTAAATCTCCTTTTGCATCCTCATCAATTTCCTCCTCCCTTTCCATTACATGATTCTCAATCTCCTTTCCCTTATACAAACTCTCTATGTAAGCTTTCCATCTCTCAACCTTTTCTTCCCTATCTGTCAGAGGCTTTCCATTTGTGTCCTTAATATTACAGCACTTAGTCTTCTTTTCCCCAAAAGTATTCTTAATCCTTCGATAAGCTGTGTCTACTTTTCCTAATTTCAGACACTTTTCTATACCTGCACATTTCTCTTTCAACCATTCTTCTTTCGCTTCCTTGCACTTCTTGTTAACCTCATTTCTCAGACGTCTGTATTCTGTTTTCCCCTCTTCATCTCTTAGATTCTTGTGTTTTCGCCTTTCATCCATCAATTCTAGTATATCCTGAGTGTTCCACGGTTTTCTACCTATTCTTTCTTTCCTACCAATGTTTTCTTCTGCGGATTTTGTTATTTCATTCTTCAAAAGTGCCCATTCGTCTGCAATTGAAGTTTGTTTAGGGGTTTTGATTAGTCCTTCCTTTATACTCTTCTTGAATCTTTCGTTTACATCCTTTACTTTCAGTCTGTCTATTGCCCACCTTTTTGGCTTTTGACTTTTCTTCAGTTTCTTCAACTTTAATCTGCATTTCATTACAACCAGTTTGTGGTCAGCTATACGTCGCCCAATAGAGTTCTAATTTTGCTACTAGGTAGCAGTGAAAGCGGAACGTCAACCTTTGAGAGTAAATTGTCTAGAAGGTCAGAAGGACCCAACTCACATCTACACTAGGTAGCTGAGGCTTCAAAATCATTATTTTTTACTGATTGCCGCAGTAATTTGTGTCAATTTTGGAAGAAGTTCAGAAACCCCATTTAATTTGGGTGTGTATACATTTTTCATGCAGTATCTATAAGGTGCGTTCAAAAAGTAACGAGCCGGAGGCATAATTACAGAAACCAGTACCTGTATGCTAGAAGTATTGGCCCTGGCTGTTGAGGTACTTGTCCCACTGTGACACGAGGCGGTGAATGGCTGCCTCATAAAATTCCATGGGCTGCGATGTGAACCAGTTCCGCACGTACAGCTGGACGTCGGCGTCCGAGGTGAATCGTTGGCCCCGCAGAGCCCTTTTCAGGGGACCAAACATGGCGTAATCACAGGGAGAGAGGTCTGGACTGTATGGAGGGTGGCCGAGAACCTCCCATTTGAATTTCTGCAGGAGTGCCACGACTGTGTTGGCCGTATGAGGTCGTGCATTGTCGTGGAGCGACCACGGCGGCTATGGAGTTCAATGTCACTCGGCGGTCCTGGGTAATGAGTGCATCAACCAGCTGGACGTTGTCATTGGTAATGCAGGGGGGTTCCCCAGACCGGGCATCATCGGCTAACGTCACCCGTCCTTCCCTGAAGCGCTTGTGCCACGCCTTGACCCTTGCAAGGGACATGCAGTGTTCGCCGTACACTTGTGACATTTGGCGATGAATGTCCGTTCCCCCTACTCCTTCCGCTGCCAGAAACCGAACATCACCTCTTTGCTCTTCGGTTGACACCTCCATGTCACTGTTTGCAATGCGACTGGCAGCGTTGGACGATTGATGCATGCTGCTGCTCGCTTTGTATCGTCACGTGACGTGCATGTGTGCCCTCTAGCGACGGGCTGTGACCTTCCACGCTCTGGTCGGAACCACACCTCGTTACACACGCCACGATTAGCCGATGTAGTCACCGGTTTGCGGATTCCAGCCTCCGGCTCGTTACTTTCTGAACGCACCTTATATATATGAAGGGTCCACGGGATGAAGTGGGAATGTGAAGTAATGTAAAATGTTCAGGAAACGAGTTTTAAAGTTTCATTACTTATATGTACGCGTTAACTTGAAACGTGATTTTTTCACGACCCTCATCGTTCTTAGCCAGACACAATTGTGCCTTCAATACGTCGCCAAGAGGCCTACCAGACCGCGCTGATATCCCTATTTTACATTTTGAGTGACATTCCACCTTCTTCCCGTGGACCCTTCATATAATACTTAACTAGGAATGAGACATTTATTGGCTTTGTAAGTTCTTTTGACTGTGCAGGTTTGTAAAATTTGGACTGATTGCAATATCAAGAGAAAGCTCTTACAGACATTCAAAGGTTGTTGCAAGTAGGCATGAAACGGTACGTTTTCTTGATACTATGTACTAGGGCTGTATATAGGCTATCGTTCGATTATTTGCCAATTCGAAACTCTAATAAATTATTCGAATGTTCGAAGTACCCTAGTATTTCTAATAGTCGATTTTTAAAATAAATCAAACAGTTTAAATATTTGAATTATTTGACGATAAATACCCGAAAATTACAGCAACATGTGTAAAGAAATATGTCAATTGTACGAGTTGTTCGGAGCAGGGGCGAATCCAAGGGGTCGGATGGGAGTCAACCTCATCCCTATTCTGGACGGGTATTGAAGGAAGGTACAGGACAAGTTAGTTTCCACGTCACAAAATAAGAAAACAAATGAGTTTAAACTAGAAATAAATGCAGGTTATTTGTTTTAAATAATAGAAAATTACTATCACGCCTTTGCTCGCTCGGTCCCGCATTGTGGTAGCATCCAAGCCGCCGGCCCAATATAAAAAAGAAGTTTGCTGCTTCGTGCGCTGTGTCCCTATCAGTCAAGATGGGTACCGGTATCTCATCGTTCAAGCAAAGTACATCAACTCCGAGGGGAAGCCAGCAAACGTCACATTAACAATGGGAGCTATGGATGAGCGTCACATCGCTTCGAATCTTCCCGTAAGGTTGAATCACATCAGCTCCCGACTCAGGTATCGTCAGCGTCAATGTAAAGGACATCGTAGATGCGGCTCAGCTGTGGTTTCAGTCGGCCGAGAGGAGGACCTGACCTCCACTTGTAGTGTGCACGAGACAGGGTTGCAAGAGGCCCTAATAAATGACGTGTGCATGAAAGCTAGTGCCATTGCAGCGCACATTCATCATTCTACTGCCGCCTTTTAACCACAACAAGAAGCTCAAACTGCACACAAAATGAAGAGTTTGTAATTTATCTAAAGCGCCATGATGATGATGATGATGATGATGATGACGATGATGATGATTGTTGTTTTAAGGGGCCTAACATCTAGGTTATCGGCCCCTAATGGTCTGGGTGATAGCGAAAATGTCAATGAAGTGGAAACCAGAACGAAAATTAAGTGAGAAGGAAAATACTTACAAAAAGGAAGTCAGATTGAAACTACTCACAAAATGGAGAGCGGTAATACTTACAAAAGGGAATTTGGAAGGAAAAATACACACAAAAGGAATAGATTGAAAAATACGCACAGAATGTAGGTTAAGTTCAAAATACGTACAAAATGCAATGTACAGTCGAAATACTTACAAAAGGCAAGTGAAATTCAAAATACTTACAAAATGCAAATGGCATTGAAAATACGTACAAAATGCAATTGAGGTTCAAAATACTTACAAAATGCCATTGAAATTGAAAATACACAATGCAATTTAGATTGAAAAATGCGCATTTCAGATTCCAAATAATCACAAAAAGCAATTGATATTCAAAATACTTACAAAATGCAATTGAAATTGCTTACAAAATGTATGGTAGATTCAAACTACTCAATTGGATGGACAATACTTACAAAATGCAATTTAGATTGAAAATACTTTCAAAATATAATTTACATTCAAAATACCCACAAAATGCAATTGAGAATCAAAATACCCACAAAATGCAATTGAGAATCAAAATACTTGCAAAATGCGCACCCTACAAAATGCAATTTAGATTGAAAATACTTGCAAAAAGCGGTTTAGGTTGAAAATGCAAAATGCAATTGAAATTCAAAATACTCACCAAAGTCCCTTCCCCTATATTGAAAGACTTACTTAAAAGCAATTTAGATTGTCAATCCTTACAAAATGCAATTGATATTGAAAACACTCACAAAATGCCATTTAGATCGAAAACACTTACAAAATGCAACGGAGATTAAAAACACCTACAAAATGGAGGGTAGATGCAAAAAAAAATCGCTAAATGGAATTTAGATACACGGGGAGCCAATTAACATAAACAGTGCGGGAATCTCAAAAGAGAGAAGGAAATATAATAAAAAGAAAACAAGAGGTCTGACCCCTCGAAGAAGGAGGGATCAGGAAAGATGAGACAAGGGCCAATTAAGGCGGGAAAGTGAAAGACTCCCTAGGCTTCGGATACCCTAATACCGTCGGGGTCGGAAAAGAACACGAGTTGACCAAGGGAGGTCGACAGGAAAGAAGACGGAGAGGAGCCCGGCACAAGTAAGTGGTAGCAATGCCGGACTCAGCTGGGGTCCCGTGGTCGCCAACCCACGTCCCACAAGATGTGAGCCCCTGGGGGAAAAGCGCCATGATCAGATGGAAAAACTTCCTTCATGGCTGACCACCTGGTTGAAAATAGGGTTCCTGTCGTTAGCGTCTTGGCTAATAGAACCGTAATGTCAGAAGCCTGTACCACAAAGCTTGAAATAAGGGATGTGGATTGGGCTCTGCTAGATGGTTTAGTGAAAGTTCTTCGCCCGCTACAGATTGCATCTGAGTTTTTATGTACTCAGAGCACCTCCATCTCTTCGGTGAGGCCCGTAATTCACAGTTTAATCAACCGTCACCTGAGTCCATCAATTGGTGACCATAAGATCATTGAATGCTTCAAGGCAAACGTTTCGGTCGAGTGCGGGGTCCGGTTCAACTTCCCGGGAAATGCTGGAGACACGGTATCAGTTTACCAAAGTGCATTTTTCCTAGATCCTGGATACAAAAGTCTCCAACACGAGGACAAAGAGTCAGCTCGGCGGGCAATCGAATCTGAAGTACGGAGGAATCTCGCATGTATAAGAACGCACGACGCAACTCTAATGGAAATGGAAGAGTCAACTAAACCTGCTTCCAGTGCTTTGGATTTTTTTTTATTCGGGTAGGAATCTGCGGTATTAGTGACGGGACGGCGCAGTTCAACTAGTATCTGTGCAAACCAAAGATTGACCGAAACCTAGACCCGTACAGATGGTGGACGACGCGGGAAGCAATATTGTATCCTGTGTTACACAAGGTATAATCGGCGTCACTTTACTTTATTCTTTGAAGAAAATTTCTCGTCCCATGGAGGAAAGAATGGAAGGAGATTCCTTCGCAGCGCTGCCTAGTGCAAGCCAAACGGCACGCCCACTTAGGGTAGCAAGAAAATGGCTGTTCCTATGCTTAAAGCCGAAAACCACTCCAACTAATCTTGGATTTTAGTGACATAAAACTGCAATGACAAGTCAAGAATTTTTCTTGGATGGGTAGAATATACTCTTTACATCACGGTACTGTGCACAAATAAGCTGCGTTATCGTTTTAAAAGCCAATTTAAATATCAATATGAGAACACCCGTGCAAGGCTAGTTTTGTAAGAAGACGCGGCAAAACGTAATAATACGCTGAAACACTGATTAAATGGAATAGCCAACAGGTGTCTGAAGGTGCGAGTTATATCTAAGAAGGAACATCTTGGGAACCATCATAATTATGCCGAACTAATCAAGGTATTTACACCAAATTGAATTTTAAGTTCTTATTGGTGTTGAGGCATTCTTCAGTTTTTAGGCCTAATATCGAGCACAGCCACTTTCACTCAATGTTCGTACACATTTTGATATTTAAGAATACGAACCTTAAAATTAATAATCAGAACAGTTATTCGATTCGTACAACCATATGCAAGTCACGGAACACCGAATACAGTTAAGGTTACGCCCACTTTGGACGCAGCGCTTGGCTTCACTCAAACGAGCTCAGGGCCTCTCCTCTTATTCTTTCCTCCATGCGTCCGAGACAAAGTTGCCAACCTAAACACTTAAGTAACCGCTGTTTGTTGTGACGCGGGACAAACCGCAAGGTTACATTGTTAGTAGCGTATTTAAAGAGACGCGGACTATATTTATGAACAGAAAAGCGCACGAATGTGCATAACATAGATTTACACTAGTTTAGTATTTGCCATAATCGCACAGTGATTTCTGGTCATTTTTACATCGTGTGATGTGATATAAGTCACAGAACTAGTCACATACCGAGAACACGCAGAGTTCATTTGGGGCGTGGTAGGACATGTTTTTACATACTTTATGGTGGTACCCATGCACTGCTAACTTTATCACCACATGTCTTAGTTTCTGACTGGCATTGGTCCAGTTCCGGTTGATCATGGCATCCGTGCTGTAAAATTCTAGCGGGATGTCTTCTCTCTGCTAGGTGCGCTTCAGCATTTTTTTTTTTGAGGATGGAAGCTGTAATTTTGTCCTTATTTCTTCGACGAGGTACTTTCCTCGGCTGAATCCGAGACACACTTCTCAGCAGCCGGGCATATTGTGTCTGCACAAAGAAATTATCTTGACCCTGAACATGCAAACATCGAAGTAGCTTTGATAAGGATTGTCTAGTTTGACCAAATCAAGAAAAGGGCCTTTCACATTGTTATACCTGCCTTTATACGTCCTACTGGACGTGGTATAACATAATTATGTACACTTACAGTTCTTTTCTCTAAATCAATTCGAAAAAGGCTGTGAATTAGCTTTAAACATACTGTACCCGATACCTAATTGAGGCTATCGGCTACGCCAGCTAACATTGAGCCGTAGTTGAGATTTATGGGAAAAATTGTAAAGATAGCGCTCAAATCGAGTCGAGAGGGATGTTAGGAAATGACGTAGAAGGCCAAGGATTAAGAAGGCACTCCCAGTCAAGCAGATGGAATTATGGGAGGAATATTGAAGTATTATTAAGATCTAAATGGAACATAGTATTATATCATCTCAGAAGAGAAGAAATGTCAAGCATTATATATGGTAATAACTTGAAGATAGACAGATAACCCCTTAAGTTATTGTATAACTTAATAGCCGAGATGATGGTGGTGGAGATTATACTTGTGACGCATGACCACAGAAGGTGGGGGAGCATCACGTGACAGCGCCAGGTAGGAGCTGGTCAACGCAGTCTAGAGACATCAGTCGAGTTCAGTCAGCAGGGCTGAGTAGAACACATGCGCAGAGAGTACGGCAAAGTTGAGCGGTGCACAGCACTTGTTACGTGGAGTGAAAGCGACAGTATTACTTCACCAAGCGGAGAGCGGAAAGTAGGTCAGTGAGTCAAGGCAAGCAACGCACGCTAGGCGATGCGAGGACCGGTTACGAGGCAAGCTGTACGGGCCGTGTAAGCAGGAGAAAAGCCGGGGTTAGAACAGCATTATAATACCAGTTTGAGAACTTTATTTCGAGCTGCATTTTGTAACGCAGAACAGTACAGCAAAGCGGTATGGCGAGGCCGGCTTTAAGCGTAGATCATTCTGGAACAGTGCAGTAGAGCCGAGCGTGCTAGTTCCGACTTTTATACGCATGCAACATTAAAGAAGCTGAACTTCATTTCAACATTCAGTTACAACATTGAGTTGGGACTTGTATTCAGTAATCGAATTGTGCAGGCAGATAGTTATAATATACTGCAATAGTGAACTTCAAATGAACTTAGATATTCAAATGACATTACGACTATGCATTTCATAACGGAACATGTAGAGCGACCATGGGGTCAAGCTAGCATTAACGCTTTTAAAGCAAACGAAATGTTACGAATATATGCACTTACGAACATTGGCACGTGCATTAATAGAATTCTTTTTCATGTATTATTATAAAATATCGAGTACGAACACAGCTACAGGGTGTTTCAAAAACTTATACACTCTCATAAATAAAATTTATTTTCTGCAAGTGAGACTTAACCGCTGTGGAGATTGAACTTTTAACAAGCAACCCGAACATTGTATGGGACAGTGGCGTAACATAGAAGAAGAATATGGGGTACGCTGCTTTTATGAACTTTTACGTAAGATTTTGGACAGTATCCGCTATGGATAACATGCAGTTCATCATGTCGGAGTAAACGAAGACAGAGACGCGATGGCACCACGGAGCGATGGATTCGGTTCCTGAAGAAGAGGAGGTCTAACAGCTGATTCACTTGGGATATGAAGGCGATCGTTATTGCGTGGGTGATACGAGATTTACGTCGATCTTTCGAGAAATTTATTACACACGAGGATAATCGACGATCTTTGAAATATATTAACAGCTGATATGAGAAGGTACTGTAAGAGTTATGACTTTCTGATATGATATTTTCATGAACACTGGGCATACTTGTATATTTTTCTAGTAGGAGTTCGACGATTATTTAGACATGGCTTAAACATTATTTGCTCCAAAATGTTGCTAGAATATGGCGTTACCATATGATATGGCAGGCACCATTATACGAAATTCTCACCATTGGTTGGCTTTATTAAGCAGATGTTTGGTCTTTTAGACATTTTCCAGTAAGGATAGTTTTCTTGGATAGTTATTTTTTTTGTGGCGAGTATTTCGAACTCGTGATCTGCAATTGGATTATTTAAATTATTTCGTCAGTTCATTGCATACTAGCGAGTGTGTATTATTCATCAGTAGGGATTTTTTTCCATTGGATTGTTTGGAGATATTAAGATGTTATTCACTCAAGTGAATGAATATCGCTTTTATGTGACAACTAGAGACTTGTTGATTCCAATCTGGTACATTCACTCATTAGACGACGAGATGGGGCCTTTCGCTTTAGGCGATTGCGTGGTGGTACACATCTTTACCCATCGTTCAGAGCATTATCATGTTAGACAACGGGGCAAGGCCTTTCGTATTTATACGATTGTGTGGTGGATACTCATTTAACTTGCCTTTGAGGAACTCATTTTTATCATCCGAGTGTACTTGAGATTGTAAGAGGTTCAAACAAGAAACTACTAGTCACATATCAGTCGAATTTTGTTAAATAAATTAAAAATACATGCCAGCAGGGTTACATTTTGTAATTCTTGTTTGCCAATCCAATATTTTGTTGCCATACTCTTTTGAGAGTACTTTCAATTTAACAGCTGATACAGTTGAAGCTTTTGATAATTTTTATGATTGAGTTTAATACCTTTGAGAAGGATTTAAAGTAATTGCATCTTGTAAGATGAATCATTAATGGTCAGATTTATTTTGAGGCAGATCAGTACTGCATATTTTGATATGAGAGATTATAGCACATTGGTGTTTTTCTGTGAAGTGAATTATGAGAATTTTGAGAGAATTTATGCTATTTGAAAGCAGATCTTGAATTTGATTACGATTACTAAGGTAATATTTTTCCTAATTGTTTAAGAAGTTGTCTAGATGTGATCAGATTAATTACAGTTATTGGAGATTGTGTGCGTTGATAATTTGAAGCCAGTTATATATTTTTTGTAGATCATGCAACGTGATTAAGTGAAGTTTGTGATAGGCATTTTGTGGAAGTTGCCATATTGCTAATGTATTTTGAAGCAGACATGAGGTTGTCGAACCCAGTCTAGCATAATTTTTGAGATTCATGCTGTGCGCTGAATATTTATGGAGTTTTGTGGAATAATTGTGGTATTCAAATGTGATATTTGATAAAGTGAGAATATATAATGTAGTTGTGGATAGTGAGATCCAATATGAATTTGTGAAGGCAATAATATTTTTGGCATGATTATTAAATACGAGATATAACTTGGAAGTGATAAAACTGTAAGACAACGTTCTATAACCCATATTAAACAATTTGTTAGGAAATTAAACAAATAAATAATGTTGATAATACGAGATTTTCTGATAATAATAATTAATGAAATAATAATCTGAAATTTAAGCATATTAATGATCTGACCTAATGAAATAAAAATCAGAATGACTCGATGAAATAATAAAAATCTAAATAACCAGAAGAATAAAATTTAAATAAATTGATAAATTAAATTTTGGAATAGATCAATGAATTAAATAAATGGATGAATTAAAGATTGAATAAATAAGCTGATTTAAATAAATTAATAGATGATTGAATAGATGATGAATAACTGAATTAGAAGGTGATAATTAATTAACGAAGCTGATGATTAATAAATTTAAATAAATTTAATTGAGAGATATGATTTGAATGATTTGAAGAATTGCAACTTGAGTTGATGAATTAAACAATTTATATTGATGATTTAAGATGATTTAATCTGAAGGAGATGATGAAATGAGAGTTTGTGAATAATTAGAAAGCATAAAGAATTGATGATTATAATATTCATTTAAATGATTTGATGATAATGAATTAATTATTCTGACATGAATATAATGAATTTTGAGATGAGAACTATTGTGAGAAATATTTAATTTTGATGATGATGATGATTATGACCAATGAGTAGTGGATTTTCTGTGATTCACAAACAAGCAATTATTAATGACAGTGTAAATAGTGTAAATTAATTATTTGATGTTTAGGAGCAATTTACTAACATATTCAGCATTTGAATAATGCCATGCAAGCCATAAATTATGTGATATTTAAATATGTGATTATAATATGTGTGTTTAGACAGATTAATAATATTTTTTACATCCACATTCATGATGTTAATTTAAAGAGAAGTTAGGTCTCAGGTATCACGAATGTCAGTGACGCAAAGACATAGTGCTACGGTGATCCTGAGAACCCAAGAGAACTTTAGAAATTTTTCCTATTTTATGTGGATTAAATACACTTTGAGTAGAATAGAGATGGTTCGATTTTCTGGACAATGGCAATTTAACGTTGGCATTCGACCATGCTCTCAGGTAGGATGAGTGTTTAATATGTCTGTCTGACTATCAAAGTTGAATAAATTTGTTTTTATCTTAGTTGTGATCTGATGATGTGATTTTCCATTTTCTTTCCTTGTCTTAATTAAGGCTTAACCAGGAAGGATGTGGTTTGCTAGGGATTCAGTTGATGGCGCCCATTTATTTGTATTTTTTTTTATTAAATTTAAGCCCGTAACGACCCTGGAGATACTTTATCTCGTGTTACCCTCTGCTTTTGTGATATTTCAACTGAATTTCCGACACATTCCTTATTTGACTAGATGTTAATTTAACTCCGCTCTGTCCTGGAAGTCCAGGAATGCGATGTAATAGCAGATGGTTCATCGCATCCCCAGGACGAACGGGTACAATACTTTGTTTTTAACCGAGAAAAAAAAATGTTTTGGGGTATTTTGTACTTTATTTTGGGGTTGACAATTGGTACTGAACCCGAAATTCACAAAGCCACCCCCTATTATCCTAAGGATGGAAGGGATCGCAAAGGACGTTGATACCCAGCCAGATAAACCAACCATTCCCTGATAAGCGGATAGCTAGGAATCCCTGATAGACAGATTTAAAAAAATACGATAGTACTACTACCTAGTTACATATAAATCCTACAATAAAGTATGGTAGGACGAGATTCTGGGAATCTCAGGGGTTAACAGTTTAAAAGACGGGCGCCAGTATCTAACTAGTAGCACTACCGTAACGAATTATTAAATGAAGAGATCATAAGTTCTATAAAAATGAACAGGCAAACTAACAAGTGCCTCCGATGTTTATTCATAAAAGGACAAACAAATATAACTCGGTCCAACATACGTTTAAAGTCATACATAAATAAAAAATACTTAAATTCGTTGTTCAAATCACAAATAAAATAAAATAGCTTCACCTAGAAGCATATAACACCGTGCATTTCGGTATATATCTTTCTTAGTTCGCCATTTAACCTCTTAACTGGGTATTTTTGAGCGTTTATTGTAACCTGCCCTGTGTATTATTTCCAGCCAATTGTTACGACAGTATAGGCGGAAAGGTTAGCTGGAATATTATCAATAATAATGTTGTGTTATAGTATAATAAAGAAATTTCAATGTATTAAGTATAATTCAAGAGCATTTTTACTGTAACTGCAAGGTCATTTACCTGATTAGAACTTAAAAGTTTTGTTTGTATGATCTAAACTGTTCATTTCCGCACACTGAGAGGTGCAAATAAAACGTATCAAATGCTATCGAGATCAAACGTGTAGGTTTGCTTTCATCGATTGTCTTGTATTGCTCACCGCACAAAGCAAAAACAAACACATGACCAAAACAGAAATCAAAACGCAGAATTCAAAAACAAAAGCAAAAACGAAAAATAAACACTAAACCAAAAAACAAACACAAAAGCAAAGCAAAATTCAAAAGAAAAGAAAAATCATAAAACGAACACAAAATCAAAAACAAAAAAACAAGAAAGCAAAAATCAAAAACAAAAGCAAAAACAGAAAACAAACACATAAACCACAAAGCAAAAACAAAACTTCAAAAAAAGAAAAAGCAGAAAATGAACACAAATTCAAAAACAAAAAAGCAAAAAGCAAAAAAGCAAATACAGAAAACAAACACAAAAACAAAAATTCAAAGACAAAAGAAAAAGCAGAAAAAGAACATAAAATCAAAAACAAAAAACAAAAGAAGCAAAATTCAAAAACAAATACCGAAAACAAACACAAAAACAATAAACACAAAGCAGAACAAAAGAAAAAGAACACAAAACAAAAGCAAATACAGAAAACAAACACAAAAACAAAAATAACACAAAGCAAAAATTTATAAAAAAATAAAAAGCAGAAAACGAACACAAAATCAAATAAAAAAAAATAAAAAAACAACCAAGATACAGGAGGCAGAAAATGTCGTTACTGCTGCCGAAACATCAATTTTCTCGAAGACATTCGCCAAGCCGTGAAAACTCGACACGCCCAGGAGAAGTTAGCGGTAAAAGATGGAGTACGTATATATTCGCCATGCCCATTAAATTATAACATTTAACTTACAAATATATACGTCATTCCCAGTTAAGAGGTTAAGATAATACAATATAGACTATTCGTCCATTAAATCCTCTAAAATATTGAGTATTTATTTATCACACTGTACTTCTAAAATCACGTAACTTTCGTAAAATAACGCTTCCTATTTACATTATCACTCCCTATATGATACATATGCCTTGTTTAAATACCGTACTATACATTCTATACCTTAATAAAATTATTAAACATTCAAATTATTGTGATTGTTATTAATATTTACACTGTTGCGCAATTTGTCAATATTATCACGATATTCTTTCACCTCCCTGATCCTTCTGGATCCAACTACACCTTCACATTCTTAATCTTAAAAGATTCACATTATCTTTACCATCGCTTAAGTTTGTCAAAGACAAGTGAACATGGGTAACGAGAAGGGAAGCTAATTACTGTTCCAATTGTTTCAAGATCAATTAATAAATCCCGACAATAAATTAAATATATTACAGACTACCATCGTGGTTTCTCTCAATACCTGGATGGAGTAGGTTTCAATACTCAACATAATGCTTATGAAAATGAAAATCCACAGCCTGCTTCCAGTCTCCGACCGGGTCAGGAATGGAATGAATGAAGCCCCGATCTAGCGGCGACGATATGAACTGTGCCGGCTGCCGAGGCCTGACGCACTCCTCTGGGGCAATGATTAAATGAAACTCAACATAATGCTTATACACATCGCTATTACCGACAACACTTCTCATATTTACCAATACAGATCGCTTTTACACATCGTAAATTTTCTGCAATATTCAGACTTCCAAACGAACAAGTTTCCACTGTGGCGTTACTTAATACGCATAAATACACTTAACCAACATTTATCCTTCTTTCCTTATAATTGCACGGAATTCCAGTAATAAGAACCATTTATCTCCACCCTAGGTGCAGGAAATTCTGTAAATCTACTAATTACACACGACTGTGATATAACTTTCAGTTTACAACTCCTCTACAGATTATACAACTAATATTTCTTCGTGCTCGCAAATATTCTTAAACTTGTTCTATTTTCAACGCTCCTATTATCTGTATTTATTTCAACTGAACACATTCTTTTCATTGCGATTCATTACAATTTATAGAGATATTATCATTTCATTATTCATTACATATATAAAACCACGTTACGTTGAACATTAATGTTTTAAGGTATTTTGTCAGTATATATTCATTGAATTAATAAATATATTATCCATATCCTCTCCAAATCATGTTACATTAAATGAATATGTATTAACCGACAGTAGTGGCTACGCGGGCTAAAGCGCTGCGTTAGGTCAAGGGGCCAAGCTCTCTGCTGACTCGGTAGACGCGTGGGTTCGAGCCCCACCATCGGCTGTCCTTGAAATGGTTTTCCGTGGTTTCCCATTTTCAACACCAGGCAAATGCTGGAACAGTACCTTCTGACAGGCCACGGCCGCTTTCTTCCACATCCTTGCCCAGTTTCATTCATCTTCATCCATTCCATCTCTCATCCCGACGCGCAGGTCGCCCACGGGCGTCGACTAGAAAGACCTGCACTCGGCCTCTCAGGAGGCTACACGACAAAAAAAATATATTTATTCATTTCAACTATTATAAATACCTATTGTATTATAAGTCAATGCATTCTATTACAATATTTATTTCTTAACATTTCACGCTAGTTTAGCGTAGTCATATTTCCACTGTCCAAACGAGCTAACATTACTCTTCCAAACGTTGCTTACTTTCAACAATATGTACGTTGCCTTCTTTTACCAAAATTAATACACGAAGTATTTCAAAGCATTCAGAAGTATACAAAACCTTCTGAAGAATAATATAAACATTTTACAGCAATATAAAATATTTTAAAGCATTCCACACTCAATAAGAAATGTTTACAAATTATTCTCAAATATTCTGAAATTATTCTGAAGTATAATTTGCTAGTTATAATATCAAACTCGCATAAGATCGAATCAACTACTCGTTATAAAAATGCGGCGAAAATATCAATTAAATAACGTTAAAATCAACAAAAGACGACGTATAAAAATACTAACATGAATTTTACGAAGATAAATCTAAATTAGACGGCCAAACACTATAAACATGAAAATAAAGTTGGTCACTAGCTATCTATACCAATATAATAAAGCTGAAGAGTTAGTGTGTTTGTTTGTGTGTTTAAACGTGCTAATCTTTGGAACTACCAGTCGGATTTGAAAAATTATTTTCGTATATGATAGCCAGAATCAAGAGGAATAGTTTAGGATATGTAGCATTAGGCCACACCTCTCAGGTAACCTTAAAGATTGATTTTTGTTCAGTAAGTCGGAAGAACATGCGTTCCCGAGTAGCTTGGCTGCAGTGATGGCGCGACCCAGCCCGCCCGACGAGAACCGACCATTGCCGAGAAGAGACGAACAGACTAAGCTTCCTTGAAGCTAGGCTCAGTCACAGTTGCTTGGGTGGCTCGCTACCTTACAGACGTGACTCATACGCAGTTTCTTTGACGTTATCCATTTTACTTGAGTAAAAATAGAGTGAAGATCGTTTTCAACAGTTGAATAGTAAATAACCGTAGTTCTTCATTATTTTATTTTTGTTGGTTATAACCGTAATTATTCATTATTTTCTTTCTGTTGGTTAGTACTAAGTAGGTTATTATCTTTCTTAAATTTGTAGGTTAGTTTATTGTTACCTTCAGTTTATTTACTTTCATGGCTTAGTTGATTTCCTTTTGTTTATTTACTTTCGTTGTATACTTTCTAAGTATCTGTTTCGATGCCTCGAAGAAAATCTCACCATTCTCAGCGTTCTGCTACAGCAAAGCGTCTGAGACTTATGCGTGACACCGAGAAGGAAGCTGAGCATATTAATAGGTTGGACAATCAACGTAAAATTTCCAGACAAAACCGGCTTAGGGAAACGATCGCTGAACGCTCTCAGCGTTTGATTGACAATAATGCACGAACTGCTGCTACCCTTGCTCGAAAATCAAGCATTGAACGTTCCCAGCGTTTGATGGACCAGAATGCACGAACTGCTGCTATCCGTGCTCGAGAATCAAGCACTGAACGTTCTCAGCGTTTGATGGACCAGAATGCACGAACTGTCGCTACACGTGCTCAAGAATCAAGCGCTGAACGCTCTCAGCGTTTGATTGACAAGAATGCACCAACTGCTGCTAACCGTGCTCGAGAATCAAGCGCTGAACGTTCTCAGCGTTTGACAGACCAGAATGCACGAACTTCAGCAAACTGTGCACGTGGGCAAACCAACCTACTAAATTCAGCCTTTGCATATGACTTTAACGTAGATTATTCCGAGTTAAACGATGTGAACATTGGCTGAATAATATATGCAACAATTGCCAGACACAAAAATGGGAAACTGAAGCGCCAGGTTTAAGCTGCGGCAACGGTAAAGTGAATATACCTAAAATTCCGGAACCGACACCAGTTTTGAAAGAATTATTATTAGTACGGCTCGGATTTTTAGGTGCTAAAAATCGGGAAAATATTTATTTTTTATGTATTAAATATTTCTGAAATATGTGACAAAAAATAAAAATAATTAATTATAATTTAGTTTATTAATGACAATATAAAAATATGCAGTATTCACGAATGCAATTTATGCTATGCCTCACTGACTGCTGAAGAATTACAATACACAACGAGATACATCTTCAGGTTGTCCATCACAAATGACCCACGATTATCGCGAAACACTTCTTCTGAAGGCACGAAACTGAGGTAATATGTTTCTTGCTCTCGAGGTGTGGTGTAACTTGAGATCGCTGTTCAGCCTTGATTGCTGTCGGTTCAGAGGGAAGTGCGGTGATGATTCAACAGAGAGCATCGACCTTCAAGTCCAACACGGAAGTGGCGCGAGCAGGAACGACTAACGTCAGCGCCAGGAACACCGGACAAGTGCGTGGTTTGCAGAAAGGTGAGACTGTCAAACCACGAGTTACTAGTCTAAAAGAACTATGGGGCAAGAAAACCTTGACAGAGCAGTTTAATGTGGAGAAGGAGGTCATTTCTTCTCCAGGTGGCAGTATACTAGAGCTAGAGAAAGCTAAAGTTACTAGAAGTAAAGCTACCGCCAGCGAAGAGGGTAGGGGTAAAAAATAACTAAACTGGAATATTGCTAGCGTAAATATAGAGGTTTTTTTAAATAAGAGAGGAAACGATGTAGTTTTGACCCTAATAGAAGATATGCAGATTGTAGGTTTTGTTGAGAGTTGGCTCCCTGTAGGTTGCGAGGTTAAAATAGATGGCTTCAATATATATACAAAACCTAAGATTAGGAAAGCTCGTACAGGTAGGTTCCCGGGGGGAATTGTTGTTTCAATTAAAGAAGAGGTGAGGGAATTATCAGAATGTATTAGTTCAGAACTGGAAGAAGTAGTGTGGGTAAAAGCAGATATTAGGGGGAGGGGGAAATGAACGGTATGTTTCGGCTTTGTCTACAACCCTCCGGAGAATTCCCCGTATGCAAGAGAAAGCTTTTTCGATGAGTTAGCTATTGAAATAAACAGAATTCAAAATATATATGAAGAGGCAGAGATTGTGCTTTTAGGGGACTTCAATGCGAGGGTTGCAGACAGAAAGCCCCTTTACAGCAAGGGGGTTGCCGAGGTCGTATGTGGGGATAGGCACAGCAAAGACAAGGAATGTAATAAGAACGGAGAAAAGATTTTGGAACTATGTGGTGCAGGAGAGCTATATATATTAAATGGTGTCTGTGTGGGGGATGAAGAAGGTAATCTGACGTATATAACAGAGATTGGGGAAGTGTAATAGATTTAGCAATATGTTCCAGAGGAGCACTAGCCCTAATTAAGAGGTTCACTGTTGAAGAATGGGGGGGGGAATCACACCACCTACCAATTGTCGTCAACATGCAGGGAGCGGTGACAAAATCAAAAGGGAACCCACAAGTTAAAGCTATAGAGAGAAAAGTAAATAGATTCAGATGGAGGGAGGAAAACTGCAGAGAGTTCCAGAACTACTTCCAGGGAGAAAATTTGGAGCTGATAAAGGTAGGGATAAGTTTAATGATCAGTAATGTTGAAATTGAAGGGGTAATACGTATGATTGAGAATGCAATTATAATGGCCGGGCGGAAAATGCGCGTGAAGGCTAGAGGAAAACTAGGGAGAATTAAAGGATGGTACGATGAATCTTGTAGAAGGAAGAAAACCGAAGTTATTAGGGCACTGAAGTTATACAAGAGAGGAGGGGATGATACGATGAGAGTAGAATTTTGTCGTCTAAGGAAAGAATATAGGGAACTGCTCAGCAAAATGAAAGATGAATGGCAGGGTAAGGAAGCTACAGCACTAAATAAGGATTCTAAAGCTAACGACTGTAGCAAAGTGTGGAGCAGGATAAATTCTTACTGTAGGGGGAGCAGAAGTGGTGGGGGGAGCTCTATTAGTGATGAAGTATGGATTGCATATTATGAGAATCTGTTAAATGCTGAAGATAATTGGAGGAAGAGGGATGAGTTTGGCGTCCCGAGGGGGCTGGAGGCTGCTCTGCCTATGCTGGACCAAGTCATATCGATAGAGGAAATTAAGAAAGTAATAGCAAAAAGTAAGGGAGGGAAGTCAGGTGCTATTTCGGGGATAACAAATGAATTTTGGCAAGAGTTGAGTAACAATAGGTTCATGATGGACAGCTCGGTAAAAATCTTTAATAAAATCTTTGAAGGAGGTAGATTTCCGAGGGCGTGGCAGGAGGGGATAATTTGTCCAATATATAAGAAGCGTGGGGACAAACTAGACCCAGGCAACTATAGAGGCATAACTTTGCTTGATAATTTGAGCAAAATGTACACCGGGGTCTTATCCAAGCGTTTAATAGCATGGGCAGAGGGCTGTTCGGTGTTCTCGAGACTCCAGACAGGGTTCAGAAAAGGGATGAGAACCAGTGACAATATAATGGTGGTTAAAACGGTGATGGACAAGTACATAAGAAGGAAAAGAGGTAAGCTGTTATCACAGTTATTGATTTGGAGAAGGCGTTTGATTCAGTGAGCAGGGGAGCTGTCATGGCTAAGCTGGGAAAAATCGGGGTGTCACATAAAATGATACGAGCAACTGAGAATGTGTATTCCGAAGTGAAATGTGCAATTAAAACTAAAGATGATGTAATTGTAGGAGAGAAAATGTCTAATATAGGATTAAAACAGGGATGCAAATTATCCCCGGTGCTTTTTTGTGTGCTATTTATCAACGATATTTTCGATTCAAAGGGCTTTGAGCAACGGTCCAACCCTTGCTTGGACAATTATGATATCCCGGGCCTAGCTTTTGCTGATGACATCCTTCTGCTTGCTCTAACACCCTATAATATGCAATATAGTATTGACGATATTGTGAGATATTGTGAGGACTGGAACTTAAAAATTAACCCGAGTAAGACCAAAGTTATGGTCTGCAAAAAGGGAGTTAAACTGGCTAAGAACGAAAAGTGGGTCATGTATGGGTCGCAGTTAGAGACGGTGAAAAAACTTGAGTATCTAGGGACGATATTGGCGAGCAATGGTAAATGGACCGAACAAATTAAAAGGGCAAGATCGAAAGAGCTAGCGGCATTGGCGAATGTTAAAGTGTTAGAGCGTAGGTTACCGAATCTTGACTACAAAGTGTATAAGAATGTGTTCAACGCACTCATCGTTTCAAGAGCACTCTATGGAGTGGAAGTATGGGGTTTAGAGGAAGGAACGAAAACCCTGGACAGTATTGTAAGTAGGTTTGCCAAGATAATTTTGGGGCTACCTAGTTGCACGGCGAATTGTGGAGCGAGAATGTTGTGTGAGGATGTAAGCATTAGACAACATATCATAAAAAAGGTCATAAAGTCTTGGATTCGTTTAAAAGCAGGTGGAGGGGGGGGGGGGGAAATGCTTAAGGTAGCCTACCTGCACCAAATGAAGCATCAGCAAGAGGGCTACTGGGTGGACGGGGTAAGAAGTGTACTGGAAAGATTAGGAATGGGTTATCTATGGGATAGGGACTTACAAAGAGAGCAAGGTAGGGTGTGAAAAAAAGTGTGTAGAAGGGTTAATGACGTAGAGTTGCAGGTGTTAAGAGAAGAGAGCAACAGTAGGAGAACCTTAACGGAGTTCTGCGAAATAAGGAACTTTATGGGCATAAAGCCTCAATGCCTAATGAAAAGAGAAATGAGAGGGATAATTTGGTGGTTAATGGGGGTGTATAAGAACAAAGCGTTGAGAGAAGTAGGAAAAGAGGACATTTGCCTGTTTTGTGGGAAGGTTATGGGTGCAGCGCACCTGATCAGGGAATGCAAGGAAATTAAAATGATAAGAGCAAAGTTTGTAGACAAAGCAGATCTAAACAGAATAGAAAATGAAACTGAGTATCACACTTTAATTAAATTACTAAAAAGGGAATGGGGGAAAGCAGGTCAATTAGCAAAATATTTTAATACCATCAGGGCAATGTGGAATAAGAAAGCGTCGGATGAGATTCAGAACAAAGATGCATGTAAATTAAGCATTCAAGTACAGGAGACGGCTTCCTAAGCTATAAATCTTCCTCGCTGAAGTAACACAGAACAAAAATGCTATAAACTGACAGATCTAGCATATTGATTTTTAAAAATGTAAATATTATGTCTTTTAATGTGCTAATAAGTGAAAAGCAGGAATTAATGCATTTATAGACAAAATGTTTAAAATATGTATTTACATAAAGAAATATTTATTTCTCTAAAAATCCAAGCCCTAATTATTAGGTACACATCCAGGCTCAAAACATTTCTTGAGTCACACAAGACAATACAACACTATTTCAAATGACGTCATTTGGTGCAAAAGAAATTCGTGAGGGGAATTTTATGCCTACCTTCAAAATATATGGACAGGTTTACCACTTGATAGGCAATTACATCCTGCTCAAGGTGCGCAGCCTGAGTTTTTGCAAATATATTTCGTTTCCCAAGCTGATCAGTTATCTTTGCGCACAAATATAAATCCCAATCTGCGAACTGAGCTCATTGGTCCTTTGCAAATAGAGCTTCACGATTATAATAGTTATATTCAAAGTTTCCAATATAATCTTGAAAACAGACCAGCGCACGATTTCAAATTAATTATTCACGCTGATCTAAAACCACCCAACGAGCACGGTGGTCGCTACAATGCGCCAACTGTAGACGAAGTCGCTGTTCCTTTAGTACAGGGGTCTCCAAACTTTCCAGCCTTAGGGCCATACTGATTACTCCAGTAAGTTCCGAGGGCCAAAACCATATTATCATTGTTGCCGGTGGTAAAAAGTGAAATAGTCCACTGATGAAAAAAAAGTCCGAAAAAGTACGCAACATTGAAAAAAGGCTGCAAATCGGACTAAAGTCCGCAAAACGGCAACACTGCATATTATTAATTTTCTTGTCATTATCTGTAATTTCTAGATTAGTCGTAGAGTACGAGCCATGAGGAGTAACGTGACACGACATCTGGTGGACACAAGCGGAAATAGGTAGTACCTTCTATCGCTAACAGATGGCGCTAATAGCACGTACAGAGTAATCTCGTTGGTTCGAGAGAGTTCTGGTGTCTTCCACTCACTTCTAGATGGCAGTAATTGGAATATATAAGAAGGCTAGTTGCGCAACCACAAGTCAGTTCCTATGACACTGTTGTGAAATAAAATAGTGCGTACCTCCTTAAAACGTGTTTGTGCGTGTTTAAGTTTAAGACATCTTTGTAACAGTATTTTGATTTGAATTGTTGCTTTTGTGTGTGATTTAGTAGTATGGAAAAGAAGCGAAAAATTGATAGTGAATGCAGAAAATTCAAAGATGAGTGGAACATTCAGTATTTCGTAATTGAGTCCAGTAACAAGGCGCTATGTTTGATTTGCAATGAAAGCATAGCCGTTCTCAAGGAATATAACATTAAACGTCATTATGAAACAAAACATTTTCAAAATTACTCAAAATATACAGGAAGTTTGCGGACAGAAAAATTCGAAGCTATGAAGCGCGGATTGAAATCGCAGCAATCTTCATTTACAAAACTCAAAACCGAACAAGAGGCTGCAACTCGTGCCAGCTTTCGTGTGGCTCTTGAAATTGCAAAACGTGGAAAACCATTCACCGATGGAGAAATGATCAAAGAATGCATAATTGCAGCAGCCGAAGAAATGTGCCCTGAAAAGGTAAATTTATTAAAAACTGTCAGTATGTCAGCAAACACTGTGGCTCGAAGGGTAGAAAACATCGCTGAAAATATATCCTCTCAACTGTTCGACAAAAATGGAGATGTTGAGTGGTTTTCTTTGGCCTTGGATGAGTCAACGGATGTGTCAGATACTGCTCAGGTGTTGATTTATATTCGAGGAGTAGATAAAAGCTATGAAGTGCATGAAGAACTTCTTGATATGTATAGTATTCATGGCACAACTACTGGTACAGATATTTTTAAAGGAGTTGAAATGGCCATTAATCAAAAGAACCTTCGATGGAAAAACTTGAGTGGGAAAGATAAAGGAGTGGTCGCTCTTGTGTCAAAGGCTGTAGAAAATGACGGTGGTTCAAAACCATTAGTCTTACATTGTATCATTCATCAACAGTCTTTGTGCGGAAAATGTTTGGATATGTCTGAAGTTCTGAAACCAGTCATATCAACTGTTAATTTTATGAGATCTTTTGGGCTGAATCACCGACAATTCCGACAATTTATTGAAGAGATTGGAGAAAATGACTTACCTTATCATACTGCCGTACGTTGGCTTAGTTGTGGGAAAGTCCTTCAGCGCTTTTTTGAACTTCGAGCAGTGATCGAAATTTTTTTGAATGAAAAGCATCGCCCTCTTACTGAATTACAAAACAACGCATGGCTGTGGAAGTTAGCATTCTATGTTGATTTGACAAAACATGTGAACGAACTGAATTTGAGATTGCAAGGAGAAAACCAGCTTCTTCCTGATCTATACACTAATATCAAATCATTCCGGAAGAAATTGATACTGTTTCAATCACAACTACGAAGTAAATGTTTTTCACATTTTAAAACATGTGAAATATTCAGCCACACCACTGAGACTGAGTTTCCTATCGATTTTGCAATCGAAACTTGGAGTGCTTTGAAAATAAATTTTGATACTCGTTTCTCGGACTTCGATGCCTTGGCGAATCAAATTAAGATTTTTCAGGATCCTTTTGATACTGACATTGAAACCCTAGCCCCGGAACTTCAAATGGAAATGATTGAACTACAGTGCAGTGATATAATTAAGAACAAATATCAAAACTCATCTTTGTTGGAATTTTATAAGAGTCTTCCACTGACACAATTTGATAATTTGCATAAATTTGCTCGTGGGTTGTTTTCTGTTTTTGGTACTACTTATTTGTGTGAGAAGACCTTCTCCAAAATGAAGTACACAAAAAATGTTTACAGATCTAAATTAACTGATGAGCATCTTAAATCTCTTTTAATAATTGGTACAAGTAAAATTAGTCCACAACTACAAACTATTGTCAGTGGAAAATCTCAATTACATAAATCTCATTAGTATTTCATATGTCTGCATGTTATACATGTCTTTACTCATTACAATTCTGTGTTTCTTTATCCAACTTATCACAAAAACAATAACAATAAGCCTACAACAATGTTATGAGTAGTTAGCCCATGACCATATCAATGTAGATGTCATATTAATAATTATTCAACATAAAATTAGAATACTTCAGTAAACTAAATTTAATTTGCTATAAAAAATATGTTCTCTGAAAGGAGTTTTCAAGTATGCTAGCTCTCCGCGGGCCGGACACAATCTGTCCGCGGGCCGGATGTGGCCCCCGGGCCGTAGTTTGGAGACCCCTGCTTTAGTAGATGAGGACAAAGGACCGAGAAATATTGTGATAAATACAAAAGATGGACATCTTAAAAGAGTTTGTGAGTTGCACAGATCGTATGACCCGCTGCAGTATCCTCTACTCTTCCCACGTGGAGATGATGGGTACTGTATCAACATTCAACAACAAAACGGTGTTGCACGACCTAAGACAGTATCATGTATGCAATTTTATGCTTTCAGGCTTATGGAGAGAACAAATGATATGAACAGTTTACATTATTTCAGAGGATTATTCAATCAATATTGTGTTGATATGTCGGCAAAAATTATATCGGAAATACTCCATTTTATCAGAAGAAACCAAAAGAAATCTAGGGTCGATGAATATATACACCTACGAGATGCAGTTGCCAATGATAGAAGTGTTAATGCATCTAATATTGGCCGATATGTGATATTGCCGTCTTCATTTACAGGATCTCCGCGATATATGAATGAAAAGACCCAAGACGCCATGACATTTGTTCGGAACTTGGGGAGACCAGATCTTTTTATCACCATCACCTGCAATCAAGAATGGAAAGAAATACAAATTCACTTAGTCCCTAATCAAAAATCGCAAGATAGACATGATTTGCTTTCAAGAGTTTTTCATTTGAAACTCAAGAAAATGATGGAACTATTAACAAACAAAAATATTTTTGGCCCAACTAAGGCTTTCGTTTATAGCGTAGAATGGCAAAAACGGGGATTACCACATGCGCATATTTTGTTATGGCTTACGAACAAAGTGCAACCGGATTCTATAGATGATATAATACGGGCTGAAATACCCGACAAAAAACAAGATCCTGAACTTTATAACATTGTGGTGAAAAACATGATCCACGGTCCTTGTGGACCAAATAACCCCACGTCACCGTGCATGAAAGAACGCATGTGTTCCAAAAAATACCCAAGGAGGTTCACTTCTCAGACACAAACGGGTGATGATGGTTACCCAACCTATAGACGTAGAGCTTCATATTCCGGGGGAAATACAGGTGTCCTAAATGTGAGGGGAACTGAAATGAACATAGACAATAGATGGGTTGTTCCATATAATCCAGTTCTATTACGAATTTTCAACGCACACATTTATGTTGAATTTTGCCAGTCAGTCAAAGCAATAAAATATATTTGCAAGTACATTCATAAAGGGTCTGATCAAGCTACATTCACTGTGCAAAATAATAACGATGAGGTCGAAAAATATCTTAAAGGTCGATATATTAGCACCTCTGAAGCTGTTTGGAGAATATTTCAGTTTCCAATACATGAGCGCTACCCACCAGTCATCCATTTAGCGGTCCATTTGCAAAATGGACAAAGAGTATACTTCAATGAAGAAAACATTCGAGATCGCGTTAATAATCCTCCTGCATCGACTCTCAATGGCTTTTTCGAACTCTGCACAAATGACGATTTTGCAAAAACTTTGCTGTACTGTACCCAATTAAACCATTTAAGCTGCTTGTCGAATCCGAAGATCAGCTGGATTGCAGAATCTCGAGGTTCCCGGCTAATAAACCTGAAAATCCTACCAACAAGAGCTAAATGGGGGATTATCGTTATCGTTATAGTTTTTATAGCGACTATAACCTCTATTGTTCCGATTGTTCTGATCATATTGTTGATTGGAGTTGTAGTTTCTATAATTATTGTTATTATAGTTGTTGTTATTGCGGTAGTAACCTGTTCTTCTATTGTTTTCTCCATTTCTACGTTCCTGTTGCTGATAAGGTCTACCTTCTCTGAACCGACGGTATCTTGGTTCATACCTTCTATCACGAAAATAATTGTTTCTATCAGGACCTGGTCTATTCTGAACTTGGTTCGTTACATCTTCTGTTTGTTGGGTCTGATCTATGACTATCGTGTTCACCTCTCTGCTTTCTTGTCTGTTTCTAGAAATCACATTAGGCATGGAGCTTGTATAGTCAAGTCTACGAAGTAATTCATCTATCTTAGCGAGATCGTCCACTCCTGACGATATTAGATTACGTCTGACATCGACCGGAAGCTGCCTAGAAATAGCTTCTATCAATTCCGTTTGTGTCAAAGGCGGTTGAAGATAACGTAGTTTCGCTAACTGCGTGTTAAAGAAGTCGGCATACTTAGTTGGGAGAGTACCTAAGTATTTCTTGGAGTAAACCTCTGCTCTTATATCTTGTTGTCTTTCCACACTCCAGTATCTTTTAATTAGAGCTTCGGCGAATTCGTCAAAATCTCCAAACGTGTATCTAAACGCGCAATACCACTCAAGAGGTGATCCCTCTAGATAGCATCCCACGATACACATTTCTCTATCTTGAGATATCTGATTTCCAAGGAAGTAATCACGAAGATGTCTAATAAATTCGATAGGTGTGAGACCATCTTTATCATTAAATTGTCTGGGTTTCTCTTCAAAATTTCTAATGATCGTGACATTAGATGTTCTGTTCGAAGGGTATACCTGTCTTAAACTTCCTACTCCTAAATCATTGTCACCATTGTCTAGATCTTGTTTTATAGACAATCCTATCGGAGTTGCTTTTGTTCGAACGTCTCTAATTTCATCTTCTAAACGTGTCATTGATCCGTTTCCTTTCCTTCGTTTTCAGTCTCGACCTGATTTCCAATGCATTCCTGAATATATTTCCTACGTTCATCCTTCAATGAATTCTTAATAGCTTCTGCCGTTAATGCATCGCCTAAATTAATATTTTGAATGCTTCTTTTAATTTCCTCGAGTTCTGTTAACCTCCTTTCCTTATCAGCTATCAAATCATTATCCATTCGATCCACTTTGGTTCCTAAAGATTTAATTTCATCCATTTCTCTATCAAGATCTACTCTAACTCCTGACATATTATCACTTTGAGTTTTCTGTACAAGATTGATTCTATTAATTAAATCCCCCTTGCATCAGAAACAACCTTATTTAATTTAGCTTCAGTAGAAACTATTCTCTTTTCCATATCTCGTTTGACACTTGAAACATGATCGGAACTAAGTTTCTTCCAATCATCTTTCAATGCCTCCAAACAACTTTTAACAATTTTCTCCACATCCACTTCTACGCCATCTTTTAGTAGTTAATTATGATCCTGAACTTGTGTTCTTAAACTATCGACAGCACTTTTAAGTTCTGTTAAACTCGAGTTAGTTTGTGATGTGTTTCCTTCAAATTGTTGTTTATTGAGCTCCCATTCTTTTCTGATTTCTGTTTGGAAATTCTCATTACTAGTTTCTAACCCTTTAAGTCTGTCCTGAATGTTAGACTCTATTGTGCCTAGTCTAGTTTGAACTTGATCCGTGTTAGACTCTACACTACCTAATCTGGATTGTAAATCAATAGTGTTATTCTGTATTTTAATAACTCTATCTTTGAGTGACAAAGCCTCGTCTTGAGCTTTCCTAGCATCTACCTGTATCTTGTCAACGTTTTCCTGTATCTTGTCAACAATTTCCTGCATCTTGTCGACGTTTTCCTGTATCTAACCTACTGTGTTCGTAACTTGTGTAGAACTGACTTGTAATTTATTAACATTACTGCTAACTGAAGTAGCACTACTCTGTAATTTCTCTAAAGACTCCTGTACTTCATCTAACTCCCTTGAATACTGTCTTTAACAGTGTCAACAATGTTTTCAGCTATAGTGCCCCTAACACTTTCTTTAACTGCTTCTACTTCTGTCTTAACGCTTTCAATTACACATTCTTTAATAGTTTCTCTACTCCTTTCAACTTCTTCTCTAACAGATTTAAATTTCTTTTCCGCGCCCTCTTTAGCACTCTTAAAACCTTTCTGGGTGTACGTGCGAACACCTTCAACATCCTTTGTCAGATTGCCCATCTTTTCCTGGACATCCGAAAACATTTTATACACTTCTTCAATCTTCATTGCCATTGCAAATAATTACAAATATTTCAACTGCTACGGGAACATGACATACACTGCAGAACTAGAATACCATACTTATAATAATCCCTATAGTAATTCTTTTCATGATTCATTTAAATTATGAAGCCTTCATTCTATTATCATTAATTAATTTTAATTCATTACGTTAAATTACTGTGACTAAAATGTCAACAACCGGATTATCAAACCAACAGATTTAGATTATAAGTCGATCTTTCTGTTTCACGACTTATTCCTCCTTCCTCAGGATTTCTTTCAATCTAATCTTTCACAAAATAAATCAACTGCACCCAATCAAGCCCAATTAAGCTTCATCAAGCCTAATCACGCCTAACATCACGAAATGTGCCGCTACGAACCACAGTTCGAGCCTAAACGTTGGGCTGCCATTTAATATGTACCTGTTTAAACCATTTAAGCTGCTTGTCGAATCCGAAGATCAGCTGGATTGCAGAATCTCGCGGTTCCCGGCTAATAAACCTGAAAATCCTACCAACAAGAGCTAAATGGGGGATGCACAAATCCTATGATTATGTTTTGGTAAAGCAGAACTGGGTGGATAAACTGAATAAAAGAAGAGTACGAGAAACTTACCATTCTCGGTTAAGTGGGCGTAACTAGTGGTTCAATTAAACCTCAAATGCACCAAAACATAACCTTTTTCCATAATTTAAATAAATCATTCAAGACGTGGTTACAAAAACGAACGAATTAAATTTATTAAAAGAATAAAAAAACAAATGAAGTTAAAAAATAATCTCTGAATGTTTACATATGATCCATAAAAATGATTATTTAAGATTATCATATAATCAGATAATAAAATCAACGTCCAACTGACGTTAGAAGTGCTTCACTTCACACATAAAATTGTAATCGATCAGCTGTTAGAAACAACTGCATTTAAATCCACACTCTTTCTCTCAAATTAAAATTCAAACAAATATTGTTGTTAATACAGCCAATGTCTTCCAATGACATTCCTTCTTACTGTTACAAAAACATCCATTTATAATAATAATAATGAAAATTATTTAATACTGATCCATCATAAGATCACTTCTTTACAACAATAAACATCCTTGATGTGGTCAATAAACATCGTCACGTTCTTCGAACTTCACTCCATTTTTATGGTTTAAATGTTTAAAATACTCTTGATGAATTATAATTGTCAACTTAAAATCTCTAAATTATTTAATTAATAATAATGGAAATTATTATTAAATGTTTATATAAAAGGATATTAATATTTTCTGAATATTAATTAAGTTTACAAAATATTTATTATTTAAATATTTATTAGTTATTAGAAATAATTATCAATCATATTAATCCACACAATAAATCATATTATTATCATTTATTTAATATCAGCTGTTTATCAAATAAGTTATTTAGATAACTTCCTTATATTATTAAATTCCCCTAACTATTAGTAATATTATGTTTAAATAATATTTATAAAATTGTATACATTATTTACAACATTTATGGTGATCCTCAATCACCCGGCCTTCATTCCTACTCACTTCCTGCCAATCCTTACTCTTAAATGAAGCGTCAATTTCACTAAGTCATATCACATTATTGTCATATTACTGTGGTTTCATTTCACAATTGGGCATATATGTATAGCGAAACGATTAAGTTAAGCTCATATGAAATATAGTCATAATTCTTGATAGCAGTTTAATAATAATAATAATAATTAACAACATTGTTATTTTCAATCCGTTTGCCAAGTATTTTCCGCCAATTGAACTTATCAATTCAACTGATAGTCGTTTTACAATAGTTATATACATCAAAGGTCTTCCTTAAATCTTTACTGTAATATAGTTACTTATACGTTTCAAATATACGCTCACAATACGTATAATGACCTTCTCTCCATCTCAATACGGTATAAACCTCCACTTAATACTTGACCAACGACTCTTCTCGATAATACAGGTAAATTCCTAATAATAGTTCCATGAACATGCTATTAAAACTGTTACGTGCAAGAGCCCGTCCCAACGTTTCAAACATGTAATTTCCCCCGGATGCAATTCTTGACATTTTGAATCGACCGCCTGCTGACTTGGTTCCGTTTGTCAACACGAGATAGCACCTGCTGTCGGACTTCGGAGGTTACTCCAAGTAGTTCCTGTTTCTCCGCTAGATAGTGTTTGCTGTGTCTTATTAAACTCTTTATATGCATGACATAATTGAAAGACAATTACATTCTTCGTCATGAAACAAATGCCGGTGTATGCTTGATACCGCCAAATTATTTACTAAATAATGACATTGTTGATTGATGTGTCAAGCCTTGATTGGACGATAATGTTTACATGAATGCAGTTCGGTTCTTGACGCAAAAATTCTCCGCCATCTTGTGGAGTCCATTAGCTGTCGTGAAGAAGCATCAAGCCGACTGGTCGTGAAAGGTGTCACCGCTGATGGGGGCTTGGCCCCCATCCTCTACGAAATATAAATATATTCAACAGAAATATGAATGCCAATTCTACTAGGAAATTGCCTGTGCTCTTCAGGTTGTGAATTTCATCGTTTCGCCGTGAAGTGGACGTGTGAAATGTGGTCGCATCTCGATGCGGACCTACGCATGTGACCAAAACGAAGCATGTGCTGGGCGGGCTTCTTCAGGGCAATATAGTGCCATATTTTATTTTATTTAAAATGTGTTAGTTTTTTTTGTTTTCATTGTGTCTCCGCTGTGAAGTTTTAAGGTACGTTTTTTAATTTAATTTATCTAATTATTTTATTTTGGGAGCTCTAGTTTTGGCCTTGTATGAATGTTGATCTTCTGTTTTGTTTTGCCTGGTAGGCCTAAAATTTCTTTTATGTTTTAATAACGTTTCCTTATATATATTAATTTTGTTATTATTTTGTACCTTCTGGAGACACATTTATAAGTTTATTTTACGTTTAAATTATTATTTATTTTCATTTGGCAAGCTTGGGATTGTCATATTTTTTTAATCTAATGTAAGATCCGTCGAGTCTTAAAAGCGACTTGCATTAATAGTTTTTAGATGTTATTGTTTTCCGCCTTTCATGCCGCTTTGGGGATTCTAAATTAATTTAATGGTAATTGTTTGCCGTAGTTTCGATCAGGCATGCGGTCTCCCGTTTTAGTGGCCATGTTTTTGTTTTGTTATGAAGAGATGCATTCTGGTCTCGAGGGCAGTCTCTTGGCGTCAACCGCGAAACTCAAACGTGTTGTGTTAACTTAAGATGTTTTTTTATTTAACCTTGTCGGTTTAACATTGTGTTTTTAGTAATTGTTCCTGTGTTTATCTCCTTCATGCAAATTAATGAATTGTTTTCTGATACAATTTAATTTGGTTAATTTAATTTTTTTTCTCGTTTCATCGTGACCACGGATCTACGCATGCCGGATCGCTATTGCATTCCCTTGAAAATTATCAAGCCCTTTCTCATTGTGTTATACCTGTAATTTTTATTTTAACCTTTGGGCTGTATAACATTTTAATTTCTATTCGATTCTTGTCCTTTTGTTTGCAAGCAAGCATGTTCTGTTTCTGGTGAAGGTGCTCCTTTAAATTTTTAATATTAAACCTTTTATTTTTAATTTTTTTTATCTACTGTTGTGGCATTATTTCGCCGACGGCAATTCTGTCGGTTATTGGGGGGTGTCTGTATAATAACCTGTGCGTTCCCCTTCTCCACTTTCCTTCCACCCCTTTGGAGCTCTTCTCTTGGGGCACGTCATCTGGAGGTGATTTTGTTGCTGTGGAAGCGACGCGGACCTCTCAAACAAAGGTAAGTAGGGCACCATTCCCAGGTGTCGCAAAAACAAATATAGCTTCGATAATTCTTCAACTTTTAGTACAGTATTCTTTATAAAAACTTATTTAAATTGCATACAATGCTTTGCTTTCGTTTATATATTCTTACATAATAATTACAGTATATAACTTTTCCAGTTGTTATAATAATTCATAATTATCGAAATTAATTAACAGCGATGACGTAATGGTTTACTAATACATGTTACTTTGGGTTCCAATAATTGTTGTTAATATTTAATAAGCATAAACATTTGTTACTCCTCTCTGATCTCTCCAAAACATTGCGATAATGCAATCATAAGTCAACAACAATATTAAATAATGTTGCAAAAGTTTTATAGAATCCTCAATGGTGTTAATGTCATAGTAGATAAGATTTCTCAAAATAAAATAACTTATCCATCGATAAATTATTGTTAATTAATAGCAAATGTTGGAATGTCTCAACAATATTTCATTCTTCAACAAAGCCAAATAGTTCGATTAAATAATTCTTCGAATAGCTTCAAACTCGACGCTAGTTATCACAAGTATAACTATGTTCTATAATGGAATAACCTCTCCTAAGATCAGCGATAAAAGTTTGGAAATGTCCAATAAAAAGATTCATTTCCAATGAAAGATCTTCTCCTGGTCTAAGTTGCTTAAATAAATTAATATTAAATACCATAAAATTAAATAAAATTCAGTAAAATTCCCAAAGAAATTTATGATCCAAAATAAATTCGAAAAAGGAAATAATTTAAGAAACGATCTTAAATTCCGAAGTATGAAAAAGTCGTAAATCCAAACGATAATATCTAAATTCTCACAAAAAAATAAAATTTAAGTATCCATAATGGAAAAATATTCCGAAGTTTCGAAAAATCACTCACAAAATAAAAATGAATTAATGTTGAAATGGTGCAATGCTCTATAATATTCTAACTACATCTAACTACTTAAACTAACAACTACGAACGAAGATCTCTCTCTCTACCTTTGGATGATATCTTGAAGAATAAGCATGGTCGAAATTACTGTAGGCACCAGTAATTCCATACTTGCTACCCTTCCTGTTCTTCCTCCGGAAAATTGCCTCGCCACGTCTCGAACCCTGGCCTCCGATCGCTAATCGCCTTGCCTGGTCACGAACACGGACATCATTTCCTCCAGCAATGCCACACAGATTTGTAAGTCTCGAAGTGGGATGGACTACTTCGCTTTGGGTCTGGTAGTAATTCTTCATGACGCGACAATATATTTCCGTATCGTATAATTGGGTTGTAGTTCGGCGGTAGTTATACTTCATCTTGACAATTTAATTTAATATCGGTTGCCCGATATTCTAGTCCAGGTAGTTCCAAATCTACGAGTTTGAGTATGCGTACACGCGAGTACTCATCAGTGTTGCTCGGAGCACGGAGGGGGGACTAGGGGTGGTAGCCAATACCTCACTGGGCGAAGGTCATAGCACAAGTCAATGCGCTTTCTGCCTATCTTGATGTGTTATTTCCCATCACTACATAACTATGACAAGCCGGAGAGGCCCGTTGCCTATTTCGTGGGAAGAACAGTTCCTCTTTACCGAAAAGGAAGGACTCCCGCAGTGTTTGGTGTGCCAAAAAGTGCTACATTCAATGAGGAAATGGAACGTACAGCGTCATTACACAACTCTTCATTCAGCTCTGTATGAACGGATGGAAGGTGAAGCACGCCAGGAGCTCATAGCTAGACTGAAATACGACATACGGAAAGACGTACGTTTTTCAAAACAAATATCACTGTAGATTCGTTTGACATCAACAGTCACAGATTAAAATGAAAACTTATTCATACTTTCTTTTCCAGGTGAATTATATTGAAGAAACTACCAATGAGGCAGCAATTCGAGCAAGTTACAAAGTCGCTCACATCATTGCGATGAATGGGAAACCGTTCTCGGTGGGGCCTATCGTGAACTCGTGTTTGCTCGCCGTAGCGGAATGTTTAACTCCAGGGGAGGTGCAGAAATTTGAATCGGTCTGTCTCTCAAAACAGTGTCTCGTCGCATTCGCGCCATGGGAGGGGATTTGGAGCAGCAGCTCAAGTGTAGAATTCGAAACATGGTGGCCTTTTCGCTCGCACTTGATGAAAGTACGGATGTAGTTGATTACGGTCAGCTAGCTATATTCGTGCGCGGTGTCGACATGGGACTGCAAGTTACGGAGGAAATCTTAGATGTGGTACCGCTGGATTACACTGCTACTGGTCAAGATATATTTGAGGCGGTTTGTGAATCTGTGGTCAACATGAGCATTCCATGGGAAAAGCTCCATTCGGTGGCTTCAGACGGCGCGCCACAAATGGTTGGGCGAGAGCAGGGCTTCGTCTCTCGGTTAAAAAATAAAGTGAAATGTGAATTCGGGAAGGACGTGGTTGCTATTCACTGTTTTATTCACCAAGAAGCACTTTGTGCCGCAACAGTGGAACTGGAATCTGTCATGAAAGTTGTAGTGACGTGTGTAAATTTTGTCCAGCGTCATGGTGTTAATCATCGTCAGTTCAAAGGGTTTTTAAAAGATCTTGAAGCAGCTTACGGAGATATACCCTACCACAGAACTGTTCGCTGGCTAAGTCGTGGAAAAGTTCTTGATATGTTTTTTGACATTCGCGAAGAAATTGCTATTTTCCTGGAAATGAAAGGACAGGCAGAACTATGTCTCTCTGATCCAACATGGGTAGCAGACTTGGCGTTTCTTGCAGATATAACAATGCACATAAACCACCTAAATACGTCATTGCAAGGAAAAGATCTATTAATCGTAGATATGTGCGATAAACTCAGAGCATTCACTGAAAAGCTCCGTTTGTTTAAGCGGCAGATACGAAATAGAGATTTAACGTTTTTCAATCGTCTTGCCTCTTTAAAAATACCTCCTGAGACCTGTTTGGACAAGTATCTAATGAAGATAATGAGGCTTCTCGAGTCTTTTGAAAAGAGGTTCCAAGACCTTAATGTTCGTGAAAAGGAAATGCGATTATTCAGCACTCCTTTCTCAGTTACCCCTGATGACTACCCGTCGTCAATGCAGCTGGAAATAATAGACTTACAAAATTCTACCCTATTAAAAGACAGATATTAAAACACTCTGGATCTGTCACGATGGTATCGTTCACTCCACCAAGGAACCTTTCCCAGCTTGCACAAGAACGCAGCACAGATCATGTGTATGTCTGGGTCCACATACTGTTGCGAGCAACTTTTCTCGGCCATGAACCGAATAAAATGCAAAGACAGGACAATGCTCGGAGATCCGACATTGAAGAATGCTCTACGCATCATGCCAGCACATGCATTGACTCCTGATATCTCAGCACTTGTGTCCGCAGTGAACCGTGTACCATCTGATACTCAGTAAACTTATTGTATTCTGTATCTTGGATGTGTCTTATGAATATCTCCTACATTCCCACGTCCACAGTCATGCAACCCCATTCAACAGTAATCTCCGTCACAGGTCTCGGCCAGTATCCTCCGCGCAGTGACGGCAGCATCCACAGCACAGCTGTATTGCATGTTGCAGGTTTACTCGCGTAAGGCGGCGAGCACTCAGTTACTCACTCGCGAGCTGCTCGGCTGGAACAGTCTTTTCTAGTCGAGCACTCAGTTACTTACTCGCGAGCTGCTCGGCTGGAACAGTCTGTTCTAGTCTGTCAATGCATATCACGTCCCCTGCGCATATCTGGCTTAGTTCACCATCTCAATCACATTAAATATGTAGTCAGTTATTCCCCTTAACACTTGCATGTCTATCAACTCGACAATAAGTTTATAACTGAACAGAAACTTTCTATAGTTCTGCGTCAATGTTCTTGGAATGCACTCGAGCGAACACGCATCAGGCCTTCCCTCACATAGGCTCACTATTGTTCCTACTTCACAGCGCGCAGCGCTCGCAAAGTTCCCTCGCACAATGAGCTACGTGCTTTTCATATTTGAATGTCTCAAACAAAGAAAACTATCTTTAATCTTTCGAATTTCTTCCCGAAACTTGTATAGAATGTACATATGTTTCTCTGTAGTCTTGTCGAACTTTCGATGCTTAAATTCACTTTAGAACTGATATTTGACCGACTTTGTGTTTCCAACATGACCAACGAACTTTCTCCCTATGCCTTGACCGGTGGCGATGTCCCCCCCCTGCCGTCAAGCTTCACTCATGTAGGTCCCCTAGACTTCACACGCTTATTTCCGGACTCCGAGCGGCGCAGGTCCATTCTTCATCACAGTCACAGCACAAAGACCATGATTCGCCTCGCGTCACCACGCTCGTCAAAGAGTCATGGGTTGGCGCCTCATCAGAAGTCGCGGCAAACCAATTTCTGCAAATATCTTAATACCGGGACCTCAAACTTCCTTTCTTGAGTGACAAACATGATTCTTATTAATTTATATCCATTCTCTATAGTTTTAATTCTGCGGATTCTCTCTTCTTTATCAAATAACATTATTTATCTTCGATCAAGCTCCTCATTACGCGCGATCAGTTCTCCTTACTCCGTGCTTTCAGTAATTCAATTAGCCAATCAGCGCATTTCTTCTCCATCGCTACAAGTTGCTATGAGCGGACGAGCCAAAATACGACACAGGATTGTCTAATGATGGCTTCGGTCGCCATTTTACTGTCGTCGTTTGCAATCTGAAGCTTCCCTTTATAATAAAAATGTTATTATTTCATAATTCCATCAAAAATATTGCAATCTTCTCCAAATTTCATCAAATCATCCGAAATAGCGCCCTCTCCATCCTGAACCATTTAGAATTCGAGTTCATTACCATGAAGTGCCTCAATATTACATCTGGGAAAGAAATACATTTTCTAGAAGGAAACGTGGGCAAGATGTTGACGGATACCCAGGCGTAAAAAAGACGCAGCTTTAGGCCGTGTTTATAATGTTCATCCAACTCAAACGGAATGTTTTTATTCAAGAATGTTATAAATGAATGTACGCGGACCAACTTCCTTCGAACATCTTAGAACAATTAATAGCATTACTTTAGACACGTATCAAAGCGCTTGCAAAGAACTAGGATTATTAGAAGGAGATGAACATTGGGAAAATACACTTTCAGATGCGGCTATTTCTGAGTCACCAGAAAAATTGAGAGAATTATTTGCCATCATCCTGATATTTTGCCAGCCATCAGAGCCTAGAGAATTATGGAGAAAAAAATCAGAAAATTTGTGTGAAGACATATTACATAGAGTTCGCAATGAGAATCAGGACCTGCTAAAGCCATACAATTATGAAATATACAATGAAAGTCTTACATTGATTGAAGACAGAATTCATGAAATGTCGGAAAAATTTCTTACAGATTTCGGACTTCCGGCCCCGATTCGCAATAATCACAATAATATGGGCCTCTAGAAGAACTTATGCGGAGACCATATGATGTAAACCAATTAAATAATTATATTTCAGAACATGAACACAAGTTAGTGCGTGATCAACTCTTCGCTTATAATTCTGTTTTAAAAAGAGTTTCCTCTGACGAAGGAAAAACCTTCTTCTTGGATGCTCCAGGTGGAACTGGCAAGACTTTCGTGACTAATTTAATATTAGCGAAAGTTAGGTCACTGGGAAAAATAGCCATTGCCGTTGCGTCCTCAGGTATTGCTGATACACTATTGACAGGCGGAAGAACGGCTCATTCCACTTTTAAACTGCCCCTTACTGTTTCACTCGAAAGAGACAGTGTGTGCTCTATCCGTAAAAATGGCCCGTTGGGCAAAATCTTGCAAGATGCAAGTCTAATAATATGGGATGAGTGCACCATGACTCATAGAGCTCACGTAGAGGCATTAGATAGAACTCTCAGAGACATAAGGAGCTGAAATAAAGTGATGGGTGGAATTACTTTCATGTTCTCTGGTGATTTCAGACAAACATTGCCTGTAATACAGTAGTTAGGGGAACTAGAGCAGATATTATTAAATCTTGCTCAAAGTCTTCCCCTCTGTGGAAATCTGTTCAATTCTTGAATCTGTATACCAACATGAGGAGTCACTTCGCTGCAGGAAGCACAGATTTCCCAAAAAAGATACTAATGATAGGTAACGGGAAAGTACCTGAGTCACACGAGAAAACAATTACCATTGATAAAGACCTTGGTGAAATCGTGACCAACATTGAAGACCTGATCTCTAGAGTGTACCCGGATGTGGCCAATATAGGCCTAAAAATTATCAGCAAAAAATACAAACGTTGACGACATCAACGATGAAATAATGGCAAAATTACCAGGCGACAACATAAACTACCTTGCTATTGATACCGTCATGGATCAAGAGGACGCTGTACATTACCCTCAAGAATTTTTAAATTATTTGAATCCTTGTGGGCTACCACCATATTCATTGAACTTAAGCTGGCACTCCCATTATTTTATTGCGAAATCTGCGACCACCAAGTTTATGTAACGGAACTAGACTTCAAGTTAAATTTCTTGGAAACAATATCATAGTTGCTATAGTTTTGACTGGACCAGCAATTTGGCAAACGGTACTAATACCTCGAATTCCTATGATACCCACAGATTTACCATTTAGCTTCAAAAGAATACAATCTCCCGTAATAGTATCGTTTGCAGTCACTATAAATAAAGCACAGGGACAGGACCTTTAGGCACGTGGGAATAGATTTAAGGGAATGCTGTTTCTCCCATGGGCAATGTTGCCTTATCTAGAACAGGATGCGGTGAAAACCAATATATACTAATACCACAAGGAAATGTTACTAAAAATATTGTCTATACTGAAGTATTATAATTCATCAACATGTGATTTCTTACATTACATTGTACGCGGGTGAAACCGCGGGGCACAGCTATCATCCATAAAACAAAGAAATAAATCCATCGAGCGAAGCCGGGCACTACTGCTAGTTTCAAATACTAGTCAATTCAGGATGTCCAATATATTACAACAAACTACTAAATATGATACAATCGCTCATCCACTTTATTCCAGTCAAGTTTTTCAAGACCTGTGTTATTGATGACGCTGGAGAGACTGCATTCCAGCCCATATTCCAATTGACAGGTTCCGAGAACAGCGGGCTTGTATGCTTTCTGGACGCTCTACACAGCCGAGCTGGATTGCTAACGGGACGTCGATCAGCTGGTCCGCGTTCCCCACAGCGAATGTAGTCGGCCGCTCGAGACAGCTCCCATCTCGTCTCCTTAGGACCCTGGGATTTGAACTGGAACACACTCGTACGCTTCAGAGCCGAGGTGGCTTTTGCAGATCAACTTCAAACGACTCCTCTCTTGACGGTCTACGACGAATTTGTAGTTTTCAGCAATCATTTTAGTTGCAATTGTGACTGTAGTGGGCTGCTGTTGGTGTTGCAGTACCACTCTTCCATGTGCGTCTTCATCGTCGTGCTAAGTCACTTCTGACATCCACATAATTGATGAAAGTTATTTACCCTCCATTAGGTTAGCAAATCATTACTATTGCTGTCGTAAAATTCATATTAAACCTTCCTCGTTGACAGCTTCATTAACATACCGATATATTAGAAGATAACTTTTGTAATAACATCGCCGTAGATTATTATAATATTTACGTAGCTTATATATTTGATATACTTTTTCTAAATTGCAGATGTAAGTAGGCTCTCAATATTTATACCTATTCTGTCGAATTCACTTTGTTGATAAATGTAATAATCATTCGTAGCTCTCAATATATAAGGTGCGTTCAAAAAGTAACGAGCCGGAGGCTGGAATGCGCAAACCGGTGACTACATAGGCTAATCGTGGTGTGTGTAACGAGGTGTGGTTCCGACCACAGCGTGGAAGGTCACAGTCCGTCGCTAGAGGGCACAAATGCACGTCACGTGACGATACAAAGCGAGCAGCAGCATGCATCAATCGTCCAACGCTGCCAGTCGCATTGCAAACAGTGACATAGAGGCGTCAACCGAAGAGCAAAGAGGTGTTGTTCGGTTTCTGACAGCGGAAGGAGTAGGGGGAACGGACATTCATCGCCGAATGTCACAAGTGTAAGGCGAACACTGCATGTCCCTTGCAAGGGTCAAGGCGTGGCACAAGCGCTTCAGGGAAGGACGGGTGACGTTAGCCGATGATGCCCGGTCAGGGGCACCCCCCTGCATTACCAATGACAACGTCCAGCTGTTTGATGCACTCATTACCCAGGACCGCCGAGTGACAGTGAACGCCATAGCCACCGTGGTCGCTCCACGACAATGCACGACCTCATACGGCAAACACAGTCGCGGCACTCCTGCAGAAATTCAAATGGGAGGTTCTCGGCCACCCTCCATACAGTCCAGACCTCTCCCCCTGTGATGACGCCATGTTTGGTCCCCTGAAAAGGGCTCTGCGGGGCCAACGATTCACCTCGGACGCCGACGTCCAGCTGTACGTGCGGAACTGATTCACATCGCAGCCCAGGTAATTTTATGAGACAGCCATTCACCGCCTCGTGTCACAGTGGGACTAGTGCCTCAACAGCCAGGGCCAATACTTTGAACATACAGGTACTGGTTTCTGTAATTATGCCTCCGGCTCGTTACTTTTTGAACGCACCTTATATAATTCTTTCTTGCGTAGTATATCTCAGCGAATATCTCCCTAGGCTTGATCGGCGGAGAACACTCTCCCTCCGTCAACCTGATTTGATATGTAGCGTTCAATTTCAGTAGCTCGAAGAAGTACGTCTGTACACGACCAGACCTCAGATTGGAATCCTCTTCTAGAGGACGCTCCTCTCCTCTTCTGGTATTATAAAATGGCGTCTTTAGGCGCGAATGATAAAAAGATTACATCATATCCAAATATTATCGTATTCAGCTTTCGAACTTAAAAATCCAATTACGGTATTCCTCAATGTTTTATTTCCAATTCTATTGACATTTCTGTAGGCTAATTATTTTAATTACATTCCATAGTAATTAATAATTAGTGAAACGTCATCATCGTATAATATTGCGATTCGTTAAACCATGGTCATGTGACTCCTTTGTCCACGCGTCTGACAAGCGTATCGCGAGCAAGCTCCCCCTCCCCCTCGAGTTGACCACGGGTCAAATCAGGGTGATGAAACTACTATAGATCCTTCGCTTCCAAAGCCTCTCGGCCAACTGACAGGTTCACTCACGGTCGACTCTAGGAAGGTCGGAAGGTTCAACCTGACAACACTGTAGCTACGGCTATTGTCAGTCATACTTCTCGTCTCGAGCGCCTGAACTGAAACAGCTGTTTGCTAGCAAGGAAGGCGACAAAATCTTCGGAATTAATATTGGACAAACATAATGTACATGTTTAGCAAAACATCTGTTGATTTTTATTTACACATGACCAGTGTTACAATCGGAAATAGGCTAAATGAATAACTTTGACATCGTGAAAAGTTGTTATAAGAGCCAAGCAGCTGATATTAGGCATGAATGACACGGAAATAATTTACCAACATAAAAGTGTTTAGCAAAATAAAGAAAATTATTTTGGTTTCTTTTCGTATTTTACTGCTCTGAAGTAGAATGGTAATAAAACAATTGGCGGTGTTATAATAATAATAATAATAATAATAATGTGGAGTAAGTAGATGCAATTGAGGGTTATGTGATGCAAAAATGTAGGCTATCTCCCATAACATCTTCACACTGTAGGCCTATAAACCCTCGATTCCGCCACACATGTATGTAGATAATTTACTACCATTATAGAAATAGTCTGTTGCTGCTGATATTCCATAACTGTATCAGATTACTTCTGTTTCCTTCCTAAAGTACTGTAACTTTCTCTTCCCATAACCAAGTTTGCTGACATCAACAGCATCATTCCTTGCCTGTGAATAAGTGTTTAGCAATACAGTGGCAATAACTGAAAGTATTTTTTCACTTAATTGACTAATTTATGCAATCTACGAATCATTTCGAAGGTTCCCTAATCCAGGCCTGGCGCAGATTTTCGTCACTTGAGAACCTTACTTGGTTAATTTGCATTACAGTTGGGGATACAACACGTATCTGGTATTGTTACGGTGCCGAAACATTACAGGAAAATCAAAGTTTAAAACCTGAAGTACGAAATGTAATAATTACATGTACCGTAGGCATTTAAAAATACTGACAGATACAAAGCACACTCGTCAGTGTGTTCTCGATTAGGGAGTAAAAAAAAATCATCTGGAAGGGTAGTATAAACGCTACTATAAAGCGTATAAACGTACAAAGCGTAAGAAACAAAATATAGAAGGAAATATTCCTATGAGATAAACAAGAACACCTGCCAGACTGAACGTTCCCTCGTGTTCCCCCTGACAAGGGTATGACTGATGAACATGTTGCCAAGTCTCAGCCTTCCGACCTGTCTAGAGTCGACCGTGGTTCACTGCCTGAGCACTCGCTGTGCTGCCGTAGCGCTGCGGTCCAACTCGATTGCTATTGGTAGAAGCTTATGCGGGGTGGACACGCCGGTTACATTCAAACTTGTCAAACATGTCGCTGGCAACTGGCTATCCTACTCATGATCGTGTGTGTTTGTGCTTTTGATGCTTCCAACAAGATATTCCTTCGTAGGATATTGCATTAATACGGCAGGTATTTATTTATTTCAATAGTTATTTTGAAGTTTTGTTGCCAGGATATGATTTTAATATCTACCCATTATGATAGTGTTTCTGTTTACGAATTGTGGGCTTTATTGTGATTACTTCGTTCAGTGTAGTATTCTCAATTCAAAATGATTTTAGCTAGATGCCATATTAGAATGATCTTGTGAAGTATTGTGAGTAGTGTCCAACTATATGAATGGCTTTACATAGCCTAACCCTACTTTATTGAAACAGAGCTAGGCCTATATGCAGAATGGTTGTGAACTGGTTGCCTTATTGTGTTTCTTTTCTCTTCTCAGGTAATGAGGCACTTCAAGGAAAGCAGATTATAAACTACATTTGTCCAACAGCCTATAGACAGGAGTTGCCAGATTCTGTTGTCCGAACAGTTGTATACTAATCCTATTTCAGCAAAGGTAAGTTACCATATTTATGAAACTTTGATCTATTAATTTTACACCAGTATATGGATAGGCCCAGGTGCTATGTAGGTTTTGATCAGCAATACACTTAGTTCATGCCCTCCTCTGATGAATTCACATAGCCTTTTGGGTAGCAGTGATTGAAGGTAGAACTCACGATAAAATTCTCTACAATACACGAATTAGCCAAACTACCTTATGAAACTCTGGGAAATAAATCAGGAAGCGATGTTTTAGTAGATATTCCCTCCTCAGATATCTGTGACCCACCCAGCCATCCCAAATAGGTACACGACTTATATAGCGAAAATTACAGCTCTCAGCGCCATTATTCTCATCGATCGTTATCAAAACAGTACCGGTACCATGACAGTACTGCCAACCTCGCGCTTACGGTACTGTGAAAAACAAAGAACCGCCTAATTCAGTCGCTAGTGCGCACAACTCAATTCATAGATAGTGCGCCCAATTGAATTGTTTATTGATCATGGATTGTGGAAATTGCCTCCCTAAAGTCGCATCTGCCCCCGACCTTCTAACCTTCGTTTTGTCCACTCCAATGGTTTTTGACAATGGTTATAGCCTAACGTGCCCAGATCAATGGTTTTGAGTCAACCGTGCCCCGCCAGCTGCATACCGTTAGATGTGTGAGAAAGTCACTCGAGGAACTGGAATGTGCCCTACTTATTTTGACACGTGTACTTATCTGTGAATGGCACACAGTCAACCTAACGGTAATCATGACACTATTGCAGGGAGATAATCAAAATATAGGCCTACAGGTATATTATATTGCAGTCTTTGCTTCATTTAGGGCTTTTAGACATAGTGGACATCAGCCTTGTATGCTGCTTGATTGTCTGTAATCTGCCTGATAATATGTGTAATGATGATGAGATAAAGACTAGGTTGGAAATGAAATGCTAGATGAAGCTGTTCGTATGTGCAAACTCTGATGGTGGGGTCATGCAATGAGAATGGGGGAGGAGAGATTACGGTACCTACGAGGTTAATGAGAAGAAGAGATAGACGTAGGAGGCTATGGTTAGTTAGTTTCAGTGTTTAACGATTTGAAGTGAGAGGTGTAGAAGCAGGGGGTCATAGAGGTGACTTGTTTTCAAACACAGGCTTGCAGACTAGACTGGAATATAAAAGGCTACATGTATATAGCCTATATAACATTACAGTGAATATAATGACTGCCTATTGTTAAGGATAAGTCCGCACAATGTGCATTACATTAATTATTTACAAAATTCTGTAAGCGATGACAACCTTTTAGTACACACGAGAGCGTGGCAATTGTGACTTTTGACACAATATACAAATGCACTCTGGTCTGGGCACATGGAACACCTCAGTCTCACAAATCCTGTGGTGAAAACCGTGCACCGCGAATCGGGTCACTGTGTGTCTCAACCCATAGGCAGTGCCCTTCCATTCTGTTGACGTCATGGCCGTCGTGGAGTAGAAACCAATTGGGATCTCCTCCTTTTTTGCAAGTAGTTCTTGTAGCAAATCGTCATATTGTCTTGTGGATGGTAGTTAGTGAACCAGTCGGAGTTCTTCTATAAAGAAAAGTTCCCCCGCTAGTTCATACGCCAGTCTCGATGGGGTGTATTTTGATAAACAAAGCAGTCTTTTTAAGAATAAGGCTTTCACTTTCTTTAAGTCTTTCAGGTTATTTTTGCTTAAATTAACCCATATTATATCCAATCCATACGTTGCAATTGGTGTAACGTTTGCTTTAAAGAGTCTCAGTGCCGATTGCAAAGACGTATCCCTGAGATGACTAATGTCGTTCATTGATCTGACAGCACAGATCATTTTATCTTTGATGTGACGTGTAAATAATTTCCCTTGTATTTGCAAAGTTATTCCTAGATCGGTTCCCCTTAAGACAATCACAAATTTAAATTCAATGCTTGTTGCATCAAGAAATGCTTCAATCGGTTTACTGATTGGTAGGCTATTTGTGTAACAAATGAATTAATGCACAAATTAATATTGTTTATTTGAGGTTTTTTTCTTGTTTTTTCTTTCTTCTATGGATGTTTTTAGATGGGCTATATCACAGTAAGAGGGGGGCATACACATAGATCTTTCTGCTTACTGTGCTTGGGGTAAATTGCGAACTTCCGAGATGGTGGATTTGTTCTGATGTAAGTTACTGGCTAGTGGCATTCTCCACTTCAAATAACATCTAATATTAGTTCCTGTTTATATATTTATTCTAAATGCACTTCTGTGCATTCATTAAAGCAGCCTTATCCTAATATCGAGGCAACAGTGGCATTCGCCCAGGGAGTGAGGCCTGTTACACACATCCAGGCCGATTAGGAAAGTAATAATATTGTATTGTTAGTATTAATAACAATGGAATTAAAGTGATCGGGTAACTTAGTTTATCCACACTACACTTGTCCCCTCCTTCCATGAGCAGCAAAAGTTCTATAATTATGTGCATGCTTAACATTGTAACCCAGAGAGTAGCTGTTTACTGTCCTTGTCACAAGTTGTTGCTTCAACATCTTTATTATGAGATGTATGTGTAACGACTATTTAGGTACACAATGTAATTTGTTGTAAGGAATTCACATTCTGTGGTCTCGGGGTATAGATGTGCCCTGCGAGCCATAGAGTAGCAGCGCTACACATTCATTTGGCTGCACCTGTTCATATTGATACTTCATATCCAGAGGTCCTGGCTCTGCCAAGACGTTTAATTTTAGTCTGAGGGTTAAAACGGGATACACTCAGCCTCGTGAGGCAGAGCTGAGGAAAGATGTGTTCAAAGCCTCATCTCAACCATCCTAGAAATTGTTTTATGTGGTTTCCCTCTTATACCCCAGGCAAATGTTAGGATATTTCCTAAATTAAGGTCACAGCTGCCTCCTTCCAAATTCTAGTCTCCATTACAAATACACACACACCTACAGCCATCACAATGTCATGGGTAATCAGACATATCCCATATACACTTTCCAAGTACCATAAAGCCACATGACCACGATGTCACAAAGCCCCTACAACATTATTAGGATTTTAATTGTATTTTTCTCTTACAGATTCGCAATATGCGTGGCTCTACCGTGTGATGACAATTATCTACTGGGACAATGACCTGATGAAATTAAATATTGCTCGTTTCATGAAAATGTTCTGTGGATTTTATATCTGTAAAAACTAAGAAAGAAGAATATAATACGTACATATAAACATACTTATTTTTGTCCTCATTTCTTCCTTCCTTCAGAATTCTGTTTCCTTCCAGTATCGAATCTCATTCAACAGCGGCTAATAAGTTCATATTTTATAGGGGATGCATGGTTTGTATTGGTTTATTACATTCTTCTTAGTTTGCTGTGCTCCCACAACACTGGTGGCAACTAAACCTCTCTTCTACCTGTCTGATATTATAACTTATAGTACTGTGTAGTAGGTGAATGACTTTCTAGTGTTACAAGGCCATGGGTTCAAAGGCCATCCCCAGCTGAGACTTATGGAAGGAAATCCCGAAGACACCAGCTCATCTCGCATGACATCCTCTGCAAAAGTAACCTTTAAGCACTGCCATTAAAAAAATTATAAACTATAAAAGAAATGTTAATGATAGAAAACAACTATCATGAATAAAACATATAATACTAGAAAAAATTAAGAGCGGGGACATGGGGAGAAAAGTGGGGGGAGTACTACGCAACTGCCGTGGTACAGGTTTCAAATAATAATAATAATAATAAAGGATATCCTGCGTCCTATCCTTCCCCCTGACCCTGTACCCCTCTCTTTGTAACTACTTGTAGTAATATTATGGTTTATGTCAATAAAATGTATTTATTCACTGTTCCTATTGTTCTGTTTTACGCAAGATCACATATCAAAACTAAAGATTTCAGGCTGGTATTTTCTACTATATTAATAGTAATAATCCATTATTATGCGCCTATGTTTTGATATCTGCTCTTAAATAAAATAGAACAAAAGGAACAGGAATAAATAAATTACGCCGACATAAATCATATTACTACGTGTAAATACAAAGGGAGCAGTACAGGGTCGGGGGGGGGGGGGGGGGGAAATACCAGTACGCGATTAAATCAAGTTCAAATCGCCCAAGCTTAAAATTTAGTACGCTGCCTCACCGCCAGGTTGCAGGCTAGGCTGGTGGATGACGTAATCGTGACGGTTGTAATCGGAATCAAATTTTAAGCCTGAGTAACCTTTCTCCCCTATATTCTTTGGGTCAAATGAAAGTCGCATGTGCACTGCTCACGCCAGTCACATGTCTCCAACCTGGATCTCTGCTAGCAAAGTCATCATCAAAACTTGCTTGAGTGTCACTTTTCAGATCGAATAGAAACTCATTTATCCAATGCTAAATATTGAACTCTAAAACATTTCCTTTCTTCACATACAAAATTAATAACTATAATCTCCTAACACTACTGCTAGGCTTCTCTGCGACGTAAGTTGTTGCCTGTTATGCGGGAAGTATACCCAGTTCCTTTAAATTGAAACTTGTAAATACATCGCCCGTGAGCAAGTTCGAGTCTCTTCTCATGACATAACTAGGCTCTTATAAATATGGGTTCAGTACCCTTAGCAAAGAGCAGTCTAATTGATAAATATCATTCAAAACAAGCACCACTTGTTTTATCTTTCTTTCCTTCTCCCCCCCCCCCCCTTTTTCTATGTTTATTATAATTATTCGAACATTTGAATGATACCTTTTGGATCCGTATTGACTTACGAATTAAATGAATCACTGGTCCGCCCTGTCAATACATTTATTTTTGTTTACTACTAGTACAATAACAGAAGCCTCCGTGGCTTAGGCGGCAGCACGCCGGCCTCTCACCGCTGGGTCCGTGGTTCAAATCCCGGTCACTCCATGTGAGAACTGTGCTGGACAAAACGGAGGCAGACAGGTTTTTCTCCGGGTACTCCGGTTTTCCCTGTCAAAATTTCATTCCAGCAACACTCCCCACTATCATGTCATTTCATCTGTCATTCATGTAATCATTGCCCCAGAGGAGTGCGTCAGGCCTCGGCAGCCGGCACAGTCCATATCCTCGCCGCTAGATGGGGGCTTCATTCATTCCATTCCTGACCCGGTCGGAGACTGGAAGCAGGCTGTGGATTTTCATTTCCACTAGTACAATAACACACTCCCTGTTTGCTCCATCTATATACTATTTTACGAGACTTCCCTACTTTCACCTACATCACCGACTATTATTATCGAGCCGTGCTGTTGGTAGAATTGGCAACGCTGTGGGGAGGCTGTCAGGTGGATTAAAATGCTGAGCTCACGTGCTTACTTTTGTTGATAAATACAGTTTATTTTAATAAGACGTCATTTAAAATCAGTTTCTTATTTACTCTTTCAACACCCGTGAAATTGCTCGTGGTAAATCAGACCTGCTGAAAGTTGTAGAAGTGAGCATTTCCCGTATTAAGTTGTATGTATAACCAATGCCCGGTAATGAATTAAACAAACAAATTCTCCACTACAATTTCATTAAAATATTTCAAGATGCCTGAGAAGTTCTGTGTGCCTTTCTGTGAGGCAAATTATGCCAGCACTGTGAAATTAAATGGTTATGTTACTATGTTTTCCTTTCCTAAAGACGAGGTTAGGAACAGGCTTGGATACATACCATTCTACGAAACAGGCACCCAACATCAAGTGTTTGTGTACACCACTTTGGTGAAAAGGACGTACCGTAATAGCATTTGAAGATTGGATAAAACTACATGACAGTTAAAAAACTGGTTCTGAGATCTCCCAAATTATCAGAAGATGCAGTGCCCTCCTAGTTTCCGAATATCGCTTCCTACCTCAGTATTAGTGCACCAATTGAGCTCAGAATGAACGTTGCTACACTCTGGCGGCGGCAAGCCGCTCAAATATTCGGTAGGACTTGTGTGTGAGTGGAGCAACGTGATTAGATCATGTTGCGGAAAGATTTCAAGTTTAAGATGGTAAAAGTTCTACAGAGAGTAGAGCAAGTCGTTCTATGGTTGAATGTAACTACAAATACAGAAGAATCCACCTGGCACGTAATTCTTTGTATTCAGAAACAAAACAAAACAAAAAAAAACAGTACCGGTACATTCGTAGAACGAACACCTCCGTAATTGTGGTATTTGTAGCCGGCATTTTTATAAATAGAACACCGACAAGAGGTCCAGACAGACCCAGGCACTGTTTTACCGTGTATGAAGCCAAACTAATCAGATCAGCGTAAACGAGGTGATGGTAGCAGATTAACTGCGCTAAGAGAGGTCGAAATGAAAGATGACACGAGAGTAGCCCAGCACAAGTGGAAGTAATGCCATGCTCAGCTGGAGTCCCGTGGTCACCAATCCACGTCCTACTATTTGTGAGCCGCTGGGGAATATTCACTGTTTCATGAAAATGAGGGATGTGAAGGAAGTGTGTTTAAATATGGATTATTATGTAACGCGAGTATATCGACATTGATATCATGACCTTAATAGTGACAAGACTGAGGTGAGCTTGATGACACTACCACAGCTAACATTGCACGTGTTGTCATCAATCTCAACAGGAATAAGGGCACCCAATCTCCATAAGAGTGAGACAGTCCTGACCTAGCAATATTCTGTCCGGGTTAGCATCAAGGTTGTTCTATTAGAAATCCAGCTCCCCTACGCAGTATTCGTGCAATAAATAACTCCTGAAGTGCCCTGCTCATTATTTGTGCCCATGTACTTGCATGTGTGTAGAAATTGTTTAAAAGCCTATGTTACTAGGAATCATTCCGGCATTTTCCTGGGGAAATCAAGAAAAACAACTTGGCCTATAGGATATCTGAAGTGGGAATTGAACCATCCTCTCCTCAGCTTTTTTTTATTGCAGTCAAACGGCCATACATGTAGCCTCACAAATCTGAGTGTACCCTGTTCTAACCCTCAGACCCTCTCGTTTACAATATTCCACGGCAACGTTCTTAAGGTTTTCCCATTGTTGCAGGAAGGAAGATTTCAAATAATCTCTCTCGTAATTTGTTTAAAACATTTTGAAACCTACAAAGGATTACATTTTGAAAGACATGGTTTACATCACCCTCAGGGGATTGAGATTTCTTATTGCAATTAATCTGTTAAGGTAACCGTGTAGTGTGAACCTGGCAAATAACGCACTACGTTACAAATATCTCAATATTTCACAACAATTTCAAATTAGAATTTTGAAATTTGTGTCATTTGTATAAGATAGACATATGAGCATACATAGCAATTTACATTGAGCACAGTTGTACGGTATTGTCATAAGGGCACTAATAATGCACTGAAAATTTTAAATAAAATTGCAAAAAAATGCCTACATTGATGTACCTTTTTCTCAGAAACTAATAGTTATGTGGGGATATAATTTTACACAGATAAACTTATTACCCTGTTCTATTATGATGACTAGAATCTTAATTCTATGTTAAACAAGTTCTTAATTATTAATTTTTTACATTTGAAAAAAACAAAAACATTTTTCATGAAAATTTGGTGGTATTAATTACTGTTTCTCAGAAACTACTGGATCAATTTGAATAATCCTAGTCATCAATACTCAAAGGCAAGGTTATGTTGTGTATGCAAAATATTAGCTTGATAGTCCTACCCAGTTCTGAGAAAAAGGTACATATGTTTCAAAAAATATAGTTTTTGAGAAAATCTCAAAAAAACATTATGACAGAGACTGGAGTCTAATCTCAGTACATCCCAGGAAAATAATCATCCTGGGATTCATCCCCTCCCTTTGTATACTTCCTTTTGAACCTCAGCTTGGTTCTTAATTCCTTTTGCATGGCCTCAGCAGCTCTATTAGCTTAATATAAACGCTTCTGGTCGATGGACTTCAATGACTCTAGACATTTTTTCCCAACTCTCACACACATTTCCTTTAATACAGGATTCCTTGAAATCACACCATCATTAAATGTAAGCACTGCCTCTATTACCCCTATTTTGAAGGTCTCAAAATTAACTTGGAGGACACACCTTTCCTTACACAAACATCCTTCACAACTGATAAACTATCACTCATTTTACAAACTTTACACAATGTGTTTGTATAAAATCTGACAGAACTTTTAAGCCCTTAATTACATTGCCAGCATTAGAATGTGATATAAACTCAATACTATCCATATCATGAAATTGATCTTTATAAAGTTTTATTTTGGATGCACTTGATGGCAATGAACTATTTTCAGGAATACCACATGGAGAAGTTGGGTTAGAATCAACACTAACAAGTGACTGCAACAAAGAATCACTGTTCACTGTCTATATTATATTTACAGCATGTCTATTGCCAAAGAATTTACGTTTCATATACACTCTCCATGTAAAAAAAAAAAAAAATAATAAAAAAAAAAAAACTACCGGGAAAGTAAATAAACACACAACAACAATATCAAAAAACTAAACATACAACGTACTGTATGAAGCTAAACTTTACCAAGCATAAATTAAATTCACCTAAGTGAGAAAATGAGAATACAACGAGTAAGAAAGTATTGAAGTGAAAGTGAATGTGGCACTTTCAGAGCAATAGCTGTGCAGTACTTAGTTGAAAATTAATTTTCAAGGCTTAAATGTAAACAATTTACAAAAAATTATACATCAAATTATTCGTAAAAGAACGAAGAATTTTATTACGTTGAAAACTAGAAATGCATTTTTTCATGAAATAAAAAAATTAAAAAATGGGAAAGAGAAAAGTAAAGTTGTACGCTGATTATACTATTCTAAATTAATATGTATGATTAACAGTGAAAAATGTCAGGCACTGCAACTCAAATTTAACAGCATTAGATGGTTGATTAATGCTAGTTTTTCGCAAACACAAACTGTATAATTATGTATTTTCTCAACTTTTATTTCACAATGAACTTTCCGCCTTTCTTTAGCAGAGAGGTTGTGAAATACAACGTATCCCTTCGAATATTCCCTAAACACTGATAAATTTCCATGGACGACATCTCACCATTAAATAACTTATTTTACTGTCCTACTCGGTTCTCCAGCCATCACACACACTACTCCTACGGACTCTGTGAGCGAGTTGCCGCTAGGGGGCGCCAGCAGCTAAAATATCGCCATTCGCACGAGGTTATGTTTCACAGAGTGTAGGTAAGGCTATGAATTCTGAACTTTGTATTGGTTTGTTGGGAAGGGGAATGGAAGTTGGTGATGTAGGCAATATATTGATCATTTACAGCGTGGAGGACATTCCATTTCCTAGCAATTTAGTTTTGTGGTATATATCTTAATGTTTATCTACATTCAAGTACATTATGAACTAGGCCCACTGAGTTAGCAAGTGCATTATTCAAAATAAGTGACGAGTGGAACATTCTTGTTAAGACTCAACACTAACGAGGGGAACCCACCAAGTGTAACAACCCGATTTCCCAGAAACTTCGCTCAGTGAAAGATTGTAGTTGATTCATTTAGGGGCTTTGCGACACCATGGTCATTCAGCCCTGTGTACTTGTGTGTGTGTGTGTGCATTTTATCTGATAACCTGTGTTATTGTGATGGCTGTATTAGTAATTCAGATGAGAATTGTGAAGAAGCCGGCCGTGGCTTTACGTTAGTAACCAACCCGGAATTCACCTGGAGTAGAAGTGGGGAAACCATGAAAACCACCCCCAAGATGGCCGAGGTGGGAATCGAAACTGCCTCTTCTCACTTTTGTCCCACGAGGCTGAATATACACAGTTCCAGCCCTCAGACCAAAATTTAATTTCTTGGCAGAGCAGGAAATCGAACCAGGGCCTCCGCGGTGACAGCCAGCGTGTTCAGTGAAAGAGAGGGAGGTCGAAATAAGCGAACACATTTATCGACTTATCCGTAGACACTAGACAGTTTCCGAGAAAATTATAGTCGAAGTGCCTTTTAGAGCGTAACAAATTCAACTAACGCGGTGGCGCAGCGGTTATCGCCGCGGCTTTTCACTTTTGCGCCCCGAGTTCAAATCCCGATTAATACTGATTTTTTTTCTTTTCCATTTATCTACTGATGTCCACTGACGATTACTACACGAATGCTCGTCAGTTGTATGGGGAGAGTTTTCCACACCGCCGGACACTTTCGCGAGCCCTCGTTGCTAAGGTGTATCAGCGAGCCTCGGAGACGGGTAGATCCACTGCCAACAGAGACGACTGTAGTGCTCCACGGCGACGTCGCACAGCGGTCCTTTTGCACTATACGGGCGCTCAAAATGTAAATAATAAATGTTACGTATTTTCATGATTTATGACTTTTTTAGTATCAGTAATGTCCGATGACCTCAGAACTGTGTCTATATGTCATATTTGTTCACTCCCTGGAGAGTGAGAGGCCACTGAAGTAGGATGTTTCTTAACGCATCCTGAGCTGGAAGCAGAGCTGATTATTTGTGTTTTAATCTTGTGCTTGTAAAGACGTGTTGTTGAGCCTTCTTCATTCGTTTGCCACTGGAGATGACAGGCCAAGGTATGCTCTTTCTTTATTAAATTTGGAAAATCGTAGCCTATACAAATTGCTGTGTTTATGTGATAAATGTTAGAAAATAGTGACTTTTAAAATATATTTTATCCTTCTTCTATGGGTTTTTAGACCCGGAAATTCGCAATTGTCAACCATTGTTGAAATTCTTTTCATTAGACTATAACCTATACCCTATTGTGTTGTCTGTGTAAAAATTGCTTGCTACCTTTTGCAACTTTGGCTGTTTTTCTCCTTTTAGTGTTATCGGAAGGAATTTCGCGGAAAGATCTTTTCGATGTTTGGCGCCATGCAAGTGGAAAAGTGAAAGAAAGTGATGTCTTACTAAACTATTTGATAGAAAATACTAATCTGAAAACCCTTGGACAGTCTTTTAAAGATATTGTTAGAAAAAAAACTTATTAATTTTTCCGTGCAATTAAGAAAAAAGTGGGTTGCAAATAACAGGACACTAAGAAAGTTTCAGTCGCAAAATAAAAATTGGCTGGAAGGGAACATTGCACTAAATAGAGAGGGCATACAGGATGAAGATTCCGCAAGTAATGTGGGTCGTCCTTCTAAATCCTTCGTAGATTGTAGTGAATCTTCGAAAGGAAGGAATACGAGAAAATGTTCAAGGAAGCAAACAATGGAAGATATGCTGAATATGCTCTTCGTGTCATCTGATCCCCTAATAAGTAGCCTGAGAAGAAAGCCACTAAAGACAAACGACCCATTTCCCTCTAAGGTTCTAACTTTACTACAAGATCCGGCATCAGAAACAGTATAGAGAAATGGACTAGTATGGTTTAAAGAATAATATAAAACTACTTTATTTATTACGTAGTGCAATATTTGTATACATTATTACTTTTTTGCAGTCCTATTTTTTCTTTAATCGAATGGATGTGTGGTACTTCCGTTTAATTCTGTACACCCCTGAAAGAACATATATTGTGTTAATTCCTTCCCTTCTTAAGTGCTTCGTTGCACCACACGTTTAGCTGTGATAAGAACCAGATGGAAGGAACGGTATGTGTTTCGGCTGACTCATGAAATCGCATTTCAGTGACAAGTTACTGTGTTGACTAGAGATATAGAGATTGTGAGGACAAGGGAGATTAAATATGGTTTGTGTATTCATGCACAGTATTTTATTATGGTTACTAAAAGAGTTCAATTGTTATTACTGTACCTACACATCAAATACTATTTTGTAATGTAGTACATTCTCAAATTAAAATTAGCCTATTGTGGCATAATATCTGTAATAGTTCAATTAACATATCTATGTATTGTATGAAGCTAGGAGTCTAACATAACAAAAAATTGTTGCTGATTTCTTTTAATCTGGAGTATTTTTCAAAAACCTGTAGTCACAAAATCACCTACGCTCAGCAGCATTAAGGAAAGCCTTCATCCAGTTGAACATTATTAATATGATTGTTATTATTAAGAAAAGTTTAACCTCGATTCTTACAAATAATAACGAAAATTTTTAACATACTTTTGAACAGTTATTTTAAGGCTTATAGACCTGTTCCATATGCAAAGGAATTTTGCGCGGCCAGATAGGCTAAAAGGACCACTGTGCGTCGCACACCCCAATTTGAAGAGGCTGTACTCCACGCAGTGGAAGGAAGGAAGGAAGGAAGGAAGGAAGGAAGGAAGGAAGGAAGATTGGAGTTTAACGTGACTGTTAATCTCGTGATCATGAGCCACGGGACTTCATTTTTACGTGGAATCCGTACCACAGGACATGGCATTTCACTTCGAAGATCTCACATGCATTGACCGGGAATCGACCCAGTCCGCCTTGGTGAGAGGCAGACAGCTTGACCGCTGTGCCATCCGCCGCCGCCGCCCCCCCCCCCCCTCCCACAGTGGAAGAGGAGGAGACTACGAGTACCAGAAACATAGCACCGCCACTGAATGAGGATCAGACAACTGTCTGGCGTTTTCTGCATAAGCAGCAGCAAGCTACGTCGTATTTGTTCCAGAGGGTACAGGCAATGCAGCCACAGGATTTTGCGTCGCGTCAAGAGCCCACTTCTGCAGAGGGTTCTTGCACCGTTGTGTGGATGATCCCCACTTCCCACAGCGGATTCTTTTCACTGATGAAACAAAGTTCACCAGGGAAGGTGTTTTCAATACCCGCGACAGTCATGTGTGGGCTGATGAAAACCCGCATGCTGCGCGCCCCGTTGGGTTTCAGCAACGATACGGTGTGAACATTTGGGCAGCGTTCCTGAATGGATGTGTGATTGGACCATACCTTTTTCCACGAAATCTCACGGGTGCCGCGTACTTTGTATTCCTTGAAGACGTACCGCACGAGTTCCTAGACGATGTGCCACTGCATGTGCGTCAAAACATGTGGTCTCAGCACGATGGTGCACCACCTCATTTTTCACTTGCGGTCCGAGCTAATCTGCACCACAGATTTGGGCAACAGTGGATAGGTGGCGGTGGCCCGATTGCTTGGCCTGCACGTTCACTCAACTTGACACCGCTTGATTACTACCGGTGGGGACACATGGAAACCTTGATTTTCGAGACCCCTGTGGAATCCGAGCAAGACCTACTGGCGCGGGTTATGGCTGCGCCGATGTTGGAAGACCAGAGATTGATGATCGTGTTTACCAAAACATGGTACGGTGGTACAGTGCCTGTGCCGACGTCGGTGGTCGTCACATCGAGCCCCACCTGTAATTGGACCCAGACGACAAGCAGCAGAAGTTGGACAGAGCGCCGTAAATGCGGGAGCTGTGAACGTATGCTGAGTTTTTTTTTTTGCGGGTAGTAGGTAGCGGGAAAACAGTACGTTCCCGGACACAAGTTCCTATGCTAAACTTAACCATCTTGGTCCCCACTACAAGCTCTCAAAGTCAGTAATAGGAATTTAGAAACACCCTGTATATATGGCATTGTACAGGGATTACAATATTTCGTAAGTTCATTCGTATATTAACGCTTCAGAGAGATACGGTGCATTCCCTTAAATGATACCGATCGTAGAAACATTCGAAACATACACATTTCACACTCCACGAGCATCGCGCGAAGGGAGGTTTGCCACAATTACATTTCAGAGTGAGAATGCCATTCGGGAAATAATCCCGCTAACATTACAGAAGATTTCACGCGTTGGCAATCATTTTGCGACAGACCACGCATGACTGATCATTTTTTCCCAAAAACTACCACTTGCATTGATTATGAATTAATGCGTGCATTTTTATTGCGTCGTGTCTAGTCGTGATATCCCATTGCTGTCCAATGAGTGCAGAACAATTCTGCAGGTTTCAGATAAACACTTTTATTTACCGGTTCAAGTGTTCGTCACAGACTTGACACAGCGGCGTACATTTCGGTGGGGGATTACTTTCAACGAACAACTTGTTATTCCATGTTCATCCATGAATCTTTCGTCGTATAAGGCAGATCACTTTGACCACCCCAAGAATCAATTATGAACGTGAACGGCTCCGTTTTAACATACGGTTGCAAAACGTTATTCAAAAACTGATTGTAGTTTCTTTTGTGAGCTTCCCGGATTTGTAATCCCTGTACAATATCATATGAATGAAAATCCACAGCCTGCTTCCAGTCTCCGACCGGGTCAGGAATGGAATGAATGAAGCCCCCATCTAGCGGCGAGGATATGAACTGTGCCGGCTGCCGAGGCCTGACGCACTCCTCTGGGGCAATGATTAAATGAATGACAAATGAAATGAAATGATAGTGGAGAGTGTTGCTGGAATGAAATTTTGACAGGGAAAACCGGAGTACCCGGAGAAAAACCTGTCTGCCTCCGTTTTGTCCAGCACAGATCTCACATGGAGTGACCGGGATTAGAATCACGGACCCAGTGGTGAGAGGCCGGCGTGCTGCCGCCTAAGCCACGGAGGCTTCCCTGTACAATATCATATACTGTATATAATAAATGCATAACATTTATTGTGAAAACCAGTTGTAATTTTACAATCAACATAACGCCCTTGTACCCACTAATTTGATAATAAACGTTCGTGTAGTAATCGTCAAAGGACATCAGTAGAAATATGAAAAAAATGATCGGGATTTGAACACGGGGCGCAAAATTGTGAAGCCACGGCGATAACAACTGCCACATCACGTCAGTTGTTTCTGCTACGAGCTAGAAGGCACGTAAAGCACGTTAGACAATTCTACCGTAATTTTCTAGGAAACGGTTGAGTGTCTACGTACAGTATAAGCCGAAACAAGTGTTCGCTTATTTCGACCCCTCTTTCACTGAGCGAAGTTTCTGGTAAATCGGGTTGTTACATTCAGCGGGTTCCCCTCGTAAGCTTGGAGATCAATTATGCCTATTGTGTCCATGATGAGTGCATTTGTGGACAAAAATAGAAAGATTTAATATCAAAGGCAGTCTCTAAGTTCGTTAGATTAGTTTTACATAACTTTTCTGAGTGAGTAAATGCCCGCAGTGAGCAGAACAGCAAGAAAGGAAAACTTACATTTGGACATTCAGGTACAGTGAACCATTTTATTATTACCTTATCGGGAATAAGACAGGGCATAGCATGATGATGTTTATCCCTTTTTTAGTCGATTTTACCCTCCAGGTTGTTTTTTCCCACGGACTCAGTGAGGGATCCCACCATAACGCCTCTACGGGCAGTGTCCTGGAGCATGGGACATCTGGTCGGGGGGGATACAACTCGCACCTCACCCAGGTGGCCTCACCTGCAAAGCGAACAGGGGCCTCATGAGGGATGGGAAGGGAGGGGTAGATTGGGAGGGATAGGCAAGAAGGAGGAGAGGAGGCGGACATGGCCTTATGGTAGGTACTGTGACCGAAATCCACCATGTTGCTCTGCTCCGATTGGGGATGTTTAATTGCCGAGATTCGCAAAGCAACCTTGAAAGTATTTGATGTATGCAACATATTGAAATGTATTCCAGCATGCATTTGTAACAGACCTATAGCTAAGAAACATTCTTCATATTAATTCTAGCTGAAATAGATGGAACTATCATAATGGCCTTGAGCTAAAATTTATCACAAGCGAGAGTCGAACATCTTCAACTCCTAACGGCTTTGACAAGTCGTGACGCAATTGATGAGGGGCGAGAACTTCCCCACGCCCCGCTTTGAATCATCAGGTGACCACGCGGTGTGCGCTCTGTCAGTACTAGATCACGGGCCATTCGAGGATTCTCTTTCACTGGCTAAACTCATGTGTGCGCGGAAATGAGGTCTCTAGTACGTGCGGAAAGCGTGTGTTTGCACTATTTAACTAACCGTCACAATTTGGCTGGTGATACGCCGATACTTATAATAATTTCTTTGCCAGTGTTAAGTAAAGTAAAATCAGTGTTTTTCTACAAGCGGCTGAAATACTGTAAGTAATAATTGTAATATTATTCAGTGGACACATTCACAGCACCATATTGGACTGGAAATGTATTCACCGTAGAACGCAGGCCAGTACACATGAATATGCTACTTGTTACAGCCCGCAACACATGGCAGACTTTGTCGCGTTATGAAACCAGTTACACAGACTTTATCGATACAATTATTGTACTACATTCAACAGAATAAGATCAACATTTAATTGGATTGCTAGCAAGTGCATTCATGAATAATGAACAGTATTGCAATTACATCACTGATTCCACACTAATAAAATAGTCGGAACATTTCCCCATCAGTGGCGTACAACCAATTTTGATTTAAGGGGTTGTCATTCCATTCCTGACCCGGTCGGAGACTGGAAGCAGGCTGTGGATTTTCATTTTATGAAGTCATCCACGATGCCACTTGCAATTAAGAACGGTAACACGGGAACACTAATAAAGACTTTCTTACGATTCAAGATGATGAATTAAACTATTATCAGGGAACCTTAATGGCCGGGATGAGTCCAGGATCTGGGGGACGGAATTCACAGTAGATCAGACATCACGACCATGAGGGCATTACAAGAGTTCAAAAGACCACACCCGTCGTGGGAAAACACATGGAAGACACGTTCACCATCACCCAGGGCATGCTTTCAGACCACTTGTCTGAAATTATATGACAAGCCAGTACCATGATATAATAATGTTCTCTCTTCCAGGTGACTGAAATATTTCGAATGAATTCCCAAACTAAAGAGCAAATTATTAATTTATAATAAGAGTAATTTCACATACCGGTATATATTGCGATATTTAATAATTTTGTTTATATGGTTGAATTCCAATATTTAATCAACTTATCCTAAACTTAGTTTCGTTCTTCCTCGTGGCGTATTTTACCTTGACGGCGATTGCAAGCGGAACATTCAACTTTTTGCAGAGCTATTTTTGAAACTTGATAATTAATTTATGGCACAGTAATTATCATCTGGATTCATGATCTGTGTTCCTAAACCCTACTGTAATTAATTCAGATTCTATAAGAATACGAAGCCTATAATGATCGTTAACATTAAGAGATTCTGACCAGTCTTATGATTGCCATTTAACAACATTTATAATGGTTTAAGGATTACTTGACATTATGTCAAAAGGATATAGGAAACGCATTTTGAATAAAGGACAATTAATAATTAGTTGTAGACACTTCATAGTGGTCTAAGAGTTGCAACTGTTGGAAATGAGATATTCCATTCTAACGTATTAATAGATTAATAATTAATGAATTTCTTCGATGATATAAATGTTTGTGAGTATGCCAGGATGCAGGGTCTATGCAGTCCTAGGTCAAATGGAATTACTATGTGCTTTATATTAGAAATTATATTTATATTTCCAATTTTGGGAAATAGTGCGATGACAGTTTTTTTACTGTCCAATTTATCGTCATTTTGTGCACTGTTGTCAGGGTTAAATGAGCTGGTCAATTCAATTTAATAATTATGCAGATCATAGGCAATTCTACAGTATTCTAATGTCTTTGAATGTAACTGTTACATCATCGCAATCTGAATAATTTAATTAATCCCATAAGGACATGTTGAATCCAATTTCTTATTTGAGAATGACTTGAGTGATTAGAATTCCCTTGTAAACCAATTTTTGAGTGGCTACGATAGATTAATGTTACTTTGAGCTGAGATGTTTTCCATAAGGAAACTTGGAATTGTATATGGTGATAATAATGGTTTGTTTCCTATAATTAATTTAATCCAATTAATTAATTAACGGTCATTAATGTCAATCTAATGTATGTAAATGTCAGGGATGTGTATAATTTGTGTGTGAATTATTAATTTAGTTTGTTTTATGGGTAGAAAAAAATGTTTAGTTAATTCTTTTTTCTACAAAGCTGAAACTGATAGTGAAGTGTTTTTTTTAATATTCAGCTAAACGTCGAACTCTCGAACTCTGATTAATTTTCTTTTGTGGGAAATTCCCATTTAAGTGAAATAGGGCAGCTCAACGGCACAGATGGACATAATGGATACTTGTATCCCAACCTAATGATTTGCCTTGACTGATAGAAGTGTTTATATAATTCTTTTGTCCGTCTGCTCTAAAATAAATTTAGGATCTTGATTTTAACAATTTCAAATTATTCCTGTAGTTTTGAACTTCTCCCGAATCAGTGATACTTTTTCTTTTTCTTGGTTGTGAGGTATTTGTCCAGTTGAACCTTGCATGCCTATCCTTTTAAACGACCCGAGATATTCGATCTCTTGCCTGCCCGAGCTAGTTGTTATGATTTTTTTATTGGGCAAATATTTCCAGGACTTAATTTGTATTTTATCGCCTCTGTCCCTTCTTCGGTTTCTCGTTGAAATCGCCGGGCCAACGTGACGTCGGGGAAACGGGCACAGTACTGTACCCGATACCTAGTTGAGGCTATCGGCTACGCCAGCTGACATTGAGCCGTAGTTGAGATTTATGGGAAAAATTGTAAAGATAGCGCTCAGATCGAGTCGAGAGGAATGTTAGGAAATGACGTAGAAGGCTAAGGATTAAGAAGGCACTGCCAGTCAAGCAGATGGAATTATGGGAGGAAATAATGAAGTTTTATTAAGATCTAAATGGAACATAGTATTATATCATCTCAGAAGTGAAGAAATGTCAAGCAATATATATGGTAATAACTTGAAGAAAGACAGATAATCCCTTAAGTTATTGTATAACTTAATAGCCGAGATGATGGTGGTCGAGATTATACTTGTGACGCACGACCACAGAAGGTGGGGGAGCATCACGTGACAGCGCCAGGTAGGAGCCCCTCAACGCAGGGCTGAGTAGAACACATGCGCAGAGAGTACGGCAAAGTTGAGCGGTGCACAGCACTTGTTACGTGGCGTGAAAGCGACAGTATTACTTCACCAAGCAGAGAGCGGAAAGTAGGTCAGTGAGTCAAGGCAAGCAACGCACGCTAGGCGGCATGAGGACCGGTTACGAGGCAAGCTGTACGAGCCGTGTAAGCAGGAGAAGAGCCGGGGTTAGAACAGCATTATAATACGAGATTGAGAACTTTATTTCGAGCTGCATTTCGTAACGCAGAACAGCACAGCAAAGCGGCATGGCGAGGCCGGCTTTAAGCGTAGATCATTCTGGAACAGTGCAGTAGAGCCGAGCGTGCTAGTTCCGACTTTTATACGCAGGCAACATTAAAGAAGCTGAACTTCATTTCAACATTCAGTTACAACATTGAGTTGGGACTTGTATTCAGTAATAGAATTGTGCAGGCAGATAGTTATAATATACTGCAATTGTGAACTTCAAATGAACTTAGATATTCCAATGACATTACGACTATGCATTTCATAACGGAACATGTAGAGCGACCATGGGGTCAAGCTAACATTAACGCTTTTAGGCGAACGAAATGTTACAAGTATATGCACTTATGAACATTGGCACGTGCAGTAATACAATTCTTTTTCATGAATTATCATAAAATACCGAGTACGAACACAGCTACAGGGTGTTTCAAAAACTTATACACTCTCATAAATAAAATTTATTTTCTGCAAGTGAGACTTAACCGCTGTGGAGATTGAACTTTTAACAAGCGAACCGAACATTGTATGGGACAGTGGCGTAACTTAGAAGAAGAACATGGGGTACGCTGCTTTTATGAACTTTTACGTAAGAATTTGGACAGTATCCATTATGGATAACATGCAGTTCATCATGTCGGATGAAACGGAGACAGAGGCGTGATGGCACCACGGAGCGATGGATTCGGTTCCTGAAGAAGAGGAAGTCCAACAGCTGATTCACTTGGGATATGAAGGCAATCGTTATTGCGTGGGTGATACGATATTCACGTCGATCTTTCGAGAAATTTATTACACACAAGGATAATCGACGATCTTTGAAATATAATAACAGCTGATATGAGAAGGTACTGTAAGAGTTATGACTTTCTGATATGATATTTTCATGAACACTGGGCATACTTGTATATTTTTCTAGTAGGAGTTCTACAATTATTTAGACATGGCTTAAACATTATTTGCTCCAATTTTGCTAGAATATGGCGTTACCATATGATATGGCAGGCACCATTATACGAAATTCTCACCATTGGTTGGCTTTATTAAGCAGATGTTTGGTCTTTTAGACATTTTCCAGTAAGGATAGTTTTCTTGGATAGTTATTTTTTTTTTGTGGCGAGTATTTCGAACTCGTGATCTGCAATTGGATTATTTAAATCACTTCGTCAGTTCATTGCATACTAGCGAGTGTGTATTATTCATCAGTAGGGATTTTTTCCATTGGATTGTTTGGAGATATTAAGATGTTATTCACTCAAGTGAATGAATATCGCTTTTATGTGACAACTAGAGACTTGTTGATTCCAATCTGGTACATTCACTCATTAAGACGACGAGATGGGGCCTTTCGCTTTAGGCGATTGCGTGGTGGTACACATCTTTACCCATCGTTCAGGGCATTATCATGATAGACAACGGGGCAAGGCCTTTCGTATTTATACGATTGCGTGGTGGTACTCATCTTTACTTGCCATTGAGGAACTCATTTTTATCATCCGAGTGTACTTGAGATTGTAAGAGGATCAAACAAGAAACTACTAGTCACATATCAGTCGAATTTAGTTAAATAAATTGAAAATAAATGTCAGCAGGGTTACATTTTGTAATTCCTGTTTGCCAATCCAATATTTTGTTGCTATACTCTTTTGAGAGTACTTTCAGCTTAACAGCTGTTACAGCTGATGCTTTTGATAATTTTTATGATTGAGTTTGATACCTTTGAGAAGGATTTAAAGTAATTGAATCTTGTAAGATGAATCATTAAATGGTCAGATTTATTTTAAGGCAGATCAGTATTACATATTTTGATGTGAGAGATTATAACACATTGGTGTTTTTCTGTGAAGTGAATTATGAGAATTTTAAGAGAATTTATGCTATTTGAAAGCAATTCATGAATTTGATTACGATTACTAAGGTAATATTTTTCCTAATTGTTTAAGAAGTTGTCTAGATGTGATCAGATTAATTACAGTTATTGGAGATTGTGTGCGTTGATAATTTGAAGCCAGTTATATATTTTTTGTAGATCATGTAACGTGATTAAGTGAAGTTTGTGATAGGCATTTTGTGGAAGTTGCCAAGTGGAAGTTGCAATATTGCTAATGTATTTTGAAGCAGACATGAGGTTGTCGAACCCAGTCTAGCATAATTTTTGAGATTCATGCTGTGCGCTGAATATTTATGAAGTTTTGTGGAATAATTGTGGTATTCAAATGTGATATTTGATAAAGTGAGAATATATAATGTAGTTGTGGATAGTGAGATCCAACGTGAATTTGTGAAGGCAATAATATTTTTTGGCATAATAATTAATACGAGATATAACTTGGAAGTGATAAAACTGTAAGACAACGTTCTATAACCCATATTAAACAATTTGTTAGGAAATTAAACAAATAAATAATGTTGATAATACGAGATTTTCTGATAATAATAATTAATGAAATAATAATCTGAAATTTAAGCATATTAATGATCTGACCTAATGAAATAAAAATCAGAATGACTAGATGAAATAATAAAAATCTAAATAACCAGATGAATAAAATTTAAATAAATTGATAGATTAAATTTTGGAATAGATCAATGAATTAAATAAATGGATGAATTAAAGATTGAATAAATAAGCTGATTTAAATAAATTAATAGATGATTGAATAGATGATGAATAACTGAATTAGAAGGTGATAATTAATTAAAGAAGCTGATGATTAATAAATTTAAATGGATTTAAATAAATTTAATTGAGAGATATGATTTGAATGATTTGAAGAATTGCAACTTGAGTTGATGAATTAAACAATTTATATTGATGATTTAAGATGATTTAATCTGAAGGAGATGATGAAAGGAGAGTGTGTGAATAATTAGAAAGTATAAAGAATTGATGATTATAATATTCATTTAAACGATTTGATGATAATGAATTAATTATTCTGACTTGAATATATTGAATTTTGAGATGAGAACTAAAGTGAGAAATATTTAATTTTGATGATGATGATGATGATTATAACCAATGAGTAGTGGATTTTCTGTGATTCACAAACAAGCAATTATTAATGACAGTGTAAATAGTGTAAATTAATTATTCGATGTTTAGGAGCAATTTACTAACATATTCAGCATTTGAATAATGCCATGCAAGCCATAAATTATGTGATATTTAAATATGTGATTAGATTATATGTGTTTAGACAGATTAATTAATATTTTTACATCCACATTCATGATGTTAATTTAAAGAGAAGTTAGGTCTCAGTTATCACGAATGTCAGTGACGCAAAGACATAGTGCTACGGTGATCCTGAGAACCCAAGAGAACTTTAGAAATTTTTCCTATTTTATGTGGATTAAATACACTTTGAGTAGAATAGAGATGGTTCGATTTTCTGGACAATGACAATTTAACGTTGGCATTCGACCATGCTCTCAGGTAGGATGAGTGTTTAATATGTCTGTCTGACTATCAAAGTTGAATAAATTTGTTTTTATCTTAGTTGTGATCGGATGATGATGTGATTTTCCTACTTCTTTCCTTGTCTTAATTAAGGCTTAACCAGGAAGGATGTGGTTTGCTAGGGATTCAGTTGATGGCGCCCATTGATATTTGTTTTTTTTTTTTAAATTAAATTTAAACCCGTAACGACCCTGGAGATACTTTATCTCGTGTTACCCTCTGCTTTTGTGATATTTCAACTGAATTTCCGACACATTCCTTATTTGACTTCATGTTCATTTAACTCCGCTCTGTCCTGGAAATCCAGGAATGCGATGTAATAGCAGATGGGTCATCGCATCCCCAGGACGAACGGGTACAGTACCTAACCCGATTTTGAATTATTATCGGTGAATTTTGGCATATTTTCGATCCCCATGCTAAGTAATTAACATTGGAAAGTCAACTCTGGATGTGTGCACAGAACTGGCTTCTACTGCGAGGCCGGGTATTGTCACGTGATTACGATGCATTTTGGGAAGCGCTAGCAAGGTCGAACTCACCTGGAGACCAGACATTGCCGCGAATTTCAGCGCTGTATTGGAATACATTATTTGATTGGACATTGTCAACTGTCCAATAATAGGGGGTTTACTAGAATGAAAGCAGGAGGACCGGGGAGAGCAGTTCGTGTCCCGAGGAAGCTGTATGCACGGAAGGAAGGAGTGGAGTTAGAGACTTTTCACTTTGCAGATTCTGGATTATCATGGTATTCCGTATACCAATTGAACTTCTAGATTCGACTCAAGGTAGAACGGCGAGATTCACTTACCAGTAGTTAGAGTAGTTTGATAACCTTTTGAGCACCATTTCTCCATGAATTTTTGAAAGTAATTGAACTTGGATATTTATCGACGTTTATACGTCTATTTTGTGATGGAGGATTGTCATTCTTCATTCCGATTTCAACTTTTCATTTTTGAACTGGACTTTAATTTTATGGAATTTCGTTTACAATATTTAAGAATTTTTCTTAAATAGTTTTCTTCGTTTTGGAATTAATTTTATGGATTGCTGAATTCAGATTGTTTTCGTCGATGCATTTATAGAATTCATTTTGGAATAATGAATTCGGGCATCTTAGTTGTGTGAAGATTTTAGCTAGGAAAAGATAACTTCGAGATATAAGGACTTGAGGATTTTTATGTTATTTCATAAACATAATTACGACGATCTAGCAAGAACATTTATGTCATGCTTATGCTACGTCATTATATTGCATTGAAGACATTGATATGGAACAGTATTCATGATTTGAGCAGACTATTTTAATAATATATTAATCGAAAGCTTTGATCTTTCATTAAAGCATTTAAATGTTAGAAATGTATTTTCATGGAAGATAGAATTGAGATTTAGGGAACATCTAAATCCAGTAACAATTCAGATTTATCGGACACTAAATAACATCGTTGTTATTTGAAACATATTGCAACATTATGTATTGTTGTCTACTTGATTTTTCAATTTCGCAATTTTTGAGGATAGATCAGTATGGAGTAACAAACTTATGTATTACAATTAAATATTAATAACAATTGTTGAGAACATAGTAGCTTTACGAAATAAACCATCGGAGGTCTTACACATAAACTTCAAGTATCGGCATTGAAAGAAGCATTGTATTAACAACAATTATATTATGGTAAAAAGGAATAATGCAAGTATTTTATGTGAGTTTTGTGGAAACAGAAGTGAAGTAGCTACGTGAATTTATTATTGTTGAATATACGAGAGATTGTTATGCCGTATAAAAGTATTTATGAGAAATGGTTCTGCGAGGATATATTTGAACTCTGATACGATGTTGGTTCCGTATTGTGGAGTAATGCATTATTATACTGTGTAAGATTACGTTCATGCTTGTTGAAGGATTGTTGTTTTGTGAAGTTGAGTTTATGGTAACTCAGATGTACTAGTATTAGTGAACGATATTTTGAGAGTTCGACAGAAGGGAGCTGGCGGAAAAGTGAAGCGAGGTGGTTATTAACATTTGTTTATTAATACTTATTAAATAATTATCACGAAGTTGTCTATAGTAATCATATGCACTGAACTTAACTGACGGGTCATATAAGCTAGGAATTGACCAAGTAACCCTAAATATGAGTCGATGGTAAAGTAAACATAAACATTAAATTAATATTAACAATATTAATAATAACAAATAGTGAGGATGACGATTAAACACTTAAATTTGAGTGAATCATGCGATATAAATATTTACCATAAATATTTAATTGTATTTAAATTTATTTTCGTGACGTATAAATATTTTAATAATAATAATAATAATAATAATAATAAATTATCAGGGTTGTAAATATGTATATAATACTTTAACGTTGTGTATTTATGTGTGGAGAAGATATTTAGATGTGGAACAGTGGGAGCGTGTTGAGATTTGTCATGTGTTGACAACCGGGTGAGTTAGCCGTGGTCGTTACGGCATGACTGCTGGCAGTCGCTCACATCCGGGAGGCGAGGAGGTTCGAATCCTCCCGCCGGCAACCTTGAAGATGGTCTTCTGTGGTTTCCCATCTTCCTTCCAGGCAAATGCCGGGGTTGGTCCCTCACTATAGGCCACAGCCGCTACCTTCCAACTCCTCGTCCTTAAATTCCCACTTCCTCCCCAACGGTACTTGTAGCTCACCCATTGGGTGTCCGCCTCGAAGCAGTTACAAAACTGGCGAGCCGAACATGTCCTCGGACACTCCCCGCACTAAAACCCATACGCAAAAAAAAAAAGTGTTGACAATATTTAAAGTGAAGTTACGTAACAGATATGGAATAGAGAAGAATTTACTTCGGTAAAGTTGAGTTAATGTAAAACTGAGGTTACTATATGTGACAGAGAAGGAAGAATATAATTTGAGTTATATAATGAGGAGATTGAAGGTACGGTCGTGAGTTTTGTAATCTGTGAATGGCACAGCTGATTCGAATAGTAATGGCGGACATGAATGAAACAGCTGATGATGATGAGACGGGGGGAGTTTAGAGCTGTCATGTTTGCAAACAATGGAGTTCAACGTTGTATAGAGTTACAATTAGCATTGTTAAATTTTAGAATTTGCGTGTGGATGTTAACTTAATCTCATTTAATTTAAATTTTATTCTTGGTGAACTCAGAAACAGCTGTTCTATTGTTGACGTTCAGTGAAACGTAAAAGGAAGGTCATTTGAGAGTATAATACATTTTGTTTTGAAGGCAAGCGAGCCTTAGTTTATTGTTTATTAGTGAAGCTTTATTTAATTTTACTGTCTTTTATTAATAAATTTCCGTTCATTTTCTTTTCTATAAATCGAGTAGCATGACTTATTTTAATTATAAGGAAGACTGTGTTATGGAAATGGATCAGGTATATGGCACCCTTAACCCTTTCCAACCCGAGAATTGGTAAGTTTCTCACTCTCCGAACGTAGTTAGTATCCCCTCCGGAGTAGTTAAGTCCATAACACAATCAAGAGGCTGTTGTAGGGCCATAGAGTACTTGTCGGTAGGATTTGCAGGTTTTTCTAGCCGGGGACCTTCTAGATTCTACGATGCAGTTTGTTATCGGATTCCGACAAGTGCAGCTTCATGATTTATACGGGTACAGTACTATCCCGGCATTTGCCCAGTGGAAAACAACGGAAAACCACTTCGAGGACGGCTGAGGTGGGAATCGAACCCCCCTCTACTCATTTGGACCACCCGAGGCCGAGTAGACCCCTTTCCTGTCTTCAGACCACTTTTGAAATTTCGTGGCATTGCCGGGAATCGAACCCAGGACCTCCGGGGCGGCAGATAATCACGCTGACCACTACGCAACGGAGTCGACATGTTTATCCTTTATTTGTGATATTTATGTGTGGATTTGGTGGACGTTAAGTTCTGTTGTATTTTCGGAAAAATTTCGCGTCAAAATCTGTGTGCTTACTTAGTGTTTGGTATTACTTTGTGCTTGCTGTAGGCCAACCAGATGACAGATGGGCGGCGTTACCAAGCGTAATGACACGGCTTGTAAGTGGAGAAGGTCTTGCCTAAATGGATCCGACGTAACGTTACGCTAACTCTGCCAAGAACAAAACTATCTCAATTTGTTCAAGTTAACAACCATATTTGAAGAAAGATACCAGAATATACAGGGTGTATCTTAATTATACCGACAAAAACCATCAGGGACGCTCTGCGTGTTATGTAAAAGACGATGCTGCAATCGGATTGGCGGAGAAAAATTTTCCCTTAGAGAAAATGAGGTTACTTTGTTACTTCCGGGCGCGCGATTCCAATTGACGAGCTCGCCGTATTTGCTGAGCCAGTGCAAGCCACTGGCCACTGCTGTGCTTCAGGCACGGGAAAGGATGATAGACGGAGGCTAGTGCGACTGACGCACTCGCCACTCGGCTCCAGTGGAGAGTATACAGTTTGTTCTGCACACATTGGTTACTACTTTTGCGGCATGAATTGGTGAGAATGGCTCCGTTTCGGTACACTAACGAAGATATGGCTAATATGCACCTAGCTTATGCCGCAGCAAATGGCAACGTGAGAGAAGCCGCACGGATTTATAGCGTCCGGCACCCTAATCACTGCGAACCTGATCGTTCAACCTTCGTGTCAATAGACAGGCGACTGCGTGAAGGAGGGAGCTTCGTGCTTCAGATGCACGACGCTACCAGGACGTTTTTCGGTACGGACCCCCGAGTTTGAAGAGGCTGCATTAGAAGAAATAAATGAAAATCCTTCAACCAGTACGAGGTCTGTTGCAAGAAATGTTGGCGCTTCTCATATGACGGAGTGGAGCAGGCTGTTCCAAATCCACGAGTTTGAGTATACGTACACGCGAGTACTCGGCAGTGATGCTCGGAGCACTGTTGGAGAGGGACTGGGGGGTGATAGCCAATACGTCACTGGGCGAAGGTCATAACACAAGTCCATGCGCTTCCTGCCAGCCTTGACGTATTCACCACGCAATGACGGCAGCCCCCACAGCTGAGCTGTATTGCATGTTGCAGGTATACTGACGCAAGGCGGCGAGTACTCGGCTGCTCACTGGCGAGCTGCTCGGCTGGAACAGCCTGGTATGGAGGGTTTGGAAGGACCAGCAATTGTACCCTTATCGCTATCAATCGGTGCAATAACTAACACCTCTAGATTACCCACAGCGCCTAACATTTGCAAAGTGGGTCTTAAACAGCTATGGACATATTCCACACTTCTTGTTATCGCTCCTTTTCACGGATGAAGCTACATTTACGAAAGAAGGCGTGGCAAACTCCAGAAATCGGCATTTTTGGGCGGATGAAAACCCTCATGGAACAGGGGTTTTCTCATTCCAGCATAGGTTTAGTGCTAATATTTAGGCCGGCATTGTTGGTGACTATTTAATTGGGCCGTATGTCCTTCCTCCTCGTCTGAATGGTGAGGAATACTACCGTTTCTTTTCAGAATCACTGCCCGATTTATTGGAAGATGTTCCCCTGGAAATTCGGCAGCGAATGTGGCTGTGACATGATGGTGCTCCACTGCATTTTGCTCACCGTGTAACACGACACTTAAATTCTCATTATCCAGGGAGATGGGTAGGCCGTGGTGGGTCAGTTAAATGCCCTCCACGCTCGGCTGAGTTAATTCCCATAGACTTTTTCTTGTGGGGTTACGTGAAGACTAGTGTATGCGAACCCCGTAGAAAGACAAGATGAACTTATAACAAGAATCCAGGCAGCTTTCCAGGTCATTCCTAACACAACACACATCCTGAACAGAGTCCAAATGTCGCTAATACACCGCTGCAAACTGTGCATCGAAGTTGGAGGGGTGTTATATGGAACATTTACTGTAATCAAACTGGTGTATTGTTTCTTTCGTACAGTATTTCATTCCATTTAGGCCTACAATTATGTGAGTAAATGAATGCACGATCGTACAACGGCATCTTTGTGTATGCCAAAATAATATACTTTCTTCGGCTTTACCCAATGAATTGGGGTCGCCGGAGCCCTTCCTGACGCCAAGTGATTTTTCTGGTGAAAATTTCATCCCGCTGTCACCGGGATTCGAACCCCGGCCGTCCGGGTGAAAGACGAGCAGCTAAGCCACTGCGCCATCACGCTCCCCTGCGTATGTCAAATAATGAAGAAAGTTATTGATACGAACAGACTGTGTGTCCTACTGTGTGTGTGAGATTACGGCTGCTTAGTAAACAAATTTGGATATTGCCTGAAAGGGACAAGGACAATTCTGCGCGAGGCGAACGAGCATTCCTGCCAGCATATCTCTGTCTCCTTCTATCACACTCCCTTCCCGTAACTGAAGCACAGCAGTGGCCAGCGCAGCGGCTTACGCTCTGGCTCAGGAAATACCGCGAGTTCGTCGATTTAAATCGCACGCCCAGAAGTAACAAAGTAACCTCAATTTCTTGAAGGGAAAAATTTTCTCCGCCAATCCGATTGCGGCATCGTCTTTTACATAACACACAGAGCGTCTCTGTTTTTTTTTGTCGGTATAATTAAGATACACCCTGTATCTCTCTCTCTCTCTCTCTATATATATATATATAATACAATAAAATCAACTATTTGCTTGAAGCTAGCCACTTTTACATCGATCGTATGCATAATAATCTAATAGCCTGATATAATTATGTAAAGGATCATACACTCGTACATGATTAAGCATATCAATAAGCTTTCTAATGGACTACAGTATGAATATTTCAACCATTTCTATTAATGCATATTAGAATGGACTAAGTTAACTCAACATGAACGTACACTGTTTGGAAATTTCGACTGTCACAATTATAAAAGCACATTAATAACTTAAATTGTATTACTGCTTCTATATAAACATAAACGGAATACCCTTGCCATTGGCTTCCATAATTAGAGTAAGTTTTACAGAAATATTTTATGCGATCTTTTAAAAATGAATGTATAGTTTATACTTATAAATAATTTGCATAGCTTGCTTTATCTTTGTTATAATGTAAGATTTTGTTGTTGTCAAGTAAACCTTGTGTTTGTACCTACATATTATAGAAAATTTTCCGTTCGCCTGGTGGCCATTTTGTTCGGAGATTCTTGGGTGGGCCTGCCAGTGACAAGGCAAGTAGGCGGTCGTTTAGACGCTAGACAGCAAATGCAATCCGACCATGGCTGAATAGGCCAGGCCCCTCCCTGCGCAGCAACCCAAGGTCGACTAGAAAAGACTCGAACTCGAAGAGGAAAGACTCAATTTTTTCAGAAATAGGATCAGCGAGAATTTTCTGGAGAATGGACTAGCCATATACCGGGTGGTCTGCCAGCCCCTTGCGATCCAGTTTTATGCATCCCGTCAGTTGTACTACAATTCTGAAAGACATCGGTTCCTCTCCCTAAACTGGGGTAATATAACGAGATGTGTGTTTACTGGCTAGAAGACCGCAGGAATCGTGAGCGTCACTATAATTCAGTAAGGATACCTTGAAAGAACCCGTAAAACGAGCACAGATACGCAGAACACGTACTTTAAAACAAGAGGTGCACGCACAGACCGAGAACAGGTATTGTATAGACTAGGAAGTGCGCGCTGCAGGTCAAGCGTCGTAGTAGCTCACATGGCAAGCGTGCGGTCTGATGGATGTGTGATAATTGAAAGAACCTTTATGAATGTACTTGCAAATATATTTTATTGCTTTGACTGACTGGCAAAATTCAACATTAATATGTGCGTTGAACATTCGTAATAGAACTGGATTATATGGAACAACCCATCTATTGTCTATGTTCATTTCAGTTCCCCTCACATTTAGGACACCTGTATTTCCCCAGGAATATGAAGCTCTACGTCTATAGGTCGGGTAACCATCATCACCCGTTTGTGTCTAAGAAGTGAACCTCCTTGGGTATTTTGGAACACATGTGTTCTTTCATGCACGGTGACGTGGGGTTATTTGGTCCACAAGGGCCGTGGATCACGTTTTTCACCACAATGTTATAAAGTTCAGGATCTTGTTCTTTGTCGGGTATCTCAGTCCGTATTATATCATCTATAGAAACCGGTTGCACTTTGTTTGTAAGCCATAAATGCGCATGTGGTAATCCCCGTTTTTGCCATTCTACGCTATAAACGAAAGCCTTAGTTGGGCCTAAAATATTTTTTGTTAATAGTTCCATCATTTTCTTGAGTTTCAAATGAAAAAAACCCTTGAAAGCAAATCATGTCTATCTTGCGATTTTTGATTAGGGAATAAGTGAATTTGTATTTCTTTCCATTCTTGATTGCAGGTGATGGTGATAAAAAGATCTGGTCTCCCAAAGTTCCCAACAAATGTCATGGCGTCTTGGGTCTTTTCATTCATATATCGCGGAGATCCTGTAAATGAAGACGGCAATATCACATATCGGCCAATATTAGATGCATTAACACTTCTATCATTGGCAACTGCATCTCGTAGTTGCATCAATTTCTTTTGGTTCCTTCTGATAAAATCAAGTTTTTCCGATATCATTTTTGCCGACATATCAACACAATATTGATTGAATAATCCTCTGAAATAATGTAAACTGTTCATATCATTTGTTCTCACCATAAGCCTGGAAGCATAAAATTGCATACATGATACTTTCTTAGGTCGTGCAACGCCGTTTTGTTGTTGAATGTTGATACAGTACCCATCATCTCCATGTGGGAAGAGTAGAGGATACTGCAGCGGGTCATACGATCTGTGCAACTCACAAACTCTTTTAAGATGACCATCTTTAGTATTTATCACAATATCTCTCGGACCTTTGTCCTCATCTACTAAAAGAACAGCGACTTCGTCTACAGTTGGCGCATTGTAGCGACCACCGTGCTCGTTGGGAGGTTTTAGATCAGCGTGAATAATTAATTTGAAATCGTGCGCTGGTCTGTTTTCAAGATTATATTTGAAACTTTGAATATAACTATTATAATCGTGAAGCTCTATTTGCAAAGAACCAATGAGCTCAGTTCGCAGATTGGGATTTATATTTGTGCGCAAAGATAACTGATCAGCTTGGGAAACGAAATATATTTGCAAAAACTCAGGCTGCGCACCTTGAGCAGGAAGTAAATTGCCTATCGAGTGGTAAACCTGTCCATATATTTTGAAGGTAGGCATAAAATTCCCCTCACGAATTTCTTTTGCACCAAATGACGTCATTTGAAATAGTGTTGTATTGTCTTGTATGACTCAAGAAATGTTTTGGGCCTGGATGTGTACCTAATAATAATTCTTTCAAAACTGGTGTCGGTTCCGGAATTTTAGGTATATTCACTTTACCGTTGCCGCAGCATAAACCTGACGCTTCAGTTTTCCATTTTTATGCCTGGCAATTGTTGCATATATTATTCATTCTGCCAATGTCCACATCGTTTAACTCGGAATTGTGACGTGTTCCACGCCACTTAGCTGACATAAAAATAAAACCCTAACCTAAGATATTCCATTCCTGCCAAAATTTACCCATCCCTGTATTTCCAGTTGAAGCGAACGCTTCATATTTTCCTTCACTTACCTGAATCTCTGAAGAACATTGTGGCCTATGCCGACAGTTGCAAATTTGGACTATGAACACCTTGTAGACGAAATCTTCCAGGATATAACATCGCACTCGCAGTCAAAACACGCGAGGTATAACTCCGGACCTGATGTGCACTGGTTCTGGAATTTAGTGTTTCCTAACCTCAAAGATAAACTTGTGGAATTACGCATTTAAAAACGTCAATATCACCTGTATCGATTGTTCCAACCACGACCATCGCGAGATGTATCGACCGCCGGGAGATGACACGAGACGAGCGCATAGCGACCGACCAGTGTGACCAACTCTCACGAAAGTGAACACGGAAGTGTCATACGGACTACGTTCAAGATAATAATAATAATGTTATTGGTTTTACGTCCCTTTTAACTACACTGGCTTTTAGAGACGCCGGGGTGCCGGAATTTTGCCCCGAAGGGGATCTTTAACGTGCCAGTAAATGTAATGACACGGCTCCCTCGCATTTGCGCACCCTCAAATGCCAGCTGACTGCGCCAGGTTTCGAACCTGCAACCTTGGGCTCAGCAAGCGAGAACGTTACCCCTGAGCCACGCAGCCAGACCTACGTTCAAGAAGCCAGGGGATTCTAGTGTGCGTGTGTGCTACGACTGCTCTTTAGAAATTATCGTGCCATTTTGATATACGTTTGAACGATCGTGGTAAGGACTCCCTCTTTGTGCCTGACTGTCATAATGGAAACATCTTCGGGGGATTCGGATACCCCCGGCATATAGGACAGGTATCAGCCTCCTCGTGGGGAGGTTTTAGTTTAGTTTTGGCTAGTTTCATTTAACATGTAGTGATGTAAGTTCCAGGAAGTGTGATATTTCTTATCGTTCCTCTACGTATTTGGGTTGTCTTTGTATTTTCTTTCTGCGTAACTGCGTCGTGGAAATATTTACCTCGTGGTAATGGCGCAACAGTTTGAGCTTCGGCCAGATAATGGGTTGATGTCTCCCACTGTCTAATATCTGAATTGTTTATCAATTTTCTTCTTCTTCGGAAGCTAGTTTTCATAGTGGGAAATCTTCTTGTTTTTGGGCGAGGGTTTTCCTTGTTGCACAACCGTAGGCGTCCTTTTGGTTTGGTTCCAAATTTATTTATTATTTTCCTGTGACATCACGCTTCTTGGAATTTTCTCAATTGCAGCCATGTAGAGTTTTATTCATTATTTTAGTTTTAAGGGGTCCCTGTCCCTGGTTTTTGCATCACCTTACGTCCACGTGGTGTTTGTAGGTTACGTGACATTTTTCTCTTGGTTTTCCTTCTTTTACGCCCCCCGTGCGTCTCACCTTGATTTTATAACACATCTGTAGTTCTGTAAAAGTCGGGTTTAGTTTATAATCTTAGTATTTCCAGGGTGGCATCTTATTGTGCAACGGTACCTTGGGTTACCGTTATCCTCCGCCATTTTAAGAGTGTTGTTCTTGTCGGGGCCCATGGCGGTCGTGTGATACCGTCCGCTCCGTTTTTCTGGAGTCTGTCATTTGTAATGTAGTCTTTTCATTTTATTTCGTTTTCTTTTCCTTTTACGTTGTTCAGGATATGTTCGTACGTGTGTTTGTAACACATTTCCTTTCCGTGAGTAACTTGTAAATTCAGCCTGGTATTGCGAAACCATCGCGGTGGCATTTCATGTTCTTATGTTTGTTCTGGGAATTTGTGCGCACGTGTTCCCCAAGTTCAAATCTTGTGTCAATCCATTTGGCTAGGGATAGCTTTCTCTTGTGTGCCTGATTGCTAATTGTAGAATATTACCATTCCGTGTACCTGCTCATTTCATAATCCGGATGGTGTCTTAAAGCATGTTAAGTGGTGTGCCGTGCCACATAGCGTTACTGACCTTGTGACCGTCCTTTCGAGGACAATTAATTCATGTGTGATAAAATCAGTTTGTTATGGTAATCTCTGGTGCCTAAAGAGTGTACTTCCTAATATTTGTAATTTACCCTTTTATTTGTAATACAAACCCCATTTGAAAATTACTACCTTATTTAGCCTAAACGTCCCATCCCCAACCCTCAAGACAGCTGCGGTGGAATGATCCTCTCCAGGAAAGTCTTCCACATTCCAAGCTTGTGGATAAAACGACGTACTTCCTCTCTTGTACATCTGAGAGTGTCACCCGAGTACGTTGTCAACACCGGCCGCCGAGCCAAAGCCATCAAGTTCCGTAAAGGATGTCTTGGGGTCGCCGTTGGTAAGTTTCCTTCGGGTTGGCAGGTCCTCAAGGGAGTTTGTCGAGCTGGAGGTAAGAAGAAGGGAGGTGAACGAGAGAAAGAGGGGGGTGACAAAAATAATCTACAATTATGTCATATGCAAAGGCTGAATTTAGTAGGTTGGTTTGCCTACGTGCACGGTTTGCTGAAGTTCGTGCATTCTGGTCTATCAAACGTTGAGAACGTTCAGCGCTTGATTCTCGAGCACGGCTAGTAGCAGTTCGTACATTCTTGTCAATCAAACGCTGAGAGCGTTCAGCGCTTGATTCTTGAGCACATGTAGCTATAGTTCGAGCATTCTGGTCCATCAAACGCTGAGCACGTTCAGTGCTTGATTCTCGAGCACGGGTAGCAGCAGTTCGTACCTTCTAGTCCATCAAACGCTGAGAACGTTCTCGTCAGGCGGGCAGGGTCGCGCCATCACTGCAGCCAAGCTATTCGGGAACGCATGTTCTTCCGACTTGAAATGAAAATCCACAGCCTGCTTCCAGTCTCCGACCGGGTCAGGAATGGAATGAATGGAGCCCCCATCTAGCGGCGAGGATATGAATTGTGCCGGCTGCCGAGGCCTGACGCACTCCTCTGGGGCAATGATTAAATGAATGACAGGTGAAATGAAATGATAGTGGAGAGTGTTGCTGGAATGAAATTTTGACAGGGAAAACCGGAGTACCCGGAGAAAAACCTGTCTGCCTCCGTTTTGTCCAGCACAGATCTCACCTGGAGTAACTGGGATTTGAACCACGGACCCAGCGGTGAGAGGCCGGCGTGCTGCCGCCTAAGCCACGGAGGCTTATGTTCTTCCGACTTACTGAACAAAAATCAATCCTTAAGGTTACCTGCGAGGTGTGGCCTAATGCTACATAGCCTAAACTATTCCTCTTGATTCTGGCTATCATATACGAAAATAATTTTTCAAATTCGACTGGTTGTTCCAGAGATTAGCGCGTTTAAACACACAAATAAACACACAAATTCTTCAGCTTTATTATATTAGTATAGATGATGAACCAGGTTCCAGTTCACGTTCTGTGGTTTCAGCACCATCAAGATCAAGAGGAAAATGTACATTGTCCAGTTCTCCATATTCATCTTTTATTCAAAGCCCTGGCCCAAGAATATTGCAAGGATTGGATAGGTTTACAGTATCCACATCAGCCAAGGAGAAAAAGCAATGTGATTTGCAAATAGCTCGCTTTATTTTTAGCACAAACTCTGCTTTTCGGCATGTTGAACATCCCGAGTTTGAAAAAATGATTCAGCTTCTTCGGCCTGGCTATAAACCACCCAACCAAAACCAAATTTCAGGTGAACTTCTTGACGAAATTTATGCTGAAGAGTTGGCCAAAGTAAAGAAAACTTTGGTAGGAAACTCTGTATGTATGGCTTTAGATGGTTGGAGCAATGTGCATAACGACTCAGTTCTTTGTGTGTTGCTTAGTGATGTAATGGACCACTCTACTTACTTAACCGAAACAATTGACACCGAAGATAACAGTCATACATGTGATTACCTCTTAATGGTAGCAGAAAAAAACAAATAAAAACTGTGAAACTTCTTATGGCTGCCATGTTCGAAGTTTTGTCACTGACAATGCTGCCAATACGGGGAAAATGAGGGATGAATTGGCAAAAAAAGATATCAAAGAAGTGATAACTTATGGTTGTTCAGCTCACCTGCTTAATCTGTTAGCACATGACTTGGAGGTGGTTGGCATTATAGAACATGTAAACAAATTATTAAATACTTCAGGAACACTCACTTTGCAGCAGCCAAGTAAAAACAGGCTGGCGGTACAGCTCTTGCTCTTCCTACGGATGCACGCTGGAATTCTTTAGCTGACTCTATCGTCCTCTTTGGGTAACTGGCATATTATTGTCAAAGTCTGCACTGAAAATCGAAGTGCCATTGAACCAATTATAAGTGCAAAGGTAAATAATATCAATATGAAACAAAATGTTCAAGACTATCTCAAAAAACGTAAGACTGCATCAGTCTCATTAGATACGATGCAGCGTGATGACTGTACCATTGGGGAAGCAGTAGAGGTTTGGCTTGACCTGCTCATTTTTTTTTTCAAAAATGAAAACAATCGGTCCCAACGACTTAAAGAAATTCATGAAACGATTTAACACCGCTGTAGCTGATACCCATCGCCTTGCCAATCTCATGGATCCACGCTATCAAGGACAGAGACTGAGTGAAGAACAATATCATTCTGCTACGGAGTATGTTGAAGCTTACCACCCAGATGCAATGCTTGACCTAATTAAGTACAAAGCAACATGTTCACCCTTCAAGGAATTCCTGTTTGGTCCTGCAATACTAAAAGAAATTAAAACCCCTGACATGGCGGGTAGCACTGCAGAATAACATTCATTACACAACTTCAGGCCTAGCACATCAGCTGCATAGTGCAGTGGCTTCATCCGCTGGGATAGAAGTCTTTTCTCCACTTTTTGGTTTGTGCATAGCAAAGTCAGGAATAGGTTAGGGACTGAGAAGGCTGCCAAACTAGTTTGTGTTTTTCGTGAACTCAACATGAAACCTGTTGAATAAAGACAAAGTGGCAGTGACATTTGGATTTATAATATTTTAAATTTTCTGATGGATATATAAATGTCATCCCATATCCTTGTTTTATTCCTTCCCACACGTCCAACTGCTCCTGTACTTCCTCCTCCTTGTTTCCCCAAATCATCAAATCATCTGCAAACACCATTGCTTTCATCATTCCTTCCCCAATTACTTGTGCCACTCGGGTCAATATGTCATCCATCATCACAATGAAAAGTAACGGTAACAGTGCACTTCCTTGTTTCAGGCCGTTTCTCAGTTCCAACCAGTCCGATCTCTCTCCTCCCACTTTCAGTCCATTTTTCTACTCTTCTGTCCTCCAGGGACTTCCATACTTTGTTTCTGCATACACTGTCATATGCTTTCTCAATGTCCAGGAAGGCCATCAGTAGATCTGTTCCATACTCATAGTGCTGTTCTTGTAACTGCCTTACAGCAAAAATCAAATCCACTGTGGACCTTCCTGCTCTGAAGCCATGTTGTTCTTCCCTCATCCCTCTTTCTATCCTTGTCCTAATTCTCTTTTCCAAAACTTTCTCCAACATCTTTGCACAATGACTCATCAGTGTTATTCCCCGATAGTTTCTGCATTCTGTTCTACTACCTTTCTTGAAGATCGGGACAATTATTCCCTTTTTCCAGCCCTCTGGGGTCTTCCTTTCCTTCCATGATGTCCTCATCACTCGGTACAACCATTGTATTTCCACCTCTCCTGCTGCTCTCACCATCTCCACACTCAACTCATCCACACCCGGCACCGGGTATATGAGACATATAATGATTAAAAATACCATCAGTTTAATTTTTATCTGTTTGTCATGGGTTGGAATCAAAACTACTAGAGAGAATGGCATCTATAGGATGAGGGGGTTAAACAGAGGCCCTTATTTGATTTTTGTTCTCTTTTACAAATGAGGTTTAATTTTGTAACTGTCATCGTAAATTAACTTACGAAAATTTTAATCCAAATGACAATTTGATGACAAGTCCTTGATGGGATAATGCAAAAAATAAGAGAGGGAGAAACTACACAAGCTGTAGACTCGGACATGATTTCATGTCATGGGCTCTGAGACGACTGCAAATCTCTCAACATATTGTTCCAACATGCATGTGTCTCAATCAAGAATATAAGAATTCACAAGATATCTATCACTTTGCAAGTGCCATGCAACGAGTTCATACAAATGCTACCTAATCTTTGTCTCCGTCAGGAGTAAGGATGAACAATATCTTCAGAGCTATTTTACGTTTATTGTTGTTTCACTCTAACTCCACTGGCTCATTCTTGACAAAGGATGTGCTATAATTGATTCCTTGCTATAGATTACAATGTTAGCAAGTACTTCATTCTTCACGGAACTTCGAGTTAGTGTAATTTACTCCACAATTTGCAATTATCTTAATGATGTCCTCGTAAGCGGCCTTCCTCTACTCTATGAACCCATCAACAAAGAGTATAAAAGCTAGTGCTTATAACAGCAGGTCTAGACAGTAGCTTTAAATGTATTAAATTGTGATTAGTTACTTAGTGACTAGCTATACACCAAAAACCTTGCACCTAGATGCTGCCAAGCAATGCAGGGCAAAACAATTTGCACTTTATAATGCATTGTTGTTATGGGGGCTTAACTGTTTGATAATAACCAATTTAGAGTGACTGTGTAGTTGCTCCTCATAATTACACTGAACAATTAATAGTTCAGTCTTTCTCAGTAGGTCAGTGGTAAAGAGTCTGTCTCATGATCCAGAGATCGCGGGTTCGATTCCCCGGCAAATAAAAATAAATTTTGAAAGGTGACAAAAATCCATGGCACTCATGATGCCAGCTTGTAAAAGATCTCATGTATCACACTGGTGGTTACAAGACAAAATTCATTAAACCACAGCTACAAATCGCCCAGTAGAGTTCTGGTTTTCACTGCCAGATAGCAGTGTTAAACAGAACATTGATATGGGAGAGTAGATCGCTTCAATGAGTCCCACTAAAATAAAAACAAAAAACAAACAAAAACACCATAGTAGCCTAGGCCATATGATTATTATTATTATTTATCAATAGTTTATAACTGAATGAATAGAAGTCATCCCATGATTCCTCATATAAAACAATGAAAAAAAAATACTCTAGTCAAACTTAAGCTTTGCGTGAAAATAACACGCTACCATCGAAACAATCTGGTAACAATGGATACGTTGCAGCATGGAAGAAAGTAATCACACTGCAAGTGGCATTTGACCCTTGTTCGCTCTGCTAGCTTCGTGGAAACATTTATGGACTGTAAACCATGTTTTGAGGAACAAAGTTTCGAGTCCCCATATATCCACTTCCATTAACATTTGCATATGTTGACATATACAATAGTGTTTTGTTTGCATATATGTAATTTCTTTTCTGTGCATTTGTTCCCACTTCAAAAAAAAACTTCTTTATAACAAATTTGATATAAATTGTACATTGCTGTCTATAGCCCACATTATTTAGTTACATAAATGTATTGTAAACTTGACAGACTGAAAAACCTCAAAAATATCTGCTTCAATAATCTTGGAAACCCCAAACAATGAAGAATTATATACGCATACAAACAAAGCATATTGGCTGTCTCAAATATAAAACGGAGGAGGACGCAAATCATTGCCTGTTTTTCACAAGGCTAACAGTGGACTGACAACAGACACTAGCAATGCAACTACTGTCTGGCTTCGTGATGAAAAGGATAGACTGCCCTGGATTGATTTAAAATCTTGGGTAAGGTCGTACTCAAACTTCCACCTCATTCTTCTCAAAACACATTTCATAATCGGTTATGTACCTTTTTCTCGGGAACTACAAACTGTACAATCCTCAAATTTCTACCACACACTGAGCAAGTACCCATACATAGCCTGTAGCAGAATGGCTTCGAAAACATTAGCAGTTATTGAGATAAATTATGAAGTATAACCAAAAAGTCCATTGCAAAATGCTCAAAAAGTTTGCTTGATTAGATTTATTTTTAAGAATCAACCATCAAGCCCATCAATTTAAATCTGCTACAGGCTATTAACCACAAATACGGTATTGAAGTACATGATCCAATATTCGTGGTTCTGAGTCTTCTAGATCACAAGAAAAAGGTACACAAACAAAGCAGCCCCCTTTTTTTACGTGACCTTCCGCCACTGCTCATAGTTTCAATCAATCATCGCAAAATTCAACAGTTATATATCCTCAAGTCATTGTAACAATCCTTCAAAATTTCATAAATATACAGTAGCTCAAGTAGTTTGGGAGATATTCAAGATTTATTGAGAACTAACGTTTACACTGCCCGGTTCCCTCAAGTGGACATCCCATGGTTTGCGAGATTAACGGTCATGTAAAACTACAAGCTTCCTTCCTTGTTTAGATCACATTATATGATGTGCAATGCTATTTATTTAGGATGCAGGGAGACCAAAATCTCGGGAGGAATGTTCACCGGATGCTCTGTAATCAGCCTGGTTGATCTTAGAAACCTTTTCAAACAGTAGCCTCAGTGTGAAATTCCCAATGTAAGATGTTGCCTGAACCTGTTAACTAGTGTTTCTCTGAAAATTCTCAGAAATGCTCAAATGTGGCAATTATCTGCCGTAAGAGTACTGCAACAAGTTGTATAAAAGTTAGAATTGAAAAATAAGTATTGTGGTTGTTGTCGATCTTGGTGTTCAGCCTCATGTATTTGAGCACGTGTTAAATTTGTCTGATCTGCAATTGTGTGGTGTCTGTAGTAGCATGCATTTATTAAGGTCTAGGATTGAGCAGATACCCCCGGACTTGAAATGAGGACCCCAGAAGTCAAGGGGTCTAAGTGACATTATTGAAAGGAAAAAAAAAGAGTTAGATACGGGAATGGAATGAGAAAATATTATTCTTTCTGATGGTTAAGGGATCTAAGTGATTTCCTTGACAGGTATTGCCATCTAGCGTCATGCCCCTACACTACTTAGTGGGTTGTAGTTCAACCTTGGAGCACAAGCGGTTCAGTGTCACTAGAACCCCTTTACCACCAACCATTGCAAAGCATTCTGTAAGTAGAAGCAGACAGCTAGCAGAGTTATTGAAAAAGCTTTTCAGCCCATTCTTGTTTTAAGACTATTTGACAAGAGAAGGTATTGTAATGCCGTGTTTAATGGTATTTTATGGTTTATAAAAGTAAATACATCTACACACATCAAAAAAAGTTTTGCATCACCTCGGTTCCCAGATCTCCGGCATATAGACGTTGACTGTGTATATTGTATCAAAGATACAGTCCCTTTGACTGTTCATAGATGTCACTAAAACTGCTCAAAGATGTAAAGAACCATGCATGAGCAGGGCCTATTAGACGGAGGGGGTACGACAGCCGATCAGTTCCAGTCATTCCACCAGGACGAAGGTACGCTGCTCATGTTGTCTGTAGTTCTACCATGCCTAGGAGGTCAATACCGCAGTTCGATCGCGTCCGCATTGTTACTTTGTGTCAAGAAGGGCTCTCAACAAGGGAAGTTTCCAGGCGTCTCAGAGTGAACCAAAGCGATGTTGTTCGGACATGGAGGAGGTACAGAGATACAGGAACTGTCGATGACAGGCCTCGCTCAGGCCGCCCAAGGGCTACTACTGTAGTGGATGACCGCTACTTACGGATTGCCGCTCGGAGGAACCCTGACAGCAATGCCACCATGTTGAATAATGCGTTTCGTTCAGCCACAGGACGTCGTGTTTTTCAACCCAAACTGTGCGCAATAGGCTGCATGATGCGCAACTTCACTCCCGACGTCCATGGCGAGGTCCAGCTTTGCAACCCCGACACCATGCAGCGCGGTACAGATGGGCCCAACAACATGCTGAATGGACCCCACAGAATTGGCATCACGTTCTCTTCACCGATGAGTGTCGCATATGCCTTCAACCAGACAATCGTCGGAGACGTGTTTGGAGGCACCCTGGTCAGGCTGAACGTCTTAGACACACTGTCCAGCGAGTGCAGCAAGGTGGTGGTTCCCTGATGTTTTGGGGTGGCATTATGTGGGGCCGACGTACGCCACTGGTGGTCATGGAAGGCTCCGAAACGGCTTTACGATACCTGAATGACATCCTCCGACCCATAGTGCACCCATATCGGCAGAATATTGGAGAGGCATTTGTCTTCATGGACGACAATTCTCGACCTCATCGTGCACATCTTGTGAATGCGTTCCTTCAAGATAACGACATCGCTCGACTACAGTGGCCAGCATGTTCGCCAGACATGAACCCTATCGAACATGCCTGGGATATGTTGAAAAGGGCTGTTTATGGACGTCTTGACCCACCAACCACTCTGAGAGATTTACGCCGAATTGTCGTTGAGGAGTGGGACAATTTGGACCAACAGTGTCTTGATGAACTTGTGGATAGTATGCCACGACGAATACAGGCATGCATCAATGCAAGAGGACGTGCTACTGGGTATTAGAGGTAGTGGTTGTACTGCAATCTGGACCACAAATGCTGAAAGTCTAGCTGTATGATGGTACAACATGCAATGTGTGGGTCTCATGAGCAATAAAACGAGCTGAAATGTTGTTTGTGTTGATCTCTATTCCCTTTGTATTTAAAGGTTCCGGAACTCTTGGAACCGAGGTGATGCAAAACTTTTTTTGATGTGTGTATTTGTCTTAAATGAATGGGAATGAGAAAGAAGTTCAAACTAACCTACAAGTTGCCGGCAAGTTTGTAAACACAATGTTAAGTTTTTATACTTGCTTACTTATGAATGTTTGGTTAACAATTTATTATTTAGTAGTAGTAGGTAGTAGTGGTAGTAGTGGTAGTAGTATATGTATGTATTATTTAGGCCAATCAGTAGTGATAACTGCAAACAATGAAGTATGGTGTACACAATTATTAAATAAATGTTTTTCATATGCTATACCTGAGGAGGACAATGGAAACAGTTGTGGAGATACCAATAATGGCAATATCAGTTTTATAAGTAGTAGCAGTGATGACCCACTGTTTGGAGATAGTCATGATTCTGATAAAGACAGGGATTATAATCCTGATGATGACGATGAAACCAGTGAGTCTCCTTCAGGTAAGCTATAGATTAATCCTTTATTAATATGAAGCCGCGTAACTCACCTTTTGAGTATTTCCTTTCTTGTTAACATTATAAATTTAAAAAATAACTATTTACGTTGAATTAAAGCAATGATTTAGGTGTATTTATTATGTTTGCGGATAACACAGAAGAAGATGATGATGAAGAAGAAAGACCTGGTGAAATCGAAGATTTGCCGGCCAATGCTGTGCCCCCTGAAACTCATCGAGGGAAAAAGCGGGTAAGAAGAGAGCAAACCTGGAAATTTCATAAGAAAAAGAAATTGAGGAATACAGGACAACCTTACGTTGATCGTAATATGAAGCAGCATAAGGCGAAAAATCTACGTGAATACAATCACCAGTGTAGGTTCAATTGTAATGAAAATATTCCCGATGAGCAGAGGGAAGTATTATTTAAAGAATACTGGAAACTAGGCAGCATGGAACTTCAAACATCGTTCTTAAATGGTGTCCTAGAGTTACAGCCTGTGAAAAGAAAGAAAACCACAGCTGTCACTCACAAAGACGAATCATGTGATTATAAGCTGGGAGGTTTTAGAGTGTGCAAAGCCTTATTTTTAAAAACGCTCGACATATCTAACAAAAGGATAAGAAACATTATCATTAAGAAAAAAGCAAATCCATCAGGTATTTCACCACGTGACAAACGTGGAAAGAAGGAGCCGCCAAACAAAATCTCAGCAAAAAGAGTTGAACAAATCAGGGATCATATAAGGAAATTCCCAATGTACTCAAGTCATTACAGTAGAGCAAAAGCTCCAAACCGTAAGTACTTAAATCCGGACTTATGTGTGCCAAGAATGTATAAAATGTATGAAATTTTGTCAAGAAGAAGCAAATGAGAAACCTGAAAGAGAAAGCTTCTACAGAAAAATATTCAAAACTGAATTCAATCTAAGCTTTCACAGGCCTCATACCGATACCAGCGTAACTTGTGACAGGCTGCAAATAAAAATTACATATGGTACACCTGATGAAAAGCATGCAGCTGAAATTGAGAAAGACGTTCATCTAAGGACGGCAGAGGCAGCAAAAGAAGTTAAAAGAAAATGCAAGGAACTAAAGTACAACAACCAAGTTGCTATATTCTTCGATCTTCAAAATATTGATGCCGACACCACATGTAACAAATTCAAAAGCCTACTATTTGCGACAACTGTGGACATACAACCTCAATATTGTTGCATCCGGGGGATGCACCCCCATCCCCAAATATCTCTGATACATCTATTCCCACATTATAAAATTATAACATACATCTGAGCCTGAAGGCATAGTAACAACCTTCAGTAACCCCGCCGCATGGACTCCAATAACCCCGGCCAACGCCACACATCCTGTAAAAAGTGCAATTCTGCACACGCGGCACTCAGGAGCCTATAAAACTGGAGAGGTGAGGTGAGGTACCTCGAGGCCATTCTGTCATTCTACCATTCTGCCTCAGTGCTACTTTGTGCCGGACCGACGCCGAGAGCCACGCCGACGCTGAAGGGTAAGTGTCTCAGCGATCCACACTCCTCTAACAGACATTTACACTCTCACCCCTTTGTGCGTGGTTTATAAATAGCATCTGGTTCATTAACTGCTTAGCTACTGCGATGACCAGAAACCTACAGCTGCATACACTTGCGCCACCGTGGCCAAACAATTCAATCCACACTTACACTGCCCACCACAGAGTGGCGGAACAGGCCAGGGTACTTACCCTGCAGTACGCCGAATTATGGCGACGTTTCCGTCATATACAGGCAAACTTTATATCATTCGAGCTCTTAACCCACAAGCCTACGCAGCTAGAAGGGGTCAACATAGACATTCCCCCCAGGATGGCCAACAGGACCATCCCCCTACGACCCACTCCTATTAGGAAGGAGACCACCGTGGCCATGCCACATACTCAGCCCACACTTCGGAACGGTGCACACGTACATACATTCCACCCGCCACGTGCTCACATTCCCATCTCCAGACTTCCACTGCACCCTAGGTATTTATCGCCTTCATCGGCGAACAACGGTCCTAAGGCCCGTCGAAAAGCCCTACTAGTACATAGGCACGTCCCGTTTACACCCACAGAAGAGCCAAAGCGGCTCAAACCTAAAATCACCCTCTTACAGACGCCCCGATCACAGGATGTATCCCCTGAGTGGATTCGAGGAGCTAAAATTGCATTAGCTATCTGAGGGCAAAGGCGATACACCTTACGTTAGAAACCAGCTCACGATATAGCATTGGAAATCACATTACTAGAATCTAGGACCATTTTCCCCAATAGACACATAACACACATATACATAGAGAGTAAGAAATGTCGAGGCACGCTGCACATGTAGCAGCTTCACGTGTCTCAGCATCCCCCAAGTCCCCAGGGTCATATCAAACCCAGGACTCTGCGACGAGCAAGAGCGCCAGGCGCGCTATGGCATCTAGTAGCCATATTCACGACTACGTGTCAACACCAGTCCCACACAGTGCCTAAACCCAAGTCCTAAGTATAAGTTGCATGTTTAGCTGTTAAAAATGTATTACTATGTACTGTATTATTTTGTTATGTCTTTGTATCATATTTGGGTCTGATAACAAACGCCCGAAGCAGAATTGTATGAACAGTGAAACACATGCTTCACACCGGCCGCCAGCTCAGGTTGTAACGTGTTTATCGAGGGTTTTTTATGCCACTGGCATAAGTCAGTAGGAAGCCAGTCTATATTTATTTACGCGGCAAATTGTTCGGCCAAGATAATTTTTCATGTTAATTTATTATTATTAATTTATTATAATTATTATTAAGATATTTTCGGAGCATTTTATAAAAATAATAAGCATACAGATAGGTTTTCTATGTCTTAGAAAACACTATCAAGCAAATTATTACGAACGACAATATCATAGAAAATTATGTGATTACGGAATTTTACGGAGTTTCGTCAGTTAGGATATGAGAGACATGACTCACTGGAAATTCAGATACAGGCTGATTCTTGTCAAGAAGTATTACGCAAGCTTGGGTCGCAGCGTCAAGAAAAGGCGGATAGTTGGAACGGAAATCGACTTCATCATCCGCGCGCCGTGTGTAATGAGCCAGAGAAGGGGAAGTAGTGCGTGGGGAGCAGCCAATCAGTGGAGACCACGTAAGCTGGAAGTCGATACCGAGGTGGGGAGCCGACGGGTGCATATATCGTTCGGCGCGCCGTGGAGCGGGGACAATCTGTGAAAGACTTGACTAGTTCGGTTGCAAGTGTGTGTCGCTCCAATGTTCCGTGGAGTGGAGAACTATCTGTTTAATACTTAACCAGTGTGGTTGTACGAGGGTATGGCTCCGAGGTTAGGACCATAAAGTCACCAAATCTACAAGTATATCATCAAATATCGACAAAGATGACGACGTCCAGGAGACTGTGGGAAGCTCACAGCATCATCCAGTACGAGGGAAATGCCCCGGCAATTTCCAGTGGTAAGCGCGAATGACGCAGAAATACGCAATCTCTCGTTTCTCTTTGTTTTATATTTCATATTTCAGTAACTTTATATCTTGGGCATAAGAGTAAAATCAATAATTTATCAGACTCCGTTTTCACGTAATTTTCTATCGGTAATATTAAAATCGCAACGCTCCAATTTAAATTTTATACTTATTATTATTATTAATTTTGCAATACTTGTTTTATATAATAAATTCATTTCTTTTACAATGCAATCTTTGCTTTCAGTAGGTAGCATTAGATATAGACCAATTCCTTCTCCTGATACAATTGTTTGTTGGGTTAATGATCAAATCATACCACGATCTGAGTGAATAGATTCTTGAAGGTGTTCTACCAGAGCTAGACGTTGTTAAATACAAATTTAGATTTCAACATTGCGTTGAGGTCTTGGCGCCCATTAAAACAACATAGCTTAGGCAAAGGAAAACAGTTACATTTATCACCCAACAGTTAGCGGCAGTCAAACCGTTACACTTGTCGTTCAACGTGAGGGCCAAACCGTTACACTTGGCGCTCATCGTGAGAGCGAAACTGCTACAATTGTCGCTACCAACATGGGGCATTAATTAACATTACAAGGTCATTCCTACTTAACGGATACTGTCACACGACACTTCGCATTGACTCAGCAATTGACACGATTCCATGGGAACACGTGTGTACGGCGAGGCACGTGTCTCGGCACACTCCTCAACAGCCATGCGTACTACCAAACATTATCCCGGAGTACCAGCATCAAAGCGCAGAAAGGTCTACCTATCGTAGACTTCCACACATACACTGTCGATCACACATTAGTTTGACGAGGGGCATATCCACCTCACATATTTCCACTAAAATGCGCACCCAGTCGAGGTCCATAGTTGACCGACGAATGATTCAATTAACTTACAGCAGGAACCGTAGGACATCCATGCCTTTACAGAATGATTCTATACACATTCTATACTCATAACGATATACATGTGGCATAATAGTATAAACATTAGCTAGCGATCGACTGAAGATGAACATACCACAGTACAACAATTAGTTGCACCGCACTACATTGCGACAGCTATTCTATACAGACCCACACATACTGAAAACACCGCGGAAGATATTACACGTAGTCATACTTCCAATACAATCCCGAGGTGCACGGATTCCGAAAGCGACATACCGCTGAGAAGAAGTTACAACCTCCTGCCATTTCATTTTCACCGAGTAAGATAGTACGCTGATAGGATTTATTTCATATACCGTGTTCGCATCCCAGGACGAACGCAGCTTACAGTTCAATTCATGGACACCACAATAACACAGGTTAGCGGCCTTCCGCACAAGCAAAGGCTTACTACTACACTAACATAGGTTAGCGGCCTCCTGTACAGGCCAAGACTCCTTATTACACTATAACAGCTTAGCGGCCTTCAGTATAGGCAAAGACGCAGTCTCACAATAGCACAGGTTAGTTGCCACCACCACAGCCAGCCACAAGTTACTACAATTGCACAGGTTATCATACCCTACGAATATCAGAATCCACAGGTCATCAGGAACACACACTTGGGGGAAAATTGAATCAGGACATACTTAGAAAGGTCACATAATGGCATACACTATACATCCGTGTTACATTCTCTCATGCATTTCACTAGCTCCCAACACACGGGACTGCACACTGATTCTAAGCAGTGATGCGCGGTCCACAGACGCAGCCGGAAGCAGACTTGCAACTGCAGCATCTCGGCATGCTAGGAGCAGGGCCTCCAACACGGGCAGGCCACATATGGCGCTGTCACTGTACACACAATCCCTTTCATATATATTTTTTTCATAGCATGGAATCAGAACCACAGGACATGGCATTTCACTTCCAAAATCTCACATGCATTGACCGGGAATCGAACCCGGACCGCCTTGGTGGGAGGCATACAGCTAGACCGCTGAGCCACCACGCCCCCTGGCCAAATTTAACTTTCGCATTTTTCTATTAGGCGCTGATTCAAACCAAATATACATATCATAGATAGATAGATAGATAGATAGATAGATAGATAGATGTATTTACCATCAACAGGATAGGCACCCAATTACAGATGATGTATGAGATATGTATGTACGCGTAGCATTTACGCTCTGGCTCATAATTGTTCTACGTCTAGTGGGGTTAAAGCACTGTAAAGTTTACATTAAAACAATCTTGCCCCCAAACGAGATATAGAATAAATATCCAGCCATGAGCATATATGTATATATTCAGGCAGCCACTAGGTCCATGGTCCATAAATATCCTATGTTTTGCGGAATAGTATCGTGATACACGCCAAAAGAGTCTTTTCCCAAAAACAATATAGGGTAAATATCAACCATGGGCGAAGGAACGCCAAGTTTTGTAAAAAGAAAACGGTAAACGAAGGCCCAATGATTTTATACCTTCAAAACACTAAGTATGCACTTGGACACACGAACATTTTGTACACGTTAGGAGAACATACTCTACCTATCAACACATTGCATTACAGTGCTACGACATACAGCTGTCACTTCCATACAGCAGGTTGTCAGATAGCCACAACCCATTAAGATAGCATACAGCCATCCCGACATGTGCGGAATACGGAATACACTCCCGGGGAACATATTACTGAACCCCATAGACTTTTTGCATTTTCCCGAAGTAAGTGGGATTAGACCACCGAAAGACTTTTTCTACGGGATGACGCACAGGGCTTTACACGCGAAGAGAGTCGCAACAGGCCTCAGTACACTACCAGTACACTACATGCAGTAGGCAAAGAAGCCCAGAGTTTTAACTATCATTTGCCCAATTTCATCACGATGTTATAACAGCGTAGTCCCACACACGTTCCCCACGAAAGGGTAATGCTTTGATTTCACACTACGCATACGGGAACCCATTGTAATCACACCCACCTTATGTCATACACAGGCGGTCTTTCATGCCGACAGGGCGTACTTGACACACACTACTGTCACCAGACAACACGTGCGTTTGACAGCCAAATCGCCAGACGTCAACAAACCCGCCATTTTCCTCCCGTAGCCCACAGCGCTCCTGTCCAATCAGCACAGCGCGCGGGTAGACAATACTCCCATCGAGCGCTGTAGCCAATTAGCGCAGCGTACTCAGCCCAGCGTTAACACGATACATACCTGCCAACCTTTCAAACTGAAAAATCGGGAGATTTTGAAGACGATCGATGTCTAATCATTTTTCTTCGACGTAGCCTGTTACCGAGGAACCGACAAAATCACTCCAAAAAATTGCAATAGCCTACCGGCATATTAATGCCAACATCTACGTTATATACAAATAATTTCACGTGTTAAACAGGCCTACAACCTCCTCTCACCCACTGGCTATTATGAAAACACACGCTGAATTAACCATCGACTATTTCAAACAAAGAGTGATTCAAATCCAACTAGGCTGTATGTATGTCTACCCTGTATTATTCCCGTTTTCCAATGGGGTCGGGGATGAGATGCGATGGAAGTAATTGTGGCGATGGTTTTTACGGCCGGATGCCCTTCCTGACGCCAAACTCATGAGAGGAGTTAATGAGAGATGAAATGAATGATGGTGAATGAAACTGGGCAAGGAAGGAAGCGGCCGTGGCCTGTCAGAAGGTACCGTCCCAGCATTTGCCTGGTGCTGAAAATGGGAAACCACGGAAAACCATTTCAAGGACGGCCGACGGTGTGGCTCGAACCCATGCGTCTACCGAGTCAGCAGAGAGCTTGGCCCCCCAACTAAGCTGTACGAGTAGTTATTAAATTATCGATACGAAGTGAAACTGTGGTATTGAAACACACTTCTACACACGTAAAATCGACCTGTTTGATGGATGACTGAAGTTTGTCATCTCGCACTTCAGGTCCGAAATTACGCGCGAGAGTTTTAAAAAATCGGGAGATTTAATACGTTAAGCGGGAGGGCGGGAGAAATGGTGTAAAATCGGGAGTCTCCCGCTTAAATCGGGAGAGTTGGCAGGTATGACGATATCTGACACTCTACATACATACATCATATCTGAGCTCTGACGTCACTCATACTCCACTCCACGTGACTCGCCGAGCAGCCATTATTTTCACACAGCGCCCAGTCCCATACGCGCGCGCCATTCAAATGCCATTGCGCCCGGGACACATACCTAATTAAGTACACGCTGCATCTTAGGGTGGACCCACATTTTTCATAGCAGTCATCCCCTCACGCACCCCCTACCTGACACAGTGAGTGCCTAATTCACGGCCAAATGCCCTTATTATCGGTCCTAACCACGGAGCGCATATGTACGCTCATACCGTTATATCTTTGATCCTTTTTCACAAAACAATTGACCGTCCATACACCATTATACGGGAACCACCCTACGCTATAGGCAACCACGGGCATCCCCCACAAACATCGGTGGATAGCCATACACGCCGATCGGAAATTTTCCTTCGGAGCGTAACAAATTTTTATAAACACACTATATTACAGTCATGGTCGAGAATACTCGTTCACAGCGGTGGCCAAACACTATTCCCGCCACACGCCTCTTACCCCCTCTCGAATTGTTACTTTACACACCCCCATCTCTTGAGATTTATAGATACGGATGACACATGCGTCGCATTTATATTCACACCCCCCAACGTTCGTGTGGCAAAACATACTTTTCCTCCCACACACTTCCGCATGGCGGATGATCTATTTTTTGAACACTATCCCCCCCCCCTTCAGGATGGATTTCGTCCACAGGAGAGGATGATAAATAGAGCCCGCAGATGCAGCATTATAGTTTCCCTATTCATAGATGATACGATTCGTTCAGAGCCAGACGGCGCACTGAGGTGCAGCCTAATATATAAGAGCAAAATATCCCCCCCCCCCCCCACAGCGACAGTCGGCAGTGCTGATACCAATAGACCACGCGCGGACGCGAATTTTCGGATAGCGCCCGTTATACTTTAGCATCGGGACTTCACACATACTTAGCAGGATACTACCTGACAATTCATTTCTTTTAAGAGCACACTCGCGACGATATGCCGCAGGAGAGATTTCAGTCACAGGGTACCTGACATATACCCGTGACCCTTCCAGGCATGTCTAGTACAGTGGTACTATGGTACCAGAATCTTTTTATTTCACTGACCAGTGTTAGCATATAAGTTGTCTAGAAAATAAGTATTGTACATTGCAGGCAGCAGTGTGCTACGTTGAACGGCCGCAGATGCCATAAATTACAGTACGTTCATCCAAGCTGAACATTATTCCCCCACCATAACACAGTATTCACACTCTACATCTGACACATAATTCCCCACCACGTCCCTATTAATGCGAGGCACTTGGTGGCCATGCAGCTGCCAAGGTGCACACCAAGCTTTTTCGCTCATGGCTACATGTTAGTTAACATGCCGGAATTATAAAGCTAACGGCTAAGCGTACAGACATTACCTGCTAACATTATTATATGCAGTATTATATATTTTTCTCCCGCATGCCATTTTTACCCCGATAGGGATCTTTAACGTTGCATGCGACAGGATGTCATTGCTAGATCATACATGTCCATACCTACGTCAGTGCGGACTCTAACACCCGCACTGTAAACCCAGTTCCTGCCCATTTACAATCCTACCCCTTACCGGTAGAGATCTCCTCACATTTAACGTTGATCCCAGATCCACCTAGCACCACACTTCCTTGGTCCCACTTAACCGTCCGACCAACCCACTACTAATCAATTTAACATGTCTACAGTCTCCCAATAACAGGAGAACACCTTTCCACGTCCTTAACTCTCCGACTAACATGTAAAAATATAAACGCAGCTGAAATTAGCTAGACATCTGGAAGCCAGGCGCAATGAAGTGCACTGTGCCAAAACAGTACCCCCCCCCTACCCAGAATGATTACAAGCCCCACACAAACACTCGCTTGACACTTCAAATATATGGTCTGTGCACACAGGTGCACTTTGGTGGGTATGACCCTATTTTCTTGAGAAAATAGGAGATTGGTAGATAATAATGAATGATGGTAAGCATTGACCTCGACTAAGGGCCACTATAGCCCACGAACTGGACTCAGGGCCGCCATAGCCCATGACATGGACGCCAACGAACGACGGAAGGTCGAAGCGGCGACGACTTAGTGTGGGCAAGCGCCGAAGCTGACGGGTGTGCCTATCCTGCCCCCGAGGCGACGGGGAGCTACACCCATTATGCACTAATGTCGGCAACGTCAGACCTGCGGGTGGACTCTTGAACGTCCGACGGGAGAAATGACTAACTCAGCGTCGGACGGGAGGGACCATTCACCCAGCGACGACCCACTACACTTGACTGTTAGTTAGCTTTTAAGATAAGTAATAAGCTTCATTGCGCGAAGCTAAGACCTGCAGCGGCAGGCGAAGATGAATGATAATGAATAATGAAATATGAATACTGAATAATAAATATTGAATGATGAATATATTATCTCCCGGGCCGAGGTATCGGTCACCGATGATCTCTTTGGCCATACCCCCCGAGGACGATACTACCTTAAAAATGACGATTTGCGACATGCCCACGGTTCTCTCCCTGGCCGAGGTATAGATCACCGTTGGTCACTCTGATCGCACCCCAGGGAGTGGAACACATTTGTATTGCCTTGGCGATGCGATATGATATGCGCTATGCCATACTGCTACTATGGTTCCGAGTTGCTTTCACAGTGGTTTCACGATCCTGTATCGTTACCAATGCGCTTGGGAGGTCACTCGGTACGGGGGTAACTCCTTAAAGGCAATGTAAAGTAGACCACCACCACTATACGTATCTGTAGACTGGGTAAGACCTTTTCAGCAGATTCGCAGTTTCCCACACCACACTCTGCATTCGTTGGTCACTCGGGCCCCAAGCCCTTTGCGGTACTAGTCAATCCGATACCACATTGCAAATTGGGCGAAGGTCACTAGGAAACTATACCTACCATAAGGCTCCATTCCACGTTCCGTATTTCGCCGGTCCACGGGTTAAAGTAAGACCTGATAGGCACTCTGAGTCCCGATACCACCCTGCGTATTGGACAAAGTATGATAGATGTGATATGATCTACGATATATGTTATGCGATGTTCTACGACAGGTGTCCCCTCGACACTTGGACCACACATTTACACTTACGGAGCGCCACATTTACACGGAAGAGATCGTTTAGCGATCGGCCTCGGACTCCTCTTTTCGCAGCCGTGTAAGCCCGACAATTAGATACTTCGGTATCAAACACTGTGAGCATCTACAATTGTGAGATACAAATTTAATACTGTATACATGCTTTTTATTCAGGCAGCAATTCACCAGGCGACTACAATTAGAAATGCCAAGTGCCCAGTGGCACTCTTTCCACAGATGACTATACAGAGCGCCCATATAGATATTTTATGATTATGGTTTATGATTATGTTTTTTCTCCCTTTCCACAGATGGATATGCACATTATTAATTACGTGATACAGGTCACCAGGGTGACAACAAAATGATAAATATATGCATTACAGGGCAATGCAGCAACCAGCCAGCGGGATGACTTTCCACCCCCCCCCCCCCCCATCTCATTTTTCTCTTTCCCCACAGGTGGCGAAATTGTATATAGTCCCATGTATATATCTTCCCCCACCCTAACACGCGCCCGTCGCACCCTCTACCTTATACACAGAGCCAACACACCCCCGGCTATCACACTTTTTCCCACAGCTTCATAACAGTACTCGACTGACATCCGTCCCACGGTTGGAGATAACTGCGGGATATTCACTCCCGCTGGACGGATCCCAAAAATGACACCTGCAATGAGAGGTCAAATACGGCGGCGAGGGTTGTACTCACAGTATGTAAGAGACAACCTTCCTCGCTAGGATCGACCGTCCTCCCACAGGGGACGATCTATAGACATATTAATAGTTTTGCCATGGCCTAGATTAGAAGCGAATTAAGTTAATAGTTTTAGAGGTATAGCGCGCTTTAGTTCTATTTGTACGATGTCCACATGGGTGGACATGACTATGGATAATTTTTAAGTTCAGATGTTGGTGCTACGGCACGAGAGTGAGACGGAGAGAGAGAGAAAGAGAGACAGAGAGAGAGAGAAAGAGAGAGTTCATTTGTTATTTCGGCCCAGAGTACCAGGCTGACACTGTTGCGAACTGTTTACACTGTTTTTTATTTTCCCATGTATAATTGTCATACACTGCACAAGTGGCACCACAATGTTTTATTTCATTTTCCTTTCGATCCTTCTAAAATCACGTCTGTAAAAATGCCTCCTTTTCTTCCCCACATAATAAACACATTTTTCTTACTCCCTTAACGTACACACCGAGGCATTTCTTTACTTTCCCTCTTCTATCTGTTCTTTCACTTCATTCTTTATTTAATGTAATTTTGCTACCCAAGGGCACTTTTTCATCCCGTCCAGACATGAGAGGACGGAGGGTACGTTAGGCCCTAACGATGTTTTTTTCTCCTTAAGGTAGCCCACAGTGTTGTTGATTGATGATGATGATTGATGTTGATGTTGCTGATGATTGATGTTAATGATGATTGTTGATGGATAATGATGATGATTATGATGATATTGATGATTAATGATTATATAGGGTCCAGATACCCACCATATCTATGCACAATGAATGATATCACTATGTTTTGTTTTTTTGTTATATTTTCTATTGTCCCATGTTTTGATTGATTATGTTTCATATTATTGTAAAGTTGTAATGATGCACAGGTTATATCAATGAATTGTTGCCCCCCCCCCCCAAAAAAAAAACCAAAACACCTACACATGATCGCTAGACACGAACCCTAGGATGCCCTACTCTACGAGGCACTATAGACTGACCCACCTCATACTTCGATATATGACACTACCCGCCTCTCCATCTACGAAATCTTCACTTCTACACCTCACCCCACACGGGGATCACCACCCACACCCACCAACGCCACCACCTTCTGTCCAAAGGACCTACGAGCAGATCTGAAGAAACCAAGAGAAGCAAAGAAGAGAGAAGATATAGAAGAAAGAAACAGATGACCCTTCGCACATACACTCAAGATAAACTACCCCTACGGCCTAGTCTCGTCCCGTCATCGAGGACGATGACTAGCTCCGTCGAAGGATTTGTTGCATCCGGGGGATGCACCCCCATCCCCAAATATCTCTAATACATCTATTCCCACATTATAAAATTATAACATACATCTGAGCCTGAAGGCATAGTAACAACCTTCAGTAACCCCGCCGCTTGGACTCCAATAACCCAGGCCAAATCCTATAAAAAGTGCAATTCTGCACACGCGGCACTCAGGAGCCTATAAAACTGGAGAGGTGAGGTACCTCGAGGCCATTCTGTCATTCATTCTGTCAGTCTGCCTCAGTGCTACTTTGTGCCGGACCGACGCCGAGAGCCACGCCGACGCTGAAGGGTAAGTGTCTCAGCGATCCACACTCCTCTAACAGACATTTACACTCTCACCCCTTTGTGCTTGGTTTATAAATAGAATCTGGTTCATTAACTGCTTTGCTACTGCAAGGAGTACTTCAAGTCTGAAGTACCCCATTAAACTCAGTCATAGTAGAAATCACTGGTCTTTCAGTTTATTGTGTTAATTATAAGATCCTGTCCTTCATCCCCCGTCCCCGGTAGGATTCAGGTAACACAGTTAAGTGCTCCGTGACGCCAGCAGCTAGCCACGCATCTACGTCACAGTGTGTGTGTCTCGCTCATAACAGCGCACACGTTACCGGCATCCCCAGCCCAGCTCAGCTGTTCCGAGCTCCCAGCACCTAACCCGTTAATTGCATCCCCGAACTACCCGTTCAAATAGTACATTCGGGAGTTCTCCTTTCGAGTGCTCACACGCCCTCGAACCAGCCCTTAGTTAACACCTCTTACACTCCAGATCCAAGTAGCCCCCAGCTCTTCTTATTTCATCCCCCCGAACAGTACCTTGTAGAGGGCACCCTCTCAGGGCCCCTACAATATTCACAACCTAACCAACGGCACTGCTCATATGTATATGTGGCACGAAGGGCAGGCAAGTAGGGGCTGCCAGGACATAGCATCTTGTCTATTGAAGTTCATCCAGACTCTTCTTCCCGCTGTAAAACACATCTCAGCCTTCAGTGACAACTGCGGAGGGAAGAACAAAAGCCACCTAATTGTAAAGTTTTGGTGTTATATTGTTCGGAACACCCAAATTAAAACTGTTGATCACCACTTCCTCATTGCTGGACATTCATACAACGAATGTGATCAAGACTTTCGAATCGTAGAACTCAAAAGAAGGAAGAACGAACGTAATTTATATGTACCAGAAGACTGGATAAATCTGGTTGCCTCAGCAAGTCGAAAATTCTTAGTTACGACGATGATGGATGAAGACTTCATTGATCTTCAACCACTAAATCAGCACTTCAAGAAAACTGTGTCAGGGATACGAGGAATGCAGGTACTGCATTATGAAAAGGCAAATCCAACCACTTCTAGCCAGATCTGATGACATGACTGTGAAATTCCAAAATGTTACTGAAGATTGCAGTATGTTTCACTGTGTCATTATTTAACTTATATATTTATGTGCCATCTGTCATAACTCAACTTTTTCTTTCGCTTCTGAATTGTGTTGTAGTTTGTCCTATTGTAGATTATGAATGACGACTTACAATGGTCACTGTAATAATTTCTCTTCTGAATGACTAGGCAATGCCTTTCACTACTTTACAAGATCTTTTTAACTTGTACCTATGGTAGCATCTGACCATAGTCTATCAGACATACTTTCCGCTATCAGCCTGAAAAACACAACCTGCCTAAAAATTGCTCATATCAATACTCAATCATTAGTTGACTCCTCTCACTATTCTGAATTTTGTCACGTCTTTGGTGGTTCGTCTTTTGACATAATTGCAGTAAATGAGTCCTTTTGCAAGCCCTCAATTCCAGATGCTGCTGTCTCTCTCACTGGCTATAAGTCATTAGAAATGACAGATTAACCGTCGGTGGAGGTGGTGATGCAGTTTACCTTAGGGATAACATAAAGTATAGCGTGCTAAGTCAGTCTCCTGGTGAATATAATAAGAGGCCTGAATACATTATACTTGACATTTCTCTTACCGAAACTAAAATTCTCTTTGCTTGTGTGTACCGTCCACCGAAAGCTGGCTACCTAGATAATTTTCTGAATGACATGTACAAGTTCATTCTTGATTATAAATAAGTTTTTATTGTTGGGGACGTTAATGCTCGGTTTAGTAGTGGAGCTTTTGAAACTGAACAGGTATGTGATGTGCTCTGTTCCTGTAATGTTGAATGTTTACCATTCGATACTACAATTCAAACAGCTACTTGTGACAGCTCTCTCGATATTATTTCTTCAAACTGTAATGACCTCGTTGTTGACTACGGACAAGAACCAGCTGGTGGATTCTCAGTCCATGATCTTCTGTGTGCAGTGTTTTCTCTATCTACCCCGAAACTTCGACCAAAATCAATCTTTGTACGTGACTTCAGCAAATTTTAATGATTTTAAAACGGATGCAGAATTACTCTCTTGGCAGAATTTCTACCAATCCACTGACATAGATGAGAAAGTGACTATTTAATGATTGTATAAATAAACTCTATGATATGCATGCACCGCAAAAGAAAGAGGATATAAAACATAACTCTGCTCCGTGGATCAGTAAAGAAATCAAAACGCCTTTAAAGAAACGTGATAAAGCACGTAGAACATTTATTAAATCTAAAGTTACCATTGACTATGAAGAGCACAGAATTCTGCGTAATAAGACAAAACAAACAATCAGAAACACAAAAGTGAAATATATGTACAACCTCTTCAGTGACTGCAAAACCACCTCCGCCAGATGGCGTGCTGCAAAATCATTGGGAGTTGGTGCCAGTTCAGTCACTGATGTTGAGATGCCTTTCTCTGCATCACAATTAAATGAACATTACTGAAATGTTACCTCAATTGGTGATGTATGAAGAGTATAAGAGACCATCATGAAATACACATCCATCCCTCCCCCTGCCCATGAAAAATTTTTCTTTATGTATGTTTACCCACACCAGATTGTGAAAGCCATCAAATCAATTCGTACAAAAGCAAGAGGCCCTGATAGCATCCCAATTTCTCTTATTTCTAACTGTCTTGAAGTATTTCTACCCCCAATTATCCATCTATTTAATTTCTCTCTACAAAGTGAAGTATACCCGTCTCTTTGGAAGTGTGCTAACATACGTCCAGTGCCAAAAAATAAAAACCCCACTAGCTGTAGTGACTTTAGACCAATAAATATCCTTTGTGCCCTTAGTAAAGCGCTTGAGAAAATAGTTCATGAACAAATATGTGAATACCTAACTAAATTTAATATCTTCAATCCTTACCAATCTGGGTTTAAAAAGGGGCATAGTACCATCACTGCATTGTTAAAGGTCAGCGATGATATGCGCTCAGCTATGGACAAGCGTCAAATTACAATCCTATGTCTTTTCGATTTCAGTAAGGCTTTTGACTGTGTGAATCACAATATACTTCTTGCAAAGCTGAACTCTTTTGGCTTCTCTCAAAGTGCTCTTTCCTGGTTCAAATCCTACCTTTCCATGCGTACACAGAGAGTGGTCTTCGCGGATGGCTCCTCAGACTGGAAATCAGTAGAAAGTGGAGTACCTCAGGGATCTGTCTCCGGTCCACTATGCTTCTCGATATATATAAACGATGTTTTTAATGAATTCCGAAATAGTTCTGTTCATATATACGCTATGACCTCCAAGCCTATTTTCACCTCACGCCTAACACTGTATGTGATCGTATAAATCTGTTTAATGAAGACATTGACAGGCTTTGTGAATGGGCCCTAAATCATAATCTTAACTTGAACATATCTAAAACACAACTTATATCCATTGGATATACAGAACTTCTAAATTCAGTAGATTTTAATTCACTACCACCTATCAAGATACTAGATAATAATATTAAATATAGCAACACTGTCAATAATCTCGGAGTGATATTTGATAGAACACTGTCGTGGGCAGAGCATACGTCTAATGTGGTAAGAAAGGTTGTATCAACTATGCATCTCCTGAAAAGAACTGTTTCTTACACCCCTCCTAACATACGTAAGCTCTTCGTCCAAACCCTCATTTTTCCAATCATTGATTATGGCTCTGCTGTATACAATTATTTACCAGAAACACAGAACATCAAATTACAACGAGTCCAGAATGCATGTGTCCGGTACATCCTGGATGTAAGGCGAGATGGACATATCACACCTTACTACGTGCAGCTGAAATGGCTGAAACTTCACGACCGCAGGCAGTTATCAGTTGCCATTCTGACAAATAAATTATTACATACTGTGCCCATGTGGATTGGCCCAGTTATCGAACCCATACCCTTTTATGTCAGAAAAAGGAGGAATTAATGCAGATTTTAGAACGGATTTCTAAAGTTATTGAAGTGTTAATACTGAACCGCTGTTGCGTGACGCATGGACAAGTTGTGCAACTCAAGGAGCAGAGCACAGCTGCAAGATGATGTCATGACTACTCAGCGGAAACCAGAATTACGCGTCAGACCGAAATAGAACTGGTAACTTTCCGTCCAGTAGACAGAGAAGAGGTTTTCGGATAAAGCCCTTAGTCGACACTAAAATGACAACGCCGCATTCATGTAATCAGAAGAAATAATTAAAATTTAGCCATTTACAGGCATTTAAGTAAAGAAATTACCCCGTCAATGTTAATTATCCTGGGAAAGAGATATTTAGAGTGGATAAAGTTAATAATAATTGCACAGGAAAGAAGTGACTACGCAGCACTACGCAATCGGTTATTCCCCGAGCCAGGAGGCGGTAGAAAGGGAAAACAAAAAGTCACCACCCACTCAATCCAGGAGCTTATTTATTTTATATCATTTAAACCTATGATCGATTTTTGAAATTAAAGATACCTTTTTGACATTTAAAGTGAGAACTTTATGGAGGTAAAATTTGCATAATCGTACGACGATTATTTTGGAAGTTAGGTGTGGAGGAGGAACGAAACTAATCTTTTTGTAGCAGATTTGAATATAAACCCTGGACGTGCCAGGAAGTTCATGCAGTCTTCATCAGACCGTGAGTATCACGTTAGACTGTTCCGCTGACGTACGAGCACCCCGTAAGGGAGTAGCCGTCCAGTAATTATCAACATTTATCGCCGTGCATAGAAGCATCGTAATTCCTTGTTATAGGAACCAGTATTGTTAAGCTTCGAGCTGTATAAACTATTTTATCAGTACAGTCAAAGTAGTATACTTTGGACTAAAGTATTTTTTTTTTACCGGCGAAAGACATTTGAACCGTTTTAATCTCAGTGAAAGTCAGCATCATAGTATTTCAGAGTACGGAAGTGACACAAGAGTAGTAAACTCTAAGAATTCGATCTAAAAGTTAAAGAACCAAGTCAGGGTAAAACGTTAGAAGTAACGCCTAGTGTTCCTGATCTGAGGAGACTAGTGCTGTGTGACGATAGAATTTAGGAATTGTTATTCCAGGCAGCATCTTGCCCAAGTAACGCGCAATAAGACATTGGAAAAATCCCCTAGCTAAGAACTGTTAGCGTTAAAAGTAACGATCAGAACGTGGAGAACCAGTGAAGCAAATTACTAGGTCGCAGTAATAAAGCGCACCTAGAAGAGAACGTCAGTCAGAGACATTTTTTCTAGACGTACATTTGCAAAGGGAGTGAGAAACGACATCGTGCAGTTCATCATTAGTGAGCCGATAGTCAGAACAATTTTGAGTAGGAGTAATAGCCGTTCCAGGAGAGGGTAGGACGATCGAGACTTTCAATCATCCCAACAGGAGTAGGAAGCCGTCGTTAAACAAATTGCACCCTTAGAAACGGGAAGAAAAGAAAGATACGTGTGTACAGGCAAAATTGCCGAAAGTGTAAAGTTTCAGTGTAATTTAAAATTTGTGAAAATCTTTTAGTGTATAATTATTTTTAATAGTGAATTTTCAAAATGGTAATAAATACCATAAGTGTATATTGTGTAATTAATATGATCAGTGTAAATGTTATGTGTAATCCAGAAGAAGTTTTAACCAGTGTAAAAATGTTCCGAATCATGGTGTAGAAACATAGTAAGTGGGCGAAAATGTTCCATCGCTGGAAAACCAGAACGCTGAGTGAAGCAGTTATGTGAGTACTCAAATTTGATTATATTATGTGTTTTGGGGAAGATTCGCGTAACAATGATGGAGAAATATTTTCAGAGTTAAAATAGGGATAAATAAAAATGTATAAAACAATGGATTGCGCGATCTGAAAGAATAATTTGATAGAAATGTAATTAATTAGAAGTGTTAATTAATCCCCAGTGGAAAGTATTCAGTGGAATACCAATAAATAATAAATCATGTAATAAGATAATGCAAGCAAGATAAGAATAATAATAAATGAAAATCCACAGCCTGCTTCCAGTCTCCGACCGGGTCAGGAATGGAATGAATGAAGCCCCCATCTAGCGGCGAGGATATGAACCGTACCAGCTGCCGAGGCCTGACGCACTCCTCTGGGGCAATGATTAAATGAAATGAGAGTGGAGAGTGTTGCTGGAATGAAATTTTGACAGGGAAAACCGGAGTACCCGGAGAAAAACCTGTCTGCCTCCGCTTTGTCCAGCACAGATCTCACATGGAGTGACCGGAATTTGAACCACGGTCCCAGCGGTGAGAGGCCGGCGTGCTGCCGCCTAAACCACGGAGGCTTAATAATATTAAATAAATGGTTAAATTAATTCAGTAATTAATTTGTGTGTGAAAAGGTGGAAGCTGTAGAGCTCCTTGTAAGAAATGTTAATAAGTAAATGAACCAGTAGAGTTCTTGAGGTACAATGTCAGAATTAATGTTAAAGGCTAACGTTATATTTTCATGAGACGAAGATCAATTTATTGATGTGATGTAATATCTTCTGATTTGGAAGGCAACTTGGCTATTGAAGTAATAAGCGCCGGATAGCGCATTTGTTGTATTTGTCACGCTAGGAACGCGTTGAAATATGCTCGGTTAACTAATTATGAGGGTTGTTGATCGCGGTAATTGATTATATGTTTGTAATTGCTGTATGCGATGATGGAGAAGGGTGCTATTTTTATTGAATTTATTGAATTTTATTAACCCTCAGACGCCAGTGTTCGCACGATAGGCTTGTGATAATCGATCCATGTTATTGTTGTTGTAAGTCCTACAGGTTGGAAGTTGTTCCATTAGGCATACCGAGGAATGAACCTCTACTCCTCGACGTCGAGAGCCCCGTTTAATTTTGTTGGTTTATTGAGTATCTTACCCGACAATTAGAAACTTCATAATTATACCTTGCCGAAGCTAGAAGGATAGGTCTTTAGAACCTTATAATGTATTAATTGTTGAATTGAACGAACACGCCTTGCCTTTCCAAAATATCTTAACGGAGCTGCCGACCGCAGACCCCTTGTGTCCCGTCTCGAAGGGAAGAAGCTGTGAGCTCTCTCCCTCCCTAAGCCATAAAGTACAGTTCAGTGTTGTGACATTTTAAACGATCCTCGTGTTGAGAAGTGTCAGGTCCGAACGTTAGGGTTCGTGGCAGACTAAAGTAATTAAGAATGTTTTTAAATGACCCAGTAGTTTAAACTGAGGTCCATTCATAGTATTTTTTATTGCTTGCAGAATTCAGATCGTTGCTTCCTTATGATATAATTGTCTTTGGAGACAATATAATAATAAAAACCCTAGTTTTATTTGTTACATGACCATATAATTGTTTACGAGTTATAATGAGGATCTTGAGGTAATTGGGAGTTTACCTTGATTTGACTTAGTAATTTTCAATAACTCGAGATACGCGAATTTTTCCCAACACAGTGGCAAGTTGATAGTACTATAGGAGAGATGGTAACATTTGAATATTTTGTGAGCCCAAGTAAATGGTAATAATTATCAGTACCATTATAAGTATAACTCGAGTGTACGAAATACTCATTCAATGGAGTAAATAGTGTTTTGTTTGTCATTTAAATATGTATAGAAGTGAACACCGAGCCACCTGTGAGCTCGCTTAATGAAATTAGAATTTTTGCTATATGGAAGTGAAACTTTGATTGACATTTTGTCTGGTTCTTTGGGAACCATAAATTAGTGTTTTTATATGTTAATTGTTAAATGATTCCTGGTTCATTTGAGGACAAGTGTAAAATGTACTTTCAGTTTTCATGTTGTTGTAGCGCCTGATTTTGATTTAGTAAATAGTTTATAGTAGGATTTTTATTTTATTTTATGGAAGTGTATCCTATGCTTGATCCAAAATGTGTAAGTCAACGTGGGAGAACATACCATGAACCCCGATATCCCGGTGAGCAAAGCTGGCTGACTGTGATTTGCATACTTCTTTGTCAAAAAGGGCACAATACCAAGACCCCGTTATATCTCTACAATGCCTTTACACCAATGCATTCTGTTCATAATCGAGAAAATAGATACACAAAATTAACACTCCAGATTCCTATACACCGAACCATGAAGTTCAATAAATCTTTTGTTTGCACCGCCTCACGCCTCTTCAACACCTTCGATTTATATTAGTTCGTCAACATTGCAAGCACTGCAGCTTTCAAAAGACATCTTTCATCCTGCTTCTTGGAGCAGTATACCTCTCACATTTGATTACTGTATTATATTAAAATACTTTTTCTTTAGTTCAATTATAACACAAATCCAACCCCTCGTCGTGGGAGACGGGCAACGTAATTAAGTAGGGGATTGCCTGTAGGGGTGAAGTACAGTGGGGACTTTGTGTGCCTCAAGACCGCTACGGTAGCTGTGAAGGCCCTACAGGAACCCTGAAGAAATTACGGCTAACGGGGCTCTGGTGAAACAACTGCTGCCTTGTAGTTTGGAGTTGGTTCTTCAAAGGCTAAGGGAAGAAACCCTGACAATAATCAGCCTGGTGCCTCAGGCTTAAGGTGGCAGTCCCTCCAAGGCACTCGGAGGCAGAGGGTTAATCACTCGCTCCTCTTAAATAAACTGATTACGGAAACTGAAGCGAAATTACAAAACCGGACGGATAACCTGATAACGACTTTTGGCATGAAGAGGGCTACGAAAATCGGTTTCTGGAATGTGAGGACCTTGATGGAGAAAACCAGACTGAAACAACTGACACGGGAGATGAAGAACTATGGGCTGGATATCCCAGGATTGAGTGAAGTGAGGTGGCCAGGATTTGGTGAAATACAGACAACAGATGGAATTACATTTCTCTATTCTGGGGGCGATGATGAAGAACACAGGGATGGAGTGGGGTTGCTGCTCAACAGAAATGCAAAGAGAAGCCTTATGGAGTGGAAGCCAATTTCTAGTAGGCTCATGTTTGCTAAGTTCAAGACAAAGATCAGGAATGTGATCATCATCCAATGCTATGCGCCTACAGAACAATCGGAGCCAGAGAAGAAGGAAGAATTCTACCAAATGCTGCGAGATGTCACAAGACAAACAAGTAAGAAGGACATTCTCATTGTTATGGGAGACTTCAACGCGAAGGTGGGCTCAAACAATGAGGGGTTGGAGCAGATCATGGGTAAACATGGCCTTGGTGAGATGAATGACAATGGGGAGAAATTTACGGAATATTGCGCCAGTCAGGATTTGGTGATGGGTGGCACGGTATTTCCTCATAGGCGGTGCCACAAGGTCACCTGGGTGTCTCCTGGTCAAGTCACAGAAAATCAAATTGATCACATCGCGGTGAGCAGGAGGTTCAGAAGAAGCTTGGAAGATGTTAGGAACAAGAGAGGAGCGGACGTTGGTGGTGACCATCATCTTGTGGTTGCCAACTTCCGCATGAAGATCGTCGCAGTTCGCCGAAAGTTTAACACTCGGCACAACAAGTTTGATGTGGGCAAGCTTAAGAACCAGCAGAGATTGGACCAATTTAAACTGGAGCTCAGAAATAAATTCCAGGTGTTGGACTCCGAGACAGAGAAGGACGTGGAGACTGTGTGGAGCGAGGTAAAGAATATCTTCGTGGAAACCAGTGAGATGCAGCTCGGGTACAAGAACTACCTGCGGAAAGAATGGATATCCGATCAGACCTGGGACAAGATAAATTATAGGAAGGAGATTAAGGCCAAGCTCAACACCTGCAAGACTAGGCAGCAGAAGGCTCTCACACAAGCAAAGGCTCAACAGCAAACAGGGAGGTAAAGAGGAGTGTACGGAAGGATCATAGGAGGTGGATTGATGAGCAGGCGTAGAAAGCAGAAAAAGCGGCAAGAAGGGGGGACGTTAAGCTCTATGGCATCACAAAGATGCTTTCGAAGAAAGGTTTTAATAAAACTAGGCCTGTGAAGAGCAAGACGGGCGAGATCCTCACGACGTGTGAACAGCAGCTGACAAGATGGAGAGAACACTTTGCGGAGGTTCTTAATAGAGATAGAGGACCAGAAAGTAAGCAGCGAGGAGAAGATGAAGAGGAAGCAGAAAGTGACCCAAGCATCAGCCTCGACTCCCCAACTCGGGGCGAAATACGGACAGCGTTGAAGCAGATAAAATGCGGGAAGGCACCAGGTCTGGATAATATCCCAGCGGAAGTACTGAAAGCAGACCTGGATATTACGATCGATCTGCAGCACCCGCTGTTGGAGAAGATCTGGAAGGAGGAGAAAATACCAACCGACTGGAAGAAGGGGTTGATAGTCAAGTTGCCGAAGAAAGGGGACAACACAAAATGTAACAACTGGAGGGGTATCACCTTGCTGTCCATTCCAAGCAAAGTGCTGGCGAGAGTCATCCTGAATCGTATAAAAGACTGCGTAGAAAAAAGGCTTCGGAAGGAACAGGCTGGATTTCGACAACATCGCAGCTGTGTGGATCTCATCAACACCCCCCGAATCATCCTGGAGCAGAGTGTGGAGTTCCCTTTACCTCACATTTGTTGACTTCGAGAAAGCCTTCGACTCCGTAAATCAAAGAATCATGTGGAAGACCCTCGAGGAATATAAAATTCCAACAAAGATCATCAGAATCATGGAAGAGATGTACGAAGGGTATGAGTGCCAGGTTCTTCACGAAGACAAATTAACAGAAAAGATAAAGGTCAGTTCCGGAGTGAGACAGGGGTGTGTCCTTTCCCCCACTCTGTTCCTGTTGGTCCTGGATAGTGTGATGAAGAAGGTAATGGGAGGACGGAAGAGGGGTATTCAATGGGGTATAAATGACAGGCTTGAGGATCTGGATTTCGCAGACGACATTTGTCTTATGGCACAACGGTACCGAGACATAGAAGATAAACTGGGGAGGTTGCTGAGAGAAGCAGAACGTGCAGGGCTGATGATCAACACCAACAAGACCAAAGAGATGAGGATAAATTCTGACATCACGACTAGTTTGACAGTCAACGGAAAGGAAATTGAGAGAGTTGAGTCCTTCCTCTACCTTGGAAGTATAGTCACAAATGATGGGGGAGCAGAGGAAGATGTTCGAAGCCGTATCAGGAAGGCAAATGGTGCCTTTGTCCAGCTCTACCCCATCTGGAGAAACAGAAACATTTCCAGGAAGACCAAGCTCCGCCTTTTCAATAGCAACGTAAAGTCGATTCTTCTCTACGGCTGTGAAACATGGAAAGTCACAAAACCGATCAACAACCAGCTACAGGTGTTCATTAACAGATGTCTGCGTCGCATCATGAATGTGAGGTGGCCGTACATAGTCTCAAATGAAGATCTTTGGACCATCACCAATCAACAACCGATTAGAATCCAGATCAAGGAGAGGAAATGGCGCTGGATTGGTCACACACTAAGGAAGCCGGACGGAGCTATTGAGAGGGCGGCGCTAGACTGGAATCCTCAAGGCGCTAGGAAGCGAGGTCGACCTAACAAGACCTGGAAGAGGACGATCGAAAATGAAATTGCAGAGGTGGACAAGAACGGCCAGGAACCGTACTGCGTGGAGAAATTTCGCCAAGGCCCTATGCTCCGGAAGGAGCGACAGGAATTAAGTAAGTTAAGTAAGTATAACACAAGGACAATAGCTGACAACCTGTCTACTTTAATAGCTTTTCTTGTACAGTATATGGTGTTTGTTTTTCGGGCTGATAGTCTGTATGCACTCTCACTCTTTTGTGTATAATTTTTCCATTATCATTATTATTATTATTATTGTATTGTTACTATCTTTTTGTTACTATAATTGTTAGACTATGATTATTTATATTGTGAATGTAAGTGAAATGTTTTATTTTTATAAGCCCTAATCTTATGTTATGTAGGGCGCTACTGTAAAGGAGCTCTTAAGCTCTAAGTGTAGCCGTGAAAATAAAATCCATCGATCAATCAATGTCTTTTTTAAGACAACATCAGCAGAAGGTATTCTGCCTTATCAGGAACTGCCAATGAGAAAACAACGAACAGGTAAGCTTCCTGCACAACTTCCCACCCTTCAACCAATTGCTGAAAAGCCAAAGCTAAAGTACAAAAACTATGAAGACCTGGTGGAACTTCTGCAGTTTGTGCCACCGATACACCACGAATTTTATCGAAGCCTACCCCATCAAACAATGACCGGTGAACTACCACATCCTGGTACTTCTTCGGAAAATGAAGATGATGTTGCTACTGACTTGGGTAACAACATCTACGACACAGATGAGGACAATTAGTAATACATGTTTTTAAGTGATAACCTCTCATTTCTTGTTCTTTTGAAACAATTTTTCTGATTTTGTAATGTAAGCATTCTTACTTTTGTAATTTTAAGTTAGAGCTAGAGGGGTCCATGTGCGGATCCTCCACTTATTTATACACAGTAAAAGATAAACTGGAATTGTACCTGGTTATTATCAGTGGTAATAAAAAGCTAAGTATCTGAACATTCATCTTATATGGTCAAAATGGTGAAATTCTAATTTTCCCTATTACAGAACATTTTCAACTTTGACTTACGTTTTCTCAGAACAATGTTTGTGTTACTTAGACCCCTTGACTTCTGGGCTCCTCAAAATATGGTGCCATTCCAGCATGTGTCTAGAGGGAGAGTGGGAAAATCCAACACGACACGCAGGATGGCGCTGCCCGAGTCAGTACTCGAAATTTGGATTGATCCTTAATTGCCTGGGATAGTTACATATGTTTAGGATAATAATATTTATAATCATTATTATAATAATAAAGCAGACCCGACCAGCGGTTGGAAACTGCTCAAGATGATGATGATGATGATTATAATAATAATAATGGAGGATGCGAGAGTCAATAACAAAATATAGATTACATCATCCAAAGTCAGCCATCGAACGGATCACACTACCGCAAAGTGAAAGCAGTTAAGGTGTCATTGATCTCTTAAGTGGCCATAGCAAGCAGTTGGAAAGCCTGTGGCAGTACTATGGTGCAAGAATATGCCTCTTAACAATGTCATTGTTCGGTACGACAAGAGATTTACTCTATAACGACTGGTAGATGCTCAATTTGACACTAGAGGAAGCATTACTTTGATCAACCAGTTCCACATGGCATGGAGGCAAACAGAATTACATGGTGAACACCCGAACATGCCAAGTGAAAATTATGTCAACTGTCTTTTCTTTGAACTTAAGGTTGAAGCAGGGTTTGTTCTTCAGTGAACCCGAAGGCTCCATCACTGCAATCCAAGACCGAGTGATAGCCACGAAGAACTATAGAAAACACATTCTGAAAGAGAACTTGCCCGATAAACTATGACGTAGATGCACCTTGGCGCTGGAAACTATTGGCCATATCATTGGTGGTGGCTTTTCTGTAACTGGTGAGGAGATTGCACATCAGGAGCTTGCTATAACAGGAGGACTTCTGGAAAAGACCTTGGAGTGTTACACCCATCAGCCGTCCAACATGCTTGAAAAGGAGATGTACAAAATACTGGGAGACACCTGTCCTAACGGACCAGAAAAACTTGGCAAATTGACCTTAGTCTACCTTAACAAAAAGGCTACAAGCATATTCTCGCAGTAACGGATAGCTTCACCAAGTTTGTGTGGCTGTATCCCACTAAAACGACGATCACGAAAGAAACTACGGAGAAACTGGACGTGCAAAAGGGAGTATTTGGTAATCTTGCGCAGATCGTCACCAACCGTGGAACCGCGTATATTTCACATGAACTCGAAGAGTACTGCACTGCCAACAACATCACCCACTCGCTGATCACAACCGGACTCCCTCGTGCCAATGGCCAGGTAGAAAGGATGAACTCCACAATCATCTCCGTGCTGGCCGAGTTGTCCATCGAAAACCTTGGAGATTGGTACAAACACGTCGAATCCGATCGAAGAGCCATGAATTCCACTTACAACCGCAGTATCGAGCAGACGCCGTTCGAACTTTTGACAGGAGTCAAAATGCGCTGTGAAAATGACCTGAGAATAGTAGAGTTGATCAATGAAGAGATTGTAGACGAGTTTGAGACCAGGAGAGATGAACACCGTGAAGAAGCGAGAACACAAATCCAGAAAGTGCATCAAGAAAAGAGGGTGTCGTTTGATCGATGTCGACAGCCTGCTCGCCAGTACCAAGTTGGCGATATCGTCACCATCAAGAGGACCCAGTTTGGACCAGGCCTTAAATTGAAGAAAAAGTACCTTGGGCGTTACAGAATTTCCCGAGCCAAGTTGAATGACACTTAAGACCTCTGTCGTGAAGGGAATCACTTAGGCCCCAACCGAACAACTACTTGTGCTGAGTTCCTCAAACCCTGAGCTGAAGACTTATCATCCGAGGCGGATGATCTGCAGGATGGCCGATTGTGGGAATCGGAAGATAATGAACGTTTTTGGGTTTCCCGCCAGCCTCGACACTGTCCGGTGGCGCCGCGTAGAGGAGTCAAGTGAAAGTCGCGAGAAAGGAGGACGATCAGTTACAGTTTTGTGTCGAGTCATGTCACGTCAAGTTCTGTTCAATCTCATCTTATGTAATCTTATGTTTAAATGCAGTTTTTATACTTAAAATTACTTCAAGACGTGTTCGGTTTATTCGCTTGCCAAAATCTCTTCCCAGAGATATATATATATATATGCTATCTTTCACAAATATTGCAAATTATATTTTATTCGTAATTCTGAAGTGTGTGCCTGACAGGCACAATGCTGTGAACGCTGATGACCAAAGCTCGTAATCACCATCCCAAATCATCAGTTAAAAGAATGACTTTGCCAAGACATTTGAGCGATCGTGGATTCACATACATTGGGGACCAGATATGATGACAGATCAACAGCCTGAGAGGGTATTTTCACGAGACTCAAAGCAGTTCTGAGTTGCAACTGTGAAACAGACAATCTGACACCGTTACTGAGTGAACACATTATTGTAAACCACCAATCCAATGACTTGCAGAAATGGGAAACGTGGAAGGCCAAAAATCTGCATGGAAGACATCCTCATGGAGTAAGTCGAGCCCATGTCGACATGAATGCGTCAAACATTTGGCTGACTGCGGGCCAGATCTTCCCCGAGACGGAAGGATTTATGTTGGCAAATCAAGACCAAGTCGTCACAGATCCGTTAGTTAATGCCGATAAATGTCGCAACGGGAGTCAAGTCTATGAAAGCATTCAACATATCACCTCTGGATGCACGCAGCTATATCAAAAATCCTGCACCAAGAGCTAGCTGGGAAATTCCGACTTTCAAAACAGAACAAGGTTCCGTACTACCAGTATGTTCCAGAGAACGTGGCTGAACATGAACGTTTCAGACTGTATTAGGATTGGACTGTACTCACCGAAAGGACAGTGAAACATAATAGACCTGACATAGTGATCTTCAACAACAGATTGAAGGATGTCACACTGATTGATGTTCCCATTGCGAATACGCACAACCTGCAGGCTAATCATGCTGAAAAAGTGTTCAAATATTTGGAGATGGTGGAGCCTATCAGGAAGCAATGGCAGGTCTAGAGAGTTTGAATGGTACCAAAAGTCATCTCAATCGCTGGTGAGGTTCCAAAACACTTTCTGCAAAGGCTAAAAGAGCTTGATCTGAACACTAACTTATATAAATTAATACAGAAGGCAGTGATATTGGCTACAACTAGATAGTATGTAGATTCATTGGTGATGATTATGCTTTGATTCAATGTAATCTGCATACTTGCGTTGTATTTTACCAGACAATGATCTGAGATGATGATGATGATAATTGTTGTTTTAAGGGGCCTAACATCTAGGTTATCGGCCCCTAATAGTTGGGGTGGTCGTGAAGATGATAATGAAGAAGAATGGAAGACAAAAGGAGAATAAGGCAAATAAAGGACAGGAAGAAAATAAATGCCCACAACCCTCGAAGAATGCGGATTGAGGGACTTGGAAGGAAGGAGAGCCATGAAAGGCAGATAGGAAAGTGAAAGAGAGGGTCCGCCCCGGAGGTAATGGATGAAAGGGGGAAAACCGGACCCAGCTCAGGAATCCCTCGGGATCGCCAACTCCCGAACTCACCAGCCGTGAGCCCCAGAGGGTGTAGCAATATCCAGGGTGCACCAGAAGTGGTGGGGCTACATACACCCTGCCTCTTTGAGGGCCTTGCGAAGAAGGCAGGAGATAACATGAAAAGAAAAAGAAGGCTGACCCCTCGCAGAAGGAGGGTATCAGAAAAGATGAGACAAGGGCCAATTAAGGCGGGAAAGGAAGAGACTCCCTAGGCCTCGGATACCCTAATACCGTCGGGGTCGGAAGAGAACAAGAGTTGACCAAGTAAGGTCAACAGGAAAGAAGACGGAGACGAGCCCGGCACAAGTAAGTGGACGCAATGGCGGACTCAGCTGGGGCACCGTGGTCGCAAACCCACGTCTCACAAGATGTGAGCCCCTGGGGTGGACAATGCTTTGAGAATAACAGTGATAATAATAATAATAATAATAATAATAATAATAATAATAGACTCAGCCTTTCCAGCCCTGAAACATGAGGAGAGTTATTTACTTATTTATTTTTTGTATGGCATATTATACACAAACAAGAATGTGCATAAATAAAATATGTAGTCAATTGACTGTAGTGCCCCTTGGTACACTTCTCTTGCATCAACATTCTAGGATCTCCGAGGGCAGTCCTGAGTGATATGCCTCACTTTGTTGGTCAGTGCTACAGTCACAGCAGGAAAGTCTCTTGTAGAGATCTCCACATGCACCATGGTGTGTTCAGACCCGATTTAATTTGAACCAGATCCCTCTAGGGTGGCCTTTCTTTTATGCATGGCATTTCACTACACTCTGGGGCCACAATCTGTTTCCATCTGACCATGTTTAGTGAATGTAAGAGTTGGTGGCCACTCAATTCTCCGTCGTACAGATGGAAGGACATTAGATGACCAATGTCTTCATGAAATGGCAAGTGGTTAGTTCACACGTGGTTTGTCATTCATATCTGCAAAGCTTAGACGTTAGTGTTGCACGTTTAGTGAGTATTGTGATTACTGTGATTGTTGGTCATGCCTAGACACCAATTCACATTGCGCGAACGTGTGTATATCCATAATTCGTATATGAAAAGCGAAAACCGTGTTCTGAAACGAGACGAAAATTTCGATTCAAGTTTCCAGGAAGACCTGTGCCTAAGGCCAGTACAATTAGGAGGCTCGCTAAACGATTCAAGGAAACAGGCTCCGTAAATAATAAAAGAGTTGAGACATTCCTTCATCAGAAGATGTCAGGTGTGTGTTACAAGAGAGGGAGGAAATTTTCAGCATCGCCTATGAGCACTGTAAGTACAAATTATTGAACATTTTTGGTAAAAGTGTGAAAGTGCGCGCCAACCACCGGCTGATCCGGGTACGCGTGCCCGCGATCTGCGCCAGTCACGGCCGGCTTAGCTTGCCATGTTTATCGGGGCGCACATATATAACGATCCTGTAGGATGGTCGATTACATGCGGAAACAGTTTTCAGAAATTCAGGGTGTATTATTATTATTATTATTAATTTTCTCACGTGTACCATCAGTTAAATTCTTTGTTTACATCATATAAATAGCTTGCGTTGTCACTGTGGTTGTTGTACCCAACCCCTTCAATTATAAACGATGAAAATGAAAATTAATAAAGGAATTCAGAAACTTAAGGCAAAATACTGCACATTTTTCATCACATTGTTTACAACCAATTTCACCCTTCAAATAGTTTCCTTTCACCCTTATTATTATTATTTTTCTGATCTTTATTTATTTATTTATTTATTTATTTATTATGTAATCGATTGTTCCCCTTTAGGTGAGCGATTGAACTTGAATACATGATTTTATCTTCTGGTGTTTTCCCGCTTCTCTTCCCATAATCTCTTCATCCTATCAGAATGCTCCTTTTGCTCAGCTGTCCATTTTCTTCCAGGCTCTTGTGATAGTCTATGCTCAAACGTAGCATTTGTGATTTTATTCCGGCACTCAGTGCAGTCCTCGAGATTTTCTATGTTGACATGTTGTAGGTCCCTCTGGACCTCTGTCAGCCACTTCGCGCCACACTTAGTCTGTGTTATAACGTTGAGCAATTTCTTCGCAGTTCTGAAGTTTTCCATCCTGTAAATGTGTGTATAAAACTGTGCTCGGCGTTTCCTGATTACGTCCGTTCTAGTACGGATCTTTTGATAGAATTCATTTTGAGGTCACTTCATCCAAATACCGTTATTATTAACTGCCCCGTAAATCTTTCTGAGAATTTTTCGTTCCTGTTGATCTATATCTTTAATTTTGGAATGATCGTCGATCACCATTGTTTCGGCTGCGTAAGTTGCTTCCAGAAGAATCACCGTTGTATAGTGCCTTAATTTTGGGTCTAGCGAGATGCACTTCTTATTGTAGTGAGCCCACGTTAGCTTGTAGGCCTGCTGTAGTTTGGTGATCCTTCGTTTATTGGTGATTCGGTTTAGTCCCGAGGACTGTATGGTTTCACCAAAGTATTTACTGTAAAATGGGTGACTTGAGTCATTTTACCGTATTGTGTGATTAAAGGATTTTTTGCTTGAAAACAATACCAGTTTGTAGCATGCAATATATTAATCATGCCAGTGCAACCACCTCACTGATTCGTCTATAAATGCCAAAGATATGACAGTTCGACGAACAATAGTGTGACAGCAGTTACACTGAGAACAGCTCATTACCGCGGGAATGTCACTTGGTCCAATACTCCTCAGTCTCTTTCGATGTTCACTATTCTCTTTGGTTCACAAGGTAAGGTTGCTATCGCTACCCATGATGCAACGTGTAAGCAGGTGCCTAGGGATGGGATTGAAATGGCGGTGGCTCAAGCATATGACAAAGCCAACATAACAAAAGAAAAAATCAACCTTATTCTTGAATGTACAGTATTTTATCATATGCCCGACAACTTGAGAATGGTATTCGAACCGGTATGGCGTTTTAGATAAGGAGAGTCAAGTATCCAACGTGAAAGTTCTCACTCTGTATCTTTGTGACATATTCCACCCTGATAAAAGAGTCTCCGTGGCTGAATTGATTACGCCTTGGACTCCTGAATGAAAGGATTGGGGTTCGATACTTGGTAGGGGAAGTAATTCAGAATTTGTTTCCGTTATGTTTCATAGTTTGTGTAGACTGTCGACCGCTTTACCAGTATCTTACTACAAAAATGATATGACAGAACACAGTTATTACACACACCAGTACATACATCAGTGACCCAGGTTATCAGACAAATTCTACACACACCCAAGTACACGGAGCTAAATGACCACGATGTCTCAAAGCCCCTAAAAGAATCAACAACAACAGAACACAGTTGCATCACAGGGACACTAGTAATATAGCAAGTGAATGCATTTTCAGGTTCGATTCCGTGGAAGCTACGAAAAAAAATCTTAATATGTACACGTCAAAATTGAATTCCTTTTTGCTGAAATGTAATGACCAAATAATACCGAGGGATATCATAAGAAGCGCCGCAAGCACTGACTGTCAAAATTTCCTTCGATACCTGTTATTAGGATGATATGTTCAATATAGTCTGTTAATATGATACGTTGAAGTTGAGTGGATTTGTCCAATTCGCAGACTCCAGTCAACAGAATGAACAATTTCCATTGAATCCTTACACAACAAGCCTTAGTGCCTTCAGGCAGCACCATATTGCCAAAGCGAGAATGTCGAGAATTATCGTTATCGAGCCCACATTACCGGTAATACCAGTTTTGGAACCAGCATTTCCGTTCTTCATTCTCGCCCAACGAGACCGATCGAAACTCAAGAGCTTTTTGCCCGGCACCAGTCAAGGATACATAACTTGAAAGTAACATGCAACCAATTAAACATGGTCTTCCTTCTTGTTGTATAGAACTGTAGGGGGAAATATTTGGAGTCAAATTCTGAACTATTTGATACTTAATATTGCAGAAGAGGGAAAAAAAAAAGTGAAGCATATAGCCTACACAAGAATGTTAATCTGGATTATATTATCATTAGGTATATATAAATAACAAACTATGTATTTTATTACATTGTCTGAACCCGCGCAACGAATAAGGGACTCCGCGCCACCTTGGTCTGTTTTGAGATAATGATAGAAATAAGTACCTGGTCGCATGTAGCATGTAATGAGGTGTCAAACGTGCACACAAGTGCCTCCTATGGGTAGATATTTGCAATTGAAATGCCACGTGCGTGGAAGAAGGACTCTAGTATTCCAAGATGGAGGGCGTCAGGAAGTTGGATATCTCTCAGTCAGCTAGCGAAAGTGACCATATTGGCCGTAGACGTAAACGGAACATGCAAAAGTGGAAGGATTTCAATAGAAAGATGTTGAATGATGCTGGGGAAGCATATGAAAATCGTCAGTGACGTAAAATTCCAACAAAAATACAATCAAAAGGCGTGCGTAGAAAAAGGACCTCCATGATTTCACCTGGGTGTCTGCATGCCAGAATTTGGTATTAATAGGTCTCAATTTGCTAATGAGACATTTGAATATATCCCTGTTGATAATTTACATAGTAAGTTGTTTAATTTTGGGACTTGGGGGCATCGTTGTCATCAGCCCCGTGTACTTGCGTGCGTGGACTGTCTTATAACCTGCGTTATTGTCGTGATTGCTAGTGTATGTACGTGTTTGTGGAGCTAGGATTTGAAAGAATGCCACCTTGGCATGTTAGGTAGGCTATCATCCCGATATTTGTTTGGAGTAGAAATGGGAAACTGCGGAAAACCAATTCTAGGATAGACAAGGGAGGTACCGGGAATCTACTCCTCGGTTATCCTCACAAATTTAAGTGTACTTTGTTCCAACACTCATACCAGGATTTAAATTCTCCATAGCAAACCCGGGGATCGAACCCGAGCCATCTAAAAAGGGGCTGTTACTACACTTACCCCTAAACCACTCACAGCTACTGTACAGAATAAGTGGCTCGTAATGTCTTAGCATGATAGATTCTATGATAATCGATGTCCTCTTAGCCATAAGGATGAACCCGGGAAAACTGAACTTTTCAGGGGGGATGGCACCATAGTACAACCTTGTCCCCATAGTACAACCTTGTCCCCTGAAGTCCTAATTTGTATAAATTTAGTGTAATAACCTCAGTTCTATGAGACCTGCACCGTAGGTTCCGGGTTCGATCCCCAACTCTACCATGGAAGATCTTTAATGCTAGTAAGAGAGTTAGGAGTGTAGGGATGCAGGGAGCCAAGGGATGATAAAAGGTGCTAGTGCACACGCATCTATTACCTCCTCACGCGCTTTCAAACCCGGGGGAAGTCGTTGGATTTTTAAGAGGTTTTTTTTTTCGTGTGGCCTCCTCAGAGGCCGAGTGCAGGTCTTTCTATTCGACGCCCGTGGGCGACCTGCGCGTCGGGATGAGAGATGGAATGGATGAAGGTGAATGAATGAAACTGGGCAAGGATGTGGAAGGAATCGGCTGTGGCCTATCAGAAGGTACCGTCCCAGCATTTGCCTGGTGTTGAAAATGGGAAACCATGGAAAACCATTTCAAGGACGGCCGACGGTGGGGCTCGAACCCACGCGTCTACCGAGTCAGCAGAGAGCTCTGTCCCATGACTTAACGCTGCGCTTTAGCCAGCTGAGCCACTACTGTCGGTTTTAAGAGCGTTAAAAATCCCCCAGTATGCCTTCCTTTGGAGGGAAAGAAAGGCCGGCGGTCCCATGTCATAGATTTATGGCATGTAAAAAAACCTTCCACTAATTACACTTGCGTGAAGCTAAATTATAGGTTAGATTTGACTAACGCTCTTAGGTTCCAACGATCGTCACCAGGAGCCAACTGCGGTGGCATCTAGTAACCTAGTTCACTACTATTTGTCGTTGTGCAACGTGTTTTTCGAGGGGTTTTTATGCCACTGGCATAAGTCAGTAGGAAGCCAGTCTATATTTATTTACGCGGCAAATTGTTCAGCCAAGAGAAGTTTTCATGTTAATTTATTATTATTATTATTAATTTATTATAATTATTATGAAGATATTTTTCAGAGCATTTTATAAAAAATTATAAGCATACAGATAGGTTTTCTATGTCTTAGAAAACACTATCAAGCAAATTATTACGAACGACAATATCATAGAAAATTATGTGATTACGGAATTTTACGGAGTTTCGTCAGTTAGGATATTATGAGAGACATGACTCACTGGAAATTCAGATACAGGCTGATTCTTGTCAAGAAGTATTACGCAAGGCTGGGTCGCAGCGTCAAGAAAAGGCGGATAGTTGGAACGGAAATCGACTTCATCATCCGCGCGCCGTGTGTAATGAGCCAGAGAAGGGGAAGTAGCGCGTGGGGAGCAGCCAATCAGTGGAGACCACGTAAGCTGGAAGTCGGAACTGGAGTGGGAAGCCGACGTGTGCATATATCGTTCGGCGCGCCGTGGAGCGGGGACAATCTGTGAAAGACTTGACTAGTTCGGTTGCAAGTGTGTGTCGCTCCGATGTTCCGTGGAGTGGAGAACTATCTGTTTAAAACTTAACCAGTGTGGTTGTACGAGGGTATGGCTCCGATGTTAGGACCATAAAGTCACCAAATCTACAAGTATATCATCAAATATCGACGGAGATGACGACGTCCAGGAGACTGTGGGAAGCTCACAGCATCATCCAGTACGAGGGAAATGCTTTGGCAATTTCCAGTGGTAAGCGCGAATGACGCAGAAATACGCAATCTCTCGTTTCTCTTTGTTTTATATTCAACATTTCAGTAACTTCATAGCTTGGGAATAAGAGTAAAATCAATAATTTATCAGACTCCGTTTTCACGTAATTTTCTATCGGTAATATTAAAATCGCAACGGTCCAATTTAAATTTTATACTTATTATTATTAATTTTGCAATACTTGTTTTATATAATAAATTCATTTCTTTTACAATGCAATCTTTGCTTTCAGTAGGTAGCATTAGATATAGACAAATTCCTTCTCCTGATACAATTGTTTGTTGGGTTAATGATCAAATCATACCACGATCTGAGTGAATAGATTCTTGAAGGTGTTCTACCAGTGCTAGACGTTGTTAAATACAAATTTAGATTTCAACATTGCGTTGAGGTCTTGGCGCCCATTAAAACAACATAGCTTAGGCAAAGGTAAACAGTTACATTTATCACCCAACAGTTAGGGGCAGTCAAACCGTTACACTTGTCGTTCAACGTGAGGGCTAAGCGAAACCGTTACAGTTGATAGTGGCGTTTGGTAGCAAAAGTAGGACCTACTTGAAAATTGAATGTCTGCAGTCCTTACTTGAATTAAAACAGATACACACTAATACAGTTATCACAATTAACACCGGTTATCGGACAGATTTTACACACACCCTAAGTACACGGGGCTACATGACCACGTTGTCGCAGCCCCTAAAGTGACGAACCAACCAACCACCTCCTCACCTTTCAGAGCACTCTCAATGTTGTGTGGGAATAATCGAGAGAATATTTTAAAATATTCGAAACACATGTTCTTGTAGTATCCAAGTCTGTGTTTGCAGCCCATTAACGTTCTGTGTTTAGGCGTGTAAATGAGACCCTCTGCAAGATATATCTTTCCACATCATTCGGTGTTGTCATGGGTTTCATTATCGCCACGATTTCTTCTTTGCAGGACAGCTTATAAAGAAGACGTCATTTGAATGTGATAACCCGTTGAAATCCCGCCTAGCTCACTATCTGATGTACAAATGACTCACTGTTTCCGAATTATCTTTGTCAATCTTCACTCTTCCTAAATCATGTCAGTAATATGATTGTGTTTCTTCCCACCCAAAAGAGAAAAACCACTATAAGATTGTCACAATTATTCCCCAAGAGTAACTTGAGCGTCTCCTCCACACCCCTTGGTAGCATGCTGAGCTTCTAGGCAGTGGCGGATCCAGGCCTTGCGGGGCCCTGGGCGATATGATAATGTAGGGCCCTCAAGAATAGGAAATTAGAAAAAAAAGCAAATGGAAAATAGTTTTGTAATAATAATAAAATAAAGATTAGTTATCATATTTTGAATACACTACAGTACTTTTTTTAAATAATATGAAAGAAACCTTTAAGTCCCATTGAAGAAGATCAATATGTAAACTATGAAATATTAAAATATTACTTTGCGATCTTTTCCCCGGCTGAAGTCTTCTATCATTTCACTGAAATCTGAACTTGCTAAACGGTCACGGGAGGTCATAGCTGCACTGAAAAAAGAATATGAATTATACATTTGTTTGAAAAGTTTGAAAAGTATAATTAATTAATTAATCAATTAAATTTAAAACAATCCCTGGCGCGGGGTCCTGGGCGGTCGCCCTCCCCTAGATCCGCCCCTGCTTCTATGCCCAAGATCGCGGGTTCAAACCCGGCCGAAGTCGTCAGATTCTTTTGAGAGCGTTAAAAATCCCTCAGTATGTCTTCCTTCGGAGGGGAAGTAAAGCCGGCGGGCCCATGTTATAGATTTATGGCATGTAAAAGAACCATCCACTAACTACAATTGTGTGAAGCCAAATTTGGTAGGTTATATTTGATTAACGCTCTGTAGTCCCAACGTTCACCGCAAGGTGCCAGTTGCAGTGGCATCTAGTAGCCAAGTTTGCGGCTATGTGTCGTTGACTGAAGCATTTGGTAGCAAAAGTAGGAACTACTTGAAAATTGAATGTCTGCAGTCCTTACTTGAATTAAAAACAGATAACACACACTAATACAGTCATCACAATTAACACTGGTTATCAGACAGATTCTACACACACTCAAAGTACACGGTGCTACATGACCGCGTTCTCACAGCCCCTAAACTGAGGAACCAACCAGTGTTTTTTCCGCCTCGTTGTGTAGTGTCTAGCATTCTTGGCTGTCAACGTGTAGGTCCGAGTTCGATTCCCGGCTCTGCCAAGAAATTTATTTCTGGTCTGAGGGCTCAAACAGAGTACAATCAACCTCTTGAGGCAGAATTGAGAAGAGACGGATCCAACTCGCATCTCAGTCATCCTGGACGTGGTTTTCCGTTGTTTCCTTCTTCTACTCCACTAAAATGCTAGGATGGTACCTAACTTAAGGCCACGGCCGCTTCCTACCCACATCTTACCTCAGTTACAGATACACACACTAGTACAGACATCACAGTGACACAGGCTATCAGACAAATTTTACACACACCCAAATACACGGGGCTACATGACCGAAATGTCGGAAAGTCTCTAAAAGCATCAACAACTACAATAACAAAGATAAGTGTGTGTTTTACGGTAATATAGTTATTACCATCCGTTCAGTGGAATAAGGACTCCAATCACAAGACATTCATGCTGTTAACGAGTGGGGTCTGAGACAACAAAATCTGTTACGGGGGTCCTTCTTCCTATATTATAGACAATAATATCCCTATATCTATGTGTAGTGGTCAATGAGGCACCACACAAGTAAACTACAATGTTTATATGTTAGTAGGGACCACTCATATAAAATTTGGACGAAATTCCCGCAATAGCTCGCTTACAAACAACAAAAACGTACTTTAAACAAAACTACAAAAATGACGTGGAGTCCCTTATTCATTGCGCGGGTTCATTTAGGTATATATAAATAACAAACAAAGTATTTTATTACATTGCCTATGGTCTGATCAAGTGTTTCTCTTACCTGATCCAACTTGAAAGCAAAGTGAGCGGCATTTGAAAATACTGATAAGACGATGATGATATAAGGAAATGAATAATCTGAAAGAAAAAAAAAAGAAAATCCCATATAAACATATTAATACAAGTATTCTAAATAATGTACACCAATATAATTACAGTATATCAGATTATAGGTGAACAAAACCAAAACATTCCACACACTACAAATTCATGACCCAAATGCATAATTATAACAAGCTGCATACAAAAAATGTATATGGCTGGAGAGAATATTTACCCTAGGCCATTAGACTTTATATTTTTCCCATTAGTAAAGATGCCCACGATACTCACACCTTGTAATGATTTTCAGGAGGAACTGTAAGAATTTGACAAATGAGGAGCACTGGAACAAAAACCTAATATTCCAAAAAGTCTGACTAAAACTCAATATTTCTGCATTCGAGTGTTTAATAAATGACTAGTAATGGAAATAGATTTTTGCATTTGACTTAACTCTTGAATAATAATCATTATTATTATTATAATCCTTGTAACCAACCTCTTTTTTTCTCATAACATGAACATCCTCCAACAGCCATTTGCAACATTCTCTGATAATTGTTTTTTGTTCACATGCTCCCCAAATACCGATTGCTTACAAAAGGGCCAACATGGGCATCCGACTGAGGCTTACTTATAATCATCTGTTACTCCTTTGCTGTATTACTCAATGCATTTTAAATATACTATTAGAATTACTATAGATTTTACATAATACAAGATTAAGTTTTGGCCTGTTTGTATAAGTGCTATCTCAGAACTTGGAAATGGCAGAATTAATTTTGGTCTAGGTTCCATTAAACCATGTTCACTTGTGCTATGAGGTTCAGTCTAACATTTTTATACTTTTTGCTGCAATGTGTGTTTTATTTTTTAATTGTTGTCTGTTTAAAAATGCCTCATTCAATTTCTTGGGCATGCTATGATGTATCAGGTATTTAAACACTACAGCGGGAGGTCATGTGATGTGTTTACAACAAATGCATACCTGCCAACTTTCAAAAAGAGCTTTCAGTAAAACTCGCACGCACCAAAAAATCTAACAAATTTTGACATAGCCCGGCTTGAAACAATAATCCTCCTGGGTTAAAAAATACAGTACTTCATGCTTTGAACAGGATATTTTCAATGAAATCGTATCTACTTACATCATGCGCCAATTATTTGTAGACGAGCATGCCCCTCAAGAAGCAGATATGGTGAATTTTGGTTTGGAACATAAGATATAACAGGACTTCCTTGAAATAATATACCGTGTAATCTGTTTTTCGAAGGGATTTACGCCACTGACATAAGTCAGATGGAAATAATTAATGTTTGTTTGAACGCGGCAATTATTTAGCCAAGTAAATTTAATTTACCTTCAAAGAAGAAGTGATTGTGGAACGACTCAAGTGGTCCAATGTGACCAATCAAGATAATAATAATATTAATTATTAATGTCATATTTTATTTTGGAGCCTTTTAAATGTTATAACATATACAGATAGGTTTTCTATATAGATATATTAGAAATGATGATGATGATAATTGTTGTTTTAAGGGGTCTAACATCTAGGTTATCGGCCCCTAATGATCTGGGTGATAGCGAAAATGATAATGAAATGGAAACCAGAACAAAATTATGTGAGACGGAAAATACGTACAAAAAGGAACTCATATGGAAACAACTCACAATATGGTCTTACAAAAGGGAATTTAGAACGAAAAGATGCACAAAAAGAATAGATTGAAAAAGACCCACAAAACGTAGGCTAGATTCAAAATACGTACAAAATGCAATGTAGCGTCGAAATACTTACAAAATGCAACTGAAATTCAAAATATTTACAAAATGCAAATGAGATCGAAAATACGTACAAAATGCAATTGAGGTTCAAAATACTTACAAAATGCAATTGAAATTGAAAATACACAATGCAATTCAGATTGAAATATGATAATCCAAATTATTCACAAAGTGAAATTGAAATTCAATATACTTACAAAATGCAATTGAAATTGAAAATGCTTACAAAATGTACGGTAGATTCAAACGAATCATGTGGATTGACAATACTTACAAAATACAATTTAGATTGAAAAAAAAAACGTGACTAAATGTAATTTTGATTCAAAATATCCACAAAATGCAATTGAGAATCAAATATTTGCAAAATGCCCGCCAAACAAAATGCAATTTAGATTCAAAATTCTTGCGAAATGCGGTTTAGATTGAAAATACAAAATGCACTTGAAATTCAATAATCTCACTAAAATGTCCTGCGCCTACATTGAAAGACTTACTAAAAAGCAATTTAGATTGTCAATCTTTACAAAATGCAATTGAGGTTGAAAACACTCGCGAGATGTAATTTAGATAGAAACAACTTACAAAATGCAACGTAGAATAAAAATGGCTTAAAAATCGCTAAAAGGGAATTTAGATACACGGTGAACCAAGTAACGAAAACAGTGCGGGAATCTTAAAGAGAAAAGGAAATATAAGGAAAAGAGGAGAGGAGAGGAGAGGGTCCGCCCCCAAAGGTAAGGGGCAAAAGGGAAAAAAACCGGACCCAGCTCAGGAATCCCTCGGGGTCGCCAACTCCCGAACTCACCAGCCGTGAGCCCCTGAGGGTGTAGCATTATCTAGGGTGCACCAGAAGGGGTGGGGCTACATACACCCGGCCTCCGCAAGGGCCTTGAGGACAAGGCAGGAGGTAAAAGGAAAAGAAAAAGAAGGCTGACCCCTCACAGAAGGAGGGTATCAGGAAAGATGAGACAAGGGCCAATTAAGGCGGGAAAGTGAAAGACTCCCTAGGCCTCGGATAACCTAATACTGTCGGGGTCGGAAGAGAACAAGAGTTGACCAAGGGAGGTCGACAGGAAAGAAGACGGAGAGGAGCCTGGCACAAGAAAGTGGAAGCAATGCCGGACTCAGCTGGGGTCCCGTGGTCGCCAACCCACGTCCCACTAGATGTGAGCCCCTGGGGGCGATACATTAGAAAACACTAACAATCGGTTTATTCCGATATCCATTACACAGTAAATTATTTGATTACGGGAGTACGGACTTTTTCATTCAGTTAGGGCAGTTGAGAGATTTGCGTCATCGGGAAATACGGAGACAGCAATAGACTTTGTGAACAACAACGTGATGTCGAAACCGGAGAGTACATCTTCAACTTTTGAAAAAGCGAGATGAACACTGAGGTTGATTCAAACGGAAACTGGCCAGCGAGGCGTCAGGTCAAGAGCAATGAACTTTATAGCGGGAAGAGGCGCGTGGGGCGTCCCAGCCAATCAAGAGGAGAGCGGGCCATATCCGGCTGAGTTCAAATCCATGAAGACGCACGCTGATTGGTCAAGCAGGCGAGACGGAACACTGGGGGAGTGGAACACTGGAAGGGGTAGCGTGGCTTCGGCATATAGTGGGAGCGCTGCGTGAAGACGAGGACTATCTTGTTACAAATTTTGTTCCGAGCGGACTTACGTATTACTTATGTTCCATGGTGAACAACTTCGATCTGATACACTCCACTGACCAATTCGTCATGGTTATTACACGAGCTGTTGTGTACAGGCAGACCGTGTATAGTGGCTTAGGGATTTAGATCCTCCACTAGCAGTATTCTAACTTCAGTAATTCGCTACGCATCAAGAAACCAAGAAGATATCGCCGACAACATTATACAACAATCTCGACTGAAACAACTAGTACGTGGGAGAAAGCATCTCCAATGATGAGCGGAACTGACACATGTTCGCAATCGCTCTTTTTTCTTCTTTTTTTTTTCGCCGTAAATTCAGTAACTTCAAGCTTGGCAATAATCGTAAATTCAGTAAATTCATCCGACCTCCAATTTCAAATACGTTGCGCGTGGTAATGGTAAATTCTTTGAGCTCCATATTATTATTATTATTAAACTTACCACTGACTTGTTTTTTGACAATTAAATTAATTTCTTTCAACATGCAATCTTTAATTCCTGTAGGTAGCATTATTTATAAGACAAATTCCTTCTCCCAATACAAATGTTATCAGGGTTGGTGATTCAATCATACCACGGTCTGAGTGTGAAGAATTTTACATGTGTTCTAGGCAAGCTAGGGGTTGATATAAATATAAATTTTAGGTTTCAACTTGATGTTGGCACCTTGGCGCCCAATTGATAAATCAATCTTAGACGTAGAAGGTTAAGGTAAGCACCCGTTAGGGAAACCGTTACAACCGTACCTAGGTAATACACTCATCACTCACTGGAAATAACTTGCACTTTTAAATTCATGGCTGTGGCTTTTTTTAGCTTCCTGCAAAAAATCTGGAGAAAAGATGCTAGCATAACAGGGACCAGAATTCCTGGTCTTCAAAATAGAAATAGACTCCAGAGATTCATTCAGGACAAAATTCATGTATTTTCTTCACTTCAAAAAATGACGAGTTTAACAGAATTAATATAAAACACTACAGTAACCAATGACATTATAAGGGTCTGATTTAATAGGTTAAGTTGTGGCTTCCATTGCTTTCTTCAGAAAGTCAAGAGAATGTGTGTTTGTATCGCTTCAGAACTTCTGGTCTTTAAAATGGAAATGGCTCCCAGAGTTCCATCAGATATCGATGACCTGAACTGTGTCCTAGATAGTTATTGTTGATTTAAGGGGCGGAACTACGAGGTCATCTGCCCCTAAAGAACTGTGTCCTGTTCTTCTTAATCAGGCTAAAAATTCGTTCTCATTCTGTCTTCGCAGTCAAGTACGGAGAAATATCGAGACGTTACACGATCGGCGCTGGTCTCAGCTGTTGGACGAAATTCCCGTAGTTTTCAAGAGAGAACACGGGGGGAAATCGCGAATCACGATTTACATAATCGGTGTCACTTTTAGTCGTTCGACGAGAGTTCCATTGTCCTTGTAATCGGGCACAAGAAAATATTGCATTATTACGCAATCGGCGCCGCTTGCTGTCCGTTTGACAAGAATCCAGTTGATCTCGTCAACGAAAGCGGCGCAATATCGCGATGTATCGCAATCGCTGCCACTCTCGACCATTTTACGAGATTCACGTTGTCCTCGCGGTTTGACACTGAGAACGCACCCGGCCGTCCTGGTGATCACAAGGCGCGATCGGGCACGGGTTTTATAATTTTACGCAACTGGTGTCGATCCCTGTCCGTTTGACGAGTTTCCTGCAAGCAAGTCGTGTGGTCAGCCGGCCGTGTTGAGGATGTGATTTTAGAGGATGAACGTTCAAAGTAGGTATCGAATTTTAACAATTATTATGAGAGGATTGCACGAATAATACAAGAGGGCACATTTTCTTTCGAATTCGAATCACGAATTACATATGTTTTCGAGATAACCGTTTAGATTATATATGCGATGGAACCAACCTTCGAAGGAAAATCGACATATAACGGAATTTCGAATTAACCATACTGGATGTCGCAAATCTACGAGACGGATAGATTTTTAAAATAAATGTATTTCGAAGCCTTTTCGTGCTTTTTTTTCGAAACGGTATCATTTCGCCAGATTGCGACATTAAATTATTTCGCGTTATTTCTGGACTTATATTTGAGATAGTCTCCAAATTTAGAAGTCAATAACAGAAATGAGAGGTTTCTGTTTTGTTTCGAAAGTTTTCGCGAACAAAGGTGTCGCGAAAAGTCAGGTTTCCTAATAACAAAGAAAAATATTTCATACAAAACTAAAAACTATTCTTGATGCCGAAAATATACGTTAAACCGATGTAAACCATTCAAGGTGTCCTCAGTATGCATTTCCTTGAGGGCGGGCACGGGGAAATATAGCTTACGCAATCGGCGCCGCTTGCGTGAAACTTACTCCATCGCAATCTGTGAGCCTACCGGCGCGAGTTTAAATGATTTAAACCGACCTCAGTGAATTAGCGTTACCTCCAAATATCCAGACAAAAATTAGCTACTTTTCGTTACGGTACCAGTAGACACCCTGATAATTCACATGTTATTCCGTAACTGCAACACGACCAAAGCTTTGTAATTCGTGGTGAAGAAGGAAAGAACTATTGTTTGTACAGAACGGTAAATGTTATCGAACTAATCAACGCATTAAAGAACAAGCAAACGGTCATCCCAGAGCTTTCATTCAACACAAACAAATCGATATCGATCGACTAGGATTCAGGAAAATCAGGATGCATCTCGTATTCCCAGTCGAAGACTGTAACGATCGGATGAATATAGTTCAGAGCGATGTATCTAATGTGCGCTGGTCACACAGCAATGTATCGGCGGCGTGCGGAAGCTTGTTCTGGCGCTAATTTTAAAATGATCTTGGTACCGTACGTAAATCCGTAAAATATTATAGTGCATCCGTAAAACCGCCTTTCCGTAAATTTTACGGAAAACCCGTAAACGTTGGCAGGTATGCAAATGACAGTGGGTTGTTGACATTATTACAACATGGTGAAAAGATAATTGGCGACAAAGGTTTTCCTGGAATAGTAACAAACCTTTCCAACCGAGGAGTGAGTGTCGTAACCCCTACCTTTCCTCATAATGGCAAGCTGACAGCTGGCAAGGTCAGGAAGACACACGGTGTTGCAAGTGTACGCATTCATGTGTAAAGGTGTATTCAGCGAATTAAAATATACAATATTTTACAACAGAAGCTTCCGATTGAACTTCTGCTTCATATTGATGACATTGGTCATACGTGTTGCTTTCTGACAAATTTGCAGTCCCCTATTGTGCAAGAAGATAATGAAAACTGAAGGGAAATAGAATACTGTGGCAATAAAGAAACGGTTTGGTTGATATTACAACAAACATTTAACTTTAATTTCAACAAATATTGTAATAAACTGCTATATCTAAAATACTGAATGTAGAGATTCATAACCAGTATTCTGTAATTTTAAAATATTCTTTTTAACCTGGTAAAGTACAAAATACAAATGCACAAAGATACATTTGAACATTTGTCAGATAAGCAGGGGCATAATTTAAATAGAATGTTTATAAAGTAGCCTGTAATAATTTCGGGTAGATAATACATGAATACAATCACGAATATATCTGGAGTCTTCTCAATGGTCACACACTGTTGATGATTCTTACTGTACATAATAGCTTGCCACGGTGGGTGAGTGGATAGCGTGTCGGTCTACTAACCCCAAGATTGCAGGTTCGCCCCTGGCCGTGGGAAGTGATTTTTGAAAGGCGGCAAATATACGACACGCATGCCATACGATGTTGGCATGTCAAAGAACCCATTTGAATTCAGTAGGCCGAGTTCATAATGGCAAAATTAATCTCGGGAGTTTCCGCCAACACAAACTTCCTATTTCTCTACTAGAAAGCACTATAATGTTCCAGGAGCTTAGATATCTATTATCTAACCTCCTTGACTTTCGTAGTGATTCAAGGAACGACGAAATTCGACATGCAAGCTACCCTCTGGGTGTCAAATTACAAAGCTTGCACCAGGCACCCGAGGCCATACGATATTATTATTATTATTATCATACTGTATATAATCACGTCACATAAACAAGAGTCCTGTTAAGTGCACTCATATAATATGAGTTCTTTTTAATCTAATATTATTTGTCTTGTCTAGATATAGGTAGGCCTACTCAACATTTGGTTATCCCTTGTCTTCCACAATTCTCCTACACTTGCGAGAGATCAGACATTTCTCTTCCAACAGTCTCTGTATCCCACCGTTTTACACAATTCCACCTGAGCTTCCATAAAGCCATGGTTTAATTTATGGACAAATAAACCACAATTAACTACTTTCAAATTAAACATTTCCTGATAACATGGAATAGCCCACGGTTACATTTCTTTCCCACATGCAACGTTATGTTGTACAAGGCCTTTGTCGGTTATCAGGAAAGCAGCTGAACTATCCAAGATTTCCCTCCTGTTTTGATGCGATGAGCCTTGCTACCCGCCGATATTCTACATTTTCTTTCTTGGTACTGCACCCTTATACCTGGAATGATCCACCAAATCCGCAGCTGGAAAATGGATTGTAGCATCTTGAAGTTCCCCGCTAAAAAAAAACACATAATGCTACTTGACGAAAACACTTAGGATAAGGAACAGGGATTTACAACTGAATGTGCTATAGTAACTAACATCACAAAAGGGTCTCTATACTACTCAGGAGTACGAGAAACAAAGAAAATCTCGGGCTTAAGGACATGGATCAGGTCCCTGGGAATACCTCCACCCTACAGCACATTGCACTACCATTAAACTATAAAAGATAATGCCAACTTTCTATAAAAAGATCAGGAAAACGTAAGCACGTGCCTGTAATTTATTAATGACATATAAAAACGCACACAAAATTTAAACATAAAATATACAAATAACTTACGTCCATAGAACATTTAACATTATAAAATTGTGTTAAAACTGACATAATTCCATCAGTGTTTCGTAAAAGACACCATGAACAACTATAAACGGTGCTTTTGTAAGCTCAAATCAGTTGAAATAAATTAAGTAAAGATAAACAACTGCTGTGTCCTGGATAACGGGAGTTTAACAATAAAAAAATAAATTAATGTTATTAAATTTACAAAATCCCCGCAAAATAAAATGAATCTACCCATGACGTAGATCTCCGTCATTACAAATACTATTCGTTACTCTATACATTCGAACTCCCGCCTCCTATCTTCTAAAATTACTACCGTAGAAGCCATAAAAATCCTACTGTAAGTTCAACTAACATTACGCACAAAATATAACTCTAAACAATTTCCTAAAAATGCTATACACGGTTAATATACAGAAATTATGAAGTTCGTCAACTAACATCTTCAAGAAAATATATACATTTGGCAAAATGCCTATTTCCAACATGAAATATCGACACTGTCTTATAACTGCTTCCTTCAATTACATTTCTTTAGGATCAAGAAAATCCTGCACCTAACTATGTCTTCATCGGTAACAATGACGCAATCTGGGATTCTATAATCCGTACAATAAAGTATAGACATAGTTTATCTTTTCCTCCACACTGGTCTATCATCAAAATAAAAATACTTAATAAAAATACATTTCCTCTACGATGAATAATTACCTTAAATATCAGTGTCTACTTAGAACCATTTAAATACATTTCTGCTTACTCTCAGCTTCAACAAAGATCCATTGTTCCTATAATTTCTTTCAGAATCAATTTCAACAAGGATCCGCTGCCCTGTTAATTTCAAGGAATTTCAGCTCCTTCACCTATGTCGATAACTTCAAATAATCCTTTTACCAAGATACTACTGCTTCTCAACAATACTTTCCTTCACTTACAAAAGTCTTATACGCGTTTGTCTCAACAGACTTTCCTTCACAAATGACACATTTCCATAGCTGTGCTCATTGTCATAAATTCAACATGTGCCTCCGTCAATACGGGAATAATAATGAATATCTTGCTTAAATATACTTCGTAGTTACCTCTCCACATAAATAGTATTGTCCCCAATACATTCCTTTCTCAATACAAAATTCTTATAGCAGTTTCAACTTATTTAATAAAAATACTGGTTCTTTCGATAACTTAATTTAACATGTAATGCAATAAAATACTATTCCTTCGATAACAATTACATTCATCTCATAAATAACCTTGTGCATGTTAATAGCACTCAGCTAATGTACTTCTCACAAATATTTCTTAAACTTTTCGACCATATTACTATCATATCGTAGCTTGCATTAACTTCTATTCATCTTACAATATTGTTTCCATTCTTTCTCTGCATTCATTCTTATACATTTTCATATCTTAATATTCGCAAACAATGTGAATAAATATTTATCACCCGATCTGTCGAACAAGTTATTAGACCATAACTTTGATCAGATCCTTAAAATATATCATCAACGATCTCATTATTAAATATACACCTCTGTATAGAATTCTTGGAGCACATTTCTATTCGTTTTCCATCATTATTAAAATGATCCACTTTAAAATATAATATACCTCAAACAATATAATTCGTGTTGTACAATAAAATTCGATCCAAACGATAAAGTTTCATCTAGACAATACAATTCTGACTCAACTATTAAATTCGAGCTAAACCATAAAATCTCCATCAAATGAATTCGAAATCGCATAACGTTCTAAATTCCAACTAGCGTTTCTAAATTGTCACACAAAAATCTCGCTTAAAATTCAAAAATCAATCAAAATCGAAAATGAAAATTCTACCACTCATAGCGTTGAAAATATCAAATCGAAAATTAAAATTTAACAATTCGTAGATCTAGAAAAATGGCATTAAAATAGGAAGTTGTCGGATATTCTCAAAAGTTTTTACCTCTACAAAATGGGATACTTCGTTGGTTTTGGACTACCTGTAGCTGCGTAGATCTTACTGGAAGTTGCTTTCCCGCGTTGCTCATCAGAAAACGGATAGTTTCTGAGAGATCGCCCCTCAAGATGTCGTGTGGAATTCTGCTCGGTCTCCTGCGGAAGTCTGCAAACTGACAGGAGCGCGATGCGAACTCTAACATCATCGTGCAGTCGTCCTTACAGCTTGGCTATCTTCTTTGTGAGATGGGAAAGCCCTTTCTCTCTTGACAGCGCCGGGTCCACCCTGGCCACTCTCGTTCGAGAAAAACTTCTTTCTTCTGCACCGCAGTTCTGGTTAAAGTATTCATCATTGAAGTCGGAGAAATGACTTTGTAGTTGTAGAATTATTTAGCGTAAGAGAGACGAAATGTTTATCTCCCCCACGGTACTCATATCATGTCATTTCAGATGTTCTCGTTATCATCGTAGCTATGTTCCCTTAAGCATTTTAATAGTGCATCTTCATCATCGCAGATTTAATTATTTCATCCCCTCTCAATTTCAGAATGTCTATGGCGATAACTGTAGAATATAGTTTCTATCACTTTGAAGCGTTGCTTTTAATATTTTCATGTAGCTTTCTTCAATAGTATTACCGTAGTTACTGTTACAATCGTAGATATTAATTACTGATATTAATATTCTGTAGATCTTGCTATAAATTCTTCTGCGAAGTCATTTTCAACTATCAGGTTTTGTGCTCGAATAATGTAGCAGAGTTTTGTAGACACCTTCACTCTCGCCAAGTCTAGATTGATAAGAAGACTCGATCCCTCTGGCTTGTCTGCCACTTTGACAAAAAGTTGGCGTCACCTCATAAAAAATCTTCCTAAATGGCGCGTTAATAGCGAATCAAGTATTATTCCTTAATTGAGCATTCAATTAGCAGCAATTATTTATAAATGTTCATTAATTATTAATTAACACCTTTTCTGATGACATACAATGTTAAAATCTTGCTGGTAATTAGATATTCTAATTGCGCTCATTACTCTCTTCTTTATAACGCCTCTTTTGATTGGCTATAATCGCCACGCGTCTGACGTGCGTTCCCCTTCTACTTGTCCGCAGTCGCGATCCGCTCGCGCGTGTCTCTCTGCCAATCGGAAGTACTCGGCTACCTTCGTGCCATCCTTTGCGTCGTGCTTTCATTGTGCCATGCACGTGGCTAGGAATATCCTGATTGGTCGGCTGGATTAACTGGTTAACTGTGCTAGGTGTATAAACCTGCTTTGTGGCTTGTTTCCAGAGTCTGATTTACATAGCATTGACTAACATAGAAAACTTTCTGAAGATAGAATATTCTCGACCACGAATACGCGTACAGTACCATTCTGGGGACTCACCCTGTTCCCAAGTTGTCACGGAAATGTGAAGCTCATTGTTACTGTCAACACAAGTCTTCAAAAACCAACCGTTCTCTCTCATTCAAAGGTCTGAAAGGTATTTCTCCACGTATGTTACACTGATTCTCAAGCAATTCTGAAAAAACTTTTAGACACTCATCTTTCAAAATGAAATTCTCAACAGAATTTACTAAAAGAATTACAATACACTTAAAGCCGTGTTCTACTTCTGATTTGTTTCCTGCCCGGAGAATTCTGCATAAAAGACAAGGTATTTTTAAAAGCTCAATAGTCTAATTGAAAGTTGATACAGAGTTATTTAAAAGATTTTTGAGGAAATAATTCTTCAATGTGCTTCCCTTTGGTATATTTTTCTTTTGCTGCACTTACCGAACTTAAGTTTTCACCAGGCTTGGGGCATTTTAATTTTTTGAAACATTTTGTTCACTATAAAATAATAAATTACCACTGCAATATGCTTACAAGTACAGGTTTTCAAACCAGCTGGGCAAGAGCAATCCAAAGAGCAAAGCTTCCGCACGCCGCCGATACATTGCTGTGTGACCAGCGCACATTAGATACATCGCTCTGAACTATGCTTTAAACAGGATACTTCAATGAAATCATATCTACTTACATGATTTGTAGATGAACATAACAATCAAGAAGAAATCCATGTTAATCAGCAGCAGGCGTGGTGAATATTGGTTTGGAGCATACATAACAGGACTTCCTTGATAAATTAAGCAGGTATACGATAATTGAAAAAAGGCTTTAAACAATGAAACTTGATAACGTAACACAGGCAAGAAATAATATAATACACACTGCAAATAACATGCTAGTTCGACTTTAAAGTCATGGTTGTGGCCTTTTTAGCTTCCTGGAAAAAGTCTTGAGAAAATGTTTTGTCATAACAGGGACCAGAACTCCTGGTCTTCAAAATAGAAATAGACTCCAGAGATTCATTGGACATGGATGATCTGAACTGTGTTCTATTTTTCTTCACAAGGCTGAAAACACTTCACATTCTGCATTACTATGGGGTATGGTGAGAATAGAGAGCATTACTCTAGAAATTCGGTTATACTTAAGAAGTCCATCGGCTCCACAAATTCTTGATATTTGTGCCCAACTGGAATCACTTGCACCATCTTGATGTGCAGTCAAAGTGTCATCTACCTGAAGAGCTGTGAACTGCCTCTGAAGCTCATTCACCACCTCATCTGTAGTTTCATTTTCTTCCTTGCATAACATTATAGGAAACTTTTCCAAGAAAAAACGAATGGAAGAAAACTGTGCATCTTAATTTTGTCTAACCTAGCAACTTGAGCATTCTTTAAAACGTCATTCTTGAGTGGAAACATGTTGATGATGTAGTCACAGGCAGTACAATGGTAGTTTCTCACTGATGAAAAGAAAAGGGATTTATCTGTATCCTGGAGATCATTCACTATGTTCGAAGTTTGAATGCCAATAACTAACTCATCATCACTTCTTTGATTTTGAATCAAGTTGTACTCAAGTTCAAGCAATGAGGAGCTTTTGATAATTTTGGGCTTAACAAACTTGGTGAACAGCTACTTTAGCAAATCCATTAGAAGTTCTAATAACAAGTGATCATGTGGGGAAGAAGTCTGATAGGCAACATTCAATTTGTCAAATACAGGAATAGTCACATGAAGGAAAGTGCAAAAGGCCTTGTTCAAGTTTGAGGACAGGAACATAAACAATTTTTCCTCACGAGTTTTTCCTCACGAGTTGTAGCAGAAGTCTTACTTTTTAGGATGGGTTTGTCACATTTGGAAGAATATGCTATTCTTTTAGGGGCATGTATAGTAGCAGAATCAAGAATTCTTTTCTTCTGATCAGATACTCTTTGGATCCACTTTGTTCAACTTTGGGTATTCTGAAAGATGTCAAGCTTGTGGAAATGTTCTGGGTATATAATATTACTTCCTCCTTGAAGAAAGAAAGAAAGAAAGAAAGAAAGAAAGAAAGAAGCAGATCCCACTGGTCCAGTAGTCTATCCAAACATCTGCCTAAAGATAACCACCTAGTACATACATGCTTTAGAATTTTCTTTGCCTCTTTATTGTGCAAGTTCTGAAATTTCTCAAAGCGTTCTTTTCTCTTTACACTCTTCTCTAAGAAATATAATATATCAACAAGGATCTCATCCACCTTAACTGGTAATCTTCCAGCACCATTTTCAGCTGCTAGATTAATCAGGTGGCAAATGCAACCTATGATGGCAATACTGGTTCAACTTCCTTCAGAACTGCTGAAACCCCAGTTTTGTGTCTTATCATAACAGGAGCATTGTCGGAGCAGAAAGCCACACAGTTTTCAATTGGTATATTATGAGAACTCAGTTGTGATACCATCAGGTTACCTATGTTTCGCCCTGTTGAGTCCCCGTCCAACGCTGTTATGGATAGCACAGTGTCCACTACTTTTTCCTGCTGATCATAGAATGTAACAACAATAGGATACAACTTGTCATTCGTATCATTGCTTCCATCCGTTGCCAAAGAAAATGGTCCGTTCTGAAGGCACTTAACAACTTCAGATGATGCATTTTTTGCCATTTTATTTACAATGCATGTCGTTTTCGTGCGACCACAACTATATTTCTTTGCAACTTCTGATGTGGGAAACATCTTCTTAAATAAAGCACCAGCATGGTCAGCCGCACTTAAGGGCACATTGTGTTCCACCAAAAAGGAAGTGAACAGACACTCGGCCCTAATTACGTCACTGTAAACGTTTCCAGACTTAGCAAAAAAGGTGTTGATTTTCTTGCTATCTTCCTTCGATTTAACATAACTTATGTGTTTACCGCACTTTACATGCTTACTTAAATCGTTTTTTCCACCATGTGCAATATTAATATCACACCCACATACCGTGCAAGAGGCAAATTTTCTCCCTTTCTTGATTTTAGTATGCACGGAAAATCAACAGTGTACAATTCTTTAAATGTCTGGAAGTACTGTTTCTTGTTGGATTTGTTCATTCTCGATATCTACTAAAACATCGAAAAGAACCTGGATCACTGAACGTCACATAAAATTATAACAAAACACTTAAGACAGCCAACACTTCATTAAAACATGTCAACGCACACAAAGTCTTAAACCATTAAATGAACACGACGCCAACCTCGTGAAGAAAGAATATGCACATGGTAGAAAAAAACACACACACGTGGAACGAATGTAATTAGCCCAAGGAATACAGAAAACTGCGAAGCACGAAGTTATAGCACAAAAACTTGAACACTTCATTAAAATATGCCATAACCTTAAAAGACGAAAACATTCAAGGAACGCCAACTTCGGGAACAATGAACAACTCACGTGGTCAAAGAATAAGAACGGAGCGGAACAAATAATTTGCGAAGCAGAGCCTGTCGACACCTAAGATTCACATGGAAGAACTGTTATCCCGGCTTCAAATTCAATTACAATGACGAAACAAACATCACACGGTTAAAAGTACCAATCATATCAAAGAACGAGTTATCGACTATCGTGGACCCACGCAAACAATCGATTGTACGGAAGTGGGAGGGATTATCGAATGTTAATTATAGTTTCAATTTTTTGTCCGCGAAATCGTAAAACGACACCGTTAATCCGTAAAACCGTAAAATGCTGCAATTTCCGTAAATTTTACGGATAAACCGTAAAAGTTGGCAGGTATGGATTTCTGCCTTTACTTTACCGAAAGTTGATTCGCGCAAACCTGCGTATCAAACTGGCAAAAAAGCCGCAATTACTGGTGCGCAGCTCCAACATAAAATCTTCCTGTTCTAAGGACAGTATTTCTGTCTTGATAATTTTCCTTTCTTGCTCGTCTAAACGGACCAGAAATTGCTTTTCGACCTCTCTTATGCGATTTTGGTTTTCTTCCAACTGCTTAAGTAGTTTTTGCCTGTCTTCCTTCCCGTCAATTCCTCTCTGTACGCAAGTCCTATTGATTTCCTCCCACATCCGCGTATATCTTTCTTTCCTTCTATCCCATTAGTCTTCTAACTGTTTTAACCTTTCGCCGATAGCTACATTACTTTCACGCAAGTCCTCTCTTATTGCCTGCTGTTCTGTTTCCATCGCTCTCCATCTCTCTGCGGCTTGCATTTCTACCTTCTCTGCATTTTTACTCATGTCTCTGAAATTCTTATTTAATTTCGCGATCTGCCCTTGTGTTACCTTATTTCCTTCCTCGAACACATCTAATCTGCCTTGCATCTCGGCCTGTGCCAATCTCAACCCTTCTGCATTCAAATTGCACGCTTGTTCTATTTGGCTTAACTTTGAAAATGTTTTCTCCTCACTGAAAGTAATGGCCTCCCTCAGAGTACCTTCCATCCTCTATAGTTGTGTGCTAGTGTCTGTTGCGATCCTAACTAGTTGTTCACATTATCTGTTTTTATCTCTATTGTAAGCTTCGCGAATTGCTCGGTAATCTGCTCGCTACTATCAGTCTTTAGTTGGGTTAATTGCTCGCTAGTGTTTACCTTCAGTTGGGCTAATTGTTCGCTGCTATCCGCTTTAAAGTCCGTTTTTAAACGCTCCAATTTTTCGTTACTATCTGTTTATAACTCACTCTTCAACTGCGCTAATTGTTCGTTACTTTCAGCCTGTAAACGCGTACCCATACTCCCCATGATTGATCTAATTTCTTACGTGGAAGCCATCTCTCGCGACACACAAAAATACACTCTTATTTGAGAAATTGGGACATACCTCCATGCCGGTGACATATATTTAGCGCTGAAATGAGATTCTGTTCCCAGTTCCATATTACTTATTACTTGCTCAAATTATTTACGTTAACTTATCCCTCAAGCAATTAGCTATCCAAGCTGCATATTTGAGCTTCCTACTTGACACAGTACCCCTTTACTTTTTTCATGAATGAATTCCATTACTTTACCCTCGCGGTCTATTTTATTATTATTATTATTCCCATAATTGTCAATGCAATTATTAACAATTTACAGGCCTCCAGCCTTCCTACTTTTTTGCATGGGAGTTTGCTGCTAATCACAATCAAAATGGGCACCCAGCTGACACTGAATCTACTTTAACTTACAACGAATAAGTGCCTTCTGTATTTCTTTATTTGCAAACTCCATGACTCAATACCCCTTCTATTTTACTTTAATTCTTCCCCCACGTTGGGCGCCATCATACGTAACGCCCTCCCTACGGATAGGGAGACTTTACGACGAGCACCAACTAGCTCAAAAACAGGCATATGACTTTACACATGATCCATGAATTTTAAAAACAATGACTAATCAACAATCATGTGGACGGATAGATACCTCTCCACCACCGATCTCTTATGTACCCATTAACGCTTGTCTTCCAGGATGCTGATTCTCTTCTCGGGGGTTGCTCTGTCCGGCTGGCTTAGCATTTATTACATCCTAGAGATTTTGAAGTGGATCATGGGAACTTATACTAGAAATCATATGCCAAGGGAACAATGAAACAAGAATTTATTCAAGAAAAGCATACTACAATGAAATAAAACCCAATCAAACATCCCGAACCCTACATAACGCCAACAGGTGTCAAAATCAAAATGCAACAAATAAAGCTGTGTCAAGCCTCATCACTCTGTCACATATCCACAGAGGCAGTACACGAATTGTACTTAATTATTCACAGAACTTGGGCCGTCCATAACTTGCCCATAATTACATGCCTGGAACTCATATTTTGGAACACTAACAATCTTGTCACATATCAAAATGGACTCAAACCAAAGAAAAAACACAGTCAAAACTGACTCAAACCAAAATACTTCACTTCGCGTGAGCTCTTTCAAAAATACATTTTGAGTCTTATTTCAAAATTCAGCTTACTCCTCATTTCAACGCTATTTCAGGGCAATATAGAACTAGTACAGTCTCAGATCAATTCCTTCGGCTCAAGCCTACGGTCTTGATACTGTGTTGGGTACTGGCCGAATAACGAGCAGGATACGACAAAGAAACACACATTAACACAATAATCACAACGTGCTTAATCTAATTCACTGTACAGCTGTTTCCGCTCGAAACAGAGACCAAAGACAGAACATCCGCAACTGCGGAATAACCTCAACAGGTCCAAATACTGATCACACTTGTAGTACGAGTCATTAACAATAAAACGAGAGTATTCACACCAGAACAGAAAAAACAAACAAACAGCCCTTAATCTTAAATCAACCATCATGAAAAACAAACGTTTAAACAAACCAGCCATCTTTAAAGTCCACGATTCCAAACAATAAGAAGGAGAAAGCTCCAAGGCCGAGGCAAGTGACCCCCTACGCGACAGCGGCTTACCCCCGCTCCTTACCTCAACACCTGGGGTGACTGACATACTCCAGTGAGCTGACCATGGCCCATAGAAACATACTTCAAACATCGACGCTGGCACAAGACACGCTGCCTAAAGGGCGTCAAACCGATATTCCCCAGCATCTCGGTCCATGCACACATATGGTGGGAATTATTACCTCCACTCTCACCAGGATGGGCACAGTCTCCATCACTTACCATAATCAATGTGGGCATTATTTCTCTCCACTTACCATAATTCATAGTGGGCACAACCACCACTACCAATTCACGATGGGCACCACCTCCATCATTTCCCCTAATCACCGTGGGCATTACCTTCAACTACATTCACACACACAAATCAGTCTCCCAGAATTCACTTACCAAACATTACTCGTAGGGTCACATTACCTTCGTCAACCTCAACATCAGGATGAAATAAAAACCTGCCTTAATTTTACAGTACTATGGTGGTTCTAACCCCATTCAAATACAACACAATATGCTTCATCTACCGCATCTAGAACTCTGGTTTGTCTAAACACATAACAAATCTCAACCTCCACCCTTCTAACTTTACCTTTATAACTCAACGACAAGGACTGATGGCCAATCCCTCCATTGTGATACTCTCAACATCTTACACCATGACTCCCCATGACTTCGCATCACGTATTTACATGCACGTTGAGCATGAACAAAATCAGCACAAGCTGACGTCTGTATGTCTGTTAGGTAGTCAGCCCGAAGGCTGGTTGGATCCTCAAAAGGCACTGCCGTACAAAACAAAAATGAATAATTACAAAATAAGCCGTATCCCCGTTAAATCGCACACAGCCCCAACTAATTATACAAGTATAATTGCTGTACTTATCCTTCGCCTGTTCCCCATGTTACCGACATCTCGGCAGACCCTCCATGGGTTTCTCACTCCCTATTCATCCCCATGACTGAACTGAACAGCTGCACCATTTCCACCTTCTTAGGATGTCAAATGCTGGCTTCACTCTTCGCACGCGCTTCATGCAATGGGTGGGCAAACAAAGTTATAAGTTAATACAGTTTGACTACCAACAAAGGACCATACACTTGCATATCGCGAACACGCGGTATAACGCGATCCTGCTTGGCTGAATTAGCTACGCGCTGGATTACTCAATTCCTCCAACAGTCCCGAGTAGCTCCTAACTTCACAGTACTTTTCTACATTATCTAGCACAGTGGCTAGCTCTACTATACAGAACTTAAGCTCACTCGATTCATACTTATGCCCAGCGCACGAAACGTACTTGCGCGACCTCACGTTAATCGTGGTAAATTTATCTTTGCGGACTTTTAAAAATATCGTTATTGTAGAGTGCAAAGCGTCACAGGCTACCGCCCCCGAAAGCACCCAAGACTGACTGGCTTGACTCCCTCACAGAGTCCTATTTAAATGTTGACAGCAACTGTCCTGCATGGAAGGGGAAATCTGAACTCAAAATCAGCACTAATTCACTCAGAACAAAATAACTTGCATCATCAGACTCGTGATATTCCCAATGTCTCATCGGTCTGGTTAATTTCCCGAACCGATCGTAGGATTAATTTATACAGTGGTCCACAATCTGCCTTCATTGTCATTCATTTTGGCGCGTAAAACTGGCGTGGTTACGCCTTATCGCTGATTGGCCGTTTCAAACATGTCTCCGACCCTTAGTTTTTAAGGGAATTCATCCTTTCGCTTATTTAATGAAATAAACATACCAATTAGAGGTTAAAATTCTCAGGATTCCAAAACTGCAACTCTCACAGTGCTTCGATCATTATTTTCCAAGTAGGTCACTAGTGGGCGTCAACAAATTATTCTCTGTCCTGCAAATTGAGGTTTCTCGCTCTTCAGTCTTCAGAGGGTTTTTATGGCACTATATCCGGGCTGCGCTTTGCTGGTCACGTCCGCCGTCCTTCCTTTCCAATAAACTAAACGCCAACGATTTGCTGTTCTTCCTCTAACATCTGCCTTATAATTGGACACGATTTCATATGAGACCGAATGAATACTGACTTATATCGAAAGGTCTCAATACATTTTAATTTTTTTGATATAATGTCACAAATCAGCCGAGGTAGCTACACACGTTAACGTGCATGGTCAGACTACCCCGAGCTCGAAAGACCACACACAGCCACTTACATCACTAATGTTATTGGTCATTAACTCCTCTCATGAGATTGGCATCATGAAGGGCACCTATCCGTAAAATCATTCCCACAAGGAAACTATCTCACCACATCCCGTACCTCATAGCAACTGGAAAAATTATGGGTAGAACCTAAAAACCATTACCTCATGGAATTTACCTACACATCAGATAAACGGCAAAATAAGCAAGATGACACAAAATCCTTCTAACTTTTGATGTTTTAGGACTATTTTCATTATTTCAACAGAATGGAGACCAAGAGTGATATTCATTGTAAAACAATTTTCTTCTGAAAATGAAAAATATGTTGTCTGTCTTTCTACCAGCTTGTCGGTATTTCTTTCGGTGGAGTGACTAAAACCGTTTTGTTTGTTAGTATTATGAACTATGCGAACCGTCTTCCTAATCCTAACTTACCAGGGGCTATGTAATGCCAAAAATACGAAGAAATGTGTACTATTACAGATCGCATAGTGTAGAAATTAAATGGTATCGTGCAATTGATTGCACTGACAATGAAAGAGACCACCTTGTGGTGTAGCGACTAACATTCTTGGTCCGGGTTTGATCCCTGCCCTGCCACGAACTTAAATTTCAGTTTGAGGTACTGAAATTGTATCGATGATGCGTAAATCATCCAAGCGGTGTTTTCGAGGACTTGCGCCAGGCCAATAGGCAAGAGTTTCTTTTTTTCTACATTCTCATTCTGCAATTCGGACATTGATATGGGAACTCTGAGAGAGAATCACTCCATAGAGTTGTTAGAATAGCTTCCGTAAAATATTCTCAAAGGCCTATGCTACAAGTAGCCCTCATGAGCTAATCCAATTGCATATGTATATATAGGCTAATCCAGATATCGTATTTAAGACACTTGATTTTCATTGCATTCTAAGTTCTGGCCATAGGAAAATCTCGAAGCTAATTTTGTAATTTTCAGTGAATGAACTTCCAAAGTACAGTATAGTACAGGCCGGACGTTCGTTTTAGACGATTGCCCTCTCTCACCCTATCGCTTCACACTTGACACCACCAATCTGATGCAATGGAATTCCAGACTTGAGCAGACAGTACAGTTCACGTCGAAGTATTGTGTGACGTGGAAGTACACGTTACGTAGTTACGAACAGAACGTCATTATATTTGCCAATGACTGTACTTCAGCAGCAGTGTGAAACAGCTTTGTCAATCATCGGACCGCTTGGGGCAGCTGATAACACAGGTGCTGTAGTAACTCGCCTCCAGGCTTCCATTAAGATTTTTCACTGGTCTAAAACAAACGTCCGGCCTGTAATCATCATGTAGGGAGATTGTGCAACATATATACAGAGAGTGCAAGAATTGATTGAAGGCATGGTGACATAGTGCGTAATTTGTGTTTGTACAACGAAGGAGGTTGTCAGGGAGGTGATGATGATGAAGATGGTGATAACGATAAAGACGGTGATTTACTAGTTAGGATCCAAGCGAATATAAATAGCCGGCACTTAAGACTGAAGCGGATGTATGAAAAACACAAAATGAACTTGCAGGTTGATTGCGAAAGTACAGAAACTATCTAATCACCAGATTTTATGGACATCGAGTAATCCAGAAGTAGACATGAAAGGGAGTAGCCTAGCACAAATAGGTGGAAGCAAAGGTTGCTCTTGTGCGAGACCTCCATGGGCGTAGCGAGGACTCAGTTTGCTGCAAAAGTGCAAACACTGTGGAGTGCCTGATACCCTAGCTCACGTTCAAAAAACATAATTTAATAGGGGATTCACTTCAAACGTTAGTAATCAACAAAATAGATCTAAGATGCTACTGTAACATTTCAGAAATCTTACGCGATCCATGTTTTCGTGTCTTCCTCGCGTTAGAAGCAAAAATACAATGGGAATAATAATTGTTATTGGCCATAAGAAGGATACAAGATTTATGCTGGTACCCACCATCAGATGTGAAGTAACCATCGGCATAATAAGACAGGTCGTATAGAGTAAACGATAGGCTTCAAAGAGAAGTGAAAGCTTGTGGTACGTTTCGAATAAGCGAGAGGAACAACATCAACATATTTTAATCGCTTATCAAGTTTGGGTATGCCTAAGTATAAATGACCTAATTTTGCCATCATTGAATCCATTCAATAATAGAGAATTCATCTTCAATGTACTCGGTAACAGTATGAGACGTAGTCTATTGGTACCCAATAATATTTAATTGCTAATAATAATAGTCTAATAATAATAATAATAATGATAATATGAAGAGAAGAAAGAACGGTTTCAAGAAACCCTGCCGGGACAGGCTGGCCGCGCGCGCCAGAACTGACGAGTTCCAGCATAAACAGGGCTGACAGTGTGAGGCTGGGTCATGCGTCCCTAAAAGCACTTTCCTGGCTTGCAAGGTACCACACCACACTACACAGTTCGCTCGCACACGTAGTTAGGAGCAGGTGGGAAGAGCCAAAGACATGATGTCCCGCGCTTCAGGCTTACTTCTTAGACTGTCAGTAAGGGTGCATCAGGATAGAACATACTACAGGCACTAGCTACGCAGGGCCCTGCAGGTGGTATAGACGCGTCTAGCACCATGTGATTTGTACCTTCTATGCTAGGTTCTGCCTTCCATGATAGCTTCCATACAACTCACTAAATTAAACAGGTTTCATTATACCGGCAGTTTGCATGGAATATTGAGCACAAGTACCTATACAAATACAGTAAACACAGAACGTGTCATTATTATTCTGGTGTAAATACCGACCTATTAAAATTCTAACTGCTATCACGAATAATATCCATCATGGTTTTGAGCAGAAAGTAGGGAAAATACAAATTTAAATGAGAAAAACCAATCTTCCCTACCATTGTTTATAATTTAAAACGTCCTCGTACACCATGTGAATAAAACTGAGTTGAAAACTTGCTGTACGAGGTAGGGAGAATATAAGAAAATAATTTAAAAAAAAGTAAAATTTCCGGCGTTGGGCTTGAACCCGGGATCTTTAAAACCGTGAGCAGGCGCGATACCACTCGCACACTTTTCGATGGACTACGGAGGTTGATGTTCCACAACGTATTAACACGTATGGTTCAATATCCAATTATTACAGTTACGTCTTAAATGACATGTTTTAAATTTAATGAAACCAATTTTCTCGACCGCTTTGCGTTAATAATGCGAATCAACTGAAAATATCACCCTCGAACGACAACCGTCCTCGCTGGTTTATTTCTTACGCCTTGGCGTACGATAAGCAAGGATTTTGTACCAGCGATCACAACAGCATCCTTGCCAGCCAGTGTCGTGTGATACGGGCCTAAAAGTTCCCACTCAGTATCGGTATTATCGAGACTTGGGATTCTCAGGGTGGGTTGTACGACAAGATTTTATTCTGGGGCTCGCTATTCCGTGTTTGTCTGAGAGACCAGTTAAGTTGGTAACAAACGGAGCTAACTTTGTGGACATATTCATACCAAATATGCACTTCTTTGGAAACAGATGAATATCGTATTAACCACTGCGATACTCACGAATTATGAGGCCGTGAGAATACCGAATACATAATAGGCCCAACATGCATTAGTTACGAGTCAGTAAATAATAGTATATCCTATATATAAATATAGGTCTAATGCAAAGTAATGACTATCCAAGAAGTAAGTACCGGTAGATACTTATTATCTATTATCATAAATTTTACATGTCTGTCATATGTTCCAGTCGATCGATAGTTTGATCTAATCGCAAAACTGTGTCATTTTCCAGTCTGAATCGTATAAAGAATTCATTTTCAGCACAGTACTGAAAATGATCCGGCCTCTGTCCGATCTTCTTTGCTTTCCTCCTTTATAGAAATATTCTTTCTAATAAGTGATCCTCTACATTAATTCCTGGCATCTCCAGCATGGATGCCCTCTTGAATATGAGTAGCCTACGCTCTTGACTGACGCGAAGTTATTATTATTATTATTGATCTCCTGTTGAACCAAGGATCACCCCAAATGATTACCGGTACATATTAAAGATAATGCAGTAACACGAAGCATAACATAAAAACAGAAACTAATAAGCAAAACAAGTTGGACCTGGTGGGATTCGATCCGCAAAAATTGTAACAGTCGGTCGTGAATCCGGTACGCTTGCCACTGGATCATCACGACCTTGCATCGATGCCTGAAGACTGCCCATATGATGCTTACGTACGTAATGCTTTCGCATTCTGTAAAAATATGTATGTAATTACCGTGCTGCTATTAAGATTATACATTTTCATGTACATTTATTAATAGGTCATGGAGTTAAGAGTTTGCGATGATTCAACGTTGGATGTTATTGCAGTCTCTCCCGTCCGCCATATATGTGTACTTGGTATAAGAAGATAGCCCGCCATTCCATGCCCGGTTAGCTATGTCATCGTTTATACCCGGATTATCGCTTATACCAATGTCGTACAACTGAATTCTGCGTTAACTACGGAGATAACTTTAGCCGAGGTACAGTATAATCCCGAGTTCGTACAACTGGCCCTTATTCAGCGGAGAGACCTGGCCTTGAGTGCGCTTGGTGGGGGGATGCGGCAACTTATGATACCGATCGGAACTAGAGCAAATTTGCTCCGATCTACCCACCCTGTCCAGTGTCGTTCCCATCTAACGCTGCCGCATTCTGGCCCATAGCACTGATCTCGAGAAGCCCTCATCACACGATACTCGCTGACAAGGAAGCTGTTGTGATCGCTGGTACAAAATACTGTATGATTCTGTTCATCCTCATCAGTACACCTCCTTTTATAACACGCTAGCATATCGTACGCCAAGGTGTAAGAAATAAAACATGGAGGACAGTTGTCGTTTGAGGGTGATATTTGCAGTTGATTCGCATTATTAACGCAAAGCGGACGAGAAATTTGCATTAAGTAAATTTGAAAACATACCAGGTACTGAATAAATGCATTTCAATCAATATTTAAGATGTAACTGTAATAATTGCATATTTAAGCATACGCGTTAATAAGTCGTGCAAGAATGAACTTTGTAGTCCGTTGCAAAAGTGTGCGAGTGGTATCGCGCTTGCCTACTATTTCAAAGATCACAGGTTCAAGGCTATCCAACGGCGGGAAATTTTACTTCTTTTTAATTATTTTATTATATTCTCCCAACCTACCTCGTACAGCAAGTTTTCAACTTAGTTCTATTCACATGGTCTGAGGACGATTTAAATGATAAATATTGGTAGGGAAAAATGTTTCATTCTCTCATTTTTTTTCCTACTTACAGCTCAAAACCATGGATGGATACTATTTGTGATATCAGTTAGAATTTTAATAGCTCAGTATTTACTACAGAATAATAATAATAAAAAAAAATATGACACGTTCTGTGTTTACTGTATGTGTATACTGTAGGTAGTTGTACTCAATCTTCCATGCAAACTGCCGGAATAATGGAACCTGTTTAACTTCATGAGTTGTATGGAAGCTATCATGGAAGGCAGAACCTAGCATAGAAGGCAAAAATCACATGGTGCTAGACGCGTCTATACCAGCGTGTATACCAGTACTGGTAGAAGCTTCCATGCTAACGAGTGTCGTGTGATACGGGCTTTAACTTCACAACGCGTGCACAACAAAATGTTCGCTTTGCAAGTCTTTTATTCAGAATTGATAGCAATACGATTGTCTCTAAGCTAATGGTAATGTTCAAACTGGCTAATCTCAATCTGAAACACATCGATAGTTGTTGTTGATTGATTTAGGGTCTTTGCGACATCATGGTCATGTAGCCCAATGAATTTGTGTGTGCAATGTCTGATAACCTGTGTTATTGTGATGTCCACATTAGTGTGTGCCTTTGTAATTCAGGATTGGGAAGGAGGCGGCCGTGGCCCTAAGTTAGGAACCATCACGGCATTTGCCTGGAGTAGAAGTTAAATAGCAAATCGTAAATTAAGTACCGTACTGCACCCGTATCCACGTGGTCTTACCTGATGAAATCCAAAAGAAAAAGCAGGATCGTAGAAACTGGAAGCCCCGGCTGAAAATAACACCCAAGACACCACCACCAAGGATAGACCCTGGATAGGAATACCACAAAATTAAAAAGAATGTGATAAGAAGATGCCAGTGGTCTATAAAAATAAAATAAAAATAGCCCAAAGTGAGCTACCAAGACACTTAAAGATAATTAAATTAATTTAATCTCGGGCGCGTTAAAATGCATCCTAGCTAATGACCCACTGGTTCTCGAAGCACATTCTAATTCGAATAGAAATCACTAAGTCATTAGTATGAATTTTAAAATTTAACAAAAGTTTATTAACTGAAACCGCAGTGTCGTGAAGTGAAAACTCCACTGAACAAAAGTTTATAACCTTATGCCTCTGCCGAAGCATGAAAAAAAAAAAAAGTTTAAGAAACAATCGCCTTAATTAGGCCACACCAACGGCCTATCGTCTCATCATGAACGAAGTTCCAAAAGAAAATAAATTTTACACACAAAATATTCTGGTATTATCGTAAACCCTTTTTGATATATTTATAAAAATATTCTATTCAATCGTAGCAATAAATATATACATATTTTACATAATTACATTTTATTTCTGAGATTTAGTTGCGCCTAGAATTATTCATCACGTTAATTTCATGTATTCATATGAATTTATTTGGTTTCAATTTTCAAGTCCGTGCCGTCCTAAATGACACACAATTAAGCTAATCGGACGTCGTATTGTTAATTATAGTGATTATATTTCATTTCACTTTCTCACAGATATTAGATTTTCTATCACTCAATATTTCAGTTATAAATAGCTCAAGTTTATACAAGTATTAATATTACAACCTTTCCAATTAAACTCTATTCTAAAAACAATTGTTACTAAAACTTAACAAATATTAACGATGTTATATAAATAATTCATGCTTTTGGGCTAATGCCGTGTGTATTTTTAATTTGAACCATACGTTTCGGAGAAACCTTGCCTCCTTTTTCAATGGAAATAAACAATGTGGCCATAGAAAGTAAATCAATGAGATTACAAAAAATATAGATAAATTCCTCTGTTCGTCACCAGAGAGCAGCTGCCAGAAATTACTGTATGGACCATGGTGGAACGGCGGACAGATTAGTAAGTAACGAGAAGGTAAAGGGGGCGGTGTGGAAATATAGAAACTCCTCGAAGAATGAGGAGGGGGGGAGGGGGGAGGGTTAGATGGATATATAGGGAAACATAAACAAAAGGGAAGTGTATCTGAACGATACCCAACGTCATACAGTCAAAGGCGAAAAAACAGATGGAAACTCCCCAGTGACGAACAAAGGAGATCAAATCCAGGCTCTGAGCCCTAGAGGGAAAATGTACAATTTTAAATATGTGAAGAACAGAGAGACTGAGAGGAACTATCTCCCTAGATCCTTAATAACTGGTAGCCAAGTGTCACTTAGCTGATATCCAGTGTCTCTGTTAAAATTATTGGGATTTTTATGAATTTCAACTGCCTCCCTTATAATTCTAGACCAGTTGTGCTTAACAAGGGCAAGCGCATGAGCATCCTTGAAACAAACATCGTGCCCTGAAAACAGGGCATGTTCAGCTATAGCTGATTTGTCAGGTTGGTTTAGATGGATGTTCCTTTGATGCTCTTTGATGCGAGTTGCAATGGACCGTTTTGTTTGTCCAATGTAGACTTTTCCGCAAGTACATGGGACTTCATACACCCCAGGTTGTAGTGATGGGGACAATTTATCTTTGTTTAATGCTAAACGTTGACCAATTTTCGTCATAGTGCCGAAAACTGTTTTTATCTTGTGCTTGCGGAGAATCTTAGCAACGCGGTCAGTGGTGTTGTGAATATAAGGGAGGTAAGCAGTTCCTCTCACGTCGGAGCTCTGAGAAGGTTGTCTATCCCTCCTTCTGGGATGTAGGGACCTATATATAGTGGATTCATTATAGCCATTACCCTTAAAGATGGTTTGTAAGGCATGTAACTCTTCCTGAAGAGTTGATGCCTCACAAATACGTTCCGCTCTTTTGGCTAGAGTTGTTATAATTCCTTGTTTTTGTGCTGGGTGATGGTGGGAGCCCGCATGTAAATACCGGTTAGTGTGAGTTGGCTTACGGTAGACGCTGTGCCCCATGGAGCCATCCGCCTTCCTCCTCACAAGAACATCCAAAAAAGGTAAGCATCCACCCGACTCTAGCTCCATTGTGAAGTGGATTGAAGGATGCAGCTGATTTAGGTGGTTCAGAAAGTGGTTCAGTTTCTCAGAACCCTCCTCCCACACCACGAACGTATCATCCACATACCTCCACCAAATCACAGGTTTGAAAGACGCCGAAGATATAGCCTCCCCCTCAAAATGTTCCATGAAAAAATTTGCCACGACAGGCGAGAGTGGACTTCCCATGGCCACACCATCAGTCTGCTCGTAATATTTACCATCCCACAAGAAATAACTGGAACACAAGCAGTGGTGGAATAATCGGGCAATGTCCTCAGGAAACAAATCCTTGATGAGTGACATGACCGAGTCCACCGGCACTCTGGTAAACAAGGACTCTACATCATAACTCACCAAAATAGCATTTGGTTGAACGGCGATGGTTGACAATTTTTCGACGAAATGGGTTGAATCCCTAATGTAGGACTGTGTGCGCCCCAAGTGTGGCTGAAGCAACTTGCTGAGATATTGCGCAAGAGCGTAAGTTGGAGAACCTATTGTGCTAACAATTGGTCGAAGAGGGACGTCTTGCTTATGGATTTTTGGAAGACCATACAATCTCGGAGGAACAGCATCTCTCGGAATAAGACATCTTCCCTCTTCTTTTGGAATAGATGACAGTTTAACAACCTTAGCAGTGGCATTGGATACACGAGTGGTTGGATCACGAGTGCACAGTCTGTAGACAGGATCAGATAACAAAATCGAGATTTTACTTTTGTATTCAACGGTATCCATCACCACTGTCGCATTTCCCTTGTCAGCATGAAGAATAGAAATGGTGTCATTATTTCTTAGTTCCTTCAATGCCTTTCTTTCACCCCGAGTTAAATTGGGTGCGGGTACTTTAGAGGATCGGGGTGAAAGAAAGGCATTGAAGGAACTAAGAAATAATGACACCATTTCTATTCTTCATGCTGACAAGGGAAATGCGACAGTGGTGATGGATACCGTTGAATACAAAAGTAAAATCTCGATTTTGTTATCTGATCCTGTCTACAGACTGTGCACTCGTGATCCAACCACTCGTGTATCCAATGCCACTGCTAAGCTTGTTAAACTGTCATCTATTCCAAAAGAAGAGGGAAGATGTCTTATTCCGAGAGATGCTGTTCCTCCGAGATTGTATGGTCTTCCAAAAATCCATAAGCAAGACGTCCCTCTTCGACCAATTGTTAGCACAATAGGTTCTCCAACTTACGCTCTTGCGCAATATCTCAGCAAGTTGCTTCAGCCACACTTGGGGCGCACACAGTCCTACATTAGGGATTCAACCCATTTCGTCGAAAAAATGTCAACCATCGCCGTTCAACCAAATGCTATTTTGGTGAGTTTTGATGTAGAGTCCTTGTTTACCAGAGTGCCGGTGGACTCGGTCATGTCACTCATCAAGGATTTGTTTCCTGAGGACATTGCCCGATTATTCCACCACTGCTTGTGTTCCAGTTATTTCTTGTGGGATGGTAAATATTACGAGCAGACTGATGGTGTGGCCATGGGAAGTCCACTCTCGCCTGTCGTGGCAAATTTTTTCATGGAACATTTTGAGGGGGAGGCTATATCTTCGGCGTCTTTCAAACCTGTGATTTGGTGGAGGTATGTGGATGATACGTTCGTGGTGTGGGAGGAGGGTTCTGAGAAACTGAACCACTTTCTGAACCACCTAAATCAGCTGCATCCTTCAATCCACTTCACAATGGAGCTAGAGTCGGGTGGATGCTTACCTTTTTTGGATGTTCTTGTGAGGAGGAAGGCGGATGGCTCCATGGGGCACAGCGTCTACCGTAAGCCAACTCACACTAACCGGTATTTACATGCGGACTCCCACCATCACCCAGCACAAAAACAAGGAATTATAACAACTCTAGCCAAAAGAGCGGAACGTATTTGTGAGGCATCAACTCTTCAGGAAGAGTTACATGCCTTACAAACCATCTTTAAGGGTAATGGCTATAATGAATCCACTATATATAGGTCCCTACATCCCAGAAGGAGGGATAGACAACCTTCTCAGAGCTCCGACGTGAGAGGAACTGCTTACCTCCCTTATATTCACAACTCCACTGACCGCGTTGCTAAGATTCTCCGCAAGCACAAGATAAAAACAGTTTTCGGCACTATGAGGAAAATTGGTCAACGTTTAGCATTATACAAAGATAAATTGTCCCCATCACTACAACCTGGGGTGTATGAAGTCCCATGTACTTGCGGAAAAGTCTACATTGGACAAACAAAACGGTCCATTGCAACTCGTATCAAAGAGCATCAAAGGAACATCCATCTAAACCAACCTGACAAATCAGCTATAGCTGAACATGCCCTGTCTTCAGGGCACGATGTTTGTTTCAAGGATGCTCATGCGCTTGCCCTTGTTAAGCACAACTGGTCTAGAATTATAAGGGAGGCAGTTGAAATTCGTAAAAATCCCAATAATTTTAACAGAGACACTGGATATCAGCTAAGTGACACTTGGCTACCAGTTATTAAGGATCTAGGGAGATAGTTCCTCTCAGTCTCTCTGTTCTTCACATATTTAAAATTGTACATTTTCCCTCTAGGGCTCAGAGCCTGGATTTGATCTCCTTTGTTCGTCACTGGGGAGTTTCCATCTGTTTTTTCGCCGTTGACTGTATGACGTTAGGTATCGTTCAGATACACTTCCCTTTTGTTTATGTTTCCCTATATATCCATCTAACCCTCCCCCTCCCCCCTCCTCATTCTTCGAGGAGTTTCTATATTTCCACACCGCCCCCTTTACCTTCTCGTTACTTACTAATCTGTCCGCCGTTCCACCATGGTCCATACAGTAATTTCTGGCAGCTGCTCTCTGGTGACGAACAGAGGAATTTATCTATATTTTTTGTAATCTCATTGATTTACTTTCTATGGCCACATTGTTTATTTCCATTGAAAAAGGAGGCAAGGTTTCTCCGAAACGTATGGTTCAAATTAAAAATACACACGGCATTAGCCCAAAAGCATGAATTATTTATATAATAAACCGGGCCGTGAAAGCCTTAATATGCAAATTAACGATGTTGTTACAATACTTGGTTTCTTAAATGTTGGATTCAAAATTGTACATTAGCTTTCCACTAGCTAAAATCGTGACTCAATTTCACGTTCAAAATAATACAGCGTAGTGCACTCAGCAATAGCTCTAAAGCTAATTCAGTGCTGGAAAAATTGATATTGACTATCCACATATGTCAAATATCTCCTAAATTGCAATCCAAATACGCATACAAAATTCCATTATTACCATATCATCGCTAAACAGCTCTTAATAAATTCCAAACATTACGAATATTACACAAGTTTTTATACAATCATGGATAAATATGTTGCTTCAAATTAGCCAAAAGTTAAAGTGTCGAGAATAATCTTTATCAGAACAATGATAAAATATTGTATTCACAACTCCAAATTGTTAGTTTTAATGTAAATCTTTATTTATCAAGTGAGAAATACAATACAAAGTACAAATCATATTTTGAGATGCTTCTCACATGTCACGCGAACACGCACAGACTTTGCACTTACTCGTCTTTTGTTCTCTTCTTTATTGTACATGTCTATTTCACCAGGTGGCGCTACTGTGCTATTTTTCTTTCAAATATTAACACTTCCTCCAAAGAAAAATCAAATACAAATAAAAAAAAATAAACAAGATGAACTATTGAACACTTTTCAGCCTCTAAGATGTCATCTTCTGCACGCCAATCCTCTCACGCAGCATCTCGAATCTGACCCTCTCCAGAGGTTTAGTTAGAAGATCAGCTAATTGATTGGTCCCGTCGATGTGCTCCAGCTCAAGGTCTCCGTCCAAAAATCTTTCCCTCACATAGAAATGACGTACCTCAATATGCTTGGATTTTCGATGGTACTCCGGATTTTAGCCAATTTAACTGCACCAGCATTGTCGATGTAAAGCGTAGGAGGTTTGTCAGCAGTTCCCAGTAATTCAGAAAACAGTCTTTTCAGCCAAATCAACTCCTTTGCTCCTTCACTTGCAGACACAATTTCAGCTTCAGTTGTCGATGTTGACATAGACTTCTGTAACTGACTTCTCCACGATACAGCTCCATGATTGTAGGTCGAAATGACACCCGTCGTTGAACGTCTCGATCTCTTGTCATCGGCGTAGTCAGCATCACAGTAGACCTTCAAAACGTCCTCTTTCCTATAGACGATTCCATGGTTCACTGTGCTCTTTAAATATCGAAATATCCGTTTCACTTGACTCCAGTCTTGAACTGTAGGATTCTCCATGGCTCGAGCAGCTTTCTTTGTTGACCGCGAATGCGATATCTGGACGAGTAGCTGTAGTCAGGTACATCAAGGATCCCACCGCCTCACGATCAGGAACCCTGGCCGAAACCTTTTCTCCGTCTTCACTTTCTTCGCGTCCAACTGGGGTAGACACTCCATTTGACTCGGCCATCCCAAATTTTTCTAGGATTTTCCTCGTATAATCCTCTTGACTGATTGCAATTGATCCATCATGGTTTTGTTGTATCTTCATGCCCAGGAAATTGTTGAGAGATCCTCTGGTCGTGTGAAATTCCTGCTGAAGTTTTTCCATGAACTGCTCGATGTCTTCTTCGTTGCCAATTACCAGACCATCATCCACAAAGATTACAACAGCCAACCACTTTCCATTTTTGTTGCTGTAAAAGAGACAAGGATCAGCTTTGCTGTTTTTGAATCCAGCTTTCTCCAAGAATTTCTTGAAACGCTTGTTCCAGCAGCGTGGAGCCTGTTTTAAACCATATAAGCTTCTCTTTAGATAACACACTTGGCCAGTACCGTCCTGATGACCTTCTGGCTGTTCCATGAACACATCTTCTTCAAGCTCGCCGTTCAAGAAGGCAGTCTTGACATCAAATTGACAAAGTTTCATCTCCTTTTCAACAGCTAGGCCTACTGCCAACAGAGCTCGAATGGTATCATACCGAGCAACAGGGCTGAATGTTTCTTCATAATCGATTCCTTGCTGTTGCGCATAGCCTTTGGCTACCAATCGTGCCTTGAAGCGAACTTCTCCACTGTCCGTTGTCTTCTGTCGAAGAACCCACCGATTTTTCAGGACCCGTGCACCATTTGGACGCTCAACCAATTTCCAGCTATAATTTTCCTTTAAGGACTACAATTCTTCATTAATTGCTTTCAGCCACTGATTTTTATCACTAGACAGCAGCGCTTCAGAGTATGAGTCAGGATTCTTTTCA